>CM042047.1:151520000-154445000 GCA_023525745.1 Arctium lappa | reverse complement strand
TATATTCTTAGTTTGTCTTTGTAAGTTACAATGTGTTAGGACACAGTCTCATTGGATTCAAGATCATACAAAACGAAGATCGCAATCTGAAGTTAAAGCTGACAAGTCACTCTCAACAATATTATAGGGTCTATTCTGTAATAAATTCAAAGTTGTTTTATTATTTAGATATTATGTTTTAGATATTATTTGTTATTATATCAGTTTAATTATAATATCTAGATATTATAGATATCTAGATATTATGTTTAATATTAGTTTAGATATCTCTCTCTCTCTCTCTTAGAAAATAATATCAGTTCAACAAGAACACACACATACACATAGTCAAGGTGTAGTAAAAACAAAGAGAGCAAAACTGATCAACATTACCGACCCTTTGTAATTCGCGTTTATAATCTAAACAGGTTGGTAATCGTTATATGTTTGTTATTTGATTTATCTGGTAACGATCACGGACTCACAATTGGTATCAGAGGTGATCCAGATCAAAATCAAAATTTTCAACTCTCTGTGTTCTTCATTTTTGAAGAACACTGATCTTTAGATCAAAACTTGATTTTGTGGTTGTTTTCGAAATCAAGTGGTTGTATCTTGTTCTAATTGATAAGGAGATCGTTGTGTCAAAGTTTGGTGTTGTAAATCGACCTCTAGCTGGGTTAATTTTAGAGTTACAGTTGATTTAATCGGAGAAGACGACGTATCGGTCTTAAGCGTACCGGTCGAACCTTAGTTTTTACATTCTATCGGTCTTAAGCATTCGACCGGACTCTTGCAAATACCGGTCGAAGATCATTTTTTATCGGTCGAATCTCACAAACTTTTGGTATCGGTCAAACACTCTCCGGTCAAATCCCACTTTGTACCGGTCGAATATTTTTAATATCGGTCGAATCACAAACATCTCATTTTTACCGGTCAATCTCATCTAAATCCGGTCGAAACCCACAGCCCCAACTCACTTCCGGTCTTCATCCAATCCCGGTCTAACACATATTTATCCGGTCAAACCTACAAATCATTTCAGATCTCTTCCGGTCTTCCACTTCTTTCGGTCTTCACCTTCCCGGTTGAACATTTCAAACTCACTTTCACCTACACTAGAATTAATTCGGTCCACTCACACCCTCACGTGATCACTCTCACACTCCACTCCACGTGACCACCTTTTCCACACCACTCACAATTTACATGCAAACCTCACAATTTCTAAGATAAACTCACAATTCTCACACTCACATTACACTCCCACGTGATATACTATTTCATTTCTTTCTTTCATTTTGGTCCACTCATATTCATATAATTCTCACACTCACATTACATACTCACGTGATATATTACGTACCGGTCGAAGTGAAACTTGGAAATTGACTTAGTTTGGAAATTTGGCAATTGATTGTAGTTTTTGAACTTTGGAAATTTTTGTTCCATAACCTCAACTCAAGTTCGGTACTTGTTTTAAATTTCTGGAAATTTATTTTCTGGAAATTTAATTTCTGAAAGTCGATTGTTTTTCACTTACTTTTATCTGGACTAACGGTCGAATCAGTTCTTGTTGCACATCTAACGAATCAGGATGACTTCAAAAGACGCACTTTCCATTGGCACAGATGTCAAACCCCCAGTTCTGTTCAAAGGGGATTACGAACAATGGAAAGACATGTTTCTTGACTTTGTGGATCGATACTCAAATGGAGATAACATTCTTTTATCAATAAAAGAAGGTCCCATGGCACCACTTTCTGTCCAAGTACCTGATGATGATGATGATGATGCTGAAGATGATTCTTCTGACAGTGAGGATGGGAACGTGGAAAGAGAACAGAAGATGAAAACTGTTACGCTAGAGTATGCCCAATTTTCTGAAGAACAAAAGAACCGTTTCAAAGCTGATAAGCAAGCAAGATCTTTACTTCTTCAAAGTATCCCGAATGATATCTACATCAAAATAGACAGCTACAAAACTTCAAAAGATGATGATGGGATCTAAGGTTGGAAACCAGATGAAAGTCGCAAACTGTATAAACAGTTACGAAGAATTCAAAGCCTTTGAAGATGAAAGCCTAGCTGACACTTATGAACGATATGTTCTGCTTCTGAACGAGCTGTCAAAGAATAAAGTTAAGAAGAAACAGATAGAGAATAACGTCAAGTTTCTCAGTGTCCTTCAACCTGAATGGAAGAAGCATACACGAACAATGAAACAGATGAAAGATCTGTCTGACATTCCACTCCACGAAGTGTATGAGACACTAAGGCAGAACGAAGAGGAAGTAGAAGAGAAAAGGAATGGAAAGAAGAAAAAGGAAGTTGAGAAAGTTCCTGATTCCGTTGCACTTGTTGTGAAAGATAAGAAGAAAAAGAAGAAAGTAATTACAAGTTCTGAATCAGAAACTGAATCTGATGGAGATGATGGAGAAAGTCTCAAGCAAGCACTGCAATTACTGACCCGTGCATTCCAAAAGAAATTCTACAAGAAACCGGGATCAAATACACAGAGATATTCTTCATCAAGCTCCAAGAACCGTGAGCATAGAGAAAGAATAGAAGGAAGTAGATCTCATGAGAAGAAACCAAGAGAAAGGAAACAATCTGGGAATGACTACACCAGTACAGACAAGAAAGCTGATGTCCCAATCATATGCTACAACTGTGGCATGACTGGACATTACGCCTCAAACTGTTGAAAGCCAAAGGTTCGCAATTCGGCGTATTACCAGAACAAACTAATGCTAGCCAAGCAACAAGAAGCCGACAAAGCGTTAATGGCTGAAGACGAATTCTGGTTAGATCATTCTGAAGAGGAAGAAGAAGAAGAGAATGAAGAAGCTGCTAATATGTGCTTGATGGCCAATCATGCAAAGTATGATGATTCAGATAATGAAGCAACTGAAGAGGTAATGAACTTAACCGAGAATAATATAATGATTAAAATGGATGCGATGATGGTCGAACTTCAAGACCTTCAGTCAAAACTGAAAAGAGAAAAAGGTAGAGTTGCTAGGCGTAATCAAAAGATCTTTGAGCTAAATACGTCAGTTATTGGGAATAAAGATCTCATGGATTCCCTACGCAAATCTGCTTCTGATTTTAATCTTGAAAAGGTTTGTTTTGAAAAGAAGATTTCTGATCTTGTTTCACAATTATCTAAGTCTGATTCAGAAAAGCAAGAATGCGTTCTGAAAGCATTTAAACTTCATGTTGAGAACAAGACTTTAGAGAAAAAGGTAACTGGTCTGGAAGCCAAACTCTATACAAGAGGCCAAACAGATCAAACTATTTTCTTAAATACACCAAATGAAGAGGCTGATTTTAAAGCAAAATGGGGATTAGGTTGTAATAATCCTCATTACCTGAAACATGTTATCAGAAAACAGCCTGGTTTGTATAATGCAGATTATATGTATGCTGCTCGTAAACTTTCTCATTTGAAACCCAAATTTGTTACCAAAGCATCAGAAGAAGTCGAGGCAAGAGAAGATACAAAAAGAATGAATTTGAAGAAAATGCAACTACCATTCTGTTATGAAAGACTGAATGATAGTTATCTTTCGGACAAACCAAAAGTTCTTTCAAAAGAATATTTTGCTACATATTCTTCTACTGAGATGGAGGCAAAACCTGTTCGAGCTAAAACTTATCTACCTCCACTCGTATTAGAAAGCAAAATAATTGAGTTAGAAAATATCTTATCTGACGAAAGAATTTTGGTGAATATAAAACAAGATGTGTTTTCTACTGTTATAAAGAACACTGTTTTTCATTCTAAATCTACAAAGTGTTCTACAGTTTCAAAAGCACCTCAAACTTCGACTGATAGTTTTGATGATTTATTTGAGTCCACAAATGAATTTCTTAATTCTGATGGAGGGTGTATAGAAGGAGTAGATATGGTTGATTTCAATGCTTCACTTCCAGATCATTCTATTTTTCTTGTAAAAGGAAAAGGTTTACCAAGTGTTTCTAAACATCAGCGTTCAAAGAAACAGAACACCTCTGGTAATAGCAAGAAAAGCCAATCTCAGAAATCTGATTTTCCTGATAAATCTAAATCTTCAAATCAGATTCATACTACTAACCTTCCTTTTCACAGAAAGTTAGATGGTTTAGGTTCACCTCCGAGAAGGAAGAGCTACAAGGAAGAAAATCTTTTCTGGAAGAAGAAACCGGTTAAAGATGAAAGCTCATGTGTACATACGCATAATGAAACGAAGAACAATGCGCTGAAAAGTAAACTTGCTCATGTTTACACGAGAGATCAAATGATCAGGTTATCAGGTAAGGATAATTCTTGTTCTTACTGTCGTACACATGATCCTTTTCACATAACCAAAGATCATTACTGGTATGGTTCTTATTCCATAACCCCCATACGAACTGCAACTAACACATATGGACCCAAATACCAGTGGGTACCAAAGAAAACTAAACCTGTGTTGCAGGCACCTACTGTAATAACCGGAAAGAAAAAGAAGAAGATAATAATATGGTTGTCATTCCACAAGGGCTTATTGGGTAAATATAGATAAAGTGGAGGGTTTTGACCAAAACTTTGTAATGCATACAATTTAATGGTATTTAATGGGTGAAACTCAAATAGTTGGAAACCTCCATCACCAAAGTCTTTACCTCTTCATTTCTCCATGAACCGACGGACGGTGGATTTCTATAAATGGCGTAAGGAATTGATAGTTTTATGTATAAAAAAAAACGAGTCGATTGAAAGGGAGGACAACGGCGAGCAAAGGCAAAGGTGGACACTGAATCGAAGGTCGACAGTGTTGTACGTTGCAACTTGTTCGACGTCAATCGGTAAGTCGTTTGCACCTCTCATCTCGAAACTTTGTTTGCGATATGTTTATTCTAGGCGTTCGATTATTCGGGTGTGTTCCCGTAGGGCGGCGGTGGTCAACGATCACCGCTAGCACCTTCACCGTACGTCACAACGATACCGTCTGTGACACCGGGTTGTCAGCCGTGACCCCGTTCGGTTCTAAAAGACAGAAGTTATGGTTTGTTTTGAGGACCGAAATTTGGCCGCTGCCATGAATCGAATGGTTTAGAACCGCTGCAATGAGAGACTTCTTAAGCGAGATGTATATATATATATATATATATATATATTGGTTATTCCACTGTATATTCAAAAAGAAAAAAAAAAGACAAACCATGGCTTCTGTTCTTCGAAGGTACATGTGGTTTATTTGGAGAGAGAGATGTTAATGCATACACATATAATTAATAAGTCATGCAAAGCCTACATGCATGCGTTTCTTTTTAGTATATATGTATGTATGCATAAACCATTCATATGCAGTAGTTTTAATATATATATATATATATATATATATATATATATATATAAATATATATTATATAATAATTATACTACGGGTTGGTTGGAATGTGAATTGAAGACGGACTACATGAATAAAAACCCATGCATAGGAAATGTGCACTGTAGGTATAGGTTATATATATATAAGTTGGAACAACGTCGAAACTGAAGTTGTTGGCATATGGATCGTTAGGAATAAATAGTGTTAAGGGAACACTCGATCGTCTATGATTTACCATAGGTAGTGGTATTGTATATTTCTATTTTAAATTAAAAATTGTGGTATTGATTTATAGGGGAGACGCTAGCCACTTCAAGGAACGAATTGGACAACGATTAATACAGTGAGTTATACGTGTGTTTTATTAAAATGGTTGCATGTTTTATTGAAAGTCATTTACAAGTTTATTGATATTTTAAATGTCGTTTATTGCATCAAAAGTGAAATATTTCCATGTTATGTGTTTTGAGATTTGTGTGGCAATGGGGGTGTATTACGGTGTAAGTCCGTAAGACGAGCATGCTGTGTGAGCTTGTCTAAACCGTAAGTGCGAACTTGCTGTGTGAGTTCGCCAGGTAATGCTGTGTGAATTAAATACCTCTCAAAATGCCAATAGCTTTGTGATTAAAATTATTTTATCGCATGCAAGATTTTGATGCTTTGTGAAATTCATTATTGATATTGTTTATGCATAAAAATCGTGTAATCACTGGGCCCTAGGCTCACCCAACTCCTTTTCAAAATATTATGCAACCAGGTCGTCACCCAATCGGAGGTAGTAGCAAAGGGAAGGAGAAGGTCTAGAGTCGGATTATCATTTGAATAAATGCATGATGAAGGATGTCGTTCGAGATTTTAAGAGATTATGTTTTAGACTCTTTTTCTTTAAGTTTATTATAATCTTAAAATATTCCGCTGTGTTGAACTATGTAGACTTTATGGATTTACTTTTATGGATGTTTAATATTTAAAAAAAAAATGGGACGTTACACCTACTGTCAAGGGGGAGTAGGAGAACGAAGGCTTCTGAATACTTCAATTCAGAACCCGGACATCAATGTCAACAACGACTTCTGATTATGTACAGATCAGGACTCGTTCTTCAAAGATCAAAAGACCTTACTCCAATGCTGATATGAGAGATTGTACTCCGATACTCCAACGAGAAATTCAACCTTCAAAGGGAGTACATATTTAATTCTAAAATTTTAAATGCATATATTTTTAATGATAATTTTTTCAAATGCATAATTTCAGGGGGAGTAAGAGAAGTTCATAGTTTTACTGCTTTTTGTCTTTTTAATTTAAGTGAATAAATTTGCTTTGACATAGACTTAAGACTTTTGCAGAATTTTTGAGAAGAGCTTACACGATCATATGTTTATGACTTTAAGCTAAGCTTCATGAGATGTAAGATCGCACTTAAAGGTATATTCCTTTATCTTAATCTCATATGTGATTGAAAGAAGGACAACTT
Organism: Arctium lappa; assembly: GCA_023525745.1. Classification (NCBI taxonomy): domain Eukaryota; kingdom Viridiplantae; phylum Streptophyta; class Magnoliopsida; order Asterales; family Asteraceae; genus Arctium; species Arctium lappa. The sequence goes on along the minus strand of CM042047.1, from coordinate 154,438,181 downwards.
TCAATCATTGAAAACATATTCTTAAACGTTCAAACCACTTCCTGATTTTTCATAAGATTTTATATTTCGGGAGTGTACTTTAAATGGTCTACATGAGCTTACATGATTATAAATCATTTTGAGCAACATATTCTTTATAGGATATACGGGATCAGTGTGCTAGGAATTAACACAACTTCTATGGAATCACGTTAACCAGTGATTTCTACCCATTAAGTTAATCCATAGTGATTGAGTGTGAGAAATCAAAAGAAATGAGTGTGGATTGGATAATGAGCTATCATGAAAAAGAGAGTTCGGTTAGCAGTGAGCTAAATGTTTAAAAGAAAGAGCGTGTGAGAACAGAGTTAAAAGAATATCACAACTCTGCACCGACTTTTTCTGAGCCGGGCAGCCACATTTCTAGTGTTTCACAACTCTTTTGTGATCACTATTGAAAAAGGCAACTAGCCCATGCCAACTCTTGAATTTACCCCACCAGCTACTCATTTTCTTCTCAACAAGAAAGTGTTTCACATTTTCTAAGGGGATGCAACACATATGTTATCTGATTTTCATTTGGAAAATCTGGATATTGAAAAGAAGGAAGTCTGCCCCACCTTCGCACTTCAATCATGCACATTGAGTCTGTTTTTAACTTACTGTTGTCTCAGTGGTTTACACAATTTCGAGCCTATAAGCAATCATCAAGTGCTTAATTCTTTTAACACAAGCACGAACACACAAGGAATTTGTTTCTTTGTCATAACGTTTATAGAAATAACCTTTGTGGTGTTTCGATGATTAAATGGAAGCCCTGGGGGAGTCAGCATCAAACAACTCCTTTCCATTGTGTATTCGTTACACACAGTGACTTAGTGTTACTGACAGGCGTTTCTAACTGATTTGTTTATTGCTACAGGTGTTACATGACTATTTTGTCTAGATTTGCAAAGATCTGGATAAATATCTATTGCATTGACGAATCAGATGATCCTAATGAACAACATTTCTTGTCATCAAGTTTTGATGAAATCGTTACACTTCTCATCAAAAAGGGGGAGAAGATCTACCCAAGAAATGGAGAAGAGTTAACCAAGAAATCACATGTTTCAAGAATCACGTCCAAGATTGAATTCTTCAAAGAGCAAGTATTCTGAAGATATGCTGATTCGAGATAAATTTTCTTTTGAAGATACTTTGATGAAGAATTTCGAGCTGAAACTAGAGATAACTTCTTCCCATGAACTAAAAGAAAGATAATCTACATCTTTTGGGGAGTTTACTATATCTTGAAGACTAAGAGAGAGATTGCATCTTCTGTGCTGAAAGAGAAGATCATATTGCTAAATCATTTTCGTAATGATCTTGATCCAAAGGGGAGATTGTTAGGACACAGTCTCATTGGATTCAAGATCATACAAAACGAAGATCGCAATCTGAAGTTAAAGCTGACAAGTCACTCTCAACAATAGTCTAGGGTCTATTCTGTAATAAAGTCAAAGTTGTTTTATTATTTAGATATTATGTTTTAGATATTATTTGTAATTATATTAGTTTAATTATAATATCTAGATATTATAGATATCTAGATATTATGTTTAATATTAGTTTAGATATCTCTTTCTCTTTCTCTCTTAGAAAATAATATCAGTTCAACAAGAACACACACATACACATAGTCAAGGTGTAGTAAAAACAGAGAGAGCAAAACTGATCAACATTACCGACCCTTTGTAATCCGCGTTTATAATCTAAACAGGTTGGTAATCGTTATATGTTTGTTATTTGATTTATCCGGTAACGATCACGGACTCACACAATGCTTATAATTGAAAACTTTTATTTAAGTTTTGTAATTTTTTTAGTTATGCTATCAATGCTAAACTTTAAATTAATCTTATTTTATTTACTAACCTAACAATGTTTATAAATCAAAACTTATTTTTAACATAGTATTTATAATAAAGTTTTTTTTAATAGTTAACAATGTTTATAAATCAAAAATAATTTTTTATTTACTTTTTATTTATAAATCAAAACTTCCATTAATCTTATTTTCTTACTAACCTAACAATTTTTATAAATCAAAACTTATATTAAGTGAATAAGCTAACAATGTATATCAATGAAAAGTATTTTTGAATATTTTTTTAAATTTTATAAATTGGATTTTTTTGGTTCGATAACTTATGAAATCGACCAACATATATTTCTACTGCTACATCAATATATATATAAAGGAGTGCATAGGATAGAGAGTGAAGGATATTCATTCATTTCATATTTATCTTTTTTCTCATGATTTTGATTTATTTTTAAAATATTTCAACACATTAAATGATAAAACTTTTCATTACTTTTTTAATTTAAACTAGAATTCATCAACCATTATATATACCTATTATTATTTCAAATTTTATTTACCTATCATTTTAATTATTCAATGAATCCAACAAATGTTTTATTTAAATTTATAAACTTATTATTATTTTTATTTAATTAATAACGTTTATTAAATTTATGAATTTATTAATTGTTTGTACTAATTTTCTTTGTATTCTTTTTGTAAGCTAACAATATTTATAATTCAAAATTTTTATTAAATAAGTTTATTTATTTTTTTTCTATTTTTTCTTAGTAGCACCACAATGTTTTTTATATATATTCTTAGTTTGTCTTTGTAAGTTAACAATGCTTATAATTGAAAACTTTTATTTAAGTTTTGTAATTTTTTTAGTTATGTTATCAATGCTAAACTTTAAATTAATCTTATTTTATTTACTAACCTAACAATGTTTATAAATCAAAACTTATTTTTAACATAGTATTTATAATAAAGTTTTTTTTAATAGTTATTTCAAATTTTATTTACCTATCATTTTATTTATTCAATGAATCCAACAAATGTTTTATTTAGATTTATAAACTTATTATTATTTTTATTTAATTAATAACGTTTATTAAATTTATTAATTTATTAATTGTTTGTACTAATTTTCTTTGTATTTTTTTAGTAAGCTAACAATATTTATAATTTAAAATTTTTATTAAATAAGTTTATTTATTTATTTTCTATTTTTTCTTAGTAGCACCACAATGTTTTTTATATATATTCTTAGTTTGTCTTTGTAAGTTAACAATCATCAATCATCAATATATAAATATAAAGGAGGACATAGGAGAGAGAGTGAAAGATATGCATTCTTTCATATTTATCTTTTTTCTCATGATTTTTATTTATTTTTAAAATATTCCAACACATTAAATGCTAAAACTTTTCATTTACTTTTTTAATTTAAATTAGAATTCATCAACCATTATATATAACTATTATTATTTCAAATTTTATTTATTACCTATCATTTTAATTATTCAATAATCCAACAAATTTTTATTTAAATTTATAAACTTATTATTATTTTTATTTAATTAATAACGTTTATTAAATTTATGAATTTATTAATTGTTTGTACTAATTTTCTTTGTATTCTTTTAGTAAGCTAACAATATTTATAATTCAAAATTTTTATTAAATATGTTTATTTATTTTTTTTCTATTTTTTCTTAGTAGCACCACAATGTTTTTTATATATATTCTTAGTTTGTCTTTGTAAGTTAACAATGCTTATAATTGAAAACTTTTATTTAAGTTTTGTAATTTTTTTAGTTATGCTATCAATGCTAAACTTTAAATTAATCTTATTTTATTATTACTAACCTAACATCAATATATAAATATAAAGGAGGGCATAGGAGAGAGAGTAAAAGATATGTATTCTTTCATATTTATCTTTTTTCTCATGATTTTGATTTATTTTTAAAATATTCCAACACATTAAATGCTAAAACTTTTCATTTACTTTTTTAATTTAAATTAGAATTCATCAACCATTATATATACCTATTATTATTTCAAATTTTATTTACCTATCATTTTAATTATTCAATGAATCCAACAAATGTTTTATTTAAATTTATAAACTTATTATTATTTTTATTTAATTAATAACGTTTATTAAATTTATGAATTTATTAATTGTTTATACTAATTTCTTTGTATTCTTTTAGTAAGCTAACAATATTTATAATTCAAAATTTTTATTAAATAAGTTTATTTATTTTTTTTCTATTTTTTCTTAGTAGCACCACAATGTTTTTTATATATATTCTTAGTTTGTCTTTGTAAGTTAACAATGCTTATAATTGAAAACTTTTATTTAAGTTTTGTAATTTTTTTAGTTATGCTATCAATGCTAAACTTTAAATTAATCTTATTTTATTTACTAACCTAACAATGTTTATAAATCAAAACTTATTTTTAACATAGTATTTATAATAAAGTTTTTTTTAATAGTTAACAATGTTTATAAATCAAAAATAATTTTTTATTTACTTTTTATTTATAAATCAAAACTTCCATTAATCTTATTTTCTTACTAACCTAACAATTTTTATAAATCAAAACTTATATTAAGTGAATAAGCTAACAATGTATATCAATGAAAAGTATGTTCGAATATTTTTTTTAATTTCATAAATTGGATTTTTTTGGTTCGATGACTTATGAAATCGACCAACATTTATTTCTACTGCTACATTATTTATAAGTTCAAAATATAATATATTCACAGATTACACTATTCGTCGTACTTACGTTCATATAATAATTGTTCGATTCGCCGCGCAAGGCGCGGTGTTGTTACCTAGTTATCTAATAATCAATATTATCTATTCATGCTATATGGACGTCAAACAAATACTTAATTAAGAAATAAAACATTATATATTAAGAAAAAAATATCTAATAATATATATTTATATATATATATATACACTATATTATAAAGATGACATAAAAAACTTTTAATTACAACTCACTAAGCTTTATGTACTATCATTTAAAGCTATCTACTTAAAATCTCTTAAAAATAACTACTAAAGCCTAATGTACAACTTTTAACCCTAATTAATATATTTCATCCTTATCTCTAATCCCCAAACCCTAAAATTATGAAATTTGAATTATGATAAACATAATCAAAACAGGATAAACATCTCAATTTAAATATAAAAAATTTAAAATATATAAGATAATTAATGAATTTTAACAAACTACTTAATTCTTTTATATAAAAAAACATTATATTGTTAAGCCTAAATTAAACAAATTTATATATAAAAAACCATTATCACTCAATAAAAACCATCCAAAATCGTACTGTAAATCAATAAAAAACAAAAAATTAAAATAAAAATTAAAATCATGATGTATTAAGCATTATGTACTATTATTTAATATTAATCTACTTAAAATCTTTTAAAAAATAATTAATGAAGCAATATGTACTACTTTTAAATGTTTTTAACCTTAATTAATAAATTTAATTCTTATCCTCCAAAATCCTTATCACTAATCCCCAAATCCTAAAATTATGAAATTTGAATTCTGATAAACATAATCAAAACAGGATAAACATCTCAATTTAAATATAAAAAATTTAAGATATATAAGATAATTAATGAATTTTAACAAACTAATTAATTTTTTTTATATAAAAAACATTATATTGTTAAGCCTAAATTAAACAAATTTATATATAAAAAATCATCCAAAATCGTACTGTAAATCAATAAAAAACAAAAAATAAAAATAAACATTAAAATCGTGATGTATCTCGCTGCATTGCGCGAGTACGCTTCTAGTAATAATATAAGATGTTATTCAGTATAATTTTATATATATAAAAAATAATATAATGTGTTATTTGGTTAATTTAGTTTAGTAAAAATAACTGAAATCTAAAACGGGATAAAGATCCTTATTTGATTAACCGAACCATTTAACTCAAAATCGAATATCCTATAACCGTTTAACACGAATCTCATTCGATTCAGCTAAGATATTTAGTTTCGGTTTCTTACACCCCTAGGACTGATCCTAGGCTCAAGTTTGTGACCCCAATCCGAATTTAGCAAAAAAAAATTGTAATTTTTTTTTATAAAAAATGTTATATAATAGTTTTTATAATTATGATTGTTGATATTGAACATTGAACATTTTTATATTTAAAAAGTATTGAAAAACTTGAAAAAGAGTTTTAAAAAACTTGAAGAAAATCTTGAAAACATGTATAATTATTAGTAAGAACTTGAAAAACCGGTTTCTAGATGTCACCGGTCCCAATCAATCTAAATTTGGGCCTTGAATTTCCAGAAAGTTGTACCTAGATCGGGACCGTCGGGCCGTAACCGATCCCAGGCCGTGTTTGGCGACCCACTACAAGTGGTCCACTACCATTGCTACGATTTTATTTTGGTCCCGTTGCTATGATTTTATTTTGGTCCCACATCAAACACACTCACTGAGGCCCAATGGGGACTTTGGCGTTTTCTTTTCAACATGACGCTCCAATTCAAGTTCTAATGCTGTCTATTCGAGCTTCACTTCTAATTAGTTTTTCAATTTTCTAGCATTTGTAATCATCCTAATGTTTGAATAAAGTTTGTCATGGGTTCCCTCCCCTTTTTCCCAAAAAAAAAATCATCCTAATGTCAGCCTTTCTTACAATATTTGGCATCTAATTCATACTAACCGAACTTAAAGTAAGTATTTAGCCAGTGTCCAACACCTACAATGGTTGTTCGGATTGGTGACCTTATAATCAATCCTAACACTAGGGACACGACCAAACAACTTGTAATTACGTCTCTAGTTAACAAGTAAACCAACATTAAACTTGTAATTTTTGTGTAGAATTTAATTTCGAATTCAGACAATAAATAAATAAGGGATTTTTGGTTTCTGAAGAACAATATACACCTTCCCATTTCATAATTTTAAGATAAAAGACAATACAGGTCCTTCAATTTCTTGTTTCGCCCCAAACAAAATAAATAGTTTTTTATTTTATTTTATTTTATTTTTAACTAATTAATACTTTATAAAGAGTTATCACAATCTTCTTCATTAAGCAATGAATGGAACATTACAATATCTTAAATTGCGATAATGGATAAAAAAGGGGAAGTTCTTTCTTTTTTTCTTTAGGTTCGTCTTAACAAATATTTGTATTAATGCTATGTTTTCATAAAAATCTTCAATATATATTAATCTATAATAATAAAAATAATATATATTCTTACGTAAAGCAATAATAATCTATATTATATTATAAAGTATTTCTATATAGAAGTCTTAAAAATAATTTGTTAAAAATTAGGTTTATTTAATATATAATTCATTAAAATTTTAAGTTTACAAATAAGTATTGTATAAATATAAAATTAAAATTTTAAAGCTTTTTGAACTCCATAAAACTAATCATTCTATAATCAATTGTACTAACATGAAAGAATTAATATTTATTATTATTTTTGTCCATAAAAAAGAAAATACTTCATCATTAATACTAAAATAAATTACATATTTATTTTTACATTTTAAACATTTCAATTAGAATAAAATTTTAATTAAATAAATTATACCAAAAAACACAAGAATTTTTATAATTAATTTAACACCAATATCAAAATAATTTATTTGGAACTTTATTGTGTTTTCAAATTAGTAAATCATGTTCAACCACAACTTATAAATTTTTAAAATTTTCAAACATAAATTTCGAATATTATTTTCAAATAAAAATTTGAATTAAAATTTTCACTTACTATTAGAGTAAAATTTTGCATCCTACATTTAACACCCCCAAATTTCTAGAAAATCCTCTTCCCGTTTCTCCTCCTCCTTAATGTAATTTCGTGTGTCGTGACCTCATCTTTTAACTATTATGGGACTATCATCTTTCATGTGATTATGAATACCTTTTATGTGTGAACGTATGTGTAAATATATATAAATGTATGTAAGTAGTCTAATGTGATTAAGCTTGTATGTATGTGTGAGCGAAATCTGGTTGTTAACTTAAACCCGTCGTACATGGGAGTGTCGTGTAAAAAAAATCAGATTTTGAGGGGTTGAGGAGTGTTTAGCGACTATGCATGGCGACCTAGCCTGTGGCATAGTCGCAGAGGTCAAAGTCGTTGCTGGGCTGGGTTAGAAACTCGATCAAACAGAAGGTGGGGAGGTAGGAGTGATTATGCCCGGTGACATTGCCAGGGCATAGTCGCCCGGTCATTATCGCCCGTGTTGAGGGTTGTTCTGTTGATTTTGTCGACCAAACCCTCTCAATCTGATTCACTTTATTAACTTGCTCGATTTCATATTTGCTCTCCTAGGTGAGGCGATTTTCTTCTCATTTGTCCTCCTTTCTCTCATCATTAAAGGTTCTAGGTGAAACCCTAACATTTATTGTTACTTTGATGCCTATTGAATTCAAGTGTTGGAAGCCCTAAGTGAGATTTAAAAGCTCTAGAGGATCTAGCCATCTTCAAGTTCACCATTTTAGCGTTTTCTCTTACAAACCCTAAAAGTGAGTTTCCCCTTATAAACTTCTACATACCCATTTGTTTACTTATTTATTACTTGAAAACTTGTATCTATTTGTTTGAATGCTTATTATACACATAGTCATACATTCATATCATTATTTGTGAGTCTGACCCATTCAGGGTTTTCTCCTTACAAATCCTAGTTTGGGATTCTTATCCCTCAAATAATTATGTACACCATTGTATGCTTAATATATAGATATAGATACACTTATCTTTGGGTTTGAACCTAAAATCTAGGGTTTCATGGATTTGGTCATAAAGAGCATATTAATCATTAGTATCTTGTTTAATGGTTTGGTGGGCGGTATTTAATTGGGAATTATATTTTTTGATAAGCTACAAGAAGATGATGAATAATATCTTAAAATGGGAAGTTCCTTGTGATGAATACAACGTTCGTGAGTTGAAATAAGAAGCATGTCTCCTTGTGTATATTTATCTTATTCATGATTACGTATTGTGGACATTGATTCCTACATGCTTGTGCACGAGGATGTAGCTTGACTATTGAATGGACCATTTATGGTTGGCCATTTTGGACGTAAGCGAGTAGGCAATAGGGGACGTAAGTCATTGAGGTGTAACTCATTTATATTGGATAGGCAATAATGTCCCGTAAGACCTTGAGGTGTAACTTGATGGAGTAGGCAATAAAGGCAATGTTATGGTTTGAGGTTGTGATGTCATGATGGCATGGGAACTAGGACCGGGACATGAGGTGTAATCCAATAACATCATGGGTGACTCCACTCCCATGTACATGTCACTCCGATGGAAACGGGTCTCCCCCGTAATCAAGAGGTGTCTCTTGTGTGTTTATGTTTAGGTTTGGGAACATCTTGCGAATGGGAATATTACTTATTACAAAAGGGATCCGTAACTCAAGTTTTGCATATTGATATTCTTGTTGTAAATTGTTTAATATATGAGATCTCACTAGGCTTCGTCCTAACACTTGTTTGGTTGTTGGTTATCTTACATGTTCCCCTAGCGGTGGAATCTAGGATGTCGGGCTTGTCAACCGTGCACGTAGGAGATCTTGAAGTGTCGGCCTTTTTGGGAAAACTTTGAGAAGAGAGATTTTTGGTGGAATAGCAACACCCGAGTTAATCTAGTTCGAATTAATTCTAGATTAAGTAGGTTGTTGTATTGATATGTCTCCTTATTCCTACCACTATATTTTTGGTAAAAACTAACCCAACTTATGTGGGTTTTAGATTTCATGATTATAGAAATTGCCCTTGCTTGGATGTTTATATTTACAGGGTATATTGGACCTCCGTATTATAGACGTTATATTTCCAAATTTTCAAAATTTTAATTTGCCCAAATTTTAGGGTGTTACAAGTTGGTATTGGAGCTCTAGTTTAAGCGAACTAGGTATGTAATCTCGATGCATAGACTTAAGCTGAGACTTTTAGGCAATGAATTGTGAGAATCGGCTAGAACTTCTAAGATTAGACAGTCTTAGAGTCAACGAAAACTACACCGTTGAGAATTGTAAGAAATGGTAGCGAGAATATTTATATAAAATATGTTCATAATCACACTTAGCTACTGTTATTATGAATGTATTTCTATGTGAGCATGCTTGAATTACTATGATTATGATGATCGATGAACTGTATTAGTACGTTTCTTGTGTGTAATCTTCTGTAACCCATCTCTTACCTCTCTTGATTGGTGACAGACGAAAATGGTAAACACTCTGAGTCATCTTCAAACGTCACTAGAGGGTCAAGGTGTGACCGAACCCACGACCGATAAGTCGAATGCAACTGCAACGGTTGAACCTCCAATTCCACCTATGCTTGCCGGAAGGGTGGAACAAGTCCTGAGGACCAACATTGTCACTGCTGTTCCACTTTTGACTGAGGTAAACCCTCAGACACAAATGATGGACTTGATGAGATCCATCAACGAGACCATGGCGAAGCAACAGGAATTGTTCATGAAACTACTAGAGGACCGAGAGATGAATCACCATCGTCATGAGACGATTGAAGAAAATGTGGTTATCGCGGGTTCCGGGGGTACCGGAGATGAGAACCGCACCGAAGGATTGGTGACCCTGGAGACAAGGCAACCGGGGAAAGGGTGTTCATACTAGTCCTTCCTCTGTTGCAAACCACCGGAATTTGCCGGGACCGACGAGCCTGTAAATTGTATGAATTGGATTAGATAAATTGAGTAGGCCTTCCGAGCCTGTGACTGTGATGAGGGCCAGAAAGTGAAGTATGGTTCTCAAATGCTACGGGGTTCGGCATTGACATGGTGGAATGTTTTCACCGCAACAGTGGAAGAATCTGTGTTAGCCAAGATGGCTTGGGTTGAGTTCAAGAGAAAGTTGTTGGAGGAGTATTGCAAAGAAGAAGAGATGGACCTGATAAAAGAGGAGTTTCGATCGATCAAGAAGGTAAATTTGTCGGTAAAAGAGTATACCCGACTATTCATGGAAAAGCTATACTTGGTGGGGAATGTGGTCCCGACCGAGAAAGAGAAAGTAAAGGCCTATTTGAAGGGCTTACCCGTTGACATGTTGTCAATGGTCCGCAACTCCAAAGCCTCTAACCTCCATGAGACAATCAAAGAGTCCAATGTGATGGAAAGACTCTACGCACGGGATAATGAAGAGAAGGCAAAAGTTGGAGAGAAGAGAAGGTGGGAGAGCCCACCAAGTTCGTACAAGAAGTTGAGGTTTCAATCGGGAAGTAAAAGCTTTGACAACCGCCGTGAGGCGAAGTGGTGCCCCAAATGCAAGAGCAAGCACTTTGGGTTTTGCAAGACCAACCTCAACCCTAACCCGGTCTCGTGTTTCAAATGAGGTAAATCGGGCCATATTAGCACCGAGTGTCCTATTAGAGGAACAATCTGCTATAAATGTAAAGACATGAGACACGTGCGGAGGGAGTTCCCCAAATTGAGAGGTTTTACGAGAGGAGGAAGTTCGGGGAGCCAACCGAAGAAAGAGGTCGTCCCGAGGGCTCAAGGGAGGGCCTTTCAAATGACCAAGGATGAAGAGAAGGAAACCGCTGATGTGGTGTCAGGTACGTTCTTACTCAATTCCATACCCATTAGAGTATTGTTTGATTATGGTGCAAATTTCTCCTTCGTGTCTAGTATGTTTTGCAACTCCTTAAGCATGCCTATTAGTACTCTTTGTGATGCGTTAGTCATAGAAGTAGCTAATGGGGAACGGGTGGTCCTAAGGGATATCCTAAGGGATTGTCGTCTCGAAATCAGTGGCGAAACTTTTATGGTGGACTTGCTTCCTATGACCATTGGGAGCTTAGATATGGTGATCAGGATGGATTGGTTGGCGAAACATCAAACAGAAATCTTGTGTTCCAAGAAACTCATACAGATCCCCGTCCGGGATCGCGACTTCATCCTTGTGTATGAAGAAAAGCGAAAAGGCGAAATGGCCATTATCTCATCCATCAAAGCAAGAAAATATCTAACTAAGAAGTACCCTATGTATCTAGCCTTCGTGGTAGATGCCAAGGCAGAGAAGAAAAAAAATAGATAACGTGAAGATTGTCAATGAATTTCCAGACTTATTTCCCGACGACTTGCCAGGTTTGCCACCCGACCGACAAGTGGAGTTTCGGATCGATTTAATTCTGGGAGTGGCACCAATAGCTTGTACACTGTATCGTCTCGTGCCAACAGAAATGCAGGAAATGATGACTCAACTTCAGAAGTTACTAGAGAAGGGGTTCGTGAGGTCGAGCTCGTCGCCATGGGGATCTCCGGTTCTCTTTGTGAAGAAGGACGGATCAATGCGTATGTGCATCGATTACTGAGAGTTGAACAAGGTGACCATAAAGAACAAATATCCGCTACCCTGAATAGATGATCTCTTTGATCAACTGAAAGGGATCGGATGCTTTTCCAAGATTGATCTTCGATCGGGCTATCATCAAGTGAAGGTTTGAGAGGAGGACGTTCCGAAGACGACATTTAGGACTCGGTATAGGCATTAAGACTTTCTAGTCATGTCTTTTGGGTTGACGAACGTGTCGGCAATATTCATAGACTTGATGAACCGTGTATGTCGACCATTCTCGGAGTGGTCTGTTATAGTGTTTATTGACGGCATCTTACTATACTCCATGGATGAGGGGGAGCATGAGCAACACTTGAGAGGGGTGCTAGAGGTGCTAAGAAGGGAGAAGATTTATGCCAAATTCTCCAAATGTGAATTTTGGTTACAGGAAGTCCAATTTCTCGGACACTCGGTGACCCAAGAAGGAGTAAAAGTAGGTCCCGCGAAGATTGAAGCAATGATGAACTGAGAGCCTCCAAAAAGCCCAACCGAGATCCGAAGCTTTTTGGGGCTTGCCGGGTACTACCGAAGATTCATCCAAGACTTCTACAAAATCACCTATCGTTGACCGCATTGACTCAAAAGAACGTGAAGTTCACATGGACTGATACTCAAGAGACGGCATTCTGTACCTTGCAACGGAAACTGTGTGAAACTCCAATCTTATCCCTACCCGAGGGGACGGAAGACTTCGTCGTCTACAGTGATGCATCCAAGATGGGATTGGGTTGCGTTTTAATGCAGAGAGGTAAAGTGATAGCATATGTGTCAAGACATTTGAAAGAGAACGAAAAAAATTACCCAACGCACGATCTTGAGATTGTGACGGTAGTGTTTGCCTTAAAGCTATGGCGCCACTATTTGTACGGCACAAAGTGCACACTCTACACCGACCACAAAAGCTTGAAGTACGTTTTTGATCAAAATGAGTTGAATATGCGACAATTAAGATGGTTAGAATTATTTAAGGATTACGACTGTGAACTTTAGTACCACTCGGGCAAAGCAAATGTCATGGCGGACGCGTTAAGCCGGAAAGAGTATAGTGGAGCGGTGCGAACCACTTTGGCAAGGATTAAGTTCATCTCAAACCATATGGACATGATAAAGAACGCTCAAGAAGAGGCGTTACCTGAAGCGAATCTCAAAGATGAAGCGATGCCAAAGCAACACCTTAGTTTGACGGAAAATGATAGAGGATTAAAACTCTTCCAAGGGCGAGTTTGGGTGCCTAAGTTGGGAGGATGTCGAAGATTACTTTTAGAAGAGGCGCACAAATGATATTTCATTCACCCGGGGAGCACAAAGATGTATAGGGATTTGAAGTTGAACTTTTGGTGGTCGGTTATGAAGCTTGATGTGGCGAACTACGTGGAGAAATGCCTCACTTGCTCTCTAGTGAAGGCCGAACATCAACGACCGTATGGGAGCTTGCAATCTTTGGAAATACTGGAGTGGAAATGGGATCACATCACAATGGACTTCTTGTCAAAGCTACCGAAGACTTTGAAAGGCCACTACACCATTTGGGTAGTATTGGATCGCTTGACCTAAAGCTCACACTTTTTGGCCATGAGGGAAACATTATCGTTGGACAAGCTAGCAAGACTATACATTAACGAAGTGGTCTCGAGACATAGAGTGCCATTATCCATTGTATCCAATTGGGACAGTCGTTTTACCTCCCATTTCTGGAATGCTTTTCATAGAGAGTTAGGAACGAAGGTGAATTGAGTACGGTGTATCACCATCAAACGGACGGACAAAGCGAGCGTATTATTCAACGCTAGAAGTTATGTTGAGGTCATGTGTCATCGACTTTTGGGGAAATTGGGACTCTCACCTCCCATTGGTAGAATTCGCCTATAAGAACAGTTATCACTCGAGTTTGGGCATGGCACCGTTCGAGGCTTTATATGGGCGGAAATGTAGGATGCCCACATGTTGGCTTGAAGCGGGCGAGAAGCAATTCACCGAACCGGAAGTGGTACAAGAGACGGTGGACAATGTCAAAAGTATTCGAGAGCGGTTGAAGGCGGCCCAAGATCGCCAAAAGAGTTATGCGGACAAGAAGCGACGACCGATAGAATTTCAAGTGGGCGACCGAGTAATGTTGATGGTGTCGCCTTGGAAAGTGATCATTAGGTTCGGAAAGTAGGGGAACCTTTGTCCTCGTTTTCTTGGGCCTTTCTCTATTGTTGAACGCATGGGACTCCAAGCTTAAAAGCTAGAGATACCACCCGAGATGAGTGAGATTCACCCCACGTTCCACGTCTATTACCTACTAAAGTGTCTAGCGGAGGAAGAGAATGCCATTCCATTGTCCGAGGTTCGAGTAGACAATAATCCATGTGAGGAAGAACCGGAAACTATTTTGAAAAGAGAGACGAAGAAACTCCATCGTAAGGAGGTAGTCATGATGAAAGTACAATGGAAGCACCACCGGGGTGCAAACGTGACGTGGGAAGCGGAGGAGGATATGAAGAGGCAGTATCCTCATCTTTTTGAGTAGTGCGAGATTTCGAGGACGAAATCCATTCTAAGTGGGGGAGGATTGTAACACCCCCAAATTTCTATAAAGTCCCCTTCCCGTTTCTCCTCCTCCTTAATGTAAATTCGTGTGTCGTGACCTCATCTTTTAACTATTATGCGACTATCGTCTTTCATGCGATTATGAATACCTTTTATGTGTGAACGTATGTGTAAATATATATATGTATTTATGTATATAAACATATGTAAGTAGTCTAATGTGATTAAGCTTGTATGCATGTGTGTGCGAAATCTCGTTGTTAACGTAAACCTGTCGTATATGGGAGTGTCGTGTCAAAAGAATCAGATTTTGAGGGTCTGAGGGGTGTTTGGAGACTATGCTCGACGACCTTGACCGTGGCATAGTCGCAGAGGTCAAAGTTGATGCTGGTTTGGGTTAGAAACTCGATCGAACAGAAGGTGGGAAGGTAGGAGCGACTATGCCCGACAACATTGCCAGGGCATAGTCGCCCGGTCTTATCGCCCGTGTCGAGGGTTGTTTTGTTGCTTTAGTCGACCAAACCCTCTCAATCTGATTCACTTTATTCACTTGCTCGATTTCAGACTTGCTCTCCTAGGTGAGGCGATTTTCTTCTCAATTGTCCTCCTATCTCTCATCATTAAATGTTCTAGGTGAAACCCTAAAGTTATTGTTACTTTGATACCTACTGTATTCAAGTGTTGGAATCCCTAAGTGAGATTTAAAAGCTCTAGAGGATCTAGCCCTCTTCAAGTTCACCATTTTAGGGTTTTCTCTTACAAACCCTAAAAGTGAGTTTCCCCTTATAAACTTTTACATACCCATTTGTTTACTTATTTATTACTTGAAAACTTGTAGCTACTTGTTTGAATGCTTATTATACACATAGTCATACATTCATATCATTATTTGTGAGTATGACCCATTCTTTAGGGTTTTCTCCTTACAAATCCTAGTTTGGGAGTTCTTATCCCTCAAATAATTATGTACACCATTGTATGCTTAATATATAGATATAGATACACTTATCTTTGGGTTTGAACCTAAAATCTAGGGTTTCATGGGTTTGGTCATAAAGAGCATATTAATCATTATTATCTTATTTAATGGTTTGGTGGGCGGTATTTAATTTGGAATTGTATTTTTGGATAAGCTACAAGAAGGTGATGAATAATATATTAAAATGGGAAGTTCCTTGTGATGAATACAATGTTCATGAGTTGAAATATGAAGCATGTCTCCTTGTGTATATTTATCTTATTCATGTTTACGTAATATGGACTTTGATTCCTACATCCTTGTGCACGAGGATGTAGTTTAACTATTGAATGGACCATTTATGGTCGGCCATTTTGGGCGTAAACGAGTAGGCAATAGGGGACGTATGTCCTTGAGGTGTAACTCGTTTATATTGGATAGGTAATAATGTCCCGTAAGACCTTGAGTTGTAACTTGACGGAGTAGGCAATAAAGGCAATGCTATGGTTTGAGGTTGTGATGTCTTGATGGCATGGGAACTAGGACCGGGACATGAGGTGTAATCCAATAACATCATGGGTGACTCCACTCCTGTGTACATGTCACCCCGATGGAAATGGGTCTCCCCCGTAATCAAGAGGTATCTCTTGTGTGTTTATGTTTAGGTTTGGGAACATCTTGCGAATGGGAATATTACTGATTACAAAAGGGATCGGTAACTCAAGTTTTACATATTGATATTCCTGTTGTAAATTGTTTAATATATGTGATCTCACTAGGCTTCGTCCTAACACTTGTTTGGTTGTTGGTTATCTCACAGGATCCCCTAACGGTGGAATCTAGGATGTCGGGCTTGTCAACCGTGCACGTAGGAGATCTTGAAGTGTCGATCTTTTTGGGAAAACTTTGAGAAGAGAGATTTTTGGTGGAATAGCAACACCCGAGTTAATCTAGTTTGAATTAATTCTAGATTAAGTACGTTGTTTTATTGATATGTCTCCTTATTCCTACCACTATATTTTTGGTAAAAACTAACCCAACTTATGTTGGTTTTAGATGTCATGATTTTGGGAATTGCCCTTGCTTGGATGTTTATATTTACAGGGTATATTGGACCTCCGTATTATAGACGTTATATTTCCAAATTTTCAAAATTTTAATTTGCCCAAATTTTAGGGTGTTACGAGTTGGTATTGGAGCTCTAGTTTAAGCGAACTAGGTATGTAATCTCGATGCCTAGACTTAAGCTGAGACTTTTAGGCAATGAATTGTGAGAATCGGGTAGAACTTCTAAGATTAGACAGTCTTAGAGTCAACGAAAACTACACCGTTGAGAATTGTAAGAAATGGTAGCGAGAATATTTATATAAAATATGTTCATAATCACACTTATCTACTGTTATTATGAATGTATTTCTATGTGAGCATTCTTGAATTACTATGATTATGATTAGGGGTGAGCAAAACCCGACCGACCCGAATAACCCGACTGACCCGAGACCCGAAAACCCCGAAATTTACACCACCCGAAAACCCGAAGACCCGATAAACCAAACCCGAACTCTATATCGAATAAAACGGATCGGGGTGCGTATCCAAATTCCCCACCCGTCTCGCCCGAAACCCGAATTTAATATTTTAAAAAAAATACTATTAATACTTTATAAACCTAATCTCCCAAATCTCAAATCAAATTCAGTTCAATAGTTCATCGATTCGAGACATCGACGACTCCGACCTCCTTCTCCAGCTCCTCGACGGCTCGACAGAGACCTCTCCAACTCCGACCAGTGACCAGACCTCTCTTGATAGTGACCTGACCAGTGACCTGACCTCTGTTGACCGCATGACTCCACCGGCGCATGACTCGACCATGACGCCCTCCTCCCACTACCCACCCGCACACCACTCCACCCACGACTCCATCGGTCTCTTCTAAGTTCTAAGTATGTCTCCTTCTACTGGTTCTAGGCCTCTACTAAAGAGTAATTTGATTTTGGATTTGGAGTTTGGATAACAGTTACTAAGTTACTGTATGAAGTCTCTTATTGAGTTCTTGGTTTTATTCATGATTCAGGCATTCAGCTACTTGATCAATTCATGATTTTTGGTTTTGGACTGTAAGTCATCAACTGTGTATTATGGACAGTAAGTTACTGTCTGTGTCTCTTTTGATTGAAAATTTGAAATTAGTCTTTAGTCCAATGTTGGGATGCTTTGGATTTTGTTTTTTATAACTAGAAATAAGTGTTAGTCCAATGTCTGTGTACTTGATGTCCCAATTTGATGTTCCTATTCGGCTATTCCAGGTTACTTAGTTATTGGACACCCCAAACCCGATCACCCGACCAACCCCCACCCGAAACCCGAACCACCCGAAACCCGAATATCCGAATTATAATCTGTTGGATTTTGGGGCTTCCACCCACTACCCGATATCTGATAGGGTATAGGGTTTAGGACCCCGACCCAACCGATGCACATACCTAATTATGATGATCGATGAACTGTATTAGTACGTTTCTTACGTGTAATATTGTGTAGACCATCTCTTACCTCTCTTGATTGGTGACAGACGAAAATAGTAAACACTCGGAGTCATCTTCAAATGTCACCAGAGGGTCAAGCTATGACTGAACCCATGACCGATAGGACGAATGCAACTGTAACGGTTGAACCTCCAATTCCACCTATGCTTGCCGAAAGGGTGGAACAAGTCCCGAGGACCAACATTGTCACTGTTGTTCCACTTTTGACTGAGGTAAACCCTCAAATACAAATGATGGACATGATGAGAGCCATGAACGAGACCATGGCGAAGCAACAGGAATTTGTTCATGGAGCTACTAGAGGACCGAGAGGTGAATCATCGTCGTCATGAGATGATTGAAGAAATCGTGGTTATCGCGGGTTCCGGGGGTACCGGAGATGAGAACCGCACCGAAGGATTGGTGACCCTGGAGACAAGGCAACCGGGGAAAGGGTGTTCATACTAGTCCTTCCTCTGTTGCAAACCACCGGAATTTTCCGGGACCGACGAGCCTGTAAATTGTATGAATTGGCTCAGAGAAATTGACTAGGCCTTCCGAGGCTGTGACTATGATGAGGGCCAGAAAGTGAAGTATGGTTCTCAAATGCTACGGGGTTCGGCATTGACATGGTGGAATGTTTTCACCGCAACATTGGAAGAATCTGTGTTAGCCAAGATGGCTTGGTTTGAGTTCAATAGAAAGTTGTTGGAGGAGTATTGCAATGAAGAAGAGATGGACCTGATAGAAGAGGAGTTTCGATCGATCAAGAAAGGAAATTTGTCGGTAAAAGAGTATACCCAACTATTCATGGAAAAGCTATACTTGGTGGGGCATGTGGTCCCGACCGAGAAAGAGAAGTTAAAGGCCTATTTGAAGGGCTTACCCGCGGACATGTTGTCAATGGTCCGCAACTCCAAAGCCCCTAACCTCCGTGAGACAATCAAAGAGTCCAATGTGATGGAAAGACTCTACACACGGGATAAGGAAGAGAAGGCGAAAGTTGGAGAGAAGAGAAGGTGGAAAAGACCACCAAGTTCATACAAGAAGTCGAGGTTTCAATCGGGAAGTAAAAGCTTTGACAACCGCCGTGAGGCGATGTGGTGCCCCAAATGCAAGAGCAAGAACTTTGGATTTTGCAAGACCAACCCCAACCCCAACCCAGTCTCGTGATTCAAATGAGGTAAACTGGGCCATATTAGCACCGAGTGTCCCATTAGAAGGACAATCTGCTATGAAGTAAAGAGATGGGACACGTACGGAGGGAGTGCCCCAAATTGAGAGGTTTTGCGAGAGGAGGAAGTTCGGGGTGCCAACCGAAGAAAGAGGTCGTCCCAAGGGCTCAAGGGAGGGCCTTTCAAATGACCAAGGATGAATAGAAGGAAACCGCCGATGTGGTGTCAGATACGTTCTTACTCAATTCCATACCCGTTAGAGTATTGTTTAATTCTGGTGCAAATTTCTCCTTCGTGTTTAGTATGTTTTGCAACTCCTTAAGCATTCCTATTAGTACTCATCGTGATGCGTTAATCATAGAAGTAGCTAATGGGGAACGGGTGGTCCTAAGGGATTGTCGTCTCGAAATCAGTGGCGAAACTTTTATGATGGACTTGCTTCCTATGACCATTGGGGGCTTCGATGTGGTGATCAGGATGGATTGGTTGGCGAAACATCAAGCAGAAATCTTGTGTTCCAAGAAACTCATACGAATCCCCGTCCGGGATGGCGACTTCATCCTTGTGTATGAAGAAAAGCGAAAAGGCGAATTGGCCATTATCTCATCCATCAAATCAAGAAAGTATCTGACGAAGAAGTACCCTATGTATCTAGCCTTCCTGGTAGATGCCAAGGCAGAAAAGAAAAAAATAGAAGACGTGAAAATTGTCAATGAATTTCCAGACGTATTTCCCGACGACTTGTCAGGTTTGCCATCCGACCGACAAGTGGAGTTTCGGATCGATTTAATTCTGGGAGCGACACCAATATCTCGTACACCGTATCGTCTCGTGCCAACAGAAATGCAGGAAATGATGACTCAGCTTCAGGAGTTACTAGAGAAGGGGTTCGTGAGGTCGAGCTCGTCGCCATGGGGAGCTCCGGTGCTCTTTCTGAAGAAGAAGGACGGATCGATGCTTATGTGCATCGATTACTTAGAGTTGAACAAGGTGACCATAAAGAACAAATATCCGCTACCCTGAATAGCTGATCTCTTTGATCAACTGCAAGGGCCAGATGCTTTTTCAAGATTGATCTTCGATCGGGGTATCATCAAGTGAATGTTCGAGAGGAGGACATTCCGAAGACGACATTTAGGACACAGTTTGAGCATTAAGAGTTTCTAGTCATGCCTTTTGGGTTGACGAATGCGCCGTCAATATTCATAGACTTGATGAACCATGTATGTCGACCATTCTTGGACCGGTCTGTCATAGTGTTTATTGACGACATCTTAGTATACTCCAAGGATGAAGAGGAGCATGAGCACCACTTGAGAGGGGTGCTAGAGCTGTTAAGAAGGGAGAAGCTTTATTCCAAATTCTCTAAATGTGAATTTTGGTTACGGGAAGTCCAATTTCTCTGCCACGTGGTGACCCCCGCGAAGATTGAAGCAATGATGAACTGGAAGCCTCCAAAAATCCCAACCGAGATCTGGAGCTTTTTGGGTTTTGTCGGGTACTACTGAAGATTCATCCAAGACTTCTCCAAAATCATTTCATTGTTGACCTCATTGACTCGAAAGAACATGAAGTTTACATGGACTGATAGAATGTCTTGATTGCATGGGAATTAGGATCGGGATATGAGGTGTAATCCAATAACATCATGGGTGACTCAACTCCCGTGTACATGTCACACCGATGGAAACGGGTCTCCCCCGTAATTAAGAGGTGTCTCTTGTGTGTTTATGTTTAGGTTTGGGAACATCTTGCGAATGGGAATATTACTGATTACAAAAGGGATCGGTAACTCAAGTTTTACATATTGATATTCCTGTTGTAAATTGTTTAATATATGAGATCTCACTAGGCTTCATCCTAACACTTGTTTGGTTGTTGGTTATCTCACAGGTTCCCTAGTGGTGGAATCTAGGATGTCGGGCTTGTCAACCGTGCACGTAGGAGATCTTGAAGTGCCGGTCTTTTTGGGAAAACTTTGAGAAGAGAGATTTTGGTGGAATAGCAACACCCGAGTTAATCTAGTTCGAATTAATTATATTAAATAGGTCGTTGTATTGATATGTCTCCTTATTCCTGCCACTATATTTTTGGTACAAACTAACCCAACTTATGTGGGTTTTTGATAAACCAAGATCACTAGAACTTCTAGAGAGAGAAAGTAGAGAGAGAGAGAGATGGAGCGCAAAACAGAATTTTCAATATTGAGTGTGTCAATTCTCTTACAAAGGAACAAGACCAAAGGGACTTAAATACCCTTGGTCAGATACAATACTAATATGCACTAAACATAGTATTGACCAAGTCCTATAAATACAATGATTACTATAAAATCAGACCTAACAATCTCCCCCTTAGTAATCATTGACGCTTTGGTCTTCAAAAATTGTCTTCTATAATAGCACGGACCAACAAAGCGACTTTCAGAAGCTTTCTACTTTTAAGAAAAAATTTCTTCTCAGCATCTTGCAGATTGAAAATTTTCTTTGTTGCTTAATCTCAAGACGATACACCTCTTTTGAATTATCTTGAATGAACTGTGGTTTTCGGAGCAAGAACAGCAAAAGAATTTGAAATAGCTGAGTGAATGGAATCTTTGAGCGAATCTTGATCAGCAGATAATCTTTTGAACTCTTTGTCTCTTTAACTTCTCCTTGACTTCTCCCCCTCATGATCTTGATGATCTTCATCAACTTGGTCATGCAAATGTTGGAGACGAGACAGCGAAAGATCTGCAAAATCAAAGAAACAGAGAAAACAGGGGTGGTTTGCGTTCCATGCAGGAAGCGCAAACTAAGGTTTGCGTTCTATGTGTGACGCGCAAAGCAAGGTTTGCGGTTCACATGTGACGCGCAAAGCAAGGTTTGCGGTTCATGAAGGAAACGCAAAACAAGCTTTGCGTGTCATGACTGAAGCGCAAAGTAGACTTAGAAAAAATTTACCTTGTTAAGCTCTTTGACTCCCCCTACACAAATGCATTAGATAAGACAATTCGAGATAACATTCATGTAAAGAAAATCAGAGACTCCCCCTCAAAACCAAATATAAACTTTGAAAATATTCTCTTTGTTTACTCCCCCTTGAATAATGCATAAACCCATTAAAATATATTTATGAGATCACAATGATTAAAAATTAATGTAGAAAGAAAAATATACTGAATGTAAATTTTGAAACAACTAAACATATAAAATTTTAAACACTAAACAAATAAAATTCTACAGAGTAAAATATTACAATTTTATCAATCATTTGAAATCAAACATATGTTGTAGGATACAAGAACAAGTTTCATTGCATATCAAGTTAAGACATGTTCAGTTTCAAAAACTTTCAGCAATCTATTCAGTGTGCTCACATGCGAATCTTCGATTAGCTTCAAGAAAATGCAATTCTAAAAATATTATAGAGAACTTTGCATGTACTAACACTAAGCCATCAAAAATTAAGATTTTCACAAATTTACAGGTTTATCGCAACTCGAACATTTTACCAAGTGTCATGAGATGTGTGCTCATTGGCATCTTTTAGCATTGTGCTCATTGGCATCTTAACATGAGTGTGCTCTTTGGCATCTTTTAAGCTTGTGCACTTTGGCATCTTTTGATCAAAAAGTTTATTAAGTAAAGAACATGCCGTAAACGTAACTTTCTATCTGACCCTATTGCATGATTTGGGTCAGCCGTTCCCAGACCAGTTGGACTTAGGGGACTAGGTGTCAAGCACCACTTGGAACTTACTCTCCCAGATCAGAAAGGCTACATCGACATATCCTAAACCCATTCATACCAGTAGAACATGACTTTCGATCTGATTCTATAGAAGGATTTCTGTTCGATCACTCCCAGACCAATTGACCTTAGGGGACCAGATGACAAGCATCCCACAGAACTTACTTTCCCAAACCAGAAAGGTCACAGGTACAAACTTTTAAACTTAGAGATTTCTGTATTTTAAAATTTTAATATTCATCTCAATCACTCAGATCAACGTCTAAATGCTTAGCCCATATTTTCATTCCGATCTATAATTCTGATCATTTAGGTAGTCTAAGCAAAGTAAACTATAAAAATTCCGACTCACATATCTTTAAAGCAGAAATAAAAGTTTCAAACATGTTGCTGACTTTTCGACTTTTGTAAGACTTGAAATTTGACCATATAAAAACTTTAATATAAACAAAAGAACTTGAAAATTTATCCTAGACACATATTTTATTCAAAGGAAAAAAAAATGTAAAACTCTACTTTATAGAATAAAATTTGTAAAGATTTAAACTTTTAATTAATATTTAGTTGGAACAAAATAAAATTCAACTATTTCATCTTTTACATAAAAGAAAATAAATTTGTGTCTCATATTAGAAGAAAAAAATGGGTAATACAAATTCAAAAGAAAGATAAACAAGCTCAGATTCAAGAAACATTGAGAAAAACTGGAATAACATCATTATCAGAGATAAATGCAGCGGAATTAAAATTGATGTACTCACAGTATCTCATTAAGTCAGAAGCTTAATCATTGAAGAACGAGTTCTAAAATGTTGTGTTTAGAAGTCGATGTCTATGAAGTGCGGGTCCTGAGCTGAATTACTCAGAAGCCAAAATTCTCTTACTCCCCCTTAACATGTGATGCCTGCAACTTTGAATCAGATAAAGATTTGGGTACCCACTTGAATTTGGGCCCATGTTTGTTAGTTGCAGTTCTTATGGGGAAATAATGATCAGATTTGACATTTAAAGCACGAGGAATAAGATCAGAAAAATAATCACAACCATCAGAAGAGAAAGCATAATCATCAGAACCAGAATCTGAGGAAGAACATGAGACATGTTTTGAAATTCGAATCATTTGCTTTATAGAGTATTTTGAACTTTTATTACATTTAGCAAATGAATCACTGTTATAAAGTTTGTCTACACATTTATCCCCATCAATAATATGTTCATCAGATGTCCGCCTCGCTCTCCAGATTTGCTTCTTGGATTGAGCGCTCAAAGCCCTATCTGTAAGAATTATATCAGAAGAATTAGAACAGTCAGAAAGATTTGTATCTCGTTTCTTCGACTTCTTTGACCGTCTTCTTTTACGCTTAGGTTTATAATATTGATCATTGAGTGTAAAAGAATTATCAAGAATTTTAGATGAAATATTTAAATCAGAAGAAATAAATTTATCCAAGCAACCAATCTGATCAACTAATAAATTTGAATTCACCTCGGAGTCTGAATTATTTTGAGAAAGGATTTTAAATTTTTGAAACTTCCTTTTTATTTTCCTTAGAATCAGAAGATAGGCTAGAAATAGAATCTGATTTTTGAGAAAATAAATTTTCTTCAAGACTAGAAGTCATAAAAGAAAGAATAATGTCATATTCAATTTTCTTCAAAATATTTTGATCTTCTATCTGATCTTCAAGTTCTATGATTTTTCCTTCTAATATTAACGGAGGAGTATATTTCTTCGAATCATAAATGATTGGAAAAATATTTTCCTTATCTGAATCAGGGGCATAAGAAGGAATAAAATCAGTAGACACTGAAGATTTAACAGAAGATATATTATTTAAAACTCTTTTTCCTCTTCTTGATTTGTCAGGAAAATATTTTACATTTTCAGACGTATAAACAAAAGGAATTTCATTTTTCTTATTATTTATCCTTTTCTCATTTTCGATTTCTAACACTTGCTTCTCATTCATCCAATCAATTTTAAATTGAGGAGCATAATGAGCAAGAGTCAGATAATCGTATTTATATAAAGTAGGGGATTTTTCAATTGCATTGTTTAAACAATGAGGATTTTCAAAACCAAGTCCCCACCTTTGTTTTAAAGCCTCTTCACTCCTCGGCTTGTTCATATAATTTGTTTGTTCAGATTGGTCTCTTCGATAAAGCTTTTCTTCTAACTTAATTATTTTATCAGAAAACTCATCTTTTAATTTGGTCATGTCAGTCAAAGATTCAAGATAAGTTTTGTTTGAATTTTCCAAAGCATCCAATTTCTTTTGAAAGATGTCTTTAGTATTTTCTAAAATAGATTTTTCATCCTTCAAAGAAATTTTCAACTTTTCAATTAAATCTGACTTTTCAGAATTTAAAACTCTTTCAGATAAAAATTTAGAGCGCAAATCAGATAAAGCATTAATCATGATTTTAAACTGGGAGGTAATAAAATTGTAGTCAAATTCAGAATATACCTCATCCTCATCAGTGTCAGAATCATCTGACTGGTCATCTCCGACTAAGCACAAATGGGCGATCTCGACGTTCGATGCTTCATCATCGGAATAATCCAGCCAAAATTCTTCTTCTGCCAGCAAAGCTGTTCCATTCTCTCTTTTCTCAGCCAGCTCCAATTTCCTTCTGTAATAAGCTGAGTCCTTAACTTTCTTTGCTCTACACTCCTTTGGAATGTGACCCGACTTTCCACAGTTGTAGCAAGCAGCAGTCTTGGGCTCAGGTACTTTGGCTTTAAATCCAGAAGTGAAGCGTGAAGAGTTGGAACCCGATCTAGGTTGGAACTTCTTCTGGTAATGTTGAGAGAGAAGAATCATAGCTTTCTGTAAGGCCTCTCCATCGTCATCAGTTGTCCCGGTGTAAGCGTTATCAGACAACGCTTGTTCATTCAGTTGCTTCGTGAGAAGAGCAACCGGATCAACTGTTTTCTTGTTCTTTTTATCCAATTTGGCCTTCTTTTCCAGTATCAAACTCTCATCAGTCAGCAAAATCTCATACAGTTCTTGGATTTGCATAGTTGAGATTCTGACATCGTTCCTCAATTTGTGGCATGATTTATTCCATTCTGGTTGCAATATGTTGAGGAACTTCAGATTTGTCTCAAGCTCAGACTTTTCAACTTTTATCTTCCGAAGATCATTGATGACGACACAAAAACGGTCAAACACAGCTTTCAGTGACTCCCCGTCCTTGGCTTTGAATTCCTCAAAATTATTCATGTATCGAGTATGCCTGAGTTGAGTAGCTACTGAAGAACCAAGCATAATCTTCTCAAGCTGTTGCCACATCAGGTTAGGATGAGTTTTGAAACAGTCAACCTTGTTGTATACGGAGTTTGGCAAGGCTAGCATTAGATTTGCTTTAATATCCCGATCAGCTTGATAAGCAGTCAACTCTTCATTAGTGTACTCTTTAGTAGACTTGTAAAATCCAGAAGCCAATTTGGGTTTGTCGAATGGTCCTTCAGATAAAATGGTCATCATATCATTTCCATTCTTTTGTCGTTCAATAAAGTTCAAGAACCGATCTTGCCACTGTGTAAATTCGTTTTCATCGATCAGAACTGGTGGACGAGTTTCTGTGCCCAATGACATCATGATGTCACTCGTGTAGAACTGAGCTTGAAAAGCAAATTTTGCAGAATTCATTGTTGATGTATCTGAAAAACAAAAATCAGATTGAATTAAAAAATTTCGAAAAAAATATTAAAAATTGACAATTTGAAAAACACTTGATATGCCACAAAGATTAAAAAGAAAAAAATTTAGAAGACACATTAAAAAAAAATTCCAGAAAAAAACGCTTGATTTGAAAAACACTTGATTTTTTTTTTAAACTAAGTCAGGAAACAAGAGCTTTGCGGGTCTAGAAAGAAACGCAAAGTTTAGCTTTGCGGGTGTGGAAGGAAACGCAAAGTTGAGCTTTGCGGGTGAAGAAGGAAACGCAAACTGAGGTTTGCGGGTGCTGAGGAAAACGCAAACTGAGGTTTGCGAGTGTAGTGTGAAACGCAAAGTGGACTTTGCGTTTGTAGAGGGAAACGCAAACTAGAGATTTGTGTTTCCTTGAAGATCCGAGAAATTGACTTTGCGTGTGAAACTAGAGCCGCAAACTAAACTTTGCGTATGTAATATGAACCGAAAACCTAAAACACAAACGCAAAGTAACTTGAATGAAGCGCAAACCGATATGAATGAAACGCAAAGTCTATGAATGAACCGCAAACTATGGAAGAACACAAAATCTTCAAATACTTGATTATAACACAGAATTTGATGAAAATTCCTTTTACAAACTTGATCGAAAACAAATTTTCAACACATTTCAAACAAAGATTTCGATTAAAACCCACTAAAATTCAAATTCGTGAATGCAACAGTACCGAAAACCGCTTTTTCAGAAAATCACAAATTCGCAAAATTGAAGATCAAATCATAGTTTTTATGCAAAAACATATGAATGAAATATGATCGACTACTAAAAACGAAACTAATCAAATCAAATTTGCACAAAATCGATCACAAACAGATCCAAATTTTGTGAGAAATCAAGAAAACGAGATTTTCTTGAAAAATTCAAGAAAATCGATCAAATTTTCGATTTCGATCACTAATTCAGATTCAGGAAATCAATCTCTCAATTCTCTCAAGATCTAGCTTGCTCTGATACCAATTGATAAACCAAGATCACTAGAACTTCTAGAGAGAGAAAGTAGAGAGAGAGATGGAGCGCAAAACATAATTTTCAATATTGAGTGTGTCAATTCTCTTACAAAGGAACAAGACCAAAGGGACTTAAATACCCTTGGTCAGATACAATACTGATATGCACTAAACACAGTATTGACCCAGTCCTATAAATACAATGATTACTATAAAATCAGACCTAACAGTTTTAGATGTCATGACTTTGGGAATTGCCCTTGCTTGGATGTTTATATTTACAGGGTATATTAGACCTCCATATTATAGACATTATATTGCCAAATTTTCGAATTTTTAATTTGTCCAAATTTTAGGGTGTTACACTACATGTACATAACAAATATTATATCATTTTTGTTCTTCATGTTGTTTACCACTTAAGGTAACATCCTGGAGGGGTCAGTGGATGGTATCCCTGACTACCCAGGTTCGAACCACGTGGTGAGCATCCTGTGACATCCATGGCCATGGGCCTGCCACATAGATGTACCCTTAATTGGGCTGGATCATGATCGACGGGGATTAGTTGGGTGGCGCCCTTAAGTGGGAGTCTGGATACCCCGGGAACGTGTGCGTATGTTAACTTGCCGTTCAAAAAAAAAATATATTATATCATTTTTAAACAACCTCCTAAAAATCCTTGTACATGACATTTGGAAAAAAATAATGTAAATGTAGACAAATGAGATTGAAAATCTTTTCACCACACAATTGTTGGAGTGAAGATATATCTTATTTAAATATAACTAGAAGCGTAATCGCGTAATACAATTAGATATATCACGATTTTAATGTTTCATTTTATTTTATGTTTTTTGTCAATTTACATTACGATTTTGGATTATTTTAAGAGAGTGATAATGATTTTTTTATATAAATTTGTTTAATTTAGATTTAATAATATAATATTTTTTTATAAAAAAAATAAGTTTTTTGTTAGAATTCAATGATTATGAGTTAGTTATTAATTCAAACATATAGTTTTAGAAATTTGTACTCATGTATCAAGACTATTATTTCTTGAATTTTAGGTAATGTGTATCAATAAAGAGTAGTTAATGCATAAAAGTACAAAAACGACGACAAAAAAATCAAATTGGTTCTAAAAATATAAAATCATAACTTATTACAATAAATTATAAATTTAAAAATACATCAATAATAATCGAATAAGGATATATAAGATAGTAAAATATAATAATTGAACTCAATTACAAACTTAGCTACAAAATATAATGTAATTTATTTTGGTTTAATAATATAATTTATTTTATAAAATATTATGTTAGATTTTTTAATTACATTTTAGATTGTTTATATTTAAATTTTGATTTTTATTCTATATTTAATTACGTTGGGAGTGATATTTGGGGAGTTAAAGGTAGGAAGTGATTTTAGGGGAGTTAAAGTGGTTAAATATAATGATTGAAAGTTAATAAGTAACATTAAACGTAATAAATACAACTTTAATTGTTGTTTTTTAAAATATTTTATGTAATTAACATTAAATAGCGGTAAATTAAGTTTTAAAAAACTTGTTTTTAAGAATTTTTTATGTTTACTTTATAATATAATATAGTATAGATATAGATTATAGAGGAGAGTCGGACTAATTGGAAACGTGTACAAGAAATATCTTATAACCGAATGATTTAGTTTTGCCAACAAATAGTTGTTTTAAGATTCTAACAACTAGTTTGTTTAGTGTTAATAGTAACCATGACTCATTTATAAGAAATTAACACCTGATGAGTTTCTCAATGTGGTTTAAAGAAAATGGGTTTTTGGAAAAGTAACTTCTAAATTATGGATATTTCCAATCAGCAATCATAATAGCTGAAACCATCATAACTTACCTTAGGGGCTGTGTACCAAACGTTTAGCGCTTACCAAGTCATATTACCTTATGGATGAAGATGACAATGACCAAGAATCTTACCGGTAAGAGCTAAGGCAAGGACCAAGAGTCTTACCCTGGTAAGTGATGGTGAAGACTCTTACCACTAGGGCTGTAAACGAACCGAAAGAACACGAACGGAGGCTTGTTCGTGTTCGTTCGTTTAACTTAACCGAACAAACGAACGAACACGAACGGTAAACGAACGAAATTTTTTGTGTTCATGTTCGTTCATTAAGAAAATATGTTTGTTCATGTTCGTTTATTTTCGTTCATTAAGAGCTAAACGAACGTAAACGAACGAACATAAATGAACATAAACGAACGAACATAAATGAACACATACGAACGTAAACGAACGAACATAAATGAACACATACGAACGTAAACGAACAAACATAAATGAACATAAACAAACACAAATGAATAAAAAACAACCACCGTTACTTATCATTTCGTTCGTAAAAAATAACATAACAAAATAAAAAAAAAACGGATAAACTTAGGAGGTATAAAAAATTAATTTTAAAAAATTAATTTAATTAATGTTTTGACACATTAATGTCATAGCCTCTAATGTCATAATATATATATATATATATATATAAAAACAAATATAAACGAACATAAACAAATGTAAACGAACATAAATGAACGAACGTAAACGAACATAAATGAACGAACATGAACGAACATAAATGAACGAATGTTCACGAACGTAAATGAACGAACGAGACCATTGTTCATGTTTGTTCATTTAACTAAACGAACAAAAAAATGTGTTCATGTTTGTTCATTTATTAAATAAACGAACATAAACGAACTTTCCGCCGAACAGTTCACGAACGGTTCGCTGGACGTTCGGTTCGTTTATAGCCCTACTTACCACGGTTAGAGCTTACCGGGAAAATTGTTACATACGATACCGTTTTGGTGGACTAAAATCTTACCCAGTAAATAAGTGATAGTGTTAAATTTTAACTGTAAGCGCTTTAAAGGGAAAATTATTGCATAGTATACCGTTTTGGTGAACTAAAATCTTACCCGCTAAGTAAGTGATAATGTTAACTTTTATTGGTAAGCACTTATCCGGGTAAACGTTTGGTAAACAACCCCTTAATCTTATAACTTAAGTACATGCTTGATAGATGATCTATAGTGAATAAATAATGTTCTATTTATGATAGTTGTTGTAAATAAACTGGATAATGTTTAAACTTTAGAAGTAGATAGTGATATAAGAAGCATGGTTTGAATCATGTAAGCATGTGGATAGTTGACTTTCAAAAGGCCAAACATGAGATTTTAATCAAATTGAATGGATTTTGCTTGAAATTAAGCTTTAAATAATGTTTGGGAAGCTTTATAGTGTTATTACATGAAAAACATATGAAGTTTACAATGTTAAGAAAGATCATATATTTGTATATAAAAGTATAGAGCAATGAGTTAGAAACTAAAATCACGTAAATATACATTGCTACCCTTTGCCATGAATCGTAGCTCTATGCTAGTCGGACTAAGGCTATGTTTGGCAAAAAAAAGCTAGCTTATAAGCTAGTGTACATGTTTGGATGACCATAAGCTAGCTGATAAGCTAGCTTATTGAAACGCTACTCAAAGTAGCGTTTTGAAAAGCTAGCTTATCAGCTACAAGCTAGCTTATAAGCTAGTTTGCCAAACAAAACCTAAGTCCAACTGATACGTGACAATATCAAAAGTATCAGAAAGTTCAATTTCACGATAATGTTTGAGATATCGTCGTTAAAGTACATGTTTTGCCTTTCAACAGTTTGCGTACATCGCATCTTTTAGAACATGTATTTTCTACACAAAACACACAGTCGCACTAAGAGGGTTGTTTGGTTGGGTTTCCATTAAGTTCTGTATGGATAAAGATGTATGTCTAGATTAATCTGTCTGTGTAGATTGAGATACCTTATGTTTGTTTGTTGTGCTGAATCAATTGTCTGAATGATATAAATCATTATTTTACCCTTACTATGCTTTTTTCAATTTTATCTTTTTTTTTCATTAAAGCCAAATGTATTACATTTCTTTTTGTCATTTCATCGAACACTTTATCTGCGTTCACTATTTGATGTTATTGTATAGCCATTGAACAAAAATTACAAAGAGAAACAATTATATCGTTGGTGGAACCCAACTCCAAACAAGTTTGAAAAAAATAAAAACCCAAACAGGTTTAAGAAATAGACCTTTTTCATCCAAAAAGCAAGAGGAAGCAAGTGTTGATTCGATGTTATGCACAGAGGAAGGAAACCCATTTAAGTGATTCAACCAAATACTTGCAATTTTAGAAAACCCATTTAATACAAGAAATAATCCCAATCTACCAAGATACTTGCAGCATCGTCTTCACAACAAATTCAACAGAACGAAGAGAAAACAACAATGGCGGAGAGGGGCAACATCAACAAGGAACAAGTCATTTGAAACTTGTGTAGAAACTATTGTTTGAGTTTGTTAAGAGGGAGATGAGTTCGATTTTGAGCTGAGTGATGGACTCAACCGAAGCTTGTGTAAGAGGCTATTGCTTGTTAAGAATTTACGGTTACAAATGAAGGGCGTGGGTAGAAGATTGGTGGGGGAATTTTTGTTGAGAGTGCAGAAGTTAGAAGATTGATGAAGTCTATGAAGCCTGCGTCGGTCAATTTAAGAGAGGGGTATTTGAGGGAATTTCAAGGCTGAGTGCATACAGCAAGGGGTTGGGAGCTTAGCGAATAAGTCATGATCTTTCTGAATAAGCCACAAACAAACACATGTGTATTGCTTATTGAATAAGCTATACAGGCTATAAAGCCCATTATGTCAGTTCCAAACAGACCCTAAGCCTTGTGGCCTATGTGTATATTAGGACGAGACCAACTAGAAGTAGGAACCAAATTGGGAGAATATTAGCTATAAAGGCCTTGATTGTTCATGTTTAAGTCGTGTCGTCGGATATATATTAGCACAAGGTTTTACGTTTCTATTGTTGAAATTGATTTGTTACGTTACCATAAGTATGTATGAAATTGGGGTATAACATAACTCAAAATAATGTTATTTCGACGATGATGTTTATAAAGCTATAAAGTTATAGTTCTCAAAACTGTAATCTAAGGTAAGACGGTGACATACACCCACTTTTATGCCTTTGTTAAAATTGATGATTAAAAAAATAAACATTAATCATGCATGCTTAAAAAATAAAGCTCTAATAATAAATTGGGAGAAGTGTACACTTTTTAACCTACGTTTTTACAAAAATCAAATAATATTACGTAATTTACTACCGTAATATCATGATTTTAAAGTAAACTACATATTTGGTCCTTATGAATTGTTAGATACAACACTTTTCGTCCCTGCTGTTTTGAAACTACAGATTGGTCATCGTGGTTTGTAAAAATGTTCGGACTCAGTCTCTTCCTTTAACAGGGCATTAACTTATTAGTAGCTAAATGAGGGTATTTTGGTCTTTTTAATTATTTGTCTTCATTTTTTTTTAAATATCTATCTTTTTATCATTAATGAACCACACTTCCCCACCTATCCCTACCCGATTAGCACCTTCGAAAACTCACCACCATTGACGGATGTCGAGACCGTCAAATAATAAGTTTCAATTGTCCCAAATCACAATGAGGATGGTGGTAAGTCAGGTCGAGTCCACAGGGAATGGTTGTGGTAATTATTCGACTTCTACACTTTTAGTAAAAGGGGGGGGGGGAGTGCGGGGATGGATTTGATTAACTAAACTAGCCATGTGACTAAAAATTGATTTAAAACAACAAATAAAAAAGAAAACTCAACATTAGTCCTCTTTCGATTAAGACGGTAGTACCTATCATTGATTCCAAAAGCGTAAACACAAAGAACGAACCTAAGTTGATTATAGTCGTTAACAAGCTCTAACGACCTCTATTTTTCCTTAAATTTACACAGGTTGAAATAAGCTCTTCAACCGAATCTTAATCACAAATAAGACTTTAAATAAGCTCTCAAGTTCTTAGGTGTGATTAACTTTACTGGACTAGAAAAACACCAACTCAAAGCCATAAGCTCTTAAGCTCGGCTTATTAAGGCTTTCAATGCAAAATTTTAAGACTTTGATTCAGAAACCTTATTGAGACCAAAGGAAGTTAATTGTCACTTTATCAAAATTCTTAGACGATTACGTATTGTAATAACCTAATTTTATAGATGTTTGGAAAGTTAGGGGGTTTTGTGTTCTTTCCTTATAGTTTAAGGTTTGGTTGAAAATATGGGGTACAAAAACCCCACCACCGCCTCTTATGGTGGATAAATGAGAATTTTCCCATTTCAATTTGTGGATGTATTACTGGAGAAAGAAAAATCGTAGAAAGGAGAAAAGAGAAAAGGATAAGGATTTTTTGGTTGGATGATTCCATCTCTTGATTTTAAGATCCGCGTTCGGTTTTGATCATTCGTACCAATTAAAGTTTGTTTCCTCGTTTATCGTGATTGAGGTGAGTTTTTCTTTTAACCATTTTCGAACTGAAATGCATAGTATTAAATGGTTATTTGTTCGATGTTATACCAGATTTGTATGTTTGAGATATTACCGTAAACTATGAATATACAATTTTTATTACATGTTGCTTATTATTATCACATGTGGATTGATCATAAATCCTTGGGAATAAGGGACTTTCACAACAGAAGTTGGGTGTGTTAGGACTGTGATGGTCCGAGCAGGGGGATATATATATATATATATATATATATATATATATATATATATATAGTGCCCACAAATTTGTTTCGTGTGGTGGGCCACAACCGATATTGATTGCGATCTTGTCGGGGTGTGTGATTAAATCGTGGCGACTGTTGTGGTTAGTCACCTAGGAGGGATGTTGTGCCTGAATGCCAACGATATGTATTCGGTTGTGCTAGAATGCCAACGATCTGTGTTCGGTTGTGCTAGAATGCCAACGATCTGTGTTCGGTTGTGCTAGAATGCCAACGAGACAATTAATTGAGATGTGCTTGAATGTCAATAAAAGTGTTATTGATAAATGTTTTATAAATACAAATTGGTTTTATATTGTATTGAAATGACAGGGATTATTTCACAAGACCATTAGGTCTAAGCCTCATTTTGTTATCAAAATATGCATTTCAGGTAAGGTGCATTAAACTGATATGGAAAAACGAAAGATGTGAGGTTATGTGTTGAGTATTTATATGTGAAGATGGAAGATGGTTATATGAAAGTTGATTTTGATATCTGCCAAATAATTCTATGGTATAGTGTTTATTTAGTGGAAAAAAATAGTGACTTTCATGATATGGTTTAGATTATAGTATTGGACTTAATGTGTATCCCTAATGTGGTTTGTTTTGTATAAATTCCATCTTATATGTTATGTGGATTTACGGGTTGTTACAGTTGGTATCAAAGCTTGAGTTTAAGAGATTTAGGTATTCAGTTTGATACCTAAACTTAAATTAGATGGTTGTATGTTGAAATTAAGATGTCTAATTATGTTTTAGAACCCATGGGGTATTAAATATCATGGGTTGAAAGAACGACATGAAAGGTAAATTCAAAATACATCTGGCCAATGTATTCATGAGTTTATAGGTACATGTTTGTACTTGATTACCTTATTATATTTGGGAATGTGATTAAAGTGTGTTTGTTCCATGATTTATTTGTTGGCAAATTATTCTCGTCGGTCGGTAAATATTGCTTCTGTTAAGCCGAATGGGATGGATTCTTCACTCGAAATTGTTCTGAAAACCTTGGATCCGAGGGATAAGTTAATTTGGTTTGATTTGAAATTTTTGGGGCACTCTCAAATTACTGAAACAGAAAATGATGTGAATCCTGAATTTAGTGGGGAACTAAAATTATGATTAGTTATTGTCTGCTACTGATATTCAGAAACGTCGAGATTATAGAATGTTTTGGCTTGTAACCTCCGATTGTTTGGTAATTTTGATTCATTTAAAGCTATGTGGTGACTACCATAAATGAAATAATTTTGATACTATTATATGTTTTGAATGAGAACAGAGTAATTCTTACTGTGACAATAGTGAAATCTAAGGTACTATTCTGATGAGGTATTGTAATGTCTTTCATAAAGTCATGAGAATATTTATGACTGAGTTTAAAGATCAGTTTTGTTCTAATATAGCAGTATAACAGTTAGAAGAGGAATTTTTGATATGTGGACAAAGTAACATGACAGTTCAAGATTACACTTTGAGGTTTTTAGAAAAGTCTCAGTTTGCATAATTATAAGTGTCAATTGATGCCGCATGGTGGACTATTATATTTGGGAAACTGAAAGCTTTTGTCAGAGAGATGGTTATGGGTATGAGTCTTGTTATATTTTAGCCTGCAGTTGATACCGTAGAAATGACAGAAAAAGAAAAGAATCGTCAGCTAAGTGAAAGAGAAAGTGGGAAAAGAAAATGAGTCACATTGTTAAATGATTCTAGAAGAGAAAATTTTGCTAGATTTGGATAATTGTACCTAAAAGTCGTAAAATTATTGGGGTGAGTGTAACCTAATTCAAGGTTTTGTTAAAAATGTGAGAAGCATGGAAACCGACTAGTTTAAAGAAAATGGGTGAGCATTTCAGATTAACTACGGTTGAGATCGAAGACGCATCAGATGTGGTAACAGGTACATTTAGGTAAATTTTGTATATACTAAAGTGTTAGTTGATTATGATGTCAATCGTTCTTACGTTTCTCTTTCATTTATTTGGTATCCGAATGAAAAGCCTAAGTCTGTGGGTTATGCTTTAGTACTTGAAACTGCTAATAATAACGAGATTTTGGTTTGTGAGGGTGGTTACTGACTAATATAGAAATGTGGATGGATGTGTATTATCGATTCAGTGTTCTCTATTGCTCTAAAATAATTTGTTATTATATTTGGTATGGATTAGTTAGAAAGAAATCAGATCAGTATTGTTTGTGATTAATAAAAATGATGTCTCCGTTGAAAGGTCTGCTCAATAAAGATTTTATCAGACCTAGTAAGCGTCAGTGTGGTGCACCAGTTTTTGTTTGTAAAGAAGAAAGACGATTAGAGGAGAATGGGTATTAGTTATCAGGAATTCAATAAACTAATTATAAAGATTAAAGTATTCGTTTTCAATAACCGGTGATATTTTTTTAGTTGTTTGGAATTAGTTATTTCTTGAAGATTGATTTACGGTTGGTTATTATCAACTTAGTGTTGGATAGAAGACATATCAAAGACTGTGTTCAGTTCCACATATGGACATTATGGTTTCTTAGTGACTTGCTTAACTTACCGACAATATGTATG
This sequence comes from Arctium lappa, assembly GCA_023525745.1. Classification (NCBI taxonomy): domain Eukaryota; kingdom Viridiplantae; phylum Streptophyta; class Magnoliopsida; order Asterales; family Asteraceae; genus Arctium; species Arctium lappa. Next base: position 154,401,065 of record CM042047.1, on the reverse strand, counting down.
GATATGGTAAACAGTATGTATGGATATGTCAATCGAAAGATTACGAAAAGCAATCTCCACTCATGTTATGAAGTTACCGGTTTTTGTATTTGCTCTGAAGATTTGGAGACACCATATGTACGGTAACAATTGCTAGATTTTATTGATCATAAGAATCTGTAGCTTTTGTTTAATCAACAGAACCGGATATGAAACAAAGATTGTGGCTAGAAATGTGTGAGTGATTACGACTTTGAAATTACATATCACTTGGGGAAAACGAATGTGGTAGCCGATGTTTTGAATCGAAGAAGAAAAGAGTGAAATTGTAACGCCCTAAAATTAGTCGAATTAAAAATTCGAAATTTCGGCAATATAACGTCTAAAATACGAAGATCCAAAATACCCTGTCAATATAAACATTCTACAAGGACAAATCCCAATTTCTAGACAACTAAAACCCATATCAAGTTGGGTTAGTTTGCACCAAAACGAAGTGGTAAGAGTAAGGAGACATACAAATACAACAACCTACTTAATCTAAAATCAATTCGAACTAGATTAACTTGGGTGTTGCTATTCCACCAAAAATCTCTCTTCACACGAAAGCCCAAAAGACCGACACTTCATGATCTCCTACGTGCCCGATCGACATGCCCGACATCCTAGATTCCACCGCGAGTGGGATCTGTGAGACAATCAACAACCATAACAAGTATTAGGACGAATCCTAGTGAGATATCATAAAATTATATAATTCATATACAAGAATATCATAATACAAGACTTGTGTTACCGAACTCAATTGCCATCACAATCTTAATCCCTTTTGCAATGATGTTCTCAAACCTGAATATAAACACACAAGAGATAACCCTTGAAATATGGGGGAGACCCGTTTCCATCGGGGTGACATGTACACGGGAGTGGAGTCACCCATGATGTTATTGGATTACACCTCATGTCCCGGTTCTAGTTCCCATGCCATCAAGACATCACAACCTCAAACCCATATCATGCCTTTATTGCCTACTCCGTCGAGTTACACATCAAGGTCTTACGGGACATTATTGCCTATCCATCCTAAGCGAGTTACACCTCAAGAACTGACGTCCCCTATTGCCTACTAGCTTATGCCCACAATGGCCAAACACAAATACGTCTACTAAATAGACAAACTATACCCTCGTGCACAAGGGAGTAGACTCATTATTCTCAACATATAACATGAACCAGATAGATACTCATATCCAAGTGTCTCACCTTCCAAACATATAAACATGGCATTCATTGTAAATAAGATTTCTCTTTTAATTGTATCCCATTTTTCATCTATGGTAATCCATGTATATTATCCAAGTAAACATCCACCATATTTTCATTAAATGCACAAAATAAGGGACTATGCAAACCCCTTTCATAAAACCCTAAAAGTTAGGTCAAACTCAAAAATAGAGAATGTATATGTATGAAGTGTTCAAGTAGATAAATCAACTTTTATAAGCATATAATAAACATACACTTAGTGATACTAGGGTTTGCAAGAGAAAACTCACGAACTAGGGTTTGTAAGAGAAAACCCTAGAAATAAATGGAGTTGGGAGGAAAGTTGCTTTTCTTCTCTTGAAGCTTTAAGGATAATAAATATCAACTTCTTGCTTTCAATCAACCCTTCTTGTGTGTAGTAAATGCTAGGTTTAGTTTAGGTCATTAATGGAGGAGGGAGAAGAGAGATGGGGAAGAAAATAGCCCACGTGAGAGAGTGGAATTTGCAGGTCGTTTTGTTGGAAGCATCCCCAATTTGGTCTTAAAAATTGGCTTAAATGAGCAGACCCCGCCCCTCCACCTGCGACTATACCCTGACGACTTTGCCACGACATTTTCGCTAGGCATTGTCTCCCGTCCTCACCCCCTCACGGTACCGAGGTCGCAATTGTGCCACTGGCGACTTTGCCACGACATTATCGCCCCGACCGACCCACCTTCTGTTTGTTCAAGTTCTAAACCATGGTTGGTAGCGATAACGACCCCAGCGACTATGCCCTGAGCAAGGTCGTCGGGCATAGTCGCCAAACACCCATCGGCCTTCCAAAAGTTAGTTTTTCTACACGAAAATCCCAAATACGAAAGGTTTACGTTAACAATCAGTTTTCGTTCATCCATGCACACAACTTGATCCGTTAAGATTTCTAACATACTTTCACATACATAAGTACCTATATATATATATATATATATATACACACACACAATTACGCATGCACATAAACTCACATTCACATGCAAGTCAATAATTCCGTTTCACTAAGGAAGATGAGGTCTAGACACACGAATTTCATTTAAGAGGGTAAGAGTTGAAGAGGGGGGTTTACTAGGAAATTTGGGGTGTTACAGAAATGATCAAAGTGTTAGTATTACATGTCGGGTTAGTACCGAGTATCATCGATGAGTTACAAAGATTTTGAATTGAAGCTTCGAAAAAGGAAAAATGTAAAACGGGGATGACACGTGGTATGACATCCATTTTAGTGAAATATAGTCGTGGATCAATGTGTTTTGAAAGCAAAGTGTGGGTATCCCGTCTTGATGATATCTATGAAAGAGTATCGAAAGAAGCTTATAAGTCTTGTCATTCAATTTGTCAGGATCGAATTCTTAACAAGAATTAATTCTCAGAAACTAATATCAAAGAAGTTGCACAGTGTGTGAAAGGGTGTTTGATTTGTTAATTGAAGTGGGGGTATCAACGACCTTACAGTAAACTGAAATCGTTAGATATTCCAGATTGGAAATGGAATCACATCATAATAAAATTTGTGACGAAGTTACTGGGAATGCTAAGAGGCTTTGATGTTATATGGATTATAATAGATCGATTTTCTAGATCTATTCATTTCTTTTTAATCAAAGAAATGTATTTGATGGAAAAGTTAGCAAAGTTGTGTAATTATAAAGTGGTAACTCAGTACAGTGCATTAATATTGATATTTTTTGGATCAAGACAGTTAGTTTACTTTTATGTTCTGAAAAAGTTTTCAGAGAGAGAGATGTGATTGCAGACAAAGTTGGGTACAAAACATTGTTGTATTTGAATGAAGTTAGAAAGAAATAGTTAGTCGAAACCGAATTTGGTTAGTTAACAACAGATAAGATCGACCAGACTCGTGAATGGTTACAGATAACTTAGGACCGACAGAAAAACTATGTTGATATGTGTTTTTTATCGATAAGTTTTGAATAGTGTGTTGTTGAAAGCATTGTTGTAGATCAAGATTGTTCGTTTTGGTAAGAAAGGTAATTTGAGTCCTAGGTATATCAGTCCTTTTATGATCAGTGATCGGATTGATGTGATAGTTCATGGGTTGAACGTGCAGAGACGTTGAGTGGTATTCTCAGTGTCTATTATGTTGTTAAGTACTGAGAAGGTTTTTGTTTGATTTTGAAATGGCGATACCGTTAACAGAAGTGAAAAGTTATTATAGATTACAAGGTTAAAAAGTCGGGAAATAAAGAAATCAGTTCGATAAATGTTCAGTGGTGTTATCATAAAGGTCAAGACTCTACAGATGAACGGGAATCAAAAATGAGATCCAAATATGTTCGAGCGATTGAATTTAATGACGTAATTTCTTTAAGGGGGGATGTTGTAATAACTTAATTTTATAAATGTTTGGAAAGTTAGGGGGTCTTGTGTTATTTCCTTATAGTTTAAGGTTTGGTTGAAAATATGGGTTTATAAAAACCCCACCACCGCCTCTCATGGTGGATAAATGAGAATTTTTCTCATTTCAATTTGTGGATGTTTTACTGGAGAAAGAAAAATCGCAGAAAGGAGAATAGGGAAAAGGTGAAGGATTTTTGGGTTGGCTGATTCCATCGCTTGATTTTAAGATTCACGTTCGGTTTTGATCATTCGTATCAATTAAAGTTTGTTTCCTCGTTTATTGTGATTGAGGTGAGTTTTTCGTTTAACCATTTTCGAACTGAAATGCTTAGTATTAAATGGTTATTAGTTCGATGTTATACCAGATTGGTATGTTTGAGATATTACTGTAAACTATGAATATACAGTTTTTATTACATGTTGCTTATTATTAACACATGTGGATTGATTATAAATTCTTGGGAATAAGGGACTTTCACAATAGAAGCCGGGTGTGTTAGGACTGTGATGGTCCGAGCAGGGGGGTTATATATAGTGCCCATGAATTTGTTTCGTGTGGTGGGCAACAACCGATATTGATTGCGATCTTGTCGGGGTGTGTGCGATTAAATCATGACTACTGTTGTGGTTAGTCACCTGGGAGGGATGTTGTGCCTGAATGCCAACGATATGTATTTGGTTGTGCTAGAATGTCAACGATCTGTGTTCGGTTGTTCTAGAATGCCAACGAGACAATTAATTGAGTTGTGCCCTGAATGTCAATAAAAGTGTTATTGATAAATGTTTTATATATACAAATTGGTTTTATATTGTATTGAAATGACAGGGTTTATCTCACTAGATCATTAGGTCTAACCCTTATTTTGTTTTCAAAATATTCATTTCAGGTAAGGTGCATTAAACTGATATGGAAAAACGAAAGATGTGAGGTTATGTGTTGAGTATTTATATGTGAAGATGGAAGATGGTTATATGAAAGTTGATTTTGATATCTGCTAAATAATTCTATGGTATAGTGTTTATTTAGTGGAAAAAAATAGTGACTTTCATGAGATGGTTTAGATTATAGAATTGGACTTAATGTGTATCCCCAATGTGGTTTGTTTTGTATAAATTCCATGTTATATGTTATGTGGATTTGCGGGTTGTTACAGTTAGTATCAGAGCTTGAGTTTAAGAGATTTAGGTATTCAGTTTGATTCCTAAACTTAAACTAGAAGGTTTTATGTTGAAATTAAGATGTCCAATTATGTTTTAGAACCCACAAGGTATTAAATATAATGGGTTGAAAGAACGACATGAAAGGTAAATTCAAAATACATCTGTCCAATGTATTCATGAGTTTACAGGTACATGTTTGTACTTGATTGATTACCTTATTATATTTGGGAGTGTGATTAAATTGTGTTTGTTCCATGATTTATTTGTTGGCAAATTATTCTCGTCGGTCGGTAAATGTTGCTTCTGTTAAGCCGAATGGGATGGATTCTTCACTCGAAATTGTTCTGAAAACATTGGATCTGAGGGATAAGTTAATTTTGGTTTGATTTGAAATTTTTGGGGCACTCTCAAATTATTGAAACAGAAAATGATGTGAATCCCGAATTTAGTGGGGAACTAAAATTATGATCAGTTATTATCTGCTACTGATATTCAGAAAGGTCGAGATTATATATATGTGGTGACTACCAGATATGAAATAATTTCATTACTAGTATATGTTTTGAATGAGAACAAAGTAATTCTTACTGTGACTATATTGAAATCTAAGGTACTATTCTGATGAGGTATTGTAATGTCTTTCATAAAAAATGTCATGAGAATATTTATGACTGAGTTTAAAGATCAGTTTTGTTCTAATATAGCAGTATAACAGTTAGAAGAGAAATTTTTGATATGTGGACAAAGTAACATGACAGTTCAAGATTACACTTTGAGGATTTTAGAAAAGTCTCAGTTTGCATAATTATAAGTGTCTATTGAGGTCGGATGGTGGATTATTATATTTGGGAAACTGAAAGCTTTTGTCAGAAAGATGGTTATGGGTATGAGTCCTATTATATTTTAGCCTGTAGTTGATACTGTAGAAATGACAGAAAAAGAAAAGAATCGTCAGCTAAGTGAAAGAGACAGTGGGAAAAGAAAATGAGTCAGATTGTTAAATGATTCTAGAAGAGAAAATTTGCTAGATTTGGATAATTGTACCTAAAATTCGTAAAATGTATTGGGGTGAGTGTAACCTAATTCAAAGTTTTGTTACAAATGTGAGAAGCATGGAAACCGGTCAGTTTAAAGAAAAGGGGCGAGCATTTCAGATTAACTACGGTTGAGATCGAAGAGGCATCTGATGTGGTAACAGGAACATTTGGGTAAATTTTGTATATACTAAAGTGTTAGTTGATTATGATATCAATCGTTCTTACGTTTCTCCATCATTTATTTGGTATTCGAATGTAAAGCCTAAGTCTTTAGGCTATGCTTTAGTACTTGAAACTGCTAATAATAACGAGATTTTGGTTAGTGAGGGTAGTTAATGACTGATATAGAAATGTGGATGGATGTGTATTATCTATTTATGTGTTCTCTATTGCTCTAAAAGAGTTTGATATTATATTTGGGATGGATTATTTAGAAAGAAATCAGATCGGTATTGTTTGTGATTAATAAAAATGATGTCTCCGTTGAAAGGTCTTCTCAATAAAGATTTTATCAGACCTAGTAAGCCTCAGTCTGGTGCACCCGTTTTTGTTTGTAAAGAAGAAAGACGATTCGAGGAGAAGTATTCGTTTTCAATAACCGATGATATTTTTTAGTTGTTTGGAATTAGTTATTTATTGAAGATTGATTTACAGTTGGTTATTATCAACTTAGTGTTGGATAGAAGACATATCAAAGACTGTGTTCAGTTCCGCGTATGGACATTATGGTTTCTTAGTGACTTGGTTAACGCACCGACAGTATGTATGGATATGGTGAACTAGGTTAGTACTGAAAGTTCATAGAGGATGTCTTTTGTATTGTGACATCTTTAATGGTGTTAACGAAGATGAATATGAAGTTTGAATTTAAAGAAGTGCAAGCCGAGGCCTGCCAAATGTTGAAAGAAAGATTGGGTAGCGCATCGCTTTATCTTTACTCGAAGGTTCAGGAGATTTTGTGATTAATAGTGATGCTATAGAATTGGGTTTGGATTGTGTGCTAATATACTGGGAGAATGTTATAATTTTATGTTTCATGTCAATCGAAAGATTACGAAAAGCAATCTCCACTCATGTTATGAAGTTACCGGTTGTTGTATTTGCTCTGAAGATTTGGAGACACAATATGTACGGTAACAAAGGGTAGATTTTATTGATGATAAGAATATGTAGCTTTTGTTTAATCAACAAAACCAGATATGAAACAAAGACTGTGGCTAGAAATGTGTGAGTGATTACGACTGTGAAATTACATATCACTCGGGGAAAGCGAATGTGGTAGCCGATGTTTTGAATCGAAAAAGAAAAGAGTGAAATTGTAACACCCTAAAATTAGTCAAATTAAAATTTTGAAATTTCGGCAATATAACGTCTAAAATACGAAGATCCAAAATACCCTGTAAATATAAACATTATACAAGGACAAATCCCAATTTCAAGACAACTAAAACCCATATCAAGTTGGGTTAGTTTGCACCAAAATGAAGTGGTAAGAGTAAGGAGAAATACAAATACAACAACCTACTTAATCTAGAATCAATTCGAACTAGATTAACTTGGGTGTTGATTTTCTACCAATAATCTCTCTTCACACGAAACCTCAAAAGACCGACACTTCAAGATCTCCTACATGCCCGGTCTACATGCCCGACATCCTAGATTCCACCGCGAGTGAGATTTGTGAGACAATCAACAACCATATCAAGTGTTAAGACGAAGCCAAGTGAGATATCATAAAATTATATAATTCATATACAAGAATATCATAATACAAGACTTGTGTTACCGAACTCCATTGCCATCACAATGTTAATCCCTCTTGCAACGATGTTCTCAAACTTGAATATAAACACACAAGAGATAACCCTTGAAATACGGGGGAGGCCCGTTTCCATCGGGGTGACATGTACACGGGAGTGGAGTCACCCACGATGTTATTAGATTACACCTCATGTCCCGGTTCTTGTTCCTATGCCATCAAGACATCACCACCTCAAACCCATATCATGCCTTTATTGCCTACTCCGTCGAGTTACACCTCAAGGTCTTATGGGACATTAATTATTGCCTATCCATCCTAAGCGAGTTATACCTCAAGGACTAACGTTCGCTATTGCCTACTCGTTTATGTCCACAATGGCCAAACACAAATACGTCTTCTAAATAGACAAACTACACCCTCGTGCACAAGGGAGTAGACTAATTATTATCAACATATAACATGAACCTGATAGATACTCATATCCAAGTGTCTCACATTCCAAACATATAAACATGGCATTCGTTGTAAATAAGATTTCTCTTTTAATAGTAGCCCATTTCTCATCTATGGTAATCCATGTATATTATCCAAGTAAACATCCACCATATTTTCATTAAATGCACAAAATAAGGGACTATGATACTTCTACAAACCCCTTTCATAAATCCCTAAAAGTTAGGTCAAACTCATAAATAGAGAATGTATATGTATGAACTATTCAAGTAGATAAATCAACTTTTATAAACATATAATAAAAATAGACTTGTGTGTAGTAAATGCTAGGTTTAGTTTAGGTCATTAATGGAGGAGGGAGAAGAGATATGGGGAAGAAAATCTCCCGAAGTGAGAGAGAGGAATCTGCAGGTCGTTTTGATGGAAGCATCCCCAATTTGGTCTTAAAAATCGGCTTAAATGAGCAGACCCTGCCCCCCACCTATGACTATACCCCGACGACTTTGCCACGACATTGTCGCCGGACATTGTCACCCGTCCTCACCCCCTCACGGTACCGAGGTCGCGATTGTGCCACTGGCGACTTTGCCACGACATTATCGTCGGGCATTGTCTCCCCGATCGACCCACTTTCTGTTTGTTCGAGTTCTAAACCACAGTTCGTAGCGATAATGACCCCTGCGATTATGCCCCGGGCAAGGTCGTCGGGCATAGTCGCCAAACACTCATCGGCCTTCCAAAACATAGTTTTTCGACCCGACAATCCCAAATACGAAAGGTTTACGTTAACAATCAATTTTCGTTCATCTATGCACACAACTTGATCCGTTAAGGTTTCTAACATACTTTCACATACATAACTACCTATTTATATACACGATTATGCATGCACATAAACTCATATTCGCATGCAAGTCAATAATTCCATTTCACTAAGGAAGATGAGGTCTAGACACACGAATTTCATTTAAGAGGGTAAGAGTTGAAGAGGGGGGTTTACTAGGAAATTTGGGGTGTTACAGAAATGATCAACGTGTTAGTATTACAAGTCGGGTTAGTACCGAGTATCTTCGATAAGTTATAAAGATTTTGAATTGAAGCTTCGAAAAAGGAAAAATGTAAAACGGGGATGACACGTGGTATGACAATGAAAATAGAAATCAAGCAAATAAGCTTGTCCCAAACGGTTTACAATAGAATCTCAAGATAACAAACCATCTAAATCAAAGCAAATGAATGTTGGAATGAAAGGATAAACCTAAGTTACAATTGCAAAAAAATAAAATTTTACCTAAACCAAATAGAAATTAGATGAGCTGCTTCCCCTTCAAGAATCGACTCTCCCTTGTAATTTTCCAGAAAATCGACCCCTTCAAAAGATGGTTCCATCAAGCTTTTATTCGAGAGATGGAAAGAAAAACCGTTCAAAAAAGCAAGATGGACAGATTTGGTCCCTAAAATCGATCGACGACGAGTTTAGGGCGGGTTTGTGTTCGGTCCAATTAATTAAGGTTTGATTGATTGAGAAAATGATTAACATGCAAGAGATTAAGAGGAATCTGTTTGTTTATTCACAAGGTCTAGAGAGAGTTACAAGCTTTCTCTCTCTAGAAAACACATACAAAGCGTACGGATACATCTTGAATGAATTTCTTACAAAACACATACAAACAAACCCCTATATATACACTAATACCCTTGTTTACATTTTAAGCCCAAACCCAAAGTACAAGGCCCAAACCCAAAATACAATATTACTTTACAAAACTTCTAAATAGAACATTTATGTTCTAACATTCTCCCCCTAAGTTTTGTAGGAATCATCCTTTTCAGCTTCAGCTCTTCTCCCCCTTGATTTCTTTAAAAAACTTAGCGTTGCTTAAACATCAAAGCATCTCTGGCTCCCCCTTGAAAGTAGCTCTTATCCTTGAAGTGTCAACTTTAATACCAGATCCGATGTAGATAATAACCTCGACTGAGTTCACATAAAGATAACTTTTAACTCTTGTAAATCCAACACATTCGTTATGCCCACAAGAAAGAAATGCGTGAATTATGGCATGACAACCAAAATGCATCTTCAGTTTATAACACCAGATCTGTCTTTGAACCACGAGTTGAATAAGAATTCAGCTTAAGAACTTATTCTGATCAGTTTGCAGGAGGAAGCATTTTGTAGGGAACACCACAATGCAAGGGTTATATGACAATTCTGATAATTGTTCAACAACTGATGAAAGACGCTCATTTTCAAACTGCTTTTCAGAACACTGAACGAACGAACTCAGAACTCCTTTCTTCACGAATCAGCTGGATGATTATAAGCACTCAAGATTCTGAATCACAACCAAAGCATCAGAACAATGATTGCAATCACTCACAATTCTAATTGATCAGATCAGAAGAATGATTAAGAGCACTCTACGGTCTAACAACATAAAGATGTACTCCAGACTAATGATTGCAGATTCTCAGGCTGCTAATCCAATCCAATCAGAGACTAAATCCAAACATCCAATATCTGAAAATCTTGACAAGCATGAGCACTCGTGAAAATTTAGATCAGTTGCTAAAAATATGTGACCAACGAAAGATAGGAATGATGTCACATATGCATTACGCGAAAAATCTCACAAACAGGGCAAACTTGTAGCAAAATAGGTTTAGAACAGTCACTTTTCGCATAACCTTCACAATTCGCAGATCATTATTCATTCAAAGTACAATTCGCATGAGGCTTAGTCGAAATCCTCACAATTCACATAGGTTTGTATGCGAATTCCTGCTTCTCGCATATGCCTATGTGCGAATTCCTCGCAGTTCGCATCCTTCTATAAGCGAATTCCTACATTTCGCATACGACTCCAAACGAATTCTGTTGTAACACCCCAAATTTCGTTTGGCCATTTTGCGAGGTTCTTTAGAAGAAAAGGAAGTTTATGTGGCTGTCTACAGGACGCACGGGTCGTGCGCCCTCCTTCAGAGAAAACGCACGGGTCGTGCGTATGATCCAGGGCCGAGGCATAGTGCTAGCGCACGGGTCGTGCGCATTTCCTTCTTTGAGGGCGCACGGGTCGTGCGCCCAGGATGCTTTTTGGAGTTTGCTTTAATATCTTGATTTGAGAGATATATATCTCAATCTCAGTTCTCTCTCTCTCTCTTCTTTTTCTCTTTTTTCTTCTTTTGATCTTCAAGGCTTCGTTGGTAGCTAGTTTTCGGTGTTTCTAGCAAGGGGTGGGTGTTTTAAGCTTCACCTCTTCGTCGTGATCGTTATCTGGTTTTCCGGGTTTTATTCTGAAAATCTACTGGTGAGTTCTTACTACCATTTTACAAACTTTATACATGTCAAAACTCTTATTTGCGAAATCCGAAGTATTTCTACGGTATGATTTCATGTTCTCTACATTTTGATATAAATGAAGTTTTTGGTGATTTTCGGGGTTCCCGATCAGTTTTGACTAAAATGACTGGTTTCGCCTTATTAAAGTAAAATGATGTTTTACTTGCACATTATGTGGATATGTGAAAAGAATGTTTATGAACTCATTTTAATGATTTTCATTCTTACCAGAAGTTGAACTGGAAATGACATTTTGTTTATAAAATGTGTTTATACCATATGTTTATTTACGGTTGGTCACATATGTTGTTGTGACGAGTCTGTACCATTACTAGCAGACCCCTAGGTTTTGAGTCGACTGTATTATTGGGATGTCATATTCCCCATTTTGTAGCTATGGATGCATATGTTCCTCGAGGGCAACTTGGTACGGTTATGTGAGGCCGGATACTAGCCATGGTTCATAGTGATCCTAGTGAAGGAGTATACATTGGTTTTGCTTGGGGCTAGATCTCACGTTGTAGCACGGACTTATGTGTTCGTATCCTCGGATTCCAATTGTTTAGCTCATAACTCGGATTTGTGGTCTACTTTGTGTTACACCACAATCCTTGGTAAAATGGTCCTTTTGTCATAGTTTAACGAGTTTTGGACCGAAAAGGCCCGGTTGTGGCGAAATGTTATCTTTTATAAACTAAACCTTTATGAAAAGATTTCCTTATGATACTGATGTTTATATCTCTGATTTTGAATAAAATGTATGTTCTCACTAGGCTTTAAGCCTAACACTTTTTCTCAAATGATGTGTATAACAGGTTTCCCTTAGCGGTGGGTTGCGCAGGGTCTTTGAGAGTCGAGCGTGGACTCGAGGCATACTTTGAGATGTCTAGTATTTTGGTGTTGGGCAATTGTTAAGTCCCATCTTTTAGTGAATTTTGGATTGTCAAGTGTTGTAGTCTAGACGGTTATGTTTAGATTAGTATTGTTGATAAATTCTTTATCCGTATGAGTTTTGTATAGTCTTAAGGACTGATCCCCTTTATGGGAAGTTTATATCATTACGGATGTCTTGTTGCCATATTTCCAGGTTTTAATTTACTCTGAAATTTAAGAGTGTTACATCTGTACTTAGAATTTATTTTAGCCTTAAAGAATTCGTATCAATGCGAATTCTGAACATTTCGCATATCACTGTCAAGCAAATTCCAGACTTAGAAAAAAAAATTGTGTCCATAGATATTTCATGCGAATTCCTTCTTGCGAGTTCTTCCATGCGAGTTCTTCACAAATCATGCGAATTCTTTGGATCTGCGATTGATTTCCCAATAATCTTCGAATTAAGCTTTAATACTTCGAATTTTGAGATAAGATTTTGTGAGCGGGTTCAAAAATTAACATTTGAATAACTTTGTAGTTGATGATCTTGTCTAAAAACATCTCTGTAGCACCAATCGATCTCAACACAGTGAAACGTATATTTCGAACGAAAATTCTCAAAATCCATCAATTCCTCCACCTAGATTGAAATTGCAACTTGTAATTGATTCAATGTAGATCTTCTATGTCCTCTGAATCAATTTGTCATCAAAGCTCCATCAAATTAACATCAATTCAACAAAATTCAAACGTCACAGATACTGAAAATGCGACAGTGAACTGTTCCATCAATCAAACTATGATCTCGATCGTTCCGTAGAAAAATTTCTTCGTTTGGCTCTGATACCACTTATGTGGTCCAATTAATAAAGGTTTGATTGATTGAGAAAAGGATTAACAAGAGATTAAGAGGAATATGTTTGTTTATTCACAAGGTCTAGAGAGAGTTACAAGCTCTCTATTTTCTAGAAAACACATACAAAGCGTACGACTACATCTTGAATGAATTTCTTACAAAACACATACAAACAAAGCCCTATATATACCCTAATACTCTTGTTTACATTTTAATCCCAAACCCAAAGTACAACGCCCAAACACAAAATACAAGATTAATTTACAAAACTTCTAAATAGAACATTTATGTTCTAACAGTTTGCCCACGTGAAAAGTCGCCTGCGTCCAAGGCTCTTGAAACCACAATGTCCCTGGCGAGTTTCCGGCGATTTTGGTCGCTTGGAAGTCACCCGCATCCAAGGCTCTCGAAACCATAGTATCCCCAGCGAGTTTCCGGCGACTTTCGTCGCTTGGAAGTCACCCACATATGGATTCCGACGAGAAGGCGTCTCCGATGAGCTTTCATGCGGCTCCCGTCCTCGTGAACAAGCATTTTCATGCACAAGTCCAAATCAGGTCCATTAGGGTGCCTTTTTGAGCTTTAAATCTAGCTTTTGGGCCTGGACTTCAGAAAACAAAAGGATAAGACTGTGGGAAAATATTTTAATCACACTTCAATATAAAAATGGGTCTTCTGACTACAATTCTATCCATAAAAAATGCAACTATCAACTGTAACACCCTAAAAATTTGGGTAAATTAAAACTAAAAATTTCGGCAATATGACGTCTAACATATGAGGGTTTATAAATCCTGTAAATAAGAATGACTAAAACACAATAAAGTTGGGGTAGTTGCATCAATAAAGTAGCTGAAGAATAAGACATATTACACGACAACCTATTTAATCTAGAACATTAATGGAAACTAGATTAAGGTGGGTGTCGCTATGACTCCAAAACGCTCTTCTCACAAGATTCCCAAAAAGCCCGGTCCTCCAAGATTCCTAGGTGCGCGTCCGGAGAATCAAGGTGCCCTATGCACACCACTAGTAGGACCCGTAAGTCATTAAAACACCAAAACAAGTGTTACATCAAAGTCTAGTGATATTGTAAAGATTCAACAGTTTATAATGTAAGCAATTATAACATAATTAAATGTTACCGATGTACCGAAAAGGTTGAACCAACGCCAACATTCAACTTGGAAAAGATATTCCACACCTGAACAAAATACTCAAGAGATACCTCTTGAAATACGGGGGAGACCCGTTTCCATCTTGGGTGACGAGAACATGTGAATGGGGTCACCCGCGACGTTATTGGATTACACCTCATGTCCTGGTTCTAGTTCCAATGCCATGAAAGACATCACAATCCTCAAACCGTTTATGCCTTTATTGCCTACTCCATCGAGTTACACCTCAAGGACTTACAAACATTAATGCTTATCCAATCTAGACGAGTTACACCTCAAGGACTAGCGTCCCCTATTGCCTACTCGCTAGTGACCAAGATGGTCAACAATTATAACCAAGTATATCATGCCATCTAAATCCTTATGCACAAGGAGATAGATATCAACTTCACATTTAGGTCCTGACCAAGTAAGGGTAGTGTTTCTCATGCATAGCATATTCCTTTCCAAATCATAATAATACACATTTCATGCTCATGTTAAGACCATATAATTTATTAATCCACAAAAGGTACCATTACACTAAGGTGATAAACCTAGTTACATAAATAGTCATTTATAACCAACACCCATCTTGTAAAATATGGTTCTTTGCCAATGTATTGCTCATTTTATAACTATGAGTGTACATAGGAACCTTTATGACATTTAATACTTTCCACAAGAACAAATACTCATACACTAGCAAGATTTACCAAAACCCTAGCTTTTATGTTAATTCCAAGTTACCTACAATTATCAAATAAGCAAATATACATATTTATAGTAAAGTGAAGGTTAGGAGACTCACCAAATGAGTTTCTGATGTAAAAACCCTAAAATGGTAAAACACTAGAAATGGAGATGAAGCCTTGGGGTTGAAGATGAAGATGATGAGGTGGTAAATCTTGGACCCTAGTCTTCCAAACCTGTAAATGATGATTCCTACTTGAAGATTTGAAAGAAAAATTAGCAATAAATGTGGTAGACCGGATTTAATGAAGAGGGAGAGGAAGAGAGAGAGAGTCTTGAGAAGTGATTTTGGTGATAAAATGAAGTTGGGGTGTTACATCAACCACTTCCATCCAAGTCTGGCCATACCACCACCGTCACCCAACTTTAGCCATCTCTCTCGACTGTGCCACCACCATCACCCACCATTATACACCACCAAAAATCTAACCCTAAAATGTGAGTCTAAATCTAAATCAAATCCAAACCTCAAAATCAAAAACAAAATCAATTTGAAACACAAACCTCAAAATCAAAATTAAAAATAAAATCGAACTGAAACTGAAACACAAGCCTCAAAATCAAATCCAACCTCATATTAAAAAAACTCGCTTCGTTAAATTGTTTCTTTAAACCACGATGGTAGCTCTAATCTAAGCATAAACTATGGATATGAAGAAAATTCATACCTTAAAGATGAATTACTAACAAATATCTAGATGAAATAATTGAAGTAGAAGCAAAATTATTCAAATCAAATGAAATAAGAATCAAGAAACGATTTTTTTGATGATCGATAAGTAAAGAAAACACGTGATTTCTTAGTGAAATTGGTATATGATTATTTTTGTTGCAAAGAGAATCAGATGAGGACGCTAGAGGAGAGTTATGTTTCTGGAGGAGAGTTATTTTCGTTGGGAAGAGAATCAAATGAGGACGCCAGAGAATCAGATGGAGAGTTGGGCAAAGTTGGTGGTGGAGGAGAGTTATGTTTCTTCTTCAGAGGTGGGAGAAGGTTCTGAGGAGGGGGTTCGTTGGAGGGGATGCGTCGAAGGAAGGTTGGGAAAGGAGGTGGGTTGTGGCGTCATTATGCATACATATATTTATTTATTTATATAAATTAAATATACTTTTTTAAAGAATAATGATAGAAGAATTTAAATGTTCAAAATACCCCTCATTTAACAACTTTTTTAACGGCCGTTAAAACGAAAGACCAAACCCGGACGTTTTTGCAAACCATGATGAATCTCTTGAATTTTCAAAACTGCAGGGATGAAAAATATTATATCCAACAAGCCACATAGACCAAAGTCGTAGTTTACTCATGATTTTGTAAAAAAATTGTTTTATGTAATTTTATACAAAAAAAAGTTGTATTAATGTTGCCTTTTTATTAATCAAACTATATGAGCCCAAAATATTTTATGGAAGATGGGTTTGGAAAGGGGAATATATGGAGAACTATCCAAACCCCAAGAAGTACAAATAATATTTTGTCAAATATATACCTTTTCTTGTTTGCAAATTGATAAAAATATAAAATAGATGGATCCCAACAAGAAAGTGAATATATATTTATTCATCAAAAACTCACTTCCAAAAAATGTTCACCAAATGCTTGGAATGAGGCCAAAGCAAGGTCTAAAACTACTATACATATTCTCTATATCAGTATCTATATATATGTATAAAACTTTTAAATCATCAAGCAAACACGACATATTCAAGTTAATTTACAACAATGTCTTCCTTTAGTGCAAGTGACATCCATCTCATTTTCAAGAAACTCGACCGAAACCATGATGATTTGGTGAGCGTTGATGAGCTACAATGGCTTCTTGAGTCCATGAAACTTGGTTCGAGTCTACATGAGCTTGAGAGCCTTGCCGGGAAAAAGAATCTCAACTTTGATGAGTTTGTTTACTTGTGCAATTGTCTGTCCCAAGGAAAGGCCGAAGACACGGAGAACGATCTATTAAAATCTTTTGAGGTTTTTGATGAAAACCGTGATGGCTTTATTTCTTCTGACGAGTTGCGTAATACGTTGTCGATCTTGGGATTAGTTGACAAGCATGATGAAATGGACTTTCATAGTATCATCAAAGCGTATGACGTGAACAGTGATGGTCTGCTTGATTTCGATGAATTCAAAAAAATGATGTCATGAAATGGTTACTTTTTTATTGTTATACGTGTTGAATCGAATTAAAAAAATATATATTATGAAATGGTTATTTTTTTATTAATTGTTCCATCGTGTGATAAAATAATGGTTGATTCAAATATTCATATTTATGCAAAATTCAAAACGTTTCAATAAAAAAAATTACTCATAGTTGTTTATCTTTTAATATACTTTAAATATAAATATTTCGTCAAATAAAAGTCTATCAATAAATTTTATCTTAATATTGCATTTATTTAAAAAAAAAACAAGTTACAACAATGAAGATTGACATAATTTAATATTACTACTGAAACTTATATTCTATATCTTTCTAAATTTTCTTTATTTTTAACTATAAGTATTGTCAAAGTTTATATATGATGTTCAATTCAATTTTGATTTCAGATATGTTATTAAAGCAAAAAGGTATTAATCTATGATATAGTTCATAGAAGTTTGGATTTCCTTGAGTTCAACGGCATCGGAAGGTTGGAGGCTTGTTCGGGTTGTCTCATCATGCTAAAGCTTTTAGTGGGTCTTCAGCGTCGTTGTGCTGTAACCCTGCTTCTTCTATTTGTTAGTCAATTTTGGTCGTTTTAGCCT
Organism: Arctium lappa; assembly: GCA_023525745.1. NCBI lineage: Eukaryota > Viridiplantae > Streptophyta > Magnoliopsida > Asterales > Asteraceae > Arctium > Arctium lappa. Next base: position 154,383,275 of record CM042047.1, on the reverse strand, counting down.
CATTTTTGCTTGGCTTTTATTGTGTTAGGCGTCTGGTCGCTACAACATAATTGGATTTATAGGACCCCTTAAGTGTGTAGTGTCCTAATAGAAGGCCTTGTAGGACTTTAAGTTTATAGGACCAAAAATATAAATTGTCATATATAAAAGTGTTAAAGTAAATTTATAGAACACTTTTGGATGTCTTAACAAAATTTTAAGACCCTTTTAGAATAAAGTGTCGTATCAGCTATTTTATAGGACACCGACACTTTTGATAAATGCTTTATAAACCTATCAAAATCTTTTATAGGACACTTGTGTTCATATGACACTTTTTCGAATGACGTCTTGTAAAATAGCTAATACAACACTTTTTTTAAAATGTTCTAAAAAGCTTGTTACGACATCAAAAATGTACTATAAACTTATTGTAATATTTTTAGATATGACACTTTATCTTTTGGTCTCTATAAGATATTCTATTAGGACACTTAAACACTTTACAAATCCTATAAGCCTAATTATGTTGTAGTGGGTATTTTGTTTGGTTTTGCCTGGTGACCTCCCTCCTTTTCTCTGCCTTGTAGATATGGTGGGAGTGCCTTGCTTGTTCCTTCTGTTTTCAGTAACTTTAGGGGCGTTTGGTTCGTAGGATTCCGATGAAATCTGAAGGAATTGGAATGATCAATTCCATTGACCAAATTCCATTCATGCGTTTGGTTACCTATGGAATGGAATTGAATCCCACACATTCACCCATTCATGGATTTGGTCATTCCATCACAATTGAGAAGGAATTCAATTCCATTCCATCTCATTTTCTCAAGAAGACAAAACTACCCTCATCTTCCCTACTTGATTTACCCAAACCTATATGAACCTATGCCGACTATCGTCGATCTGAACCACCGCCGACCACCATTGACCACTGCCGACCACCACCGTCGTGTTGGGTTACGGGATCTCAAGCACAACGGAAAATAAAACTGTAACCCTCCAAGGACCCATACGAATCGGAATAAATCGGGTGTTTCGAAATTATACCTAACAGTTAACGTGACTTTAAATCACAACAACAAACAAAGATTGATCATGCCTCCACGGTATCCACTCGAACAATCCGAATCCTTTGCCTTCTCGTGATGCTAGTCATGGTTTCAAATCTTAGAAAGGAAAGGGAGCATATAGTTGTAGGTGATTTTTTAGAGAGAATTGCAAGACCAACTCTTGTATAAAATGCCATACATTTATATGGATACGAGAGGCATGGCATGAAAGCACCACCATCGTTACACCTTACTTGAGTGTAGAAGTATCCATGCTTGAGTGTAAGACTTTCCATTCATGCGTTTGGTTACCTATGGAATGGAATTGAATCCCACACAATCACCCATTCATGGATTTGGACATTCCATCACAATTGAGAAGGAATTCAATTCCATTCCATCTCATTTTCCCAAAAAGACAAAACTACCCTCATCTTCCCTACTTGATTAACCCAAACCTATATGAACCTATGCCGACTATCGTCGATCTGAACCACCGCCGACCACCACCGATCTAAACGACCACCGACCACCACCGGTCTAAATTACCACCGACCACCGTCGTGTTGGGTTATAGGATCTCAAGCACAACGGAAAATAAAACCGTAACCCTCCAAGGACCCATACGAACCGGAATAAATCGGGTGTTTCGAAATTATACCTCACAGTTAACGTGACTTTGAATCACAACAACAAACAAAGATTGATGCCTCCACGGTATCCACCCGAACAATCCGAATCCTTTGCTTTCTCGTGATGCTAGTCATGGTTTCAAATCTTAGAAAGGAAAGGGAGCATATAGTTGTAGGTGATTTTTTAGAGAGAATTGCAAGACCAACTCTTGTATAAAATGTCATACATTTATATCGATATGAGAGGCATGGCATGAAAGCACCACCATCGCTACACCTTACTTGAGTGTAGAAGTATCCATGCTTGAGTGTAAGACTTTCCATATACCATCACTCCCTTACAAAGACCATCCCTAGTCAACTTTATTTATGTCCGACATAAATAATATTTGGTTTTATTTAATCAGATTAAATCAATAAAAATCAAATATAATGATTAAACGTTTTAATTATTTAAATTCCTTATTCGAATATGTCCAAAGCGTGTGACCCAATGGGTTCTCGACATGTTGGTAATAATTATAAATCTCGTATTTATATTTATAAACAATGATCGTCGTATGATTAGCTTTTGGGCATTCACTAACAATCTCCCACTTGCACTAAAGCCAATCATCCATGCATCGTATACCAATGGATCTACAGTGGCCATCATGATTCTGCTGTGTTAACGACTTGGTTAGTGGATCAGCATTATTTTTTGTCAGTTGACACTCTGCTTATACTAACATCGCATCTTTCAATAATCTCTCTAATGAGATGATATCTTCTAAGAATATGTTTGGATCTTTAGTGAGATCTAGGTTCCTTGGCCTGTGCTATAGCTCCATTGTTGTCGCATAACAACTCTATAGGACAATCATTGCTAGGAACAACTCCAAGTTGAGAAATAAATTTCTTGATCCAAACGGCTTCCTTGGCAGCATCTGATGCTGCGATGTACTCAGCTTCCGTTGTAGTATCAGCTATTGTTGCTTGCATGGAACTCTTCCAGCTCACAGCACAACCATTAAGTCAAAACACAAAACCCGACTGCGATCGAAAATCATCTTTATCCGTTTGGAAACTTGCATCAGTGTAACCCTTTACACTTAACTCTTTTTCACCGCCATATACCAAGAATGAATCCTTTGTTCTTCTTAAGTATTTTAGGATACTCTTGACGGCAATCCAGTGACCATCACTTCGATCGAATTGGTATCTACTTGTAATGCTTAAAGCATACGATACATCAGGTCGAGTACATATCATAGGATACATGATATATCCAATTGCCGAAACATATGGAATCTTACTCATTCGTTCACTCTCTTGAGATGTAGTAGGGCACTGCATCTTAGAAAGTGATATGCCATGAGACATAGGTAAGAACCCTTTCTTGCTATCAGACATGTTGAACCGTTTCAACACTTTGTCTATATATGTAATCTGACTTAAGCCAAGTAATATTCGCGATCTATCTCTATAGATCCAAGCGTCGGAATATCATTTCCATTGAGTAGTATGTCATCTACATACAATAAAAGAAATGATACGGTGCTCCCACTAACCTTTTTGTAGACACAAGGTGCATCCTCATTTTTTGAGAAGCCAAACTCTTTGATCGCTTCATCAAAACGATGATTCCAACTCCTTGAAGCTTTCTTCAATCCATAAATAGATTGTTGCAACTTGCATACCATATGAGATTTTTCAGGAGCGACAAAACCTTCGGGTTATATCATATATACGTCCTCAAGTTGCTTTCCATTAAGAAAAGTCGTTTTGACATCCATTTGCCAAATCTCATAATCATGATATACTGCAATGGCTAGTAAAACTCTAATAGACTTAATCATTGCAACTGGAGAGAAAGTTTCATCATAATCAACACCTTGAATTTGTTTGAAACCTTTTGCAACCAATCGTGCTTTATAGGTAATCACATTACCATCCATGTCGGTCTTTTTCTTGAAAACCCATTTGCACCCTATAGGTCGTACCTCGTTGGGTGGGTCAATTAAGTTCCAAACTTGGTTTTCATACATGGAGTCCATTTCTATTCTCATAGCATCTAGCCATTTCTCGGAGTCAGTGATTTCCATAGCATCTTGGTAACTAGTGGGCTCATCATCCATAAGCATCACATCCCCGGTATGAGTGATGAGAAATCCATATCTCTCAGGCTCATTCCGTTTTCTACTAGATCTACAAGCACTTTGTGTTACGACATCATACTGCCTTTTCACATCGCTTTGTGGATCCACAATTACTTGTGGTGTCCGTGTTAGTTACATTTGTGTTGACATATTTTGATCTTGAACAACTTCAAGTTATACATTCATCCCACTGATACCTTTGAAAAGAAATTCCTTTTCCATGAAGACACCAGTACGCCCAACAAACACTTTATTGTCGTGAGGATGATATAAGTAGTATCCTATAGTTTCTTTGGGATATCCTATAAATATGCATTTATCAGATTTTGGTTCTAATTTAGTTGTGATTAGACGGCGTACGTAAACCTCACAACCCCAAATTTTCATAATAGATAATTTAGGACACTTCCCAGTCCATATCTCATATTGTGTCTTTTCAACATATTTTGATAGAACTCGGTTTAGTGTGAAAGTCGTTGTCTCTAGAGCATATCCCCAAAAGGATGTCGGAAGGTCAGCTTGACTCATCATAGATCGTACCATGTCCAACAATGTACGATTCCTCCTTTCGGAGACACCATTCCATTGTGGTGTTCCAGGTGGAGTGAGTTGTGATACAATACCACAATTTCTAAGACGATCAAGAAAAGCATGGTCTAAGTATTCACCACCTCGATCAGATCGAAGAATCTTAATGCTCTTTCCAAGTTGGTTTTGTACTTCATTTTGAAATTCTTTGAACATTTCAAAGGACTCAGACTTATGTCGCATTAAATATACGTAACCGAACCTACTGAGATCATCAGTAAATGTAATGAAATATCTATAACCACCTCTAGCATGTATGTTCATCAGATCACATACATCACTGTGTATGATTCCCAATACATCACTTGCTTTCTCACTTTATCCAACAAAAAGAGCTTTTGTCATCTTTCCAATTAAACAAGCTTCACAGGTCCCATATGATTCAAAATCTAATTTGTTCAATGTTAGATCAGAAATATGTTGTATACAAGATCATAGAAGACAGAAGGTCAATTTCAAGCATGTCAAAGCTGAAAGTCAACTCTCAAGCAAAGTCAAAGTCAAATTCAATAAAAGTCAAAGTCAAAGTCCTTGTCTTGTTGTTTTTGTTTTGTTAGCATGTAGTTAGTTTTGTTGTTAGATTTATGTCTTGGGTGTTAGAGTAGTTTTAATGAACATGTTTTAGAAAGAGTTCTAGAGAGAGAAATATTTGTGATTAGAGAGAGAAGGCTACAAATAGATTTGTAATTGTTTGATTCTTGAAGTGAAATTGAAACAGGTAGATTACATATATTGCTTGTGTGATTGTATGTGATAAGAACTTGAATTCAGGGACTATCAATTGGTATCAAAGCAGATCCAGATTGAAATCAAATCGAGAAATGGAGCCGACACTGTTACATCGAGTTCGTAGATTAATTCTTAGTTTGTAATTGTTTTTCGAGTTGTAATTGATCAATATATGTGCGTATAGTGTTTTAGATCGAATTTGTATAGGTTTAATCGACTATTGCACTGTAATCGATCATAAATTGTTGAATTTGTCGAGTTTGAGTTTCACGAGTTCGTCAAGCACTGTAATGGATTAATTTGTACTTCTTGATGTATTTTGTTGAAATTCATTGGTAGGATTCAGTTCTAGATGTTTAGATGATCGATCTGTTAAAATCTCAGATCGAAATTCGATGTCTAGGTTAGTTTTTGATTGATTCAGAGGAGTTTTTCATTCCAGATCTCAAGAACTCGCAAGGGTCATCAAGAACTCGCAAATTCATCTCAAGAACTCGCAGAATTCAGAGAGTTCGTAAAAATCTTGAAGGATTCGCAGAAAGCTTGAAGATTTCGCAGACATCAGAATTCACATAGTTGTTTCTGAATATTCATAAGGACATGATTTGCAGAACAGTGTGTTGCGATAAACAGAGAATTCGCTTATGTGTTACTTGCAAATTTCATAGAATTCGCAGCGAGTTAATTCTGAAAAAGTTTTAAGTATAGAATTCGCAACTGAGTATCTTACGAATTTTACAGATTTCGCATTTCTGAGTGTTGAAAATTCTAAGAATTCGCATTACTCTGTGTTACGAATTGCTCAGGATTCGTAGATATTCGAGAAAATTTTAGTAAGGACAGGATCCGCATCTAAGAATTCGCATAAGTCTATTCTAAAAATTCCTTGGAATTTGCAGAAGAGTAGTATACGAATTCTTATAGTTTTACGAAAAGTTTGAAAATTTTCCAATGTTCTAAAAAACTCGCCGCACAGCCGCCATGGCGCGCCATGGCACCAAGGCTTGTGTCTCACACCACGTTAAGCCCGTGGCACGCCATGACCTAATGTACAATTTCGTAATGCAATATTTGATTTTTCTTTACGTTTTTAATGTCTTATTTGCAAGTTTTTTTTAATATATATCATAATTTAACTTGGTTATTACTATTGACTAATTGAGAAACACTACAAAACATATGTTTTTCTATATAATAAAATATATAAATTAGAAAAATGACGCCATAAGTCACGCCTTGAAAACGCCATGGCCTCGTCGTGGCTCCTAAGGCTTGAGGATTGGCCTCGCCGCCACGCCACGCCTCACGCCATTTAGAACCTTGAAATTTTCTAAGTAAAGGATTCGTAAGTCTCTACATTGCGAATTCTAACTTGTTCTTGCTTGCGAATTTTGTTTGTTTCTTTAGCTTGCGAATTCTAATTCTAAATCTTCCAAATTCCTTGTGTATAAGAGTACTTTGCGAATTCTTTGTACTTCAATTGGATCCTGCGAATTCTAGACTTAGTGAATTTCAGAAATTCCTGTGTCTAGTTTCTTTCAGTGTTATTCTTTTTTTTTTATTTCTATTGAACTAACGATTAGTTTCAAGTTTCTTATTGCATATTTTTGAAACAGGATCACTTCAAAGGATGCTCTCTCAATTGGCACTGATGTCAAACCCCCTGTTCTTTTCAAAGGGAAGTATGAGCAATGGAAAGACAGATTTTTAGATTTCATTGACCGACATGCAAACGGAGAAACATTTTGATGTACATTACTGAAGGACCAATGGTTCCACCAACTGTGGAGATACCAGATGATGAATCATCTGACAGTGAGGATGGAGATGAAGACAGAGTAAGAAAGATGAAAACTGTTCCGAAGGACTTTGCTCAATATTCTGAGGAACAGAAAAGTCGTTTCAAAGCCGACAAACAAGCAAGATCTCTTCTACTTCAGAGTATTCCGAATGAGATATACATCAAGATAGACAGTTATAAAGCAAATGCAAACAAAATGTGGGATCAGCTACAGAAGATGATGATTGGCTCTAAGGTTGGGAATCAGATGAAAGTGGCCAATTGTATAAACAGTTATGAAGTGTTTAAGGCCAAAGACAATTAGAGCCTAGAGGAAACTTATGAAAGATTTGTGCTTCTTTTGAACGAACTTTCCAAGAACAAAGTCAAGAAGAAGCAGATTGAGAATAATGTCAAGTTTCTAAGCATTCTGCAGCCGGAATGGAAGAAGCACACGCGAAGAATGAAACAGATGAAGGATCTTAATGACATTCCATTGCATGAAGTGTTGAGACACTAAGACAGAATGAAAAAGAGGTGGAAGAGAAAAGGACTGAGAAGAAGAAGAAAACTGAAAAAGTTATTGATCCTATTGCTTTAGTTGCTGGTGAGAAAGAGAAGGAAAAGAAAGAAAAGAAGAAGAAGAAGAAGAAGAAGAAGAAGAAGAAGAAGAAGAAGAAGAAGAAGAAGAAGAAGATAGTTGTTCCCAGTTCTGATTTTGAGTCTGATTCAGATAGTGATGATGGAGAAAACCTCAAGCAAGCAATGCTTCTACTGACCCGAGCATTCCAGAAGAAATTCTACAAGAAACCGGGTTCAAACATACAGATGTACTCTTCATCAGGTTCAAAGAATCATGAACACCGGGAAAGAGTTGAAGGCAAAAGATATGAGGAGAACCGGTATGTGGACAGAAAGACGGATGACAAAAAGAAGTATCTGAATGACTATGCTGGTGCTGAGAAGAAGGTTGATGACCTAATCAAATGCTACAACTGTGGTAAGTTAGGTCATTATGCTAAAGACTATCGGAAGCCAAAGGTCAGAAATTCAGAGTATTACAAAACAAAATGCTTCTGGCTAAGCAGCAAGAAGCTGGCAAGGCACTCATTGCTGAATACGAATTTTGGCTAGATCATTCGGGTGAGGAGGAAAGAGAAGAATCATCTCACATGTGTTTGATGGGCGACACTGTGAAGTATGATGATTCTGATGAAGAATCAGCTGATGAGGTACTTAATCTTTCTAAATCTGATTTTATGGTTAAAATGGAAGTTATGATGGTCGAACTTCAAGATCTTCAAAATAAGCTGAAAAAGGAAAAGAGCAGAGCTGAAAAAAAAATCAAAAGATCTTTGACCTTAACAAAGCAGTTATTGGAAACAAAGATCTGATTGATTCTCTTCGCAAATTTGTTTCTGATTTTAAAAATGAAAAAGATCGTTTTGAAAGTAAGATTTCTGATTTTGAATCTAAAATGTCTACTACTAAGTCATCTAATTATAGACGGAATGATTTTAGTTCTCACCGATTTTCTAATAATTGGTTTGGTACTTATTACGTTGGTTCTTCTAAGCCATATATCTCAAACGTTTTTCAAAAGTTCAGAGGATCCATTTATAAATGGATACCAAAATCTTGTGCAAAACTGAAAGGACCCGTTTTTAAATGGGTACCTAAATCTGTTATTCCTTGATTTCTCTTATGTAGACCCGTCATATGTGGTACTTGGATAGCGGGTGTTCCAAGCATATGACTGGGCAGAAAGCTTTATTGTCTAATTATACAGAGAAATTCAGCGGGAATGTTCATTTCGGCAATGATCAATTTTCACCAATTCTTGGATATGGTGACGTGATACAAGAGAATGTAACGATAACAAAGGTGAGCTATGTTGAAGGTTTAGGGCACAACCTATTCAGTATTGGCCAGTTCTGCGACAAAGAATTAGAGGTAAATTTTAAAGCTTAGAGTTGCTCAGTGTGTACTGAAGATGGTAAAGAACTCTTAGTCGACACTCGAAAGTCCAACCTCTACACAATCAATTTTTCAAAGGTCCAGACTGACAATCAGGTTTGCTTACTGACAAAAACCTCGATGCAGCAAAGCTGGCTTTGGCACCGAAGGTTGTCGCACCTGAATTTTCGCTACATAAACAAATTGGTCAAATGCAGATTGGTGAAAGGTCTTCCTGAGCTGAGATATGAGAAAGAAAATATGTGTGCAACATGTGAAAAGGGTAAAATGAAGAGGGCAACTCACAATCCTAAACTTGAACCAAGTACAAATTCTACACTTGAGTTGTTACACATGGATTTGTGTGGTCCGATGAGAACTCAAAGCATAGGAGGAAAGAAGTATGTTTTGGTGATAGTGGACGATTATTCATGTTATACATGGGTAAGGTTTCTAAGGACAAAAGATGAGACACCTGAAGTACTCATCAACTTTTTGAAGATTACCCAGGTGAACTTGCAGAAGACAGTTAAGTTTCTAAGGACTGATAATGGCATAGAGTTTAAGAACAAAACTGTTGAAGATTATCTCGAATCTGTTGGGGTAACGCATCAATTCTTTGTTGCTCGAACGCCAGAACAGAATGGAGTAGTAGAAAGACGCAATCGAACGCTAGTCGAGGCCGCTCATACTATGCTCAGTCAGTCCGATCTACCTCTATTTTTGTGGGCAGAAGTTGTCTCTACTGCATGTTATACGCAGAATTGATCCATTATTCACAGACGGTTTGGTAAAACTCCTTATGCACTGATTAATAATCGTACTCCAAGTATTAAGCATGTTCATGTTTTTGGTTGCAGGTGTTTTGTGCTTAATGATAGAGAGAACTTGAATAAGTTCTCACCAAAGGCTGAAGAAGGAATCTTCATTGGATACTCCCAAACATCTGTTGCATATAGACTTTATCTGAAGAGCTCAAAGACTGTGATTGAAAGCATCAACGTAACATTTGATGAGGAAGTGACTTTTGAACAACACAGTTCAGAACCCGTACTTACCGGAGTGTTAGTTTCTGGACAATTCAGTCCAGAACCTGTATCTAAAGAGACTAATTCGGATAAAGCTTCTACTTCTACATCTCATTTATCTGAATTAGATTTACTGTTTGAATTTTTCTATGATGAGTTTCTAGGATCTAAATTGCCTAAATCTGTTGCGGTTGACAGGTCAGATTCTTCAACGACTAATCATCCAACTACTTTAGATGTATCATCTGAACTTGTTCCCCTAGTTCAGAAAGAAGCTCCAATTCAAACAAATACTCCTTCAGTTGAAGTTGAACCTAATCATGTTGAACCAGAAGTTGCTACTTCAGTTGAATGCACTGTCATGAATCATCAACAGACTGAACAAGTTATTCCATCTGAAACTTCTGAATAAGAGACTTCAACTGCACCCCCAAATAATGTTGAACAAGAAGAAACTGATAATGGATACTTAGATGATTTGTATGATCAATCTACATCGAATCCTCTCCCTCACGAACAAAAGTGGACCAAAGAGCATCCGATTAGCCAAATTATTGGAGATATATCTTTACCGGTGCAAACTAGGTCTGCAACTTTGAACATGTGTATGCATGATTCCTTTCTGAGCAAGATAGAGCCTACTCGAGTATCTGAAGCTCTATCTGACTCTGATTGGGTTACTACAATGCAAGAGGAGCTAAATCAGTTTGAAGCCCTAAAGGTCTGGAGACTTGTGCCAAAACCGGAAGGAAAATCTATCATCGGCACTAAATGGGTATTCAAAAATAAAAAGGATGAAGATGGTATTGTAATTCGAAACAAAGCCAGACTTGTTGCCAAAGGTTACCGGCAAAAGAGGCATAGATTATGACGAGACTTATGCTCCAGTAGCATGTATAGAAGCAATCCGCATGTTTCTAGCGTACGCTGCTCATAAAAACTTCACAGTCTACCAGATGGACGTGAAGACTGTCATTCTAAATGGCATACTTAAGGAGGAAGTCTACGTTACACAACCAGAAGGCTTTGTGAATCCAGATAAACAGATCATGTCTACATCTTGGATAAAGCACTTTATGGACTAAAACAAGCGCCTCGAGCCTGGTATGAGGTATTATCAAAAATTTTGGTCAAGTCTGGCTTTACAAAAGGTAAAATCGATACCACTTTATTCATCAAAAAGAAAAAGGCTGATATTATTCTTATTCAGATATATGTGGATGACATTATATTTGGTTCTACAAATCCTAAATTTTGTAAGAATTTTTCAAACCTCATGGTATCTAGATTTCAAATGAGTATGATGGGAGAGATGAACTTCTTTCTCAGATTACAAGTTAAACAATTTTCTACGGGGATTTTTATAAATCAAGCTAAGTACATTTTTGATATTCTTCGGAAATTCAAAATGGAAACTTGTAAACCAATTGGTACCCCGATTGCACCAGGAACTAAGATCGGCGTGGATCCTTCGGGAAAATCTGTCGATCTTAGAACCTATAGAGGAATGATTGGTTCTTTAATGTATTTAACTTCAAGTAGGTCAGATATTATGTTCTCTACATGTCTATGTGCAAGATATCAGGCCAATCCGAAAGAATCCCATATGTCTGCCGTAAAGCGCATATTTAGATATCTGAAGGGGACTGCAAATCTTGGTCTGTGGTATCCTAAAGATACTGGTTTTGAACTGACGGCTTACTCAGATGCAGATCATGTTGGATGTATGTTAGATAGGAAGAGCACATCGGGTCACATTCAATTTCTTGGAGATAAGCTCGTAAGTTGGGCGACAAAGAAACAACTTTGTGTTTCCACTTCGACTGCTGAAGCAGAGTATGTAGCTGCTGCCAGTTGCTGCTCTCAAGTCTTGTGGATGAGAACACAGCTTCGAGACTATGGTTTCCAGTTCAACAAAATTCCGATTTATTGTGACTCGAAGAGCGCCATTGCAATATCTGCAAATCCTGTACAACATACAAAGACAAAACACATCGATGTTAGATATCATTTTATCAAAGACAATGTTGATAAAGGTACAATAGAACTTTATTTTGTAAACACAGATTATCAGCTTACTGATTTGTTTACCAAGCCTCTCGATGAAAAGAGATTTAATTTTCTTATCTCGAAACTTGGTATGCTTAATCTCAAGACATAATATGTGATTACCTATTAAAGTTTTTCTTTTTGTTATTTTTCTTCATTTCTTTATCTTTATTCTGAAAAGATATCTGCACTTTAACGTGTGTTCATGTTTTCAGGGGGAGTTAGAGAAGATGTTTAGAAGATCTATATTCATTTGAGGGGGAGTTAATCATTTTTGCATATGTTTGTCATTGATATATTTTATAATGCATAAATGCAGGGGGAGTAAAAGTAAAGAAAAGGAGTAAGATTTATGACTTCTGATTACTTCAGATCAGAACTCGTTCATTCAAAGTTTTACTGCTTTATGTCATTTACATTTCAATAAAGTTTTGTGAATAAAGTTGCTTTGACAGACTTTATGACTGATGCAGATTGAGAAGATGCTTACAAGATCATATCATTATGACTTGAAGTTTGACTTGATGAGATTTAAGATCGAGCGAAAGGTTTATTTCTTATCTTAATCTCATGTATGGTTGAAAGAAGGACGACTTTCAATCATAGAAAACATATTCTTCAAATGTTCAAACTACTTCCCGATTCTTAAACAGATTTCATGAATTGGAAGTATGATTTTAAATGTTTTCATTTTACTTGTGGTTAAACGTTAACAAACCGTGTGTTTCCAAAGATTAATACTTGTGTATTATCTTTTCTATATACTTTCAAGTATTCACACACAGCGGTTTAATTTTTGTTGAATTAGTTCTTACCATGTCTTTAAATTGAAACAATATTTTCGATGGTAAGACACCCGATTGTTATTCAAAGTTTGAGGTTGGTTTCATTTCTAAACGTTCTTTCAAGAATGTCTATATTTTTGGTTCATATAGACAATATCAATTTTTGTTGACCTAAGCCTTAATTGATAAATCATTCGATATTGATCTTTATTATACAATCTCAGATTTTCAAACAAGTTTCTTGTATTCATTTCATTCATTCAATTATCTTGTTTGAAAAGTCTTCAATGTTTAAACATGCTCAAATCTTCATGATTACATCTTTGGGCATACAATCTGACTTATATATTTGTGCTTTAAATGATAAAATTAAATCATTTTTGAGCAATAATGTGCTTTCATAGGAAAATATGGGTTCATTGTGTAGGACTTAAATGAAACTTCTATGGATTCACGATAACCAGTGTTTCCTACCTAAGAAGTTAATCCTTAGTGATCGAGTGTGAGGAGAAAAAAAGAAATGAGTGTGGGTTGTGTGATGAGGTAAAATGAAAAAGAGAGTTTGGTTAGAAATAAGCTCAATGTTTAAAAAGAAAGAGGGTGTGAGATCAGAGTAAAAGAATATCAAACTCTGCACCAACTACTTTCTGAGTCGGGCAGCCACATTACTAATGTTTCACAATTCTTGGTAAACATTATTGAAACAGACAACTAGCCCATACCAACTCCTAATTAAAAACCCCACCAGCCACTCATTTTCTTCTCAAAAAGAAAATGTTTCATATTTTCTGGGGACGCAACACATAATCTATCTGATTTTCATTTGGAAAATCTGGATATTGAAAAAGAAGGAAGTCTGCCCCACCTTCGCACATCGATCATGCACAATTGATTATGTATTTAATTACTGTTGTCTTAGTGGTTTACACAAATATTGAGCCTTATAATAAGCAATCATCATGTGCTTAATTTTTTTATACACTTGCACGAACACACAAGGAAATTTGTTTTTCTTGTCATAACATTCATAGAAATTTCCTTTGTGGTGTTTCGATGATTGAATGGAAGCCCTGGGGGAGTGAACATCATAAAAGCTCCTTTCCAATGTGTATTCGTTACACACAGTGACTTCGTGTTACTGACAGACATATTAACTGATTCATTTGTTGATTCAGGTGTTACATTCTAATTCGTCTGGATTTGAAAAGATCTAGATAAATACCTTATTTTGGATCGACGGAGAATCCGAGGCTCTTGTGTTCAAAAGATCAGTGGTCAGAATTGACAATGACATTTCTTAGAGAAAGTTTTGATGATCTCAATGTTGTAATCATCAAAAAGGGGGAGATTTTTTTTTAGAAATGTTTGTTTCAGAAATATTAAAGATGGTGGAGAAGATCAAGCAATATTTGTGTTCAAAAGTTATTTGTTTGAAGATTGGCAAAGATTGAAAGTTTAAAAGAGCAATTTCAAAGTTTTTCTGAAGATGTGCTGAATTTTACAGAAATTTTCTTTGAAGATTATTTGCTGAAGCAGTCTGGACAAATTCTGAAGATAATTTCTGTCTGAAGTCTGAAAGATATTTGAGATAATTTTGGGAAGATTGTTGAAAAGCATATATACCATCTTTTGGGGAGATTGTTATATTCTTGAAGAACAGACTTTGGAAGATTGCTGAGAGTATAAAGACAAAGTTGTTCAAAGAGGGAGATTACATTATCTATGCTTAAAGAGAAATGATTATTGTGCAAAATCTTTTTGAAATGATCTTGATCCAAAGGGGGAGATTGTTAGAGCATAAATATGTTGGATACAAGATCATAGAAGACAGAAGGTCAATGTCAAGCATGTCAAAGCTGAAAGTCAACTCTCAAGCAAAGTGAAAGTCAAATTCAATAAAAGTCAAAGTCCTTGTCTTGTTGTTTTTGTTTTGTTAGCGTTTAGTTAGTTTTGTTGTTAGATTTATGTCTTGGGTGTTAGAGTAGTTTTAATGAACATGTTTTAGAAAGAGTTATAGAGAGAGAAATATTTGTGATTAGAGAGAGAAAGCTACAAACAGATTTGTAATCGTTTGATTCTTGAAGTGAAATTGAAACAGGTAGATTACATATATTGTTTGTGTGATTGTATGTGATAAGAACTTGAATTTAGGGACTATCATTCAATAATCCATCTTTGTAGAGTTTGGAAATGCGAGTTTCATTTATATGACCAAGACGACAATGCAGAGATAGGTTAAATTCGAACAATTCGATTTGACCTCCCTTTTATCTATGTTAGTAATCGGATTATCCATATTAAGAACATAAAGACCATTAATCAACCTTGCGTCACCATAATATATATTACCAAAATAGAATGAACAACATTTGATTCCAATACTGAAGGTAAAACCTTTCTTGTCCAAACAAGATACAGAAATCAATTTTCTAGAAATAGATGATACACAATAACAGTCATCAAGTTCTAATAATAATCCAGTCGGTAAAGTAAACAAAATAGATCCTACGGCTATAGCAGCAACCTTTGCCCCATTTCCAATACGCAGATCAACTTCACCTTTACTCAACCTTCTAGTCCTTTTGAGTTCCTGCACGTTTCTACAAATATGAGAACCACATCCAGTATCTAATACCCATGATGTATAAGAAGTAGAAAGATTAGCTTCTATCACATAGATACCTGTAGTGGAAGTTACACTTCCTTTCTTCTTTTCCTGAAGGTAGAGAGGAAAGTTTCTCTTCCAATGCCCGGGTTTGCTGCAATGAAAGCACTCACCCTCCTTAGGTACAGTTACCTTGGATTTCTTAATGCCTCCTTTTGGATTCAAAGATTTAGAAGTGGGTTTGTGCCATTGGTAATCTACAATAGAAAAGACAAAGTTCTTAGTGTCATGAAATTTTATTGTTTAATAAGGACTTTCATCAATCAAGCTCCCACTATTTTAATCAAAACAATAACCCTCTTTTATTGTTTCGGAAAACGTCATAAGCTTTCTAGCGAGCCAAGGTCCATTTTCTCATTGTCGATCAATTTAACTTTAGCTAACCGATCAACCAATAATGTTTTAGGTAAGCAACAACATTGCTAATTACATCTCTATGTAACTCTTGGTTGGTTAGGTGAATAACTTTTATTTAAATTCATCATATGAATGTTCCCAACACATTCCTCCAAATCCCCTATCCTATTAGGCTTAATTTGGTTAAATACGACCCAAAATGGCTTGTAGGAATCCTATGCTTACCTTATCTTACTAAGATTAAAGAGAGTATCCAACTTTAGCATGACCCACCCTAGATGATCAAAGTCTTGACAAGTGCCATGTTTTGGAAGACATCTTAAACTTAATATTTTGGTGAGGGATTTTAGTTAGTTTGATTTTACCATTCTTTCTTTTGTAATAGATCATTTCCTCATAGTTTGATTTAACCGGAATCCAGATTGGAGGAGGATCACGAGGATCACTTAAATACCTTCTTTTTTTGGCGGTTTAGGCCTTTGTGACAAAACCGGTTGAAATCTTACTATGATGTACTAAGACCTTATCACTCAAGATCGACGGTCCATTTTATATCTTATATAAATACTAATTTTTAATTTATCAAAACTCATTTTGATTTGTAAAACTCCTTTTACTTATATATTTTAAAATCATATTTTGTTTTAAAATGTTGTAACAAGTATCACATACATACAACCACGCATAATATATCACAATATATATAAAGCGTAAAATAAAGCGTAAAAATAAATGTGAGATGGTTATAGCCCCCCCTATGCGATATTCATAGAGCCAAGTATGAATATAATTACATAAATAAACTCTTATGGTTCTAAGTCTTCTCATCTTCATTACTTCATAACGCCTCCATCTTTTGCTTTCTTTTATACAAAATACTTTACATTTCAATCAAAGAAACCTCGAGTTACATTTGAGGGGATTGGATGAGAGGAAAATATACAAAGAGAATATATAGTTAAAGGCACGACATGCAAGTCGTATTTATCAAATATAATACATCCATGACTAATGGCTATAACCATTCAACAAGCACATCACAATATATATATATATATATATATATATATATATATATATATATATTCAATCACCTTGAAATATAAAACCGATTTGCAACACCACCGTATAAAAATAATACAAAATTCATACGGTATCGAAAAAGGGTGATTCAAAGTTCTTTGGAAAACTAACAAAAATATACACATCTTTTATGTTTTAGGATTTCAAAGATCTAGAACTCTTATGGGTCGAAATTCAAGTCAAACCCGTACTGGATTCGATTTTCGAACAGCATTGCGACACTGTCGTAAAAAATTCATACGAAGTCGAAATAATGTGATTCAAAATCCTGTGGAAACCTAACAGAAAGCTCCACGTTTTTCATGTTTTAAGTTTTCTCAGATACAGAATATTTCTGGGACGAAAGGACCAAAACATTTACGAAACAAAAGCATACAGCAGCAAAACAGTTTTTAAAAATGCATTCATGTCACAAAAAACGATCTAGAGGTTCGTAAGTAGCTCTGATACCACTGTTGGGTTACGGGATCTCAAGCACAGAGGAGAATAAAACCGTAACCCTCCAATGACCCATACGAACCGGAATAAATCGGGTGTTTCGAAATTATACCTCACAGTTAACGAGACTTTAAATCACAACAACAAACAAAGATTGATGCCTCCACGGTATCTACACGAACAATCCGAACCATTTGCCTTATCGTGATGCTAGTCACGGTTTCAAAACTTAGAAAGGAAAGGGAGCATATAGTTGTAGGTGATTTTTAGAGAGAATTACAAGACCAACTCTTGTATAAAATGTCATACATTTATATGGATATGAGAGGCATGACATGAAAGCACCACCATCCTTACACCTTACTTGAGTGTAGAGGTATCCATGCTTGAGTGTAAGACTTTTCATACACCATCACTCCCTTACAAAGGCCATCCCTGGTCAACTTTATTTATGTCCAACATAAATAATATTTGGTTTTATTTAATCAGATATAATAATTAAACGTTTTAATTATTTAAACTCATTATTCGAATATGTCCAAAACGTGCGACCCAATTGGTTCTCGACATGTTGGTAATAATTATAAATCTCGTATTTATATTTATAAACAATGAGCGGTATCTAACAATACATCATCGTCACCCAAATGACGAGAATTGGTGATACAACAAATTATCGGTTTGTAGTCAATTTTAGTTTACACATTAAATTCTTTTGTCCTAGATGTCTAGATTGAACACGAGACATTGAATGTGTCATTCTCGTTATGTCAAATCTGTAGTTTCTTGATTCCCGAATATACAAAAAAAACAGAAATTGATATCTCATATCATTTATCTGAGCATGCATGCATTTCCTTAGTATATATTTATCAAGGGGCTCAGAGACATCACTCCCGTCATAAAGGAGGGACAAATCCTATCTCGATACATGCTAGTTCTACCATGTGATTTATAACATACCCAACAATAATTCTGTCACCCAGTTACGGAATGATTAGAACAAATGTCAAAATACATTACTCACACATAACAAACTCCATATTTCTCAAGTCAAAGAATTACATGTATATTGACCACATGAGAAACACTTATGACACTCACATGACATCCAATGAAGTGTTCTCATATCGAGTCACGTCCGATACACAAAATCTCCATTTTGTACCCAAATGCAGATTCAATATCTCTATATGAATCCCTACATATGCTACTCGTTATCATATTACTTCAACCTTAAAACCCAAAATAATATTTAACTAGGGACATTTAGAAT
The DNA here is from genome assembly GCA_023525745.1 of Arctium lappa. Lineage (NCBI taxonomy): Eukaryota > Viridiplantae > Streptophyta > Magnoliopsida > Asterales > Asteraceae > Arctium > Arctium lappa. Next base: position 154,364,743 of record CM042047.1, on the reverse strand, counting down.
ACATTATTCTAAGGTTATTTATTATGAATAATTAAAACACAGAATATAACATAGACATAATAAATTGGGCAATGCCTTTTATATATTTATTAATTTCATGAAACAAAACTCAAAATTACAATCATCATATGATTAGCTTTTGGGCAATCACTAACAATGGAGTGTTCAAGACTTTTGATGGAGTAGAGGCACCAAAAGTTGTTTTTGAAACCATGGCACCTAAAACTGACATATGTGTCCCAATTATTATTTTGCACAACAACAACGATGGTATGTACTACTATAATTACCTCTTTTTCAGAAAATAATACAAATATTAAAATATGTATGTTTAACTATGTAGACCAATGAGATGCTACCACCAAAGATGGAGAAAACAGCAATGGTCAGGTCTTTTACATCAAGTTTGAAGGATGCAATGACAAATGTGGATGAAATGGCTTCACTCAGAAATGTTGATATGGTATGCATAACAGATCTAATATCAAAATTTTATGTTAGTTAGATAAATTTGGTACAATGATGGTTAAATATGCTAACTACAAACTTACGTATTATATTAATCACATATGCTTTAGACACAAAAATGCTATATTAATTTGGCTATCTTGAAAATACAAGGGATGGAGTGTTCAAGACTTTTGATGGATTAGAGGCACCAAAAGTTGTTTTTGAAAACATGGCACCTGAAAGTGACATATGTGCCTCAATTATTGACATATGGTCAATCATTTTGAACAATGAAGAACAATTTCGAAACAAGGCATCATCACATTGCTTACTTTGCACAACAACAACGATGGTATGTACTACTATAATTACCTCTTTTTTAGAAAATAATACAAATATTAATATGTATGTTTAACAATGTAGACCAATGAGATGCTACCACCAAAGATGGAGAAAACAACAATGGTCGAGTCTTTTACATCAAGTTTGAAGGATGCAATGACAAATGTGGATGAAATGGCTTCACTCAGAAATGTTGATATGGTATGCATAACAAATCTAATATCAAAATTTTATGTTAGTTGGATAAATTTGGTACAATGATGGTTAAATATGCTAACGGCAAACTTACGTATTATTTTTCCACACATTTTATTTCCTATCAAGCAGTCAACACATTTCTATTTGATTGTTTTCAACCTGAAAAATCCAAGCTTTGTCATCTTGGATAACAGTGCAACAAATATGACAGTTGATGACAAATATGGGGACCTTCCAAAAGTGTTGGTAAGACAAATATTGTCAAAAGTAATTTACAATTACAAAACAAAATAATAGACAACTTATATCATATGTATTGTGTGATGCAGCAAAGAACATTAGTTGGGTACTTAAAAGAGGTCAGACATCCTCGGGTCAACAACATCTCAAAGGTGAAACCAAACAGATACAAAATGAAATGGAGAACTATAGACAACTTCGTTAACTGTAGAATATTCGTCATGCGGCATATGGAGACATACAAAGGTGAGACTGTAAGCAAGTATGACTGTGGATTTGAGAAGAAATCTGGAGCACATGACTTTCAACTAATCAAGTTGAGGAAGAAATACCTTTCAAAGATACTTCTTTCAAACCTCAACACTTTGAGGTATAAAGTGATCAACCAAGCTACAGCCTTTACAAAGATAGATACTAAGCTGACAAAGAAGATGATACAAGATGCAATGAAAACCAAAGATGCACGCTTGGAGTAGTTCTTGTTTATGACTAGTCTTTTACATACAAGTAATTGATACTTTAACTTTTGTGGTAGTTCTTTGATCCTAAGAAAACTTGATGTAGGTATTATGGTTTTAGGAATACTTTTGGATGTTTTTTTTTTGGTAATTGGTGCTATTTTGTTGGATGATTTTGATGATTGATGCTATATGGGAATTTGGATGATCATTTGAGATGTTGTTAGTATGCACAGTTCACATATGTGATCATCTGTGATCATGGTAGCATGCATAGTTCACATATGTGATCATGTTACTATACACACTGTAGATTGCATTCTGACCACATTGATTATACAAAATCATATGTGATTAAAGTGTACATATTTACACATACACTATCAAAATTGAAATGCATACTGAGTATTATAGTGTAAGGAATACTAATAAAATTTAATATTGGTAAATTATGTTTTCAATGGAAATCAAGTCAATTGTAATGATGTGGTTTCATTATGCACAAAAAACACAGTCTAACAACTCATATATATGATCACATGTGATTTTGTTAATATGCATACTACTCATATGCAGTATGCCTAACTTTTATAATCAATAATCATATGTGATCTTAATTTTTGAAGATGTTTTATACAACTTCCAATGATTTAAGCTTCTGATCAAAACATAACCTTAAACTTAAAATCAAAGATTATGTAAAGGAAATATTATTAAAAATAAACCATAAGCAAAACAATTATTTAAACTGTCTAAATCAATACTATGCAATTACTAATCAAGTTTAATCAATTCTTTGCATACACAAACCAAGGTACTCAGTAATTCCTTTCTTCAATGGACAATTGCGAGAGTCGTGGTTTGTAAGTTCACCGCACCCTCTACACTTCCTTTTATGTCGAGCATTTTTGTAGCTCTCTTGCCGCCACCAGTCAAACGCTTACCGGTCCCACATCCTTTGTTTCTGATACCTTCAGGTGCATGTATTTCAATGGTCATAGGCTTTGACACGCCCAACAATTTCTCAAATTCCGCATCCTTGTTAACCACACCATATAGTGAAGGTATATTAGGGGCAACTTCCTCCTTTATGGATCGAACTTTTTCCGAAAACAACGCAAGTTTCTCATTGTCGCCATAAATGCTATTGGGTATTTGATCAAACTCAGACTAGATATCATTAGTCAATTTTTCATATTGGTCGTTGCTTCCGGCATGGGTACAACGAGTACGGAGAACATCCATAGGGATAACACCTCTCATCTATCTCCTACTAATATACTGGCTAGGTATCTCATCAACATCAATGTTGAATAATACACTGAATATCGGGCAACAAAGAATGCAAAAATACTCGGTTGACAAGAACATGACAAGGATCCATCATCTATCAATTGTACAACCTGTAAAGCAAAAATCACATATGATTAATGATTAGTGTGATTGTTGGTTCCAATTTATTACATGAATGAATAAAGTTTAGATATTATTAGATACAAAAATAAACAAGATCTAAAATTAAAAAAAAACAAAAGAGTATACCTTAAACTCTACTTTCGTTTTAAACATTTCGTCATTTTCCCTTATTGTGAATCAATAACAACATTCCATTGAGCACAATAACGATCTCCTTTAACTATTTCCTTTTGAACATCAAAAAATACAGTCTTCGTATAAATCATGGCAGCGCGTCTTTCAATCAACCTTCGAGTCTTAAAATCATGGATAGAAATATTGGTGTCGTGCTCATCAATACGTTGCCTGTTTCTTTGATTGTCCATTGCATAATCATAAGATAGGATAAAAGTCAACAAATCATTCCCATGGTGTGAAAAACTCTTAAAAAATGAATTCAAACTCTCAGACCGTGATGTTGTCTTCATTAAACCACACATAGGAAGATCTTTGAAGTATCCAGGAATCCATTTAGACCGAATGCTAAACACCTCCGAGAGCCATGGGTGACCTTCCATATTAAATTCATCCATCAATGCATTCCATTTAAGTTTAAACTCTTGTGGACCCAAATACACACTCCAAACAAGCTTCAAAAGACGTTTCCTGAAATCCGTGTTAACCAGTCTGTGCTAACCTAAATAAATCATATATGATCACTCAAAACATGAAGTCAATGAATCACTCAAAACATGAAGTCAATGAAATAAAGGCTAGAAATTATAAAATAAATAAGTCGAATGAAAAGTAAAACATCAAATAATTAATTTGTACCCTATTTGGCAACTTAGCCATTATGTGCCACATACAAAATCTATGTTTTGATTCATTCCAAACGATTGGAAACTCCTCTCTAATAGAAGCATCTTGATCAGTTAAGACGAGCTTTGGTTGAGTACCATGAACTTTTAAAAATGCTTCCAGTAACCAAGTGTGTGATGGAAGTTTTTCATCACACAAAATGACAGAACTAACAACAACCGAACTCCTATTGTTATCAATAGCAAGAAATGGTACAAAGACCATACAATACCTGCAAAAGTAAATATATACAGTAACACATTTAAACAAAGAACATAACAGGTGAAACAATAAAAATAAACAACAAAAACTTATTTGTTTGAACGATACGTGGCATCAAATGATATAACATGGCCAAATTCTGAATAATTAAACCTTGAGAGCTCATCAACCCAAAATAGACCTTGAAGTTTTCCTTCGTATACTTTAAACTCAAAAGCAAAGTTCGTCCCATTTAACACACGCTCATTAAACATGTTAACTACCATTTGAACATCACCATCACCAACAAAAGTATCGAAATCTCTTTTAAAATTCTTATAGTCGCTCCTACTACAACCCACTTCCTCATAACCACCCTTCAAACAAACTTGTATTTTGTGCGCTTTGGATGCCCCAATATTTACCCTTGTTGCACGATGTACAAGCCTCTTATCTAAAAAACTTCATTTGCCTTCTATTTCGAGATAACATTCTATCACTCTCATCTAACAAATTATGATTATGATTTTGATAGAACTAATATAGCTTAAATTGTGACATACTAGGGGTGTACGCAGGTTAGGTTGTGCGGTTTTTGACATTTTTACAACCCAGCCCAATTACGGCGGTTTGAAAATTCTCAACCCAACCCAACCCATTCAAAAGTATAACCCAACTCAACCCAACCCTTGCGGGTTAGGGCGGGTTGGCGGGTTATAAATATACATAAAGTTGACGATTGAAATACGATAATAATACTAAAAATGTAGCCAACAAAGTTATTAGTGATTACAAATGTTCGAGGTTCTACATCCCATTTTCTTAAACATGTTTGATTTATCATTGTCTTCGATTTTTGGAGACTTAGGAGTATTTTCCATTGTTCGTATACATAAGAAATATGATATAAAAATACAAAGTTACAACCTACAAAAAAAAACATATTATATTTCTCTACGCAATAAAAATCAAACTTTTAACAACATCAATGCAATGAAAACAAAAATTCATGGTTCCAACTTCTATTTTAAAACATACTCCTTATATTCATTTATGTTTATACTTTTAATTTAAAATCTAATGTTTGAAACATACTTCATATGTTTATTTATGCAATGAAAACAACAACGTCGATCTAGTTGTTTCAGTGCTCGTGCATTCGTAATTATTGAGACATATCGATCGACCTAATTGAATTAATTCGTGCATTTACGTAGTTGGATTAATTTTGGGCTTTAGGTTGTAAATTGGACTAATATTTGTATATATATTTTGGGTTGTAAATTAGACTACTATATGTATATATTTTTTGGGTTGTAAATTATAATAGTTGTAAATATTATATATATATATATATATATATATATATATATAAATTTATCGAAATAATATATATTAGTGGCGGGTTGGCGGTTTGGGTTGGGTTGAGTTATGCTAACCCAATTTCAACCCTCCTAATTAGTGGGTTGGCGGTTTAGCGGGTGAGCGGGTTGGGTTTAATTGGGTTGTTAGCGAATTGGGTTGGGCGGGTTTCGCGGGTTGACGATTTCTTGTACACCCCTATGACGTACCATTAACCCTATGAAATCTAACTTGTGCTTTGCAAACAGTTACTTTGAAGTTAGAGTTACGAAGCACCTTTCGTTTTTCACCAACATTCATGCTATCAACAGAACATTTGTTAGGAACGCCATATCTATGACATACCAAATATTTCAACCTCACAGATTTGTCTTTAAAAGTGTGTTCTGTAGAGCGCCTTATATCAAAGCCAGCATAATTTGCATACTTTCTATACATATCGATTCACTCACCAATGGTTTGAAACATTGAACCAACAACCGGTGTAACTCCTTTCGGGACATTTGGTATCACATTTATTAATGCACTATATATATCCTTCTTTGATACATTCGAGGTTCCAATTTTGCCAGCATCTCAGAAGACACTGTATGAAAGTTGAAATTCTCTATGATATGAAGTACATAATCATATGTGATGATACATGGAAAATATAATAATCATAACTCTTACAAACAACATCACATGTGATTTTTTCATACTACTATTATGTACATATATATTTAGCTACCTAAATCATAAAAATTATTACTGTTACAAACAAAATCATATATGAACTTATAACTAATATCATCTAAACAGAACTTCAACTGGAGTGCAAGATATTAACCCCCCACTAAAGCACATATGATTGATTTCAAATAGACAAAAGTAAAAACAATGAACCTAAGCACTTAAAATCAAAATAATCAAATAAAGTAAAAAAAAATCAATACGATGAAGAAAACAAAAAAGTAAAACACACATTACCATCAACATCATGCATTATCGTATCATCAATTGAATCACAATTCTCTCTCGAAATAGGTAAGTTAGACCTAGAAGCTTCTTTTGATGAATCAATTGCAGAATCACAATTGGATTTATGTGATACTTGAGACGTAATAGGAATTTCGAAACCGTTACACTGTTTTGATGGACCGATTGAAGAATCTGAATTGATTTGCTCTCTGTTTTCTTCTTTTACTTCATCTCTAATTGCGATTCTAGGATTTCAGTCGCAGGATCCATAAAAAACACACCAATCGATAGGAAAATATGATAATTCATGGATAGCTTAAAAATATAGTGATGAGTTGATCGTTCGTTGATCGAGATCTAATTGGAGATGTATACTTTCCAAAATAAGGGGATAAGAGTTAATATGACCAATATATCCTTTCAGCATGTTTTTTTTAAAATTTTAATTTTAAAAATTTACTTACTCAAACAATTGGTTGAGAATGCTCCTCTTATTTTCTTAAATTGTTAGGATTCTCACATGAACCTTCCTATATATATATATATATATATATATATAGTTTTAACGTTAACACAAAAAGTTAATAAGTTCATACAATTCTTAGCGTTAACAATGGTGATGAAGAAATCGAAACTTTTTGGTACAAGTTAAGTTTGCCTAGGAGAAGTAGCAAATTTAATACGAAGGTAAAAGAAAATAAGCCTAAATTTTAGATTCAACCTTATCCAAATGCCTAAAGATATCTTGAAAGCAAGCTGCGAGCCCGACCCTAATTTTTGATTGCCACATGCGAGCCCTCGCAGAAATTGTACTGAATCTATGCAACCCTTTCAGAAGTGGTAGGGGACCAGATCGCGTAGCATACTCAGAAAACAAGTACCAAAGTATCAAAGTGGATTCTAATCAAAGTGAACCTTGTACATTGATTAGGGCAAAGTAGAGGTCACATAGCATAGGATTTAAGTCCATCGCACACTTTCTTTGTAAAAAAAAATAACTCGGAAAACACCAACAAAAGAATCCTAAAATATCATGACAAATTTAAAACAATTATAATGAAAGAAAGTCTTGAAACCTTATTTCAAAAAAAAAGTCTTTGAAACGTTGGCTAGATGATATTTTCACACTTTTTATATCACAAAACATACACTTGAATGCTTATAATATAAAAATTATTTAATAACCATATATATATATAGAGGAGTATATATATTGGGAAGAGTTCAAATGAATAATACAACATTCATGATGAATAATACACGAATTCATGATTCATGTATTATTCATCATGAATCGTATATTATTCACCCTGAATGATACATTATTCATGATGAATAATATATGAATGACCCGTGAAGGTGTAGACACATGACACACTTCCTTTTGTTTCTATGTTCACAACCGAAATTTGGTTTAATTCGTTATGAATATGTATATGCATCCCCGGATGTCCCCCATTCAGTATGAATAACAAATGTGAACGTTCATTCATTATTCACGATTATTAATACAGTATTCAAGATAAATTACACAACATTCAGGATGAATAATACACAAATTCATGAATCGTGTATTATTCATCCTGAATGATTCATTATTAATGATGAATAATACATGAATGGCGCGTGAAGGTGTGGAGACGTGACACGCTCTCTTTTGTTCCCCGGTTCACAACCGAATTACTCGATTGCTTCTTGATTCGTCTCGATGGGTGTTGGGTTACGGTGCTGAAAATGTGATGTCTTACAACGTTGAAGATAGTGTTGAAAAAGGTGATGTCGAGTTACATACTTACGGTGTCGAGGTGTTGTACAGACTTGAACATACATAAATATTCATAATTAATATAGAACATATATAGCATTTCACGTAAAAAAACGGTTAAAACAAAAAAAAAAACTATATCGAGATAAATGTCATATCAAAGAGCACAAAATTCTCATTTTTCTGATGTAATTTGTTTGATTAAAATATTAGTAATTTTTAAGGTAATTTATTTTAAACTTTAAGTGGGTAAAAATATTTAATTAAAAAAGAAAATAAAAAGTCAAATATGGTAAACGTGAGTTTAAATTATCTTCAATTTTTACCCCTAATAATCTTAAAATTAAAAACTCTGTTTAATATGAGTTGTTGGATCAATAGAGATGAAGTGGTTGAGATTCGTCTTCACGTGCACAATGAACATGTTGCATTGACAACAAATAAATATTTAATCATATATAATTAAACTCACCCGTTATTTAACCCCTTTAAAAGTCCTTATCTACACGACATAAGCATATATATACTTTTTATATAAAACTTCATGCCAAATTTATCATTACTATTTTTTTAAGTGAAACATCATCATCAATTCCATATTAACTAACATACATCAATATCATGCCAAACCTTTTTTTAGATTTTCAATATTTACCTTTTTCTTTTAGATTTTCAATAAGTAAATTAGATTATAAATAGGGAAATTGGCTCAAAGAGCCACATTACACACGAATATTGGTCCCCTAGTCATTTCTCTTTCAATTTGACGAAAATAGACCTAGGTCCGCCATTGCGGACCTACAGGTCCGCTACCTGCCACAAAACGACAAAAAAGCCACGTTTCGAGCTAGATCCGCAATCGGGTCGGTTCAAGACAGGTCCGCAACGGTAGAGGACCTGCAGGTAGAGGAATGGTAGAGGACCTACAGGTAGAGGACCTGCAAGTAGAGGATTGGTAGAGGACCTACAGGTAGAGGACCTGCAAGTAGAGGATTGGTAGAGGACCTGCATGATAGAGGACCTAGGTACGCCATTGCGGACCTAGGTCTATTTTGGTAAATCATTGAGAGAAATGGCTAGGAAACCAATATGTCAATGTAACGTGGCTATTTGAGCCAATTTCCCTTATAAATAATAATAAAACCCCATATGAGATAAAATCCTTTTTACATTGCTTTTGGTTATCCGATTTAAATCCAAAAAATTGATAATGCCACAAAAAGATGGAATCTTTCAAGCATCAGAACCAACTAAAAGAAAATGGATTAGTTTAAATATAATTTATATGATGCCTTTTTCTGAGCTCGAACCCACACCACTCGAAAAACCATTGGGGGGAAGTCTTGCTTTTTGCTCTGCTACCCAAAGCTGAAACGGGGGATTCTTGCCTTCACCTCACCAAGTCACCATGGGCCTCTTATGACTGTGATGTCCTTTTCTTTAACCTATTAATCAATCTCTCCATCAAAGAAATCTTTAATATCTTTTATTCTTGTGGATGCTTATTGCTACGCATGATTGATAGCATTCTGAAGCTGGGATATATATATATATATATATATATATTTTTTTTCCAGCTAGATGCAGTTTTTATCAAATATTCAGCTACTGTTGATTGTTTTTCTTTCAATTTAATAAACCCTAAAGTCATTTTCCAAGTCGTTCTTTCATTCCATTTCCCCTTGTTTCATCTTTTCTTTGCTACTCTGCAGCCAGATTCAAGTTGTTTTACAAATCATTGGACTTTGTTGGTGTTGATCTTGTAGCATCTTAATACCAAATCTCACCACTTTTTAATGGGTTTCTTGTATCATTTTGGTTGAAAAACACCCTTTTGGATTTACAAACTTTTCTTGGGTTTCATCACTTTCAGTTCTTTTTTTAAGAAAAAGGGCACCTTTTTAAGTTAAACCTTATCTACTTCTATCAATGAGGAACCTGAACCCTTACCCTTCAATAGGGGTATGGCAAATTTGTTCAATAGTTGTGTTGATTCCATTCCTGTATTGGGTTGAATCCGTGAATGGAATAGGGGCTAATTGGGGAACACAGTCATCTCACCCACTGCCTCCAGAAACAGTGGTGAAGTTGCTGGTGGATAATGGGATCCAAAAGGTGAAGCTTTTTGATGCTGATTATGGTGCATTAAGAGCTCTGAGTAAGTCTGGAATTGAAGTCATGGTTGGAATCCCCAATGACTTGCTTGCCACCATGGCTACTAGCTCCAAAGCTGCTGAGAAATGGGTCTCAAAAAACGTTTCTACCCATCTCTCTAATAGTGTCAACATCAGGTCTGCAATTCATTACTTCTTTCTTTCTATACATACATACATATATATATATATACATATCTGTTCAATCTTTGAGTTAATTCTACATCTATAATTGTTGTGTGGATGATTCTTTGAATTGGGAAATGAATTAATTTACATCTAAAGTTTGGATTGAAAGGCTTGATTTGGAGGCAGTTCTTTTAGGGTTTTGAAAGAAGAAAAAGAGACGTTAAGTGTCATTATCTTTCATATGCTAGATAGATCATGAGATTGGTGACCTTTAAGATGGCAAAAGTTGGAACTTTTAAGCTAATGGATGAGGTTCATATGTACTTTTTCAGTCCGAAAGATAGCACTTTGAAACCGATTAAAATGGTTCATCGTTGCTGCGATTATTTTTAATCGGCGGTTTGGATTAATAAGCTTCTAGGCTGGTTCATATGAGGTATTTGATGGAGTGTTTCCGGGTTGTGAGGCAAGAAAGAAAGATAGTTTTTCAGTAAAACGTCACTGGTTTATGTATGATAAACTAGCTGTCGGCTGATAAATTAACTGTTAGCTGGAATAAGCTAGTCATGTTTATAGAAGTTTGTAGTTTTTTAGGATTTGTTGCTATCGATGTTTAATATGTTCGATAATGATTCTGTTTAACGAATATATGCTTGAAAGTTATTCTTGACTTGCGTTTTTTTCCGCCTTTTCTCTGTTTTAGAATTTGGTTTTTGTGGTTACAGATATGTGGCTGTTGGGAATGAACCGTTCTTGGCAACTTATAATGGTTCTTTTTTACGTACCACTTTTCCGGCTCTCCAAAACATTCAAACCGCTCTCGTAAAAGCCGGAATCGCGAACAGAGTTAAAGTCACCGTCCCGCAGAATGCAGACGTCTATGAAAGCTCGACCGGGGTCCCGTCAAGCGGTGATTTCCGAGCCGACATCCATGACTATATCTTCCAAATCACCAAGTTCTTGAATGACAACGGATCACCCTTCACGGTCAACATCTACCCGTTTATAAGTCTTTATATCGACTCAAACTTCCCGGTGGAGTACGCTTTCTTCGATGGTCAAGCAACCCCGGTAAATGATGGTGGGACGACCTACACCAACATGTTTGACGCCAATTACGATACCCTCGTGTGGGCCCTCCAGAAGAACGGATTTCCAAATATGGGAATCATAGTGGGAGAAATCGGGTGGCCAAGTGATGGCGATCGAAATGGTAACAACGAGTATGCTCAAAGGTTCATGCAAGGGTTCATGACTCGTACAGCTAGCGGGAAAGGGACGCCGATGAGGCAGGGGCCGATCGAAGCGTATCTATTCAGTTTAATCGATGAAGACGAAAAGAGCATTCAGCCCGGGAACTTTGAACGGCATTGGGGAGTGTTTTACTATGACGGGCAACCAAAATACTCGTTAAACCTCGGAACGACCACCACCGGAGCTCTTGTTCCAGCACGGGACTTAAAGTATTTACAGAGAAAGTGGTGCGTGTTGAAGGATTCTGCTAAAATGGATGACCCCTCGATACCTCAGTCGGTGAGTTACGCTTGTGCACTCGGCGATTGCACGAGTCTCGGGTACGGAACTTCTTGTGGCGGTTTAGATGCTCAACAGAACATTTCATATGCTTTCAACAGTTATTACCAGAAAAACAATCAGCTCGATGAGGCTTGTAAGTTCCCTAATGTTTCAACCGTCACAAAAGACGACCCTTCGACTGGGACGTGCAGATTCGGGATCATGATTGAGCCGTATTATGGCGGTGCTCATAAAACGCTCGGTTCAGGTGGGTTCGTTGCAGGACTAGTTCTGTTGTTGCTTACCGTTCTGTAAATGACTGCCGTTGTTTTATGTCTCAAAAACGTGTGAACTTATTTTGGTGAAGAGCATCATTCCAATGGAAATTTTGAGCTCTTCCGTTTTGTTTTGTTTGCAAATTTTGGGCTTTATTGTCATCTTTTGAAACGAAAGTTGCATTACCCAACTTCCAAAAACTTAAAAACTTTTGTAGCATTTGCCGATGGTCTTAACCTTCATTATGAATGAATAATATTCAGGATTATTCATATAAAATAATAATTGGTTTTAAATATATATCATATTTGGTGGGAAAAGTTTTCTCCAATATTATCTCCTTATTTACTACTACAATGATGTACATTTACAAAGTAAAAACTATAAATGTGGGGATGGGCTCTCTACAAAAAACATTTCTGCTTTTGGTGAATCACCACTAAATTCTTAAGCCGAATTAGGGCACAGAAAGAGTATCATCTAGTTCACGGGCCATGGTTTCATGCGGGAAGAACATGACGCACAAACCTGAAAGAATGATCACAATCTCGAACAGAATGATTGCAGCCGTTTGATGACAACCAGACACCAGATAAACGGCCACGAGAGGGCACACGATTCCCCCTACTCTACCCATGGAACTTGCGACTCCAACACCAGTAGCCCTCACGGAGGTTGGATATATCTACAGAAAGAAGTGTGTAAACAAACATAGGATGGACTAAACTCAAGATTGTTGGATTCATGAGTATATGTACCTCTGGAGCATATATATTGGCAACGGTGAACGTTCCGAGGATGAACATACGGGATCCGAATAACGAAATCGTTGTGAAAATCTCGAATTGGTGTGAAAGCAGTGGTAGAAGGAATATGAAGCCAATGAAGAACATGAGTTCCATGGAATGCTTGCGGCCAATCTTGTCCACTACAAATGCTGAAAAAACAAGACCAGGAACCTCTGGAAAGAGACATCAAAAGACATCCTATTATATTAGTGCACGAAACGATTTTAAACCTGAACTTAAATAGGAGATAATGCCGTTGTCTGATGATAATTATATAGCACTGATATTACGAGCACATGAAGGATAATAAATTTAAACTTCTTGTGTGTTTGGTAAGCGGGTCAGAACAAAAACATTTTTGGTGGGATGTTTAAATTGAGGCATCATGGGACAAAAATACATTTTTTTTGTCCCGCCAAAATAGGTGAAACAAAAATCAAAGAGACGGACATGATTGGTAAAATACTACTTCACCCATGTCAAAGAAAACCCCTATAACCTTGCATACTTCTTTCCCCTACCAACCTCACTTTCACCCGTCCCACAAACATGTCTGGATCCCAACGTACCCAATGAACAAGATTTTGAAAGTGAGAGGCATATTATATATGTGCTTCAAGGTGCTGATTCAAAAGGGTAACAGGAAGACTTTATAAATGTGAACTATTAAAGGGAAAATAACGAAAACATGTGCCACATACCTGCCAAACTGGTGATGAATACATCTCTATAGGTAGAATCTTGAGAACCGTTGACTGAAAATGAAGTCAATGAGCTACATTGGCTTTGCCCACTGCTCAATTGTGAGGTCAGCAGTATGATCCCGTAGTATGAAAATGCATTTCCAAAGAATACCCCCCATAATAAGATGGTGGTTTTAATCAAATTTGGTGAGAATAGCATCCATAGGGTTGAGAAGGCTGTTTTAGAAGCAACTGTTTTGCGTCTTTTCGGAGAGAGCAAATGGGTATCTTCCAGTGTATCAAGTTCTTCGTCCGAACTGGCAATTTGATCAGAAAGAAGGAACCCAGGAGGAAGTTGTGTTTGGTTCATTACTGCTGCTCTTTTCAGTATATCATGAGCTTCAGTTGTTTGACCTTTCAAACATAGATATCTTGGGGATTCTGGTACAAGACCATAAAACACGAGAGCAGCCAAAGCAGGAAGAGAAGATATTGCGAGCAACCACCTCCATCCAAAACGGGGCATGATGATCTAAACAAGGAATAAATATTGTGTAAACTTATATTTATTATTATTCCGTTTCGCGCAAAATTATACTAAAGATTTGTATTGCCTGGTTTGAAGGGCTCATGCTAAATGGAAAATGTCAATACTTCATCCGTCCCAAAATAAGGGTTCACGTTCCTATTTTAGTTTGTTCCAAAATAAGTGTCCACATTCAAAAATGCCTGCTCCGATGGAGAAATTCATTACACCTTCTATTATTTACGGTATAATCATTTAGTTAATATAAAAAGTGTAACATATTTCTATAACTCTATACATTTTTCATTGTAGACATTTATTTTGGGATGGATGGAGTAATTAAGAGTAGTTTAAAGTTCCAAGTAAAAATAGCAAATGTGAAGATGTCCAAGTGATATACCCATGCAAGAGAAGCCTCAACTATTGTTCCTATTGTCCAGAAGGTTGCAAAGATAACCATCCAAGTGCCTCTGCTTGGAGCAGGAACAAACTCCAGAAACCAAGAATTATAGGTGGGCCCGCCACCCAAACCGATGCCTCCTATGCAACGAAGAATGACCAATGAAATATAGTTTGGAGAGAAAGCACTTAAAAGTGATGCTCCACTAGTCACAATAGCGATACTCAGAAGACCTTTTCTAGTGAAGGAAAATGCAGGCAACCAGTTGTTATTAACACCAATATAATAGAATTCTTAAAAAACACAGAAAGAATCAAGTTCATATAATAAGAGGAGCAAGTAGCAACATCCATCATCTTCTAGCCAGCAACATAAAGAAATTAAATAACAATGCAGGAAAGAAAAGTAAGGGGAAAAGAGTATGCAGGTCGTAGAATTAACTACAATGTGTGGTCCATATGGTCATATTGGCTTCAGGCCAACCAGGAGGAACCAAAATTGGAACATCTCCCTAAAGGACTTCAATGCAACAAATAATAAGAAACACAAGGACAGAGGGACAATATACATGGTTCAATGTGGACCATTTGCAGGAATGTTTGACCACAGGGAAATTATTCATGTTTTCTTAGAAGCCTACTCAAACATTCTAGAATACAACAGATCACTTTATTGTTCAACCAAACTTGCCTTCCGGTAATTATATATCTTACATAATTCAACACCAGGCTTTGCCCAATTTGCATCAGGTGACCTTAAGACTGGGACTTCAAGCCTCATAAGAGGTGAATTTTTTTCTTTCTTTCTTTTTTTTTTTTTGGGGGGGGGGGGGGGGGGGGGGTGAGGATTGTTGAGTAATGAGCCATTCCAATATAGGATAATGACCATCAAAACAGTTCTGTTAAGGACTATCATGCTACAGAAAATTTAGTTGGATGACTAGCGTCTTAAGAGATTTCCATGCCCCCATGTCATCCTATTTTTTAACTTCTTTATTTAGTTTTTATAATTGTTTCAGCACAGTTAGACTACAACATATTGGAAGACAGAAATACAATGAAGAAAGAAGAGTAGGTGGAGAAGAATTTCACCTCCTCCCATAGTTATCTGAGATGACACCCCATGAATATGCTCCAATAAGCATGCCAACAAAAACCACAGTTGTTATTAGGCTCTCTTCAGTAGATGAAAGGTTCCACTCAGACCTAACTGACGGTCCAATAAAAGACAAAATCATGACTTCCATTGCCTCAGCGATCGAACCAAGGCCTGCATAAGCAATTATCCATCCTTGATACCTCCCAAACCCAACGGCCAGAAGTGCTTCATCTAATGTATATGCAGATCCCTGGTCAGTCATCTACACAGTTTAATCACATATAAGAACAGAGATAATTTGTAGCTAGCAAAGTCACCAATGATGGTATATTCATTCATACATGGTGAAGTGGAAGAGATCTAATTAGAACCTGTGTCATCAATGTGTTACTAACAGAATATATCAATTCAAACCTTTGTACTGTTTGCCACTAGAGGAAACTGTTGGGATGTAGGCTTCGGCCCATTAAGGGGGAGGCGCAGATGGGAGCCGGCCCTAGGCCCTCTAACCCTAGTTTCCTTAATTAGGAGATTACCTTAGTTATGTTTCTCTATATATTAATCTCATTGTACTTGTAAACATTGTAGCACCTAATATAAAGAAAATCCTAGTTGCCCCCGTAGACTAGCACGATCACCCTGATCGTGTGAACCACGTAAATTCTCGTGTTCTTCTCTTGCTTTTGATTTGTGATTGTGTGTGTGTAACGTTTAACCCTAACAATTGGTATCAGAGCTTTAGGTTCTTGATCTGTTACACTCAATCACCGCGCCGCCCCGTGCCGCGTCCCGTGCCCCCCGTGCCGTCTCCGCTCCGCCCCGTGCCGTCTCCGCGCCGCTGCTAAAAGATTCCTTGTTTTTCTGTTTGTCTATCGCCAACGTTTTGGGATAATGGCTGAAGACGGAAAAACTAGGATTGAAAAGTTTGACGGACAAGATTTTGGATGGTGGAAGATGCAAATCGAGGATCTGCTGTGTCAGAAGGACTTGGATCAAGCCTTGACAGGAATAAAACCCGAGAAGATGGAAGACGCTGTATGGGCTGCTCTAGACAGAAAAGTCGTGGTTGTTATCAGATTTACACTAGCCAAGAATGTGGCCTTTAACATTGTGAAGGAAACTACTGCATGTGGATTGATGAAAGCTTTGTCAAACATGTATGAAAAACCTTCTGCTTCTAACAAGGTATTTCTGATAAGACAGTTAGTAAACACCAGAATGAGAGAAGGTATGTCTGTTACCTCACACATTAATGATTTCAATACCATTATATCCCGCTTGTTATCTGTTGATATTAAGTTTGAAGATGAAGTCCAAGCTTTGCTTTTGTTATCCTCGTTACCGGAAAGTTGGTCGGGAACTGTCACTGCAATGAGTGGTTCAGCTGGAACCTCTAAACTCACCTTTGAGGGCATACGTGACTTCATCCTAGGAGAGGACATAAGGAGACGAAGTTCTGGAGAATCATCTAGTGCTTTGCTAAGCACTGAAGGGAAAGGTAGAAAGACAGAAAGAGGTAATGGCAGAGGCAGAGGCAGGTCAAAGTCTAGAAAGAGGAGTCAGTCAAAACCAAGGAAAGACATCCAATGTTAGAAGTGCAAAGAAAATGGGCACTTCAGAAATCAATGGCCTAAATCAGATGGAAACAGAGAGGTGAACGCAACAACTGATGATTCAGATGAAGCCCTTATCTGCTGTGTTGAGAATTCAGCAGAGTCTTGGATCTTGGATTCCGGTGCATCCTTTCATGCTACTTACAGCACGAAGATGATGAAGAATCTACGGACAGGTAACTTTGGTAAAGTTCGTTTAGCTGACCATCGCACTCTTGACATCACAGGAATAGGTGACACAGACATAAAGACTTCATTGGGTACCACTTGGACCTTGAAGGACGTTCGGGTCATTCCCAGCCTCAAGAAAATGTTGATTTCTACTAGGCAGTTGGATAACCAGGGATTTAGAACTACCTTCGGTGATGGGCAATGGAAGGTTGTCAAACAAAACCTTGTAATTGCCAAGGGTAAAAAGCGAGGCACCTTACACATGGTTGATGTTCCTGATAGCGAGGTGAATGCAGTGACCAGCGGGTTGAATTCTTCCAGATTGTGGCATCGTCTCGGCCACATGAGTGAAAAAGTAATGAAGATGCTCGTTGCAAAAGGGAAGCTTCCTGATCTAAAAAGCGTGGATTCAGAATTCTGTGAATCCTGTGTTCTTGGCAAGAAAAAGAAGGTATCATTTGTGAAGACGGGTCAGACACCGAAAGCTCAGAAATTAGAGCTTGTTCACACGGACGTTTATGGACCGACACCAGTTTCTTCCTTGGGAGGATCGAACTACTATGTGACCTTCATCGATGACTCAACACGCAAGGTATGGGTTTACTTTCTTAAAAATAAGTTTGATGTTTTCAATACTTTTAAGAAATGGAAAACTGCTGTTTAATTAGAAACTAACCTGAAGGTAAAGTGCTTGAAGTCGGATAATGGTGGAGAATACATTAGTACAGAGTTCACTGACTATTGAGCTGAACATGGCATTCGGATGATAAAGACAGTTCCAGGCACTCCTCAACAGAACGGAGTGGCAGAAAGGATGAACAGAACTTTGAATGAAAGGGCCAGGAGTATGAGACTTAATGTCAGGCTTCCAAAGACCTTCTGGGCTGATGCAGTTAACACTGCAGATTATCTTATCAACCAAGGAATATCAGTACCATTGGGCTTCAAGATACCAGAGGAAGAGTGGAAAAGTGAAACAGTAAAGTATGAACACTTAAAAGTATTCGGATGCAGCGCCTATGATCTGATGAAAGATGGTGACAAGTTGGATGCAAAAGCCAAGAAATACACCTTCATTGGATATGGATCAGATAGTATGGGCTACAGGCTTTGGGACTTTGAAAGCAGAAAGGTAGTCAGAAGTAAACATGCAATGTTCAACGAGGCTGAACTTTATAAAGACAGGAGCACAGTAAACTCAAATGATCAGAAAGAACAAGTTGAGTTTGAAAGTGATGACATCATAATCAGAGGGCCAGAAGATACTCAGAATAGTGGGAGTACTGATGAGTCTAAAGATGTTCATGAAGACACTGTCAAAACTCAGAGGATGAAGAAGAAACATCTTCTCCGGTACAGCCTCAACCAGTTGAATCACACTGGGTCAGGAGATCCACCAGAGTCTCTAAGCCTCTTGAAAAATACAACCCATCAGTCAATTATCTTCTTTTGACTGAGAATGGTGAACCAGAAAGTACTCTGAAGCAGTTAAGCTGAAAGATTCGTTGCAGTGGGAGCGTGCAATGAAAGAAGAAATGGGATCTCTAAACAAAAACAAAACTTGGGTTTTAACCAAGCTTTCGCAAGACAAAAGAGCATTGCAGAACAAATGGGTATTCAGAATCAAGGAAGAGCATGATGGGTCTAAACGGTATAAAGCCCGTTTAGTGGTCAAGGGTTTTCAACAGAAAAAGGGGATTGATTACAATGAAACTCTCTCTAGTGGTGAAAATGACCACCATCAGATTGATCTTGAGTATTGTAGCTGCAGAGGGCTTACATCTAGAGCAGCTAGATGTCAAAACAACATTTATACATGATGCCCTTGAAGAGGATATCTACATGGCACAGCCTGAGGGGTTTCAGGTTGCTGGTAAAAGAAGACTGGGTCTGCAAACTGAAAAAGAGCTTGTATGGTCTAAAACAAGCACCCAGGCAGTGGTACATGAAGTTTGATAACTTCATGGAAAGGACCGGGTACAACAAATGTGAGACGGACCATTGCTGTTATGTGAAGAAATTCAAGGGCTCCTATATCATTCTACTTCTCTATGTAGATGATATGTTAATTGCAGGTGTAGATATGGAAGAGATCAGCAAGTTAAAGAAACAAATGTCTGAAGAATTCGAGATGAAAGACTTGGGTCCAGCCAAACAGATACTCGGTATGAGCATTGCTAGAAACAAGAAAGATGGATCTTTGACACTATCCCAGGAGAAATACATCGGGAAATTGTTAGAAAGATTCAAGATGAACGATGAGAAAACAAAACCTAGAAACACACCCTTGGGAAGTCATTTCAGGCTTACCAAAGATCAGTCACCTAGATCAGAAGATGAGAAAGAAGATATGGTTAAGGTTCCTTATGCATCTGCTATTGGTAGTCTCATGTACGCCATGGTTTGCACGAGACCAGACATAGCCCATGCCGTCGGGGTTGTTAGTCGCTTTATGTCAAATCCGGGAAGAGAACATTGGGAAGCAGTCAAATGGTTACTCAGGTATTTGAAGGGCACTTCAAAGTTGGGATTATGTTTCAAAGGTAAAGATTCAGTTCTCAGAGGATATACTGATGCTGATTTGAGTGGATGCAAAGAGACATTTAAAAGCACTACTGGGTACGTCTTTACAGTGGGAGGAACAGCATTTAGTTGGATGTCCAGACTTCAGAAAAGTGTGGCTTTATCAACAACAGGAGCTGAATACATGGCAGTTGCTGAAGCCAGTAAAGAGCTAGTGTGGTTAAAGGACTTTCTTAAAAAACTTGGGAAAAAGCAAGTTGATTACTCGTTACACTGTGACAATGAGAGTGCAGTGAAACTTGCTAAAAATCCAGTCTATCATGGAAAAACAAAGCACATTGGGAGGACATATCATTTTGTCAGAGAATTGATCCATGAAGGTACGATGAATTTGAAGAATATCTCATGTGCAAAGAATCTAGCAGACATGTTCACCAAGTCTGTGAAGCTGGATAAGCTGAAGTTCTGTATGACTTCAGCTGGCCTTCATGAATAGTGTTGAGAAGGCAGGTGGCAACTAGGGGGAGTTCAAGCTCAGTTGATGTTTACAGAAGTACAGAGGAGTGCAAGTGAACGTGTTTCGAAGCCTCCAAGTGGGAGATTGTTGGGATGTAGGCTTCGGTCCATTAAGGGGGAGGCGCAGATGGGAGCCGGCCCTAGGCCCTCTAACCCTAGTTTCCTTAATTAGGAGATTACCTTAATTATGTTTCTCTATATATTAATCTCATTGTACTTGTAAACATTGTAGCACCTAATATAAAGAAAACCCTAGTTACCCCCGTGGACTAGCACGATCACCCTGATCGTGTGAACCACGTAAATTCTCGTGTCCTTCTCTTGCTTTTGGTTTGTGATTGTGTGTGTAACGTTTAACCCTAACAGAAACTGCCTCGAACTAGCTCATTACAAAGATATGTCATTGATAAAAACTCGTTTCAATGATTTCTTCCTCTGTATGAAGGCTAAGCCAAAATACATAAAATTCAGTTGAAAAATATTATTCTAAATTAGTAGTAGCCGCAGAATGATCTTCAATTCATCGATACAAGTACTATGGTCATCAATCATCATTGAAGCACTAGTAGACGCTACTAAGAATTGAAATCTTTTGTTTCCTTTTGTACACAGGGTTCTATCAGTGAACCTGTTTGCATTACTTGTTGATGTTGGGCTTGAGCATTGCAGATGAAGAGCTGAAGACCCAACCATTTAGAACAACTGAAGTTCCATTGTGGTCAGACTCGATGCTTTCAATATACTTATATTCCTGGTTTGCTTTAGGAGTGTTTTTCCTAGTTGTTTAGCCCCTTTAAAAGTCCTTTATATTAGCTACTTTTTGCTCCCCGATCCTGTCTATTCACTTCTCTTTGGTCCATTAAAACAAATTTATAGCCTTTGCAGATGCACATCAAGTTATTCATCAGATACAGTTACTTAACTCCTGTTCACATTCTGTAGTCAGAACTATCCTTATCTTGGATTTTAGCAGTTTATGTCCCATTAATATTAACAACCAACACATATGCATCTTGGCTTGCATCGCTAATTGATTTCTATGCAAAAACTTGAGAATAGAAGTCAAAGTAGCGACATCCCATTCCCATGTATGCAAAGCATAGGGTATTCAGCAGCATAACGATCCATTAATATATAAAGCTCATAAAAGGGTCTAAAATCTTATCAGCTGTAAGGACTAAGGACTATGATAGCCAAGTGTCAATTTAGTGTTTAACTCATGCAAGATCCAAATTTTTGATTCTTAGATCCTTATAGGTATGTTAATTATGAAATAACAGAATTTAGAATCTTGGCTCCCTGTGAGAGTGGCCTAAAGTATATGTTTCAAAGAAGACTGCATATCAAAATTTCATCATGAAATTTAAATAGCCATGATTGGGTACCATTATAATCAAGTGTTGGACAACAATAAGACAAATTAGGCTTTAATCTCAATATTTCTATGAGCACAGGTATGTGTGGTTCTCCAGAAATGTGGCACTGTTTGGCATAACCAGGCAACAACATCAACGGTATATACTGAAAAATCTTATTCCACATTACGGCTATGTTTGGCAAACTAGCTAATAAGCTAGTTGTTGGTTGATAACTAGCTGCTAAACTAGTCGCATATTGTAAAACCGGATAAGCTAGATGACATGTAAAATTACCTAAAAGGATAGGGTGATTGGTCATTTATGTAAAACATAAGCGGCATAATTTAAAAAAAAGTGAAAAAAGCCCCTGGAACTTATTGAAATGTTACCTAAAGTAGCTTTTCAAAACATTAGTTCAATAAGCTCAGAAAAATAAACTAGCCTATTGTTCAAATGGTGACACTCTAACACAGGCAAGAGGCTACACGATTTGGGGAAGTGACCTAGAGTCGCGGTTTGGAGATCACATATGGGATTGGAATTCTCAATACACGATCGGCGAGGGAGCCACGTGACATGACCACCTCGCATCTGGTCATCATGCATGTGCAAATTGGTGTCTAAGCAGTGAACGTGAACTCTAGGTGGCGTAGGAGGTCGCATAGGCCTTCAGAAGGGATACATTAGGGGTTAGAGCTCATTTTATTTAGTGAGAGCATTTGGTTTCAAGAACAAACATCAAGGTCATCTCTCCCTCTCCAAATCCAAAGTAGATAGTGTTAGCTTACATTTGCTGGTTGTTATATTTTAGGTAAGCTTTAGTATGTAATCTGTCTACTTATTTGAATATAATGCATCATCCACTGGATGTGAGGACGTACACGGTTGTAAGGCCGTGCAACCTTGTGTCGTTACATTGTTGTGTTGTTTGTTTGTTATTACTGTCATGACACTCCATATTCATTCATTTCATCCGTTTTGTTTCCGCATTCTGTTGTTTGGGTGGTTTGCACACATTTGACCTAGATTTAAGACCTTATGCGTCGGCTTTCAGTTAAAATTCCCAAGACTTATGGTTGCCCAACATGGCCCACTCCAATTGGGAATAGTTGGAGGATGAATTACATGAAAGGACTTGTCATCTTTTCATTTCAACTTAAAAAAGGAAAAAGTGTTAGAATCCAATCAATACACATCATTCAGTGTTGAAAGCAGTCACTCCAAAGTCATGTCTCCAACACAGTTTGATAATATGATTATCATCATAATCCCATACCTAGAAAATACTTAGATCACGAATACAAAGTTAATTCCACAGAAAATTAATCTCGCAGTCGTAAATTGAAATACTAAACAAATACTCCTTGTGTTCCACAAACAAGCCTAAGAAACTTGGATTAATCGAGTCAAAACTTGAAATACTTCCCGAACGCTCCGATTTTGTTGCAAATGTAACACCAACATTATTCTATGAATGACACATGTTCAATAGAACTATACCCTAAACGTAAATCAGTTTTTATTGGGTAATTCGTTGAGGCAAACAAAACATTACAAGATTTAAGGCAAAATTATTGTGAAAAAAATATAAATCCTACTAGTACAGCATACCTTGAAGGAGCAGGAACTGAAAACCGATCAGGGGAGAAGCGGAGTCCACTCACTCCTCCGAGTCGCACAGATCAGGTTGAAGAAGAACGATGTGGTTGCTGATTGCGTAGCGTATGTGTGTGGAATGCAAAACCAATAAGGTGCTCACGTGCATCATCATTCCCAGATTCTAATAATAGAAGGCAATGAAGTCGCTATCCGACCCAAATCTTTCTTTAAAAAATCAATCTCTCCCCTCCATCTATTTAATATCCAACCTCAATCTAATTCATTAATTTAATACAATTTCAAATATTTTAAAACTAGTCATATACCCACACGATGCAACGAAATGTAAGTAAAGAACGAATAATTAATGTTTTTTCCCTTATAGACATGTCATTAACAATAACCATGACTTAAAAATTACAACTTATGAAACCCTAAACTCATAAACATATTCAATAATTAGTTTATATTACAATTATTGACAAAAAAAATTATAATGATATAATTTATAATAAGAATGAAACGTATTTTTAATATATTTTACGATTATGTATTTTTAATGTGCTAACGGTGGAAAAAAACGTATTGATAGAAAAAACAAATTAATTCGTAGATATTCATGATATTTAATAGTACGGTTAAATTAAAAAATATTCAATATTTGACTCGTTTTGAAAGAATTGACGAGCCGATTATAATGGTATAATTTGTAAAAAAAGAAACGTATTTTTTCATTGCATTTTTGTTCTTATACGATTATTTGTATTAATATGATAATAGTATAAAATGAAAAATGAAAAAAATAAGGGATATAAAATAAATTAAATAAGTAAGGCATTGTTTTTTTTTTGTTTACATGTTTGGATGACCATAAACTAGCTTATAAGCTAGCTTATTGAAAATCTACTCATAGTATTGTTTTGAAAAACTAGTTTATCAGCTAGTTTGCCAAACATAGCCTAAGTATAAGAGTGGTAAATGTAACATTGTACAAGAAACCACTTTGTACAAATAACCGTTTTAGAATATTTATAATATAGTAAATATAAAAAAAAACTATTTTGTTATTTAATATTTTATTATTCTTAGATATAAAAAATAAATAAAAAAACTATTTTGTTAAAGGATTATGTGTCATCATCAAAGGAAATGATTGATAAAATATTTTCCTAGTATTAGAATTTACCATAATAAATGTTTTCTTTTCTTTATAAGTTTCTCTCTATTTAAAAGGCTCATGATTAATGTAAATTACATATTTCATTCTCTCTATTTACTGTTGTTTTGGCTTGTTTTTCCTATAACATGTTATCAGCACGTACCCTCCCTAAAACAAGGTGATCGTGAAATCAAGCTAAACTTCGATGTTTGAGGTAACTTTTATAATTTTTTGTTTTAAAACATCGCCATATGATGCTTTATGATATGAACAAACACGATAATTTTGTAAAAACATGATTTTTTTATGTTTAAACCGTAAACATTAATCTACTGTGTTTTATGTTATAAATGTAAAATATGATATGTCACTCTCATTAAATCTTAATTCACTTATTGTTTATGTTTATAGAATTTGTATAATATCTTATACCATTCTGTTTTTCTTTTAGCAAAAATGTTTTGATAGTTGTTTTACAATATATACATAATTTTTTTTTTGTATGATCATATATAAGAAAAATTTTACATACATACATTATACATATACACGATTTATGGGTTTGATGGACATGACTATTATATATGCCGTTTGAATTTCAAATTTTTTTATCATATATATTTAATGATTATATCAATAATATATATTCATTTAAATAATATATGCAATTTTATCTGAATAAAATTATTAAAAAAAAACTTGCATGTAAATTACGATAATTTGTTGATATTTTCTTTGCACCTATTTTAAACAAAGAAAATAATATATTTTTTTGTTTCTAAAAGTTATCCAATAAATTTATTTTTTCTTTATGGTAATGGAGATATGAATATTTTTATAAAGTTATGTTGTTTTTCAAAAATCATATTTATTGAGCAAGCAACGAAATTTCTACCTTTAGCGACGACTTTTGTAGTCGCAAGGTTGATTTGTTTTAGTGTTTAGAAATGGAAAGTTATTATACTTTTTAATTAACTAAAATATACCTTTTTTTTAAAAGCAGCTAGCAAAAAAAGAAACAAAGACATTACAGCAACCTGACACAACCAATAGGGTGATATCTCTACACTATCGATTTTTTATCACTCCTTTTACACTTTGTCAAAACCCAACTAAACGACTTCTCCACTATTTGGTCAAAGATAGAATCCTTACCGAGGGGGATGACTATAAAAAACGCACATATTTCGAAAGCACCACAAAATATAACAATTGATAAAAAAAACACCA
Source organism: Arctium lappa (assembly GCA_023525745.1). Classification (NCBI taxonomy): domain Eukaryota; kingdom Viridiplantae; phylum Streptophyta; class Magnoliopsida; order Asterales; family Asteraceae; genus Arctium; species Arctium lappa. The sequence continues at coordinate 154,338,774 of CM042047.1, read as the reverse complement.
CTTCCAATGCTTCCCTTACAGAAAGGGAAAGGAAAGGACCACCATCTCTTAATGTATCATCAAACCTCTGAAGTCACAGAACATTCGAACAACAAATGTCCGGTAGTTTTAGTCTCAGATCCACACATCGACATAGGGATGAATCGAGATCCACCTTCATCTTAATGAGGTTGTCATGGGATGGAATTCTATCGAGCATAACTCTCCACATGAAAATGTTTACTTTAGGAGGAGTCATATGGTTTCATATCGTCTCCCTTTCACCAACACCTAAGAAAGCTTTCTCGATAATACATCGCAAAGAACTAACAGAATACAGACCATTAGGAGATAAAACCCAAATCCATCTGTCTAGATTATCGGACAAAGAGCAGTCCCTAGTTACCTCCCTCAGATGTTCAAATTCCTCAGATTCTCTGCCATCTCGAATGGGTCTGCCAAGACCAAGAGTTTCCCACCTCAATTCTATCAGCAACAACCACCTGCTTCTCGTTTTCTAGAGCAAAAATTCTAGGAAAACGAGATGAAAAGGGAACGAGCCCTTCCAGGATTCATTCCAAAATGTCGTCTTTAATCCCAACCTGTTTTAAACACAAATCATTAAAGTTAATATTTAGCAGCCCCAATGATTTCACAGCATAGACAACACTACCCCATGACTGTAGTTGTTGAAAACCCCTTGTTCTGAAGATAAACCTCCTCTTTCACAATAAATCGAATTAAATAACTTTCACCTATGAGGAGTTATAATCACTCCTAAATTTCCATGCCCACTTTGCAAGAAGAGATAAGTTAGAAGCAAAAATACTTCCAATGTCGATACCTCCATTATCTTTATCTCTAAGCACCTTTCCCCAGTTGATCCAAGATGTTTTTCTCTGGTATTATCTTCCGATTCCTAGAAAAAAATCTCTTCGTAATCTCTCCATTGAGTCAATCACCGTCTTAGGAGCTTTAAAAATCGAGAGGTAATACCTTTAATATGAAGGAGTAATGGGTTTCTCCAATTTCATGATTAAAGATATAATTGAAAAGTAGACACTTAATTTTGAACATGAACACTTATTTTAGGATAAGATAAAATAAAAATATAGATATTTATTTTGGAACGAGAGTAATTTTTTTAACGTCACAAGAAAAATGACCAAAATGCCATAATGTAAGGGGCTAGGGATGGTGATTTGGCCCGACCCGATGGGGAACCCGGTCCACCCGACCCGACCGGGGCCGGGGATTCCCCGCTTAACCGGGTACCGGGTCCGGGGGCGGGGATCCCCGTTTTGAGAAAACCGGGGCCGGGGCCGGGTAGCACACCCCCCGACCCGCCCGTACCCAGTATATATATAATACCGCTAAATTTATTTTATATATATATATATATATATTTATATATGTAAAAGTAAAATTAATAGTTTAATAATTAATACATTTCCTTAGGGTTTCAGTCCAGATTTCACTTTCACTCCAGAGTCCAGTCGACTGCCGCCCAGCCCCTCACGAGTCACGACGCCGACGCCGACGGCCTCACCGGCTCACCCCTCGACCTCGTCCCCTCGACCTCGTCCCCTCGGCCTCACCCCCTTGGCCCCGATGACCTCACAGACTCACGGTAGCAGCTCCCCCAACCCTGTGCAAAGGTGCGATCTCTCCAAATTGATTTTTGCAATCTCGCTTTCAATAAACACGATTTCTCCCAAAGGTAACGATTGCAAACTGATTTCTCAATTCGTATTATTCTGTCTATGTTGGATTTGCATGGTTGTATCATTTTGTGGGAAATTTGTAAGTGGTTGTTTGGGTAGGAGGCATTTCTACACGGGATTTGTTTGAGTTTTTGCTTTTCAGTATTCATTTGATTCTGATTTTGACTTGCACTCTATTTCGAAGTTGCGATTGGAACCCTTAAAAACGAGTTGTTTTATTTCAAAGGATAATTTCGGTTTGTTAGGTTTTTGTTGGTTCTTTGATAAGGTGATGAGTATAAAAATTACCATCAAATCAAGATGAAACATAAGGTGATGCCTTGCTGCTTGTTGCCTAGATGGAACATAGTCTAGTGAGATTTTCTTGCTTTATGTGGAATTTGTTGGAATTTTATGTTTTGTATGTGGAATTTGACAATTGACATTAACAAAACCACAAACCATATATGTATGTAATATCTTAATATAATATGTTATCTAAGTTTGTTGTCCAACTTTGTTTAATTGTTTTAGGATGGCGACTTCAGAAAACGAGAATGTTGTAGAACTAGGAGACGATGTTACGGAAGGACAAGAGAAAACTCAAACAACTTGTGACCGTGACGGCACTAACGAATCGGTAAGCATGCCTATTGGGTCAAATACGAGCACCAAACCGGCAAACAAAAGATTAAGATCTGTAGTTTGGAACCATTTTGATGCAGTATATGTTGATAGTGTTCGTAGATTTGCAAATTGTAAGTATTGCACCAAACAAATGACCGGTAGACCCAATGACAGGACGACACATTTGAAAGACCATTTCAAAAAATGCCCTAAGAGAGTTACGAAGGACATAAGGCAACAGTTCCTAGTTCAAGAACAAACTGCTAAGGATGGGAAAGCATCTATGTTGAGTAATTATGCATTTAATGCCGAAGTTTCAAGGGATGATTTAGCTAAGATGATCATCATCCATGATTATCCACTTTCTATTGTTGAGCATTTCGGCTTTCGAAAGTTGCTAAATGGACTTCAACCTCTATTTAAGGTGCCTTGTAGAGCGACAATCAAGTCCGACATCATGAAGACATATGAAACAAAAAGAGGATCTATTTTGTGGTGTTTTGACGAGAACGAAAGTAGGATTGCTCTTACTTCTAGTTTGTGGACAACGAGTAACCAAAACAAAGGTTACATGGCATTAACTGCACACTACATAGATAGCAATTGGAGGTTACAAAATCGGATTATCAGGTTATTTCTCGTTTACTATTCTTTATAATTCAATGTTAGTAGTATAATGTTAATTTTTAGTATATTTTTTTAATGCAGCTTTATGCATGTACCATCTCCATATACTGATGATGCATTGTCCCAAGTGATGATTGAATGCTTCATGGATTGGAACATTGACAACAAGTTGTCAACATTGACACTTGACAATTGTTCAACCAATGATGATTTGGTCGACAGGCTCTTAGGTACTCTTTCTCCTTCCTCCCTAATTTTAAAGGGTAGGTTTTTCCACATGAGATGTTGTGCACATATTATAAATCTCATTGTCCAAGATGGGTTTTCTATGATTGAGAGCTCAATCAAGAAGGTTAGAGATAGTATATCTTTTTGGACATGTTCTCCTAAAAGGGCCCAAGACTTTAGACTCGTTGCCCGACAAGTAGGTGTAGATTGTGAAAAAGAATTAGTTCTTGATTGTAAGACTAGATGGAATTCTGTTTACATAATGTTGAATGTTGACTTAGAATATAAAGATGTTTTTATTCGTTTAAGCAAGAAAGAGAAACATTATGTTAGTTTACCTAGTGAAGAGGAATGGAGAATGGCGTATAATGTTTGTGATAAGTTGAAGCTGTTTTATCGTGTGACCGATACATTTTCTAGGACCAAGTATCCTACTGCTAACTTGTTCTTCCCTTTGATTTGTGACATGAAATTATCCATTAAGATTTGTCAAGACGATGAAGATGTTGTTATTAGGAACATGGCATCACGTATGTTGTATAAGTTTGATAAATATTGGGGAGTTATACATGATGTAATGAGTGTGGCCATTGTTTTAGATCCTAGGTATAAGCTGAAGTTGATAAATTTTTTCTTTCCAACGATTTATGGTGTTGACTCAAAAGTTGAGGTTACGAGGATACGTAACCTATGTAATGATTTATATGAGGAGTATAAGAGGAAACATGATCATAACAAAGGGAAAGGAAAATCTAGCACTACTCACTCGGACGGGGGGAGTTCTTTGAACAAGGCTTCATGGAAATTAGCTTTTGAGAATATGATGTCCCAGGATGATATGTTTGAAACGACGGAGATGGATGACTATTTGGCGGAGAAATTGTTACCAGATGATGACGGGTTTGATATTTTGACGTGGTGGAAGTGCAACGGTACTAAGTTTCCTGTGTTGCAGAGTATTGCAAGGGATGTGTTAGCCATTCCCATTTCTACAGTATCATCAGAATCGGCATTTAGCATGAGTGGAAACAAGATAACAAAACAACGTAGCCGACTAAAATCACAAACCGTTGCAGCATTGATGTGTACCCAAAGTTGGTTGAGAAAAGAACTTGAAGGTAATAATTATATAAATTGTTATATGGTAGGTACATGTATTTATAATTCATCTAACTTGTACTATTTTTAATTTCAGATAAAAAACAAGGAGAACCGCAAGGATTTGATCAAACGGTTGCATTTGATGAAGATGTTGAAATTGATGGGGGATCTAATTGAATGCGTTGAAAAAAATGGTTTGATGGAATTTGTTTTAATGGGATTTGTTTGTTGGAATATGTTTGTTTTTGGTATTTGTTTTAATGGACTTTGTTTAATGGAACATGGAATATGTTTGTTTTTATGGACTTTGTTTTATGGACTTTGTTGTAATGGAATGGTTTAATGGAATATGTGTTATTTTAGTTTTAAAAAAAGTCAGAATGCAGCTCTAAACCGCAGGAATTAGGAAATTAAGTTTTCAAAAAAAAACGGGTCCGGATCCGGGTCGGTGGACCGGGGCCGGGCCCGGGTCTATGACCGGGTCTTGACCGGGGACGGGACCCCCGTTGACCGGGGATGGGGATTCAATCCCCGCACCCGCCCGGGGCCGGGGCCGGGGACGGGGCTACATACTACGAACCGGGGCCGGGGCCGGGGAATGGGAACCCCGCCCCATCTCCGCCCCGTTCCCATGCCTATAAGGGGCATGAGGGGACACTTGAAGAAATTAATGACCGTTAGAGAGAAGGATGAAAAAGCAAAATGAAATGCAAATCATAGAGTACATTTGTAATAAAAGAAATCAATTTATGAAAACCAGAGTTTTATACAATCATATGCACAATTGTTTATAATTTACACTCAGTTTTATAAACATTAACAAATATAATCAAAAGCCATAGAGAAGGTGGAAATGACAGTTGGAATGTAGTATTTGGATCCAAATATACGACAAGGAAACATATTTCTTTCTTTCTTTATATGCAAAACGAGAAACTCTACTGAGTATTTTAATTAATATATATTCCCAAATACCCTTGTGGAATGTAGTATTTGGAATTAGTGTATATGATCAATGAATATACCATGATATTATGGCTTCTAAACTTTTTGTAGCTTCAACATGACCCTGACCATATATATATATAGTGGAAGGATATTTTGCAACTCTTAAAAATGTTGCAACCCACATCTTAACCGTCGGATTCATGATCGACGGTTATTTTATTTTTATTTTTCTGTTTTTTAATTAAAAATATTGGGCCCCATATCTATTGTAACCGCCGATCATTAATCCGACGGTTAAGATGTGGGTTGCAAGGTTTGCAACCTTTTTAAGGGTTGCAAATTAAACAACCCCTATATATATATATATATATATATATATATATATATATATATATACATAGTGAGAGAGAGAAAGACAGGGAGAGACATGCTCAAATGAGAAGACGATATAGATATTCCAAGTCATATGTAATCACATGTGATACAAACGTGTTTTGAATTGACCGGCCATAGAGTGGGAAACTTTTGATTGGTCGTGCATCTTTTGGACATGTTGTATCACATGTGATTTTATTTTGGAACTTCTCGCATTCTTGCATGATCCTGCTGTATATATGTATGTTGGAACCGTTTTCAGCAGGTTGCGTCATGGCAACAAACCTGAATTTAGGAGACAGTAGAAGAAGCAGGAGTTCAGTTTATATATTCATCATCCTTGGTTGGTGTTTTTTCTTCTATCTATTGGGGACATGGCACAAGAGTGGATTCGAAAAGGGTGTTGGTGTGGAGAAGGGAAAATCTATAAACCCACTTGTTGTAACTAATTCCCAAAATAGTTGGTTGGTTAGATAGTTAGTTTGGTTAGTCTTTGTTTAGCTTTTCTGTATTTGATTTGTATATAAATAGCCTCTTGCCTGTCATTAATTAATCAATCAGAAAATCATAGAGCTAAATATTTTCCAGGCATATCAGTCTCTCTTCTGTATTTTTCCCTTTTACATCATGGTATCAGAGCATGACGATATCTCTGTTATTATGACAACATTGCTGATTAGATTCCATCGTCGGTAAGTTTTTCATATCCCCGTGTAAACAGTGTATGAACTCAAATCACAAGTTATATTGAATTAACTTAATGATTACAAACAAAACCTCAATCTGTGGAACAGACTCAACAGACGTTCTATACTTCTCTAAAGAAAGGATTAAAACTAATCTTGAGGTTAATTCTCTCTAAACGTATATGCAAAACTTATTAATCTATCAAAAACTACTAGACTATATATACAGAACTGATTACAAGATAATTACTAAAGAAATATTGATCTTCAGCATCCATTCCATAATTATCTTCATCATTATCTTCAGCTCCTAGTCTTTCGTTCCAAGTCATCATTATCAACATCATCATCATAAGCAGTATTAATCATCCAACATCATTAATCTTCAACCTCAACAGTACTAACCATGCTTGCAGTAGTAATTCTTCAAGCAGTACTAACTACTAGCAGTATTAACTTTCAAGCAGTATTAATACCTCTAGCAGGAGTAATCTTACAAGCAGTAGTAATACCTTTGAGTAGCAGTATTAAAATCTTCAGCAACATTAATCTTTATGCCCAGCAACATTATCCATACTTGGCACATTTTCAGTCCCAACAATCTCCCCCTAACTTAACTTTTGACATCCAGAAGTTAAGTTCTTCAGATTATGATCTTCATGATGATTCCAAAACTCCAACTCAATTTCCCAAATTAGGATCCAGACCTAGACTTTGATTGATTGTTCTTCTGATAACAATTCTGGCCATTTCTGAACCTTTGGCACATACCATCTTGGCTTTTAGCATCCCTTGCAGCTTTGCTTTGCTTTGTTGTGGTCATATACCTTATCCACCAAGTAGTATTCATGATAGCTCTTATCAATGGTTATCACAAAGACTCCACAATTTTCAAACAACATCCAATTATCTATTCTTTTAAATCCATTCTCAAGATGCAAATCTTTGATAACATACTACACTCTTTCAAGATCAAACATCATGCACAAGTACTCCATGGCCATCTTTTTAATACTCATCCTTGCTCCTTTCAGTAAATCCCCATACAAGTTCAAACCAACCTTGTACATTTCTTCCAGATCCACCCTGGTACAACTTCTAATTATTTTACCCCATGTAGCATACACTTCATAATGATCACCCATTCTATTTATTCTGAAATACTCTGTTCTTTTATCCACTAGAGTATCCCAATGGATAATCTCTGGAGCTTCCACAGAGATGGGATCAACTTTCACTGGTTCTTTATTTGTTATTGTCATGTATAACTCAAACTGTTCCTCAGGTTGTCTTGGCTGTTCTGATTGTTGACTTGTTGGCTCTTGATTCTGCTCTTGCTTAGCTGAAGGTGCAACAATATGTTCTGATGGTTCTGCTTCTGTTCTTTCACTTTCCTTCTCCTTCTCAACCTCTTCAATTCTTGGCCTCTTTGCCTGTTTCTTGGTAGCAATAGACTTCTTTCTTTTTATAGCTCCAATTTTCTGTGCTAGAGACTCTTCCTTCTTGACTTCAGTCTTTTCTTTTGTAGGAGTGCCTTCTTCACTGTCAGGGAAGGGCTGTTGAATATTCAGATCATGTATCTCTTTCAATTTTCTTTCAACCTCAACCCTCTGACTAAAGTCTCCTTGAAGCTTGGCCATCTCCTTCTTGTACAACTCCTATATTCTGCTGAAGGACATGTTAGTAAACATTCCTTCAGGGACTCCAATGGACCCTTTCAGGAAGTTTATCATCTTTCTCCTTTCCTATGTAGCTAGAAAGGTCTTAGAAGGTTGTCTTTGTCTTGTCTTTGATGGTTGCCTTTGCCTAGAAGCTTTCATGGTAACTTTCTTAGCAGCAAGCTTTAAACTCTTCTGATATTCTTCATTTAGCTTTGTAGACAAATCTAAGGCAATCTGTCTGTCTTTAGCTGTTTGGATCTCATTCTCTTTTTCAAGCTCTTCCTGTAGCTTCTTTGCCAACTCTGCATCCATATCTATTTGTTTTTGCTTTTTCACTGGTTTCTCAGATTCAACCACCTTCTCTTTTCCTTTCTTCTTTGCATCTGACATGCTTATCTCTTTCTTTGATTTCTCTGTTTCTCTTTCTTTAATCACCACTCCCTTAGCCTTTTGAGTGGCTTTAGGAGTGTCATGCTTTGCTTTAACCAAGGTTTCAGCAATTTCTAGTTCTTCTACTGTCAGTTCAGTTTCTGCTTCATTCACTGTTTCTGCTGCTAGCTTCTTTTTTGCTTCACTACTCATCTCCCCCTCAAACTGAGATTCCATACCAACTGGGCTTTTCTTTTCACTTTCATCCTCTTGAGTCTCCCCCTTTTTGGAAGCATCATGATCAATGTTCCTCTTCTTCAAAACAAATTGGGTTTTCTTCTTTTTGTGCACCAATTTGAGTACCATCTTTTTGAGTTTGGTAATCTGCACTTGTTGAGAAGTGATCACCTTTGTCATCTCTTTTATCTCCAAATCTTGATTGTGAACTTCCAGACTTATTGTACCAAGAGTATCCATCAATTCTTCATAGTTATATTTGTCTTCACATCCTTTAGGTGTTTTTACCACCCTTGAAGGATCCTTGGAGCTTTTAGTGGAGGCCTTCTGCCTAGCAGAAGCACCTTCTACTCCCGTGGTTTATTGGCACCTGGGACCTTTAGATTGATTTCTCATCTAAAGTTGCTGTGGGGAAGGTCTTAGAGATGTTCACACTGTCCTGATCCACACCTTGTGCAGAATCAGTAGTGTGAGTCTTGCTGCCCACATGCTCTTCCTTCTCCTTAGAGAGCACCTTCTTGGGGTTGGGATACACCCCTATGGTTTCCCTTTAGATATTCTCTAATGGAAATATCTCCATTAGAGGGCTTGCAGGCTGTAGGGTAAAGATACATGAAGGGAAGGAACCTTCTGTACCTTTTTCCTTATATATATTTGTGTGATGGGGGATTTTGGCTTGACAATAGGGATCTGAGGAGTATTAATTGAAATGAATGGTGTGGGTAGGTCATCAGTTGGGTGGTCAGATGTGGGTTGTGACCCTGATGCCTCACCATGGGAATGAGACACCACCATCATTGTAGAGAACAATGGTGTGTCATTTCCAGAAAAGTCCTTACTAGGCCTTTTCATGTTAGAAAACACCTTCCCTTTGGGAGGTTTTGGTACATACACCTCTTGAAAAGAGGGTAGATCCATCAATTCATTGTTCAGTACTTCTTGTACAAACCTTGGATACATGTAAAATCTCTTTGTTTTGGTTTTGGTATCCAGGTTTGACAGTAAATCATTTAAAAGCATTTGTGAAAAATTAAACTTTCTAGAGGTTGCTAAGCAGACCAGAGCATAAGCTATGGTACTGCTGAACTCACTCCATCCAGTTGTTTTGTGGGAAATACAATGCTGAAGGATATGAACTAAAAATCTCCATTGAGGTGAAAATTTGCTTTTAAAGAACTTATATACCTCAGTGGGGACCTTCATACCCCATTTGACTAATTGATTGGAAGAGATCTTCCTTGGACAGAGAGGTAATACCTGAGGCATCATCTAATCGTAGATGAGTGCGTATGCATCCCTCTGTGATTGTGATAAGTTTATCACAAACCCTTAAGTGAATGACCTGATTGCCTTCAACATTCTGGATGGACGCATTTGCCCAGAACTGTCACATGTGTTCCACATAGATAGTGGGATTGATAGTTAACGCATAGGCAATGTGAGATGCTTTCAGGAAATCTACAATTTCTTCAAAACCCTCAGCTTGTTTGGGTTTCTGCAGCATTGCGAGTTCATTGTGATCGTCCACAAATTCCAGTCCTGCCATCGTTCTTGTGTTTGAATCAACACTAGGGTTTATTCACTAGGAAGCAAGAATGTTAGAGAGAAAGAGAGGATGAAATTCAAAGGGCCGTTTGGGTTTTGGCGGTCAAAGAGGGTATTTATAGGGTAAGGGATTCAGTTAGAATCAATACTAAGTGTCTTAGCAGCATTAACCCCTACCCGCAGTAGTAACCCATATAAGCAGTAGTAACACATACCATCAGCATTAACACAGACTAGCAGTATTAACACAGACTGGCAGTAGTAACACATACCAGCAGCATTAACTCATACTAGCAGTATTAACACAGACTAGCAATATTAACACTTTTTGGCAGTAGAAATAAGACAAGCAGTAGTAACTTTGCACTGGCAATATAAACCACCTAGCAGTAGTAACTATACTTAACCATAGTTGAACTGTCCACAGCAGTAGTAGAGAGTAGACATACCTGACCACTTATCTTTTGAACCCATACCTTTACCACTGATCTTACCTTCTACTGGATTATTACCAAAGGAAACACGTCCTCCATCAAATCTTTTGAAGTTTTGAAGGAAGTCCATGTTACCTGTCATGTGCCTAGAGCAACCACTGTCTTCATGCCAAATGCTCTTCCCCTTGAGCTGTTGGTTTCCCTGCACACTAGATAAATCAGTTAGTTTTTGGAGGGAACCCAAGCTAAAGTGGTCTTGGGTTGCCCTTTCTCATCAACATATTCATACTCAGTGAGCTTAGTCTTGATGAGATTATCAGAGTTAGGAATCTCATGACTGGAATACTTTGTCAAAATTATATGCTTGGCAGTATTAACACTGGTAGCAGTACTATCCTTGTTAGCAGTACTAACTTGGTTAGCATTAGTATTGCTATCAGCGGCACTATTTCTGTTATCAGTACTATTTGAGATAGCAGTACTAACAGGTTTCTTGACTTTTGGAACCCAAATCTTGACAAAGTTGTTTGCTTTCTTATTCTGTGAGTTACTCCTTGATTTGCTTGGAGTATTTTCTTTTGATTTGGCAAACTTATTCTGATTATGAGATTTCATTGGTGTTGTTTTCACATTCTCAGCCATGTGGTTCCTTTTTGATTTCTTCCTATAACCAAAGGAATTTTGTGCTTGTCTTTGAAAAGTAAATCTTTGGTTAATAGGATTGAAATAACAGTGTTTGGCTAAATGATTCAATTTGTCAAAAATAAAACAAGGCTTTGGTCTATTGATTTTGCTTAGATCAATTCCCTGTTTTTGAGCCCACTGGTTATTTCTGTTTCTCTGATTTCCCCTTATTTTATCATGTTGATGGGGCTTGTTCTGTTGACAAGTACAGGGATTTACAACAGTGGTTTGCATATAATGATTTCCCTGTACCTTTTCCTTTCCTTTCCTCGAGGTCTCAGCTTTCTCACTCTTACCATTCTCTTTCTCTGTCTTGGACATCTCCACTTTCTCACTCTTGACAAATGGTTTACCCCCTCTCATTTGTAAGAATGTGGTTTTCTAAGGGAGTTTCTTTATGGTCTTCTTTATTCTTACCCTCAATATTCTCTTCTTCAGACTCTGTCTCAACCACTACTGTATCTAGTGGATCTACTTCAGTGGCTCCTTCAGGTAATTCCTTCTTATCTTGTCTTTCTAACAGGTCTGAGGTGGGTGGAATATAATTGTTATTGTAAGGTGGAGGGATGTTGTTGTAGCCTATTCCTCTTCTCAATTTGTCATGAACTTGAGTTTTGAGTAAATAGTCCATTGCTTTAGAAGCATTGGAATATTTCTCAATGTCTAGTTTGGCCTTCTCAAATTCATTCCTAATTTTCTCACATTCCTCTCTAGACTTTTCTAACTTAATCTCTAACTTTTTCTTCTCCCACTTCCAATAGTTGTGATCATATGAATGTTGAAGTTCATTGTCCTGGTATGACTTAATTTGTTCTTCAAAATTCTCAATGATCAAACTATACTCTCTTCTATCTTTCTCTAACCTTTTAAGGTCATCACTCATGCTCTATTGTGATCCCTGTACTTTTTAACAGTTTCAAGACAGGCTTGAGAGCAAAGTTTAGATTTTACCTCTGTGGGGATTGCTGTGTTTGATCCGTCCATGATGATTATTGATTTCTGAGTTCCTTGGCTTTGATTTCTGAGTTCCTTGCTCTGATACCACTTGTCAGGATCGAAATTCTAAACAAGAATTTAAACTAAACACTCAGAAACTATGTTAAAGAAGTCGCAGAATAACACTTTAACAATAAATCAATCAAACAATGTATGAACTCAAATCACAAGTTATATTGAATTAACTTAATGATTACAAACAAAACCTCAATTTGTTGAACAGACTCAACAGACGTTCTATACTTCTCTAAAGAAAGGATTAAAACTAATCTTGAGGTTAATTCTCTCTAAACGTATATGCAAAACTTGTTAATCTATCAAAAACTACTAGACTATATATACAGAACTGATTACAAGATAATTACTAAAGAAATATTGATCTTTCAGCATCCATTCCATAATTATCTTCATCATTATCTTCAGCTCCTAGTCTTTCGTTCCAAGTCATCATTATCAACATCATCATCATAAGCAGTATTAATCATCCAGCAACATTAATCTTCAACCTCAGCAGTACTAACCATGCTTACAGTAGTAATTCTTCAAGCAGTACTAACTACTAGCAGTATTAACTTTCAAGCAGTATTAATACCTCTAGCAGTAGTAATCTTACAAGCAGTAGTAATACCTTTGAGTAGCAGTACTAAAATCTTCAGCAACATTAATTTTTAAGCCCATCAGCATTATCCATACTTGGCACATTTTCAGTCCCAACAATAATGATATGGTAATATCATAGATTTTAAATGCATTGGAGAAAAATATTGCAAATAGTGTTCTCTATAACACCACGACTCAAGAAATTTGGACAGAACTGGAGCATAGATTTGTTCAGTCGAATAGAGCACAACTGTACAATCTTCAGAAGGAAGTCTGAAGCCTAAATCAAGGAAATATGGATGTATCAACTTACTTCACCAAAGAAAAATGCTTATGGGATGAAATGAGTGCAGTAGAATTTATGCCAATATGCACATGTGGATCTGCTAAAGCTATTTTTAAAAAGCTTCATGATTAAAGGTTGATAGAGTTTATTATGGGACTTAATGACAGTTTTAAAACTGTAAGGGGAAATATTTTGATGATGAGTCCACTACCTTCATTTGCACAAGTTAACTTGCTTTTGATGTAGGGAGAACAACAACAGGAGACAGTAAACACTCATCTGTTGGTGAAATATCTAATTCCATGTCCTTTAATGCTAAAGATACAGAGTTATTTCACGAAATTCTAAGTCAAACTTTGATGGTAGAAGACCATCATATTTTTTTAACCATTGTAAAATATCTGGACATACGGAAGATAGATGTTTGAAGAATATGATAAAAATAAAATGGCAGCTTTGGCTCTTGACAACATCAATGATATGGCAAATGAATCTTAGGGAAAAGCTGAAAATTATGTGATGGATGATTTATCTTCAAAGCAACACAATCAGTTGGTCAAGTTGCTGAATCAAATTCAATTTCAGAATTTGAAACAAAGTGATAATGGCAACCAAGGAGATTCTTCAGCCAACTGTGTAGGTATATCAGTTTGTTCTTCATCATTTGTAGGGGTAAATTGTGTACGTTCTAATAGTGTTTGTAATGTTGGTAAAATATGGATCATTGGCACAGGAGCAAGTGATCATATGTGTCATGATCCCACTCTTTTCCTCACCTCAAAGCCTCTAACCAAACCTCACAAAATTACCCTGCCTAACAACTCTACTGTGTTGGTAAACTTAGTAGGGTCAGTTAAGCTAAGAGCTGGTCTTGTTATCCATGGAGTTCTTTTCATCCCAACTTTCAAATACAACTTGATTTCTATAGAAAAACTATGTAAACGGTACTCTTGTATTGTTACGTTCACCCCTGCCAAATGCATTTTGCAGCCCCCTTCTTTGAAGAGGCCAGTGGAGTTTGGTAGAGCTTATAATGGGTTGTACATGCTGAAGATGGACAAAGATAGTGTTTTTTTACCAACGATTGTGAAAATGATGTTTATCGTAGTTCTTTTTCTTGTGCTTCGGTTAATGCTTCTGTTTGGCATAAAAACCTTGGACATATTCCTTTCAATAAGTTGTATCAAATGTCTTTGATTTCAAAGCATGATAATAATTTGGATGTTGTTCTTTGTGAAATATGTCCCAAGGCTAGACAAACAAGAAAACATTTCCCTCTCAGCACCACTTACTTCAAACACATTTTTGATCTTATTCATATTGATATTTGAGGCCCGTATCATGCTCCTACACACGATGGCTACCGATATTTTTTAACCATCATGGATGATCATTCCCGAGCCACTTGGACATATTTGTTGAGCTGCAAAAGCAATGCACTTGCCTTGATTAAAACCTTTGTGACTATGGTTGAAAATCAGTTCCAAACCTCTACTAAAACCATTTGATCAGATAATGCTCTTGAACTTGGGAGTGGCAAAGAGTCATCTTCATTTTTTCTCTCAAAAAGGAATCATTCATCAAACTAGTTGTACGTAAACCCCGCAACAAAATGGCATTGTTGAGAGAAAACACAAACACGTCCTTGAAACTTCTAGAGCTTTGTTATTTCAGTCTCAGTTACCTATTAAACTCTGGGGGAGAATGTGTCTTGACAGCTACTTATCTCATCAATAGATTTCCATCCACAGTTATTCATGGTTTGACTCCCTTTCAATTGTTATTCGGAACTGTACCTACATATGATCATTTACGAAGCATTGGTTGTCTATGCTATGTGTCCACTTTAAAACAAGGCAAAGATAAATTCTCACCTAGGGCTATACCTTGTGTCTTTTTGGGGTATCCCTTTGGCAAGAAAGCTTACAAAGTTCTTTCACTTAAGACACATAAAATCCAATATTCCAGGGATGTTGTTTTTCATCCATGTGATCATGATACTTACACACACTATCATAAATGATCGATGAATTTCCTAAAAACTGATATGATTCATCGAGAAAGACATTGTCCTCTTCAGGAATGACGGTTGAAGTGTCTAATTCTGGCACCAGAAAGATATGTGACACCATTTTTATGGCCTAAAAGTCGTGATTATGTTCCTTATGCAATGCACCATATAAGGTCTGAATAGTAGAGAAGGTTATTCAAAACTGGATTCAGTATGAAGGATGCAACGTGTTTAGATTCCCAGGTCGTGGCACGTAGTTTCCTCAGGTTCGATGCATATATCGATCAACTTGCTTCTATAATACCGATTGCTAATGGTACTGTGAGGACCGCCTTGCACACAAGTTGCAGGGTATGTTTATTATAATTATCATTTGCACCGACTATTTAGAGAAGCTTCACTACAACAAAATTGGCTTTACAAATACGTATAGATTTCCAAATAGACTACTTTAAAAGACCCAACAATTATGCGTCCTATGCAAATATCTTGCAATAAGTTGCATGATATGACATTTTGGGTGTTTCTAAAACCTTTTTTATGACACTTTTGAAATAAAGATCGAGTTAGCTTTTTTTAGGACACTTTTAACGAAAGTGTCATGCACACATGGTTTATATAGTACACTTTTTTTTGGAACGACAAATTTTATAAAGAGATGAAAGAGACGAACTAGCGAGAAGCTAGGAGTACATCAAAATGTTACAAGCGCTGCCAGGGTTACTACACCATACATTCCAATCTAAGTTGGACCCGTTTTTACTCGTTGCTTCCTTACCCTCGAACACCGCTCTGTTTCTAGCCCGCCATAAGAACCAGATGAACACCATGATGACAACATTCAACATGTCCTCTGTTGTCTTCAAAATTCTTGTTGAATCTACCACTAAGAAAAGGGTGTCCATCGTGTCGCAGCAGTGAGGAAAGGTCATCCACCATTTTTGCAAAATATCTTCACCTCTTGCAATTAATCATGATATGTTGCAGCGATTCAACTCTTTCATTGCAAAGGGCACAAAATATAGACTGGACCGATATTCCTCTCTTCACGAGATTGTCTTACGTGGGGAGCCTATTCAGACGAGCCCTCCATAACAGAAGATTTAACCTCCATGGCACCAGATTGCACCAACTTGTCTTCACTGTGGACCATGGAAGCTGCATATCGTCGATCGCTAAACGAAGCGAGGCAACCACAAATATCCCATTGCTTTCCAATCCCTATTTCTAGTGATCTTTTGTAGTCGTAAGTCATACCTGCAAGAAAATCGAAGCTAAGTTTTCCAACTTTTTGGCCTCCCTCCCAAAAAGAAAAGGGAGGGAGGCCATCCTCCTTCCCTCATGCAAGCAAATCAAAGCTAGGTTTATATAGTACACTTGTTGTTATAGGACAATTTTTTTCAAATGATGTTGTATAAAAAGATTAAGAACACTTTATTTCAAAAGTGTCTTAAAAACTTGTTAGGATACTGTTGGATCCCAGATTTAATCTCACAACAATGATATAAACAATAAGAGTAATAACAGCGGAAGCAGTACAGTTTAATATCAAAGGAGATTCAAATATCACAGTTCATAAAGCAAATAATAGATAAACAAGATATTCTTTGAATAAAATATTCAACTTATATTATCAGTTATAAGACTTATTAAGAACACTTTGAACAATAAGGTGATGGTCCTTTTTATAGGACCATAAAGTAAACATTGTACTTATCTGACAAATAGAAGCATGCTTGAATAGTGTCTTACCTAAGAGGTAAGATTAAGACATGCTTGAACAGTGACATACTCTAGAAAGTAAATCTTATCACAAGGTGACGTGTCATCTGTTCTTCTTTGTCAAGAAATTCAGAGTGAACGTCTTCAGATCTCTGAAGTAAGATCTCTGATGAGGGGCTCTCTGATGTCTTTGTGAGACTGTCTCTGACTGACTTCAGAGACAAACATGCTTTCTTCAGACTGACTCTGAACTGACTTCAGAGACAGACTTGCTTTCTTCAGACTGACTCTAAACTGACTTCAGAGACAGACTTGCTTTCTTCAGACCGACTCTGAACTGACTTTAGAGACAGACTTGCTTTCTTCAGACTGACTCTGAACTGACTTCAGAGACAGACTTGTTGATGTCCCTTGAAAGTCTTTAGATGAAGACTTAGTTATTTTCAATACTTTCATTGGTTCAGATTTGGGGCTAACAATCTCCCCCTAAGTACTGAAAATAAACAAAGAACACATAGAACATTTAAACTAGAAAGCAAAGAGGAGAAAGTCATAAGAATTTGGAATTACAAAAAGAGAATAATATTCAAAAAAATAATCATAACCTATCACTAGAACATATCCTACGAAAACTTCATGATTAGCTCTCTGAAGTTAATCATTGAGCCAATTTTCAAGTCTAGTTTCGCCAGTAGGTCTGCTCTGTGCCGTTCTTGCTTTACATGAATCATCTTTTGTACGCCTTTCAAGGTTTTATCAGAATACTTCGCTACTTGCGAAGCTAGAAATATTTTCTTCTCTTGGTTCACTCTGTAGATAAAACCCAGAGGTTCTTCAATGATTGATCCAGTCTTCTGTTTGTCCAGGTTTTCGATGGTTTCCTCTGGTTCAGTCACTTGGAGCTTTTCTTCACCCAAGTTCAGAGCAATCTTTAAGTCTCGTTTGGCTATGTGTTTGATGTAAGCTTCCATTTTCTGTCTTACTTCAACCATGCCCATTCTTATCTCCCTTCTTCCTGAATCGTATCTCGCAGAGCAATAGGCATAGAGATGAGTGAGATCATACGGATTTAGATTTACGAGATCATTATCATTGAACTCGTAAATCTTCTGATCAGATCGAGTCACCACATAATGCCTATATATGATTTTGTTGAAGGCGAATGTCTTTTTAGTGATTTTCTCAACTTTTATTATTGGAGCATCGTTGAGAACCGCCTTTCTTGGTGATGTCTTTGCCTGTATGAATCTTTGTTCGTAGTCTGGCATATCCTCTCTGATTCTTGGATTCAGAGGGATTACTTGTGTGTCTCCCATATTAAACTCGCAGTAGATATGCCGAAAGTGATCTTCTATTGATGCTTCAGGAGTGGATTCTAAGAATGTGGGAGGATGAGTGAAGACCTTGGCTGGTAAACCGATGCTTGTTTTCTGAACAAGATTCTCTTGAGGAGCCTGTTCATCAACAACCATGGTTTCTTTGTCCTTGAGCTGTGACTAAGTTATCTCTGAAGGCTATTCAGAGATATATCCGTATATCTCTGGAGATTCTCTTAATTCTGAAGCCGTTGAGATATGATGAGGTTGAGCGTTTTGAAAACATACTCTTTGACATCAATTACATCGATCTCTTCTCCAGCAGCTTCTTCCTCTCTGTCAGAATCTTTCTGTTCTTTCTCAGACTCTGAGTCAAAGGCATCTCTCATCACCATCGTTTGTCTTTCGGGTGATGAGAATGCATCTCCAGAGGACGTAGAGAAGTCTACAAGTTGTTCTTCTTCCTCTTCCAGAGCTCCAATTTTCTCTGGAGTTGCATCTGTAACTGGAGTAATTGGAACACCTGGTGTTGATGAGGCAAAAAGTATTACCGGTGCTGTGAATGTTTGCAAAGTTCTGTTTTCATCAGAAGAGGTGGTGTTCCTCTCTGGTTCCTTCTCTTGAACTTGTGCAGAGGGAGTAGCTTTATAGGTGTGTGCGGTTGTATCTCTGATCTCCCTATCTTGAGATTCAGAGTTCTCATCATCATCTGAATCCTCAGAATCATTAAATCTGGCTTTCTTCATTGCATCACTACAAGTCCCACCAGAAAACTTTCGTTTGTATTTGGGAGAGTTTGGTTCAGCGATTCCTTTTCCTTTGGGATCCAAAAGTGTCTTGTGAATGTATTCGATTGCCTCTGAAGCCGCAGTTCTAATTTCAGCAATCTGGTCCTCTGATTTATAGTTGTGAAGTTCCAGAGTAGCTTTGACCTGCTTCTGAGCAATTATAGAGATCTTGGAAGAACAAGTCAGCATTCTGCTCATTATTGCGGATTTGAAAGAGGCCAGATCACTTTTAGTGATGAGGTCTTCAGAAGTTCTTGGTGGCGGCTGTGGTATTGCTGATGGTGCGGTGACTTCTGGTACAGAGGCTTGAATTGTAGTTCTGATGAGGTCAGAGATAGAGGCCATTTGATCTGTTGAGAGTGAAGATGATCTGGTGACTACTACCTCGTCCCTCAGTTCTTGTAGAGCCTTCTGGATATCGATGATTGTAGATGCTTGACTTTGAAGAGACACATTCTGAGCTTTAAGATTGGCTATCTCTTGAGATGATTGAGCCTTCTGTCTGAACAGTTCTTGTTCCAACTCTTGGATTCTGTTGAGGAGTCCAAAAGTTGGGTCTTCAGAGTGGAAACCTCTGCTCTGAGGTTTGTGTTTTCAGAGCAAAGAGTAGAGGTCTCTGAACCGTCAATTATTTGAAAGTTATGCTCATTCATGGAGCCTCTGACTTCTTCACAGAATCTCTGGAACTCAGATTTAGTGAGAAGTTCAGAGAGGGTTACATTGGTTACAACACATATAGCCAATTTTTCCTCGAGTTCAGAGGAGCCTTCGTTCAGAGCTGTTTTAATGTTGTCTCTGGAAGGACTTCCACTCAATCCTTGATGTTCCGGAGAATCATCTCTGAGTGTTCTGTTCTCATCCAAGTCCTCTGTTAGATCAAATAATTGTATTCAAGATTAAAGTTAAAGTTAAGGGTTTAAACTGCAATTGTGCTAAAGTTAATTAGATGGTTTATTATGTAATAAGTCAATAGTTATTAAGCTATTGGGCCCAAGCCCATTAGAAAGCCCATTAAGCTTAAAGCCCATATGACTTAGGTATTTAAAGTTTTGTTTAATTAGTTTTAGGTTTTAATTCTCACAATTACTTTCATAATCATAATAGAGCGAGGTGAAGTTTTCTCTGTATTCAAAGGGTATCAAGAACACTCAAGGGTTTCATTGTTTATTCAAGGGATTGGTATGTTACTCTGATTTATATATCTCTTGATTATTATTGTGTTGCTTGATTACTTGATTGATTATTTACCAAGTAGATTAAATCTGGGATAACATCCTCCTCCTCAGATTTAGAGGACTGGAAGTGAATGTGGGAGTTGATCTTCCGATCCAGGCCAGTCAATCCTTATGCTTGTAGGTCAAGCCATTGTCCCTGAGTTGGACAACTACTTCTGGATATCCTAAAGGGTGAGAGATGAGCCACAGAGGCATCATTATGTGTAGGATTTTCTGATGTACTCTGAGGCAACTGAGTACTTAAAGTATTGGCTAAGTCCTGTGAAGAGGGCTTATCCAGAATCTGAGTTTCCTCAGTTAAGTGAACTTCAGAGGTGGAAAAAGGTACCTCTGAAGTGGCTGGCTGGTTTGGGGTTCGAGGTGTGCACCTCTGATTCAATAACCATTACCTCTGGATCAAGTATGTTAGATTGTGTGGTTGCACTGGGAGATGGGGTTGGTGTCCTAAAATATATGTGCCTTGAGGTATCTTTTTGTATGGAAGGGGAAGAACTCTCAGGTTTCTCCAAGTCTTTAGAAGACTTGCTCTCTTCTCTCTGAGAATCTTCAGAGCTAGTCTCTGAAGATTCATCCTCACTTTCCTCAGAGCTAGTTGAGCTATCCTCTACACTAGCAGATGAGGTTTCTTCCCTTACTTCCTCATTGACAGCCCTTTCAGGTGCTCTGTCATCTCTCTCAACTTCGGTTTCTCTAGCAAGAGTACCCTCTGGTTCACTCTTGTGAGAGCTCTGTACTTCAGGGTCCTCAGATCCCTCTGAAGCCGAGATGCTCTTACTCTCCATTCCAGGTTCAGGACCTAAGTGTGTTGGGGCTCCCAGAACTGGTTCTAGTCCTTGGGCAACACTGAGATAAGAAGCTAAGGCTACAGATTGTGGATTTACCTGATTCAGCATGTGGTGAGGGATCCTCCTTGCTTCCGGATAGCCTTCAGATAGAATCGTCGGTTTTAAGCTGTTCATTATGTAGAAAGGAGTTTTGGGTTGTCCAGGGGCGATCAAAATATGAAGCTTCTCGATCGCAGCATGGATGATTAAAGACAGAAATCTTGGGAATGTTATTGAAGGAACTTTGGATGATTGGGTCATTTGTTCAGGGTCCTTTGCCAAGCATTTGTTCTTCTTCTCTATTGATGTCAGAATCATATCAAAGATTATGCCGGCCATGTCCAAGTTGCGATTGAAGAATAAGGTATACATGATTGACAGTATTTCTGGTGTTGCTTGATCCATGCTCCCTAGTTTGCAGGTGAGAGTTCTGTTTAGGACAGAGAACATGAAGTTCCAGGTTGGTGGTAGGTGTTGTCGTCGAAAGTTGCTCAATCTGGTGATTTTAGTGTTGTAACCTAGCATTCGAATGAACTGGAGTAGGGTTTCGGAAGTTGGGAGTTTTTCAAAACGCATGATTTGAAGTTCCTCATCTGTTAGGAGTGGGAGAACTTCTCTTAGAACAGTAGGATTGATGAGTATCCGACATTTTACAACTTGAGATATGTCGAACTCGCCGATTATTCCGTTATGTGCATCGCTGTAGTGACTTGATGAAAACCATTCTTGAACAAACGATAGTGGACATTCATTGGTAAAAACAGTTAGGGCTTGAGTCAGTACACAAATTGAGAAGAACTCGCAGATTACTCCGTATTGTTCCTCAAATTTGGGAGAATCAAGCTGAATCATGTGATTGTTGTCTTTGATTGGAAAACGATACAGTCTTAAAGGTTCACCAGATTTGGGAAAAAGTTTGCACCATTCATTTGAAGACGCCATTGTTGAGTTGTAGTGAAGAAGATGAAGTTCAAATTCTTTTTGGAGAGAGAGAGAGAGAGAGTGCTCGAGAGTAATTTGTAAAAATGAATATCCGAATGTTAAATTGGTTTTGTATCCAAATTTAGAAAAAAGATACACTCGAGTACATAAGGTGAAACGACAGTGATTTGACCCTTTGGATAAAGCCGTTTGGCCTTTCACTCATCCCTTTTTGTGACACGTGGCCTTGAAAATTGTTGTACCTACGAATGTAGGTTCCAAGAAAATAGGAAAGGGGCACCATTTTTCAATAAAAAAATTGAATATCTTCTTTGTGCTGACTAGACAAACCTTTCGCCTTAAGAAGTAATTTAAGATATCACTTGTAATAAAAATGTTCAGTTAAACTAAAATTTTAATTTCAAATGATATCAAAAATTGCTTATTAATTAAAAAGTTCTTGTTTGAGGAATGACTTGGTCTGAAAGTTGTTGACTCCCCCTTGATAGATGATTTGTGAAAAAAAATCCTCAATTTCAGAGACTCTGAGATTAATTTCAGAGACTCTAAGAAGACTTCAGAGACCATTTTCAGAAACTCTGAGATAAATTTAATTTGATTCAGAGACAAAATTCAGAGATTCTATTCTCATTTTCAGAGACTCTGAGATTAAATTCAGAGACTCTGAGATGTCTTCTGAAAAGTTCTTTTTCTCAATTTCAGAGATTGTGAGATGAAATTCAGAGACTCTGACATGTCTCCTGAAAAGTTCTTTTTCTCCCCCTTGACAAAAGAACAACTTTTTATTTTTCTCCCTTTGTGTTTGGAGAACATTCAGAGACTGATATTGGTATATGCTACTTGGTTCAGAGGCTCTGATTATTTGATCAAGAGACTCTGAGTTTCTTCCTTGTTAGGTAGACATATTCAACATTCCTAACTTGCTAATTAAAAAAATTGAAACTTCGTTCATCTAAAGCTTTTGTGAAAATATCAGCAAGTTGGAGATCAGTTGGTACAAAATATATTTCTATTGTTCCCCTTTCAACATGATCTTTTAAGAAATGATACCTTACATCAATGTGCTTTGTCTTTGAATGTTGTACTGGATTGGCAGAGATGACTATGGCACTTTTTGAATCACACAGAATGGGTATTCTTTCATATTGTTGGCCATAATATCTGAGCTGAGTTTTCATCCATATTACTTGAGAGCAACAACTAACAGCAGCAACATATTCTGCCTCTGCAGTTGAAGTTGAAACACAGTTTTGTTTCTTGGATGACCAACTTACCAGCTTATTGCCCTGTAACTGACAGCACCCAGAGGTACTTTTTCTGTCAAGCTTACATCCTGCATGATCTGCAGCAGTGTAAGCTGTTAGATCAAAACTAGAAAGTTTTGGATACCAGAGGCCTAAAGATGGTGACCCTCTTAGGTATCTGAAAATTCTTTTGACAGCAGATAAATGAGATTCTTTTGGATTTGCTTGATATCTAGCACAAAGACATGTTGCAAACATTATGTCAGGCCTACTTGCAGTTAAGTATAATAGTGAACCTATCATGCCTCTGTAGGTTTTTATTTCCACAGATTGTCCTGAAGGATCAGAGTCGAGTTTGACTCCGGTGGCAAGAGGCGTTTTCATAGAAGTTGAATCATTGAGTTTGTACTTTTTCAAAATTTCAGAGACATATTTAGTTTGACTTATGAAAGTGCCTTCTGAAGTTTGTTTTACTTGTAAGCCTAGAAAGAAAGTTAATTCTCCCATAAGGCTCATCTCAAATTCACTCTTCATCAACTCTGAAAACTTGTCACAATACTTTTGATTTGTAGAGCCAAATATAATGTCATTAACATAAATTTGTACTAATAGCATCTCATTTTTGTACCTTTTGATGAATAATGTTGTATCAATTGTGCCTTTGTCAAATCCATTTTTAATCAAAAAAGTGGATAGTGTTGCATACCAAGCTCTTGGAGCTTGTTTAAGTCCATACAGAGCCTTATTCAAATAATAAACATGATTAGGAAACTCTGTACTTTCAAATCCAGGTGGTTGCTGGACATAAACTTCTTCATTTAATTTACCATGTAGAAAGGCAGATTTAACATCCATTTGATCAACTTTGAATCCTTTGTGTGCAGCATAGGCTAAGAAGATTCTGATTGCTTCTAGCCTAGCTATAGGTGCAAAGGTTTCATCATAATCAATACCTTCTTCTTGGCAATATCCTTTAGCAACCAACCTGGCTTTGTTCCTGATTATTATTCCATCCTCATCCTTTTTGTTTCTGAAAACCCATTTTGTTCCAATTGCAAATTTTCCTTTGGGAAGGGGAACTAGGGTCCAGACTTTGTTTCTTACAAACTCTTGAAGTTCATCCTGCATTGCAAAAATCCAATGAGGATCTTCAAGAGCTTTTTTTACCTTCTTTGGTTCAATAATGCTTAAAATTTTTACGTAGAAGCATTCATTGATTGTGGCAGATCTTGTTTTAACTCCTTCTGATGAGGATCCAATTATTTGATCAATTGAATGATCTTTTGTCCATCTTGAGATTGGAGCAAAAAATTGGGGTGGAGTTTGAACTTCAGAGATGACATTTGGTGATATCTCTGTTGTGCTGTTCAGAGGCTCTGAAGTTGTTTCCCGAGATGGTGAAGCAGATTCTTGAATTTCTTCACTATTTGTTTCTGGAGTTACTTTAGACACTCCTTGATCATCCTCTTTTTGATCTTGAGCTTCTTCTGATTCACTTTGTTGATCTGAATTTGGTGAAACAGAATGTGTTAATTCAGAGGGTCCAGAAAGGGTTGTACCTGTTTCTTGGGGTCCTTCTGAATTTTCTCTTGGTCTATCTCTGAAGATTACTTCTTGGTTATCTTCATCAAAGAAATCTTCAAATATTCTGTTTAATTCAGATTCTCATGATGATTCAGAGATAGGTGTTGAGAGACTTTCTTGTTGTTCAGAGCTTTTATTGTCATCAAAAGTGACATTGATGCTCTCTTGGATGGTCCTTGTTCTAAGATTGAACACTCTGAAAGCTTTTAAGGCTAATGAATATCCAATGAATTTGCCCTCATCAGCTTTCTTGTCAAACTTTCCAAGATATTCTCTATCGTTCAGAATGTAACATCTGCATCCAAAAACATGAAAATATTTAACATTAGGTTTCCTATTGTTAATGAGTTCATAGGATGTTTTCTGAAATCTTTTGACAATTGTAGCTCTGTTCTGAGTAAGGCGGGCTGTTGCCACTGCTTCTGCCCAAAAATTTGTTGAAAGATCAGATCCAGCTAGCATTGTCTTTGCAGCTTCAACAAGTGTTCTGTTCTTCCTTTCAACTACTCCATTTTGCTGAGGGGTTCTTGCTGCAGAAAAGTTAGGAGTAATGCCTTCTTCTGATAGATATGAATTGATTTTGGCATTTTTGAACTCGGTTCCATCATCACTTCTTAGTTTCTGAACTTTGCTGCTAAATAGAACATGTAATCTTTTCAACAATCTTATCAAAATATCAGATACTTCAGATTTGGCTCTAATGAATTCTATCCATGTGAATCTGGAAAATTCATCAATCAGAACCATAATGTATTTCTTACCTGCTAGACTCTGTACAGAGATAGGACCACAGAGGTCCACATGTAGCATGTGCAGAGGTCTAGGACAATTGTTTTCACTTTTGGTTTTATGGGAAGATCTTTTCATTTTTCCCATCTCACAAGCAGAACAAAGATGATCTTTGTTAAACTTCAGAGATGGTAATCCCTTAACCAAATTAAGTTTAACTAATTTATCAAGTGACGAAAAGTTTAGATGTGAAAACTTTTTATGCCAGAGCCAGACTTCCTCACTATTCAGAGATACAAGACAAAGTTTCTCTGAATCAGTGTCGTTTGTTTTGGTAAAATTCATTCTGTAGAGATTACCTTTTCTGTCTGCTCTGAGTAATTCTTGACCTGATTCTGAGTGGAGAAGTGAACAATATTTTCTTTGAAATTTCACATCAAAACCATGATCACAAAGTTGACTTATGCTGATCAGATTGTGTTTTAATCCATCTACATAAGCAACCTTTGATACTAAAACATTTCCTCTTGACAACTCACCATATCCTTTAATCTGTCCTTGTACATTGTCTCCAAAAGTAACTGCTCCTCCAGATTTTGCTTTGAATGAGGATAGCAGTTCCTTATTTCTAGTCATATGCCTTGAACATCCAGAATCTAGGTACCAGATTGGCATTGACTGATTCTGCAAGACAGATTATTGTTTCTTAGGTACCCATCTCATTATGGGTCCTTTTATGTTAGACTTTGGTGGATTTGTATGACTTTTTGGCATCTCATCTTTTGATGTCTTGCCTTTACTTGTATTCTGTTGAAATTTTGTCTCTGAGATATTTTTCAGAGATTGATTCAGAAGACAATGTGATCCTCTGAAATGATTTTTTAGTTTGATCAAAAGTTGAATGCAGTTGCAATTAATAGAACAAGAAGAAGTAGGAGCAAAGTTTTTCTTTTTATTAAAAGCATTTGTTACATTTTGACTTCTTTTGAAACTAGCATTAGAAATATTACATGTATCCCTAACTACTTCTTTCCTTTTTGCTTGAAAGACAGTTTTCTTTTCAAGTTGCTTTTTGTTGATCAAAAACATCTTCTTTTCTTTGCTGCTTACTGCACAAACAGGATCAATATGGTTAATTTTTGTCCATTTGCCTTTTTGTTCAGGAGAGAATTTTATTGTTTTATTGGTGTATGAATTAGAAGTGTTTGTTTTATTCCTTGCCTTTTCTTGTAATTCTTTTTCAAGTTCCAGAGTCGTTTTTGCTTGTAAACACATATTTGCAAAATCAGGACTTATTGGAATTCTGGTTTTGGTTTTCAAAATTGAAATTGGAACATTCAAAATACCAGACCCAACAGTTTCTATCTTTTTGTGAATTACATTCTCTGGTTTACAAAAAATCTGTTCATCAATCTCTTGATCAGATTCTGAATCAGAATCAAGAAAGTCTCTCTTAGTTTTAATAGAGATTGCTACCTCTATTGGTTTTTCAATTTCTTTTGTTCTTGATACTTTAATGATCCGTTTCATGCTTTCTTTTCTTTTTAAGTCCACCATGAAATTTTCTTTCCATATCTTTTTAACATCATCTTCAAATGTAGTTCTGATGTTTTCATCTGACTTTGGTGAATACAGTGGGGCATACGGATTAAGTGAAATCTGAGATTCATTTTCAGAAGTACTTGTATCAGAGGTACTTGGTTCGGATGTCTCTGATTCATTTGAGATGAAAGCATCAAATCTGAAAATTTCTTTGGGATCATAGCTCTGAGGTTTTATGAAGTGTACCTCTGAAGTTTCTTCTTTTATCTGTAACACAGATTCTTGAAAGTTTTTTACTTCAGAGTATGTAGTATTTTTGAAATTTAGAGCTCTTACTTTTGATCCCTCTGATGTTTTCATTCTTTTGAAATTATTCACAGATGGACCTTCAAAGCTTTGGACCTTTCCCATACGGAAAGTGGAAGAAAGTGAAGTTTTCTCCAATCTAGTGAATGAATTCAACTCATTGAATCCCAGCCCTTGATAGTCCATTTGAGTTTTTATTTTGTCGAAAACACCTTGTGCATTAACATAGCTTTTGATTCGAAGATTTTTTCTATCTAGAGATTGATGTAGGATTTCTCTTTCCTTTTGAAAAAATTTGGTTAAGGCAATAGAATTGAGCCTTTCATACTCAGATTTCTTTACTTCTTCTTCTTTTCCTTTTAAATCTTTCTCAATTTTTCTTATTTCTTCTGAAAATGATTTTTCTTTTTGCTTGTGAGTTTTTTCAAGTTTGGTTTTTTCAAGAAAAATTTCTTTCTTTTCTGATTCCAGAAGATTCTTTTCTCTTTTGAAAAAAATGAGCTCTTTTGTCACTTGCTCTCTTTTTTTTTCTCTTCAAGAAACTTTTGCTCTAGATCCTGAAGTTCATTAATTAGTTTAAAAGCATTTATTTCAGGATCACTGTCAGAGGTGTAAAGAGAGTTTACCTTTTCAGAGTTGTCTTCTGATGCTCCATCAGTTTGATTTCCATCTGAAAAAGCCATACCACAGAGATTGGTAGGTTCTTCCTCGCCGTCACTTGTTGAGTCTGATAGCCAGTCTTCCATTTCTGCTACAAGAACTCTTTCTTTTGCGTTGTACTTGTATTTGTTTTTGTAGTAATCTTGATCTTTGACAAGTTTTCCTCTGCAGTTTGCAGAGAAATGGCCTATTTTTCCACATCTGAAACATTTTCCATCATTTTGATTTGTTGGAAGAGTGGCAGTACTTGTCTCTGGCTTCTTTTCTTGAGGTTTGAAATATCTCTGTGGCTGTGGATACCTTGGTTGAAATGATTGTTGAGGTCTTGATTGTTGAGTTGCATCATTGTTGTTGAAGTTTGTACCCTTTTGATCACTATATGGAGTGAATCTGGGTTCTTGTTGAAATCTGACACCATCTTGTTGAAATCTTCTTTCAGGATTTCTTCTTTCTTCATTCTCTCTCCTTCTTTCAAATACTTTCTTGCCAAATTTCTTGTTAAATTGATGAGTGATTAATGCAAGAGATTTGACGAAGGCATTGATATCATCTTCTGAGTCTGAATCTGAATGATTTTCTTCTGCCATTAGGACCTTTTTGGATCTTATTTTTGTTTCCAAACTTTTTTGTGACTCTTCACAGTTGTTTTCTTTTGAAATTTGTTTTGAAACAAGTGCAAGGGGTCCACCTAAAGACAATTTTGATTTTTGCTTCATAACTTCCTTTTCATGTGCAACAAGAGTGCCATAAATGTCAGTTAATGACCATGACTCAAGATCTTGATTGGCTTGTATAGACATGGACAATTGTGACCATTCTTCATTTAAGCTTTTCAAGAAAAGAACGTTGTTTTCCTCTTTTGTTCTTATCACTCCAAACTTTCTGCATTTGTTGATAAGAATGTTGAATCTTGAGTAAGTTTGGTGTAATATTTCTTCTGGTAGAGCATGAAAATCATGATATTCATTGATGCATAGATTTCTTCTATTTTTCTGGGTTTGTAGGCCTCCTTCAAGTTGATTTAACAACTGATCCCATATCTCTTTTGCAGTTTTACAAGAATCAAGTTCTTGAAAGATATCATTGGGAATGGCCATTATTAGTAATCTAATAGCTTTTGAGTCATTATCCATCATATTTGTTTCTTCATTAGTGAAGTTTGTGGTTTTCTTTTCATAATATGCAGGGATTTCAGCAGTATCTGCTGTTGCAGGAACTCTTGGTACCAACACCATTGGAATGTGAGGTCCAACGTTCACTGATCTAAAAAGATCCTTGTCCATACCTTCTAAGAAATTTACCATCCTTATCTTCCATTGGGGATATTCACCCCTTAAAAGTGTAGGAGGTTTTGTTAATGACCCAACTGTATAAATGACACTTATGCTTGAGTTTGCCATTTTTGAAGAAAAAGATGAAGATTTGAAGAACATATGCTTTTTGTATTGAACAGTGATTTACTAACAAATCTTGAGCATATGGTGTTCTTTAATAAACCAGGTTTATTTGAACATGCACAGATATTGAAAGTTAGAATCAATTAGATGTAAATCTATCCGAGTATGCAGATGCCATCTCTCTTTGTTTAGAAAACAAAGGAGGCTCTGATACCAATTGTTGGATCCCAGATTTAATCTCACAACAATGATATAAACAATAAGAGTAATAACAGCGGAAGCAGTACAGTTTAATATCAAAGGAGATTCAAATATCACAGTTCATAAAGCAAATAATAGATAAACAAGATATTCTTTGAATAAAATATTCAACTTATATTATCAGTTATAAGACTTCTTAAGCATACTTTGAACAATAAGGTGATGGTCCTTTTTATAGGACCATAAAGTAAACAGTGTACTTATCTGACAAATAGAAGCATGCTTGAAGAGTGTCTTACCTAAGAGGTAAGATCAAGACATGCTTGAACAGTGACCTACTCTAGAAAGTAAATCTAATCACAAGGTGACGTGTCATCTGTTCTTCTTTGTCAAGAAATTCAGAGTGAACATCTTCAGATCTCTGAAGTAAGATCTCTGATGAGGGGCTCTCTGATGTCTTTGTGAAACTGTCTCTGACTGACTTCAGAGACAAACATTCTTTCTTCAGACTGACTCTGAACTGACTTCAGAGACAGACTTGCTTTCTTCAGACTGACTCTGAACTGTAACACCCCGAATTTCGTTGTTTTGGGAAATTGTAAAGAAAAAGGAAGTTGTTGGAGCTATATACAGGACGCACGGGTCGTGCGTCCTCCTTCAGAGAAAACGCACGGGTCGTGCGTAGGATCCAGGTATGAAGGCTAGTGCTAGCGCACGGGTCGTGCGCATTTCCTTCTTTGAGGGCGCACGGGTCGTGCGCCCTGACAGACTGCTTTTTGAG
The DNA here is from genome assembly GCA_023525745.1 of Arctium lappa. Classification (NCBI taxonomy): domain Eukaryota; kingdom Viridiplantae; phylum Streptophyta; class Magnoliopsida; order Asterales; family Asteraceae; genus Arctium; species Arctium lappa. Next base: position 154,308,406 of record CM042047.1, on the reverse strand, counting down.
ATTGCTTTTAATATCTTGAGTTTTGAGATATTTCATAATATCTCAAACTCAGTTCTCTCTCTCTCTCTTTTTTTCTCTTTTTATTCTTTTGATCTTCAAGGCTAGTTTAGTTGCTAGTTTCCGGTATTTCTAGCAAGGGGTCGGTGTTTTAAGCTTCACCTCTACGTCGTGGTCATTATCTGGTTTTCCGGGTTTTATTCCGAAAACCTACCGGTGAGTTCCTACTATCATTTTACAAACTTTATACATGTCAAAACTCTTATTTGCGAAATCTGAAGTATTTCTACGGTATGATTTTATGATCTCTACATTTTGTTATAAATGGAGTTTTTGGTGAATCTCGGGGTTCCCGGTCAGTTTTGACCAAAATGACGGGTTCCGCCTTATTAAAGTAAAATGATGTTTTACTTGCACATTATGTGGTCGTTTGAAAAGAATGATTATGAACTCATTTTAATGGTATTCGTTCTTACCAGAAGTTGAACTGGAAGTAGCATTTTGTTTATAAAATGTACTTGTAACCATATATTGATTTATGGTTGGTCACATATGTTGTTGTGACGAGTCGGTACCATTGCTAGTGGATCCCTAGATTTTGGAGTAGACTGTTTTGTTGGGAGGCTATATTCCCCAAATTGTAGCTATGGGTCACATGTTCCATGATGAGTTTATGGTACGGTTATGTGAGGCCGATTACTAGCCATGGTTCATGGTGACCCTAGTGAAGAAGTATACACTGGTTTCCCTTGGGAGCGCGATCTCACCTCGTAGCACGGACTCTGGGTTCATTGCTGAGGACTCTAAGTGTTTAGCTCGTAACTCGGTTTGTTGGCCTAACTTTGTGTTTCGTCACTCTCCTTGGTAAAATGGTCCTTTTATCACTGTTTAAGAATTTTGGACCGAAGAGGCCCGGTTGTGGCGAAATGTTATCTTTACGAACTAAACCTTTATGAAAAGATTTCTTTATGATAACTGATGTTTATATCTTTTGAGCTTTATAAACTGTATGTTCTCACCAGGCTTTATAGTCTGACACTTTTTCTCAAATGATATGTATAACAGGTTTCCATTAGCGGTGGGTGCCGGGGTTTTTGGAGAGACGAGTTTTGAGTCTCGAGGTTTTTGGAGATAATTTAGTATTGATGTTGGGCATTGTTAAGTCCCATTCTTTTGATGAAATCCCTGTATAGAATTATAAAGTCTTAAGGACTGATCCCATTTATGGGAAGTTAATGGATTTATCTTTGTCAATTGTTAGGTTTTAAATGTTTTATTTTACTCTAATTTTTTAGGTGTTACAAGTTGGTATCAGAGCTCTAGTTTAAGCGAACTAGGCATGAATGTAAGATGTCTAGACTTAGACTGCGTATGCTAAGAATTGATCCGCGAGATTTGGGTAGAGCTCTTAAGAAGGGTTAGTCTTAGAGTTGACGGAAAGTACGTTTATCAGGCGTTGTAGTAGTGGTGACAAGAACCGTTATGTGCTGTATGTTCATAATTTCACTTAGCTAATGTTATTATGAGGATACTGTACGTAAAAGTGCTTGAATTACTGTTCATATGACAATTGGTAATGTGGTAGTACGTTTCCTTTGTGTTTGTTCAATCTCTCTCTTATCTCTGTCTCTGTTCTATGAAACAGTTCAGTATGGTGAATACGCGTGGTAGACCGCGTACTCGTGTTGATGGTCTGGAAGCGACAACCTCTACAGCTGATCAGCCGGAAGGAGTTGAGGTTATCGTTCGACCACCCGTTCAGCAAGTACTAGGTGGGGGGCCATAGGTCATTCCGCGAGTAGACCTGGCTTCGTCCCACCCAGTCATCAGGGATGCTAGTTCCCCTTCTGAGATGATGGCCAGCATGATGTTGGCAATGAGGGAAGAGATGGCAAAGCAGCAAGAGTTTCTGCTAAAAGTGATTGAGGACCGTGATGTGAACAATCGTAGAAGTGAGACGGTTGTGGAAAACATCGTAGCAGGTTTTGGAGGCGTTGGTACAGGGGTCAGGGCTGAGGAGAACAGGATTGTTGGTGCTCCGGGAGGTAGGAAAAGATGTTCCTACAAATCCTTTTTGGGTTGCGGACCGCCAGAGTTCTCTGGTTCTGACGACCCAATCTTGTGTGTGAAGTGGATCCGAGCGGTCGAGCAAGCTTTTGGCTCTTCCGAATGTGGTGATGATCAGAGGGTGCGGTTCGGTACCCAATTGCTGAGGGACACTGCACTCATCTGGTGGAATATCATCCAATCCACTCTATCTCCTGAAGTGTTGTCCCAGTTGTCTTGGACCGAGTTCAAGAAAAAGCTGCTAGAAGAGTTTTGCAACGAGAGAACGATGGACCGAATTGAGAAAGAGTTCCGGTCCTTGGTGAAGGGAAGCCTGACGGTGAGGGAGTATACCCGTCAGTTCATGGAGAAACTTGGTCTGGTGGGGCACGCTGCCCCAACAGAGAAGGATAAGATGAAGGCCTATCTGAATGGCCTACCTACGGACATGCAATCGATGGTCCATAATTCCAAAGCTTCTAACCTCCGAGAGATGGTGGAGGAAGCTCAGTACATGGAAGAAATGTTCGCGAAAAGCAAATCTGAGGGAGCAGGGGTGGTGTCCGATAAGAGAAAGTGGGAGAGCAGTTCAGTACCTCCCAAGCGGGTCCGACCTTTTGTCGGAAACCGCAACTTCAGCAGTTATCAGGAAGCAAAGTGGTGCCAGAAGTGTCGAACCAAGCACCATGGTAACTGTAACTCTACTTCTAAATTCTGCTACAAGTGTGGTAAGAATGATCACACCACCCGTGACTGTTCTGTCGTTGGGATGGTCTGCTTCGAGTGTAAGGCACCGGGGCATGTGAAGAGAGATTGCCCAAAGCTCAAGTCGGGTAGCGCGCCAGCAAGGAAGGAGAACCCTCCTAAGGTTCAGAGTCGAGCTTTTCAGATGACGGCTGAAGAAGCTAGAGCATCCGCAAATGTGGTATCGGGTACTTTTCTTATAAACTCTGTACCTGCTCGTATTTTGTTCGATACGGGTGCTAGTTTCTCTTTCGTATCTGAATTGTTCCGTCAGAAAATTTCTATGCCCACTACTAGTCTCGAGGATGCATTAGTGGTAGAAATAGCCGATGGTAGTCAAGTTCTGATCCGCGAAGTTCTGAGGCAGTGTACTCTTAGTATCGAAGGGAAAGAATTCTCGATCGATCTATTGCCGATGTTAATCGGGGGTTTCGATGTTGTGGTTGGCATGGATTGGTTGTCAAACAATCAGGCCGAGTTCGTGTGCTCCAAGAAGATGATTCGACTTCCCAACCCCTCTGGTGAAGTCGTGGTCATCTATGGTGAAAAGAGGAAGGGTGAAGTGGCAATTATCACAATGGAAAGAGCACGCAAGTGTTTAATAAGGGGATGTTCGTCTTTCCTAGCCTATGTGATCGATGCTAAGTTAGAGAAATCAAAGCTGGAAGATGTGAAGATCGTGCATGAATTTCCAGATATCTTTCCGGACGACTTGCCCGGGTTGCCACCCGATCGTCAGGTAGAGTTTCGGATTGATCTTGTGCCTGGCGCTGCATCGATCGCTAAAGCGCCTTATCGTTTAGCGCCATCGAAGATGCAAGAAATGGTAGCACAACTCCAGGAGCTACTTGAGAAGGGATTCATAAGACCGAGTTCGTCACCTTGGGGAGCTCCGGTCTTATTTGTCAAGAAGAAGGATGGCACAATGAGAATGTGCATTGACTATCGTGAGTTGAACAAAGCTACAGTGAAGAACAGGTATCCGCTTCCGAGAATAGACGACTTGTTCGATCAACTTCAAGGAGCGGGTTGTTTCTCCAAAATCGACTTACGATCAGGTTATCATCAAGTGAAGGTAAGAGAAGAAGATGTTCCGAAGACGGCTTTCAGAACGCGTTACGGCCATTACGAGTTCCTTGTAATGCCTTTTGGCCTGACAAACGCACCAGCAGTGTTTATGGATTTGATGAATAGAGTGTGCCGACCTTTCCTCGACAAGTTGGTCATTGTATTCATCGATGACATACTAGTGTACTCCAAGAGTGAGTCGGAACACGAACAACATCTACGTGAGGTTCTGGAAGTATTGAGAAGAGAAAGATTGTACGCCAAATTTTCCAAGTGCGACTTTTGGATTAAAGAAGTACAATTTCTGGGGCACGTAGTCACTCGAGAAGGAGTGAAAGTAGATCCCTCCAAGATTGAAGCTATGATGAATTGGGAGCCTCCTAAGAGTCCGTCCGAGATCCGAAGTTTCTTGGGTCTAGCAGGATACTACAGGAGATTCATTCAAGACTTTTCCAAGATCGTTTCTTCCCTGACAGTTCTGACTCGGAAGAATGTGAAGTTTGAATGGACCGAAACCCAAGAGAAGGCGTTCCGAATCCTTCAAAAGAAGTTGTATGAAGCTCCGATCTTGACATTACCTGAAGGGTCGGAAGATTTCGTGGTTTACAGCGACGCTTCGAAGATGGGATTGGGTTGTGTGTTGATGCAACGAGGTAAGGTAATCGCTTATGCCTTGAGACAGCTTAAGATACACGAGCAGAATTATCCAACTCATGATCTGGAGTTAGCAGCGGTGGTGTTCGCCTTGAAGCTTTAGCGACATTACCTTTACGGCACGAAATGTACTCTGTATACGGATCACAAGAGCCTGAAGTATGTCTTTGATCAGAAAGAGCTGAATATGAGGCAAAGGAGGTGGCTCGAGTTACTGAAAGATTACGACTGTGAATTGCTTTACCATCCAGGTAAGGCGAACGTGGTGGCCGATGCGCTAAGTCGGAAGGACTATAGCGGGAGTATTCGAGCTACCCATTCGAGAATCGAGCTAGTATCTAGCCTTGTTGAGAAGATCAAGGCATCACAGGTGGAAGCACTATTAGAAGAGAATCTCAAAGAAGAAGTCATGACCAAACAATGTTTTCTATTGACGGAAGATAACCGTGGAGTGAAACTGTTCAGCGGTCGTGTGTGGGTGCCCAAGATTGGGGGTAACCGGGAGCTGTTACTAGAAGATGCACACAAGTCCAGGTATTCCATACATCCGGGAAGCACAAAGATGTACAGGGACTTGAAGTTGCATTATTGGTGGCCGGTAATGAAGCTTGATGTGGCACGTTACGTTGAGCGTTGTGTGACGTGTTCGCAAGTTAAGGCCGAACATCAGAGACCATATGGGAGTCTACAGTCTTTAGAGATTCCCGAATGGAAGTGGGAGCATATCACCATGGACTTCGTGACGAAGTTGCCTAAAACTCTTCGAGGTCACGATACCATTTGGGTGATAGTTGATAGATTGACGAAGAGCGCTCATTTCTTGGCTATGCGCGAGACTCTACCGATGGATAAGCTAGCAAAGCTTTATATCGATGAGGTGGTCTCGAGGCATGGCATACCGTTGTCGATCATGTCGGATCGCGACAGTCGGTTCACTTCGAACTTTTGGGATGGATTTCAGAAAGAGCTTGGTACTCGAGTGAAGTTGAGTACGGCTTACCATCCGCAAACCGACGGGCAGAGCGAGCGGACGATCCAAACTTTGGAAGACATGTTGAGGTCTTGTGTCATCGATTTCAGGGGTAGCTGGGACACTCACCTGCCTTTGGTGGAGTTTGCATACAACAATAGCTACCACTCGAGTATCGGAATGGCACCCTTTGAGGCTTTGTATGGGCGGAAGTGTCGGACTCCTGTATGCTGGCTTGAAGCGGGAGAAAAGCAGTTCGCTGGACCTGAGATCGTGCAAGAGACTGCCGATAAGGTCAAGTGCATTCGTGAAAGAATGAAAGCGGCTCAAGATCGTCAGAAGAGTTATGTCGATAAGAAGAGACGGCCGATGGAATTCCAAGTAGGCGACCGTGTTATGCTTAAAGTGTCGCCGTGGAAAGGCATTATACGGTTCGGAAAACGTGGGAAGTTGAGTCCCCGTTTCCTCGGACCTTTCAAAGTACTTAAACGGGTGGGTTTGCAGGCCTACCAGTTGGAACTGCCACCGGAGTTGAGTAGAATACACAACACGTTTCATGTTTGCTACCTCCGGAAGTGTTTGGCGGTGGAAGACAGCGTCATTCCCCTTTCAGAGTTAAGGGTTGACGAAGGTAACCGTTGTGTGGAAGAACCCGATGCCATCTTAGAGAGAAAGTCTAAGAAGTTGCGTCATAAAGAAGTCACCTTGGTCAAGGTGCAGTGGAAGCATCACCGGGGAGCAAATGTGACGTGGGAAGCCGAGGAGGATATGAAGCGAAGATATCCTCACCTTTTTGTGTAGTTGGGGTTTCGGGGACGAAATCATTCCCAAGTTGGGGAGGATTGTAACACCCCGAATTTCGTTGTTTTGGGAAATTGTAAAGAAAAAGGAAGTTGTTGGAGCTGTCTACAGGACGCACGGGTCGTGCGTCCTCCTTCAGAGAAAACGCATGGGTCGTGCGTAGGATCCAGGGATGAGGGCTAGTGCTAGCGCACGGGTCGTGCGCATTTCCTTCTTTAAGGGCGCACGGGTCGTGCGCCCTGACAGACTGCTTTTTGAGATTGCTTTTAATATCTTGAGTTTTGAGATATTTCATAATATCTCAAACTCAGTTCTCTCTCTCTCTCTTTTTTTCTCTTTTTATTCTTTTGATCTTCAAGGCTAGTTTAGTTGCTAGTTTCCGGTATTTCTAGCAAGGGGTCGGTGTTTTAAGCTTCACCTCTACGTCGTGGTCATTATCTGGTTTTCCGGGTTTTATTCCGAAAACCTACCGGTGAGTTCCTACTATCATTTTACAAACTTTATACATGTCAAAACTCTTATTTGCGAAATCTGAAGTATTTCTACGGTATGATTTTATGATCTCTACATTTTGTTATAAATGGAGTTTTTGGTGAATCTCGGGGTTCCCGGTCAGTTTTGACCAAAATGACGGGTTCCGCCTTATTAAAGTAAAATGATGTTTTACTTGCACATTATGTGGTCGTTTGAAAAGAATGATTATGAACTCATTTTAATGGTATTCGTTCTTACCAGAAGTTGAACTGGAAGTAGCATTTTGTTTATAAAATGTACTTGTAACCATATATTGATTTATGGTTGGTCACATATGTTGTTGTGACGAGTCCGTACCATTGCTAGTGGATCCCTAGGTTTTGAAGTAGACTGTTTTGTTGGGAGACTATATTCCCCAAATTGTAGCTATGGGTCACATGTTCCATGATGAGTTTATGGTACGGTTATGTGAGGCCGGTTACTAGCCATGGTTCATGGTGACCCTAGTGAAGGAGTATACACTGGTTTCCCTTGGGAGCGCGATCTCACCTCGTAGCACGGACTCTGGGTTCATTGCTGAGGACTCTATGTGTTTAGCTCGTAACTCGGTTTGTTGGCCTAACTTTGTGTTTCGTCACTCTCCTTGGTAAAATGGTCCTTTTATCACTGTTTAAGAATTTTGGACCGAAGAGGCCCGGTTGTGGCGAAATGTTATCTTTACGAACTAAACCTTTATGAAAAGATTTCTTTATGATAACTGATGTTTATATCTTTTGAGCTTTATAAACTGTATGTTCTCACCAGGCTTTATAGTCTGACACTTTTTCTCAAATGATATGTATAACAGGTTTCCATTAGCGGTGGGTGCCGGGGTTTTTGGAGAGACGAGTTTTGAGTCTCGAGGTTTTTGGAGATAATTTAGTATTGATGTTGGGCATTGTTAAGTCCCATTCTTTTGATGAAATCCCTGTATAAAATTATAAAGTCTTAAGGACTGATCCCATTTATGGGAAGTTAATGGATTTATCTTTGTCAATTGTTAGGTTTTAAATGTTTTATTTTACTCTGATTTTTGAGGTGTTACATGAACTGACTTCAGAGACAGACTTGCTTTCTTCAGACTGACTCTGAACTGACTTCAGAGACAGACTTGTTGATGTCCCTTGAAAGTCTTTAGATGAAGACTTAGTTATTTTCAATACATTCATTGGTTCAGATTTGGGGCTAACAGATACCCAAAAATGTCATATCAACTTATTGTAAAATTTTTACATAGAACCACAATTGTTTGGTCATATGCACTCAAGTCTTATAAAGTAATATATTAAGACATCTAAACATATATTATGTAAAATTTATTTTTGCATGTTGGTCCATTTGGGTTAAGTTTCACAAATTTGTGATTTTTGTTAATAAAGGTTGTTTGTGTTTAGGTTGGGAGTTGGGGTGCATGCCTTTGGAAGATAAATGTGATAACAATGTCATTTTCATCTAAAGAGAACAAGGTTCTGTTTACTCTTGAAAGAGGGGTACCTGTCGTTATTGGTGTTCTTGGTTCAATAAAAATGCCATATCCTTCCAATTCTCCAAAGCTTTTGACATGGCTCACTGCTCCAGGTGCCTCATTCCATGGGGATCTTGATAGAGATACTCACAATCAATACCTACACTAATTAAATATTCTCTCATAATGACTTGATTGTAAGTTACGATTTAGTTTTATAGGTTACGATTTACAATTGTAGGTTACGATTCTCTTAAGATGTATATATATATATATATATATATATATCCACCTACAAGTAATAATAAAAAATAAGTTTCTCCACTCAATCATATTCTTTCTTCTATATGATATCAGAGCTTAAGATCTATATATTTTTTTCTTCTTACTACTCGCCCCAAATATGTTCCCCGCTTATGCCCCAAACCATCCCGTTCAACCCTTCAAGGGACGTTGCCAATGGTGTCGTATAATTGGACACTATGTCTTGCAATGCCCTATCTTCCGCACTCAATTCCAAAATGAAACTCCACCATCACCCTCCTCTTATCCTCCAATCTCGTCTTTTTTTCCACATGCTTATGTCGCTGCTGCCTCAGAAACTTCATCCAATGGTTGGCTTCTTCATAGTGGTGCAACACACCATGTCACTCATGATCTTGCCAACCTTACACTTCACTCCCCTTACAATGGTAGGGAGGAACTCATTATTAGAGATGGTTCGGGCCTAGCCATCTCAAACACTGGTTCAACATCTCTTCTTACTCCTACTTCTAAACTTCATCTTAATCATATATTACATGTGCCTTCCGTTTCTCGTAATATTATCTCACTATCTAAATTTTTCCAAGATAATAATGCTTCAATTACATTATCACCTACTTCTTATCTTGTGAAGGATCTTCACACGGGGGCACCCCTTCTCCAAGGCCAAAATAAATCGGGAATTTATTTGGTGATCATTATTCCAAATATGTGTGGTTTTATCCACTCAAACACAAAAATGAGGCCACTACCATTTTTATTAAATTCAAACTCAAAGTTGAAAATTTCTTCAAACGATCCATCGTTACTATCTTTAGTGTTAATGGTGGTAAATATATTGGTTTAAATCCTACGCTTGATTCTCATGGCATCACTCATCTAACTTCCCCGCCTCATACGCCCGAGCACAATGGCTACTCAAAGAGTCGTGTTCGTCACATTGTTGAAATCGTTCTTTCTCTTCTCACTCACTCTTCTATGCCACATGCATATTGGTCTCTTGTTTTTGCTACTCCTTGTTACCTCATAAGTTGTATGCCAACTCCTACACTTAATCTTCAATCTCCATATCATAAACTTCATGGTTACACACCCAACTATTTTAAATTGCATAGTTTTGGGTGTCTTTGCTACCCTTGGCTCCGTCCCTATACCACAAACAAACTTGATCCTCGCTCTTCTCCTTGTGTTTTTGTTGGTTATTCTGCCACCCAAAGTGCTTATTATTGTCTTGATCCCACCTCTAACAAGATATATGTCTCTCGTCATGTTAAATTCATCGAACATGAGTTCCCCTTCTCCACCTCCTCCTTTGCCGCATCTCCACACACATCTAATGATGCGGAAGAATGGTGTGATATCCAACTTCCCATCTTACCTACTACATCACCCATGCATCCTCCACAAAATACATCTACATCTTCTATTCCCCCATCAAGTGAAACTAATTCTTTCTCCACGACACCTTCACTCTCTTCTATTCCCTTATCACCTCCTAATCCTCCATCTCCTCCCCGACCACGACCTCCCATCACAAGTCTTCAAAACAACACCCGTAAGCCTATTGATAAAATGAATCTTCAGGTCTCTTTCCAACCCACTTCCACCGAGCCTACCACTATAACACAAGCATTGAAAAATCTGGTATGGCGTGAAACTATGCAAGATGAGTACACTGCTTTACTAAAAAATCACACATGGGATCTTGTTCCATCTTCTCCATCTCAAAATCTTATTGGATGTAAATGAGTATTTCGTACCAAATATAATCCCGATGGATCTATCGAGCGTTATAAAGCCTGTATAGTTGCTAAAGGATTCCATCAAAGACCCGGTCTTGACTATATTGAAACCTTTAGCCTCGTGGTTAAGCCGACCATAATCCGAATGGTTCTCTCTCTAGCTATCACAAATAGTTGGTCTCTTCGTCAAGTTGACATTAACAATGCCTATCTTTAAGGCTCTCTAATGGAGAACGTCTTTATTCTTCAACCTCCTAGTTTCAGTAGTCAAACTCATCCTAATCATGTATGCAAACTCCGTCATGCTATTTATGGTCTCAAAAAATCTCCACGAGCTTGGTACAATGAACTCAAATCCTATCTACTTGGTTTTGGTTTCAAAAATTCAATTTCCGATGCCTCACTTTTTACGTTACGCCACAAAAATGATCACATATTGCTTCTTATTTATGTTGATGGTATCATCATCACTGGATCAAATCCCACTCTTCTAAACACCTTTATTTCTCAACTCTCCAATTGTTTCTCACTTAAGGATCTTGGCACACTTTTTTATTTCCTTGTTGTGGAAGTCTTACCTCACCCTCATGGCATTTTTCTTAGCCAACATAAATACATACAATACCTCCTCATACGTACTTACATGGCAGCCGCCAAACCTGTTCCTACCCCCATGGCTTCTCATCCTACCCTAACCCTACATAGCGGAACCCCCTTGGCCAACCCTACTAAATACAGGGCAGTTGTGGGAAGTCTACAATACTTATCACTAACCAGACTAGATGTTTATTTTGTTGTGAACAGATTACCTCAATATATGCATAAGCCGACTAAAGAACATTGGGCAACTCTCAAACGACTCTTACACTACCTAGTGGGCACATCTACACAAGGTGTACTATTACGTCGTGATTCACCCACCACTCTCCATGCCTTCATGAATGCTTCTTGGGCCGGTGATAAAGATGATTACATTTCAACCACCGGCTACAATGTTTACTTGGGTATAAATCCAATTTCTTAGAGTTCACATAAGCAATGCACTCTTGCTCGTTCATCGACAAAAGCCGAATACCGAGTGGTTGCTGCAACTACGACATAGCTATTATGGGTCCAAAACTTACTTCATTAGCTTGGCCATCTACCCATCACAACACCGGTAGTATATTGTGATAATATGGGAGCTACATATGTTGCCGTCAATCCTAAGTTTCACTAAAAAATGAAGCACCTAGCTCTTGACTGTCATTTTGTTCGTAAGAATGTCCAAAGTCGAAAGTTGTGTGTTTCCTACTTTTTCGGCAATGATCAACTAGCTGATGCTCTTACTAAGCCACTTGTAAGAACATGGTTCAAAGAACTCATGTCCAAGATTGGTTTCACTACTCGATCGTCCATCTTGCAGGGGTATGATAGAGATACTCACAATCAATACCTACACTAATTAAATATTCTCTCATAATGACTTGATTGTAAGTTACGATTTAGTTTTGTAGGTTACGATTTACAATTGTAGGTTACGATTCTTTTAATATGTATATATATATACACCTACAAGTAATAATAAAAATTAAGTTTATCCACTCAATCATATTCTTTCTTCTATAGATCTAATGGTGAGAGCAATTCACTTAGATGAAGAAGAAAATCGACTGTATGGTACGTTTAATATGTCTAAATATCTTAATAATTTGTTTTAAAAAATTTAAGTTTACATCACCAAACAATTGTTCGTTCACTACAAGAAAAATGACCTTCAGAGAAGGTTTTCTTTTGTATTTAAAAGTTTGAAAAACTTCTTTAAAGGTTTTAGAGAAACTTTTCACTTCCGTCAATAACCTTCCCTATATAACGGTAGCTAAAGGTTTTGGAGAGGGTTTTCGAAGGGTACATTTACGTTAACCTTTAGAGAAGCTTTTCTGGGCTTTAGATACACTATTAAACCTTATCTAAAGGTTGACCGATTTATTCTAAAAAGCTTCTCTAAAAGTATGTTTTTAGTGACGTTTTTTGAGCATCGGTGACGGTTTTCAAACGTCACTAAAAGGTACCTTCAGAGAAGGTTTTTGAAAAATCTTCTCTAAAGATATACACTTTAGTGACACTTTATGTAAAGCTTCTCTAAAGGTATCCTTTAGTTACACTTTCCTTAACCTTCTCTAATTATCATATTTAGATACACATAACCAAAACATTATCTAAAAGTATATATGTTTTAGTTACACTTTCTTGTAAACCTTCTCTAAAGGCATCCTTTAGTTACACTTAAAAAACTCATGTCCTTCTCTAAAGGGTGTCTATATGTACACACACACACACACATATATATATATATGTATATATGTATGTAGTACATATTTCAACTATATATATTATAATAAAATAAATAACAATACTAAAGAAGAAAAACAACATCAAAATCCTAAAATATTTTTTTTTATATTTGACATAGAAGATAAGAACTTTTCAAACTTAATGAATCCACACATATGTTCAAATTTATCAACAAAATAAAAGGAAAAAACACATAATCATATTACAACCATCCAAGATCTCCAATGTGCCAATTCCTCTCTTTTACCTGCAACAAGTCAATAGGACATCAAAGCAGCTTCATGTCATACCAGCTTCGAGACCTGATAAACCAAAATAAAGGTCTTAGTCAGAGGCTACAAAGGCAAAAGTAATGATCGAGACTACAATGAAGAATAAGTTGTTAGTCAAAGGCTAATACCACTAATTACTTCTAACAAATATGATCAAGTTGCTCTTCAAATATGCATTTCTCAACCATTTTCTGCTCCTTTACCGGAGTTGCCAAATGAAGGTATGAAGTTTAGAAAACGATACGCCCTGCTTGCTATAATTTGGAGTTTCATTGGTTAGGTTTAAACTAAATGTACCATTTGTGATCGATGTCTTTGTAATTAAACGTATTTGGCTCAACTCAACCCCAATATTATTTGAATCAACCCTTATATATATACATGACAGAAACACAAACTAAAATATCCAAGTGTTATGGCAGGAATCACCGAATCAGCAATATTAACTATCAATCTGTCATCTAGCTACACTGTGTAATATGTGACAATGTTTAACAACCAAATGTTGTAAGGATCAGGTTATGATATTATTGGAACCATCAAATTAAAAATACTAGAAGTTGCATACCTTGCTTCAGTTAAACTGTAGTAGTTGAGCAACACACCGCTATGAGCATCAACGTTGAGGCAAGGATTTTTCACCTACAAATTCAGATCAAATTTGATGAAATGACCGTCTTCATAATAATTATACTTCTGCAATATATCGATGTAGTTCTATTGCAAGATTATGTATATAAAAATGATATTTAGTGTGCTCCTAATTTGCCTGTATACCCCTTGGGCTCTAGATTCATGGTTTTCCGTAAGAGAGAACTAAAAAAGTAACAATCCAAAAACGTTTTCACTTTTTCCTTTGTAGGATAGAAGCACTAAAACAGCCTACCTTGCCAAGTTCCGTTAGTATTGGTGGCACCACATTATACTGCTTTGAAACCTAAAGAAATTTAATACAAAGAAAAGGAAAAAGAAAAAGAGTCAGAGAGATCGATATCCAGTCAAAGTGACATGAAATAAACTAATTGCATTATAAGATGTTTGGTCAGCTAGAACAGAGGATCATTAGGCAAGTGTTTCAATGCAAATTCTCATTGGCACATATGTTTGAGAAACTAATTGCATTATAAGTAAAACTTAAGAAAATTTTGACTATATTATATAGCATTTGGTTCAAACTCTTAAAAACAAACATGTAAAAGCAAAAATAAACAAAAAGGCCCCAAATAATAAATATGTATACCTCAAGAGTTATCAGATATAGGACACGGGTAAAATTCAAAATAATGGGCATGCTATGTTTTCTAGAGATGTTAGATTATCGGTCTATGCATATCATTAAAATAGCAAATGAGTTCACAATAGTTTTGCATTTCAACAGTAAAGTCCAATTGGAAGATCCAGTAGCTTAGGGCATCCAAACTCATAGAACATTTGAGGAGAGACAACATCATGTGGTTAGATATACTATTAATTATATACTATTATATTTCACTATTCTAGACCACACATGCAAGAGATCAAAATGACAAAATCTTCAGGCTATTTATTGATCAAACCATTAGGAAAACGTAAATATCTTATAATATGAAGAAATCTGAACTAATAGCTAGCTGCTAAGATGCATTATCAATGAATAATATCTAGCTTTTATTTAGTAATTAGTTTTTGTAGTCTGTCGCAATCTTGGTGCATCTACAATAACAATATATATATATATATATATATATATATATATCATGCATCATCGTGAAAACTAAATGTAATCATTGCAAAATAAGTATTAAGTTTCCCATTATTGGAGAAGCTTCCACGACCACTGAGAACAATTAAAGAAAGATAATAGTTATAATAATTAGAATGTATATTAATCCTAAAAGAGAACTCTTAATAGAAAATTAGATATCTGTTGATTACCAATAGACCATAAGGGAAGAGTTATAAATGGTTTAGGCAGTCAGACGAAGGTGACTTTGCACATCTCTTCTTTGCAAGTAAAATTGTATTACTACAAGCATTTGATACACATACAACCCCCCTCCCCCAAAAAGAAAAAAACAATTAACTTATGTTGTATATTTTAATCAATATAGTTACAGAAACCTCTCATTTCTAGCACTCTTATTTATGCACTTTGCCATATCATGAAGTTTGATGACTACAATTAAATAAATTAATATAATTATTAGAAAATTTAGTCCAAAAGGATCATCTTACTTCATAGACTGATGACCCAAAACCACAACTTCTTAAGATACTAGTGCTTGTTTTGTAATATTGCAAGATAATTGGTTTGTTTGTAATACATACTGGATAATCCAATAACTCCCAACCATAAATGAGAAGTGCTTTTATGTAAGAAACCAATACAAAAATCAATCGCTCATAAATTAGGAAAATACAAACGACTACGCTTGCATCATACGTAGGTTTAAAATCAAAGTCGAAGGTGTAAGTTATTACAGAACGATATTAGTCGATAAAAGATTATATACCTCGTAAGGACTCGTTTGGATAAAAGGACGGCCTAAGGGCTTAGAGATTTCTATCTTTTGTTCCAAAGCTTTCTTTGAAGCTTCTCGATTAGGATCAAGATGTTTGAGGCCGACGAACAGGACAAGGCAACCGAGGGCGGCGCTGGCGACATACAACACCAGTTCCTACAAGAACTTGGTCTCCGTTGTCGATCCTTTCATCTTTTTTCCGATTCCTCCTCTGTTGTTACCCTTTCTTTCCCTATAAAATTATTTCCCCACAACAATTTTAAGCCAAGGAATAACTTAGCGTTGTTAGGAAATCAAGAACCTATAAACATGAACCAAGAAAAGAAATGTTCAAAATATACGTGATGAATTCCAACCAGCTATATCGTGTAACATCCGGATTTTTAGGTAAGTATTGGGAATCCGTTAAAACCTTTCATTCTTACTTGATTAAATGAATTTAATTATATCGTTATGTTGCTATCCTATTTGAGGCATTTTTGTATGCATGTTGCCTTATGTGACCATAGTAGTATTGTCATAATTGAACCTATGGTCGCGCGTGTGTCGGCTACCTTTCGTGAGAAAAATCAGGTCCTGCAGGTGGTGGGCGACATTGCCCCAGCGACAATGCCCCTGGGCAAAGTCGTCGGGAATCGTCGCCTAGGGCGTACCATGAGTGTTGGTGTCACGACGACATTGCCCCAGCGACAATGCCCATGGGCAAAGTCGCAGGGCATAGTCGCAGTCGGTGTACCACGGGGGGTGGTGAGGCCGCGACAATGACCGGCGACAACGCCATTGGAAAAGTCGATGGGGCATAGTCGCCCGCGTGGACCAGGTTTCTGTTTTAAAACCTATCTGATGTCTCATTTCACACATTATCACTTTGAAAACGGGAGAGCTACTCTTTGGGTGATTTTTGAGTCTTTCAACACTTTCCACAAGTATTCCTAGGGTTTTGGTTGGTAGGATCATTTATTGATCATTAAAGCTCAATCCAAGTTCATTTATTGAAGCATTGGTTCAAGATCCTCACTCTTCTCCATCAAGTCTTCCCTTGGCAACTTCTAGGGTTTCTATTTTCTAGGTTTTAATCAAAAACCTAGATTGTGAGTTTACTAAACCTTTGTTAAAACTAGATACACATCATAATCTTCTACTTGCAAATATCGTGAAACTTTACTTGAAATGTTCATTTCTAAATGTCTATGTATTTGGGGTTTTCCTTATGAAATATGCTTATTTGCAACTTGCCATGATTTGATGAGTATATATGTACACATTGGCATTTTGATGATTTCTTACTTGAGACACATTTTGGTGGTATCATATCTACATGATGAAAGTTGTAGTTATACTAGTGGTATACCGGACTTTATGTTGGTTAAGATGGTAATATTGTACCCATGGTTGGTATTGAAATATTCTCGGTTATAATGTACCTTGAGACCTCCTATGAATTATGTTGGACGAACCAAGTCAGTAGACACTAGGAGGATGTAGTCTTGGGTGCCACCGTGATGGTATATACCTAGACCTCCGCCATTCGGGGTAATGCCATGGTTGTAGTCCTCGGATGTGTCGGGACTTTCGGATGTCACTCGTGGTAGTTGGCATCAACGTATATCGACTCTTTGGGTGGAACTTGATTGGTGCTATGGGTCACCCCCATTGACTCCACATTTAATGAACCTTGGTTAACTGTTGATATGAATTGTATTTTATTTTCATATGCTATTTCTTGTTCAAACTCACTAGGCTTTTTGGCCTAACACTTGTTTGGTGTCGATGTGTATCTCAGGTTCTAGTGGCGTCGTGCCAAAGCAGGTATAGTTGCGATTGGGTGAGAGCTTAGGGAAGATTCATTCAGACGCACTTTTTGTGATGACCTTTTGGGTCTATAGATGACACCCTTTTTGTAATCTTCTTTCTAGTATAGAAACTAGATTAGTTGGTTGTTATCTATTTTCCGTTATATTACAACTGTAATTAAATAGGTATTTATATTTCCCCATTTTTGGTAGGCTCTTGCTTTGCCAATTTTAGCATACCACATGTCTGTTTTTTGGATTTTTGTTATCCCTATTTTTAGGGTGTTACATATCGGTTGTTGCAAGGTTATAAACACAAAGTGTTAAAGAAACTTCCAACCAGCCATATACCATATAGGTTGCAATATTGTATGCTATTGAAGCGAGCTAACCTTTTCATGGTTGAAATGATCTTGATCCATGTAAACAACCTCTGGCATATCAAAATCATCATGCACAAAATCAGGGGCCCTACTATTATATCCACCATCTTCATCATCTTTATCATTGAACGGACAACTATTTCTATGATCTCCTAGAACAAGCGATTGTCGAAGCTACAAAATAAGCTTCACAGTTACATTAAAGCCAACAAACTGAAGCAAATAATTTAACATCAAGAAAACCACCTTTTTCATAATGTGGAGGAGATTGTGATTCCTTATCTTTAGTAAAGTATCACTTCCATGTGAACTATCCAAGGAGTTCTTGGAATCAACTAGTAACACGAAGCAGTTAGCAATGGTATACTGTAATCAACTGCCAAATAACATATCAAGAGTTTCAGGATACCTGGGATATCATCTGAGCACCAAAAAGTATCATTTGATTCAGCAGGAGTAACAAACGAACCTTTTTGTTCTTCTTAGCTTGATAAATTCTCTAGTTGATCATGTTGCTGACGATTACATTTCATATAACTATTAGGAAGTAAGTACTTAATCATGTGTTGATAAACATGTCATATATGATCAATGCATGCTATCTTACACTTCTTTTAGTTAAAAACATGTCATAAATTGCCTCATGTTTTCCAATGTGGCAGGAAATAGTTGTTTGCTTCAACATTTAAAACTACAACAAGGAGACTAGAAATCCTCATAATCCGCATTTCTTGTGTTTTCATTTATTGTCTTCCCCAATTGATCTGTAATTTCTAAACAATAGAAACACTAGAAATCCGCATAATCCGGAGAGGTATACGGGTGGATCTTCATCAGGACCAACATCCATTGTAGCTTCTGGAATATGTTCAGTTGCATTAGGAACAGATGGAGGAGGTTGTATTTTATACATATTAAAGCAATGAACCTCCATTCTTGCTTGAAACTTAACATGGTGATTAATGTTAAATCACAAGTTCAATCCGTATTCCCTTTTCCCTTTGTGGTGTCATGGGATTAAAAATAACATTCGAACGTACCAACCTCAAAGGGTAAGTTTCTATATATACTCGGACCTTGCATTCATCTTTCAGAACTTACACAATTGCCAATGTTTCTTGAAAATGTTGTTTAATTTCTTGAAAAGATGCTGGAATGAAAGATGTCATTAAGGTTTTTAACTAAATGTCTATTGTTATCTTTGCATAAAATGAAACTCAGCGTTGAAGGTCCTAGCATGAGGTCACTTTGATTTTGCAACTCGACTGCCACATACAAGATTTTTGAAATATCCTCTTCTTTCAAATTATGTTTTACATTTCTTTGCGGCATATAGAGGATCAAGTTGGCCTTTGCAAACAGCTTGATGCTATCTCCCTTCAACTCAATTGTCAAGCTCATAAAGAGATAACCTTCAAATCTCCATTATCACATTTGAAAACTCTACCTCAAATTGTTTTTTCTTGGATGTTTGATTGTTACTTTCTTGTCTATGCGTACTCATGATTCTAAATGGAAGAGAAAAAAAAGAACATTTTTTAAGGGTAAAGCATTG
Source organism: Arctium lappa (assembly GCA_023525745.1). Taxonomy (NCBI): domain Eukaryota; kingdom Viridiplantae; phylum Streptophyta; class Magnoliopsida; order Asterales; family Asteraceae; genus Arctium; species Arctium lappa. The sequence goes on along the minus strand of CM042047.1, from coordinate 154,289,304 downwards.
GAGCAACCTATAAAACCGCCTCTTTGCAAAATGCAAGGGAAAAGCCTGTGGATAAATAAGAATAGCCTTGAGGACCAGGAAGACCCTTTTCTCTACCATATCCATAAGTAAAGTACCAATTACCAAGCAATTGATCGTCACAACTATGCATAACCCAATTAGATAATAACTCTAGAGACTATAACCATATAAAATCATGAAATTATAAACCCAATCACTTATGCATACAATTATCAAGTTCAATTCTCGAAATTGAGGAAAACAAAAGAAGTAGGTTAACAAAAACTGACAGTGAGAAGTAACGATTCTTTGGCAGGGAGTCTCTCCATTTCCTTAGCATAAGTAGCAGAAGCTCCCTGTACCCTAGTTTGCTGCACCATTGCTCTGCAAACTTCAAATTTCTTACCAATTTTCTTACCAATTTTCTTGAGATTTCTATTTGGGAACTTTGAACAGTTTACACGCAACACAATTACAGAAGAATAACAGAAATATGAAGAAGAAGGGCCATAAATTGTAGGAATCATGGATTGAATTGAACAACAAGCCATTGGTGTTGGAAGAAATTTACAAATCGAGAAATCGAACAAAAATCGCCTAGAACTTCAAACATCGAACAGAAATTGTCTAGAAGTTCAGAAATCGAACCGAAATCCTAACGTATCGATGAGTCCTCAAGCCCTAAATCGAGAAATCGAACATAAATCTTCTTGAACTTCAAAAATCGAACAGAAATTGAGAAATCAAACAAAAATCGCCTACAACTTCAGAAATCGAACAAAAATTGAGAAAACGAGAAATCGACAAGAACCGATATTGATTACAGGGATATATTGTTCCGATTGTTGAAAAATGGAAGAGGAATCATAGAACTTCAGGACTCTCGACTCTACTCTGGACTCTCGTATCAGTCGTATGCAGAAGCTCCTTTGCTTTCTATTTTTTTAAATTGAATGAAAAAACCATTAAACTTTTGCATTTTGAATGATTAAGTCCCTCAACTATTTTTTCAAATGAAAAAACCATTAAACTTTGTAATTTTGAATGATTTAGTCCATAAACATTTTTTTTGAATAAATAATCCATCGAACTTCTAAAAATTGGTTACCTTTATTTAAAGGTACCTAGAACTGACTATGAAGGTTTAAAGTAAAAACAAATTTAAATCATTTTTACCGTTCTCAAACTCAATGCCATTAAAACCCCTCACAAACAATCGTATCGTTCTGCATCGCCATTTCTCGTTGCCCGAACGTTGTCCGTTCTCCATATCGCCTAACACGTTGTTGCCCCTACCATCGATCTCCCTCTTTTTGATCTATTTTTTATCTATCAAAAGAGGAAGAATCAAAAGATAACCGGTTATAGGTTGGTTTTTTAGAAGTTCGATGATTTAATTTATTGAAAAAAATGTTCAGGGATTTAATCATTCAAAATGAGAAAATTTAATGGTTTTTTCATTCAAAATGAGAAAGTTAATGGTTTTTTCATTCAAAAAAATAGTTCAGAGACTTAATCATTCAAAATGAGAAAGTTTATTGGTTTTATCATTCAAAAATTAGTTTAACGAATTAATCATTCAAAATGGAATAGTTTGTTGGGTTTTATGAACTTTTCTCATTCATTTTATTGAAAATGAGAAATCTTTAGATACGTTTTGAAAATTATAAAAGTGTAACTAAAACTTTTTTTATTTAAAAATTAAAATAAAAATACTTTACATTTTAGAGACGCTTTTGAATGCGTATCTAAAGCTTCCGTGTCGGTTTTTAGAGGCGATTTTTGTAAGAAGTGTCTCTATAAGTTTTAGGGAGGATTTTGATAGTGTATTATTTTGGTTTGAAATCCTTCCCTAAAGATCATCTTTAGATATACTTTCAAATCTTTCTCTGAAACATCATTTTCTAAAACCCTTTTTTTCTTGTAGAGGTTGTACGCAGACATGTTCCAATAAGTTTATAGGATGTTTTTAGGAGCATACTATTAATGGGCGGAGCCAGCTAAGGCCCGGGGCCCTCACTTGCACCCCCTCACTTTTCAAAAAAAAAAAACAAAAAAAAATTACACCTTTAAATTCATTAATATATGTATATATATATATATATATATATACAAACAAGGGAAGTTGAGTTAAAGTTAAAGCATGAGAAATGGTTACCAACAGTTGGATGCATATTATGATGAGATGTATCGAGATACACCAGATCAATTCTTTTCTAAGCCGCAATTCATGGGAGGACATTTGAGATTAAAAGTGAAATCAACGGTTCGGATCCACTTCTCACGTTTCCCACGTTAACATCAACTTCTCACACAATCTTTTCATATGTATATTTGTTTTATTTTAGAATTTAGAGTACCACTACAAAACTAAGAGACTTCACCGGATTTTTTCATCGGTAATTACCGACGTTCTGGCAGATCACCGGCGGATTTTTCCGTCTGTGATTGAAAATCCGCTAGTGATGACTTTTTACGGCGGATTACCGACGGATATCCATCAATGAATCATCTTTGTTTTGTAGTGGACCCCCTTATTAAAATTCCTGGCTCCGCCCCTGATACTATTAGTGTTTTTATATATGACATAATATGAAAAAAATTGTCTTATAAAAACAAGTGTCTTGTAACAAAATGTGTTTAACCGGAAACTTCTAAAAAATATCCTATAATAAAGTTAATATGACACTTTATTTCAATAGTGTGCTAAAACTTATTAGGATGTCAGAAAAGGTCTTAACATTCTATCGTACCACCTTTATATAGTGCACAACTTTTTGGTCCTATAATTGTTAGTTCTATAAAACAGTTTATTAAAACATTTATACATGACTATGATGAGTATATTTTTTTACTTTCTCGATGTAGATGGCAAATGCATGATGGAAGTTGACCGGGTTCTTAGACCTGGTGGCTACTGGATGCTTTTGGGTACTTCGATTAATTGGAAAAACAACTACGAATCATGGCAAAGTCCAAAGGAGGATCTGGAGGAAGAACAACACAAAGATTGAAGAGATTGTTGAACTTCTTTGCTGGGAGAAGATACTCGAGAAGGGAGAAATGGCGATTTGGCAGAAGAAATTAGACCCTAAATCATGTTGAGCCACAGAAGATATTCGTGGGGTCGAATATTGCCCCCAAGATCCCAATGATGTTTGGTACAAGAAAATAGGAACGCGTAACTCCTGCAACATATAATTCCAGTGACATCGAACCATTTCCTTAGAGGCTCTACGCGATCCCACCAAGAATCACGAGTGGATTTCCAGGAGTTCCTTCTGATACATACATGGAAGACAACAAAATATGGAAAGAACATGTAAATTAAAAGCTTACAAAAGATTCAACACCATTATTGGCTCAGGAAGGTATCAAAATGTTAGGACTATTTTGTTGGTTAAATAGAAGTTCAGGGTATTTTATGTCAAGTTTTCATAGTTGTAAGCTTGTTGGGTCTAAAAGCCCATAAGCCCATTAGGCCTGCGAGCCTACGTATTTAAAGTTAATTCTATTTCATTTGTTAGTTTAAGAAATTCATTATTCAGTTTTCTAGTCATTAGGTTTACATACCCTAATCGAAAATTCTCTCTATAAACCTTAACCCTTTGAAGTATTTTTAATCATATGACTAGTTGTTGTGGCTTATAATTTGTTCATCATTGTTCATTATTACTTGTGATTGCACTGTACTGGGATCTACAATTGGTATCAGAGCCCCAAGGCAAAAAGGTTTGATCCAGTAAAAAGGTTTGTCTGAAACCCTAAGATCAATTACTTATGTTAATTGCTTTACTTGCGTTAATTGATTGTTAGTGTTTACATTCTGTGTTTATCTGATTTATCGATATCTGCAAAGTTAAGTTTTTTTTTTGTGTCTGTGCTTTGATCGAAAATTCTTTTCTGGAATTTTTTTCTCTCTGCTATCGATCGAATCTGGATTAATAAATTTTTGCAAAACATCGGTCTTTGTGAGTTCTTTGTGTTATCTATCGCATCCGGTCAATTTTTTTGATTGTTTATTTGGGTTTCATTCGATCGAAGGATCGAAGTTTCTGGGTTTGGTTTCGGTCGAATCCCAGAAATTCATCGGGTTCTTCGGTCGATTCTTCGTGTTCTTCGGTCTTGTAGGTTTAATCGACCTTATCTGTTAATTGTGGTTATCGCATTTAATTGTCTTTCGACCTGAGCATTCGACCGGACACTTGTACTCCGGTCTTACACCTTCGACCGGGTAGTTTTAATCTCCGGTCTTACCCTTCGACCGGACCTTATCTTTTCCGGTCTTACCATTCGACCGGGTACTTGTTTACTCCGGTCTTACCCTTCGACCGGATACTTGTTTACTCCGGTCTTGCCTTCGACCGGGTGGTTGTAACCTCCGGTCAAACACCTTCGACCAGATAAGTGTAACCCCGGTCTTGTCCTTCGACCGGATACGTGTATCCCCGGTCTTGTCATTCGACCGGATATCTGCTTACTCTAGTCTTTCCTTCGACCGGTATCTTGCATACTCCGGTCTTTCGTTTGACCTGATATTCTGTTAGACCAAGTGTTTCTGTGTTTCTTCTATTTTATTATATTTGGATCATCCTGCTTGCCTAACGATCATCACAGTGCTCTTAAGTTAAGAAGTAAAGATGAACTCAAGGGATGCTCTAGCTATCAGTTCTGACCAAAAGCCCCCGGTGCTCTTTCGGGGAGAGTACCCTCAGTGGCATGACCGATTTATGAACTTCATAGAAGCAAAATCCAACTATGAAGATATATACAAATGCCTGACTGAGGGTCCACAAGATTGGCCAATGAAAGTGGTACCGGCAAACCCAGCTGAAGGATGGCCAGAGCGACAGATTCGGAAATCTATTGGTGATTTTACTACGAAGGAAAAGGAAATGTACGAGGCAGAAAAGCTAGCAAAATCGTACCTTCTTCAAAGTCTACCGAATGACATCTATGCTTGTATAGATAGCTTCAAGGATTCATCGAAAAAGACGTGGGACCAAATAGAGAAGATGATGATGGGAAGCCACATCAATAACCAGCTAAAGGTGACCAACTGTATCACCAGATATGATGGGTTTAAAGCAAGAAAAGGTGAAACGCTGACGGAAACCTACAAGAGGTTTAATATGCTTCTGAATGATCTTCAGAAAAATATGATCACAAAGACGAACACGGAAAACAACATAAAGTTTATGAACAACTTACAGCCTGAGTGGAAACCGTTCGTCTCCCATATACGCCACACTCAGACCCTGGAGAAGCTGTACCTTCATGAACTCTATGAAATGCTGCTCCAGGACGAAGAAGAAGTGATGGAGCTTATTGGGAAAGCAGAGGAAAAGCCAGCAGCTGATCAAATAGCACTCGTATCTGAGAGAAGAGGCAAGTCCGTCAGCCGATCATCTGGAAAAGAGCCCGTCCTGAGTGATTCTGAACCTGAAGATCCCGATAGCGACTCAGATCCAGAACTTGCCAAGATGAAAGAAGCAATGGTGTTTCTCACCCAAGCATTTCAAAAGAGGAAGTTTTTTAACAAGTCCTCCAACAAGCAAAGAGTCTCTACTCGACGTGATCATCGAGAAAAGTCTGAAGGTAATAGTCGCTTTGAAGCTGGTAAGAAGCCTGACAAGAGAAATGAAGAAAAGCCGAAAGACGAGCCGATCAAATGCTACAACTGTGGTCGGTTAAGTCATTTCGCCAAAGATTGTCGCAAGCCAATTGTGCGCAACGCCGACTACTACCGAGCTAAACTGCTTCTTGCCAAAGAAAAGGAAGCCGGTAAAGCTCTAATGGCTGAAGACGATTACTGGTTACAAGTGTCGGATGAAGAACCTGAGGATGCTAAAATTCATTTGTGTTTCATGGGCAACCATTCATCACCATCCGATACTGATGAAGAAGATCGCAATGCTCCTTGCCAGGTATGTGCCCCTTTTCATGAAGCTTTACTTGATCAAATGCAACTCTCATTGCACAAACTTGATTCTTACAAGCTACTTTTAAAAGAAAAAGAACAACTTCTCTCATCTTTAGAAAAACGTGTCACTAAACAGTCTGAATTTATGGAAAAACAAAGCTTAGAAATTTCTAGCTACCTGTGCACGATTTCTAATTTAAGAGAAGAGAATGTGAGTTGTTCAACAGAGTCACAAAAACTAATGACCAAAGTAGATGACCTGACCGTTGAGCTACGTACGTCTGAGAACGAGAAAATTGATTTGTTAAATCAAAACGTGGCTTACAAAAATGAGAACATAAGGTTATCTAATCAGTTAAAGGAGATGGATAAGAAGCTTTATAGACTTGGGCAATCTCAACAAACGTTACATCTAATTACACCAAAAGAACCCAAGCATGCGAATAGGGGGATCGGTTACGATAACCCATATTATTTGAAAAAGGCCTTATCCCAAGTTCCTACGATGTACGCATCCGAATTTCTTGGTTTAGATAAGACCTATCCAGAATACAAAATCAATTGGACCAAACCAATTGAGGATGAGGATTGGGAAGAGGATGTGTTAAGAAGGGAGACCTCTACAAAGCTGAAACTTCCTTTTGTTTATGATTCATTAAATGCATCTTACAACGAGGAAAAACCTGTTTTTCTATCCAATGACTACTTTAGAAGTTATACTCAAGCTGAACTAGATAATAAAACCGTTCAAAATGAGGAGGAACAACCAGACCATAAAGTCTATGTTCCACCTCTGATTTTAGAAAGAAAAATTGTTCAGCTAGAAGAGTCGTTTGAACAAGAAAGAAACAGATTTCAAAAGGAAAAACAAGAACTTTTATCCCAAATTGAGTGCCTCTATTCCACTAAAGAGGAAAATGTGTCAGTTAAGGAGAAAGAATACTTTCAAACAGAAATAAAGAGGTTAAATTCACAACTGGCTGCTTTGGCAGCAGATCGTCTGAAAGCGCAACTTCACAAGGCTGAACCTCAAGCTAAGCCTTCAAATCTCCAAAGTGAGAATACTCATCTGTTTGCAACTTCTTATCCTGCCTCCGATACATCTTCCTGCAAAGATTTTATGGGTGACTCGTCACCAATCATTTCAAATAAGGGAAAAGAGCCTCATGTTTTTGAAACGGATCAGTGTTCTGATTGTAAAAATGCTTCCGCAACTGATCCACTCTTAACAAACTCTTCCTCTGTTCTGCACTCCTCAAGTGATAAGGGCCTTTCTGTTGAGGAACTAGAATTTTCCGCATTCTTGAATTCTGAGGTGTGTTTAGATAGCAATTTGAGCAAATTTGATTTTAATCCTTCCCTACCTAGCCATGTTGATTTTTTAAATTAGTCATGTGAGCCTCCGGTTAAATTTTATAAGGGTGAATGTTCCACATCTGACCCGCAAAAACCTTCTGTGAACAATTCTTCAAAATCTTCCAAGTCTAAATCTAAAAGGCGTTCACAGAAGAAGAAAAAGACCGGTAGCTCTCAAAGGTCACAATCTTCAACTTTCAAATCCTCTGACTATGGGTTTAACGGCATTTCAGATACGTATGGTCGGCGGAAAGAAGTGAAATATGCTTGGGTAGCTAAGAAGTCAAAAGAGAGCTCGGCAACATCAGAATTAGTTGATCCTGTCTTAAAGTCTAGAAAGAACAATAACAATCATGATGTTTTTATTTCTAAACCTTTAGTTGAGTGTAATGGAACTCTTCCTTTTAAAGTTTATTCGATTCCGCAATTACTTCAACTGTCTCATGATTGTCTGTGTTGTTCTTATTGTGGATCAAATGATTTTGTTGATAGTCGTTATGCATCTGATTGGTTTGGCTCATATAATATTGCTCATAATCATTCACATTGTGATGTTTCCCGTGATAGCCAAAGACCCAACTCTAAACGGGTCTCTAAGTCGGGTGTTAAATCTAACCCCAAAGGACCCATTTACGAATGGGTACCTAAAAAGAAATAACCTGTTTTGTAGGACGGTCATGTGTGGTATCTAGATTCAGGTTGCTCCAAGCACATGACCGGCAGAAGGGAGCTTCTCACAAACTTCACCGATAGGTTTTGTGGGAATGTGCGTTTCAGAAATGATCATTACTCTCCCATCAGGGGTTACGGGAATATTGTCAAAGAGAACATCACGATCAAGAAAGTCTCCTATGTCGAAGGTCTCGGCCACAATCTCTTCAGTATCGGTCAATTTTGCGACAAGAATCTCGAGGTTACTTTCAAGGCTAAAAGGTGCAGCGTTCGAACTGAGGATGGTAAAGAAATACTTGCTGGAACGCGAGGCACTAACCTCTATATGATTGACCTCTCGTCCTTGAAAGCCGACAAGGACGTCTGTTTGTTGTCCAAAGCATCTGCTGAACAAAGCTGGCTATGGCACCGTCGTCTCTCGCACTTGAACTTCAAGAATATCAACAAGTTGGTGCTCGGTGGCCATGTCAAGGGTTTGCCAGATCTAAAGTTTGCAAAAGAGCATCTGTGCGCTGCCTGCGAAAAGGGCAAAATGAAGAAGGCGTCCCACAAGCCTAAAACCGTTCCTAGCACTTATCGGTCCCTTGAGCTAATCCACATGGACTTATGTGGACCGATGCGCGTTCAAAGCATAAATCACAAGAAGTATGTCCTGGTGATGGTTGACGATTTCTCTCGTTACACTTGGGTCCGATTTCTCCGTTCAAAGGACAAAACTCCCGAGTTGATTATATCACTTCTAAAGAGCATTCAAGTCAGTCTCAACCAAGTAGTTCAGACAATCAGGACGGACAACGGCACTGAGTTCAAGAATCAAATACTCACCGGTTATCTCACTTCAGTGGGTATCTCGCATACTTTCTCCGCCGCTCGTACTCCTCAGCAGAATGGGGTGGTAGAGCGTCGGAACAGAACTCTTGTTGAAGCAGCGCGCACGATGTTATCTCATTACAAGCTACCTCTATTTCTCTGGGCAGAAGCCGTTGCTACCGCTTGCTACACTCAAAATCGATCTATCATCAACAAGCGGTTCAACAAAACACCGTACGAGATCATCAACAAGCGCGTCCCGAACATCAACTACTTTCATGCTTTCGGATGCACCTGCTTTGTCTTAAATGATAAGGATGATCTTGGAAAATTCATTCCCAAGGCGGATGAAGGAGTGTTTATCGGCTACTCCCAGCACGCCAAAGCTTACCGTGTCTACAACAAACGGACGAAGACCGTCGTTGAGAGAGTAAATGTGACTTTTGACGAGGCTGCTGATATGGCTTCTGAACATCTCAGTTTTGAACCCGCACTTACTGGTGTGTTAGCTTCTGGTCAATTCCGTTCAGAGGCTACACAATCTCCAGCAGATTCAAATCATGCATCTACGTCAAGAGCACATCTTTCTGATTTGGATTTGCTGTTTGAATTCTTTTATGATGACTTATTTAATGTTAAGTCTAATGCTACGTCGTGTGACAGGAATCCTGCTCAAGCACCCGAAGTAACACAAGTCACTGGCCCTACCGTCTCCGGTGGTCCATCCTCGCCGGGTGCTCCATCCTCTACTGCCAATGAACAAGTTTCCCTGAGCTCAAGTGATGGACATCCTCTTGCTCAAGTTCCTGATGACGGTGCTCTTGAACCGAATCCTGTTTCAGTTTTACTCCCTGAACCGACTCCTGTTGAAGGTGCTCCCGAAGCTACCTCTCCGGCAATCTCGGATCCACTTATCGTTTCATCACCAGCTGAGTCGTCCTCTTCTCCTTGCTCGACTCCCTCTAAGGAGCTTACACCTCACAGGCCGTCATCTCTCGAAGCAGTTCAGGATTTACCCCCCGGTGGGTATGTGGATGCTGACACTTCTCACCAGACATATCAACCTCATCCACACACCACCAAGTGGACTCGAGCACACCCCCTTCATCAGATCATCGGGGATCCCTCCATACCAGTTCAGACTCGATCCACCACCACGAACGACTGCTTATTTTCCTCATTCCTCAGCCATATCGAACCTTCCACTGTCTTTGAAGCGCTGAATGATCCGGACTAGGTAATTGCTATGCAAGAGGAACTCAACCAATTTGAGACCCTCAAAGTATGGCGCCTAGTTCCCCGACCTAAGAACAAGACGGTGATAGGGACTAAATGGACTTTTAAGAACAAGAAGGACGAAAACGGCATCATTGTTCGGAACAAAGCGCGTCTAGTGGCTAAAGGATATCGCCAGTAAGAAGGAATTGATTACGATGAGACGTTTGCACCGGTTGCCCACATTGAAGCGATTCGCATGTTCCTCGCCTACGTCGCTCACAAGAATTTCATTGTCTTTCAAATGGACGTGAAATCAGCGTTCCTCAACGGCGTTCTCAAGGAGGAAGTGTATGTCTCGCAACCCAAAGGCTTCGTGAGTACTGAAAATCCGCATTACGTCTACTTTCTTGACAAGGCCCTCTACGGTCTTAAGCAAGCGCCACGAGCCTGGTATGATGCACTCTCATCCTTCTTAGTCAAGTCTGGCTTCTCTAAAGATAAAATCGATACTATTTTATTTATTAAGAGAGAGAAGAAAGATATCATTCTTGTACAAATTTATGTTGATGATATAATCTTTGGCTCCACGAACCCCAAGTATTGTCAGAACTTTTCTGCCTTAATGAGTAAACATTTTCAAATTAGCATGATGGGGCAAATGAATTTTTTCTTGGGTCTTCAAGTTAAACAATTACAAACAGGAATTTTCATTAATCAATCTAAGTACATCTCGGATATTCTTCGGAAATACCAGATGGAACAATCTTCATCTATAAAAACCCCCATGTCCACTACTCTAAAGCTTCACTCCGATCCTGACGGTAAGGATGTGAATGCTACTATTTATAGAGGTATGATTGGATCTCTGATGTACTTGACGGCTAGTCGGCCTGACATTATGTTCTCGACATTCTTGTGTGTAAGATTTCAGTCGAAACCTAAAGAGTCCCATTTAGCTGCGGTTAAGCGAATTTTCCGATATTTAAAAGGTACTGCTGATCTTGGTTTGTGGTACCCAAAAGAGACAGGTTTTGAATTGACAGCCTACTCGGACGCTGACCATGCTGGAAACATGTTGGACCGGAAAAGCACATCGGGTCATGTTTAGTTCTTGGGTGATAGTATTGTCAGCTGGGCTTCCAAGAAGCAAAACTGCGTGTCCACCTCCACCGCCGAGGCAGAGTATGTAGCAGCCGCCAGTTGCTGCTTGCAGGTCATCTGGATGCGCACCCAGCTCAAAGATTATGTATTTAATTACTCCAGGATTCCCATCTACTACGACTCGAAGAGCGCTATAGCCATATCAAGCAATCCCGTCAAGCACACGAAGACGAAGCACATTGATGTGCGTTACCATTTTATAAAAGATCACGTCGAAAAAGGTACCATCAAACTCTATTTTGTTAATTCAGAGCATCAGTTAGCAGACCTGTTTACCAAAGCCTTGGACGAAAAACAATTTAATTACCTCGTGTCCAAGCTAGGTATGCTAAATCTGAAAGTTTGATCCGTTCGCAGCTCCCTACGAGTTTCATTCAATAACGAATGACTGTGACAACTGCACCAGTGCCTTATCTCTGGTTGCTATTATCCACACTCCTTGGTTATTGCATTTTACTCGTTCAGCTCGGTGTCCGTTACGAACGTCTGTATCAACAAAGTCGATTTCGTGTTTTTCCCGCTTCTTTTGTGTTCGTGTGTCTGTTTTTCGTGATTTTGTGTGCAGTTTATTTTTTTTCTCTGAAAAGTGCAAGTTGATTGTGGTGGATCTACAACCCGGTAAGTTTATTTCGAATTGTTCAGGGGGAGCACTAGCGTCAGATGGTTGGTAAGTCTCACGAGTCCTCCAATCGAGGGGGAGCAGGTAAGTGGAGTGTGTTTTTGGAACCCCCTCATGGCAATCTTTGAGGGGGAGTTTTTTTTTTGGTTTTTCCCTCGCATTTGTTTTCGTTTTTTTTCTCTTATTCGAAAAAGTCAAAAATATTTTATTTTTTTTACTTTAGAAAATTCCAAATTTATTTTTTCGTTTTTTTTCTCTCTTCTTAGTTTATTTATTTATTTATTATTGTGTTTGGTTTTTGATCGACCCACTGTTTCCCCGGCCCCCCCATAGCCCATACATGGCCCAAGCCCAAGCCACCTTCGGGGGTTTATAAACCCCGGTCGAACGGTTTTCTTCCTCATTCGATCGATATAAGGGTTTCTCTCATCTGAATCTCTCTCTCGCCCGGACCTCTCTTTCGACCGAACTCCTTCGACCGAATCCTTCGTCTTCATCTTCTACAATCGACAAGGTAGGTTTAATCAGGTTTCATTGTGTCCAGTATGCATCGATCGATTGTAATCGATCGATTTTAAGGTGTTCCCTGCTCTGGATTTTCCCCGAGGTTGGATCTGGTGTCGCTATGTCTTCTCCGGGGGTTTCCTCCGATCTAGGGTTACGCCCCGGTTGAACTCACCCCCGGTCGAATGCTCCGGTCTTTCCTATCCTCCGGTCAAAGACTATCTCCGGTCTTAAGAGACCTCCGGTCGAATAACCTCCGGTCTTATAAAATCCCCGGTCTTAGGTTACCTCCGGTCGAACACCCCATCCGATCCAACATATATCCGGTCTTATGAGACCTCCGGTCGAAGACCTTATCCGATCAAGCACTTATCCGGTCTTAGTAGAACCCCGGTGGAATCTTATCCGGTCGAATCCAAGTTTTTGGTCCTTAAAGTTATACCTTTTCATATGTGTGTTTATGAGATGTTTTTGGTGGTTATATGTGCTGGTGCAGTTCTATGCGCCGTGGTGACTGACCCTAATTCACGAGTAGGGTTTGTTCTTCCATTATTTTTTTGGAGTTAACATCCGTTGTGGTTTAAATCATGACTGTATAACTCCAACGACTATTATCTGTTTCCAAACCTGCGTACTAATCGATTAATTCTTCACAGGTACAATGGCACAAAACCAGCCACCAACGATTGATCCAATCGCAGATGCGGAACTGATTCCCGAGGATCAGTTCCTCCCTCTTACAGCCAATAACTACCATCTCGATGTAACCCAACCTGCTATTCAATATCAGGTCATCATCGAGATACTCAGGGGCCATCCAATCTCTTATGCTCTAACGGAAACTGCAACTGTACCAATCTTATACTTACAGCAGTTCTGGCGTTCTCTCCACGCGTTAGAGGCCGATGGTGAATTCCATCTTGAAGGTCGGATAGATCACACACCAGTGCTTCTCACATGTGATCTCCTCCGCCAATTCCTTCGGTTACCGACCGCTGGATCCATTCCAGGCCGAGAAAGCTTTGACCCGATGGTCACTGATGCGAATCTGTGCACAGACCTTCTCTCCTTAGGATACGACGCAGAACTTCGCATTCCATCCACCTTCAACCGCAAATACCTATCGACGATTTGGTACACGTTGTTCACCTACATCAATTGGTGCCTTTCATCTATAACGAAGGGCATTGATCAGACGAGCGCCCCGATTCTTCGCATATTTCACGCGGTGGCCTTCAATCGCTACGTGGACTTTGCCGACTATCTCTGGTTTGAACTCGTTCAAAGAGTTCGTTCAACTGCATCTCGCCGGTCAAATTTCATTCCATTCATGCGCTTCTTACAGATTGTTATTCGGAACTACATGAACCTGTATCCCGAGATACAACGCCACTCTACCCACCCGACTTGCCCGCAACATCCGACACGCAAGATACCTTCCCGCGCTGATCCAGAAGGTGTTGTCGCCCGACAAATCCCAGTCGGGGTACTAGATCATGCTCGTCCAACGGCACTGAGTGTGATAGCTTATAGGCACACACACAACATTCCAGCTCCTATGGTCCGACCAGGACCGGCAGGACCTGCCCAGGGAGCAAGACCTGAGCGACGTGAGGGTCCGCATCCACGAACGAGAGGCGGGAGCATCCGGATAGCTGGGGCTTCCGGATAGGTGTGTTGAGAGCTATTATCGTTAGGGGATCTGGCGTGTGCAGTGCCGTTGGAACGAGCCAGCCTAGTTCTTCAAGACAACCATCTTCGCCGACGCCAACCGCGACTCAAATGGCAGAAGAGGCAAGAGATTCTGAAGCCTTTCATGTTCAGTCCTCTTCTGTCGCCGCCACTGAGGAGACAACAGCGCATTCCGCCTCGGAGGAAGCTTCGGCCCAATCCGAGTCTGCGGCGGAATCAGTTTCAACCGACTCTGAGGAGACAGCCAATCAATCCGACAATGATTCGGACCCAGCCACAAACGTATCGGCATCAAATGAAGAGTCTTCTGACTCCGATGGTGACGATAATCGGCCCTCATCTGGAGAGTAAGGAGAGCGAAGGGAGTCTCAGTTGAAAATCAAGAAGTGAGCCGTGTGAGGGAAAGGCAGAGTAAAATACATTCCGAGAGTACACGAGTGACGGGACAACCTTCATCGGTTGTATCCCCCCTAGCCACGTCTATCCAGGTAGCCACATCTGCTACCCAGTCTCATGTGTTGGGACAGGGTATTGAAGAAGCCGCCGTGGACCTAGCGGCGCATTTGCACACCCCACCAAGCCACTCCACCATCTCTCAACAGATGGTGGTTTCACATTCTCACGGGGACGTAGCACATACGCTATCGGGCTCTCACTTGGAGGGTGCCGATATTGAAACAAGAGAACAGCTGCCCCCGTTCTCGACATCTTTGATTGCACGGAGTCTAGAGCCATTTGTTATACATGCCATTCCTAGGACACAAATTCCATTTTCGGCTATCGCCGGTAGCCTAAGTGGCCCGGCCGGAACACCCATAGTAAATCCGCCTTCGGGTAGTTTACGAGGATTGGGTGGAAGTCCTACCACGGCTATCATCACGCCAACCGTGAACGTAGGCGGCTCGACTTCTACAGTCGTAGCTACAACGGGAAGTCTAAGTGACCCCGGAGTTACCCCAACCGAGTTCGTCTCAAGGGAATACATGGACGGCGCCCTAAAGGCTGTCCAATCTATGATGAGGGAAGAGATGGACAACATCAAACGCATGGTCAAAGGCAAAGGTCCTGCGACTGCTCCTGAGCCCTCACCTATTCCACCTTCCCTACCCGCCACAGATCTTTCTATACTTGAGCTGAAATCCATTCTTCTTGCCAAATTACTAGCCCAGTCTCTAACCGAACCCACCCAGGATGCCGATTTGCTATCTCTACTTCGTTCTCAAGCCTCCACACCTACCCCACCAACCCCCCAGCATATTGTGTCTCCTGAAGCCTTCCAGATCCAGCAAGCTATGCTTCAGTCACTTCAGCAAACCATAGCTGTTTTGACTGAACGCCTATCAGCAGTGGAGGATACCTGCCGTAGCCAGGAAGAATGGCTCAAGCGCCGACATGATGATCAGGATGATCCTGATCACCATGAGGGGGAGAAGCTCCAACACCTATCTGAGCCGGAGACACACATAGTGGAATCAGAACAGGTTGAACAGGGTACGGGTTCCGGTACTCGATCTGAAGGGCAGGGACAGGAACGGGAACAGTGTATGGAGTTAGTGTTGTTTGATATTCCAAGGGTTGAAAAGCCTGAGGAATTTGATGAAGGTTCTCCGATAGTCCCTGAAGACTGGGCATTAATTCTTGATCCTAATGAAGTTTATGAACCGACGGAAGAATGTGCTAATACTGAACGAGCGCTGGTAGTCATACAAGCGGAAATAGATGAGATTTTTCATCCGGACTATCAGCCAGACGATGAGACTTCTGTTGCGGTTCCTCTTTTGACCTATTTTGTTGTTAATCCTGATCTTCCTGAAACAGATATTCCCGTCAGATCTCCTCCAGCATCACCGGTTATGGGAACAGAAAGTACTACACCAGTTCGTCCATCCAAGTGGGAAAGAGTCAGAATAAAAGTTCCTTTCCTTGAATAAAGCCAAAAGAATATTTTTGCCCACTGGATACGTAAGTATGATGAAGTTGTATTGCATGGTCTACAGTCAATGAAAAGCAAGGAATAGCAGCGTGAGCTCATATTCGTGTACAAGAAGTTTCAAGTCAAAAACAACAAGACAAAGCTGAAGATTACATCGGTTGATCAGATATTATCTACTTTCTTCATGAAAGTAAAGTATTCAGATTTCATGGTGACTAGAGAAGATGGTCAGAAGTATTGTTTTTCTGAAGCTGACATTCCGTATCTTGAACCACAAGATCTGCTGTTCATTCTTCGAGACTTAAAGACCAGAACTCACAGACCCGGGGAAGTCATTGATGCACTTGAGACAGTAAAGAGATATATGAAGTGTGCAATGAAGCTTGCCTCGGTGGAAGATTTTCAGATTGGGTTAGAAAGCAACCAGCCAAAGATTAATCTACTCAAGCCTGATCTGAAGATTCCGTCTGATGCCCAAAGTGTACCTGCATTTACTGTGATAAAGCTTCCAGAGTTCGGCATGACCTACTTGAACGACAAAGGAATTATGCGTTTCATTCGTTTTAATCAGATTGCCAGATTCTGTGACGGTACGTTGATGTTGCTGAAAGAAAAGTTGAAGCGTGCACTTGATAAAGATGAAAAAGGGGTTCAGCCTTTGGATCCTAAATACAAGCCACTTGTACTTGAAGCACTTGGTGTAATTGAAGAGCGACTGGAGTACAGGACTCAAATTCGATATTTCGAGATCAGCTTTGGTTTCCGAAAAATTTATGTTCCTAACTGGCGCGAGTATCAACTTCTATTTAAAGGGGGAGATTGTTAGGACTATTTTGTTGGTTAAATAGAAGTTCAGGGTATTTTATGTCAAGTTTTCATAGGTGTAAGCTTGTTGGGTCTAAAAGCCCATAAGCCCATTAGGCCTGCGAGCCTACGTATTTAAAGTTAATTCTATTTCATTTGTTAGTTTAAGAAATTCATTATTCAGTTTTCTAGTCATTAGGTTTACATACCCTAATCAGAAATTCTCTCTGTAAACCTTAACTCTTTGAAGTATTTTTAATCATATGACTAGTTGTTGTGGCTTATAATTTGTTCATCATTGTTCATTATTACTTGTGATTGCACTGTACTGGGATCTACACGAAACATCATGGATATGATTGCTGGTTTGGGAGGTTTTGCAGCTGCGTTAGACTCTTCTATGTTATGGGTTATGAACGTCGTCCCCATTTTGGTAGAGACGAACACTCTTGCAGTCATTTACGAGAGTGGGCTCATTGGCATCTATCATGACTGGTATGGAAAAACTGAGAAGACATTTTATTTCAAAAATATCATAAAAAATAGTTGTTAGGGTGTCCAAATTAATACATCCTAATTAATTATAACACTTTTTGTTGTAGTGTCACCATGAACTCCGGGACTCGAATTAAAGAATGTTAATTAACGAGTAAAAATTTATTGCAGGTGTGAAGCTTTTTCAACATAGCCAAGAGCATATGATCTCATTCATACTGACAATCTATTCAGTTTATACAAGAACAAGTAAGTTGAAGATGGCAACCGGATGATCAAGATTTGCGTCAATATTTCTCTTGAATTTGGGACCAAATAAACAAAATTCACGACTAAAACGTTAATTTTGGAGACGATATGATATCAAGATTGATTTTGTTATTTAATTCAAATGTAGATGTGATTTTGAAGACATTCATCTGGAAATGGATCGTATCCTACGGCCAGAAGGCACTGTTGTTATGCGTGTTGAAGATAGTTGGGGCAATGAGATGGGATGCAAAGCTGATGGATCATGAAGATAGACCCTTTGTTTCTGAGAAAAGACTGGTTACTGTAAACAATATTGGGTGTTCAATGGAAACTACTCAATTAGAAGAGTTCATGCTTTATAGTGATCCACATAACACACTTAATGTATAAGTTGATAAGATACTTTCAGAAGTCTTAAATAATTTTTTTGAACACTTTTGAAATAAATTGTGGTATTAGTCTTTTGTTATGACAATATTTTGAAAAAAGAATGTCTTAGAAAAATAAGTGGCTTGTAAAAAAATTTGAACCTATGGTAATTAACATCTATCCTTATATTATTTTTACTTTTTGGATCCTACTTTTACCACAAGACAGACATGCATTTTCGACAGAAAGATATGTCGGAAATAGATATTAACGGCGGATTTCTGGCGGATTCAACTGTCGCAAGAACCCTCACCCCAAAATCCATTTTCCGGCAATTTTTCGGCGAATTTAAAAGTTCTGGCGGATTTTTTCGTCCGAAATATGTCGTTTTTTTCCCGGTTTTCTTAAAAAGTTTGAGCTGATCAAGTTTACTTAATCAATTTAATTAAATCAAGTTTCCAATTTTCTTAAATTTTTCGTCACAAATGTTCACCACGATATAGTTATTTTAAAGAAAAAAAATAGTAACGGATTTGTGACAGATTTCCGACGAATTTTTGTGGGTGTTGATTTTTTTGACTTTTTTCAATTCGTCAGAAATCTTGGAAAATCCAACGGTAACGGCGGTCAGAATTGTTGCTTGTACGTATTCCTATATCAACAAAAAATTTGAGGTGTTTTCACGAGTTATGTTCTATTACTGGGGAGTTTTCTTAGTCTTAAATCATTTTGGTTTCGATTCTACATTTTTTCATTATAAAGTTGCTAAAATAACATTTTTGTGAAGTCTTTTAAGCATTGTAATTAAAAATAACTATTTTTAAAATGTAGCCTGTTTAGATAAAAGTCCGTCTCAATCAAATATGTTGGACAAAAGCAATTATACATGTTAAAAACAGTCAATATTCAATATATATAAGTAGATTTAAGTTCAAATGAGAACAATATTAACCAAATAAGATAATATGAAAAACAGTAATTTTACACTAAAATCACGTATAAAATCGCATATGATTCACACAACTTTGATCGTAATCTAAAGTCGCAGGCCAAGCCGCCTGCATAGTACCCTTTCGTTGACCCTTGGTGTAAAACCATATGTGATTTTACATGTGATTTGGTCGTTTTTGTATTCTCTTATTTAGTTATTGTTCTTGTTTAAACCTCTTATTATGTAAGTAACCATGTACGTATCTATGTATATGTATGTATATGTGTGTATACGAAGTAAATTTAGGTGTGAAAAGGATATTATCCAAGGTACATTCCACTGTTAAATAAATAAGGGTATATTGGTAAAAGTGACATCTTTCCTTTCCTTTCTCTTCTACTCGAGAACATGAAAATTTATTTTATTTCCTTCCCTTTCGTTTCTTTTTCTTGAATCTCAAGAACACAAATACAAATATTTTTTTCTTTTCTTTTCTTTTCCTTCCCTTTCTTTTCTTTTCTTTCCTTCCAAAACTCGAGAACACAACGTAAAAGTCTTCTTCTCACTTACCGGATAAGGTTCCCGTTTCTTGCTATACCTCTTACCAGGTACGTAAAATTCTCGGTTCTTGTCATGCTCACCCAAATAAGTAACAACCCTAGTAAGTGATTATCCGGTAACGTTTGATAAAAGCCCCTTAAGTGGCTGAAAACTTATCAAAATCATCTGATCATTATAATGAGAAACATATAATTCAAAACAACGAGTTTACAAATTAAATATTTGTTCGTCTTTCAAAATTTCATAAATTGCCTTTAATATTTGGTAAGTTTTTCTTTTATAAAAACAATATAAGTTCCTGGTAATAAATAGATGACGAGTTAGCAAAAGAATCAAATTATTTGGTAAGTCCACTTTCTAAAAATATACTCCTTTCGTCCTAAAATAAATACTATCTATAATGAAAAAGACACACAATTTTAAGAATATGTAATTATTATACTTTTTAATTAACAAAGTTTAATTTTACCCTTAATTATAAAAAGAGAAAATTTCTTATTTTATAATTAAGGATAGAATTAGAAAGTAGACATTTACTTTTGAAAGTAAACACCTACTTTAAGACAAACTAAAATAATTAATAATATGAATACTTATCTTAGGATAGAAGAATTATTAAAATTACTTTAATAGATGATTTAAATAATGCTTACATTTGTAAAGTCGTCATCTACCCCATTTTAGCTTTTTGACACACCAAATATTGTAGTGGTTGAAATAAGCCAAAAGTGGACTTTGGAAAGCAAAAAAAGGTCAAAAATGTTGATACAAGTCAAAGTTAAAAAGTCAAAATTAGGTCTCTTTTCATAGAGGTTGAAAGAAAGATCATTCTTTGAGTGCTATAAGTTGAGACACTAATGAAGCATAAATATGAGTAGAGATGCATAAGGTATTATGTTTTAGTGAGTAAAAAAGGTCCAACATTTTTTTAAGTAGAAACCGGGATTTAGGGTTGAAGAAAGGTCCGATTGACTTTTTCAGGTTAGGGTAATTTCGGTCAAGGCATAGGCATATGGACGGAGTCAGAGTTCTAGTTTAGAGGGACTAGAAGATGTCAAAGTAAATAAATTTAACTTGTTGATTTAATATATTCAAACAAAATGTTAATGTAAGATATTTTTTTTTTACCAAACATATAAGGCATCATAACAGACCAAAATGTTGCCACCAAAAATACTACAACCAAAGGCTAAAACAACCCAAAAACAAAACAGGAGCAACACCAACATAGTTTGTGAGAAGACTTTGAGATATGCGATTAATGTTCGTAGTCGTAAGTTTCTCAAGACTTTGAGAAGAAACTTGAGATGTGATGAGTGCGTAGATAAAACAAACAAAAAACCATTAACATTGTGGCTCTTTTTATGAAATGTTAGTAGAGAGAAAAATGTTTTTATATTGTAATTTAATTGAAGCTTAAAATGTATTTTTATCATCAAATTAACTATTAATTTTCCTAATTTATAACTATAACACAAATAATGTCAAATTGTATATTGTATACATGAACGAAAAATAGATTTCATAACATCTTCAAGAAAAATGACATCATGCAAATTATGATCCAAAAAATGATATTTACAAAATCTTAATTTATATATTTTTGAACTTTGTACAATGATATTACTATTGAATAAGTTTATTTTTTATTTTTGATGTAATAATATTTTTTGTTTCTAAATGTAAATACAGTAAAGAAAATGTTAATAATAATAAAAACATAAATATTAAAATTTCAAATAAAAATAAAAATCAATTAAATAAAAAAGAACAAAAATACAAGACCAAATAAGCTCCTCCAAATATTAACAACCACCGGGCAACGCCCAAAACCAACTGAAACAGACAAGGACAACACTCGGCCAAGCAGCGAACCACCCGCCAGCACCAACGAGCACAACTTGACGTTCCAACCGAGACCCACAGCTGCAAAAACGAACCTTCAAGGCCGTCGATCAACTGCAACAGATGCTGATTTTTGTTCTGGATTGGATCGGGTTTCGAGGTCACTAAGCTCAGGCTTTTTAGAGCGGGACTTAGGATGGTGTTCGGGTTTAGACTTTTTTGCATCTGTAAATATGACATATCAACACCTATAGAAAATTTGGTTATTGTATTTTGGTCCTAAATATGTATTTATTAAAATTGCTATATTTGTTTTTTTAACATAAAGATAACACCGATTTTTGTTGCATAACCAAAAGCCTATTCTTGTGGAAAAATTAGTTGGAGTAATATTAAGTTTTGTTATATAACAATATTATAATAAGTTGTTAAGATTAAATTAAACAATCCTACAAGCTCATTACGATGTTATAGCAATCATGAATACTACAAAAAAAAATGGATATAAATGTGGTTTTATCACCTTGTTACTCTCTTTTGGAGATTCTTCACTATAACGCCTAAATATTGCACACCATAATTTGTCTGACTGTCTTACCTTACAGAATCATTGCAACGGTTAACATAGTTTCGAAGTCATGTGCTGACGTCATGACATGTCTTTTTAGAGCATGATAGAAACCAATATATCTTATTTTATTAGATCTTGGTAATTCTTTTTTTTAATAGCAACAAATCACATTTATTACCAACCAAACCAAGTAACATTACAAGAGGTGGGATAAACCCGACCGAATCAAAGATAGCCAAAATTACCGAACTAAGCTTATACTAAGAGAAATCAATATAAGTGAAAAGTTTGCGAGCAGTAAACCCATCCAGCCAATCATGAGGATCTAACTCGAGTCCCCCTAATCGACCCCATCACCCACTCGTTCTCCCCTCGTGAAAGCACCTCGAACCTGCCCCCTCTTAGACAGCCCACACGAACCAGTACCTCTCGGCAGCAGCACCTCCCGCCTCCTTACATACCCCCTTCCATATTTCACGAACCGTTGGGGTCCGACAGCCACAATACCCAGTTCAAAGCTAACTCATTGTCCCTCCTTGTTATCCATTCAAACGATTTTAACTGTAAATCAAAGAAAAGATCCACTACCGCTCTACAATCTTTCTCAAAGATCACTTTATTCCAATTTGCCCAAATGAGATAGACCACACACCATAGCACCATTGCCCACCTCTTCAACCCTTTTGTATTAATGCCCATTTTCCCTCCAACTCCAAGAAGATCATTCAAGGTGCTCACCGAATCCAAGTTTATATTCCACCATCTCCCCATAAGTTTCCATAGGGTCTTCACCTCTTCACAATTGACGAGTGTGTGATCCACCGTTTCGACCTCCTTTCCACATCTTGGACAAAGGATGGAATTTAATTCATTACCCATCTTGTTGGAATTCTCCCAAGTTTTTCTCTCCACAAAAATATGCAAATTTTCTTCGGAATAGATTTCACCCAAGTAGTTGCCGCTACGTTTTCGTCTACCTCTACTCGTTTATCCTCTATCAAACCTCATAATTTTTTGACCGAGAATCCCCCTTGGGGATCCAACCTCTATAATGCCCGGTCCTCACATCCTTCTTTAGGTATATAATCCATGATCACATTTCTAAGTTCCTCTAACTCCCCAATTTCCCTTTCCTACCCCCATTTCCACTTCCAACGTTCTCCTTGTTGTTCCTCTTTTTCCTTCACCGACACCTTCTTATTCATTTCAAGTTGATAGAGCCGATTAAATCTCTACTTAAGTCTTTCATTTGTCGCCCATTTATCCTCCTAAAAACGTTTACCCAAGTCGTCCCCCCTCTTGTTTCCCAAAAGACCCCGAAAATAGTAGGCCTTCCATATCGATCACCTTCCCTACCTTAATAATATTTTCCCAAATCGAGTCCCCCCCTCGATCCCCTGATGCTCCCTCATTAAACCCCCCATACCATCTGTAAATACTCTTAATAATATTTACCCATAGTGCCCCTTTTTCATTATAAAACCTCCACCACCATTTGCTAAGAAACCCCCAATTTGCCTCCTTTAGACCACCAATATTCACCCCCACTTCCAAATGAGCCCAAAAACCTATCCCACTTAACCCACACGCAACCTTTTCTCATAATGTCCACCTCACCACTCCCCCCCCCCCAAAATGACATATCACCCTCCCTAACAATTTCAACACACCTATCGGGGTACGAAGCAACGAAAAATAATATAATGAAACACTCCCAAGAACCGACCTCACCAACGTCCATCTTCCTCCGAACGTGATCATTTTTTATTTCCATGTCGCTAGTTTATTATTCATTTTTTTCAATCACCGATTTCTAATGCGAGAGTCTACTCATTGACGAACCCACTAGAAGCCCAAGATATGTAAAAGTCATTGTACCACTTCCACATCCCAAACCACACGCCCACAATTGAATTTCTTCTTCCGGTACACCCACACCATAGATTTTACTTTTACTTAAATTCAACTTTAGTCCCGAGACCGCATGAAAAGATTTCAAAATTTTCATAAGATTTATTATGTTGGATGAATTCCAATCCCCAAAGAATATAACATCGTCTGCATATTGAAGATGATATATCATTATCTCTTCCTTTCCGACTATTATGCCTTGGAACAACCCTTTTTACACGACTTCCTTTATCATGATATGTAGTCCTTCATCAATTACCAAAAATAGGAAATGAGCTAAAGGAACCCCTTGCCTTAACCCCCTCTCCATTGGAAATTCTTTAGTAGGAGCCCCATTTACCAAAACTGAAATCTTTGCTGACTTCAGACATGCTTCTATCCATTTTCTCCATTCTAGCCCAAACCCCATATCTTTCGATCCATCCAAAAGAAAAGACCACTCCACCGAATCGTATGCCTTTTTCAAAGTCTACTTTAAAAATTAAACCCTTCTTGTTATTTCTTCTCAAGAAGCCACCGTCTCATTTGCTATAAGAACCCCGTATAGGATAGACCTACCTCATAAAAACACGCTTTGCTCCTTATTAATTATCCTCCCCATTACCGTCTTCATCCTATCCGCCAAAATTTTTTGATCACTTTGTAGAGTACCCCAATAAGACTTATTGGTCTAAACTCGTTTAGACCAATCGGATTTGGATTTTTTGGAATTAGAGTCAAGAAAGAGGCGTTGCAACCTTCACTAATTTCCTCCTTTTCCCAAAACCAATCAATCACCGCCATTAGATCGCCTTTTAATATCTCCCAAAATCTCTTTAAGAAGCCTATTATAATACGTCCGGCCCTGGAGATTTGTTGCTACCGCATTCTTTCACCGTGCTCCATACCTCCTCTTCTGATATTCTTCTTTCTAAGAATGTAGCTTCCTCCATCGTACGTTTCTTCCTACGATCCACTTTCAACTTTGGAGATTGGTTCCGTTTTCTAGCATACTTGTCTTTGAAAAAATCGAACACATATTCCTTTATCTTTGTTGGTTCCTCTGTCCATACCGCATCAATGTGTAGACCATGAATCTTATTTTTCCTTTCTCTACTTTTTATAACCGAATGAAAGAATTTGGAGTTCTCATCCCTTCCTTAGCCCATTTGATCTTAGCCTTTTGTCTCGCCATTGCCACAACTTTTTCCTCCAACTCTAACCATTTCTTCCGTGTATCTAGCCACCATCTTCTATCATCATCCCCTAACGTCTTTGCCTCGACTTCTATCTCCTGTTTTTTCACCTCATCTCTCTTGGCCACCAAATTTCTATCTACCTCTCCCCATTTTTCTTTGCACCAACCCCTCAAATCAATTTTTACATTCTTAAGTTTATCTCGGAATTTACAATCCGGTTTCCAAGAAGATATCTCCTTAGCCCATGCCTCTTTTACTACACTTTCTATGATGTCCTGTTTTAACCAAGCATCATAGAATTTAAAAGGTGTCGGTCCAAAGTCAACCCGCTTATCACCAAGCATGATCAGTACGTGGTATGACCATTTCCTTTCCAAGTCTTTCGTCCCCAAGTTTTTCCAAAGTGATCCGAAAATTCGCTCGTAGTTAAGAATCTATCCAGTTTGCTAAATTTTTTTCCATCGCCACTCACTCTTGTAACTTTTCTCCCCCCAATCGGACTTCAATAAGTTTGTTTCTTTGAATAAAATCATTAAACTCCTCCGTACCTTTGATATTTTTTTCGAGTTCAATCTTTCGTGCGAACCCCGAACTTCGTTCAAATCTCCAAAGATAACCCATCTTACCTCTTCCTTTGCATAAAGACAGTCCAATTTATCCCAAATTTCCACCCTTTCTTTTTGATCCCGAGGTCCATACATATTTATACAACCAACCAGTCCCTCTATTTTTTCCCACTTCCCTATCACAACAACAAAATCTTCGTCTTCTACCACATACTCATAATGGAAAGTATTCCTATTCCAGATTAATAGCAACCCCCGATCTTCCCGAGGCTACCACTTGAGCAAAGTCCACATCATTTCTACCTCAGATATTTGCGACATATGGAGTTGATAGTCTCTAGGCTTTCGTTTCCTGTATACCAATCATACTGGAATTTTCTTTTTTACAAATCTATTTTCCCCACTCTCTCTTATTGTTCGACCTTAGTCCTCTCACATTAAGCGAAACAATCTTCATAGTAAAATATAACTAAACGAAACTTACCAGGAATTGCCAGATTACAAGCTGTTGTCTTCCTCCCTCCATCTCCATCATCTAATCCCTTTTCCCATTTCATCCCAATTTTGCTCCCGAATTCCTTTAACCCCTCTATTGCCTCCCCACTCTTCAACGATTGTTTGAAATTTGTCAGGATCTAATTCTTAACAAGAATAATGAACTCAAAAACAATATTAAAGGAGTTTGCGGAATAACACTTTAATATTCAGAATATCAATGAAACAGTGAATATGAATCACAACTTGTAAACTTTATTGAAAGATTAAAGCTACAAGTTTTCAAACAAAACCTCAATATTGATGAACAGGCTCACCAATACGAATTCTACTTCTCTAGAATTAGGATTATAAACCTTGAGGTTAATTCTCTCTATCAAAACAAAAACTCAAAAAATTACTTTCTAAACTATTCTGACTAAGTCTATACATATACTGAAAATAAAAGATAATTACAAAATATAAAAGATCTTCAGTATAATCTTCAATAATTATCTCCAAGATTTCCATGAATATCTTCAATCAATACAGCTGTCTTCATTGCCATACGAAGTCTTCATCTCATAAGCAGTACTAACCATGTTCAGCAGTATTAATGAAGTTGGCAGTAGTAACCCTTAGCAGTACTAACTACTAGCAGTACTAACTATGCTCAGCAGTAGTAACTTCATCAAGCAATATTAATCTTGTTTAGCAGTATTAATCTGTCTCAGAAGTACTAACCATGTTGTGCTAGCAGCATTAACCATACTTGTGCAAATTCTGAATTCCCAACAATCTCCCCCTAACCTGACTTTTGAGAAGAGAAGTCAAGTTCTTCATTTATAGTCTTCAAGATGCTTTCAACACTACTGCTTAGTTTCCCAAATTCGGATCCAGGCCCAGACTTTGATTAATTGTTCTTCTTACCACAATACTGGCCATTTCTGATTCCTTTGCACATACTAGCTTAGCTTTCAGCATCCCATTCAGCTTCTCCTTGCTATGATCATACACTTTGTCCACTAGGTAGTACTCATGATAACAATTATCAATTGTGATCATGTATACACCACAGTTTTCAAAGAGTATCCACTTATCAATCTTCTTAAACCCATACTCTTGATGTAGATCCTTGATTCTGTAAACCACTTTTTCTGGTTCAAACATCATACAAAGATATTCCATTGCAATCTTGAGTAGACTTTCTTCAGTTCCTTTCAAAACATGTTCATAAAGCTTTATTCCCACCTTATGCATCTCTTCAAGATCAGCTCTGGAGCAACTTCTGATTACTTTCCCCCAAGTTGAATATACTTCAAGTACATCACCAAGTCTTTTAAGCCTGAAGTAATCCTTTCTGTTGTCTCTCAGAATGTCCCAAAAGATGACTTCTGGTGCTTTCACAGAAATGGGAACAACCTGAACTGGTTCTATTACAGTCAGATAAAGACCCACTTGCTCATCAGATTGCTTATTGGACTGCTCTGGGTTCTGCACAGATTCTGCTGAAGGTGTAACTGAAGGTTCTGCCTCTATTTTAGCTTCTTCAACCCTTGGCTTCTTGGACTGTTTCTTGGAAGCTATGGTCTTTACTCTCTTTGCAGATTTCATTTCCATACCAACATTCTCTTCTTTAGTGTCTTCAGCCTTTTCTTTGGTAGGAGTGACTTCCTCAGGGAATGGTTGTTGAATGTTTAGATCATGTCTCTCCTTCATCCTTCTTTCAGCCTCTTCCCTTTGTGAGGAGTCCCCTTGAAGCTTAGCCATTTCCTTTTTATAGAGCTCCTCAACTTGATTGTATGCCATATTAGTAAACATCTCTCCTTTGACACCAATTGAACCTTTCAGGAAATTTATCATTTTTCTCCTTTCCTGATTGGCCAAAAAGGTCTTGGAAGGTTGTCTTTTCTACTTTTTGACTGGCACTCTTTTGACTGGTATTTTCTTGACTTCAACTGCAGTTTTTATGCTCTTTTGATATTCTTCATTGAGCTTTCTGGCCATCTCCAGTGCAAGCTCTCTGTCCTTCTCTGATTGGAGTTGTTCCTCCTTTTCCATCTCAGCTTGGAGTTTTTTTGCTACTTCTTCATCTAACTCCACCTGGTTCATCTTCTTTGAAGGTTGTTCAGATTCAACCATCTTAGCTTTACCCTTTGCATCCTTCAAACCTGCCTCACTTCTTTCTTTTCTCTTCTTTTTAAGGCCTCCTTCATTGATGACCACTCCCTTGGCCTTTTGAGTAGCCTTAGGAGTGTCATTCTTTGCTTTTACCAAAGTTTCTGCTATTTCCAATTCTTCAACAGATAGCCCTGTTACTGCTGCTACCTACTTTGTTACTGCTGCTGCTTGAACCTTATCTGTTTCTACTGCTTGTGCTTCTGTTTCTGCAGCTTTCTCCCCCTTAACATCAAATCCCATCTCAGATGTACTTTCCTTTTCTGCTTCAGCCTCTGAATTCTCCCTCTTGTTGAAAGCATCATTAGCATTTTTCCTCTTCTTCAAAAGAAACTGCCTTCTCCTTTTCTTTTGTACCAATCTTGTCACCATTTTCTTCAACTTGGTAATCTGTACTTGTTGAGACAGAATTACCATTTTCATTTCTTCTATGTCTTTTCCTTGTTTGATGACATCCAGATTGATGTTGCTCATTGTTTCCATCAATTCATTGTAGTCATATTTCTCCTCACCTTCTCTAGGAGTGTTACCCCCTTTTGAAGGATCATGGGATCTTTTAGTAGTGGAAGTCTTCTGCCTAGCAGAAGCACCCTCCACCCCCTTGGTTTCTTGGCACCGGGGACCTTTGAATGATTGCTCATTCAAAGTTGCCATGGGGGAGGTCTTATTGATGTTACCACTGTCCTCCTCTGTGCTAGCAGGAGTAGTGGCAGCCTGCTCACCCATATGCCCATACATCTCCTCATTGAGCAACTCCTTGGGGTTGGGAGACACCCCTGTGGTTTCCCTATAGATATTCTCTAATGGAGAATTCTCCATTAGAGGGCTTAAAGGCTTTGTGGGTGAAGGTACAAGAAGGGAAGGAGCCATCTTTACCTTTTTCCTGATGTATGTATTGGTGATTGGTGAAGTTGGTTTTTGAAGAAGGGACTGTGGGATTGATATACTGATTGAAGGTTGGGATTGGCTTTCAGTGGGATGGTCTAATGAGGGCCTTGACTCTGAAGCCATACCTTCTGGATTGTGGGACACCACCATCATTGTTGAGAACAATGGGGTGTCAACTCCTTCCGAGTCTAATGGAGATCTCTTCATATTTGAAAAGACCTTACCTTTGGGGATTTTAGGTACATATACCTCATCAAATTGAGGCATATCCGTCAATTCATTGGTTATAACTGCCTGTACAAATCTTGGGTACATATAAAAACTCTTTTTGTTTCCCAAGTTTGACACAAGGTCATTGAAAATCATTTTTGAAAAATTGTACTTTCTGGCAGTGGCCAAGCAGACCAAAGCATAAGCAATGGTACTACTGAACTCACCCCATCCAGTAGTCTTTTTGGAAATACAGTGCATCAGGGTATGGACAAAGAACCGCCATTGGGGAGAAAATTTAGCTTTTGAGAACTTAAAAACACCCAATGGGCCTCCATACCCCATTCTAGTAAGAGTTGAAAACAGTTCATCATTAGAGATAGATGAGATACCTGAGGCATCGTCTAGACGTATACTAATGTGAATTACCTCTTCAGAAACTGTCAAGGGTTTGTCACACACCCTTGTCTTGATAACTTGCACACCATTTTCAGTAACAATGGTGGCATTTGCCCAGAATTGTTTCTGGTGCTCAATGTAGATGGATGGTGACACTGTAAGGGCATACGCGATATGGCTTGTTTTGAGAAAATCGACTATCTGGTGAAATCCATCAGCCTGCTTCGGCTTTTGAAGCATCGCGATTTCGTTGTGCTCATCAATGAACGCCATGGATGCCATTGAGCTTTAGTGTTCTTGCCTGAAACTTACTAGGTGTTTGAGAGAAAAATTTTTTAGAGAGAAGATGAATAGTATTCAAAGAGTCGTTATGAGCTTTTAGGCGGGCAAAAAGGATATTTATACAATTCGGGACATTAGCAGTATTAACCACTAGCAGTATTAACCACTAGCAGTATTAACTAACTAGCAGTATTAACTGAGAGCAGTATTAACCACTAGAAGTATTAACTAACTAGCAGTATTAACTGCTATAGAAGAACTAAGTACCCATTCAAAACAACCTGAAACACTTAAACACACAGGGGTTAATAGGACCACTTTAAAGAAAGTAACTAAGGAGGAATCTATATAGGTATATAAAGAGAATGAGAATATACTTATTCATTGTTCATCATGCCCACACTTGTGACCAAGAATGTGAATCTACCCACATCAAAAGCTTTTGTGAATAGATCAGCAAACTGGTTAGTTGTGTGTACTTTCTGAACCTGAATTAGCTTCTTCTCATTACAGTCTCTGATAAAATGGTACCTTATTTCTATATGCTTTGTTTTTGAATGCTTGACAAGATTATTAACAATGCTAATAGCACTGCTGTTTTCTATGAAAATAGGAGTGTGAATAAATGTCATACCATAGTCCATCATTTGATTCTGAATCCATAGCACTTGTGAGCAGCAGCTTGCAGCAGCTATGTATTCGGCTTCTGTTGTTGAGGTGGACACTGTAGTTTGCTTCTTACACTGCCATGATACTAGTCTTGTACCCAAAAACTGACATCCTCCAGTTGTAGACTTTCTGTCCAAGTTAGCTCCACCCAGGTCACTATCTGAATATGCAAGTAGGTTGAATGGTGAGTCATGAGGATACCACAGTCCTAATATGGGTTGACCTTTGAGATATCTGAATATCCTCTTGACTGCTTGAAAATGTGATTGCTTTGGCCTAACTTGAAATCTTGCACACACACAAACAGGGAACATGATATCTGGTCTAGAAGCTGTGAGATACATGAGGGAGCCAATCATGGATCTGTAGTGATGAACATCCACATCCTCCCCCTCAAGATCTGCAGTTATCTGTTTGTGTGTCTCCATGGGTGTGCTTGCAGGCTTGGAATCTGAGAATCCAAACTTGGTTAAAATGTCCTGCACATACTTGGTTTGGCTTATGAAGATTTCATCTTGTTGCTGCTTAACTTGTAGCCCAAGGAAGAAAGTAAGTTCACCCATATAACTCATCTTGAATCGCTTATGCATTAATTCTTCAAAATCTCTGCACAATTGATCTTTTGTGGATCCAAAGATGATGTCATCCACATAGATTTGTACTAACAGGATGTCCTTCTTCTTCCTTTGAATGAACATAGTCTTGTCAATGATTCCTCTCTCAAAACCATTTTCCAAGAGATAGGTAGACAAAGTTTCATACCAATCTCTTGGTGCTTGATGTAGTCCATACAGTGCTTTCTTCAATTTGTATACTCTGTCAGGATATTTGGGATTTTCAAACCCTGGAGGCTGACAGACATATACTTCTTCTTCAATTTTACCATACAGAAAAGAACTTTTCACATCCATTTGGTAGACTTTGAACTTCATGAAAGAGGCATAGGCTAAAAATAACCTAATGGCCTCAATCCTGGCCACTGGTGCAAAAACCTCTTCATAATCAATTCCTTTTTCTTGAGTGTACCCCTGTGCTACCAATCTAGCCTTGTTCTTGATCACTATCCCTCTCTCATCCTTCTTGTTTCTGAAAATCCATTTTGTCCCTATAACTCTGTATCCTTTAGGCAGTTCTACCAAATCCCATACATTTTGCAGTACAAACTGCAGCAGTTCTATTTGAATCTCTAATTGATTTTTCCCCCACTTCCAGTAATTTGTGTCATACATATGCTGAAGTTCATTGGCCTTGTAAGCCTTGATTTGATCTTCAAACTTCTCAACAATCACCTTATACTCTCTTATATCTCTTTCTAACCTTTTAAGGTCGTCACACATGCTTTGGTTATGATCCATGTACTTTTGTACAGTCTGAAGACAATCTTTGGTGCACAGTTTAGTTTTTACCTCAGTTGGAATATCTGTGCTGGAAGATTCTGAGACTTCTGCCATCAGGTCTTGATTCTGAACAACTTCTTCTGCTTGATCACTCCAATCAAATCCTATTCCTTCTTGAGAAACAAGAGCTTGAGTGGAGTTTCTGTTGCTTTGGAAGCTTGATGAATGTGCTTGCTGATGATTACTGCCATGTTGTTGAGGAATTCCTCCTCTGCATTCTCTTGCAAAGTGTCCCATTTTGTGGCACTTGTAGCACTCCACCTTTGACTTGTCAAACCCAGCACCATCTTCTCTCCTCTGAGAAAAGTTGTTCCTACCAGTCCTCTTTATGAATCTCTTGACCCTCATAGTTAGCATAGTCATCTGCCACTTTATATCCATCTCCTCAAGGTCATCTGCATTAATTTGTTCAAGATCATCATTAATTAAACCAGAATTGGCATGACTAGCAAGAAAATCTTCTAATACATAGTCATTAGATACATCCTGCTTAGATACATAAGCAGTACTAACTGATTCTGCATTAGCATCAGAAACAGTAGAAGAAGAAGATGATAAGAGAGCAACATTATGAGTGTATCCAGATGGTCTTTTCTTGGCTTCAACTTCAGCCTCAAACACCCTTAAGTCATTATAAAGATCATCTAGTTCTTTGTCCTCCAACTTGTCATCCTGTCTGAAAGAGACAATATACATGATCCATTCATCTCCAAGGGACCTCAAGAACTTTCTATTTACATCATCTTGATCAATCTGCACTCCAACAGTAGCTAGTTCACCAATCAGCTTGTTAAACCTGTCAAAAGTTTGAATCATGAACTCATTCTTAGTTGACATGAAGTTTTCATATAGTTGCTTCAAAATAGCCTTCTGATTTCTCTTGGTACTTTTGGTACCAGAGAATCTCTTCTCTAGAGTATTCCAAAGCATCTGTGCATCAGTGCAGTTGCAGAATTGGTGTTGATACTCATTGGGAATAGCCAAGAGCAGTATGCTTAAGGCTTTCATCTCTGTCTGCCTTATCTTCCTCTCTCCATCAGTCTTTGATGGAATTCTTTTTCCATCTGGTCCAATCTTTCCTTCATTAGATGGGTCATTCTCAATGATGTCCCACATAGAGTAATCTGTGAGAAGGATGTATTGCCTGATCCTAATCTTCCACATGTCAAATTCATTAGATCTGAGCATTGGAACCTTTGAGACCAGAACACTATCACTTGAACTGTCCATGATGATTGAAGGTTTCTGAGAAAGAATGGTGATTGAAGGTTTCTGAGAATACTGTGCTCTGATACCACTTGTCAGGATCTAATTCTTAACAAGAATAACACTTTAATATTCAAAATATCAATGAAACAGTGAATATGAATCACAACTTGTAAACTTTATTGAAAGATTAAAGCTACAAGTTTTCAAACAAAACGTCAATATTGATGAACAGGCTCACCAATACGAATTCTACTTATCTAGAATTAGGATTATAAACCTTGAGGTTAATTCTCTCTATCAAAACAAAAACTCAAAAAATTACTTTCTAAACTATTCTGACTAAGTCTATACATATACTGAAAATAAAAGATAATTATAAAATATAAAAGATCTTCAGTATAATATTCCATAGTTATCTCCAAGCTTTCCATGAATATCTTCAATCAATACAGCTGTCTTCATTGCTATACGAAGTCTTCATCTCATAAGCAGTACTAACCATGTTCAGAAGCATTAACCATGTTCAGCAGTATTA
The DNA here is from genome assembly GCA_023525745.1 of Arctium lappa. Classification (NCBI taxonomy): domain Eukaryota; kingdom Viridiplantae; phylum Streptophyta; class Magnoliopsida; order Asterales; family Asteraceae; genus Arctium; species Arctium lappa. The sequence goes on along the minus strand of CM042047.1, from coordinate 154,255,692 downwards.
ATGAAGTTGGCAGTAGTAACCCTTAGCAGTACTAACTACTAGTAGTACTAACTATGGTCAGCAGTAGTAACTTCATCAAGCAGTATTAATCTTGTTTAGCAGTATTAATCTGTCTCAGAAGTACTAACCATGTTGTGCTGGCAGCATTAACCATACTTGTGCAAATTCTGAATTCCCAACAAAATTGATACTTGTATTGAATTTGATGCTCCTTCACCACTCGATTTTTTGTGCTATGCCTTGGTAGACCCTCCAGTTCTAGATGCCTTCTTCTGATTTCCTTTAACCTGGTTGTTGTTTCTTGCCATCTGCTTAATGAAATGGAAACTTAATCTTCCTCTTCCAAATACACATCTATCTGATTTTCTAGTTTTTGATTTTTCTCCCAAATTGTTTTGTCCACTTTGTCGGTCTTCTCTAATCGAATTGGTATTCTTACCTTTATGTGGTTTTTGTTCGATCTCTCCTCTATCAGTCTGAGTCCTCTTTTTTGAATTTCCTTCTAACCCACTTTGGGCCCTTTCTAAATTATTATTATTGAAATGAGAATTGGCTCTGATTTTTTATGTCCATCTTTATCTCCAATCTTCTTGTTAGGCCCGCAATAACCATTGTCTTTTGGCCCAACACATAGGCCCACACCCTCTTTCTTCCTCATACGTTTTTCACACATATTTGACACTTCTGGAAATTCTACCTCCTTTAGCCCCACTTGTGTGGCGGGAATAATCGATGGGGTATTGGAGATCGCGTGTATGATTGTGTATCCCTTTCTAGGTAACTCTTCGACTCCCCTGTCGGCATATGTTGGTTATGATCTAATTCTGGTCACCGGCTCTTCCTTCTCCGATTGCTTTTCCGCCATGTTTTCCTTTACCCTTTCAATGTCGTCAACCAACTCTAGTCGGTCTCTTTTCTCTACTTCCTGATCGTCTTCTGGAACCTTTTGATCCTTCATATTAACAACGCTTTCCTCTACCATCCACCATTCATCGTTGTTGTCCTCTCCTTCCGACCATTCTGACGGAGTGGTCGACTCCTCTCCGCCATCCTCACTTTCCCCAGAATATCTTGTGTCCATATCATCTATTTGGCAATCCAGAAAACCATTATCTTCTTCCTCAATTTTGATAACATAGTATAAGTTACCTACTTTGATGCGTGTAATATTACTTATCTTTGATACCTGACCCATACTGATTAGAACATTTCCCCACATAAGGTTCGAATTTTCCTCCAACTTACAATTTCTAAGTTTTAAAACCTTACCTCACTTACTAGCGATTTCCATGAATATCTCCTCCTTTCAAACAGGTAATGGCAATCCTTCAATCCTTACCGAAACTAATCTATCAGAAGGTTGAAATCCGACCAACCATTTTCTCATATCCCTTACCTAATGATGAATCCCATGCACCTTATTTTTTAAAATATTTTACAGCGTCTCTTTTGAATCAGAACTGATCAATATATTCCTTCCACCAATAAGTTTGATTCCACACCCTTCTAACATTTCGGATTTGAATAGGGTCTGGATTGCTTCGACATTATCCATTGAACCCACATGTCCTACGACACATCTTTGAAGGTATTCCATTGTTTTCTCGTCTGCATCCTATCTCCATATAACCTGTGAGGGTCGTTCCACTTTTTCTTTTTCCTCCTTCAATCCACGGCTGACCACCTCCACGAACATTGCAGCTACCGGTTTTTTTGTTTCATTGATTCCTGTTGCACCAACCGCTTGCCTCCCTACGCCAAACAGATTTCCTCCTCTCTCCCTTCTTCCTTTTTTGTTGGCTAAAAAGATTCTTAGTATGTGTGTTCCTAACCAGATGTCTTCCAATCTTCTCTCAAGTACAAAGTCATTCTTTACGAGTTTGAATCGAACAAATCGGAATTTTTCGCCATTCATCATCCTCTTACTTGCCATATAGATGTCTGAGACTGATCCATACCTCTTAAAGGTCCTCCACATGTGCGATACTTACTAGTTCGCCGAAAAGTTATAGAACAAAAATGAAACCTCGTTTTGATTCTTATTGACGTAGTTCCATCGGTTCAGCGGTGTACCACTGTACCAATTCGTGTTTCCGAACCCCGAATCTCTCCTCTTGACTACCCTCCTCCCCTCAATCTCTCACCGGACCTCTCATCGACGGAGACACACTCACAAACACACACACATACACACACACTCTCTCACTCTCTCTCTCTCATTTTTCATTTGGTAACTCTTTTCTACTTCACATTAATAATGTTTGTAAGTGATGCCATATCCAATGGCTTCAACTGCTAATCGCTATGAGCATATCCAACAAGTTTTATATAATCTCTCAAAATTTGAAAAACAAGAGTTTGATTCTTTTAAAAAAAATTACATCAAATTTCAATGGTTTATCTATTTTGAAGAGTTCAACAATAAATCATATTTAAGAGCTAATTATGGATTTGGTCCTTATGGTTTGGTGGTTTTTACAAAAATGTTCCCTCACTCAAATGACTATCTATTTTATTCCATTAGAGCCACCCACGTACTTTGCATGCGAGGGCATTTCTGATCCCCTTTTCTTCCATCTTCCCTCTCTTTTATACCTATTTGTTTACCAAGAAACCCTTATTTCACAAGAAACCCTCTTGTTTATCCCTTTCTTCCAAGCTCCAGTTAACCACTTTGACAACTTACTTCAAGTCCCCTATCGGTTAGTGAGTGAGTGAGAGAGAATGTGGGGAAATATATATATTTGGTATAAAACAGAGGGAAATGGGAGAAAAGGGGGTCAGACGAAAATACCCTCGCATACAAAGCACGTGGGTGGCATTAACGAAATAAAATAGACGGCCGTTTGTGTGAGGGACCAATTTGTTACAAAATGACATATGATGAGCCCTAATGCATAAGAAATGAAGTTTAGGAACCATTTTCGTAAAAACCACCAAACTATAGAGACCAAATTCATAATTAACTCTATTATTAAAATATTTAATATTTCAACAAATTTTCAAATCAATTTTATATAAAAATAATAATATAATTTACCCCATTGGTAGGAACAATAAAAAAATCTCTCTCTTAATCAATTACCCAACTCACGTACCACTTGAATCGGCGAACAACCGAACCCTTAGAATTTTACCGTTTCTCTCATTTTTTTAATTCCAAAAAATATATTAGAGCAAAAAAGTAACATAAAAGTTCCACAATTTCCATTTTAAAAATTTGTCATAAAAAAACAAGCAACTCGTGCCTATTCCATGATGTCACCCCCCCCCCCCCCTCAAAACCCCCCTCAAGGGGGGAGTTTGAGGAGCACGATCTCCCTCTTAGTGTTGCTTGTTCTTGTGTTAGGCATCAAAGCGAGCGAGCGAAGGCGAGCAATCAACTCTGCAAGGGATAAGGCGATATAAAATCTCCAGCTCAGATGGGAGAGTGCTCCTCGGGTGAGGAGCACGAGCGGAGTGTCCTTGTGCTCTTGTTCTTGTCTTAAAGTAATTAACAAGAGTGTTTTCAAATTTAAAAAATAATACGAGAAATCCCTTTCCATGTCAGCTTATCTGATATTATACAAATAACAATTCTTTTTAACATCTGATTTAAAGCATAGTGCGTTGAAACTTTTAACATAAATATAAAAAGGAAGGCTATTAATCGACCTAATACAATAAGATCATCATAAATCAACCTTACGTGGTTAGCTTATCTGATAATAAGACTTGGCTTTATAGGAGAACATCTTTAGGAGGTTATCAGTTCGACACCTGCAAAGCTATAAGGATTTTCCTGACTGTTTTTCAAGACCTCTAAAATTTATCAAGGTACAAACAAGTTGCCTCTGACATTCAACTCAACGTAAACAAAATTCAACCTAATATAGTTAATTATTGACTTCTACTACGAAATTCATAAGTTTCAAGAATCAAAAAAGTTATATTTTTAATAATTAAATAATTTGTGTGAAATCAGACTTTTTTTCTTATTAAAAGTGGAATTTTAATATATAGTATATTATTATAACCCAAAGCCAATTATGTTTTTAGCAGCTACTGGCGTAATAGGGTAAGGGATTTCTCCATGTCAACCAACCCCACTCAAACTTGTTACATACATTTTTTTAAATGAAAAAAAGTACCACTCCTTATATATCATTTTCATACCATTTTAAAATTTGGTATTTTTGTTCCTACATTTTTTTTTAAATTGTTGTTTATTATTGTATATGGTGCTGATGAGTACCGGAATACTTAGGGGTCGTTTACAAAATGCTTACCCGATAAGTGTTTACCGGGGAATTTACCATAGCGGATGAACATGAGAAGATGATAGGATCTTACCCGGTAAGAGCAAGGATAAGGATGAAGAGTCTTACCCGGTAAGAAAGAGTGACAACTCTTACCCGGGTAAGCGCTTACCGGGTAAATTGTTGTATAAGATACCATCGTGATGATTAAAATCTTACCCGGTAAAGCAAGTTAGTGTGTCGAGTTTTATTGGTAAACGCTTACCGGGTAAACATTTGGGTAAACGGCCCCTTAATATGCAAAGCTAGCTGATTTTCAACCTATATGGACTTTGTAAGTTGAACATATGGTTCTTAAATCATAACCAAGTTTTTGCTCAAATTATTATTATGTTATGTAGTTTTATAAGATACTTTTTATGCAAGATGAATAGTACTTGAGATATTTCTTTTGTGAACATTTCGTTCATGGATCTTTATGCTAGTTTATGCATGTTGATTAGTTTGGAGAAACATGTTAGATGAGTTTTTGCATTTTATTTTAATTAATTCATTGGGTAGTGTAGTTCTCATTTTATTAAGTTTCGAGTTAAATTGGCGTGAAAATGCATGTGTTTTTAGGTTTTCTTTCTTATTCTTAGATATGGGGGTGGGGTAGGTAAATCAGCCCATGTCAACTCATGGCATTGTCGGTCCAAGCCCGGATAAAGGAGGAGGGCAGATCCTAGCTAGCTATCTTTGTGTTTCTCTTATTTGTTCTTGTTTGTACAAAGTTAGCTTGATATTCTTTTTATTTTATTTAATATGGATTCGTATAATGTCTTCTAGATTTCGGTTGATAAAAAAACTTTTTTTTACACGGTTGTTAGGTAGAACCGTGTAAAAAAATGTACACGGTTGTTTGTCAAAAACGTGTAAAAAGGTCATATCTTTTTACACAGTTGCAAGTTAAAATCGTGTAAAAAGATGTGACCTTTTAACATCGTTTTTGTGTAAAAAGCTATGACATTTTTACACGGTTTTGCCAAGCAACCGTGTAAAAATAGTTGACCTTTTTACACGGTTTTGTCAAGCAACCATGTAAAAATGTCCTATCTTTTTACACGGTTTTGACTAATAACTATGTAAACTTGAATTCTTTTTACATGGTTTTTGTCACCTGTTACACGGTTTTGGAACCGTGTAAAAATGTTCATTTTTTACACGGTTCTAAAACCGTGTAAAAATGTTCATTTTTTACACGGTTCCAAAACCGTGTAAAAAGGTCTCGTACTCACTACAAAATTTTTGACCTTTTCCGATGGCCAAATCCGTCGGAAATCGGCGTTTTCGGCGGATTTGGTCTACCGGAAACAGGGGTGTTACACCCTCAAAATATGGAAATAGCAACTTATTAAAATTTTCTAAATACATCAATAAATGAATCATCTACAACCTCAAATTTAGATTCAACTGCAATACACATAAACAATCTATACAAACGGACCATAAAGGGCAGATGCTACTCATACTCATGCATAGTCACTATCTCCAACCTGAGGAAGACTTAATACCCAAGCATAGTCACTATCTCCAACGGAAACCTGATGCACATGCCGACAAATAAAAAGGGTTAGGCTTAACGCCTAGTGAGCTCAACAGTTTTCAACATATACTTTAATCATTTAGAAAGGAAGAATGCGAATGAAACCATAAGCTTTCAAAATGATATGCTTCACTTATGAAAACGACTCGTTCATCAATAATGATGCACTTTGTACGAAAGAGGCACCGAGTTAACTGTTAACCAAACCAAACTGCTTTAAAGACGAGGATCTCAATATGAGACGCAATTATGTAAAGTAAACCGAAACTTGCTAAAAAGTAAAATAGAGAGTGGACTCCCAATTTTATAAAACACGGTTAACACTTTATAACTTGAAATACCCAACACGGGTGAAATGTGACACACAACCCATAAATCATAGATGAAGATCTGTATAATTAAATATCGTCCGGAACACGACTTTAAACCCAAAACTCACACAACCATAAAATGGACGAGAATAAATACCGACACGTGGAAATGACGCGGTCCATGGGAACTTTAATATACGTGGGAAGAACCCAATATTAAAGCCATCATTTGCCGTCAACCACTTAAAAACCCAATTTGGTCAAATACAACATTACTCCTTTAAAATACCACGAATCAACGATGAAGAAATCCGTATACACCGAGAATAGAGTACACGTAAGTAGGTCGTTCACGCGACTTCCTTGCATGTCCTCTAAACGTTTCCATCTTGGGTGGCGAGAACACGTGAATGGGGCCACCCTTGATGTTGTTGGAGTTCACCACATATCCCGGACTTAGTTCCCATGCCATACCAGACATCACAACCTCAATCCGTTTTACTGCCTCTAGCCCTACTCCGTCGAGTTCCACCCCAAGGACTTACGGACACTGGTGTCTATCCAACCTAGACGAGTTACACCTCAACGGCTCGTGCCGCTTATTGCCTACTCGCTAGCAAACCCGAGCGGTCACTAAAAGTAACCCAAAACTTCCGGCCTTACAAGACCGATAGAACTTACGTGCCTATGGATCCATTACAACACCGTCTAACGGTACATGACTCCAATTGAATGACCAACGCACCCAAAACATGTAACTCACCAACGATACGAAATTAATCGTCATCTCAGTCAAAACCCCCGCTGGTTATAACTCCGGACCAATGTCCACACGACTCATTTAGTCAAAAACCCCGCTGGTTATAATTCCGGACAAATGTCCACACGACTCATTTAGTCAAAACCGAGCCAACGGCTCAACACTTTACGTAAATCTCCAACAAAAGCCTTTGTACATTAAAAACACGTTTAGCCGACCGACAAAGACACAACGGTCCCAAAAGTGTAAAAATAACACAACTCAACATTGATTGCGGCGAACCATTTCCCAAATAAACTCTTTACTCTTATTTCCCAAAATACCTCGTGACACAGTTATGCACATTTTCCAAATAGACGTAAGTACAAAATCATGTAAATGACATTTACATCAAATGAGCTCCATTTATATAATATACGTCAAAGAAACATATCAAAATGCTTTATTTGTCAACAAGCCCAAAATCACAAAAATGCATGTTTCATGAGTTTATAAAGATGGATATAACCAGATACTCAAACTTATCAGCAGTTAACAATTTTGTGTAAAACATAAACATTTTAAAATAACATTTTGGCATGTACACCGTTTTCATAAATCATCTTGAACTCACCTTGCTAGATTTAGGCTAAATCTAGATTTCACCCCACTTGAGCTCCTTTAAAGAACTCATGAATCCTCAAGCCAGAAACTCCTGAAACCTAGATCCATACATTTCCAACCATAAACAATCATATAGAAACATTTCCCAAACGTTTTATATAAAGATCTCAACTTATGTCAAAACCCTAATTTCCACAAATGAAGAAAATAGATGATTACCTCAAACCTCAACTTGAATCCATCCAACCAAAACCCTTGTAGAACACCAAAACGAACCATAAACTTCAAATCTTCAAATGGTGAAAGGGTTAGATGAAATCCTTAAGAACTTGGTGAGGAAGATGAAGATGGTTCATTATCCCAACTAGTTAGATGATGAAGAATCATGTGGTTTGATGAGGAAAAACCTTCAAAATGGTTTAGGGTTCGATTTTGGGGTTTGGGGTCGGTTTGGGAGAGAAAAGGGAAGAAGATTTAGGGTTTGGGAATGGGAGAAATGAGGCTAATGGCTGAAAATCGGTTTTTTTTTGCTCGACAGTGAGTTTCGCGAGTTATGCCGCGACTCTAAGTCGCGGCATAAGTCGCCCGTGTCCTTTCAAGTCGCGGGATCGAGCCTAAGCCGCGGCACAAGTCGCGTAATCCACTGTTCGTCCCGTTTTCTTCTCGTTCACTGGTTTGGCCGTAACTTCTTCGTTATAGCTCCGTTTTCGCTCCGGAAAGAACCGCTGGACTCGTAATTGAATCATTCATCTATCTAGACTATAAAATCTAGGATTCAAGTCCAAGATTAAATATCTTATTTTTCCTTGATATATCGGTTTCTGTATTAACTTGAAGTGATACCTTTCGGAAATCGGGGTGTTACAAGGGGCGCCGCAAATCAGTTTTTTCGGCGGCATTTTCGGCGGATAAATCCGCCGAAAATAGGCCCGATTTTTTTTAATTTTAAATGATTTGATTAATTAATAAAATTAATTTTAATTGTTTGCGGCGGATTATTCTGCCGAAAATATTTTCTAATTACTTAATTTATTTATTTATTTTTATTAAAAAATATATTTTCGGCGAAATGTTTCGGTGGATTTTCGGCGGAATATTCCGCCGAAAATCTTAAAAATTGAAAACAGAAAAACCCTGTTTTTTCATTAAAAATTTTGCTATAAAACCTGCTAAAACAGTAAAAACCTGTTGAAAGCTGTAAAAACTGCCAAAACTATAAAAACCATAAAATACAACTAACATAAATAAAACATAAAATACAAGTAACGTAAACATAACATACATTTTTCAATTGTCAAAGTACTGTTCCAAAATTGTCAAAGTACTGTTCCAGAATACATTAAGGGTTTTCGGCGAAATGCTTAGCAAATATCATCACATGGGTGGTGGTGGCGGTGGCGGTGCACCTGACTGGGAAGAACAGAAATGCTTTACCCATTCACACATATGCTCGTACTGGGCATCACGTTCCCGCTGACGTGCCAATTCCTCCGCCCGACGTGTTCTTCCTCCACCGCACGTCTCTCTTACCGCTCCTTCAACTCCTGAAGTTGGGTCTTTAGATCCTCAATTTCCTAAAAAATAAAATAAAAAAAGACGTTAGAAGAAGTTTAACATGAATTATAAAATAAATTGATAAAACTCATATAATGAAATATGGTACGCACCTGTCGGGAAGAAGAAGAAGCACCACCACCTGAGGATGTCCTAGCCAAGATCACGTTGGGATCTGTGTGGTACCCGAACCCAAACGTATGACCTTTCTTCACTCCTCCAGAAACCTCCTGCCACAAGCCGGTATCAAAAGTCGGATGTTAGCTGGGGTCCTCGCCGAATCTCTAGGTGACACTGGTCGAATACCCATTCTGTGGTTTACAAAATACATACAAGTCAATTTCGACAGCATAACGACTATAAATGGGACACACCTATTAGGCTATTTGCTACCCAAACCATGCATATAGAACATATAAGGTTGGGTTTGTGCGCATAAAGGCCCTAAATGCACATAGAACATATAAGGTTAGATTCGACAGCATAACGACTGTAATGGGGACATACCCAACTATGTTAAACAATCCTAATGTTTGCCCAACAAATGGCAACCCAAACTAGATAGATACATACCTAAAGGCCCTAAATGCACATATTGGGCTATTTGAAACACAAACCATTCATATAGAACATATAAGATTGGGTTTGTGCGCATAAAGGCCCTAAATGCACATATTGGGCTATTTGAAACCCAAACCATGCATATAGAACATATAAGGTTGGGTTTGTGCGCATAAAGGCCCTAAATGCACATATTGGGCTATTTGAAACACAAACCATGTGCAAAATACTTACCCCAAACTAGATAGATATTCTAAAGTATTGTGTAAAATACTTACCGCAACCCGGCTACACCTCTTAGTCACATAATCCCCGGATGAAGACGTGCTATCCGAATCCGACCGCCTCTTTGGTCTAGTCTTGTGGGTCGCATCGAAGAGCTCCAAACCCGACGGTGGCACACCCTTTTGTCAAGTCTGCAAAGGGCAAATAATACAAACATGTGTTAATTATAACATATTAAATAACAAGCAATGGTTAATTATAACATTTTAAGGTCCTACCAAACGATCCGTTGTCTCTCCAAACGAGATTGATCCATTGCAGTGCTTGGATATGTCGCCATCCACCTCCGAAAACCGGTTCTTACGTGCACCCACAGAAACTGTCTTCCAATGGGGGTTGTTCCATCCATCGATCATCACGTTCCAGAAAGCATGGGAGATCCAACCTGGAGGGTATGGCTTCAACAAGTTCATATCTCGGTTGGGGTCGTTCTCATTATAGGGACGCCCATTTTTTGTGGACATCTTGGCGGCTCTTTTCCGGGCGGCACTTAGATTGTCGTTATACTGTTTTAAACACTTTCTATCCCAGATATCTCGCATTCGGACGTCCAACGATGAGTCCCACGTATAGTGGTTCTATACGTAAAAGTTTAGTTATTCTTAAGTTGAAAATAAAACTATAAAAGATATAATAAATTGAAATATACAATCCGAACCTGAAAACGCTCAAACATCCTGGCTTTTTGGGACATAGGGATGTGAGACCAACTAAGCCATGACTCTGTAAAGAAGCCTCGGTTTATCCCGGTGGCCATCCGGCTCGCATCTTGTACGTCCCAACTACATAAGGAATTGAATTAATATCCATACAAATAGCAATGCATATAATATAATGAACAAGTTAAATAGAAATAAACTTACTCGTAAGACTTGGGATCACGAGGTGCTATCGCTGTCCTTTGTGCCGGGAGCTGCTCCGGAACAGAGATGCCACAGACAGTACCAGACACCCCATCGTCTGGTTGTGCCGAGCCGCTACTAGAGGCTCCTGCTCGGCTAGGTGTACCTCGTCCGGACCCAGGCGTACGTGGCATTGTCTACAAAGCAACATTAGAAAGCATACAACAGTAATTCAAGAATTCAAATCATGCATATAGAACATATAAGGTTCGGTTTTTGCACATAAAGTCCCTAAGTACACAAACATATTACATATGCTAGAGATACACAGACATATTACATACACAAACATATGACATATGCTAGAGATACTCATAAAGACACTAAGTACACAAAGTTTAGTAAGCCTAAGATTAAAATACTATTTAATCATCTGAGTACACAAAGTTCACTAGGTACGTTAAAACTCAAGTGGGTACGTTAAAGACCAACTGGATCCATTAAAGCCTAACTAGGTACGTTAAAGCTCAAGTGGGTACGTTAAAGACCAACTAGGTGCGTTAAAGTCCAACTGGATCTGTTAAAGCCCAACCGGGTACGTTAAAGCCCCAATTGCATCCGTTAAAGCTCCAACTGCATCCGTTAAAGTCCAACTGTGTATGTTAAAGCCCAACTGGATTCGTTAAAGCCCCAACTGCATCCGTTAAAGCCCAACTGTGTATGTTAAAGCCCAACTGGATTCGTTAAAACCCCAACTGCATCCGTTAAAGCCCAATTGCATCCATTTAAGCCCAACTAGATCTGTTAAAACTCAACTGTGTATGTTAAAGCCTAACTATGTACGTTAAAGTCCAACCGGGTACGTTAAAGCCCAACCGGGTACGTAAAGCTGCAACTGGATCCGTTAAAGCCCAATTGCATCCATTAAAACCCCAGCGGATCCATTAAAGCATGATTGGATCCATTAAAGCCCAACCGTATCCATTAAAGACCAACTGGATCCGTTAAAACTCAACTGTGTATGTTAAAGCCCAACTGGATTCGTTAAAGCCGTTTATGTGTATGTTAAAGCCGTTAAAACTCAACTGTGTATGTTAAAGCCCAACTGGATCAATTTAAAAATACAAAATATCCGCCAAAAATCCGCCGGAAGTTTTATAATTTTTTCGGCGGATTTCCGACGGATTTTTTATTTTTTATTTTTTTAATTCTTTTAACAAAAAAAATGAGTAATTATTTTCGGCGGATCTTTTTTTTTTAATTTTTTTAAAAAGTACAAAATATCCGCCGAAAATCCGCCGGAAGTTTTATAATTTTTTCGGCGGATTTCCGACGGATTTTCAACAGTTTTTTATTTTTATTTTTTTAATTATTTTAAAAAAATAAATGATTAATTATTTTCGGCGGATTTTCGGCGGATATTTTTTTTTAATTTTTTTTAAAAATACAAAATATCCGCCGAAAATCCGCCGGAATTTTTATAATTTTTTCAGCGGATTTCCGACGGATTTTTATTTTTATTTTTTTAATTTTTAAAAAAAAATAAATGATTAATTATTTTTGGCGGATTTTCGGCGGATACTTTTTTTTTCATTTTAAAAAAAATACAAAATATACGTCGAAAATCCGCCGGAATTTTTATAATTTTTTTGGCGGATTTCCGACGGATTTTTATTTTTGTTTTTTAATTCTTTTTAAAAAATAAATGATTAATTATTTTCCACAGATTTTAATTAATTAATTTAATTAATTAAAAAATCCGCCGAAAATCTGCCAAAAATAAATAGTTAATTATAATTAATAAGAAAAAAAATTAATAAATTATATTCCGTCGGAAATCCGCCGAAAATAATTTATTTTTTAAAAAATAAAATAAAAATAAATTTCCGACGGATTTCCGGCGAAAGTCAAAGTGGGTTGACCCGTTTGACTTCCGTTGGAAATCCGCCGAAAATTTCCGGCGGAAAAATCCGTCGGAAAATTCCGCCGGAAATAGTCTTTTATTTAGTAGTGACTTTCTTACATGGTGGGCTTTTATACGGTTCAAAAGCCGTGTAAAAAGCTCTTTACAACCGTGGTGTAGTGTGTTGATTTTGGATGGGGTAAGCTAGTATTCGGGTCGTATCATTTCCCGTGGGGCGGGCAGACGGGATATGTGATGCCGATGCCGAGCGTCGCGATGAATGGAGATTGGATTGTTTATATGCATCTTCTTGAAAAGCATTTGGAGTTGGTGGTGACCAAGGGAAGGAGTTAGGTGGAGACCAAGGGAAGAAATATCTTTAAACCTTTAATTTCAATGTATCTCGACTTATAATGTCGTACCAAACTCTATCAGTTTCTGAAATTTGTGTGATATCGCTCTATGGTTTAATTTTTAAACATACTAGTGTTGAGCACCCTTCGTTGCACATTGTGATCATAAATTTTTTGTTAAGATATAAATTAATTGGACCAATTATCTCTCCTCTTTTAATAAATCCAACTTTTTTTCAATCTATCATCTATTCATGGAATTTGGGACACCAAACTAACATTCGCTATTCAAAATTAAATAGTACTCAAATCTTATAGATCTAATCTCATTATCTTTAGTTGTTGTTTTAACATATCGATAATGATTGAAGATTTAATTATGCCATTTTTTATTTAATTTTTATAAACAATTGTCATGTAAAATGAGGTTGGTCAAAAGCAACACTTTCTAAATTGTCACAAACTCTTTTAAATATGAAAGACATCTCCTCTCCTTCATATAAATATCATCTTATTTTAATGGATTATATTCTCACAGGGGAATTTTGCAAACCGTCGATTTCATTGGTTAAGTTAATGAAACTGGTTTAAGTTGATGAAATTGTGTCATATAATTCTTTTGTTGATGAATTTTTTTTTTTCATATATTTGTGTTTTTTAAGTAAAAAGAAAATTGTTTAATGTATTTTCGCATTCTGATGAAATTGTTTCATGCATTTTCTCATTCTGATGAAAGTTTTTCATTTTTACATAAAAAAACACAAATATATGGATCAATTTCATCAAGAAAAGAATTATATAAAACAATTTATCAAATTTTACAAATTCATGAAACAATTTCATCAACTTAACTAATGAAATCGACGATTTTCATGATTTTCAAAATTAAGGTGGTTTCCAAATGAAACTACCTTATTCTCACGTTTAACATTTTTATGACAATGAAAGTAACAACACAAATTTGTTATAATGTTTTTATATAGATTTTCAAAACGTTTTTATGACAATGAAAGTAACAACACAAATTTGTTATAATGTTTTTATATATATTTTCAAAATGAGGCCAACCAAAAATAATCAACACAAAAATTGCCACAAACTATATTAAGGTGTTGTTTGTTTTTTAAGAGGTCTAAAGTCTAAAGTTTTATTTTAGTTATGATTAATAAGAGGTGGTTTGTAAAAAAGTCTGAATGATTCAGAGTTAAGAGTAATTAAGAGGTTTTCTTAAAAAAAAAAACCCTAAATTTGAAAGGACCCCTCCTCTTTTCATATAAACATCATCTCTTTTCACTAAATTATATTCTCACAGATGTAAGATAATCAAATATCAATTTTTTGTATTTTGTTTTTATATGCTTAGATATTTTGAAAAATAAGGTACGTCAAAAAGAACCAACCCCATAGGTTGTCACAAAACATTTTAATTTTAAAAGACAACCCCTCTTTTTTTCATAGACACACCTCCTCCTTCCCTTCTATTATTTATACACTAACGTCGGACAACCAAAGTAATACTCATACCTCATGGTGTCACTCCCTCGTCATGGTCAAATGAATTGTGCACTTTATGGTCTTTAATTGATATTGTGTGAAATCTTGGATTTTGATCAAGTTTATAAAGTTTATCTTCATTTGTTTACTCGCTTTATTTATAAACTGTTTGGACTCACTAGGCTTTAAACCTAACACTTTTTGTTAAATGAAATGTATATCAGGATCTCAAGGTAACGGAACTACTAATGCTTGAATGGATCGATATTGGCCAATAAAGGCATTTTTGGAGATATCTATTTTGGAGACTTTTGGCATTTCATTTTGGATAGAATACTATTGGGAGCGTAGCGACATCCGATGTTAATCTTTGCCTAGTTATGGTTTAGATTAGTAGGTTGTTGTCTACCATCCATTATTATATTATAAACTCTTTACAAATTGTGTGTTTTATGTGTCGAACAAATTGTCCAAATCATGTTCTTTGTGGAACTCACATATGTTCACAAATGTGATATTAGAGTCACATCCCCTAATTAACCAAGCATACATACATCTATGTGGATTGAATTGAGTTTGTAAACTTCCATAGTTTTAAACCCTTGCTATCTTTATTCTTTGTTATCTTAATTAATTGTCAACACAAACCAAACAAAGTCTTCAAATTCGCCATCTGAAATCATTTCTTCTATTACACTTTTATTGCACATTTACAACAATCTCTGTGGGACGATATTCGGTATTTTACCACTTTATTACTTGAGAGGCAATATTGGATCTCATTGTATACTTGCTTTGAGATTTGATTATGTCTTAGTGGTGTGCAAACATCCGCATCACAGACCGGAGCACGCACAAGGGGTGAGTTTGAATCTCATGGACCCAAATATCTAAGGGGAAATCCCTCATTCCGGACATGTTGACTAACATGGTTCAAATGATGAATTCAACTATGGAACGACAAGAAGAAAGAATAAATGAAATTATTAGAGGACATAAATACCAATGACCAGAGGCAAGAAGTAGCCTCCGGGCATGATGTGTGAGGCACGTTTGACACCGGGAAGGTAATCCGAATGGAGGGCATCATTGCTGCTAATACGGGTCATGGTAGAAGGACCTGTATATATAAAGTTTCATGTGCAACAAGCCGCTAGAGTTTTCAGGAACTGACAACCCGGTAGTGTACATGAATTAGATCTAAGAGATGGAACAAGCATTTGACGCTAACGAGTGTGAGGAGGGACAGAAGGTGAAATTCGCCTCCCACATGATGAGGGGTCGGGTTCTTACTTGGTGGAATGTTACTAAGTCTACTCATGGAACCGCCTTCACTTCATCACTATCATGGGATGCTTTCAAAAGGAAAGTGATGGATGAATACTCTAATGAAAGGGCGATCGACCGGATA
Source organism: Arctium lappa (assembly GCA_023525745.1). Classification (NCBI taxonomy): domain Eukaryota; kingdom Viridiplantae; phylum Streptophyta; class Magnoliopsida; order Asterales; family Asteraceae; genus Arctium; species Arctium lappa. Next base: position 154,239,792 of record CM042047.1, on the reverse strand, counting down.
GAGGAAGTATTCTGAGCTCTTAAGAAAGGAAACATGTCGGTAAGAGAATATTCCAATCTACTCGTGGAGAAGCTGGACTTGGTGGGACATGTCTTCCCGAGCGAGAAGGATAGAATCAAGGCTTATTTGAAAGGGCTACCGGTCGACATGAAGGAAATGGTTCGAAGTTCTAAAGCCTCCACCCTCCGAGAGGCAATTAAAGAATCACAATTCATGGAAGATATCTATGCTCAGAATATTGAAGAAGAGGCAGATATCAGAGAAGAGAGGAAACGGGAGGACCGGTGGAGTCCACCCCGGTCCTCGAGGACACAATGACCGTGGTGACGAAAAGGAAGTTGCTCATCGTAGGAAGTCGAAGTGGTGCCAAGAATGCCGAGTCAAACACGCAGGTAGGTGTAATCCTAATCCTTCATCGTGTCTTAAGTGCGGGAAGTTGGGTCACTCCCACTGAGATTGGTACATCAAGGGCACAATCTGCTTTGTGTGTATGGAACCAAATCATGTGAAGAAGGACTGTCTTCATGCAAACTCTACTGATGGGTCGGGTAGCAGACATCGTATGACGGGGCGCGAGTAGCATGTCGGTGACGACAAGTATGTCCCCCGTTGGTAACCTAAGTTGTTAGTGTTGATGTTTGAATTAAAGTCTTCGCTAGTATTGTCTGTCTGCTTCTAGGCTTGGCGCTAGAGACCGAGGTTATTAGTGTTTCTGAGAGTCCTAGGGATCCGGTAAAGAGTTTTAGGAGTTAAGTCGCTTGGTCAGGGCTCGTTTGGATATCAAGAAGCGTGAGGTTTTAGAATATAAGTTCTAATGTTTGGTAATCGATCGATGTTGTTCGCTTAGTTGGGAGTCATTATAAGAATTGTAAATCGAGGAATCAATAACCAGAGTCGTAGGGAAATGGTATGTCTTAAGTGGAGTGTCAGATTTTCTTAGAGGAACCTAGGAAATGTTTCACCCGTACTCGTAGGAAGAATTGTAAAGGTTATGATGTCAAGTGTGGATGACACACCCTGACTTTTGCAAGTGACCGCTAAGAGAATGGTGATAGTTCTCTAGATGGTAGTGAAAAGTGGTAGATGATAGTTAGTTGTACCATGTGAGGGAGATTTGTCGAGCGAAACCTTCAAGAGTTAATGACTTCATGGATTGGATGACTCAAAGTTATGATGGATTTGCAGATCCAACCAAATCCTAGACTTAAGATTTTGGCAATGGGAGAAAAGGCACTCTTAAACGTGATAGGTTTGAATCTATTCTTGGGTGTTACAGGCGCTCGGTCAATTATGACCAAGTGAGCGGGTTGGTGTATGGTCGACTAAGAGCCGAGCGAGACCCTCTAGGGAAGAGTTTGAGACTAAGATTGTGGATGTAGTAAGGATTGTGGTGAAGAAGTAGAAGACCGTTGACTCCAAGAAAGGTTGGAAGACCTTAGTGATTTTGGTAATGGTTGTGTTAAGGATCTGCCTTAAGTTTGGGATTGAAGTCTTTATGTTAGTAAGATAGACTTTCCTGCTTTTGTCAGAAGGTGTGTTAAGCGGAAGCAGTGGTTATCGTAATATTGAACTTAGGGAATTGAGAGATATCCCTAGGTTGAGACCTCGCTAGAGATTCGTGCAACAAGTCTATCCTTAGGGTTGTTCTTAACCCGGGTTCTTAGTTTCATGATTCTAACTAAATCTGCCAGGTGACGCAATTCGTTAGTGCATCTTTCGAATAGTTTGGGGTTGGCAAGTCGACAACTTTTCATGAAACCTTGTGGAACAAGGAACGAGTAAGGACTTAGTGAACAAGTATTCCGCCTAAACCTTTCAGGTGAGATACTTTGGGAAGTTTTGATGTTGCCCATGAAGGTGGTGGAACCACCTCTCATAACCCTTGCCATAGTGTATATGAGGATGCCATGCGAAGTAAAAGGGGGTGTGGTACCCCTAAGACCGATGTTCGTTCGTTTAGTAAGGATTATCAGTAAAGAAGAAGGTATTGTAGTTGACTAAGTAGTCCGATTGTACATGGGATGGTAATCTTATGGTGGTACGAGCATCGTTGACAATGCTCCTTTGCTTTGGGAAGTGTGTAGATCACCCCCGAGTGGTACTCCCAGGTCTAGATTTCGAGGACGAAATCATTTTCATGGTGGGTAGGATTGTAACACCCGTAAATTTCCTACAAGTAAAAGGCATAAACTTGGGTTAGGAAACGATCTACCTTGGTCTTCGTGTGTCGGAAACGTTGGGTGAAAAGTGAAATTTTCGGTCTCCAAGACATACGGTGCGCTTATGCCCGACGATTGTGACAATGTCACTGTCACCGAGGCAAGGTCGCGAAAAGGGGAGGGCTCTCGGTACATCTTCGGCGATAGTGCCGACGATTATGCCATGGGGCACTGTCGTCGGGCACTATCGCAAGCGGCCCTAGATCAGTTTTAAAACCCGAATTTCAGCCCCATTTCATTTGTTACGCTTCCAACTCGTTTTATCTCTCTCTCTCTAAACGAAACCTCTCCTCTTGAGGTCGATTTGGAGCATCCTAGACCACCATTTTGAAGATTTAAAGTGATCCTTCACCTCTTGGCTAATTTTGGGAGCAAGATGGAATTCCTCATCTCATCATCCATCTTTCTAGGGTTTTAAAGTTCCATCAAACCTCTCCAAACCATTTTCCATTCTTTTGGTGATCTAGGGTTTGAGGCTCATCAAGTTGCCCTAGAAGTGCAATATTGGGAGATTCAAGTGTTTTAACTAAGGTAATCTTCTTTCTTCCTTCTCCTAGGAAATTAGGATTTTGTCATCTTCCTATTCTTTTCCTTTGTGTTAGAACTTGGTGTGATTTGGAAGTATTTGTGGTTAAGGATCTTTTTGAAAGCTTGAGGCTAGGACTTTGAAGGTTTCAAGTCTTCATCCAATAAGCTAAAGCTTTGGGGGTAAGAACCTAGCTAGATTTAGCATAAATCTAGCAAGGTGAGTTCTAGTTCCTTTACAAAACTATATACATGTCAAATATAAATGTTTTGGGTTTGTAACATACAAATATGTGCTCACTTCATATTTAATGAGTTTTGATGATTTTGGGTATTTTGAGTATATTGAGTTACTAAATGGTTATGAAAGATTTACATTATGTTGTTGGGTGTTTTGGCCACCAAAAAGGACGTTGGTTTATTAGTAAATGTTTTGTTGGATTTGAAGGGATTGGGTACTCATTTCATTGGTTATCTAATATGTGTAAATTGGGTCACAAATCGTTTTGGATGGAAAGATTTTAAGAGTCAAAGCCTTATGGACAAGTATTTTGGTTATAGTGTATTTTTGGGGTTTTGCCCCACTTACGAGTTTTGAGTATTGGAACTTTAAATTCATTCGATTTTAAAAAGTGCAAGTTATTGGAAACGGTCATCCTTTGACCATATATATATATATATATATATATATATATATATATATATATATATATATATATATATATATATATATATATATATATATAGGGTGCGTTTCTTTTGCAAACCAAACAATTTGTACAAACTATGCAAACCACTATATTAGGAAACAATAGATATATTTATGGATAATGATTATGATTCATTAATAATGATTGTGATATATATGGAAAATGTTAAGTTTATTCATTATAATCATGATTTTAAATTAGGAAATGTTAAGTTTATTCATTATAATCATGATTTTAAATTAGGAAACAAAATAAAATCATATATTCATTAGACTTGATGAACGGCTAAGATTGGTTTGCATAGTTTGTACAAATTGTTTGGTTTGCAAAAGAAACGCACCCATGCAACCCCTCTATCCACCACTCATTTTATTTTCACATTTTTTAATTAAAAAGTGAAAATAAAATGAGTGGTGGATAGAGGGGTTGCATGGGGTTGCACCGTATAAAAGGGTTGCATTTGAACACCCCTCTCTCTCTCTCTCTCTCTCTCTATATATATATATATATATATATATATGTTGGGAAAGATGTGAACTTTACGAATTAAGGCTTTGGCCGTTTATAATTAAAGTAATTGTCCGTTTTGAGAAAATTGTACATCGACGTACATAGCCATATAGGCTTTATCTAATTTCCATGTGTTTTATGATATCCTTATGACTTAGCTTATACGCTAAGGGGTTTTGGGACATTTTCCGGTCTAAATGGCTTATTGGAGCATTTCATGGTAAGGTAACTATTATACGAATGTTGGTTATTACATGCTTTGAATGCGTTAGTTCATTCGTTGGAGTCATGTAACGTTTTAGACTGTAATGCATTTGATCCATAGGCATAAGAGTTGTTTGTTCATCATAGAGTCTTGTTGTCCATGTTTGAATCTAGTGAGTGGTCCCCGAGTCATATTTTATGTGAGTTTGCGGTGGTGCTCTTGGAAAGCCATATACGGAGCTAAGTATTGTGGTGGTGCCCATGGTGAGCCGGATACGGAGACTTGTGACTTTTGTGGTGACACTCATCTAGAGGTCGAGTAGACTAGGGTCATTTGGGTATCTTACGGTGGTTACTCAATAGAGCCGTATACGGGGATCCATGCCCCCGCATGAATCTCGTGACCGTTGATAAGTGACTTAACTTTGTGTTCCGCCACATTCGATGGAATTCGGGTCTCCCCCGTCAGCGAAAGGTGTTATTTTCGGGTATTCGCTTACCCATACTTTCGGTGATTGAAAAGCACCATTTATTATATAAATAGCTTTTGGTGAAATACTTCATGGGTGCATTCTGGGAGAAATTGAATGGTATTTACTTAATGAAAAAGGAGTCTTTGGTGTGGGTATAGACGTGATTTGAAAGTAAAACCTTTTATAACTTATGTTTCAAGAATGGTGGTTTTTAGAGTGAGATATTGGTTTTAAGCGTCTTATGATTTATATATGATTAAACTGCCATACATATAAACCCTAAAAAAATTCTCTTCAAGAATGTGCCGCCATGCCTTGAAGCTCCGCTGCAATATCTCCCACTGACAAAGTCATTCCGACCATCTTCCCTTCTCCACCAGCCCCTCTTCTCCGTGAATCTATTCCCCTCCACTGCCTCCCTCTCGACCTCAGTGAAGCTCCTTTTCTCCTTCCCTGTCTTTCGGTCTTCTCTCATTTGGAGCTCCTATCATCCTTCTCCACTTCGGTGTAGCTCATGTCATCCAAGTTCATATTAGAATTCCACCCTCTCCCATCCCCCTCTACTCCAATGGGGTTTGTTAATTTTATTTGTTTGTTTGATTTAGAATTGGGAAGTCGTAGATATGTGTTTGATTTTAATTTTTTTGTATGATTTGGAAATCAAAACTTATGGATGCGTCTTTGATATTGATTTTTTTGGTTTGATATATTTTTGTTTTTAGTTCTTGGATTTCGATGAAAGGGGAGTGGGTGGGGAAGGGGACTGGTTTGCATTTTTGGGGAAGGGGATCAGTTTGCAAGTGGGAGGTGGTTGTTTGGGGTGTTGGAGGGTGGGTATCACATAATATACATGTGGTTCACATTTCAAAATAACCCATTTTAAGGGGTGGTTCATCTCAAAATCTTTCTTTTTCTTTAAATATAGATGGGGTATCACAATGGTATCATAGTGGTTATGTGTGATTTAAAACCCAAATCAGACATGGTCTCAACCCATACTCAAAATGGTATCACAGTAGGTTTTTTTAAAAAAAAGGAAAGAAGTGGTTGGTCATGGTTATAAAAACAAAACAGGACTGCGCTGGTATTTGGGGGAGTTCTCGGCCGAATAAAAAAGCCACAGGGGCTAGAGTTCTCTGGGTCCATACGCTCCATGTTCCTTCAACTCTTCCATGGTGGTTTGGGCTTTTTAGAGTTACCAAGCTTTGGACCTGGCATTCATCTCTTCCATGGCGGAGAAGATGATGATATCATCGTTGTAGTCGGCCACCTGGTTGGAATGGAAAAGGCGGTGTTGTTGGCTGTGAAGGTGGTTTAGGGGTGGTTGAGTACAGTGAGAAACCATAATTGTGGGTTGGTCGATGCCGGAATCACCGAGGTACTCTTTTTTTCCAGCGAGAAACCAAAGTTAGAGGTGTTGTTGGCTGTGAAGGTGGTATCATAGGTTGTATCACAGGTGGTATCACGGTACAGTTGGTATCACAATGATATCACAGTTTAAATGACAATGGTATCACAGTTTGTATCGCACTAGTATCACATTGGGTATCACAAAGCTGTATCATATTATGTATCACAATATCACAATGGTTATTGCATTTATTTTGGGTATCACAGTCGTCGGAATAAGGTTAACCGGAGGCCGGAGAAAGGAAGTCGTAGAGAGGAGAGAAGAATTTTTTTAAAAATACCTAAAACGCCCTTTCATTAAATATTAAAATAAAATTACCAAATTTATATATTTTCTAAATTATTATTTGATTTGTGGTTGAGATTGGATCTCACGGTTACCACAAAAAAACCAGTTCTCCCATGAAGGGCCCCCTATATATATATATATATATATATATATATATATATATATATATATATATATATATATATATCAAGGTTTTAAATAATGCTTGTGTTTGACGTCAAGTTAATTTTGAGGCAGGTCATGACCCATTGCATGATTTTTATAACAACATATTGAAATCTTCTCATCATTTTATTTTCTTATTTTTTGTTTTTAATATATAACCTAATTTAAAATGATGTGTGTGTTTATGTGTATATGTCTTATTTAAATATTAAACAAATTTGATTAATTAATAAAAAATAAAGATTAAATGAGAATTTAGAATAGTGTAGTAAATTGCATTTAACAAAAAACAACCGGTTGTTATAAAATAATACTATTTTTTCTCGAATTTTATTAAACTTTTTTCAATGATAATTTAAAATAAGAAATAGCTTTTAATAAATCAATAGATAAAAAAATATTAATTTTAGGAGATTTAAACCTAAAACTTTGAAAAAAAATATCATGTATTTATCAATATTTTTAATGAAATTATTTGATTATTTTTATAATTAAAGTTATAATAATTATAAAAATATACAATATAGTTAATAGAAAAATAAACGTCTTAATGAAATACAATAAATAAAGAAAAAGTAAAAAAAATATAAATTAGGATAAAAATGTAAAAGTTTATATACCATAAGGACCAAATATGTAATTTGTTTATTTAATTTTTAAATAAATTAACATTTAATATGAATAAAATTGGAGGGAGGGATGAAAATAGAAGCAAATAAAAACCACAAGGACTAAAAAAGCAGTTTTGAAAAACCAGGGACGAAAACCGTTATAAGCATCAAACCACAGGGACTAATGAAACGTATTTTACGATTATGTATGTTTAATGTGCTAACGGTGGAAAAAAATAAAACGTATGGATTGAAAACAAATTAATTCGTAGATATTCATGATATTTAATAGTACGGTTAAATTAAAAAATATTCAATATTGGACTCGTTTTGAAGGTATTGACGAGACGATTATAATGGTATAATTTGTAAAAAAAGAAACGTATTTTTTCATTGCATTTTTATACATATACGATTATTTGTGTTAATATGATAATGGTGTAAAATGAAAAAAAAAGATATAAAGTAAATTAAATAAATAAGTGTAAGGGTGGTAAATGTAATATTGTAAGGGTGGTAAACATTATTGTACAATAACCGTTTAGAATTTTTATATAGTAGTATAGATATATAAAAGCAAAACTTTAAGAGGATGATATGACACAATAAGAGACTTCCATTTTTATTTATCTAATTTCTTCTAACTTTGATTTTTTCCTTTAAAATGATGGCTTTGTTAAGAGATGGAACATTGGTATTGTTTAGGTTGTCCCATATTGATAGAAGATGAAGATTAGGTAATGAAGATGTGTGTATAAAGAGTTGATTGATATTGTTGAAAAATGTGAAATAATGTTTGACAAGATAAAGTTAAACCCAAGTTTAATGTAACAACCCAAACACCAAAATAAACATAACGAAGTATGATAATAATAGTTTGACAAAATGGTCCAAAAGATCGAATTATATGAATGAGAAATCAAGTAGAATTAAAACTGCATATATAACAATAATTAAGGGGCTGTTTATTTACCTCTTAATGGTTTCATTAAGAGGCAACCTCTGAATCGCTAAGAGGTAAATCTTGTTTGACAAAAAAAGGGTTGTCTCTTAATGGTTCCAAAATCCTCTTAACGATTTTGTATCCTGACTCTCCCTTAACCATTAAGAGCTCTGATTTCATTATGAACAATTAGTAAACAACCATATTTTATTTTACACTATATTATAAAAACTTCTTAATCATTCAGACCACTTAATCATTCTGTACTAAACCATTCAGCAACTAACAAACAACATGAATAAATTATAATCAAAGTCATTACTAATTAAATTGTGTAAAAAATGATGTTGAGATATAAGGAAAATTGCACTAAAGAGAACGTGTCTTATTTCATTCTTTATTTTAAAAAATCTACTTTAATTTAAAATATCTATTATGTTGAACGTATTATGTATATTTGATAAAATTATGATAATATATTAATTTATACTATATTATAAATATGTCATAAAAAACTCTTAAAAACAAGTCTTAAAGTTTAATGTACCGCTATTTAATGCTAATTACTTAAAAAACAATCATTAAAGTTGTATGTACTACATCTAATGCTATTTATTAATTTTCAATCATTATTTCTAACCATTTTAACTCTCTTAAAATCATTTCCCACTTTAACTCCCCTAAAATAACTTTCAGCATAATTAAATATAGAATAAAAATCAAATTATAAATATAAAAATATAAAATATAATTAAAAAAATCTAACAGAATATTTTATAAAAAATATATTATTAAACCAAAATAAATTACATTATATTATTAAGTATAAATTAAACAAAATTATATAAAAAAATCATTATCGCTCTCTCACAACCAACCAAAATCGTAATATAAATCGACAAAAAATAGAAAATAAAATGAAACATAAAATCGTGATGTATCTAACGGCATTGCGTGAGTACACTTCTCAAATAGTATATAGGACACTAATATTATTCAAAACCTACCCCCCCCAACCCCAATTTTTACAATCAGTTTTCTATTATCTTACAACTTTCTTTAAAATTAATATTAAAATTATCTACGATATTAATTTTAATCAGATGTTACAAACATAGATGATCTAACTATTCCCGATTGCATGTATACAATTTATTCGATAAATTGTATAAAAGTTAGGGGTCGTTTATCAGACGCTTACCTGGGTAAGCACTTAACTCTAAAATTTAACACTATCCCTTACTTATCGGGTAAGATTTTAGTCCACTAAAACGGTATCGTAAGCAACAATTTTTTCGGTAAGCGCTATCCATGGTAAGAGTCTTCTCCCTCACTTACCGGGTTAGACTCTCGGTCCTTACCTTAGCTCTTACGGGGTAAGATTCTTGGTTCTTGCCATATTCATCTGGTAAGGTAATATGACTTGATAAGTGTTTACCCAGGTAAGCGTTTGGTAAACGGCCCCTTAGTAAAAATGTATTTTCTTTCGCTTCTTATTTAACTAGTGGTCTGTACCGTGCGTCGTGCGGTATTTATAAAACATATATATTGTTTTTAGTAGTAGCATAAGTTAATAAATAGATCAAAACGACCCACATTATTAGAGCTATAGTTTTTGAATACTATAAGGTTACTCATCAACAATACAATTCTCCTCCCCCTCCAACACACATGTACACGGTTCTATTCATAAATCATGTAAATTAGTACAAATGTGCATTTGTTCACTACTTTCTTGACTATTGTTAAAAGAGTACAAAATTTTAAACTTTGAATTAACCCCATAATTTCTAGAATTCGTAACTACCTTGAAATTTTATATTACGGTATATACCAAACCCTTCTTCAACAAATGCTTGAACTTCGACACCAAATTCTTATGGATACACATTGATCCATATTATAAAATGGGGAAACCATTTCATTAATGAGGACCGTATCCAAACTGATTACTTCTCTATTTTTTTAGTTCAAAGACTCCCACAATAGCAAACTCTTACCTTAACCGCACAATATTCATTATTTTCTCCCAAGTCTTTCAATTTTATATAGTCTATTAAATACCAAGAATATAAACGACAAAACACTCCTTTTTCACAAATGTTAAAGAAATTATCTTTTATGCATATAAAATAAGCATGTATTCGATATTCATATCATAAAATGGCTTATTAATTGTAAAAAAAATGATGTTTAATAGTAATTATGTAAATTAAAAGATCAAAAATAAAACCGAATTACCATTTATTTGAAATAAAGTTTATCTTATTGATTTTAATTGTAATTATGTAGGTTAAAAAGATTAAGATAAACACTAAATTATGATTCATTTGAAATAAAAACTTGTCTTAAAACTATCGTTTACCAATACAATAAGTTTTTAAAACACCCACTATCATTTAATTGGAATAAAAATCGTCTGAAAGCTATCGGTTACCAATGTAATGTCAAGGGATACAACTTAAACATATTTAATTTAAACACGAGACAAAATAATTCTTAAAAAGACACTACAACAACTATAATGATAAAATTCGTATGAAGACCATAATATATATATATACTATATTATAAAGTATGAATAAAAAACTCTTAAATACAAATTATTAGGCACAAGGTACCATCATTTTATGCTAAATTTTAAAAATCTCTTAATTTACAAGTATCAAAGCACAAGATACATATTACTATGCAGGTTTCTAACACCCACCAATTTGGTATGTACATGACATTCCTTTTATGTAGACATTTCCATGTATCACCATTTAATTAATATATTATATTACTATAAATTTGTTTTAATTATATTATTAAATTTGTAATTGGTTATTTTTTCTAGATGTCATTAAAATATATAAAATAATCATTGAATTCTAACAAAATACTTAATTTTTTTATATAAAAAACATTATATTATTAAGCCTAAATTAAACAAATTTATAAAAAAAAAAACATTATCATTTTCTCAAAATCATCCAAAATCGTACTGTAAATCGACAAAAAAACAAAAAATAAAATGAAACATTAAAATCGTGATGTATCTCGCTGCATTGCACGGATACGCTTCTAGTATATATATATATATATATATATATATATATATATATATATATATATATATATATATATTAGCAATAAAGATGACATAACCATAAGGTAACTTGATCACGGAGAACTACGTAATCCATTGCCAACAATATGGAACAATGATATGAATTACGAAAATGAAATGTTGGCCTTATTAAAAGAATGTTACATATCTCAAGTTCTACAACATCATCATTTACCTCAAATGTCATGTGCATGCCTAACTTTGCAAGTTGTAATAAGATGTATTAGGAGCATTATCAAAAATACGATGTGCAAATAACGACACGTACAATGCTTCTATTACAACATGCGATAATACGTCATTTTTTGTCGATAGGGGTAAAGTAAAAAAAACTCTAAATCACTATCAAGGGCACAAATTAATAACTCAAGAGAAGCAATAGGATAATGAATGTATAAAATACATACAATCCAAATGATTTGATTCATAAGTTGGAATTCCCGTAGGGAGAAACTGAGTTGTTTACCGTAAACTGTAGTTCCCGACCTCGAAATACCTTGTTATAGTGGGCGAACTAAGAATAGAACCCCACACTACCTTTGGAGGGGATCTGACCATTTCTTCATCGACTCGGAGAATCGGTGATCATTCTTTAACGTAATTTAAATGGAAAGAGTAAAAATAAGGAAGTTGGATAGTTTAGGAGTTATGGTTAATTAATTAAATTAGAAGCAAAATGACCAAAAAGACCTACTTCATCCCCCGTCACCGAAAGGTGTTGTTTTGGGTATTGAGTTTTAGTATTCATGTTTTCGGTGATGTTTTGTATGTATGGATCATTTTCCATGATTTATTGGTTGAATATTATGCCCCACCCGTGTTTTGGGTGTTTCGGGATATAAAGTTTTATTCGTGTTTTCATAAATTGGGAGTTCGATTTCTATTCACGATTTGAGTGAGTTTCGGGTTGCATCACTTTACGAATGAATGCTTTACTTTGGAGAGTTCATCTATAAAAATGTTTGTTGTTGGAAACGAGTCGTTTTCATATTTGAAGCAAATCATTTTGAAAGATTATGATTTAAATTACCTTCTTTCCTTTTAACGATATATTTATTCATGTTGAAAACTCTTGAACTCGCTAGGCGTTAGCCTAACCTTTTTATTTGTTGGCATGTGCAACAAGTTACGGTTGGGAATAGTTCTAGTGGCATCGTGAAGAGATGAGTGCTAGTTGTGTGCTCGAGAAGTGAATAGCTTGGTAAAGTCTTCTGCATTTATTTATGGGATTAGCAACTTGTATTTGGGTTAAGTAACACTCGACTTTGGTTTAGTCCTTGTATAAGACTGCAGTTTATAATTGATGAGGTTAAATATAGAATTTTATTTTGGTAGTGTATCAAGTTTTGAGTTATTGGAATAAGATTTATCTTTTACTTGATGTAATATCGAAAATTTTAATTAGTTGTTCTTTCCAAATTTGAGGGTGTTACAAATGCGTTTATGAGCTTAAGTTTGAGAGATTTAGGTATTGATTTAGGATGCCTAGACTCAAACTAGCATGTTACTAAGTAAAGGAAAGTGAGAATGAACAACTAGGCACTTTAAGATAGGATATTTTGAGGATTGATAGAGACACTAGAATCGGGAATCACGACGAAAGTAGCAAGGATAATCATGTACGTTACATTCATAATTGCACCTGGCCAGTGTCATGGTGAACTTACATGTTATATGTGCGTACTTGAATTGCCTTTATGTGACGACTGATGGGGTAGTGGACGAATTATTGAGGGGTAGTAGTTAAAAGAAGTTGATGTTTATAGCATTGATACTAGGAGTGACGGTTAAGCATGATGAATACATTAAGTCGACCATTTTGGGGTCGGGGAAATTGGTTGAAGTAGAACCATAGGCCTAATAAATCAACTTTATTTTGAGGAGAAATTATGAGGTTAACCAGTTTAGTTACCTATCATTATCTCAAGATATTGAGCATCCAGATATCGATAGTGAGATCGTTGGACTTGGTGAGCTTGATCCTACGATTTTGGGGTCTCGACCAAAATTCATGCACGAAACATACTTTCAAAATAATTTGCATAAAGTATTTCGTACTTTCCCAAATCATCATACGGGTCGTATTTTGAATTCTTGGAAAGACGTTTAACACGCACGAGATTTTAAACCATGATTTTAAACCATGATTTTAAACATGCATAAAATTATTTTATTGCATGTGGTTGCAAACTTTGTTGAGACTTTCTTTAGTCTTGTTGTTGCCCAACACTATTTTCGGATATTGTGGTATCCGTATTTTGATGTTATTTAGGGTCTTGGACAAGTAACTACGGTTTATGACTTTAACATTGGATCTCCTCCACATATGTTAAGGTTTTAGACGAAGAGTTATCTTCCATTATTTTGGTGTTTGAGTTCTATTGAGAATTTTATTCCACACGGTTTTGTGGATTTGATGTGGTAACTTTAATGGCGTCCAGTTGTATTGTTCTCCCTTGAGTTTTGTGCGGGCAGTTTGTTTGCACATAGTATACATACATGTTTTGTTTGAAACTTCCGTCATAGCGTTTTTGCCAACATTTTAGAACGATGAAAGCATATTGTTAATTTTGCTTTGAACATGAAACCGACATAAATTATTTTATATTTTAACCAAGGTGCATGTACATATCACTTTGCTAGTTTTGTGAAATAAACTGACATATGCAAATTTTGTTCTGAAATCTTATTACGCGTCGTGTTGTGGCTAAAAGAGAGAAAACTTTGGGAGCTTGATATCACGTAAATTCTTTTTTGGATTTTCTGCAAACATTATGTTGTACCTTGTTTGGTTCACGAATTAAGTTATACTATGGCGTGAGTAATCATATGATGGGGTTGGGATGGTCCGTGTTCATGTTTCAATTTGTGCATCTTCGTCTATTGTTGTTTTGCTATTAGTCAACAAAGATGTGTTATATTGATTGGTTTTACTTGTATGGCAATTGCAGCCACTTCAAATGATTTCTTAGTTGTGCTAAAGACTCGGTGCGTGTGTAAAATTGATTGAAGAAATGTTGTGTTCGGCATATCTTTTAAAATTATGAATTGGCATACTTGTTGGGTCTTATAGCTGAAAAACCTTGAACTCATCAGAGCCATAGATTTAAACCCTTTTTGGGAAATGAGTTGTAATTAAGGGCTAGAGGAGTCTTTGGGATTTGAAGCGTCGGATGATCTGACTTGTGGTCAGTCTTGATTTATGGGTTTCAGTTTATGAATCGGTGTATGCATGAATAATTGAGGTATTAGAGTTATGCCTTCTCCCAGTTAATTAAGGGGCGATCTTTCTGCTTCGGTAAATCTTCGGGTTAAAGTCTTGTGTGGTTGTTTGCTTATGTTTGGATTTGAATTGGTGGATTAGTTGGGTGGCATCCTATGGAGTGTCAGTGGTGTACTATCTTGATGAGTCTTTACTAATGAAAAATGTTTTGTAGTACGGTCATTTGCGACCTTAGGAGTCAACTTTTGATCTTGAGGATAATAACCATTAGGGTACTTGGGATACTTCAGTTGGATTCAAAGAAGCATTTGCGAAACAGGTGGTGATTATGAGAATATTAGATTTTGGTAATTACTGATTGATAGTTGATACCATTTTGCCTTGTCAAGGATTATAATTGAGGAATCAATGTTGGAATGCATTCTAAGGGATGTGTAACCAGGGAGTTTGGAATAACCGATTGTCCATGGAAAGTATTGATAAGTTCTTAGAGAGAATATTGGACCCATGAAGAAAACAGCTTGACTCGGGAAGCGTGGAAACCTTTGTAGTTATGCACTTTGTAATGATTTGGGAGTACGTGTTCAAAGTTGTATTGGACCAAGCCAAACTAAAGACTAGGAAATTCTTCAAGGAAAGAACAATAAATCTTCATGGTAATTAATTGGAGGAATTTAGTGAGAATGTCTTATGCAAACCTCAAGTGTAAATCGTTTTATTGAGGAGTCATTAATTGGTCGTGGTTCAAGTTATCAGCGCAGTAGTGGCAACATATGATCTATTTAGAAATGTTTATTCAGGTTCCTTTACGCCCAAGGAAAGTTAACATAATAATGGATGCCATATTTTAAGAAAAGTATGATTGTTTATGGTTAGATCAACCTCTAAACATATAATCAAAAATTTAAATGTAAGGGAGAAGCGTATCGCAGTTTGGTAGAGGGTGTTAGAGAATTCGAGTAAATTCATTTATGGACGATATTTGTTAAGTCGAGAAGTTGAGGTCATAAGCTACCCTTGAGGAACTATGAGTTTCTTAAGATTGGGAGACAACTAAAATAATATTGTTGGAAATTGTTCCAACATGGTGCAGTGTTCACCCTGAGAGTGATGTAACGCATCGAGTTGAAGATTGAATGTGGGAATCATCGCGTAAATTGTCATGGCATCCTTGGCAAGAAATTATCGGGTGCTAATTTGTAACACCCTTAAATCTGAAGATAACAACTTATTAAAAATTTTCTAAATACATCAATAATTACTCCGACTACAAACACAATTTAAGAATTAACCTCAATACACACATTCATCCTATACATACAATCTATGAGAAGGACGGATGGTACTAAAACCCAATAACAATTACTATCTCCAACCTGCGAAAGACTTCTTCAATAACTTACTCTTGCATAAAGTTAAGGCTCAACTCTTCATGAGGCTACTAGAGTCCGAACCCCCAACTGCAACCTGATGCACATGTCGACATATAAAAAGGTTAGGCTTAACGCCTAGTGAGCTCAAGAGTTTTGACATGAATGAATATATTTTTAAAAGACAGGAAATCAGTTTTAAAGCAAGAATCTTCAAAACCTTAAACTTCACAATGGAAACGACACATTTTCCATAATATACACTTTTAAAGACAATGCTCCCAAACATGCATTTCTTGTAAAACGATGCAACCCGTAACTCAAATATATGAGGAGTCATTAGGGGAGACCCAAAGAACCAATCAAGACCACCCCAAGAGTCGATATACCTTGATGCCCTTAACAAGGAACACCCGTAAGGCCCGACACACCCGACGACTACTCCAACAGGAAAATTCCCCGAGTGGCGGAGGTCTAGGCACATACCATCACGGTGGCGCCCAAGACTACATCCTCCTTGTGAACTGACTTGGTTCGTCCAACATAATGAATATAGGAGGTCCTTTAGGTGTATTTCAACCCAACATATTTCCATACCGACTACGGGTATAATATTACCATCCTATCCTCATTAAGTCTAACAAAAGACCCAAATGACAATTATATTCATTATGCATATAAATATGACACCAAAGTGGTATTACAATAATATATCATCATATTATACCAAACATGTATTCCTTAATCATGTCAAATACCCATTGTGGGCACACATAATGTAAATCCCAAATAATTACATGAAGAGAGTAAATCATGGGATGATACTTCTAATACATATATCTCACATAATCTCATGAAAATACCATCAATTAATTAAACTCGTAAAGATGAACATTTTAAGCAAATATGTGATAATAACAACAAATAAGCAAATATGATGTGTATCCAGTTTTAACAAAAGCTTAGTAAACTCACCTTACTAGATTTAAGCTAAATCTAGTATTTACCCACTTAGAGCTTTCCTTGAAGAAACTTGGTTCTTCAAACCAAATCTTCCAAAACCTAGATCCACAAGGTTCCAACCATGAATATACATAATCAACCACAAAGAATCGTTTCCCAACCTTCTACATGAATATATCAACTGATACCGAAATCCTAACTTCTATAAATGAAGAGAATAGAAGATTACCTTAGCCCGAACTTGAATCCACCAACCAAAACACCTCTAGTTCACCAAAATGGTTACAAACCTCCAATCTATGAAAGGGAGAACAAAGGGTGGATGAAACCCTAGAAAACTTTGGTGAAGAAGATGAATAGGGAGAGATGAGAAGCTTACCACCACAAAATACTCTAGTATACTTCAATAGACTTCCAATCTCTTGCTAGATCCTTGAAGAGCTCTCAAAAACGAAACCGTAGCAACTTGAATCACCCAAATCGGAGTTGGGATGAAGAAGTTATGAAGAAATGAAGTTCGGTGGCTGAAAATCGGTTTTGAGCTCGTTGAGTGGATTTCGCGACTTGTCTCGCGACCTTAGGTCGCGGCATAAGTCGCCCGCTTACCCTGATTTTCTTCTCGATACTGTTTTGGCCATAACTTCTTCGTTATAGCTCTGATTTTGCTCCGGAAAGAACCGTTGGAGTCGTAATTGAATCCTTCATCTATCTAAACTATAAAATCCATGATTCAAGTCCAAATTTAACTATCTTATTTTTCCTTAATATATCGGTTTCTGTATAAACTTGAGATGATACCTTTCGAAAATCGGGGTGTTACAATATTGATCATAGTAGGAAAGAAATGTAAGTTATTTGCAACATTACAAATGATATGTTAAATTATGAATTACTTTTTCAATTACGTGTGATCTTATACATTTTAAATATATTTTGCTACATATCACATATGATTCTGTTTTTATTATTTTTCTTTTTTAAATTTTAATTTAAATAAATGTTTTTCAAATTTTAAATCACATATGATTAGAAAAACATTTTGAAAAACGTTAATTCATTATGAATCACATATGATTAGGAAAATATTTTGAAAAAAAAAGTTAATTCATTATGAATCACATGTGATTTTGATAACAAAAATGTTAACATTACAATTGATATGTGTAAATTAGGAATTACGTTTTGAAGTACATGTGATCTTATACATTTTAAATGCATTTTACTACACATCACATATGATTATGTTTTTATTATTTTTTAATTTGAATAATTATTTTTCAAATTTTAAATCACATATGATTATAAAAACATTTTGAAAAAAAAGGTTAATTCATTATGAATCACATGTGATTTTGATGACAAATTATGAATTACTTTTTGAACTACATGTGATCCTATACATTTTAAAATGTGTTTTGTATAAATCACATTATGTTTTCATTATTTTTCTTTTTCAATGTTTAATTTAAATTATTATTTTTCAAATTTTAAATCACATATGATTAGAAAAACATTTTTAAAAAATTAATTAATTCTGAATCATAAGTGATTTTGATGAAAGTTGCATTTTTTTAAAATATTACTTTAAATAATAAAAAATGAATTATTTAAATAAAAATTAAATACCGTTAATTTAAATGAATTAAATAAAAAAATTAGTAAATAGAAAATTAAATTATATTAATTTCATAAATATGGTAAAAGTAGAATTTTAAATAAATACCTAAAATAACTTTTATATAACTAAATTACTTTTATACCCTTATTTATTTATTTTTAGAATTAATTATTTAAGGTATTATTTAATGAAATGATTGACCTACAATTATTCTCTTATTCTTTTAAATAGATATCATTCCCGTATGATCTTCCCTCTCTCTCTCTCTCTCTCTCTCTCTCTCTCTCTCTCTCTCTCTCTATATATATATATATATATATATATATATATATATATATATACAGGGGAGTGATCAAATGGAAACCACTTTAATTTTGAAAACCGTGGAAACACTCGGTTTCATTGGTTAAGTTAATGAAATTGTTTCATGAAATTGTTACATATATTTGTGTTTTTTATGTAAAAATGAAAAAGTTTCATCAGACTGCGAAAATACATGAAACATTTTCATCAGAATGAGAAAAATAGATGAAACTACATAAAAAACACAAATATATGAAACAATTTCATTAACAAAAGAATTATATGAAACAATTTGATCATATTAAACAATTTTATAAACCAATTTCATTAATTTAACCAATGAAATTGACGGTTTTCAAAGTTTTCAATCTAATATAGTTTTCAATTGAAACCACATCTCTCTCTCTCTCTGATAGGATGGCAACATATGTGATTAGAAACAAGGGCGGAGCCAGAAAATTTATTCAAGGAAAGCTTAGAAAAAATGCAAGAAAATTCATGATTTCAAGGTTTGAAATTCCTTTCAAAGGAAATGTTTTTAACTAAATACTTATCCAAATATAATAGTTATTAAAAGAGAGTTGGAAAGTATGAATGAGTTAAAGTGCATAACTATGTTTATAATTACATAAACAAAGATGTGTCTACACATATAAATAAATATATGAACTTTTGAAAATACATAAAAGTTATCGTAAAACTCTTGTCTAATTTAAAACTTTTAATTATTTTGTTTTATTGGTGCATTTTTAAAGAAAGATTTTAATAAACTAATGATAAAAGGAAAGTGGGGTTTTTATTTAATTTCTCTTGAATCCATGAGATGAATGTAGGGGCACTTGTCATTTAGAGCTCCACCACTTATTACAAACGAACAACATGCACTTAAACTAAAAACATCTAAGGTAGCGTTTGATTCGTGGAATGAAATTCGATGGAATTGGAATTCATCAAGGAATTTGACTTTAAATGAATTGGAATTGGAATTTGATGGAATTTGACCACGCATTTTGGTCGCGTTTGGTTGGATGGAATTGGAATTTGTTGGAAAGAAAATGAATTCCATAGGAGACCCTGTGGAATTGTGAAATCCGTGTTTGAAGGAATTTGATGGATTCCATAGGATTCCTTAGTTTTAATTATGTGAACCAAACAAGACTTTGGAATTTGATCAATGGATTTGGACATTCCAATTTCATTGAATTCCATCAAATTCCGCGAACCAAACACCCCATAAGATCATATATGGTAATTCTCATGAAATAGATGCAAGTGATATGTTCTATGGTGATATCTACAAATATTCCCTTGTAAATTTATTTGGTAAATTGTATAAAGTTTAATAAAAATGTATTTTTGTTTCGGTTCTTATTGAGTAATGCACTTCCAAACACTTTATTTTGTTGTCTAAGGGGTTGTTTGTTTTTTAAAAAAAAACTCTTAATGGCTCTTAAGTCTGAATCGTTCAAACCTTTTTACACACCACCTCTTATTAATCATAACTAAAATAAGACTTCAGACTTTAGACCTCTTAAAAAACAAACAACACCTAAGTTGTGACACAAGTAAGTACATTTAATATAATTAATAACTAGTATAAATGTTGATTAGGATTCGATTTCACTAATGTGACGTTGATATTTTTAATTTGTTACATATCAACTAAACAAAAATATTTCATGCGATCAAATTTTTAATGGTTTGTAAATTTATAATAATATTTTAAAAGTTCCTTGTGCTATTACAGATTTTGCAATTATTTCAAAGAAAATAATGACTTGTAATTTGGTTTACTTAGAGCATCCACAATGTGTTCGTGGAAACTTTTTCAAAGCTTTTTCAGAGGTTTTTCATAAAACAAAAAGCTCCTTTTGAAGTTTTTCATATAGTGGACAACTTTTTCATTTGAGGTTTTTCGCGAGGTTTTTCGTCATAGCTCGTAACTGGACGACCTGCTTTTTCGTAGCTTTTTCGTATTTAATCAGTTTTAACTTTATAGAATTTTATAAAAGTTTCGTATTTAATCAGTTTTATTTATTTACCAGTTTTATTTATTAATATATTTAAAGTAATTCTATTTAAATATAATTATTAAATAATTAATATAAATAAATAAATACATAATGAAAGTAATTATATTTTATATTTTTAAAATAATATCTCAAATTTGACATATTTTTAGCATTTCAGATACTATTGACGTCTCCGAAGGTGTTCAATTCCCACCTCATTCAACGCAAATAGGGTTGGATGATGTTGATTTAGGTGTCGGTCTTGACCTAAATTTATATATATAATATATATTGTATTAAAAAAATTATGTAAAATAAATACATAATTAAATTAATAATATTTTCTTGATATGAATAAATATGTATTTGTATGAATTTTAATGTATTTATTTTTATAAATAAGAATAAAAATGATATAAAGTTAAAATAGTGGGACCCTGAATAGTTTAAAAAAGTAATGAAAAAACTTGGGTGAGGTTTTTCACATAGTGGAGGTATATAAATGTTTTTAAGTTGTTGATGTGGCAATAATATGTAAAAAAAAACTATGAAAAAGCTCGATGAATAACTCGTACATTGTGGATGCTCTTAATTGACATTTATATTATAAAAACATCAAGTCATTAGTTAAAATGGGTACTAAAATACTTGCCCACTTTAGCAACCGAGATAGAATACGTTTCATTTTCATAAAATTTTTAACGTTAGCTCGATCGAAATGTCTATGGTCATTATATTTTTTTTATGGTTAGTCAAAGAATACATTTAGACAAAGAATTTTAGGTAATCTTTATGCTTCACACCAAAGATAACGTGGCAAGAGATTTTAATATTTTTTATATAATTTATTAAAGTCATGTTTTAAATGAAAAACTAAAAAACACCTTATCAACCGTTAGATTAGATGATCTGATGGATATGATTAAACAGACGGTTATAACAATATTTTTTAACTTAAAAAAAATCTACACCTCCTATTTTTTATTCGAAAAAATACGAAAAATGAACAAAATTCGAGCGAAATAAATTACACCATATAAACGATCATATTTTTCTCGTTAATTTGACATCCATATTCATATACTTTCTCCTGAACCTGACCCTATATATATATAGGGGAACGATCAAATCGAAACCACTATAATTTTGAAAATCGTGAAAACTCTCGATTTCATTGGTTAAGTTAATTAAATTGTTTAATTTGATGAAATTGTTTCATATAATTCATTTATTGATGAAATTGTTACATATATTTGTGTTTTTTATATAAAAGTGAAAAAGTTTCATCAAACTGCGAAAATACATGAAACAATTTCATCAGAATGAGAAAAATAGATGAAACTACATAAAAACACAAATATATGAAACAATTTCATTAATAAAAGAATTATATGAAACAACTTGTTAATATTAAACAACTTTATGAACCAATTTCATTAATTTAACCAATGAAATTGACGGTTTCCAAAGTTTCCAATCTAATATGGTTTCCAATTGAAACCACCTCTCTCTCTCTCTCTATATATATATATATATAAACAAGGGAAAAATAAGTTTGGTTTAAAATTTAGACTTCCTAAAGAAGTAAAAGATGATTTCGTAAGTTTTAAATTTTGAGTTGCAAAACATGTGTGTATATAATTAATTAGCAATATTAACATAACCCAAAACATGAATATGCACAATTGAATACATGTACACACACACCCAATTGAATATGCATAAAAGTTGAACACATTGTGAATACAATGTAAATAACATTACTAAATTCCTTACTCGAGTTTTCACAATATGTTTACAAATGATATATATGTTTAGATTTAGTTTTGTTGGTTTAGTTGGTATTCAAAATATGTTCACTAACTATAATTGATCTTGTAGATTCAGAGTCTTCACAAACTATAACAATATTCCTAAGAAAGTGTTTATAATGTGTACATAAAATTGTATGTACCTGTGCATGTTATGAGAGAGAGGAGATAAGAGAAATGAGAGGAAAAAGAGAAAGATGGGAAACAAGAGAGCTTTTTTAAAGATATTTGATTTTTATTTTTTACGGCAATCCGATGGCCCACCAACGGTATTTTTTTAATTTTATTTTTTATTTATTTTTAATAAGTCGTCGGAAAAATTAGTGATATACCGACGGCTTACCGACAGTTGGTTTTTTCATTTCATTTTATATTTGTTTTTAATAAGTAAATACCGTCTGAAATTGGAACCGTCGGTAAGCTGTCACTAGTTGTCGTCGGAAAACCGTTGCTAAATATTACCGACCAGTTTTTTACCAACGATCGTTCCCGTCGAAAAACCGTCGCTAAAACCTTTTTCCGACGGTTTACCGACTGTTTCAGCAATCGACAATACGATTAATTTTAGTAGTGTATATATTTAAACCATGACTAATAGCTTGTAATTGGTCAACACATGTCACACCTTCCACCAACCCACGCACTTGGCCAAATTTCTAGAAACAGCAATATATAATCTAAATTAATTATTTAGATTCATATATTTATGAGTCCAATTAATATTTGTGGTGGTGGTTGTTGACATTAACAATAATATGATTTATATCATCCTAGTAATTAATTAATTTAATGATTTCAAACTAATTAGTGTCCGTTTTCGTAAAGGGGAGGCTAATTGTACATTTGATTTTGCTAAATGCACCTTCATCATTAATTTTTTTCTCACACACATCAACATCAAAATCTTCTTTTTACATTCCCAATACATG
Source organism: Arctium lappa (assembly GCA_023525745.1). Classification (NCBI taxonomy): domain Eukaryota; kingdom Viridiplantae; phylum Streptophyta; class Magnoliopsida; order Asterales; family Asteraceae; genus Arctium; species Arctium lappa. Next base: position 154,216,392 of record CM042047.1, on the reverse strand, counting down.
AATTACATTTCCAATGAATGAATTGACCTGATTTTAACATAATTTTTGGTGCAAATAACACTCCCCTTTGTAAAACAGTAAAAAGGCTGACAAAAATCATTGTCAACAAAATTCACTGCATTTTATTACAATTCACTACTTTATGATAAATACTATAATAATGAAGATTTAAATAATAACGTTTAATATTATAAAAATATAAAAAGAATGTTTATACGTAAATTATTAAAAAAATCTATTTGAAAATACATATGTTAACCGACATTACATTTTATTCATATAGATTCACATAATTCAGAAATATTTGTTTTTATGATTTATATATGAATATTTTCTTCTTAATATCTCATTATGTTAGGGTTTCTTAAATATTTGAACCGTCATACTAGATTAATAAATAAATAATCAAATAGGCAAACGGTTCATGTTCCGCAATCTTGTTACATCCAAAAACATAATATTAATAACGCTATAAAAGTGACATATGATGATGCCCAAGGTTCAACATAAGTCACGATCAAGGAAGAGGAAAAACGTCATCATATCATAATAATATAAGTAAGGTTTCCAATAACATGTTTGTGAAGAGTACGTTATATGTAAAACAATCATACTACGAGTCTACGACCAAGTTCTCATAATTTCCGAAAGTATAAGCAACCAATGGTGGTCACTTATCTTAATTTGTTGTTATGGTCACACAACATTAAACTAGGAGACTGGTGTTGGTTGATAATTTCATATATGACAAGTGATGAGGATAATATCAAAAAAATTGTTTCTCTTTTTAAAATTAATGCAATATATTAATAAAAAAACAAGTTTTTACAAAGTAGAAATAGAAATCCTCAACAACATGGGAGAAGAGGTCTCCATCCTTCAGTTCGTAGATGACTCCATTTTTCTGGGGGTTGGTCGCAAAGTAATGCTGCTAATTTAGTCCGGTTCCAGATTTGTTCAAGACTTAAAGTCAACATGGAGAAAAACAAAGTTATGGGAGTAATGGTAAATAATGAAGAGTTCAAAAGAATGGCCAGATTGTTACACTGTAAGGAGGACTCGATTCCGTTCACATACCTGGGTATGCCGATGGGGGAAAATGGATAGAGTGCCTAGTTGGAAGCCGTTTATTGAGATATTTATTAAAGTCAGACTGACGGACTGGAAAGCAAGAAACTGGTCTATTGGGGGTAGACTTTGCCTTTGTAAGTCAGTGTTCAGAAGTTTGGGGCCTTACTTCTTCTCGTTATTCAAGGAACCTAGTAAAGTTATCAACATTCTGGAGAGCATTCGGTGCCATTTCTTTTGGGGAGGTAGTGAGGAAAAAAGAAAACTTTGTTAGGTTGCATGGGAGAAATTCTTAAATAGCAAGGAAAATGGGGGGCTTGGTATTGGCAACTTAAAAGCCTTGCGATGTTGGGGAAGTGGTGGTGGCGTTACCGAACGGACATAAAAGCAATGTGGAGAGGGATTGTGACTTATTTCTATGATAGTTCAGGTAGGCTTTCGGACGGGAATAGGATTAGAGATAAAGGGGATATTTGGGGATCCATCATAGGGTTGCAAAAAGATTTGGAGGCGGGGAATTAACCTGGACAGCTTGTTCCAATACGATTCGAGCAACGCAGGCCAGAAGTGGGTTAAGGAAAAGAATGGGTGCTACTCGGTCGCCTCCCTTTGAATGATGGTGGACTGTACGATCCTTTTGGGTGTTGATTGGGAACTGTTGTCCTGTCAAAGTCAATGTGCATCTATGGAGGGTACTGCAGGAGCGGCTGACTACCAAAAATAAGTTGTTAAAAAGGGGCATTCACATAGATTCTGATGTTTTCCCGTGTTGTGTGTCGCATCAGGAGAATTCTAATAATTTATTTGTGGAGTGCTTCTACAGCGCGGAATGTGGGAGCTTGTCTTCATTAATGGTGGAAAATATGGCCGACGGCGGCGAATTCGGTGATCGATATTTGGACGATCGTTCAGCAATCGGGTCCTCGAAGGCAAAGCAAGGAGATTGCAAAAGTGGCATGTATGACTTACTTTTGGGTTTTATGGAATCAATGGAACGAGAAGCTGCACAAAGGCAAGATGAGGAATAGTAGATAGATCACCAATTTAATTATGTAATTTTCTTTTTATTGGATTAAAGTAAGATCTAAGATAGGTAGAGCCTTATTACTACTAGAAAAAACCTTATCACCGATCAAAAATCACCTATGGAAAGAACCCTTCGGTAATTACCGACGGATCACCGACCACTTTCCGATGGATGGAGGAAATTTGCGACGAACAATAAATCTGTAGGTGATCCGTCAGTGAATTCAAACATTTCCGACGGATACAAAATTATTTTATTTTTTGATTTTTTTAAATATACAAATCCGCCGGTAATCCGTCGGAAACTTTACTGATTTAATAATTAACCAAAAAATTTGTTGGTGATCCGTAGTAAATTACCGACGGCCATGGGTCATCTGTCGCCGTCGGAATAAGAAATCTGTCGGTAATTTGCTACGGATCACTGACGGATAATATGTTTTTTGTTTTTCCTTGATTTTGTTACGCGTATGAGTTTTTACGGATACATTTGTCTAATTTGGTTCATATGTATGTATGTATATATGTATATGTGGATATCTCTGTATGTACGCATATACTATATATAAGTGTATGGATCATGTATATATGTCATATGCATATAAGTGTGCATGTATGTCTATATATGTATGATGTTTGTATGTCTATAGATGTATCGATGTGTGTATATAAATGTATACATATGTATTGCTTATATGTATATAATACATACATGTATACTATATGTTGTATGCATATAAGTGTATGTGTGTGTATGTCTATGTGTTCATGTCTATATATGTATGTATCTATGCATGTCTATAGATGTATGTATGTGTGTATATATGTGCTTGTATGTATATAGTACATACATGTATATCATTTATATACATGTCGTATCATATAGGTGCATGTGTGTATGTCTATGTGTACATGTCTATATATGTATGTATGTGTGTGTGTATATATGTATATATATATATATGTATTGCTTGTGTGTATATAGTACATACATGTATATCATGTATATATATATATATTCCGTATGCATATAAGTGTGTGTGGTATATCTATGTGTACATGTCTATATATGTATGTATGTATATATATGTATACATATGTATTACTTGTATGTATATAGTACATACATGTATATCATGTATATATGTATATATCGTGTGCATATAAGTGTGTATGGTATGTCTATATGTATATATCGTGTGCATATAAGTGTGTATGGTATGTCTATATGTACATGTCTATATATGTATGTGTGTGTGTATATATATGTATACATATGTATTGCTTGTATGTATATAGTACATACATGTATATCATGTATATATGTATATATCGTATGGATATAAGTGTGTGTATATGTCTATGTGTACATGTCTATATATGTATGTATATCTATAGATGCATGTGTGTTTATATATGTATACCCCTGACCTAACTGGAATTAACGGGAAAAGATAACGGTCGTTAGAAGGATAGACCAAAACTGTTACAAAATGACACAATTTCATAACACTTTTGGTCCCTTTTCCTAACGGTCGTTAACTGTTTCCGTTAAGTCTAGTTAGTTCAAGGGTATTTTATTCAGTTTAAATATAATTTGAAAAATTAATAATTTTAATATTAAATATTATATAATAATTATTAACAATTTAAAAAACAATATAATTTAATAATTATTAATAATTTAAAATAGTAATTATTTTAATTTTAATAAATGGAAATCCGTCGGAAATCCGTTGGTAATCACAGACGAATAAATTCTCTCAGTAATTACCGACGGAATTTCCATCGGAAATCCTTCGGTGATTTTACTGAATTTTCTAAAAAAAAAGAGCGTGCACCACTTAGCCCTATGTAATACCCAGATTTTTCGGTAAGAGCCTTAATCTTCTGTCGTTATTCTTATCCAACTTATATCGCCTAGAAAAGTCCTTACTCGAACCTCAAGGTGAATCGGGTGCCTTCTGCGCGAAATCGACAAGTTTCGAGACCCGAGGGGGTGCTGGGCGACATTGACCAGCGACTGTGACACAGTCACTGTCGCACCAAACCAACAGAAGGTGGGCTGGCTGGTGCGACATTGACCGGCGATAATGACATGGTCATTGTCGCATGGTCATAGTCGCCGAGTACCTGCGGGTATAAATCAGCCAACTCCGAAAATTAGGTCATTTGGTATCTGTTTTGGCTAGTTGGGAGCTCGTTTTCTCTGCAGTCCTTAGGTAAGAAATCATCCTCCATCTCTCTTCTTTAATACCTTCAACAACCTTATTCATGTGTCATTTATGGTAGTTGTTTAGGTGATTATAAACTCTCCTTGTGAAGATTTCTCCTCCTCAAGAGCTAGTGTTATCTCCTCTACATCTAGAGTTTTGCTAGGGTTTTGATTAAACCCCCATTGTGAGTTCATACTTCCTTTTTCCAAACTTTACACATGTCACAACAATATATTTTAAACTCCTACACATCTCCTTGATTTTGGTTCATGTTTATAAGATTTTGACCTAACTTGTGTTTTGGGAGATTTTAGGGTTTTTACCACTTTCAACTAAAATGAAGGGTTCCATCATATATGATGTAAGATATGGTTTTACTTGCATATTTATATGGGTTACTTGTAAGAATATATATATATATATATATATATATATATATATATTCATTTTTATGATTCTCATTCTTATGATTAGGTTTTACTTGATAAAATGAAACTTTGGGAGAAAATACATGGATTGTTGTTGTTATGGTCTATAACCATATTAAAATGGTTTAACACTTGAATGGTGTACTTGGTAAAGGAAACCTATTTGGAATGGGAAAGTGGTCACATTATGGCTCGTGATTGGATTTTGCATTTATTTATCAGCAGTTAAACATAAAAATGCATTTTTGAAAAATAAATGGTATTAAGAACTATATGTTTGATTATAGTTGGTCACAAATGAAATTGTGACAAGTCTAGACTATTACAAGTGGATCCATAGGTATAGAGTCGACTTGATTTCTTTGGGTTAAACCCCGTTGTAGCTAGTTGAGACATTGGGCCCTAGGGTGGCAACTTGGTACAGTTATGTGGGACCGAATACTAGTCGTGGGTTGTAAATGTAAATCCTAGCGAATGAGCATGATTAGGATCATTGGGTTCCCTCCCCCACATCTGAGTATGAGCCGGCGAGCTCGTGGCCTTGATCCTATTATTGTAAACTCAATAACTTGGAAAGTGGCATACTTTTGTGTTCCGCCACAATCCTTGGAAAATCGGGTCTCCCCCGTCATCGCAAGATGTATTTTTGGACCGTTAGGTCACTATGTGGATATTTTATCTTGACAAATCAAACTCTTTGAAAAATCAATCCTTATCACATTTAAATTATTTTCCTTTCATTTATATTTATAAACTGTATGTTCTCAATAGGCGTCAAGCCTAACACTTTTCTTAACTGACCTGTATAACAGGTTCCAATAGCGGTGGGATACCGAAGGTTTGAGTGACGAGCGGGGACTAGAGGCATTTTTGAGATGAGAGTTATATGGAGTCAAAGCGTATAAACAACTTTATTTATTTTGGAATTTGGGTTGACAACTGATGTAATCTAGATGTAAATGGTTTAGATTAGTTTGTTGTCAATTTTATTATTCATCAACAGGTTTTGTTAACGATTTAAACATTTACCCTTTTTGGGTGGCTTACTCTAAATACAAGCGTCATATTGCCAAATTTTCAATTTTTAATTACTACAAAACTTAGGGTGTTACAAGTTGGTATCATAGCTCTAGTTTAAGTGAACTAGGCATGAATGTAAGATGTCTACACTTAGGCTGAGATTGTTAAGTAATGATTTGTGAGATTGGATAGAACTTCTAAGATGGGTTGGTCTCAGAGTCTACGGAAATTTTGTTAATCAAGTGTTGTAGTGACGGTGACGAGAATTTTTATGTATCATATGTTCATAATTTCACTTAGCTAACGTTATTATGTGGGTATTTTACGTGAGTATGCTCAGTATGCTATTGTTATGACAATTGGTAAATGTAGTAGTACGTTTCTTTCATGCTTAATTCAGTTAATCCCTCTCTTACTCTTTCTTGTGATTGTGTATGTGGCAGCCATTACTCCATTATGGTGAACACTCGAATTCGACCGTTAGCCGATGGAAACGTTCGCGAAGATAGCTCGCCCGAACGAAATCTAGTGGTTTGGGCGGCGACTGTTGCTCCTCCTGGTATGCCCCCGATATTCACGGGAGAGGTGGAGCAGGTGCCTAGAGTGGACTTGCCATCCACAAACCCGGTTGTTCAAGAACCAAACCCTCAAGCTGACATGATGGCCAGCGTCATGCAAATGGTGACGTAGGCTATGGAGAAGCAGCAAGAGGCGTTTCTGAAGATGCTGAAAGATCACGATGCTATCCTCAAGAAACACGAGGCAGTTGCAAAGAATATCATGGTTGGTTCTAGTGGCACTGGTCAAGGGATCAGAACAGAAGAGCACAGGATGGTGGGTTCTCAGAAAAGTGGAAAGAGCTGCACCTATAAATCCTTTCTGGGTTGCGGGCCACCGGAATTCTCCGGTTCTGACGACCCGGTTACGTGCGTGAAATAGATTCAAGTGGTCGAGCAGGATTTCGGCTCATCTAAGTGTGGGGACGATCAAAAAGCGAGGTTCAGTTCTCAGTTGTTCAGAGATACGACACTTACATGGTGGAATGTCACCCATTCCACTCTCTCTCCTACCGTTTTGGCTCAATTGACTTGGGTCGGGTTCAAGAAGAAAATATTGGAAGAGTACTGCAGCGAGAGAGCCATGGACCGTATTGAAGCTGAGTTTTAGTCTCTTGAAAAAGGAAACTTGACGGTGAGGGAGTACACCCGTCAATTTATGGAGAAAATGGGATTGGTGGGGCACGTGGCCCCAACGGAGAGAGAGAAGATAAAGGCCTACCTCAATGGACTACCAGTGGACATGATGTCTATGGTCCGCAACTCTAAAGCCTCCAACCTCCGTGAGATGATAGAGGAAGCCCAGTTTATGGAGGAAGTCTATGCGAGAAACCAGCCGGAGAAAGCAGTGGTTGTCGGAGACAAGAGAAAGTGGGAGAACAATTTTGGACCTCCCAAGAGGCCTCAACCTTTCGCGGGGAATCGAAATTTTGAGAACCTCTGAGAGGAACGGTGGTTCCCGAGATTCCGAAGCAAGCACCACGGCAACTGTAATTCCATCCCCACCTCTTGTGCCAAGTATGGGAAGTCCGATCATCCTACCAAAGATTGCCCGATTAAAGGGATTGTTTTCTTTGAATGCAAGATGTTGGGACACTTTCGAAAGGATTGTCCGAAGTGGAAGACAGGGAGTGCCCTGGAAAAGAAGGATAACCCTCCGAGGGCTCCTGACCGAGCTTTCTAGATGACGACCGATGAGGCCAAGGCATCCACCGACGTGGTATCGGGTACGTTTCTCCTAAAATTCGTACCTACTAGTGTGTTATTTGATTATGGCGCTAGTTTCTCTTTCATGTCCGATTATTTTTGCCAAAGACTTGCCATGCCCACTAGTATTCTAGTTGACGCTTTAGTGGTTGAGATAACGAATGGTAGCCATGTAGTGATCCGCGAAGTTTTGGAGGGTTTCTCGCTTGACATCGAAGGGAAGAAATTCTCAATCAATTTGATGCCCATGGTCATTGGCGGTTTCGATGTGGTGGTTGGTATGGATTGGTTGGCGGACAATCATGCCGAAATCCTATGCTCCAAGAAACTGATCCGACTCCCTACATCGGACGGTTAAATGGTGATAGTTTATGGTGAAAGAAGGAAGGGTGATGTGGCGGTTATCACCATGGCTAAAGCACGAAAGTGTCTAGTGAAAGTATGTTCGTCCTTTTTGGCATACGTGATAGATGATAACCTTGAAAAGAAGAAGCTTAAAGACGTAAATGTGGTGCGCGAGTTTCCCGATGTCTTTCCGGATGACGTGCCCGGTCTACCACCCGATCGTTAGGTGGAGTTCCGGATCGACCTTATACCGGGGGCGGCTCCGATCGCTCGGCCCCTTACCGGTTGGCGCCATCCGAGGATTGACGACTTGTTCAATCAACTCCAAGGAGCGGGTTATTTCTCAAAGATCGATCTGCGTTCAGGTTACCACCAAGTGAAGGTGAGAAAGAAAGACGTTCCGAAGACGGCCTTTAAAACGAGTTACGACCATTATGAATTTCTCGTGATGCCGTTTGGTCTCACTAACGCACCGACGGTATTTATGGGTTTGATGAATAGAGTGTGCCGGTCATTCCTCGACAAGCCGGTCATTATGTTCATTGATGACATACTCGTGTATTCCAGAAACGAGTCAGAACACAAGCAACACCTTCGTGTAGTTCTGGAAGTATTGAGGAAAGAAAGGTTGTATGCCAAATTTTCCAAGTGCGAATTTTGGATTGATGAGGTTCAATTCTTGGGTCACGTCGTTACCCGAGATGGAATAAAGGTGGACCCCTCCAAAATTGAAGCTATGATGAATTGGGAACCTCCCAAGAGTTCGTCCGAGATCCGAAGTTTCTTGGGTTTGGCGGGCTATTACCGGAGATTCATTCAAGACTTCTCCAAGATCGCTTCTTCCTTGACGGCCTTGACTCGGAAGAATGTGAAGTTCGTTTGGACCGAAGTGCAAGAGAAGTCATTCCAGACTTTACAAAAGAAATTGTGTGAAGCTCTAATCTTGTCGCTACCCGAATGGTCGGAAGACTTAGTGGTTTATAGCGACGCTTCAAAGATGGGATTGGGTTGCGTGTTAATGTTAGTGCATTGTTGTATCCAAGATTTAAGTGTAGAAAATTCAAAGTCTGTAAAGTCAACAAAGTCAACATTGTCAAAGTTAATGTTGTTAAGCTTTGTATGTGTCATGAGAGTTTCAAGAGTTGCTTGTAAAATAGGTATATGAGTGTGTTTGGTGGTTTGAGAGTTCTTGTGAAGCTTGTAATATTCTGTGTGTGAAATACGACTTTAGCTTTCTCTCTCAAAACTCTCTCTCTAGATCATAATTGTCAAATCTGCACATCTTGATTGGAATGGCTTGAATTGGGAATTTACAACTGGTATCAGAGCAGGTCACGGGTTCGAATTCCATGGAGTGCAGTTAAATGCCAAAGGCATGCTGTGCAGCCATTGACTTCTAGCGAAGATCTTGTTAGTACTGGCAGATGCTGGGGGGGGATAGTTGGGTCATTGACCAGCATCTTCCTAAATCGAAACGTGGCGCTGGTTGCTACGCTATAAGGAAATAAAGTTGCGCCTTCTCCATCAGCAATTGATTTTGGCGTAGTGGTAAGCGCTTGATCCTAACATGTGGTATCAGAGCAGACCAAAACTATTCAGATGATTTGAAAAACTTGAATTTAATCGATTTTTTATTTCATGAAGAACACGCATTGAGATTTTACCGGTTCATTCAATTTTTTTTGAAAAATCATTTTTGATGAAATAAAATGGAACCATAGTGTTCGATTTGTGTTTTAGAACATTTCTTGTATAGATCGTATTACGAAATTCGAACCGAATCACATCCAATTTCGAATTTTTGTAGTTTTCGGTTTTTCAAAATGTCGAACTGTGATTGATCGATTTTCTCAATCTTTGATGTTTTTAATCAAAATCTTTCATTAGAAATATGTTCTAGTTGTTATTTCGACCATATATGTGCATTGTCATGTGTTAATTGCAGGTTTTGAAGATTTTGAGTCGAATCCGTGAACAAAACTTAAGAACACGCAAGATCCAGAATACACACAACATTCATCTGAAGAACACGCACATCGAAGAACGCGTAAGAAGTGAAGAACACGCATGATGACGATTTGATGTTATTTACGAGTTTTGACCAATACCCACTAAGCTTGATATACGAGAAGTGAAAACTCGCACAAGCTTGTTTGCGAGTTCTTAGTTCATAGTGTTTTGATCTGCGAGTTCTAATATTTAGCGAGTTTATGTTTTGCGAGTTCTTAATTGTCAAAAAAATTTCTAAGTGTTGAAACGCGCAAGTCTTATCTGCGAGAAGCTAAAAAACGCGCACATCCCTTCTAGCACGAACCTCAAACGTGCATCCTTCGATCTGCGTGAACTTGAAATGCGCATAACCTTGTTAGCGCGAAGTAAAGTGAACAGTGTTCTGCGAGTTTACTTGTTCTGCGAGTTTTTGCCTTAGAATTTTTTTTTCTGATCTTTTGAAGTTTGATTTTCAAGTCAAATTTTATCTGAATATTTTGGGAACGATCATTTCAAGCATATCATTTTATCTGAATATATAGCGGGACCCCCGTGCTAAGTCTGCGGAGGGGGGCATATTTTCTGATAGTGATCATAATTTTATGATTTTTGACGATCATTTTGAAGTAAATTTTTTTCAGATATCAAGATGTCTATTGTTTTATCAGGGAGAGATTGTGCTATCATGTATATGTCTGAGATACCTGCCATAGAAGCTGAACGGGATAAACTGAAGATTCAAAATTCCAAGCTTCTTAATCAGATTCAGGAGTTTAAAACTAAATTGTTAAATTCTGATAAAACTTCTGAATGTGCAAAATGTACTAATGATTCTCAATCTGATTTTACAGGTATCATCAAGGCCAGAGAGAAAAAAATTAAAGCAAGAGAGAGAAATTAAAGTGAAAGATAAAGAAATAACTACTCTTCAAAACAAATTAAAGTCAACTGAAAAGAAGTCTTCAGAACATAAAACTGAATCAGTTGAAATTCAAAGCAAGTTTAAAGCTTTTGAAAAGAAGATATCTGCATTGGAAGCGAAAAATGTTGAACTCATGAAAAGTGTCAATGTAGATAAAAACAAAGTTGATTCGGAGAAAACTTAGCTATCTGACTTTTCTAAGAAAGCTATCCAAGAGAAGAAAGATTTTGAGCTAAGATGCATTAAACTCTCCAAGCAAGTATCAGAGTTTGGAAAGATTGTTATTACTGAAAGTGATACTTTTGCAAAGGAGAGAAAAGTTCTTGAAGATAAAGTAATTGAACTTCCCAAACAGATTTCTACATTGCAAGACTTACTTGAAAAAGAAAGAAAATATTTTCAAGAGAAGAAAAGGTCTTATGATGTTGAAAAGAAAAATGTTGAAAAGAGAAATGTTGGGATTTTCAAAGAAATTTCTGAGAAAACCAAGAACTTAGAAAAGGAATTTGAGCAAGAGCGTCAAAGTTTTGAAAACGAAATATCTAAGATCACATCTAAGATAACTGTTCTATCATCAGATGTTCAAAAAGAACAGATGGTAAAATATGATTTGAAAAAGAAGTTTGACACATTTATTGCTGAAAGAAACATTTTGACTGAAAAGATAAAACAACTTGAAGTTGTAAATGTTGAATTTCCAGAGAAGATTTCAGCTGACGTAATCAGTCAATCACCTTATGAAAATTCAACTGAATCAGTTTGTTCTTTTAAAACAGCTTCAAGTTCCATTCATGAAAATGTTTTCAAAAAGAACAGTGTCAAACCAAACATTGTCAAATCAAATCAGATTCGTCCATCTAATCTGTTCTATGATAAAAATGTTGATAGTCCAACAAGCTTTTACGTCAAATATCTTGGAAAGAATTCAAAGAAAGGACAGATGGTATGGAGAGTGAAAGTTTTTCCCGATGAGAAGAAGAACGACAAATCATCAGCATCTACATCAAATGCCAAAAAGAACAGAGCTTATAAAGGTAAATCTTTTGGTAATTCTGATATGTTTTATTCTACTAATCATTTGATCGGGGTTGCTCAAAAGAAGATTTGTTGTTCTTACTGTGGAGAGAATGATTTTGTTCAGAGAGAAACTGCTCATCACTGGCACGGATCTTACAGAATAACTTCTCAGAAATATGATTTTAAAAGATTTAAATCTATTGAGAAGTGGATTCCTAAATATAACCTACCATGACCCAAATACCAGTGGGTACCAAAACCTATTAAATTTGATTTTCAGGTACCACAGGTTTAGGGGGAGCAGGAACATAGACTTCTGATTACAACATATCAGAACTAGGACTTTAATGTCAAAGATATTGACTTCTAAGTACTATAGCTTAGAACTCAAACTACAATGTTAAAGGTCTATGACTTCTAAACACATCAGTTTAGGACTTGGTCTTCAATGTTTAAGGATAAGGATATTATGAAAATATACAGGGGGAGCTTATCTGAAACTAAATCATTTTATCATGATTTGAAGGGAGCTTAAAGGTAAGTATCTTCTGATTTTAATCTCTGATTGTTTGAAAGAAGAACAACTTTCAAGCATGAAAAAAACGCTTTCTTAAATGTTCAAACCACTTCTCTATTCTCAAAAGATTTCATGAATTTGGAAGTGTGACTTTAAATGTTTTTCAGTATGGAGCTTTAATGTTTAACTGACCGTGTGTTTCCAAAGATCAATACTTGTGTATTATCTTGTCTATATATTGTCAAGTATTCACACACACCGGTTCAGTACTTCATTTGAATTTGTCATTACCATGTTTCTAAACAAACCAATTTTTCGATGGTAATACTCCCGTTTGCTTTCGAATTTTGTTGAGCATCATTCATCATTTCAACTTGAGCGTTCATTGCTAAATTGTTTATATTAGTTCATATAAACAACTGTCAAGTTCTTTGATACCCCAACCATTTCATGTCCTTACTCATGATATTTGATCTAATTGATACATTGTCAGATTATCAAAATAGTTCTCTTCATTTCATTTCATTCATTCAATATCCTTGTTTTGAGAGATCTTCATTGTTCAAATGCTCAATTTTCATTCATATATTTGATGAGCATACATTTTGATAATGTTATCATATTTGTGCTTAACTGTTCAAGTTAAATTGTTGAGCAACCATTCTTTTTAGGAAATTTACATGGGATCAGTGTGAGAGCTTAATCAGAACTTCCATGGATTCACGTTAACTAGTGTTTCCTACCCCGGAAGTAATCCTAGAGTGATTGAGGGCTAAGGGGTTTTAAATAAAAGAGTGGGGAAGATAACTCATTCGATTGAGTTTTTATCATTGTGTGGAGCGGAAAAATGGAAATGAGAGTTTGGTTAGAAGTGAGTTTAATGTTTAAAAGAAAGAGGGTGTGAGATCAGAGTTAAAAGAATATCAAAACTCTGCACCAACCACTTTCTGATTCGGGCTGCCACATCTTCTGATTGGTTCACATTCTTTGGTGACCATAATTGAAACAGGCAGTGAGCCCATGCCAACTTTTGCATTAATCCCACCAACCACTCGTTTCATTCTTAACAAAGAAATGTTTCATTTTCTTTGGGGACGCAGCATATCTGCTATCTGGTCTTCACTCGGAAGATTTAGATATTGAAAAAGAAGGAAGTTTGCCCCACCTTCGTACCTCTTTCATGCACATTGAGTCCGTGTAAAACTTGTTGTTGTCTCAACAGTTTACACATTTTGAGCCTGAAAAAGCTTAAGTAGCTTCAATCATTCTACACTTTCACGTACACACAAGGAATATGTTTTCTTGTCATAACATTCATAGAAAATTCCTTTGTGGTTTTTCGATGATTGAATGGAAGCCCTGGGGGAGTGAACATCTAAAAAACTCCTTTCCAATGTACATCTGTTGTACAAAGTGGCTCCGTGCTACTTACAAGCATGCTAACTGTATCATTATGTTGATTCAAGGTTACAACGTTTATTATATCTGGATTTGAAAAGATTCGGGTATACACATTTTATGAATTGACGGATACACAGATCAAAGGGCGGAGATTGTCATTTTATCACAAAAGAGAAGACTGTTACTCAAAGAGAGTGATGACTTGAAAAAGGTTTTGATGATTTTGCTGCTCACAACTCATCAAAAACGGGGAGATATTCTGAAGTTTTCAAGTCATATGAAGTTGAAATAATCAAATATGTTGAAAGTTCATCAAAAAGGTGGAGATAATTCAGATTTTCAAGTCAGATATCAGATAAAATTTCAAGACAAATGAAAGTTTTGACCAAGAAGATTCAAAAGGATTCTGAAGAAGAAAGATGATTCGAGAAAGTTTGTTTTCCAAAGACAACTCAGAGATCACAGAGATGAAGATACAAACAAAATCAAAAGATTCCTCAAAGTTTCAAAGATTCCTTAAAGTTCAAGAAGTTTCAAAGTTTTGTTCAAGACTTGATGACTTTACAAAGCTAATGTGAAAGACTTTTCATGATTCTTCAAAAGCTGAAGGATTGAAGATTGTTAGAGCTACAAAGTTTAAAGTCGTCAGAGTTAAAGTTTGAAGAATCAAGAGCTGAAGACAATTGTCAATTTTTTTTAAAATCTTGAATACAGAGGGGGAGAATGTTAGTGCATTGTTGTATCCAAGATTTAAGTGTAGAAAAGTCAAAGTCTGTAAAGTCAACAAAGTCAACATTGTCAAAGTTAATGTTGTTAAGCTTTGTATGTGTCATGAGAGTTTCAAGAGTTGCTTGTAAAATAGGTATATGAGTGTTTTTGGTGGTGTGAGAGTTCTTGTGAAGCTTGCAATATTCAGTGTGTGAAATACGACTTTAGCTTTCTCTCTCTAGACTCTCTCTCTCTCTCTAGATCATAATTGTCATATCTACACATCTTGATTAGAATGGCTTGAATTGGGAATTTACAGTTGATGCAAAGAGTCAAGGTGATCGCCTACGCCTTGAGGCAACTCAAAATTCACGAAAAAAGTTATCCTACCCATGATCTAGAGTTGGCGGCGGTGTGTTCGCTTTGAAGCTTTGGCGACACTATCTCTATGGCACGAAATGTACGCTCTACACAGACCATAAGACTTTGAAATACATCTTTGATCAAAAGGAGTTAAACATGAGGCAAAGAAGGTGGCTCGAATTACTTAAAGACTATGATTGCGAGTTGCTTTACCACCCCGATAAGTCAAATGTGGTGGCCGATGCGTTGAGTCGGAAGGACTATAGCGGAAGTATTCGGGATACCCTTTCAAGGACCGAGCTCGTGCCGAGCCTTATCGAGAAGATCAAGGCATCCCAAGTGGAGGCCTTGTTGGATGAGAATCTCAAGGAGGAGATCATGACAAAACAACGTTTGCTTTTAAAGGAAGATAGCCGAGGAGTGAAACTGTTCAATGGTCGTGTATGGGTACCCAAAATAGGAGGCAACCGAGAACTTCTCCTTGAGGATGCTCATAAGTCAAAATATTCCATTCATCTGGGGAGTACAAAGATGTACAGAGATTTGAAGCTACATTATTGGTGGCCGGTAATGAAACTAGACGTGGTACGTTACGTGGATTGTTGTGTGACAAGTTTATAAGTGAAAGCAGAGCATCAACGACCATACGAGAGTCTTCAATCCTTAGAGATTCCCGAGTGGAAGTGGGAGCACATTACCATGGACTTCATGACGAAGTTGCCCAAAACTCTTCGAGGTCACGACACCATTTGGGTAATAGTTGATCGGTTCACTTTTTGGCCATGCGTGAGACGTTACTGATGGACAAGTTGGCAAAGCTCTACATCGATGAAGTGGTTTTGAGACATGTAGTGCCTTTGTCTATTGTGTCGGATTGAGATAGTCGGTTCACTTCAAACTTCTGGGATGGATTGTAGAAAGACCTTGGAACGCGAGTGAACTTGAGTACGGATTACCATCCACAAACCGATGGTCAAAGCGAAAGAACGATCCAAACTTGAAGACATGTTGAGATCTTGCGTTATCGACTTCGGGGGTAGTTAGGACTCTCACCTACCTTTGGTGGAGTTTGCCTATAATAATAGCTACCACCCGAGTATTGGGTTGGCACCGTTTGAGGCTTTGTATGGGCGAAAGTGCAGAACCCCCATGTGTTGGCTTGAAGCGGGTGAGAAGAAATTCGCTGGACCAGAAATTGTACAGGAAACGGCCGATAAAGTTAAAGGCATTCGGGAAAGGATGAAAGCGGCTCAAGATCGGCAAAAGAGTTATGCCGATATGAAGAGACGGCCGATGGAGTTCCAAGTGGGTGATCGTGTGATGTTAAAGATGTCGCCATGGAAGGGTATTATTCGGTTCGGAAAGCATGGGAAGTTGAGCCCCCGTTTCCCTGGACCATTCACGGTGATTAAACTTATGGGCTTGCAAGCCTATCAGTTGGAACTTCCACCGGAGATGAAAGGGATCCACAACACATTCTATATTTGTTACCTTCGAAAGTGTTTGGCGGAAGAGGAAAGTGTCATCCTTCTTTCTGAGATCAGAGTGGATGAGGGTAACCAATAAGTAGAGGAGCCTGACGTGATCCTAGAAAAGAAATCTAAGAAGTTGCGCCATAAAGAGATCACGATGGTCAAGGTGCAATGGAAGCATCACCGAGGGGCCAATGTAACGTGGAAAGCCGAGGAGGACATGAAGCGAAGGTATCATCACTTGTTCGAATAATTCAGATTTCGAGGACGAAATCATTTCCATGAAGGGGAGGATTGTAACACTCGGATTTTTCGGTAAGAGACTTAATCTTCTGTTGTTATTCTTATCCAACTTCTATCGCCTAGAAAAGTCCTTACTCGAACCTCAAGGTGAACCGGGTGCCTTCTTTGCGAAATCGACAAGTTTCGGGGCCCGAGGGGTACTGGGCGACATTGACCAGCGACTGTGACACGATCACTGTCGCCGTGTCATAGTCGCACCAAACCAACAGAAGGTGGGTTGGTTGGTGCGACATTGACTAGCGACAATGACCATGTCAATGTCTCATGGTCATAGTCGCCGAGTACGTGCGGATATAAATCAGCCAACTCCGAAAATTAGGTCATTTGGTATCTATTTTGGCTAGTTGGGAGCTCGTTTTCTCTGTAGTTGTAACTCTCGTAAATTCTAATAGGTCGGTCAACGATCGGTCAAGGGACGGTTAGCGGCCGGCCGAGAGGAACAGTCGGGGAATGGCTCAACACAAGACATGAGAGGCACGATCAGTAACACGCGCGGCTTGGCCCGCGGCCTCAAACCGCGACCAAGGTCGCGTAAGTCATTGTATGTGTGCAGGCATGTAGCACGCACGACTTGTCCCGCGACTTGGGGGTCGCGGCCAAGGCCGCGGGAAGGGCCTAACGATTTAAACCCATTTCTAGGGTTTTCACTCATTCTTGTTTCCACCCCCATTCTTCTCCTCTCATTGGTGCGATTTTGGGGAACTCCTATGTGAGATTTGGAGCATCCATGGTGGATTTATCCTAAGGAGGTGTGAAGGGTCGGTATTTGAAAGCTTGGATTTGAAGAGATAATGGGTTCCTTTGGTTGGTTTTGGGTGGAAAGTCTAAATATCCTAAAGTGGTAAGTTTCTTTGAATATTTCAAGCTTTGATATGAAGATCTTTGTAGATCTAAAGAGTTATTCTTGTTGGTGGTTTATTTCTCTTAGATTTGGAGAAAAGGGTTATTTGGGAACCCTAACCCATTGTTGAAGATGATGTATTGATGATGGAAGCTTCATTCTTGGGGGCTAAGGATTTAGGTTTGAAATCTAGGTTTAACCTAACCTAGCGAGGTGAGTTTAAGTTGATTTGTGAAAAAATGGTGTACATGCCAAAATGTCTATCTTAAAGCATTTATGTGTTTTACATGAAATTATCAACTGTTGAGTTATTTAGTAACTTTTGATTATTTAAAGTGTTTAGCTTATTAAACTTTATAAAACACCTACATTTGGGATTTTTGAACATTTTGATAAATATGTCATAAACGAAAGTGTTTTAATGATTTATTGCATAAATGGATATTTGGTCACAAAAGCATTCTTAGTGTTGGCTGGGTTATATGCATCATTCATGAAATGGGACGTTTTGAAAGTAAGAGTGTGTGAATCCTTTGGGTTGGGTCATTCCCGACCTGGGGAACATTTTAGAAATATTAATCTTTTGGGTGTTGGGCCGAAGGCCAATGGTGATTTGATAAACAAAGATTTTGGGGTCAGTTGAATTTGGGCTTAAAGCTCGGTTTTTGTCGGTGTCAGGCCTTGGGGACTTTTGTCCAGTTTTAACAACTTAAAGTGGAGCTTTGGGTGTGAGTTGCATTCATTGCACTTTATTTTGGAAAATACATGTTTTGAGTGTGTGTGTCACTCAACTGGAGTCATGTGTTTTAGACTGTAATGCATTGGATCCATAGGCATGTAAGTCAGTCGTGTTTAATGGTAAGGACTCTTGGGATTCTCACTTTGAGAAATAATGTCGTGTTGGCATTGGTGTCGTCCCGGTTGTTTGGCGAAGAGGAACCTTTATGGGTTGTAATTCGGGACCATGGGTCTTATGTTTTGATGTCTAATTCTTGTGCACGAGGTTAGACATCGAGAGTTATCGAGTAAGGAGTTGAGGCTCCTATCTTGAATGCTAGGGAATAGGTACTAGGGGTCGAATGAGTACCCTGAGGATGAAACTCCGCTAGAGATCGAACAGGCAATAAGATCGTGTACCCTTGAGGTGTAGCTTGGCAGAGCAGGAAATAAGGGATACAATTTTTGGGACTTGAAATAAAGTCCGACTGGAGGTGTAGCTCGATGGAGCAGGCAATACAGTCACGACTGGAGGTGTAGCTCGGTAGAGCAATCAATACAGTCACAATATGAGGTGTAGTTCGACAACATGGTTATGTGGCTTAACTTTGTGTTCCGCCACGTACAATGGAATCGGGTCTCCCATGTCACCGAAAGGTGTTGTTTTGGGTATTGAGTTTTATTATCCAAGATTTCGGTGACATTTTGTATATATGGTTCTTATCCATGATTTCTGGGTTGAGTATTATACCCCACCCGTGTTTTTGGGTGTTTCGGGATATAAAGTTTTATCCGCATTTAAAAAAATGGAGGGTTCAATTTCTAGTCCTAGTTTGAGTGAGTTTGGGTTAAATTTAATTTATGAATGAACGTTTTATATTGGGATTTTCGTCATTGAAGTAGTTTGGATTGGAAAACATATATATTGGTGTTTCTTTGCCTAAAATGCATATTATTGGAAAATGAGTCGTTTTCATATTTGAGACATATCAAATTGAAAGATTATGATTTCAATTGCATTACTTCTTTTCAACGATATCTTTATTCATGGTGAAAACTCTTGAACTCACTAGGCGTTAGCCTAACCCTTTTACTTTGTCGGCATGTGCAACAGGTTCCGATTGGGAATAGTTCTAGTGACACTGTGCAGAGAGGAGTGCTAGTTCTGTGCTCAAGAAGTGGTTACCTTAGTGAAGTCTTCCGCATTTGTTTCGGGAAGAGCAGCTTATAGTTGAGATTAAGTAACACCCGACTTGGTCTGGTCCTTGTATAAGACTGGAGTTTATATTTGTTGGGGTCAAATAGAGATTTTTATTTTGAATATTTATCTTTTACTTGATGTAATATCGAAATTTTAATTAGTTGTTCTTACCAAATTTGAGAGTGTTACAGAAGTCCTTAGGTAAGAAATCATCCTCCATCTCTCTTCTTTAATATCTTCAACAACCTTATTCATGTGTCATTTATGGTGGTTGTTTAGGTGATTATAAACTCTCCTTGTGAAGATTTCTCCTCCTCAAGAGCTAGTGTTATCTCTTCAACATCTAGAGTTTTTCAAGGGTTTTGATTAAACCCCCATTGTGAGTTCATACTTCCTTTTTCCAAACTTTACACATGTCACAACATTATATTTTAAACTCCTACACATCTTCTTGATTTTGGTTCATGTTTATAAGATTTTGACCTAACTTGTGTTTTGGGAGATTTTAGGGTTTTTACCACTTTCAACTAAAATGAAGGGTTCCATCATATATGATGTAAGATATGGTTTTACTTGCATATTTATGTGGGTTACTTAAAAGAATATATATATTTTTTTCATTTTTATGATTCTCATTCTTATGATTGGGTTTTACGTGATAAAATGAAACTTTGGGAGAAAATACATGGATTGTTGTTGTTATGGTCTATAACCACATTAAAATGGTTTAACAATTGAATGGTGTACTTGGTAAAGGAAACCTATTTGGAATGGGAAAGTGGCCACATTATGGCTCGTGATTGGATTTTTCATTTACTTATCAACAGTTAAACATAGAAATGCATTTTTGGAAAATAAATGGTATTAAGAACTATATGTTTGATTATAGTTGGTCACAAATGAAATTGTGATAAGTCTAGACTATTACAAGTGGATCCATAGGTATAGAGTCAACTTGATTTCTTTGGGTTAAACCCCGTTGTAGGTAGTTGAGACATTGGGCCCTAGGGTGGCAACTTGGTACGGTTATGTGGGACCGGATACTAGCCGTGGGTCATAAATGTAAATCCTAGCGAATGATCATGATTAGGATCATTGGGTGCCCTCCCCCACATCTGAGTACGAGCTGGCAAGCTCGTGGCCTTGATCCTAGTATGGTGAGTTCAATAACTTGGAAAGTGGTCTACTTTTGTGTTCCGCCACAATCCTTGGAAAATCAGGTCTCCCCCGTCATCGCAATATGTATTTTTAAACCGTTAGGTCACTATGTGGATATTTTATCTTGACAAATCAAACTCTTTGAAAAATCAATCCTTATCACATTTAAATTATTTTCCTTTCATTTATATTTATAAATTGTACGTTCTCACTAGGCGTCAAGCCTAACACTTTTCTTAACTGACATGTATAACAGGTTCCAATAGCGGTGGGATACCGAAGGTTTGAGTGACGAGCGGGGACTAGAGGCATTTTTGAGATGAGAGTTATATGGAGTCAAAGCGTATAAACAACTTTATTTATTTTGGAATTTGGGTTGACAACCGATGTAATCTAGATGTAAATGATTTAGATTAGTTTGTTGTCAATTTTATTATTCATCAACAGGTTTTGTTAACGCTTTAAACATTTACCCTTTTTGGGTAGCTTACTCCAAATACAAGCGTCATATTGCCAAATTTTCAATTTTTAATTACTACAAAATTTAGGGTGTTACACCCTAATTTCATTATCCGCTCACTCTCGAAATCACTCTCCCTCTCGATCCCTCACTCATTCTTTGCTCTGGTCTCCCTCTCGATCGAACGTCGGCACTTCTCCGACCACCCATCTTCGCCGGCCACCCTCACTCACTAACTGTCCCCTCTCGATCCCTCACTCACTCATTATCTCTCTCCCTCCTCGCCAACCACCTCCGCTGTCGAATGCCACCATCGCCTCACCACTACTCGAATGCCATCATCACCACTGCTCGGATGCCACCCTCGCCACTGGCGGCCACCTTGACCACCTCCACTGTCGACCACCGTGACCACCTCCACTATCGACCACCGTGCACCACCGTTTTGTGAGTTCCCTTTTGTGATATTTGTTTGAAATTTAATTTGCAAATTGTTTATTTGAGAATTTGATACCTTTGATTTTCTTTTGTTTCTACTAATTGATAGAAACATATATTTGGTTTCTTTTGTTGTCATAAAAAAATCAGAAACTGGGGAAAATTTATGGTTACCAAATTTGTCCAAATCAGAAAAAAAAAAAAAAAAAAAACATAAGTTGTTTTCTTTGCTAAAACTGTTTGCAAGTTGAAAATAGAAGTTGTGTGTATCGTTGATACCGTATTTCGGTAGTGGTCTTTTATTAGCAAATGTGATCAAAAGGAAAAAGAAACTGTATTTTTTTTGTCAAATATATGCATCATATCTACAATTTTCATATGAACTTCTTCGCGTTTCCACTAATTACACTTAGAGTTTTAAACCATTACAAATAGAGTTTTAAAGTTATCCAAAACTCCTCTAAACCTACAATTTGACTTTCAAGTAGGCAAACGATTACATGTAGTGTTTTCAAGTCATTCAATAGACTTCTAACTGCATTGACACCTACAGTTTGACTTTTAAATAGTCAAACAATTACACGTAGGGTTTTAAAGTTTCCAAAACACCTTTCTTTGATTTAAACCTATGGTTTTGACTTTCCGATAGTCAAACCATTACATTTAGAGTTTTAAAGTCATCCAAAACTCCTCTACTCCTCTTTCCAATACTCAAACCATCTGGTTGTACTAGGGTTTATATTGATTTATGTCTTGTTTTTAACAGGTATGGAACATCAAATCGTTTAGGCGTATATCTAGGGTGCATGCGGCCAATCGTGTCACCACGTATGAAGGGATGTCATCCAGACACATGTGCGGATCTATTAGTATCACTCAAGATCGGGACCACCTGGTAATTTATCATCCACTAGGTCAAATGTATATAGTTGATGAATATATATATATATATATATATATATACACACATAATTTTGTTACATACTAACAATTTAAGTTGTCTATTATAGAGAGAGGCATGGGGTCGTGAGCCTACTGCTGGGGAGGTTTATGAGAGAACGCACTACACCAACAGGAAGCTTGTACCGGGTGTGACCGGTCCACCCACAAATCCTCCGATCTACGTTTACCCGAAGGCGACTCATGTAGCGGTAAGTTCAATTATATTACTAGATTTTTGTTTGTTTTATAAGA
Source organism: Arctium lappa (assembly GCA_023525745.1). NCBI lineage: Eukaryota > Viridiplantae > Streptophyta > Magnoliopsida > Asterales > Asteraceae > Arctium > Arctium lappa. The sequence goes on along the minus strand of CM042047.1, from coordinate 154,193,825 downwards.
TAGATAGAAAGTATAACAAACTTTGCCATATGTTTGTGTCATTTGATTCATTTAGTTTGGGCTGTCATTGTTGGGCAGACGATAGCATTGTTTTGATAAAAGCAGGTAATGGATATGTTCAAATTACAGTTGAAATGATGTCAAATTTTCTACATGTTAGTTAATAATGTCTAATTTGGTAGGGTATGTATTCACGTATTAGGGAGGAGGAGTACCCAGACTTAGATCCCGGCACTGTTCCTCTTAATGATGTCGGGTTGTGGGAGCGTAGTGTCGAAGGACGACATAAAGGTTGTATGTTTGGATTCGGGACCAGTCAGGATCCCCTATATTCTATGTCTGGTGATCCAAGTGCCGGTACGAGCGGGAGCTCGCGCGACCATCGCGATGAGGAGGTATGCTTGTAAAATGTTGAATAATTGTTATATGTTTAAAATGTTGTCTAACATTGTTATATGTTTGTCAAATCTTGAATTTCAAATAGATGAGTTAAAACAGAACTTAGAGCAAGAGACAACAGCGATGATACAATTGGAGGAGCAATGAATGGGTTTGAGGCTTTCATGAAGAAGTTTCAAGGTCAAAACCCTCCCCCTCCTACCCCATTTTAGGATATTTAGATGTATTACTATTTGTATATTTTATTTTTGATAATACTACATTTTGGAATTACTATCAATATTTTTGGATATTAAATGAAAAGTAGGCAGATTTTGTAGTGGAAATTATCAAATTTTAAATATTTTTTTTAAATTAACTTACCGACGGATTATCCGTCGTCGATAAATGTTTTTTATTTTATTTTATATTTTTTAAATGACATTTAATCCGTCTGTGGATCGTCGTTAAATCCATCGGAAATTATTAGTCGGCAATAGTGTCCGTCGGTAACCCGTCGGTGACAGGAGGCCGTCGGTAATCCATCGGTGATAATCGACCGTCAGAGATCTGTCGAAAAAAAAGTCTATCAGAGATCCGTAGCTAAAAACCGTCGGCAATCCGTCGAAAATTTTATCGCCCACGAGATTTTTAGCAACAAACTTTCACCGACGAATCCGACTTTCACCGACGGATCTGGCCGTCGGTGAAAGTCAACTGTTTTGTAGTGTATGTTGGGAGGATTGGTTAAGCTCTCCCTTGAATTTTTGTAATCACTCTGTGTACCACTAGCTTCTCGCTAGTTTCGAATTTCTAAGAAAGGTACATGTTTTTTGTTGTCCAAAAGAAAAAAATCCTCAGCAACTACTACTACTACAAGATGCAGTTATGAGTTAGATGCTAGCTCGACTATTGTTTTTAGCCAACAAATTTGTTACCGATGGTTTATTGCATCAATAGTAGGATACTATTTGTGCTATTTTATGATTTTCGGACATTATATAATCTAGCAATCTTGTTAGGTTTCGGTTTTAATAATTTCATTTCTTGCCTCTAAAAAAAACTATTTGTGCAAGTTTAATAACTGTAATAAAAAATCAATTAGGTACAAAATTTGGAACTTTTGACAACATACATTATCCATTTTAATCAGGATTGAAAAAACAATTATAACCATCATAATTGACTTTAAGTATCAAAATAATCATTTTGCTAGTAGAAATTCAAAGAGATAGCTTTCTAGAGCTAAAATCATGTTCACTTTGTATAAAGAAATTAGTAGCCCTGACAATTAGGACATTTGACTCAGCTACTAAAGCGTGCAGCCCAAGGATTTCAAATCTTTTTTATCATGACTTTTCTAGAGAGTTTTTAATAGTATTGTTTTAGGTATATTTGCACTCATAGCTTTGATATATACATTCCATTAATATTACAAGTATTCTTAATTAATTCATGAGAAAGCCAAGCGAATGGGTGGCACACATATATTTCAATATATTACAATGGCGTGATATATAATTTAGTAGTAAAGTAATGCATATGGATGATGATTAGAAGCCCAAGTATGATGGAGATAATGGTTTAAACACCTTCCTTCCTTTGGTCTCCACCAAATCCAAATGCTTTTCAAGAAGATGCATATAAACTATCCAATCTCCATTCTTCCTCACACTTGGCATCGGCATCACATATCCCGTTTGCCCACCCCATGGAAAATGATACGACCCGAAATCCGGCCTACCCCATCCAAAATCGACGCTTTCCACCGGAAACCGCTGCCCAGATGACACCACTACGGCTTCACCATCGTTTTCTTCCATTTTTGTGTAAATCTTTGCAACCGCTGGCTCGGGCCGGTGCAACTCAACCCAATCTATGAGTCCTCTAAAATGCTCTTCAGTCATTGCAGGACTCACAAACTTATGGACCATTTCAGCCACCTGGCTCAGTGCCATTCCCTTAAGCTCGCTGCAATTCGCTTCACCATAAGGGATGGAAAGTACGTTTCCAAAGTAGTTTTGCATCGAAAAAGACTTGGTATTTGTCAAAGAGAGTTTGTCAAAGTTGACCTTCTCTAACCTTTCTCTCCCATCAACTACAATTCCCATCTTGCAGGTCTTGAACCCATCATCACACTCTGCTATTATCTTCCATAAATAGGCGATAAAAGATAGAAGCTTACTTGTTTTTGGGTTGCCATTAAAACTTGAATTCGATTGAAGTTGATTGATATCTTTGGCTTGGATGTAGTAGATGCGGCTTATGAGGGGATTGGATGGGAGATAAGATCTTGGTGGAGGGAGTGATGATACGGGGACGAATAGTGAGTTGTAGACTGTGCTCATGAGAGGTGGGCGTCTCGGATTAACCATCGAACGTCTGAAAGATGGAAGACAAGAGATTGGTTTCGATCGAGAAATTTCGGTCCATGCAGTCAAGAACATGTTTATTGAGTAAGCATCCGCGATTCGATGATCAAAGGTACATCCAATTACCAATCCTCCACAGTTGAGCTCAGTGACCTATTATATATGATGTATCAGTTAAAAATAGAAGAAATATATAGAGATAAAATTAATCAGATTGCATGCATGGCATGTCTTAATTTATTCAGATAATGACATCCATGTTGTCTAAATTCTCAAATTCCTACTAACTTCTCCTACAAAGTTGATTAGTTTTGTATAAAGAAATACTATTCTTTAATTGTCATCTACAAGTGTCCTTAACAAATGGTTAATTAAAGGAAATTAAGAGCAACAAATTCTTTAATTAATTAATATAATGCCCAAAACTTTTTAATGTGTATGAGATTTCTCAAACGAATGGGAAACAAAGTAATTACGTGCTTAAATCTTATATTCTTTCAAACTATATATATGACAATATATTTATGAACTTAAAGTAATTACTTCACAAATACCTGAACAGTAAGAACACCTTGTTTTTTAAGTGGAACAAGTTTTCTCTCTACAGAATCATCAGGGTGGTAGAGATCGATGTTCTTAAGCTCCACATCAGCCTGGGCATGAATGAAATCCACGCCACGGTTATTACAGAGCAGCTCCGGTTCGTCATGGCTGTTCTGGACAACTTCTCCGGCGAACGGGTAAAACGGTGCCAGGGCTTGTGCCAGTGATTTCTTGATGAGGTTCACTGCAGTAGTAGTAGTAGTAGTGTTGTCGTCATGAGGAATTAGGGATTTCTTGTAGCAGAAGAAAACTCCAACGTCCAATGGCGGAAGGAGTAGGTCCAGGTTTGACATGGATAACCAGTGGTCCTGTACTGGCAATGCAGCCGCGATGATGTCTCTCTCCTTTATACTCAATGGGTAGCTTTTTCCACATGATCCCATTATTGTGTATTGATACACCAAGGGTCCGTCTTGACTCTTGAAGAAGAAGTAAACGACGACTCAGAAGTGTGTTCAAGAAAGATGTGCCTGTGTGTGTTTATGGGGGAGGGAAGGGATGGTTTATATAAGAAAATGTATGGGATAGCTAGGGTAGGTGTTGGTAGAAGTTGTGTTTGACAATTTTACATTTTACTTCATTTCACCCACTATTTTCAACATCTCTCTCTTTATATAGAGAGGTTTTAAAGGAAAACATTAGAAAAATGGAAAAAACACTCTAGTAGTCTTTAATCTGGACGATATTTATGTGTGCATGCAAATATGTTCCTTAATTTTCCGTTTTTTTTTTGTTTTCTCCTGAACCAAACCCTATATATTTATATATATATATATATGTATATATATATATCGTCCCATGATTTGCAACAAAAGTCAAGTTGTCAACCCAACTTCTCTGCCAATACTACCTTCATGCAAGATTCATACTACAACAAAATTAGATTTATATAGGATGTCAAAAATTTCTAAGCGTCGAATAAACTACTTTATAAGACTTGTATGACCAAAAAATAAGTGTCCTATTTAAAGGCGTTATAATAAGTTTATAGAACGTTTTTTAACGTCATAACAAATTTTTTAGGACATTTTTATAAATAAATAAAAAAACGTCGTACTAGCTATTTTGTAGGACACTATTTATAAAAAAAAAAAAAAACAAGTGTCCTGTAAAAAGATGGGCTTATAGAACACTTTCTAAAAAGTGTCCTATAAAATAGCTAATGCGACGTTTTATATTAAAAAATGTCCTAAAAAACTTCTTAAGATGTCCAAAAACGTTCTATAAACTTATTAAATGCCTTTAGATGGAACACGTTATTTTTTAGTCTTATAAATTAAATCCTGCTAAACAATTTATTATTAGGACGTTTAAATATTGATGGTGTTCTATAAACCCAATTTCATTATGGTGTCAATGCCATAAAATGTACCTTCCCATTCTGAAGAAGCATAAATCAAGATTTATTTATATATTAAACATAAATATTAAAGTAAATATTATAATAAGAATCATATTTATATCATCTTTTGACCGTTGATGAATTAGGTCAACTGCAAGATTAAGGAACCAACAAATTTACATAGTAATGTGCATAACCAAACCACCAATACTTGTTTGATGATTTTCCTTTATATAGATACTAAAAGCGTATTCATGCAATGCAGCGAGATACATCACGATTTTGTTATTTATTTTATTTTTTTATCGATTTACAGTACGATTTTAGATGATTTTGAGGAAGTGGTAATGTTTTTATAAATTTGTTTAATTTAAGCTTAATAATATAATGCTTTTATATAAAAAAAATTAAGTATTTTTAGAAACAATAATTATCTTATATATTTTAATGACATCTAAAAAAAATAACCAATTACATATTTAATAATATAATTAAAACAAAATTATAGTAATATAATATATTAATTAATAGTGATACATGAAAATGTCTGCATAAAAGAAAGGTCTTGTACATATCAAATTGGTGAGTGTTAGAAGCCTGCAGTAGTAATATGTATCTTGTGCTTTGATACTTGTAAATTAAGATATTTTTAAAATCTTGCATAAAATGATGGTACCTTGTGCCTAATAATTTGTATTTAAGAGTTTTTTATTCGTGCTTTATAATATAGTATAGATATAGATTATATTGGTTTCTCTTATTTTTGTCAAAAGTTAAAATCTAATGTGTTAAATGATCATACGTATAATTATTTAAAATATTTCGTCCACAACGTTAAATCATATATAGTTTCGCTTATATAGTTTTCAACACTAAAACCAACCAGTCCCATTAAACAATTATTGTGATCAAGTGCGTCCAGATACATGTTTTGGTGGGTTAATTATTTTGTAAACAACAATAATCGCGTGTCAATATAAATATAAAACTTTTATTTTGATACTTGTAATTCTAATTTATCACATACAATTCCAAATTTCATCCCAACATACTATTCATATAATTGTTGATTTCACACCTTATTGGATTCCACCCTTTAAACATAAAATAATAATGATAGTCAAGTGTCTAAAGGGTTGTTTGTTTTTTTAAAAAAATCTCTTAATCTCTCTTAAGTCTAAATCGTTTAGACATTTTTACACAGCACCTCTTATTAATCATAACTAAACTAAGACTTCAGACTTTAGACCTCTTAAAAAACAAACGACACCTAAGTCTGATAATGAATTAGCATCTAAATAATTATTCATTCACGATTGATTATGAACTTCTCAAAATTAGATGGGCTAAATCTAATTGTAACTTTGAAGTTCCATCCATATATATATAATTGCAACAAAACCCTCAAGAAAAGGTTACCTTAAATAAGATATTTCAATATATATTAAATGAAATATTATAGACCTTTTGGTTTTTTATAATGAATCTCGAAGTATAACACCCCACCCCCCTTCATCCCTTCTGAAGCCTTCTCGTTGCAAAGAAATGCACATGACGTTGATACATCAAGTAAACTATTTATCTTGTCAATTTTTATAACGTATTTTTGTTATCTCTTTTGCACGTACCTTTTTGTGTCACAGAGCTGTTACAGTTGTGTTTTTTTCATTTTCATACATTGTACATTAATGTTTTTTTTTCTTCATATGTTGCATTAATTTGCAAACAAATACCAAAAACATCACAAAGAAGTTCAAAATCGTTATAATCGTAAATGGGGATAAATTCATTGTACATTGTGCATCAATTGTTGTAAGGTGTACATGTGGCCCTCATCAATCATGCTTTTGGGATTATTTTGCTATGATTTTACCAAGTCAAGCTATTAATTCCAAATATATATGTAATTGGTTAAATTATTTCCTCACAAATATATCCAACGGCGTTAGTTGAAACATCGTCAAAGTAGGTGATGGATATCAAGACTCGTGTCTATGAATCATCAAAGTTGATGTGGAAATCAATCATATTATATCATGTAATAAATCAATTAAACTAATTTTATTAAAAATTTAAAATGGGTGAGACGAATAAGATTAGTATGAGAAAAGACATATCGATAATTCTTGCAAGCTCTGATTCTACTTGACATATCCCAATTTATAGCGGATTGTAATTGAGGCTGTTAGAAATTAACACTACAAAACAGAGCAGTTTTTTCCGGCGAAAAAATCTGCCGGAAATCTGCCGAAATTTTGTATTTTCGGCGGATTTCCGGTCGAAAAAAAAGGCGCCGAAAATACAAATTTTCGGCGGAAACAATTTTTTCCACAGAATCATCTGCCGAAACCATAGTCGAAAAATATTTTTGATAATTAACCGAAATAATCTTTTTTCCTAATTAAAAATTTTAATCCTGCAGATTTTCGGTGGCAAAATCCGCCGAAAATATTTAATTTCTTTTTTTTATATTTTTTAAAGGAAAAAAATGTATCTTCAACGAATATTTTTTGCTGATTTTCGGAGGATTTATCCGCAGAAAATAATTATTTATTACTTATTAATTAAATTATTTATTTATTTTCGACGGATGTATCCGCCGAAAATCCACCAAAATTTTAAAAAACAGAAACAGGAAAAACCTGTTTTTTCATTAAAAATCCTGCTACAAAACAATAAAGCCTGCTAAAAACTGTAAAAACCTGCTGAAAGTTGTAGAAACTGCCAAAAACTATAAAAAAACATAAAATACAACTAATTTGTCATAAATCCAAATATATTGTTCAAAATACGTTCCAACAACAAAATTAAACAACTTGTTCAACATATTCAAATGTCTTGTCACATGAATGGTGGTGGCGGTTGGGACTGACGTGTCTCTTCCTCCGCGCGACGTGCCGCTTCCTCCACCACACGTCTCTCTTCCCGCTCCTTCAACTCCTGAAGTTGGGTCCTTAGATCCTCAATTTCTTATAAAATAAAGAAAGACGTTAGAACAAGTTTAACATAAATTATAAAATAAATTGATAAAACTCATATAATGAAATGTGGTATGCACCTATCGGGAAGAAGAAGAAGCACCACCCTGTGAGGGTGTCCCAGTCAAGATCGCGTTGAGATCTGGGTGGTACCCGAACCCAAAAAGATGACCTTTATTCGCTCCCCCAGCAACCTCCAACCACAACTAGGTGTGTACAAAAAACCTTCAACCCGCGAAACCCGCCCAACCCAAACCGCTAACAACCCAATTAAACCCAACTCGCCCAACCGCCAACCCACAAATTAAGAGGGTTGAAATTGGGTTACGTTTTGTTCAACCCGTCCAACCCGCCGCTAATATATAATTTTTATAAAATTATACATATATAGTGTTTGGTTCATTTGAGAAATGGTAAATATATGAGAAATAGAGAAGTAATCCTAGCCATTCATATGGTCAAGATCGGATTTGACTAGTCAAATATTGCGGCTTTGACCGGTCAAAAATTGCTGCTTTGACTGGTCAAAAGTTGCGACTATCCCAAAAATAGAAGGACAATTTCGTAAATTTTATAAAACACACGGGTTGTGTTCATATATGAACATGTATAATTCACATATGAACTATATGTTCATATATGAACCAGTGCAATTCACAACTGAACTCTTTTAACTGATTCATATATGAATCTTTGTGATTCATATATGAATCAGTTGAACTAACTAACAGATTCATATATGAACCTTTGTAATTCATATATGAATCTGTATGAATCACAAAGATTCATATATGAATCAGTTGAACTAATTAACAAATTCATATATGAATCTTTGTGATTCATACAGATTCATATATGAACTCATCCCGTGTATTTTACGAAATTACCCCTCTACCTTCTATAGACCATACAAGGAATTATCCGGTGTTTCGCGGTCAAAGCCGCAAATGTTGATCAGATGAATGGTTAAGATTACTTCTCTATTTCTCATATATTTACCATTTCTCAAATGAACCTCTCCCTATATATATATATATATATATATATATAATACAATAATAAAAAACAACTAGTCTATATAAGCAATTTATAGCCCAAACTATATTATATACACTATATATACATTTTACTTAACCGAACAAACTAATGGAGGCTTGTTCGTGTTCGTTCATTAAACTTAACCAAACAAATGAATGAACACGAACAGTAAAAAGAACGTAATTTTTCGTGTTCATATTCGTTCGTTAAGAAAATGTGTTTGTTTGTGTTCATTTACGTTTGTTTGTTAAGATGCTAAATGAACGTAAACACACGAACATAAACGAACGAACACAAATGAACAAAAAAAAATCATTAATCATCATTTCGTTCCGAAATAACATAACAAAATAAAAAATCGGGTAAATTTATGAATAATAAAAAGGAATTCTTAAATTTTAATGTAATTAATGATTTTACATATTAATATCATTATATATATATATATATATAACATAAATAAACAGACATTAACGAACGTAAATGAACGAACGAGCTCATTGTTCATGTTCGTTCATTTAACTAAACGAACAAAAAAATGTATTCATGTTCGATCAATTCTTAAATAAATTAATATAAACGAAATTCTTTCGAACGGTTCGCCAAATGTTTGGTTCATTTACAGCCCTAGCACTGCTAAATGCTAACCAAATAACCTCTTGTTCACTAAACGTTTGTATATTCTTAGTATTATTTATCGTACTTCATTTTACAATTTTATGTAAACTATTAAACCGCCCAACCCACCATAACCAGCAAGGGTTGGGTTATACTTTTGAATGAGTTGGGTTAGGTTGAGTTTTTCCAAACCCAAATAAATATAAAAATCTATGAACTTTGGTAAATAAGATTTGAAACTACCAAAAGTTAATACAGGAAACAAGTTATATAAACTTAAAATAAAAATCATTGTTTCACTCGTGAACTTTGTTTAAACTACCTTAATTATCTCATCACTTTCTGATTTTACCTATGAACTTTGGTAAAACTTTTGGAACAACCAAAGTTCATACACAAACGTAATGAAATTTAATTCTAAAAAAACAAATTTATCCTTCAAAAATAACCGAATTTATTTTTCAAAAATAAATCACAATTTGTTCTAATACTACCATTCATTTAATTCATTTCTTTTTTCATCATTTTATAACCTCTAATTTAACCATAACCGTTGATTAAAAAAACGGCTTAGATGAGTTTGTAAAGTTAGTACTAAATAATTGGTTAGCAAATGCTTATGTATCTCTCTCTCTCTCTCTCTCTCTCTCTCTCTCTCTATATATATATATATATATATATATATATATTGTTTAATTTGCAATCCTTAAAAATGTTGCAAACCTTGCAACCCACATCTTAACCGTCAGATTCATGATCGGCGGTTACAATAGATATGGGGCCCAATATTTTTAATTAAAAAAATAGAAAAATAAAAATAAAATAACCGTCGATCATGAATCCAACGGTTAAGATGTGGGTTGCAAGGGTTGTAACTTTTTTAAGGGTTGCAAAATATCCTTCCACTACATATATATATATATATATATATATATATATGTAGAGAGAGCGGGGGAATCAAATACAAAATGCCTAAATGTTACATACTATACAAACCAATCTCAAATCGTCCATGCAGAGTATCAAATCAATGTCAATGACGTAGATTAAATCGATTCCAAAATTTACTCTCAACCTTATTTGCAACTGATTTAGTAACTACCTAAAAGTTTCAAAATACACAAAATCAACGATTGAGATTGGTTTGTACGGTGTGTAACATTTAGGCAATTTGTATTTGATTTGTCCTATCTATCTATCTATCTATCTATCTATCTATCTATCTATCTATCTATCTATCTATATATATATATATATATATGTAATGATATTATGTTTGAATGATTGGTAAGGGTTGGGTTCTGTGAGAAGTTGGGGTTAACGAGAGAAGCGTGAGAAGTGATTATCAACCGTTGGATGAGAAATTGATGCACGTTAGGATGAGATGCACCGAGATAAGATGTACCGAAATGCATCGGATCAATTCCCTTCTAAGCCGCAATTCATGGGAGAGCATTTGATTAAAAGTGATCAACGGTTCAAATCCACGTTAACCTCGACTTCTCACACGATTCTTCACCTAATTGGTAAACTGTTAAATCCAAAACAAATTGATGGTTGTCATACAAACGTCATTGATACCAAACCCAGATATGTGAAAATGGTACAAGACCCGGATTTAAGAAAACCTAGAAGATACTTGATGTGTTTGAGAAGATGATACGTGATATATTATACATTTTAATGTTAAAAGAGTAAATTATGTTTTTCGTCCTTGTGGTTTGTCAAAAATTATGGATTTCGTCCTTGTGGTTTCTAAATTTCAGTTTTCGTCCCTATAGTTTGCAATTTATTTCTATTTTTGTTCCTAAGGTCAAAACACTATTTTTAAGTATGAAGGACTAAAAAAGAAATGAATTGTAAACCATGAGGATAAAAAAAAGAAATAAAGGTTAAATCATAAGGATAAAAATCATAGTTTCAAAACCATAAGGACGAAAATAAAAAATTTCAACAAACCACATGGACTAAAAACGTAACTACTCATGTTAAATTTACCTAACAAGTAACATTAATTGGATGCTTAAAATACCCATATTAATTTAAGTTGGTATTTAATTTTTTGGAGCCAAAGTGGAGAAAAGAAAAAATAATAACAACAAAATCCTTAAATTTGGTTTGCATGTGTTTGCGTTGGCTTATCATAAGAAACCCAAGGCCCATGATGTTGCCAAAGTCCACTGGCAGCAAGCCCAAATCGCAGCAATCCAAAAAAGAGAAGGGAAAGGAAAAACCGTTTTAATTTGGGTCTCAATTTTCTCGTGGGAAGCAAAGTCGAGAAAAAAAAATCACCAAGTCGAGCCTTAAAAGTATATACGGGTGATTTTCTTCGGTCACCCCAATTCCAGTGTGAAACATTGTCTCATTACTTCAAATGTATCCGGGTGACTTTCCCAGCGACTATAGTCGTAGCTCAAGTTGCTGTCGACCCCACAGGTCGTGTCTTTCATGTTTTTGAGTGGTTATTTAGTTGAGGGTTATAAAATCAATGACAACCCGTCTATGGAGGGGAGATCAATTGGAATCAAAGGAGGACGAAATCAAGGAAGTAAGGAGGAGATTTTGGGAAGCAACTGTTGGTATTTTCTTCCATTGATTAGATATCTTAGGGCGCGTTTAGTTTGCGGGATTGGAATGGATTTGGAGGGATTTGGATTTCAAATCCATTCCAATCCTGCGTTTGGTTTGCAGGAAAGGATTTCGTTGACCGGATTTCAAATCCGTTGACCATTTTAAAATCCCTCATATGATGGATTTGGAAATCCTTGGCATTGGGCCTGGATTTGAAATCCAAATCCGATGGATTCTAAAGCGTGATCCATACTTCAAATTGTATCGATCCAAATTCGACGTTTACCAATAAAAATAAATTCTTTATAAAACAAACAAACAATTAAATAAAAAACTCAATCCAAATCCAAATCCTACAAACCAAGCAAGACTTGTAAAATAATGAATTTGAAATTCATTCCAAATCCTACAAACCAACACATGAAGGGATTTCAAATCCCCCCAAATCCAAATCCCTCCAAATCTAAATCCCTCCTTGAAATCCAATCTATTTCATTCCAATCCCGCAAACCAAACACACCCTTAGATTGTAGGTGCAATATTTGCTTTCCTTAGTTAATATTTTCCTTTCAAGCAATGAGTTTGTAAACATTTTATTACGATTGTGTTGAGGCTTGTTGAACCTTTCAATATCATTCTATATTCTATTTAATGTGAACTTTGTGTGATTCATTGTTTCATTATTTTGTTGTCCGAATTGATGGGTCCGTTGATTTGTGTAACCTAATTGTGAGTTGCTAGTCGAAATTAGGGATCTGTAGTTGTCCTTGATTTCACTAAGGTAGCAAACAACATTTCAATTGATAGTCTAATTAATGGTTGAGTGTTGTGAGTTTACTTAATCTAGTCTAAATGGTCGGTGTCTGATCATTGGCTAGGAATGACGTTTGTTTAGTCTAATGTGATTGGCAGTTGTGTCTATGTTTGTAACTAGACATAATTATCTAATTAGGAACTAGTTCATTCTCATGCTAGTTTAATCTTATGGACAAACAAAGTGTTGGTACGTATCGATATTCATTGTAATTCTAGAATAAAAATGAGAAAAAAATCTTTTTGTAAATAAGTTTGTGATACGCAATCCAATCAGTGGTTTATACTAATTGCAAGTTTAATTTTTCGCTTTTATTTTTCAAATTTTTTGTTTAGTATCTCAATCCAACCCCCCTCTCTCCCAATATTTTACATAAAGCGTGTAAGTTTGACACCGCCCACATCCAATTCTTGTGGAATCCATACTACTTGCCACTATTACAATTTATGTTGTAATTTGAGGTTCTATTATTTGCTGGGTTCGACACCTGTCAGAAGACGTACCAAACCCCAAAAAAATATCTAATATTATTTTATTTTGTTATATATAATATTTAGTATGAAGTTTTTTTAAAATAGAAAATAGAGGTAAAAGAACTAAATTACCCTCATGTAAAAGATACATGCCTTAATTTAACAGACTTTTACTTAACAGTGTTAATTTAAAAACCATGTGTGTAATGAAAATGGAAAGTTAGAGACAATTATTGCAAATAATTCGTTCAATGGATTATATCCAAATTTTTTAGCAAAGCATAAGGACCTTAAGGGCATGTTTGTTTGCAGCTTAATGAGTTTAATGAGACTCATAGCTTATTCAGTCAGTTATATATGACGGTTTGGTAGTGGCTTAATGATATAGAAAGTTGCTTATTCAGTAAGATTTCAAGATGAAGCTTTATGCAGAAAACCAAGTTTTTTTTAAATCAGTCTCTCTCATTAAAAAACATGTTCGTTCCATCTATGAAATAACTCTTTCAAATAAAAATCTTCAAAATCTATACAGACAGATTAATCTACTTAGACAACTTTATCCATACAGAACTTAATGAAAACCAACCAAACAAACCCTAAGTGTAATTCAGTCAAAAATCAATCAAACAAAATACGTCACTAAATTGAAATGATTTTGTCGTATGAAAATTGAAATAAAAAATGTTTCTAGTTTTAGAAGATGCCAACATGATTCTTATTCTTAAGACCACGCCGTCAGTCATGGCGCCACCTAAACGCGTATAATCATCCGCCGTTTTCGTGGGTCCCCCTAATTAGTGGACTCCTACTACTCGTATAATCGTATATATTCCAGTATTCATTTTCAGAAATAAATAAATAATTTAATTAATTTATTTATTTTCTTTAAAACTGTAAATACTTATATATTAAATTTGAGATGTATTTTAACCAAAAAAGAATAATCAAAATTTAAGTAAAATAAAATATTTTTATTTTTATTTTAAGGTGATTCTAATTGCACCCTAGTCTACATGTCATTTACACCCTAGTCTAGTAAGGTTGTGAGGAGAGGATGGTATAATTACTGTTTGGTTTTTCGATCCAGTTGCACCCTAGACATATAGACTACGACGCATATAGCAACACCCTTTATTTTAAAATAAAAAATGTATTTAGGAACATTACAAACCCTCCACTACTCCCAATCATATTCTGAACTTTTGTTATTTTTCTATTATTTTATAAAATTTAATTTGCGACTAATTCTGGCAACGTGCTGGCTTGTCATATTGTCTCTATTATTATTGTTGTACTTAGATAGACTTTTATTGTTGCCGGTGCCGCTCATTCTTTTCAAAACGAAAAAAAATAGGGGAGGCTAAATGCACATTTGACTTTGCTAAATGCACTTTTATGATTACTTTTCTTCTCACATACATCAATATCAAAAACTGCTTTTTACATTCCCAATGTATGCATTACATTCCCAATGCACGAATTGACCTGATTTTGACATATTCAATTGTGCTATTAGCACCCCTAAAAAATATATTTATTTATTATATATAAATAAATTGCATTATTTTTTTAAATTTTAGTTAATACTAATTATTTATTAAATCCCTAACAGAAATGGCCAAGGAAGGCAGGGGACTTAACATGGGTTTGGTGGCAGGTGAATCACTTAATATTTTAATTCTATTATTCAATAAAATTTAATTACTAAAATCCCTCCTTTAAATTCAGACTTGGTTGGAAATCAACACAAAACACGCATTGGCCAGTTGGCCCATTAATTTTCTCTCTCAAATCTTTTTCCGACAATGCCTCCGCCGCGCTTCCTCATCCTCACCCTCCTCATCTCCGTCGCCTTCCTCCATATCTCCACCGCCGCTGACGACGACAATGACGTAGACAATCTTGTTTTCGAGAACCAGAGTCTCCGTAGAGCATACATTGCTTTACAAGCATGGAAAACTGCCATATTTTCCGACCCATTTAACTTCACCGCCAATTGGACCGGCGCCGACGTTTGTAACTATGGCGGCGTATTCTGTGCACCCTCTTTGTTCAACAGCTCCAATCGAGTGGTGGCCGGAATCGACCTCAACCATGCCGATATCGCCGGTTACCTTCCACCGGAGCTCGGTCTTCTTACTGACCTCGCCGTCTTTCACATTAATTCCAATCGGTTTTGCGGCACCGTTCCGGCTACTTTCAAGAAGCTTAAACTCCTCCACGAGCTTGATATAAGCAACAACCGGTTCGTCGGAGTTTTCCCGACGGTCGTTTTATCGATGCCGGTGTTGAAGTTCTTGGACCTCCGGTTCAACGAATTTGAAGGGTTGGTTCCAGTTAAGCTATTCGATAAGGATCTTGATGCGGTGTTTTTGAATGATAACCGGTTTAAGTTCGGCATTCCGCCGAATTTGGGTAACTCACCGGTTTCGGTGCTGGTTTTGGCGAATAACGATCTGGGTGGATGTCTTCCGGCGAGCGTTGGAAAAATGGGGGCTACGTTGAATGAGATCATTCTCATGAACGATAATCTGACGAGCTGTTTGCCGGTGCAAATCGGGGCGTTAAAAAAGGTGACGGTGTTTGATGTTAGTTTTAATAGTCTTCAAGGGGGGTTGCCGGCGGCGATTGCCGGAATGAGAAGTGTGGAGCAACTGAATGTGGCGCATAACAAGTTGACAGGGGTGGTGCCGGATAGTATTTGTAAGTTGCCTAGATTGCAAAACTTTACTTACTCGTTTAATTACTTCACCGGGGAGGCGCCGTCGTGTGTGGCTGCCGGAGGTAAGGTGTTTGATGATGGGAAGAATTGTATTATTGGGAAGGGGAATCAACGGTCAGGTAGGGAGTGTTCTTCCGGTGATGCACGGCCTGTTGATTGTAGTAAGTTGCAATGTGGTGGGGGGGTTTCGAGTTCACCACGGTCTAAGTCGAAATCCAGGTCTAGGAGGACTGCGCCTGCTCCAAAACCGCCGGCTCCAAAACCGTCTCAGGCACCGAGGCCATTTGTGAAGGCTGCTCCACCACCACCGGAATTTGAGTCATCTCCGAATACGAGATCGCACTCTCCGCCACCTCCGACGGATAGGAGTTCTGAGAAATCACGGCTTCGATCACCACCACCTCCGGTTTGGGAAGTGTCACCAAAGGATCAACATGCTACACCGCCACCACGTGTAAACAACCTGTCTCCACCACCCTCGCCACCGATGTTTGAGTCTTCACCTAAAACCCATGTGCATGCCCCACCTCCGCCTCTACCACAATCACCTCCACCACCACCTCCACAGTCACCACCACCGCCTCCACCACAATCGCCTCCGCCACCACCTCCACAGTCACCACCACCGCCACCACTGCCTCCGCATTCTCCGCCACCACCACCACCACCGCCTCCACATTCACCTCCACCGCCGTCACCACCTCCACCGCCATCACCACCACAGTCTCCACCACCACCGCCTCCACAATCACCTCCACTGCCGTCACCACCACCACCTCCACCACCATCACCTCCACCACCACCTTCGTGCTCGCCACCTCCACCACCTCCATCGCCATCACCACCACCTCCACCACAGTACTCACCACCACCACCTCCACCACAGTACTCACCACCACCACCACCTCAGCAGTCCCCGCCACCGCCTCCTCAGGACTCATCATCGTCAACTAATCACCACCACAGCCCACCACCGCCACCTCCATCACACCATACCCACACTCCACCAAACGTTAAAACCCCTTCGCCACCATCCCATTCACCTCCACCACCAACACCATCATCTGACTGCGCTCCTCCACCACCTCCTCCCAAGCCTTGTGAAACTCCCTCTTCATCTCCACCACCACCTCCACCGCAACAATGGCACCACCAACCACCACAAACTCAATCTCCACCATCACCCACATATCACCACCATCCATCAGCACCGCCACATGAAACTCAATCTCCCCCATCACCATCACTCCCACCACCATCACCATCCGATAACATGCCTCTTCCACCGGTGTTCGGAGTTTCCTACGCTTCTCCACCACCACCTGTAATCCCCTACTACTAATCCAATCAAATCCAAAATCAATACGTATACAAATTATATATACACAGCACTTGACGTACATCCGCCATTAATCTTCCTCAAATTCGAAGAAAAACTTGGATGATTAAATCCACAATTTTTTTGGGAATATGAAGGTCGAGATCGATGATTATGTTGGGCGTGATCTGTTTTTGGGGGCTTTGCTTAATTTGTTTGTGAAATTAATCACAAAATTTATTGTGTTTATTATACCTTTTGTCATATCATGATGTATAATCCAGGGTTTGGAAATTAGGAAAATTTAGCATATTTTTATTCATTTTTATTTATATATATGTGAACACACTTACATTTTAATGTAATAAAATTTTCATTTTCTTCCATATTTAATTCATGTTTTGTTGCACATTAACGGACGTCTGATCAAGAATACACCATGTTTGTATAATGAGATGTGAATTATGTGAGAAGTTGTGTTGATTCTCATTAATAGAAGAGGTATTTATACATGATGAATACAAGGATAAACCTAAGCTAATGTAACAAACAGAGAGGAAAATATGGAGATAACAACAATAATAGATAAGTATGAATAGATAGCTTAGTTATCCTTATCATGGCCCTTCAAGGTGGACGGTCGAAGGAAAAGTCCGATCTTGGCTAGAAGCATTTTTAAACGACTTCGTGGTAACGGTTTGGTTAAGGCGTCCGCCAGTTGATCGTCATTAGCCACATAAACCACTCGTAGAATGTCGGTTTGTACTCGTTCACGAATGAAGTGATAATCAACACCAAGGTGTTTCATACGTGATTGAAAGATTGGATTTGCACTAAGTTTCGTGGCTCCATGATTGTCACAATAGATAACCGGTATATTTGAACAATCAATGTGTAACTCGCCCCTAAGATGATTGACCCACGCAATTTCTGCTACAGTTTGGGCTACACATCTATATTCAGCCTCCATGGATGATCTCGATACCGGCGTTTGCTTCTTCGAGCTCCACGAGATGGGGTTTTTACCGAGGTAAACAATATGACCACCAGTGGAGACGTAATCATCTCGATCACCTGCCCAATCGGCATCGGAGAACGCATGAAGATGAAGCGGAGAGTTAGAGTATATGTTGAAACCGAGATCAATCGTGCCTTGAAGGTGTCGAAGTAAACATTTCAAGGTCTGAAAATACAATGTAGTTGGTTTATGCATGAATTGTGAGAGTTTATCGATTTGTTCACGGCAAATGCAACATCAATGCGAGTGAGAGATAAATATTGGAGACCGCCGACGTGAGTTCGATATTCTGTTGGATTATTAAGAGTGGTGTCCGTGTCGAGGGTGAGCTTGACGTTGAGGTCAAGAGGAGAAGAAACCGGTTTGCAATCAGTCATCTTTGTGCGATCAAGGAGTTCGACGATGCATTTTCGTTGAGATAAGAATAATCCGTAGGAGCACCTTTGGACCTCAACACCTAAGAAATAATCAAGGTCACTGAGATCTTTGAGTGAGAACCTGTTCACAAGACGAGTAATGAAGTTGGATACTGTTGTTGTGCATGATCCTGTAACAATTATGTCATCAACATACACAAGTACATAAATAGCGGGTCAGTGCTTTTTGTAAAGAACAGGGAAGTATCCATGACCAAGTTTGTGAGTCCAACTTCGAGAAGATAGGTTCTAAGTTCGGTGTACCAAGCACGGGGTGCTTGCTTGAGGGTTTAATGACTCGGTTAAACGTTTTCGTGTAATCAAGACCGGGTCGTTGATGAAACCCTTTAGCAACAAGACGGGCTTTTAATCGTTCAACCGTTCTTTCTTTGGTATATTTTACCCGAAAGACCCATTTGCAACCTACCAGATTTTGAGTCGAATAGGGAGGGACCAACTCCCATGTGTCGTTGTTCATAAGAGCGTTATATTGGGTGGACATAACTTCTTTCCATGTCGGATCTGATCAGGCTTGTTTGACCATTTTTGGCTCAGTCAGGTGCAGCTGAGCATTGAGATTCAGTTTGTTGATCGGCTTAAAGATGTTGTTTTTAGCTCTTGTGGTGATGGTGTTGGTTGGATAAGGTGGCGGAGGAGGGGGTGATGTTGGTGTTGTTGGTTGTTGAGAGTGGGTGAGGGATTCAGACGTTGGGGTTGTTGGTGGTGTGGTGGTTTCGGTAGTTGGTGAGATAGGTGAGGATGGTGTGGGAGGCGATAATAGTGGTTGTAGGTGGGTGACGGGTATGGTAGCGACCGCAAAGGAACACCATTCCTCGATAGTTTCACTCGTCATGGGGGTAGTAGGATGGGATTGGGAAAACGGGTAAGTGTCTTCCACAAACCTTACGTGTCGGGATTAATAGAGACGATGGGTGGTTGGATCAAGACATAGAAAAGCATGTTGACTGGGTGAGTAGCCAAAAAAGACACAAGTTGTTGATTCTGTGGCAAGTTTATGTGGAGTGTATGGTCTTAGCCATGGATAACAGAGACAACCGGAATTATGAAGGTTTGTGTATTTTTTGGAGTTGTTCCAAATAGTTTTTGATACGGAGATTGGTTGTTGAGGGTTGGGGTTGGTATTCGATTGATAAGATAAGCAGATGTAAGAGTAGCATAAAACCAATACTCTAACGGCATTGATGCATGTATGAGGAGGGCTAAACTCCTCTCGACTATGTGTCGATGACGACGCTCCGCATACCCATTGTGTTCAGGTGTGTGTGGTGGTGAGGTGAGGTGAGTGATCCCATGATGGGCAAGATAAGGAGCAAGTTTTGTATATTCACCACCGTTATTAGAGTAGAGGGTTTTGATTTTTGTATTAAAGTAGTTTTCCACCAAGGCCTTAAATTTGGGAAAGATGATGGCAATATCATATTTATTTTTCATTGGATAAAGCCATACATATTTTGTGTAAGGATCAACAAAAATCACATAATACTTGAAGTTATCAAAAGAATGAATGGGAGAACACCAAACATCACTAAAAATTACTTCAAATAGAGAAGACGTGATAAGAGTAGATAAACCAAATGGGAGTTTGTGACTTTTATTAACTAAGCAAGCATTACAATGCGAGACCGGAATATAAGAAACTACTAAAATAAATAATAATTGTTTTAAAATTGATGCAGAAGGATGGCCAAGACGGTGGTGCCAATCAACATTCTTGGTGGTGTTGTAGACTTTAGGTGGGAAAGAAGAGGACTTTAGCCACTCATAAACTCCATCTTTGGTTGGGCCTTGGAATAAAATCATCCCAGTGTTAGATGCCTTGACATAGAAAGAGTAGGGTGAGAATTCAATATTGACATAATTATCATGACATAATTGACAAACTGGGATGATGTTTTTATGCATGGAAGGAACACAAAGAATGTTAGATAATTTAAATGAGTGAGAGGAGGAGTGGAGAAGAGATGAACCGGTGTGTGAAATCGGAAGTCCAAATCCATCGCCAATTACAATTTCATTTGTCCCATCGTAAGGTGTGTGAAACGAGAGGTTGGCGATATCGGTGGTGACATGGTGAGTTGCTCCACTGTCTAATAGCATGTGCCTTGAGGAGAAGCAACATTGTGGGTAGTAGTTGCATGAGCTTGGGGTCGGGTACGGTTGCCATAAGGTGGAAGATGAATGCTAGGATGGAGTTGCTTGAATAATGGACAGTAAGCAAGGACATGACCTTTCTCATTGCACCATTGGCACTTCCCTTCAAATGGTTTGAAGTGTTTGGGTGGGTGATTAAGGGATTGTTTGTTGTGGGCGGAGAGAGGTGGGTTACAATTGTTGTTCCATCGGGTGTTTGTAGGATTTTCCGTGGCTGGAAATTCAACGGTTTTCGTTTGAGTCGCAAGCATAAACTCTTTGTTTATGAGTTTTTTGTTAAGTTCTTTGAAGGAGATCGGAGAGTCACGTGCATGGACTGCATCGATGACCGGTTGATAACTTTCATCAAGCCTGTCTAGGACACGATCGGTGACATCTTCTTGAGATATGTGGGTGCCCAAGAGTGTTAATTCATCCATGGTTCGTTTGATCTTGTACATGAATTCTTCAATAGAGAGCGATCCTTTGGCGATGTTACGGAGTTGCGCTTTCAGTTGCTTGACATGACCACAGGATGGGTTGGCGTTTGTGTTGGCTAGGATGTCCCATGCCTCCTTGGTTGTTGTGTCCCAAGTGAGAAGAGGACCAAGGGTGGGCGATGGGGTGTCAACAAGTGCACCGAACAGTAGCTTATCTTGACGAAACCAAGATGTATAGGTTGGATTTGGCTCGGTTTTATTATTTGTAACACCCGTAAATTTATTCAATCAATAAAAGTAGTTCTGGGTCAACGTGGAGGTTTATAAGTATGAGTCTTGCGTACGAAAGGAATTGCCTTGGATCTCTAAAAGCGTCGGAAGCGTTTCGGGCGAGAAAAGTGGATTTTTGGACTTTGGTATGAGTTGGGTGATAGTGCCCCGCGATAGTGACAAAGTCACTACCACCGTGTCATAATCGCCAAGGGCCAAAGACCCACGATACACCTTCAGCGAGAGTGCCTCGCGATTGTGACATTGGTCACTATTGCTTGGCATAATCGCAGAGAGCTGGGAGCTCTCGGTACAAGGCCGACGAGAGTGCCTCGCGATAGTGACCATGTCACTATCACTTGGCACAATCGCAATCGGAATTTGATGGCTTAAAATCGAGTTTTTAACTCTTTTCTCATTCGTTACTTCACCCATTTCATCCTTCCTTCCCAAGAACCGAAACCCTTTGCCCCCATTGTCGATTTTGAGCATTTGAGACACCAAAACTTAGGATTTCAAGTGATTCTTCATCCTTTAGCAAAGTTTTGGAAGCTAGAACTAGAATCCTCTCATCTTCATCTTCTTCACACCATCTTCATCAATTTTCTAGGGTTTTCACCCAACCCTTTTCATTGTAGTTCCAGTTTCTAACTCAAGATGATCACATAAACAACATAGGAAATGCTCTTTTATTGATTGATCACAGATTACAACAATTCCTATGAGCCATATGTTTCACAGTGCCACAAATCTCACGTTTGCAAATATTTCTCTATCTATTGTGCGAAAGTTATGTTCTCAATTGTGCGTGATCACTAATCTAACAAAGAGACATAAGGTATTTATACCTAGTCAACACATGTTGACTTTACCACTCAAACACTTAGACTTTACAAACATTTACACAAAAGACCCTCATTTAATCTTGAATACAATTCTGACTCAACATTTTCCCCCTTTGGATTCAAGATTAAAAAAAATTGACAATAATCGTCAGGTCTTCTTTTTCTTGACAAAGAATCTTTAACGTCTTCAAATATTGAACACTTTGACTTTCTTCACACAACTTTGAAATCTTCAAATCCTTAACATCTTTAACAATCTCCCCCCACTTGTTACAATCGTGCAACAAGTTCTCAGAAAACAACAATAGTCTAATTACCAAGGAATTTATCCTCTATGCCATCGATCATCACGTGAAGGCGATTCAAGCATATACATGTAACATGTATGTTCACCATAACACTGGCCAGGTGCAATTTTGAACGTACGGTACATGAAGATCCTTGCTACCCACATCATGATTCTCAAATCTAGTGACTCTATCGACCTCAAAATATCCTATCTTAAAGTGTCTAATCATACAATCTCGCTTTCCTTTGCTTAGTAAAACGCTAGTTTGAGTCTAGGCATCCAAATTCAATACCTAAATATCTCAAACTTTTGCTTTGATACCAACTTATAACACCCTCAAATTGGGAAAGTGCGACTAATTTAAAACTTTCAATAATACCTCAAAGAAAGATAAAATCTCTTACGACAAGTTCACACTAGAAATACGATTCTAGATTTAACCGTCAACAAAATGAATAAAGTCTTACATAAAGACTAATTAAATTCGAGTGTTACTAAAACCCAATGACAGTCGCTATATCCAAAGTAAATGCGAAAGGAATTACAGTACTGATATAGTTAAGTACTTTACTGAAATTCTCATTAATCCAAGAAAGAAATTACAAGGTATGAAAATTACAAGTACAAGTGATGTAACTACTGTAAGTTAAACTAATAGATTACAAGAAAGAAAACTAATCTATCAGCTATCTAAAGAGGGTTTAGGAGGATTGATCAAGTACTCAGGTATTTCTTCTCCTTTTTGCCTTCGCTCTAAAGATTCTTTGCAGATGATCGCTGTGATTGGCTCAGCAGCAGGAGAGTGAGTACACCATAGGCACATGAGATCCTTGAGAAGAGCGAGGGGACAGATAGGGATTTCAGAGACTCTTTGAAATCTGAGATATTCTTCGTCATCTCTGAAGAAGATTCCAAAAGGTTCTTCAAGAACTTGTCCCACAACATATGGTCCGCCAGAAGGCAGAGATAGATCCAGAACTGAAAGATCAGGAGGAGGACCGAACAGAGCTTCTCTTGAGAATTTGATGGAGGTTTCATTTCTTATCACTACGACATTAGATGAGGAGGAGACAGGCTTTCTCTTGATTTGCTTTGACTTTGGAGGAAGAGTAGATGGCACCTTTAGTATAGCAGCGACTCTGTTGATGAGGGAATCATTTACCCTTTCAACATAGCCTCTGTATGTTGACTTTGATTTCTTCAGCGCATCTTTGAACTCAAGCCACTCCATGTAGCCGAAGTCTTCCAGCTTTGAAATGAACATAGCCTTGTAGCTTCCATCCTCTCTGGTAATCTCCATTGTGACAGAAAGTTTATCCTTCTTATTTCTCCCAGAGATAGCAACAGCTACGATCTTCATTGGGTCAGAGCGATAGTCAATTTTGTGCTTGCACCAATCGACTGTATTATCGCTGACCGCTTTTTCTTTGGAGCGTTCCTCTTCAATCTCTTTCAAAAGAGATGCCTGGACTTCCACTGGTTTGCTTTTCAGCTTCTTGTCTTTGACTTGAGAGGACTGAATTTTGAGAGCCAGAGAGGCATCTCTTTGACAGTCAGCAATCAGTTTCTTAGCCCTGACGGATTCTTCGATTTCAGTTTCAGTCAGGAACTCCAGATCTGATGATTGAGAGGGGATCTTTCGTCGTTGACTCTCCAGATGAGAGATCATCTCTGTTCTTTTCTTTCTCTCTTCCTCTGACCAATGAGATGGTCTAGAGGGCATTCCATGATGTTACAGGGACTCTTCTTGTTCTTCATCCTCTTCATCAATCTCTCTTACAGAGATTGGGATTATTTGATCATCAGCTTCAGCAGCTGGGATTATTTGGAGTTCTTTACCCTTAAGCAGGGGAGAGAACTATCTGGTCAGAAAAAGAAAAGGGTTAGATTTATTTTTAGGGAAGGAGAGAGATAAAGGCTAGAAAGAAACAGGGGTTGGATTTTTGTAGAATGATAAGGGAACAAGAGTAAGGCGTACCTGAGAAGGATTCTCCTCAGGTAGTGAAATCATCTTCAGGGCTCCCTCAGCAGTTGCACCTTTTCTTTGGGAATGGGTTCCTGAAGGTGTCTCTTGACTCCCCCCTGTTTTGATAACTTCTTTCGAAGCTATCGCTGATGAAGTGACGGCTGAAGAACACCATAGAGATTGATCTTCTTCATCGTCATCATCATCATCTTGATGAGAATCTTCCTCTTGATCTTCAAGATCAAGGTCTTCATCATCATCGTCCTCTTCTTCTTCATCATCGATTAAATATTCGAGAGAAGGAGGGGCTTTTTCAGCAGCTATCTCCCCCTCAAACTGAGAGGGAGTTTTCTTCTGTTGGACCTCAGCAGCGACTTCAAACTCCGTATTTTCTTCAGCTGCTTTCTCCCCCTCTTTGTCATTTTCATTGAGGGAGATATCTTTGGAAGGAGATGAAGCTTTTGCAGCGGCCAACACCTAAACTTCAGCCTCCAAACAGTCCAGACGGCCTTCAAACGCAGGAAGATCAGACGTAGCCTGATGAATAAACTCCACGTCAATGTTCAGCGATGTACGATCGTTCTCTGTGAATGAGGGAGTAGGAGTCGGAGTTGGTGCCTTCAGGTGAGTCAGGATTTGCTGAAGAAGGACTTCACAAGAATCAACCTTTGTAGTCAGGGCTACAAACTGTTGTTGTGAGTCTTCCCTGACTTTGACAATCGCTTCTTGGAGAGTAGCGATGTGAGAAACGTCAGCTTTGGAGGCGCAGGTGGCTGTCAGCGTCTTCAGTGCTTCACCAGCTGATTGAACAGCGTTGGTGGTGTTGTTGAGAGAGGCAGTCAGAGATTCCACCTTTGCACTCAGATTGTTGGCATTGGTGTCAACAGTCGCCAAAGTAGGACCTGAAATATAAGTTAGTTTTTGAGAAACAGGCTTATATGGTGAGTTGGGAGAAGTGTTTAAGGTTATAGGGATACCTGAATTATCAAACATTTTGTAGAATTATAAAGATTCCTCAAAAGATTGATGTTCAGGTCCTATGGGTCCAAACTGTGGAGTAGAAATAGATGGAGGGTTAGAGATCAAATAAATAGAAGGACTAGAGATGGGGATAGAAGATGTAGGAATAGGGGTAGTTACCTCAGGTTGTTGTTAAACTGAGATTGTAGGTTGCGTCACTGTTGTTGTGACAGCGACCGAGATCGCTGGCACGGTTGAAGTGGTTATCGCTGAGGATGTGGAGGAGAGACCCACAAAAGCATCCAAGGAAGTTTGTTGATAAACATCCTTAGGTATAGAGCTAGAGGTAGTTTTCTCCTTAGTCACCTTGGCCTTCTTCGAAGGACCAAGGGAGCCAGTTGATGGTCGTTTAGAAGGGGTAGCGGCAGGGATAGCAGAAGAAGGAACCTCCTGCGTGGCCGCTGAAGTAGAAGAAGTGAGAAGAGAGAGTCGGGAGCGAAGTTCAGAGATACTTACCTCGTTGGGGAGCGTCTTGACCTCCAGGGAGCGCTGACCCACTTTTGGAAAAGATGCATCCGAGTTAGTGGGGTAAGTAGCAGGGTAGAGGAACTTCAGGTACGCGCAGATGAAGCGTACGTAGGGGACCTTGGGATCCCTCTCGGTCTTCTCTATCTTTGACTTTAGATCGTCAAAGATAGCGGTTGCGTAGTCAAAGTTTCTTCCTGCGATTACTGAGTAAGCCATGTGGACCTGAATCTTGCTGGCTTGGTCCAGTGACCCACTCTTCCCACTCATACACTGAATGAAGTGTGAGAAGATGTAGTTAAGCTGAGAAGGCATCAGTGCCTTCTTCACAAGAGTCAGCTTCTTGTTTGGAATCGTCGTTCTTGGCTTGGGTTCCCAAGAGTATTCCATGGCATCCAGGAATTGGATGAGTTCAGCATCAGTTGGCAAGGCGTCGAATCCATTCCTGGGTTTGTCAGGAAAACACAGAGCTTTCCTCAGGCCTAAGGCAGTCATCATCCCTGAGCCAAGTTGAGTGCTGAAAGAGATAGCAGGAACCTATTCACCCTTTTTGTTGGTGATAGAGGTTTCGTCAGCGGTAAACCAGAATTGCTGGAGAAGAGCTTTGGAGGGTGTGGGATCCACAGTGATAGCATAAGCAATGCAGGATTGCTTTAGAAACATTGCAGCTTCCTTCAGATGTGGGTACTTAACACCGTCAAAATCGAGGCGAGCGAGATGATTGTTCTTTGGAAGCTCCGAGTCAGTGATGGCGAACTTGACGTTCTTAGAGGCGACAAGTGCAGATTGAGCCATTCTGAGTATGAGTAGATAAAAGAGTAGAAGAAAGGTTTTAGTCTAAAAATAAAAAAGATTTGTCCAGTTTCTATTTTGGGAAAGAACCATAGAGAAATCAACAAATTTGAAGATTAAAAAAAAGTGTTCTTAATATAAGATACAAGAACAAGAAGAAAAACCAAGGATTTTGAATGAAGAATAATCAAAATAAAATGGTTTTTAAAGAATAAAATCAAAAATGAAAATGATTTTATGTGATAAGAATCTTATAAACCCATAATGGTAGACCATAAATGAAGTTTTATGTAAAAAGATTTAAGATAAGAAAAAGAAAAAGATCAAAAATAACCTGTTGATCTTTAAAGAGGATGATGCAAATGCTTGAGAATGCTAGAATGCTTGAGAGAGTATTCTTGCTTTGAAAGTATTTCCAGAAAGCGTAAAATGATAAGAATGGAAAAACATTCATTTTATACGTGTGAAAAGGAGAGAGAATTTGAGAGGCGGGAAAACAAATGCTCATCATGACATGGACACGTCCCATTAAGTTGATTGGATAGAAGGGCAACGGACGAACGTGTCAGAAAAAGGCATGTCGTGGATTGTCGGTTCAAATGACGTCATAGAAAAGAGACTGTTCATTTGTTCGTTTTGGAATTATCGCTGAAGAAAAGGCAGCGATAGGTTTTTCTTTTTGAAAGTATCCCTGAATGTAAAGATAGGGATATATTTTCTTTTAAAGGATCACTGACTAGAAATATCAATGATAAATTTCTTTTTCAAAAAGCTTTTAATCATTTGAAGAAAGTTCAGTGATTAAGGTTTATATTTTGAAAAACATCTTAACTGAATGAAGATTCAGTTGTAGGGACTGAGATAACATACCTGAGAGTCAGAATGTTTATTAGAGAGAATGATAAAAGGGGAACTTATGATTACTGACACAATGCATGAACGCTGAAGATTTATTCTTCTAGATTCAGCATTCCAAGCTCACTGATGAGAAAGTTGAACCTTGTCTCATCAAGAGGTTTGGTGAATAAATCAGCAAGCTGAAAGTCAGTAGGGATAAAGTGAAGTTCAATATCACCATTCATCACATGATCTCTGATAAAGTGATATCTGATTTCTATGTGTTTCGTCTTTGAATGTAGCACTAGATTATTTGCTATAGCGATAGCACTAGTGCTGTCGCAATAGATAGGAATCTTTGACAGCTGAAGGTCATAGTCTAATAGTTGATTTCTCATCCACAAGATTTGAGAACAACAGCTTCCAGCGGCTACGTATTCAGCTTCAGCTGTGGAAGTGGACACTGAATTTTGCTTTTTGCTTGTCCAACTTACCAGCTTTCCTCCCAGGAGTTGACATCCACCACTGGTACTCTTTCTATCAAGTTTACAGCCTGCAAAATCACTATCAGAATAACCAGTTAGATCGAACCCTGAGTCTTTGGGATACCAAAGACCGAGGTTAGGAGTTCCCTTCAGATATCTGAAAATTCGCTTAACAGCGATCAGATGGGATTCCTTGGGTTCAGATTGATAGCGTGCACATAAACAAGTAGAGTACATAATGTCAGGTCGGCTCGTTGTAAGATACAGCAGGGAGCCTATCATTCCTCTATAGGCAGTGACATTAACAGGTTTTCCAGAAGGATCTTTGTTAAGTGTCAGGGGTGGTGCCATAGGAGTTTTCATCGATGAAGTTTGTGTAAGATCAAACTTCTTCAGCATATCTTTAACATACTTACCTTGGCTGATGAAAGTACCTTTATCAGATTGATTAATCTGAAGACCAAGAAAATATGTCAGCTCACCCATCATACTCATTTTATATTCTTTCTTCATTCTTTCAGCGAAGCGAGTACATAGAGATGGGTTAGTAGAACCAAATATTATGTCATCGACATATATTTGTACAAGAATTATATGACCTTTTATCTTTCTGAAAAATAACGTATTATCAATCTTGCCACGTTCAAAATTTTCAGAGATAAGAAATGATGAGAGAGTGTCATACCAAGCACGAGGGGCTTGTTTTAGACCATAGAGAGCCTTATCCAATTTATAAACATAATTTGGATACTTAGGGTCATAGAACCCTGGTGGTTGTTCTACATAGACTTCTTCATTCAGCTTTCCATTTAGGAACGCTGATTTTACGTACATTTGATAAACGATGAAGTCTTTATAGACTGCATAAGCTAAGAATAGTCGAATTGCTTCGAGCCTAGCCACAGGGGCAAAGGTTTCATCATAGTCTATGCTTTCCTCTTGTCTGTATCCCTGAGCAACAAGTCGAGCCTTATTGCGGGTTACAGTTCCATGTTCATCTAACTTGTTTCTAAACACCCATTTAGTGCCTATAACAGTTTTATCAGATGGTCTAGGAACGAGATTCCAAAATTTGTTACGGGTAAACTCAATCAGCTCTTCTTGCATAGCGCTGACCTAGTTTGGATCTCTGAGGGCATCATCAGTCTTCTTTGGTTCTATTAAAGAGAGAAAGTTGACAAAGAGACAGATATTACCTGAGCTTCGTCGTGTCTGAATATCTGCATCTGGATCACCAAGAATTTGATCTATTGGATGATCTCTGGTCCATCGCTGAGCAGGAGCATGATCGCTCAACTCAGAGGTTGAATCAACAATTGGGATGTTTACTGATGAGGACGTTTAAGGTTCATCAGCAATTAACTGTTGAGTAGTGGATAGACTGTTGTTATCAGAGAGGTTTTCAGACAGAGGTAGATCTGATGGTAGCAAGGTGTTTAGAGGTTCAGCTGAAACCCATGAGTTGGATTCAGCGCTAGGAGGTATAATGTTTGGATCATCATCAGCGGCTGGCGGATCTGAATGCTGATGGTTTGAGAAGAAGGGTTCAGTTTCTTTGTAGTGAGAAAACATCCAAGCATTTAACTCTTCATTGTCAGCGATTGGTTTGGAGTTCGCTGAGCGAGTTTCATCAAAAGTGACATGAATTGTTTCTTCCACAGATTGTCTTCGTTTGTTGAAAACTCTGTAGGTTTTCGAGATGGAGGAATATCCTAGAAATATTCCATCATCAGCTTTTGGGTCGAACTTTTCAAGCTGATCTTTGTTGTTTAAGATAAAGCACTGACAACCAAAGATATGAAGAAAGCTGATAGAAGGCTTCCTTCCATGAAAAAGTTCATAAGCCGTCTTTCCAAATCGCTTTACTATCAGCGATCTGTTTTGAGTAAAACATGCAGTGTTTACAGCTTCTGCCCAAAATTGAGTAGGGAGATGAGAATCACTGAGCATTGATCTAGCAGCTTCAATGATCGTTCTGTTTCTTCTTTCAGCGACTCCGTTTTGCTGAGGTGTTCTTACTGTAGAGAAGTTATGAGAAATTCCCTTGTTTTCAAAGAAATTGTTCAAGGAACTGTTTTTGAATTCAGTTCCATGATCACTTCTTATTGAACGAGCAGTAAGATTATTCAGCACTTCCATTTTTTTTAACAAAAGATATTAGTTCTTCTGGAGTATCACTCTTACAGCGAAGAAAGATAACCCAGGTATAGCGAGAGAATTCATCTACAATGACAAGGGTATATTTCTTTCCAGCTATTGATTGGATGTTGACGGGGCCAAACAGATCCATATGCAAGAGCTGAAGAGGACTTGTCACTGAGGAAACTTGTTTAGACTTGAAACTAGCTTTTGTTTGTTTTCCTTTTTCACATGCTGAGCAGAGAGATTCTTTAGCATATGAGTGCTGAGGAAGACCAGAAACCAGTTCCTTAGATGAGAGAGAATTCAAGGTTTTGAAGTTTAGATGAGAGAGCCTTTTGTGCCATAGCCAGTTGACATCAGAAGAGGCCTTAGAGAGAAAACATAAGTTTTCAGTGGTAGTAGAGTCCATATCTATTACACAGACATTTTCTCTGCGATAACCACTGAGAGCAAGATTTCCTTTCTCATCCACCACTGAACATGCTTTCTTAGAAAAGCGAACTTCGTAGTCTTTGTCACATAGCTGACTGATGCTTAGAAGGTTGTGCTTCAGTCCATCTACATAAGCGACTCTTCGAAAGGTAGTTGTCCCATTGCTGAGGACACCAAACCCTCGGGTATATCCTTTTCCATTTCCACCGAAGGTCACAGAGGAACCTTTCTCTTCCTTGTATTTAGTGAGCAGGTCTTTTTGTCCAGTCATATGACGAGAACATCCACTATCGAGATACCAGATGCCCTTTGATCCCTGAGATGATATGTAGCTCATAGAAGGTTCAGATGGTTCTTCCACTTCTTCTTTAATCTCGGCCATGAGTCAAAAATTAGCGACTTCTTCTTCATCATAACTTGATTCTTCTGATTCAGCCCTGTCATGTTCTTCAGCGATGAGACCTTTACCTTTTCGCTTATAGCTTTTCAGCTTTTGATATTTGTTCTTCAGCTTTAGGTATTTGTCATCACTGGATCTTCTTGAGGTAGAAGGTTTGAAGATCTTTTTAGACCTGCACTCACTAGAAAAGTGTCCAATCTTTTCACAGTTATAGCAAGTGGCAGTAGCCTTATCAACAGGAGTTGATTTTGGCTTTTCAGTAAGGGAGAAAGGCTTATTTCTTCGGAAATTGCTCTTTCTTGTAAATCTCTTAAAAGAGTTTGTCAATAGTGCTAAGGACTCATCGAACTCTGAAAGATCAGGGTCTGATAGATCCTCAGATTCAGAATCTAACTCAGTGATGGTGAGAGTAGATCGCTGAGATGGAATTATCTTTGAAGAGACTAAAGCAACAGGAGTGCTTTTGGAGTCTTTAGAATCTTTTACAAGATTCTTTTTCAGAAGATTCGATTGCTCATAGTTGAGCAATATTCCATACAAAGTGCTTAGAGAGAGAGAGAATTTAAGTCTTTTGTCAGCTTAAGACATATTGAATAACTGTCCCAGCTTTCAGGAAGACATTCTAAGAATTTTGTTAAGACCTCAGAATTAGAATAGGTCCTACCAACAGTTCTTAGATCAATGATTAAGCAGTTAAATCGCTGATGAACGTCACAAAGAGATTCATTCTTACCAGCGATGAAACTTTCATACTGTCTTACCAAGTTAATCTTTCGAGTCTCTTGGATTTCAGTGGTGCCCTCATATTGAACACATATGGTTTCCCACATTTCTTTAGAAGTTTTCAGATGCATGATGGAATGGAAAACTTCATCAGGCAGAGCCATTGAGATAATGGTCTTTGCTCTTGCATCTATACCTACCTTCTTTTTGTCTTCATCACTCCACTGTCTTATTTCCTTAACGACATAGCGTTCAGGGACGGCTTCAGTGGTGGCAGTAGCGGGAACTGCAGCTATAATTCTAACAGGTTCATAGGGTCCATTTTCTATATATTCAGGTATAGTAGGATCAACACCTTCAAGAAATAGCATCATTCGATTTTTCCATAGAGAAAAGTTATCTCTGCTAAATCGAGGAGGTTTAGAAAGTGAACCATTATCATAGTAGTTTGTGTTTGTGTTAAGTGTCATTTAGAATAGCAAAGAAGAGAATAAAGCAAGATCTTGTTTATTAGATTAAACAAACTGCTCTGATACCACTTGTTGGTCCCGAAGGTGCTTAACAAGTTTGTAGAAGGGGGGGGGGGGTTGAATACAAACACAGAAATTTAAAGTTTAATAAATTGTTTATTGATAATTCAAACACAATTTACAAGTTTGTTGCAGAATAAGATTAAGACAGACTCAATCTAAACAAACTTAAGAAACACTAAGATGGTTGCACAAGAATTTCAGAGAATGGGGGATTTAGAATATAGAAAACAAAGGTTTCTATTTGGGGTTCAAGGATTGAGCACACCCTCAGATGGAGGGGTGAACTTCCTATTTATACCCTATGCATTAAATGCATGGCAGGGCACTTTACACGTGGCGTTCTTTGATTTGCTTTGAAAGTCTGACTTTGGGAGACATGCTTTCGGCCGGATCATGAACAGTGTAGTTGACAGAGTTGTTGTACGAATTGTGGCAGAGACATGTCCTATCTGACACATCGTACTGAGTTGTGCAAAGTAAGACAAAAGGAAACTTGAGGTATAAGCTAAGTGGTCATTCGATCGCTGAATATCTCTTTCTTCAGAGACATCAAGAGTTCAACGATCGCTGAAGCTTTCCTCATGTTCCTTCGCATATAAGTAGAGTTGTCTTTGCTTCACTGATATCCGCATCAGGTCACTAGTAGACTTCTCTTTGTTCAGCAGCTTCGTCTTCGATTCAGCTATGAACATCTGTTGACGCGAGACTTGTCTTCAGGGATTACGTTACTGTTTACATCAGAACTATCAGCGATAACTGAACAGAATCAGTTTGATCACTGATAGTGAAACACTAATACATATTAAATGTTTGAGAAAGACTATCAGCGATAACTGAACAGACTCAGCCTGATCGCTGATGGTAAAACACTAATACATATTAAACGTAATTTTCACTAAGTACAGAAAATGGTCGTTATCAAATCACTGAGAGAGTTTGGATCAACAACTCATCTCTTCACAATGTCGCTAGAACTAATCCCGAAACGGAACCTGATGCACATGCCGACAAATAAAAAGGTTAGACTAACGCCTAGTGAGTTCAAGAGTTTTTATCATGATTATAAAAATCGTTAAACGAAACTAATGCAACTTAAATCATGATCCTTCAAAATGAACTTTAAATATGAGAACGACTTGTTTTCCAATAATACGCATTTTATAGATGAACGCCTCAACGCCAAAAATTTCTTTCATGAAGTAATGCAACCTAACACTTACTCAAAACGTGAATAATGGTAAATGCTAAAATATTGAAATTTGAATAAAACTTTATAAACCAAACGACCGAAATATGAGTAAACTCAAGACTCCAAAATTATAACATATGGAGAATACTCCAAACTCAAAACGTCATCGAAAAACAAGGATAAAACTAAATACTCAAAACAACACCTTTCGGTGATCGGGGGGGGATTTCCATGGTTAGCGGTGGAACACAAAAAGCAGGTCATTTTCCAAGTTATTGAGCTCACCATACTAGGACTCATGGCCACGAGCTCGCCAACTCGTACTAAGATGTGGATGAGGGCACCCGAGGATCCTAATCATGCTCATTAACTAGGATTACATTTACGACCCATGGCTAGTATCCGGCTCCACATAACCGTACCAAGTTGCCTCCGATGACCCAATGTCTCAACTAGCTACAAATGGGAATAACTATCCCATAAAAACTGACTCAGAAATTACATCACAGGGTCAATGGCAGATGTTCGACTCCACGAGACCGCACCATAAGGCCCTCAATGACCCCATAACAAATCCTGGTCCCAACATGAAACAATCGCCCAATTTAAAATAATAAAGACCGACTCATATGCCTATGGATCCATTACATTACAATCTAGAACGTTACATGACTCCAGTTGAATGACCAAAGCACTCAAAACATGTAATTATCGAATGATACGCAATAAATACAATCATACTCAAAACTCCACAACGGGCCATTAAAACCGGATAAATGTCCCCAAGACTCATTTTAGTAAAAACCCAGCCAAAAGATCTACTTTCATAAATATATCATTAGAGTACCAACACTTATGATTTATTTAACAGAATGCCCAAAATCCAAAATGTGATTGTTTTACAAAGTTTATAAAATTTAATATTTCGAGAAATCAAAAGTCACCAAATAACTCAACATTTTAAATCGGAGTTGAGATGAGAAAGATATGACCAAATGAAGAAATATGCATTAATTGCACCCTGACCGCGAGAATGACAAGCGAAAGTGATAGTCACTTTAGCTGTCACTTTTGCCCAAAATGTACTGTGGGCTAATTTTTCACTGCGAAAGTGCCTCACTAAAGTGTCAGTGTCACTTTAGCATGTCACTTTCGCCCAAAAGGTACCGAGAGCCTTTTTCACCTGT
This sequence comes from Arctium lappa, assembly GCA_023525745.1. Taxonomy (NCBI): domain Eukaryota; kingdom Viridiplantae; phylum Streptophyta; class Magnoliopsida; order Asterales; family Asteraceae; genus Arctium; species Arctium lappa. Next base: position 154,158,998 of record CM042047.1, on the reverse strand, counting down.
TTTCTCGACCGTTCTTCGCCCGTTCTCGACCGTTTTCTTGTTACGTTGGATGTTATTATGTCAGTTATTGTGCCATTGTCATAACTTCCTGGCACAGTCGTTGGGACGACTAAACACTCAGTAACACCAGTGCAATTGTGACATATGTCACAACTGCATGGCACTATAGTCGGGATGACCATACTCTTAGTACCATTGGTGCTATTATGACATATGTCACAACCACATGGCACTATAGCCATACTCCATACTTGGTTCTTCCTTTACCGATTCATCCAGTTCAACATTTTTCCTCAATTGAGATAAAAATCAGGGTGTTACATATATGATTGAGGTGGAGACAGATAAGGGAATAAAAATACAATGCATACACTATAAGGAGCATTTTGATGCCTCTCACACCCTAAAAACCATAGGTTGTGACTTCTAACCATAATAGAAGAATTATCCAAAACAATAATAATTCAGACTAAAAACACTCAACAATGGAAGTCTAAACAATAACATAGTCTACTAAAAGAAAAAAAATAGTCAAATCATCAACTTAAATAATGATTGCTAACAGAGCGGTCTCGAGTCATACTTAAATCTTATCTTTTCCCTTCGAGCTACCTGTTATAGCGCTCTATGAGAGATGCATACTAAAAACATCAGCTTTCGCCTAGTGAGTTCACGGTTTTCTTACATGCTTTATGAAAATAAATAATCTAAAAACATGTTTTGAACTATAAAAATATATGCAAAGAAAAATATACAACTTGCAACATCTACTTTATCACAAACATAACTATTCTGCCAAGCGTATAGGTGTTATCTCACCACGCTATTGGCCAACACAAAGGTTGTCGCACTTATAATGGTCATCTCCCTAAACCACGAACAAGTAATACCGATATGCTATTTTGGCAATAACCTAACCTAGTCCGTCGGAAACCCGACACATAATACATAAAATCACATATCTCATATATTTCAAAAACTATCATGTATGAAAAGCATGTAACTGAAAATATTGTAAAAGCAGATATAATATGAATCTAAACTTTTGCAACATATTTGCATACTATGCATGCATCTCCGTTTTGTAAATCACATGAACTGGTGTGTGCGCGTAAGCTTCTTTACTTCTTCTAACTCACACCTACACAAACCGTAATGTTTTATAAGTTCTCTATTAACCAAACTATTTACTTGGATCAAAATAAGCCCCTTATCGACTTATATTGACTTTTACTCGACCGACTGCTTAACAGTCTACTAGTAGTTCTAGTGCCCCACTAGACTCAACTTAAGGCTTTAAAAAAACATTTTTTTACAAAAATAAAATCTTATTAAAAGTCCAAACTATTTTCCAAAAGAAAATTTCCAAGTGCCTTGGTGCCCCACTAGACTCAACTAAAAACCCAATTTTTTCATCGTTTTTTATCGTTCTTTTTGCATAAAAGCATTAATAACATTTTTCTTAACTAATAAAATAATAATCGAGATTTTACATGAACTTGGAACTCAAATTTTGAGTTTCAAAGACTCGATTTTTACCGAAAACGACCATAAATGACATTTTGGCAAAATTGACAAGCTTCGATACTCTCTTACGACCAGAGACTTTTACCATCTATTACAAACAAATAATCGAGCAATATGGAACATAAAACTAGCATTAACATCGATGGTTTACCTTGAATTTGTGAAAAAACTCGAGAAAACCCCATTCGCTTTGACGGCCAAATTCTCCTTCACCTCTCGACTTTTCTTACTGATTTCTTAGGGCTTTTAGAGACTTTATATATAATCAGTTGCAAGGCGAATTTTGGGGATTAACCCTTATCCTCAACCAAAAACGGGATTTTCTCCCAATCCAACTCAAATTCCTTTTTTTCTTTAATTTAATAATATTATTTTTACATAGGACCCTTCTACTTTGTCCATGTTACGCCTTAGCCCCTTCACATATAACTAATATAAATATACATAATATATTTATATTTATCCATAACATTTTATTTAAATTCCTAAAATGCTTAACTACATATCATAAAAAAATTAAACTTAATACTAAAACAAACCCACTTTATTGAAATGCCAAGACCTAAACTTTGGGGTGTTACAATTCTCTCCCCCTTACAAAAATTACCTCTTTGGAATTTCAATCATTAAATAACTGAGGGGAATTTTCTCTCATTTCAGATTATGTCTCTCAAGTTTCTTCTAGACACTTATGAAAACGCCATTGAACTCTGACTAGGGGGGATTTCCTTGTTTCTAAGCTTCTTGATCTTTCTATCCATTACCAGTATTGGTTCCTCTTCATAAAAGAGTCTCTCATCGACTTTCACGTCTTATTAGGGCACTATAAACGATTCATCCGCTAAACATTTCCTCAGGTTCAATACATGAAACATATCGTGAATCCCTTGTAATAATTCTGGTAGTTTTAGACGATAGGCTACCTCTCTAACTCGAGCTACGACTTCAAATGGTCTGATATATCATGGGATTAACTTCCCTCTTTTGTCACATCTCACTATTCCTTTCCAAGGAGAGATATTTAACATGACTTAATCTGCCACTTGAAACTCTAAAGGTGTTCGTCTTTTATTTGCATAACCCCTTTGGCGATCCCGAGCAATTTTTAGCCTTTCTCTTTTCACTATCTTGTCTGTCGTCTCCTGTACGATTTCAGGTCCGGCAAGCTGCTTTCCTCCCATTTCAGTCCAACAAATAGACGTTCGATATTTTCTCCCATACAGTGCCTCATACGGAGCTGCTTGAATGCTCATATGATAACTGTTATTATAGGCAAATTCAACGAGTGGAATATGACTATCTCAATTACCACCAAGTCTATAACACACACTCGCAACATATCATCGAGTGTATGTATTGTCCTCTCACTCTGACCATCTGTTTGGGGATGGTATGTTGTACTCAAATTGAGACGGGTACCCAATTCTCGCTAAAAACTCTCCCAAAACTTCAAGGTGAATCTAGTGTCTCTATCTGACACAATAGGTAATGGAACTTCATGTCTTGCCACAACTTCATAAACATAACGTTTCGCTAATTTCTCCAACGAATAGGATTATTTAATTGGCAGAAAATGTCCAGCCTTTGTTGATTGATAAACTATCACCCAAATCGCATCATGCCCTCGGAGCGTTCTTGGAAATTTGGTGATAAAATCCATAGTCACTTGATCCCATTTCCATACTGGGGTCTCTAACTGCTGCAATTGACCTTATGGTCTTTGATGTTCGGTCTTGACTTGTAAGCAAGTCAAAAACTTTTCGACATAACTTCTAATGGATCTTTTCATTCCCGACCACCAAAATTCTTTCTTTAAATATTTGTACATCTTTTCAGCACTCGAATGCACTGAATACCTAGACTTATGACCTTCATCTAGGACAATTTCTCTAACATCACCCACACAAGGAATCCATATTCCTCCCTTAAATTTTTTAATCCCATATGGACCTTCTTCTAGAAGTTTCGTTTGACCGACCATCCTTTCACTTCGAACATTCTCTTCTTGACGTGCTTTTCTCTGAGGTTCTCGTACCAATTCCATCAAATCATTCTTCACATCTAACCTTATTGCATGCGATCGAATTGGTTCTGACCTCTCCTTCCTACTTAGCGCATCTACCACCACATTGGCATTGTCTGGATGGTAGTGTATCTCACAATCATAGGTTTTCAGCAACTCCATCCACCTACGTTGATACATGTTCAACTCCTTTTAGTCAAATAAATATTTCAAACTTTTGTGATCTGTGAAGATCTTGCACTCAGTGCCATAAGGGTGCGTTTGGTACGCAGACTAGGTGGGACGGGACGGGACAAAAATAAATAGTCCCATGTTTGGCATGCCATGGGACAAAATTAAGGTTGGACAACATGGGACAAAAACTTCATTTCATGGGACTATTTTTAACTTTTTTTTGTTCCACCAAAAAAGGTGGAACAACATGGGACTAAAACATAAGATTACAATATTACCCCTTTTCTATACTATCAGATGCTAAACCTAATCCAAAATCAACAGCCTCCATCTTTGCACACTGGTTCGAGACTTGTCTTCTCCATCTTGCACGATTGTCAGACTTTATCGCCTCCATCTTTGCACACTGGTTCGAGAGTTCATCTTCTCCAGTTTTTCGATTCTCCATCTTGCACGATTGTCAGACTTCATCGCCTCCAGCTTTTCGATTTCCAGGTTTTCGATTCTCCATGGTGGTCGATTTCCAGCTTCTTATTTTGATTTCTCCATGGTGGTCGATTTTCCAGTTTCTGATTTTGACGTGAATGGGTTTGGGATTTTGACTATTTGTGAATGTTTCTGATTTTTGACTATTGTGAATGTTTCTACTATGGTTTGTGATTTTGAATGGCTATTGGGAATGGTTTCTTGTTATGAATGCTTTTGATGAATGTTTTCCTAATTCTTATTATGGTTTTCGATTTTGAATGGCTACGATTTTTAAGTTTTGAATGCTCTCCTACTATGGTTTTGATTGTGAATGGTTTCTTTGCAAAATGCTTTCCATGGTTATTGTGAATGGTTTCTGATTTTGACTATTGTTTTGGTTTGTGGGTTTTGTAGTAATGGATCTTCGAAGACAATTGACATGTTTGTGAACACAATTGTTGTATGCGAATGTTTAAACTTTTGATGATGTTATGAAATTATGTTATTTACAATTGTTGTGTTTGAATAGTATAAAATAACTTTATAAATATTATAGATAAAATTATCTTAAATATATTTTTGCTGATTTGTGTTATTTACAAATTATTATATGACATAAAATAACATTAAACAACAATTAGGGGTAATTTGATCATTTTGACAGTTTTGTCTTGTCTTGTCCAGCTTACCAAACGTAGGACAAACAATTAGTCCAGTCCTGTTCTAATCATACCAAACGTAGGACAGACAATTAGTCCAGTCTCGTCCCGTCCCGTCCTGTCCAGTCCCATCCCGTCCAGTCCAGTCCTGTCCCATCCAGTCTGCGTACCAAACGCTACCTAAAGATAATGTCTACATATCTTTAGTGCAAAACCACAACAACTAGTTCCAAGTCATGCGTCAGATAACCCTCTTTCAACTGTCGTGATGCATATGTGATGGCACTAATTATTTAGTGCCATTATGCTCTTTTTGTCTTCTTTTTAGCATAGCATTTTACCTTATAATCCCAACCTTTGAGTCATTTTAGTTCATTATTTTCTCTTTTCTTGTTTCATGGAGCTAAAGATGTGAATGACTTGTTTTATTGCATTGGATAAGCTAATTGGTGTATTTTTGGGCAGAATTATAAGTGAAGCAGGCTGCAGCATTCCTGCAGCAGCCAAATATGGAGCTTAATGGATAAGCTAGAAGGAGCTTAACGTGGAAAGACTTTTTGGGATTTTTATATATGATTTTTGGGAACCTTCTAGAGTAATTTTAGTTGGTGTACTTTGGATAAAACACTTGTCCTTATTGTCTTTTGGATATTAACTTTTGGTTAATATGTCTTTGTACTTTAAGTACCTTGTTAGTGTTAATTACTCTTTTATGCCACTCCCTTTTAGTATAAAAAGGGAGCTTGGGATTGTAGTTTGGCATCCATTATCCATTATCTCATATTAGCAAAAAGAAATCCAAGGTTGGAACCATTAACCTTGGGAGTTTGTACTCTCATTTTATAATTGCAAGTAATCTTTTGGTTACCTTCTCTTGTTCTTTAGTTTATGCTTTATTATTCTTAGCTTTCTTTAATTAGTTCTCTATATTATTGCACTTTACATTTTCGTCATTTTATTTCTTGTAATTTTAGTTTTCTTTACTTCGCTTTATTTACATTACGCAATTTACATTCCGTCATTTATTTTCCGTCATTTAATTTATGTCTTTACTTTCCGTCATTTATCGTTTTATGTCTTTAAATATGAGTAGCTAGCTTTATTTAGCTCGGGTGTGAGATATAAGGGTGAGATTTTAAACCAAAGAAAGGTGGACATTGTTTCGCAATAACAATGTTCCATCATTTCATTTCAAGTTTTATAAATATTCAATGACACTTCTTGACGAAGTGATCACTTGCTAAAGTGTTAAAGTGCGGTTGACTTAGAGATAAGCTACCAAAAGCACGTCAGTTTGAATGATATAAGAAGTAGACTTGAGAGAGTTACTGATAATGAGAGTTATCATATTTTTTTAAACTGATTTAATTCTCGACAAGTTGATCGCTAGTCACTAGTGTTAAAGTGTAGAGGACTTAGAGATAAGCCTCTTCGAACACGTCAACTTGAATGATATGGGAATGGGCTCGAGAGAGCGGTTTTAGATACAAAGAGATTTGATCGTCCATATATTTTGAGGACTTTATTCTACACTATAAATAGCTGGAGGCTGCACAGAGATGTGTTTAGTCGAATCTAAACAGTAGTGTGAATATTGAAGTCCGAGAGGAATACCCTCAAAATAGATGGTGGATCTAGTTATGGCCAACTCATGCTGCAGCATGTCTGCAGCATAAGTCTGCTGGAATTTGTGTTTAAATCTCACCTAAATGTCTTACACCCGTGCTTGCTTTATTATTCTGTTAATCTAATCAAGTGACAAACCAAACCAAATCAAAGTCTTCAAAATCGCCATCTGAAATCATCTCTTTTAGTACACTTTTATTAATCTTTTACGACAATCTCTGTGGGACGATATTCGGTATTTTACCACTTTATTACTTGAAAGACGATATTAGATCCCATTGTATACTTGCTTTGAGATTTAATTTATCATGTCTTTGAGGTGTGCAAACATTTCGCATCAATATGCTACCATTTTATCCCTTTGCATCAACACACATCCTAATCCTTGTTTTGATGCATCTCTAAAAATCACAAATCATTTGTCCCCTCTGGCAGGGACAAAATTGGTGTGTTGCTCAACTTTTTCATCAAAATTTGAAACATCTCATCTTGTTTTGGTCCCTAGTCAAACTTACAAGCTTTTTTGGTCAGCGGAGTAGTTATCCTAGAGAAGTCTTGGATGAACCTTCTATAGTACCCAACTACGCTGAGAAAACTGCGAACTTCTATGGAAGTCTTTGGGGGTTCTCAACTTAATATTGCTTCGACCTTTTTCGGATCTACCTTTATACCTTATGCACTTACGACATGACCTAGAAACTGGACTTCCTCAATCCAAAATTCACATTTAGAAAACTTGGCGTAGAACTTATTCCTTCTCAATAACAGTAGTTCCTCTTGTAGGTGTTGGCTATGCTCCTTTTCACTTCTTGAGTAGATGAGTATGTCATCAATAAAAACAATCATGAACCTGTCTAAAGAAGGTCTGCAAACCCTGTTCATAAGGTCCATAAAAGTCATTGGAGAATTGGTGAGACCAAAAGGCATCATCAAAAACTCGTAATGACCATATTTGGTTCTGAAGGTTGTCTTTGGCATATCTTCCTCTCTAACCTTCAGTTGATGGTATCTCGACCTTAAGTCTATTTTCGAGAAATAGCTGGCGCCTTGAAGTTGGTCGAAAAGATCATCTATACGAGACAAGGGGTACTTATTCTTTACTGTAATCTTGTTCAACTCACGGTAGTCGAAACACATCTGCATCGACTTGTCTTTCTTTTTCACAAAGAGGATTGGAGCTCCACAAAGTGAAGAGCTTGGACGAATAAAGCCTTTGTCCAAAAGCTCTTGCAGTTGCTTCATTAGTTCTTACATCTCAGATGGGGCTAGACGATATGGTGACCTTGCGGTAGGCGTTGATCCAGGCACGAGGTCAATTCTGAATTCCACCTGACGGTCAGATGGTGTTCCCGGTAAATCTTCTAGGAAGACATTCAAGAACTCCTTTACTACACACCATTTTCTTAAGCATTTTATTGCCTTAAGCATGGAAATAATACCTATTTTGTCACTCTTTCTATCTCCGTAAATATGAATTACATCACTGTTAGGGGTTTGAACTTTAATCATTTTCTATTGTAAACAATTTAAGCTTGGCTTTCCGTTAACCAATCCATCCCTAAAATTACGGTCGAATTCCCCCAAAACCATTGGCATCAAGCTAACGTGCAGTTCCTTACCGTGTATATTAATCATGCATTCCTAAAAAAACCCGTCTATCTTTACATTCCCTCCATCCGTTGTCTCCACTAAAAAGGTATTTCCTAGTTTCTTAGATTTCTTATCAAGATAGTGACGAAATGCAATATAAACAAAACTTTTATTGACACTCGAATAAAAAATCACATTTGCAAATACGTTATTGACGAGGAACGTACTAGATACAATGTCTGAAATTTCTCGTGCCTCGCCGTGTAAGCTCTCCCTTTCGGCTTGGGTATCTTGATCTTGTCTCGTCCAACCTTTGCAGTGTCATTTCCTGTTAGCCTTAAATTCCTAGATGAACCTTTTTGCAGTTGTGGGCCATTAGGCCTAAGATACCCTATCATTCCACATTCATAGCATTTCTTACTGTCGTTACATTCATTCATCTTATGCCCCTCCTTTCCACACTTGAAACGTTGTATTGCCTACTTTGCACTCCCCAATTGTATTGCACTTACACCTTGGATACTCTGTACGACACATCTGTCTCTTAGGATTCATCATGTCGAGTTACGAACTTACAATGTTGAGCCACTGTACACAGTTGAACATACATGAATATTCATAATGAATATTACATATTTATAACATTTTGCAAAAAAAAGCCGATTAAAACGAAAAAAACTATATCGAGATGGATATCATATCGAGGAGAATGAAGTTCTCGTTTTTCTATGTAATTTATTTGATTAATGTATTATTAATCTTTAAGATAATTTAGTTTAAAGATTATAGGGGTAAAAGTTTTTAATAAAAAAATAAAAGAAAAAAAATCATATCATTAAACGTGATCATGATTTAAATGAATTTTCTTTTTTACCCTAATGAACAATTTTAATTACAAATTCTATTTAGTGTAAGTTACTGGAGTAAATATGAAATAAACATGGAAGGTCACGAATTGTCTCTTGGTTTACAATGAAAAATTGGTTTTAATTTGAAATTTTCTCTATAAATATATATGTATACATATAATAGAATACTAGTGTTGGGTCCGTGCATTGCACGGGAGGATAAATTTTTTGTTGGAATATTGAACCGAGTTAAAATGAAAATTCTCTGTTAACAATTAATGAAATACAATGTGAAAAACGAATGTATTTTCATAAGTGGTTAGCTTGCATATATTCTTAATCGTTTGTTGTTATGAGTTTATGCAATAATATTGATAATAGTTTTGTATTATATTATTTAAAACTCAAACGACATGTCTCACAACATATCACTATTATTGAAATAATTATAAATATGAACATACGTTTTTACAGATTTTGCGATTTTTCTGAAACCTCCTCGACAACACTTGACAATCACTTTGAACGTATAAATCTGTAGATTAATTAACAACATTCAACCCACATCAAATATGACAAAGAAAATAAATGATTTCTATCTTTTGTAACCGACAACTCAACTGGTATAGTTCAAATTCACTCAGTACCACTTGAAAATTTATCTGACTATTGACTTCAAGACCTCATAGTATTAGTCGATAAAAATAAAGATATGTATATATATCTTATTCCCCTACTTCGAAAAATATGATTGTGGGTTTTGAAAAATATAAACAAATACTCAGTAAATAAAATAAAATATAAAAAAGTAGTTTTTCAAAGAAACAAAAATATAGTGGAATACCTTTTGTTCAGTTGCAGGTTCCGCCATTGACACCCGACCGTTCGTCTTCTTCTTATACTCGGATGATACATAGAGAAGCTATAGTAGAGAATATTTTAAAATCTTTTATTTTCATTTTTGATTTTACATTTAAATGTAAATAGATTAAAAATATGAAAGAATATTTTTATATCTACATCGTTTCTATTTTATTTTTTTTACACTTGGTTAATTTGGAAAGTATTGCGGAATATTTTTATTTTTAAAGAATACGATAATTTATTAGTGTATCTCGTTATTTTTTATTTTTTATTCATATCAACCTTCTTTCTTCTTCTTTTAATGCTCGTGGAAAAAAAATACGTGTAAATTTTATATTAGCAAAAAAAATACGTGTAGATTTTATATTATGCTAATATAAAATACGTGTATATTTTATAAAATAAAATAGATTTTATATTAGCAAAAAAAATACGGATGAAAAAAGAGTTTATATTACATCTCATTATGTAAAAAGATTTTATAAAATAAAATATGGAAAAAGATTTTATAAAATAAAATATGAAAAAATCATTATGAGATGTAATATAAAAAAATACGGAAGAAAAAAGATTTTATATTACATCTCATTAATATAGATTTAAATGTAAAATCTACATTTAAAATATATTATGCTAATATAAAATCTATTTTATAAAATCCTCCACCAAAAAAACAAATATTTATATTAATAAATGAGTATTCATTCCACAAATAGATGATTATGTGAGATACTGTGCTTGAAAAGGTTGTACCAAAGCATTAAGAAATTGTAAATTAAGTAATTGGCTTTAATTAGTTGTACTTTGTGCTTAAAATGTTGTAATTAAAAGTTTTTTATGTCGTTTTTATAATATAGTATAGATATAGATATAGATAAATGACAAACCCGGTGAGTATATATAACACATAAATATAATCACTTATTGATGATTATAAAACTTTCGAGTGATATTATTGTATTAGTTTGATTGTTCGGAGAAACTTTTGGTGATATAACAACGTGAATGTATAAAATTTCGATATTAAGTATTTAAACGTGAATTGGCATTTATAAATATACTAGAAGCGTACTCGCGCAATGCAGCGAGATACATCACGATTTTAATGCTTATTTTTATTTTTTGTTTTTTATTGATTTACAGTACGATTTTGGATGGTTTTTATTGAGTGATAATGGTTTTTTTATATATAAATTTGTTTAATTTAGGTTTAACAATATAATGTTTTTTATATAAAAAAATTAAGTAGTTTGTTAAAATTTATTAATTATCTTATATATTTTAAATTTTTTATACTTAAATTGAGATGTTTATCCTGTTTTGATTATATTTATCAGAATTCAAATTTCATAATTTTAGGATTTGGGGATTAGAAATAAGGATTTTGGGGGATAAGGATGGAATTTATTAATTAGGGTTAAAAGCATTTAAAAATAGTACATATTGCTTCATTAATTGTTTTTTAAGATATTTTAAGTAGATTAACATTAAATAATAGTACATAATGCTTAATACATCGCGATTTTAATGTTTATTTTTATTTTTTGTTTTTTATTGATTTACAGTACGATTTTGGATGATTTTTATTGAGTGATAATGGTTTTTTATATATAAGTTTGTTTAATTTAGGCTTAACAATATAATGTTTTTTATATAAAAAAAATTAAGTAGTTTGTTAAAATTCATTAATTATCTTATATATTTTAAATTTTTTATATTTAAATTGAGATGTTTATTCTGTTTTGATTATGTTTATCAGAATTCAAATTTCATAATTTTAGGGTTTGGGGATTAGAGATAAGGATTTTGGGGGATAAGGATGAAATATATTAATTAGGGTTAAAAGCTTTACAGGTAGTACATTAGGCTTTAGTAGTTATTTTTAAGAGATTTTAAGTAGATAGCTTTAAATGATAGTACATAAAGCTTAATGAGTTGTAATTAAGAGTTTTTTATGTCATCTTTATAATATAGTATAGATATAGATTATAGAGAAAATGGAAAAGTCCAAAAATACCCAACCAACTTTCCTGTTTAGAATAATTTAATCCCTAATTTTTTTTAATGAGAAAACCATTAAACTTTCTTATTTTGAATAATTAAGTACTCGAACTTCTTTTTGAATAAGGGGGTGTTTGGGATTGCTTATTTAAAACAACTTATGCTTATTTTAAAAAGTGACTAGAAGTGTACTCGCGCAATGCAGCTAGATACGATTTTAATGTTTCATTTTATTTTCTGTTTTTTGTCGATTTACATTACGATTTTGGATGGTTGTGAGAGAGTGATAATTATTTTTTTATATAAATTTGTTTAATTTAGACTTAATAATATAATATAATTTATTTTGGTTTAATAATATAGTTTTTTTTATAAAATATTCTGTAAGATTTTTTAATTATATTTTAGATTTTTTATATCTAAAATATGCTGAGAGTTATTTTAGGGGAGTTAAAGTGGGAAATAATTTTAGGGGAGCTAAAATGGTTAGAGATAATGATTGAAAATTAATGAATAGCATTAAATGTAGTACATACAGCTTTTATGGTTGTTTTTTTAAATAATTAGCATTAAATAGCGGTACATTAAACTTTAAAACTTGTTTTTAAGAGTTTTTTATGTTATTTTTATAATATAGTATAGATTATCAACTTATGCGGTGTCAAATCGGAGTTTTTAAAAAAATGTTTGGATTAGCTTATTGTGGTACCAAAACGTAATAAGCTAATAAGTTGTTATTTAAAGGTGTTTGAGATTGCTTATACGTATAAAATAACCAAAAAAGTGATAAACACTTTTCAAATAAGTTGATAAGTTAAAATCAAATAACTTATCAAAAAGTGATTTTCAACGGTTTGGCACTATCACAAGCCATTTTAATTTTTTCTCATCCAAACACTCAAAAGTGCTTATCTACGGTGCCAAATCGCAATAAGCTAAAAAACACCTCAAATAAGCAATCCCAAACACCCCCTAAATAGATCATTGAACTTTTAAAAATTGGTTATTTATATCTTTTTAACACAAAAAAACTATCTGAAATTAGTTATATGACTGCTTTAAAGTTAAAAAAAAAACTTAAATCGGTTTTACCGTTCCCAACACTACTTCATTCAAACCCCTCGCCGACTCATCATCGTATGCTCTCTATCACCATTCATCATCGTTGTTGGTCCTTGTCTTTGGTCTCACTCTTATTGATTGTTTTTTTTCTTTTTCTTTTGATTATCCATCTTTTTTATATGTATATATCTGCTCCACTAAATTGTTGTATAAGAGGGAGAATCGAAAGAAAAAAGCAAATCAAAAAGAGGGATATCGATGACAGGGGCCAACAGCGACAAACAATGGATGGTATAGAGAACAGACAACGATGGGACGAGGAGGAGTGGGAGGGGGAGTGATGTCGTTGTGTGCGAAGGGTTTGAATGACGTAGAGTTTAGAACAGTAAAACTGATTTATATATCATTTTTTTACTTTAAAACATTTCTAGTTGGTTGTATGTAATTTTTTTTGGTTAAAAGGAAATAAGGGATGTAGGTGACCAATTTTCAGAAGTTCGATGATTTATTTATTAGAAAAATTGTTCAAATACTTAATCATTCAAAATAAGAAAGTTTAATGAGTTTTTTCATTAAAAAAATAGTTCAAAGACTTATTTAAAATGAGAAAGTTTAATGGTTTTTTCATTCAAAAAAAAAAAGTTTAGGGACTAAACCATTCAAAATGGGAAAGTTGGTTGAGTTTTTTTGAACATTGCACTAGAAAAAACTAAGGGGTTGTTTGTTTTTTAAAAAAAATCTCTTAATCTCTCTTAAGTCTAAATTATTCAAACATTTTTACACACCGCCTCTTATTAATCATAACTAAATTAAGGCTTCAGACTTTAAACCGCTTAAAAAACAAACGACACCTAAATTTTGTAAACGGTTTAAAAAATTTCCGATTCCCCGGCGGAGATTCCTGTTCTCGGGGGGGATGGAGAAAGAACTTTGTTCCCGACGAGGATGGGGATAAGAAGCGGGGAGCGAGGATAGGGATGGGGATTAAGGGCGGAGGGCCTATAGGGCATTTAGGAGCCAAGGCCCCTGCATTTTTTCATCCATGAAGTAGCAATTTTAGGGTCTCTATGAAATGTTTAGGGCCAAGGCCTAGTGGGTTGTGGCGTACAACGTACTGGTTAAGGCTCTTGGGATGTGGTGGAATATCTCATCTGCACAGGATTCGAATTCAGTTGTACACAACAATTGTGACCACTGAGGTTTAATCACAACTGATATCTTACAATCATAATTTGCCAAGAGATTAGTCTAGCTGTCTTAGTTATAACCTATGACACCTTTCAAAAACGAAAAACAGGAAAAAAAAAAAAAAGTAAAAGTAAAAAATATAAGATACATATTTGGCCCCTCCACTCTCACAAGTCCAGTTTGTATCAAATTCAAATGAGCCCAAGTAGCCAAGTCCATAATCATATCCAATTTGTCCAACATCGACCAGATTCCAGCGGTCCAGACTCCGGCCTTTCACTCTCGCCTATCCAATCTCACAAATCGACGAATCGAACCCAAGCCTCTCGCTATCGGCTCTCGTCCTATGAATTAATCGAACCCCGTTTCCACAGCCTCTCGCTCTCGCCCTTTCCGATCTCACAAATTGAACAACTCTCCGGTGGCGTACTCAACGATGACTAAATACTCAACGACAGTCAAGGGCTGAACTCGAGCACTCACAGGTTTTGTTTCATTTTATCCAAGTTTTCAATTTTAAATGCAATTACACTATTACACGATTACAGTATTAATGTATTATGATATCGTTTGATTGAGTTTGAAATTGTTTGATTAGGTTTTAATTTGTTTGATAGGGTCTCTATGAAATGTCTATGGGATATGGAGATTTACTGGATTTCTTGGAGTTTAACTGTTTGGAATTTCTATATCTATATTTGGTTGCACGTTTAACTGTTTTAAGGATAAATTTATTTAATTAATTTTGTTTGACATGTAGATAAAGATTTTTTTTGGAAGGGTGTAGCCTAGACTAATCCCTTGGCAAATTATGACCGTGAGACATCATCCACCGATTAAACCTCAGCAGCCACAATTGTTGTGTACGCCTGTATTCGAACAATTGTTGTGAACCTGGGCAGATGGGATATTCCACCACATTCCCATGGACTTAACCGGTATGCCACAACACTTGTGGTTATGTAGATAAAGTGTTAATAAAGATGAAAACACAATCTACTATTCATGAGTTTTTTAAAAGAAAACATGTTGGTTCTTTTTCTGAAGATCCCAAAGAGACAACAGATGGTGTTCCGGTTACTGCCCTTGCAAAAAAGCTCAAATGGAAAGCAAAGTTTTAAAAATCTCAATCGGGACTCGAGGCGTTTTCCCTCTGCGAGGCGAGGCGTAAGCCTCGAGGCGTGTATATGTATATAATATATATATATATATGTGTGTGTGTGTGTGTGTGTGTATAATACAAGGTGGAAAACATAATTTTATGCCAAATAAAATTCATAAACACTAATAATAAGCAAAACATAATTCCATACCAAATTTTAAACGTCATAAGCTCAACAAATTACTAGTTATAAGGCTAAAAACATAATGAAAATATGATAGCAAACATTTGGCCATTTAGCTGTTGTAGTATGAAATCGGACCTCCAATGATCAGAAATCACAAACATTTGGCTATTTGGCTGCTGTAGTCTAATCTAAAATGCTGAGTATAATCAACATGGTGATAAAAAAACAGTAGCTAAAATAACTAGCAAAAAAGATGAAGTGGTGCATAAAAGAAAGTCAGCCTCTTTCTTTTTTCTTGAGAAGAGGGAAGAACACCCCAAAATGGCTTTTTGTTGTTTGACTAGTTCTACCTTTTTTAAATATACAAAAGGTAATAAAAGTACAAGTCACTTTAAAAAACAAACATCAGTCTCCCCAAAAACATCCCAAAAACATAATAATAGCTGAGGCTTGCGCCTCACCAGCGCCTCACCGCCTCAAAGATTGAGGCGTAAGCCTCGTCCAAGCCTCAGGAGCGGTTTTGGACCGCCTCGCCTCGAGGCGTGCCTTGAGGCGTACGCCTCAAGCGATTTTGAAAACCATGTTGGAAAGTAATGATATTGATCTTATTACACTAGAACGAGACCCTAGTTTGCGTCCTCAAGTTTATGATTATCCTATCAATCAATAAGATAAATTCGACGAGCTTATATGAATGTTGGTCCTCTTCAACCCATGCGTTTCCAAAATCTAGACTAGAAACTCATAAAGGTAGCTTTCAAGCTTCGTGGTTTAGGTTATATCCTTGGATTGAATATTCAAATAGTTTAGATGCAACATTTTGTTTCCCATGTTTTCTATTTAACAATCCATTAGGACTCGAATACTACGGCCAACAAGCATTTACTATAGATAGGTATCGAAACTGGAAAAAAATGGGTGAGAAAAATGTATTTTATTGATACATTGTGAAAACAATTCTACGGAATAAAATGGAAGATGAGTTTCTAAACGACTCGATTTGGTTTTGTTTATCGAAAGGGAAGTTGATGAATAGATTAGTTTGGAGGAAATTGTGGAAGACTTCAAGGGTCGCGAAAGATTGACGGGTTCCACTTTGATGAGCAATGTTTGATATTTTCATATTTAACGTCTAATTTTAGAGTTTTACTATGTTATAACTTTGAATAGTATATATTTTTTATATTTTTGAAAATATATAAGTTATTAGGTCCGACCCTGCGGTTGAAAAACTTGTGTTCCGCCCCTGATAGGAATTGTGATCCTTGGTATTCTTGACCCTGTTGCCAACTCTACAGTCAAGAAGGCCATTGATTCGAGCACCAATAATGGCCACTTGCTTCTTATTCATTATCTTAGGCGATGCAATCTCATATATCAACTTCTGCACTATCTTCTTTCTATTCTATCTTTCTTAAAATGGAAATCTATCATCTCTACCAAACATAAACACAACACATAAAAGGTACACACACATATAATAATATTATTTTTACAGAAAAAGACAAAAAAAGATGCTAAAATCGACCAACTTGTCCTTGAGTTAACAAATTGAAGTTAACTCCATTAAGGACAGGGATCTAGCTCGAAATGAATACGACCATATGGACGCAATTACTCTAATTATTTTGAAAGAGGGATCATATCCAAATTTTGAGCAAATCAAAGGAACCTTCAATGTAGTTCACTCTAAATTTAACTTCTTTTAGAAAACAAAAAGATTTATCAAATAAATATGTAAATTCAAAATTACATAATATTCTCAGAAATTAAAGAAACAATACACAATAAGACATTTTAACAATTCATAAAAACAAATAGTTCTAATAATTCTGTTTTTAGAATTCATCACCACATCTTATCTTTCAGAAGTCGAATAAGATTTCAGGTTCAACGTCTCTTAAAAAACAAACAAACACCTTATACTTTGAGAGTACAAAAGGTGAACTTATTAAAAGTTGGTGGCCATTTTAGTAAGGTTCTTGTAGGAGGCGGTTATAGGGAACAAGCATTTTATTGTGGTATGATCACCAAATAGAAATTCAAATTCTGGTTTGCCCTCACATAGTACACGTTTCTTTTTCTATGCCATAGATGGGTGTATGTTTTTTGCTTGTTAGTTGGTATTTACAATGCATTATAACAGTTCCAAATTGAAATATCCCATGTACAAAAATGGGTTTTTTAGAGTTTATATTTGATCATTTCCAGTGTGCAGGCAAGATGTTTGATAAAATGTCTCAAAGGGTTCACATTCTTGGAAATTGTTTACAAAAAACAAAATTGTGATGTTAATTGTCAATCAACAGCTGTTTGCAATCTGTCGATCTCTCTCTCACGCCACTCACTCTCGTCTCTATGCTGGAGCCTCTACCCTCGACGGCTCTACCAGACAACCAATCACAGCGGTTGATTTCTCAAGCTCTCTCTCTCAGGCGGTGACGCTACTCACTTACGGAGGCAGTTTTCTTTGCTCGTCTACACAATAGCTCGAGCTTCATAAGAGGTAAGTAAATTAGGGATTTTAGTTATTAATTCGTTTTCTGCATACACTTTTTTGCAAACCCGGGTGCAATCTCTCTACTCTTTGGGGGTTGGAAAGTCTGCTTAGTTTAATTGATTGTTGATCAACTTGGTTCAAACCAAAGCGATTCTTGTTATTTTTATTTGTGTATCCTGTAAAATTAGGTTACAATTTTCAAGAATGAACCTACCATTGATTGAGTTAGTTTACTTCATAAATCTTAAACTTTCTCGTATGATTACATGCTCATAATTGCTCTTTGTTGTCCATTGTTGTACAATTAGTATGCTTTATTGTTTTCTTTTTGTTGATCAAGTAAATTAGCATATCTCTAAATACAAGACAAATAGGAAAACGGGTCATCAAAAAAGGAAGAAGAAAGGAGGGACATTGGATTTGTTCCAATGTATGAAAACTCGACTATAACAATTGTATATTTGATTGGTTATAAGCTTATGAATTATTAATTCAATATTATGTGGTGGTTGTGTTGTTTTTAACAATCCATTCTTATTTTATGCTGTATGGTTTGCTTTGTTGGGTTTTATATTTGTTATAGCCACTCTATCGTGCATAAACCACAAGGGTTGTGGCATACTGGCTAAGGCTCTGGGGATGTGGTGGAATATCCCATTTGCCTAGGGTTCAAATCCAGGCGTACACAACAATTGTGGCCACTGAGGTTTAATCAGGGCTGATGTCTTACGTTCATAATTTGCCAAGGGATTAGTCTAGGCATAACCTAGGACACCCTTCCCAAAAAAAAAAATCGTGCATAGCCTGTTTCACATTCTTCAAATCCCCCATTGCCTGCTAGAATGTGTGCAATAAGTTTCATATGTGACTTGGCCTCATTGCTTCTTCAATTGCTCCTTGTGCTTCTAATCTTCTACCATATATGCGTGGAAAATTGGATTCTCATTTATTTGTCCTTACAGAAATATATGGCCTTGAGCAGTAGTAGATTTATATAGCTGAACTGGAAACAATCTGATTGGCGTTGTTGCTTTAATATCTTCCTATAGTGAATTATGGTTTTTAGGTCGACATTCTTATGTGGTATTATGATATCTTCCTATCTTCTTGTTTGTGTTTGATTGAATTAATTACATTTTAAACTTTTGAGGTCAGAGTTGGAAAGGGATGACTTTGGAAGAGCATATGCAGTTCTAGTTGTTTTTGGTTGCCACTTTGTGTACATGGGTCTGTGATATTAAGTCTGTAAGTGTCCTTAAAGTAACAGACCAATAAGAAGTGCTAGGTATTTAGGTATATACAGGAATTCCTTTTTGTAGTAGACATCCTTTTGGCATCAATACTTGTGTGCTGCAATCTCAAGTGGTTCACCAGTTTGACTGCAGTGCGAAAGCCTCCATTAACCTACTGTTCAGATATCATGTTGCGTATATGCAATTCATTTATTTTGATAATTGGTTATGCTTTTGCATGGCCCTTAAATGAATAGCAGAATGTGCCTACGCATAATAATATAGTCTTTGATCCCTTATTTTGTTTGTTGATGAAAGGTATAATGTGTCTACACACTGTGTAAACTCTTTGATCCCTTATTTTGTTTGTTGACTCTGATAGAGTTGAAAGAATGTCGTCGAGAATGGTTGCTCGGAGATTGGGGAGCAAGCTATTACCCATGTTCACTCGTGCAGCTACACTGCATTCTCATGCTACTAGCTTTGGTAGGTGCTATCCTGCTGTTTGATATTCTTTCTTTTATAATTACTGGCAAATATGTGAAAAATGTTGATATGCTAGATACTCTTTTGAAAAATTTACACCAGCACATAAACACAAACATATAAACTCAGGTACCAAGGGCAAAACAATCTTGTGTCCCTTTTATGTTTTGCTGCTAGCTCACATCCAATTTTGAACATTAGTTAGAACCAAAAGTATGTGATACTGATCATACATATCACGGAAGATAAATAGTGTTTATATTGCTTAACTACGTTTAAGAATTTTTGAAATAATGAACTCCTACAGAATACTATCATATCAAATGAGGATTGGATTGTTGGTTGTCAGGATGTTTCATTACCTCTTTTTATTGGTAAGACAATTTCATTTAAGGAAGAAATATGCATGTAAGACACACAAGAACAGAAAAACAAGTATTTAAATGGTGAATGGGATTTGGAAAATAATCTGCATATGTTGGTAATCTTTTAGGTGGCGTTTGGTTCGCAGAATGTTTTTTGGATGGAATTGAATTTTGTCAAAGGAATTTGACTTTGAAGGAATTGGAATGAAATGTTGTCAGGTTTGACCACGTCTTTGATTAACAGAATTGGAATGAAATCTGTTAAAGGAACTGGAATCTGTATGTTCGGTTAACAGAATGTAGCTTTGGAATTGGAATGAAATGTTGATAAATGACCAAAATACCCTTTTTGATAATTTTAATTTTTATAAACAAAACATACTTTAATAAAATAGTCATTAAAAATACTTTATTTGTTACGGTGGTTCAGATTGGTGGTGGTCAGTGGTGGTTTAGAACGGTGGTTTAGATCGGATGTGGTCGGCGGTGGTTCAAATCGGTGGTGGTTTAGATCGGCGGTGGGCAGTGGTTCAGATTGGTGGTGGTCGGCGGTGGTTCAGAACGGCGATGGTTGGCGGTGGTTCAGATCAGCGGTGTCGACGGTGGTTCAGAATGACGGTGGTCGGTGGTGGTTCGGATCGGCGGTGATTGGTGGTCGGCGGTGGTTCAGAACGACGGTGGTCGGTGATCGACGGTGGTTCAAAACGACTGTTGGTCGGTGATCGACGATTGTTGATGGTCGGCGGTGGTTCAAAACGGCAGTGGCCGACTATGGTTCAGATCGGCGGTGGCCGACTATGGTTCAGATCGGTGGTGGTCGGCGGTGGTTCAGATCGGCAATGATTGACGGTGGTTCAGAACGGTGGTGGTCGGCAGTGGTCAACGGTGGTTTAGACCGGCGGTGGTCGACGGTGTTTCAGAATGACGGTGGTTCAGATCGGCAGTGGTCGGTGGTGGTTCAGATCGGCAGTGGTCGGCGGTGGTCAGTGGTGGTCGACGATGGTCGGTGGTCGGCGGTGGTTCAGATTGGCGATGGTTCAGAACGGCGGTGGTCGGTGGTTCAGATCAGCGATGGTTTAGAACGTAGGTGGTCGGCGGTTGGCGGTGGTTTAGAACGGCGATGGTCAGTGGTCGGCAGTGATAAGGTTATATTGGATTGAAGACATATGTGGTATTATGAAAAATAAGAATTTCATTCCATCAAAATACCTTGTAGTTGCTAAGGAATGTTAAATTCCCTCATTTGTGGAATTTGATGGAATTTAGAGATTCCTTCCATGAAAAAGAATGAACCAAACAAAGGAATGAAATTTGGTCAATGGAATTCAACATTCTAATTCCATCAGATTCCTGCGAACCAAACGCCACCTTAGAAGTCTTGCAGTCACTGGAATGACACGGGCAGAAATTAACCTCGACACTTCACCATGCAAAGTCGGATCTCTTTGTCATTCTTGTAGATGCTAAAAAGGATCTCTGTAATAAGCTAATAGCTCAAATCACTACTAAGAAGATCATGCAAAACAAAAGTAAGGATGAAACAGATGACTTTCAGCTAGTAGTGTTTGAATATGCACAAACTCATCTAGAAAGCACCACATACATTTAAACAACTTTATACCTCATATCTATGTGAAGGAAACCATATCTACTTTTGGGTTGCAGGGAATTATATGCTATAATTTTGCTTATTAAAATTTATGTCTGTTCTGAGCAATTATTAGCAAAATTCAGTTGATAATGAGGTAAAGTTGAGGCCCAATCATAAGCGAAGTAAACAACAAACTATTGGGAAAATTAGTATTTCAGGAATCCACACAAGATGCTCCATGGTTTCTAATGCTTTAAGTTTATAGATAGAAAGCATACGATAGGAAATTATTACGTTGTGTATGGAGCTACATAGGGATTCCAAAACACTGTTTGTGGTGTGGGATTCCGCAGTTAGACAGTTCATACACACACATGCACTACTCGCTTTTAGTGGTAAAACATAATCAAAAGTTCTTGGAGTAGCTAGCTGAATACCTTGTAGCAGCTAGCAATATGTACATTATCACTAAAGGACTCGGTCAAATTAAAGTTTCAGTTGCTCATATGGGTTAAGTATAAGTTTATATATGTTATCTTCATCTATCTGTCAAGGTAAATAATAAATCTTTTTTCTTTCATGTTTCTCTGCCTTTCTTCTCATTCTGATGCATGGCAAATATGCATGAGAATCTTGTACCATGAATACTGAAGAAAGGTTGGGGGCGGGGGGACTTTCTCCGAGGGTGTGCATCTTTGCTAATTAGTTTAAAGACTAATAAGTTCATGATAAGTAGTTCAACTTTGCTTAAAATTTTACGTACAAGTTTTATGAGGATGAAAGGAGTTGCCGACTACATACTTTCATATCTTAAGAAGTACAAGTTAAATAGATTATTAAATAGATGTGTGTTATTGGCACACATTTTCTTGTTCACATAACATACTTTTGTATCTTAAGAATTACAAGTTTTTTCATCCTTTCTGATTACATATCAACAGCCTGCCATTTAGCATGATCTTGTTCCATAGTAATAAACCCCTATATTGACGTGCTAGTTGTACTACAGGATTTAAAGAAGTTCATGAAGAACAAAAAAGCCAAATGGTTGGTAATGTCTTCACCAAGGTTGCATCAAACTATGACATCATGAATGATTTGATGAGTGGTGGACTACATAGATTGTGGAAAGATAGGTGAAGTGCAAAGTTTATTTTCATTTTCATATTCCATCATTTGTCTTCTAGGCTTGTCTTTTTTATGCTTGCTTTTTCTCCAGATTGGTTTCGAAATTGAGTCCATTTCCTGGGATGAAACATCTTGATGTAGCTGGTGGAACAGGTTAGTCTGTCCATGTGATGACCATATTTATGCGTACTTGTGCTCCTAAATCCCAATTCTAAGCTTTGATAATCAATATAGCTGTTTCACCAATCATACCATTTAACTCTGCTTTAAAAATTAAAAGTACAAGAAATATGAATTAAGTTTCGTGTTAAATTAAGCTACTTGGGTCCAAGGTCGTATGTTTAAACTAGGTATAGTCGTATAGATACTTCATAGTTAAATCTCAAATTGGGAACTGGTAGAATATATATGACATACGTGATGTCTGAATATCTTCTAGTCACAGAAGCTTCGGTCTTTATTCAAAAGAGGAGGCCCTTTCTCAAGTCTGGCTTTTCTGAATCATTGTGTTTTTCCTTTTACTTTGTTGGTGGGCTCAACTAAAAACAAACTAAGAATTTTGTTAGTTTAGATTTTGGTCGTTGAAGTTTGTTTACTATGCTAGAGATACAAGTTTGTAAGAAGTGTTTGGCCTGGAAGTGTATGCATTGTGTACCTGAAATATATGTATCCTTGTGCACATTTGTAGGATAAAATTGGCCTAGATCTAATGTCTTTTTTACACTTTTGGTTTTATTTCAATCGAAAAATCTCACTCTCTTTAATTGTGCTGAGACTTGATCCCGACATTATTCTTCTGCAATCTTTTGACATATAACACTATCTTTCCTATTGCATGTATTGTGAAATGCCCCAACCGCCAATTTTGCTGGTTGGAGGCTTTTAAATACATTCTTTCTTTTCATGGAATTTTGTGTTTCTAAAATTTTGCAGGCGATGTCGCTTTCAGGATCCTAGAAGCTATCAATAGTGTTAATCGCAGAGCTATAGAAGACACCCTCGAAGAGTATTTGCAGGAAGAAACTCAGGTTTATGTTTGTGATATCAATCCAAATATGTTGAATGT
This sequence comes from Arctium lappa, assembly GCA_023525745.1. Taxonomy (NCBI): domain Eukaryota; kingdom Viridiplantae; phylum Streptophyta; class Magnoliopsida; order Asterales; family Asteraceae; genus Arctium; species Arctium lappa. The sequence continues at coordinate 154,135,311 of CM042047.1, read as the reverse complement.
TGGCAAAAAGCGTGCCCAAGAAAGAGGTAATTGTTGGTAAAATTGAAATTCATCGGCCATATATATTCTTTAGAGAGATGATGCAAGTTATAAATCATGTCCTTGTCATGGATTACCAGTTGTCTTCTAACTTACATAGGGCTTGGAGATCAAGGGTCCCTCATATGGGTTGAGGGAGATGCAGAAAAGCTCAATTTCGAGGATGGTTCAATGGATGGTTACACTATTGCTTTTGGTATTAGGAACGTTACACACATAGAAAAAGTTCTTGCTGAAGCATACAGGTATTTCTCTAACCTGACCTTAGATGTTTAAGGGAACATTCTAATTTTCTTTGACCTGTTATCCCTAAAGAACTAGAGGAAAAGATTGCAAAGATTATGGTTGTGGAACGTCACAAAATACTAAAAGCATATTTACTGGATTGCCTTGCCCTCAATTTAAAACTTCCGACCATCGCATATTAATAAATATGTGCTTTTGTATGGCTCTATTGTCATTATAGAATCTCTTTTGTTTATTCGTTGGCAAGAAAATTGGGTTGGGTCAAGCTGGAACACTTGATACTAATGACCCAATGGTTCAACTGCTACCTGGTCAACTGAAGAGCTATCCCTACCGTTCTTCCAAGGACTCTTTGTGATTTGTATATCAATTTAAATGTTTTCCCTTCTTCTGGTATCTTGAAGTTTGAAAACTCCTGTTACAAACGAAAACAGTTTCCAAATTGTTGTGTTAGTGCTCAATTAAATACTTGTCATGATTATTAATGCAATATTATTTATTATGTAATTTTCTGGTCGTTGAAGTGTCCATGTTTTTAGACATTGAGAAGATGTTGAAGTTCTCTAATCTACTTGGCACTTATGAAACGGACGGCTTAGTGTGTAAGGCGTCTGCATTTATAGCAATCACTTGATAGTTAAATTGCAAATTAGAAAGCTTTGATAAAAAGGAACTTGAAAGTTTAAAATACAAAGAGGTTTGAAATGAGAAGCATTTGTCTAAAACCATCATAGTATTGTAAATACCCAACAGATTAATGTAGAAATACTTGCTTTGTTGATAATTTACTTTTCAATCAGGGTACTCAAAAAGGGAGGGAGATTCCTTTGCCTTGAACTCAGCCATGTAGAAGCTCCAGTTTTCAAGCAGCTGTAAGTATCTTTAAACTCACATTTGAGTAGTTATGAGCATTTTAACTAGCACTTCCACCATCCCAAAGTACAAGTCGATATTTGACTTTTGAGTGTTGAACAAATTACATTTTAACGCTACAAATTTATGTACATTTGCTTTGCTTGAAGCAAAGGAATTGGAGTCTTGTTTTAGGACGGTATCTATTAACAAACATAACTAACGGTTGAAATATATTATCAAGCAGGCACATTTTGGATCTACCAAACAAATAGCACATGCTTTCAAAGTCAAAAGTGGAGTCTTGTTTTAATTAGGACGGTATCTATTAACCGTCACCCTCTCTTATTGTTTGGTTTTGTTTATTCATCAGGTATGATTCCTACTCGTTCTCGGTCATTCCAGTTCTAGGAGAGCTAGTAGCAGGAGATCGTGATTCTTATCAATATTTGGTTGAGAGTGTTCGACGTTTTCCTCCTCAGGTATGTTTTGACCCACAACTCGAGATCGTAACTATAAGGAATAAATAAATTTAGAGTTTGCGGTTGGTGGGTTTTCAGGAGGTGTTTGCTTCAATGATCGCAGATGCTGGGTTTCAAAAGGTGGAGTATGAAAATCTTGTGGGAGGAGTGGTGGCAATCCATTCGGGGTTGAAATTTTAATAAAGCATCTTTGGTTTTCTTATAAGGCTGTGAGTTTAGGAAAAGAAAGGTTCAATCAATTTGTTAGATGAAATCAGACATGTGTACCCAGAATTTTGGATCAGGAATAAAGGTTGATGTATTCTGCAGGATGGATGGATGCCCATTTAAATCAAACCAAATAAACAAGCCTAATATATTCCACTCCAAAATAGGATCTAAGGGATTAGATGTATACAGACCTGTCATTTATCCCAAAGAGTAGAGTAATTATTTTCATGAAAACTATCGTAGGTATATTAGTCGTCCAATCATATGTACATCTAAGGGACTGTTTGGTTGGTTTTCCATTAAGTTATGTATGAATAAAGTTGTCTGTGTGGATTAATCTATCTATATAGATTTAGAAGATTTTTATTTGAGAGAGTTTTTTCATAAATGGAAGGAACGTGTTTTTAATGGGAGGAACTGATTTGGAAAAAAACTTGGCTTTCTACATAAAGCTTCCCCTTGAAATCTTACTGAATAAGTCACTTTCTATATCATTAAGCCACTACCAAACAGTCATATATAGCTGACTGAATAAGCTGTGAGTCTCATTAAGCTGCTAACAAACATGCCCTAAGCATCTTTATTTCTACAATTTTCTACTTCCTCTCATGCTGGTCCAATGGCTACATTATATAATTTGTCTTTTAGTTTTAGCAGAATCTTGTCACGCTCAAGTAAACAACTCGAATGTAGACAAGGGGCTCTTCAAAGAAGCTCTCTTGAACAACAAAAATGAAATGTAAAATCAAGTTATTCAGTAAAATGTAATAAATCTTGAACCAAATTATGTGTTAAAAACAATTGATCTAAAGAACTGAAAGCTCGTCGAAGTGGTAACAGAAATGAAGCACTAAATACAGTAGAAACCAATCAATACGAGAAGATTACTAGTCGTATTGTATCTAATCTTTTATTTTGAAGATCTATAGTTTGAGAAGAAAAAATATTTATTTCGAAAACATACGTAAAGAAGTCAAATGTTATTTGTGTCATGTCAATATTAGATGCTAAAATAGATTCTTTTTTTTCAAACTATGAATTTAAATGTAGCTTTTCAAAATCTCCTTTTAAAGTAGGAACTAAATAAAAATACGTTCATTTTTATGCAATTTGTCTATTACTAAGGGCATGGGCGGACCTACATAGTCCTATACGATGGCACGGGCCACCGCTTCATTGTTTCGTCGTAAGAGGAAAAAATTATGTTTTTGAAAGGTGCCATCGTTTTGTTTTGTTTGGTGCCACCATATAGTTTTTAAAACTGATGCTTTAATTTGGTGTAAGTCTCTAATGATAGAGTCGGTAAATGTTGCTCACTTTGTATGAAAATCTGGAAGTCCCACCAATGTCAATTTCTTTAGTTTTCAACTTATATTGGTGTTTTTTTTATATGTTCTAGAAAAAAATTATGGTATGTACTTGAACATGGATCTCTTATGTGTAAGGAGAAGGAACCAACCAATCTATAATAATATCTATAAATATTTTAACAAGTTAATTTTTATAGTTAAATTGTAGTAACACTCGTAAAAATTAAGGGTCTGTTTGGTTCAGGCAGGGGAATGAAAATGGGAATGACAAGGTATGAAAATGGGAATCATTATTGCATTGATATTGTTTGGTTAATATTGGGAATCATTATCATTATCATAGATGTTGTTTGGTTGTTTATCATATATAACTGAAAATTCGTTTTGTTACCATTTTTATAACATTACCCAATCACTTTATCATTTAAACACAACTTTAAAAAATATAATACAAAATATGTTTCATCCAAAATGAAAAATACAATACTATTCGATGTTCATCCAACTTCAAAAATACATTACATTTCGATGTTCTATCAAACTTCAAAAATACAATACAATTCGTGTTTCATCCAACTTCAAAATACAATACTATTGGATGTCTCATTCCAACTTCAAAAGACAATACCAAAAAGTTTTCACTCAACCTCAAAATACAATACCAAAAAGAGGCTTACATATCCAACTATCTTCAAAATGCATACCAAAAGATTATGTTTAAGATTCAAATTCATTGACTAACAGGATACAAGAACCCAATCACATATGCTCTTCTCATGTGAGGTGGCAACGTAAAGAAGACCTTAACTTTGGTAAGTTCATTATAGCAAATTTCAAGAGCTCTTGGAATATCACTAGTAGATATTCCGAGGCTAAGAAGTTCATTCATGACTTCTTGCATCTTCTCTTCACTCACAGAATCAGATTTGTTAGCTTCGGTCAAAAGATTGGCAGTAGCAGCATATTGTGATATCATTTGACCACAAATAAACTCAAACTTGGAATTAAATTCATCTAACCTCATGTCAATGGTATTTTGAAGTGAAGGTGATTTCTTGTTCTTGTAAATTTCGCTTCTAGGTGAAAGTCTTTTGCGCTTCTTTGATGTGATAGTGGTTGATGAGTTAGGAGATCCTTGCGCATCACCTTCTTCTTCACCTTCACTATCAGATGAACATAAAAACACATTCTTGTTGTTACTAATATCCTTACACGCTTGTGATATATCCTCGGCTTTTAGTCCTGTCGCTCTATCTCTACCCCACACCAAGTCTAATTTTCGCAAATATGGAAACTTGAAGTTCCACAAGCTGGTTGCATTCTTATGAGTCTACAAAAATAAAAATGACATTATGAGAACAAGAATAATACAATTAAAAAAAGTAGTTCTTTCATGCCCTTACCTTGCACCAATCGTCATACCATTGCTTCTCACAATTGATTTTATGCTCAACATCATCCCATTGACACCCACTTTGCATCAACATTTCAGAAAGTGGATTATACTTGTTTTTAAGATATTTTATCCGAGAGTCGATGTGAGGGATAACTTCCTTATCAAAATTTGGTACCCTTTGGACCAACCTCTTATGCACTTCAATCATGTAGCCATTTTTGAATCCACCATCTACCTTCCATAACGGATCACAAGCAAGTTCTTGCAAAACATTAACTTATAGCCGCAAGAAATATATATATATATATATATATATATATATATATATAGAGAGAGAGAGAGAGAGAGAGAGAGAGGCTCATTCATTTGCTAACCGTAACATTGGTGCTAACCGTGCTAACCAATCTCAACCGTAGATTAATGAGATCAATGATCCACAATTAATTGATTTTTTATTAAAATAAAATATTAAAAACGGTTAAAAAAATACAATGCATGTATGCATAGGGGTATTTCGATATCTGATTGAGAGGGAGGGACGTATCTGATTGAGAGGGAGGAGACAATTATGGTGAAGCGGGAATGGTTTTTCATTCCCCCCAAATTGAACAGGAATAGAAATTTGGGCTGATTTAGGAATGGGCCCATTGTATTATAACAAACCAAACACATCTTTTTATATTCATTCCTATTAATTATAGTCTAATACCCCCAACCAAACACCCCCTAAAATATTTTGTATGAAATATGTGTTGGAAAAAGTTAGTAAAATATATGGTTTTTACTAACTTTGGACACAGTTTAATACATTTATATGTATTATAGATAATGAACACTTAGTGGGTTTATGTTCTCTTATATGAGAGCCTCGAAACGATATATCATGTGTCCAAAATGGAGTATGTGTGAATGAGATATTGATGCTCAAAGTTGAGTGTTTGGAATGAACTTAGTAAAAAATCAAGTGGGTTTGGGAAGTGTCCCACATAGGAAGGAGGAGTAAAAGTTTTATGGTTTATAACCATGAAAGTAGGAGTGGCTTACAAGCTCCTTTGATTGGTTTTACTCCAACTCCTACCCGCGCGCAGGGGGTGTCGATTGAGATTTTCGTAAGCTAAATCAGCGAACTTGTGCGTAGGCGCGACCTGTGGACATGAAATCTTATGCTCGCGCAGCTTGGTTTTTGCGATTTTTTGTTCGGCTACCCGCGTCGTTTACTCGAGTATGGACGAGAAATAGTACACCGGGCGGGTTGTGTCGCGGGTTTACCCACGCCGCGTACTGTTGTTGATTTCGTGTAACACCCGGAAATTTAAGGTAAGTATTTACTTTTCGTATTTTCGACATCATAGTAGAATTGTGAATTGTGAATCTTTAGTGGGTAGAATGTATATCTGTGATTTAGTTATGTTGCACCTCTGCATAATGTTTAATCATGCAGCTAAAGTCGAATTTTAGATCGAGATTTTTGGACCTCGGGGGCTTGGTGCAACAGTGACAAGCGACTGTGCCCATGGGCACTTTCGCGAGTCACAGTCGCGGGATAGCAACAGAAGGTAGGGGTGTGGGCGCGACATTGCCACCGCGATAATGCCCTTGGGCAAAGTCGTAGGGCATTGTCGCCCTGTGTCTCCAGTGTGCGGGTGAGTGGGTGCGACATTGCCCCATGTGACAGTGCCAGTGGCATTGTCGCCGGACACTGTCACCAACAAGTCTGATTCGTATAAAAACCCACTTCAGTCCCTTAGCCTCATTTATTCTCCAATACTCTTTCTTAGAACTGATTTTGGGAGAGCTCTAGAACGTTTTTCTCCTCTCAAACCCTAGCTACATTTGTTACAAACATTTGGGTTGGTGATTATTGGGTGGAGCATTCAAGTCCACATTTAAAGCTTGATTGGTGGAGATTTTACCTCAACTTCTCACTTACTCATCTTCTTGAGCTACTACAGTTTATAGGGTTTTCTATAAAACCTAGTTAGTGAGTTCCTATCAACCTTTTCCCAAATGAGATATACATCTTGACATGCTACTTGCTTTCATTCCATAATTATGTAACAATCTTGATCATCTGATAAATTTGACCTAATTTCTACTTTTGGCATTTATAAAGGTTTTGGTTAATAATATTTATGTGGGATTTGTTGAAGTTAAACTTGGGTTATATTCGACCATAAATGTGTGTTATCATGAGATTGATGGAAAATAATGGTGAACTTGCATATTTTGGGATTCTAGACCTAAAATGGGATTTGAATTATATGAGATCTTATACATGTATCTTGTTGATATGGAATATGTATAGAGATGGATGTTGTATATATATATATATATATATATATATATATATATATATATATATATATATTGGATGAACCATGAGTAAGCACTAGGAGGATGTATTCTTAGGGTGCCACCATGACGGTATGCACCTAGACCTCCGTCATTTGAAGTAATGCCTGGGAGGTAGTCTTTAGATGTGTCGGGACTTCGGGACGTTGCTCATGAGAGTGAACATCAAGGTACATTGACTTGCGGTGAAACTCCTTGGTGTGATGGGTCTCCCCCATTGATTCCTTTATGGCCATTATTGTCTATAATTGTTTAACTTATCATGTTATTATTATCGAACTCACTAGTCTCGTTTGGCCTAACACTTGTTCGGTTTGATGTGTATCTCAGGTGCTAATGGCGCATCCGCCAAGAAGGTTTAGCGGTCCTTTAGATGTGAGCTTGGGAGCTTTTTGGGATGCCATTATAGAAGATAATTATTTTAGAAGTAGATGACAACCAATTGTAATCTTATTTTTTGTCTAGAATTTAGATTAAGAGGTTGTTATCTCTCATTGTTTATTATTACAAACTTGTAATTAAACAGGCAATTATTGTTCCCTTTTTGGGTGAGCTCATGCTTTGACATTTATTTGATTACCATATTTCCCTTTCCGGAAATCCTTGTTTATCCCAATTTTTAAGGTGTTACAAGTTGTTATCAGATCTCTAGTTTAAGTGAACTAGGTGTCGACTCTAGTATACCTAGACTTAAGCTGGTTGTGTATATAATATCACTGTCCATACGGGTAGAGCATTCCTAGGTGGGGAGAGTATAAGGATTACGGAATTGCATTGATTGAAATTTATGATAATGACAACGAGGGTTCTTATGTAAAATACGTTCACAATCTCATTTGGCCGGTGTTGTTCTGAATTTATGATTACGTGAGCATGCTTGAAATTGTTATTGTAATGATTATTCTTGTAGTAGTACGTATTAAACCATTTGTCTTTTAAAGAACTAACCGGTATGATCTTTATCATGTGGGACAGTTCACAATGGTAAACACGAGGAGTCGGGTGGTGGCGCCCGATGATGGTAATGAGGCAAGTGTCACGGCTCCGGAGACTTTGGGAAGGGCAAACCCGACGGGTGATCCGATTGTTCCCCAACGGACCACTCTTTTGGAGGGAGTAGTGGACCAAGTTCCACAAATAAACATAGAGACAGAGAACCCGGTCATTCAGGAAGCGGCCCCCAGTCGGTTTTGTTGGCAAGCATCATGCAAATGATTAACTCCGCTATGGACAATCGAGACGAACGATTTATGAAGATTTTAGAGGATCGTGACACGAGCAACCGGAGACATGAAACAGTGGGAGACAATGCGCTAATTGGATCGGGTGGTGCTGATAATGCAGTCGGGACGGAGGAGCATGTGGTTACAGCAGAAAAGAAGAAAGAGGGGGGTTGCTCTTTTAAATCCTTTCTATGCAGTCGACCTCCAGAATTATCCGGAACAACTAATACAGTGGATTGCATGAATTGGATACAAGAAGTGGAAATGGCCTTCGAGTCAAGTGAATGTGGCGACTCTCAGAGGGTCAAGTTTGCATCTCAGCTGCTAAGAGGAGATGCGTTGAGTTGGTGGAACGTTACCCGAAAGGTGCTCACACCGTAGGTTTTGGCCAAGCTCACTTGGCCAACCTTCAAGAAGAAGATCATGGAGAAATATTGCAATGAGAGAGCGCTTGACAAGATAGCGGAAGAGTTCCGCAATCTGAAAAATGGAAATATGTCTATTGCCGACTACTCAAAACAATTTATGGACCCTCAGCCTTGTGAAACACTTGGCTACTAATGAGAAGTCGAAGATAAAGGCTTATTTGAAGGGTTTGCCGACGGAGATGAAGACGGGCGTGAGGAATGCCCGGGTGAACACACTACAGGAAGTCATAGAGGAATCCCAACTAGTGGAGGACGATATCCTCCAAAAGAGAGAAGAGAAGAGGCAAGGAGAGAAGCGAAAATGGGAAGGGTCAACCGGGCCCACCCGACCATCCAAACCCTTCAACGGGGGAAGGAACATAGAGCCACGACGGGAGGCGAGATGGTGCCTCAAGTGTAAGAGTAAACATTTCGGGCCTTGTAATCGAAACCCTTCTCTAACGCAATGGAGTGCTTCAAATGTGGGCAGAAGGACCACATGAGGCGGGATTGCCCTTCCCGGGGAGTTTGTTATAAGTGTCGAGAACTAGGGCATATCAAGAGGGATTGTCCAAAGCTAGCAAGGGGACAACACGGTACTACAAGCGGGGTTGCACCGAAAAAGGAGATCCCACCGAAGGTGCCAAGTCGGCCTTCCAAATGACGACGGATGAAGTAAGAGAGACGACGGATGTCGTGTCGGGTACGTTTCTAGTGAACTCTATACCTACCCATGTTTTGTTTGATTCTGGTGCGAACCAATCATTTGTGTCTACCTTGTTTTGCAAGAACTTCACCACTCCTTTTAGTTTGTTGAATGATGCTCTAGTGGTAGAGGTAGCCAATGGGGAACATATGTTAGTTCGGGAGTACTTTGTTGGGTGTACTTTAGAACTAGATGGAGAGTCCTTCCTAATAGATTTGCTACCGGTTAATATTGGGGGGTTTGACGTGATCGTTGGAATGGATTGGTTATCCGCGCATGATGCTGGCATACTTTATTCCAAGAAGATGATTAGAGTGCCTTTGTCGAAGGGTGGAGAAGTGGTAATTTACGGGGAGAAGAACCGAAAGGCCAACATGATCATCTCGATAATCAAGGCACGAAAGATTCTAGCCAAGGGGTGTACCTCGTACTTGGCCTATGTGATCGATGCGAAGTTGAAAAAGAAGCAAGTGGAAGATGTGGACGTGGTGCGTGACTATCCAGACGTTTTTCCAGATAATCTACCCGGACTACCGCTGGAACGTCAAGTGGAGTTCCATATCGACCTCACTCCGGGTGCCGCACCGATCGCTCATGCCCCTTATCGTCTATCCCCGACGGAAATGCAAGAGATGATGACACAACTACAAGAACTTCTCGAGAAGGGATTCATACGACCGAGTTCGTCGCCGTGGGGAGCTCCGGTGTTATTCGTGAAGAAGAAGGACGGGTCTATGCGGATGTGTATAGACTACCGTGAACTCAATAAGGTCACCGTGAAGAACAAGTATCCACTTCCTAGGATCGACGACCTCTTCGATCAATTACAAAGAGCGGGATGTTTCTCCAAGATAGATTTGCGGTCCGGTTACCATTAAGTGTGGGTGAAGGAGAGCGATATTCCGAAGACGGCGTTTCGGACAAGATACGGTCACTATGAGTTCCTAGTCATGCCATTCGGATTGACTAATGCTCCAGCCGTATTTATGGACTTGATGAATCGAGTATGTAGACCCTTCTTGGACAAATCAGTTATAGTCTTTATTGGTGACATTCTGATCTACTCGCGGGATGAGGTGGATCATCGACAACATTTGAGGGAAGTTTTAGAAATTCTACGAAGGGAAAGGCTATTCGTGAAATTTTCAAAGTGCGAGTTTTGGCTACAAGAAGTCCAATTCTTGGACCATGTGGTGTCGAAGGATGGAGTGAAAGTGGATCCTGCGAAGATTGAGGCAATGATGAACTAGGAACCACCGACGAGGCCAACGAAAATAAGAAGTTTCTTGGGTTTGGCCGACTACTACCGACGATTCATTCAAGACTTCTCGAAAATCGCCTCTCCGCTCACGTCTTTGACCAGGAAGAATGTCAAGTTCTTGTGGACCGAAGCTCAAGAAGAATCCTTTCGGACTCTACAAAGGAAGTTATGCGAGGCTCCAATTTTCTCTTTACCCGAGGGATCCGAAGACTTCGTGGTTTATAGCGACTCCTCTAAATTGGGTCTCGGGTGCGTTCTGATGCAAAGGGGGAAGGTGATCGCGTATGCATCGCGACAACTCAAGGATCACAAAAAGAATTACCCTACGCACGACTTGAAGCTAGCGGCGGTGGTATTTTCCTTGAAGCTATGGCGACATTACCTCTACGGGACGAAGTGCACCTTATTCACCGATCATAAGAGATTGAAATATATATTCGATCAAAAGGACCTCAACATGCAACAAATAAGATGGTTGGAGCTTTTGAAGGATTATGATTGTGAGTTGCTTTACCACCCCGGTAAAGCCAACGTGGTGGCGGATGCTTTGAGCTAAAAGAGTTACGGGAGTGGGAGCAAAGTAACTTTATCTAGAATTGACGTAATATCAAGTTTAGTGGAGGACATCAAGAGAAGTCAAACAGAAGCACTCTGAGAAGAGAACCTCAAAAACGAGATCATGGTGAAGCAACGAGAGATATTGATGGAAGATGGTTGCGGTCTTAAACTATTCCAAGGAAGGATTTGGGTACCGAATATCGGAGGAAACCGTGAGATGCTCTTGGCGGAGGCTTACAAGTCGAAATACTCCCTACATCCCGGAAGTACCAAGATGTATAGAGATTTGAAGTTGCATTATTGGTGGCCAGCGATGAAGCTCGATGTGGCTAATTATGTGGAAAGATGTGTCACATGTCTTCAAGTCAAAGCAGAACATCAAAAGCCTTATGGAAGTTTGCAACCACTAGCCATTCCGGAATGGAAGTGGGAACACATCACAATGGACTTCGTCATTAAGCTACCGAAGACCTTGAGAGGACACGACACAATTTGGGTGGTGGTGGATCCACTCACAAAGAGCGCACACTTTCTGGCGATGCGAGAAATTAGCTAAGGTCTACATTGATGAAGTAGTGTCACGCCACGTTGTTCCTCTATCCATAGTTTCGGATCGGGATAGTCGGTTCACTTCCAAGTTTTGGGATGGTTTACAAAAAGAGTTGGACACGAAAGTCAAGTTGAACACCGCCTATCATCCTCAAACGGATGGCCAAAGTGAAAGGACCATCTAAACTCTCGAGAACATGTTTCGTTCATGCGTCATAGACTTTGGAGAAAATTGGGATTCACACTTGTCGTTGGTGGAATTTGCGTATAATAATAGATACCACTCAAGCATCGGGATGGCACCGTTCGAAGCGCTTTATGGACGGAAATGTAGGACGCCGGTGTGTTGGCTTGAGGCAGGAGAAAAGCAATTTGTGGGACCGTAAATAGTACAAGAAACGGCGGATAAGGTGAAAAGTATCCGAGAGTGGTTGAAGGCAGCCCAAGATCGACAAAAGAGTTATGCAGACAAAAAACGAAGACCGATCGAGTTTCAAGTGGGAGAACGGGTTATGTTGAAGGTGTCACCATAGAAGAGGATCATCCGTTTCGGGAAGCGGGGGAAACTTAGTCCTCGTTTCCTTGGGCCCTTTACAATACTGGAGAAGATCGGACTTCAAGCCTATAAATTGGACTTACCACCAGAAATGGACGGTATCTACCCTACGTTTCATGTTTGCTACCTTCATAAGTGCCTGGCCGAGGAAGAAAACGTTATCCCATTGACGGAGATTCGGGTGGACAACGGGAACCGATGCGTGGAGGAACCAGAAGCCATATTGGAGTCGAAAACGAAGCAGCTGCGGCATAAGGAAGTGACAATGTTGAAGGTTCAGTGGAAGCACCACCGGGGTGCCAATGTGACGTGGGAATCGGAAGAAGACATGAAGAAGAGATACCCTCATTTGTTTAGAGAGTGAGATTTTGGGGACAAAAACCTCATTAGGTGGGGAGGATTGTAACACCCAGAAATTTAAGCTAAGTATTTACTTTTTGTATTTTCGACATCATAGTAGAATTGTGAATTGTGAATCTTTAGTGGATATAATGTATATCTGTGATTTAGTTATGTTACACCTCTGCATAATGTTTAATCATGCAGCTAAAGTCGAATTTTAGATCGAGATTTTTGGACCTCGGGGGCTTGGTACGATAGTGACAAACGAGTCACAGTTGCGGGAGAGCAACCAAAGGTGGGGGTGTGAACACGACATTGCCACCGCGACAATGCCCTTGAGCAAAGTCGCAGGGCATTGTCGCCCTATATCTCCAATGTGCGGGTGTGTGGGTGAGACATTGCCCCATACGACAGTGCCAGTGGCATTATCGTCGGGCACTGTCGCTGACGGGCCTTATTCGTATAAAAACCCACTCCAGTCCCTTAGCCTCATTTATTCTCCAATACTCTTTCTTAGAACTTATTTTGGGAGAGATCTAGAACGTTTTTCTCCTCTCAAACCCTAGCTACATTGTTACAAACATTTGGGTTGGTGATTATTGGGTGGAGCATTCAAGTCCACATTTAAAGCTTGATTGGTGGAGATTTTACCTCAACTTCTCACTTACTCATCTTCTTGAGCTACTATAGTTTATAGGGTTTTCTATAAAACCTAGTTAGTGAGTTCCTATCAACCTTTTCCTAAATGAGATATACATCTTGACATGCTACTTGCTTTCATTCCATGATTATGTAACAATCTTGATCATTTGATAAGTTTGACCTAATTTCTACTTTTGGCATTTATAAAGGTTTTGGTTAATAATCTTTATGTGGGATTTGTTGAAGTTAAACTTGGGTTATATTCGACCATAAATGTGTGTTATCATGAGATTGATGGAAAATAATGGTGAACTTGCATATTTTGGGATTCTAGACCTAAAATGGGATTTGAACTATATGAGGTCTTATACATGTATCTTGTTGATATGGAATATGTATAGAGATGGATGTTGTGTATATATATATATATATATATATATATATATATATATATATATTGGATGAACCATGAGTAAGCACTAGGAGGATGTAGTCTTAGGGTGCCACCATGACGGTATGCACCTAGACCTCTGTCATTTGAAGTAATGACTGGGAGGTAGTCTTTAGATGTGTCTGGCCTTCGGGATGTTGCTCATGAGAGTGAACATCAAGGTACATTGACTTGCGGTGAAACTCCTTGGTGTGATGGGTCTCCCCCATTGATTCCTTTATGGCCATTATTGTCTATAATTGTTTAACTTATCATGTTATTATTATCGAACTCACTAGGCTCGTTTGGCCTAACACTTGTTCGGTTTGATGTGTATCTCAGGTGCTAATGGCGCGTCCGCCAAGAAGGTTTAGCGGTCCTTTAGATGTGAGCTTGGGAGCTTTTTGGGATGCCATTATAGAAGATAATTATTTTAGAAGTATATGACAACCAATTGTAATCTTATTTTTTGTCTAGAATTTAGATTAAGAGGTTGTTATCTCTCATTGTTTATTATTACAAACTTGTAATTAAACAAACAATTATTGTTCCTTTTTTGGGTGAGCTCATGTTTTGGCATTTATTTGATTACCATATTTCTCTTTCCATAAATCCTTGTTTATCCCAATTTTTAGGGTGTTACATTTCGTCTGTAACTCCCAATGATACTCATTGAAGGTAGAAATTAATATGTTTAATTATCAGATAATTACATTTAATTACTGGTTAATTGCATATTAATTTTTCGGTTTCAATCTCAAGTATTAAATGAGGAGTCCTGTTCACATTCCATACAACGAAAAAGAACACACAACTCTCTAATTCTTTCTACTGCATAAGATTCCCGGCGACTTTTCAGGCAAGTGGTCATCTTCGGCAGTTCTACTGCTTTTGCTGTTGTACCCGAGGAACATACGACGGATCTGTTTAAGGGAATCGTGTGTAACACGAGCCTCAACTTCTGTTCTAAATCTTCTTCTATATTCGTTACTAACAATATGTGGTTTATGAATTTTCACAACTTTTACTTTTCTGACTAGGTGATGTAGTTAGAGCATCTCCAACAGCATTGCTAAATTTTTTCTAAAATAGAGAATAGAAAGTCAAAATATCTAAAAGCATTTTCTTCTAACTCCAACAACTTTTCTATTTTAGAGAATCAATCATTATTTTTATTATTATAATATTCTATAATTTATCATCTCAATTCTCAATACACTTTTTAAAAAAAACTTAAAATAAAATGTTAAAAACTAAATCTTATTGGTTGGATTAAATAAAATAATATTTTCTCTCTCCAATTTAGAAATTATAGAAAATTCTCTATATTTAGAGATTTTTTGATCTTTCTCTATTTTAGCAAACCATATAGCAAAGGTGTTGGAGAGAAATAGCAAAGAAAAAACCATTTTTTCTATTTTAGCAATGCTGTTGGAGATGCTCTTACGTGTGATGTTGAACTGTTTTTCAATTGTTTGGAATGAGAGGACAAATGAGAAACAAATTACACAAAAGGTGGGGAAAATCTTTTCCTATTTCACATATAAGTTGTCACAAATTTTCCTATAAAATACAATGAAGAATATTGTGCATCATAAAAACTGAACAAAGTGTTATTTCTTCAAACAATATTAACAACATAAATGGTATTGTAAATTTTATATGTCCACGATTGATATTGTTAAAAAGTATGCTTCAATATGATTATTGGATAACCGAAAACCCAAAAAAATATCATATGTTTATGATGCTGATAATTAATTATTATTCTAATACTAGAAGCGTACTCGTGCAATGCAGCGAGATACATCACGATTTTAATGTTTCATTTTTTTTATCGATTTACAGTACGATTTTGGATGGTTTTGAGAAAGTGATAATGTTTTTTTTTATATAAATTTGTTTAATTTATGCTTAATAATATAATGTTTTTTATATAAAAAATTTAAGTATTTTTTTAAGAATTATAGAAAAAATAACCAATTACATATTTAATAATATAATTAAAACAAATTTATAGTAATATAATATATTAATTAATAGTGATAATAGAAAGGTTTGCATAAAAGGAAAAGTTTGCACATACCAAGTTGGTGGGTGTTAGAAGCCTGCAGTTGTAATATGTATCTTGTGCTTTGATACTTGTAATTAAGAGATTTTTAAAATATTGCATAAAACGATGATATCTTGTGCCTAATAATTTGTATTTAAGAGTTTTTTATCCATGCTTTATAATATATACTATATTATAAAGATGACATAAAAAACTCTTAAAAACAAGTCTTAAAGCTTAATGTACCGTTATTTAATGCTAATTACTTAAAAAACAACCATAAAAGTTGTATGTACTACATTTAATGTTATTCATTAATTTTCAATCATTATTTCTAACCATTTTAACTCTCCTAAAATCATTTCCCATTTTAACTCCCCTAAAATAACTCTCATCATATTTTAGATATAAAAAATCTAAAATATAATTAAAAAATCTTACAGAATATTTTATAAAAAAATTATATTATTAAACCAAAATAAATTATATTATATTATTAAGTCTAAATTAAACAAATTTATATAAAAATCATTATCACTCTCTCACAACCATCCAAAATCGTAATGTAAATCGACAAAAAACAGAAAATTAAATGAAACATTAAAATCGTGATGTATCTAGCTGCATTGTGCGAGTACACTTCTAGTATAGTATAGATAATAATTAAAGAACGTGTTAAAAATGCAATTATAATAATTACAAAGTTTATGTGTAAATGTATTTACATATAATTTTATTAAGATAACAAAATTAAATAAAACCTGATTTGGGATTGATGGACCTTAAAATGAAATGGTTCAAGAATTAAGGTAAACCCATCCCATGTGTTAGGAGTTATTATGGTTTATAATGCTAGGCCAACCTATAATAAAGATCATAGGTCCTAAGCCTGAAAGCAAGTGAATCAAATTAATCTTTTGAGATTATTAGATCAACAGAAAAACGAACCTTGTTCTTTTCTTTTTGTCAAAACATATACTAGATTAGGGTATTGTTTGGCAAAAAAAACTAACTTTTTTTATACATGTTTGGATGACCATAAGTTAGCTTATTGAAAAGCTACTCATAGTAGCGTTTTGAAAAGTTAGTTTATCAGCTAGTTTGCCAAACATAGCCTAGGATTTTGGGCTAGCACTTTATTAAGGGCAAACATGTTCGTGTGTGAATTGTTGTAGAGAACCCTCACTTGGTTACCGGTGCTTTTTCAAATCTGTCTACAAACCCTAAAGGTATTACTCTAAACACCCTGCGGTTTATAGTATTTAATATTATGTATTATTGGATCCGTAATGAATTTTGATTTTAAGAAAAGTTTTCTAAAAGAAAATTAACTTTTTTGATCAATTTTATTTTTCTACGACGTTTTTTATCTGGTTACTTTAAATTGAATCCCTACAGATATAAACAGAATGAACATGTAACATTACAATATGAACTAAACCCTTTTTAAACACCAATATGAACTAAACCCTTGCTTTAAAGTTTCTCAAGATACTCTAAATCCTGAATATGAACAAATATTTTGACTTTAAATATACGAACATACCTAAAATCAGTTAAATGTAAATCACGAAATACTTCATCTTACTAGGAACACCATCAATTCGAACGACAAAAAAGGGGAGTCGATGATGGAGCCGAGTGTGGCATAGAGATTAGGAATGGTTAAAAAAAACGAAACCAACTGGGAAAACCGAAACCAAACATTTCGGGTAAGGTTCAGGGACTTCTTAACGGAGATCGGGGATGTTATCGAAGATTTTAACGGAGACGATACTCACCGACCCAATCTATACTACCTTATAATGCATTTAATGAAAAACTCTTAAAGACAACTTACAATGCACAATGTACTGATTTTTAATGCATAAAACTTAAAAACTATGAATTACATGTTTGGAAGCACAAGGTACAAGTTATAAATGCATACCTTATCTTCAACCAACACCAAACCCAATTTTGAAAATTTCATAACTCCCTTTCTTCCATCAGAATTTTGTTGTTCCTGTTTCTGCAAAAGAAGCGGCAATTCCCCCCCTCCCCCCTTTTTCTACTATACAGATGTCAAAATTTCAAATTTCAAACGATATCGAGAGAGAGAAAAGGAGATTTTGTATTTTGTCTGGCATTCATTCCAAAAATTTCATCGTGCTTTTGTGTAACCCATTCTCCTCTTCCTCAATAATTGATTATCAAACGAGCCACTCCAACATTTGGAACACTCACCTTTGAGTCTGTTAATTTCATTTGATAATTGCAGTCAATGTTGTTCTGATAGTGTTCAAAGGTGTCAACAGGAAGCTAGATGACAGATTCTTAGAGCTGCAACGTCAATGTTTCGAGTGGATCGGTCGACGAAGTGGAGGACGCAGACTTGATTGGTCGAAGTGGATGATTGATCCTGCCAATTGTCAATAAATGGGTGTGGCTGGACGGTAGAATCGAGTAGAAGCAGATCGGGCAGGGGTATTCGGCTTAGAGGTGGGTTTCGTGGTTGTGTGGGGTGGGCTGCAGTTAGGGTTTGGTGTGGTTGTCGTCGCTTCACAGCTGTGGTTTTTTTGGTGGTGTTGTCCCTTTTTAGATTTGGTGTTTGCAGGTCTTAGGTGGTTCGTTGGTTTTCAAGCTTGTATTGTAGGGTGTTGGCCTGTGGGTTTTGGTTTGGTTCTATGTGGGGTTTGTTTGTTGGGGTGAGTTGGTTTGCTCCTTGCAAACCTCTCCTATGCTCTCCCTGTTTGTTGTATTTTGTTGTGGTTTTTTATGAATGGCTTTTCAAAAAAAAATGGAGTGGTTGAACATCAACTTTCTGATAAAAGTTCTTGGTCTTTTCTGTTCTTACCTTAGTTTATTTTCAAGTATCTTGTTTTTTCTGCCCTTTTTGTTCACATGAAACATCTTGATTATCTTTTATCATGTTTCTTTGAAACTTTCTTGATTAATATCAAAACAGGTGGCCTCCCATGGTTTCAACAAGGCAAGGTTGAGATTAAGATCTCATGCTTCCACTAATAGATTTCTGGCAAAAGTGGCGTCCCATGGTTTGGTGAAGGTTATTGGCTAATCTTAGTGGGATATCAATTAATGCGTCTAAAATGCATTATGCATACCTGATGACAGAAACTTGAAATAGGCACCCATATGATCTCACTGATAAATATCGTTTAATGTGAAAAAAGCTATTCCTAATCATCTGCTTTCAATATGGGTAGGCCGATAGTGGATCTTTATGCTTCTTGCCTTGGGTCTTTATGCAATGTTGCTAACGTCTGGCTTCCTCCAAGGTGAGTTTTGTGACTAGACACTTTTTTCTTTGGCAAATGGTAATAAGTTTGTATAATTGTAAAAGGTCAGATTGTCGAGGTGAAGATTACATGTTGTAAACCGGTAAGCCTCAAAATACAATTATCTGTCTTCTTTTTATACATAGACAATTCTTTCTTTCAATAAATAGGATATATATGTGGGACAAATGGATGAATGTATAAGGAAGAGCAAGGTAATGGGATTAGGACCTTTGAATTTGTTTTGGAGTAACAAGGAGGTTCATTTGGGAGTGTGGTTTGTAGGCTGGAGAAACTAAAAAATGATGTACAGGGGGTTTGGTTTTGAGCAATACAATAATCTGTTTGAAGGGGGTGAGTTTTTTTATGTTTTTTGTTTTCATCAAGAATGGTCATGAGCAACTTTTTGGCTTAATCCATGACTTGATTCCTTTCTTTGGGAACTGGAATTATTACACACAGGGGGGATATAGATGGGGATTTATGGAAGTGGATTGTTTAGTGGCAGGGATACATAATTGGAGTTATAAGGAGTTTTATCCCTGGATGATGCAATTTTTCAAGATCTCAAGTAAGCCTAATACTTTGACCTTTACTCTGGTTCTTTATACTTTCTTTATGTTGATTGTTGCATTGGTTTATCAACTATTGGTTCTTTCTATATTTTTTGGTCTATTGAAATATATCTGGGGATTTGGGGAGGGACAAAGGGATGATGGTATAAGGGGGTGTGGGGTAATGGAGCCAAGTTTCTTGAACTTTCTCTAGAGTAAAAAGGAGGTCACTTGGGAGGAAAGGGTGTTTTGTTGGTGGTGGCATGTTGTGGTGTACAGGGGTATTTGGTTAGTATTGGAAATATTTGTACATTTGAAGAGGGAAGGCTTAGAATTTTTTGATTTCTCCAGGTCTGTACTAGAGCAATTTTTTTGGTTCTGTATAGACTATGGATTCTTTTCTTTCTTAGGAATTGGTGGAGGGAAATGTTGGTTTATGCAATTTGGCATTATGCCATTGCATATATTGAGGTATGTCATATGCTGTGGAGGGATGAGAGGCAAATAGATTGCATCTTTGGGTTGCAAAGTTGGAAGGTGAGAATTTGTGAGAATTTGGGGGGTTTGGTATACAGGGTCCTATTGTTGGCTTTCAAAATAATTTTGGTGAAGGGGGTGGATTTATTTGGTTTATTGTTTATATCAATCATGGGTATGAACAATTTTTTGGTTTTACTCATAATTTGATTTCTTTTCTTGGGAGAAGGGGTTTGTTTATGCAATCTGTTATATATGTGCTATGTGGTTTTGTAGACTGGGAAAGCAGATATGTTGTGACAATGGCCAAAGGCCAAATTGTTATTCTCAGTTATTCAGATATATTTTGTGGGGTCTGGAGTTCTAAATCTGCCCATTACTTAGTTTGGGAAGTTCACTTGTTCCACAATATGGTCCTGGTTTTCAATTTCATGAGAGATTGGGTTCAGCACAACTTTCTCCTGTTGAGTATCATAATGATACTTTCAGTTCTGCTTCCATTCTATTCATTTGGTCTCAAACGTTGGTTCTATATGGTACGTGCAATTTGGCATACTGCCATTGCATATATCAGGTTTATTCTGTTGTGTTGTTCCCCTTGTGATCTGCACTATTGTTTAATAGCTCATGGTCAGGCCTTGTGTGACAATTGCTGGAATAAGATGGATCATGGACTCATCTGGGACAGTTGGTTCTGGTATTATCCTGCCTTCATCTGGTTGTTAAGCTATTTTGGGAATGGAAAAAGTAAAGAGGAATGGTATCTTGAATGGTTGATGCTATCCTTTTGGAGGTATAAGGTTGGTCAATTGGAGGGCCTGTCTGTTATTTTTTTGATTGATCTTATCTGCCAATCCTTGCCCTATGCTACTACTTTTGGTTCTGGGTTAGGGAATATGAGTATTGATCATTTCCAGGTGGGTTTGTATGTTATAAATTCAATCCTTTTCTTAGCCTTAAGGGTGTTCATTAATCCTCAATATTTGATTCCTCTCTATTTCATTGGTCTTACTTTGCCATTATTCTTTTTGTTGAACTCTAAATTGGGTTTTCAACAGTTGCTTCCCTCCCTTTTCTTTGGTCACTATGCTCAAGGAATTCTGATTAAGAATGCTAGCAATTTCATGATCCTATTTTGTGATTTATACTATTGGCATTCTTGGTTAGTATCTTTTGGGAGGTATAAGGAGGGTTATAGCTCATGTTGGTTTGAAAGGATCTAGATGAGAATTAGGGCTCATTTTAAGTTTTGGATAAAGTGGATGATTTTATTTGCGGAAGAGGGTCTAAGGGGAAAGATTATTGCTTAGAATTGTTGGATTGTTTGGAATTTTTCACCTTTGGTGTGTCCAATCCAATTTCTTGAAGGTCTCGAGTGGTAATCAAAATGTGCAAATGGTGGATCTTATTTTTTGGTTGGTGAACTGGGTGGATTCTTACTTTTTCAACTGGAATGATGATTTCCTTTTTGGAAATAAGTATGAAAATGGGCCTAAAAGAAGAATTGATTCTAAAGGTGGTGGAGGTGGGACCAATTGTGGGCTGATCTCGATTGGGAATTGGGCTAAGTGGAAAGATCAAGTTTTTATTTCTTGGAGTGTTTATTAAATGGTCCACACTCATTTTTTAATAAAGTGGACTGATGGAAAAATTTACATGGGCCATCAATTGGTTTTTCTCTATGGGCTTACTTGAAGACTCTTTCTTGCGATTTTGGAGTTAGGCAGTCCTATGCCATTCGGAGCAACTTTCTTATAAGTTTGGACAAGGCCTATTTTTTAGGATTTGATTTTATGGTGGATTATTGGATTTTTATTCCTAATTTGTATTTTAGGATTAGTCGTATTTTATGGCTTTTCCCTAAACACACTTTAGGTATCCATTTTGTTTCCCTTGAGGTATGTCCCTCGTAGTTTGTACTCTTTTTCCTTTTTGAATAAAATTTTTCCGGAAAAAAAAATCACATACAATAACAGTAGTAAGTAACATGATGTTTGAACTTTTAATTAGATTTACAAGTGCTTAAGGTTATTTCAGGTTTTCGGGCGGGTTCAGGTGGATGGTTTGTAAACCCGAACACGAAACCTATAATCCTACTCAAAATTCGGTTTTCTTAATAATCGCGTATCGATTTTTTCAATTTGGTTGCCATATTTCTAGAAGAAACCAAACCTAAATACCTATGGAACACGTATGGAACTGTTAATTGGAGCTCCAAGTTCACTCTAAACTGAAAGTAAAATCTACTTACATGGGAGCACTTAGACTTTCTAATCAAGTTATACGAAAAGCTAAGCACTTGCTATTTTAAACCAAAGGACCGGAAATTTCAACATGAAACCAAAAAGCAGAGCAATTGTAAATTGAGATGAGATGAACCAACAGAATATTTGTGGCACCCCAACCATTAAAACATTGAAAAACATTGAAAAACAACCAAACGAAATTGGATAATCTCAATGAAGTATGGCCTTTCCAAATCTCTATGTTAATCAATTATACAAAAACATATAATTATAATTTAGATGGCCGATAAAAAGAACAAATCAAAAAGCAGGGTTGATGATTGATTTATTGACTTTAGAATTGTGATTTACCCGCGCTGCATCGTGCGGGTACACAACTAGTATATTATATAGATTTCATTCTTCAAAATTTATTGGGCCTTATATTAAAATATATTTACCTTAATTAATATCTATTAAAAGCCCAAATATGTGTTAGACCCAAATTGAAACCCATATCATATTCATATCCCTAAAGAGTAAATCATCGTCTCGCAAGTCCGGACTCTCGGCAGTCGTCAATCGTTTGTCCCTGTCTTCTATCTTCACAGTTGACGTCCCCTTCTACCGAAACTGTAATTTCATACCTCTCTCTTTGATATATAATAATTATATGTATGTATGTATGTATGTATGTGTATACTTTTGGTACCGAAACTGTCTTCAGTCTTCAATTGTTTGTGTTCATCTTTTCTATATGTTCGTTTGAGTAAACCATTAAGATGTTCTTTTTATGTTTGAATGGACACTGAATTAGGGTTTTATTTATGTCAATTTTCTTTTATCTTTGACAAATGTGAGTTTCTCGAAAACCTCTGCATTGCAGTACATCCCCGAGTCAAAACCCCATCAGCATCCTCTTGTCGACCACTAAAACCAACTGCCGCCGCCGCCGCCGTCAGTACAGATGTCGTCGAGGCCGGAGCTCCAAGCACCGCCTGAGATATTCTACGACGATGTTGAAGCTCGAAAGTACACTTCATCCTCGCGTATCGTCGGAATTCAGGTATATGTTTATATGAATGTATGTGTATGTATCTCGTTTTTGTATGTAATTAGTGGGACTTTATGATTTTCGTATTGGTTTTTTCTTTTCACGTTTCGATGATAATGTTTTAAAAAGTTCTATTGAAATTGAAGGCAGAGCTTTCAGAGAGAGCATTGGAGCTTCTTGCGTTGCCTGATGATGGGATCCCTAGATTGCTTCTTGACATTGGTAAATTTTCTTTTCTTCTTGTTGTTATCTACATTGAATGTGGATTTGTTTATTCTTGCAATTCATCAAGTGGGTTGTTGTTTAATTAGGTTTTTGGGAATGAAAGGACAAATCTATGATGTTTTGATGGATTGTAATGAGCTTTATACCTTCATGTATGAGTTTTTAGGTCAAAACGGATTTTTTTAAAGATTGTAATTAAAGATGATAAGTAAAGTTGAAGACTTTTCTTTGCCACAAAAATGTCAGAGACTGGTGTATCTGATTTAAGGAATGGAGGTAGTAGCTAGGAATATCTTTCAAATGTTCTAAATACTATGTCTTAGGGGCCGTTTACTAAACCAGGTAAGCGCTTATCGATATCATTTACCTTATTGATTGAGCATGGCAAAGGATTGAGAAGCTTACCCGGTAAGAGACAAGGCTAGGACCGAGAGTCTTACCCGGTAAGTATGGGAAACGACTCTTACCCGGTAAGCGCTTACCGGGTTTAAGATGCTTACCAACAATCCATTTTCATAGCCAAGGATGTTACATAATAAGGTAAATGAAGGTGAATCTCATGCCGGTGAGTGCTTATCCAATAAGAATTTGGTAAACGGCCCCTTAGTGAAGAATTAACTCAAGGGCGTGGATATTCTTAATGAGCTGCTATTCTGAGTTGTCTTCTTGAAGTAATCAGAGACTTGGGTTTCTTTCTCTCATGATTGTCAGGTTGTGGTTCGGGACTAAGTGGTGAAACAATATCTGAAAATGGGCATCAATGGATTGGTCTAGATATATCGCGCTCCATGCTTGGTATGCAATAGTTTGGGTTTGTTCAATTTGGTTTATTTTTCCATCTCTCTTCTTCTTAAAACCATTGGAGGTGGATTTATCTATTGTGCACAACCTATATAAAAAGTTACCTAATTTAGATGTTGCATTGGAGCGGGAGACTGATGGTGATCTTATACTTGGTGACATGGGTCAGGTAGCCATCTTATTCCTTGTATTTATAATTCATTCTGTGAGATTTAAAAATGGACTGTGAACCACATCTACAGTTACATGTCAATCCTTCTTTATCTATAAAGAGGTGACTTCTTAAGCTGTCCAGTAGGCTAACTGCACAGCATTTAGGTATCAATAGACATCATCTTTATGGTTGACGAGCTCTGTGTTTTAATCTGTCTGAAGTCTTAAATTATCCCAGTTCCTCAGTTCTTAATAGAATGAGGTACTCTGCAGAGCATCTCAATCCTTTTGTCTATAAAATAGTTGCATGATAGCCACAATTTTAACTGTTAAGAAGTTAAATTGAAAATGATTCATGATTCTGCAAACTTGCCATCAACAGTTTTATCAATGGGTCTTTGACATGTAAAGGTTTTCATATGATCATGCCAAAATGTTGAGTGTTCTTTAGGAAAGGTATTATGTCTTAAAGTTCACTGAAGTAAGAGGTTCTTATTTTTAATATTGTTCTGTTCTTAAAGTTCAGCAAGTATCTTATTGCGTATGCAGGGCTTAGGACTCCGTCCTGGATTGATTGATGGTGCCATCAGTATCTCAGCTGTTCAGGTTTGTATTTCTTCTTTTGAAGTTTGATATTCTTTGCTATTCTTTTTTGGTTGATGCATTTGGGTCAACATTTTATGGCATTTTTCCTGCAGCACTACTTTAACATAAGAAAATGATAGAAAAGTTCTAAGAAATGTCATTTCGTTTTCGAATTTCATTTTTTTTTGGAATTGCTTCACTCTATTAAGATTTCTTTTTGTTTCTGCTTATTTTGGTCTATTGAAATTTACTGTAGTATTTTTATGTTGTCTTAGACTTGAGCTGGTTGATAAATGGGATTGCCTTGACCTGTTGGATAAATAGGAATATCTTGATTTTTTCCATATGCTTAAGCAGATTTTGATAACTTTATAGCTGTCCTTCCTGTCAATCATTTGGTCTTTGTTGTATGCATATACCATAATTTCTTCATAAGATGCTATTTTCTTTCACAAAAGTCGTACACGATTAGCCACTTCGGATTGTGATTATTTGAGCTTCTTCTGCTGCTTCTTGCTTCTTCATATATCTGAACTCTGAAGTATGGAAGGTCTTTACGCAAGGAAAAACTTTCAGTAGAACTTAAAAAGTGATTATTGTAACAGCTTGTTTGATTGTGCAGTGGTTGTGCAATGCTGATAAATCTTGTCACGAACCACGGTTGAGATTGAAGTACGTAGCATCCCATCTCTTCTTATTCTTCAAGTGGACATAATGATCATAGTTCCATCGCTCATTTCCTAGTGTTTTTTGATTTTTAAAGCCAAATGCATCTTTGAACATCAAAGATGGTATGAATTTTACATACCATTACTCTTGAAATTGGTATAAAAATCAATAATCACTACAAATAAAAATAAAATGATGTAAAAAATTGTAAGATTGGTGTTGAATTTGGAACCGAAGGAGTAATATTTATCATGATATCATCAGTAGTGAAATACTGGTGTCTCTTATTATACCTGTTTATTTATCTATATATCTTGCAGGGCTTTCTTTGGATCACTTTATAGATGTTTGGGGAGGGGAGCTAGAGCAGTTTTTCAATTGTATCCCGAAAATAACGCCCAACGAGAGCTAATCTTAAGTTTTGCAATGCGTGCTGGATTTGCTGGTGGTGTAGTCATTGATTACCCCCACAGGTATCACCTTTTTCTCCTATAACTTTCCCTTCATAAAATTCCTGTAAACAACGTAAAAAGTTCACGAGCTTTGAGTTTAAACAAAGCCATGATTAGGGTTTTCGTATTCATCTTGAAACACTAATCCGCAACGATCTTTACAACAGCTCTAAGAAGAGAAAAGAGTACCTTGTACTTAC
The DNA here is from genome assembly GCA_023525745.1 of Arctium lappa. Lineage (NCBI taxonomy): Eukaryota > Viridiplantae > Streptophyta > Magnoliopsida > Asterales > Asteraceae > Arctium > Arctium lappa. The sequence continues at coordinate 154,109,024 of CM042047.1, read as the reverse complement.
ATGTGGGCCGCCATCTTTGAGCACCGCGACACCAAGGGCCAAAGGTGAAGACGGAAGCAGTTGTTCAGATGATGAGAGCAGTGGCGATGAAGAGAACCAAACTGTAAGCTGTTAAATTACAATCTGATCTTTTGAGGTCATTATGTACCTAATCTGCTTCCAAAAGCCCAAACTGTGCTGATCTTCTTTTCGGTTCGTTTGACAGGTGTGTATTTCAGATAGACACAGGCCACGAAAGAAGCAAAAACTAACGAAGAAAGGCAAAACGAGGGCGTGGGTGTTAAAGAAGAAGGAGAAGATGAGGAGCAAAGGAAATGTCGTTCCTCCAGATTCCAAGTACACTGCACGCAAGCGAAAGGCCCATTTTTGATCTCTTTTATGCTTTTTAAAACGTACTTCTTGTACCAGATATCATCATATATCAGCAAGCTTCAGATACGCGATAATGAAAAACAGATCGGGATTTTAAGAGGGTTTGTAATTTAGTACTTTTTGCAGCTTGGCTTGTCACCAGAACTATTTCTTGATTTTGTTTATGAATTGTTTTGATTCAAGCTCGATGCCATTTGATTTTGGTCTGGGTTGGGTTCCGGTGAATGTTACCTCCTTTCCGTGAGACGATTTTTGATCAAACAATTAAAACGACGGAGGGTCATTTTAGTCTTTTATTTTCTGCATCTGGGCACATTGACTTACCTTAACATGACAGTTTTTATGTTAAAGTTATGTGAAATAGAGGGGGTTTGTTGGGAACTCGGGGAGTGTCCTCAACGCGACATGTTACTTATTTATCAGAAATATGAACGTGTTATTTATCATGAATGTTGTAACATATCTATCATGAATATTTATCCTGAAGAGACGTGGTACCGTTGTAGGCAGTTTCCAGGTTCCTAATCAATTTTGTGTCCCTAATGAAACTTCCCTCGTGAAATATGTTTAGAAATATTAAGCGGTTAAAATTTCTGTTTTTCATTTTAAAGTAAAATTATCGTGTTAAGTATGTCATGTTTGTTCAGATTTATGAAGATCTGTAGTGTTTTCATGTTAAGATTTTCATGGTAAGATATATCAAGATACTTGAGGTACATTAAGGTCCGTGTCCGCCTACATCCATACCATCAAAATTCCGTTTATTTACATCTCTGTCACCGCTTTTTGGTAAGGCGTTCGATCATCAAAATCATCCGAGGGCTAGAGATGATTCTTATGGTTCTCACAAAAGATAAAATTCTCACGTGATCCCAACCCTCGTGTTTTGGTCTTGGAAACTTTAACCATTAAGTTTAGAAAACAAATTCAAACAACCACACACTTGATAAATGGTTCACAAATCTGCAGCAGCAGCAACTGCAAGGAGGATCATCACTATCCTGCATCCTATGCATCATAATTGTTAAAACAACATCTATACATATCGACTCATAGTTCGACATTTTCATAACTTCCTAACCAACCTATGCTTCGAATATACCTTTTCCGTAACCAGTTATGAACCGGATGCCTCAACTTCTGCAAGTAACGAAATTTAACAGAACAAGTGGTCATGGATCTTGACGGACAAAATAATCCACATTTGTAACGACAAGATAATAAGCGCACCTTCGTCATAGAGTTGTTCAAAGCGAGTGACGATATGTTTTCCGTAAGTATATTTCTTCAACGAATTGAGATGAATCTTTATACGACCAAGCAGCACTTCTCGTTGCTCCCCCGTACATGTTTGAAGAACCTTCTGGATCACATAATTCGCGAATTGGTCTTTCACCATCGCCTACAACATCAAAATCACACACCCTTACAAATCGATCGATATTCCACAATGTGCATGAGCATTATGCGAGTAACAACTAAAATCACTTGCGTTTCGAACAAATACCAAAACCAAACAAGCCTAGTATATCCCACTTGAAAGTAGGATCTGAGAGGGGTAGCGATAAACACTGCATACATCCTACCCCAAGACCCTACGTTCATTTGATTTGTGGTTTGATAATATGATATTCAAGCAACAAAGCAAAAAAAAAAAAAGGAATAAAAAAGAGTGCTCACCAATAAGTTTTCGCTATTGTCACCAAGACCGACAATCTCTTCGATCAGGATACCCCTTGCCGTAGAATCGCCATATTCCAAACACTTTTCAATGACATTTGATGCAAATTTATGTTGGCTTAGTTGTACAACATGGCCGGCCAACTTGTGCACGATTTGGCTTCTTTCCTCCGGCTTTCCCCTCTTCAGCACATGCTGCAAGTCGCATTACCATAAACGACATCAGAAACAATTGCAATAAGAAAAAAATAAACAAACCAAACTAAACGAGCCCAGTAAATCCCACCGGAGAAAGAGGATAAAAACAAACCTGAGTTACATAATTGCCATATTGATCCTGTGCGAGAGTATAAACAGATTCCAATATCTCATTGACTATAAATTGGCTTTGTAATTCATCTGTAGAGTGTTCTAGAACCCTCTATCGACAACAAAAGAAAGGTTAAATCAAGAACATTTAAGGATTGTCGTTAAAACAAAACAAAGAAAGAAGAAAGAACGATAGCAAACCTGTATGACACGGCACCCATATGGATGTGTTGAAAGGGCTGCAACTTGACCACGAAAAGATGACATTATGAATTTTATTTTCTCCATTGGAATACTTTCTATACACTTCTGTATCACATGATTTCCGTTCTGATCACGAACACATCTCAAAACATGTCCATCCAGCTCACGAACAAGCTTGATCTTTTGTTCTAGCTCGATAACATCAAGAGCCTAAAATAAATATGCCAAAAATATCAGAACGCCCTCAATCTTGAAACTATTAGATCCTCGCTTCCAAAATAAATGCAACATTTTCCTTTGGTAAAGTTTGAATCGAAGATTGCCTTTTTTCCGTTAATTAAAATTATGAAATATTAATGGCATTGAGGTTCCTCTACTTTATCATCATTTAGGGGTATTTTAGATATTTCACTAATCAAACACTTCCATTTTAAAACATTCTATCTAATGTACCAAAGTTTCAAAATGTTCTATTATTTTACCCATTTTGACCAATAATAACCTTCTTATAACATTTGATGACATGGATATCAAGTTTATCGCCCACTTCACTGTAACCCTTTCATAAACGGATATCCGCATCATCATATGTTAGAAAATCTTACCGGTCAAAATGGGTACAAGATAGGAATTTTTGGAACTCTGTTACATCAATTAAGAAAAAAAGATGTTTTACACTAAATAGGAACTAAACCGAACTTTGCTGCATTTTGCCCTTAACTTTAACATGAAAACTTTCCAATAAAAAGGAACAATGTTGCAAAGTCTACTGAACATCCCAAAAAGGGAAGCATTACAATTTTTATGGGATGGAGAGATTATGAATTCGAGCGTAAATTATTAGGCGTCTACCTTTTGGATCACTCGGCAGCCATACATCTGCAGACTTAAAGGCAATATCTGACCTTCAAGCTGGTTTGCAAGCTCCCTCCTTTGCTCAGCACTTCCATACTCAAAAAACTGTAATGCACCAAAGTCAAGACATGAACTATACAACTAAGTGATCAGTAGAATTAGCATGTAAAATTACCGAACCTACAACACTAAAGCTATGTTTGGTAAACTAGCTGATAAGCTAGTTGTTAGCTGATAAACCGGTCATGTTTGGTAAAAACTACTCCGTCCGTCCCAAAATAAGTGTCTACATTACTATTTTAGGGGTTGTTTACCTTTTTTTTGCATTAAACCCTGTATTGGTTAAATTATCTGTATGGTTAAATCTGTCTATCTAGGAGACATGATACCAATGGGTTTGAGGGAGGCAAAGAGAGAGGGTTGGATTATTTTTGGGCATTTCTGGTATTAATTTGTTTGAGGTGGCTTAATGGGGACAAGTGTGGGGTCCTGGCTTATTCCATGTAGTCATTTTAGCTCAATGGCTTAACGATTAAGTTGTAAAGACATACATGCACTCATGCATGGCTGAGACAATAAGCCGCCCCGACGAAGTAAATAGCCTCTTAGGGACCGTTTACCCGAAACTTACCCGGTAACGTAATAGTCATCACGTTTACTTAACTTATCAGGTAAGATTCTAGCCCATTAAAACGGTACCGTATGCAACATTTTTATCCGGTAAGCGCTTACAAGGTAGGAGTCATCACTCTCACTTACCGGGTAAGACTCTCAGTCCTTGTCCTTGTTCTTACAATCCTTATCATGTTCATCCGATAAGGTAAAGTGAGCGAGTAAGCCCGGCCCCTTAGTTTGTCCTAAAATAAGTGTCCACTTTCAAAAGTAAATGTCTACTTTCCTATTCTACCTGTAACTATGAGATGGAAAGAATTTCTCTCTCTATGATAAAGGGTAAAATTGTCGTTTTGATAATTAATAAGTGTAATAATTACACATTTGTGGACATTTATTTTGGAACGGAGAGAGTAGTTTATAAGCTAGATGAAAATGTACAATGACCTAAAAGAACATGTTGAAATTTTAATTGGAAAAATATAAGGGGTATCATCAGGAAAAAAAAAGTAAAAAAGCCTCCGGTGCTTATTGAAACGCTACATGAAGTAGTTTTTCATAAAGCTAGCTTATGGCTAACCAAACAGGATTTTTTCAATACTCAAAAAATAAGCAAGTTTATGATAGCTAAACATGGCATAAGTTTGTGATGTCTCACCTTTTGAATAACATAGTTACCAAAAACATCAGTGATTAAACTGGAAGCATTCGGAAGAACTTCTTTAAATACAGATTCCTTCTCCTCGACGCTACATATTTCCAACTTCTGTTGAATGAATCGACTTCCATGTTGATCACCACTGCGTTAATAGTTACAAATACGAGATCATTCTTCTAACAGAACCAAATATGCTTTTGTGATCATAACTCATTTACCACTCACCAGAATTCAACGATGTGCCCAAAAATATCACAAAGCTCAAGCCTGCGACCTTTACCAGATTTCAATTCTTCAAGAAAAGAATACGTTTTTGGATCTCTGAAAACCTGATGTCCACTATGTGATTGCCAGCCAGCATACGGACTAGATGGTGGCCTAATTCCATTTCTCCCACCAGGGAAACTGACCCCACCAATCGGGGATCCGGGCATAGGTGGACTAGCGAAAGTTGAGGTTGGAAACTGCAGAATACCCATATTGGTTGGGCTCCCAAAGTTCAAGCTACTGTGGCCCATGATTCCTAAAGATTGATGTTTCTGTATCTGGTCATCTCGATGAGTAGAAAGCTGAAAACTTTCAGCAAATGGAGGTTGAATCGGTAACCCAAGATGCCCATAGAACTTGTTGAAATGTTGCAAATTGACTCCAGGAGTTTGATTCTGACCGATAAAGCTTGGAGAACCATTTATGTCGAAATGCATAGAAGCAGGACTAGTAGGGAGATATCCAGTTACGTATGGTGAAATAGACGTGGGATTGTAAGCATATCCACCTACGTATTGTTGAGGGAAGTATCCAGACGGAACCATATTTGGGTAAACGTGATTTCCTGACATCATGTATGCTGAACCGGATGCATACGGTGGTGCCCGTTGTACCTCAGAGGAGAAATTGGAGGGATTTTGAAGAAATTGATTCATGCCGATATATGTTTGACCTTGTGAAACTATTTGCGGATGGAGGCCATGAACTTGAAACACACTTCTTTGTTGTTGCTCTCTTTGATTTTCTGAAACATCAATGGCAACTATTCCGTTTGTTATACCTGAAACATCCGCACTGGTTGAAACATCATCTTCTGAATGGCTAATCGGACTTCTGTTAACGGATGGCATGCCCACTCTACTATCTGATGACGATGAGCTTGAAATAGGTCCAGTTGCAGGATCAGAGTACAAAAGTTGTCCCGTATCGTCACCATCATGATTATATGATTCTTCGATTGTTTCGTGGCTATATGAGCGAGACTGTTTATGCAAAGGTGATGGAGCTCGAAGAAAATCTTCCTGCATGGAGATTACACGGCACTTATAACTATGAAAAACATCTTGATATGAACTACAAATTTTTTTTCTCCCAAATGTGAAGATGATGGTGCTCTAGGAGTGCATTTTTTTTTGGAAGGGTGTCCTAGGCTATGCCTAGACTAATCCCTTAGCAAATTATGACTGTAAGACATCAGCCCTGATTAAACCCCCGTGGCCACAATTGTTGTGTACGCCTGTATTCGAACCCTGGGCAGATGGGATATTCCACCACATCCCTAGGGCCTTAACCAGTACGCCACAACCCTTGTGGTTAGGAGTGCATATTTATAACCAAAGAACTACTTCATCCTGAAAAATCAAAGCAAATTTTTTTGGATTTTCCCCAACTAAATGAGCAAATAATCACCAAAGATGCCATATCCCATTTGCACAGGGTTCAATTCCAGGCGTACACAACAATTGTGGCCACTGAGTTTATCAGGGCTGACTTCTTACCGTCAAAATTTGCCAGGATTAGTCTAGGCATAGCCCTGGGACACCCTTCCAAAAAACACTTGCTCTTTCCACAATTCAATGTTCTCAGATTATTATATGTCCAAGAGGGTATACAAAAACAAGAACTAATAATAGCAACCCGTGAAGAAAATACATACAATATGTGTATCTCTTTAACAACTTGAAAATTAAGTCGAATCTTGATATGCAGAAAACAGAAATTACTTTCTCTGTTATGAAACTTATATACCTGTTTTGGTGATCGATCATCATCTGACTCTTCCTTATGAGTAGAAAGGTTACTCTGAGTCAAGCGGAAAGAACCATTAGAATCATCAAAAGATGGCAACCTTCGATTACTTCCTGTACTTCCTACATTACGAAAGAGATGTCGGTTTTCATCCGAAATCAGAGGTGGAGGGAGTCTGGGGTTCAAATTGACATGGGCCGAGTAATATGCAAAATAAGAAGGATCTGCGCGAAGTTGTTCTTCAGACTCACACGTGTCAGTATCACGATTTGGACTAGCAATTTCAGCGATTTTATGTCTAAACATGAGGTTCTCGATAGCTGCAAATGAACCTTCCATGGTTGGAGGTGCACTTCCACTTCGATTAGGACCCAAATTCCTCTGTTTTTCTTGAAAACTTTGACCTTTCGAGAGTAATCCAAGGTCCTCAATGCCCATATTTGTAGATGGTTTCCCGAATGCCGCCATTTCATTGTGTGATGGCCATTTGTTTCCACTTGTTTCCATGATTCGAATTGGGCTTTCAGTCGCCATTATTTCAACTGGACGAATGAAATCTTCCCACTTTTGTGATTCAATTGTCGAAAATTCTCACATCTTTAGTCGAAAAGTTGCAGAACCAACCTCTATCCTAATACAACAGGTAAAATTTTAAATAAAAAAACAAGATTTTGTTAAAAGAAACATTGATGAACTCATATGAATTCAAAAAGACAAAAACACATATGAAGCCAACTCTCTTGAATACTTGAATTACTGTTACCAGTTAATTTGGTTGAACATAGTATATACATAAAGACACTATATATATCACCCTAAATAAGAATACAGCTTTCAAAATCCATTTGTATTTTAGTTTCACTTTCTCATCAAACAAACAAGAAAACCCATATTCAAAGATACAAACTTGATCAAACTAACAACACTTTATGATCAGTATCAACACAAGATTTCTGTAATTTAACAAAAATAAGTCATATGAAAGCATGCAGGTTCTTGAAATCAATATGCAACAATCTTGATCAACTAACGGTATTTGACAACTCAAATTCTTGGAACCCTAATACAAAAACCACTTGAATTGATTGAGAAAACACAGAAATAAAGAAGATTCTGACCTGGGTTTGGTGTAAAACAAGTGGATATTGAAAACCCTAGATTCTGTAGAGCAGCTGATGATGATCGAGAGAAAAAAAAAGGGTGTTGAAAATGAAATGGGGGTGGGGGCTTGGTGAGATAGATAATAAATAAATAAAAAAGGAAAAAAAAGTGCTAATTCCAATCTCTAGTTTTGTATTTTGCAATGCAAATAATGCCAGAATAAGGGAGAAAACGACAAGAGAGTAACCTGGCAAAGAGATTTTTTGGTTTAAAATTGGGAATCAAGGTTTTGATTTATTGATGAAATGCTGCAGTCAGCATGTAGCAGATATACACAGACTCTCTAACTCTATTCTCTCTCTCTCTCTCTCTCTCTCTCTCACACACTTAAAATTAATTCAAAGTCTAAAGATGGCAAGGAGAAAAAGGAAAGAAGCTGTATTTTGCATGTTTGGAGTCTTTTATTTGTTTAGGATAATATAACAATAGGGACAAGTGTCAACATTATTACTCTTTTTGCCCAAAGAATAAGGTTATGTATTTTGTGTTTTCTAGGGTGAAACATGGTAAATTTGGGTGATTATATATAGAGTTAATTACAGATTTGGTCCTTCATCCTAACTATCTACCATTAAAGTTGAGGACAAAATGGTCTTTTTACTATTTTTTCTCTATTTTAGTATTTTTTTTAATTAACCTTTTTCATATTAGGGGCCAATATATATATAAAAATATATGAGTAAATTACGTTTTTCATCCTTGTGGTTTGTTAATTGTGGATTTTGTGGGTTTGAAATTTTTGTTTTCATACTTATGGTTTGTAATTCATTTCTATTTTCGTTCATTAGACTAATTACTACTTTTAAGTATGGGGGACTAAAATATAAATAAATTGTAAACCATAGGGATGAAGAAAGCAATCAAGTTTAAATCATAAGGATGAAAAAAATAATGAATTATAACCCATAAAGATAAAAATCGTAATTTCAAAATTATAGGGACAAAAATAGATAGGTCCCTCGAACCCTTTATCTTCTTTCACTCAACCCATCTCCATTGCTTAGACATGAACTCCCCCATGTATCTCGCTATTGTCAGAGCTCCATCTCCATGAAATCTTACCATCACCGTAAGGGAGTGGCAACTATTAAACAAATAGAGGGGATGGTTGGTGTGGCCATTGTTAAACAATCCCCATCGTAGAAGCTCTTGTTAAACAAACACAAGGATGCAGATTGCAGCAAGTCTTCAACGGAGTTTTTTGGTCTCATATCTGTTAATTGTAGTTTTGGTCCCTATGGGTGGAGGCTTGGTGGGTGGTGTTGGTTTGGGTAAGCATGATGATGGTGCACGAAACAGGGAGGGCCGGAAGGGGCGGTCGTTCACATAGAATGGGAAGGGTGCGGTGGTTGGGTGGTGGGGGATTGCGGACTGAAGTTGGGTGGGGGAATTGAGGTGTTTCACGGTGGCAGGAACGCACTTGGTGGGGTGGGGATGGTGATCGAAGTGATGGAGGTAGACGGAGGTAGGTGGTTGTGGATTCATCGAAGAAGGCCGACAGGGTGGAACATGATATCATCGAAGGAGTTCAGGTCCCTTGTGTGCATGTGTGTATTAAAATATAGAAAGAGACAAAACACTAAAAGACAAAAAAGTTAAAAAAAAACAATGTTAAATTGGAGAAAATATCAAAAAGACGAAAATGCCCTCATTTAACAGAGAATGTTAACTACCGCTTGGTGTAAGGACCAAATCGGTGAAAAGGTGCACACCACCAGGTAATTTATGTAATAAATGAAGTCTAAGGATCAATTCTATAGAAGCTCCGGTTGTCAAACATATATTTTGACTAATAAGAACATTTTTATTAAATAAATAAATTTACACCAACCAACATATCCAACAACATGGTATAGTTTCCATTTCAATTTATGGCATATAACCTTGTTTTCCTCAAAATGTTTCAGCCTTGGCATAAAATTTATATAGAACTAACAAAAGTTGGCTACTACATTTGCCAAAAACAAAGGGACCAAATTCTTCATCAACGAAAAAAACTATGACTGCTCGTTTCTCTCTACTTCGGGTGGAGAATTTTGCGTCGCCTGCGAGGTTTCTCTCGCTTTACAAACATCTTCTCGTAGTCGTTGAGGGGTCTAGTTGATCCGTCTGCCAGACTCTTGAACTTCCAGCCACCACCATCCCCACGTTTCCCACGAGGACCCATTTTTTCAACTGTGATTTCCCATCCCTCCGATGGACGCCTCCTGCTGTATTTATGGACTTTCACTTGCCCATCCATCTGTTTATCAAACCAACAACCACATCAACATTTCACAAAAGACAGCCAAGTTCTATATGATAAGGTATTAGACATGATTGCTTTGTATCTGTTGGGGGCCTACATCAGCTAGTTTTGGACCATTTCTTCTCGATATATGTTGAAATCTCCCTTCTCTCTCTCTCCTCAATGGCTCTTTTGAAGAGTAATTTTACGAGATTCCATATATTCTCTCTCACATGGTATCAGAGAGCCAATGTTTACTACTCTAGAAACTCGACACTCCCTATCTAGCCCCTTCTCAACACTCTGAGGTAATTTGTGCCTCTTTGTCTAACTTCCGTGGGAATGACCGTGTTGGAGTCAAGGTTCAAAATGACGTGAGGCATGGCATGGCGGCGAGGTCAAGCCTTACACGCCATGGCGAGGACACGGCGCCTTAAGGCAAATTTATATGCCATATATAAAATTATATATATACATATGTTTTCTATATATTATCTAATTAGATAATAATACTAAAAAAATGTACATTCATATTAGAAGAAGAAAAATCATATAGACTATTATTATAAAAATAGTTTTTGATTAAATATTTAAAATAGAACTTAGAAAGATAATTTTACAACTAGTTTTAATCGCGAGTCCCCAACGTTTATGAATTCGTGAAACTGAAAGTGATATGATTAGATAAATCTATAAAAGTGTAAAATCTAAAGTTAAAAGTATATAAAAACAAAAAAAAATTGAAAAAGCCGCGTCTAACAAAAGACGCGCGTAATGGCACGCCTCAAGGTGCCATGGCGTGAGCCACGTCTTACAGAAACGCTATGGGTTATTTCGTAACGGCCGAGACACATCTTACGCCATATCGCGCCATTTTGAACACTGGTTGGAGTCACACGTCGGCTAAGCATGTTTCCTTTGCTTTTGCAAAAGGGTTCTTTCCATTATCCAAACTTGTGACCCGTTTAGTCATGAATAACCTTACTGTTGCCCCAAGGCTCTATATATCAAGATCTAAAGGTTAGGGTTTAAGGTTCTAGAGTTTTAAATAAGACATCATGCGTGATTCTTTAACGACTAGCTACTAAACAAGTGAGAATAACAAGATTCTAAAACGTGTACCTTCATCTTGTTAAAGTTGAACTTCTCAAGGAATTCCTGATATAAGATCTCATCTTCTTTCATTGATATCTCATACAGCACCTCATCTTGGTCCTTGATGGAGCCATCCCAACCCTCGGGCATGACTTTGAAATCTGGCTTGTATGGTAAAGTGGCAACATGAAATTCCCTATCATGCCAATCAAAAAATCTACAAAACAACAATATGGGAACCATCAAAATAGAGGTAAAAGAAATGATAGGCATGCAAGTATTCTTATATGAAAAAGGTAAAATCAAATATTCTCTGACAGATAAAGCTTCTAGTCAATATGCATTTTTCTCTTCAAAAGTTAAGATTGTTCTACATCAAATGTCTCTATTTACATTAATCAACAATCAGCAAAAATGTCTTGTTTTTTTTTTCTTCCTATCTAGCTACATTCCATCCTTTAACCATATATACGATTTGAGTTTGGTCAAAAGGGTATCAAAATCGAAACATTTAGAGGAAAATTAGAACAAATATCATTAAGTGTTAACATATATTGCATTCATCTAAAAACATACATTATGAGGAGTGGACGACTTACTCAGGGAACTTGTCAAGCAACTGCTCCACAGAATCATCGAGAGGGTGTCCAAGCTTTTTCTCCATTTTCTCTTCATCTTCCTTCAGCCATAAAATAGCATGTACCCTTTGCCTCATAATTCTGTAATCTTTTGCCAACTTCTCCACGGTATAAACTTCTGGATTCTCCTTATGAAGTCGATACATTTCAGCCTTCTCCGAGTCCTTCAGATATGCCCCTCTTGCTCCGGGCTCAATCACCTGCTTCATCAACACGCTGGTTTCACGCATCCTCTCCTTCCATCCATTTGCAAACTCATTACCTTTCCGAGAAGCTTCAGCTGCCCATTTCTTTATCTTTTCATCCTCCTCCCAACTTGCAGATGCAATTTGAGATGAACCTAATGCCGCTCCTCCTCCACCAACGGCCCTACGAACTCCCCCGCCAACACCGTCATCACCGCCACCAATTTTTTGGTCACCGCTGCCAATTTTTTGGCCTACAACCTCCCCATCAAAATGCTCTTTTGTAAGTGCGCTTGACCATGTAGTTTCAGAGCCCCAGTCAATATCGCCTTCATTTCCCCCTTTAGTGGAGTTGGATGACAGAAACCGATTGCTCGAGAGAAAATTATAAGCTACTGGATTTGTGGCGTTTTTCAACTGTGTGGCCCTTGAATTAGCAGAAAGTTGGGATATTGCACGGGCAAGTAACCGCATCTTTCCGAGTTACACCTTTAGCCTACACTTTGCAATCTGTGTTCTCAAAAACTAATACCTGATAATGGCCCAGATGTAAAAACAGTAAACAAGATTAGAACATTAATGACCAGAACTCATTTCAACACATTATTAAAAATTCCATCGAAACTTTTGGGAGAAAAAGCAAACAAGCGAAAAATCAAAGATAGAGCCATAGAGGTCGAAGTAAGTTCCAGTAAAACGGAGTTGAATGAACCCAAGTACATTTTTAAAAAAACCCAGAAAAAATTAAGATCTCTCAAAAGTTTTGATCTCGGTATTGTATATTGAATCAAATTGTGAGAATGCAAACAACCATAAGAAATAATCGTGCTGTACACACCTCGTTGTGTAATTTAAGGGTGTCAATGATTCGGTTCAGTCCAGTATGGGGTAGGCCAAAACCGCAAACCCTATCAAGTATCAATGTATCTACTTTTGGGAAATCTAACGAAAAACCAACCTATTTCTATTTGGCTGTGTGGTTCACTTAAATCACACAGATAGAAGCTTCTGTTAAATTCACATAATTCTATACAAATTAAAGGTTCGACAATTTTCTCGTAATAACAACAGAATTTCAATCCCACAGATAGACTTTCAATCATATGGTCATCAAATTTCAAACACACACTACAAACAAAATCTTGTCAGACAAATGTGATACATAATTGACTAAACCCATCAGCTAAAAGAATAACAACTAACAAGAAACGTTTACCAAATTTTCTATAAAGTCCTTTATGGATAAATTTGCATCGGTTCATGAGATTCATGGTTTGCATCTATCATCATCCAAAACAAAAGACAAAAACTTCAATACAATTTTTTTAACTCGATCACAATCAATTGATACCAGTTTATCATCATCAATTCATACATCAGAATATTGACATATACAACCAAAATAACATCTGATACTCTGTTGATTGTTCATAAGGAAACCAAAGTCTGAATCCAACAACCTAAGTTCAGATGTGAAAAACCCAAGTTCAAAGTCGAGACAGACGAGGGTTTCGATTAGGTTCTTGGAGAGATGAACAAAGAAGAGAAATGAACAAAAGGGATTAGATTAGGGTTGTTTACCGAATCGAAACCACAACCATGAACCGCATATGCTCACGGTCGCTCCGCCTCTGCCTAGAAAAATTCCAACGACTACTCGCCGCTACCTAGAAACAACCCGACGACAACCTCAATCGATCTCTTGAAAAAGAAGAAGAGAGTTAAGGACGAGAATGGAACGCATCTCTTGAAGAAGAAGAGAGTGAAGGATGAGAATGGGAAAAAAGGAGCGGCTAGGTTTTCTTTTTGTTCAAGGAGAGTTTTTTTAACATAGGGGCAAGTGAGCAGTGAGCTACTTTGGAGTTTGGACTTTTGGAACAAGTCGCTTCGATTTTCATTAAGTCATGTATCGATAAAGTTGACTTTATACGTAAAGTTGTCTTTATGTATTAAATAAAATTGTTGTTTGTTTATTGGACTGAATAAATTGTCTGAATGACAAAAATGACCATTTTACCCTTCTATTTATTTTGTTTTTGTTTTTATTGATCTCTAAAACACCAAGATCCAAACACAAATCCAATAAAAAAATTCAAGAACATCAAGGAAATAATCCTTGAATTAAATCCAAACATGAAATTTTGATTAAAAAACTTAATCACAAATCCAAACATTTTTAAGTTCATCAAATCCCCAAAATAAAACCTAAAATCTGATCCTTAAATTAAAAAATAAAATATGAAAATCAAACACCAAACACCAAACCTCCAGATGAAGAACGAGAAACTGAAATCAAACCCTAGTCCAAATCCAATCCTTAATACAAAAAATTAAACCTAAAAATCAATATTTTTCAACAGAGGTAGAGGTATAGACGTTGTGGTGGAGATGAAGAAAAAGAAGCATGGTTGAACCGTGATTGTCTCGATCTACATCGGAATCTTGACTTTGAGGTCGAGCCTTGAATGTATTCATCTGCATCTGAACCTTGAAACATTCGATCTGCAACAGGGGCACGATGATTTCTTCAACCCGGTGAGGCGACAACAACAGCTAGGCATGGAAATGGGGCGGGGATGGGACGGGGACCTCAATCCCCATCCCCGTCCCCAATCCCTCATCTACATCCCCGTCCCCATCCCCGTCCCCGCCGGGGAATATGAACACATCCCCATCCCCATCCCCAACGGGGAACGGGGATCCCCAACGGGTAAACGGGGATTTTCTTTTCCGTTTATGTAAGTTATTTAAATCAAATATATGAGACACCACACATGTTTAAATATCACATATTTCCAATAAACCTAAAATCGAAAGAAATTTAATTTAGTATAAAAAAATCACAACATCATATAATAACTAATAACTTAAAACCAAAAGAAATTCAACCGAACTTGGAAAAAAAACTTAACTTCACACGTACCAAAAGATATCGAGTAATATTCAAAACCATATCGAGTAATTGTATTTTGATTGACATAAAAAATACATACTTACATCCAAAAAATAACAATTTTATATTATAAACCTAGTTAGGAAATAAGAAATTATGAATTACCGATTTAGTTTAAATAAACAATATATATTAAATATTAATTAAAATATATAACGGGGACGGGGCGGGGCGGGGAGTGCGATACCCGTCCCCGTCCCCATCCCCGGTTTGAGACAAATGGGGATCCCCGTCCCCATCCCCATCCCCGGTTTAGCGGGGAATCCCCATCCCCGATCGGGGCGGGTGGACCGGGTTCCCCAACGGGTCGGGGTCCATTTCCATGCTTAACAACAGCCTTCGACTGCAGGACGATGATGGGGATGAGTAGGGAGGAAGGGGCAGGGAGGTAACCAGGTGGAGCATGTGGTTTAGGTTTCGATTGAGAGAGATGGAAAGAGCAGGGTGGTTATTTCTCTAGTGTATTTCACAGGGGTAGGGATGGAAATGTGGTGTTCGTATCCATAAGGGTACCTTCTAAAAACTTAATCGGTAAGCTCTCTTTTAAATTATTAAGCCGCTTCCAAACATCATACTATGGCTGAGTGAATAAGCCAAAGGGACCATTAAGCTGATTAAGTTGTTTCCAAACAGGCCCTAAGCCATATATAAGCTCTAAGTAAACATCTTAAAATATATGTATGAATAAGCTTAATTAGCTATTAAGTCCATTAAGTCAAAAGTAAACATCCCCTAAAAGTTCACTTACAATTTCCGTCCAACCAAAGTTCTAAATAGGGACGGACCCAGTCAATTTTTTCATATGGTGGCACCATATAATACAAACAAAAAATACTTACAAAAAACACGGTCTTTATAGACATGTCTTCATCTTTTTACCGACGTTGTTTTTAGCCTAATTCCACAATTTCGAGGGATTTTTAAAGCTGTTTGCTTGATTTCGAGTATTTTTTCGGTTTTTTGATTGATTTCGATAGTTTCTTTTGGTTTTTTGGTTGATTATGAGGTATGGTTGCACCTTCTTGAAGTTTCCAAAATAATACGGTAACACCTTCCAAAACGATACGGTTGCACCTTTCACGAACCTAAAATTTTTACCCTTCGTTCGGAGAAATAATACGGTGGCACGTGCCATCGTATTCACCATGACAGGTCTGTCCCTGGTTCTAAATGGCGTGAGCCGTGACGTGGTGGCGAGACCAAACCTAAAGCCTTAGAAGTCAATGTGAAGCCATGGCGTTTTCAAGCGTGACTTATGGCGCCAAATTTTTAAATCATATATAATATTATATATAAAAACATATGTTTTGTAGTGTTACTCAATGAGTCAATAGTAATAAGCAAGTTAAATTAGATTATATTATTTAAAACTAACAAATAAGACATTAAAAACGTAAATAAAAATCAAATATCGCATTACGAAAATGTAACACCCTCAAATTTGGTAAGAGCAACTAATTAAAAATCTCGAAATAAAATCAAAAGGAGAACAAACTCCCTCAATACAATTCAAAATTCATCACACCTCAAACATAAAAATCCATAATTATCCTCAACAATTACAACTCCAATACTAACAAGGTCTAAACCAAAGTCGGGTGTTACTTAACCCTAAAACAAGTTGCTCTTCGCAAACCAAAGCAGAAGACTTCTCAAATGCTAAATGCTTCTCGAGCACACCACTAGCGCTCCTCTCTTCACAGTGTTACTAGGACTTTTCCCAACCAGAACCTGATGCACATGCCGACAAATAAAAAGGTTAGGCTTAACACCTAGCAAGCTCAAGAGTTTTCATTATAAACATATAAAGCAATAATCTTTAAGGATGTTATATAAATCTTGGTTTCCAAAATGAAATACATTAAGTCTGAAAGAAACCTCTTTTCAACATTCACTATCATTGTGATTATTACTACGATACAAAAAGCGTTCTTTCGAATATAAATCCAAACCTCAAACCTTACGTAAAACATAACTGTCACTTTAATAATCAAATACTGAAACGTGGATAAACTCTATCATCCAAAATATTTCAAAAACATGGATAAAGTTCAGTATACAAAACCCAAGAACATGGATAACAATACATACCCAAAACGTCACCGAAAACATGGATTATAAAACTCCACAACCAAAACAATACCTTACGGTGGCTGGGGAGACCCGATTACATAGTATGTGACGGAACACAAAAGTAGGTCAGATAACTATGTAGGAAATCAAACGTGTGGATTATACACACAAAACCTACCGAGCTCAACTCCTCTAAGTTTGTTGCTCGAAAACATCAAGTCAACCCCTCTGGGTCTATTCTTGAGAGTTCCAAAACAGGGGAACCCAGTTCCAAAACGGGAACTTATGCATAAAGGGAATTACACCTTACTGCCCATGAGACGCTGCCCAACCGTATAGGTCTACACCTTACTTACCATGGTGACCCGATGCCTATTCCGTGCCAAAGTGATGAACTTGTCTAAAACGGAACATAAGAACATCGTGCCTGTGGATCTATTGCAAACATTACATGACTCAAAACGAATGAACTAACGCATTCAAAATGTGTAATTCTCAAATAAGATGCAATAAATGCAAATCATAACCAAACGCTCTAAATTGAGCTATTAAAATCGGACAAGTGTCCCCAAGACCCAAAAAAGTCCAAACCGAGCTATAAGGTCAACAAATCCAAAGACCACTTGCTACAATCATAAAAAGGAAATCAAACGTAAATAACCCACAATAATGCCAACTCATGCTCCAAAATACACTAGCAACTCCAATATAGTTTAGATTGGGACAAAACATTTTCCAAGTGGGTTTATATCGTTCATTCTTCCCAAAAACACCCCTTAACACAAAATCACTCATTTCTCCAAAGCGCACCATAAAATACATTTATACTCCAAAATCTACTTCCATGAAATAAATCATTAAAATACCAATACTCAATATTTATTTATCAAAATGCCTAAAATCCCAAATGTAGGTGTTTTACAAAGCTCATAAGGTTAAACACTTCAAATAATCAAACTTATCAATTACTCAACAGTTGGTAATTTCATGTAAAACATATAAACATGTAAAAATCGACATTTTGGCATGTACACCGTTTTCACAAATCAACATGAAATCACCTTGCTAGGTTAGGTTAAACCTATATTTCAAACCCAAATCCTTTACCTCCAAAAATGAAGCTTCCATCATCAACACATCATCTTCAACAATGAGTTAGGGTTCCCAAATAACCTTTTTTCTCCAAATTTAAGAGAAATGAACCACCAACAAGTGTAACACTTTAGATCTACAAAGATCTTCATACAAGAGCTTGAAATGTACAAAAATTTACCTCAAACAAGCTTAAAGTCTTCCCACCAACATTTCATCCATGACATTCTTCACCTGCATCACAACCAAGCTTCATTCACCATCTCTTTGGTCTCTCTAGGGTAGATTCTCACCAAGGTGCTCCAAAAGTCAGTTCTTGAGCTCCCAAATCGCCTCAAGGAAAGAAATGGAGAGTGTGGAAGTAGAAATCGACCAGACAGCCTCTCGCGGCCTTGGCCGCGACCTCAAGTCGCGGGCCAAGCCGCGCGTGTCCTTAGAGTGCAAACCACAGTGACTTACGCGATCCTAGCCGCGGCTTGAGGCCGCGGTCCAAGCCGCGCGTATCTTCTGTTGTGTCTTCTCGCATCTTGCATTAAACCGTTCCCCGACCATTTCTCTCGGCCGACCGCTGACCGTTTCCTTGGTTGATCATTAACTGTTTCTTTAGGAAATCATAGGTGTTACAGAAAATAGCGTATCAAGCCATGGCGTACCACGAGCTTAACGGGGCATGAGAAACAAACCTTGTGTCATGGCGGATGTGCGACGAGTTTTTAAGAACAATACGCCCAACATAGAGAACCCATATCAACAAATAAAAAATAAAACATAAATAACGAGATATTTACACAGAGTGCATGAAAATGAAAAACATGGTATAGTTATACAGATGGTTTTAAAAAAGCAGAAATCAAGGTTTTAAAAAGCGGAATCAGGTCTCAAGGCATTTTCCCTCAGCTAGGCGAGACGTAAGCCTCGAGACGGTCAGAGGCGTAAGGCCCGAGCTAGAAACACACACACATATAATACAATAGTTATACAAGGGTTGGGTTTCGATGAGAAATCGAGTTAACGTGAGAAGTGGTTGAAACCGTTGGATGCACGTTAGGACGAGATGCATCAAGATACACCAGATCAATTCCCTTATGAAGCGCGATTCATGGGTGGGTTTGAGATTACAAGTGATTAAGGGTTCAGATCCATTTCCACGTTAATTCAACTTCTCACACGATCATTCGCCGATTATACAATATATATACTAAATGTATACAAAGTCGAAGACCGGATAGGAAATACAATAATATATATACTAGGTTCGAACCCGTGTATTACACGAGGTAATTTATAAAAATTAAATCATGCAAGAAAACTTATCTTACAGATATGAATGATCATCGAAAGTACGATGCTACCTTTCCAAATTTTTTTCCCTTCAGAGTTGTTTTTTTTGCAACTGGTTACAAAATGTCTTTGTTTTAGACAGTTTTCACAAAAGATGTTTCACAAAAAAATTAATAAAAATATGAATAAATATTAATAATTTATAATATTAAGAACCACATATCATAAATTACCTAATACTTCTTATATACAACATTCTTTGTTGTATTGCTAATTATACATTCATCATCTATAATTAATATTTTTAAACCTTGCCCACTTTTTACTCTAGATAAAGCAACATACAACTGACCATGGGTGAAGACTGGTTGTCTCAGAAACAAACCAACCTTCGATAATGATTGTCTCTAGATTTTATTTACGGTCATGGCAAAACATACAACCATTGGAAATTGTCTTCTTTGAAACTTGAACGAAATCCTTTTGTCTGTAGGTGTCAAAGTCATTCTTGGAATAAATGTTCGGCTTCCAATATTGCTTCAAGATACGATCTCTGCTTCTATAACCAGATTTCCCAAAGATAACACCCGTAGTCTAGTTCCATTACATAACCCAGATTTCTGATCAATAGTAACATAACTGGAACATCGACTTTTAGTACTATCTTATGGTTTGACAAACTCGATAATTTAAGACCATTTAAAACATCAGGTGAGTAAAAAGTTTCATCAAACTGTTCATGAAGATGCTCTGATTCACACACACTATCTGAACTTGGGTACTCCATTTCGTCTCCTGGAAACAATGATAGCAAACGATCATTTATTTCTTAAACGACTTCATGCTCGAGTGCAAGTATTGCTCTTTCCTGAAAATAGGATGAATTATTGACATTTACAAGAATAGAAGGATAAACAAATTCAATTAATGCAGATATAGGATCCGTTGAATCGGTAATGAGAAGATCATCAGGTATATCGATAATTGCCTCACCATCATTCACACTACCAACCTTACCTTCTCCTAAATCCAAAAGCTAGTTTGCAAAAATCTTTGTTTGTTCGATATCAGAAGATTGATTGTCAATAGTTAACCTCATGTTTTTAGTTAACCTTAGAAGTTTGCATTTTTCCCAAATGTAAGATGAACTTAACGACACATTATCAATGTCTTGTCTACTTGCGTTGGGAATATCCGACAGAATTTGTCTGAAATCTCCTCCAAAAACAACTACTTTGCCACCAAAAAACATTTTTGAGTCAGTAATGATGCCTTGACTACCAAAAATATCGTTCATACTTCTATCCAATAAATCGTTGACAGAATGGAATTTGATAGAATTGTAATTCGTCGAAGGAATTCAACTTTGAAGTAAAAATTGATATGAAATTGCAAAAAGAAAATCACGACAATTTAGAGATTATTTGTATCAAATCCCATACTAATGTCAACAAATCTCATACTAACCACGACACATTAATTTGTATATATTTATGATATTTAATAATATAATTAAATCCAAAAATATTCAATATTAGGCTCATTTCGAAGGTATTGATGAAACGATTACAATGGTATAATTTGTAAAAAATAAAAATGTTTTTTAATGCATTTTATTAGTTCATATACATTATTTATGTTTATATGATAAGAGACTAAAATGAAAAATAATTAAGTAAGAGATTAAAAGTAAACTACATACCTAATTATATGGGTAGTAAATGTAAGGTATAAATTAAAAAAATTGAGTTAAGGAGAGATTTAAAGAGGAGTGAATGTGGGTGTGTGCTAATTGAACTTATAATATAAACTATGTCCAAATATATGTTTAGGCGAAAAAATACTGAAGTCGGCTCATGAGAAGATGACACGTGTCATGCTAGTTACTTATTTATTATATGTATAGATATCTACCAGATACTCTGGAAAGTGGAAATTGAAGAAGTGGGAAATAAAATATATACACAAGATGCTCTTCAAATTAGGAGATCGACGAGGAAAATGAAAACAAACAAGGAGCAAGAGAGTAAGAAAAGACGAACAAGAGGATGGGTTTATTACTCCCTTCGTCCCAAAATAAGTTTCCACAATTGAAATGGCACACAACTTTAGACATGCATAATTGTTACACTTTTTGTTAACCAAATGACATCTTTACCCTTATTTAAAATTTCTCTCTCTTTACAAATTTTAAATATTTATGCATTAATTAAGGGTAAATTTGAGAATTTAGTTATCTACTTTTGGAAGTGGACATTTATTTTGGGACGGAGGGAGTATATAACAAGTAAAATCAGTAAGTCGATTTTTAACCCTGATTTCTAAACCCTGACTCAGCACCGCCTCAGGCGCCTCATTGACTCGAGGCATACGACTTAACTAACCCACAAGAGGAGCCAACTCGAACTCAATTTTCCAGCACCTCTCCTCAATGCACCTCGAGGCGTACGCCTAGAGCGCTTTTTAAAACAGTGGTAGAAATTAAAGTAGAAAAACTTGGTCGAGAGATGAAGCCTCAGAAATCATAGTACTTAAAACTTGGTCATCATAAATAGTGGATATGAATAAATTAAAACTCGGAACCCGAAGTAGAAAAACATACGATTAGGTTTCACCCAATGAAAATCGCAAGAGTCATGAGGTTGGTTGAATCAATGAATCG
The DNA here is from genome assembly GCA_023525745.1 of Arctium lappa. Taxonomy (NCBI): domain Eukaryota; kingdom Viridiplantae; phylum Streptophyta; class Magnoliopsida; order Asterales; family Asteraceae; genus Arctium; species Arctium lappa. The sequence goes on along the minus strand of CM042047.1, from coordinate 154,086,951 downwards.
ATCGAAAAGGACATGCACATGGGTTGGATTTGTCGGGTTGGAGGCGTTTGAACAACCCAACTCAACCACTTCGGCCTAGAATCCCAACCCGTTCAAAGCTTTTTTGAAGTATAACCCTCGGGTTGGATTGTACACACTCATATAGTATGTACATTTTCACGACAAGAGGGTTTCAAAAGAGATCACAAAAATGCAGCAACAAAAGGAGGTACAAGTACCCAATCACTTTATAATTTGTTTCCATTAAGCATAGCCAAAACAACTTCACAGTGAATATAAAGATGCATGCTATGCTATCAAGCAAGAACCAACCCAAGACAATGTTCTAATACCTACAGTGTTGTGATTATGAATAAGAACTCACCAGTCACCAGCAAGACTATTTAACATTTGTAGCAGAATAAAAATGCTGAAATAAGGAAACATAGCCAGGGCCGGTCCTGAGATTTTGGATGCCCATGACAGAAAGCTAAAACAGTGCCCCTAACATATACCCGTGCAATTATTTCAATTGAAGAATTTATAGCCATACAATCCTATTTCCATATGAATTGAAGAAGAACAAGTAGAAGTCAACTAAATGCATCAAAATGGCATAAAAAATAGCAAAAGAAACTTACAATTTTCTTCCAAGTCTTTTCCATTGCCCTCTAAATTTGCAGCTCCATAATAACATGTATCTTGTTTTATCATCATTTGTATGATAATCCCACAAGCATATGACCAATGTTCACGATACCTACAAATTGAAAACATATTAGCTACTTCTTGATTGTAAAACTCAATTCAAATACTTAATTTGTAGACTGCCTCCTTGGTATTCATACTCATTACCAAAAAAACTGTACCTTTGCCACAAGAATAGTTTCTTTCAAACCTTCCACAATTGGGCATTTTACATAATGTTTCTTCAGTTTAAATAGTCATATGAAACTGTAAATCGGTTTAATTTTTAAAAACTTTGTTAACAGATTTGCAAATCAAATAAATACTAATATAACCAAGAAAAAAAAGCCAAAATGATGATGAATACAAACAAAAATAAGGGGTTGCAACCCTAAACTTTGTTAAAATATACATCGGGCGTTCCCGTTATTGCAACCCTAAAACCCCACCCATAGACTCACATAGAAAACCAAAACAAGAATTAGCTATAAGTCGAAGTTTTTAGAATACAAAAAGTAACTTAAATCATTGATTTAATGACGTAAAGCTTGAAGACATGGATGACTAAAATCATTGATTTAAACAACAATAAAACTTCAAACATGAAATAGTAAACAAATAGATTAAAAACCCTAAATTTGAAGTCTAAAAAACAAACTTTAAACAATAAACTTATAAACCTAATAAGCTTATATAAACACTAAAAATATAAAACCTAAATCAGAATTTAGAAATATAAAATCTAAAACACTATAAAATTTACCTCAATGTGTTATGTGTAGAACAACAGAATGAAAGACTGAGAGACTCGAGAGGGGCAGTAGGCAGAGCCGTAGAGGGAAAGACAAGCAATCGAGAGACAGAGAACGAAGAAGAGATGACCACGTCATGAATCACGAGGATTGCAGTTTGGAATCGGAACGAGAGGTAGATAGTGAGAGCGTCAATTGATAGCGAGAGTAAGGGTAGAGAGTGTCGTTGCATTTGCGTTGAGCGAGAGAGAGAGCGAAAGCAGATAGGAGCGAGAGTGAGAGCGTCGTTCGTTCCCTTGAAGCAGGCCTTGGGCTTAGACATAATAACATAATGTTATTTTTTCAGGCCTAAATGAAGCTATCTATAAACTTGGGCTGAGATTGTGATGCCCATAGAGATTGTGATGCCCTGGGCCGTCGCCCCATGCCCCATCCCTTTAGATCAATTATTGTATAAACTATACGTGTCATATAAGCAAACACATATACAATTTATATGTGTCATATAAGCAATTGAATTATTTTCTTCCATAGTAGTTGAGGGAACTTTATTTCACCAATAAATCTTTAAAGTAGGGGAGGAACACAAACCTTTTAGTAGCAGAGGCCGGACCTAACCTTTTATATATATTTAGAAACACAAAAAATACACTATCCAAAGTTATAAAGTATTAAAACTCTAATACATGTCATTAAATATGAAAATGTCAAACACTGCTCATCGTTGAAGGAGACCAAGATTCCTATAAGCTCGTCAAAATGTATCTTGTTGATTAATAAGATATTCATAAATTTGAGGACGTAAACCTGGATCTCAATCTAGTGTACTGAGAACAATATCACTACTTTCCCTTTTGAGCTTTTTGAAAGATTTTTCTGTAACAGGACCAAAATTAACAAACAATATCAGTAAAGAATAGCCCAAGCAGTCAGTAAAATCCCTAAACCAAATAAACCCTAAATCACTAAATGTATTGAAAACAAGTAAAACCCCAAGTAAACAATTTCAATCTCAACTAAAAGCCCATGGTCACTAAGAGTCTGAAATCCCTAATCAATACACAACTAAATCACATATTTTAATCATTCCAATCCTAATAACATTTAAGAATAGGGTGGTTCCAATTGCACCCTAGTCTATTTTCCATTTACACCATAGTCTAATAAAGGTGCAAATAGTGAATGCTTTGTTTTCCGATCCAATCATTTTTAATAAATGTCATTTCACTTATATATATATATATATATATTATTATTATCTTTATATATCTATATCTATATATATATATATATATGTGTGTGTGTGTGTGTGTGTGTTTTGATTTTATAAATTTATAAAATTTGTAATTTTTGATTTTATTTTATTTTATAAATTTGTATTTTTTGATTTTCATATAACTTTGTAAAATGTATTTTTCTTTTTGTAACAATTACATTTTATTATAACCTTGTAAAATGTATTTTTCTTTTAGGGACCAATTCCGTAACAAACGCCAAACGTTAGGGACCAAATCTGTAATTTACTATCTCTCTCTCTCTCTCTCTCTCTCTATATATATATATATATGTGTGTGTGTGTGTGTGTGTGTGTGTGATTAGAGACTTTCAACATATCGTTCACTTCTCATTCTTCATGTATCTCTCTCTCTCTAAAAATCTCTCCAACTTCTGTCCAGATTTGCTCTCAATCCATTGAAGTAATCAACGAATCAATTACATATTCGGAATCTACGCTTCGAATCATTCCTAGAGGTATAAACTTCTTCCTAGAGGTATAAACTTCTTCTTAAATCATATAATTGATATATATGTTTCACAATCGCAAAAATATATATCGAGAACATTTACAATTACTATGCACTATTCACGTCACTATTCATGTCACTATGCACATCACTATTCACATCATTGTGTATGTCACTATTCATATCACTATGCACGTCACTATTCACGTAACTATGCATGTTACTATTCATGTCACTATGCACGTCACTATTCATGTCAATATGCAGGTCGTGATTTTTTCAATTTATCGGTTTAAAAATGGCGAATTGGGGTGAAGATTTTCAATGGTATCATAATTCTAATAATGAGGTATTTCATCCATTACTTTATATATACATATATATATATATATATATATATATATATATATATTATATCCCGTTTCATATTTTTATGTGTTTGTGTACGATGATAATGTTTAATTTGCATGTTATCAACACATGTATCAATGCTTCCAGTTCCATTATCCTTCCAGTTCTATGATTGCAACACATATAATATATAATATATGGTCATTACTTTTCTAATAGAAAATTAGTTAAAGTTATAATATAAGTTATATATATATATAAGTTGGAATAACGTCGAAACCGAAGTTGAATGGGGAAGGAATGAAAGTAGGTTATTTAATAGTTGTAAATAACATATTTTAACTTTTTTTTTCATTTAAATCTGCAGGAAAAAAGATGACGGATACTTCAAAATTTTCCACCGAGCAAGTATAATATCCAATTTTATTATTGTTCAATAAAAAATCTAATTTTATTATTATTTTCATGTGTATAATTAGTTGGTGTATCTAGTAATTTTTTAACATAGATTTTTTCCTCTCAATTTTTAGGTGTTTGGATCTCGTGAAGAATTAATGACTTGGGTGCAAAATGTGGCACGCTCTCAAGGTTTCGTAATCGTCACCAAACGATCTAGGCCAAGTCTTATTGGATACATCTCTAAAATCGTACTTGGTTGTGATCGTGGTGGTGTATCTAGAAGTAAAGATGCTGAAACCAAAAAAATTAATTGTCCATTCGAATTGGTGGGAAAGTATTTGAAGGCGCATTGTAACACCCCGATTTCGAGAGGCACCATTTCGAGTTAATACCGAAACCGTTATATTAGGGAAAAATAAGATAAAAGATTTTGGACTTGAATCCACGATTTTATAGTCTAGATAGATGAAAGATTCAATTACGAGTCCAACGGTTCTTTCCGGAGCAAAATCGGAGCTATAACGAATAAGTTATGGCCAAAACAGTATCGAGGAGAAAACCAGGGGAAGCGGGCGACTTATGCCGCGACCTAAGGTCTCTAGACAAGTCGCGAAACCCTCTGGCCGAACTTAAAACCGATTTTCAGCCACCAAACTTCATTTCTTCATGTCTCCTTCATCCCAACTCCGATTTGGGTGATTCAAATTGCTACGGTTTCGTTTTTGAGAGCTCTTTAAAGATCTAGCAAGAGATTGGAAGTCTATTGGAGTATACAAGAGTATTTTGTGGTGGTAAGCTTCTCATCTGTAACACCCTAAAAATAGGGATAACAAAAATCCAAAAAACGGACATGCGGTATTTAAAATTGCCAAAGCAAGAGCCTCCTAAAAATGGGGAAAATACCCAAACCTGTTTAAATACAATCGTAATTAAACGGATAATAAATAACAACCAACTAATCTAATTTCTATAACCAGAAAAGAGATTACAATCAAGGGTGTCATTTATAGACCCAAAGGATTATCTACCAATAGTAAGTCCAAAAGCGATATTCCCAAATCTCTCACCCAAGCACTACGCCAGCTTAGGACCGATGCCGCTAAAACCTGAGATACACATCGACACCAAGCAAGTGTTAGGCCAAAAAGCCTAGTGAGTTGAACAATAATAAGCATGCATGAACAGTTACAATTCTTATCAGCGGTTAACCAGAGTTCAACAATGTGGAGTCAATAGGGGAGACCCATAGCACCAATCAAGTCCCACCCAAGAGTCGATATACCTTGATGCCCTTAACAAGGAACACCCCAAAGGTCCGGCCCACCCGAAGACTATCGCTCAGAAAATTCCCCGAGTGGCGGAGGTCTAGGCACATACCATCACAGTGGCACCCAAGACTATATCCTCCTAGTGTACTGACTTGGTTCGTCCACATAACTTTTATAAGGGGTCCTTTAGATATATTTCAATCCACATAATTCAATATCAACTATAGGTATAATATTACCACCTTATCCTTGTGATTGTCTAACAAAAGACCCAATGTAAATCATGCTCATAATGCATATAAACATATCACCAAAATGGTGTCCCAACTAGAATCATCATAATGCCCATATATGTATACATTTAACATATCAAGGTACCCACATTTTGTATCTATGAGACAAATCCCAAATAATGATACATATAACAATAATCATGGCAAATCACCCATATATATACATCTTCCAACTATTTTCATAAAGAAATCCCAAATAATTACACAAAATAGAATAATTCATGGGATGATACTTATAAAGCATATTTCTCACATAATCTCATGAAAATACCATCAAATACTTGAACCCGTAAGGATGAACATTTTGAGCAATTATGTGGTAATAACAACAAATAAGCAAATATGATGTGTATCCAGTTTTAACAAAAGTTTAGTAAACTCACCTTGTTAGATTTAGACTAAATCTAGATTTTACCCACTTAGAACTTTTCTTGAAGATCTTGATTCTTAAAATCAAATCTTCCAAAACCTAGATCCACAAGGTTCCAACCATAAATATACATATTCTACCATAAACAATCATTTCCCAAACCATATACATGGATACCTCAACTAATACCGAAACCCTAACTTCCATAACCGAAGAGAATAGATGATTACCTTAACCCAATCTTGAATTCACCAACCAAAACACTTCTAGTTCACCAAAATGATCACAAACCTTCAATCTATGAAAGGGAGAACAAGGGGTGGATGAAACCCTAGAATATTTTGAGAAAGAAGATGAATAGGGAGAGATGAGAAGCTTACCACCACAAAATGCTCTATTATACTTCAATAGACTTCCAATCTCTTGCTAGATCCTTGAAAAACTCTCAAAAACGAAACCGTAGCACTTTGAATCACCCAAATCGGAGCTAGGATGAAGGAGATATGAAGGAATGAAGTTTGGGGCTGAAAATCGCGATTTAAGCTCGATCCAGTGGATTTCGCGACTTGTGCCGCGACCTTAAGTCGCGGCATAAGTCGCCCGCTTCCCTGGTTTTCTTCTCAATACTGTTTTGGCCATAACTTCTTCGTTATAACTCTGTTTTTGCTCCGGAAAGAACCGTTGGAATCGTTATTGAATCCTTCATCCATCTAGACTATAAAATCAAGGATTCAAGTCCAAAATAAAAAATCTTATTTTTCCTTAATATCTCGGTTTCTGTATTAACTTGGATCGATATCTTTCGATAATCGGGGTGTTACAATCCTCCCAACCTTAAAAGAGATTTCGTCCTCGAAATCTGGAACCACCAAGCACCCAATATCACACTTGGAAATATTGATTGATTTATTATCCAAAAGGAATACCTTCATGAGACTTCACCTCATATACGTCCCGATTGCATCCCGGTTTAGGTTGTCGCTGCGTCTCTCATACCGCCATTACAAGCTAAATCTTAACATTCAATATATTTTGCCGATGTCAGGATGAATATTGAGTCCCTGATTAATCATTTTCTCAATCATTAAATCTCGGTTGCCTCCCAACCTTAGATTGTTCGTATTACCCCAAGAGTAACCTACAATCTTATTAAATATTTCCACCAAAAATACCCCAAATCAAACATTTCGTTTAGATACCTCTAACTACGACGTATCAAGGTCTCCTTGATAATCAATTTGTACTTAAAATCCACCTCGACGTTCTCACCAAATGTATCCAGTAAACATTACCACCAACTCCCACCATGCTCTCAAGCATTGACTTCCAAATCAACGAAAGTACTGACAATTATCAAAATACCAACGGTTGATTTCTTAATGATCAACATCTAATTTCCTTAAGTTTACCGCTCGTCCTGCAGACATACCAGATCTAACGAAAAATACATTGAAGCATACCAACAGTTATTGTCCTCAAAATAGAGTGTCGACACCTATCCTCAGAATGACCATTCTGCAACCGTGGGTATACTACCAAATATTTCCTTCCTGATTAGTAATGTCGATTCAAAGTTGACACCTACTCTTGGAAATAGTCACCCAAATCCAATATCCTTACCAGTCAACCATAACATCATCATTATTCACGAATACCCAACAATATAGTACACCGTCGACACATAACAGGTCGTCGTATCAAATTCCCATAATTCCAAAACCAACCATACCCGAGCAACCGAACACGATGTTAATCCGTAGGTTTAACGAAGCATAAAGATCGTCACTTAACTAACTGGGAGAAAGCACATGTCTAACACCTCAAACTTCGAGGACATCTTTTTATCCTTAATATCGACTTCTAACACGAGGGGGCTTACACCTATAGTCCAATGAGTTCAAGGTTTTTTCACACTACTATGCCAATTTGAAATTTATAAAACTCTCAAATACATAAGTTTTATAACAATTAAACGTGTGTGGAAATACAATATCTTGCATTCGATAGGTTTCAAGATTTGGTCACCAATGCCACACATATAAAACCATTTTCAAAACTCATTTGATCAGTACTTACTCTAATAAAACGATAACGAAATATGCGTAACAAAATTTTCAAACGGACTACCAGGGTCTTAGTATGCATCAGTTTATGCTATGCATATGAAAAATAACTTCCGTCCCATAACATATGCAATAAAAGTTTGTACAACTCACAAAAGAGGATTTCACAACTTCAACTTTAAAATCTTTTAATTTAACACAAAAAGTCGGAAGATAAAATTTCCAATAAGACCTATATATGTCCGATCATTTTCCAAATGTAACAACACAATAGGAACGTAAATAAATAAATAAATATATATGTATATATATTTTTATTCGCATTTCAAATTTAGGCCGCACCGATAAAACGTACTTGCCCAAAATTGTAATTACTACGACATGCAAACCGAAAATTCATTTCATGCATTGCGGAAAAACTCCTATCAGTAAAATCAATAACTGAAATATGTTCTGGGAAAAAGTTCTATCCGAAATACCATAAATCTTTCATACAAAGCTACAGAAGGGAAATTCACAAAATCGATCCTTAAAATTTCTGCAATTAACCATGAAATGTCATGAAATAAAACTTCTCATAGTGACTCGCATACATCGGTTTATTCTCCAAGATTTAGTAAAGACATATGCATGCGATTTGAACAATTGTAAGAGTAATTTAGTTTAATTCCAAACTGTATAAATAAAATGTTTGCAAAATCCAAGACCACATGCTCAATATCAAACTCTTAAAGTTTTCTCTCTTTTAGTCACAATGCGGCACGAAATAAGATTTCACAACAAAACTTGCATGCGACCGTTTATTTCACAAAGCTAGTAGATAGATATGTGTATGCACCCGGTTAAAACATGAAATAATTTATGTCATTTTCGAGTTCAAAGCCAAATATAAACATGCTCTCATCGTTCTAAAACATTGGCTAAAATACCATGACAGAAATTTCCAATAAGATATGCATACATGACCCAAAGTATAATTAACTAAAATCTCATTGCTGGTTGAGATGAACCATTTTTTTTAAAGGAACTCATATTCTTATGTTTTTAAAATGCTTCATAACACAATAATATGTATTTTCTGAAAAAGGTTTATAAGATCAAATACACGAAATGACACTTACGTCAATTGAACTCCAATTATATATGTAAAATCATCGAGGAAACATCTCAACATGATTTATTTACCAAAATCCCCAAAGATTCCAAAATGGATGACTCAACATGTTCATAAAACTAAACATTTCAAATAATCAAAACTTCCCATTGGTTGCAACAAAATGTTTTCCAAATGAACTCTTTCTCTTCATGTTTTCAAAACGACTCCTAGTTCAATGACACGAATTTTCCAACGGTTTATAAAATCGTATGCACCAAATGGACAATTAAATATAAAAAATACAGCGACCAATAACGGGGATACCCGTATCCGTTGAGAGCGGAAGAGCACGAAGTATGCTACTCCTACAACGTTCATCGTATGACACCTAACGACATGAAAGCCCAAGTGTCCCTACGAATCCTTGACAAGTTCCACCCAAGGGACGAGATACCTTGATGCCACAAAGGGCACCCGAAAGGCCCGGCACGTCCGAGGACTACTATTGAGGAAATTCCCCTACGGCAGAGATCTAGGCGCACACCCACAAAGTGTCGCCCAAGACTACCTCATCCTAGTGCCTACTTGTCAAGCTTCGGTCATAAAACATGAGTCCCGGAGTCCAACCCCGTACTACCCAATTGGCCATCCAATAAGACTGACTCACGTGCCTATGGATCCAATGCAACATAGCCAAAAAAAATACGCGACTACACATGAATGACAAAAGCACTTGAGCGTGTAACGATTATGCATATGCAATGAAATGCATTAAGATGTACGTCATAAATTGGATTCTACATCGAGCCATTAAAACCGGACAAATGTCCACAAGACTCTTTTAAGCCAACACCGAGCTAAACTGCTCAAAATCCCTTTGACCAATAATTATCGGTCCCCCAAATAATGAAATGTCTTTAAGCGACGTTTATAAAGACACATGCCTCAAAGACGTGATTAACCCGAAACTCAACACGTATTGGGACCAAAGAGTTTCAAAAGGGTTTATGAATGCAAATTCACAAAAATGCATACAACATGTAATAGACTTCATTTGTACCAAAATTACCAAAATGCTTAAGTCATGAAATGGACTCTATTTGTACAAAATCCCAAAATGCTATAATCATGCTACTACTTATCAAGATGTCCAAATTCCAAATATGAGTATTTTATGGAACTAAAATAAGCCAAGTATATCAAATATGAAAACTTATTAAAATACTCACACTTTGACAAATACCAAGTAAAATACGTTTTTACTTCAAAATACTCAAAACTTATCAGTAGTTAACCATTTCATGTAAAACACTTTAAAATAACCATTTTGGCATGTACACCGTTTTAACAAATCCACTCGAACTCACGCTCCTCGATTTCTATAGTTACACTATCGTCATCCAGATGCTCAACATCTTAAGGCAAGGCCACAGACTTCATAGGTTCACCTTACAATTTCACCTCGAATACATCGATTCAAAAGTCAATGGTTCTAATCCAACCAATTAATCCGACTCGAAACTGTCCACTTAATGCAATCACCCTACTTACCGTTACTCTAATAAACGAATAATAAAATCATCAACTTTTTCTAATGGTTACCCATCCAGAAACTTTCTTATTACTCCAACGGTCGACATACCCAGGCATTTCATACAAGCACGAGGATGAATAAGAAAGAAATTAACAGAATTGAACATGAAGGAAACGTACTACTACGTCTACCAAATATCATAACATTAGAAAACCAAACACAAGAGAACGTACTACTACCTTACCAATTGTCACAGTAACGGCATTTCAAGCACCATCATGTATAAATATCCTCATAATAACATTAGCTAGGTGAGATTATGAACATATAATACATAAGGGTTCTCGTTACCATCGCCACAACGCCTGATAACCATAGTTTCCGTCGACTCTAAGACTAAACCATCTTAGAAATTCTACCCATCTCGCAAATCACTGCCTAACGTACTCAGTCTAAGTCTAGACATCTTACATTCATGCCTAGTTCGCTTAAACTAGAGCTCTGATACCAACTTGTAACACCCTAAAAATAGGGATAACAAAAATCCGAAAAATGGACATGCGGTATTTAAAATTGCCAAAGCAAGAGCCTCCCAAAAATGGGGAAAATACCCAAACCTGTTTAAATACAATCGTAATTAAACGGATAATAAATAACAACCAACTAATCTAATTTCTATAACCAGAAAAGAGATTACAATCAAGGGTGTCATTTATAGACCCAAAGGATTCTCTACCAATAGTAAGTCCAAAAGCGATATTCCCAAATCTCTCACCCAAGCACTACGCCAGCTTAGGACCGCTGCCGCTAAAACCTGAGATACACATCGACACCAAGCAAGTGTTAGGCCAAAAAGCCTAGTGAGTTGAACAATAATAAGCATGCATGAACAGTTACAATTCTTATCAGCGGTTAACCAGAGTTCAACAATGTGGAGTCAATAGGGGAGACCCATAGCACCAATCAAGTCCCACCCAAGAGTCGATATACCTTGATGCCCTTAACAAGGAACACCCCAAAGGCCCGGCCCACCCGAAGACTATCGCTCAGAAAATTCCCCGAGTGGCGGAGGTCTAGGCACATACCATCACAGTGGCGCCCAAGACTATATCCTCCTAGTGTACTGACATGGTTCGTCCACATAACTTTTATAAGGGGTCCTTTAGATATATTTCAATCCACATAATTCAATACCAACTATAGGTATAATATTACCACCTTATCCTTGTGATTGTCTAACAAAAGACCCAATGTAAATCATGCTCATAATGCATATAAACATATCACCAAAATGGTGTCCCAACTAGAATCATCATAATGCCCATATATGTATACATTTAACATATCAAGGTACCCACATTTTGTATCTATGAGACAAATCCCAAATAATGATACATATAACAATAATCATGGCAAATCACCCATATATATACATCTTCCAACTATTTTCATAAAGAAATCCCAAATAATTACACAAAATAGAATAATTCATGGGATGATACTTATAAAGCATATTTCTCACATAATCTCATGAAAATACCATCAAATATTTGAACCCGTAAGGATGAACATTTTGAGCAATTATGTGGTAATAACAACAAATAAGCAAATATGATGTGTATCCAGTTTTAACAAAGGTTTAGTAAACTCACCTTGCTAGATTTAGACTAAATCTAGATTTTACCCACTTAGAACTTTTCTTGAAGATCTTGATTCTTCAAATCAAATCTTCCAAAACCTAGATCCACAAGGTTTCAACCATAAATATACATATTCTACCATAAACAATCATTTCCCAAACCATATACATGGATACCTCAACTAATATCGAAACCCTAACTTCCATAACCGAAGAGAATAGATGATTACCTTAACCCAATCTTGAATTCACCAACCAAAACACTTCTAGTTCACCAAAATGATCACAAACCTTCAATCTATGAAAGGGAGAACAAGGGGTGGATGAAACCCTAGAATATTTTGGGAAAGAAGATGAATAGGGAGAGATGAGAAGCTTACCACCACAAAATGCTCTATTATACTTCAATAGACTTCCAATTTCTTGCTAGATCCTTGAAAAGCTCTCAAAAACGAAACCGTAGCACTTTGAATCACCCAAATCGGAGCTAGGATGAAGGAGATATGAAGGAATTAAGTTTGGGGCTGAAAATCGCGATTTAAGCTCGATCCAGTGGATTTCGCGACTTGTGCCGCGACCTTAAGTCGCGGCATAAGTCGCCCGCTTCCCTGGTTTTCTTCTCGATACTGTTTTGGCCATAACTTCTTCGTTATATCTCCGTTTTTGCTCCGGAAAGAACCGTTGGACTCGTAATTGAATTCTTCATCCATCTAGACTATAAAATCAAGGATTCAAGTCCAAAATTAAAAATCTTATTTTTCCTTAATATCTCGGTTTCTGTATTAACTTGGATCGATATCTTTCGAAAATCGGGGTGTTACATCATCCCTCCCTTTTCATCTTCTTCCCCAAAGTTTTCTAGGGTTTCATCCACCCTTTGTGCTTTCTTTCATAGATTGGAGGTTTGTACCCATTTTGGTGAACTAGAAGTGTTTTGGTTGGTGGATTCAAGCTTGGATTAAGGTAATCTTCTATTCTCTTCATTTTTGGAAGGTAGGGTTTCGGTATTAGTTGAGGTACTCGTGTATAAGGTTGGGAAATGATTCTTTGTGGTTGATTTGATTATTTATGGTGGAAAATGTATATTTATGGTTGGAACCTTGTGGATCTAGGTTTTGGAAGATTTGGTTTGAAGAATCAAGTTTCTTCAAGGAAAGCTCTAAGTGGGAAAAATCTAGATTTAGCCTAAATCTAGCAGGGTGAGTTCAAGTTGATTTGTGAAAACGTTGTACATGCCAAAATGTCTATTTTAAAGTGTTTATGTGTCTACATGAAATTATCAAATGTTGTGTTATTTGCTAAACTTTGATTATTTGAAGTATTTAACTTTACAAACTTTGTATAATACCTACATTTGAGATTTTTGGGCATTTTGATAAATGTGTCACCAATGAATGAGTTTTGAGGTCTTATTGCATAAATAGATCTTCGGTCAAAGAAATACACTTTTAAATGCTTGTCGGGTCTTATGCATCATTCATGAAATGGAATATTTTATAAAGTATTACTTGCACTTTTATGTGAGGTACTTGAAAGAATGTTTATAGTCTCATTTTATGATTTTCATTCTTATCAGCAGTTAAATTTGGAAAACGCATATTTTGTGTTATGAGGCATTTGGAAGATATAAAAGTATAAGTTCATTTGGAAAATGGGTTGCCTCAACTAATGTTGAGTTTTGAACTAATCTTACTTTTAGTCGTGGTGTTTGCATATCCGTTGGTCGAGTGCGTTTTATCGTATTTTTATTTCATTTATCAATGAGTCAATGGTTTGCTAAGCATGCGGCTTGGCATTGTTATTTTGATGGGGGGGTTTTTTGTCCAGTTTTGGTAGCTCGACTTCGAGCCTTGGTGGCGATATTGGATGAGGGACTCGACATAAGGACCGTTCGCGGTTGAACTCAAAATCTTGTGGGTGTATGTTTAAAGCCACTGAGCCTGACATCCCTTGCGCTTGTATTTATTGTTCCGGTGTGGGACGACTAGTTTTCCACGTCGAGGCACGTTAGGTATCGGATGAGATGTAAGTCCTTCGTGCTGCACGTTAAGGTACCGGATGAGGTATAAGTCCTTCGTGCTCAAGTATTACGATATTGGATGAGGATCTCGACGTAGGAACCCGACGGGGTTGAACTCGAGTTTCCGTGGGTGTACGTTTAAAGTCACTGAGCCTGACATCCCTTGCGTGTACTTTTGTTTATATGACTAGTCATAACAACATAAAATGGGCTTACTTTGTGGACCGTCACATTTTATGGAATTGGGAATCCCCCGTCACCGAAAGGTGTTGTTTTTGGGTATTGAGTTTTATTATCTAAGTTTTCGGTGACGCTTTGTATATTTGGGTTTTACCCTTGATTTATGGGTTGAGTATTATGCCCCACCCGTGTTTTGGGTGTTTTGAGATATATGGTTTAACTGTATCTTCTTAAATGGAGAGTTCAATTTATATTTACGCTTCGAGTGTATTTTGAGTTAAAACTAATATATAAATGGGCGGCTTACATTGGTATCATTATCTTTGAAGCAGTTTGGTTTTGGAAAATGTCCAAACCGGTGTTCTTTGTCTAAATTGCATATTATTGTAAAATGAGTCGTTTTCTCTTGTAAGACGTATCATATTGAAGGACTATAACTTTGACCGCATCCTTTCTTTTTAAACGATTATTTTATTCATGTTGGAAAACTCTTGAGCTCACTAGGCGTTAAGCCTAACCTTTTTATTTGTCGGCATGTGCATCAGGTTTCAAGGTTGGGAGTTGGTTCTAGCAGTCCTATGAAGAGTAGAGCCTTAGTTAGATCCGGAAGTAAGTATTCAGCAAAGTCTTCCGCCTTATGGAGATAGTGACTATGCATGGGGTTTAGTAGCACCCGTACTTATCATGGACTTTTGTATATAATGAATGTTTGTAATGAGGTTAAATCTTAAATTGTGGTTGTAGATGATTCTTTTATTGGTGTATTTAGAAAATTTTAAATTAGTTGCTATTTCCAGAATTCAGGGTGTTACACGCATGCTGTATGGACGTTGCGGGTTGTATGTGATTATCACAATCATAAACCAACAATGTATATGGAGGGTCATTCTTATGCAATGTGATTGTCTGATGATAAGTCTCGTTTGGTGCAACAGTTGACAAGACTGAATGTGAAACCACGAGATATTTTGTCAACGCTAAAAGAACGAAACGAAGATAACGTGTCTTCTCTAAAAACTATATACCATGCTCGTCACAAGTTTCGCATGAGTGAGCAAGAAGATAGAAGCCCCATGCAAAATGTTATGCACATTTTGCAAACTAAGGGGTAAGATTTTGAGTATCGTTTAAACGATATTACTAACCAGTTGGAAGAATTGTTTTTCATTCATCCAACATCATTAAAGATGTGGCAATCATTTCCACATGTGGTGTTGATGGATGCTACATATAAAACAAACAAGTATAATCTACCATTTTTGGAAATTGTTCGTGTCACGTCTACAAATAAGACGTTTTCTATAGCGTTCACATTCATGCATAACGAAAAGACAAGCAACTATACGTGGGCGTTGACTTGTCTAAAATTGATTATTAATGGATCTTTCTGCCCTCGTGTTATCGTCACCGATAGAGATCTGGCGTTGATGAAAGCGTTCGAAGAACTATTTCCACAAAGTAATCATTTACTTTGTAGGTGGCATATATTCAATGATATAATGAAACATTGTCGGCCTCGTATCAGATCGCAGAAGACTTGGGGTTCTTTTCAAGCAAAATGGAAAAATTTAGTTGAATCTCCAACATACACTGCATACATGCAAAATTATGCAAACCTCCAGGCATTATTGTTCGAATGTCCAGGTATCATTCATATATATTTTGAAGTCATGATTTGTTTAGCAAAAACCATTCATTCTATTACACTCATTTGATTTTCATTTTTCTTCGCCTTGTAGATGTTTTTCCCTATCTTCGTAGTGTTTGGCTAGACAAATATGCAGACAGATTTGGGTCAATGTGGACCAATAAACATATCAATTTTGGAAATTCAACAACAAATAGAGTGGAGAGCCAACACGCCAAGTTGAAAAAACATCTAGATTCAAGGAAATGTGATCTAGACAAATTCATACATGTCATTGAAAAAGTTGTAAAGTCACAAGACACGGCTATCAAAGAAAGTCTTGAAAGATGCACAATCATTCGCAAGCCAAAATTCAACAAATCGTTGTTCCAGCAACTACAGAGTTTTGTTTCAGAGTATGCTATGGATAAAATTTTAGAAGAGCTTCATCGATCAAAGGGAATTGTCTTAACTCCAGAGAACTGTGGTTGTCAACTGCGTACGTGTTTTGGGTTACCGTGTGCGCACGAACTTGCGATATACGTCGGTGCATATATGTTTAATCTACAAGATTGAATTGATATTTATATATATCTACATTTAATTGAAATTGATATTCATGCCATTATTACTTATTAATGATATTCTATTATTTTGACTGCAGATATGCCCATTCCATTAGAGTCGGTTGATGCATTTTGGAAAAAGCTTGATTTGTCGCCTTCCATATCTGTGGAATATGGTGATCTTAATTGTGATCATGATATGCAAAGGTTTAAATAAATATTCAACAATCAACCGGATCATGGCAAATCCAGGTTTTTAAGAAAGTTGAGGGGGATAATGGATCCATCAAAAATCTTGATCGGTGAACCTTCGGTCAAGAAGAACACTCGTGGACGCCCAAAAGTGAAGCGTGTTCATCATCAAACTCAAGTTCCTCACATATATAGTTGTTCGGACTTGGATCAAGAACTGCCTAGACATAGTTCATTCTTCATGGACTTGAACGAGGAACCACCTAGGCATAACTCATCCTTCATGGACTTGAACGAGGAACCACCTAGGCATAGCTCATCCTTCATGGACTTGAACGAGGAACCACCTAGGCATAGCTTCATGGACTTGAACGAGGAACCAATAAGCCAATGTTCACACCAGATTGACTTAAACGAGATACTGCCGGAGGGACATAGTTTATTGTTGAATCAAATTCCAGAAATCTTTCATCCATACATCACGAATATACAAGATGTAAGGGGTGATGGGAATTGTGGTTTCCTATCAATAGTTGTTTGTCTCGTGTATGGCGAAGACCAATGGCCCTATGTTCGTCATGAATTTTTAGATGAGTTAATGAGTTCATATGCGGCATACTTTGGAGTTTTCTATGGAATCGATGAAATACTTACTTCGTTGTCTTTTTGGGAATCGCCAGCACTAGAGCAACACTGGATGACTATGCCTGAGACAGGTATATTGATAGCCAACAGGTTTGGTGTGATCTTTCACCTTTTAACCAATGGAGGTTGTATGACTTGTTTTCCTCTCTGGAAAGGTCCCGAAGAGTTTCAATACCATCGGGTCCTTACAATTTCACACGTAAACAACAATCATTATGTGATGGTCCAGTTAGAAGGAGAGTACCCAATGCCTCTCATTTCAGCATTATGGACCCGTAACAAAATCCCGTCAGCAGCTGGATGGCAAACCATATATATGTCACGTCTAGAATTCTATAAGCAACTCAAACCAATTCAAAAAACTTTTGTAAATATAGTGGATTAGTTTTTAAAAATTAATTTTGGACTTTGTAAAATGTATTTTTCTTCTTATAACAATTAAATCAAAAAATATTCAATATTGGACTCATTTCGAAGGTATTGACAAGACGATTATAATGGTGTAACTTGTTAAAATAAAAAATTATTTTTTAACGTATATTAGTTAATATACGCTTATATGTGTTAATATAATAAAATTTTAAAATGTAAAATATAAAACCAAAAGGTATAAAGTAAATCAACAAAAAGAGTTCAGGGACCAAAATTGTAAATATAATTAAAAAAACAAAAAAAGGAACGGTTGTGAGGAGGGATGGGATAGTGAATACTTGGTTTTCCGATCCAATTGCACCCTAGGCATATAGACTAGGGTGCATATGGCAACACCCTTAAGAATATAGACAAGTAATCAACAAAATACCCAAATAAAAAATTTCAAACCGAAGTAAAATCCCTGTCACAAAAAGTCTAAAATCCTTAAGCAATAAACAACTAAACACGTATTTTAATTCCATTATCATTTAAGAATATAGTCAAATAATCAACAAACAATCCAAGTAAACAATTTCAAACTCAACTAAAATCCCTAATCCAATCCCATGAACATTTAAGAATATGGTCAAGTAATCATAAAAACTCAACTAAACATTTTTAAACCCATGAATGTAGCATACAACTATCATTGAAACTGAAAACTTAAGATAAATATTTGAAAAAACCTGTGACTTGGGGGCTGTGTCTGTGAAAGTGGGATTATTTGATGAAGATAAAGTCAAAATTACAGGTTCATCTGGATTTGGGTCATGTTGACGGTGCTCAGTCATGGCGTGATAAATGATAGCCCTGCTGTGAATCGTCCCTGCTTCGATCTTCAAAATTCACCGATAACTTACTGTATATCGTCCCTGTCTTCCTTCGAAGTTGGCTGAAATCTGGAAACTAGGTCACACGATTTACTGATCGAGTTCGAGTGTGGTTTTGAAATGGGAATGGATTATGGAGAAAGGAACTTACGTTGTGTTCTCTAATCTGAGAAAAAGAAAAGAAAAGAAATTGATGGAAAATAAAGGGAGAGAAAAGGAAGGAAAGGAAAATAACTTTTTTATTTGTGTTCTCGAAATGGAAGGAAAAGGAAGAAAATGAAGGGAAAAGAAAATAGTTTTTCATGTTCTTGAACAGGAGAAAAAGGAAAGGAAAATGTCAATTTTACAAATATACCCTTATAAAATATATTCTTTATAATGAAAGATTGGGTAGTTTTATAATTTCAATAATTTCAGTAATTTTTTAAAATTGTTTTAATTTATTTCCTTTCCTTTCCTTACGTTTCATCCCACATTTGGGGGGAATGCTATCAATTTTTTCCTTCCATTTCTTTTCCTTTCTATCCTAAAAAAGTTTCGAGAACACGAGTTTTTTTTACTTTCCTCCCCTTTCTCTCCCTTTCCTTTCCTTTCCTTCGTTAAATGAGTTTCGAGAACACAACGTTAAAGTGGGAAGCAGGAAGCGGCCTGAAGGCCTGGACTGGATTGGACTGGACTGGACTGGTCTCATGCTTAAATTTATATTATTGGACTCAAGGATTAAAGCAACAGGGCCCAAATATTAAAAAAAATAAAGTGTTAAAAAGATTATAGAATTTTATTTTTATTTTTTCTTATTTTAATATTATACTTTTAAATTATTTTTTATTAAAATATTATACTTCGAAAATCTACCAGTTATATGAATGGACAACATATTAGTTTGAATCTCAGTTACATGGGCGTAAATTATATACATACCCCCTCCTACCAAAACCTATAATTTTTTTCATTACCCTCTCAAAACTAAAAACATAAAATAGCACTCAAAACAATAAACTAAATTTTCACCTTTAACCTTTTTTATAATTTCAGTTTTAGACATTATAATTTTTTGATTTTATTATTTAACTCTTTTGATATTTCTCTATTACTTCTCTTAGGTAGCGTTTGATACGCAGACATGATTGGACATGACTGAACTGGACATGGCAATAGGGTAGGACTGACAGGACTGGACTAAACAAATGTTTGTCTGGTGTTTGGTACGACTAGGACTGAACATGACAGAAATAGACAACTTCCCCCAAAAGTTATTTGATGATTATATATATATATATATATATATATATATATATATATATATATAATACTTATAATTAACTCAAATACAATAAATAATTTAATAATTTAATTTATAAATATTTTTACACAATTTTTATATACATAAATAAATACATATATAATTGTACCAAATTTGAATGAATTTTTTTGATAAAAATGATATAGTTTGAAAAAACTGGATTCATACAAAGGAGAAATTATATTTTATTTGGTTTGGAAGATTCTTATCAAATGGCGAAGGTGGTGTTGGTTATGGTGGATGTGGAGGTGGTGGTGGCCGACAGTACTAGTGGTGGTGGAGATGACCGATGGTGGTTATGAAGGACGTTGAGATGGTAGATAGTGATAATGGTGGCCGATGGTGGTAGTGGTAGCTGATGGTGGTGGTTATGATAGAGGTGAGGTGGCCCATGGTGGTAAAGGTGGTGGCAATGAACGTTGGTGATCGGTGGCTGATGGTGGTTATGGAGGTGGCGGAGGAGGTTGTTGTAATAGAGGAGAAGGTAGAGGTGACCAGCGGTTGTAGTGGTGGTGGCGATGGACGGTGGTGGTCGATGGTGGTTGTAGAGGTGACGATGGGCGGTGGTGGTCTGTAGCAGACGACGGTTGTGGAGGTGGCTATGGACGGTGGTGGTCGGTGGTCGTCGGCGGTTCTAGAGGTGGCAATGGACGGTGGTGGTAGGTGGTCGACGATGATTGTGGAGGTGGCGACGGATGATCGTGGTCGGTGGCTGACGGCGATTGTGGAAGTGGCGACAGACGGTGGTGGAGGAGGTTGTTGTAGTAGAGGTGGCCGACGGTGGCTATCGGTGGCCGACGGTGGCTATCGGTGGTGGCGGCAGCGGCGACTAGCGATGGTTACTAGTAAAACAAATACTATATTAAGGTTATATATCAAACGAGGGTTAATTAATAATATTTTAGTTTCTGTCTCATTCTTGTCCCATCTTGTTCCACCTGTTTTGGTGGAACAAGAAAAAGCCTTTTTTGTCCCATGTCCCACCTTGTTGTCCCAGGTCTTGCCCCTGTCCCATATCGCACCAAACGTGGGGCAGTGAGTTCTTGTCCTGTCTCATGTCACGTCAAACGTGGGACAATGAGTTTTGTCTCATCCTGTCCTGTCATGTCTCATATGTACCAAACGCAACTATACTTTTGTATGTTATATGTTATACCTTAATCATACTAATTAATTAATAATATATCAATTAAAATTCATTTTTATAATACTACAAATTTAATTATATTTTTAGTGTTAAAACAAATAAAAATTAATATTTATAAAGTTATTATTTTATTAGTTGTATTATTTTCTTTTTAAATTTCAACTAATCATTATTTTATAAAATAAAAGATATTATCAGAGATAAAATAACATTTATGGTATTATCAACAAGAGGGATAATCATTTAGAAACCTTCTAAATGTTACAAACTATACAAACCCATCTAGCCATCCAAATTTTTGATCAACAGTTGAGAAATTTTAGGACTTAAATTAATTTAAAAAATAGGGAGAAAATAGGGAAAGGGTAGTTTAGAAATAGTTTTAGTTATTTTAAATTTTAAATTAAATTTTATTAGTTAATTTGAATTATCTAATTATGGTTACAAGATATCCTTAATTTTCTCCATATTTATCTCTCATTCTATCTAAAAAATAATACGGCCACCACCATCATCATCTCCATCGTCATCACTACGCCGACGACTGAGAACCACCGCGGTTCTCCACTACTCCATCCGGCAGGAGCCTCCTTCGCCACCTCACGTATCGTGACCTCCTCCCCCGAATCTCCGACGAGTTTATGAAATTTCAAGTTCATACAATGTTTGTTCGAGCTTCATAAACTGTTTTTTTGAAATTTTATAGTTTCATATATTTTCATAAACTGTTTCATATATTTTTCTCCATATGAATAATCATATTTTAAAGTTTCATATATTTTTCTGTCATATGAATATTCAGATTTTTTCGAAATAATCATATATTTTTTAAGTTTCATATATTTTTCTTCTATATGAATAATAAGATTTTTAAGTTTCATACATTTATCCAATATGAATGATTAGATGATTAGACGTGAAAATTTCAAAAAAACATTTTATGAAAGAAACCAAAAAAACTTGAAACTTTCGAAAAAACAGTTTATATATGAAAATCGAAAAAATTATGAAACTTGCCGGAAATGGGGAGGTCGCCGGAGTGGGAGGACGTCACCGAAAGTGGATGGTGACGGTGGATCGTGAGTGTGTGTGTGTGTGTGAGAGAGAGAGAGAGAGATGGAGAGATAATTAAAGAATTTATTTTTTTTCTAAAATTACGAAATTTGTAAAAAGACATAAATGCCCTGGTTTGTATTGTTTGTAACCTTTAGAAGGTTTGCAAATGAAGATGACTCTTATCAACAATTTATATATATATATATATATATATATATATATATATATAGAGAGAGAGAGAGAGAGAGAGAGAGAGAGAGAGACTCCGTCAAATACAAACATCTCAAAGGTTACAACAACCAATGCAAACTATTTATGACCGTAGATGCATTTGATCAAGGATTGTAACTATTTGACGTCTGTAAAGATCAAAATTAGGTAACTGCTATGAATAATTAAATGGAGGCTTTTTATAGAAATGGTACATGGATAGTTAATTACTAATCTTCCTTCGGGAGTAAAACCTATAAGTTATTGTGGATTTATAAGATTAAGTATAAGTCATCTGGTGAAATTGAAAGGTATAAAGCTAGGTTAGATGCTAAAATGTTATAGTAAGAGAGACTTTTTTTCCTTTAATTAAAATGGTTACTGTAAGGTGTGTTACTAATCTTTCTGTTCAGAATGATTGACCTTTGGTCAATTGGATTTTCTAATAATGCCTTTCTTATATAGTGATCTGTCTAAAGAAGTTTATATGTCATTACCAAGGTTATTTTTCTATCGATGATGAAAAAGTGTGTAAGCTGGTTAAATCTTGTATAGATTGAAACAAGCACCTAGGTAATGGTATGAAAAATTGTCTAAATGTCTTTTTAAGTTCGGTTTTATTGAAAGTTGTAGTGACTAGTCATTGTTTATTTTAGCTATTGAATCTGTTTTTTTTTTCTTTCTTTTAATTCTTTTGGTTTATGTGGATGATATTTGTTTTGACTGGGAATAATGTTGTTGAAATCAACAGAGTTAAAGTGTAACACCCTGAAAATCAAGGTGGAATAAAACTGCGGAAATATAGGTAACATGACATAGCATTTGGTATAAACCTCCCAAAAAGGGGTAAAGTACTAAACCTTTACAAAAACCTGAGAGTAACTATGGAAATCAACAACAAACTAATCTAAATACATTTATCTAGATTACATCGGTTGTCGACCCAAAATCACCAAAAAATGGGACTTAAACAATGCCCAACATTGACTACTAGTCATTCCAAAAATGCCTCTAAGACATGCTCGTCACTCACGACCTTGGCACTCCACCGCTAAGGGAACCTGTTATACATATCATTTGAGAAAAAATGTTAGGCTTAAAGCCTAGTGAGAACATACAGTTTATAGAATTCAAGAGATATAAACATTTGTAACATAGATAAATCTTTACAAAACTTTTAGTTTACAAAAGAAGATCTTTATCAAGAAAGGACAATCGGTCCAAAAGTTCATCTCGCGATGACGGGGGATACCCGATTTACCAAGGGTGGTGACGGAACACAAAAGTAGGCCACGACCCGAGTTGTGAGCTAAATACTTGTAATCCATGGCCACGAACACTTCGGAACGTACTAAGATGTGAGGGAGGGCCCCCGAGGAAACCAAGTCATACTCGTTCACTAGGACTACATTTGATCCATGACTAGTAACCGATCTCACATAACCGTACCATAAAGGCCCCCGAGGATCAAATGCATCCATAGCTACAAAATGGGGAAAAGACATCCCAATAATATAAGTCGACTCAAAACCTAGAGATCCACTAGTAATAGTCTAAACTTGTCACAATAACACGAGTGACTAACCAAAGCTAAACGTATAGCATCCAAAAACATTTATAACCAAAATGTCTTTTTCAAGTTGAACTGCTGATAAGAATGAAAATCATAAAATGAGTTTATATACATTCTTTCAAGTAAATCACAAAAATGTGCAAGTAAATCTCCATTTTACTTACAATAAGGTCAAACTTTTTACATGTCAAGAAAATGATTAGGAACCCTAAAATATCCCAAAAACTCAAGTTAGGTCAAAATGCCATAAACTTAGATCCAAAACCATAGAGATATATAGGAGCTAAAAAATGTAACATTTGATATGTATAAAGTTTGTAAAATGATAGTAGAAACTCACCAAGTAGGTTTTAGAAGAAAACCCAAAAAACTAGATCTTGACCTTTGGAGAAGATGACAATGGAGGTGGTGTTGAAGCTTCCAAACCGAAATTACGAAACCTTGGATGGAAACCTTGGATGGAAACCTTGGAGGTGGTGAAGAGACCGGGTCAATTACGACCGGTTTTTTGGGAAATTACGGCATGGATCGAACCGCTGGTTTTTTGATAGAACCGGTTGAACCGGTCTTATTGAACCGGTAAAAACCCGGGTTGACCCGGTTAAAAAATCTATTTTTTATGTGACATTAATATTTTTTTGATTTGATATTGTAGAAAGTGATCATGTTGTTGATGACCATGAAGTTGAGAGTGAATTTCAATCACTAAGCGATCGTGAGCTTGATACATTTAACACTCCAATGTCTCAAGATCCATGATTTGGTTTGAACGTTATGTTTCGTTTTGATGTATTGGGATTGATGAAAAACTTATGCTTATATATGTGTGCTTTTTATGTTTTTGGATTGATGTAAAACTTGTTGTTATGTGTATTTTTAATGTTTTAACTTGTGGACATCAAATTCTTGGTTATATATATATATATATGTATGTATGTATGTATGTATGTATGTATGTAGGAAAAGGAAAAATACATAGAATTTATTGAAACACCCGGTTTGAAATGGTTGAACCATGACCCGGTCACCACACCAGGTCAACCAAAAAACCGGTTTTTAAAACATTGCTCCTATGGACGTGAATTTGGTTGTAGCTGATTCTACTGGTTCTTCTTCTTATGATCCTCCCTTATCTATTTTTCTAGGTAGATTGATATATTTGCTTGCCACTCGGCCAAATATTGATTTTTCTGTTCACTATTTAAGTCAGTCCATGCATTCACCTCAACGCTCTCATCTTAATCTTGCTCTTCGCATTTTAAGGTATTTGAAGTTATCCCCAGATAAGGGTGTTAATTTTTCAAAGTCTGTTGAGTTTAAGTTAAATGCATTTGTGGATGCTCATTAGGGTAAATGTCTTTCGACTAGAAGATTTGTAGGATATTGTTTGTTTCTGGGAGGTTGTTTGATCTCTTGCAGAAGTAAAAAGTACAATATTGTATCTCGGTAAAGGTTCTAAATGGCGTAAGGCGTGGCGTGGCGGCGAGGCCAAGCCTCAAGCCTTAGGAGCCATGGCGTTTTCAAGGCGTGATTTATGGCATCAAATTTCTAATTCATATATAATATTATATTTAAAAACGTATGTTTTGTGGTGTTACTCACTGAGTCAATAGTAATAAGCAAGTTAAATTAAATTATATATTAAAAACTTGCAAACAAGACATGAAAAACGTAAAGAAAAATATAATATTTCATTACGATAATTATGCATTAGGCCATGGTCTTAACGTGGCGTGACACACAAGCCTTGGTGCCATGGCGCGCCATGGCGGCTGTGCGGCGAGTTTTTTAGAACATTGATCTCGGTCTGCTGCTGAGTCGGAATATCGTGCTATGGTTTCGGCCACATGTGAAATTATTTGGGTTCTTAGTATTTTTTTTATGATTTAATTTTAGATTAACTTCATGTAAATTCATATTGTGATAACAAGTCTGCTATACAAAAATTGTTAATAATCCAGTATTTCATGAAAGAACTAAACAAATAGAAATTGATATACATCAAGTTAGTGAAAAAAAATCTCATTTGGGTTGTTAAAAATTGTGAAAAATATTTCTTTTGAACAACCTGCTGATATTTTCACAAAATCTTTAGGTGTAAATCATCATAATTACTTATGTTTTAAGTTGAACATGTTTGACTTGTTCAAGTGTCAACATTGAGGGAGGGTGTTAAAACTAGTTTTATTGTAACAATCTTGACACAATCTGACTTAATTGGTTTTCTGAATTAAGTTGGTTATTTATTGAAGGTTTTAATGTTGAAAGAGCAGAATGGTAGATTCAAGGAAAGTAAAAGAGTTGTGCTAATAGAAGGTGCTGAAGTTGATTTCACGGAGGACAATTTCTATGTTTTCATGCATGATTCATATATCACTACACCAAATATCACTTAGGCAACAAATGAAAAATGTTGCTTAAGAGGGGTTTATATGTTGCCTAAGGCTTAGGCAACATGCCTATGTTGCCTAAGCAATGTTGCCTTATCAATGTGGCATAAGAACTTAGGCAACATAGGCAAACAACGTATGTTGCCTAAGCGGACTCCTTAAGCAACACACTAAGCAACACACAACAGGTTATGTTGCCTATGAAAAAAAATATGTTGCACCCACCAAACACTAACCTACATTAGATTTATGCATGTGTTGCCTAAGATATCAACTTAGACAACATACTATATTTGCATATGTTGCCTTACACATTTTTTTTTAAAAAAAATCAAATTTTCTTATTAATTAGAATTTTATCAAATAACAAATAATATTACAAATTACATACGTTCAAAAAAACTAATATACTACTTCAAATGACCAAATACAAGCTCTTCAAATGTCATCCCATCATAACAAACTCGTTGGTTTGAATCACAAAAACGACCAACTTTCTTTTTGAACTAGTCCCTTCATCTCTCCACTCTTTCTGAAATCAAAAAACCTAATGTGAGACGGCGTTTTGATGCATCACAAAATCATATCAGAAATCACGAAATCTAAGAACAAGAGGGAATATGTTTGCTACAACAGCTTTAACATTAGCAAAAAATTCATTGTTAGGGTAGGACAACATCGATATAATGCTCAAGACTATGCTCTCTACCTGCAAGTATTGCGTTTTCAATCAACAAATACAAAAACTTCAAACACATAAAACAGAAATATATTAAGCTCAACTATTGGTTAGATGGTTGAAAATCCATCGTTAGATGACGAGTTGAATCTAACTGATAGAATAGGTCTTGTACCTACAACATCGAAATAAAAGTTAGAAAGAAACTAAAATCAATCCTCATTAGTGACTAAAATCAATTCGAGGACATATATAGATACAACATTAAGGGGATGTTTACCAAATTTTCTATTAAGTTCTGCATGGATAAATTTATCTGTCTAGATAAATTTGTAAGAAAACAAAACCCGGAACTTCAAAAACAAAACAAAAATTCAGGAAAATGGAAATCGAACTTCAGAAACTAAAAAACCGAAAACAAAATCTGGAACTTCACAAACGAAAACGAAAATGAATTCGAACTTGAAAAACTTCATAAATCAAACGAAAAGTGGAACTTTGAAAACGAAATCAAAATCAAACAATACCTGGAACTTCAAAAACGAAGGTGAAATAGAAATTGAACCTGCAGAACGAACGAATTTCTTGAACGAACCTGCAGAACCTGTTAACAGAAAATTGGAACTTTGAAAATGTAGACATGTTAACAGAACGAAATTCTTGAACGAACCTGCATAACCTGCAGAACCAAATCGAATGAATCAAATCGAATCTAGTCGAATAGAACCAAATCGGACCTACAGAGAGTTCGACGGTGTCAGTTCAGGTGGTGGCTCGTGGTGGCGATGGTGGTTGCTCGTGGTGGCGATGTAGGTGGTTGTTGTTCGATCGAGAGAGAAAGAGAGTTCGATCGATGGCTGTTGTTCGATCGAGAGAGAAAGAGAGCTCGTGGTGGCGATAGATAGAAAGAGAGTTCGACCGGTGTTGTGGCTGGTGGTGGCGCGTCTGGTGGCTGGTCGATACTAGAAACAGGGAGGGGGTGTTTTTTAACCTAATTTTTGGGGGATAGGGGGAAGAACGTGAAATAGAAAAAAGAGGGGGAAGGGATGGCGGGTCATTTGTTTTTGTCAAATTTTGAGTTTTCTTAAAAGCTTTGATTTGTTTTTTTAATTTAAAATAAATAATTTTTTAGATAATAAATATTTTTATGTTAAAAAAATTATTTTAAATGTTTATATTCAATATCTATATATATCTATATCTATACTATATTATAAAGCACGGATACAAAACTCTTAGATACAAATTATTAGGCACAAGGTACCATTATTTTATGCAAAATTTTAAAAATCTCTTAATTTACAAGTATCAAAGCACAAGATACATATTACTACTGCATGCTTCTAACACCCACCAATTTGGTATGAGAAATGGAGGCACATTAGGATGATGTGTACCAGATAGAGTTATTAGTCTTCATGAGCTATTAGTCTTCCTGGGTTTAAGTCCAATAGAGTTGAATGAAGGTTAGTAGATCCATTAAGGCCCAATGAAACTCTTTAAAGCCCAATAGAACCCCTTAAACCCGATAGATTCATTAACGCCCAATGAAACATTTAAAACCCAATAGAACCCTTTAAAGTCCGAAAGATCAGTTAAGGCCCAATGAAAACCTTTAAAGGCCAATAGAACTGATTAAAGTTCGGTAGAATTAATTAAGCCCTAATAGATCCATTAAGACCAAATAAAACCCTTTAAGTCCCGATAGATCCATTAAGGCCCAATGAAACCCTTTACAGCCCAATAGAACCCTTTAAAGTCTGATAGATCCATTAAGGCCCAATGAAACCCTTTAAAGCCCGAAAGATCAGTTAAGGCCCAATGAAAACCTTTAAAACCCAATAGAACCTCTTAAAGCCCGATAGATCCGTTAAGGCCCAATGAAAACCTTTAAAGGCCAATTGAACCGATTAAAGTTCGGTAGAATTAATTAAACCCCAATAGATTCATTAAAACCCAATAGAACCCTTTAAAGTCCGATAGATCCATTAAGGCCCAATGAAACTCTTTAAAGCCCGAAAGATCAGTTAAAGCCCAATGAAAACCTTTAAAGGCCAATATAACCGATTAAACCTTTCATGACTTATTATAGCGTAATAACACCAAAGCTTAGTAAGAACCAATATATACCAACAAAACCTATCATGACTTATTGAGGCCCAATAACACTGATAGTGACTTAATACGTGTTTGTCTGCAAATATGTACTACATATATGCATGTAATGTGTATTGGGATCAAATTGATCCTTTAAAGCCCAATCGATTTGTGTGGATCCGTTAAAAGCCTAACTGATCCGTTAAAGCCCAAATGAATTCAGTAAAACCGAAATGGAACCATTAAAGCCCAAGTGGATCCATTAAAGCCTAAATGGATCCATTAAAGCCCAACCGATACATTAAATCCCAATTGATCCGTTAAAGCCCAAGTGGATACATTGAAATCCAATCGATCCATTAAAGTCCAACTTGATCCATTAAATCCTAATTGGGTTCATTAAAGCCCAAGTGGATCCATTAAAGCCTAAATGGATCCATTAAATCCAACTGATACATTAAAGCCCAAGTTGATGTTGAATATTTTTGAAGACTTGAAGGTTAGATTTGTACGATTTTATTCGGCGTGGTCTCGCAGACAGATCTGAACTATGACTAAGATAGAAGAACTTGAGAATTGATAGAAAAGACGAGCTGCTAAAAGTTTAAAATCATAAAAAAAAAAAGAAGAAGTAAAAACGTACAAGTTTTAGTCAGGTTGGTCGGGTTACTTTGGGCCTAACTCGTTTCCAACCCAATAGATGCGGTTTGATTTAAAAAAAACATTATACAAGTTATTACATTTTCAATTATCTATATTTATTTATATTTTTGACCTTAGGCAACATAGAAACAAGAAAATATGTTGCCTAAGATAACTTTCATTGATTTAAAAAAAACATTATACAAGTTATTAAATTTTCGACTACCTATATTTAGTTATATTTTTGACCTTAGGCAACATAGAAACAAGAAAATATGTTGCCTAAGATAACTTTCATTGATTTTAAAAAAACATTATACAAATTATTAAATTTTCGACTACCTATATTTAGTTATATTTTTGACCTTAGGCAACATAGAAACAAGAAAATATGTTGCATAAGATAACTTTCATTGATTTAAAAAAAAACATTATACAAGTTATTACATTTTCAACTACCTATATTTATTTATATTTTTGACCTTAGACAACATAGAAACAAAAAAATATGTTGCCTAAGATAACTTTCATTGATTTAAAAAAAAACATTATATAAGTTATTAAATTTTCGATTACCTATATTTATTTATATTTTTGACCTTGCGCAACATAGAAACAAGAAAATATGTTGCCTAAGATAATTTTCATTTATTAAAAAAAAAATTATAAAACTAAGGCAACATAAGGGAAAATGTTGCTTAAGATAGTTGAGGCAACATATAATTATTCATATGTTGCATAAGGTCTGACTTAGGCAACATAGAATTACATGTTGCCTAAGAGAAAACTTAGGCAACATATATTAGCCTTTGTTGCCTAAGCTGCTCTTAAGCAACATAGCCAATTAGCATATGTTGTCTAAGACAACATTTGGTGTAGTGTATAAATGTGTTGTTTTCTTCATTTGAGCGAACACTACATTTTTTCACGCTTTAAAATTTCCTTTGATAATATAACTTTCTTTATCTTTCTATGAAAAGTTAGATTTTCAATCTTTTATAGATTAATCTTCAAGAGCGATTTCAACAAAGCAATGATCCACATATTTTCCATATCCCTCGTGATATTACGAGTCTTAACTAGAATGAAGATTCAGTAGCAATTTACTATACAAAGCTCAAGTTATTGATCGAGGAACTCAATCAATATCGTCTAACTTATGCTTGTAGACAGAATGATTGTGAAGCAATTAGGAGGATTAATTCAAATTTCCAATCAGAACACATCATGAATTCTTATGGGGCTAAACACTTCTTTATGGACCCCATATTTCTTATTAACAAAGTTTTTGCGTTAATAGTCCAAGAAGAGAAGTAGAGGAAGGTCTAACAGGTTTGGAGCCATCTCATCAATGATTTTTCACTGCTTAAGCACACATAAATCAACGTACGTAATTAGGCCAATACATACAAAGAAGGAAGTAAATATTGTCCATATTGCACTTATTGCGAATTCCACAACAGAGAATGTTATAAAACTTAATGAATATACACCAGGTTTTAAGAGTAGACAAAGAAATGAAACCCTTACTCCCGTTAATGTTCTTTGAATGCACATATCGAAATTGTTTGTCACATCATACGTGAAAAGGTTATTTATCGTATAAACGGATGATGGACATTCAATCACATCACTAGCTTCTTAATCTTTTAACTAAAGGCCCCGTTTACTAACCTCTAACCGACCTCTTATCAGGTAAGAGGTATTACCTGATCAGTAAGAGATGAGTTGTTTACATGTACAAAATAATCCTCTTATTGTTACCACAGTCAGAGTTATGACCAACTCATACTATGGTCAACAATCCCTTTTCCTTATATATACATCCTTTAATTCAACAAATATGACATAAAATAACATCTAAAAATATGCTAGATTTTAATCCAAAACACTTTGTGATTCATTTAGGGGTTGTTGGTTTTTTAAGAAAAAAAACTCTGGCTCTTAAGTTTGAATCGTTCACACATTTTTATATTTAGACTCTTGGTTTTTTTCTAGTTTTCAAAACCTCTTAACTCTTAAATACGCCTGAAATAAGAAGTGGTGACCTAACTTCTTAAAACCTCTTATCGCCATCTCAGTTCATATGCTCTTCTTTGGGGATGTTTGTTTACCTCTTAATGGTTCCATTAAGAGACAACCTCTGAATCGCTAAGAGGTGAATCATGTTTGGCAAAAAAAAATGGCTTTTTCTTAATGGTCCCAAAACCCACCGGTTGATTTTGTATCTTGGCCCTCCCTTAATAACCATTTAGAGCCCTAATTTCATTCCGAATAATTAGCAAACAAACGTATTTCATTTTGCACTATATCATAAGAGCCTCTTAAATCATTTTGACCACTTAATCATTATGCACCAAACTATTCAGCAACTGTCAAACAACCCCTTTCTCTCAAGACGCCTCCATACGTTACAGAAACATACAGTCTTGTTGATTTAGATTTCAGACTCCCTTTTATTAATCAGAAGTAAAATAAGACTTCAGACTTCAGGCCTCTTAAAAAACAAACGACACATTAATATGATAAAATTAAGTTAGATCGAATTTGAAAGTAGTTTAAATCTAACTACAATATCTCATAAACTAAATCAAGTTCTTCTGATCGATAATTGATTTTGAAGGACAAAGACTAGGTTTAATTATGAATTGGATGAGATCATCAAATCAAAGTTGCCTAGAATAGTATAGTTGAATGGAAGTCATGTTAGGGTTCATAAAGATTTAAAAAAACCCACAAAAGCAAACATGCACACTTGTTTTTATTAACAATTAAGATATTGAAAATCAAAACAAGAGTCGGGGGAAGAAGAAAGCACCAATAATGTGGATGTGTTTTCTTTGTGATAACAAAGCTTGACGATTGTATAAAAAAAAAGCTTGACGATTGTATCGAACTGAGGGATAGAGACCAAGAGGAGAGAAGAGGAGGTCTTGTCAAGCTAGGATGAACCACCATGGCCAAGCTTCATATACGATAGCGACACTAGTTTCAGCAGCACATCAATAAGTGGTAGAGGTGTATGATTGAAACTGATGAAAGA
Organism: Arctium lappa; assembly: GCA_023525745.1. NCBI lineage: Eukaryota > Viridiplantae > Streptophyta > Magnoliopsida > Asterales > Asteraceae > Arctium > Arctium lappa. The sequence continues at coordinate 154,054,161 of CM042047.1, read as the reverse complement.
AAAATGAAAGAGGATGTGTTGGGCTCCCTACAAACTGATTATCTGTTCCAAGATAACAGTTATGAATTTAGTAGAGTTTGCAGATAAAGATAGAAGGGGAAATGTCGATTCCCTAATTGAAAGAGTTACCCATGTTAGAACAGGGAATCAGACAGAAAACAAAAATGATCAATTTAGACTATAAACGAGGACGTGATTATTAAATCACTATCCTTAAAGAATATTAGCCCCCACTAGGTCGTTGATGGATCTAGGCTAATCCTCCCAGGACCTCCTCGAGTTTAAGAACTGTAGGCAACGATCCTACAAGTTCTTCTCATGATCATAGTTATTGTGTTTGTGAAAGAGAGTGAAAAACAAAAAGGAAAACATAACGAATTTGAAGGAAACTATTATATATATAGCAGAAAATTCCTAAAGTCACACCCTTTCATGAAGAGGTGCAACCTTTCACGAAAAGGTACCATGATTCGGTTTCCCTCCAAAATTAACCGAATTAACTAACTAACTAACTAACGGAGTTAACGAAATGAAACTAAAATGTTGTAATTATGAGGTTTTTCATGTTTTTAATTATGAGGTTTTTCATGTTTTTAAATGAAACTAAAGTATTGTTTATATTTTTGTAATATTATTATTTGCATGAGTCTCCTTCTATCATAAATTGGCATTGTCCCCTAACATGGATGACACTTATCTACACATGTCACATATAAAAATATAAACGAAAGAATCTTCCAATTTTGTTTGTCACATGATATTCAATTATTGATGTATGTGTTTATCTTGTATTAAACCATCTGCAAAATAATTTATGACATGAAGATTTGGTAATATCTCACCACACAAACTACTGATTAACCATGGTTAAATGAACTACTTTAATAGACAAAAATGTTATTATATTCAATATTTTTGTAATTACATTATTTGGTTTAAATTTAATCAAACAATCTAATATAAGTTATTAAGAGTTTCAGACAATATTATTATTATTATTTGTTATATTGTTTTCCTTCTTATGCTCTCATCTCAATTTCACCATGTATTAGGACATCTCTCTCTAACTTATCATTAAAAAATACTAAAGGTCATGTTTGACAAACATTTTTTAAACTCATTATAGAAGTCTCATTTAAATGGGTAAAAAGTAGTTTATAAACTAACTTATTGAAAAGCTAGTTTGAATAGCGTTTGATAAATATTAATTATTAATTTATATCATTTGTTTCAAATTATTAATTAATTTTAATTTTGAATCATTCATTAACATTAATTATTTAAAATTATTATTAATCCTATCAGATATTTATACATATATATATATATATATTATTGTTATTTTCTTTATTATCATCAATATATTTAATTGTCATAAAGGAAGTATAATTAAAGTTAAATTTTGTTTGTTTCGTAAATAATAAGATTTTGATAAATATTTTAATAAAATATTTAATTTAATTATTATTTTAAAATATTTTAATAAATTGAGTATAAATATTAGATTTTTTTTGTTGGAGAAGGTTGTCCTAAGTCATGTCTAGACTAATCTATTGACAAATTATGACTGTAAGATAGCAGCCCTGATTAAACCTCAGTGGCCACAATTGTTGTTTACGCCTGGATTCAAACCTTGGATAGATGGGATATTCCACCACATCCTCATGGTGCGTTTGGTACGCAGACAGGACGGAACAGAACAGAACATGACAGAACAACTGTTCAGCGTTTGGTAAAACTGAACTGGACAGAACAGAACATATAACATGACCAATTTACCCCTAAATAAAATTTAAAGAATGAATAAAATATAAAAAAGAAGACATATTTAATGTTTTATAAGAGAATTATATTTTATTTTGAAGTTATATTGGTAAAACATAAGTCTGTTCCACCTTGTTCCAGCTTGTTCCATAGGTGGGGGTGGAACAGGCATGTTCCACTTTTGTTCCACTCTGTTCCTGTCTGTTCCACCTAACAGTCTTGCCAAACGTGGGACAGTAATCCCTGTTCTGTTCTGTCCTGTCCAGTTCAGTGTACCAAACGCACCCTCAGGGTCTTAACCAGTACGCCACAACTTATAAATAGTAGATTTGTATTATCATAAATATTTGTATTTGTTTATACAAATCTAAATTTGATAATATTATATATATTATAAACTAAATTGAAATTCTATTAATTAACATTAAATGTTATGTTTTTACTATCTCATTTATATTAATTAATATATTATATTATTAATGATTTGTTTTAAATATATTATGAAGTGTTAAAATCGACTAATTTTTTATAAATATTATTTTTTACCATTTGGTATTTTTCAACTAGTTTACCAGCAAGTTTTTTGTCAAACGTATTTAGTTTATCAAATAGTTTATCAGCTAGTTTGCAAACATAGCCTAAAATGGAGGTGTTTTCTACTCCAACCCACAATTATAGCACTAAAAAAATGGAGTTCATCATCAGCCTCAATATTTAAAGGTCAAAATGAGACGACCATTTTTAAAGTTCTTTTACTAGTTGTGTTGGAGATGGCCTTAAAGTAGACAATTTTAAGCCATTATTTAAATAAATTAATTAAAAAATTCATGTAAAAAATAATTGAATCAGAAGATTTAAAATTGGATCATATTTAGATGTTTATAACCTTATAAACTATTATGCAAAATTGAATGATTATCATAATAATAGGTTTTAAAACCATATTAGCTGACTAAATGGCTGTTTATCAAATTTTCTATTAGGTCCTGTATGGATAAATTTGTCTGTCTTGATAAATTGTTACTGTTGTTTACTTTTTTTTTATTATGAATCAACGGTCTGAATGATAGAAATGACCAATTTACCCCTCAGTATGAATTATCCATTGTTTGATAAATTGTTACAGATTTTTTTAATAAAACAACCTATGGCAACAATAGATGGCAAAATTGAAGCAACAATTAAAGAAAAACCCAATAGCTCCATCATCATCATTCATCTGAAGCAATAATTGAAGAAAAACCAATACACACCCAATTGAGAAGCAAGAAATTGAGAGCAATAAATTATTTGTTTTCGGAAAATCTGAAGTTAAAGGACGAATTGTAGAAGAAACAAAAGGAGTTTGTTGCAAAAAACAAAAGGAGTTTAATCGATTTTGGGTTCTTGCGCCGGAGAAGAAACAAAAGCAGAAGAAATTATTTGTTCTTGCACCGGAGAAGAAAAAACGTCGGAGAAGAGCGCCGGAGAAGTCGTCGGCCGGAGGTGAGAATCGACGTGGAGGTTGTAAGTGGGAGGGAGGCATGGTTATGGAGGCGATTAGGGTATAATGGTATATGTCTGATGGTTTTTTTAAGGGTATAAATGTCAAGATTGTGTCTTAATGGGGACAACACCCCCTTCCCCACTTAGGGTGCGTTTGGTAAGCAGACTAGACGGGACAGGACAACAAGAAATAATCCCATGTTTGGTATGCCATGGGACAAAAATCAGATGGGACAACATGGGACAAAAATAAGTTTTCATGGGACAAAACTTAAGATTTTTTGTTCCACCAAAATAGGTGGAACAACATAGGACTAAATTATAAAATCACTGAAAAACCTTTTTTTACATCATCATATAACCTAAACCTAAATTAAAATCATAGCCTCCATTACACACACGACTTCTTCCAGACTTCATCAACTTCAATCTTATCATGTTCTTCAATTTGAATTTCAATTTCCAGACGTCTTCAATCTTTCCATGGTCTCATCTTCTTCGATTTGGATTTCGATTTCCATACTTCTTCCAGACTTTTTCAATCTTTCTCATCTTCTTCGATTTGGATTTCGATTTCCATGTTCTTGATTTCCATGGTGTTATGGTCTGCGATTATAATTTCCATGATTTCCAGACTTCTTCATCTTCTTCGATTTCGATTCCCATGGTTTTCTGGTTTGTAATTTTGATTTCGATGATTTGTAATTTTGATTTCCATGGTCTCATCTTTGTCGATTATGATTTCCATGATTTTTATAACTGCAAATTTTGATTTGAATTTCCGTGGAATAAACAAACATAGCATATGAAGATAAAGCCCAAGAACAAGAGCATAAGTTGAGGCTAAATCGTAATTCTTGTGTTGAATTTTTAAATTAAGTAAACAACATTTAGGGGAAATCAGGTCATTTTAATAGTTTTGTCATGTCCTGTTCAACTTACCAAACACAAGACAAACAATCAGTCCAGTCTTGTTCTAGTCGTACCAAACATAGGACAGACAATTAGTATAGTCATGTCCCGTCAAGTTCTGTCATGTCCCATCCAGTCTGCGTACCAAACGCCACCTTAGCGAATAAGCCCCTCTTGTCTGTGCGAATAAGCCATTAAGCCATAAGTAAACACCCCAAAATGTCTGCACGAATAAGTCATTATTGTCATTAAGCTCATTAAGCTACAAGTAAACACCCCCTAAATATTTATAAACCTAAAATAAAAAAATAAAATGTTAGTGGTTTAACTCAACCTGACCGGTTTCACACATGCAAAAGTTTACTTTTATCCATTCATTTTACCATCATCAATACAACTCATTTACGTTGTGTTTTCTAATTTTGAGAGAAAAGAAAATTAAATGAATATAAAAAAAGGGGATGGAAAGAAAAGGAAAAGAAAAAAAATAATTTTTTTCATTTATGTTATTGAAAAAGAAGGAAATGAAATGAAAAAAAATTATTTTTTTCATGTACTTGAACAGAAGAGAAAGAAAATGAAATATGTCATTTTTACAAATATACTCTTTAAAATGTATTATTTAGAGTAAATTACATTATTGGTCCCTGTGGTTGCCACTCAGGCATTGTTTGGCAAAAAAATGCTAACTTATAAGCTAACTTTTTTTAATACATATTTGGATGACCATAAACTAACTTATAAACTAGTTTATTGAAAAACTATTAATAGTAGCGTTTTGAAAAACTAACTTATCAGCTAGTTTGTCAAACATAGCCTCACTATCAATTTTAGTTCCTCTTTTAAACTAATTACAATTTCAGTCACGGTGGTTACCATTTTATTTCACTTTTGGTCCTCTAACTAACTCAAGTTAAAAAATTAAGTTAATGTAAGGGTAATTTGGCTATTCTACTCTTTTTTGTCTTTTTCCTTTTTTGTTTTAATAAACTATATATTACTATATATATATTATATTCAATATTTTAATAGTGTATTTAATCACTAAAAAATAAAATATTGTTTTTTTGAGTTTTACCAAAAAAATGTTATATTAATTATTTCTTTTGATAAATCTTCAAGTGACCCGATTCCATTGTATGTGGCGGAACACAAAGTTAAGCCACATGTTAACCCTTGTGCACAAGAGTTAGAGCATCTAAACCACAAAACTCATGGTCCCAGAGTACAACCCTTAAGGGCTCATCTCCACAAAACTGGGACAACAACAATGCCAACACGACATATTTTTCAAGGTGAGAATATCAATACTCCTCACCATTAAATATGACTGACTTACATGTCTATTGATCAATTGCATTACAGTCTAAAATACATGGCTGCAAATGAATGTCACACGCACTCAAAACATGTATTCTCCAAAATAAAGTGCAATAAATGCAACTCACACCTAAAGCTCCATATTAAGTTATGAAAACCAGACAATGTCCCCAAGACCCGACAAAGACGAAAATCGAGCCTTAAGCTCAACCAATCAAATGACCATATGCTAAAATCCACAAAATGCAATAAAACGCAATGGACCAACGTTTCTGCAAACATGTGCTCCAAAATACATGAATAAACTCCAACACAAATTTAGTTTGAGACAAATCATTTTCCAAACAAGCTTATAATCTCATTGATTCTTTCAACGTCCCATAACACAAGATCAACATTTCCCATAACACACATTAAAAGTGCAATTACTCCAAAGGATTTACACTCGTAAGATAAATCGTTAAAATATCAACATCAAATATTTACTCATTAAAATACTTGAAATACATCTTTCCCCAAAACCAAAAGGTTTACGATTTCCGAAATGTTCGCGAGGTTTGGAATGACTAAACTCCAATGACCCACACGTTGGTATTTTCAGAACATTCCACAACACAAAATACACATATTTCCAACAAACACTAAAAATACATTTTTACCAAATAACCTCCATTTATGCAAATAAATCATCAAAACATTTTCATTATGATTCATTTATCAAATTTCCCAAAAATCCCAAAGATGGGTGTTTCACAAGATTTATCAAATCAAATATCCCAAATAAGTAAATTTCATAAATGTAACACTCTAAAAATTCAACTTATAAAAATTTCATAAATTTGGCAACATGACATCAAAATCAAAGATCCAAATATCCTGTAAATAATATTCCAGAAGAATATCAACCCAATATTCAATACAACCACAACCTCGAGAAGTCGGGTTAGTTTGTGTAAAAAGGGTTGTCATAAGAAATGGGACGCTAATAATACAACAACCTACTTAATCTAAGATCAATTCCAATCTAGATTAAAATGGGCGTCGCCAAAATTACTATTAACGCTCTTCACAAAAATCCCCAAAAATACCGGCACTTTAAGATCTCCTACGTGCCCGGTAGCCAAGCCAAAATCCTAAATTCCTCCACGGTTAGGATATGTGAGGAAACAACAACCACAACAAGTGTTAGGACGAAGCCTAGTGAAATCCCATAAATATGTAGATAATAAACATGGTATTTATAAAATGGTAACCGCGTTACCGAACTCCTCTGGCTCACGCGAACCAATTCTCCGCCATCAGTTTCTCAAACCTGAATATAAACATACAATAAATACCTCTTGATTTACGGGGGAGACCCGCTTCCATCGGGGCGATATTTACTCGAAAGTGGGATCGCCCGCGATGGTAATGGATTACACCTCATGCCTCGATCTTAGTTCCCATGCCATAACGACATCACAACCTCAGACCGTATTTACTGCCCTTATTGCCTACTCCGTCGAGTTACACCTCAAGGTATTACGGACATTATTTCCTATCCATATTCTAGACGAGTTACACCTCAAGGATACGAGATCCCTTATTGCCTACTCGCTAGTAACACACCGTGGTTAATGCAAAATTCATACATTAAGCTACTACCTCCTCGTGCACATGGAGTAGTGCCACATACTTATCAGGTGATCCACATTTGTTAAATAAATAACACATTATATACACCTATCTTTCATATATAAAATATTTACTTCCATATTCCTCATAAATCATGGTCTTTATAATTTCATACATGTAAATACATCCACCCATTATCATTACCTCATTCCTTCATAAAGTTATCAGCAGTTGGATTAAATCATGACATTAGTAGTTTCCTTATGAACTCAACATATAAGCATGAAATCTAGAGCATATAATCCACATAGTTACTATTAAAGAGATTATCAAGGTCTACTAAACATACTTGCCCCCATTGGGTTCATAAAGTCAAGAATACCAACTACTAGGTTATAAAACTCAACCAAGTAGCACATAGAAGTAGTGTGAGATAAAGCCATGGAAATAATCAAATACTAGAGCATTTAAGAAGGACTAACTCACCAAGTGGGTTTTTGGGAAACCCAAACCCTAGGTTAGAACTTTGGGGAAGATGACAATGGAGGTGATGACTTTAAACCTAACTTGTTAAATGCTAGTCCCAAATCTCTTAGCAATAAATGAGAAGAGTGGTGGTGGTTGAAACCCTAATTTCGTAGGGGAGAAGTTATGAGGGTTGAGAGAGGAGAAAATAGGTAGATGAGAGAAGTAATGAGGTGAAATAGGGAAGAAAGTCGTATTCAAGAGACCAGGGGCTTCCGTGGGTTATGCCGCGACTCCAAGTCGCGGCACAAGTCGCCCGTGTGCCTGAACCCAAAATCCAACAGTGAGTTACGCGGGTTATGTGCGACTTGCAACCCGCGAGTAACTCGCGAAACCCCCTGTTTGTGCCAAAAACCACCAAAATCTAAGTACTCAAATTAGATCATAACATAAGACTAATGATAACCGTTAAACACGAGAGTACCACAATAAACGGTACACAAGGCTAGAAGTTTTATCATTAGATTCTTATAATGTAAATTTTGGGGTGTTACAATCCTCCCCCACTAGGAATAGATTTCGTCCCCGAAATCTCCACTCTAGACAAAAGGATGAGGGTACCGACCCTTCATATCCTCCTCCGCTTCCCACGTGACATTCGCGCCTCAATGATGCTTCCACTGAACTTTCACCATTACCACCTCTTTATGGCGAAGTTTATTCGTCTCTCTCTCTAGGATGGCTTCCGGTTCCTCAACACAACGGTTGTTGTCCACCCGGATTTCAGACAACGGTATGACATTTTCTTCTTCCGCTAAGCACTTCCGTAGATAGAAAATGTGGAAAGTGGAGTGGATCTCACTCATCTCGGGTGGTAAATCAAGCTTATAAGCTTGGAGTCCCACTCGTTCAATGATAGGAAAAGGCCCAAGGAAACGGGGGCTAAGCTTCCCTCGTTTCCCAAACCTTATAATCCCTTTCCAAGGCGACACTTTCAACATAACTCGGTCGCCTACTTGGAATTCCATCGGACGCCATTTCTTGTCCGTGTAACTCTTTTGACGGTCTTGAGCTGCCTTCAAACGCTCTTGTATCCCCTTAACCTTATCCTCTGTTTCTTGTACTATCTCCGGTCCAGCGAACTGTTTCTCACCCGCTTCGAGCCAACAAGTTGGGGTTCTACATTTTCGCCCGTATAATGCCTCGTGCGGTGCCATTCCCAAACTCGAGTGATAACTATTATTGTAGGCAAATTCCACCAATGGAAGATGAGAGTCCCAATTTCCCCCAAAGTCGATCACACATGATCACAACATGTCCTCCAATGTTTGAATTGTCCGCTCGCTTTGCCCATCCGTTTGAGGATGATACGCCGTGCTCAACTTTACCTTTGTTCCCAATTCTCTTTGAAAGGAGCTCCAGAAATGGGAAGTGAAACGACTGTCCCGGTCCGACACAATGGACAGTGGCACCCCATGCCTTGACACTACCTCATTAACGTAGAGTCTCGCTAGCTTGTCTAATGGTAACGTTTCCTTCATGGCCAGAAAATGCGCACTCTTCGTCAACCGATCCACTATCACCCAAATGGTGTCGTGGCTCTTCAACGTCTTTGGTAATTTCGTCACGAAATCCATTGTAATGTGATCTCACTTCCACTCCGGCACTTCCAACGATTGCAAACTCCCATATGGTCGTTGGTGTTCAGCCTTTACCAACGAGCAAGTAAGGCACTTCTCCACATAGTTTGCCACATCCAATTTCATAACGGGCCACCAGAAGTTCAACTTTAGGTCTCTATACATTTTGGTGCTCCCAGGATGAATAGATTATATCGACTTATGTGCCTATTCCAAAAGTAATTTCCAACACCCTCCCAACTTGGGTACCCAAACTCGTCCTTGGAAAAGTTTCAATCCTCTACCATCCTCCGTCAGGCTAAGGTGTTGCTTCGTCATTGCCTCATCTTTGAGATTCGCCTCAAGTAGTGCCTCGGCTTGTGCGAGTTTTATCATTTCTGTAAGGTTTCAGATAATCTCAATCCTTGCCAACGTGGTTTTCACCGTTCCGCTATACTCCTTCCGACTTAACGCGTCCGCCGCCACGTTTGCTTTGCCCGGGTGATATTGAAGCTCGCAGTTGTAATCCTTCAACAATTCTAACCATCTTCGTTGACGCATATTTAGCTCTTTTTGGTCGAAAACGTATCTCAGGCTTTTGTGGTCGGTGTAGAGTGTACATTTTGTACCGTACAAGTAGTGTCGCCACAACTTCAAGGCGAACACTACTGCCGTTAACTCAAGGTCATGAGTTGGGTAATTCTTCTCGTGTTCCTTCAACTGTCTTAACGCGTAAGATATCACTCTACCTCTTTGCATAAGAACGCAACCCAACCCCATCTTGGATGCATCACTATAAACGACAAAGTTTTTTGTTCCCTCCGGTAGGGACAAAACTGGGGCTTCGCACATTTTCTGTTGCAAGGTACGTAAAGCTTTCTCTTGAGTCTCGGTCCAAACAAACTTCGCGTTCTTTCGGGTCAATGCGGTCAACGATGAGGCGATCTTGGAAAAGTCTTGAATGAACCTTCGGTAATAACCGGCGAGTCCCAAAAAGCTTCGGATCTCGGTCGGGCTTTTCGGAGGCTCCGAGTTCGTCATCGCTTCGATCTTGGCGGGATCTACTTTTACTCCTTCTCGAGTCACCACATGACCCAAAAATTGCACTTCCCGTAACCAGAATTCACACTTAGAGAATTTAGCATACAACTTCTCCTTCCTTAGCACTTCTAACACTTCCCTTAAATGTTGCTCGTGCTCCTCTTCATCCTTAGAGTACACTAATATGTCGTCGATGAACACTATGACTGACTGATCCAGAAATGGTCGACATTCATCAAGTCCATGAATATTGCTGGCGCGTTCGTCAATCCGAAAGGCATGACTAAGAACTCATAATGCCCATACTGAGTCCTGAATGTCGTCTTTGGAATGTCTTCTTCTCGAACCTTCACTTGATGATATCCCGAACGAAGGTCAATCTTGGAAAAACATCCGGCCCCTTTCAGTTGGTCAAAGAGATCGTCTATCCGGGGTAGTGGATATTTATTCTTGATGGTCACCTTGTTCAACTCTCGGTAATCGATGTACATACGCATCGATCCGTCCTTCTTCTTCACAAATAGCACTGGAGCTCCCCACGGGGACGAGCTCGGTCTCACAAATCCTTTATCAAGCAACTCTTGAAGCTGATACATCATCTCTTGCATTTTAGTTGGCGCCAAACGGTACGGTGCTCGGGCAATAGGTGTCGCCCTCGGAATTAGGTCGATCCTAAATTCCACCTGTCGATCAGGAGGTAAGCCAGGTAGATCGTCGGGAAACACGTTCGGAAATTCGTTGACAATCTTCACGTCCTCCACCCTCCGCGTTTTTGCTTTGGCGTCCACCTAGGGCTGGCAACGGGTAGGGTATGGGTAGGGTAAGGGTTAATCCGTTATCCAATCCATTTAAAATATCGGGTAACGAAACGGGTAATTATCCATCTCATAAAACCCTTATCCGTATCCTACCCTACCCATTAAAAGTTGTGGGTAACGAAACGGGTAATTGATAAATGGTAAAACAAAATTTCATTTTGGACTACAATTGATATTGTTAAACCTCAAACATACAAGTAAAACTTAAGTTCATAAATATAGTTATTATTTTATATTTAATTTGTTGTAGTAAACATTTTATTACTCTAAATTTAATCGTAGTATAATATTTTAAAAACAATATTAACATTGTAAGACTAACACTTTTCGTTTTATTTATTTTTCTAAATCTGTCTTGTTTCTCATTTAATCAAATGAAATCTTTTACTCGATAAATATAAAAAATAAATTAAAGTACATGTTAATATACGATAAAATTATAAAAAAATACTAATAATTAACTTAATATAATTATGTGTATATATACTTACATTTAGTTTTATATAATTATACATACATATATATTATATCGTAACGGGTAACGGGTAATGGATAACGAAAAACCGTTTATCCATACCCTACCCACTAAAATTTCGGGTAAACGGGTAATGGATAAGTGGATAAATGGATAAAAATTTCTTTATCCATACCCTGATCCAACGGGTCGAAACATAACGGGTAACGGATTTACCCTTACCCATTGCCAGCCCTACGTCCACCACGAAGGCTAAGTACGATGGGTACTTCTTTGCCAGACATTTCCTTGCCTTGATGGACGAGATGATTGCTACCTCACCTTTTCGTTTCTCGCCATACACAAACAAGGAATCGCCATCCCGAATGGGAATTCGTATGAGTTTCTTTGAACAAAAGATCTCCGCTTGATGCTTTGCTAACCAATCCATACCAATCACCATACCGAAACTCCCGATGGTCATAGGGAGCAAGTCCACCATAAAGGTTTCACCACTGATTTCGAGTCGACAATCTCTCAAAATATCACTCAAAACCACTCGCTCCCCATTAGCTACTTCTATAACCAAGGTGTCTTTAAGGGCACGAACTGACAAGTTTAAAGATTTGCAAAACACATCGGACATAAAAGAGAAGTTTGCACCAGAATCAAATAATACTCTAGCAGGCGTGGAGTCGAGTAGGAACGTACCCGACACCACCTCCGCGGTTTCCTTTGTTTCCTCCCTCGTCATTTGAAATGCCCTCCCTTGAGCCTTAGGGATGGCTTTTCCTTGTCGCTTGACTTCCAAAATTTCCCCCTCTAGTCCCACCTCTCAGCTTGGGTCACTCTCTTCGTACGTGACCAATCTACTTGCATTCAAAACAGATCATCCCTTGAATAGAACACAAGAAACTAGTGTGACCCGACTGGCCACACTTGAAACATGAGGGCGGGCCCGGATTTGGGTTAGGGTTGGTCTTGCAGAACCCAAAATGCCTATTCTTACACTTGGGACACCATTTAGCTTCCCGTCGATTATCAAAACTCTTATTGGGAGGTTGAAACTACGGCTTCTTGTGCGAACTTGGCGGGTTTTCCCACCTCCTCTTCTCCACAGTCTTTGCCTTCTCGGCTTTGTCTTTAGCAAAAAGTCTCTCTGTCACCTTAGCTTCCTCAATTGTCTCTCGGAGGTTAGAGGCCTTTGAATTGCGAACTATTTGGATCATGTCCGCTGGTAAGCCTTTTAGATAAGCCTTCACTTTCTCTTTCTCAGTCGGGGCCACGTGCCCCACTAGGTCGAGTTTTTCCATAAAGAGTCGAGTATACTCTTTCACCAATAAGTCACCCTTCTTAATAGACCTGAATTCTTCTTCTATTGCATCCAACTCCTCCTCAATACAATACTCCTCTAAAATTTTCTTCTTGAACTCGGCCTATGACATTTTGGCCAACACCGATTCTTCAATGGTTGAGGTGAAGACATTCCACCAAGTTAAAGTCGTGCCTCGAAGCAATTAAGACCCATACTTCACCTTTTGGCGTTCCTCACAGTCGCTAGATCGGAAAGCTTGTTCAATCTCTTTAAGCCAACTCATGCACTTTGCAGGGTCGTCGGACCCGGCGAACTCCGGTGGTTTACAACAAAGGAATGACTTGTAGGAGCACCCTTTCTCCGGTTGCCTTGTGACGCAGCGTAGGTTTGCGGAAGGATCGACAAGCGTCTAAACCCTTTAACGGTTGAGAATTACGATGCGTAAAACTCAAAATTAAGAGAAAACTCTCTAAAAACAAAGACTTTTAGTGATTGATAACTTGATTGATTCATTAACAATGAAACCTAGCTATCCTATTTATAATCTAAACTAATTCAAAGATAACTATGGAAATAAATCTATCCTAATTCCAAACCAACTATAAAAGTAATTAAATAATTAATAAAAGGAAACTAAATAATAATCCTAATAATAACTATAAAGATGATAAATAATTACTAAAACTAAATAATTATCCTAAACTAATTAAGAAACAAAATAATCAAATAAACAAATAAATGCAATTCGTTCAGGACCCGTTAGGACACGCCCCCGACCCGGCACGCGACCCATGCCGCGGGAGAAGTCGCGTAAGAGAATGGTTTTCCGTTTCCAATTATTTTCGAGAATTCTTATTAACTCCCGAATTCCCCCTGTATCAGTCACCCTCACTTGAAAAGAACTCGTCCTCGAGTTCACTTGAAAAAGGTATTCATCCGACCCGTAGAACAACCGTTTCTTCAAAACGTATTGATTCACAACTTGGACTCCAAAATTCAACAAATTTGACCGATCTTCAAATCCAAACTGAAGTTGTCGTGATCGTCTCCATACGAGGGATATTTTATCAAATTCGAAAGGGTAAGAGATTAAAGTAACTTTACCGGGATTTGTTTTGGTTTGAACCGGAGCTTTGGGTGCGGTAATAATTGAAGTGTCACCTTCGGAATCACCATTCTTGACTTCTTGTGACAACGCTTTCGTTGGCTCGAGAATGTCTTCCACTATCTTGCTTTTGGTGTCTTCGGTGACTGGTCCGATATCTAGTTCCGACACTTTGGCCTCGATAACAATTTCTTGTTGTGACTCGGTCACGACTTCATCTTCAACTTTGTCCGGCAAGACTTCATCGTCTTGTTTCGATGTCTCCTCCGGAATGGGTGGTTTTTCCGGAATGGGTGGTTTTTCTAGAATGGGTGGTTGTTTAACGAGAGTAGAAACTGATGGTATAATATGATCGTAGTTGTTGTCGCCCAAAACCATGATTGATTTCTCGTGCGTATCCTTTCTCCAAGAGTTACCGTTGTCGGGTTCGGGATGGAGTTTCTTAAGGATCTGTTCATAATTTTCCGGCAAGAATCGTTCTATCATAAGCTGCTTCATTCTCCTCCAAGATCGAATCGGTCTCTTTCGTTGTCGTTGTCGTTGCACGATCAATTTATCCCACCAAATAGCGGCAACACTCTTTAGACGAAAAACAACCAACTTTACCTGTATGTCTTTGGGAACATCCATAATGTCAAAGAATCGATCGACTTCGATTTGCCAATCTAAGAATTCTTCTACACCTCTGGTTCCATAGAAAGACGGGATGTCCACTTTTATTTGGTTATTGTGGTCGTTTCTTTTCAAGTTCACCGGTTCTTCTTCCTTATCTTCTTTGGATTCGGAACTTGAAAAATTAACCCGGTTACGGTGGCCATTACACGACACCATAGTCGGTCCTTCAAACCTGTCTCTTCTCCGACGATTGTCGTTGACGATGTTGGGTTGAAGCCTAATAACAACCGCTGTCAGATTAGCGAGTGTTGTGGATAAGGCCACATCCGACTCAACCAAGTCTACTTTGGTAGCGGGATGTTGATCTGCCATGGTTAGTGAAAAGACAGGCGAATCCTGCTCTGATACCAACTGACGCAGCGTAGGTTTGCGGAAGGATCGACAAGCGTCTAAACCCTTTAACGGTTGAGAATTACGATGCGTAAAACTCAAAATTAAGAGAAAACTCTCTAAAAACAAAGACTTTTAGTGATTGATAACTTGATTGATTCATTAACAATGAAACCTAGCTATCCTATTTATAATCTAAACTAATTCAAAGATAACTATGGAAATAAATCTATCCTAATTCTAAACCAACTATAAAAGTAATTAAATAATTAATAAAAGGAAACTAAATAATAATCCTAATAATAACTATAAAGATGATAAATAATTACTAAAACTAAATAATTATCCTAAACTAATTAAGAAACAAAATAATCAAATAAACAAATAAATGCAATTCGTTCGGGACCCGTTAGGACACGCCCCCGACCCGGCACGCGACCCATGCCGCGGGAGAAGTCGCGTAAGAGAATGGTTTTCCGTTTTCAATTATTTTCGAGAATTCTTATTAACTCCCGAATTCCCCCTGTATCACCTTGTTTCTAAAGTTGCTAACCCATCCGTACGAATCTCTCCCCCGGTACCCCCGGAACCGGCTATGACAATGTTCTCCTCAATTGTTTCATGACGACGTTGATTCCCTTCACGGTCCTCTAAAAGCTTTACGAACAACTCTTGCTGCTTTGCCATAGTCTCGCTCATGGCTCTCATCATGTCCATCATTTGAGTCTGAGGAGTTACCTCAGTCAGAATCGGATCGGCAGTGGCAAAGACGGTCCCCGGAATTTGTTCCACCCTTCCGACGAGCATAGGTGGAATCGGGGGTCCATCCGTTACGGATGCATTGGGTCTGTCGGTCGTGGATTCGTTTACTGCTTGACCTTCTGGCGATGATTGGAGATGACTCCGAGTATTTACCATTTACATCTGTCATCAAATCGAAAAAGGGTGAGAGGGGCTACGCAAGATTATACACACGAAACGTACTACTATAACTCATCAATCGTTATAATCATAGTAATGCAAGCATGTTCACGTAGACATACATTCATAATAGCAGTAGCTAATTGAAATTATGAACATATAATACATAAAAAGTCTTGTTACCACATTTATAACTCTCAACAAAGTAGTTTTCGTTGACTCTAGGAGTATCCCGTCTTAGAATTTCTACCCCAACCTCACACTTAATCGTCTAAAAAGTCTCAGTTTAAGTCTAGGTATCTAGATTCTATACCTAGTTCGCTTAAACTAGAGCTCTGATACCGACTTGTAACACTCTAAAAATTCAACTTATAAAAATTTCATAAATTTGGCAACATGACATCAAAATCAAAGATCCAAATATCCTGTAAATAATATTCCAGAAGAATATCAACCCAATATTCAATACAACCACAACCTCGAGAAGTCGGGTTAGTTTGTGTAAAAAGAGTTGTCATAAGAAATGGGAAGCTAATAATACAACGACCTACTTAATCTAAGATCAATTCCAATCTAGATTAAAATGGGCGTCGCCAAAATTACTATTAACGCTCTTCACAAAAATCCCCCAAAAGACCGGCACTTCAAGATCTCCTACGTGCCCGGTAGCCAAGCCGACATCCTAAATTCCTCCACGGTTAGGATCTGTGAGGAAACAACAACCACAACAAGTGTTAGGACGAAGCCTAATGAAATCCCATAAATATGCAGATAATAAACATGGTATTTATAAAACGATAACCGCGCTACCGAACTCCTCTGGCTCACGCGGAACAATTCTCCGCCATCAGTTTCTCAAACCTGAATATAAACATACAAGAAATACCTCTTGATTTACGGGGGAGACCCGCTTCCATCGGGGTGATATTTACTCGAAAGTGGGATCGCCCGCGATGGTAATAGATTACACCTTATGCCCCGATCTTAGTTCCCATGCCATAACGACATCACAACCTCCGACCGTATTTACTGCCCTTATTGCCTACTCCGTCGAGTTACACCTCAAGGTCTTACGGACATTATTGCCTATCCATATTCTAGACGAGTTACATCTCAAGGATACGAGATCCCTTATTGCCTACTCGCTAGTAACACACCGTGGTTAATGCAAAATTCATACATTAAGCTACTACCTCCTCGTGCACAAGGAGTAGTGCCACATACTTATCAGGTGATCCACATTTGTTAAATAAATAACACATTATATACACCTATATTCCATATAAAAAATATTTACTTCCATATTCCTCATAAATCATGGTCCTCATAATTTCATACATGTAAATACATCCACCCATTATCATTACATCATTCCTTCATAAAGTTATCAGCAGTTGGATTAAATCATGACATTAGTAGTTTCCTCATGAACTCAACATATAAGCATGAAATCTAGAGCATATAATCCACATAGTTACTATTAAAGAGATTATCAAGGTCTACTAAACATACTTGCCCCAATTGGGTTCATAAAGTCAAGAACACCAACTATTAGGTTATAAAACTCAACCAAGTAGCACATAGAAGTAGTGTTAGATAAATCTATGGAAATAATCAAATACTAGAACATTTAAGAAGGACTAACTCACCAAGTGGGTTTTTGGGAAACCCAAACCGTAGGTTAGAACTTTGGGGAAGATGACAATGGAGGTGATGACTTCAAACCCAACTTGAATCCTTAAATGCTAGTTCCAAATCTCTTAGCAATAAATGAGAAGAGTGGTGGTGGTTGAAACCCTAATTTCGTATGGGAGAAGTTATGAGGGTTGAGAGAGGAGAAAATAGGTAGATGAGAGAAGTAATGAGGTGAAATGGGGAAGAAAGTCGTATTCAAGAGACCAGGGGCTTCCGCGGGTTATGCCGCAACTCCAAGTCGCGGCACAAGTCGCCCGTGTGCTTGAACCCAAAATCCAACAGTGAGTTACGCGGGTATGTGTGACTTGCAACCCGCGAGTAACTCGTGAAACCCCCTGTTTGTGCCAAAAACCACCAAAATTTAAGTACTCAAACTAGATCATAACATAAGACTAATGATAACCGTTAAACACGAGAGTACCACAATAAACGGTACACAAGGCTAGAAGTTTTATCATTAGATTCTTATAACGTAAATTTTGGGGTGTTACAATAAAATAATCCAATGTTTGATAATTAGCAAGTAAAACACATAAACACTTTGAAACAAACATTTTGGCATATACATAGTTTTCACAAATCAACTTGAACTCAACTTGCTAGATTTAGGCTAAATCTTTATTTTACCCCCCCCCCCCCCAACTTGAGCTTCTTTGAAGAAACTTGAATTCACAAGCAAATCCTTCCAAAAACCTAGATTCACAAGTTCCCAACCATAAACATTCATATTCAACCATTTAGAATCGATGCCCAAACATTTTACATCAACCTCTTCAATTTGGCCAAAACCCTAATTTTTGACCTAAATTCTCCAAAATCATCAAATCCGAAATTTGAGAAACCAATCCCTAGGAAATCATTAATGGAGCATTTATGACTTATAATAAAGTTTAGGAACTAGGAGGATGAACTCACCTCTTAAGTTTTGGTAAAAACTTAGAAAACCCTAAATAAAGCTTGAGGTTGAAGATGAAGATGAACACTCTTGATGTCTAGTTTTTACCCTTGAGCTTGATGACGGTCTACCACCATGATATCTAAAGATTTGAGCCAAAGATTCCCCAAAATATCAAAGGGTGGTGTTAGATCGTTCTTGAAAGGTTTTAAGAGAGTTGGAGCTGATTTGGGTGAAGAGGAAATGGGATAACACAGAAAAATCGCGACTTTATGTTGCCTGGCACACCTGGCACATTGCCAGGAGACAATGCCGGTGGCAAAGTCATTGGGGTGTACCAACCTTCTGTCCATTCTCTGCGATTGTGACAGTGCGACTATGACACTGTCATAGTCGCCGGACATTGTAGCGAGACCCTTCCCAAACCCCAAAACTCAATTTTTTCAACGCCAACACTCCCGATACTCTAAGGGACTTTAAATAATGTTTTCCCAACAAAAATCCCACCATTTACAAGTTCCAAAAATGTTCGGATAACCTTTACTCATCAAAAATTAGGGGTGTTACAAAATAAATAACCAATTAACAAGATAGACACTTGTCCTGTTTACTCATGCTCGTCCAGTTCTTTCCTGTCCAATCCAGTATACGTACCAAACGCCATCTTATTGCTTTGTTTGATCTAACATGCAGACCCAAAAAACCATGCATATTTTACCTCGTAAACCATTCTTTTTTTGATATATTGATTCGTGAAAATAAATATAATAATGAAAATGTGTGGTTGTTAGTTGATTATCTATTATTCATCACGATAAATTTAAGTTTATATAAAAAATTATATTCTAATTTTTTATTTGATACATATTTAAAAAACATTAATTAAACGAACTATATGAAAACAAATCGTTTTTTTTTTAATATACATAGATAAATTTTGATTTTTTCTTACTTAAATAAGAAAAAACGATAAAATTTTTAAACACGACTTAAAATAACAAAGTTTTTTTTAGATTAGTATTGTGACACCTGTGATTTTGGTGAATCCTTAATTTACACATCTCTGGTTAATTCGTAATAATAAATCCTACCAGGGTGGTGTTTGTTAATTTTGGGTTTTTGATCGGGAGTACGTCGGGTCGAAAAGTCGAATTTTTAGACTTCGGCACGCCCGGGGCGACTGTGCCCGCGATTGTGACAGGAGGTCACCCTTGCGGGGTACTGTCGCTACCCTTGTACCGAAAGTGGTATGGCCGGACGGCTATGCCCGCGACTATGACAAGGTGTCACTATCGCGGGGCATTATCGCCGATAGTGTACCGAGAGCGGGGATGACTCCGCGACTATGCCGACGATTGTGACAAAATGTCACTCTTATCGGGCACTGTCGCCAACGAGCACCAGGTTTGCATTAAGTACGTTTCTCAACCCCATTTCTCACTTAAAAACCTCAATCTCTTCTTTTATCTCCCAAAATTGATCCCTCACACCCTCTCATGAACTCTAACTCATTTTGGGGGTTTTTCTCCTAAAATCAAGTGATTCTCCATCATCTAGCAAAGTTTTGGAAGCTAGAACTATGACCCTTTCATCTTCATCTTCTCCACCAAATTTTTTAGGGTTCATCCAACATTTTCATCATTTTGAAGATTGGGAGTTTGTGTCCCATTTTGGTGACTTAAAAGAGTATTGTTGATGGATAAAGCTATGGTAAAGGTAATCTTCTCTTCTCTTCAACTATGTAGGGTTTTGGAATAAGATGATATTTTCATGTAAATGTTTGGGGAACAATTCTATATGGTTGAATATGAATATTTATGGTTGAAAATTTATGGATTTAGGTTTTTGGAAGTCTTGGCTTGAAGATCCAAGTTCCTTCAAAGGAGCTCAAGTTGGAGGAAAAATCTAGATTTAGCCTAAATCTAGCAAGGTGAGTTCAAATTGATTTGTGAAAACGGTGTACATGCCAAAATGTTCATTTTAAAATGTTTATATGTTTTGCATGAAATTATCAGCCGTTGAGTTATTTGGTGAGTTTCGGTATTTCGAAGCGTTTAATTTTATAAACATTGCAAAACACCCATATTTGGGATTTTGGGCATTTTGATAAATAGATCATAATTATTAGCATTTTAATGATTTATTTCATGGGAGTAGATCTTTTTGAGCATAAATGCACTTTTAGTGTTTGTTTCGGAGAAATGTTTAATTTTGTGATATGTGACGTTTTTGAAAGAATAAATGGTATAAACTCATTTAGAAAATAAATTGTCCCAATCTAAACTGTGTCGGGGTTTATTCAGGTATTTTGGAGCGTGTGTTTGCATAACGTGAGTCCGTTGCGTTTTATTATTTGGGGACCGTTATTTGTTGGTCAAAAAGCATTTTTTAGCACTTTAGCTCCGTTTTGACTTAAAAGAGTATTATGGACATTTGTCCAG
This sequence comes from Arctium lappa, assembly GCA_023525745.1. Taxonomy (NCBI): domain Eukaryota; kingdom Viridiplantae; phylum Streptophyta; class Magnoliopsida; order Asterales; family Asteraceae; genus Arctium; species Arctium lappa. The sequence goes on along the minus strand of CM042047.1, from coordinate 154,033,292 downwards.
TTTTAATGACTCAATGTAGAGCCCCATTTATGATTTGTATCTTGTTGCATATTAATGATAATTACAGGCTCGAGTGTATGGTCATTCCTGTGTAATCATGTAATTTTAGACTGTGTTGCATTGGATCCATAGGCACGTAAGGCGGTCTTTATTTGATGGTCAATTGCGTATTGCGGGATTGGACTCCGGGACCCATGTTTTATGACCTTAAACTTTTCAAGTAGGCATTATTTTTCTACAGCCAAACAAAAGCCATTTGGGAATCCAAACCATTTGTTTAAGTTGACGAGGTCGCAACAGAAGATGATGAGACCAGAGGTAATGATAAGGTGAGACGAATATAACAAGGCTTGTGGATTTCCAGACATGATGATGGTTGCAAGTGATGGTAAGTGGAGTTATGAGTTTTTGGCACAACCTTCTTCACCCATGATATGCATCAAATGAGGATGGGAGGCGACAGGGTTGTGGATTTTTGGCAAGAAGGGAGAATATCCGTGCGGATATGGTCAAGGGACAGGGTTGGGGTTGTGGTAGTGGGCAACCGTAAGGGAGAGGAGGGACAGGGCGAAGCCATCGGTGAAATGGAGATAGGTCGAGAGGAGGTATATATATATATATATATATATATATATATATATATATATATATATAAGGTTCAAAGGAGAACGCTAACTATTTAAAGAAACAAGAAAACAACAAAAAAAAAACATATCATGTACAAAATCATATGTGATTTTATACTAACCCTAAAAAATCGGACGTGGGAGATGTCTGTGGGTCGCGCGCATAGTTGTGTGAATCATATATGATTTTGTATGTACTCAGGTGTTTTCGTGTTTTCTTAAATAGATGTTGTTTTCGTATGAACCCACTTCTCTCTCTCTCTCTCTCTCTCTCTCTCTATATATATATATATATATATATATGGTTAAGTTCAGGGGAAAACCTAAAAAAAATAGAAAACCGAGGAACACAATGGTAGCCTTTCATTTGAACGGCATGTACTTGTGCATACAAGTAATTTGTAACACGCACACGTGCATAATGCACAAGTGTTACCAAGGTGTTCCTCCGTTGTTTATTTTTTGAGGTTTTCTCTTGAAATCCCCCCCCCCTCTCTCTCTCTCTCTATATATATATATAGATATAGATATAGATATAGATATATAATAGTGTATGACGCTTTTGGTCCTTGTGGATTTAGAAAAAGACGAAAAAAAAGAAAAGATAAAAATAAATTTTAAAATTAAAATGTAGGAAAAGAGTGAAAGTATGATTTTACCCCCTAAGTTAACAAAGGCTGATAGATAGCCGTTTTGTTTAGGGACCGTAGCCATAAGAAATTGACAACCACAAAGACCATATCCATGATTTTTTGAGTTAGAGACATTAATTAACTTTTGACATAGTATAGGGACCAAATCTGTAATTTACTCTATAGTTTAACTAATAGTTATTTCGTTATCAAAATTTTGACGACACAATTTATTAAAAAATGTTTCAACTATCAATTAAATAACATTTTACAATTGAAAAATAAAATAATTGTAGGTGTAGGGACAAATTTCATTTTTGGCTAAGTTCCTAATCATGACTCAAGATCCAGCACATGACTTGCACGTGGCATTTTTCCGTAGTCATATTGCAAATTTCCAAGGCAAGTGCGCCTATTATTTCCATCATTATTATTTTTAGAGTAAAGAGTAAATTACAGATTTCGTCCCTATGGTTATATGAAATTTTGGATTGGATCCTTCAAACAAAATAAATACATGTATGGTCACCGTGGTTTCACTTTTGTTATGTAGTAGGTCCCTTATAATAACTCTGCTAATTTTAACAAAGTTAAAGTAAGGTTATTTTGGTCACTTAATAGTTTTCTTCCATTCATTTTAAAAAATAATTGAAAAACATGTAACCCTCCCCTTTCACCCCACTCTTTCATCTTCTTCTTCCCTCACAAACTCCGATCACATCTCCGGCCAGTCCACATAAATGAAAACAGAAATGTAAATGAATCTGTAAACCAATTTCATTGTTGAAAATATCTTCAACTTTGCACATGCAAACATGTTTATTAAAAAAAATCTATAAACAAGATCTGTTGATGAATCCATAAAACCTTTAAACCAAATATTCAATAAAGAAATTATTGAAAAATTACGTGAATATGCAATTTAAATAAAAAAACCAATTCCGTAATGTAAGTCAAAAACCTAATTCAACTTTGCATATGGAATCGAACGGAAAACTCAAAAATCAAATCTGCATTAATCAAAAACCAAATTTGGAATCAAATAGAAAACTCATCTTTTGCCTCAATCTCTGTTTGTTCTTGAACGAATAAATCATTCCCAATCTCGATTTCTGACTGAACTTTGCACGTTACTTGAAAAACCAGAGAAGGAAAGCCAATCTGCAAAAGGTTCGATCCTAAAACTCATTGTTCTCCTTTTGGGGGTTATCAGGTTTTGGGGAAAATAAATCCGCAAAACCATTCGATAGAAGGGGTGGGGGAGCTTGTACGCCGGAATCTGGAAACGTGGAAAGATTCATCGACGGGGAAAGATTTGAGGGGATGAGGGTTAAGAAAACGACTCTAGATGTATGTGAGGGACGAAATCCCCAGAGTTACAGGTGTGGAGGGAGGTGGAATCGCCGTAGTTGCAATGTAAGGGGCGATTTCGCTAGAAAGCTAAAGTGGGGAAAGGGGATGATGTTCGCCGAAATTTGACAGATGTGGTAAGGTTCACCGGTGGTGAAGGATTTCACGGTTGGGACGATTGTAAGGGGGTCTTCGCCGGAAATATGGAGATGGAGAAGGTTCATGGATGAGATGGGGGGGGTCGTGGAAAAAATGGCCACATATGGGTCTGTCAAATGGGAAGAAGAAAGTGAGGTAGGTTGGGTTTTTTGAGGGTGGGACATGTGTACCAGTATCACATATAAAAATCTTTAAATTATATTAATAATAATATATAGATATATTAGTTTTTAAAAATAGATAAAAATCTAAATTGACTGAATTACCCATGAATTCCTGAAATAAAAGATAACATAGTTAGGGTAAGGGACCAAATCCAAAATAAAAGTGAAACCACAGTGACCATGCATGTACTTATTTCGTTTAGGGGACCAATCCAAATTTTCATATAACCACAAGGACGAAATCTGTAATTTACTCTAGACTAAATTATGTTTTTAACCTATGTGGTTTGTTAATTGCAACTTTTGTCCTTGTAGTTCTGAATTTTACGATTTTCATCTATATGGTTTATAATTTATTATTATTATTATTATCGTCGACGAGGCTAACTCCTTGTAACACTCTAAAAATTAGACGAATAAGATTTCGAAAATTCGGCAATATAACGTCTAAAATACGAATGTCCAAATATCCTGTAAATATAAATTTCCAAAAGAACAAATCCCAAAATGTAAGATAACTAAAAACCCAAGACTAAATGGGTTAGTTTGCACCAAACAAGTGGTAAGAATTTAGAGATATACAAATACAACAACCTACTTAATCTAGAATTAATTTAAACTAGATTAAATTTGGGTGTGGCTATTCCACCAAAAAAATCTCTTCACACGGAAACCCAAAAGACCAGCACTTCAAGATCTCCTACGTGCCCGGTTGACAAGCCCGACAACCTACTTTTCACCACGAGTGGGATCTGTGAGAAAACAACAACCATAACAAGTGTTAGAACGAAGCCTAGTGAGATCTCATAAATTATATAAATCACAACATAATATTATAAAGCAATATTCGTGTTATCGAACTCCTTTGTCTCACAATTATTGATTCCACCGCAACCATGTTCCCAAACCTGAACATAACCATACAAGAGATAATCCTTGAAAATACGGGGGAGACCCGTTTCCATCGGGGTGACATATACATGGGAGTGAAGTCACCTCTGATGTTAATGGATTACACCTCATGTCCCGGTCCTAGTTCCCATGCCATCACGACATCACAACCTCAAACCATAATCACTGCCTTTATTGCCTACTCCGTCGAGTTACACCTCAAGGTCTTACGGGACATTATTGCCTATCCATTTCTAGACGAGTTACACCTCAAGGGTCCGCGACCCCCTATTGCCTACTCGCTAGTAAACCACAACGACCCACAACAATAGGTCCAAATAAACATATATACATATCCTCGTGCACAAGGAAATGGAGACCCACATTCTTATCAGGTGATCACATATTACATTCTTATCAGGTGATCAGATATTACATTCTTATTAGGTGATCATATATTGATTTAACATCCATAGTCATGTTTCCATCACATTTCATCACTTAGATATCATAGTTATCATATGAGGTACTATAATAATAGCCTAACATGTTCATCAAGGAAGTCAACATATCTTTTTATTCAAGAGGGTATAACAATCATGCTTTCTTTAAACATTATCATAGGTGATTACACCTATTCTTATCAGATTCCCATGGAACTCTAGGCAACTAGGTCAAACCCATGAAATAGAGTCACTTCACATATTTCCCATATACACATCTAAATCAAGTCAAGGGTATGTTAAATAAGCACATAAATACAAGTATTGTAGTTTGTATAAGAAACTTCCATTCTAGGGCTTGTGAGTGAAAACCCTAGATGATTAGTTCAACTCAAGAATAAACATAGGAACATGTAGATGAAACTTAATGTAAACAATAAATGAGTGTATGAGCATTTATGGAAATGAAAACTCACAAATTAGGGTTTTGTAGAGAGAAACCCTAAGTAGTTGTGTAGACTGGGAGAGGACTTAGGGTGCGTTTGGTTTGCGGGATTGGAATGGATTTGGAGGGATTTAGATTTCAAATCCATTCCAATCCTGCGTTTGGTTTGCAGGAAAGGATTTCGTTGACCGGATTTCAAATCCGTTGACCATTTTAAAATCCCTCATATGATGGATTTGGAAATCCTTGGCATTGGGCCTGGATTTGAAATCCAAATCTGATGGATTCTAAAGCGTGATCCATACTTCAAATTGTATCGATCCAAATTCGACGTTTACCAATAAAAATAAATTCTTTATAAAACAAACAAATAATAATAATTAAAAAAAAACTTAATCCAAATCCAAATCCTACAAACCAAGCAAGACTTGTAAAGGAATGGATTTGAAATCCATTCCAAATCCTACAAACCAAACACATGAAGGGATTTCAAATCCCTCCAAATCCAAATCCCTCCTTGAAATCCAATTCATTCCATTCCAATCCCGCAAACCAAACACGCCCTTAGGCTTTTCTTGAGGCTTTAATGGTGTAAGTAGCATGCACTAGTTTCCAACAACCTTCCTTGATCTCTTAAATGCTAGGGTTCTTGAACATTAAATGTGGTGGGAGAGGAGAAGAGAGGGAGAAATCACTCTAGAGAGAGGGAGAGAAATCTGCAAGTGAAAGAAGAAGAGAAGTGTCTAATTTCAGCCCCTTAATCAGCTTATAACATCAGCCGACGACCCCCCTTGAGCGACTTTGCCCCGACGACTTTACCCTGGGCATTGTCGCCGGGCATTGTCGCACACCCTCACCGGGCTGTTGTTTGCCCACCGCAAAACATACGAAACCCAACACTCGACTACTATCGGTTCTCCTACGTTGCTAACGTCTTTTAGGTGATGATGGTAGGAGTCTAAACACATGCACAAGTGCATGTTGCACCTACATGCACAAGTGCATGTTGTACCGACATGTACAAAAAAGCTCTATCCTCAAGGACTCAACACTCAAGCACATAAATATATATATATATATATATATATATATATATATACATGCATGGATACAATTAGTTTAATAAACTTGAACACCCATTCTTAAAACATTAAATTAAGCACTAAATGCACGAGATACGGTTAGTCGACCCTTACCAAGAAAACTAGACGAGCTGCTACCTAACGGGACAAATATATAAAAAGGTTAAAGAAATTACTCGAAGATTTTCGGGGTGTTACACTCCTACTTTTAACTATGATTGTGTGAGAGAAAGAACAGTAAAAATTGTAAACCATAGGTTCAAAAACAACAATAAATTTTAAATTATAGGAACAAAAACGACTATTAGTTGTAAACTACAGGAACGAAAATAGTAATTTCAAAAAACATAAATGAAGCTAGCAACTTTCAACAAACTATAAGGGGGCGTTTGGTCCAGAGAATGTCTTTTTATAGAATGGAATCTATCAAAGAATTTTGGCTTTAAAGGATTTTGAATGGAATGTTATCAGGTTTGACCACCTGTTTGGTTGACAGACATTGGAATGGAATTTGTTTAAAGAATTGAAATATGTCTGTTTGGTTCACATAATGTAGCTTTTAAATTTGAATGAAATATTGGTAAATGAACAAAATACCATTTTTTGAAAATTTTGAAACCAAAATCCAACTACTGTGGTTCAGATCGGCGATGGTTCAAACCGATGGTAGTCGGCGGTGGTTCAAATTGGTGGTGGTTGATGGTGGTCGGCGCTCGTCGGTGGTGGTCGACGGTGGTTCAGATTGGTGGTGGTCGATCGTTGGTTCAGATCAATGGTGGTTGGTGGTGGTTCAGATCGACGGTGGTCGACCGTTGGTTCAGATGGGTGGTGGGTCGTTGGTTCAGATGGGTGGTGGTCGGCGGTGGTTCAGATTGGCGGCGGTCGACTGTTGGTTCAGATGGGTGGTGGTGGCTAGTGGTTCAGATCAACGGTGGTCGGTCGGTGGTGGTCGCCGGTTGTTCAGATTGACAGTGATCAGTTTCGGTTCAAATCGGTGGTGGTCCAGATCAGTGGTGGTTGATGGTGGTTCAGATCGACAGTGGTCCTTTATGGTTAGGATCGGTGGTGGTCAACAATGGTCTAGGTAAATCAAGTTGGGAAGATTGGGATAACTTTGACTTTTTGAAAAAAATGGGATGAAATGGAATTGAATTTCTTCTCAATTGTGATAGAATGACCAAATCCATGAATGGCGGAACGTGTGGAATTCAATTCCTTCCATAGGTAAACCAAACGCCTTAATGAAATTTGGTCAATGAAATTGATCATTCCAATTCCATTGAAATCCCGCAAACCAAACGCCCCCTAAGGGACATAATACGTAATTTACTCTTTTTTTAATGGTTTTTAATTATAAGCTAAGATCACCTCCTACATCTGAATTTTGAAGAAAAAAGTGCATTCAACTCGTAAGTGTTATTTTTATTTTAGAAATTACAGAATTATATTATTAAAATATATAACGTCTTTGATAAAATATTAATTTTCTTTTCTAAACATGTAATTTCAAGAAATTTTTATTGGTGAAAAAAAAATCATTTATTTCTTTTAAACAATCATTTTTAAGGATTTCTCTAAATTTGGAGAATTTTACAAATCCTCTCCTAATTTCTTCATTTTGGAAAAAGTTTTAGAGCAAAATAATTAGCCTAAAATTCCCTAAATCTTTATTTTGGAGAATCTATTTAAGATGCTCTAAGTTGTTATAGAATATTTGATGTATGAATGATCCATAAAAGAGTTGACTCGTTATTCGTAAGTCAAACATTATATAAAAGACATAACCTATGATATAACTTACAACCAATGAGAAATATCGTGATGCTCATTTAACTCGAGATTCATGTATTTATAGCCAAAATATAGAATGTATTCATATATTCATACAAGAATGCCCTGGAACTTTGGATGACCTTTGAAACTCGAAGAAATAAGATATTTTCTATGTTTTCAACTTTCAAGAACTCTTATGACAATAAAATTATCACAATCTTGTTTTGCTTTCAAGTTCATATGTAATATCCCGTAATTTATGTGAAAATATTATAGAAACAAATGTTTCGAGTAAAGTTAGGAACCCCATAAAAGTTGAGGGACTAGATTTGTTAAGATGAAAATTATTTAGATTTGGGATAAACCTTATTCTTGGATCGGCGTTGCTAGCTTTATGGTGCAAGTAGGAAATTAGATTTTATAAATTCCATTGAGGAGAGCATGAAAATCGTTGAGAAATCAAAAGAGAGAGAGAGAGAGAGAGAGAGAGAGAGAGTTTTACTTTGAAATCTTTGGAGTTCCAAGCAACAATTTTTTTAGGTTCGAAGTTGGTTTTTATTTGAAGTTTTAATCGTGATTTTAGGATTCATCGAAGAAATATGATTGAGCTCTCATTAGCAAATCTCAGAAATTGGCTAAGGTATGGATTCCTTATTTCTCCCCTCATTAATCGGTGTATTTGAGTTGTTTTATATGTGTACGGATTCTTTACGTTCCCCTCTTTGTGTTTATTAGGTCAATTAATTATGTATACAAATTTTTTACTTCCAATTGTATTCATTTGATTCGTTGAATGCGTAAGGTTTCTTTGTTGTTTTTTCCAATCGTTCCGTTCGGTTTGGTAAATAATGTGTTTTTACTTCCACCAAAGTATTTCGTTTTCCCGTTCAATCTGTTGATTGTTTGATCATGTGTTAGTCGATCGTTTGATCATGTGAATTCTCGGGTGAGTCTTCTTTTGATTTTACATATGATAGATCGATATTTGAATATGCTTGAAACACCACACTTCGTTTATAAATTTGCTGAATTTCCCTTTGGAAATTTCGTGTTAATTGTAAAAATCATAACAAATTGCTCTTTTATCTGATTAAGGCATACAATATGTTTTTGGAAACCTGAAGATGTCTTTTACAAACTGTTGTCACACGAGCAATCTGTGATTTTTATTCTAAGTCATCTAAAATTGAGGTTTTTCGAATCTGGTCTTGTTCTAAACGAGAACAACGCAACTGTTTTCGAAAATTCGTATAAAATCTATTTTAAATCCGATTCAGTCCATTATTGATTAGCTGGAATCCTAAGACATTCATTTAAAACTTATGTTAAGATATTGTTTCCTAAAGCTTAATGTAATTATGATAAAATGTTGGATTTCTAAACGTGTAAAGTGCTGAAATTAGTACGACACAGTTTCGAAAAGTTGTGAGTGTGAAATTCCTAGTCTATGTTCGGATTTGATTCGCCGTATGTTTTTGGTTTCAAACTTTTTTGTAAAGGTTCGTAATGAAGTTACGTCATGGTTTACTAAACTCGTTCCATTTAAATTCCTTTTCTATTTGTAAGTCTTTTAGTTTTAAAGTGTTCGAAAAATAAAGTTTTTAAGTGGAGCGGTCAATATTTTTGTACGTTTAAATACCTTTTTGATTCGTTTTATAATTAGTATAATTTGATATTCATTTAGTGTGATCACATGTGTTGTGACATACTTTTGAGGTTTATACGTTAAGGTGTACCGAGCTACTAACCACCTATGGGGGTACTATAGGCACGTCATTGTGGCACCGATGGCGTGACACCATCCGTGGCGGTGTGATTAGTTCACGGTGTCTCCTTTCGATTTATTTTTGTGCTCTGATGAGAGTTGGCCATGGTGTGATGGGTGATTTTGTTCAGGAGGCGTATGGGTCGGCCCTAGCATATGTTATTTGTTGTAGGGTGAGTGTCGATGTAGTGCCTAACACCGTATCTCACATTAGTACGTGTGGATTTGCAGTCCAGTGTACGGGCCTGTGTGGCCATATGTCTGACACTTGTCACGTCGGTTGATATGCAAGTGTATGCGATCATTTGTTCGAGTTCGGTATACAATCTCATTTTATGATTTTGATTTAAGCTTTGCAAATTTGTATGGTATGTAGTGATCAGTTTTTGTTCTGATTTAACGATTTCGATCTTCGACATGATACAATAATTTGGATATATTCATGTTGTTATGGCTTGTTTAGGCAAATTAAAATTATGCTTTTGGGTTAACTTATTTTAGATCCGTTTCATTGTCTTGTGGGTATTTCGACTTGTTATTTTTAAAGCTGGATGTGGTATGTGTTAGAAATACGATTTTGCTTCAAAAGTACGTTCATGGTCCAAATTTAGAATTCTTGTTAAGTTCAACGTTTGGTTCGATTATTTGTTTTGTTATCCTTGTATCCGCACACTGAGCGTTTGGCTCAGCCACATTTCTTTCTTCGTGACAGATATTCGAAGGGAATTTAAAGAGTTTGAGGAATTCAGAGCTTCATCCCAAACAATACTACAACTTTCTATAATAGACGATAGTTCTAATGTCGCTCATTTTAGTGTCATTTCAAACTCCTATAATTTGGACATCTCATTTTATCATAGTGAGTTGTATGTGAAATCAATTATAAAACCTCGAACACCATTTTCGTATTTAAAAAAATAATAATGTAAATGAAAATTTACCTAACAAAAATTTATACAAACACGCGGACGCCTAATGAATTTTACTCCCTCCATCCCAAAATAAGTGTCCACAATTGAAATGGCACACAGTTTTAGGCATGTATAATTATTACACGTTTTTATTAACCAAATGACATGTTTACCCTTATTAAATTTCTCTCCCTTTACAACTCTTAAATATTTTTGATTTAATTAAGGGTAAATTTGAGAATTTGGTTATTTACTTTCGAAAGTGAACACTTATTTTGAGACAAACATAAATAGAAATGTGGACACTTATTTTGGGACGGAGGGAGTATATTTTAACATAAAAATATAAAATTAAATGTTTTCTTCTTTTATAAACATATTAATATTAAATCAATTATAAATTACATTTATTACAATGAGAAAAGGAAGGAAATGAAAGGAAAAGGGAAAAAAAACTCGTTTTTTTTGAAAACTTTTTTATAAGAAAGAGGAAGAGGAAACGGAATAAAGAATAATGATAAGTTTTCGCCTAAACATGGGAGGAGGAAAGATATGGAAATAAATTAAAACTCCTTAAAAATTTATTAAAATTATAAAATTACTCAACATACATTTTAATTGATACATTTTTAAATTGGTATATTTATAAAAATGATATTTATCTTTTACTTTCTCTCCTATTAAAAAATATGAAAATTTGTGTTCTTTATTGATTCATTTTCTTCTTTTCTTCCCCCTGAGAAGACAAATAATTTTTTTTCCTTCTATTTATTTTCTTTTATTTCCTCCTAAATTAAAGAATATAACATTAGGGTTTTCACAAACAAATCAATACACAAACACACTGAGGTGTCGTTTGTTTTTTAAGATGTCTAAAGTCTGAAGTCTTATTTTAGTTATGATTAATAAGAGGTGATGTATAAAAAGGTCTGAACGATTCAGACTTAAGAGTCATTAAGAAGTTTTTTGAAAAAAACAAACAACCCCTTAATCACTTATGAAAAATTCAGCGTTTATTTTGACATACAATGTCTTGAAATCTTTGACCGTTGTTTAAATATCTAAATATTTTAATAATAATTAAATAAAGATATGTTTTGAACGAGTAAATTATGGATTTGCTCCTTGTGGTTTTAAGTTTGTCTTAGATTTGGTCCATAAAATTCTTTTTATTCAAAAATAGCCCATAGAGTTTGTATTTTCGTAACCTTTTGGTTCTTGTCACTAACGACAATCAAAAAGCTCCGTTAAATTATGGACATTTTGGTCATTTGGCAATACTTTTCTTATTTTCTCATTTAATAAAATCAGAAATATATATTAACCCTTATCCCACCCTCACCCTCTTCACATGAAAACAAGACAACCATTGTCTCTCTTTATCTTCTCTGGTCATATCCTTTGTCCAACCATCTTCGGTCAATATCCCATCTCAAGCCACCACACACCATAACACACACACATACACTCACACACACCAAAAACTAAAAATCAAACCCAAACTCTTAAAATCAAAATCAAACTCAAATCGCAACCTCAAAATCAAGATAAAATTCAAACCCAAACCTTAATCTTAATCACCAATACTCAAAATTAAAAACACAAACCCATGTTAAACAAACATCACTAAATTGAGATGGACCAAATCCATAATTCTTATATGCTTCTAGCCGTGTGGGCGCTGAATATGGCTTTTGATTTTGGCTTTTATCTATGTCTAAATATGGGTTTCTAGGTTCTCATTTCGCTAATCAAATACACTATCTTAAAAAACAGGGTTGTTCATCAAAAACATAAAGTGGGAAAGGAGTGTAATGACGGTTAGGGCAAATGTGGGGAGGACTGGTGGTTTTGAGGAGGTGGTGTTCGTTTCAGTGGTATGCTGAGGTGGTGGTGATGCTTGTCGGTCCACAATGTTTATCAAGTTTTATAGATTACAACACATTTAACGATTACCAACCTGTATTGATTAATAGAAATGGTTACAAGGTTGATCTTTGAAGCTCTCTATGTGTTCTCTCTGTTTTACACCTTTTGTGTGTGTGTATTATGTGATCTGATTTTTCTTAGAGTATTAGACACACTTGCTTCACCTAACATACATAATATCTAGAAAACAATATCTAGATATTATATCTAACTAATATACTAACTAAAACTAACAAACTAAATATAACTAATATCTAAATATCTATTTATAAGATATTTAGAATAAACAATAATTAATAAACAATAATTAACTTTGACTATTTATTACAAACGACATTAGACTTTAATATCGAGAGTCGACTTTCCGGCATTAGCTTCAGATTGGATCTTCAGATTGGATGATCTTGAATCCAATAGATATGTGATCTAACAATCTCCCCCTTTGGATCAAGATCATTACTAAAAAGATTTTAGCAATTCAGTCTTCTTTTTCAGCTCAGAAGATGCAATCTCTTTCTCTAGCTCAGAATGCTTTAGCAAAGTATCTTCAAAGAAAATTTATCTGAAATCAGCATGTCTTCAGAATACTTTGATCTCGCATTTCTTGGTTAGCTTTTATCTTCTTTAATGTCTTGTAATGTAATGGACATTTCTTCAAGCTTTAGATTCTCCCCCTTTTTGAGGAAAAGAGCAACACTTTCATCAAAACTTGTAGGAAGAAATGTATGTCACTTGGAGCCTCTGATCCGTCAATTCAAAAGATATTCATCTAGATCTTTTCAAATCCAGACAAAATAGTCGTGTAACACCTGAATCAACTAATGAATCAGTTAACATGTCTGTCAGTAACACTAAGTCAATGTGTGTAACGAATACACATTGTAAAGGAGTTGTTTGATGTTGACTCCTCTAGGGTTTCCATTTAATCATCGAAACACCACAAAGGTAATTTCTATAAACGTTATGACAAAGAAACAAATTCCTTGTGTGTTCATGCTTGTGATAGAAAGAATTAAGAACTTGATGATTGCTTATAGACTCAAGATTTGTGTAAACCACTGAGACAACAGTAAGTTAAACACAGACTCAATGTGCATGATTGAAGTGCGAAGGTGGGGCAAACTTCCTTCTTTTCAATATCCAGATTTTCCAAATGAAAGTCAGATAGCAAATGTGCTGCTTCCCCTTTGAAAATGTGAAACACTTTCTATTTGAGTAGAAAATGAGTAGATGGTGAGGTTTGATCAAGAGTTGGCATGGACTAGTTGCCTGTTTCAATAATGATCACCAAAGAATTGTGAAACATTAGAATTGTGGCTGGTCGACTCAGAAAAAGTTGGTGCAGAGTTGTGATATTCTTTTAACTCTGATTTCACACGCTCTTTCTTTTAAACATTAAGCTTACTCTAACCAAACTTTCTTTCTTTGTTTGACACACTCATTTCTTTTGACTTCTTACACTCAATCACTATGGATTAACTTCGTGGGTAGAAATCACTGGTTAACGTGATTCCATAGAAGTTGTGTTAAGTCCTAACACAAAGAAATCATGTTTTCCTATGATGCACATGATGCTCAGATATGTTTAACTATTTCAGTTAAAGCACAAAATTGATCTTGAAAACATTTAAAATCACACTTCCAAATGATGAAATTAGTTTAAGATTTGGGAAGTAGTTTGAACATTTAGAACAATGTTTTCTATGATTGAAAGTTGTCCTTCTTTCAACCATATATGAGATGAAGATATATAATTATACCTTTACGTACGATCTTCCATCTCATGAAGCTAAGCTTAAAGTCATAAACATATGAACTTGTAAGCATCTCTCAAAAATTCTGCAAAAGTCTTATGTCAAGTCAAAGTAAAATTTATTCACTTAAATTGAAAAGACAAAAAACAGTAAAACTTTTAAAGTACGAGTTCTGATCAGAAATAATCAGAAGTCATATCCAAACTCCTTTGTTTTCTGTTGAGATGTGACCGAGTTGGTAGGGGAAGGAGAAAAGGGAAGAAGTAGGTGTGGTGGTTAAAAGAGGAGGGAGGGGTCGCAATGACCTGTATGTTTGTTTGAGGGGGGGGGGGTGTTTAAGGGTGGGTAGGGTGGGTAGCATAAATTGTAAAGAAAACTTCTATAAAACAAAGAAGAGAAAAAAAGGATCAAAAGACAAGAATGTCCTGCACTTAATGGATGGGAGTTAACTTTCGTTAGTGGGAAGGACAAAAATTTTACAAAAATACAAATTGTATTTAAAGGAATTTTGGAATAAAAAAACTATGGAGGATCAAGTTCAAGACAAACTCAAAACCACATGGACCAAATCCGTAATTTACTCAAAATAAATAATAACTACTCCATTAAAAGATATACTGGTAGCTTAAAGTTAAGACACTAGTTTAAAATATGTTTATGTACTTAAAGATTTAAGGGATAATTTAATTTCAACTCATAGCTATAATCTACAAAACTAATCATCTCGTGGGATTTTCTTAATCATGGTGAAAGTTCTTTGTTTTTATGTCATTTTTTTGAGTATAAAGGAAAATTAAGTTTAAAGTATACAAGTTTTAAGCAATTCTTCTTGATTAAATACTGAGTGGTGCACTCTCAATACTAATAATAAGTAACATCAATAGATTGCTCATTTGGAATAGGCAATGGCACAATGGTTGTGTTTGGTACATGAGACATGACAAAATAGAACGAGACAAAACCCACTGTCCCATGTTTGGCGCAACATGGGACAGAGTGGCAGGGTCGGCCCTGACTATAGGCCAGGGGGCGATGGCCATGGGCAACAAAAGCCCAAAGGGCATCACCAGCTCATGTCTTCTTAGCTTTTGGTAGGCCTCGGTTTAGGAAGAAAATAATAGTTATCGTTCTCCTCTTGGGCTTGGCCTCTTCTCGCTCTCAGTCTCAAGTTCACGCTCGAATCGTTCCTCTACCCTAGCACATAATCGACTAATCATAATCGCCTAATCGGCTTCTGCCCCGAGGGCATCACGCTCTAGTCACTCCTCCATCTTGTTATCGATTCTCGCATATACCGTTGTCCGGTGATTTCACCTTAGAATGACAAGGACACAGATGAGTTAAACTGGTTTAAGTTTGAGTTCAGTTTTCTTTTATCACCAGTTTCCTAATTTCATATTTGTATGTTAGTTGTTACTTGCTTCTATTTGCGGGAGTTCGTGTTAGGTTTTTACATTAGTTTTTCTTTTCCTTTTGATTTATGATTCCTGCATTGTTTTTTTTATTGTGACATGTTATGAGGGTAGTTGTCATAACATCTGACAAAAATTTCTACTCTTCTTGTTGTTAAACATTGACCAAATGTAATTTTTCTACCACTTCCATCTTTGTTTTGCTCAAGATAGGACCAATTTTAGTGTGTCTAAACCTTTGGGTATGTATTTTGGTGCATCACAAACATTAAAATATAGAATGAAGTAAAATCTCATAGAAAAAGGTATGAGAAGTATCAATAAGGCTCCATGAATAGATATATAATGTCAGTAAGTATCATGATTCTTCTTCATATCCAACATGTTGACCATACAATTGATGGATTATGAACCAAGCTAGGCAATCATTAATTTGGTTTAGTTTATCATTAAATTGTCCATGGAATAGATGCATTGGTAAGGTTTTAGATACTGGTTAAATGTGAGATTTTGTTTCCTCTAGGCTGTTAGTTTGGGTTGTTCACATATTCCAATTGGTTTCAATATTGGTCTACTAAACTGGTTTGCTTATTTCTCAACTTTCATTTGGTTCCTTTGGTTCACATAATTCATTTGTTTCATTGGTCTACTAATTTGGTTTGTTCACATAATCATTTGGTTCAATGGTCTGCTAATTTGGTTTGTTCGCATAATTCATTTCGTTCATTGGTGTACTAAGTTGGTTTGCTTATTTTACAACTTTCGTTTTGTTTGCATAGTTCATAAATTTCATTTGGTTTTCTTTGGTTTGCTGATTTCATAGATTTGTGTTTTTATTGTGTTACTCGGGGTTTTGGTTTATCTCCTCCTCTGGTATTACTTTATTACGTTTAATAAAAATCGGTACGGAGATGAGGCACCTAGTTTGACTAGGATCCAAACCTTCTAACAATAGTATGCTTTATTATCTTAAATCGACATGGGGGCATTTTTTTCGTTCCCGCCCTGAGCATCAAAAACCTCAGGACCGACCTGCATGGTGGGACAAAGACTGGGACAGGGTGGGACAAAAAAACTTTTTTTGTTCTATCAAAATAGGTGGAATAATATGGAACATGAGTGAGACATAAACTAAAAAAACGTTAATCTACCCTAATTTGATATATAACCCTAATATGGTATTTATTTTAATGGTCACCACCGCTCATCGTTCCCGCCACCACCACCACCGATAGCCACCACCAACCACTGGCGGCCACCTCTACCTCTTCTTCCACCACAACAACCTCCTCCACCACATCCACAACCATTGACAACCACCGACTACCATTGCCACCACCACTACCATCGTAGGGCACCTCTACATCCACCTCCACTGACCACCACCAATCATTGCCACCCACCGCCACCTACACCTCCTCCATATCGGCCACAACCACCTTCTCCACCATTTTCGGTAGCCACCACAACCAATGTCCACCATCTTCACATCCTCTACCAGCCACCACCGCCTTTACCTCCACCTGTCACTACAACAACCTTCATCGCGCCTCCGCCAATCCATAAGGATCTTCCAAACATGAATCAAACATAGTATTTTTCATTTGTACGAATCGGGTTTTCTGGAACTACCATTAATTATATCAGATTCTTCATTCAAATTTCATACTATTACATATGTGTGTATTTATGTGTAAAAATGTTTATTAATTAAAGTATTTAAATATTTACTTTATTTGTGTCATTTATAACTATTATATGTTATATAAAATCACCACACAACTTGTCGGTGCAACTTGTCTAGTCCTGTCCTATCTAGTTATAGTTGTACCAAAAACACCAGACAAACACTTGTCTTGTCCAGTCAAGTCTTGCGTCTTGTCCTATCCAATCCAGTTCTGTCATATCCACTCCAGTCCAATCCTGTCTGCATACAAAACGCTACCAACAAGACGATTTTTTCGAATAGAACTTCGAGAGGCGAAGTGTAAGCACCACAAGATAGCTAGGAATCTCTTTTTCTTCAGTGCAACTCCTCGAAAACAACGTTCAACTTGTTCACTTAGGGTGCGTTTGGTTTGCAGACTGGGTGGGACAGGACGGGACAAAAATTCACTGTCCCATGTTTGGCGTGACATGGGACAGAACAAAAGTTCACTGCCCCATGTTTGGCGCGACATGGTACAGGGACAAAGACTGGACAGAGTGGGACAAGATGGGACAAAAAGAGGTATTTTCTTGTTCCACCAAAATAGGTGGAACAACATGGGGCAGAAATGAGACAGAAACTAAAAATCACTGATTTACCGTCATTTGATATATAATCCTAATATGATATTAGTCTTAAGGGTCACCACTACCCATCGGCTCTACTACCACCATCGGCGACCACTAGTAGCCACCGATAACCACCGTCGGCTACCTCTACCTATTTCTCCACCATAACAACCTCCCCCACCACCTCCACAACCATCGGTCATCGCCACCACCACTACCATCGTCGACCACCTCCACTAACACCGATCACCACCACCTATTGTCGCCACCACCATCGACGGCCACCGGTAGCTACCATCAACCATCGTCAACCACTTTCACCTCTTCCTTCACTACTACAACAACTTCCTCCACCACCTCCACAACCACCACCCATTGCCACCTACACCAATCACCACCACCCATTGCCGCCGTCGTCACCGACGCTCACCGCCAACCACCGTCGCTGGCTGCCACCACTATCGCTCGTCGTCAACCATTGTTGGTAACCCCCTGTCTCTTCCTCCACTACAATAACCTCAATTACCACTGTGCACCGCCACCACCACTACCTCTATTACTATCTTTCACCTTCTTCACAACTATCGTCTTTCACCGGCCACCCATAATCTTTTATCTTTACTCGTCGCTGCAACTATGCATCCGTCAATTCATTAAGATCTTCCAAATTGAATTAACTATTATATTTTTTTATATGAATCCGATTTTTTCGAACTACCATCAATTATTTCAGATTCTTCATTCAAATTTCCTACTATTATTTTTGTATGTATTTATATGTATGAAAATTGTGTAAAAAATTAATAATGTTTTTTAATTAAATTATTTAAGAATATTCTTTATTTGTGTTATTTATAACTATTATATGACATATAAAATTATCAAACAACTTTTAGGGAAACTTGTCCAGTCTTGTCCTATCCAGTCCTAGTCGTACCAAACACAAGACAACCATTTGTCTTGTCCAGTCCTGTCCAGTCCTGTCCTAGCCTCTTGTCCTGTCCAGTCCCGTCCAATCTTATCTGCGTACCAAACGCTACCTTAGCAATTTTAGGCCTTAGCTTTTTGGTTGGCTGTTATGTCAAGGTTTGGCTTGAAAACTTATGTACAAACCAAATCAACTATGTGTCAGTTGAATTAGCACTTAGCAGAAGAGTGGTCCAAAACACATATTAGAAAAAAGTTGAATGCTCTAGCAAACTACCAAAAACTCAAAACAAACAACAATGCACCTGAGGTGTAGAACGAAAATGTTTGAGCTTTATGATTAAAAAGAACTCAAAAATCTAAACCTATATTAGGTAAGCTTCCTAATAAACCTATGATCACAATGCAATCAATTCTTTGTAAGTCAGTGGTGAACTAAATCCAAAACTTGAACCGAATCCTAAACCCAACTATACCCACATGAATTAGGTTAGGCCATGTACGTCGATTGAAGAACTAAGTTGCGATTAAGTCCAATCTAATAGAAAAAAGATTAGTTAAGAGTCGTATCCTTTTTAAGTTCTTGTGCTTAATATTTTTTTGTTCATATAAAGAAATTCAAAAAGAGAGCACAAAGGACTCTTTCAAGTTTCAACCTTCACATCCCTTAAAGAATTCTTTTTTATGTTCAAAATTTCAAATTCCAAAACTTGCAACTAATATAAAATAAAACCTTTGAATCTTGAATTTTGACAAGTCATACATCTGACTAACCATCCATAATCGAACGCCATTGGTTCAAATTACGAAGGGGGGCTTAATCTTTAACTTGGTAATTATTTATCTAGAAAACAAACATAACACAAACCCATTTGTCCCAAAAATCGCCGGCCAAAATATTATTGTGCTTCGTTTCCCTATTAAAACACGCACACACAGCGGCAACAACAGCAGCAGCATCATCAGCAGCAGCAATCATACAGATACATTTTTTTCATAGATAGAGAAGAGGGGCGAATCGACTTACCCACCTCACCCCAAGTTGGTCCAATCAATATAAATATATATATATATATATATATACACACACACACACCCATCTTTGAGAAATTACAGATAACCCTCTTCCTTCGACTTGTTTTTGGTATTTTCAGATCTTAAAACCCATTTGAGCGATCCCTTTTCATTGAAGACTAATTCGAAAAAAGGGGCGATTCAGATAAAATATCGCGTGAATCAGGTATCTTTAAAATTAACGTGATTTTTGTATAATCCCCAATTTTATGGGGGTTCTAATTTCGATTTATCTTAATTAGATTTCATCTTGAAACGTTCAATGGTCAATGAGTGTGTAAATTCGTATAAAGATTTGATCTTTTTTCTGGGTTTTCGCTCAATGCTTCAAAGCGGGTTTTACATTTGATTATATGCACACACATGAGCAAAAACATGTGTGTTGCGTGTGGCAATTAGGGATTTGAAGCCATGAATGTTTCGTGTTTATGTACGCATGTCTGTGTTGGGACTTGGATTTGGCGTTGACTTAGAATGGTAGGTCTGACTTTCATCTTTTTTATAATTTGTAAGGAAATATGAGTTGCTTTTTTTGGTTGGGAAGGCATCTGTCTCTTTGATCCCATTTTACCCCTTTCATATATATTTATTTTAAAATTTTCTTGTTGAATTGCTGCTCTTTTAAGATTCTTGTTGCTTGAAGGATCTTCTGCTTGGATTATATGCTTCAAAGGGATGATATAGGTTAAAAGGGTGTATGCCTAATTTTAATCAATTTAGTCAAATGATATAAGATTTGAATTCATGTTGAATTTGTGCCTTCCATTGATTCTTAACAGCCAAGAATGTTGTTTGATCTATGTTTCATCTTTTGGATCAGATAATTTTCCATTTAATAATTCTTGTTTTCCCAGATCAAGATTCAAGAAATTTAGATGGATATTTTAAATCCACTTCTATTCAACCTCTTCACTTTCACAATCTTTAGAGATCTATTTTCTAGCTCCCTGTTGATGCAATTGATTCGGAACTTTTATATATATATATATACATATATAGATAGATAGATAGATAGATAGATAGAGGGAGGGAGGTTCAAGGGAAAACCTCAAAAAAATGGAAAACTGAAGAACACCCCGGTAGCCCTTGATCTGGACGGTAAGCACTTGTGTATACAACTAAATTAAGTAGTTTTTTGGTTTTTTATGCACGTGTGCATGTTACAAATTACTTGAATGCACAAGTGCATACCGTCCAAATGAATGACTACCAGGGTGTTCCTCAGTTTTTCGTTTTTTTGAGGTTTTCCCTTGAACCTGACACCATATATATATATATATATATATATATATATATAAATGTTTTGTTATCAAATTTGGTGTGATGTAGTTTTCAGGATTGACAGATTTGATAATGATATTTTCTTGTTTTCAGGTTCAGATAATTCCTGAATTTGAAGTCACCATGTGGGCCGTTTCTTTATAGTTTTGAGCTTGGTGCTCGTTGTTGGAAAAAGGGACTATTCTTGTGGATATAAACGTGTGATGCGTAGTATCTAAATGAAGTTAGCTAAGGCGTGGGGTTTGGGCATGAAAGACATGCAGATCTTTCCTCCGCCTCGCCATCGTGCTCCATTAAAAAAACCAACTTGGATTATCGTATTGGTTTCGTTGGTTTGCGTGTTCTTAGTTGTTGCCTATGTTTATCCGCCTCAAACTTCTAGTGCCTGCTATATCTTCTCGTCTTCTGGTTGTCAGACATTTACCAGTTGGCTTCCGCCTCCTGTAAGAGAATTTACCGATGACGAGATTGCTTCTCATGTGGTAATTAGTAGCATTCTGAACGCACCTCCAATCGAGTCCAAAAATCCCAAGATTGCGTTCATGTTCTTGAGCGTTGGATCATTACCTTTCGAGAAGTTATGGGACAGATTTTTTCAGGTAAGTGATGGCGATTTGCCCTTCTCTTTAGAAACTGCATTTGGTTTTCGAATCTAGAGTGAGGTTAGTTAAGATTTGAAGTTGTTTCCCCCCATTTAACTCTAAATATAATCTATTACTGACATGGCTGAAATATGTCGATGTTTGTGCCTCAAAAAGCTAGTTGCGACTAGTGAGATTGTACAATAACGTATATGAGTTTATATTATTCATCTTATAGGTTTAGGTGTTTAAGATATGGACGTTTGCTAACCCTGCACATTTGGTGACCATATGCATAAATGGTAATACAGGGACGGATCCACTTTATTAGATACGATGGCTAGGGCCACTGTTTCGTTCCTCTGTCGTAATGTAAAAAAATTATAGGGTCGTGAAAAGTGCCACCGTATCAATTTGTTATGTGCCACCGCATATGTTTTGAAATTACAATGAGGACACAAGTTTCTCTTGGTAGAGTTAGTTTGCAAGGTTTTTCTTCCACCCTAGACCCTAGTTCGAATCTCATTAGTCTTATTTTCTTACTTTTTAACTTTTAATTTCAGATTGATTATGTTTCTGAAAAGAAGTTGCTATAAAAGACTTGAACACAGGACCTTACTTACGAAAAGCAATCGAAAAGCAATGAACTAACCAACGGACCAATGATGATTTTATGAAAAACATACATATATTTGTTTTTTTATAGTCAAATGGTGCCACCACTTGAAATTTTTTCTACATCCGTCTCTGTGTTAATATGTTATGTATTGACACTTTCTTTTGTGTACAGGGCCATGAAGGTAGATTTTCAATCCATATTCATGCATCCAGAGAAAAACCTGTCCACACTAGCCGTTACTTTATCAATAGAGAAGTTCGCAGTGGCAAGGTTCGGTTTTAACTTCTTTCAATGCCCTTCTTCTTTTTGTCTCGTTTTTTCCTTTTTGATGTGAAGTAAATTGCTTGGTCTTTCTTCTGCTTGCCCATTTCTCCATCTCAAATCATTTTCATAATTGATAGCGATAATGAAACAAGATTCAACAAATGTCTACATTTTAGTCTTAGATATACATTTCAACAAGTCCACTTATTCCAAACTAGTTGGGGTAGGCCAAAACTGTACCCAAATGAAATTATTAAATGGTGTTGGACAAACCATTTCAAGCTATGTTGCTTTTATGCTTAAAACGTTGTCATTGCAATCCTTTGCGTATCTTCATATTTTATGTTGTTCCTCATTGTGTGGCCATGCGTTGTACTTCAACTTTCACATATTTGCTACACTCAAGATGTAAATTCAATCTTTTTGTTGGCCCAACATTCTGCTGTGTAAATATGATCATCATAAAGAACTTAATTTTAAGCTTCAACTGAACCTTTCGGTCACACAAGATTCAGCAAGCTTTTGTTCATTTCATTCGTTGTATTCTTGTCCTATTACCAACTTTTTCATCGATCTAAGACATAAATAAGTAAATAATAAGGAATAGAAACTTTTGGAGGCAGAAGTTGCTCAAACTAATGCATGCCCTTGTTTATAGGGGTTAGAGCACACTTGGGGTTGTTTACTTACAGCTTAATGAGCATAATGGTCTCAACGGGTTATTCGCTCAGCCATACATGAGTGTTTCTTTACGGCTTAATCGTTAAGCCATTAAGCTAAAATGACTATATGGAATAAGCCAGGACCCCTCACTTGTCCCCATTAAGCCACCCCAAACAAATTAATACCAGAAATGCCTAGAAATAATCCAACCCTCTCTCTTTGCCTCTCTCAAACCCATTGGTCTCTCGTCCTTCAAACAGACAGATTTATTTGGACAGACAACTTAATACATACAGGGCTTAATGTAAAAAAATAAAAATAAACATCCCCTAAGTATGAATAAACAGGTGCTAAACCTTACTGGTCATGAAAAATCTTATTCGAGTGATGGAAGTGAATAATTATTATGTGAAACTATAGAACCAAACCCCTTTCTCATCCAACCAATAATATTGGAATGATCAATGATGTACTCTACCAAATCCAAACCCATTTAATCTTGCTATTTAAACATATTGTGGGCTTAAATTGGTTAATCCAACACCATTTTTATTTTATTAATCTAGCAACCACACCTCAGGAAGTGAATTGCTTTGGTACGCAGATGGGACGGGAAGGGATGGGCGAGTGAAAGAATTGTGGAAGGTTTTAGGGTTTTTATTTGACATGGGTAGTTTAGTAACTTACTAATCTTGTCCCGTCTTTCTGATTTTTGTTCCACCTATTTTGGTGGGACCACTCAGTCTTGTTCTGTTGCAGTCTAATGTTGTACCAAACATGGGACAACCAATTTCTGTTTTGTCCTGACCCGCATGCCAAACACCCAAATTTCAAAAACTTGAGCCAACCGGACTTGGCTACTCGAACTGTTATTATTTCTGTGCATAGAATAAGTAAAACCATATTTATAGTTGTACCACACTACCACTAAATGAACTCGACATCTTAAATTATTATATGAATCTGTTGGGCAGGTAGATTGGGGGAAAATTTCAATGATCGATGCAGAGAAACGACTTTTGGCAAATGCGCTGAAGGATCCTGACAATCAACACTTTGTATTACTTTCCGACAGGTTCCCATCTCGCTCTCATTCTCTCATGTTTCTTGGTCTATGATTTTGCTTTCAAAATTTTGTTTCTTTTTTGTATTTCAGCTGTGTACCGTTGCGCGATTTCGACTATGTGTACAATTATCTTATGTACACAAATATCAGCTTCGTTGACAGGTATGTACAAAGTCAAATACAACGTTTTTGAACTTATATTGGATAAATCAAAGAAAGTGATATTTCTAGCGTTAAATTCACAACAACATCCATGTCATTCTGACGTTAAACGATAATATGGTTTAGGTTTTACGTAAAAAATGCAATCTTGTTCTTTTCTTGGAAGGGAGGGGGAATCGACATTGATTTACACTGTTTTGGTGTTTTTTGTTCTTTCAAGAACCGTTACTTCTTAATAACGTTATTTCACGTCCTTTCCAGCTTCGAGGATCCGGGCCCACATGGAAGTGGCAGGTACATCGACCATATGTTACCGGAAGTTGACAAGAAATTCTTCAGGAAGGGTGCTCAGGTATAATTATATAGTTTTAGATCCGTGAACAACTTGTCTTGTTGAATTTTAAAACTTTATTTTCCTTCTGGATATAAACCTTCTATTACTCTGTCGTTTCTATTGATGTACTTCTTTGTCAAAAAGGGCTTAATAACGATCGAGTTCTTTACTGTTGAATTCTGTACAGTGGTTCACGATGAAGCGCCAACATGCAGTCATAGTTATGGCGGATAGTCTCTATTATGCAAAGTTCCGAGATTATTGCAGGGTGAGGATATATTTATTCGTTGGTTTATCTAATGTTAATGATTTCTTGTTGGTTTTACTTTTTGTTTCTTCTCGTCCAATCTTTTAATCATCAAAACTTCGTTATCAAGATAACAAGTAGGAGCCATTGATCATGAAAATCTTATGAAAACGCTAAAAAAAGTTACAAAGAAACATAAACGGAGAAAGGAAAACGCTCGAAAAAGACTATGTTGCTATCCTTGGTGTCTTGAATCACATTTACTTTTTGGTATCGTGAATTTTTTCTCTTCTGATTTATTTGACTACCTTCATGTATGTCTTGAATTACAGCCTGCTATGGATGGACGCAATTGCTATGCAGATGAACACTACTTGCCAACCTTTTTCCATGTGAGAACATTTATGGTTTTCATTTTCTCCCTTTATTCATACAATTGGCGAGCCTTGGATATGCGGATTAGATCGTTCCATTTGTGACCAGAAGGTCATGGGTTCGATAAAGATGATGAGCCTTGGTACATACTTTTTAGTTTCCAAACTTCTGTGGTTCTTATGACTTATCTCTCTTTAAACATTCAGATGCATGATCCTCATGGGATTGCAAATTGGTCGGTGACACACGTTGATTGGTCGGAAGGAAAATGGCATCCAAAATCTTACAAGGAGAAGGATGTTTCCATAGAGCTCCTAAAAAATATTACGGTATGACCCTTTTTTGTGCTACATTACAAGATTAGTGGCAGGTTCAAATAAGAACCGTAAATATTTTGGGAGCTCAGAAACCAACTATTCATCACGAAAATTATTCATAATGAAAATGCATGAGATTCATGATGAATATTATTCATAAATATTTAGGGTTATTCATGATGAATAATACATAAAATAGTTGGTTCCCAGGTTCTCAAAGTATGTATAGTTTTCATTTCAACTTTTCCCTTACGAGATTATGCACGGCTCCCTTCGTTCCACAACTAGAGTCCTATTATTGCAAAGTATGAGGATTTTGTCACTCTAGTTTTGAAACAACAATTCAAGCATCTTTTATGTAAATGTAGTCTAAAGATGATATATTTGATGCAAGGGAATGGGACACAAAGATTGGGGTTGATTCCAAAAATTGATAAGATGGGTTGTGTTTATATACTTGTATATCTATAGTCTATACTATATTATAAAGCATTTAGGTAAAAATCTTGAAAACATGTTAAACATCATATATTGCTTAATAATTCGTAATCCCTTATATTTCAAGTTTACAAGTAATAACTATCTATATCTATACTATATTATAAAGATGGCATAAAAAACTCTTAATTACAACTCACTAAGCTTTATGTACTATCATTTAAAACTATCTACTTAAAATCTCTTAAAAATAACTACTAAAGCCTAATGTACTACCTGTAAAGCTTTTAACCCTAATTAATATATTTCATTCTTATCCCCCAAAATCCTTATCTCTAATCCCCAAACCCTAAAATTATGAAATTTGAATTATGATAAACATAATCAAAACAGGATAAACATCTCAATTTAAATATAAAAAATTTAAAATATATAAGATAATTAATGAATTTTAACAAACTACTTAATTTTTTTTATATAAAAAACATTATATTGTTAAGCCTAAATTAATCAAATTTATATATAAAAAATCATTATCACTCAATAAAAACCATCCAAAATCGTACTGTAAATCAATAAAAAACAAAAAATAAAAATAAACATTAAAATCGTGATGTATTAAGCATTATGTAC
Organism: Arctium lappa; assembly: GCA_023525745.1. NCBI lineage: Eukaryota > Viridiplantae > Streptophyta > Magnoliopsida > Asterales > Asteraceae > Arctium > Arctium lappa. The sequence goes on along the minus strand of CM042047.1, from coordinate 154,006,698 downwards.
TATTATTTAATGCTAATCTACTTAAAATCTCTTAAAAAACAATTAATGAAGCAACATGTACTATTTTTAAATGCTTTTAACCCTAATTAATAAATTTCATTCTTATCCCCCAAAATCCTTATCTCTAATCCCCAAATCCTAAAATTATGAAATTTGAATTCTGATAAACATAATCAAAACAGGATAAACATCTCAATTTAAATATAAAAAATTTAAAATATATAAGATAATGAATTTTAACAAACTACTTAATTTTTTTTATATAAAAAACATTATATTGTTAAGCCTAAATTAAACAAATTTATATATAAAAAAACCATTATCACTCAATAAAAACCATCCAAAATCGTACTGTAAATCAATAAAAAACAAAAAATAAAAATAAACATTAAAATCGTGATGTATCTCGCTTCTAGTTTACTATAATACATACAAACATCTAAAACATCTAAATCATATTGGATTCGACTTATTTCTGTTATGTTACTCTTGCAGTCGATCACCGAAAGTGTTCATGTTACAAGCGACGAAAAGGTATGCAACCTCTTCTCCCCCTTTTATCGTGTGATTATAGAAAGCTAAAAATGTATTTTTTTCAACAATTATGCAGAAGGAAATCATGATCATGCCTTGCCTGTGGAATGGGATAAACCGACCGTGTTACTTATTTGCAAGAAAATTCTCACCAGAGACTCTAGACACCATGATAGACCTATTCTCAAACTATACAATGAAAACATGAGATTCTTAGTTCTGATTCTTTGGTTGGATTTTGATCCAATCCAACCCCTTTTCACATTGTTGTAAAGCTTATCTTACAGAGATACATGGTTAAGGACTGTAAACTTGGCTCCTTTATGAGGGTCAAGGGTACATTTGGGAAAACCTTTTTGAGATTTTGAGTTAATAGTGAACAACACATTTGAGTTGATAGTGAAGGAGAAAGGGTGTTTATGTTATTAGTCCCTTTGGGTTCAGGAGATGGTTTTAAATTTTAATTTTTACCCTTCATTTTGGGCAATATTTGTATCACTTCTGGGACCAACTTTTTGGGTAAAATCTAGAGCAATATTGCTGTTTGTGTACATCTTTTGCATTGATGGTTGATGGGAGTTTAGACCATATATGCCTATGTTGTTATGAATATGGGTACTTTCCTATATGTGTATATATGTGGGTTGGAAGGGTTGCAACCTTTTTAAGGGTTGCAAAATATCCTTCCAATATATATATATATATATATATATATATATATATATATATATATATATATATATATATGTCATAGTTATTTTGCAACTCAGTAAAAGGTTACATCCCGTGCAACCTTTATCTAAACCGTTCATTACATTTGGATTCTCATTGATTCTCTAAATGAATTTACTTGATTTCATCGAATTTTGTTGAATTTATGCAAAATATGTCAATGCACATAATGGTTCATGTGATGTATCGGATAAAAATGGTACATTCATGAAACTGTATGCATTACATGACATTTAATGAAATACTATGCATTGTAGGTAAGATTATTGCATGAAACCAGTAATCATTGATGTAATTCAGTAATCAATCCATTGTCTATATAATGAATGGGCTAAAAGAATGGTTTAGATGAGGGTTGCACGGGTTGTAACTTTTTACTAGGATGCAAAATAAACAAAGAGAGAGAGAGAGAGATGTTCAAACGAGAATATTAACTATTTAAGAAAACACGATGACAACAAATCATGTGTAAAATCATATATGATTCGACATTAACGCCCAAAAAAGTGGACGCGGACGACTTCGGCGGCTACTTAAGTTGCCTGCAAAGTCGCTTGCAATCATATATGATTTTGTATATGATATACTATTTTCTTGTTTTCTTAAATAGTTAGCGTTATTGTTAAAATCCACTTTGGTGTTTGTTGCGGTATTTTGTGTTTACATTTTTTTAAAATGCAAATAAGTAGATTTCGATGCAAGTATACATCTCAATCTACTACTGTTTTTAACAAGTAATAATGGTACTAAGTACCGAATATCGATTCTACAGGAAAACTTGGAAAAGTTCTTCTTAAAAGTCGAGTCTGTAAAAGCGAGTCTTAGATGACGAATTCGAAAAATATCTTGTTTGGGGGGTTTTGAGTAACAACTACTGAGAAAATAATTTTAAAAGGAAGTGAAGGGTATAAAGATCCGTTGGGACAAATTTAATAATTGAATAAAATATGAGATCGCATTCCACCGATATTTTAATGTCGATATTTTATGTAACTTCGAGAAGCCGTCGGACAATGAACCAGTTGTCAAGTGATTAATTATAGTCAGACATAAATTATAACTTTAATTTAAATAACGTTGGACGATCATGCGATACGGTACACCTTTTGTTCTTTTATCGGTCTCTGTCCTAACTTTAACTTTATTCCCCGAACTGAGACGGTTAGCCCATCATCTTTTTGGTTTCTAATCTTAAAAATTGTAGAAGCAATTAAAGAAAATAAGAAAGTACGTCAACTACCAATTATTGATTTTACTTGACATATCGTAACGTGCTGCGAAAGTAACCAAATTTTTTACTAAACTAGAGAAGTTAAATCACCTAAAAAGAGTCACTATATTAAGGTGCCGTTTGTTTTTTAAGAGGTCTAAAATCTGAAGTCTTATTTTAGTTATGATTAATAAGATGTGGTGTGTAAAAAGGTCTGAACGATTCAGACTTAAGAGCCATTAAGAGGTTTTAAAAAAAACAAACAACCCTTAAATGATGATTATTAAAACTTGCAAAAGTTGAAGTTCTTGAACTATAGGACGTTTAAGGGAAAGTGAGAATTATAAAACTAAGATTATGCCAACTAAATCGTAATTAGTTAAGGAAAGTCTTGTTTTAAATGTGGATTCTTTTTGTCTAAGTTACTTGCAGAGTCCTTGGCGTTTTCGTGATTTTTAGCAATTATAAACTTAATGAGTGAAACAAGCGAGATGTTTTTTATGATGTTGGAAACACAAAACGATTTTAATATTTACAATAAACCGTGAACCAAAAAAGGTTTGAGAATCCGAAATGATTAATCGGACTTCCGGTTTGTAATAGAACTAAAATTGTAAGTGAAAACCAAATAAAAACCGTGATGAACTAAACTGCAAGAAATGAGTAGAAATATCGAGATGGTAATTGGAGAATAACACACTAATAATTTAAACGGCTAAGTAACAATATATTAAATCGATCTTGAAAGAGAGGAGTTTGAACTTGTGAGCCTAGGCTAAGTGCACTAGGAGCCCACAACTCACCTACCAAACTTCTCCAAACCGTGGCTAAAGGGAACTAACAAAAGAGAGGGTTTCCTAAATTACTTTTATCAAGCAACTTAGCAAGAAAAAATGGGATGCCTTCTTACTTAGCCAATGCCTCTTATTTATAGGCCAAGCACAAAGGAGAGGCCATGGATTTTACAAAAAGAAATGGGTTCAACAAAAAAAAATGCCAAAAATCGGCCCATACATGTGTTTAGTTAATACCTAAAATTTTAGCCTACCATTGTGTCATCCAAAAGCAAGAAATTTTCGGCCCAAGTGTGTGTTTGCCGGAATCTAAAAGTTAGCCCATCTTTGTCAAAAATCGGTTTATCATCGGTCCATAAGTCGGCCCAAAATAAAAGTCCATGCCTTTTTCCGCATCTTAAATATTTTGGACTTCTCACCGTCTTTTTCTCGAACCTGAAACATGCATATATAAATACATAAGGTTTTTGCCGCATTTTCCGTGTAAAATGGATTTATTAAGCCGAAAGCGATAAATATTAATCTAAACAATAAAACCGTAAAAACAAATCAAAAGACGTAATGGGAAAATGAAAAATAGCTCAAAATTTATAAAAAGAGGGCTAAAAATAGGGTAAATTTTGGCATATTTATGTCAGTTTTTTTAAGCATGTCAGATTTTTTAAATGTTAGAAAATAATCATAATTATTTAAACATATATCTATAAATAATAATAAAATTATCATTATTAGAATTCGATTTAAATTTCAAAAGAGAAAATATATGTTTGCATTAATAAATGATAGGATTGAAAAATCCATCCGAATCATATGTATTATTTTAATGAAGTATTGTTAGTTTAAGATAAAAATTCAAAATTTTCAAAAAATGATATTTTGGTCATTTACTAACATTTCATTCCAATTCCAAAGCTATATTATGTGAACCAAATAGACATATTCTATTTCTTTTAGCAGATTCTATTCCAATGTCTGCCAACCAAACAGATGGTCAAACATGATAACATGTCATTCCAATTCGTTCAAAGTCAAATTCCTTTGACAGATTTAATTTCATCCCAAAACATTCTGCAAATCAAACGCCACCTAAAATTTTGAAACCTAAAGAACCAATTCAAACCGTCCAATATTGTTTAATCTTTTTCTCAATTTTCTTTTTTAAATCAGATGAAAAGAGCAATTTGGTAACTATACATGGTTGATATATCAAGTTCCTTATTTATCTCATGATAGGTTTCTTAAAAAATTTATTTGAAGCTATTAAATTTATAGTCATCATATTATAGAATCCCAATGATTTTTTGTTTTGATATGTATTAGGCAATGTTCTAAATGACATGAGGTGTGACTTGGTGGCGAGGTCAAACCTCAAGCCTTACGAGTTACGGCGAGACCACAACGTTTTTCAAAGCGTATCATAAGACGACATATATATATATATACTTATGTGTATATGTATGTAGAGGCCCCATCAAATGCAAACCAACCAAATGTTACAAACCATACAAACCAATCTCAACCGTCCATCTAGTCTAACAAATATATAGTTTCATAAATACATCGATTGCTTACTAATATAAAGTATTAATCACAATTAATGAACTCTAATCATCTTCCTTAAATATTCAAATCATAATAAATGGATCTTCATTATTTCTATAAATATCTTAATTGATTGGTTTGTATGATTTGCAACCTTTGCATGGTTTGTATTTGATTTGCCCTCTATGTATGTATGTATGTATGTATGTATGTATGTATGTATGTATGTATGTATGTATGTATGTATGTATGTATGTATGCATGCATGCATGCATGCATGTATGTATGTATGTATATAGATGAAGGATCGTGTGAGAAGAAGAGTTAAGGTGATAAGGTAAAAAGGGATATGGACCATTGATCACTTTTAATCTCAACCCACCAAATGGATCACGCTTGATATGAGAATTGATTCGGTGCATGTAACACCCTCGATTTCGGTATGTTCTTATTTTGATCATAATTTCATTTATCGAGCTGTACGTTTGATCTCGCGCGCATTCAGGTCAAGTCGGGTGAAATTTGGATTCAGTACACCTGGGGCGACAGTGCCCGCGATTGTGACAGAGGTCACTCTCGCGGGGCACTATCGCGGGGCACTATCGCAGGGATTGTACCGCATGCTCGAGGGCTGGCACGATTGTGACAAGTGTCACTATCGCGGGGATTGTACCGAGAGGTCGATAATCCGGGCGATCGTGACACGCGATTGTGACAATGTCACTATCGCGTGGCACTGTCGCGATCGGGCCTCAAGGCTTTAAATGCCTTTTTGTTCGATTTTGTTTATTCAGTTTGGAGCTTCTTGTGGTGTGATTTTGGAGAAGGTTTAAGGTAGGGTTCCACTCTCTCTTCATTCAATGCTACCAAATGGGTATCTTACTTGCATTTACTTGGGTTGTTTAGGTTGGTGAAGGTGATTAAGATCTTGTGGTTGAAATACCAAGTTTCCTTCTACATTCTACCCTCAAGTGTTGTAACCTAGGGTTTCCTTGGATTCATCTAAGGCGAGTTTTCTTAATCATTTCTCTAATATAAATGCTAGGGTTTATGTGTTTATAAACTTACCCTTGCCTCCTAATCACATTTGGGTTTTGTTGTGTTTTGACCTAACTATGGATTTTGGAGATATTATGGTTATTGGCTTAAACAAGGTTTTATCTTTTATGGGATGGTGTTTTAAAGAAGTTAATGATTTCCATGTTTACCCACTCATTTGATAACTAATATTTGTTACTTGGAATTTTGATAACACCTAAAGTGAAAACTAGGGTTTTGGGAATATTTTATGTATTAGACTAATTATTGGACATGTTGGCTTTTGAAACGGGATTTATTGTATTATCATTGATGGGGTTGTGTTTACGAAGTTTCCTTAATCAATGTGAGATAAACCCATGTTAGTAACTCCTATATTTGGGATTTGGTTTCATGAATTACATGCATGATTAAATATGGTTGTGTTAGCATGTTTTGGTATTTGGTTTAGTGCAATGGATCCATAGGCACGGTATTCCAATGTCTCGTCCGGAAATTTGGTTACCCTTGGCACGGGATAGGCATCGGGCTCCATGGTAAGTAGGGTGTGGGCCTATACGGTCGGGTAACATCCCATGGACAGTAAGGTGTAATCCCATTGTGCTTGAGTTCCCCTGTTTTGGAACTCTCAAGAATAGACCTGGAGTGGTTGACTTCATGTTTTCGAGCAATAGACTTGGAGTAGTTGAGCTCACTATGTGGTTTGAACTGTTGTCATTATTTACTGAATGCTAATGGTTTATTGGATTTGTTTGATTTAGCTCACGGCTAGATCGACTACATGACTTCAATCGGGTCTATTGTTTAAGTTATTTTTCCGCTTATATGTTCTCAATAGGCTCTAGCCTAACACTTGTTTTGATTGTCATGTATGGCAGGTCACTCTAGCGGTGGGACTCGTCGGGATTGAGAGGACGACCTTGGGGTCGAGATCAGTCTTTTTGATGACTTAGTGACCAATATTTGAAGTATATAGAGATTATACCTTTTGGAAGAATAGCGACACCCGACATTAATTTTGCTTACACAAGTTAGATTACTAGGTTGTTGAATTGTATTCTTTATTTGATCTTGGGTTGTAATAGCCATACTTGGTTCCCCGTGTTGGGTTGACGTACATTGGTTTAGATTGTTATACTCTTATCTTACAGGTTATTGGATCTCCCTTTTTGGGTAGATTGATTTATACCATTTATAGACGTTATATAGCCAAATTTTTAAGTTTTAAATTCACCCCAAATTTTAGGATGTTACAGTTCATCTCATCCTAATGTGCATCCAATGGTGGAGGAGATCCCTTCTTACCCTAGCCTTCTTAGCATAACTTTCTTTCTCACCGGTACCAAACACACACACACACACACATATATATATATATATATATGGTTGAGTTTCAATGAGAAGTTGAGGTTAACGTGAGAAGCGTGAGAAGTGGTTATCAACCGTTGGATGAGAAATAGACACACATTAGGATGAGATGCACTGAGATAAGATACACCGAGATGTACCAGATCAATTCTAATCTATGACGCCATTCATGGGTGGGCATGAGATTAAAAGTGATCAATGGTTCATATCCACTTCTCACGCTTCTCACGTTAACCTCAACTTCTCACACGATCCTTTGTCTCTCTCTCTCTCTCTCTATATATATATATATATACTTATGTGTGTTGGTGTTTGAATAATCCTGTAGAACAATTTAAATTTATAAAAAGTTATAAAACTGAAAAGGAAAGAATACCTATTTATATGAAATAGATAGAGCTTATAAGAAAATGACATCAAGAGTGTAAAATAGGGATTAAATCTTTTGAGTTTCTACTCACTACTTTTCTTTAATCTTTAAAGAATTCATGTTCAATTCACCTTATACGGGAATGAGAGTAAGGATTCACCAATTTAGGGTTTTATGTTTATATTTCATTTAACTGTTTATTTAAGTCTTAGGTGTCGTACATAATTATCATTTATCCCCCAAGTTATATGTTTAAAGAAACTAAAAAAAAATACATGCCTTACAAAATAACATGTCACAATGCGCCATGACCAACAATAACTCGTTAGAATAGAAGGCAAGTCTTAAAGTGGAGCCATAGGGGTTAACGTGATGGCGAAGCCAAACCTTGACGCCATAATGAGTTATCTAGAACCTTGATATTAAGTGAAGCAATGCATTTTTTTGGAGTTTTTAGATGTCGGGCTGTTGCGACAATTAAAAAAACTCATGGATGACAACGATGAACAACATTCATTGTCTACATTTAATTAGGTTAAATATTATATCTTGAATGAAGATACTGATTATAAAACAAAGTCGTTGTTAACAGACATTAATGGTAGGATTATAAACGATTTCAAAGATGATGAATCACTACTACAAAAATAGGTATTTTAAACGGTTGTTTTGGACATTTTTAAACGGTTTTACAACCGTTTGAAAGGGCACCGCTTGAAAAAGTCTGTGCTTTTTTAAACGGCTTTTGAACCGTTTAAAAAAGTCATTTTTTAAACAGTTTTTAAACCGTTTAAAAAGTTTTAAAAACCGTTTAAAATTGTATACCTTTTTAAACGCTTTTTTAAAAAAACCGTGTAAAATGTGTATTATTTTACATGGTAATGCTGAAAGAACCGTTTAAAATTGTATACATTTTACACGGTATTTAAAAAAAAAACGTTTAGAAAGGCATACAATTTTAAACGTTTTTTTGGTTATTCTTAAAACCGTATAAAAATGTATTACTAAATATATTATATATATATATATACACACACACACATATATTAACAACCATTACATACCAAATGCCAAAACATTTTTCATAAATTCACATATAGAACTCCAAATCGTATTAAAAGTCAATAACCATTACAACTACCATATCCATAAATTCACATATGGAACTCTAATTCCTACTAAAAACTAATAGTGATTACAATAATATCCACAAACTTGTGTTTTTTCCAAGACATCATCAAACATTAATCCTTAATTCTACCTCTCAGTTGTTTGTTGGCACCCAACATGTCTTTCTTCTTAGGATTAGATCAACATTCTTCTGTGCACTTCAATTCATCGATTTTTTATCCTGAAAACAAATAAAGGGCTCTATATATAAGAATGTCACGTTTTCTGAACATATAATACGAGTTTATATTACAAATACATAATAACAAGAATAACATAGTTATTCAAACATATAAATACACCGGTCACTTGTAGTGGAGTGCATAAAACACATACCTTTACCACATTTTACCCTCTGTCATACGTTTTAAAGTAAATGATTTGGCCACATGACAAGCTATCTGATCTAGTTGTTCATCTGAAAAAGCAATGGTGGTCGTCCATATGTCCTATATATAAATGTATAGATGTGTTATCTAAAAAGATGTTTTGTATAATATATAAATGACTGAAATTTAACAAATAAATACCTTGTGAGGGGAATCATATTGCTCGTACATTACATAATGGAAAATTTGCTTGATTACGTAATACCCACATTCCCAGCCCTCTTTTTGTTGATTACACTACATTGTAAGGAAATTTATAATATTAGAAAAACTAAAGTATGAAATAGATTGTCGGGATATGTGAATTCTACCATGTTCAATTTCCAAGTGACCGGGGTGGAAATTACGGCATGAGAAGACTTTTCACATTGATTGTATTTTGTAATAGCCCTAAAAAGAAACCATAAACACCTTTGTTTCAATAATCAATTAACAATAAAAATAAACATAATTTTTATATCAATATAATACATTACTTACATTTCCATCATTTCTTTGATCAAATAAGTTTCGGCTTTCTTTCCATCCGACATCTTCGAGTCTAGTATATAGACTAAGCGATGTCTAGGCCGAATGATCAGCAACGACCAATGATGCCTCAAAAAGGTTAAAATAATAATGTTAGTAAAACTTACATCGTAAACTATATATATATATATATATATATATATATATATATATATATAACTCACCCTTGTGCGTACGGTGCCAAAAAGAACTCTTTATCTTTGTTATGCATCATAGTTTTGAATATTGTCTCCATGACAAAGAAACCATCTCGTGAGATCGCAGGTTCATTAATTGCTCCCGGGGCAATGAATGCACAACGGTTCTTCGAATTTCGAGATATTATCTTATACAAATCCCTACAAAATTCCAATATAATTAAACTAAATATTGTAAATATTTATAGACACAATAATAAGTAGATATATATAAGTAAGAACTTACGCCATGAACCATGTGATAATATTTTGATCAAGCCACCCCTTTGTTATTAATAACACCAAGTCACGATATTCGACCGCTATTGATATACTCGTAGGGCCAAAGACCCCTGCCTCGACCTGAACCGTAACCCCATTCTTCACCCACTGTGCATTGGAACGTAGGCGTCTAAATAGGTCTTTCATCGCACTTGGCCGCTCTTGTATTTCTTTAGGATAGGGCTTCAACTTTTTAACCAACTGTGTTTTTTGTGACTCAGTTGCAATGACCACTCTCTTTGAATGGCCTTCGTCCTCTTTTTGTACCTACATTAATAATACATTTGACTAAGTATCTTATACCGTCAAGGGGATTTTGCATATATATATATATATATAGTTAAAGTTTGAGTGTATACTTGATGGGGAATAGGCTCTCCCCTTGGTGGCACTTGGGTTGACTTGACTGTTAGGGGAATGAGTGCACTCTTTGATGACATCATATCACGAGAAGGGATACTTGTATCGGTGGTAGGAGCCTATTAAAAAATGATAATACCAATGAACATGATGTGTACGAATAAAAAAAAATCTTACTGCAATTTAACTTGAAAATTAAAACATATGTGTACCTGGTGCAAGATCACATATTCTTGCTCCCATTGGATGAAGTAGCCACGAGCTTGACCTAACGTTTCAATACCCTTATTCGACAAAGGCACGGGTAGTGCAAACCCCTCACATCCGTTCATAACCAACTCTACCAAAACTTTAATGAATCCTTTTTAATATACGGGCATGGACCACATGGATTTTTGTTCTTCTTCTTGTACTCGGATATAAGATAACATTTGAAGTTCTTCCACGCCGTATTTGCTACCTTTAGCGTTTCTCTCTTCAAAGTCTCATCCGTCAAATTCCATTGTTGCTGTAGTATCAAAATAAGTCAAAAAAATCAATGATATGCAACTTTTAAAATTTTGATTAAGGTAGACGTAAAATATAAACATATTATATACCTTGATGGCCATCCACATCCTATCCTTATCCGCTTTCTCAACTTTGCGCCAATCGCTGATGAGAATTGAAATCCTCGATTCACCTCCAATCCTACCCAAGTACAATATTTTGCCGAATACTCCCCTATTGGCTTAAGAGTCTTCGGACAAATCCGAATGGTACAATCCGTAGATTTTCTAACTTTCTCCAATTGTGTCACTCCTCGTGTTCGGGCCGAGGTTGAGGTCGACGCGGTACAATCTTTATTTTCCAAACAATGAGTGGATGAAAATTTTGATAAAGATATTAAAAGGCAATGCATCTAAACCAAATTTAATATTCAAATTTAAAAATTTTAAAGGAACTAAACAATAAATATATAAATGAAGATAATAAAAAATTTCATCTGTTTTGTGAAATCAACTCAACCTGCAAAAACAACAGATGAAAGTTTGATACCCTTCAGTTATAAAAAAGCAAGAGGAATCATGTGGCCCTAAATCAATATCATTATCATTTGTAATAATCTTATCTATTACGTAAAAGTTTAGAATATTGCCAAATAATGTTACATGCAACTAAAAAAGTCTTAATGGAGATTGTTACAGTTAGTTTGGGAAAAAGAGTACAACATATATATAATGAAAAAAACCTTAAAATGGACTACAAGTGTCTACTAAGGGGCCGTTTACCAAACGCTTACCCGATAAGTATTTACCGATTAAATTCAATGCTATCATAAACCCGATCGCAATTGACCCGCCCTCTTCCCCGGGTCCCAATTCAACCGGCCGGGTCGACCCGTTTTTTAGAACATTAGTAACATATACATATTCAAAAGATGACAGTGAGAGAAAAAGAAGAAAAGGCATTTGAAGGAAATCAGCGGAGATTTACATGCACTCTAATTGTGTGTGTATATATATATATATATATGTGATCAAAATCATAAATCTTTTAAGCAATATATATATATATATATATATATAAGGTGTATGATTGAAGTTCAACTAGTGGCATGATCTCAAGGAAGATCTATAGTCAAAGAAGGTGGCAAAATGAGAAGAGGAATGACCTTAACAATCTGCTTCATATTTAATACAGTCGGCTCAAAACCACCGGTTCAATCAAATACATAAAAAAACACACATAACTGACATAAGCATAAGTTTTTCATCAATACAAATACATCAACCGGTTCAACCACCGGTTCAACCGGTTTTTTGATAAAACCGGTCGGTTCACTCTGGGCATAAATTGCCATAAACCCGGTCACAATTTCTAGTTTAGTTCAGTAGAGATTGACTTTTTAGATAAAGGGAATTTGGATGTTTTAATTTTTTCATTAATATAAGATCTGTTTAGTTTGGTTCCTGTTCAATTTGGTCCTGTGTTTTTTTAACACTCCTTATTAGGCCATCATGCACACTCAATCAATGTTTTTTTTACATTACCAAAGCAACCATGCAAGTCTTGGAGTTGAATCTCTATTTAGATATTGACCTTGTCATATCTAGTGCATCTAAAATGCACCTTATTCATGAGTTTTATTCTAGAGAAGTTGCAAACCCTGTTCATCTGACAGTGGACACTGGATTCACAAATGGGGAGGCTTCCATAAAATCTTTTGTCTCTGTTAACTTGTCTCTGGGAGATCAGCAACTCGCTGCTCAGTTTCAAGAAATACCCCTGGATCCCTCGGAAAACCTCATCCAAAATCACACTAGTACAAAAATGACATTTTGCCACGGTTTTGGAAATACAAGTCAGCCACGGTTAAGCTTTAAACCGTGGCCAAAAGTCATAAATAAAATTAGAATGTTGTTTTAGCCATGGCTTAACTCAATAATTGTGACCATTAACAAACACATCCAAACATATCACAGTTTTAATAAAATTGTGACTAAATGTTTCGATATGGTGACACCTATTTTACTGTGGCCAATAGCAGTCAAAAACCATGGCCATATATAGACATATAGTCACGGTTTTTTGTCTTAACCATGAATTTATGTTGTGACGGTTATTGTCTGTGACTATAGATAGACATACGGCCACATGAAGCCAATTTTCTGTGGCTAAAAATAAAATATATATTGTCACGAAACCTTATTAAACGTGGCCAAAAGGCAAGGTGTTTATGGCCACTGTTTTCGTTATCTTGTGTCACCAAAAGGTAACAAATAGATACGGTTTTACAAATTAAGCGTAACTATAGGTCATGAATTGGCAACGGTTAGTATGAAACTTTTATAGCTAAAAGTATGTAGTTAAGGCCACGTTTAAAATAAATCGATGGCTAAAAGGTAACCAATAGTTATGTTTCTAACAATTTAGTTCATGTAACTAATAAGTAATTTATCGTTACGGTTTTTATTATTCTGTGTGATCAACTGTTAACCAATAGTCACGGTTCTCAAATTTAATTGTAACTATATGTCATGAATTATTCACGTTTTTTTTTTATCATTTTTGTAGCCAAAAGTAAAACCAACATATGTGTTCACAAGGTAACCGGTAGTCACGCTTCTAACAATGTAGTTCGTGTGGCTAATAAGTAGTTTATGGCCAAAATTATTATTTTTGGGTGTGACCAAAAGTTAACTGATAGCCACGGTTTTAAATATATGCCATGAACTGGCCATGTTTTTTGCTTATCATTTTGTGCGACAAAAAAAGTAAACGTTTGGCCACAATTATAATTATTTCGCATAAATTTATGTCATGATTTGGCCACGGTAAAATATCAAATTGTTAAGGTCACGATTAGAATAAATTCATGCGACTTTAAGGTAATCAATGGTCGTGAATTGTGTGGCTATAAGTAGCTTATAGCCATAGATTTACTATATATGTGTGTCCTAAATGTCACTAGTATTCATGATGCTACAAATTCATCGTAACTATATGCAGGGGCGGACCTACAACTACGGGAGGGGAGTCCCATGCACCCGCTCACTTGATTGCCGTAAAGGAAAAATATATAGGCTTCTTGAAGGTGTGCACCCACTTGATTTTAAGGGTGCCCTGAAATATTTTAAATTTGAATTTATAACACAAATAAGCAATTGGTGGGATGGTTTGTGGTGGTTAAGTTAAAGCTTCCCTTAGCTAGAGGTCTATGGTTCAATCCCAACACTCTGCATGGTTAAAATGTTAAAATAAAAAGGTCACGGTAAACACTTATGTGGCTATAAGTAGTCTATAGTCATGGTTAAAATAAATACATGTGGCTATAAAATAATTAATGGCCATCACAAAAACAAATTGTGTAGCCATAAGTAGCTTAAGGCCACAGTTTCAACTATTTTATGTAGCAAAAACATAACCAATAGCCACGGTTCTACAAAATAAGCATAACCATATGTCATGAAATGACCACAGTTAAGATGAATTAACGTGACTATACGTAGTTTATGGCCACGGTTATATGAAAAATACTAAACTACCAATTTGTTTGATAACTGAAAAAGTCATAAATTGTTTCAAATAAATTGATAAGTCAATATAGACTAACTTATTAAAAACAACTTATTTACGGTGACAAAAAGTCATAAGCAATTTTTTACCCAATCCAAACACTAGAAATCACTTATTTGCAGTAACGAAATGAAATAAGTAGATAACTTAATTAAATAAGCAATCCCATACGTCCTCTAGATTTTTTTGATTATTACTACAAATATTATTTTATTATTATTACATTTTTTAGTAAAGCATATTGAGAATGTAAATTTATAGCAATTTCTAGATAAAAAATAAAATAGAAATTAAAGTGAAAATATTTACATACCTTGTTACTTATTACGGGTTTCATTGACCCATAATCCTTCAGCATGGTCGATTCTCAAATAAGTGTTATCATCAATTCGCTGATCTGAGGAGGGAATTCCGATAGAAAAGGGAGGTAGCTCGTCGAACTGGTCATATTCTTCTTCGTCGACAACATTTTCAACGCCAACTATGTGTCTTTTACCGTGGAGGACGATGTGCCATTTAGAATCTTTCGGATCCTCAACGAAGAAGACCTGTGAGGCTTGTGTTCGCCAGAATGAATGGTTCGGATACGTAACCCTCCCTGGAAAGATCTACCACGGTGAAACCATCGTTGTCGACTTTAACACCTCGTTGGTTTTTGACCCATTTACACTTGAACAAAGGTATCTTGAAAAAAGTGTAAACAAGCTCCCATATTTCTTTAATGACACCATAAAACGAATCTTTGGCAATCCTCGACCTAGCATCATTATTTGCCCTACAAAACTCAGTCGTTATGGCTGTTAATGTCACTCCACTGTTTTGCAATGTATTTTTGTCGTCTTTTTTTTTGTATAAAACATATATCCATTAATATCGTATCCTTGGTATGTTGAGACGACATGGACGGGACCATATGCCAAATGTTCCACTACTTGATCAACTGGTTCTCCCCCATAGCTTGGTTTCACTCTTTCTTTCAGCCATTGTGAAAACGTTTTATTATGCTCAGTAACTAACCATTTGTCGCTCTTCCATCGGTGCATTTGGTGCAACATTGCCATATGCTCATGTACATGGGGAGCAATTGCTGTCATGTTTTGTAGGACGAAAAAATGTGCTTTTTGTAGTTCATCGTAATCTGGAGTGATAAATTTCAATCCAACTAACCCAACCCCTCCAAGTCTACCTTCATGTCGAGATTGTGGGATGCCGACATTTTTCACACCGGCCAGATAGTCTGTGCAGAAATCAATCACCTCCTCGGAAGCATATCCTTCAACAATACTGCCTTCGGGTCTGGATCGGTTCCTTACATATCCTTTTAAAAAACCCATGTATCTCTCGAATGGATACATGTATCGTAGGAAGACAGGACCACAAAACTTTATTTCTCTAACAATATGAGATATCAGGTGTACCATCACATCGAAAAATGAAGGCGGGAAATACATCTCTAGTTGGCATAAAGTGAGGATAATATCACTTTCCCATGAATCCAAAACCTCAGGATCGATCACTTTTGAATGAATCATGTTAAAGAACAAGCAAAGTTTTGTAATTGTGTGTCGGATGCGATCTGGCAATATTCCACGAATTGCAATAGGAATCATATGGGTCATTAAAACATGACAATCGTGGAACTTCATACCAATCAACTTCAAGTATTTCATTGACACCAATTTCCTAATGTTTGCAGAATAGCCGGATGGAACCTTAATACCATGTAAGCACTGGCAAAATCTGGTTTTCTCAACCTTCGACAATGTATAACAAGCAGGTGGTAGATATGTGCGCTTTCCATTATCAACAGGAGCAAGCTCTTGTCGAATCCCCATTTATACCATGTCCTTTCTAACTTTAACTCCGTCTTTTGATTTTCCTGGAATGTTCAACAATAACCCTATCAAGCTGTCACATACATTTTTTTCGATATGCATTACATCAAGACAGTGTCGAACAGTCAACTGCTCCCAGCATGGTAAATCCCAGAAAATAGATTTCTTCTTCCAAATATTTTTTGGAGGAGTTGGACGACCTTTCCCAAACACAATGTCTAGATCTTTAACTCGAGAATATACATTTCTTCCATCTAATGGTTGTCTTGCTACTCGATACTCAGTTTTCCCATCAAACACTGACTTTAGTTTGCGATAGTGGTGGTTCTTTGGAAGATACCTTCGATGACCCATGTACACATGTTTTCCACAATTCCTCAACCTTAGAGCATATGTGTCATCTTCACATACAGGACATGCTTTTTCTCCTTTTGTGTTGTATCCCGACAAATTGCCATAAGCTGGAAAATCATTTATGGTGCAAAAAATCATGGCTCGTAGTAGGAAACGTTCCTTCTTATATGCATCGTACACTTCAACACCTGGACTCCACAATTCTTTCAAATCTTCAATTAGCGGAGCCAAATAGACATCAATATCATTCCCGGGTTGTTTGGGACCCTGAATTAGCAGTGACATCATAATGTATCTGCGTTTCATGCATAATCAAGGTGGAAGATTGTAAATGGAAAGAAGCACCGGCCAAGTGCTATGACGACTACTCATGTTTCCGAATGGATTAATTCCGTCTGAACTAAGCCCCAACCGAATATTTCTACTTTCCTTTCCAAATTCTTCAAAAATGCGATCGATATTTCTCCATTGAGGAGAATCATCCACGTGTCTAATTTTACCATCTATTTTACGCTCTTCAGCATGCCAACGCAACAACTTCGCATCCTTGACGCTTGCAAATAACCGTTTCAATCTTGGAACGATAGGCAAATACCACAACCCACCTTTCGTTTCACATCACTATTTTCTTCCATTTGGTTTTTCCGCTTATACCTCGACGTACCACATATAGGGCACTCATGTAGGTCAACATACTCGTTCCTGTATAACATACAATCATTCGGGCATGCATGTATTCTTTTTATTTCCAAACCCATTGGACACATCAGTTTTTTGGCTTGGTATAGTGAAACTGGTAACTCATTATCTATTGGAAGCATTTCATGCAAAAGCTCCAATAAGCTTGTGAAACTTTTATCGCTCCAACCATTGTTTGCTTTTAAGTTAAATAGTTTCAACACAGCCGAAAGTTTGGTAAACTTTGCACACCCAACATACAATGGTTTTTCAGAGTCGACAAACATTTGTTCAAATTTATCATAATCCTTATCAACAATATCACCCTCCACATCATGTAACATTTGATCAACAATATCACACATATCATTGTCCGATTCATAGTTATTATTATCGTCATTACAATCACGATCAATCCCCTGATTACAATCATCAAAATCCTCTCCATGTCGTATCCAATGAGTGTATCGTTGCATAAACCCATGACAAATTAAATGTTCTTTAACTACATTATGATCACTATGTATGGAAAAATTTCTACATTTTCGACAAGGACACCAAATTCCACTTTCTCCACTATTCAACCGGTAGTTCTTAGCAGCTTCCATAAATTCATTGAGACTGGCTAAATATTATTGTGTAGCACGTGGTATTTCGTACATCCAATCAGCGCGGTCCATCTGTAATTTTGAAAACAAATTATTAAGTAATGCATGCATGACATAAATGGAGAACAAAAGGTCGTAGGTGGCCATCCTAACTCACTTTTTGAATATTTTGTCTCACATGTGAATTCCTATAACAAATTAATTATTTAAGAAAAATTTCGACAGCATTTCCCCTTAACTCCCCAAATATGTGTATAATTAAAACACATATTCGTAGGAGCAAAGAGAAATGTCTATCGAATTTTCCTTAAATAATCAATCTGTTATAGACATTCACATCCTAACTGAGACAAAAGATTCAAAAAGCAGTCCCAAAACCGGGGACTATCCGAAATTAATCTCTATTAGATCAATTTCGGATGGGTGACCTAAAGACATATGAACTTATATAATAGACCCATGCATATTTCTATAATTCTATTTGCACTTGATAAGATGTTCAAAAGTTATAAGACAAAAAAAACATGTATAGTTGAGAAAAAAATGAAAAGAATGTAAAGTGATGAAAAAATGTACCTTACAAAAAAATCCACTGATCAACTAATGAAAAGTTCAACATATAGTAATCGTTGTACACTTTTATATAAATATCTTGATCAAGTGGTATGTCATCCTACAATTAAACATTTTAAGTGTTTATTAATTATACCTTGATACAATTGTATATATATGCATATATATAATCGAATATGATAACATTAATGAGAAAAACATAAAAATAACGAAATAACGCGAAGACGATATCATTCAAAACTAACAATACCTGTCACATATCGTTCGCAATTAAAAATTCATCGAAACTTTATTTAAAAACTAGAATAAATCAATAACTAACCATTCAACGTTCTCAATTATAATAAAAAGCCACAAACTTTATCGCATAAATCTAATCCAATACTTTCAAATTGCCAACAGTATAAAAAACAGATAGCGCAAACCTTATACTAAAAACGAATTAAAATTGAGAAATAACATTTGCTAAAAAAACAATACTTAAAACAAACCTCAAACCTCCTTGTAGCAAATTTGGATCTTCTCTCATCAACAATCTTCAATAAATCAACAAACTTCGAATATTTGATTTCGTTCCCCCACAAAACCTTAGAAAAACTAAAAAATATAAAATAAAAAAAAAACAAACAGCAGCCCCTTGCGTTGCCACTTGCCTCCCATGATATTTTTTCTTCTTCTTTTAATAACCTAATTAACATTATCATAAACACAAAGTTGGGCCTGGATTGAATTTGGTGTTGGGCCGAAACATATGTATTTTAGTAAAACAAAGAAAGGAATACTATATGCTACACTTATGACTCGAACTCAGAACAACAACCACACAAACCCACAACACTTACCATTTCACCACATCTTTTTTTGTGTTTATAAAAGCACTTTTAATTATTTTATTTATTTTCTGTCCAGCTTTGTACTCACAACTTCAACTTCAGATTCGGCCCAGATTTACTCCAAATTACCAAAAACTTAAAACACGAACATTGTAGATCTGTGTGTTGGGTTTCCAGAACATTTTGAATCACTCAAATCGGAAATCGGACGAGTGAGATATGATCAAAAAGCCACAGTTGCGCAAATCTGTGAAAAATTATCGTTTTGTTCTTTTTCGCTCCAAATTGTTTCAAACCTATCAAAATATAAAAACACATTAATGTAGTCCGGTTTTACCATTATGGTGCATTAAAAAGAGATGATTGACAAGAAAATTAAAGTGGAAATTAACGGCCGATCATAATGATATTCAGTTAATACATACCTTGCAATATTTAATATCTTTCAATTGATCGATATTGGCTCCTCAATTTGTGTGTAGAGAATGAATAAAGAAGATGGGGAGACCTTTTAGGCAAAAACGGCGGCCATGAATATATAAAAAAAACACTAAAATTTTAAATGTCTTTTTAAACGGTTTTGTGATAGTGGAAGCGTTTGAAAGTGTGTTTGACCTTTTTAAACGGTTGTTTGTAGAGAACCGTTTAAAAAGATATATGTATTTCAAACAGTTGTATGAAAAAAACCGTGTAAAAAAGTTAGGCGGTTTTTTAAACGGTTTTGTTCAATCATCCGTGTGAAATACGTATACCTTTTTAAACGTTTTTTTTATAACAACCGTTTAAAAAGGTAATATGACTTTTTTAAACGGTACCACAATCGCAAAACCATTTAAAAAAAGTCTTAAAAAAACGCGGGCACCTTTTTAAACGGTTTTTTCGAATTTTTTAAAAAACCGTTTAAAAATGTGCGTTTAAAAAAGCCATTTTTGTAGTAGTGAATGTATGTTTCTATCTATTTTGTGTTCAATTGTAAATTTTTTATGTTGTGTCCTAAGATATGAATACGAGATAGATGATAAACTCTAAGTTTCTATATATAACAAAGTGAAATGTACAACATTCTAATCTTACATGTTTTATAGATGAAATAAAGTATATAAACATAATTCAAAATTCAAGTCCAATGATGTACGCATCAATGTCCTACTGTTGTCAGTGTGTATACCATGTTATTTGTTATTTCATTGGCATAGATCAATATGTATTGTTCCGTGTCAGAGATCAATATGGCATAGATGATCAGTTCCAAGTTTTTAAAACAAACACATGCTCAACATCATGATCCTAATTAAGGCTTGTTTCATAAACGTAACAACTTGTAATATATTGTAATACCGTGTGCAAAATTATTTTAAAACCTAGGGGTTGTTTGTTTTTTTTAAAAAACTTCTTAATGACTCTTAAGTCTGAATCGTCCAGACCTTTTTACACACCACCGCTTATTAATCATAACTAAAATAAGACTTCATACTTTAGATCTCTTAAAAAACAAACGACACCCTAGTGTTGTTTAATTGGTGAAACAATATTGACTTGTAATGAATGCTTGTTTCCTTTCCCTATTCCCCATTTTCTTACAGATCTTAAAACTTGTCGTATTCTTTTCTTATTAATTTCATGGAAACACATATTTATCTCAAAATAAAATCCAATGAACAAAACTACTCACATCCAACAACTAATAGTTTGTATGCTCTTTGTATTACAAAACATTGTGATAATACTTGAAAATTGTTATTTTCTTCATCATTGTTTGAGTCAAGTTTTACGGTAAAAATTACATTTGATTATCATAAGAAACATAAATCTCTGTTTATTTTTGTATCGAATTGTCAATGATTTCAAGCAAATAACTTAAATATATCAAACAAAAAAATAATAATAATATCATAGTTAAATATTTAAATCTTATTATTCTGGGGATCCAAATTATTTTTGAATGTGACATGAATTTATTACGAAATGCCTTTTTTAAACTCTCTTTGAGAATTGCTTCAATGAGCAACTACTTGAATACATCAACCTACTTTACAAGTAATCAATATCAATTGTTATTGTTTTAGCATGAACATATGTTACTTTGCATTTATTTACTGTTTTAAGAATTAGAAACCACTGAGATTGTCATATATTACTCCAAGTACACATTGGGTACGGATTTGTTGGTTGGTAACATCAAAACAATTTACTTTTTGTTAAATTGGGGCACTTTTCAGCATTTTCGTCCACGACATCAAAAACCTCAGGATTTTCATGTGTGAAACAACACTTCATTTGAACCACGTAGTAATGAACATATGACTGACCTTTTATGCGTACAAATTGAAATGAACCATTTTTTTTCCATATATAGGTTGACTCCATATGAACCAACCTTTCTCCTTAATCTTAGGTCTACAAACATGAATGATCTTTCAAATTCTATGTTTTTGTGGCTCAAGAAGATGAGTTTTTACATCCAATCTTTGAGCTTCATAACATGTTCGTGGAATATGAATATGGACCAACTTAGAAACCAGAAAACCAAACATATTTACATTCATGTCTCAAATCAAAGATCAACCATTTAAATAACATGTCCAAGTCCTGTAAAGAACAAAAACCGAAAGGAAATCTACACAAGACTACTAAAACATGGAACTACCGATCATGTGGTAGTGAATCTTTACAAGGACATGTCGCTCCTTTACACTATGTTCACTTGATTCTCTTTCACACGTACACACAATCTCCATTCATGTTACACATCCTAATCTCCAACAAATAGAGGCTCCTATGCACAATACTTCACTTCCTACCTTAGACTCTTGTTGCAAGCAACCATGCTATAGGATCTCTTTGTATCAACGTTTACCTTTGCATCTCCATCTCTTCCCTGTTACAATAGAAAATTATTATAAAAATCTAAACATGGAGTTTGTTTAAAGAAAGGCTATAAGAAACTATTGAATTCAAAGTTTTGTTCCTAGTGAGTACAAATTTGTAACACTGGCTACTTATGCACTATTATGCCTCTTCGAAATTAAGCTAAACAAATGGTTTTATGCATAATACTCAAATCATATAATACATAAATAAATTTTACAGAGATTGAAAGAGAAATACCTTGGGGATCTCCATGTCTTATTCTTCCACCACAGACACCTTGCTCCATTGCAGTGGCTTTTCTAGGACGCTTTATTCCATGTCCAGGTGGATGGGGACTCCCACCAACAAGCATGCATGTACACTCAACCATCAGATGGAGTGCAAGACTATACAAACTAAATGTTGCGTTTGGTACACTGACAGAATAGGGATCACTGTCCTATGTTTGACAGGACTGTTAGGTAGAACAGACACGAAACGAGTAGGATAAAAGTGAACAATCCTTCGTTAGAAGAATACCTTTCCAACAAACATAATATTGCAATTAATGCATCAACAATTAATGATAAGACGTTACTATTAACATTGAATTGACGATGTTTGTGGAAGCATGTTAGCCAATCATATGATGCTTGCATTAATTTGTAACCAACCATGGAGTTGAAACTGATGTTGTGATCGTGTAACTCATGGGTTAGCTGCGACAATGGACTTTACGAACATTAACTTGTTCGCGCAATCACACTCTCACCTCTACCAGCGAATTGAACAACCTTCAACTTCGACCAACACATTAACAACATCACTGAAATTTACACAAGAAAACATATAGTAGATGTCCGATCAAGCATCTGATCTTCGATGTCCGAAAAGATGAAGGCGTATAATGCCTGCAGATTGATTGGCCGAAAACACAGGCGCTGAAAATGGATTGAATCTGATTGTAACAAATGGACGTGTGCAAATTGAATCAAATTGTAACGAATGTAGTGAAAATGGATTGCATCAAATTGTAACAAATGAAGTGAATATGGATTGAATCAGATTGTAACGAATGGGTTGATAAATGGATTGCATCAGATCGTAACATATGGACCTGTGCAAATGGATTGAATCAGATTGTAACGTATGGATCGGTGCAAATGGATTGAATAAGATTGTAAGAAATGGAATGAAAATAATGGATTGAATCGGATTCTAACAAATGAACCTGTGCAAATGGATTGAACCAGAATATTGTAACAAATGGACCTGTGCACATGGAGAAATTTGACCAACTAATGCATCACAACCATAGATGGTCGCATGTCTGATCTCTGCGATTGGTGTTGTTGTGGAATTCTCGTGTTTAAAGAATGCCTCAAACGAAAAAAGGAAGAAAAACGCATGCAGAGAAGAGCCACACACCCACATGATGGAGGGAGAGTCGGGCAAACCCCGTACCGTCTCCCTCCATCAACCAACCAAAAACGATTGTTTTTTATTACGTACGAGTTATGACCTGCCAAATCCCGAATTGGCAATTGGCAGGCCACGATACAAAAGAAATTCAATACCCGCAGTCTCGCCTGATCATCTATACATGAACACTTATCAATCCAGAAATCCTAAACATCAATTAATGTTCTATCAATCAATCATTGTAATGCCCTGGTCGATGGGTCCTGCGTTGAAGATATATGCACACAAAAAGAAAAGGATTAAATCAGATATATTGTAACAATCAACAAGAATTCAAAACTTGCGGTTGATACACAACTAATTGCTCACCTAGCCATATGGCTGTGAACAGAAGCGTTCAAGAAGACAACCAAATTGATGGACCGATCGACTGCAAACATAAAAGAACTTAAGTAACTGATTGACGTAGAGAAAAAAATAAGATCATGAAGGAGACGTATAATTATCTAAGTGACTTAACAGTCGAATACAAACGGATTATCAAGAAGACGTATAATCATTGAATCTTGACAATCGATCAAGAAGACTTACCATCAGAAATTTGTCCATCAAGAAGACGCGTAATCATCGAATCTTCTCTATCTGAGAAGGAATCTTGGCTCTGTGATAACCTCCAGAAAACTGAACTAAACATAATAAACCAATAAGATCGATGTCCACCAAGAAGACGCATAATAAACAAATCGTATACATGATCTGAAACGACTTACCAGATTCATAATGGAATCCAAGAGCGATTCGTCTGCCAAGGGCATTTCTGGTTCCAATCCCCCCTCATTGCCATTTGTGGTCGGCTGGGTTCATGTCTACCATAAAGGTTCCAGAAAACCTGCAAAAATGGTGGATTAAACATTATGAATCGATCTGTTACAATGAATTAGGGCATGCAAGAACAGGATTCGAGACACATGGATATCAAAACTAGAAGAGTGATGGAATAGATTGCTTACTGGAAACACGATCGCAGACATCGGTAAAAGAATCTGTCTCTTTAGGTGATCAAAGAAAAAAGAAGCAGGAGAGAGAGAGAGAGAGAGGGAGAGAGAGATTTATGAGGCGTTAGAACAAAATTATCTATGTGATCAAGTGGGGCTGTATTTATACTTGAAAATAGAGAAAACTACAATTTTGGTCCTTGTTGTTTACCCAAGACTGTAAATCAAGTCCCTAAACTTTAATAAGTATCATAATAATCACCGTGTTTTTCATTTTGTTTCTATAATTATGATTTGTTTCAACGGATTTTTAATCGACTGATTTTAATTATTCGAGTATATTTCAACGGATAATCGAAGGACTGTTTAGACTGATTTTCGATCAAAACTAAAAAAATAATTTTTAATTATTTGAATATATTTCCCTTAAAGGAGGGTATTTTAATCCTTTTACTTGTTCTTTTTAAGTAAACTTTAAAAAATTACGAAAAAAATATTATATATTTATTTTATATGAAACTGAAATATAAAGATAATATATTATATTAAATAAACCCTTCGATTCCCACCCTCTTCCCTTTCTCGTTTTACGAAGCCCTCATCCCCTCTCATTTTCGTTCAGGAGACAACCACCATCAGACTCTATGGTTATAACCATCTCAAGCCAACACACCGTTATTTCAATATATTTCGATGGATCGTTTTGACGGATTTTCAACGGAAACAAAAAAAGATAATTTTTTAATTATTTGAATATATTTCGACGGATTATCGACGGACAAATTGTAGAACAATTATTTTTAATTATCTGAACACATTTTGACAAAATTTCTATCGAAATCCTTGGGAGTAGTGACCCAAAGAAGTATGCCAAATGAATGACGCTGGCTCCATACCCTGACTGTTGGTATCGGGGAAGTTGGCTTGCTTTTTAATGAGAATCCAATAAAAAGCTAGCTTCTTCCATACCTCCAGGGGTGGTGAAAAACCCATCTAAAATTTTCGACAGATTATCGACGAAGTTTGTCTGTCGAAAATTTGTCAAAAATCCCTCGAAAATGTTACAAAATTTATTTTTTCATATTCCCACTAGAGTCCTTCTAAAATTCATCGAAGATTTTTGATGACATTTTCCGTCGAAAATAGTCTTTGAGAATACCCATTTTTCTAGTAGTATAACACTAACACACTCAATCAATATGCCGTTAAATGAGGGATATTTTCATCCTTTAATAGTTTTTTTAAATAAACTTTAAAAACTTACAAAAAATATATGTGACACCCCAAAATGGGGCAATAATATAAATAGTAAAAGAAAGGAAAATAAAATAGAATGCGTTTTATTTTTTTAGAACAAAAATACGAAGAAAAACGTGAAAAGGGATCAATTATGCCATTTAATTAAATGAGAAATGAATAAAGGGTTTATATGCAATTGGGCTAAAAATGAAAGAAAACGTCATATTGGAGGGGTGAAAAGTGTAAAGTTGGATAAAGTATTAAAGTCAGGAGGTCGAATGTCATTTTTGAAAGTTAAAGGGTGGTTTCAGTCTTTTAGATGTCAATAGTAAAAGAAAGAAAATGTCCAAACCAGATAGACGTGTTTTGTAAATAATCAAACCTGAAAATTTTCAGATTTGAAAACGACGGGACGATTTGTAACTTCCTAATCGCTCCAATTTTCAACTAGTAAGACAAAAAAAAATCATATAAACAAATGTAACCGGTTGGAAAACATATGGGTTCAAGAAACTCGAGGTTTGGTCGAGTTTAGAAGAAGAAATCAGAGGTTGAAGTACGGTGTCGAAAAGCACCGTTTATTGATGATTGGAGGCAAAATGCTCAACCAAATTACGAGTTCTTTATATGGTTAGCTTCGTTTTTAAGTCATTTATCGAACCTTAGTAGCCTTATGTCTCAGATTTTGGTTGATGATATCCAATTTCGAGTTTTTATAGAATTTTTGAGTGGTTTCAAAACCTAATTTTTAAATGCTCGTGTGTGACTCAATATTTGATGGTTTTCGTTGATTCTTGTTTCTATGGTTGAAGAAAATCATTTTCTAGAGTTTTTACAAGAAAAATCAAAGAAAACGGTGGAAAAACGAGGCCGAATGGCATGAAAACGTGGCCGCCGGCAACAACACCCGCGTCGGGTCAAAAACCAGGACCGGGTTGGGGCTGGTATGGGTTTGGGTCCATATCTAATATAGTTGGGCTGAATACCATTGGGCCATGTATGATTGGGCTTTATTTAATTTATTTAGATTATTTTAATTAATTAATTTAGTTTCTAAATTAATTAATATATTAATTTAAATTACTATTTAATAAATATATTAACTTATTTCAGAATATTAATATTAACTAATTATTTTCTAAATATGTTTATAATAAATTGTTAAATTACTTCGATGATTTAATAAAAATGAAATTAGCGTCATATTCGAGTTAAGATTTTTTGAGACGCTTTGATTTGTAGATTGTAATTATTAAATTATTTATTTTGTGATAAGTGATTTAGTAATCATGTTTAAGTGTCGTTTTAATATTCTAAAACCAAGAGACACTTTAAGTCGGAATGGATGATTCCTTTAGTTATTCAAGGAATCAATCGACGTTAAGAATTGTTATTTAAGCATAATTCTCAGAGGTTCATTAAATTATTTGGATGATTTAATAATGAGATTAAAGCGTCGTAAATTAAGTTATATATATTTTAGGACGCCTTAGTTTCGGAAGATTGATTTATAAGGTTTTAAAGCGATTGTTTTAATGTTTTAAAACGTTATTGAGCTATAGACTTGGTGTTTAACTAAAATTTGTCGGGGTTGACCGAGTTGACCAAAAGTTGACTTTTGACTCGTTTGACCCACGCGGATTTTAATGATGGAGTCAAACCGGTTATTTGAGAAATATTAAGATGCTTGGATATGGTGTTTGACTTTAGGTCGGGCCGGGTTAACCATAGCTAACTTTTGTTGACTTTTGGAGAATTTAAGCCATTAATTGGATATTATGGTACAAAACATGTAGGTCTTCGGTCAAGAGCTATCAGTAGTCGGCCTACACCCAATCAGGTGAGTCTTCATGAGACTTACAATGAGATGCATACCTATGTACAAATTTATTTTCAACATTATATGATTTATATGGTGATGTGTACCGTGTACGTATGCATGATGTTTCAGTTTTCATATATGATACATTATATTTTTAATGTATGTTATTTATGATCAGTTGCATGCTATGTGTTTATTTTGTTTTCAAATAACTATAGCATGTTATTTCATATGCAAGTTTTATGATCAGTTTTAGCGTGTGGGCATTTGACCAGTAAGTCACGACTAGTATAAGACACAACCAGACAGGTGGGTAATCAAGACAGGTGGGTGATCAATTAAGACAGACATATTAGCCCTATGCGTGTCTGTGACTAAATATCTCATACTCGATGAGACAGTTTATGAGATCTCTTTTCTTTCAGCGTTGTATGTTTTTTCTTTTAGAAATTTCATACTGCTTGGTACAAAGTTTACAAGTTGATATGTATGATGTGATATGATTTTATTCACGCAAACCATGAACTTACTGAGCTTTATAAGTTGACTATAATATGCATCCCAGGGACACAAGTTTTCAGGTTGAACAAAGGAAAATGACACATATAGAGACTTGCCTAGTCCATCAAAGTTCAATATTTATGTTCAAACATATATCATAGATAAATTGTAACGCAATCCGGTATGGGACGGGTTAGCATTAAAGTTACATATTTTTTTTAGTCTTCTGCTGTAAACGGTTTTAATTTAACCATTATTTTGGAGAATTATTGAAAAATTATTTTAGATTACGTAACACTTATCAAAGAGAAAATATGAGTGTTACAAAAAATATATATATTATATTATATATGTTGAAGGATTATGTGTCATCATCAAAAGAAAGTGACTGAAAGAATATTTTCCTAGTATTATAATTTACTGTAATGAATGTTTCCCTTTATTTGTAAACCCCTCCCTATTTAAAGAGCTTATGATTAATGAGAATTATAGATTTCATTTTCTCTAATTATTGTTGTTCTGTCATGTTTTTTCTATAACACGTTATCAGCACGTACGCTCAATCAACTCACCAATAGATTTTCGATCTTCCAACTTCATCAATCAGCATCTCATATTCTTATATTTACCGATTAACGTGGATTATTGAATTGAGATATCCTCTATAACGGGGTTTTGCGTGCTTTTTGATTTCAAGTTTACTACTTTACTTGATTCTTTTCTTTTGTGGTTTTGCTTTAATGAGATTTTACCTCTTTTCTTTTGCTTCTGGTTTTTAGTTTACTGCTTTCAACCATATCTTTTTTTATTTGCTTTGATTTCTTCATTTTTTTTTACTCTCTAGGATTGGTCTAGATTTTTTAGTTCTAAGATTTTTTTTCTTTGAAGAGGTTGTTGAAATATCATATTATGTTTAAAGACCATGGTTGTGATCAACACTAATTACTTCCTCTTCCCTGCCCATCCATGTACTTCTATTCCAAGCATAGGCTCTTCATTCTTCAACCTTTCATGACAAAAACTACTTCCAACATGAGAGCTCACGAAAAGGTGTATGCATTCGCAACAAATAGAAATCGTCTACATAATATGAGTGATTCATATCTTTTATGTTGGACTTCATATGCTAGTCTTTAAAGGTTTATTCATTGTTAATTTAGTGACTTTCTAAAATAGATTTCTCCAATTGATATTCAAATCATTACCTTAAATAAATTTTGGAAGTCACACTTCCAATAACCATATATTTTGGTCATTTACCAAAAGATCCAAAAATACTATTAGTTTCGATTTAATCTCATTTGATTGCAATGGTATTGTAGCTTTTTATAGTTTTCAATTATTGTTATCTATTTATGTATAGGGGAGCGATCAATTGGAAACCAGTATTACATTGGAAACTTTGGAAACCAAAATCAACCAATCAGTGAATTTCTTTTTTTTATTTTTATTTTTATTTTAAATTGAAAAGGTTATTTTTGTCTTTTACATTATTTCATAATATATATGGTAACTGTTATTATTATTATATTAATAATTATTTAATTTTAATTTAGCTTATATATGGTAATAATAATCATTGATTAATTTAAAAATGAAATATTTAATTTAGCTTATATATGGTAATAATGAAACAATAATGTTAACACGATGAACCTGATGAATCTATTTTCATTATGAAACAATAATGTTAACACGATGAACCTGATGAATCTATTTTCATATACGGATATGCAACTGAACAGGTAATGAAACAAAAATGGGAAGTTAACAAAAATGGTACAAATTCATCATGTTTCATTATGAAACAATAATGCTAACACGATGAACCTGATGAATCTATTTTCATTATGAAACAATAATGCTAACACGATGAACCTGATGAAATCTGTAATCCAATGAAATCTGTAATCCACAAATTCATTCTGTTTCATCACAATATTAGATTGCGTGGGAAATTTTATAATAAAATGAAATTAAAAAAAATATTTTCTTACATTTTAAAAGAAAAATATTTTTTTGATGAAAATACAAATGCTCCACGTTTTCATAGTAAAAAAAATAACAAAATATAGATTGCGTGGGAAATTTTATTTTGGTTTAAAGTAATCTAAATAAAATAAATATTTATTGCCATATTTGAGACACAAAATCAAAAGACATATTTACCCTTTTCATCTATTATTTTTATTTATTATTAATAAATTAATTAATTTACTACCATATATAATTCAAATAAATCTTAACCACTGATTATAAAGATCAATGGCTGAAATTTGGTTTCCAAAGTTTACAATGAAACTTGGTTTCCAATTGATACCACCCCTTTATGTATAATCGGTAAATTTAATCATATCATTATAATTTACTTATATGAGCTGATTTAGACTCGTTTTTAAATGTGTTTACTTAGTTTTATTTAATTGGATCTATTAAACCTATTTTTTTAGCACACTCCAAATAATGAATTAAACTATTACATATTTCAATATTGGTTCCACCAAATTTAATTTAATTTAATTGGGTTAGTTTAACTTTTTTACTTTAGACATATCATTCTTTATATATACATCTCCAATTAGTTACAATTTTGACATGTTTAGTTTGTTATTTTAATAACATTAATATTATTTTATTTAGATCAATTACCGTTTAATTATGGATATAATATTTATTGTTTTGAAATATTATTATTATTTATTAATGTTTATCAAGTTAGATTACAATATTCATATATTTAGATGGTTAATTCAAATGTTAATCTTAGTACTGGTATGTTTAGATGCTTATCCAATTAGTTCACAATATTAATTGTTTATATTAATATTTAAATGTTTATTTTCATTATAATTCTTATAATTAATTTTTGGAAGTTACACTTCCGACCCCATAACATTTGGTGTTTTGTTAAAAGCTCCAAAAATAACATAAAAATTTTAAAATATTATTCAAATGTTTATCTTGATTATGAGTTCCTACAAATTATTTTCAACCTTAATTCATATTTAAAAGTTACACTTTCAACCCCATATATTTTTTTTGGCATCGTGCCAAAAGCTCCCATAATGCTGATATGGTAATATTTTTTCTGAATTTGATTTTAATTTTTGACCTCATGAAAATTTGCCAATTAAATAAATAGTAAGATATCGAAAGGATTTTGTCAAACAATGTAAATAGCCCTAAGGTTTGTAGGGACTTAAGAAATCCACGTGATTCCCTTACTACCTGAAAATCCAATATATTGGAGCGATTTATTCTCGAAAGTGGAAATATTGATAAGGTATTATCAACCAAAATATGCAAACATGCAAAAATCCAATTTTGTTATGATAATGAAATTTCAGATGCATCATAATTTATTGTCTTATGTACAGAAAAAAAAGTTCATGTATTATCCCTTATTTACTTAAATGGTTGAAACAACCAATCTGTGATTCAATGTTCTAAACTCAAAAGACCTTGAGTACAAATATGAATATTCAATGTAAAAACTATTTTTGTCGGATGGGTACAAGAATATACCTAAAGTCCATCGACTCCCTATAGATCATAAAACCAACCTTCTAAAAAGGTACAAACAAATATCATCATGTTTTGAGACGACATATAAATCCTAACTTTCATAGGAATACCTTTACTAGAAACCCCCAAAGAACAGTGGGATGCCCCAAAAGGGAGAATCGGGAGTACTCATAAATATATACTTCCAGAACTAATCGTACAGCGGAATGAAACCCACTTACTCGATTACGAAAAGGTAACTGATCTCAACAAAGAAATGTTATATCCAAAATGCGTCTCAATCTCTGTGGCAAGGAACTCACAGAAGATGACATGATTTATAACATTATTTCCACCTTTCTTATATCTGTAAGTATTAATGAACAAATATAAGTTGGAACACAACCTTTAGACAAACTCATCAACCTACTACAAGTGGTTAAGAGACACAACAAGGTTCTTTCAAATAACAACACCAGATATGTTGGGACAAAGAAAATTCCTGAGATCAATAATGAAAGTGTTAGAGGCGGAAACAACTCCAAAGAATAATGAGTGAAAGACAATTTACGTACCGTGGAAAGGGTCAGGGTCATGACAATAGTTGGATAGTCAATGAAGAAATACATTAATCATTAGTTCTTTCGAAAATGGAACAAATTGAAAATAAACTATATCATATTGTTTCCTTGAAACTTATGTTAAGCATAAAATCAATATACACACTCAAATCGATAACCATTATAGATGTAAAAAAATACATTAAAAACAAATACAAAACTCTCAATATTCTCCGTTTCGTATAGGAATGTATCGAGGAGAACTTGAGTTTTTTGTAGAACATTTTACACAATCTAAAGAGATTGACTAATATTTATTTTATAATTTATCCAACCAAAATACTTAGACGATGTAGTGTCATTTTCTTGTTGGTAAAAGATTAATAGTCACTAAAGCACTATATTAATAAAAACCTTGTTAAAATATTCATATCAACTGGAAATCATATTATAAGAATGGAATTGAGTATATGTACATCAACTCTAATGATATGAAAGGAACATATATTAGAGAAATTAACGTGTCAAATTAGTGGATTATCTACGTCACTAAATCATATTTTGTCACCAATAAATTTTTTTTGGACAATGACACATATGTGTGTTTCACATGGGACACCATGGTCATGACATAGTGAGCCGTGTTTGCAAAATACACATAGACACATTCTTTTTCGAATGAAAGACAAAAATAAGGCAAATTGCAACTGTTAACTTCTACAGCATAAGAAGCAACACTATTATCATAATATGCCCTATCGAATACCTAAAATTTTTGTATACCCTGATCCTTAGCCAAGACAGGAATGAGACCATCTTAAAGCCAATGACATAATACAAAATATTTCATTCTTACAACGAATACAAGATGATATTTATGGAAATAAATATCCAGAATGCGGGCATTAAAGTACTTTATGGTTCTGGTTTTGACATGATGAACATATGTCGTATTATTGTCCACATGAAATGTTGCACTCCTAGCACTAGCTATACGTTTAAGGGCTCACCACCCTAATTATGTCATCAAGTCTACATGACTTGGAATGCTAGTAAATTTACATCATAAGGATTTAATGATTATTGCATATGTATTGGGATCAATGTAGACTTTCCTATACCCCATGTGTATATATAAAATGGTCTCATAAAAGTTGTTATCAAAAGAATATTGATAGTATCTAGGGCATTGGTTATATGCACCAATTTACCCATATCTGCCTGGGGCTATGCAATTATTATATGCGTTTTTTTTGTTTTTTGACCCACTACTAGCTAACTAGTCTCATGCCTACCAGTTGGTAATTGGATATAAGCCTGATATTTTACATTTATGCATGTTTTGTTGTGTAGTATATGTGCCAATTGCGCCTCCACAACGCATTAAAATGGGTCCTTAAATACGATTCGATATATGTTGGATATGAATTCCCAACAATTATCCGCTAATTAGAATCCTTGACTAGTGATTTCTTTACCGCTAGATTTGTGGGTTGTCATTTTGATGAGGCAGTCTTCCGTCATTAGGGGGAGATAGGAAAAAGCATTTTCCATGGGAACGACAGGAAGTGTCATTGAATATTCCCACCCTGTCTCATTTTGATCCCCGAAACTTCACAACGTAATGTTGAAGTCAAACGAATCAGACTCGATACATGATACGTTTAATGTTATTCCAAAAGTGACAACATCACATATACGAGCTGCAAATATACTCACAAGGTCAAAAGTCCCAAAACAAACATCATTGGAAAGTGCGTTGCAATCACACATAGAGGAGGTGTGGTTGAGGTTGTAGCTCCTAAAAAGGAAATAGGGGAAGCTACTTGGTTCGATAAATACTTACCTAAAGGAAAAGAATAGTAAGGCACAACTATTTATCATCAATACATAAACCTCTCATGAGATTGTCTCTAATTATAACTATGTCTATGAATCATTACTGGAGGACGCTCCGAAGTTAATATTGAATCTAGAGACCAAAGAAATCTCAAATGAATTATGAGAGTGCATATGAGTCGATGGACAGATCATACATACTCATTGTTGATATATCTGTATATACTATTACTCATGAGATGATAGAGTACATTGACATCGAACCATGTTCAGTTGAATAATATCCACAAAGAGAAAATTGACATACATAAAAAGAAGCAATCCAGGAGAATTATACTTTTTGACAAATGAACGGGTATTTGGTTTGGTAGTGCTAACCCACCAAATGTAAATCCTGTAAGACATAGATAAATCATTTGTCATAAAGCGTAATGAGAATAATTAAGTCATAATGTATGATGCTCTCATTTAGCGTAAGGTTTCTCACAACGCTTTGGATTGACCACGAGAAGACTTACTCTCCCATGATGGACGTTATAACGATCTGCTAATTAATTAGCCTTGTAGTTTCCAAATGGCTGAAAATGTAGCTCTTGAATGTGGTTACCACATATCTCTACGAGGATCTAGATTCAAAGATATATAAAAGTGCTTGATGACATTATATTACCAAAATCAAGTAACTCTAAACCACGAAATATGTTTGCAATAAAATTGAAACGCTCACTTTATATATTAAAGCAATCAATACGGATGTGGTATACCCGCCTAAGTGAATACTTGATTGAGAAATAATATATATGAACGATGAACTGTGCCCTTGCATATTTATTTAGAAAAACAACTTCCATATTTTCAAAGTAGCTTTATATGTCGATGTTATGAACATAATAGGAACTCTTGATGAAATAAGAGAAACCATAAGCTACTTGAAATCTAAATTTGAGATGGAAAATCTTGGGAAAACTTGGTTTTGTCTAGCTATTTGAGCTAGGAAACCGAGTTTGTGAAATATTAATTCATCGATCACATATGTCTAGAAAATAATCAGGCAATTTAATATGGACAAAGCGCATCCGGCTAGCACTCCCATGATCGGTCAAAGTGTTGGATATAAGGAAATATCCATTTCGTCTAAAGGATGATGACGAAAAAAATGTTGGGAGCTGGAATTCCCTATCTAAGTACAATATGCATAATACCGTACTTAACACAATACACTTGACCGTATATTGTATTTCTCAGTGAACTTGTTAGCTAGATTTAGCTCAGCGCCAATGCAACGTCATTGGAATATTATCAATTTAATCGTTTGGAACCATTGACACAGACTTATACTTTCCCTATAGAAAGAAAAATGTGATTGATAATGAAACTTCAATACCTACTTAGAATGTAAGCAGCAAAAGTGAAAGGGTTAATTTATTAACCCAATTATATCAACTTTTATTAGATTTTGTACTTGTTTTATTTGCCCAAATTGTTCCTTTGAGTCTCTTTTTAGTGTTATTTATGCTTTTTAGTAGTCCCTTAAGTTTGTGTCTATTTATGCTATTTTACTCTAATATTTGGTCTAATTTGGATTTAGATGTTAATGTTTGTAGATGTTGGAAAACCCCTACAGCTTCCTGGAGGAAGTAGAAGAAGCTGATTTCAAAGCTGTAGGAGTACTGCAGGATCGACAAATGGGCTGCTGTGATTTTTGGGCCACCGCTGATAATTGGGCCGAAGAAAGAAACAATCGGGCCAAGCCTTTATGCTAAAAATCAGATTTTTGAAGACATTTAAGGGCTTACATCATGTTATTGACTTTTTCTACTTTATGTTACTTTGGACCCAAGTTTGTTTAGTATAAATATGTATGCTTTGTTTAAGTTTAGTATCATCGATCACCAATTACTCATCCATCCATCATCTAGCTTTAAGTACTTACTACTCTACTCATCTCTAGTCATAAAACATTATTAGCTTTTGGGTTCTCGTTCTTAGTTTGTGGTTACTATCGAAGTATTTAAATATAAGTCTTTTGAAGTTGCTCTAAAATTCTCTTGTTTTTGTTTCTCCAAAGTTTACCTCATTTTCTGGTTTGCGTTGTGAAACTAATTTCGTACAAGTCATCTTACTAGATTTCTATAATCTTTTGTGACATGGAAATTAATTTCCATCCGTGGTGTTCTCATATTTTCAAGCAAGTGTTCTCATTTCCAAAGTTGATTTAATTTTCAGTTACTTATTTGGATAAAAAAAAACTCAAGTTCACATCCATCTTTCTAACCATCATTCTTCTAAAGTTCAAAAGTGTTCTCCAAGTAACTACAAATCTGTTTACTAAAAGTTTCAAGGCAAGAAATCATTTTTGTGATATTACTTGTGCGGCAAGTTTCGTAACTACAAAAGTGGGCCACGGGGCCATGGGTCCCCACCAGTAAACCTTTTTTTGTGCGACAAATTTCATAACTTGGTGCCCAAGTTACTACAGCAGTACTGCAGTACTTCTCTGATTTTCCTTACTTTCATTCTCTGTTTTGAAATTTATTTTTCTGCAATTACCATTACTGTCTTTTACCTTCTTGCACTTTAATTCATTGTCATTTACATTACTGCACTTTACTTTCTGCAATTTACTTTCCAGTTATTTACTATTCATCCATTTACTTTTCTGTTATTTACATTTCTGCATTTTACTTTCAGTACTTTTAATTCTTGTTATTTACATTTATAGTATTTACATTATTCTAGCTATTATGAGCTAATTGACTTAGTTTGGGGTGTAAGGCAGAGTTAAGACCAAAATCGGTATGAAAGTAAAGAGGTGTTTCAAATATAGCAAAGTTATCTACTATTTGTTTCAGGTGACTAATGTTTCATTGAAGATTACATTTTAATTAACTGACAACTAATTTTTTGTATGAAAACGCATTAACTTTCATAGTTAAGATAAATATAAAAACCTGAGATAATATGAGAAGGCTATGAATAGCTTTAGCATCTGACAAATGCTATACTCATATGGTGTAGGATGGTAATACTGTGTTGTGCTAGGATTCACGACGTCTAACATAAATGATATTGTATCGATAGCACGTGAGCCTGTGTGTACTCTTGGGAGGCCGTCTGACCTGATAGTTGATACTTTTACATCATCTTATAGGATTGTCCAGCTGCTATAACATCTTTTTACTGGATCACTTGTTTTGTGTCTTAACAAACCCTTGCACTCTTGGCTTCTTTAAGACTGATTTGCAACTCATAATTCAAACAAACCTCTTATAAAGATTTCCTCGAATTCGCCATCTGAAATTGGTTTTAAAAATTCGACTTCTTGAAAGAGCTTTCATAAACCTTCCCTGTGGGATCGATATCTGGTACTTATACCATTATTACTTGTTAAGAGACGATAGTAGTTCAAGGTGTATACTTGCGCTAAGTTCTATTTTAATTGACTCTAAAAAAGGATTGCATAAACCCTTCACAACAAAAAGTACTAGCTCTTATAGAATAACACCAAACAATGTCTTGGTATGTATTTGCTGATATTAGGTATGTGTCTGATCCATACAAAGGTTGTTCCCAAACTAGATAAGGAATTACCATAGGGAACACTCCGATTGCTTGGAAGTAAGCTAAGCAAACCCTTGCAACTACCTCGTTGAACTATTCCAAGAATATTACTCTCCATGAGAAAATTAAAGAATGTATATGATTAAGGACTATCATTACACATATTAGAGGAGCTAGTAATTTGAGTTTAACCATTATCCTACTTGCATATACGAAAATAATGCATCATGTATCGAAGAAATGAAAGAAAGATACATCAAGGGTGATAACATAAAGCATGTTCTGCTTAAGTTTTATATAATCAACAATAACAAAACTCTCCTCTAAATTCAAGTGAATCAAGTAAGATATCAAGAGAACGTGACATATTTTACCAAATCATTACCTAAAACCATATTTAGGAAACTTGTAGTAAGTATTAAAATGCAAATGTTTTCCAAACTCCTTAGATTAATGCAGAAGTCAGGGGGAGTAATAGACAAAAGGAGGTGTCTACTAAACATATATTATTAATGAGTTGTGCTCTTTCCTTCACCCAAGGTTTTATTTTTCCCACTGGGTTTTGTTCCTTGGTGCAAGGTTTTAGTGAGGCAACAATTTATAAATCATCTTTTTTTATAAACTTCTTGATTCATGTACAAATCAAGAAATATAGTAAACTAATGGAATTGTTTATTGGTGCCTTGTACTCTTTCCTTCGTCTAAAGTTTTTATTTTCCCACCGGGTTTTGTTTCTTTGGCGTAAGGTTTTAATGAGGCAAGAACTATGCACCATCACTCATTTGACTTGGCACAAGGGGGAGTGTTGAAGGATTGTGTGCCATCATCAAAAAGAAGTGATTGAAAGAATATTTTCCTAGTATTAGAATTTACCATAATGAATGTTTCATTTTCTTTGTAAACTCCTCCCTATTTAAAGGGCTTATGATTAATGATAATTACAAATTTCATTCTCTCTATTTACTGTGTTCTTTCATGTTTTCCTATAACAATATATTTATTTTATATTAAATTGAAATCTAAAAATAGTATATTATATTAAATAAATCATTCGATTCCCAGTGACCCCCACCCACTCCTTCCCCTTCTCGTTTTTACGGTGCCCCACCTCCTCTCATTCTCGTTCAAGAGACAACCACCATCAGACTCCATGGTTATCACCATCTCAAGCCAACACACCATTACAAAATGACATAGTAGGAAAGTGCTAAGTAGATCGACAAGTGTCTAAATCCAAAGGATAATGAGCCTACCAGCCTAGAATCCGAAAAATAAGAGAAAACTCCTATAAAACTAGAGATAAACTCTAAAAAATAATTTTATTGATCAATAAGAAACTTCTAAACTTATTTCCTAATGAAAATAATCACTCCTATTGATAGTCTAAACTAAAATTAAGAGATAACTATGGAAATAAGTCAATCCTACTTCTAAACCAACTTGACTAACGGTAAATTCTAAAACTAAAAGGAAACTAAATAGTAATCATAATCTAATTATTAAGCAAATAAATAATAATTAAAAATAACAATAATTATCCTAAGTTAATTAGGAAACAAAATAATTAAATAAACAGATAAAAGCAATATGTGTAGGAATCATCAAGAGACACGAGCGACTTGGCACGCCACATGATAAGTCACTTAAATGACTGTGGTCCGACTTTTCATCCAAGTATTTGGCCTTCTTTCGAACTCATTTTCTTCTTTTCCAAATATCAATGGAAGATCTTATTAATTAACTCTTGAATTCTCCCTACATCAAAAAAGAAGTTGAAAGATTCTCTCTTCGCCACACTTACTCATTTTCACCCACTTGTCTTTTATTTAGCCACCACACAAGAAAAGTCGTTCTTCAAGTGTATGTTTGTGTGTGTTACAGGTGTATGTCTTATCCGTGCACATATGAGTTTTGTGTGTGTGTGTGTTATAGCCTTACAGGTGTGTGGCTTATTTATGTACATATGAGTTTTTTGTGTTTATAGGTGTATGTTAATTTGTGCATGTTTTGTGTGTCTAAAGGTGTTTGTTTGTGTGTGTACAACATCTGGGTTTTGTGTGTGTTATAGGTGAATGCTTATGTGTGTAAAAGAGGTGGTTGCGATAGGGATTGTGAGACAAAGGGAGTCACGAAGAGAGAGAAACAAAGAAGGGGTGGTGTCACGAAGAGGAAGTCGATGACAATGGATATTGGTGTTTCTTTTTTTGCCTTTTTGGTGTTTGTGTGTGTGTGTGTGTATATATATATATATATATATATATATATATATATTCAGGTTCTGTTAGGACTGAAAGTCCTGAGTGTTGAAAGTGGAATAAAGTATTTATAAGGGTGCTTATTGTAATTACTTAATAGTTGATTAATTAGATGGGCCCAAGCCCATTAGCCCATCAGGCCTGTAAGCCTAAGTATATAAAGGCATATTTATTTCATAACTAGGGTTGAACAGTTTAGAGATTCATTA
The DNA here is from genome assembly GCA_023525745.1 of Arctium lappa. Lineage (NCBI taxonomy): Eukaryota > Viridiplantae > Streptophyta > Magnoliopsida > Asterales > Asteraceae > Arctium > Arctium lappa. Next base: position 153,966,508 of record CM042047.1, on the reverse strand, counting down.
TTCAGTTTACTAGTTGTTAGGTTTACATACTATTATCAGAAATTCTCTCTGTAAACCTTAGCCCTTTGAAGTTTATATTAATCATATGACTAGTTGCTGTGGCCAATATCTTGTTCATCATTGTCATTATATCTGTTGATTGCACTGAAGCTGGGATCTACAATTGGTATCAGAGCAGATAGGCAAAAGGTTTGATCCAGAAAAAGGTTTGTCTAAAACCCTATAATCATTCGTTTATGTGCTAATCGCTAATATGTGCTTTAGTTGATAATCAATTTTTTTTTTGGCTTCGATCGAATCTGGTAATTTTCTGGAAAATAAGTATTCGGTCTTAGTTGTTCTGGTTCTTCATATCTGGTCATTAATTCCTTCGATCTTAGTGTTTCTGAGTTATTAGTATTCGGTCTTAGTGAATTTGTTTTTGCTTGATTTGTTAATTCCTTCCATCGAAGGATCTGGTTTTGGTTCGATTGAATCCCAGAAACTCTTCGAGTTCTTCGGTCGAACTCATCGGGTTCTTCGGGGTTAATCGATCTTATCCTTATAGGTAGTTATCGCTTTTTTAAGTTTTTCGACCTGAGTATTAGACCGGACACCAGTGCTCCGGTCTTGGCCCTTCGACCGGATAAGGATCATCCGGTCTTGTCCCTTCGACTGATTAAGGATCATCCGGTCGTGTCCATTTGACCGATTAAGGATCATCCGGTCTTGTTCCTTCGACCGATTAAGGGTCATTCGGTCTTGTCCTACGACCGGATTCGTGTGCCCCGGTCGTATCATTCGACCGGATAAGTGTATGACCGGACGTGTCATTCGACCGGGTACTTGCTTACTTCGGTCTTACCTTCGACCGGGTGTTTAAAAAAAAAAAGTATAAAAGGTCAAATTTTTTGTCTCACGATCATTTTGCAGTGCATTTATTTTAGCCCCCGTACTTCAAGGATTCAGCGTGTTATTTGTGACCCTAAACTTTCAAGTTTCACATTTTGTCACTTTTGGTCCCTACACTTTCAAGTTTGATCTTTCTTCTAAGCCGGATCGAATACAGTCTATTCAATTCGTACAAAATGGTGAACCCACCAAGGCTGCGGTCCAAAGGAGAATATGAAAGGTGGAAAGCTGATTTTCTGTATTTTGTTGACGAACATGAGGTGGGTCCCTACATCAGATTGTCATTGACTGAAGGAGAGAAGCAATCCCAAATTCCGCCAGAAGCTTCTCCTGTGGAAAAGGAACAAAGAGAGAGGGCCAATAATAATGCTCGAAATTATATGAAACATAGTATTACGTGTGAATTTATTAGTGACATTTTTAGTGAAATTATTGGTCAAATAAATTCTAACAAAATGACAGGAAAAGAGCGGTGGGATTGTACTGAATGGTTGGTGTTAGGGACAAAGGGTTTATTAACAGGAAGAGAATTGGAAGCTGAGAACTCTGAGCTAAAAGGAAAGATCTCTATTTTGGAAGCTAAAAATCAGCAAATAGTCTCTGTTGAAAGTTCTGAGGAAAAGATTTCTGAACTGAAAGATGCAAATGCAGATCTTCAAAAGCGTTTATCTGATTTGGAGCAACTGCTTGCTAAACACAAATCTGATTTTGAGACTAAAGAGAAATCGTTCGCAAAGAAGTTCTCAGAATTCTCGAGAAAATGTGCTGATGAGAAGAAGGAAGTTGAGCTGAAATGCATAAAACTTTCTCAGCAAGTTTCTGATTTTCAGAAAGTAATCATTCTTGAAAGAGAGAAGTTTGCAACAGAAAAGAAGGCCATTGAACAAAAGAATGTTAGCGTCTTCAAAGAAATATCCGGCCAAAGAAACAATGCTGAGAAGGGATTTGAAGAAGAACGAAGCATGTTTGAGATGGAGATCAAAAAGCTTACTGCCAAGTTATCTGAACTATCTGAGAAGGCACTAAAAGAGCAGAGAACGAAGTCTGAATTCACAAAGAAGATTGACCTGCTTGTTAAAGAAAGAGACAACTTTGCATCAACGATTAAAGTGCTTGAAAAGAATGTATCAAGTACAAATCAGAAATATGTCTCTCCACAAAGGTCAGTTAAATCTTTTGATCAGATTCGTAAAACTAACCTTTTCTATGATAGCAATATAGATGGTTCAGGTACACGCTCTAGAAGAAGGAGATACAAAGATGAGGAACTGGTCTGGAAGAAGAAACCAATTGAAGATGAGCTGAAAGAAAAAGAATCATGTGTACATGCGGTCAATGCCAAGAAGAACAAAGCGAGTAAAAGTAAACCCGATCATATCTACTCGAGAGATCAATTACTCAGGTTATCAGGTAAGAAATACCACTGTTCTTATTGTAATACACATGATCACATTCACAAAACCAGTGATCATTTCTGGTATGGTTCTTATTCTATTTCCCCCACAAGAACTGCAACTAACATTCATGGACCCAAATACCAGTGGGTACCAAAACCGAAAAATGATTCTTTGTTGCAGGCACCTACTGTCAAGGGGGAGTAGAAGAACAATGGCTTCTAAGTAAATCAGCTTAGAACCCGGACTTCAACGAATTTTGGCTTCTGATTACATGACAGATCAGGACCCGTTCTTTAACGGTTAGACCTAGATATTTTGCAAATATCCAGGGGGAGCTTAATAGATCTATATCGTTCTATCATGATTTGAAGGGGAGGTTAAAAGGTAAATATCTTCTAATCCTAGATCTCTGATTGTTTGAAAGAAGAACAACTTTCAAGCATGAAAAACAGTTTCTGAAATGTTCAAACCACTTCTGATTCTCAAAAGGTTTCATGAATCTAGAAGTGTGAATTTAAATGTTTTTCAATTCTTGAGCTTTAATGTTTAACTGACTGTGTGTTTCAAAAGATCAATACTTGCGTATTATCTTATCCTTATACTGTAACGTATTCACACACACACATGTTCAGTACTTCATTTGTATTTGTTATTACCATGTCTCATAGAGAAACAATTTTTTCGATGGTAATACCCCCGCTTGAAATTCAATGTTGTTGAGCATCTATCATTATTTCTAAATTTGTGCTTTCATTGCTAAATTGTTTATATTTGTTCATATAAACAAAATATCCAATTCTTTGATACCCTATCCATTTTATGTGATCTGATTGATACACTGTCAGATTCTCAAAACAATGCTCTTGATTTCATTTCATTCATTCAATATATCTGTTTTGAGAAATCTTCAAATTTTAATTGCTCAAATCTTATGAGCATACATTTTGACAGTGTTATCATACATTATGTGCTTAAATGTTCAAGTTAAACTGTTGAGTAACTATTTTTTTAGGACTTACATGGGATTTGTGTGAGAACTTAAATAGTACTTCCATGGATTCACGTTAACCAGTGTTTCCTACCCCGGAAGTTATCCTAGAGTGATTTGAGGGGTGAGGGGTCTTAAATCAAAGAGTGGGGGAGATAACTCATCGGGTTGAGTTTCTCTCATTGTGCTGAGCGGAAAAATGAAAAAGAGAGTTTGGTTAAAAGTGAGCTTTAATGTTAAAAAGAAAGAGGGTGTGAGAACAGAGTTAAAAGAATATCAGAACTCTGCACCAACCACCTTCTGAGCCGGGCAGCCACATCTACTGATTGGTTCACATTCTTTGGTGACCATCATTGAAAAAGGCACCTAGCCCATGCCAGCTCTTGCTATTACCCCACCAACCACTCGTTTCTTTCTTAACAAAGAAATGTTTCATTTTCTTTGGGGACGCAGCATATATGCTATCTAATCTTCTCTCGGAAGATTTAGATATTGAAAAAGAAGGAAAGTTGCCCCACCTTCGCACCTTTTTCATGCACATTGAGTCCGTGTAATATCTGTTGTTGTCTCAACAGTTTACACATTTTTGAGCCTGATCAAGCTAAGTAGCTTAAATCATTTCTACACTTGCACGAGCACACAAGGAATGCGTTTTCTTGTCATAACATTCATAAAAAATTCCTTTGTGGTTTTTTTTTTCGATGATTGAATGGAAGCCCTGGGGGAGTGATCATCACAAAAGCTCCTTTCCAAAGTACATCCGTTGTACAAAGTGGCTCCGTGCTACTTACAGGCATACTAACTGTTTCATCTGTTGAATCAGGGTTACATTCCTAATATATCTGAATTTGAAAAGATTCGGATATATACATTTCATGAATTGACGGATACTCAGATCACAGGTGGGAGAGTGTTAATTTATCATAGATGGGAGATCAAAGAAAGTGCTGAAATTGAAGAAGTTTTGATGATCATGATGCTCACAATCATCAAAAAGGGGGAGAAGTTTTCAAAGTTCAATTTCAAAGTTTTGAAGAAAGAAAGTTTGTTTTTCTGAAGACGGTCTAAAGATCAAGGAGATGAATATATGATTTTAATGCTAAATTTGTTTGTCTGAAGACAGTGAAGATTTCAAAGATTGAAGATTTCAAAGTCTGTATTGATTCTTTCCCGTATCATGTGGTGTCTGTTACAAGTTTTTGTTTTTCATTCCTCCTACGTGCTGATTGAAACAAGTTCTTGCGCTGAAAGCTTATTCAACTCGTGGTTCGAAGACAAATTCTTTGTTTTAAACTGAAGAAGCACCGTGGAATGTCAAGTAACTCTCACATTATCTTTCTTATGTGCTAATCCGATGTGATTGAGTTTCCACAGTTCAAAGCTGCTTGATAGTGCGTTCAGTCGAGGCTACTGTACATTGAATCTGGTTACAAAGTTGAAACTATGAACACCAAGAGCTTTATTCAAGGGGGAGCGTGGAAAGTCATGAAGACATGCAACACCAACGTTTTTCAAAGATTCAAGAGGGAAAGAAGATCAAGGCCTGAAGTTTTTCAAGAAGATAAATGCTTTATTCAACTTTAGGGGGAGATTGTTAGGACTGAAAGTCCTGAGTGTTGAAAGTGGAATAAAGTATTTATAAGGGTGCTTATTGTAATTACTTAATAGTTGATTAATTAGATGGGCCCAAGCCCATTAGCCCATCAGGCCTGTAAGCCTAAGTATATAAAGGCATATTTATTTCATAACTAGGGTTGAACAGTTTAGAGATTCATTATTCAGTTTACTAGTTGTTAGGTTTACATACTATTATCAGAAATTCTCTCTGTAAACCTTAGCCCTTTGAAGTTTATATTAATCATATGACTAGTTGCTGTGGCCAATATCTTGTTCATCATTGTCATTATATCTGTTGATTGCACTGAAGCTGGGATCTACAGGTTCATACGAGAACAATAACAAAATAAGAAAATAAAAAATCGGTCGGATCACATGTTTTCGCGACCTCAGGTCTTGTAACATCCCATTTAATATAATAAAGTAACTTACAAATAAAAATTACTTATGTATTCTTAATCATTGGCTCTAACATTTGAAGTAACCATGATTAAAGATTGATTCTGATTGGTCCAACGAGTTCACAAAGTTAACACCATTTTTTTTGTTAACAAAAAATCTCTCTCTCTCTCTCTCTCTCTCTCTATATATATATATATATATATATATATGATATCACACTTCTCACATTCTCGCAAAATGTTTAACTTCTCGCATGATCCTTCCTCTCTCTCTCTCTCTCTCTCTCTCTCTATATATATATATATATATATATATAGGGTTGGGTTCTGGTGAGAAGTTGAGTTAACATGCACATTAGGATGATGAGATGCACCAAATCAATTTCCTTCTAAAGCGTAATTCATGGGAGATCATGAAATTAAAAGTAATCAAGGGTTTAGATCCACTTCTCACGATTCTCATGTTAACTCAACTTCTAACACGATCCTTCACCTATATATGTATGTTCAAATGGAAACCACATTCTCATTGTGAACATGAGGACAAATATTGGCCATTGATCAAAATTTAGAAAACTAATCAATAGTAAGAATAAGGTTAATTGAGATGTGATTAGGGGAAAAAATGAAATTTTAATTAATGCCTACATTATTTGACCTTTTATTTTATTTTTTAATTTAAAAACTTTTACCTCCTTAATGTTTAAAATAAATTATTTTAAAAATTACTAATTGAACTTTTGTTAGAACCCATATTTAATCTTATAACAATAATGATATAAACAACAAGAGTATAAACAGCGGAAGCAATATAGTTTAATATCAAGAGCAGATTCAAATATCACAGTTCATATATAAAGCAAGTAGAAAGAACAAGATCTTCGTGAGATATATTCAGTTGATTCTTCTTATACAAGATATCAAAAAGCACACATTTGTCAAAGGAGTGATGGTCCTATTTATAGGACCATAAAGTAAACAGTGTACTATTCTGACAAATAGCATGCTTGAACAGTGTCTTACCTAAAAGGTAAGTTCAAGACGCTTGAACAATAACCTACTCTATAAAGTAAATCTTATCACTAAGTGATTGGTTATCTGTTATGATACTTCAGGAAAGTCTTCAGCGCATTCTTCAGAGAGAATGTCTTCAGAGCTCTGATGTTGTCTTCAGAGCCTCTGATGAAGCCATCTCTGATGTCTTCTGCTGAAAGCTGCAATCTCTGATAAGTACTTCAGAGGCAGGTTTGTCCTCTGAAGTCTTCGTCCTCTATTGTCTATGTCCTCTGAAGTCTATCTTTGGAAGTCCTCTGAAATAGGACTTGGGTATTTTCAACACTTTAACAAATAGAAGATTTGGAGCTAACAATCTCCCCCTAAGTGTTGAAAATAAAAGATACAAAAATAGCAGAGAACAAAAGATTTAAACTAGAAAGCATAGAGGAGAAAATCATCCTCTTAAATATTACTTCTTAAACATTTGGAAGTTTAATACAGAGAAAGTAATATTAAAAAATAAAGAAACAAACTAAAATTTGTCACTTGAACAGATTCCATGGAACTTCATGATTAGAGCTCTGAAGTTGATCATCGAGTCAATCTCTAAGTCAAGCTTTGCAAGTAAATCTGCTCTGTGCCTTTCTTCCTTCACATGGATCATTTTATTTATACCTCTCAAGGTTTCATCAGAGTACTTCGAAACTTCCGAAGCTAGAAAGATCTTCTTTACTTGGTTTACTCTGTAGACGAAACCCAGAGGTTCTGCAATGATTGATCCAGTCTTATTTGCCTCAAGATTAACGACCGACTCCACAGGTTCAGTTACCTCCAGCTTTTCTTCCCCCAGGTTCAGAGCAATTTGGAAGTCATGTTTTGCTCTGTGTTTGACATAGGCCTCCATTGCCCGTCTGACTTCAACCATGCCTATCCTGATTTCCCTTCTTCCCTGATCATATCTGGCAGAGCAATAGGCATACAAATGAGGTAAATCATATGGATTTAGATTTACGAGATCATTATCATTGAACTTGTAAATCTTCTGATCAGATCGAGTTACCACATAATGCCTATAGATGATCTTGTTGTAAGCAAAGGTCTTCTCTGAGATTTTGTTGATTTTGATGATTGGATCATCAAAGAGGACTTGTGCTCTGGGTGAGGTTTTATCTCTGACAAATTGTTGATCCAAACTCTCTCAGTGATTTTATAAAGACCCTCTTCTATACTTAGTGAAAATTACGTTTTAATATGTATTAGTGTTTCACCATCAGCGATTAGACTGAGTCTGTTCAGTTATCGATAATAGTCTTTCTTATAAACATTTTTATGTATTAGTGTTTCACTATTAGTGATTAGACTGAGTCTGTTCAGTTATCACTGATAGTTTCTGATGTAAACAGTAACGTAATCCCTGAAGACAAGTCTCGCGTCAACATATGTTCATAGCTGAATCGAAGACGAAGCTGCTGAACAAAGAGAAGTCTACTAGTGACCTGATGCGGATATCAGTGAAGCAAAGACAACTCTACATATACACGAAGAAACATGAGGAAAAGCTTCAGCGATAGCTGAACCTCTTTATCTCTGTAAGAAGAGATACTCAGCGATCAATCGATCACAAAGCTTATGCCTCAAGTTTCCTTTTGTCTCTCCTTGCACAACTTAGTACGATGTGTCAGAACGGACATGTCTTTGCCACAATTCGTACAACACCTCTGTCAACTACACTATTCATTGTCCGGCCGAAAGCATGTCTCCCAAAAGTTAGACTCCCAAAGCCAATCAGTGAACGCCACGTGTAAAGTGTCCTGCCATGCATTTAATGCATAGGGTATAAATAGGATGTTCGCCTCTTCATCTGAAGGGTGATAATCCTTGAACCCCATATAGAAACCCTTGTTTTCTATATCTCTTAATCTCCCATTCTCTGAATTTCTTGTGCAACCATCTTAGTGTTTCTTAAGTTTGTTTAGATTGAGTCTGTCTTAATCTTATTCCGCAACAAACTTGTAAATTGTATTTGATTTATCAATAAACAATTTATTAAACTTTAAATTTCTATGTTTGTATTCAACCCCCCCCCCCCTTCTACAAACTTGTTAAGCACCTTCGGGACCAACAAGTGGTATCAGAGCAGTTTGTTTAATCTAATAAACAAGATCTTGCTGTATACTCTTCCTTGCTATTCTAAAATGGCACTAAACACAAACACAAACTACTATGATAATGGTTCACTTTCTAAACCTCCTCGATTTAGCAGAGATAACTTTTCTCTATGGAAAAATCGAATGATGCTATTTCTTGAAGGTGCGGATCCTACTATACCTGAATATATAGAAAATGGACCCTATGAACCTGTTAGAATTATAGCTGCTGTTCCCGCTACTGCCACCACAGAAGCTGTCCCTGAACGATATGTCGTTAAGGAAATAAGACAGTGGAGTGATGAAGTTAAAAAGAAGGTAGGAATAGATGCAAGAGCAAAGACCATTATTTCAATGGCTCTGCCTGATGAAGTTTTCCATTCCATCATGCATCTGAAAACTTCTAAAGAAATGTGGGAAACCATATGTGTTCAATATGAGGGAACCACTGAAATCCAAGAGACTCGAAAGATTAACTTGGTAAGACAGTATGAGAGTTTTATCGCTGGTAAGAATGAATCTCTTTCTGATGTTCATCAGCGGTTTAACTGCCTAATCATTGACCTAAGAACTGTTGGTAGGACCTATTCTAATTCTGAGGTCCTAACAAAATTCTTGGAATGTCTTTCTGAAAGCTGGGACAGTTATTCAATATGTCTTAAGCTGACAAAAGACTTAAATTCTCTCTCTTTAAGCACTCTGTATGGAATATTGCTCAACTATGAGCAATCTAATCTCCTGAAGAAGAATCTTGTAAAAGACTCTAAAGACTCCAAAAGCACTCCTGTTGCTTTAATCTCTTCAGAGATAATTCCATCTCAGCGATCTACTCTCACCATCACTGAGTTAGATTATGAATCTAAGGATCTATCAGACCCTGATCTTTCAGAGTTTGATGAGTCCTTAGCACTCTTGACAAACTCTTTTAAGAGATTTGCAAGAAAGAGCAACTTCCGAAGAAGTAAACCTCTCTCTCTTACTGAAAAGCCAAAATCAACTCCGGTTGATAAGGCTACTGCCACTTGCTATAACTGCGAAAAGATTGGACATTTTTCTAGTGAGTGCAGGTCGAAAAAGGTCTTCAAACCTTCTACCTCAAGAAGATCCAGTGATGACAAATACCATAAGCTGAAGAAAAAATATCAAAAGCTGAAAAGCTACAAGCGAAAAGGTAAAGGTCTCATCGCTGAAGAACATGACTGGGCTGAATCAAAAGAATCAAGTTCTGATGAAGAAGAAGTCGCTAATCTTTGCCTCATGGCTGAGATTAAAGAAGAACTAGAAGAACCATCTGAACCTTCTATGAGCTACATATCATCTCAGGTATCTATCTCTACAAACCCCTCTCTGCCTGAAGCTGAGAGAAGCCGCGCTGTTGATGTGCTGACGATTAACCTTTATAATGCTCTAAACGACAAAACTCAAGCTGAGAATAAAATTGTTCATTTAACTCAAGAGCTAGAGAAATGTCATGAAAAGATCAGAGAAGTAAATCTTTTAGAAGAAAAGTTGAAAGATCAAGTCATTATAAATGAAATCATCAGCATTGAACGCGAACAAGCCATCGCTGCTCTAAAAGCAGAAAAAGGCTCATGTTGAAAAATGGTGCAAATCATCAACAAAAATCTCTGAGATAATAAATGCTCAAACCCCTGAAAGTGATAAAACTGGTCTTGGTTTTTGGACACCTCAGGATGATCCTAAAGAAGAAAGTTCCTCGCTTAAGTTTGGAACGTTTGTCACCTCTTTCTTTGACACTTCTAATAATCAATTCTATCCTTGCTCTTCTTCAAATCCCATCCCTGAGGAAAAATCCAAAGGCACTATGTCTGCGGATAAAGGAAAGTCCATTCTCCTTCCTCAGAAGGCAACCAGGAAAGCAAAGCTGAAAGTTCCTTCTAAACGATCAGCTAAGCAATCCTCTAGCTCTGTGATAGAAATTTTTGATCTCTGTCCTCCAAAGCTAAAGACTGACCTTAAACCTACGAGATCTGAAGAAATGAAAATTCCTCCCAGATCTCAAGAGAAAAGTCTTCTTGGACCGGGACCTCCTCATCTTAAACTTGCAAAACCTTCTACTTCTGGTCCTAAAACCATTTTCAAATACATAAAATGTTATCACTGTGGTTTTACTGACCATATTGCAAGTAAATGTCCAAATGCCACCAAAGCTGATAAAACAGCTAAAATGAAGAAAAATGCCTCTAAAGTTGAGAAGGTCACCAAAGTTGAAAAATCAACCAAGGTGAAAAATACCACTAAGGTTAAGAAATTAACCAAAGTGAAGATTACCACTGAAGCTGAATCTTCATCTGCTGAGAAGAATGCTGAACATTCCTTATCCACTAACTCTGAAGGACCCATTGAAAAGTGGGTACCAAACAACGCTTAATCTTTCTTATGTATGCAGGGATCAAAGGGCATCTGGTATCTCAACAGTGGATGTTCTCGACATATGACTGGACAGAAAGACCTGTTCACTGAATACAAGGAATAGAAAGGTCCCTCTGTAACCTTTGGTGGAAATGGAAAAGGATTTACCCGAGGGTTTGGTGTCCTCAGCAATGGGACAACTATCTTTCGAAGAGTCGCTTATGTAGATGGACTGAAGCACAACCTTCTAAGCATTAGTCAGCTATCTGACAAAGACTACAAAGTTCGCTTTTCTAAGAAAGCATGTTCAGTGGTAGATGAGAAAGGAAAACTTGCTCTCAGTGGTTATCGCAGAGAAAATGTCTATGTAATATATATGGACTCTACTATCACTGAAAACTTATGTTTTCTCTCTAAGGCCTCTTCTGATGTCAACTGGCTATGGCATAAAAGGCTCTCTCATCTAAACTTCAAAACCCTGAACTCTCTCTCATCTAAGGAACTGGTTTCTGGTCTTCCTCAGCACTCATATGCTAAAGAATCTCTCTGCTCTGCATGTGAAAAAGGAAAACAAACAAAAGCTAGTTTCAAGTCGAAACAAGTTTCCTCAGTGACAAGTCCTCTTCAGCTCTAGCATATGGATCTGTTTGGCCCTGTCAACATCCAATCAATAGTTGGAAAGAAATATACACTTGTCATTGTAGATGAATATTCTCGCTACACCTGGGTTATCTTTCTTCTCTATAAGAGTGATACTCCAGAAGAACTAATATCTTTTGTTAAAAAGATGGAAGTGCTGAACAATCTTACTGTTCGTTCAATAAGAAGTGATCATGGAACTGAATTAAAAAACAATTCCCGGAACAATTTCTTTGAGAACAAGGGAATCTCTCACAACTTCTCTTCAGTAAGAACACCTCAGCAAAACGGAGTCACTGAAAGAAGAAACAGAACGATCATAGAAGCTGCTAGATCAATGATAAGCGATTCTCATCTCCCTACGCAATTTTGGGCAGAAGCTGTAAACACTGCATGTTTTACTCAAAACAGATCGCTGATAATAAAGCGATTTGGGAAGACATCTTATGAACTTTTTCTTGGAAGAAAGCCTTCTATCAGCTTTCTTCATATCTTTGGCTGTCAGTGCTTTATCTTAAACAACAGAGATCAACTTGGAAAGTTCGACCCAAAAGCTGATGATGGAATATTTCTAGGATATTCCTCCATCTCCAAAGCCTACAGAGTCTTCAACAAGAGAAGACAAAACGTAGAAGAAACAATTCACGTCACTTTTGATGAAACTCGTTCAGCGAACTCTAAACCAATCGCTGACAATGAAGAGTTAAATGCTTGGATGCTTTCTCACTACAGAGAAACAGAACCTTTCTTCTCAAACCATCAGCATTCTAATCCTCCAGCCGCTGATGATGATCCGAACATTATACATCCTACCGCTGAATCCACCTCATGGGTTTCAGCAGAACCTCTAAACACACTACTACCATCAAATCTGCCTTCGTCTGAAAACCTCTCTAGTGAACCTACTCAACAGTTAATCGCTGATGAACCTCAAACATCCTCATCAGTAAACATTCCAATTGTTGATCCAACCTCTGAGTTAATCAATCATGCTCCTGCTCAGCGATGGACCAAAGATCACCCAATAGATCAAATTCTTGGTGATCTCGTAGCAGGTATTCAGACACGACGAAGCTCAGGTAATATCTGTCTCTTTGTAAATTTTCTCTTTTTAATAGAACCAAAGAAGACTGATGATGCCCTCAGAGATCCAAACTGGGTCAGCGCTATGCAAGAAGAGCTGACTGAATTTTCTCGAAACAAAGTTTGGAATCTCGTTCCAAGACCATCTGATAAAACTGTTATAGGCACCAAATGGGTGTTTAGAAACAAGTTAGATGAACATGGAACTGTAACCCGCAACAAGGCTCGACTTGTTGCTCAGGGATACATACAAGAGGAAGGCATAGACTATGATGAAACCTTTGCCCCTGTGGCCAGGCTCGAAGCAATTCGACTATTCTTAGCTTATGCAGTCTATAAAGACTTCATCGTTTATCAAATGGACGTAAAATCAGCGTTCCTAAATGGAAAGTTGAATGAAGAAGTCTATGTAGAACAACCTCCAGGGTTTTATGACCTAAGCATCCAAATTATGTTTATAAATTGGATAAGACTCTCTATGGTCTAAAACAAGCCCCTCGTGCTTGGTATGACACTCTCTCATCTTTTCTTATCTCTGAAAATTTTGAACGTGGCAAAATTGATAATACGTTATTTTTCAGAAAGATAAAAGGTCATATAATTCTTGTACAAATATATGTCGATGACATAATATTTGGTTCTACTAACCCATCTCTGTGTACTCGATTCGATGAACGAATGAAGAAAGAATATCAAATGAGTATGATGGGTGAGCTGACATATTTTCTTGGTCTTCAGATTAAGCAATCTGACAAAGGTACTTTTATCAGCCAAGGAAAGTATGTTAAAGATATGCTGAAGAAGTTTGATCTTACACAAACTTCAGCGATGAAGACTCCTATGGCACCACCCCTGACACTTAACAAAGATCCTTCTGGAATACCTGTTAATGTCACTGCCTATAGAGGAATGATAGGCTCTCTGCTGTATCTTACAGCGAGCCGACCTGACATCATGTACTCTACTTGTTTATGTACACGCTATCAATTTGAACCCAAGGAATCCCATCTGATCGCTGTTAAGAGAATCTTCAGATATCTGAAGGGAACTCCTAACCTCGGTCTTTGGTATCCCAAAGACTCAGGGTTCGATCTAACTGGTTATTCTGATAGTGATTTTGCAGGCTGTAAACTCGATCGAAAGAGTACCACTGGTGGATGTCAACTCCTGGGAGGAAAGCTGGTAAGTTGGACAAGCAAAAAGCAAAACTCAGTGTCCACTTCCACAGCTGAAGTTGAATACGTCGCTGCTGGAAGCTGTTGTTCTAAGATCTTGTGGATGAGAAATCAACTATTAGACTATGACCTTCAGCTGTCAAAGATTCCCATCTATTGCGACAACACTAGTGCTATCGCTATAGCAAATAATCCAGTGCTACATTCAAAGACAAAACACATCGAGATCAGATATCATTTTATCAGAGATCATGTGATGAATGGTGATATTGAACTTCACTTTATCCCTACTGACTTTCAGCTTGCTGATTTATTCACCAAACCTCTTGATGAGACAAGGTTCAACTTTCTCATCAGTGAGCTTGGAATGCTGAACCTCGAAGAATAATTCTTCAACGTTCCTGTATTGTGTCAGTAATCAAAAGTTCCCCTTTCATCATTCTCTGATAAACATTCTGACTCTCAGGTATGTTCTCTCCATCCCCACAACGGAATCTTAACTCAGTTAAGATGTTTTTTTTAATATAAACCTTAATCACTGAACCTTTCTTCAAATGATTAAAAGCTTTTTGAAAATAAATTTATCACTGATATTTCTTGTCAGTGATCCTTTTAAAAGAAAATCTATCCCCATCTTTACTAACAGGGATACTTTAAAAAAAAAAAATCTATCGCTGACTTTTCTTCAGCGATAATTTCAAAACGGACAAATGAACAGTCTCTCTCTTCTATGACGTCATTTGAACCGACAATCCACGACATGCCTTTTCTGACACGTCCGTCAGTTGCTCTTCTATCCAATCAACATCGTGGGACGTGTCCATGTCATGATGAGCATTTGTTTTCCCGCTTCGCTCAGGTATCCCTATAACCCTAAACACTTCTCCCAACTCACCATATAAGCCTGTTTCTCAAAAACTAACTTATATTTCAGGTCCTAGTTTGAAGACTGTTGACACCAATGTCAACAATCTGAGTGCAAAGGTGGAATCTCTGACTGCATCTCTCAACAATACCACCAGTACTGTTCAAATAGCTGGTGATGTACTGAAGACGCTGGCTGCCACCTGCGCCTCCAAAGCTGACGTTTCTCAACTCGCTACTCTCCAAGAAGCGATTGACAAAATCAAGGAAGACTCATAGCAACAGTTTGCAGCTCTGTCTACAAAGGTTGATGCCTGTGAAGTTCTTCTTCAGCAAATCCTCTCACGCCTGAAGGAACCAGCTCCAACTCCTACTCCCTCATTCACAGAGAACGATCGAACATCGCTGAACATTGCCGTAGAATTCATTCATCAAGCCACGTCTGATCTTCCTGCGTTTGAAGGCCGTCTGGATAGTTTGGAGGCTGAAGTTCAGCTGTTGACCGCCACAAAAACTTCATCTCCTTCCAAAGCTCTCTCTCTCATTGATAATGACAAAGAGGGGGAGAAAGCAGCTGAAGAAAATACGGAGTTTGAAATAGCTGCTGAGGTACATCAGAAGGAAACTCCCTCTCAGATTGAGGGGAGATAGCTGCTGACAAAGCCCCTCCCACCATCGCTGATCTAGTCGATGATGAAGAGGAGGAAGAAGACGATGATGAAGACCTTGATCTTGAAGATCAAGAGGATGATTCTCATCAAGATGACGATGATGACGATGAAGATCAATCTCTATGGTGTTCTTCAGCCGTCACTTCATCTGCAATAGCTTCGAAAGAAGTTATCCAAGCAGGGGGGAGTCAAGAGACACCTTCAGGAACCCATTCCCAAAGCAAAGGTTCAACTGCTGAGGGAACCCTGAAGATGATTTCACTACCTGAGGAGAATCCTTCTCAGGTATGCCTTACTCTTGTTCCTTTTTCCTTCTATAAAAATCCCACCCCTGTTTCTTTCTAGCCTTTATCTCTCTCCTTTCCTAAATAAATCTAACCTTTTTCTTTTTCTGACCAGACAGTTCTCTACCCTGCTTAAGGGTAAAGAGCTTCAAATAATCCCAGCTGCTGAAGCTGATGACCAAATAATCCCAGTCTCTGTCAGAGAGATTGATGAAGAGGATGAAGAAGAAGAAGAGTCCCTACAACATCATGGAAGGCCCTCTAGACCATCTCACTGGTCAGAGGAAGAGAGAAAGAAAAGAACAGAGATAATATCTCATCTGGAGAGACAACGACGAAAGATCCCCTCTCAATCATCAGATCTGAAATTCCTGAATGAAGCTGAAATTGAAGAATCCGTCAGGGCTGAGAAGCTGATTGCTGACTGTCAAAGAGATGCCTCACTGGCTCTCAAAATTCAGTCTTCTCAAGTCAAAGACAAGAAGCTGAAACGCAAACCAGTGGAAGTTTAGGCAGCTCTGTTGAAAGAGATTGAAGAGGAACGCTCCAAAGAAAAAGCGGTCAGCGATAATACAGTCGATTGGTGCAAACACAAAATTGACTATCGCTCTGATGCAATGAAGATCGTAGCGGTCGCTCTCTGGAAGATAGAAGAAGGATAAACTCTCTGTCACCATGGAGATTACCAGAGAGGATGGAAGCTACAAGGCAATGTTCATTTCAAAGCTGGAAGACTTCGGCTACATGGAGTGGCTTGAGTTCAAAGATGCGCTGAAAAAATCAAAGTCAACATACAGAGGCTACGTTGAAAGGATAAATGATGCTCTCATCAACAAAGTCGCTGCTATACTAAAGGTGCCATCTACTCTTCCTTCAAGATCCATGCAAGTCAAGAGAAAGCCTGTCTCCTCCTCTTCTGATAATGTCGCAGTGATCAGAAATGAAACCTCCATCAAATTCTCAAGAGAAGCTCTGTTCGGTCCTCCTCCTGATCTTTCAGTTCTGGATCTATCTCTGCCTCCTGGCGGACCATATGCTGCAAGACAAGTTCTTGATGAACCTTTTGGAATCTTCTTCAGAGATGACGAGGAACAACTCATATTTCAAAGGGTCTCTGAAATCCCTATCTGTCCCCTCGCTCTTCTCAAGGATCTCATGTGCCTATGGTGTACTCTCTCTCCTGCTGCTGAGCAAATCATAGCGATTATCTGCAAAGAATCTTTAGAGCGAAGGCAAAAAGGAGAAGAAATACCCGAGTATTTGATCAATCCTCCTAAACCCTCTTTAGATAGCTGATAGATTAGTTTTCTTACTTATAATCTATTAGTTTAACTTACAGTAGTTAGTACATCACTTGTACTTGTAATTTTCATTCCTTGTAATTCTTTTCTTGGATTAATGAAAATTTCAGTGAAGTACTTAACTCCATCAGTGCTGTAAAAGATACCTCAAAATAGTAATTGAGACATGTATGTTATGAGTCCGGATTATTCCATCATTTTGAATTATAAAGTAATTTTCTTCAGTTACTTTGTCATTATCAAATAGGGGGAGATTGTTGATCCAAACTCTCTCAGTGATTTGATAAAGACCCTCTTCTATACTTAAAATTACGTTTTAATATGTATTAGTGTTTCACCATCAACGATTAGACTGAGTCTGTTCAGTTATCGCTGATAGTCTTTCTTATAAACATTTTTATGTATTAGTGTTTCACTATCAGTGATTAGACTGAGTCTGTTCAATTATCACTGATAGTTTCTGATGTAAACAGTAACGTAATCCCTGAAGACAAGTCTCGCGTCAACATATGTTCATAGCTGAATCGAAGACGAAGCTGCTGAACAAAGAGAAGTCTACTAGTGACCTGATGCGGATATCAGTGAAGCAAAGACAACTCTACATATACGCAAAGGAACATGAGGAAAAGGTTCAGCGATAGCTGAACCTCTTTATCTCTGTAAGAAGAGATACTCAGCGATCATTCGATCACAAAGCTTATGCCTCAAGTTTCCTTTTGTCTCTCCTTGCACAACTTAGTACGATGTGTCAGAACGGACATGTCTCTGCCACAATTCGTACAACACCTCTGTCAACTACACTGTTCATTGTCCGGCCGAAAGCATGTCTCCCAAAAG
The DNA here is from genome assembly GCA_023525745.1 of Arctium lappa. Lineage (NCBI taxonomy): Eukaryota > Viridiplantae > Streptophyta > Magnoliopsida > Asterales > Asteraceae > Arctium > Arctium lappa. The sequence continues at coordinate 153,948,844 of CM042047.1, read as the reverse complement.
TCAGACTCCCAAATCCAATCAGTGAACGCCACGTGTAAAGTGCCCTGCCATGCATTTAATGCATAGGGTATAAATAGGATGTTCGCCTCTTCATCTAAAGGGTGCTAATCCTTGAACCCCATATAGAAACCCTTGTTTTCTATATCTCTCTTAATCTCCCATTCTCTGAATTTCTTGTGCAACCATCTTAGTGTTTCTTAAGTTTGTTTAGATTGAGTCTGTCTTAATCTTATTCCGCAACAAACTTGTAAATTGTATTTGATTTATCAATAAACAATTTATTAAACTTTAAATTTCTGTGTTTGTATTCAACCCCCCCCTTCTACAAACTTGTTAAGCACCTTCGGGACCAACACAAATCTTCGCTCATAGTCCGACATGTTCTCTTTGATCCTTGGATTCAGAGGAATGACTAGAGTGTCTGCCATATTGAACTCACAGTAGATGTATATGAAGTGGTCTTCTATGGAAGCTTCGAGATTGGATGCAAGGAATGTAGGAGGTTTAGTGAACACTTTCGTTGGTAGACCGATGCTTGCCTTCTGAACAGGATTCTCTGAAGGAGCCTGTTCATCAACAACCGTGGTTTCTGATTCCTTTGTCTATGGAGGATCTTCTGTTGTTGGTTCAGAGATGTAGCCATCTATCTCTGGTGAATCCCTCAGCTCCATTGCTGTTGAAGTATGATGTGGTTGAGCATTCTTGAATACATACTCTTCAACATCAATTACTTCAATCTGTTCTTCAGCAGCTTCTTTTCTAGAATCTGATTTTTCTTCTTTTTCAGATTATGGTTCTGCTCTTTTAGCCTCTGATTCATAAGCATCTCTCATCACATAAGTTGGTCTTTCTGGTGATGAGAATGCATCTTCTGATGTAGAGAAGTCTACTAGCTGCTCGTCTTCATCTTCTTCCAGAGCTCCAATAGTTTTGGAGCACTCGAAGTAGATGGTGCTAGAAAGATAACAGGTACTTGCGACTTTAGAGTGTCTTGGTTATCTTCAGCAGAGGTTGAGGTTGAACGTCTATCTGTTCCTTTTTCCTTGCTTTGGTTTGTTTCAGCGGGAGTCGACTCCTTTTGTGTTTCAACAGTTTTTGGTGTAGGAGTCTTCTCCCCCTTATGAAGATCGGATGACCCCTGAGGTTGGTCATCATGGTCATCAGAGTCTTTATACCTGACCTTCTTCCGGGCCTCCTCAGAGCATGCGACCTCTGGTTCCTTCCTCTTCAATGCTCCCTCTGAAGATTTCACATCCTTCAGAAGGTCTTCAATCCTTTTGTTTTGCTGATTTGCCTTGAAGACGAACTTGCTTGAGATGTTCATTATGTTGCTGGTGATCTTTTTTGAGAAGTTGTTGAGGTCAGCCTTTGTAATGAATTCGGAGGTAGCAGGAGCAGCAACAGAGGAGGTAGGGATCTTTGCAATCACTGCAAGACTTCCTTTTTGAATTGAGAGAAGTCTGCTTGTGTTGGAGTTGGGGCAGAGGGAGTTGGAATCGTCTTGAGAATCTCTGTTGTGGAGTTCTGAATTTCTCTGGATAGAACCGAGTCATTTTTTATGACTAGGCTTTCCAGAGCATCCATTTTAGCATTCTTAGAGATAATGGTCGTGCGCAGCTCAGAGACCTCTGAAGTGAGCTTTGCAACTTCAGAGTTAGAGGCAGAGGCCTCTGAGGTCTTATCCATTTGAAGTTTAATCTCCTTCAGAGATTCTCTGACTTCATCACCAAAGATTTTGAACTCATCTTTGGAGATGTAGTCAGAGGGGGTGACCTTAGGATCAACACATGATTCTAAGTTGCCCTCGAGTTCAGAGGGACCTTCTTTTGGAGTTGGCTTGTTATTTTCTCCGAAAGGACTTCCCATTAATCCTCGGGGACCCTTTTGCAAGGATTTCCCTATAATGGTTCCGATTCGTCTCCGATCATCAGAGTCAGAGTCTGATGATGATGAGAACCGAATGTGTGTGAAAACCTTGCTGTCCAGGCTAAGGAGTCCATGTGCAAGAAGGTCGTGTCATTCTTTTTCTGACAGGCAATCCTTACGAGAGATCTTTGGTCTCTCCTGATCTAAGGGACGGTCCAAAATGTCATGAGCCACAAAGGCATCATGTGTGTGTGGTGGTGATGTACCCTGGGTGAATGAGTATGTAAATCTTGGTCTAAGTCCTTTTGAGAGGATTTAGCCGTATCAGAGGTATCCCCAGATGTGTTTGCATCAGAGGCTGAAGAATATGCCTCTGAGCGGCTTGCGTGGGTTGGGTTCGAGGTGTATACCTCTGTTTCAATGTCCATTGATGTTGGACCACCTTGGACAGTAAATTTGGTTGCACTGGGATCTTGGCTTGGAAATCGCTCAGATGTGCCATCAAAGGCATCTTTTCCTACCTCGCCGCTCTCAGATCCTAAGTTCAGAAACTCACCCTCTAAAATTCTCTCTTCCTTACCATCCTCTTCTCTGACAGAGCTAAGCTCTTCGTCAGAGGGAGGGGTCTCTTGTTTTCTCTCCCTTACTCTCTCAGAGCCACCCTCTGGTTGCGCTCTGTTAATGTTTTGAGCAATATCAGAGATATCACTCTCTGATTCAGGCTCAGGCTCAGAACCTAAGTATGTTGGGGATCCCATCATCGGTTCTGATGATTAGGCAACACAACTAAGTAGGAGGTGGGTAGTAGAGTTAGTAGGAATTACCTCAATCATGGTGTGTAGGAAACATCGGCCATTTGGATAAGGAGGAACCTCTGTAGCTTTGAACGAGTTCATGATAAACATAGGTGTCCTTGGACCCTCCTCAGTGATGGAGAATTTCTCAATTGCTCGTTGAATGACCACAGAGATGAATCTGGGAAACAGTACCGAAATTGGTTGTTTTCCTTTGGCCAAGTCTTTGTTCTTCTTGTCCACCGCCGTCAGCATCTCACAGAAGAGAATGTGAGCCATATTTATGCTTCTGTTGAAGAAGAGAGCATACATTATGGCTAGAATCGCTGGATGGGTCTGATCCTGGCTTCCAATCTTACAGGTAATTGTTCGGTTAAGAACACTAAACATAAAGTTCCACTTGGGAGGCAGGTACTGACATCTGAATTGACTTAGGCGTGTGATCTCCCTGTTGTAGCCTAAGTGGTGGAGGAACTGAAGAAGGACTTCTTGAGTTGGTGGTTTCTCAAAGGTTTCTATTTGAAAATCAGTTTTCGTGAGCAGGTTGAATCGGCGATTTAGGGTTTGTGGGGTGATTCTTATGTTCATGCTTTGTTCACCTAGGTCAATGTACCCAACCCGTCCTTCCTTTTCATCATCGTATTCACTTGAATACCACCATTGTTGGACAAAGCATAGAGGAATATTTGAAGCATGTTTGGTAAGGACATCGTTGAGTTCGCAGTTGGTCAAAAAGTCTAGTATTGGGCGAAACTGCTCATCGTATTTGGTATGGGTGACGTCCAGAAAGTTGTTGTTACCTTTCACTGGAACGTCAAACTGTGCCATATTCAAGCTTGGAACAAGTTTGCTGGAGTTATCTGAGGTTTGGGAATGAGCCGCCATTGTTGCAGGTTTTTGAGAAAGATGAGAGCTTAGAAAGAGAGTTCCAATGTCAGAAAGGACGTTCCATCATCCCCTAATTAATAGGTGACACATTGAGGTGTGTAGGGGAGAGCCGCTTGGTGTCAGAAAACCGCCAGCAGGGTTTTTGAAAAGAAACGAATGGTTATCCAAAAGATTTATTATCTAAAAGAACTTCCTGGAATATTCGTTTAATGAGAAAAGATCAGAGGCTCTGATATGAGTATTAGAGACAATATCAGAGGCTCTGATACAAAAATCAGAGACAAGATTAGAGGCTCTGATATAAAAATATCAGAGATTAGAGACTCTGATATGAGTATCATAGAAGCTCACTTACTCCCCCTTGAAAGATGAAAGGTTCTTTGTCTCCCCCATGACCAAAGAATAATGTCTTTTTATCTTCTCCCCCTTGACAGATGCTTAGAGATACAAAAGAATGATTTTTACCATTTGTGAAAAGTCTGGAGGCTCTGAAATTAGTTTCAGAAGCTCTGGTTGAATATGCTACGCATGTCAGAGGCTCTAATGAATGGATCAGAGACTCTGATGTTTTTCTGTGTTAGGCAGACATGTTCAACATACCCAACTTGCTAATTAAGAAATTGAACCTTCGTTCATCTAAAGCTTTTGTGAAAATATCAGCAAGTTGAAGTTCAGTTGGTACAAAATACATCTCTATTGTCCCCTTTTCAACATGATCTTTCAGAAAGTGATACCTTACATCAATGTGCTTTGTTTTGGAGTGCTGTACTGGATTGGCAGAGATGTCTATGACACTTTTTGAATCACACAGAATTGGAATTCTGTCATATTGTAAGCCATAGTCTCGGAGCTGAGTTTTCATCCATATGACTTGAGAGCAACAACTAGCAGCAGCAACATATTCTGCCTCTGCTGTGGAAGTTGAAACACAGTTTTGCTTCTTGGATGTCCAACTTACCAGCTTATTTCCCAACAATTGACAGCATCCTGATGTACTCTTTCTGTCTAGCTTGTATCCTGCATGATCTGCATCAGTGTATGCTGTTAAATCAAAGCTAGACAGTTTTGGATACCTGAGACCTAAATAAGGTATGCCTCTGAGGTATCTAAAAATCCTTTTAACTGCTGACAAATGACATTCTTTTGGATTATCTTGATATCGAGCACAGAGACATGTTGCGAACATTATATCAGGCCTGCTTACAGTTAAGTATAGAAGTGATCCTATCATGCCTCTGTAGGTTTTGACATCTACAGATTTTCCCAAAAGATCAGAGTCAAGCTTGACTCCTGTGGCGATAGGGGTTTTCATAGAGGTTGAATCATTGAGTCTGTATTTTTTCAAAATGTCAGAGACATAGTTAGATTGAGTTATAAAAGTACCCTCTGATGTTTGCTTTTCTTGTAAGCCTAGAAAGAATGTTAATTCTCCCATAAGACTCATATCAAATTTACTCTTCATCAACTCTGAAAACTTATCACAATACTTTTGATTTGTAGAGCCAAATATAATATCATCAAAATATATCTGTACTAAAAGCATCTCATTTTTGTACCTTTTTATGAGCAAGGTTGTATCTATTGTACCTTTTTCAAAACCATTATTTATCAGAAATGTGGACAGAGTAGCATACCATGCTCTTGGAGCTTGTTTAAGTCCGTATAGAGCTTTATCAAGATAATAAACATGGTTAGGAAACTCTGTATTTTCAAATCCAGGTGGTTGCTGGACATAAACTCTTCATTTAATTTACCATTTAGAAAGGCAGATTTAACATCCATTTGATATACTTTGAACCCTTTGTGTGCAACATAGGCTAAGAAGATTCTAATTGCTTCTAGCCTAGCTACAGGTGCAAAGGTTTCATCATAATCAATACCTTCTTCTTGGCAATATCCCTTAGCAACCAACCTTGCTTTGTTTCTGATTATAATGCCATCCTCATCCTCTTTATTTCTGAAGACCCATTTAGTTCCAATTGCAAATTTTCCATTAGGAAGGGGAACTAAGGTCCAAACTTTGTTTCTTTCAAACTCTTGAAGCTCATTCTGCATTGCAGTGATCCAATGAGGATCTTCAAGAGCTTCATTTACCTTCTTTGGTTCAATGATGCTTAAAAAATTTACAAAAAAAATATTCATTGATTGTGGCTGATCTGGTTTTGACACCCTCTGAAGGTGATCCAATGATCTGATCATGGGGATGATTCTTTGTCCATCTTGTGAGTGGAGCATGAACATGAGGTGGAGTTTAAGCTTCAGAGATGACAGCAGGAGACATCTCTGTTGTGCTGAGCAGAGGCTCTGAAGTTGATTCCAGAGGCTCTAAAGTTGATTCCATAGGTGCAGGATTTGATTCCAGAGGCTCTGAAGTTGATTCCAGAGGTGCAGGATTTGATTCCAGAGGATCTGAAGTTGATTCATTTCTTGAACCTGCATTCAAGGAAGCAGAAGTTGTGACTTCAGAGGGAGCAGAGAGATTTGTACCTGAAGTTTGTGGTTCCTCTGAAGTTGCTCTGTGAATATCTCTGAAAAGAAACTCTTTATTTTCATCATCAAAGAAATCTTCGAATATTTTGTTTAGTTCAGATTCTCTTGTCCTTGATGATTCAGAGATATTTTTAGCATTTGAATTGACATTATTGGTGGCAAGTTTTCTGTCATCATCAAAAGACACATTGATACTCTCTTGGATTGTTCTTGTTCTCTGATTGAACACTCTAAAAGCTTTTGAGGCTAGTGAATATCCAATGAATTTGCCTTCAAATGCTTTCTTGTCAAACTTTCCGAGAGACTCTCTATCATTTAGAATAAAACATCTGCATCCAAAAACATGGAAATATTTAACATTAGGTTTCCTATTGTTAATGAGTTCATAAGATGTTTTCTTGAATCTTTTGACAATTGTAGCTCTGTTTTGAGTGAAACAGCCTGTTGCCACTACCTCTGCCCAAAAGTTTGTGGGAAGATCTGATCCTGCAAGCATAGTTCTTGCAGCTTCAACCAATGTTCTGTTTTTCCTCTCAACAACACCATTTTGTTGAGGTGTTCTAGCTGCAGAGAAGTTCGGAGTTATGCCTTCCTCTGAAAGATATGAGTTGATTTTTGCATTTCTGAACTATGTTCCATTATCACTTCTCAGCTTCTGAACTTTGGTATCAAACAGAACCTGCAATCTTTTTAACAATCTTATTAAAATATCAGGGACATCAGACTTGGCTCTGATGAATTCTATCCAAATATATCTAGAGTATTCGTCAATCAAGACGATGATATACTTTTTACCTGACAAACTCTGCACAGAGATAGGACCATAGAGGTCCACATGAAGCATATGCAGAGGTTTTGGACAACTATTATCACTTTTGGTCTTGTGGGAAAATCTTTTCATTTTTCTCATTTCTCAAACATAACAAAGATGATCTTTGTTAAACTTTAGAGATGGTAATCCCTTGACCAGATTTAGTTTGACCAATTTATCAAGTGAAGAAAAGTTCAGATGTGAGAACTTTTTATGCCAGAGCCAAACATCTTCACTGTTCAGAGATACAAGACAGAGTTTCTCTGAGTCAGTTTTTATGTGTTTGGAAAAATTCATTCTGTATAAATTTCCCTTTCTGTCAGCTCTGAGCATTTCTTGACCTGTTTTTGAGTGAAGTAAAGAACAATGTGTTTCTTGAAATTTCACATCAAAACCATGGTCACAAAGTTGACTTATGCTGATTAAGTTATGCTTTAACCTGTCAACATAAGGCAACCTTTTATACAAAAATATTACCTCTTGATAGCTCACCATAACCTTTAATCTGACCTTGCATATTGTCTCCAAAAGTTACTGCTCCCCCAGATTTGGCTTTGAAAGAGGATAGTAACTTTTTATCTCCAGTCATATGCCTTGAACATCCAGAATCTAAGTACCAGATCGACATAGACAGTTTCTGCAAGACAAATTAGATTTTCTTAGGTACCCATCTCATTATGGGTCCTATTTTGTTAGACTTCTGATTATCTTTTTGAAATTTTGCCTTATCATCTTTTGATGTTTTGGAAGTATTGTCCTTTTTCTTTTGAGGCTTTGTCTCTGAATTTTTATTCAGAGATTGATGAAGAAAACTGCTAATCAATAAATCCCAATCAATCAAGCTAATTACTCAAGATTAAGCAATAAAGATCAAGAACTAGAGAGAGAGAGTCTAGAGAGAGAAAGTAGATCTTTAATTCCAAACACATGTATCTGAATATTACAATGCAATGCTCTTGACGTTGTTACAAGATTACAAAGGACAAACCTATATATACCCACTATCTAAACACAAGACTTAAGGACTAAGTAAACTAAACATGCTTTGACAATTCTAATACAAAGACAATATTGACTTTTTCATCTTTGACTTTTCTATTAAATCTTGGATACAATATTTAGACTTAACAATCTCCCCCTTTGTATTCAAGATTTAAAAAAAATTTGATACTGAAATTCAGCTCTTGATTCTTTAGCATTTGTCTCTTTGAAGCTTTCACAATCTTTAATCTTTCAGCTTTTGTAGAATCTTGAAAAGTCTTTTTCAAATTGAAGCTTTGAAAAGTCAACATGCCTTGAAAGAAACTGAATGCTTGAAACATTAATAACAACTTTGAGGAATCTCTGATATTGAATCGTCATCTCTTTGATCTCTTGACTGTCTTTAGAGAAACAAACTTTCACAAATCATCTTGATTTATCTTTGAATAAACTTTCTTCAGAATCTTTTGACTTTGTATCAGTGGAAGAATTTTGAAATGACTTTTGAACTTTCAGAATTTCTTCACAAGTCTTTTCACTTTGACAACTCTTCATGGCTTTGAAATTGAATCTTTATAAAATTCTCCCCCTTTTGATGATGTGAGCACCATGATCATCAAAACTTCATCAATTTCAGCATAAACTTTGATTTCTCCCTTTTTGAGATCAACTAACAATCTCCCCTTTGACAGTTTCCGCACTTTGATCTGAAGAGCCGAATCATAAACTGTATATATCCGAATCTTTTCAAATTCAGACATAATGAGCGTGTAACCCTGATTCAACATATGAAATAGTTAGGAATGCCTGTCAGTAACTCAAAGTCACTGTGTACAACGAATGTACAATTTAAGGAGCTGGCTTGATGATGACTCCCCAGGACTTCCATTCAATCAATGAAAAACACAAGGTTTATCTATGAATGTTCTGACAGAAAAACAGATTTTTTGTGTGCTCGTGCTTGTGTTTGAAAGAATTAGCACAATGATTGTGTTTCATAAGGCTCAAAGTATGTAAATCACTGAGACAGCAATGATTGTACATGGACTCAATGTGCATGAGAAAGGGTCGAAGGTGGGGCAACTTTCCTTCTTTTTCAATATCAGTATCTTCCAAGAGAAGAACCAATAGATTATGTGCTACTTCCCTAGAAAATGTGAAACATTCTCTTTTTAAGAAAAGAATGAGTAGCTGGTGTGGTTAATACAAGAGATGGCATGGGCTATTTGCCTATTTCAATGATGGTCACCAAAGAAATGTGAACCAATCAGTAATGTGGCTGCCCGGCTCAGAAAGATGTTTGGTGCAGAGTTCTGATATTCTTTTAACTCTGATCTCACACCCTCTTTCTTTTAAACATATAAGCTCACATCTAACCAATCTCTCATTTCCATTTTACCTCAAATCACTCCCACACTCAATTCTTTTAGACCCTTCTCCCCTCAATCACTCAAAGGATTTCTTCCGGGGTAGGAAACACTGGTTATCGTGAATCCATAGAAGATCTATTAAACACTCACACTGAATCCCATGTTCCTAAAAGTACATGCTGGTCAATGATTTTCTTGACATGTAAATCACAAGAAATCATATGTCAGTGTATGTATGATCATCAAAAATCAGAAATGAAATTTGAGCATTTGAACTTTGAAGAATTCTCAAAACAAGAATATTGAATGAATGAAATGAAGTCAAGAGAATTGTTTTGAGAATCTGACAATGAATTAAACAGATCAAATCAAATGGTTAGGGTATCAAAGAATTGGAAATTTGTTTATATGAACGAATATAAACAATATAGCAATGAAAGCACAAATATATATAAAAAAAATGAATGATGCTCAACAACTTTGAATTTCAAACGGGGGTATTACCATCGAAAAATTGTTTGAATTTGAGACATGGTAATAACAATTTCAAATAAAATATTGAACCGGTGTGTATGAATACTTGACAGTATATGGACAAGATAATACATAAGTATTGATCTTTGAAAACACACGGTCAGTTAAACAATAAGCTCAAAAATTTGAAAAACATTTAAAAGCTCACTTCTAAATTCATAAAATCTTTTGAGAATAAGAAGTGGTTTGAACATTTAAGAAATTGTTTTTCATATTTGAAAGTTGTTCTTCTTTCAAACAATTTGAGATCTAGGATCAGAAGATATATACCTTTTCAACTCCCCCTCAAATCATGATATAAAGATTTTAATCTTTTAAGCTCCCCCTAGATATTAGCGCAATATCCGTCTTTGATCATTGATGAACGGGTCTTGATCTGTCATGTGATCAGAAGACACTTTATTCACATTATTTATTCAAAAATAAAAGACAGAAAGCAGTAAAACAATTTATAGTATGAGTTCTAATCTGAAGTAATCAGAAGTCATCACCTTTACTCCCCCTTAAATTAGGCATCTGAAATATGTCAGATAAAATATGATAGAGATCAGACACTCCCTTTAGAATTGTAGACCATCATATCAGAAAAATCTATCAATGAAACAGTATAGGATAGAGATCAGATCAATTCTTTTGGGATGTAGACCATCATATCCATCAGATGCAAAAACAGGAGTAAGGTCTTTTGATCACTGAGGTTCGAGTCCTAAACTGTTGTGTTTAGAAGTCAAACTCCATTGAAGACGGGGTTCTAAGCTGATGTGCTTAGAAGCCATATTCTTGACATTGAGGTGCGGGTCTTGAACTGAGTTATTCAAGAGCCATTCAACTTTGAAGTCCGGGTTTTGAACCGTTGTGTTCAAAAGCCATTGTCTTGACATGGAAGTCCGGGTTTTGAACTGCTGTGTTCAAAAGCCATTCTCTTGACATGGAAGTCTGGGTTTTGAACTGCTGTGTTCAAAAGCCATAATCTTTCTAACTCCCCTTGACGTGAGGTGCCTGTAACAAAGAATCAGATTTCTTCTTTGGTACCCATTGGTATTTGGGTCCAGAAATGTTAGTTGCAGTTTGTGTGGGGGTTATGGAATAAGAACCATACCAGAAATGATCACTGGTCTTGTGGATATGATCATGTGTACAACAGTAAGAACAATAAAATTTATTACCTGAAAACCTGAGTAATTGGTCTTTTGAGTATTTAAGGTCAAATTTACCTTTATGCTCTTTGTTCTTCTTTGCTTTGTGAGCATGTACACATGATGTCTTCTTTTTCAGCTCATCTTTCTTGTCATCTTTGTCTGATTTCTTCATCCAGACCAGTTTCTCTTTCTTGTAACTTCTTCTCCTTGGATATGTATCTGAACCATCTATATATTCATCAAAGAAGATGTTAGATCGACGATTCTGATTAAAGGATTTAACTGACCTTTGTGAAGAGACAGATTTCTGATTTGAACTTGAGGCAGACTTTTCAAGTTCTTTGATCTTTGATGCAAAGATGTCTCTTTCTTTCACAAGTTGATCAATCTTTTTTGAGAACTCAGACTTCGTCTTTTGCTCTTTCAGCGTAGAAGCAGACAGTTCAGACAACTTGGAAGTTAGCCTTTTGATTTCAGACTCAAAGATGGATCTTTCTTCTTCAAATCCTTTTTCCGAATCATTTCTCTGGCCGGATAATTCTTTAAAGAATCCTACATTCTTCTGTTCTATGGCCTTCTTTTCTTGAGCAAATTTTTCTCTTTCCAAAATCAGTACTTTCTCAAAATCAGACACTTGTTGAGAAAGTTTTAACCATTTGAGCTCCACTGACTTCTTCTCTTCAGCATTCTTCCTGGAAAACTCAGAAAAGTTCTTAGTGAACTCTTTCTTTTTTACTTTCAAAATCAGATTTTTCTCTGACCATCGTTTGTTCCAAGTCAGATATTCTTCTTTGAAGCTCAACATTTGAACTTTCCAAGACAAATATATTCTCTTTGAAAGCCTTCAACTTGTTTTGAAGCTCAACTGATTCTGCTTGTAGCTCAGGTAATTTCTCTTCAGTTGTCTTCAGTAGGCTTTGAAGATTTATAATCTCTCTCTCTCTTTCTCTTTTATCTCTTTTTCCTTCTCATAGACGATGCCTGAAAATTTAGACATATTATCAGTACACTTTATACATTCAGGAGTTTTAACACAGTTGAACAATTTAAGTTGCAACTCCTGAATCCTTTTGAGGTATTCTGAATTTTTCAATTTCAGATCATTTCGTTCAGCTTCAATACCAGATATATCAGATTTGTAGAAAATTGACATCTTGAAAAAGTAAACTGCTTGAAGTGAATGACAGTTCCAAACTATGTATCAGAAAATCAAAAATCAGATTGAATTGAAATTTTTTCGAAAAATATGAAAATTTGAACAACACTTGAAGATGCGCAAAGAGTAGCTTTTCGTATGCAATGAGATGCCCAAATAATAGCTTTTCGTATGCAATTTGATGTGCAAAGAACAACTTGTCGTATGCAATGTGATGCGTAAAGAATAACTTTTCATATGCAATGTGATGCGCAAAGAATAACTTTTCGGAACCAGTGAGATACGCAAAGAATGATTCTCGTGTTATGTGTGATGCGCAAAGTGAGATTCTCGGATCCTGAAGGATACGCAAAGAATGGTTTTCTGAACTCGTGAGATACGCAAACTAGATTTGCGTATGAGACTTGATGCACAAAGTACACTTTGTGTATCTGCTTTGATGCGCAAAGTATCTTTTCCTTGTTCACTTAAATGGCACTCGATGAATCTTGCGCAAATTAGAAGAACTTGCGCAAACCGTCGATGAATCTTGCGCAAACCATATGAATGATGCGCAAAGTGTGTTCTTGGCTGAATCTTTCTCAAATCGATCAAAATCTGCACAATTGAACTCAAGAACTTATCAGCATCAACAACAAACAGTACAAAACACAAAAATACAAACAAATTTCGATTAAAAACATCAAATCATATATTTTCAATCAAGAACAGACACCAAACTCAAGTTCAAGAAAAACTAAAAATTCGAAAAATTGAAACCAATTTTGTTCGAATTACTAGATGTAATACAAACAAGAATCAATCACAAATATAAATCGCATCTAAAGAAACCATTTTCATGCACTAAAAATGATTTTTCACAAGAAATTCAGATAAAACAGTAACAAGCTCGTTTTCTTGAAAAACTTTCGAAACACTCAAATTCTAGATTCAAAACACACAGTTATCAATTCAAATCATGATCAAATCTTTTCTGAAAAGTTTGGTTCAACTCTGATACCAATTGCTAATCAATAAATCCCAATCAATCAAGCTAATTACTCAAGATTAAGCAATAAAGATCAAGAACTAGAGAGAGAGTCTAGGGAGAGAAAGTAGATCTTTAATTCCAAACACATGTATCTGAATATTACAATGCAATGCTATTGACGTTGTTACAAGATTACAAAGGACAAACCTATATATACCCACTATCTAAACACAAGACTTAAGGACTAAGTAAACTAAACATGCTTTGACAATTCTAATAGACTTTTTCATCTTTGACTTTCCTATTAAATCTTCGATACAATATTTAGACTTAACAAAAACAGTGAGAACCTTTGAAGTGATTTTGTAGTTTTATCAAGAGTTGGATACAATTGCACTTTACAGAACAAGAAGAAGTAGAAGCAAAGGAATTCATTTCCTTAAATGCATTCGATACATTATGATTCCTTTTTGAATTAGTACTAGAAATATTAAAAGTATTCCTAACTACTTCTTTTCTTCTAGCTTGAGAGACAACCTTCTTTTCAAGTTGTCTTCTCTTGTTTAGAAACATCCTCTTCTCGTTGTTAAGCAATAAAGATCAAGAACTAGAGAGAGAGTCTAGGGAGAGAAAGTAGATCTTTAATTCCAAACACATGTATCTGAATATTACAATGCAATGCTATTGACGTTGTTACAAGATTACAAAGGACAAACCTATATATACCCACTATCTAAACACAAGACTTAAGGACTAAGTAAACTAAACATGCTTTGACAATTCTAATACAAAGACAATATTGACTTTTTCATCTTTGACTTTCCTATTAAATCTTCGATACAATATTTAGACTTAACAAAAACAGTGAGAACCTCTGAAGTGATTTTTTAGTTTTATCAAGAGTTGGATACAATTGCACTTTACAGAACAAGAAGAAGTAGAAGCAAAGGAATTCATTTCCTTAAATGCATTCGATACATTATGATTCCTTTTTGAATTAGTACTAGAAATATTAAAAGTATTCCTAACTACTTCTTTTCTTCTAGCTTGAGAGACAACCTTCTTTTCAAGTTGTCTTCTCTTGTTTAGAAACATCCTCTTCTCGTTGTTGCTCACTACACAAACAGGATTAGAATGGTTAATTTCTTGCCATTTTCCCTTTTGTCCAGGAGTAAACTTGATTGGTTTATAAGTATAAAGGTGAGAAGTGATAGTTTTATTCTTTACCCTTTCTTGTAATTCTTTTTCAAGATCCAGAGAAGTTTTTTCTTTAAGACACATTTCTGCAAAGTCAGGACATATTGGTATTCTGGGTTTATTTTTCAAAACAGAAATAGGAATGTTCAAAATTCAAGAACCAATAGTATCTATCTTTTTATGAATTACTTCCTCTGGTCTATAGAAAATCTGTTCATCTACCTCTGGATCAAATTCATAATCAGAGTCAAGAAAGTCTCGTTCAGCCTTACCAGAGATAACTACCTCTGATGGTTTCTCAATTTTCTTGGGTCTTGAGACTTTGATGATCCTTTTCATGATTTCTTTCCTTTTTAAATCAGTTATGATATTTTCTTGATTTATTCTCTTGATGTCTTCCTCGAATGTAGTTCTGATGCATTCATTAGAGAATGGTGAAGACAGAGGGGCATCTGGATTAAGTGAACTCTGAGGTTCATCTTCAGAAGTACTTGCTTCAGAGGTACTTTGTTCAGATGTCTCTGTCCCATCTTTGATAAATGCATTGAACTTGAAAATCTCTTTTGGATCATTGCTCTGAGGTTTTGTGAAAAATATCCCTGAAGTTTCTTTTTCTATTTTTAAGATAGAATTTGGAAAGTTTTGAACTTCAGAGTATGCAACATTTTTAAAGTTCAGAGCCCTAGTTTTTGATCTCTCTGAGGTTTTTATTCTCTTGATATTGTTCAGAGATGGACAGTCAGAGCTCTGGACCTTTCCTTTACAGAAAGTGGAAGAAAGTGAAGTTTTCTTCAATCCAGTGAATGGATCCAATTCATTGAATCCAAGCCCTTGAGTATCCATTTGAGAGTTTATCTTTATGTGTACATCTTGAGCATCAAGAATTTTTTTTTATTTTTAGTTCTTTCCTTTCAAGAGTTTGATAAAAGATTTCTCTTTCCTTTTGAAAAAACTTGCTTAAGGCAATTGAATTGAGTCTTTCATACTCAGATTTTTTTACTTCTTCCTCTTTAACTTTTAAGACTTTCTCAAGTTCTTTGAATTTTGATAAGAAGGATTTTTCTTTTTGTTTCTGATTCTCTTCAAGTTCAGATTTCTCAACAGAAATCTCTCTCTTTTCTGACTCAAGAAGATCTTTTTCTCTTTTGTAAAAATTAAGATCTTTTGTCAATTGTTTCCTTTTTTTCTTTTTCATCATCAAGTTTTTTCTTTAAGATTTGAAATTCATCTGTTAGCTTAATAACATCCAATTCAAGTTCACTGTCAGAGGTGGAAGGAGAGTTTACTTGTTCAGAGTAGTCCTCTGATGACTCATCATTCTAATCATCTGTGAAAGCCATACCACAGAGATTGGTAGGTTCTTCTTCTCCATCGCTTGTTGAGTCTGACAGCCAGTCTTCCATCTCAGATACAAGTACTCTTTCTTTGACATTGTATTTGTACTTGTTTTTGTAGTAGTCTTCATCTTTGATGAGTCTGCCTCTGCAGTTTGCAGAGTAATGGCCTGACTTTCCGCATCTAAAACATTTTCCATCATTTTGGTTTGATGGAAGAGCAGTGTCTGATTCTGTCTTCTGTGCTTGTGATTGTGGTTGTGGCTTGAAGTACCTCTGAGGTTGAGGATACCTTGGCTGAAATGATTGTTGAGATCTTGATTGCTGAGTAGAATTATGATTGGTGAAATGAACGCCCTTCTGATCACTATGCAGAGTAGATCTGGGCTCTTGTTGATAGTCAGTTTTCTGAAATCTCCTTTCTGGATTTCCTCTTCTTCCTTCAAAAACTTTTAATTAATGCCTACATTATTTGACCTTTTATTTTATTTTTTAATTTAAAAACTTTTACCTCCTTAATGTTTAAAATAAATTATTTTAAAAATTACTAATTGAACTTTTGTTGGAACCCAGATTTAATCTTATAACAATAATGATATAAACAACAAGAGTATAAAGAACGGACGCAATATAGTTTAATATCAAGAGCATATTCAAATATCACAGTTCATATATAAAGCAAGTAGAAAGAACAAAATCTTCGTGAGATATATTCAGTTGATTCTTCTTATACAAGATATCAAAAAGCACACCTTTGTCAAATGAGTGATGGTCCTATATATTTATAGGACCATAAAGTAAACAGTGTACTATTCTGACAAATAGAAGCATGCTTGAACAGTGTCTTACCTAAAAGGTAAGTTCAAGACGCTTGAACAGTAACCTACTCTATACAGTAAATCTTATCAGTAAGTGATTGGTTATCTGTTCTGATACTTCAGGAAAGTCTTCAGCGCCTTCTTCAGAGAGAATGTCTTCATAGCTCTGATGTTGTCTTCAGAGCCTCTGATGAAGCCATCTCTGATGTCTTCTGTTGAAAGCTGCAATCTCTGATAAGTACTCCAGAGGCAGGTTTGTCCTCTGAAGTCTTCGTCCTCTGAAGTCTTCGTCCTCTGAAGTCTATCTTTGGAAGTCCTCTGAAATAGGACTTGGGTATTTTCAACACTTTAACAAACAGAAGATTTGGAGCTAACAACTTTCATATATATATATATATATATATATATATATATATATATATAGAGAGAGAGAGAGAGAGAGAGAGAGGGAGGGTCAAACGAGAACAGTAAATATTTAAAGAACACGAGAACTAACAAAATCATTAGTGATTTTTCATTAACGCGCAAAAAATCCACGCGGACCTGAAGCCGCGGCCAAAGTCCTTTTTTCATGTGTTAATAATCACTAATGATTTTGTTACTTTTCATGTTCTTTTAAATAGGTATTGTTCTCGTTTGAACCCGACTCTATCTCTCTATCTCTTTCTCTCTCTCTCTCTCTCTCTCTCTATATATATATATATATATATATATATATATAGGGTCAGGTTCAAGGGAAAACCGTAAAAAAATGAAAAACTGAGGAACACCCTGATAACCATTTATCTAGACGATATGCACATGTGGATACTAGTAATTTGTAACATACACATGTGCATAATGCACACATGCATAAAAACCAAACAACAAAGGTCAATTACTTATATGCACATGTGCATACCTTCCGGATAAACGACTATCAGGGTGTTCCTCAGATTTTCATTTTTTAGTGTTTTCCCCCTAAACCTCCCTATATATACACACACACACAAATATATATATATATATATATATATATATATATATACACATGAGTTAGGTTCATGGGAAAAGACTAAATAAATGAAAAATTGGAAAACCACGAAAAACCCGATGGAAATGTATATAAATAATGATGTAAAATTAACGAGATAAATATGATTGTTATTTTGATGTAATTTGTTTCGTTCGAATTTTGAACACATTTCCTATGACTTACAAAATAGGGGTGGGGAGATTTTTTAATTTAAAAACAAAAAGTTGTAACCAACTCGTTAATTACATTCGTTAGATCAATTAATCTAACATTTAATGAAGTGTTTTTTGGATTTTCATTTTTTGAGGTTTTCCTTAAATCCCCCCCCCCCTCCTCTCTCTCTCTCTCTCTCTCTCTATATATATATATATATATATATATATATGTAGAGGGCCAGGTTCAATGGAAAACGTCAAAAAAAGAAAAACTAAGGAACACTCTGATAGCATTTTATCTGGACGGTATGCACTTATGCATACAAGTAATTAACTTGTTTTTTGGTTTTATGCAAGTGTACATATTATGTACTTGTGCATGTGCACATGTTCATATTATAAATTACTTGTATGCACAAGTGCATACCGTCCAGATCAAAGACTAGCAGAGTGTTCTTCAATTTTCCATTTTTTGATGTTTTCCTTTGAACCTTCCTCTATATATAGAGGGGATTATTATGCAACATTTTACATGATGCAACCCTTCTATCCATCACTCATTTTATTTTCAACTTTTTCTTTTTTCTTAATTACATAAAATGAGTGGTGGATAGAGATGTTGCATGAGTTGAATCATGTAAAGGGGTTGCGTTTGAATGCCTCTCTTTCTCTCTCTCTCTCTCTCTCTCTCTCTATATATATATATATATATATTATAGATCCAAAATCATATACAAAAAGCCTAAGTTTGGTTCACAGATTCTAGAGAAATCTGATGGAATTGGAATATTGAATTCCTTTGACCAAATTTCATTCACTCGATTGGTTCATTATTTTTTAGGGAATGAATCTTTAAAATCCAATGAATTCCATAAATAAGGGATTTGAACATTCCTTGCCGATAATGTGAGATTTTGATGGATTGAAATGTTTACTTTTTACTTTCTATTCAATTTCTACTATCTCGATTTAAACTTTAAATAATTTTTTATAAAAAAATACATATCAACATACCATTTCGATTTTCTTTTGGCATATTTATATCAGTTTTTTTAAGCATGTAAGTTTTTTTAATTGTAAAAATAATTATAATTATTAAATCATATGTCTATAAATAATACGAAAATATTATCATTATTAGAATCATATTTAAATTTCGAAATAGAAAATATATGTTTGCATTAATAAATGATGGGATGTGAAAAATTCATCCGAATCATATGCATTAATTTAATAAAGCATTGTTAGTTTAAGAAAAAAATTCAAAATAAAAAAAATGATATTTTGGTCATTTACCAACATTTCATTCCAAATTCAAAACTATATTCTGTAAGCCAAATAGTCATATTCTAATTCCTTTAGCAGATTATAGGCCTTGTTTGCCAACACCACCTAAATGTTTGAAACCCAATGAACCCATATAAACCGTCCATCTTGTTTATTTTTTACCCTATTTTCGTTTTTGGTAATTATACACGATTGATACATCAACTTATTTAATTATCTCATGATGTTCAGTTTCTTAAAAAAATTGTTTGAATTTATTACATTTTAAGTCATCATATTATAGAATCCCAATGATTTTTTGTTTTGATATGTATTACGCAATGTTTTAAATGACGTGAGGTGTAGTGTGGCGGCGAAGTCAAGACTCAAACCTTACGAGTTACCAGACCCGTTCCTGACATTTTATAGGCCCTTGGCGACATGTGAAAATGGGCCCTCGATAAGCGATTCATCCAGTCGAAGTAACTACGAACTTCGAATTCATGTCACCTCATGTTAATGTTTTCGTCACCATTTTAAAATTTAATTTAGGATTAAAACACACTTTTTATTAAGCGTAAATCTTAGAATCTAAAGTCCATATTCGTAATAGTTTGAGATTTTTTTCTTGTTTTAGAGATATGAGTCATTAGTCAATATTGTACGAAAAACAAGGGTAGTATTGTATTCCTAAATATAGATATAAGTTGGATCGTCTTATTTTATTGGTAAAAAATTTCACAATGTATGAGTTTTTTTAGTTAATAACAAGAAATCTACTATATTCTAATACAAAAATAGAATTAATGCACATGCAGGGGTTAAAAATTATTTTTTTAACTTTTTATCATAGTTCCTTCCAGTAATTTTCTATCTGTGCCTCCACCAACCTAAATTCCAAAAAAGTCTCGAAATCAACCGAAAAAATTCTCTCAAAATCAACAAAAAAAAACTTAAAAATCCCTCGAAATCGTGGAATTAGCTAAAGACACATCGGGCGGTTTTGGGGGCCTTTAATCTACCTTAAAGGTGCCCCCACTAGGCAAAAGATCGTGGATCCGCCTCTGTGAAACTTAGGTGTCGTTTGTTTTTTAAGAGGTCTAAAGTCTGAAGTCTTATTTTAGTTATGATTAATAAGAGGTGATGTTTAAAAGATCTGAACGATTCAGACTTAAGGGCCATTAAGAGATTTTTTTTTAAAAAACAAACAACCCCTTAGAGAAACAATAAGGAATTAAACAATACTATAAAATGAACGATCAATGAACTTTTTACATATTTTATTCTCCAATGTAATTAACTAATACATGTTGTTTGGGCCCTTATACAATGTTAAATTCTTTTTTGGTGACCTATTAAATACTTTAAAAGTTTTTCAAGGCGTACCGTAAGGCGACATATATGTATATACTTATTGTGTGAGAAGAAGAGTTAAGGTGATAACGTAAGAAGGTGTAACACCCCAAAAACAGGTTTACAAAAATTTTCAAAAACTGGAAATGTGGTATTTAAAATGCCATAGCATAAGCCTCCCAAAAATGGGGAAATAAGAATACATGTTTAATTACAGTTTGTAATTGTAAGGGAAAATAAAACAACAACCGACTAATCTAATTTCTCAACGGAAACAAGATTACAAAAGGGTATCGTCTATAGTCCAATGACGGTCTTCACAAAAAATGAGTATCCCCTTGCTCTCCCCAATCTCACACGGGCCCTCCTAAACCTTCTTAGATGCGGCGACACTAGAACCTGAGATACACATATACACCAAGCAAGTGTTAGGCCAAAAAGCCTAGTGAGGTTGTATGACAATTAGTATATGCATGAGGTTCATTTCAACATTTATCTACCAAAGATGGGTTCAACAAATGGAATTAATAGGGGAGACCCATAACACCAATCAAATTCCACCCAAGAGACGAGATACCCTAGTGTCAAACTCCATGAGTGACACCCCAAGGCCCGGCACATTCGGGGGTACAACATAGGCATTGCCCCAAATGGCTGGGTCTATGCACATACCAACACGATGGCGCCCAAGACTATGTCCTCCTAGTGACCATTTGACTTGATTCATCCACAACACTCCCATATGTCCAAGGAGCACATTAGCTCTTACAATGTGTATTCAACAACAATGTAAATCATTTGTCCCAAATATTTTGCCCAATAACAATTAGATGCAAGGAACATAATATCAACTCTACCAAGCTCAAACATGTGTTTAATCATAAAAACAATGTACCCACAGTGAGGATATTCCCCAACACACAAATAGTCATATGATAAATTTTTGTCAATATAGATATCATTCTTTACTTGTCCATATTACCAACATTTACGCATTTCCACCATTCAATTTCTCTTTTCATGCTCAAAATAACATTAGGTCAAATAAACAAGATATAAGAAAACCCTAGATTTCATTAGATGGAGATATTAGCAAATATGCAAATAAGTACATGTATCTCATTTGTAAAAGTTTAGAATACTCACAATCTAGGTTTTTTAGTTAAAAACCTAGAAAATAGGAAACCCTAGCTTGAAGAGGTTGAAACTTGGAGATGAATGTTGTTTAACTTGAGAATTTCTAATAAATGCTCCCTTGATGTGTAATGAATGCAATCCCAAAACCCCAACAACAACTAGGTTGATATTGATGAGGGTTAGGGTTTTGGATGAGAAGAAATCAATCTTGAGGTCTCAAAATCGCCCAACAAAACGAGAGAAGTGAATTAATGAAGTCAAAATTGGTCAAGGATTCTATTTAAATAATCAGACCCTGACGACGACTGTGCCCGGCGACAGTGCCAAGGGCACAGTCGCATGGCACAATCGCGCCACTCGCCCCACTCTCGGTACAATACCGACGAGAGTGACATGCGAGAGTGCCCCTTGGCACTATCGTGGGTCACAATCGCGTGGTATGTACAGCGACTCTCTGGTTCCCATGACCTTGCCGTGTGACTGTGACAAGTGTCACAGTCGCGTGGCACTATCTCCCCGCACCAAACCACGTTCGATTTTTCTCCCGATCTTTAAATTTCGCGATTTAAGTCTAGAGGTTCATCTAAATTAGGAGTGTTTCCCAAGTGTTTGACTCGCTCAAGGGAAAATTTAGGAAAAAGCCTTTAATATTTTAATATAACTTATAGGTAAAATTCCAGATGTTACAATCCTCCCCACCTTGAACCATATTTCATCCCCGAAGTCTCGCCCTACAAGAATATGTGCGGATATCTTCTCTTCATGTCTTCCTCTACTTCCCAGGTGACGTTGGATCCCCGATGATGCTTCCATTGAACCTTGACCATGGTCACCTCCTTGTGACGAAGCTTTTTTGTCTTGGATTCAAGTATCGCCTTCGGTTCTTCCACATACCGATTCCCGTTGTCTACTCGTATCTCTGTTAACGGAATAACGCTTTCTTCCTCGGCTAGACATTTGCGAAGGTAACATACATGAAAGGTAGGATGTATCCCATCCATCTCCGGTCACAAGTCTAACCAGTATGCTTGGAGCACAATTTTCTCTAGGATGACGAATGGTCCAAGGAAACGAGGGCTAAGCTTCCCATGTTTCCCAAAACGGATTATCCTTTTCCACGGGGACACTTTCAACATCACCCGGTCACCTACTTGAAACTCGACCGGTCTCCTCTTCTTGTCTGCATAACTTTTTTTCCGGTCTTGGGCCGCCCTTAAACGCTCCCGAATTTCCTTCACTTTATCTGCGGTTCCTTGCATGATTTCCGTCCCAGCAAACTGCTTCTCTCCCGCTTCAAGCCAACAAGTCAAGGTTCTACATTTCCGGCCGTAAAGAGCTTCGAATGGTGCCATCCCGATGCTCGAATGGTAGCTATTATTATACGCAAATTCTACCAACGGTAGGTGAGAGTCCCAATTTTCCCCGAAATCGATGACACACGATCTTAGCATGTCCTCGAGGGTTTGAATGGTCCTATCGCTTTGTCCGTCCGTCTGGGGATGGTAGGTCGTGCTCAAATTAATCTTTGTACCCAACTCCTTTTGTAAACCGTCCCAAAATTTCGAAGTGAACCGACTATCTCGATCTAACAAGATAGATAACGGTACACCGTGTCTCGATAAAATTTCGTCAATGTATAACTTCGCTAACTTGTCCATTGGTAATGTCTCGTGCATTTCTAATAAGTGTGTGCTTTTGGTGAGTCGATCCACTACTACCGAAATCGTGTCATGACCCTTTAAAGTCTTCGGTAGTTTGGTGACGAAGTCCATCGTGATATGCTCCCATTTCCACTCCGGAATTGACAAGGGAAGCAAGCTGCCGTAGGGTCTTTGATGCTCCGCCTTCACTTGGAAACAAGTGACACATTTCTCCACATAGTTAGCCATGTCGAGCTTCATCACCGACCACCAATAATTTAGTTTGAGGTCTCTATACATCTTCGTACTACCGGGGTGTATGGAGTACTTGGATTTGTGGGCTTCCTCTAGGAGAGGTTCCCGGTTCCCTCCCAATTTTGGCACCCACACTCGGCCTTGGAATAACTTCAAACCGCGACCATCGTCAGTCAATAAATCTCGTTGCATTACCATAACCTCGACTTTGAGGTTTTCTTCTCAGAGTGCTTCAGTTTGACACATCTTGATGTTCTCAACTAGACTTGACACAACGTCAATCCTAGTGAGTGATAAAATGGCACCGCTACCATGGCTCTGCCGACTCAAAGCATCCGCTACTACGTTAGCCTTTCCCAGGTGGTGAAGTAACTCGCAGTCGTAATCCTTGAGCAGCTCAAGCCATCTTCTTTGTCGCATGTTGATCTCTCTTTGATCGAAAATATACTTCAAGCTCTTGCGATCGGTGAAGAGTGTACATTTAGTCCCATAGAGATAATGACGCTAAAGCTTCAACGCAAAAACCACCGTTGCAAGCTCTAAGTCGTGGGTCGGGTAGTTCTTTTTGTGATCTTTCAATTGTCATGATGTGTAGGCTATTACCTCCTCCCTTTGCATAAGCACACACTCGAGACCCATCTTGGAGGAATCACTATAGACAACAAACTCATCTGATCCCTCAGGTAGTGAAAGATTGATGCTTCACAAAACTTCTTCTTGATAGTACGGAAGGCTTGCTCTTGGGGGTCCGTTTAAAGAAACTTGATATTCTTCCTCGTTAATGTCGTGAGTGGCGAAACGATCTGTGGAAAATCTTGAATAAATCTTCTGTAGTACCCGGCCAATCCTAAGAAACTACGAATCTCCGTCGGGCTCGTTGGTGGCTCCCAAATCATCATTGCCTCGATCTTTGCCAGGTCTATCTTTACTCCATCTCTAGACAAGACGTGGCCCAAGAATTGCACCTCTTGGAGCCAAAACTCGCATTTTGAGAACTTTGCAAATAACTTCTCTTTCCGTAGAACTTCCAACACTTCCCGCAAATGATCCGCATACTCGGCCTCATCCCTTGAGTAGATTAGGATGTCGTCAATGAAAACAATCATAGACTTGTCCAAGAAAGGACGACACACGCAGTTCATCAGATACATGAATACGGCTGGAGCGTTGGTCAAACCGAAGGGCATCACCAAGAACTCGTAGTGACTGTATCTCGTTCGGAACGCCGTCTTTGTAATGTCCTCCTTATTCATTCTCACTTGATGGTATCCCGACCGCAAGTGAATTTTTGAAAAGCATCCCGCACCTTGGAGTTGATCAAAGAGGTCGTCTTTGTTAGTGCACAGATTTTTTGGAAGCAAGATCATAATCACTGAAGCGAACATCAAAGAAAGTCAAAGCTCAAAGGTCAACTCTCAAGCAAAGTCAAAGTCAAATGTAATAAAGTTAAAGTCAAAGTCTTGTGTTTGTAAGTTTGTAAGTGTGTGTATCTTTGTTTTGTTTTAATAGATATATGACTAGGGTCTTTGTAATAAGTGTGTAACTAGAACTGAGTAATTGTATCCGCATTTGAGTTAGAGAGAGAAAGTTTGAGAGAGAAAAAAAACCAGATTGTAATCGAATTTACTGTGAATTTGAAATTGAAAAGGTAGTTTGTAAATCTTGTTTTTGTGATTGAATTAGATAAGAACTTGATTAAATCTAGGATTAATAATTGGTATCATAGCAGATCCAATTTAGAAATCAAGAAATTTTGTCAAGAAAATTGTGTTCGACACTGTTTCATAGAACTTAGATCGAATCTTGATTTTTTCTGAGTTTTTCGAGTTGTAATCAATTGAATTGTGTTCGTTTAATGTTTTAGATTGAGTTTGTATAGGTTAATTCGTGTTTTGCACTATAATTGGTATAAAATTTGGAATTTATACGTGTTTTTGAGTTCACGAGTTTGTTGCACTGTATTTTGATTCAATTTGTAATAGTAAGTGTTCTTTATCGAAATTCATTGTTTGAATTCGATTCTAGAAGTATAGGAGAGTGAATTGTCGAAGTTACAGTTCAAAATTTGAAGAATAGATTAGTTTTTTTTGAGTGATTCAGTGTGTTTTTCTTCGAGATCTCAAGAACTCCCAGATCTTCTCATGAACTCGCAGAGTGTTTGGATTTCGCAGGATTCATAAAGGATTTCGCATAATTCTGAAAATTCATAAGTGTAGAATTCGCAAGTGTGCAAATTTCATAGAATTCACATAAGTGAGTGTTGAGAATTCTTCAAAATTCGCACGACTTTACTTGCGAATTGCTCAAAACTCGTAGAAGTCTTGTCTACGAAAAGTTGTGTGAATTTTTTTTTAAGGAAAGGATTCGCAGGAAATAATTCGCATTAGAGTTTGATACGAATTCCTTTTTCAAATTATTTTCTGAGTGTAGAATTCGTATTATTGGTGTTTGCGAAAAGTGATTGAGAATTCTGAATTTCGCAGAAGTTTATCTTACGAATTCTTTGGATTCGTGAGTGTCTACCTTGCGAATTCTGATTTGATATTGTTTGCGAATTCTTGATTTCTTTACTTGTGAATTCTGAAGTTTGTTTTACTAACGAATTTTGATTTTGTTCTATCTGCGAATTCTGTTCTTATCTTGTGTGAGAATTCTTGTTTGTGCTTGTCTACGAATTCTATGAGTATCACTGTGATTTGCGAATTTCTTGTACTTCATTGTAGCTTGCGAATTCCATACTTGTGAAATTTTGGAAATTTCATTTCTGAATTTCTTTCTATGTTTTTCTGAATTGCTTGATTTCAAATTGGACTAATGATTGTTTGTCAAGTTCTTATTGAATATAATTGAAATAGGATGTCATCAAGAGAAGCACTTGCAATTGGAACAGACGTAAAGCCACCAGTACTCTTCAAAGGAGAGTACGAGCAATGGAAAGATCGATTCATGGACTTCATAGAAAGACATGATTTGGGAGAATATATCAAGAAATCTCTTAAAGAAGGAATCATGAAACCTTTTGTGAAGGTTCATGAAGGAGAAGAAGGGGAACAGAGAGAGTACTTACTACCAGTTGATGAATACACTGAAGAGCAGAGAAAAAGAGTAAAAGCTGATAAACTGGCGAAGTCATTTATTCTACAAGGCATCCCAAATGAGATATATGTCAAAATTGATAGCTACAATGCTACGGGCAAGAAAATGTGGGATCAGTTAGAGAAAATGATGTTAGGATCAAAGATTGGCAACCAGCTCAAGGTCTCTAACTCCCTAAACAACTACGAGGAGTTCAAAGCCAAAGAAGGAGAATCTCTCGAGACAACATATGACAGATTTGTGACCTTGTTGAAAATCACAAAATACTGAGGAACTTGACATTGAGCTCAATATGTGATTTGTGCTTCATGGGAAAGATAGAGATTGAAGTTGAAGCTGATTCTGATGATGAGGACAATGAAGAGGTATGTGATATGACCGAGTCAGAGTTTTTAAATGCTATGCAGGCTATGATGATTGAAATCCAGGAAGTAAAGTCTAAACATGAATGTGAAAAGGTATCATGAAAGAAAACAATCAATTAATACAGAAACTTAGCAAGGATCTTGCTGAGAAGAACGTATTAATTGAAGCTTTACATAAAAATATTGATACCAACGCTAAAGAGAAGACTATAATTCACACTGAGTTAGCTGAAACTACTTCAAAATATAAACTGTGTCAATTTAAATCAAAAGAGATTGCTAAAAAGTGTTCATCACTTTCAAAAGATAATAAATCTTTAACTGACAAGGTGAATGTTTTGCAGGAAAAGCTTTATAGCTTAGGTCAAACTGAACACACTATTCATCTGAACAAACCTAAAGAGAGTGGTGAGTGTTGGGGACTTGGTTACGAGAACCCACACTAGCTCAAAATGGGTATTTCAAAAGTGCCTACGCTTTATGACTTTGGATTTTTTAAACTGGCACCACAATACCCTGAGCTCAAAGTTAAGTAGACCAAATTGTCTGACGAGGATGAAGCGAAAGAAAAAGAGAAACGAAAGAACACAACTAAAATGCAACTTCCATTTCATTATGAGAAGTTGAATTATAGTTACAGTTATGATAAATCAAATTTTTTTTTCTAATGACTATTTTGAGAGTTATTCTTCAAAAGAGTTGGAGGCTAAGCCTATCGAAGGAAAGCTTTATGTACCTCATCTCGTGTTGAAAAGTAAAATTTCTGAACTCGAGAATACTCTAGTTGAAGAAAGAATTTTGATGGATTTAGAACAAACTGTGTTCTTCACTGTGTTTAAAAATTCTGATTTTTCTAAATCTTCTAAAGCTTCAAAATCTGATGATATTTCTGATCTATTTGATGAAGAGTTAGATTTTTTAAACTCTGAAGGTGAGTTAGATGATTGTGTTGGTCAATTTGATTTTAATGCTAAACTTCCTGATCATTCACAGTTTATCATAAGTTCTTTTGGATTACCAAGTGTGTATGAAAAAGGTGAAACATCAACGAAAGTTGATAAACCAGTTTCTATGAATTCTAAGAATGCCAAAGGTAAAAAGAAGAAATCTAAGAATTCACAAAAACAGAACACCACTGTAAGCCAAAGAAGAAGCAATCTTTTAAAACTCACAGTACTAATTCTAAACTGTTTCAGATGTGAAAAAGAAAAATACTGGAGTTAAATCAACATGGCTACAAAAGGAGAAGGTTGAAGAGACTGTTAAATCATCTTTTGTTGTTTCTGACTGTAATAGAGGAATATCTAGTACTACTGATATAGTTGAGAAGATTGCTTTCAATAAACAAAAACTTGTATCTTCTTACAAGAAATATTCAATAAAGCAATTGTTCCAATTATCTCCGTCTGCTAGAAAATCTTCTAATTATAAAAGAAATGATTATGCGTCTCGACAATATTCTGATGTTTGGTATGACACATATCATGTATATTCTTATCATTCTATTGCTTCTAATGTTTTTCAAAAGGTCAAAGGGTCCATATATAAATGGATGCCAAAATCTTGTACTAACTTTGTAGGACCCAAATTTAAATGGGTACCTAAATCTATTGTTCCCTGATTTCTGATGTGCAGACCCGTCATATGTGGTACTTGGATTCTGGTTGCTCCAAGCATATGACCGGGCGGAAAGATATTTTATCTAATTATACAGAGAAATATTGTGGGACAATTAGATTCGACAACGACAAGTTCTCACAAATTCTAGGATATGGTGATGTAATTCATGACAATGTGAAGATTACGAAGGTGATCTATGTTGAAGGATTAGGGCATAACCTGTTCAACATTGGACAGTTCTGCGACAAAGATCTAGAGGTAAATTTTAAGGCCAAGAGATGTTCTGTTCGTACTGAAGATGGTAAGGAACTCTTGGTCGGTACGAGAAAGTCTAACCTCTACACAATTAATCTATCAAAAGTCCAGACTAACAATGAGGTTTGTCTACTGTCAAAAGCCTCGCTGCAACAAAGCTGGTTATGGCACCGAAGGCTTTCTCACCTGAATTTTCGTTACATCAATAAACTGGTCACGGGAAAATTGGTAAAAGGACTTCCTAAGCTGAAATATGTGAAAGAACATCTATGTGCAGCGTGCGAGAAAGGTAGGATGAAGAGAGCCGCTCACAAGCCAAATCCTGAACCGAGAACAAGTTCTTCATTGGAGTTGCTGCATATGGATCTCTATGGTCCTATGCGCGCGCAGAGCATAAACGACAAGGAATATGTTCTAGTTATTGTGGACGATTATTCACGGTACAAATGGGTTAAATTTCTAAGATCAAAAGATGAGACGCCCGAAGTCATCATCACTTTTCTAAAGACAACCCAAGTGAATCTGCAAAAGCAAGTCAAGCTTCTTAGAACAGACAACGACACAAAGTTTAAGAACAAAACTGTGGAAGATTATCTCGAATCAGTGGGGATAACACATCAATTCTCTGCTGCCAGAATGCCAACAGAACGGAGTAGTAGAAAGACGTAACAGAACACTAGTCGAGGCCGCTCGTACTATGCTAAGCCAATCCGATATACCTCTGTTTCTATAGGCCGAAGTTGTTTCGACTGCTTGCTACACGCAAAATCGATCCATAATACATCGTCGGTTCGGTAAAACTCCATATGCTTTGATTAATAATCGTACACCTAGTATTATACACTTTCATGTTTTTAGATGCAAGTGTTTCGTTTTAAATGACAGAGAGAGCTTGAAAAAGTTCGGACCAAAGGCTGACGAAGGCATCTTCATTGGATATTCTCAAACGTCTGCAGCATACAGAGTTTACCTGAAGAAGTCAAAGACTGTGATTGAAAGCATAAATGTAACATTTGACGAAGAAATGGCTTCTAAACAAAGCAGTTCAGAACCCGTACTTACTAGAGTATTAGCTTCTGGGCAGATCAGTCCAGAACCTATACCTACTGAGAAGAAACCAGATGAAGCGTCATCGTCGACATCTCATTTATCTGATTTGGATCTTTTGTTTGAATTGTTTTATGATGAATTTCTTGGAACTAAAGTGTCTAAACCTGTTGTGGTTGACAGATCAGAAGATTCACAAAGACATCAACCAATCACTTCAGACATATCTACTTAATCAAATTACCCGATTCAGCAAGAAATTTCAGTTCAAACACCTACTCCAACAGTTGAAGCTGTGAACATTAATGATGAGACAAAAGTTGCTGCATCAGTTGGTTGCACTGTAACGACAAATCAACAGTCAGAAACTGTTGTTCCAACTGAAACTTCTGCACAAGAAACTTCTGCACAAGAAACTTCAACTGTACCCCCATCAATTCCTGAGCAAACTGATGAAGCTAACAGTGGATATCTAGATGATAATCATGATCAATCTACCTTAAATCCACTACCTCAAGAACATCAGTGGACCAAAGAGCACCCGATAAGCCACATAATTGGAGATCCATCAAAGTCGGTGCAAACTAGGTTTGCTACATTGAATATGTGTATGCATGATTCATTCCTGAGTAAGAACCGCTATGCAAGAGGAGTTGAACCAGTTCGAAGCTTTAAAAGTCTGAAGACTTGTACCACGACTGGAAGGAAAGACTATAATAGGTACAAAATGGGTATTCAAGAATAAAAAGGACGAAGATGGTATCGTTATCAGAAATAAAGCAAGACTTGTGGCTAAGGGATACCAGCAAGAGGAAGGAATCGATTATGACGAGACTTACGCTCCAGTGGCACGCATCGAAGCGATCAGAATGTTTCTTGCATATGCTACCCACAAGAACTTCACCATCTATCAGATGGACGTGAAGACTGCCTTTCTGAACGGCATATTAATGGAGGAAGTCTACGTCTCACAGAGCTTTGTCAATCAATAGAAACCAAATCACATCTACATTCTCGACAAAGCACTTTACGGTCTCAAACAAGCACCCCAAGCCTGGTACGAAGTTTTATCAAAGTTTTTAGTTAAGTCGGGCTTCACAAAAGGTAAAATCGATACTACTTTGTTTATTAAAAAGGAAAAAGCGATATCATTCTTATTCAGATATATGTGGATGATATTATATTTGGCTCAACAAATCCTAAATACTGTAAGAATTTTTCAAGCCTCATGGTGTAAAGATTTCAGATGAATATGATGGGAGAGATGAACTTCTTTCTCGGATTACAAGTCAAACAATTTTCAACGGAGATTTTCATAAATCAATCTAAGTACATTTTTGATATTCTTCGAAAATTTAAAATGGAAAATTTTACAACTATTGGAACCCTGATGGCACCAGGAACTATGATTGGCATGGATCCTTTGAGAAAAGTTGTCGATATTAGAACCTATAGAGGGATGATCGGTTCTTTGATGTATTTAACTTCTAGTAGGCCAGATATAATGTTTTCTACATGTTTATGTGCTAGATATCAGGCTAATCCCAAAGAATCCCATTTGTCCACGGTCAAAAGGATTTTTAGATATCTGAAGGGCACTGTAGATCTTGGTCTGTGGTATCATAAGGATACAAGTTTTGAACTGACAGCCTACTCAGATGCAGATCATGCAGGTTGTATGTTGGATAGGAAAAGTATGTCGGGACATATACAGTTTCTAGGCGATAAACTCGTAAGTTGGGCATCAAAGAAACAACTTTGTGTTTCCACATCAACGGTTGAGGCAGAGTGTGTTGCTGCTGCAAACTGCTGCTCTCAAGTTTTGTGGATGAGGACGTAACTATGAGATTATGGCTTCAAATTTGACAAGATTCCGATATACTGTGACTCTAAGAGCGCCATTGCAATAACAACAAATCCTGTACAACATACAAAGACCAAACACATAGATGTTCGATATCACTTTATTAAAGATAATGTTGAAAAAGGTACAATAGAACTTTATTTTGTAAACACTAATTATCAGCTTGCTGATTTGTTTACCAAGCCTCTTGACGAAAAGAGATTCAATTTTCTTGTCTCGAAACTTGGTATGCTAAATCTCAAGACATAATATGTGATTACCTACTAAAGTTTTTGTTTTTGTTATTGTTATTGTTATTTTTCTTCATTTCTTTATTTTTAATCTGAAAGATATATGCACTTTAAGGTATGTTCATGATTTCAGGGGGAGTGAGAGAAGATGAAAAGATGATCTACATTCAATTGAGGGGGAGTTTGAATGTTTTTCACTGATAAATTTTTCTGATGCATAAATGCAGGGGGAGTATGAATAAGGATTAAGGAATATGATTTCTGATTACATCTGATCAGAACTCATACATTCAACATTTTACTGCTTTATGTCATTTACTTTTCAATAAATGTTGTGAATAAAGCTTTGCACTTTGACGACTTTGTGACTGTTTGCAGAAATGAGAGGGAGCTTAAACGATCATATTTGTTATGACTTAGAGCTGACTTGATGAGATTTAAGACTGAGCGAAAAGTTTTTTTTTTAATCTTAATCTCATACGTATCTGAAAGAAGGACAAATTTCAGATATGAAAATGTGTTCTTAAATGTTCAAACCACTTCTGATTCTTAACTGATTTCATGACTCTAGAAGTGTGATTTTAAATGTTTTCATTTTTATTTGTGCTTAAATGTAAATAAACCGTGTGTTTCCAAAGATTAATACTTGTGTATTATCTTTTCCATATACTTTCAATTATTCACACACACCGATTTATATTTTGTTAAATTTGTTCTTACCATGTCTCTAAGTTGAACCAAATTTTCGATGGTAAGACACCCCGTTTGAATTTCAAATAATTTTGAGCGTTGATTTTATTTTGAAAAATTCTTTCAAGAGTGTCTATATCTTGTTTCGTATAGACAAAATCCAATTTTTGTTGACCTAGGCCTTAATCGATAAATCATTTCTATATGATCTTTTTCATACAATGTCAGATTTTCAAACAAGTTTCTTGTATTCATTTCATTCATTCAATATACTTGTTTTGAAATATTTTCAATGTTTCAAATGCTCAAATCTTCATGATTATCTATGTGAGCATACAGACATCTGACTTGTATATTTTGTGCTTTAACTGATATAGTTAAACCATTTGCGAAACATGTTCTTTTAGGACAACAAGGGTTTCTTTTGTGAGGACTTCAACGAAACATCTATGGATTCACGTTAAATAGTGTTTCCTACCCAAGAAGTTAATCCTTGAGTGATCAAATGTGTGAGGAGTCAAATATTGAGTGTGGGTTAAGTGATGAGGTAAAATGGAAAAGAGAGTTTGGTTAGATGTGAGCTTAATGTTTAAAAGAAAGAGGGTGAGAGATCAGAGTAAAAGAATATCAAACTCTGCACCAACTTTTTCTGAGCTGGGCAACCACATAACTATTGTTTCACAATTCTTCGTGAACATTATTGAAACAGGCAACTAGCCCATGCCAACTCTTGCTAAAAACCCCACCAGCTACTCATTTTCTTCTCAACAAGAAAATGTTTCATATTTCAAGGGGACGCAACACATAATCTATCTCATTTTCATTTGGAAAATCTGGATATTGAAAAAGATGGAAGTCTGCCCCACCTTCGCACTTCGATCATGCACAATAGAGTCTGTGTTTAATTACTGTCGTCTCAGTGGTTTACACAATTTTGAGCCTTATAAAAAGCAATCATCATGTGCTTAATTCTTTCTAGCACTTGCACAAACATACAAGGAATATGTTTTCTTGTCATAACGTTCATAGAAATATCTTTGTGGTGTTTCGATGATTGAATGGAAGACCTGGGGGAGTGAACATCAAAAAGCTCCTTTCCAATGTGTATTCGTTACACACAGTAACTCCGTGTTACTGACAGACACTTCTAACTGATTCATTTGTTGATTCAGGTGTTACACTATTAATTTGTCTGAATTTGCAAAGATTCGGATGAATATCTCTTTGGATCGTCAAATAATCAGAGGCTCAGTATGAAAGATCATTGGTCAGAACAGGTTTCAGAGACGTTTCTTGTAAAGTTTTGATGATTTCATGCTTCTTTCATCAAAAAGGGGGAGAAGCGTTAAAGAAGTGTTGTCAAGAAATATTATAGATGGGGAGAAGATCAAGTAATGTTTGTAAGGTGTTCAAGAATTGTTGTTTGATAAAGAAAATTTAGAGCTTAAACGAGAAATTTTATGTCAAGACAGTTGCTTTGAAGAAAGTTGTTAAAAGCTGAAATGGAAAGTTCAAAGATTTTAGAAGACGAGCTGATTTTTCAGAAATTTTCTTTAAAGAAAATTTTGTCAGAGCAAATTGAGCCTAATTCTGATGATAATTTCTTTCCAAGTGTCTGAAAGAGGTTTATACCATCTTTGGGGGAGAATGTCATTACTTTTGAAGACAAACTTTGGATAAGATAAAGTAGATCAAAGGGGAGATTGTACAAATTGAGCTTAAAGAGAGAAGATTGAATTGCAAAATATTTTTAGAGATGATATTGATCCAAAGGGGGAGAATGTTAGTGCACAGATTTGTTGGATGCAAGATCATAATCACTAAAGTTGAACATCAAAGAAAGTCAAAGCTCAAAGGTCAACTCTCAAGCAAAGTCAAAGTCATATGTAATAAACTCAAAGTCAAAGTCTTGTGTTTGTAAGTTTGTAAGCGTGTGTATCTTTGTTTTGTTTTAATAGATATATGACTAGGGTCTTTGTAATGCGTGTAACTAGAACTGAGTAATTGTATTGGCATTTGAGTTAGAGAGAGAAAAAAAACCAGATTGT
Source organism: Arctium lappa (assembly GCA_023525745.1). Taxonomy (NCBI): domain Eukaryota; kingdom Viridiplantae; phylum Streptophyta; class Magnoliopsida; order Asterales; family Asteraceae; genus Arctium; species Arctium lappa. Next base: position 153,914,460 of record CM042047.1, on the reverse strand, counting down.
AATCGAATTTACTGTGAATTTGAAATTGAAACAGGTAGTTTGTAAATCTTGTTTTTGTGATTGAATTAGATAAGAACTTGATTAAATCTGGGATTAATAATACTTGTTATTCACCGTGACTTTGTTCAACTCTCGGTAATCAATGCACATTCACATTGACCCGTCCTTTTTCTTCACGAACAAGACTGGGGCTCCCCAAGGAGACGAGGTCGGTCGGATGAAGCCTTTCTCTAATAACTCTTGCAGTTGGGACATCATCTCTTGCATTTCCGTCGGTGCTAAACGGTAGGGAGCACGGGCTATCGGAGACGCTCTCGGGGTGAGATCAATATGAAACTCTACTTAACGTTCTGGCGACAAACAGGGTAGATCTTTCGGGAAGACATCCGGGTATTCTCGAACAATTTTCACATTTTCCACTAACTTCTTTTCTAACTTTGCATCCACGATATAAGCTAAGTACGATGAACATCCCTTAGCTAGGTGCTTGCGAGCCTTCAAGTAAGAAATCATGGGAGTGGATCCTTCCCTTTTCTCTCCATAAATAGTGAGCATACCACTCGACACCGGTACTCTAATCATCTTCTTGGAACAAATAATGTCGGCGTAGTTTTTGGTCAACCAATCAATGCCTATCACTACGTCGAAACTTCCAATGAACATTGGCAAAAGGTTTAACTTAAAAGAATTTCCATCTATCTCTATAACACAGTCATGGTAATAATCCCGAATCAACACATGTTCCCCATTGGCCACTTCTACTATCAAGGCACCAGAAATGACACTAGCAGGAGTAGAAAACATTGCATAAAATGAATTCTACACAAAGGATCGGTTTGCACCGGAGTCGAATAAAACATGAGCAGGCAAGGAGTTTACAAGAAACGTACCCGATACCACATCGGCGGTCTCCTTTGCCTCCTCGGAGTTCATTTGGAAGGTTCGGCTCGGTACTCTCGATGGATTCTATTTCTTCGGGGTTGGGCCGCTTGTGGGGTTGCGGTTACTCCCAACCAATTTTGGAAAATATCTTTTCATATGTCCCGGATCTCGGCATTCGTAGCAAACGAGTCCTCGGATAGGACAGTCGTGGGTCATGTGATCCTTCTTTCCACATTTGGCACACTCGGGAGGACTCGAATAGGTTCTTTGATTGCATGGGCCACTGTGCTTGCTCTTACACCGATGGCACCACCTCACTTCCCGTCGGGGGTCGTTTCCCCTTCCCCCGAAATCCGGTTTGAACTGACGATTAGGTCCGGATGGCTCTTCCCACTTTCTCTTTTCTCCTACCAATCCCTTCTCTTCTTTTCCCGCAATCATGTCGTCTTCTACAAGCAAGGACTCTTCAATTACCTCTTGAAGTTTCTACCCTTTAGCATTCCTCACAACCGTCCTCATCTCGGCCGGTAACCCTCGCTGACAAGCTTTGATTTTTGTCCGCTCGTCGGGAGCCAGGTGCCCCACTAAGTTCAGCTTCTCCAAGAAGAGATTGGAGTAGTCTATGACCGACAAAGTCCCTTTCTTCAAGCTCCTAAACTCTTCTTCGATCTTGTCCAATGTCCGTTCGCAACAATATTTGTCCAAAATCTTCTGTTTGAAAACCGTCCAAGTTAGCTTAGCCAGAACTTCTGGGGTGAGGACGGATCGGGTGAGATTCCACCAAACCAGAGCCTCACCTCTTAGTAGTTGAGAGGAGAATTTGACCCTCTGCGAGTCATCACACTCGCTTGAATCAAAGGCCATCTCCACTTCCTTGAGCCAGTACATACAAGTAAGCGGGTTTGCGGCACCCGAAAATCCAATGGGTTGCTCCCCAGGAAAGTCTTATATGTGCATCCCTTACTCTTAACCTTGCTTCCGACTACCCCATGCTCTTCGGTGATGACACCATTTCCACCTCCCGACCCAACCACGGTATTTTTCGCTACCGTTTCGGGTCGACGGTGACTGGCATCATGATCTTCTAACAACTTCATGAAAAATTCTTGTTGCTGCGCCATGATTCATAGCTTGCATCATGCTACCCATTATTCGGCTCTCAAGGGTTACCTCCTCAGTAACCAGTTTGGCGGTAGCAACGTTGCTCCATAGAATTTGTTCCACCCCTCCGCCCAACTTTGGTTGTCAAGGTGGAGCGGTGGCAACCACAGTTGTTTCCGGTTGGTCGGCCGTAGACGCCGATGCTTCAGTACCTTTCGAAGGTGTTGGCAACCTACTCCGAGTATTAACCATAATGGTCTGCCACACATACGAGAAAAAGATGAGAGGTAGAATAATTATATGTACTATTGCATTCATTAAGTATTATAACAACAATGACGCAAGCATGCTCACGTAACAATATACTCATAATTACAGTAGCTAGGGGGAATTATGAATATATTATACACAAGGATTCTCAATACCGTCACAACAATTCTCAATTCATACAATTTCGTAAGTCCTAACGCTCCCCCCCACCTAAGAATTTTACCCATGGGTGGGTGTCTCTTTATAACCGCCTACAGTTTAAGTCTAGGCATGCTAAGGTTATTACCTAGTTCGCTTAAAATAAGGCTCTGATACCAACTTTTAACACCCCAAAAACGGGTTAATAAAAATTTCTGAAAACTGTAAATGTACTATTTAAAATGCCATAGCATGAGCCTCCCAAAAATGGGGAAATAAGAATACCTGTTTAATTACAGTTTGTAATTGTAAGGGAAAATAAAACAACAACCGACTAATCTAATTTCTCAACGGAAATAAGATTACAAAAGGGTGTCGTCTATAGTCTAATGACGGTCTTCACAAAAAATGAGTATCCCCTTGCTCTCCCCAAACTCACACGGGCCCTCCTAAACCTTCTTAGATGCGGCGACACTAGAACCTGATATACACATATACACCAAGCAAGTGTTAGGCCAAAAAGCCTAGTGAGGTTGTATGACAATTAGTATATGCATGAGGTTCATTTTAGTATTTATCTACCAAAGATGGGTTCAACAAATGGAATTAATGGGGGAGACCAATAACACCAATCAAATTCCACCCAAGAGACGAGATACCCTAGTGTCAAACTCCATGAGTGACACCCCAAGGCCCGACACATTCGGGGGTACAACATAGGCATTTCCCCAAATGTCGGGGGTCTAGGCACATACCAACATGGTGGCGCCCAAGTCTATGTCCTCCTAGTGACCATTTGACTTGATTCATCCATAACACTCTCATATGTCCAAGGAGCACATTAGCTCTTACAATGTGTATTCAACACCAATGTAAATCATTTGTCCCAAATATTTTGCCCAACAACAATTAGATGCAAGGAACATAATATCAACTCTACCAAGCTCAAACATGTGTTTAATCATAAAAACAATGTACCCATAGTGAGGATATTCCCCAACACACAAATAGTCATATCATAAATTTTTGTCAATATAGATATCATTCTTTACTTGTCCATATTACCAACATTTACACATTTCCACCATTCAAGTTCTCTTTTCATGCTCAAAATAACATTAGGTCAAATAAAGAAGATATAAGAAAACCCTAGATTTCTTTTGATGCAGATATTAGCAAATATACAAATAAGTACATGTATCTCATTTGTAAAAGTTTAGAATACTCACAATCTAGGGTTTTTAGTTAAAAACCTAGAAAGTAGGAAACCCTAGCTTGAAGAGGTTGAAACTTGGAGATGAAGGTTGTTTAACTTGAGAATCTCTAATAAATGCTCCCCTGATGTGTAATGAAGGCAATCCTAAAACCCCAACAACAACTAGGTTGATATTAATGGGGGTTAGGGTTTTGGAGGAGAAGAAATTAGTCTTGAGGTCTCAAATCGCCCAACAAAACGAGAGAAGTGAAGTAATGAAGTCAAAATTGGTTAAGGATTTTATTTAAACAATCAAACCCCGACGACGACTGTGCCCAGCGACAGTGCCAAGGGCACAGTCGCATGGCACAATCGTGCCACTCGCCCCACTCTTGGTACAATACCGGCGAGAGTGACATGCGAGAGTGCCCCTTGGCACTATCGCGGGTCACAATCGTGCAGTATGTACGGAGGCTCTCTGGTTCCCGCGACCTTGCCGTGCGATTGTGACAAGTGTCACAGTCGCATGGCATTATCGCCCCGCACCAAACCGCGTTCGATTTTTCGCCTAATCTTTACGTTCCTCGATTTAAGTCTAGAGGTTCATCTAAATTAGGAGTATTTCCCAAGTGTTTGACTCGCTCAAGGGAAAATTTAGGAAAAAGCCTTTAATATTTTAATATAACTTACAGGTAAAATTCCGGATGTTACAGAAGGGATCTAACCCCCTGATCACTTTCAATCTCATCCACACCCCATTAATCGAGTTTGATATGAGAATTGATCCGATGCATCTCATCTTAATGTGCATCGAAGGGTGGAAATCTTTTCTTACCCTTCTCACCATAACTTTCATTATCACCGGAACAAAACCCTATTATATATATATATATATATACATATTACATACATATGATTAGGTTCATTTGAGAAATGGTAAATGTATGAGAAATATTCCTAGCCTTTTATACGGTAAATATCGGATTTGACCGGTCAAATATTGCGTCTTTGACTGGTCAACAATTGCGACTTTGATTGGTCAAAAGTTGCGGCTATTCCAAAAATAAAGGGACAATTTCGTAATTTTTACAAATACACTGGACGAGTTCATATATGAACCTGTATGATTCACATATGAACTATAGTGTAATTCACATATGAACTCTTTTAACTAACTCATATAGGAATCTTTGTGATTCATATATGAACTAATCAAACGATTCACATATGAAGTAATTAATTGTAGGTTCATATGTGAATCAGTTGAACTAATTAACAGATTCACATTTGAACCTTTGTGATTCACATATGAACGTATAGTTCATATATGAATCACATAGTTTCACATATGAACTCGTCCCACATATTTTACGAAACTACCCCTCAATCTTCCTACATAACACACAAGGAATTATCCGATGCTTCACGGTCAAAGCCGTAAATGTTGGGCATTTAGCATTTCTCAAATGAACTTCTCCCTACATACATATACTTATGTGTCTTCGTGTTTGAATAATCCTGTAGAACAATTTAAATTTAGATTAAAAAGTTATAAAACTGGAAAGGGAAAAAGAATTATTTATATGAAATATATACAACTTATAAGAAAATGATATCAAGTGTAAAATAGGGATTATAAAACAGAGTCATTGAAGAGACGTTAATGGTAGGTTTGTAGACGATTTCAAAGATGATGAATGTATGTTTCTATATATTTTGTGTTCAATTGAAGTTTTTTATGTTGTGTCCTAAGATATAAATACGAGATAGATTATAAATTAAAAGTTTCTACATCAGAGTGAAATGGACAACATTCTAATCTTACATGTTGTTAGTGAGTGATGTGTGTATACCATGTTACTTCATTGGTGAGCTACTTAATAATTTTGTATTCTTGTGTGTCAGAGATCAATATGGCAGAGATGACCAGTTCCATGTAATGTATTGTAATACCGTGTTTCATAAACATAACAACTTGTAATGTATTGTAGTACATGTGCAAAATTATTTTAAAACCTAGTGTTGTTTAATTGGTGAAACAACATTGACTTATAATGAATGCTTGTTTCCTTTCCCTACTCTCCATTTTCTTGTTGATCTTAAGACCTTTCATATTTTGTCTTCTTGATTTCATGGAGACACATATTTATCTGAAAATAAAATCCAATGAACAAAACTAATCACATCCAACAACTAATAGTTTGTATGCTCTTTGTATTACAAAACATTGTGGTAATACTTGAAAACTTATTATTTTCTACATCATCATTTGAATCAAGTTTATGGTAAAAATTATATTTGATTATCATAAGAAACATAAATCTCTGTTTATTTTTGTATCAAACTGTCAATGATTTCAATCAAATAACTTAAATATATCGAACAAAAATTTTCAATATCACAGTTAAATATTTAAATCTTATTATTCTGGGGTCCAAATTATTTTTGAATGTGACATGAATTTATTATGAAATGTCTCTTTTAAACGCTGTTTGAGAATTGCTTCAAAGAACAACTACTTGAACACACCAACCTACTTTACAAGTAATCAATATCGATTGTTGTTGTTTTAGCATGTGTTAGGTTCTACTATGTGCTAAATGTATTTTATTTTGATTTATTTTAAAGATATGTTAACAATATGGATGCTACTTTTTGCATTTATTTATAGTTTTAAGAATTAGAAACCACTGAGGTTGTTATATATTATTCCAAGTACACATTGGGTGTCAGGATCGAAACTCAACAAGAATTTAACACAAACTCAGAAACAATGTTAAAGAAGTTGTGGAAAACACTTTAACAGAAAATCAATGGAACAGTAAATAGAACTCAAATCACAAGTTATATTAATTCAACTTGATGATTACACACAAAACCTCAATCTGTTTTACAGGCTAAACAGACGTTCTATACTTCTCTATAGAAAGGATCTAAACTATTCTTGAGGTTAATTCTCTCTAAACAAAAACGTATGAATTATTATTCTTCTATCAAAGACTTCTATACTATATATACAAGACTAAGTACAAGATAATTATCAAAATAAAATTGATCTTCAGCATCAATACCATAATTATCTTCAACCATATCTCCAACTCATCTTTTATCTTCAAGTCTTCTTTATCTTTAGAAGCAGCACTAACCTTCTTTTAGCAGTATTAATCATTGAGAAGCATAAACATCCTCAGCAGTATTAATCCTTGAGCAGTATTAACCATGCTTGCAGTAGTAATCTTCAACAGTACTAATTACTAGCAGTACTAACTCTCCAAGCAGTACTAACTATTCAAGTAGCAGCACTAACTTTTCAAGCAGTATTAATTCTACTAGCAGTATTAAAAGTACAAGCAGTAGTAATACCTTTCAACTAGCAGTAGTATCCATCCTTAGCATATTCTGACCCAACAATCTCCCCCTAACTTAACTTTTCAGGATGAGAAGTTAAGTTCTTCAACTTAGAGTCTTCATGATGCTTTCAACACTTCAGCTCAGTTGCCCAGATTTGGATCCAATCCCAGACTTTGATTGATAATTCTTCTGACTATTATCCTGGCCATTTCTGAATCCTTTGAACATATAAGCTTTGCATTCAACATACCTTGCAACTTGACTTTGCTGTGATCATAAATCTTATCCACCAGGTAGTACTCATGATAAGCTTTGTCTACAGTGATGACATAGACTCCACACCTTTCAAACAACATCCAATTTTCTATTCTTTGGAATTTATTCTCCAGATGCAGATCTCTGACCACATGTTAAACTCTGCTAGGATCAAACATCATGCACAAGTATTCCATGGCTAGTTTTATTAAGCTCATTCCTGCTTTTGTCAATTCTTCTTCATACAAGCTCATTCCAACCTTAAACATTTCTTCTAGGTCTGATCTGGAACAACTTCTGATGAATTTTCCCCAAGTAGAGTAAACCTCATACTTGTCTCCCATCCTTTTAATCCTGAAGTATTTCTTCCTTTGATCTTCCAGGATATCCCAATGGATAATTTCAGGAGCTTGGACTGATATTGGGTCAACTTGTACTGGATCTTTATCTGTCACTGTCATGTACAAGTCAAACTGCTCATTTGATTGCTGATTGGACTGCTCTGGATTCTTCTCTGGCTCTGCTAAAGGTTTATCAATAGGTTCTGCTTCTGCTTCTGTTCTTTCTTCTTCAATTCTTGCTCTTTTTGCCTTTGGCTTGGTGGCAATGGTTTTATTTCTCTTAATTACTCCAATTTGGTGAGCCAAAGTATCTTCTTTCTTTTCCTTGGCAGGAGTTCCTTCTTCACTTTCTGGGAAGGGTTGTTGGATGTTGAGATCATGTCTCTCTTTCATTTTCCTTTCAGCTTCTTCCCTTTGAGTAGAGTCCCCTTTCAGTTGGCCATCTCCTTCTGGTAGAGTTCTTCAAGCTTTCCAAAGGACATACTTGTAAACATTCCCTCAGGAACTCCAATAGCTCCTTTCAGGAATTTTATCATCTTCCTTCTTTCTTGGTTTGCTAAGTATGTCTTGGAAGGTTGTCTTTGCCTTTTCACAACAGCTTTCTTTATTACTTTCTTAACACCAGTAGGCTTTAAACTCCTTTGATATTCCTCATTCAGCTTAGTAGCCAATTCCAAAGCTATCTCTCTGTCTTTTGCAGATTGGATTTGTTCCTCCTTTCCAACTCTTCTTGAAGCTTTTTGGCCAATTCTTCATCCAACTGTATCTGTTTCTGTTTCTTCACTGGTTGCTCAGACTCAACCATCTTTTCCTTTCCCTTCTTCTTTGCATCCTCCATACTGACTTCTTTTAGTTTCTTTTCTAATCCTCCTTCTTTGATCATTACTCCCTTAGCCTTTTGAGTGGCTTTGGGAGTGTCATTCTTAGCTTTTACAAGGGTTTCTGCAATTTCAATCTCCTCTCTAGACAATGCTGTTTCTGCTGCAGTTTTCTCTGTTTCTACTTCTTTTGCAGTTACTGTTGTTGGCTCAGTTACTGCTTCTTTGTATTTTCTGCTTCATTTGCTTTTTTTGTTTCCCTATTCAACTCCCCCTCAAAATGAGCTTCCATGCTAACAAGTCTTTGTTTCTCCCCATCAGCTTGTCTCTCCCCCTTGTTGAAAGCATCTCCCCTTTTCTTTAAAACATACTGCTTTCTTCTCTTTTTCTGCAACAACCTCTGAACTATCTTCTTTAGTTTGGTAATCTGCACTTGTTGAGACAGAATCACCAGTTTCAATTCCTCTATATCAGCACCCTGTTTGATGACATCAAGATTGATGTTTCCCATAGTTTCCATCAATTCATCATAGTTATATATGTCCTCACCTCCTTTGGGTGTGTTGAACACCCTTGAAGGATCCTTGGATCTTTTAGTAGAGGTCTTCTGCCTAGCAGAAGCAGCCTCTACCCCCTTGGTTTCTTGGCACCTGGGACCTTTGGATGATTGCTCACCCAAAGTTGCCATGGGGAAGGTCTTAGATATGTTCACATTGTCCTGCCCTGCACTTTGTGCAAAGTCAGTAGTGTGAGCCTTACTACCCATATGCTCTTCCCTCTCCTTATTGAGCACCTTCTTGGGGTTGGGAGACACCCCTGTGGTTTCCCTATCGATATTCTCTAATGGAGAATGCTCCATTAGAGGGCTTGAAAGCTGTGGGGGTGAAGGTACAAGAAGGGAAGGAACCTTCTTTACCTTTTTCCTTATATATATTTTGGTGATGGGGGATGTGGGCTTTTCAATAGGAATCTGAGGAGGATTACTAGAAATGAGTGGTGTGGGTAGGTCATCAGTTTAGTTGTCTAATGAGGGCTTTGACACTGATGCCTCACCATGGGAATGTGACACACCCATCATTGTAGAGAACAATGGGGTGTCTTGGCCAGAAAAGTCCTTGGAGGGCCTTTTCATGTTTGAGAATACCTTCCCTTTGGGAGGTTTTGGTACATACACCTCTTGAAAAGAGGGTAGATCCGTCAATTCCTTCAGTATAATCTCTTGTACAAACCTGGGTTACATGTAAAAACTTTTGGAAATAAACAATTTAGAGATGAATCAGAAACTACACTCTCCAAGTCTAAGCAATAAACATTGTCCTTTCTAGGAGTTCTAAGTAGTATCATACTTTCATCAACTACCTTAAACCCTGAATCAAGGATAATACATTCAGTATCAGTGAATAATATGCTATGTTTCTTGTCACAGACCTGTGATACACTTAACAGGTTGTATCTCAATTGCTCAACATAGTATACATCCTCAAAGGTCATCTTACCTTTTGACACATTACCTTTTCCACTTATCTTACCACCTGCTGGATTATCACCAAAAGCAACATGTCCTTCATCAATTCTTTTGAAGTTTTGAAGGCAGGCCATGTTACCTGTCATGTGCCTGGAACAACCACTATCAACATGCCATATGCTCCTTCCCTTGAGCTGTTGGTTGCCCTGCACATTTAATAAAGCAGTTAGTTTTTAATAGGAACCCAAGCCAAAGTGGTCTTCGGTTTTCCATTCTCATCAACATATTCAAATTCAGACTGGATGAGATTATCACACTGAGAAATCTCATTGCTTGAATACTTTGTCACAATAATGGGTCTGTCACTGGAAGCAGTACTAACTTGATTGGTAGTACTAACTTTGTTAGTAGTACTAACATCATTAGCAATACTAATTGGGTTAGCAATACTAATTTTGTTAGCAGTACTAACTGAGTTAGCAGTAGTATTGCTTGCAGCAGCATTATTTCTGTCAGCAGTACTATTAGAAGTAGGAGTACTAACAGATTTCTTTACTTTTGGAACCCAAACCTGGACAAAGTTGTTTGCTGTCTTTTTCTTTAAGTTACTCCTTGGCTTATTTGGAGTGTTTTTCTTTGAATTGGCAAACTTATTCTGAACATGAGATTTTATAGGTGCCCTTCTCACATTCTCAGCCATATGATTCCTTATTTGCTTCCTATAACCAACAGGATTTTGTATATTTTTTGAAAACTGATCCTTTGGTTAATAGGATTAAAATAGCAGTGTTTGGCTAGATGATTTAACTTGCCACAGATAAAACAAGGTTTTAGTCTGTTAATTTTTCTCAGATCAATTCCTTGTTTTAAAGCCCACTGATTATTTCTATTTCTTTGATTTCCCCTTGTTTTATCATGTTGTTGGGGCTCATTCTATTTACAAGTACAGGGATTAACAACAATGGTTTGCATGTAATGAACTCCCTGCACCTTTCCCTTTCCTCTATTAGGGGTCTCAACTTTTTCATTCTTAACAGTCTCTTCTCCAGATTTTACTTTCTCACTCTTGACAAAAGATTTACCCCCTCTTTCATTTGTCAGAACATGGTTTTCTAGGGGAATATCTTTTTGATCTTTCTCCTTCTTACTCTCAGAGTCCTCTTCTTCAGAATCTCCCTCAACCACTACTTTGTCTAAAGGATCTACTTCAGTGGCTCCTTCAGGTAATTCCTTCTTGTCCTGTCTTTCTAAGAGATCAGAGGTAGGAGAAATATAGTTATTGTTGTATGGTGGAGTGGTGGTGTTGTAGCCTATTCCTCTTCTAAGTTTGTCATGGACTTGAGTTTTTAAAAGTGAGTCCATTGCTTTAGAAGCATTGGAATATTTCTCAATGTTCAGCTTTGCTTTCTCAAACTCACTCCTTATCTTCTCACATTCCTCTTCAAACTTTTTAAGCTTAACCTCTAACTGATTTTTCTCCCACTTCTAGTAGTTTGTATCATAGGAATGTTGAAGTTCATTAGCCTGGTAAGACTTAATTTGTTCTTCAAACCTCTCAACAATCAAAACATACTCTTTTCTATCTTTCTCTAACCTTTTAAGGTCATCACACATACTCTGATTGTGATCCCTGTACTTTTTAACAGTTTCAATACAGGTTTTAGAGCAAAGATTAGAAGTTGCCTCTGTGGGAATATCAGTACTTGCTGACTCTGAAACTTTAGCCATTAAAGCTTGATTCTGAACTGCTTCTTCTGCTTGGTCACTCCAATCAAATCCCATTCCTTCTTAGGAAACAAGAGCTTGAGAAGAGTTCCTACTGTTGAAGCTAGTGGACTGTGATGGTTGATGGTTGCTAGTATGCTGTTGAGGCATTCCACTTCTGCATTCTCTTGCAAAGTGCCGCAACTTGTGACACTTGTAACATTCAACCTTGGATTTATCAAATCCAACCCCATCTTCTCTTTTTTGAGCAAAGTTGTTCCTTCCAATCCTTTTAATGAATCTTTTTACCCTCATAGTTAGCATAGCCATCTGCCACTTGATGTCCATCTCTTCCAGATCATCAGCATTTATCTGTTCTAAGTCATCATTAATTAGAGAGGAATTAGCATGACTGGCTAGAAAAGCTTCTAAAACTGAGTCATTGGATCCATCTTGCTTTGATCCATGGGCAGCACTAACTGATTCTATATTAGCAGCAGAATCAGTAGAGGATGATAAAAGAGCAGCATTGTATGAGTTTCCATAGGGCCTCTTCTTTGCTTCTACCTCCGCTTCAAACACCCTAAGGTCATTATAGAGGTCATCTAATTCCTTGTCCTCCAATTGGTCATTCTGTCTGAAGGAGACAGTGTACATAGTCCATTCATCACCAAGAGATCTTAGAAATTTTCTGTTAACATCATCTTGATCTATCTGGACACCAACAGTAGCCAATTCACCAATTAGCTTATTAAATCTATCAAAAGTTTGAGTCATGTACTCATTCTTTGTAGACATGAAGTTTTCATACTGCTGCTTTAGGATGGCCTTCTGATTTCTCTTGGTACTTTTGGTACCAGAAAATCTTTTCTCCAGAGAATTCCAAAGAATTTGTGCATCAGAACAGTTGCAGAATTGATGTTGGTACTCATTAGGTATAGCCAAAAGCAGAGTGCTCAAGGCTTTCTTCTCTGTCTGCCTTAACTTTCTCTCTCCATCTGTCTTTGGTGGAGGTCTCTTTCCTTCTACATCCATCTTTCCTCCATCAGAAGGACCATTCTCAATGATGTCCCACATTGAGAAGTCTGTGAGAAGAATGTACAGCTTGATTCTGATCTTCCACATGTCAAACTCATTGCGTTTGAGCATGGGAACCTTTGATACCAAAACACTATCGCTTGAACTGTCCATGATTAAACTTTTCTGAATTTTCTGGCTCTGATACCACTTGTCAGGATCGAAACTCAACAAGAATTTAACACAAACTCAGAAACAATGTTAAAGAGGTTGTGGAAAAACACTTTAACAGAAAATTAATGGAACGGTATATAGAACTCAAATCACAAGTTATATTAATTCAACTTGATGATTACACACAAAACCTCAATCTGTTTTACAGGCTAAACAGACGTTCTATACTTCTCTATAGAAAGAATCTAAACTATTCTTGAGGTTAATTCTCTCTAAACAAAAACGTATGAATTATTATTCTTCTATCAAAGACTTCTATACTATATATACAAGACTGAGTACAAGATAATTATCAAAATAAAATTGATCTTCAGCATCAATACCACAATTATCTTCAACCATATCTCCAACTCATCTTTTATCTTCAAGTCTTCTTTATCTTTAGAAGCAGTACTAACCTTCTTTTAGCAGTATAAATCATTGAGCAGCATAAACATCCTCAGCAGTATTAATCCTTGAGCAGTATTAACCATGCTTGCAGTAGTAATCTTCAACAGTACTAACTACTAGCAGTACTAACTCTCCAAGCAGTACTAACTATTCAAGTAGCAACACTAACTTTTCAAGCAATATTAATTCTACTAGCAGTATTAAAAGTACAAGCAGTAGTAATACCTTTCAACTAGCAGTAGTATCCATCCTTAGCATATTCTGACCCAACATTGGGTGTGGATTTGTTGGTTGGTAACATCAAAATAATTTAGTTTTTGTTAAATTGGGGAATTTTTGGACGTTTTCATTCAGGGCACCAAAAAAAACCTTAGGACATGTCCTGTGTCCTGTGTCTAGTGTCCTGTGTGAAACAACGCTTCATTTGAACATCGTAGTCATGACCATATGAGTGACCTTTTATGTATACAAATTGAAATGAACTTTTTTTTCCAGGTTGACTCCATATGAACCAACCTTTCTTTACCCTTACATGAATGATCTTTCAAATTCTATGTTTTTGTGGCTCAAGAAGATAAGTTTTTACATCAAATCTTCGAGCTTCATAACATGTTCCTGGAATATGAATATGGACCAACTTAGAAACCGAAAAACCAAATATATTTACATTCATCTCTCAAATCAAAGATCAACCATTTAAATAACATGTTTTAGTCCTGTAAAACAACAAAAATTGAAAGAAAATCTATACAAGACTACTAAAACATGGAACTACCGATATGGTGGTAAATCTTTACTAGAACATGTCGCTCCTTTACACAATGTTCACTTGATTCTCTTTCACACATACACACAATCTCCATTCATGTTACGTACACGTCTTAATCTCCAACAAGTAGAGGCTCCCACAATACTTCACTTCCTACCTTAGACTTTTATTGCAAGCAACCATGATATAGGATCTCTTTGTATCATCGTTTACCTTTGCATCTGCATCTCTTCCCAGTAATAGTAGAAAAGTATTATAAAAAATCTAAAATGGGGTTTGTTTAAAGAAAAGCTATAAGAAACCATTGAATTCAAAGTTCTGTTCCTAGTGAGTACAAATTTGTAACACTAGCTACTTCATCTCAACTAAGCCATAGAACTCCTTCAATATCTATCTATGCAATAAAATAAATTCTTTTTAGCTGATAATAAAATTCAGAAAAAAATGTGTGGTTCTCATTATATAATTGTGATGCAAAATTGAAAAGTATACTTTTTAATAAGATAACAAAAGTTATGCATATTACATCAAAACTCTAACCTTCTCACCTAATAAACTAGTTCCATTGAAAATACCAAAGTAATTAAGTAAATAGAGCATTATGTTGTAGATTCACCTTAAGAAGCTATATATATCTTTGTACGACATATTTAATTATAAGTTTTTCTACTTGATTGCTATCTAATAGCACAACATTAATCTATTACTACGAATTTACTATAACTATTATTACTCATTTACTTTTTCAAAGCGTTGCTCTAATTTTGCTCTAATTTTGCTCTAATTTATTACTTAAAAAAAAGCAACGATTCTTAAATTAACACCTGAAGCAATGTTTATCATGTGTACAGTATAAAAAAAGCACAAGTGTCTTTACTCATCCCTTGATAGGATCTCTTGGAGATATAAGACTAGGGTAGTAGAATGAGTGTGAATATATGACGTTTCTTGGTTTCCATGACTAGAAACTTCCCATAAGATTGCAAATGTCAAGCATCACAATTATGATCAACCAACCCCCCCAAAGGTCGTTCTACTACTTATTTGTGTGGGTGTATATATCTATCTATCTATCTATATATATATATATATATATATATCATTGGGGGTTATTAACTTGGATGCTTAAAATCACATGACAAGAACACATAAATATACTATCCAACAAGATATCATCCTCTGTATACCTCCCATTTAACTTAAAATCTTAGATTAACTACAAGGAATTATAGCGGACTTATTCCTATCTTTTGAACCAACTTCTTTCATAATATGGTACGGAAAAGCTTCTCAAGTTCTGATACATCAAACTCTTAAAACATCACTTGTTAACAACTAGCATAAATGAAATACAAGCATCAGCAAAATGTTTGTATTAATTGTTTATAGAGGCGATATGTGCACAACCAAACAAATGGTTTTATGCATAGTACTTAATTATATAACATAGAAATAATGTTAGCTAGAGAGATGAGAACCAAACTAAAAGAGAAATACCTTGGGGCTGTCCATGTCTTTGAAATTCTTCCCACCCGGAACATCTTGATCGTAGCTTTAAGTTAGATCTTCGAGGTACAACTTCTATAGAACGCTTCATTCCACATCCAGGTGGCGAGGGACTAATACCGGTCAACATCCCTAGTACATTTTTATTAAGATAACATAATATCTACAACCTAAGGTTGTATTGTTTTAATCACAAGAGGATATACTTAGAACACATAAAGATATCTTAATGTATATTATCACAAATTTACAGAATATATATACAAATACAGATTAAGATAAAGATAATAAACCAACACAACCCTTCCATTAACCGTTGCCACAAATAACTGTCATTCCTGCCAATTATCATAACTATCACTTAGCCAACTTATCATATATGTTGTTTAGCTTATTTCCAACATTCCCCCTTAAGCTAAACATCATCTACACCAAGTGCTCTCTTCACCCTTAAGAAATTACCCCTTTGTAAAGATTTGGTAAACACATCTGCTATATGCTCCTTAGACCCACATAACAAGATTTCAACTTCCTGATTTTGTATAAGTTCTCTAATAAAATGAAGTTTGACCCTCATGTGCTTGCTCTTTCCATAATATATTGGATTCCTTTTGAGTGCAATGGCAGACTTGTTATCACACATAATTTGCGTAGGATCAGTTATAGGAAATCCAATCTCTTCCGATATGCCTCTAAGCCAAAAGGCATGGCATCTTGCCATATACTCAGCTTCGGTGGAAGATAAGGCAACCACTTTTTGTTTCATGGATTTCCAAGATATAGCCCCTAAGCCCAAATTAAAAATATACCTAGTATTACTTTTGCTGTCTACCATACTACCTCCAAAGTCACTATCACTAAAACCAACTAACTTTGGAGATTGAACATGAGTAAATTTTATACCATGATTGAGAGTTCCTTTGACATACCTCAATATTCTTTTGGTTGCTTCCCAATGACTCCCCTTAGGTTCTTCCATAAATCTGCTCACAAGACTCACAACAAACATTATATCTGGTCTTGTAGCAGTGAGATACATGAGACAACCCACCAAGTTTCTGTAAAGTGTTGAGTCTACATTTTTTCATGGACATTCTTGTTCAACTTCAGCCCTACTTCCATGGGAGTTGCAGCAGAAATGGAGTCACCCATGTTAAACTTTACCAACAAATCTATAACATATTTTTTCTGAGAGATAGTTATCATGTATTCATCTTGTTTAGCCTCAATCCCTAGAAAATAATGCAGAAGACTCATCTCAAATTCATACTTCATATTTTCTTTGAATTCAGTAATCAATTCTAATGAATTACCTGTGAAGACAGGGTCATCCACATAAACACAAACACAAACCATCAACAGTTTGTCATCTCCATTCTTGATGAAAAGTGTATGCTATTAATTGCATTTCTTGAATCCACATTTGAGAAAGTATCCTTCTATCCTACTGTACCAGAACCTTGGGGCCTGCTTCAATCCATACAAGGCCTTCCTCAAATGGCACACCTTCTTTTCTTGTCCTTTCCTCTTATAGCCACAAGGTTGATCTATGTACACATCCTCATCAAGATAGCCATTTAGGAAGGCTGATTTTACATCCATTTGATGTACCTTCCAATTATTTTAAGTTACTAATGCTAATTTCAACCTTATAGTCTCTAATATGATGACAGGAGCAAATACCTCCTGATAATTGATACCAAACTGTTGCTTGTGCCCCTTCACCACCAACCTTGCTTTATGTTTGTCTACTTCCCCTTTTTCACTCAATTTGGTTTTGTAGATCCATCTAACCCCTATGGATTTCTGGCCTTTAGGAAGATCCACAAGTTCCCAGGTATTATTCTTTAGTATAGAATTCATCTCTTTGTCCATTGATTCCCTCCACTTTTCATCAAAGCATGCTTCTTCATAATAAATTGGATCTGCATTTGAAAACAAGGCAAAGTCAGCAAGATCATCAATATTCAAAGTTTGAGTATTTTCATACAGATCCCTTAGACTTCTTGTTTTTCTGCCTTGTATATTTGATGAAGAGGAAGTATTTCCTGATTCTGTTTGAACAGGAGATGGTGAAGTATTTCCAGATTCTTGAATGTTGCCTATAGTCTCAATTGGAGAAGGAGACTCAGGTTCACTAACTTCTTCATGCTCAGGTTCACTGACTTCTTCATGCTCAGGTTCACTGACTTCTTCATGCTCAGGTTCACTGACTTCTTCCCGATTGATAGTTTGTCCTTGATCCTCTTCAGTCACAACACCGGTACCATCTTCATTACTTGATAAGCCTTTCCAAGATTTATTTTCATCAAATAAAACATCTCTACTTACAATAACTTTTCCAGTATATGGATCATAGAGTTTGTAAGCTTTAGTATGATAGTTGTACCCTACAAAGATAACTTTTTCAGATTTCTTATCCAACTTGTTTCTCTTTTGCTTTGGAATATGGGCATAGGCTACAAATCCAAAGGTTCTTAGCTGGTTTACACTACATGCTTCCTGTGGGGCCTTATTTTCCACACTTCTTGTCAAGGTTCTATTAGAGATATATGCAGCACAAGCTATGGCTTCAGCCCATAAAATATCAGGTAAGGATTTACTTTTCAACATACATCTTGCTATTTCTACTAAAGTCCTATTTTTCCTCTTTGCTACTCCATTCTGTTGTGGAGAATAGCTAGCAGTAAGTTGATGGTGTATGCCATTTAATTTCAGAAATTCTTCTAAATCTTGTAATAAGTACTCACCCCCTCTGTCAGACCTTAAACACTTGATCTTAAATTCACTTTGCTTCTCTACCATTGCTTTGAAGACTAGAAAATGATTGTAAGTCTCAGATTTCTCTTTAAGAAAGTATATCCATATCTTTCTAGTGCAATCATCTATAAAAGTTAGGAAGTACTTACTTCCACCTATTGACAGGTCCTCATAGGTCCAAAAATGTCAGAGTGGACAAGTTCCAAAGGGTTTGAAGCCCTCCAAGTACTATTACTAGGGAAAGATTCTCTGTTGTGTTTCCCTAATGCACACCCCTCACAAATTTGATCTAGACTGTTAACTGTAGGAAGACGTTTTACCATATCACTTTTGAACATATGAGTAAGAGAGTTTAGAGAGACATGTCCAAATCTGTTGAGCCATAACATGGAGACATCCTTAGAACTCATGCTAAAATATAAGAATTTGGTGTCCTCAAAGGAAACATTTTGTTTGAGGTCATTATTACTCTTCCTATCAAAGTGTTAGTTGGGTCCTTTATTCCACAGACTCCATCTTTGAACATGAGAGTGTATCCTTTTAGAATGAGTTTCCCAACACTTAACAAATTATTCTTTAATCCAGGGACATAAAAAACATTTGAGATTTTCTTTTTCTTGTTGTTTATGTTAATCCTTATATCACCGGATCCTAAAACATATCCTTCTATCCTTTTTATCAGATTCTTTAAGGTTAATGAACAAAACTTTATCTCATGTCATATGATTACTGCACCCAATGTATAAATACCAAAGATCACTTTGGGGCTTATTTTGAACACTTAGCGTCATAAACATCGACTAATCCTCTTTACTATCTTCTTTGTGTATAAAACTTGATGCTTTATTTTCTTCTGCAAGTCTCTTTCTACATAACTTGTTGGGTCTGAAATGAGCTAAGGATGATTAATACTTCCAGTTACTACTTCTTGTGTAATTAATACTGCTGAAGGAACTTACTACTGCTAGACAAGTTAATACTGTTAGCATATTAGTACTGCAAGAAATGGTTAATATTGCTAAGAGAATTAATACTGCTAATGAAGATTAAAGCTGCTGAGAAGATAATGATGGAATGATTTGATTAATGGAAAGTCAAGGAGATTTGAAGATAATTATGGATTGGATCATGAAGATTAATTTTTCTTTTATAATTATCTTGTAATCTGTCTTGTATATATACTGTATAGAAGGCATAGTTTAGAGAGAAATATTGATAGAATTTTTGATATACGTTTTAGAGAGAATTAACCTCAAGATTCATTGTAATCCTTTCTTTAGAGAAGTGCAGAACGTCTGTTGAGCCTTTTCAACAGATTGAGGTTTTGTTTGAAATCATTAAGTTTAATCAATATAACTTGTGATTTGCATTCAAGTACTGTTTCATTGATTGAGTGTTAAAGTGTTTTTCCGCAACTTCTTTAACATTGTTTTTTAGTGTGTTAATTAAATTCTTCATTAGAATTTTTTGATCTTGACTAGTGGTATCAGAGCAAGAAAACTCAGAAACCTATAATCATGGACAGTTCAAGTGACAGCGTTTTGGTATCAAAGGTTCCCATGCTCAAACCCAATGAGTTTGACATGTGGAAAATCATAATCAAGCAATATATTCTTCTCACAGACTTCTCAATGTGGGACATCATTGAGAATGATCCCTCTGATGGAGGAAAGATGGATGCAGATGGCAAGAGACCTCCACCAAAGACTGATGGAGAAAGAAAGATGAGGCAGACAGAGATGAAAGCCTTGAGCACTCTGCTCTTGGCTATACCTAATGAGTACCAACACCAGTTCTGCAACTGCACGGATGCACAAATTCTATGGAATGCACTGGAGAAAAGATTTTCTGGTACCAAAAGTACCAAGAGAAATCAGAAGGCCATCCTGAAGCAGCAATATGAAAACTTCATGTCTACAAAGAATGAGTCCATGACTCAAACTTTTGATAGATTTAATAAGTTAATTGGTGAATTGGCTACTATTGGTGTCCAGATAGATCAAGATGATGTCAACAGAAAATTTCTCAGATCTCTTGGTGATGAATGGACTATGTGCACTGTCTCCTTCAGACAGAATGACCAACTGGAGGACAAGGAACTGGATGACCTCTATAATGACCTTAGGGTGTTTAAAGCAGAGGTAGAAGCAAAGAAGAGGCCCTCTGGATACTCATACAATGTTGCTCTTTTATCCTCTTCTACTGATTTTGCTGCTAATACATAATTAGTTAGTGTTGCCTATGGATCAAAGCAAGATGTATCTAATGACTCAGTTTTAGAAGCTTTTCTAGCCAGTCATGCTAACTCCACTCTAATTAATGATGACTTAGAACAGATAAATGATGATGATCTGGAAGAGATGGATATCAAGTGGCAGATGGCTATGCTCACAATGAGGGTAAAAAGATTCATCAAAAGGACTGCAAGGAACAACTTTGCTCAGAAAAGAGAAGATGGGGTTGGATTTGATAAATCCAAGGTTGAATGTTACAAGTGTCACAAGTTGGGGCACTTTGCAAGAGAATGCAGAAGTGGAATGCCTCAACAGCATACTAGCAACCATCAACCATCACAATCCACTAGCTTCAACAACATGAACTCTTGTCAAGCTCTTGTTTCCCAAGAAGGAATGGGATTTGATTGGAGTGACCAAGCAGAAGAAGCAGTTCAGAATCAAGCTTTAATGGCTAAAGTTTCAGAGTCAGCAAGCAATGATATTCCCAAATAGGTAAAATCTAACCTTTGCTCAAAATCTTGCATAGAAAATGTTAAAAAGTACAGGGATCACAATCAAAGCATGTGTGATGACCTAAAAAGGTTAGAGAAAGATAGAAGAGAGTATGTTGTGATTGTTGAGAATTTGGAAGAACAGATTAAGGCATATAAAGCCAATGAACTTCAACACACATATGATACTAACTACTGGAAGTGGGAAAAGAATCAGTTAGAGCTTAAGCTTAAAAAGTCTGAAGAGGAATGTGAGAAGATAAGGAGTGATTTTGAGAAAGCCAAGTTGGACATTGAAAAGTTTTCCAATGCCTCTAAAGCAATGGACTCAATTCTAAAATCTCAAGTCCATGACTACCTGAAAAGAGGTTTAGGATACAACAGTACCCCTCCACCCTATAACAATAACTATATCCCTCCCACTTTAGACCTCTTAGAAAGACAAGAGAAAATAGACTTACCTGCAGGAGCCACAGATGTAGATCTTCTTGACAGTGTAGTGAATGAGGAAGAGACTGAAGAAGAGACCACTAATGGTAAGAATAAGGATGACCTTAAAGAAATTCCTTTAGAAAATCATATCCTTACTAATGAAGGGGGGGGGGGGTAAACCTTTTGTAAAGAGTGAAAAGGCTGAAAGTTCTAAGAGAGGGAAGGGAAAGGTACAGGGAGTCCATTACATGCAAACCACTGTTGTAAATCCCTGTACTTGTAAACAGAATCAGCCCCAACAACATCATAAAACAAGGGGAAATCAAAGAAACAGAAATAATCAGTGGGCTTTAAAACAAGGAATTGATCTGAAAAAAATAAACAGACCAAAGCCTTGTTTTATCTGTGGCAAGTTAAATCATCTAGCCAAACACTGTTATTTCAATCCTATTAACCAAAGTATCACTTTTCAAAGAAATATACAAAATCCTGTTGGTTATAGGAAGCAAATAAGGAATCATATGGCTGAGAATGTGAGAAGGGCACCTATAAAATTTCATGCTCAGAATAAGTTTGCTAATTCAAAGAAAAATACTTCAAATAAGCCAAGGAGTATCTTAAAGAAAAAGAAAGCAAACAACTTTGTCCAGGTTTGGGTTCCAAAAGTAAAGAAATCTGTTAGTACTACTACTTCAAATAGTACTGCTGACAGAAATAGTGTTGCTGCAAGCAATACTACTGCTAACCCAGTTAATACTGCTAACCCAATTAGTACTGCTAATGATGTTAGTACTGCTAACAAAGTTAGTACTGCCAATCAAGTTAGTACTGCTTCCAGTGACAGGCCCATTCTTCTGACAAAGTATTCAAGCAATAAGATTCCTCAGTTTGATAATCTCATCAAGTCTGAATATGAATATGTTGATGAGAATGGGAAACCCAAGACCACTTTGACTTAGGTTCCTATTAAAAACTAACTGCTTTATTATATGTGCAAAGCAACCAACAGCTCTAGGGAAGGAGCATTTGGCATGTTGATAGTGGTTGTTCCAGGCACATGACAGGTAACATGTCCTGCCTTCAAAACTTCAAAAGAATTGATGGAGGACATGTTGCTTTTGGTGATAATCCAGCAGGTGGAAAGATAAGTAGAAAAGGTAATGTGTCAAAAGGTAAGATGACCTTTGAGGATGTATACTATGTTGAGCAATTGAGATACAACCTGTTAAGTGTATCACAGGTCTGTGACAAGAAACATAGCATATTATTCAATGATACTGAATGTATTATCCTTGCTCCAGGGTTCAACGTAGTTGATGAAAGTATGATACTACTTAGAACTCCTTGAAAGGACAATGTTTATTGCTTACACTTGGAGAGTGTAGCTTTTGATTCATCTTTAAATTGTTTATTTTCAAAAGCTTCTTAAGATGAATCATCTCTTTGGCACAGAAGGATGTGTCACATGAATTTTAAAACAATGAACAAACTTGTGAAAAACAACCTTGTAAGAGGTTTGCCACAAAAGGTATTTTCATGTGATGATCATTGTGTTGCATGTCTTAAAGGCAAACAGCACAAAACTTCTCATAAGTCCAAAGAGATAAATACAATCTTTTCACCTCTTAATTTACTGCATATGGATCTGTTTGGTCCTACAAATGTGATGAGTATTGGTAAGAAATCCTACTGCTTGGTTATTGTTGATGATTTCTCTAGATTCACTTGGGTCTATTTTCTGAGGACTAAGGATGAGACAAGTGGACTGATCAAATCCTTTGTTCTTAGAGTTGAAAACCAAACAAATCTAAGAGTTAAAGTCATCAGGTCTGATAATGGAACTGAATTTAAAAACAATGACCTAAATAGCTTCTGTGAGGAAAAAGGAATTGAGAGACAATACAGTGCTCCTAGGACTCCTCAACAGAATGGTGTTGCTGAAAGGAGAAATAGGACTCTGATAGAAGCTGCTAGATCTCTGTTGGCAGATTCAAAACTTCCAATTACTTTTTGGGCAGAAGCAGTTAATACTGCCTTCTATGTTCAAAACAGAGTTCTAGTAGTGAAATCCCAAGACAAGACACCTTATGAGCTTTTTAACAAGAAGAAACCTTTTATTGGTTTTTTCAAACCATTTGGGTGTCCTTGCACAATTCTCAATACCAAAACTCACCTAGGAAAGTTTGATAGCAAAGCTGAGGATGGGTTTCTTGTTGGATATTCATCTCAAAGTTAGGCCTACAGAGTTTTTAACACATCTTCTAGGATTATTGAGGAAAGTGACAATGTCAAATGCAATGAGAACACACCAAATCAACTTGGTTCAGGTCCTGAGTGGCTATTTGACATTGATTCACTGTTTAATTCTTTGGGTTTCAGTAATGAGCATAATGCAGGAACAGGGACAGAAAAGGTACAAGTACAAAGACAAGAGTTTGTGTTGTTCCCAACACCTACTGCTGATCATGTTGAATTATGTGACCAAGATAAGAAAGATACTTCAGATTCAAAGGACACTGAACCAACTCATAATGAAGAGGACAAAGGTGAAAAGGAAGATCAACCCTCAGATTCAAGAATCAAAGGTCCTGAGATGCCATGTTTGGAAGAAGATGTCACAGATGATGATAACTCTTCAGTTTTTGGTGGCAGCACTCCTGAAAAGAATGACTCTAATCTGGAAGCATATATTATTGAAGAGGTTGTTCATAAAACAAGAGTTCACAAAAATCATCCTCCTCAATTGGTGATTGGTGACATCAATTCTCCTATAATCACAAGGAATCAAAGCAAGTTGGGAGGATTGAAGGACATACAATCAGGATTACTATCTTGCTTTCTATCACAGGTTGAACCCAAAAAGGCATTTTATGCAATGAAGGATCCAAGATGGATAGAAGCAATGCAAGAGGAGCTACTGCAGTTTGCGCTGCAGGATGTATGGGATTTGGTTGACCTTCCAAAAGGACACAGAGCTATAGGCACTAAATGGATCTTCAGGAACAAGAAAGATGAGAGAGGAATAGTAATAAAGAACAAGGCCAGATTAGTTGCACAAGGGTATACTCAAGAAGCGAAAATTGATTATAAAGAGGTATTTGCACAAGTGGCCAGGATTGAGGCAATCAGGCTATTCTTAGCCTATGCTTCTTTCATGAAGTTCAGGGTCTACCAGATGGATGTAAAGAGTGCTTTCCTGTATGGGAGAATTGAAGAAGAAGTGTATGTCTGTCAGCCTCCAGGGTTTGTGAATCCAAATTATCCTGACAGCGTATACAAATTGAAGAAGGCACTCTATGGGCTACATCAAGCACCAAGGGCATGGTATGACACTTTGTCTACCTATCTCTTGGAAAATGGTTTTCAAAGAGGAATCATAGACAATACTCTGTTCATTCAGAGGAAGAAGAAGGACATCCTAATAGTGCAAATCTATGTGGATGATATTATATTTGGATCCACAAAAGATCAAATGTGCAGAGATTTTGAAGATTTGATGCACAAGAGATTCAAGATGAGTTCTATGGGTGAACTTACTTTCTTCCTTGGGCTACAAATTAAGCAGAAGAAAGATGGGATATTTCTAAGCCAATCCAAGTATGTGCAGGACATTCTTACTAAGTTTGGATTCTCAGATTCAAAGCCTGCAAGCACACCCATGGAGACACACAAACAGATCACTTCAGATCTTGAGGGGGAGGATGTGGATGTTCATCACTATAGATCCATGATTGGCTCCCTCATGTATCTCACTACTTCAAGACCAGATATCATGTTTTATGTTTGTGTGTGTGCAAGATTTCAAGTAAGGCCTAAGCAGTCACACTTTCAAGCAGTCAAGAGGATATTCAGATATCTCAAAGGCCAACCTAGATTAGGTCTTTGGTATCCTCATGACTCACCATTTGACCTCCTTGCTTATTCAGACAGTGACTTGGGTGGTGCGAATTTGGATAGAAAGTCAACTTAAGGGGGATGTCAATTTTTGGGTGCAAGACTAGTGTCATGGCAGTGCAAGAAACAAACCACAGTGTCCACCTCTACAACAGAAGCAGGGTATATAGCTGCTGCAAGCTGCTGTTCACAAGTACTCTGGATTCAGAATTAAATGTTGGACTATGGTATGACTTTTCTTCACACTCCAATCTTCATAGACAATAACAGTGCTATTAGCATTGTTAATAATCCAGTCAAGCACTCCAAAACAAAGCATATTGAAATCAGGTACCATTTTATCAGAGACTGTAATGAAAATAAGCTAATTCAGGTTGTGAAAGTCCACACAAGTAACCAATTTGCTTATATATTCACTAAATCTTTTGATGTGGGCAGATTCACATTTTTGGTCACAAGTGTGGGCATGATAAACTCTGAATAAGCCTATTATCTTTTGACTCATGTACTTGTATAGATTCCTTCCTGCTTACTTTCTCATTTTATATTGTGCATGGTGCTGCTAACCTTGTGTGTTTAAGTGTTTCAGATTGCTTCACCTGAATACTTAGTACTTCTAGTTCAGTTAATACTGCTCTGTATATTACTCATGATGTCAGTTCCAATATGGTTAAGTATGGTTACTACTGCTAGGTGGTTTATACTGCCAGTGCAAAAGTTACTACTACTTGCCTTATTTCTACTGCTAATCAGTGTTACTACTGCTGGTATGTGTTAATACTGCTAGTTTGTGTTAATACTGCTAGTCTGTGTTACTACTGCTAATATGAGTTAATGCTGCGGGACTGTTAATACTGCTAGGGTACTTAGTACTGCTTCTAACTGAAACCCTCCACCTATAAATACCCTTTGTGACCGCCAAAATACAAACAGCTCTTTGAACTTCCATTGCTACTCTTTCTCTCTCCCTCTCTCTCTCTCTCTCTCTCTCTTGATTTCTTGCTTACCAGGTGCGATTCGAACCCTAGAATCAATCAGAACGATGGCAGGACTAGAACTCTTTGATGAACACAATGAGGTTACTATGCTGCAAAAACCCAAACAGACTGAAGGTTATCATCAGATTGTGGATTTCCTCAAATCATCACACATTGCCTATGCCCTCATTGTCAATCCCACAATCTGTGTGGCACATCTACGATAATTTTGGGGAAATTCTACCATCCACACTGAAGATGGCACTCAGGTCATCAAAACAAGGGTGTGTGATAAACCCCTGACCATCTCAGAAGAGTGTATTCGCATCCATCTACACTTAGATGATGCCTCAGGTATTACCTCTCTTCCTAAGGAAGATCTCTTTCAAGTTCTAAATCGAATGGGGTATGAAGGTCCCACAGAGGTATTCAAGTTCTTCAAGAACAGATTTTCACTTCAGTGGCGATTCTTTGTTCATACCCTACAACACTGCATTTCAAGAAAAACAACTGGCTGGAGTGAGTTCAGCAGCACCATAGCCTATGCTTTGGTCTGCTTAGCGACCTCTAGAAAGTTTAATTTCTCTTAAATGATCTTAAACGATTTAATGTCAAACCTGGATACCAAATCAAAAAGATTTTATATGTATCCAAGGTTTGTACAAGAAGTACTTAATAAGGAATTGACGGATTTACCTACCTTCAAGGAGGTATATGTACCAAAACTCCCAAAGGGGAAAGTGTTCTCAAATATGAAGAGGCCCAGTAAGGACTTCTTAGGTCTATACACACCATTGTTCTCTACAATGATGGTTGTGTCCCACTCTCAAGGTGAGGCATCAGGGTCAAAGCCCACATTAGACCAACCCACTGATGACCTACCCACACCTTCCACTACAAAGCATATCCCTCAGTCCCTTCTAAAGAAGCCAACATCACCCATTACTCATATATATACAAGGAAAAAGGTACAGAAGGTTCCTTCCCTTCTAGTATCTTCACCCACAAAGCCTCAAAGCCCTCTGATGGAGCATTTTCCATCAGAGAATATCCAAAGGGATACCACATGGGTGTCTCCCAATCCCAAGAAGGTGCTCAATAAGGAGGAGGAAGAGCATGTGGGCAGTGAGGCTCACACTACTGACTTTGCACACAGTGCAGGGCAGGACAGTGTGAACATCTTTAAGACCTTCCCCACGGCAACTTTGGGTGAGCAATCATCCAAAGGTCCTAGGTGCCAAGAAACCAAGGGGGTAGAGGATGCTTCTGCTAGGCAGGAGACCTCTACCAAATGTTCCAATGATCCTCCAAGGGTGGTAAACACACCTAAAGGTGGTGAGGATAGATATATATACGATGAATTGATGGAAACTATTGCCAATGTCAACCTGGATGTACTCAAACAGGGTGCAGAAATAAAGGACATGCAAAAGGTGATTATCTCCCAACAAGAGCAGATTGCAAACCTCAAGAAAATGGTTCTAAAGTTAGTGCACAAGAAGAAGAAAACCAAATTTGTGCTGAAGAAGAGGAACATTGATCATGATACTTCCAAAAAGGGGGAGACTGAAGCTGAAACTGCAAAACAAAGTAATGATGGGATGGAATATAAATTTGAGGGGGAGATGGGTGCAGAAGCAGAAATTAACAGAGAAGCAGAAACAGAGGTAGCAGCAGAAACCTTTAAGGTAGAAGCAGAAATAGCAGAATCAGCAGCAGTAACAGAAAAGATAGCAACAGAAACAGGGTTATACATGGAAGAATTAGAAATAGCAGAAACCTTGGTCAAAGCAAAAAATGACACTCCTAAGGCCACTCAAAAGGCCAAGGGAGTGGAAATCAAAGAAGGTGGCCAAGAGCAGAAGAGAAAAAAAGTAAGTGAAGTTGAACTCAAAAGGAAAGGCAAAGAAAAAATGGATGAATCTGTGAAACCTCAAAAGAAGCAGAAACAGATAGAGCTGGATGAGGAGATAGCCAAGAAGCTGCAAGTTGAATTAAGACAAGAGGAAGAGTCTCAAACTGCAAAAGATAGACAGATTGCTCTAGATATGTCTACAAAGCTCAATAAAGAGTATCAAAAGAGTTTGAGGGCTGCAGCTGAAGCCAAGAAAGTCCATGTAAAAGCATCTATGCCAAGGTAGCCAGCACAGACAAAGAAAAGATAACCTTCAAAGACTTTTGTTGCCAACCAAGAAAGGAGGAAAATGATCAATTTTCTAAAAGGATCAGTTGGTGTTAAAGAAGGCATGTTCACTGGTATGTCTTATGGCAGTATTGAAGAGCTTTACAAGAAAGAAATGGCCAAGCTACAAGGAGATTTTACTCAAAGGGTTGAGGTTGAAAGGAAAATGAAAGAAAGGCATGATCTGCATATCCAACAACCTTTTCCTGAGAATGAAGAAACCACTCCTACAAAAGAAGTGGAAGAAGAACAGAAAGAATAAACTCTTGCTCAAACAGTCAAAGTTGTCAAAAGAATGAAAACCATAACTTCAAAGAAACAGACCAAAAGTCCAAGGATTGAAGAAGTTCAAAAAGAAGCTGAACCTGTTGCTGCAACCCCTGAAGAACAATCAAGTCAACAAGGAGAAGAACAATCTGAACAATCTGAGGTACATGTTGGTTTGAATATGACAGTGAGTATAGTGAACCTGTACAAGCTGACCCAATATCAGTCCAAGCCCCTGAAATTATTCATTGGGATATCCTGGAAGATCAAAGGAAGAAATACTTCAGTATTAAAAGGATGGGAGACAAGTATGAGGTTTACTATACTTGGGGCAAAATCATCAGAAGTTGTTCTAGATCTGACTTAGAAGAAATGTTCAAGGTTGGAATGAGCTTGTATGAAAAGGACTTGACAGGAGAAGGAATGAGCTTAATAAGACTAGCCATGGAGTACTTATGTATGATGTTTGATCCTAGCAAAGTTCAACATGTTGTCAGAGATCTACATCTAGAGATTAAATTCCAAAGAATAGACAATTGGATGTTATTTGAAAGTTGTGGAATCTATGTCATCACTATTTACAGGTCTTATCATGAATACTAACTGGTGGATAAAATTTATGATCACAGCAAAGCCAAGTTGCAAGGTATGTTGAATGCTAAGTTGGTATGTTCAAAGGATTCTAAAATGGCCAAGATAGTAGTCAGAAGAATCATCAATCAAAGCTTAGGTTTGGATCCTAATCTTGGGAATTGAGCTTAGGTTTTGAAAGTATCATGAAGACCAAATTTTGAAGAACTTAACTTCTCAATCTGAAAAGTTAAGTTAGGGGGAGTTTGTTGGGTCTGAAATGAGCTAAGGATGCTTAATACTGCCAGTTACTACTTCTTGTGTAATTAATATTGCTGAAGGAACTTACTACTTCTAGACAGGTTAATACTGTTAGCATATTAGTACTGCAAGAAATGGTTAATACTGCTAAGAGAATTAATATTGCTTATGAAGATTAAAGCTGCTGAGAAGATAATGATGGAATGATTTGATTAATGGAAAGTCAAGGAGATTTGAAGATAATTATGGACTGGATCATGAAGATTAATTTTTCTTTTATAATTATCTTATAATCTGTCTTGTATATATACTGTATAGAAGGCATAGTTTAGAGAGAAATATTGATAGAATTTTTTATATACGTTTTAGAGAGAATTAACCTCAAGATTCATTGTAATCCTTTCTTTAGAGAAGTTCAGAACGTCAATTGAGCCTGTTCAACAGATTGAGGTTTTGTTTGAAATCATTAAGTTTAATCAATATAACTTGTGATTTGCATTCAAGCACTGTTTCATTGATTGAGTGTTAAAGTGTTTTTCCGCAACTTCTTTAACATTGTTTCTGAGTGTGTTAATTAAATTCTTCATTAGAATTTTTCGATCTTGACATAACTTAATAGTGTGGCCAATCTTATCACAGTAAAAACGTTTGACTTGATAGAAAGGTTTACCTTTTGATTTTTCTTTGAAGTTTCCTTGAGTTTGATCTTCTATATTTGATTCAAAGTTCCTTTGTCTTTAGCTTGTGCTTGTACTTCCTTCCCAAGAAGATTGAGTTTGGAAAGCATGATCCACTACAAGAGGATCAAATTGTTTCATTCTCATCTCATGTGATTGGAGAGTCCCTAACAGTGTTTCCAATGAAAAGTCTGATAGGTCCTTTGATTCCTCAATAGCCACAACTATGTATTCAAATTTTCTGGTAGGGCTTCTTAAAATTTTGTCCACAACTCTTCTGTCATCAATACTTTCCCCATTTATTCTGAGTTGTTTAAGTAGTACAATTACCTGTTGTAGTATTCCTTTACACTTTCTGTTTCCTTCATTTTCAGATTATTGAATTTACACCTCAAAGTTTGAAGTCTCACCATTTTTACTCTCTCTTCACCTTTGTAAGATTTGTACAATATCTACCATGCATGCCTCCTTGGACATTTCTGTGTTGGATATTCTCTCAAAGCTATGTTCATCGACTGCTTGGTAGATCAAATATAGGGCCTTTTTATCCCTTCTCGTATTTTTCTTAAAGGTAATTGTTTGCTCTGCAGTGGGATCATCTGGTTCAAAAACTCCTTCTTCAATAACATTCCATAGATCCTGAGATTCAAAGAGTACTCCCATTTGAATACTCCAGTGGATGTAGTTTCTTCCATTTGGTTTTGGAAGTTGTGTTTGTGTTTGTATGTTACTGAAGGAATTCGTGGCCATACACTTACAGCTTTGATACCATTTTATTGTTTTAAACACAAGAGGATATACTTAGAACACATAAAGATATCTTATTGAATATTATCAAAAATTTACAGAATATATATACAAATATAGATTAAGATAAAGATAATAAACCAAAACAACTGTTGGTGAAACAACACAACCCTTCCATGAACTGTTGCAACAAATAATTGTCATTCCTGCCAACAATCATGTCCACTCAACCATCAACACACTAGATGGAGTGCACTACTATACACACCAAAAGTGAACAATCCTTGGTTAGAAGAAAACCTTTCCAACAAACATAATATTGCAATTAATGCATCAACAATTAATAACAAGACATTTTAGGGAGATATTACTATTAACATTGAATTGACGACGCTTTTGGAACCATTAGCCAATGATATGATGCTTGCATTTGTAACCAACCATGGAGTTGAATTGTGATGATTTTGCAACTGATGGATGAATATTACACTTTGCATGCTGATTTTGGAACTGATGTGTTGAATTTTGTCTCCAAAGTCAATCAAGATGGAATACAAAACAGTGCCCAAAGTACCTTTGATGCTAGTTTGAGATAAGCTCAACTCACTTGAAACCCAGGTAACTCGCTGTTTTGGATGCAAAAAAAAAAAGTGTGTGTGACTTTGTGGTAATTTTCTTCTCAGACAAGCCACAGTAAAGCCACGTCGAACACTGTGTATTTGGACGATTCATATCCTTTTTTCTTTGCATTCCACGTGAATCTCACATGGTTCCCAAGTTAGTGGGACGGTGGTTTTATTTGCATCAAATATATGGTTTCCAAACCAATTTTTATGTAATCTCTCTCCACTCTCTACGTCTCTCTCTCTCTCTAAAGTTATTATAGAGATAGGGATTTATTTTAGACGCAGGTTTCGATTCGATTTCTCCATTGTAATTTCGTTCCAAGCATTGTACTTCATCATCGTGATAGTGAACTTCTCGGTGGCCTCCTCCGCCCGTGGTTTTTCCCGTTTTGGGATTTCCACGTAAATTCGGTGTCGTTTTTTTCTTCGTTTATTTTATGCACTTATTTACAAACGTGTGTTGGTGTTTCGATTATTCAGGTTATTTGTTCATCGAAGTTTTCGGTTAATAATTCTCATTTCCGCTTGAATCAATACGGTTCTAATTTGGAGCATCGATTTTAGGTTGGTTATGGGAAATTTTCAGTTCGATTTTTACAACAATTGGTACCAGAGCTTTCGGGTTTGAGTATTGATTCGTTTGGGATTATTTATCGTTGGTTTTCATTATGACTTCGGTGAAGTTCGATATTCCAAAGCTTGATCGGAATACTCGATTTCCACTACGGCAAGTGCAAATGAAGGATGTTCTAAGTCAATTAGAATTTGATGAGGCACTTTTAGGCGTTGATAGAATGTCGGCGACTTGGACAGCCGACGAGAAGAGAAAGAAGGATTTGAAGGCGCAATCTCAAATCCGTTTACACTTATCTCACGATTTGTTGCAAGATGTGTTGAAGTAAACTTCGGCGGTGGCTTTATGGCTGAAATTGGAGCAATTGTTGATGACGAATAGTCTACCGAACAAATTACACTTGAAGCAACGTTTGTTTTATCTCAAGATGGCGGAAGGTAGTTCATTGTCAAGTCATTTGTCCACATTTAAAGAGTTGGTCTGCAACTTAGAGAATATGGATGTGAAGTATGAAGACGATGATTTGGTATTGTTCTTGTTGTCATCGTTGCCCGATTCTTATAGTCATTTTCGTGACATGATCATGTATAGCCGTGACACACTTGTGTTGGATGATGTTATCACCGCTTTGGATTCGAAGGAGAAAATGAAACAAATCACGAATGATGATCCTGAAGCGAAAGTCGAGGCTCTAAATGTGAGAGGTCGATCATTCGAGAGAGGCTCTATCTTCTTCCGGTAAGGCAAGATCCAAATCAAAGACAAAGCGTAAATTCTACAATTATTGTCACAAGAAAGGACATGTAATTGAAGAATGTTATAAGTTGAAGAACAAAGAGAAAGAGAAAGCGGTCGCGAAGGGTAAGCATGTTTCCGGTTCTGGTGAAGCCGACGTGGCCGAGGTTGATTATGATGGGGAACTTCTTACTGTATCAGGAGGTGAATCATCACTTTCGGATGCGTGGATTCTTGATTCCGGATGTACGTTCCACATGTGTCCCAATAGAGATTGGTTTCATACATATGAGGACGTTTACCATGGCTCGGTTTTGATGGGTAATGATTCTACATGTTTGATCAAAGGACAGGGCACAGTTAGAATTCGGATGTTTGACGGAGTTGTCAGATCTTTGGGGAATGTCAAATATGTTCCCGATCTCAGGCGAAATCTTCTATCCCTTAGTTCTCTTGAAGAGAAGGGATATGAATTTGTCGGCAATAAGGGCACACTCCGGGTGTTTAGAGGCGATACAAATATTTTGAAGGCAAATCTTAAGACCTCAAATCTCTACATCATGGATGGTCAGACAGTTACCGGTGATGCAATGGTTGTTTCAAAGGGTTCTTCGGATATGGATAGATCTCGTTTATGGCATCTTCGACTCGGCCATATGAGTTTTCATGGCATGTCTGAATTGAGTCGAAGAGGACTTCTTGGAGGCAACAAAGTTGTTGAGCTAGAGTTTTGTGAAGAATGTGCTTATGGCAAGCAGAAACGGGTGAGATTTTTGAGTGGCAAGCACACGACGAAAGGGCCACTTGACTACATCCACTAGGATTTATGGGGACCGACTCGGGTTACTTCCGTAGGTGGAGCTTCTTATATGCTTACGATCATCGATGATTATTCGAGAAAGGTATGGTCTTTCTATCTAAAGCATAAAGAAGATGTGTTTTCTACTTTTAGATATTGGAAGGTGATAATCGAAAAGCATTTGGGTAAGGAGATAAAGTATATGCACACCGATAATGGCCTTGAGTTTTGCTCGGAGGATTTCAATGCCTACTGTCGAAAGGAAGGCATTACTCGACACCGTACGGTGGTTCACACTCCGCAGCAAAATGGTGTGGCCGAGAGAATGAATCGCACGATTCTCGAGAAGGTTAGGTGTATGCTCTCTCATTCTAAGCTACCAAAGTCCTTTTGGGCGGAGGCGGTTTCCACTGCATGTTTTGTGATCAATCGGTCACCTTCTCGAGCCATTGAAAAGAAGACCCCGTTTGAGCTATGGTCCGGTGAGACTGCCGATTACACAGTTTTGAAACCGTTTGGTTGTCCAACATATGCACGAGTTGACAATGGGAAGCTAGAGCCGAGAGCTTTGAAGTGTGTGTTTCTTGGATATAAATCGGGTGTGAAAGGCTACAAGTTATGGAGTTCTGAGCTAAGGAAGGTAATTGTTTCAAAAGACGTGACTTTTGATGAGACTTCCATGATCCATCGAGCTACTAGCTCGACATCTACTATTGAGAAACCATCTGAGGCAAGTAAGAAGACATCTCAAGTTGAGGTGGAGTTGACGACATCATCTACTGTTACACCAGTTTCTTCACCGATTTCTACATCGGTCACTGGTGATCAACCTGTATCTGTTCCGACTAGTGAACATGCAGATGGTGAGACCTCTTCACCATCTTCCTCACCTGTTCCTAGTCCGTCTATTGCAAGAGACAAGCCGAGGAGATATATTGTACCTCCTAGGAGGTATGCTCATGCCGATTGTGTCGCTTATGCTCTTACAGTTGCTGAAGATATCGAGTCTATGCTAGAGCCTACGTGTTATGATGAGGCTATTATGGTTGCAGACTTGGATAGTTGGATAGTTTCTATGCACAGTGAGATGGAATCATTGCACAAGAATGTCACTTGGGATCTTGTCCCGACTCCGAAAGGTAAGAAGTCAGTCAAGTGCAAGTGGGTGTATAAGCTTAAGGAGGCCGTTAATCAGGGTGATAAGCCAAGGTACAAAGCTCGTTTGGTTGCTTAGGGCTACAGTCAAATGCCAGGTATCGACTATATTGATATTTATTCACCCGTTGTTAAACATACATCTATTCGTGCATTGTTGGGATTAGTTGCTTCTAACGATTATGAACTAGAGCAACTAGATGTGACTACAACGTTCTTATATGGTGAGTTTGAGGAGGAGATCTTTATGCAACAACCCGAGGGTTTTGTAGTTCTGGGTAAGGAGGACTAAGTGTGCAAGTTGAAGAAATCCCTCTACGGTCTCAAGCAATCTCCGAGACAATGGTATAAGACGTTTGACTGTTTTGTGACCGGTCACGAGTTGAAAAGGTGCACCTATGACAGTTGCGTTTACTACAAGAAGTGTGACGACGAGTCGATGGTCTACTTACTCATATACGTGGATGACATGTTAATCGCAACGAAAGATATGAAGGAAATTCAAGTGATAAAGACCAGTTGAACGCTGAATTCGATATGAAGGACTTAGGGGCTGCCAAGAAAATTTTGGGGATGGAAATTGTGTGTGATAGAGAAGCGAGGACCTTGCATCTTTCTCAAAAGAGTTATATAGAGAAAGTCCTATGCCGATTAAATATGCATGATGTAAAACCGGTCACGACACCCCTAGCGGCTCACTTTAAGCTATCATCCGCTCAAAGTCCTACTTCAGAGGCTGATGTGTCTTACATGGCATGTGTACCGTATTCCAGTGTCGTCGGGTCTTTAATGTACGCTATGATCTGCACGCGTCCTGATTTGGCTTATGTCGTTAGTGTGGTGAGTAGATTCATGGCGAATCCGGGCAAAGAACATTGGAAGGTCGTCCAATGGATTTTTCGATATCTTCGAGGTACGTCATCAATGACTTTATGTTTTGGAAAGAATGATGATGGTGGTTTTGGTTATGTTGATTCAGATTATGCCAAAGATATTGATAACCGGAGATCGATTTCTGGATATGTGTTCACTTTGGGTGGTTGTGCCTAGGGCTGTAAACGAACCGAACATTCAGTGAACCGTTCGTGAACTGTTCGGCGGGAAGTTCGTTTATGTTCGTTCATTTAATAAATGAACGAACATGAACACATTTTTTTGTTCGTTTAGTTAAATGAACGAACATGAACAATGATCTCGTTCGTTCATTTACGTTCGTGAACGTTCGTTCATTTACGTTCGTTAATGTTCGTTCATTTATGTTCGTTTACGTTCGTTTATGTTCGTTCATTTATGTTCGTTTACGTTCGTTTATGTTCGTTTATATTTGTTTATATATATAAATATATTTATATGTATTATGACATTAATTTGTCAAAGCATTAATTAAATTACTTTTTTATACCTCTTAAGTATATCCATTTTTTTTATTTTGTTATGTTATTTTTTACGAACGAAATTATGAGTAACGGTGGTTGTTTTTTATTCATTTGTGTTCATTTATGTTCATTTATGTTCGTTCATTTACGTTCGTATATGTTCATTTGTGTTCGTTCGTTTACCGTTCGTTTATGTTCATTTATGTTCGTTCGTTTACGTTCGTTTAACTCTTAATGAACGAACATAAACGAACACGAACAAACATATTTTCTTAACGAACGAACATGAACAAAAAATTTTCGTTCGTTTACCGTTCGTGTTCGTTCGTTTGTTCGGTTAAGTTAAACGAACGAACATGAACAAGCCTTCGTTCGTGTTCGTTCGGTTCGTTTACAGCCCTAGTTGTGCCATTAGTTGGAAGGCACAATTACAATCTACAGTTGCACTTTCAACGACCGAAGCCGAATATATGGCTGTTACAAAAGGATTTAAGGAGGCGATTTGGTTGAAGGGTTTGTTCGATGAGCTTGATGAGTCGCGTAATGTCACGATGGTGTTTTGTGACAATCAAAGCGCGATATTTCTAACGAAAGATCAAATGTTTCATGACCGAACGAAGCACATTGATGTGCGTTACCACTTTGTGCAGGAAGTCATTGCTCGAGGTGATTTCAAAGTAAGGAAAATTGACACTAACGACAATCCCGCAGATGTGTTCACCAAATGTCTTCCGGTGGTCAAGTTTAGTTTGTGTTTAAACTTGGTCGGTCTTTCGAAGCACAATTGAGTCCGAAGGACTCGTGGTGGAGAAGGTATTGTTTCATTTTCCCGAGAAGTTATTTTGGTTTCCTATCATTTAATTGATGTTTGAAGGTCACTTGAGTTGGAGAATCGTTTTTCGATGGAGATGTGTTTTTATGTATTGGTTTTGGATGGACTTATGGAGTCAAGGTGGAGATTTGTTGAATTTTGTCTCCAAAGTCAATCAAGATGGAATACAAAACAGTGCCCAAAGTACCTTTGATGATAGTTTGAGATAAGCTCAACTCACTTGAAACCCACGTAACTCACTGTTTTGTATGCAAGAAAGAAAAGAAGTGCGCGTGACTTTGTGGTAATTTTCTTCTCAGACAAGCCACAGTAAAGCCTCGTCGAACATTGTGTATTTGGACGATTCATATCCTTTTTCCTTTGCATTCCACGTGAGTCTCACATTTTTCTCAAGTTAGTGGGACGGTGGTTTTATTTGTATCAAATATATGGTTTCCAAACCAGTTTTTATGTAATCTCTCTCCACTCTCTATGTCTCTTTCCCTCTAAAATTATTATAGAGATAGGGATTTATTTTAGACGCAGTTTTCGATTCGATTTCTCCATTGTAATTTCGTTCCAAGCATTGTACTTCATCATCGTGATAGTGAACTTCTCGATGGCCTCCTCCGCCCGTGGTTTTTCCCATTTTGGGTTTCCACGTAAATTCGATGTCGTTTTTTCTTCATTTATTTTCTGCACTTATTTACATACGTGTGTTGGTGTTTCGATTATTTGGGTTATTTGATCGTCGAAGTTTTCGGTAAATAATTCTCATTTCCGCTTGAATCAATACGGTTCTAATTTGGAGCATCGATTTTGGGTTGGTTATCGAAACTTTTCGGTTCGATTTTTACAACATGATGTATATGAAACTGATGTTGTGATCGTGTAACTCTTGGGTTAGCTGCGACAATGGACGTTACGATAGTTAAATTGTTCACGCAATCACACTCTTCACCTCTACTAGCGAACAACCTTCAATTTCGAACAACCCATAAACAACATCACTGGAATTTGCACAAATGGAGTGAAAATGGATTGAATCAGATCGTAACAAATGGATCTGTGCAAATGGATTTAATCTGATTGCCACAAATGAGATTGTAACATATGAACTTGTGCAAATGGATTAATTAAGATTGTATGAAATGGAGTGAAATAATGGATTGAGCCAAGATTGTAACAAATGCAGTGAAAATGGATTGCATCAGATTGTAACAAATGAACCTGTGCAAATGGATTGAATGAGAATGTAAGAAATGAAGTGAAAATGGATTACATCATAGTGTAACAACTGCAGTGAAAATGGATTGAATCTGATTGTAACAAATGGACTGTGCAAAAAATTGAATCAAATATTGTAACGAATTGAGAGTGAAAATGGATTGCATCAAATTGCAACAAATGAAGTGAATATGGATTGAATCAGATTGTAACGAACGGGTTGATAAATGGATTGTTGCATCAGATCGTAACATATGGACTTGTGCAAATGGATTGAATCAGATTGTAACATAGGAACCGGTGCAAACTTGTTATTTTCTACATCATCATTTGAATCAAGTGTATGGTAAAAATTATATTTGATTATCGAAAGAAACATAAATCTCTGTTAATTTTTGTATCGAATTGTCAATGATTTCAATCAAATAACATAAATATATCGAACAAAAAATTTCAATATCATTGTAAAATATTTAAATCTACTTTTTGCATTTATTTATAGTTTTAAGAATTTGACACCACTGAGGTTGTTATATATTATTCCAAGTACACATTGGCTGTGGATTTGTTGGTTGGTAACATCAAAATAATTTACTTTTTGTTAAATTGGAGCATTTTTGAACGTTTTCATTCAGGACACCAAAAAAACCTTAGACCAGTCCTGTGTTCGATCTGTGTAACAACACTTCATTTGAACATCCTAGTAATGAGATAAGTGGCCTTTTATGCATACAAATTGAAATGAACGTTTTTTTCCAGGTTGACTCCATATGAACCAACCTTTCTTTACCCTTACATGAATGATCTTTCAAATTCCATGTTTTTGTGGCTCAAGAAGACAAGTTTTTACATCAAATCTTTGAGCTTCATAACATGTTCCTCGAATATGAATATGGACCAACTTAGAAACCGAAAAACCAAACATATTTACATTCATCTCTCAAATCAAAGATCAACCATTTAAATAACATGTTCAAGTCCTGTAAACATCAAAAATTGAAAGAAAATCTATACAAGACTACTAAAACATGGAACTACCGATATGGTGGTGAATCTTTACAAGAACATGTCGCTCCTTTACACAATGTTCACTTTACACAATGTTCACTTGATTCTCTTTCACACGTACACACAATCTCCATTCATGTTACGTACACGTCTTAATCTCCAACATGTAGAGGCTCCCACGATACTTCACTTCCTACCTTAGACTCTTGTTGCAAGCAGCCATGAAATAGGATCTCTTCGTATCAAAGTTTAACTTTGCATCTCGTCCCTGTAATAGTAGAAAAGCTATAAGAAACCATTGAATTCAAAGTTCAGTTCCTGGTGAGTACAAATTTGTAACACTGGCTACTTCCACCTCAGCTAAGCCATAGAACTCCTTCAATAGGACGCTTCATTCCACATCCAGGTGGCGAGGGACCAATACCGGTCAACACCCCTGGTACATTTTTATTAAGATAAAATAATATTTACAACCTAAGGTATGTTTTGATTAGCCACCGTCAAACAAGAAAACTCATTGTTCAAGTGTATGTTTGTGTGTGTTACAAGTTTATGTCTTATCCATGCACATACAAGTTTCGTGTGTGTATTATAGCCTTATGTGTTTACATATGAGTTATGTATGTTTATAGGTGTATCTTTGTGCATGTTTTGTGTGTTTAAAGGTGTTTGTTTGTGTGTGTGCAAGTATATGTACAACATCTAGGTTTTGTGTGATATAGGTGTATGCTTATGTGTGTAAAAGAGGTGGTTACGATAGGGATTGTGAGACAAAGGGAGTCACAAAGAGAGAGAGAGAGAGAGAAACAAAGAAGCAGAGGTGGAACACAGTGGTAACAATTGGGGGCCAAGGCCCTGCGCTTTTTCTCACATGAAGCAGCGGGTATCAGGTCTCCAAAGGTAATTTTTTTTAATTGGCCCCCCCACTCCAGCTCCAGCAGTCGAATTGAGTTTGAGTCCAGTTAATCCATGTGTATTGAGTTTCTCTTCACAACGTCAATACTTAAGTGTAAGCATCCATCCTCCATTAACAAGATCTAGAGAGAGAAACATAAAGTAAACATAACTATGGAGTTTTGCCGGAAAGCCAAGGGAGTCGGTGGTGGTGCCTGGTGGAGGGGAAGAAATTGACGGTGGGTATGGTGGTGATTAAAGAAGGGGATAGTGGCTATTGTGTGGGCCATTTAGGTTACTTTCTACTTTTTAAATTTAAAGAGAGATAGAATAGAGTTTGTTAAAAATATATGAGATGTTTTAAATATATATATATATATATATATATATATATAGATAAATATATAAGAGATTAAGGGGGTGTTTCAGATTGCGTATTTAAAACAACTTATACTTATTTTGAAAAATGTTTATCAACTTATGCGGTGTCAAATACGAGTTTTTAAAAAATGTTTAGATTAGTTTATTGTTGTATCAAAACGTAATAAGCTAATAAGTTGTTATTTAAAGGAGTTTAGGATTGCTTATACATATAAAAACTAAAAAAGTCATAATCATTTTTCAAATAAGTTGATAAGTTAAAATTAAATGACTTAACAAAAACTCATTTTCAGCGATTTGACACCACTATAAGCCTTTTTAATTTTTCTCCATCCAAACACTAGAAAATGCTTATCTCGGATGTCACACCGCAATAAGATAAAAAACACTTCAAATAAGCAATCCCAAACACCCCCTAAGTCCGGGCATGGACAGACCTACAGTGGTACCAATGATGACACGTGCCACCGTATTGTTTCTCCGCCGTTTAGTAAAAAAATTTAGGCTTGTGAAAGGTGCAATCGTATCGTTTTAGAAGGTGAACTGTATTATTTAGAAGTGCAACTGTATCTTATATGAGCCAAAAACAAAAAAAAGCTAATGAAATCAACCAAAAATACAGAATAAAAAAGCTCTTGAATAAAAAACGTTTGAAAATTATGGTGCCGCTATATGAAGAAGTTCCTTGATCCGTCCCTAAGTCCGGCCCCTGCTGTTAAAAGGTTTGTGTTCCGCCTTTGCAAAGAAGGGGTGGTGTCACGAAGAGGAAGTCAATGACAATGGAAATTGGCGTTTATTTTTTGCCTTTTTAGTGTTTATATATATATATATATATAGAGAGAGAGAGAGAGAGAGATGCGTTCATACGAAAACAACATCTATTTAAGAAAAACATGAGAACAACCGAGTACATACAAAATAATATATGATTCATGTACAAAATGATTCTCGCGACTTTGCGCGTGACCTTAGGTTGCACCGACATCTCCTGCGTTCGATTTTTCAGGTTAATGTAAAATATTATATGATTTTGTACATGATCTACAAAATAGTTAGTGTTCTCGTTTGAGCCTTCTTTGATATATATATATATATATATATATATATATATATATATATATATATATTCAAGTTCATACGAGAACAATAACAAAATAAAAAAACGGTCAGATCACATGTGATGTAGCGACCTGAGGTCGCGATCGCAGACCACGTCGCTCGCACACCCTTGCGTTGACCTTTAGTGTAAAATCATATGTGATTTTGTACGTAATTTTTCTGTTTTCTAATTATCTTATTTGTTATTGTCATTGTTCGAACCTACCCCCCCCCCCCCTTATCTATATATAAAGAGAGGGGACTAACCAAATGCAAACAATGGAAATGTTACAAACAATTAAAACGAATCAATTAAGATATTTATAGAAATTATGAAGATTCATTTATTATGATTTAAATATTTGTGGATGATGATTAGAATTCATCAATTATGATCAATGTTTTATATTAAGAAACAATCGATGTATTTATGAAAGCAGATATTTGTTAGAGTAAATGGACGATGGAGATTGGTTAGTAGGGTTTGTAAAATTTCCATTGTTTGTATTTGAACTTTCTTCTCTCTCTCTCTCTCTCTCTCTATATATATATATATAGAGAGAGAGAGAGAGAGAGAAGAAAGTTCAAATGAAAACTCAATTTTCATTGTGCACGTGAGGACAAATCTCAATCACTCCATCTGTATTGATCCAACAACTCATATTAAATAAAGTTTTTAATTTTAAGATACTTAGGGGTAAAAATGGAAGATAATTTAAACTCATGCCTACCACATTTGACTTTTTATTTTCTTTTTTAATTAAAAACATTTACCCACTTAAAGTTTAAAATAATTTATCTTAAAAATTACTAATATTTTAATCAAACAAATTACATAAAAAAACGAGAATTCTGTGCTCTTCGATATGACATCCATTTGGAGATAGTTTTTTTTCTTTTTGTTTTAACCGTTTTTTACGTGAAATGTTATATATGTGTTATATTCATTATGAATATTTATGTACGTTCAAGTTTATACAATACCTCGACACCGTAAGTATGTAACTCGACAATACCTTCTTCAACACGTCCTTCAACGTCGTAAGGCATTGCGTTCTTCAGCACTGTAACCCAACACCAATCGAGACGAATCGAGAACCTATCGAGTAATTTAGTTGTGAACCGGGGAACAAAAGAGAGCGCATCACGTCTCCACACCTTCACGGGTCATTCATGTATTATTCATCATAATTAATGTATCATCCATGATGAATAATACAACATTCAGGGTGAATAATACACGATTCATGAATTCGTGTATTATTCATCCTGAATGTTGTGTAATTCATCATGAATGTTGTGTAATTCATCATGAATGTTGTGTAATTCATCATGAATATTGTATTATTCATCATGAATAATGAATGAATGTTCACATTTGTTATTCATACTGAATGTGGGACATCCGGGGATGCGCATATATAGTCATAATGAATTAAACCAAATTTCGTTTGTGAATTAAGAAACAATAGAGAGTGCGTTATGTGTCTACACCTTCACGCATCATTCATATATTATTGATCATGAATAATTTATCATTCATGATGAATAATACAACATTCAGGGTGAATAATACACGATTCATGATGAATAATACATGAATCATGAATTCGTTTATTATTCATCCTGAATGTTGTATTATTGATCATGAATGTATTATTTATCATGAATAGTGAATGAACGTTCATCTTTGTTATTCATACTGAATGTGGATACCCGGGGACGTGCATACATATTCGTAATGAATATAACACATATGTAAGTTATTATATGCCCACGACACGTGTCACACAGAGAGATACTGTTGAGGAGTATGTAAACCTATTGGGTCGCACACAAATAATGCGTTTGTTTCCATCTTTAGAAGCCCGGATTAAATCAAGTTGATTAAGAAAATAATTATTTTTGAAGAATAATTAAGAAAATCATAATTACAGGGTGAAAACGTAATTATGTTAATTACATGGTGTTATCTGTAAATATATATATATATATATAATTATATTTAAAGTTTAAAAGATAATTATATATATATATATATGTATATCTATTTGAATTTGAATATTACAGATAAATATTAAACCTTATTTGAATTATAGTCTAACTATAATTCTTCTGGTATAAATAGGGTGTTGGGTTAAACCTTTTTCTTAATGATTTGAAATTAGAATTAGTCTTTCAGTTAAATATAGAAAAGAAACCTTTTTCTTTTCTGTAAAACACATATAGATCTAGGGTTCTTGAGCTAGCACGCGATGGAGACGAGAAACGTGTTCGCGTGTGGAATACCGATAGAGGAAACCTGCTTTGGTTTCCTTGTGCTCCGTTTTAATCCTGATTGATCTATTATAAGGTACATATTCTAAACACCCTATGGTGTGG
The DNA here is from genome assembly GCA_023525745.1 of Arctium lappa. Lineage (NCBI taxonomy): Eukaryota > Viridiplantae > Streptophyta > Magnoliopsida > Asterales > Asteraceae > Arctium > Arctium lappa. Next base: position 153,870,463 of record CM042047.1, on the reverse strand, counting down.
TTTATTTTAATTAAATGCATCGTTGGATCCGATTGGGTTTTATGTTTGTTCAGAAAAGTTTTCTGTAATAGTATAACCAAAATTATTAATTTTTCCGCTACGTTTAATTCTTACAAATTGCATTAAAACCCAACAATGGTATCAGAGCCACTTTGAGCATTTAATTAATATGGGAACAAATTTTATGTGGCAATTATAATTAAAAAAAATTGACCCTAAAATCTATTTTGACCTAAAGGGTTTTAAAACCCTTATAAGTCACCTTCTCAAACAATTTAATCGGGCCGAAGTTAGTTTTGTTTAAACCATGGTCGAACAGACCCCACACCATGGTTTGGGGTTTTGTTGAGTGGTTGCACCACTCGGTGCTATTGTTCTTGACCACAATTGGGTTTTGGCCCGACCGTGGTGTTGTAGATGTTATCTCCACTATTTGTTGCCCTTGTCGGCCATCCGGTGGTCGTCCCTCAACCACTTCTTACAAATTTAGAATTATGTAAATACTATCGTTTGTTTTTCCTTCACCGGCGTCAACCACCGTGATGGTGGTTCGGTTGTTGGGCATGTGCCCTAAGCGGTTGATTCAGAAGTCGGGCCTAAGATCTTAATCTATTGTTTTATTTTGGGATTTAGGCTCGGGCAAGTAGGCCCAAGTATTATTTTGGGATGTTTCCTAAACAGTCTGTGTTCGGGTTGTTACCCTTGCTTTTCGTTTTAGGCTTAAGTCCCAAAAGGTTTCGGGTCATGATTTGTTAACCTACAATTAAATTAGATTAATAATTATAATTTTGCCATATGAATGTTTGTTCCATCAATCGGCCTTTCATTATGTTAGTTATTTCGGCCGAATGTTTTATTTTATGTTTAAAATAATAATTGTGTAATATATGGTTTGCTCCAAAGACCCATGGTTGTGATTGATTTATTTTTATTTTGGAAAATTAAAATGTATCATTTTTCTTCTTATTTTGATTTATTTTTAAAAACAAAACAATAATTACTAACCCTTTTATCTTCTTGCATTTATAATTTCAATTTAGTTTTCTTATAAATGGTTCAATAGAAGTTTTCAGACACATTTATCTTTTTTCTTCTTATTTTTATTTATTTCTTTCTTAAGTCAACTAAACCTATTATTTTATTATATTTTCAATTTCACTTTATTTTTCTTATAAATGAATTTAGAATTCACAAATATAAAAAACTATACATATTTTCAACTTATATGATAAAACACATTTTGAATTATTTTGGTCATTATTGTTTAATCTATAAAACATTTATATTTTTTATAAACACTTTAATTATTTGTGATGTTATAATGAATATAATTAAATCGGTAGATGTACCGTCATCTTTTAATTTCAAAAAGAAAAGAAAAACTTCATGTAATGTTCGTTTTAGATCATTTCTACTAATAAGATTCTAATGATTTTTTTACAAATAATTTGTATATAGTTTGTTGATTATCATATTTAACAATTAATATGTATTATATGGACAATCTACATATTACTACCAGAGTTACTCATACAACCGTGCAACGCACGGTTCAGACACTAGTTATACGTAATATGATTTACATGATAGTGATTACACATATTATTATTATTATTTACATAACACCAATATTGCATATTATTTATAAAAAAAACGTTAATAGTAAATAGTTAAAATTCTTAAAGGAAAAAACTTATTATAATCTATCAATATATAGATGAAATACTTATGACAATTGAATTAAATAACAATTATGATTTACTATCAATTTATTATTTATTTACCTTATAACTGTATTACGATTTTTCACTATATAAAGATTGTAGAAAATTAACATTATATGTGACTTACTTTATGTTTCGCCACATTATATGGAATCGGGTCTCACTCGTCACCGAAAGGTGTTCTTTTGGGTATTGAGTTTTAGTATCCATGTATTCGGTGACGTTTTATATGTAAGGATTTTTATCCTGATTTATGGGTTGAGTATTATGCCCCACCCATGTCCTGGTTGTTTCGGGATATAAAGTTTTATCTGGGTTTTCATAAATTGGGAGCTCGATTTCTATTTACGTTTTGAGTACGCTTTTGGATTGCATCATTTCATGAAAGAAAGTTTTGTATGGAGCGTTTATCTTTAAAAATGCGTATTATTGGAAGTGAGTCGTTTTCATATTTAAAGAAAAACGTCTTGGAAGATTATAATTTGAGTTGCATTCATTCATTTTGTGACATATTTATTCATATTGAAAACTCTTAAACTCTAGGCGTTAGCCTAACATTTTTATTTGTCGGCATGTGCAACAGGTTCAGTTGGAAATAGTTCTAGGGACACTATGAAGAGATGAGTGCTAGTGTGAGTTTGAGTTTGAGAAGTGAATAGTTTGGTGAATTCTTCCGCATTTGTTTTGGGAAGAGCGACTTGTACTATTTGGGTTAAGTAACACCCGACTTCGGTTTAGTTCTTGTGTAAGACTGGAGTTTATAATTGTTGAGGTTAATTATAGAATTTTAAATTTGAGGTATATTGAGTTTTGATTTGCAGAGGAAGTTTCGTCCTTTACTTGATGAAATATTGAAGTTTTTAATTAGTTGCTCTTACCAAATTTGAGAGTGTTACAATAACTACGTACGTTATAAAAGTTTGGATTTGTATAATGTGGGAATGTCTAAACACGAAGAAAGGGGGAGAATCGATTGGTTTAGACATTATTCTAATCGATTAGTATAGACATTGTTAGTGAGTGATGTGTGTATACCATGTTACATCATTGGTGAGCTACTTAATAATTTTGTATTCTTGTGTGCCAGAGATCAATATGGCAGATATGACCAGTTCCATGTAATATATTGTAATATCGTGTTTCATAAACATAACAACTTGTAATGTATTGTAGTACCGTGTGCAAAATTATTTTAAAACCTAGTGTTGTTTAATTGGTGAAACAACATTGACTTATACTGAACGCTTGTTTACTCTCCCTATTCCCCATTTTCTTATTGATCTTAAAACCTGTCATATTTTTGTCTTCTTGATTTCATGGAGACACATATTTATCTGTAAATAAAATCCAATGAACAAAACTAATCACATCCAACAACTAATAGTTTGTACTGCTCTTTGTATTACAAAACATTGTGATAATACTTGAAAACTTGTTATTTTCTACATCATCATTTGAATCAAGTTTACGGTAAAAATTATATTTGATTATCATAAGAAACATAAATCTCTGTTTATTTTTGTATCGAATTGTCAATGATTTCAATCAAATAACTTAAATATATCGAACAAAAATTTTCAATATCATTGTTAAATATTTAAATCTTATTATTCTGGGGATCCAAATTATTTTTGAATGTGACATGAATTTATTATGAATTGCCTCTTTTAAACGTTGTTTGAGAATTGCTTCAAAGAACAACTACTTGAACACACCAACCTACTTTACAAGTAATCAATATCGATTGTTGTTGTTTTAGCATGTGTTAGGTTCTACTATGTGCTAAATGTATTTTGCCTTTTGATTTATTTTAAAAGTTATGTTAACAATATGGATGCTACGTTTTGCATTTATTTATAGTTTTAAGAATTAGAAACCACTGAGGTTGTTATATATTATTCCAAGTACACATCGGGTGCGGATTTGTTGGTTGGTAACATCAAATAATTTACTTCTTGTTAAATTGGGGTATTTTTGAACGTTTTCATTCAGGACACCAAACCTTAGGACCAATCTTGTGCTCCACGTGTGAAACAACACTTCATTTGAAGATCGTAGTAATGACCGGATGAGTGACCTTTTATGCATACAAATTGAAATGAACTTTTTTTTCCAGGTTGACTCCATATGAACCAACCTTTCTTTACCCTTACATGTACATGAATGATCTTTCAAATTCTATGTTTTTGTGGCTCAAGAAGACAAGTTTTTACATCAACTCTTCGGGCTTCGTAACATGTTCCTAGAATCAGGGTCATGCCTGGGGGAGGGCGGGTCGGGTGAACTCCTACGGCCCACAAGAAATAGGGCCCAATTTTATACTATTGCCTATTGTTTTTCTAAGGTTTTTTTATATCTATATCAAAGTCTAAAACTACTTACCTAGAAAATATTGATATATTATCAATCGACCATCATTCATCTCCCACCGTCTTTTTTAATTATTCCATCCGCATGAATTCTATATTTGTATTAGAATATAATAGATTTTTTGTTAATAACTAAGAGAGCACGACCCACATTTTGAAAAGAATTACCAATCATATGAGACAGTTCTAACTTATTTTTTTAACAACGAGAAAGGGAGAACTATATTAAACAAAGAAATGACCCAGCGAGAGCCTAGGACACCAGGAAAACCAGATTTTACAAGATACTCACACACACATCTCTGGATTACTACACCAAGAATCCCAGAATCCCAGCTTAAAGTCTTCCCCGAATTTAGATCTAGAACAAAGCCATTGGAACGAACAAAGTTAGATGTTTTTAACAATAAGACTACTCTTCAGCCCTTTCTTTGAGTGCAACAGGGAGTCGCGATTTCTCCAGATCACCCAAACGTACGCTATAACCATTACCTCCAGCACCTTCGCCTTTTGTTTGTTCACAATTCGCGAGCCAAACTCAACCAACAACTCCTCAATCGTGCTAATATCAAAAGGCAGATCCCTCCACCAGTTGACTAATAGGGCACGAACCTCCTTGCTCGTCAAGCAATTCAGGAACATATGTTGTTCGGTTTCGACAGCAGAGTTACACACATGACACAAGTCTGAACTGAAGCTAACTCCTCTCCAAATAAGATTATAGACGTGGGAAACGGTTCAACCTATATATATAACCTTGTTTTTTAAACATTATTGATTATTTATTACCTAATATTGAGTGCATTAATCTTAATTACTCTCATATCTCTAAAACAATAATAAAATCTTAAGCTATAACCAACATGGGTTTTGATTATAAGATTGATGATTCCGAAAAAGTTTGTTTCAACCCTAAAATTTTAAAACGGTGATGAAAAAAATCAACCTAAGATTAGATGAAACCCCAACTAACTTATTGATTTACATAGAGTGTTACTCCGAATAGTTACCATTTTGACCCAAAATTATGTCATTTTACATATTAAATGTACATCATAAGAATATTTTTGACGGTGGAACAGATTAACGATGCAATGTAAAATCGATATGACAGATAATATTGATTTAGCGATAATTATTGATTGATTTTACGTCTAAAAATACTTGGAAAAGCGATTTTATATGAATTATTAGTATTTCTTGAATTCAATTTTATTTCTTATTGTAAAAACAATATATCAAAGATTTTCTTTTTCGTAATTATTGAGGGGCCTTTTCGCACATCTCGCCCAGAGCCTATAAAAAATGTCAGGAGCCTGCCTGAATATGAATATGGACCAACTTAGAAACCGAAAAACCAAACATATTTACATTCATCTCTCAAATCAAAGATCAACCATTAAATAACATGTTCAAGTCCTGTAAACAACAAAAATTGAAAGAAAATCTATACAAGACTACTAAAACATGGAACTACCGATATGGTGGTGAATCTTTACAAGAACATGTCGCTCCTTTACACAATGTTCACTTGATTCTCTATCAAACGTACACACAATCTCCATTCATGTTAAGTACACGTCTTAATCTCCAACAAGTGGAGGCTCCCACAATTCTTCACTTCTACCTTAGAGACTCTTGTTGCAAGCAACCATGATATAAGATCTCTTTGTATCAACGTTTACCTTTGCATCTGCATCTCTTCCCTGTAAAAGTAGAAAATTATTATAAAAAATCTAAAATGGGGTTTGTTTAAAGAAAAACTATAAGAAACCATTGAATTCAAAGCAGAGTAATGAAGTAAATAGAGCATTATTACTCATTTACTTGAATTCACCTCAAGAAGCTCCGTATATCTTTGTACGAATATTTAATTATAAGTTTTTCTACTTGATCGCTATATATCTAATAACACAACATTAATCTATTACTACTAATTTATTATAACTATTATTACTCATTTACTTGTTCAAAGCGTTGCGTTAATTTATTACTTAAAAAATGATTCATAAATGAACACATGAAGCAATGTCTATCATGTGTACGGTATGAAAAAAGCACAAGTGTCTTTAGTCATCCTTGATAGGAGCTCTTGGAGTTGGAGATATAAGACTAGGGTAGTAGAATGAGTGTGTATATATGATGTTTCTTGGTTTTCTATGACTAGAAACTTCACATAAGATTGCAAATGTCAAGCATCACAATTATGCCCCAAAGGTCTTTCTACTACTTCTTCTTTTTTTTGAAACGTGTCCTAGGCTATGCCTAGATTAATCTCTTGGCAAATTATGACCGTGAGACATCAGCCCGATTAAACCTCAGTGGCCATAATTGTTATGTACGCCTGGATTCGAACCCTGGGCAGATGGGATATTCCACCACATCCACCCTTGTGGTTAATTCTACTACTTATTTTTGTGTGTGTGTGTATATATATATTATTGGGGGTTATTAACTTGGATGCTTAAAATCACATGACAAGAAACATAAATATAATATCCAACAAGATATCATCCTCTATATACCTCCCATTTAACTTAAAATCTAAGATTAACTACAAGGAATTATGGCAGACTTTTTCCTATCTTTTGAACCAACTTCTTTCGGAATATGGCACGGAAAAGCTTCTCATGTTCTGATACATCAAACTCTTAAAACATCACTTGTTAACAAATAGCATAAAAGAAATACAAGCATCCGCAAAATGTTTGTATTAATTGTTTATAGAGGCGATATGTGCACAGCCAAACAAATGGTTTTATGCGTAGTACTTATGCGATGTATTCCACCAGTTGACTGAAGACTTGATTATTGGTATATCGATCGGTCCAGCACGGATTGAAATAGGAGCCTGTTCGAATCATATAACATAGAATTAATGTTAGTTAGAGAGATGAGAACCAAACTGAAAGAGAAATACCTTGGGGCTCTCCATGCATGTCTTTGAAATTCTTCCCACCCGGAACATCTTTGCTCGTAGCTTTAAGTTAGATCTTCAAGCTGCAGCTTCTATAGGACGCTTCATTCCACATCCAGGTGGCGAGGGACCAATACCGGTCAACACCCCTGGTACATTTTTATTAAGATAAAATAATATTTACAACCTAAGGTGATTCCCATCAACAAGCATGTCCACTCAACCATCAAGACAAGCCCTAGATGGAGTGTACTACTATACAAACCAAAAGTGAACAATCCTTGGTTAGAAGAATACCTTTCCAACAAACATAATATTGCAATTAATGCATCAACAGTTAATAACAAGACATTTTAGGAAGATATTTCTATTAACATTGAATTGACGATGCTTTTGGAACCATTAGCCAATGATATGATGCTTGCATTTGAAACCAACCATGGAGTTGAGCTGTGATGATTTTGCAACTGATGGATGAATATTACACTTTGCATGCTGATTTTGGAACTGATGTATATGAAACTGATGTTGTGATCGTGTAACTCTTGGGTTAGCTGCGACAATGGACGTTACGATAGTTAAATTGTTCACGCAATCACACTCTTCACCTCTACCAGCGAACAACCTTCAACTTCGATCAACCCATTAACAACATCACTGGAATTTGCACAAATGGAGTGAAAATGGATTGAATCATATCGTACCAAATGGATCTGTGCAAATGGATTGAATCTGATTGCCACAAATGACTAATGAGATTGTAACATATGAACTTGTGCAAATGGATTGATTAAGATTGTATGAAAGGGAGTGAAATAATGGATCGAGCCAAGATTGTAACAAATGCAGTGAAAATGGATTGCATCAGATTGTAACAAATGAACCTGTGCAAATGGATTGAATGAGATTGTAAGAAATGAAGTGAAAATGGATTACATCATAGTGTAACAACTGCAGTGAAAATGGATTGAATCTGATTGTAACAAATGGACATGTGCAAAAAATTGAATCAAATATTGTAACGAATTGAGAGTGAAAATGGATTGCATCAAATTGCAACAAATGAAGTGAATATGGATTGAATCAGATTGTAACGAATGGGTTGATAAATGGATTGCATCAGATCGTAACATATGGACCTGTGCAAATGGATTGAATCAGATTGTAACATACGAACCGGTGCAAATGGATTGAATAAGATTGTAAGACATGGAGTGAAAATAATGCATGGAATCGGATTCTAACAAATGAACCTGTGCAAATGGATTGAACGAGTTTAATGTACCAAATGGACAGAAAATGGATCGGAACAAATGGACGTTGTGCAAGATAACACATGGAGGAATTTCACCGACTAATGCATATTGTAGCACACAACCATAGATATGATGCTCGCATGTCTGATCTCTGCGATTGATGTTGTTGTGGAATTCTCGTGTTTAAAGAATGCCTCAAACGAAAAAAGGAAGAAAAACGCATGCAGAGAAGAGCCACACACCCACATGATGGAGGGAGAGTCGGGCAAACCCCGTACCATCTCCCTCCATCAACCAACCAAAAACGATTGTTTTTTATTACGTATGAGTTATGACCTGCCAAATCCCGAATTGGCAGGCCACGATACAAAAGAAATTCAGTACCCGCAGTCTCGCCTGATCATCTATACATGAACACTTATCAATCCATCGCCAATAGAAATCCTAAACATCAATTAATGTTCTATCAAACACCTATTAATTCTTCAATCAATCATTGTAATGCCCAGATCGATGGGTTGATCGAAACACCTGGCATTGAAGATATATGCACACAAAAAAGGATTAAATCAGATTGTAACAATCAACAAGAATTCAAAACTTGCGGTTGATACACAACTAATTGCTCACCTAGCCATATGACTGCGAACAGAAGCGTTCAAGAAGACAACCAAATTGATGGACCGACTGCAAACATAAAAGAACTTAAGTTACTGATTGACGTGGAGTAGAAAACGATTGGTAATAAGATCATGAAGGAGACATATGATTATTATCTAAACCTTCACAGAAACTTAACTGGTTCAACACAGCCGAATACAAACGGATATCAAGAAGACGTATAATCTTGTCCGTCCATCAAGAAGACTTACCACATCAGAAATTTCTTGTCTATCAAGAAGACGTGTAATCTTGTCTATCTGAGAAGGAATCTTGGCTCTGTGATAACCTCAAAAAAACTGAACTAAACATAATAAACCAATAAGATCGATGTCCACCAAGAAGACGCATAATTAACAAATCGTATACATCTGAGACGACTTACCAGATTCATAATGGAATCCAATATTTAAGAGCGATTCGTCTGAATCGGTGCCTAGATCATCGAAAAACACATCGAGGTACCATGCAAGGGCATTTCTCGTTCCAATCCTTCCATCTCTTTGTCGGAATGGTAAACCGCAAGACCGTATTCGCCACCGACCCCTAATTGCATCACGCGAAACTACTCGACCGTCCATTTGAACCATTTCATTATATATAAACACACGCGAAGCTAATCGATCTGTTACAATGAATCGATCTGTTACAATCAATTAGGGCATGCAAGAACAGGATTCGAGACACATGGATATCAAAACTAGAAGGGTGATGGAAACACTATCGTAAACATCGATTCACCTTCAGGAAATCGGTAAAAGAATCTGTCTCTAGTCTCCTTAGGTGATCAAAGAAAAACGAAGCAGGAGAGAGAGAGAGATTTATGAGGCGTAAGAACAAAATTATGTGATCAAGTGGGGATGTATTTATACTTGAAAAATACAGCAAACTACAATTTTGGTCCTTGTCGTTTACCCAAGACTGTAAATAAAGTCCCTATAATTGAATAAGTATTATAATAACCCTGTGGTTTTTTTTCTTGGAAAGTGGTCTACAATTATGATTTTGTTTCAACGCATTTTTAATCGACTGATTTTAGTTATTTGAATGTATTTCTATGGATAATCGAAGGACTGTTTTGACTGATTTTCGATGAAAACTACAAAAAACAATTTTTAATTATTTGAATATATTTCCCTTAAATGAGAGGTATTTTAATCCTTTTATTTGTTTTTTTAAGTAAACTTTAAAAATTTACAAAAAAAATAGTATATATTTTTTATATTAAATTAAAATCTAAAGATAATATATTATATTAAATAAACCCTTCGATTCCCACCCCCTCCCCTTTCTCTTTTTACGTTGCCCCCACCCCCTCTCATTTTCGTTTAGCACACAACCACTATCGGACTCTATGGTTATCACCATCTCAAGCCAACACACCATTATTTCAATATATTTCGACGGATTGTTTTGTTCGATTTTCGATGGAAACTAAAAAAGATAATTTTTAATTATTTGAATAAATATTTTGACGGAATATCGACCGAAAAATAAGAAAAATCTCTTACAAAACTAAAGATAAAACTCTAAAAATAATTTTATTGATCAATAACAAACTTCTAAACTTATTTCCTAATGAGAACAATCAATCCTATTAATAGTCTAAACTAAAATTAAGAGATACTACTAGAAAAATGGGCATCAGCGACGGAAATTAGCGAGAGAAAAAATCCCTTGCTAATTAGTGAGGGATTAGTGAGGGATTAGCGAGGGATTGACCACAAAACCAATCCCTCACTAATCCATCGCTAATTAGCGACGGATTAGTAAGGGATTGGTTTCGTGGTCAATCCCTCGCTAATCCCTCACTAATTTGCGACGGATTAGCGAGAGATTGACCACAAACTCAATCCGTCACTAATCCCTCGCTAATTAGTGAGGGATTAGCGAGAGATTGTGTTTGTGGTCAATCCATCGCTAATCCCTCACTATTTAGCGAGGGATTTGTGAGGATTTGACTACAAACTCATTCCGTCGCTAATCCCTCACTAATTAGCGAAGAATTATTGACAGATTGACCACAAACCAAATCCGTAGCCAATCCCTTACTAATTAGCGAGGGATTAGCGAGGGACACCTAGCATCCGTCGCTAATTAGTGAAGGATTAGCGACAGAATTTTTTATTTTTCTTATTTTCTCATATTTATGTGTTATATGTATGCATGTGTATGTGTATATGTTATATTTCTGTGGGTCTATGTTTTATGTGTGTGTGTATATATATATATATATATATACATGTGTTGTTTGTTAAACCGCGATGGATCTTAAGCCGTCATAAAGTGCTTTATTGGACTATAATGGATCTTAATGGGTTTTATCGGCCTTTAATGGGTTATATTGTGTTTTAAATTGTGTCATTAGGCCTTAATGGATATATCTGGCTTTAAAGGGTTATATTGGGTTTTAAAGGGTTTCATTGTTCCGTAATGAACCTATCGAGCTTTATGGAGTTCTACTAGCTTTAAAGGGTTTTATTGGACCTTAATGGATCTATTGGGGTTTAAAAGGTTCTATTGGGCTTTAAAAGGTTTCATTGGGCCTTAATGGATCTATCGGGCTTTAAGGGGTTCTATTGGTCTTTAAAGGGTTTCATTGGGCTTTAATGAATCTATCGGGCTTTAAGGATTGAGTTTTAATGGATCCACTTAGGCTTGATGGTTTGATTGAGCTTTAATGGATCCATTTGGACTTTAATAGATTCACATGGATCGGTTGGGTTTTAAGGGACCCAAAATTTTGATTTAGAAATATTTTTTATATATACATAAAATTTTGATTTTCCGCCAAAATTTCTCTTTTATTATTTTACTTTAAGGAATCTCAGATAAAGCCTTAAATTTACTAAAAAAAATGAAATTTAAAATTCTAACTAGTTTAATATTTGGTCAATATATATATACATACCTTAAAATAAAATTTTAATAAAACAATTTATTAAAATCTTAAAATTTATTAATAATACTATATTATAAAAGAGACATAAAAAACTCTTAATTACAACATTTTAAGCACAAAATACAACTAATTAAAACAATTACTTAATTTACAATTTCATAATGCTTTGGTACAACTTATAAAAGCTCAATTTTTGAATTCGTGTAACTAACTGCAGATAAGCACTTATTTTTATTTTCTAAAATATCTAAAATTTTTAACTATTAATATAACTAACCGATAAATATAAATGTTATTATATTTAAAATTATTGATAATATATTTTAATAAAAAATAAAACAGGTAGTTTATCTCATAGTGTTTATCCTATATTTAATATGTTTATTTGCAGTTAGTTATACAAATAAAAACATGGGACTTTAATAAGTTATAATTATGTTTTATTAACTTGTAATTTTGAATTTAAACTAATATTTTTATACTATATTATAAAGCATTTAAGGTAAACTCTTAAAAACTAATTTTTATGCATTAGGTACCACTTATTAATGCATATTACTTAAAATCCAAAAGTACAAATTGATTAAACATAAGTACAGCTTATAAAAGTTCAATGTTTGAATTTGTGTAACTAATAAACACTTATTTTTATTTTCTAAAATATCTAAAATTTTAACTGTTGATATAACTAACCGATAAATATAATAAAACGAGGTGGGATTAATGCCCGCGCGTTGCTGCGGATGGAAAGAAATATTAAGACCATAAATTTGAGCATCACCAATTATGAGAACAAAACATTTTGTGTCTGTTAGCAGTATGACTATAATTTATAAAATGCCCTATGAGGATGATGTGTGTGTATGATAGGAAGCGAAAATATATTGGCAAATGGTACATTACATCATTAAACTTAAAAAAAGTTACATTGTTATTAAACCTAAATTAAATTATAATAAAAATATGAATTAAACAAATTTTACATCATTATTAAACATAAAATAAATTATGATAAATTACTTTATTAATAAATAAAAATTGGTGCGTGAATCACCTACGACTATGTGCTTGGATTGATGGGGAAGGCGGAAGGTTTTGGGTTGGAGAAGACACAGTCATTGAGATGCGATGCATGTTAAGGGATCTTTATTTTATGCTTATATAATAAAAATAATTTTTATAATATAACTTTTATTTATTTAAATTAGAAAATGAAAAACTTATAAATGATCGAAATGTCATTTACTTAACGGTCAGGAGCTAACAACTTTTACTTTCGAGGACCAAAACGTTACGCAAATGCAAAATCGAAAATGTATTTTGGAATCAACAAATTATGGGGACTAAATCCAAGAGGAAAATAAAACTATAGGGATCAAATCTGTAACTCTACAAATATAGAAAAAAAAAGATAAAAGCTCAAGGACCAAATCTGTAACTTACTAAAAACCTGAAGAACCAAAAGTGTAACTTACTGTTCATGAACAGATAAATGTTATATAGTATAATTTGAGATAAAACACCTTATTTTTATTTTTTTATTGAGTATGTTATATTTTTAATTTTAAATATAAAATATCTTAAATATAGTTATCATTTAAATTAGAGTGAATTACATAAATGGTCCCTCATGAATGCCTGGATTTCACTTTTCGTCCCTTCAGTTCTGAAAGTACATTGGTAGTCCCTAAAAGCGAGATATGGTGCCCAAACTCATCCCTGGCACTAACGCCGTTAGTCTAGGCTCCGTTAGAGCAGCCATGTGCCCCTCACGTGAGGGGCATTTTGGTCTTTTTATCCTTTTCTTCTTCACCCACACCACCATCACCACCTGCCACCACCCACCGCCTCACTCTCTCTCACACACACACACACATATATATATATATACACACTCACACACACACACACACATATATATATATATATACACACACCACGGGTATATATATATACACACTCACACACACATATATATACATATATATACACACACTCACACACACACACACACATATATATATATACACACACAGTGAAGCCTCTTATATTGGTTCCTTTGTGATCATGAAGTGGGTCTACGTATAAGTTGATTTTGTTCGATTTAAATGCTTCTAATCTCCTCTTCTGTAAATAAGGAGTTCAGAACAGGTTTCATAATCGAATTTGGTTGAGAATCGAGCGAGATATCGTGTTCTGAACGTTCGTCGAAGCTTCGCCGGAAAAACGGGTTTCGCCGGATTTCGAGTTTAACCGTTGTTTTCGATGTTGTAGCTTCTGAGTATCGTTACTTTGTTTTTTCTCATCAGTTTGCAGGTGTTTACAGCTCCTATACGAGTGAAAAAAAGTCGCCGGAAAATTCGTAACTCGCCGGAATTCTTCACATCGAATTACAGCTTCATCTCGATAGCATGTTTCAAACTTTTTCGTGGGGATTGATTCTATTTTGTTCAAAGATCAAAAAGAAACAATTCTTTTGAAGAAACAGAAGGTTACAAGTAGTTTTCGAAAAAAATTCGGTTTTTCAAAATTTTCGGTTTCAAATATCGAGAGTTTGAGATTGTGTTTCGACTTCTAATTGATTGAGGGAGCTTAAGGGATCACAAAGGAAGAGTTTTGATCGAAAAAATCGAATTCATAATCGCTTTATCAGATTCACATGGCGGGCGGTGGCAGTGGGTGGTGATGGTGGTGTGGGTGAAGAAGAAAAGGGTAAAAAGACCAAAATGCCCCTCGCGTGAGGGGCACATGGGTGCTCTAACGGAGCTTAGACTAACGGCGTTAGCGCAAGGGACGAGTTTGGGCACCATATCTCGTTTTTAGGGACCACCAATGTACTTTCAGAACTGGAGGGACGAAAAGTGAAATCCAGACATTCATGAGGAACCATTTATGTAATTCACTCTTTAAATTAAACATTTTTTGACCCGTAACAAAATACTTTATTATTATTTTTTTATAAAAAACATAATTAAACTAAACTAAAATATATTTTTGTTTTAAATCTAGGTTTCTCAAAATCGTAAAATAAAATCAAAAAAGACTAACAAAAAGAATGAATAATGATCGAGGGTTCGAGTTCTAGATTTCAGAAACCCGCTGCATTGCGAGGGTACATTTCTAGTTTAAAGTAATATATCTATTATATAAAAAGTATGTTATTTTAAATTAAATTCTACATGTATTTTAAATTTTAATGATGTTATATTTATTTTACATATAAATTTTTTGTTTATTATTTAAAGTTATATATCTATTGATCTTTAATTAATTCTACTGGAACTCAACTTTTCAGCTGAACTCAACCCTACATAATAAAAGTAAATATGAGAATATATTAAATAATAATATTTTTTATGTAAAATAAAACATTTATGATGTAAACGTTATTATTTTAAATTAAAATTTAATAAAAATGAAATATTAGCGAGTTAATAAATGAATTTGTTTGTTTACAAAGAATTTATCTTTCCCTCACTTTTTTTTTTCATTTCCCTCCCTTGTTTTCTTCTAAATTTCATTTCCCTCTCTTTTAGACTTTTACCCCTTAAATTTCATTTCCCTTTTATAAATTTTTTCATTTCCCAAGTATCCCTACTCATCTGATCGACCCTGTTATCTTCATCTCACCGGAGCCTCTCGTCCTCCCCATCTCACCGAAGCCTCTCGTCCTCCCCATCTTACCGCCGCCCTCCTCTCTATCTATCTACACTGGTATGGTCTCCCCTCTCTATCTCATATGTATCTCTATTGTTGTTTTGATTCGGTTTTGGGTTTTCTTGACCTAAAATCGATTTTTTGCTCCTATTTGTGTGGGATTTTTTCTGGTTCTGAAATCGATACTGGGGGTGAGTTAGGGTTCAATTTTGTTTCCGTTATCTTTCTCTTGGTTTAAGTTTGGGTGGTTCTTCCTATTTTTGTGCGATTATAGGGCTTTGATGAACATTCATGTTTTTGTTTGATTTTAGGGCTTGATAAACATCAGTTAGTTAGTGAGTAATTATTCAAATATGGTTTGGTTTGGTCTCTATCTTGGAACTTATTGTAAGTTAATGAAGCAACTTTACTTTCTTAGCAGGTATGTTTTCTCTTCTTTTTCCCTTTCAAAATCGACATAGAGGTATGGTTCTCATTCTGATATTGAGTGCTTTGGGGTGTGGTTATTCAGAGTGGTTGGTTGAATTCATAATCATCAAGTTTTTTATAATCAGTTGTGGATGCTCATGCTTTGTTTGTGGTATTAATTTACTTGAAGTCGTTTTGATGTGTATTTTTTTGGTGATCTTGATCTCTGCTTGATGTGTATTGAATGTGGCACAAAAGATGGAACCAATGAACATATTTTCAACAAGATTTGTAGGTTTGGTTATTCTCAATTTATTGTTGTTTTTATTCGATTCACTTTGGTCAATGCCTTGTTGGGTGTTTCGACATTCTAAAAGAGAGTTGCATTTGATTCGTACAATATTTACACAATGTCAAGTTATTTATTATTCAAGTGTTCGATAATTTCTAAGTATCAAGTTAAATCATTTGACCAAATGGTTAAGGGTTCAAACTTTGCCAAAGACAATTATTTGATGCACATACATAAATCATCACGTGTTGATTATTTGGCATTGAATGAAGATTCTGGAAATGACTTGTGATCTAATGCTAGGTAGTATGACTAATATCATCCCATTTGCGGTAGTTTGTATTTGCAGATCTGATTTCTTATAATTGTTTTTATTTCATACTAGACATGAAAAATTAATGATAAAGCTGAGATTTCAGATTATGAAAGAGATGCAACCCTTTTTGACAGAGTTTGGAGATTCTGGATGATTTATTGTTATCAACCGGCGGCCAACTCCTCGACAGTCGACATCAGCCCTTGAGACGGCAGTCGACAACAACCACAACTCCTCGACAGTCGATGGCATCGATTCTCTTCTTCAGTCCACAACTCCTTCGCAGTCGGCATCGATTCACTTCTTCAGCCCTCGATTGAGTCGATTGACAACTTCAGCCCTCGATTCACGACTTCACAACTTCAACCCATCCTTGATTGAGTCCGATTGAGTCGGCACCGAGTCCACAGTTCACAGGTGACAACTTGAGTACTTGACAGGCACCATGTTTTGTTCATGAATGTCAAACTTAATAATCCTGTTAGTTTTGTGTTTTGTTCCGAGTTTTGTGGATATTGGATTTTGTACTCATGTAGACATGTTACACATATTTGAGATTGTTTATGAACTTATGATTCCAAACTATTAAGTTTATTTAGAGTACTCTGTGGATAGTGGATTTAGAGTATGCCAAATTTCCAATTTTAGTCTATTCTTTGGATAGGAAACATACTTGAGATTGTTTATGAACTCATGTAGAAATTGTTCATGTTACACTCTAAATAAATACTTGACAAAACAAGAAACATGAGTGAGGGATGAGTTATTTACTTCATAACCGTTCGTGTAGGTACACAACTAGTGTGTGTGTGTATATATATATATATTTGATACAATAAACTGAAAAATGAATAAAAATTTAATTATTTTTTAAAAAAATTAAATTTTTTTAAAAATATAAAAATTAGTGACGGAAATCCATCGCTAAAAGTCCGTCGGTAAAATAATTCCGTCGGTAATGCATTCGTTAATCCCTCGCTGATAAGGGCCCCCGCTAATCCCTAGCTGATAAGGGCCCTCGCTAATCCGACGCTGATACTAATCCCTCGCTGATATAAGTCCCTCGCTAATCCGTCACTAATAATTGTTCGTCGCTAATCCGTCGCTGATGTCCGTCGCTAATCCCTCACTATTTAGCGAGGGATTTGTGAGGAATTGACTACAAACTCATTCCGTCGCTAATCCCTCACTAATTAGCGAGGGATTATTGACGGATTGACCACAAACCAAATCCGTCGCCAATCCTTATTAATTAGCGAGGGATTAGCGAGGGACACCTAGCATCCGTCACTAATCCGTCGTTAATTAGTGAAGGATTAGCGACATAATTTGAACCATTTCATTATATATAAACACACGCGATATAAGTCCCTCGCTAATCCGTCACTAATAATTGTTCGTCGCTAATCCGTCGCTGATGTCCGTCGCTAATCCGTCGCTGATAGCATCAGGTACGTGTATTTGAGCGATGGATCAGCGACGGATTCGAGCTTTAACGAGGGATTAGCGACCGATTTTTCTCTCGCTAATAAGGGTAATTTTTGTAGTGATAATTGTGGAAATAAGTCTATCCTAATTCTAAACCAACTAGAAAAACAAATAAAATATTAACTAAGGATAAATCCTAAAACTAAAAAGAAACTAAATAGTAATCCTAATCTAATTATAATGCAAATAAATAATAATTAAAACTAACAATATTTTTCTTAAGTTAATTAGGAAACAAAATAATTAAATAAACAGACAAAAGCAATCTGTGTAGGAATCAGGAGACATGTGCGACTTTGCACGTCGCGGGATAAGTCGCATAAATGACTCATGGTATGGCTTTTGATCCGACTATTTGGATTTCTTTCGAACTCGTTTTCTTCTTTTTCAAATATCAACGGAAAACCTTATTAACTCTTTAATTTTCCCACATCACAAAAGGAGCTGAAAGATTCTCTCTTTGCCACGCTTACTCATTTTCACCCACTCATCTTTTGATTAGCCACCGTCAAACAAGAAAACTTATTGTTCAAGTGTATGTTTGTGTGTGTTACAAGTTTATGTCTTATGCATGCACATACAAGTTTTTTGTGTGTATTATAGCCTTATGTGTTTACATATGAGTTATGTGTGTTTATAGGTGTATCTTTGTGCATGTTTTGTGTGTTTAAAGGTGTTTGTTTATGTGTGTGCAAGTATATGTACAACATCTTGGTTTTGTGTGATATAGGTGTATGCTTATGTGTGTAAAAGAGGTGGTTGCGATAGGGATTGTGAGACAAAGGGAGTCACAAAGAGAGAGAGAGAGAGAGAGAGAAAGAGAGAGAAACAAAGAAGGGGTGGTGTCACGAAGAGGAAGTCGATGACAATGGAAATTGGCGTTTCTTTTTTGCCTTTTTAGTGTTATATATATATATATATATATATATATAGAGAGAGAGAGAGAGAGAGAGATGCGTTCATACGAAAACAACATCTATTTAAGAAAAACATGAGAACAACCGAGTACATACAAAATCATATATGATTCATGTACAAAATGACTCTCGCGACTTTGCGCGTGACCTTAGGTTGCCACCGACATCTCATGCGTTCCATTTTTCAGGATAATGTAAAATATTATATGATTTTGTACATGATCTACAAAATAGTTAGCGTTCTCGTTTGAACCTTCTTTGATTATATATATATATATATATATATATATATATATATATATATATTCAAGTTCATACGAGAACAATAACAAAATAAAAAAAACGGTCAGATCACATGTGATGTAGCGACCTAAGGTCGCGGTCGTAGACCACGTCGCTCGCACACCCTTGCGTTGACCTTTATTGTAAAATCATATGTGATTTTGTACGCAATTTTTCCGTTTTCTAATTATCTTATTTGTTATTGTCATCGTTCGAACCCCCCCCCCCCCCCCTCTCTCTATCTATATATAAAGAGAGGGGACTAACCAAATGCAAACAATGGAAATGTTACAAACAATAAAAACGAATCAATTAAGATATTTATGGAAATTATGAAGATTCATTTATTATGGTTTAAATATTTGTGGATGATGATTAGAATTCATCAATTATGATCAATGTTTTATATTAAGAAACAATCGATGTATTTATGAAAGCAGATATTTGTTAGAGTAAATGGACGATGGAGATTGGTTAGTAGGGTTTGTAAAATTTCCATTGTTTGTATTTGAACTTTCTTCTCTCACTATCTCTCTCTCTCTCTATATATATATATATATATAGAGAGAGAGAGAAGAAAGTTCAAATGAAAACTCAATTTTCATTGTGCACGTGAGGACAAATCTTAGCAACTTCATCTGTATTGATCCAACAACTCATATTAAATAAAGTTTTTAATTTTAAGATACTTAGGGGTAAAAATGGAAGATAATTTAAACTCACGCCTACCACATTTGACTTTTTATTTTCTTTTTTATTTAAAAACATTACCCACTTAAAGTTTAAAATAATTTATCTTAAAAATTACTAATATTTTAATCAAACAAATTAAATAAAAAAACGAGAATTATGTGCTCTTCGATATGACATCCATTTGGATATAATTTTTTTTTCTTTTTGTTTTAACCGTTTTTTAAGTGAAATGCTATATATGTGTTATATTCATTATGAATATTTATGTACGTTCAAGTTTATATAATACCACGACACCGTAAGTATGTAACTTGACAATACCTTCTTCAACACGTCCTTCAACGTCGTAAGGCATTGCGTTCTTCAACACTGTAACCCAACACCAATCGAGACGAATCGAGTAATTTGGTTGTGAACCGGGGAACAAAAGAGAGCGCGTCACGTCTCCACACCTTCACGGGTCATTCATGTATTATTCATCATAATTAATGTATTATCCATGATGAATAATACAACATTCAGGGTGAATAATAGACGATTCATGAATTCGTGTATTATTCATCCTGAATGTTGTGTAATTCATCATGACTGTTGTGTAATTCATCATGACTGTTGTGTAATTCATCATGAATATTGTATTATTCATCATGAATATTGTATTATTCATCATGAATAATGAATGAATGTTCACATTTGTTATTCATACTGAATGTGGGACATCCGGGGATGCGCATATATATTCATAATGAATTAAACCAAATTTCGTTTGTGAATTAAGAAACAATAGAGAGTGCGTTATGTGTCTACACCTTCACGCATCATTCATATATTATTGATCATGAATAATTTATCATTCATGATGAATAATACAACATTCAGGGTGAATAATACACGATTCATGATGAATAATACATGAATCATGAATTCGTGTATTTGTCGGTCCAACAATACTACTTAACAAGTTCTAAGAAACAACAACACATTAACGATTACCAACCTGTATTGAATATAGAAACGATTACAAGGTTGAATGATTAAGCTTTGCTTTGTGTTCTCAATGTTTTATCTCTTTTACACCTTCTTGTGTGTGTTTGTGTGTGATGTATGATCTGATCATTTGAGAGTTGAGAGATACACTTAATCTAACTAGTGTGTTCAACACACTACTTAAACATAATATCTAGATATTAGATCTAGATATTATATCTAATAAAGTAAACTAGAAACTAACTTTAACAAACTAAGTTAACTAAGTTACCTATTACAATACTTATAACTTAGATATTAAATCTAAGTAAACTAAAACATATTACATTAAATTACATTGACATTTATTACAAATAGACATAGACTTTAATATTAAGAGTCGACGTTCCGGCTTTAGCTTCAGATTGCGATCTTCAGTTTGGATGATCTTGAATCCAATGAGACTGTGGTCTAACAATCTCCCCCTTTGGATCAAGATCATATAATAAAAAGATTTATCCAATTCAGTCTTCTTGTTCAGCTCAGAAGATGCAATCTCTTTTCTCTAGCTCTGAAATCAGCATGTCTTCAATCTACTTTCTTTAGAAGAATTCAGTCTTTGACGTGATTCTTGAAACATGTGATCTTTGCCATTTCTTGTGTAGTCATTCTCCCCCTTTTTGATGTTAAGTGCAACGACTTCATCAAAATATGTTGTAAGAAATGTCAATCTTGCGGTTAGAGCCCCTGATTCGTCAATTCATAAGAGATTCATCCAGATCTTTGCAAATCTAGACAAATTAGATATGTAACACCTGAAATCAACTAATGAATCAGTTATCATGTCTGTCAGTAACACGAAGTCACTGAGTGTATCGAATACACATTGGAAAGGAGCTGTTTTGATGTTGACTCCCCCAGGGCTTCCATTTAATCATCGAAACACCACAAAGGTAATTTCTATAAACGTTATGACAAAGAAACTAATTCCTTGTGTGTTCGTGCTTGTGTTTGAAAGAATTAAGCACTGATGATTGCTTATTTGGCTCAAAATTTGTGTAAACCACTGAGACAACAGTAAGTTAAACACAGACTCAATGTGCATGATTGAAGTGCGAAGGTGGGGCAGACTTCTTTCTTTTCAATATCTAGATTTTCCAAATGAAAATCAGATAGCAAATGTGTTGCATCCCCTTTGAAAATGTGAAACACTTTCTTGTTGAGAAGAAAATGAGTAGATGGTGAGGTTTGATCAAGAGTTGGCATGGGTTAGTTGCCTGTTTCAATAATGATCACCAAAGAATTGTGAATCACTAGAATTGTGGCTACCCGGCTCAGAAAAAGTTGGTGCAGAGTTGTGATATTCTTTTAACTCTGTTCTCACACGCTCTTTCTTTTAAACTTTTTGCTTTCTCTAATCATACTCATTTCTTTTCTATTTGCACACTCAATCACTAAGGATTAACTTATTGGGTAGAAATCACTGGTTAAGGTGATTCCATTGAAGTTGTGTTATTTCCTATCACAATGATTCCTTATTTTCCTAGATGCACGTGATGCTCAGATTGGTTTAACTATTTCAGTTAAAGCACAATATTGATCATGAAAACATTTAAAAAATACACTCCCAAAATATAAAATCTGTGGAAAAATCGGGAAGTGGTTTGAACATTAAAAACAATGTTTTCGATGATTGAAAGTTGTCCTTCTTTCAACCATATGTGAGATGAAGATATAGAATTATACCTTTACGTATGATCTCCCATCTCATGAAGCTAAGCTTTAAGTCATAGAAATATGAACTTGTAAGCTTCTCTCAAAAATTCTGCAAAAGTCTAATGTCAAGTCAAAGTAATAATTATTCACTTATATTGAAAAGACAAAAAGCAGTAAAACTGTTTAAAGTACGAGTTCTGATCAGAAATAATCAGAAGTCATCACCTTTTACTCCCCCTGAAATTATGCATTTGAAAAATTATCATATGAAAAAGATATGCATAAAATTTCAGATAAATATGTACTCCCCCTTGATGGTTGATTTCCTCATTCGAGTATTATAGTACAATTTCATTTTCAGCACGGAGTAAGGTCTTTTGATCTTTGAAGTGCGAGTCATAAACTGTTTGTTTAGAAGTCATATCTTCGTTGAAGTCCGGGTTCTAAGCTGATGTACTTAGAAGCCATTGTTCTCCTACTCCCCCTTGACAGTAGGTGCCTGCAACACAGGTTTAGTTTTCTTTGGTACCCACTGGTATTTGGGTCCATATGTGTTAGTTGCAGTTCGTATGGGGGTTACTGAGTAAGAACCATACCAATAATGGTCACTTGTCTTATGTACAGGATCATGTGTACGACAATAAGAACAATAGAATTTCTTACCTGACAAACTGATTAATTTATCTCTTGAGTAAAGAAGATCAGGTTTACCTTTCAGCGCATTGTTCTTCTTGGCAATCGGCGTATGTACACATGACTTTTTACATTTCAGCTCTTCTTTAACTGGTTTCCTGTTCCAGACTAGTTCAGCTTCTTCCTGGAAGCTTCTTCTCCTTCTTTGTGTATCTGAAAAATCTTTTTTCCTGTCATAGAAAAGATTAGTAGAATGAATCTGATTAGAAGATTTAACTGACCTTTTGAAAAGAGCAGTTTTCTGATGTGAGCTTGCGGCTGGTTTGTTAGAACCAACTGAATTATTTCTAGGTGAGTGGATTTTTGACTCTGGAGTCGTTCGCTCAGTCACCACCACCGTCTTTGAAATAATATCTTGAAGCTCTTTTACCTTTGAAGAATAACTGTCTCGTTCTTTGATAAGGAGCTCAATCTTCTTCTCAAATGCAGACTTCTTTTTCTTCTCTGTCAGTACACTCTTAGATAATTCAGATAGCTTCTCGGTAAGCTTCTTTATCTTTGCTTCAAACATATTTCTATCTTTTTCAAAATCCTTCTTTGCACCCTTTTGTTCAGCTGCCTTCTTCTCCTTGGCAAACTGATCTCTTTCCAATATGATTACTTTCTCAAAGTCTTCAACTTTTTGAGAAAGCATTATATTGGAAAGAGATCAGTTTGCCAAGGAGAAGAAGGCAGATGAACAAAAGGGTGCAAAGAAGGATTTTGAAAAAGATAGAAATATGTTTGAAGCAAAGATAAAGAAGCTTACCGAAACAAGTTTTATAAAGAAAAACGTCTCTGTGTTCTTCAAGAAAATCGAGTTTGTGATTTTGAATGTTTTAGGTGTTAGAATCGATCAGGGTGTGATCGAAATTCATGCTAGATTGAGTTGTATGTGATTAATTTCAGTATTAAGCTTAAATCGAGTTCCAATTTGTGATTTTTGTGAGTGAACTGTAGAGTGAAGAAGGTCACTGTGCGATCAAAATAATCTTCAAAAAGTGTATTTTAGTGAGATCGAGTGCTCATAATCTGTTCTAGAAGTGATTCTAGACACATTGGTAGTGTTTGGTTGTGCTAATCATTGCAGGAACAAAGATTTAGTCGAATTTTGAAAGTACAGGTCGAATAACCCGCAAACCAGAGGAAGAATAACACGCAAAGTCCCACTTTGCGCGTCCTTCATCAAACGCAAAGTTCTACTTTGCGCGTCTCAAGTGACCAGCAAACCTCTACTTTGCGCCTCTCAAGCCAAACGCAAAACACACTTCTCGTTTCAAAAAGCAATCGCAAACCTCAAAGCTCACTTCTCACAAGTCAACATACGCTCCTCACAAGACACGCAAACCTCAGTTTGCGCGTCCCAAAGCACCCGCAAACCTCAACTTTGCGCTTCCATCTAGACCCGCAAACCTCAGTTTGCGCTTCCCACTAGACCCGCAAACCTCCATTTGCGCGTCCCATTAGACCCGCAAACTTCCATTTGCGTTCCCAACTTGAAACGCAAACCTTCTCAATCGCAAAGCTCCAATTTCCAGACTTAGAATATTTTTCTGAGAATTTTTCGAAACTGTAATAGGGTCTTTAATTGTCATAAATTTTTTCTCTAGGGGCGCTGTCCCCATACCCCCGTGCTAAGTCTGCCTAGGGGGACAAAATTTCTTGTGTGATCAAATTTTATTTGGATTAACGATCATATCTTTCAAGTTTTCTCTTATTCAATACAGGATGACATCCAAAGAAGCTCTCGCAATAGGAACCGACACCAAGCCACCAGTTCTCTTTCGAAGGGAATACGAACAGTGTAAGGATAGGTTTCTAAACTTCATTGAAAGACAAGATTTGGGTAATTTCATTATACAATCCCTAGAAGAAGGCCTAATGGAAACACAGTATAGGGAGCCAGCAGCAGGAACTCAAGAAGAAAGAGTTGCACTTTCTTATACAGATCTAACAGGTGATTCTAAGCTAAGAGCAAAAGGCGACAGGTTAGCCAAGTCATACATTCTACAAGGGATTACAAATGAAATCTATGTAAAGATTGACAGCTACAAAGCCTTAACCAAACAAATGTGGGATCAACTAAAGAAAATGATGCTGGGTTCAAAGATTGGGAACCAACTGAAAATCTCTAACTGCCTGCACAGTTTTGAAGAATTCAAAGGCAGAACTGGAGAAACTCTAGAAGGAACATATGATAGGTTTGTGACATTGCTAAATGAAATGAGCAAGAACAAGGTCAACAAATCTCAAATCGAGCTCTGATACCAATTGTCGGTCCAACAATACTACTTAACAAGTTCTAAGAAATAACAACACATTAACGATTACCAACCTGTATTGAATATAGAAACGATTACAAGGTTGAATGATTAAGCTTTGCTTTGTGTTCTCAATGTTTTCTCTCTTTTACACCTTCTTGTGTGTGTTTGTGTGTGATGTATGATCTGATCATTTGAGAGTTGAGAGATACACTTAATCTAACTAGTGTGTTCAACACACTACTTAAACATAATATCTAGATATTAGATCTAGATATTATATCTAATAAAGTAAACTAGAAACTAACTTTAACAAACTAAGTTAACTAAGTTACCTATTACAATACTTATAACTTAGATATTAAATCTAAGTAAACTAAAACATATTACATTAAATTACATTGACATTTATTACAAATAGACATAGACTTTAATATCGAGAGTCGACGTTCCGGCTTTAGCTTCAGATTGCGATCTTATGTTTGGATTATCTTGAATCCAATGAGACTGTGGTCTAACAGTATTATTCATCCTGAATGTTATATTATTCATCATGAATGTATTATTTATCATGAATAGTGAATGAACGTTCATCTTTGTTATTCATACTGAATGTGGATACCCGGGGACGTGCATACATATTCGTAATGAATATAACACATATGTAAGTTATTATATGCCCACGACACGTGTCACACAGAGATACTGCTGAGGAGTATGTAAACCTATTGGGTCGCACACAAATAATGCGTTTGTTTCCATCTTTAGAAGCCCGGATTAAATCAAGTTGATTAAGAAAATAATTATTTTTGAAGAATAATTAAGAAAATCATAATTACAGGGTGAAAACGTAATTATGTTAATTACATGGTGTTATCTGTAAATATATATATATAATTATATTTAAAGTTTAAAAGATAATTATATATATATATATATTTGAATTTGAATATTACAGATAAATATTAAACCTTATTTGAATTATAGTCTAACTATAATTCTTCTGGTATAAATAGGGCGTTGAGCTAAACCTTTTTCTTAACGATTTGAAGTTAGAATTAGTCTTTCAGTTAAATACAGAAAAGAAACCTTTTTCTTTTCTGTAAAACACATATAGATCTAGGGTTCTTGAGCTAGCACGCGATGGAGACGGGAAACGTGTTCGCGTGTGGACTACCGATAGAGGAAACCTGCTTTGGTTTCCTGGTGCTCCGTTTTAATCCTGATTGATCTATTATAAGGTACATATTCTAAACACCCTATGGTGTGGTTTATTTTAATTAAATGCATCGTTGGATCCGATTGGGTTTTATGTTTGTTTAGAAAAGTTTTCTGTAATAGTGTAACCAAAATTATTAATTTTTTCGCTACGTTTAATTCTTACAAATTGCATTAAAACCCAATAATGGTATCAGAGCCACTTTGAGCATTTAATTAATATGGGAACAAATTTTATGTGGCAATTATAATTAAAAAAAATTGACCCTAAAATCTATTTTGACCTAAAGGGTTTTAAAACCCTTATAAGTCACCTTATCAAACAATTTAATCGGACCATAAAAGTTTCTTTAAACCAAGTTGGATTTGGATTTTTGTTATGGACCCTTCACTAAAAGCCTAGTCACATGGTGATCAAAAGGGTTTCTATTCCCTAAATCTTTTTCTCTCCAAAATCCCAATCGTAAGAGGCTTTATGGCCACTGGCCATCGTCGGCTGCTGTTGTTGCTGATTCTCGTCTTTGGTCATCACTGGCTACTGCCTTGTTTAGTCATTACCGCTGGTCACTAGACCAAGCGGCTGTTTTTAGTGATGATCTCAAATCTGGACCACTACCATAAGCCACGAATCCTTGTGGTTCGATCGTTCCTTTGCTACCATTTTGTTCGTTGGTTCGCCGATGGTGTTCTTTCCGATCTCTACGCATTTCACCGCTCCACCGGAAATTCCCTCTGCCCCTACCGTACTCCAGCTTGGTAGTTTCCACCGCCTGTCCAGAGATTCAAATTCAAGAAAAAAAAGTCGAATTGGATCCGGCTTTCGCCCATTGTCCAAGATTCCCCATTGCTGCCCCCCGCACTTAACTAATGGCCAGATTTCCCTCTCCTCATTAAAAAACTACTTCTATCGATTCCCATGCACTAGAAACAGAGAAGGCATCCATCAGGATGAAGTAGCCAGGAAGGAGACTCGACCTTAGGGAGAGAAAATCCCTTTTTCTCAATCTCTTGATTTTCTGACCTTCGTCCTCCCTGCGGCTGTTGTCGTTGACTTCTAATAGACTGTTGGTCTTCCAGGTCACCACCGGCAGGCATGAAGGTCGGTGCCGGTGCCGAAGTTGGTTTTGTTTAAACCATGGTCGAACAGACCCCACACCATGCTTTGGGGTTTTGTTGAGTGGTTGCACCACTCGGTGCTATTGTTCTTGACCACAATTGGGTTTTGGCCCGACCGTGGTGTTGTTGATGTTATGTCCACTGTTTGTTGCCCTTGTCGGCCATCGGGTGGTCGTCCCTCAACCACTTCTTACAAATTTAGAATCATGTAAATACTATCGTTTGTTTTTCCTTCACCGGCGTCAACCACCGTGATGGTGGTTCGGGTGTTGGGCATGTGCCCTAAGCGGTTGAGTCAGAAGTCGGGCCTAAGATCTTAATCTATTGTTTTATTTTGGGAGTTAGGCCCGGGCTAGTAGGCCCAAGTATTATTTTGGGATGTTTCCTAAACAGTCCGTGTTTGGGTTGTTACCCTAGCTTTTCGTTTTAGGCTTAAGTCCCAAAAGGTTCCGGGTCATGATTTGTTAACCTATAATTAAATTAGATTAATAATTATAATTTTGCCATATGAATGTTTGTTCCATCAATTGGCCTTTCATTATGTTAGTTATTTCGGCGGAATGTTTTATTTTATGTTTAAAATAATAATTGTGTAATATATGGTTTGCTTCAAAGACCCGTGGTTGTGATTAATTTATTTTTATTTTGGAAAATTAAAATGTATCATTTTTCTTCTTATTTTGATTTATTTTTAAAAACAAAACAATAATTACTAACCCTTTTATCTTCTTGCATTCATAATTTCATTTTAGTTTTCTTATAAATGGTTCAATGAGAAGTTTTCAGACACATTTTTCTTTTTTCTTCTTATTTTTATTTATTTCTTTCTTAAGTCAACTAAACCTATTATTTTATTATATTTTCAATTTCACTTTATTTTTCTTATAAATGAATTTAGAATTCACAAATATAAAAAACTATACATATTTTCAACTTATATGATAAAACACATTTTGAATTATTTTGGTCATTATTGTTTAATCTATAAAACATTTATATTTTTTATAAACACTTTAATTATTTGTGATGTTATAATGAATATAATTAAATCGGTAGATGTACCGTCATCTTTTAATTTCAAAAAAAAAAAAACTTCATGTAATGTTCATTTGAGATAATTTCTACTAATAAGATTCTAGTGATTTTTTTACAAATAATTTGTATATAGTTTGTTGATTATCATATTTAACAATTAATATGCATTATATGGACAATCTACATATTACTACCAGAGTTACTCATACAACCGTGCAACACACGGTTCAGACACTAGTTATACGTAATATGATTTACATGATAGTGATTACACATATTATTATTATTATTTACATAACACCAATATTGCATATTATTTATAAAAAACGTTAATAGTAAATAGTTAAAATTCTTAAAGGAAAAAACTTATTATAATCTATTAATATATAGATGAAATACTTATGACAATTGAATTAAATAACAATTATGATTTACTATCAATTTATTATTTATTTACCTTATAACTGTATTACGATTTTTCACTATATAAAGATTGTAGAAAATTAACATTATATGTGACTTACATTATGTTTCGCCACATTATATGGAATCGGGTCTCACTCGTCGTCGAAAGGTGTTTTTTTGGGTATTGAGTTTTAGTATCAATGTATTCGGTGACGTTTTATATGTAAGGATTTTTATCCATGATTTATGGGTTGAGTATTATGCCCCACCCGTGTCCTCCCTGTTTCGGGATATAAAGTTTTATCTGGGTTTTCATAAATTGGGAGCTCGATTTCTATTTACGTTTTGAGTAAGCTTTTGGATTGCATCATTTCATGAAAGAAAGTTTTGTATGGAGCGTTTATCTTTAAAAATACGTATTATTGGAAGTGAGTCGTTTTCATATTTAAATAAAAACGTCTTGGAAGATTATGATTTGAGTTGGATTCATTCATTTTGTGACATATTTATTCATATTGAAAACTCTTGAACTCACTAGGCGTTAGCCTAACATTTTTATTTGTCGACATGTGCAACAGGTTCAGTTGGTAATAGTTCTAGCGACACTATGAAGAGATGGGTGCTAGTGTGAGTTTGAGTTTGAGAAGTGAATAGCTTGGTGAATTCTTTCGCATTTGTTTTGGGAAGAGCAACTTGTACTATTTGGGTTAAGTAACACCCGACTTCAGTTTAGTTCTTGTGTAAGACTGGAGTTTATAATTGTTGAGGTTAATTATAGACTTTTAAATTTGAGGTATATTGAGTTTTGATTTGCAGAGGAAATTTCGTCCTTTACTTGATGAAATATTGAAGTTTTTAATTAGTTGCTCTTACCAAATTTGAGGGTGTTACAATAACTCCGTACGTTATAAAAGTTCGGATTTGTATAATGTGGGAATGTCTAAACACGAAGAAAGGGGGAGAATCGATTGGTTTAGACATTATTCTAATCGATTACTATAGACATTGTTAGTGAGTGATGTGTGTATACCATGTTATATCATTGGTGAGCTACTTAATAATTTTGTATTCTTGTGTGCCAGAGATCAATATGGCAGATATGACCAGTTCCATGTAATATATTGTAATATCGTGTTTCATAAACATAACAACTTGTAATGTATTGTAGTACCGTGTGCAAAATTATTTTAAAACCTAGTGTTGTTTAATTGGTGAAACAACATTGACTTATAATGAACGCTTGTTTACTCTCCCTATTCCCCATTTGTTTATTGATCTTAAAACCTGTCATATTTTTGTCTTCTTGATTTTATGGAGACACATATTTATCTGTAAATAAAATCCAATGAACAAAACTAATCACATCCAACAACTAATAGTTTGTACTGCTCTTTGTATTACAAAACATTGTGATAATACTTGAAAACTTGTTATTTTCTACATCATCATTTGAATCAAGTTTACGGTAAAAATTATATTTGATTACCATAAGAAACATAAATCTTAGTTTATTTTTGTATCGAATTGTCAATGATTTCAATCAAATAACTTAAATATATCGAACAAAAAATTTCAATATCATTGTTAAATATTTAAATCTTATTATTCTGGGGATCCAAATTATTTTTGAATGTGACATGAATTTATTATGAAATGCCTCTTTTAAACGTTGTTTGAGAATTGCTTCAAAGAACAACTACTTGAACACACCAACCTACTTTACAAGTAATCAATATCGATTGTTGTTGTTTTAGCATGTGTTAGGTTCTACTATGTGCTAAATGTATTTTATTTTTGATTTATTTTAAAAGTTATTTTAACAATATGGATGCTACTTTTTGCATTTATTTATAGTTTTAAGAATTAGAAACCACTGAGGTTGTTATATATTATTCCTAGTACACATCGGGTGTGGATTTGTTGGTTGGTAACATCAAATAATTTACTTTTTGTTAAATTGGGGTATTTTTGAACGTTTTCATTCAGGACACCAAACCTTAGGACCAATCTTGTGTTCCACCTGGGAAACAACACTTCATTTGAACATCGTAGTAATGACCGGATGAGTGACCTTTTATGCATACAAATTGAAATGAACTTTCTTTTCCAGGTTGACTCCATATGAACCAACCTTTCTTTACCCTTACATGAATGATCTTTCAAATTCTATGTTTTTGTGGCTCAAGAAGACAAGTTCTTACATCAACTCTTCGAGCTTCGTAACATGTTCCTAGAATCAGGGTCATGCCTGGGGGAGGGCGGGTCGGGTGAACTCCTACGGCCCACAAGAAATAGGGCCCAATTTTTTTAGTATATAATAGTATTAAAAGAACTAGTAAATAAAATAGACATTCTTTTAGTATCTAAAAAGATCCAAAGAATTTCGTATTATATTAGGTCCCAAACATGTATTAATTAATTATATTGGAAAAGAAAACATGTTAAAAGTTAATTGGTCGTACAATTTATAGCATTGGTTCTTGTTTCTCTTATTCTTTTGTCTAGTACCAACGTCTAAAACTACCTGCCTAAAAAACTTTGATATATTCTCCATCTTTCATCTCACACTTGTCCTGTTAGAAATCCAAAGTCTAATGGGAACCAAAGAATTATGTATTATGTTAAGGGCCCAAACATTAATTAATTAATTACATTGAAAAAAATATGTAAAAAGTTATATGGTCGTTCATTTTATAGTATCGCCTATTGTTTTTCTAAGGTTTTTTTATATCTATATCAAAGTCTAAAACTACCTACCTAGAAAATATTGATATATTATCAATCGACCATCATTCATCTCCCACCGCTTTTTTTAATTATTTCATCCGCATGAATTCTATATTTGTATTAGAATATAATAGATTTTTTGTTAATAACTAAGAGAGCACGACCCACATTTTGAAAAGAATTACTAATCATATGAGACAGTTCTAACTTTTTTTTTAACAACGAGAAAGGGAGAACTGTATTAAACAAAGAAATGACCCAGCGAGCACCAGGAGAACCAGATTTTACAAGATACTCACACACACATCTCTGGGATTACTACACCAAGAATCCCAGAATCCCAGCTTAAAGTCTTCCCCGAATTTAGATCTAGAACAAAGCCATTGGAACGAACAAAGTTAGATGTTTTTTAACAATAAGACTACTCTTCAGCCCTTTCTTTGTGTGCAACAGGGAGTCATGATTTCTCCAGATCACCCAAACGTACGCCATAACCATTACCTCCCGCACCTTCGCCTTTTATTTGTTCACAATTCGCGAGCCAAACTCGACCAACAACTCCTCAATCGTGCTAATATCAAAAGGGAGATCCCTCCACCAGTTGACTAATAGGGCACGAACCTCCTTGCTCGTCAAGCAATTCAGGAACATATGTTGTTCGTTTCGACAGCAGAGTTACACACATGGCACAAGTCTGAACTGAAGCTAACTCCTCTCCAAATAAGATTATAGACGTGGGAAACAGTTCAACCCTAAAATTTTAATTACTTGTTTTTCAAACATTATTGATTATTTATTACCTAATATTGAGTGCATTAATCTTAATTACCCTAATATCTCTAAAACAATAATAAAATCTTAAGCTATAACCAACATGGGTTTTGACTATAAGATTGATGATTCCGAAAAAGTTTGTTTCAACCCTAAAATTTTAAAACGGTGATGAAAAAAATCAACCTAAGATTAGATGAAATCCCAACTAACTTATTGATTTACATAGAGTGTTACTCCGAATAGTTACCATTTTGACCCAAAATTATGTCATTTTACATATTAAATGTACATCATAAGAATATTTTTGACGGTGGAACAGATTAACGATGCAATGTAAAATTGATATGACAGATAATATTGATTTAGCGATAATTATTGATTGATTTTACATCTAAGAATACTTGGAAAAGCGATTTTATATGAATTATTAGTATTTCTTGAATTCAATTTTATTTCTTATTGTAAAAACAATATATCAAAGATTTTCTTTTTCATAATTATTGAGGGCCCTTTTCGCACATCTCGCCCAGAGCCTATAAAATATGTCAGGAACGAGCCTGCCTGAATATGAATATGGACCAACTTAGAAACCGAAAAACCAACCATATTTACATTCATCTCTCAAATCAAAGATCAACCATTAAATAACATGTTCAAGTCCTGTAAACAACAAAAATTGAAAGAAAATCTATACAAGACTACTAAAACATGGAACTACCGATATGGTGGTGAATCTTTACAAGAACATGTCGCTCCTTTACACAATGTTCACTTGATTCTCTATCAAACGTACACACAATCTCCATTCATGTTAAGTACACGTCTTAATCTCCAACAAGTGGAGGCTCCCACAATTCTTCACTTCTACCTTAGAGACTCTTGTTGCAAGCAACCATGATATAAGATCTCTTTGTATCAACGTTTACCTTTGCATCTGCATCTCTTCCCTGTAATAGTAGAAAATTATTATAAAAAATCTAAAATGGGGTTTGTTTAAAGAAAAACTATAAGAAACCATTGAATTCAAAGCAGAGTAATGAAGTAAATAGAGCATTATTACTCATTTACTTGAATTCACCTCAAGAAGCTCCGTATATCTTTGTACGAATATTTAATTATAAGTTTTTCTACTTGATCGCTATATATCTAATAACACAACATTAATCTATTACTACTAATTTATTATAACTATTATTACTCATTTACTTGTTCAAAGCGTTGCGCTAATTTATTACTTAAAAAATGATTCATAAATGAACACATGAAGCAATGTCTATCATGTGTACGGTATGAAAAAAGCACAAGTGTCTTTAGTCATCCTTGATAGGAGCTCTTGGAGTTGGAGATATAAGACTAGGGTAGTAGAATGAGTGTGTATATATGATGTTTCTTGGTTTTCTATGACTAGAAACTTCACATAAGATTGCAAATGTCAAGCATCACAATTATGCCCCAAAGGTCTTTCTACTACTTCTTTTTTTGGAAACGTGTCCTAGGCTATGCCTAGACTAATCTCTTGGCAAATTATGACCGTGAAACATCAGTCTTGATTAAACCTCAGTGGCCATAATTGTTATGTACGCCTGGATTCGAACCCTGAGCAGATGGGATATTCCATCACATCCACCCTTGTGGTTAATTCTACTACTTATTTGTGTGTGTGTATATATATACATATATTATTGGGGGTTATTAACTTGGATGCTTAAAATCACATGACAAGAAACATAAATATAATATCCAACAAGATATCATCCTCTATATACCTCCCATTTAACTTAAAATCTAAGATTAACTACAAGGAATTATGGCAGACTTTTTCCTCTCTTTTGAACCAACTTCTTTCGGAATATGGCATGGAAAATCTTCTCATGTTCTGATACATCAAACTCTTAAAACATCACTTGTTAACAAATAGCATAAAAGAAATACAAGCATCCGCAAAATGTTTGTATTAATTGTTTATAGAGGCGATATGTGCACAGCCAAACAAATGGTTTTATGCGTAGTACTTATGCGATGTATTCCACCAGTTGACTGAAGACTTGATTATTGGTATATCGATCGGTCCAGCACGGATTGAAATAGGAGCCTGTTCGAATCATATAACATAGAATTAATGTTAGTTAGAGAGATGAGAACCAAACTGAAAGAGAAATACCTTGGGGCTCTCCATGCATGTCTTTGAAATTCTTCCCACCCGGAACATCTTTGCTCGTAGCTTTAAGTTAGATCTTCAAGCTGCAGCTTCTATAGGACGCTTCATTCCACATCCAGGTGGCGAGGGACCAATACCGGTCAACACCCCTGGTACATTTTTATTAAGATAAAATAATATTTACAACCTAAGGTGATTCCCATCAACAAGCATGTCCACTCAACCATCAAGACAAGCCCTAGATGGAGTGTACTACTATACAAACCAAAAGTGAACAATCCTTGGTTAGAAGAATACCTTTCCAACAAACATAATATTGCAATTAATGCATCAACAGTTAATAACAAGACATTTTAGGAAGATATTTCTATTAACATTGAATTGACGATGCTTTTGGAACCATTAGCCAATGATATGATGCTTGCATTTGAAACCAACCATGGAGTTGAGCTGTGATGATTTTGCAACTGATGGATGAATATTACACTTTGCATGCTGATTTTGGAACTGATGTATATGAAACTGATGTTGTGATCGTGTAACTCTTGGGTTAGCTGCGACAATGGACGTTACGATAGTTAAATTGTTCACGCTATCACACTCTTCACCTCTACCAGCGAACAACCTTCAACTTCGATCAACCCATTAACAACATCACTGGAATTTGCACAAATGGAGTGAAAATGGATTGAATCAGATCGTAACAAATGGATCTGTGCAAATGGATTGAATCTGATTGCCACAAATGACTAATGAGATTGTAACATATGAACTTGTGCAAATGGATTGATTAAGATTGTATGAAAGGGAGTGAAATAATGGATCGAGCCAAGATTGTAACAAATGCAGTGAAAATGGATTGCATCAGATTGTAACAAATGAACCTGTGCAAATGGATTGAATGAGATTGTAAGAAATGAAGTGAAAATGGATTACATCATAGTGTAACAACTGCAGTGAAAATGGATTGAATCTGATTGTAACAAATGGACATGTGCAAAAAATTGAATCAAATATTGTAACGAATTGAGAGTGAAAATGGATTGCATCAAATTGCAACAAATGAAGTGAATATGGATTGAATCAGATTGTAACGAATGGGTTGATAAATGGATTGCATCAGATCGTAACATATGGACCTGTGCAAATGGATTGAATCAGATTGTAACATACGAACCGGTGCAAATGGATTGAATAAGATTGTAAGAAATGGAGTGAAAATAATGCATGGAATCGGATTCTAACAAATGAACCTGTGCAAATGGATTGAACGAGTTTAATGTACCAAATGGACGGAAAATGGATCGGAACAAATGGACCTTATGCAAGATAACACATGGAGGAATTTCACCGACTAATGCATATTGTAGCACACAACCATAGATATGATGCTCGCATGTCTGATCTCTACGATTGATGTTGTTGTGGAATTCTCGTGTTTAAAGAATGCCTCAAACGAAAAAAAGGAAGAAAAACGCATGCAGAGAAGAGCCACACACCTACATTGACGCAGCGTAGGTTTGCGGAAGGATCGACAAGCGTCTAAACCCTTTTGATAACGAGATTACAAATTGTAAAACTCGAGAAATTAAGAGAAAACTCTCTAAAAAGCTAAGCTTTATTAATTGATAACTTGATTGATTTGATTAACAATGAAACCTAGCTATCCTATTTATAATCTAAACTAATTCAAAGATAACTATGGAAATAAATCTATCCTAATTCTAAACCAACTATAAAAGTAATTAAATAATTAATAAAAGGAAACTAAATAATAATCCTAATAATAACTATAAAGATGATAAATAATTACTAAAACTAAATAATTATCCTAAACTAATTAAGAAACAAAATAATCAAATAAACAAATAAATGCAATTCGTTCGGGACCCGTTAGGACACGCCCCCGACCCGGCACGCGACCCATGCCGCGGGAGAAGTCGCGTAAGAGAATGGTTTTCCGTTTCCAATTATTTTCGAGAATTCTTATTAACTCCCGAATTCTCCCTGTATCAGTCACCCTCACTTGAAAAGAACTCGTCCTCGAGTTCACTTGAAAAAGGTATTCATCCGACCCGTAGAACAACCGTTTCTTCAAAACGTATTGATTCACAACTTGGCCTCCAAAAT
Source organism: Arctium lappa (assembly GCA_023525745.1). Lineage (NCBI taxonomy): Eukaryota > Viridiplantae > Streptophyta > Magnoliopsida > Asterales > Asteraceae > Arctium > Arctium lappa. The sequence continues at coordinate 153,833,404 of CM042047.1, read as the reverse complement.
TCAACAAATTTGACCGATCTTCAAATCCAAACTGAAGTTGTCGTGATCGTCTCCATACGAGCGATATTTTATCAAATTCAAAAGCGTAAGGGATTAAATTAACTTTACCGGGATTTGTTTCAGTTTGAACCGAAGCTTTGGGTGTGGTAATAATTGAAGTGACACCTTCGGAATCATTGTTCAACGCTTTCGTTGGCTCGAGAATGTCTTCCACTATCTTGCTTTCGGTGTCTTCGGTGACTGGTCCGAGATCTAGTTCCGACACTTTGGCCTCGATAACAACTTCTTGTTGTGACTCGGTCACGACGGGGATGACTTCCTCTTCAAACTTGTCCGACAAAACTTCGTCCTTTTCAGACGGCTTTTCCGGAATAGGCGATTGATTGACTAGGGAAGAAGTTGATTGTATAATTCGGTTATAGTTGTTGCTCTTTTTTTCGGTGCTTTCATCGAAGCTATTAACCGCGGTCATGGCGATCTTTCGGTCACCACAACGGAATACAACGAGGTCGTATCGGCGCTTGTAAGTGGCATGATTTTCGAATTGCCACGGTCGGCCCAATAGAATATGGCAAGCATCCATATCAAGCACATCACATAGTACCTCTTCTCGATAGTATTTGCCAATTGAGATGGGTACTCGACAAGTTTTTGTAACTTTAACTTGAAACCCGTTCTTGATCCACCCAAGAGAATAAGGACATTCATGGGGTTGAGTGGGTAGATTAAAGTAATCGACCAATTTTTTGGGATACTAGATTTTCGCAACTCCCGTTATCAATGATGAGGTTACATACCTTTTTGCGAACGGAGCAATGCGATCGAAAAAGTTCTTCGTGTTGGCTTTCTTCTTTTGACGAAAGAAGTATTCGTTGAAGTACGATATGGATTTTTTCTTCTTCCTCCTCCTTTCGGATTCGGAACTCGAGAGATCGACCCAGTTACGGTTGCCATTGCATGGCGCCATATCCGGTCCTTCAAACCTGTCTCTTCTCCGACGGTTGTCGTTGACGATGTTTGGTTGAAGCCTAGTAACAACCGCTGTCAGATTAGTGAGTGTTGTGGATAAAGCCACATCCGACTCAACCAAGTCTGCTTTGGTAGCGGGTTGTTGATCTGCCATGGTTTGTGAAAAGACAGGCGAATCCTGCTCTGATACCAACTGACGCAGCGTAGGTTTGCGGAAGGATCGACAAGCGTCTAAACCCTTTTGATAACGAGATTACAAATTGTAAAACTCGAGAAATTAAGAGAAAACTCTCTAAAAAGCTAAGCTTTATTAATTGATAACTTGATTGATTTGATTAACAATGAAACCTAGCTATCCTATTTATAATCTAATCTAATTCAAAGATAACTATGGAAATAAATCTATCCTAATTCTAAACCAACTATAAAAGTAATTAAATAATTAATAAAAGGAAACTAAATAATAAATCTATCTCCCTCCATCAACCAACCAAAAACGATTGTTTTTTATTACGTATGAGTTATGACCAGCCAAATCCCGAATTGGCAGGCCACGATACAAAAGAAATTCAGTACCCGCAGTCTCGCCTGATCATCTATACATGAACACTTATCAATCCATCGCCAATAGAAATCCTAAACATCAATTAATGTTCTATCAAACACCTATTAATTCTTCAATCAATCATTGTAATGCCCAGATCGATGGGTTGATCGAAACACCTGGCATTGAAGATATATGCACACAAAAAAGGATTAAATCAGATTGTAACAATCAACAAGAATTCAAAACTTGCGGTTGATACACAACTAATTGCTCACCTAGCCATATGACTGCGAACAGAAGCGTTCAAGAAGACAACCAAATTGATGGACCGACTACAAACATAAAAGAACTTAAGTAACTGATTGACGTGGAGTAGAAAACGATTGGTAATAAGATCATGAAGGAGACATATGATTATTATCTAAACCTTCACAGAAACTTAACTGGTTCAACACAACCGAATACAAACGGATATCAAGAAGACGTATAATCTTGTCCGTCCATCAAGAAGACTTACCACATCAGAAATTTCTTGTCTATCAAGAAGACGTGTAATCTTGTCTATCTGAGAAGGAATCTTGGCTCTGTGATAACCTCAAAAAAACTGAACTAAACATAATAAACCAATAAGATCGATGTCCACCAAGAAGACGCATAGTTAACAAATCGTATACATCTGAGACGACTTACCAGATTCATAATGGAATCCAATATTTAAGAGCGATTCGTCTGAATCGGTGCCTAGATCATCGAAAAACACATCGAGGTACCATGCAAGGGCATTTCTCGTTCCAATCCTTCCATCTCTTTGTCGGAATGGTAAACCGCAAGACCGTATTCGCCACCGACCCCTAATTGCATCACGCGAAACTACTCGACCGTCCATTTGAACCATTTCATTATATATAAACACACTCGAAGCTAATCGATCTGTTACAATGAATCGATCTGTTACAATCAATTAGGGCATGCAAGAACAGGATTCGAGACACATGGATATCAAAACTAGAAGAGTGATGGAAACACTATCGTAAACATCGATTCACCTTCAGGAAATCGGTAAAAGAATCTGTCTCTAGTCTCCTTAGGTGATCAAAGAAAAACGAAGCAGGAGAGAGAGAGAGAGATTTATGAGGCGTAAGAACAAAATTATGTGATCAAGTGTGGAAGTATTTATACTTGAAAAATACAGCAAACTACAATTTTGGTCCTTGTCATTTACCCAAGACTGTAAATAAAGTCCCTATAATTGAATAAGTATTATAATAACCCTCGTGGTTTTTTTTCTTGGAAAGTGGTCTACAATTATGATTTTGTTTCAACGCATTTTTAATCGACTGATTTTAGTTATTTGAATGTATTTCTATGGATAATCGAAGGATTGTTTTGACTGATTTTCGATGAAAACTAAAAAAACAATTTTTAATTATTTGAATATATTTCCCTTAAATGAGAGGTATTTTAATCCTTTTACTTGTTTTTTTAAGTAAACTTTAAAAATTTACAAAAAAAAATAGTATATATTTTTTATATTCAATTAAAATATAAAGATAATATATTATATTAAATAAACCCTTCGATTCCCACCCCCTCCCCTTTCTCTTTTTACGTTGCCCCCACCCCCTCTCATTTTCGTTTAGCACACAACCACTATCGGACTCTATGGTTATTACCATCTCAAGCCAACACACCATTATTTCAATATATTTCGACGGAATGTTTTGTTCGATTTTCGATGGAAACTAAAAAAGATAATTTTTAATTATTTGAATATATATTTTGACGGAATATCGACCGAAAAATAAGAAAAATCTCTTATAAAACTAAAGATAAAACTCTAAAAATAATTTTATTGATCAATAACAAACTTCTAAACTTATTTCCTAATGAAAACAATCAATCCTATTAATAGTCTAAACTAAAATTAAGAGATACTACTAGAAAAATGGGCATCAGCGACGGAAATTAGCGAGAAAAAAAATCCCTCGCTAATTTGCGACGGATTAGCGAGGGGTTGACCACAAACCCAATCCGTCACTAATCCCTCGCTAATTAGTGAGGGATTAGCGAGATATTGTGTTTGTGGTCAATCACTCGCTAATCCCTCACTATTTAGCGAGGGATTATTGACGGATTGACCACAAACCAAATCCGTCGCCAATCCTTATTAATTAGCGAGGGATTAGCGAGGGACACCTAGCATCCGTCACTAATCCGTCGCTAATTAGTGAAGGATTAGCGACAGAATTTTTTATTTTTCTTATTTTCTCATATTTATGTGTTATATGTATGCATGTGTATGTGTATATGTTATATTTCTGTGGGTCTATGTTATATGTGTGTGTATATATATATATATATATATATATATATATATATATATATACATGTGTTGTTTGTTAAACCGCGATGGATCTTAAGCCGTCATAAAGTGCTTTATTGGACTATAATGGATCTTAATGGGTTTTATCGGCCTTTAAAGGGTTATATTGTGTTTTAAATGGTGTCATTAGGCCATAATGGATATATTTGGCTTTAAAGGGTTATATTGGGTTTTAAAGGGTTTCATTGTTCCTTAATGAACCTATCGAGCTTTAAGAGGTTCTACTAGCTTTAAAGGGTTTCATTGGTGTCAGGATCGAATTGTCAACAAGAATTATAAATACTCAGAAACAATATCAAAGAAGTTTGCGGAATGACACTTTGATATTCAATATAACAGTAAACAAACAGTATAAATTTGATGAACAACTTGTAAACTTGTATTGAATGATTAAAATCACAAGATTACACACACAACCTCAATCTTGAAGAACAAGCTCTTTCAAGACGAACTCCACTTCTCTAGAATTAGGAACTATGCCTTGAGGTTGATTTTCTCTCTAAACAGAACTTAGAATTTTTTAATTAAAACTCTTCTATCAATTCCATACATATACTGAATAAAAGATAATTACTAAACATAAAAAGATCTTCAGAATAATCTTCATTATTATCTTCATATTTCCATGTTTATCTTTAACCACGATCTCTTCAGCATTATCTTCACATTATCTTAGAAGCAGCATTAATCACTTGGAAGCATTAACTGAGTCTTGGCAGCATTAACTACTAAGCAGCACTAACCTCTAGCAGTACTAACTAGCTAAGTAGTATTAACTTTGTTCAAGCAACACTAACTTTGACTAGCAGTATTAATTCTACTAGAAGTAGTAATACCTAGCAGTATTAATCTTTGAAATCCTCTGGCAGTACAAACTCTGAACTAGCAGCATTAAAGACTTGTTCACATCTTCAGTTCCCAACAATCTCCCCCTAACTTGACTTTTAGAAAGAGAAGTCAAGTTCTTCAGATTTTCTTCAAGATGCTCCCAAAACTCCATCATGGCTTAAATTCCAGTATTTGCATCCAACCCCAAACTCTGATTAATTGTTCTTTGGATCAAATATTTTGAAATTTCAGAATCTGGAATACATCCTAGCTTCTTCTTTAGCATGGCATGAAGCTTCAATCTGCTATGATTGTATACTCTATCCACTAGGAAGTACTCAGTGTGATTCAAATCCAAAGTCACTTCATATACTCCACTAGTTTCATATAGAGTCCAATTATTCACTGTTTGAAAGACATTCCTTATTATCTCCTCCACTTCATCAGGTTTGAACATCATGCACAGATACTCCATTATCAGCTTTGTAATTGAAATCACTGGAGCTTTCAGTTGATCTGCATATAACTTCATCCCTATCTCAAACATTTCTTCAATATCAGATCTTGAGCAGGTTCTGACAATCTTGTTCCAAGTGTTGTACACTTCATACTTCTCATCCCTTCTCTTCAATCTGATATATTCCTTTCCATCTACCTCCAAGACATCCCAGTGAATGACTTCAGGAGGTTTAACTCCTACAGGTTTTGCTGAAATTGGTTCAGGCACTTTGTCCATCACTACCATGTACATTTTGACATTCTCAATACTTGCAGATTCTTTCATTATAGATGACTCAGGTGCCTCTTCTTCTTCAGTAACCTTTTCAGCCTCTTCTTCCACTAATCTAGGCTTCTTTGTAGGCTTTCTCCTAGCAATCATCTTTGTTCTTTTCAAAGTCCTTAGACTTTCACCAATTGTTGCTTCATTTTCTGGAGTTTCTTGCTCATCAGGGAATGATTTTTGTAAGAAATCATTGCTCTCTTTCATTCTTTTCTCCATTTCAACCCTTGCAATATCATCCCCTTGGAGCTTTATCATCTCAGCATCATACATCTTCTTGAGTTTCTCAAAAGACATCTTTGAGAACATCTATACCTTGACACCTACTTCACCCTTGAGGAAAGTAATCATTTTCTTTCTCTCTTGAGTACCCAGGTATGTCTTTGAAGGTTGTCTTTTCCTTGCAACCATTTTGATCTTGGTAGGCTTCTTCACACATGTGGCTTTCTGCTTGGCTTGTTCTGTTGCTAAGCTTTGTTGATAGGCTTTGTTTAACTCTGCAACCATTGCTTTAGCTATCTCTCTATCCTTTTGCACTTGCATGGTTTCTACTTCTTCAAGCTCAACCTGTATTTTCCTAGCTAGAGCTTCATCTGAATCAATCAACTTCTGCTTTTTCATTGGTTGATCAGGTTCAACTAGCTTTTCCTTGCCTTTCTCTTTAAAGCATCACCTCTTTCTTTGATGACAACTCCTTTGGCCTTTGAGATGACCTTGGGAGTATCATGCTTTGCTTTGATTAGGGTTTCTGCAATTTCAAGATCTGTGAGCACTTCTTTCATTGTTTCTACTGCTTCCATTGGTTCAGCAGTATTAACCATTTCTGCTGCTTTGCTTGTACCAGCAGTATTAATGGTTTCTGCTGCTGCTTGTGTTTCTGCTTCTTGTGCAACCTTTTCTGCAGTTACTTGCTCCCCCTCAAACTTTGCATTCTCTTGCTCCCCCTTTGCTTTTGCATCTTCCATATTGTCATCAGTTCCTGACTCCCCCTTTTTGGGAGCATCAGTCACTGGTTTCTCCTTCTAAGTACAAATTGCTTCTTCTTCTTTTGTAGAATCAGTTTCCTTACCATTTGTTTCAAGTTAAGGATATGTTCTTGTTGTGATAGAACTATGAGTTTAAGCTCTTCAATTTCCTTTCCCTGGTTGATCACATCCATGTTGATATTACCCATGGCATCCATCAATTCCTGATAGTTATATATGTCCTCACCTTCTCCAGAAGTATTACCCTCTTTTGAAGGATCATTGGATCTTTTTGTAGTGGAAGCCTTCTGCCTAGCAGAAACACTATCCACCCCTGTGGTTTCTTGGCACCTGGGACCTTTGAATTATTGCTCATTCAAAGTTGCCATGGGGAAGGTCTTAGAGATGTTACCACTGTCCTTCTCTGTGCTAGCAGAAGTAGTGGCAGCCTTCTCACCCATATGCTCTTCCTCCACCTCAGAGAGCACCTCCTTGGGGTTGGGAGACACCCCTGTGGTTTCCCTATAGATATTCTCTAAGGGAGAATCCTCCCTTAGAGGGCTTAAAGGCTTAGAGGGTGAAGGTACAGGAAGGGAAGGAGCCTTCCTGACCTTTTTCCTTGAGTAAATTTGGGTTATGGGAGAAGTTGGTTTTTCAAGAAGAGACTGTGGAAGAGATTTTGAGTGGGAAGGTTGGGATGGGTTAGTAGTGGGATAGTCTAATGGGGGCCTTGACTCTGCTGCCATACCTTCTTGTGGTTGGGACACCACCATCATTGTTGAGAACAATGGGGTGTCAACTCCTTCCGAGTCCCTAGCAGATCTTCTCATATTTGAGAAAACCTTGCCTTTAGGGGGTTTAGGTACATATACCCCATCAAAGTGAGGTATGTCCGTCAATTCATTAGTAATAACTGTCTGAACAAATCTGGGATACATGAAGAAACTCTTCTTGTTGTCCAGATTTGAGACAAGATCATTGAAGATCATTTGAGAAAAATTATATTTTCTAGCAGTGGATAAACACACCAAAGCATATGCAATGGGACTGCTAAATTGGCTCCAGCCAGTTGTTTTCTTTGAAATACAGTGCATCAAGGTATGAACAAAGAACCTCCATTGGGGTCAAAATTTAGCTTTGAAAATTTTAAAAATCCCCATTTGGCCTTCATACTCCATTCTTGAAAGAGTTGAGAAAAGTTCCTCATTAGGAATAGAGGTTATACCTGCAACATCATCTAGACGTAGACAGATGCGTAGTACCTCTTCAGTAACGGTTAGGGGTTTTTCACACACTCTTGTCTTTATCATTTGCACACCATTCTCAGTAACAATGGTAGCATTAGCCCAGAACTGCCTCTGATGCTCTATGAAGATGGTAGGAGACACAGTGAGTGCATGAGCGATGTGACTTGTCCTCAGAAAGTCGACTATCTGGTGAAATCCTTCAGCTTGTGTTGGCTTTTGGAGCATAGCTATCTCATTGTGCTCGTCGATGAATGCCATGGATGCCATTGAAGTTGAAGGTTCTTGCCTGAAAACTTGGTACTTAAGAGAGAAAGGGTTTAGATCGCAAGTGAACAGTATGCAAAGAGTCGTTAAGAACTCTTTAGGCGGGGAAAGGGTATTTATAGGTTGTGGAATATAAGCAGTATTAACAGTGAGCAGTATTAACTGAGAGCAGTATTAACCACTAGCAGTATTAACTAACTAGCAGTATTAACTGAGAGCAGTATTAACCACTAGCAGTATTAACTGGGAGCAGTATTAACTGGGAGCAATATTAACCACTAGCAGTATTAACTGGGAGCAGTATTAACCACTAGCAGTATTAACTAACGGGTTGTATTAACTGAACACTGGCAGTAGTAAAATTGTACTGGCAGTACTAAAACTGTACTGGCAGTATTAACCATACTTACACTTTTTAAGCTTGTGATGAACTGAGTATTGCCATACATTTCTTGAAAAAGAAGATTAATAACACCAAGAATAAACAATATACATGTATTTAACCACTTTTTGAGAAGGGACTTATTCAGAGTTGATCATTCCCACATTTGTTACCAAGAAAGTGAATCTACCCACATTAAAGGCTTTGGTGAATAGATCAGCAAACTGGTTATCAGTATGAACTTTTACAACTTGAATGAGTTTCTTTTCATTGTAGTCTCTTATAAAGTGATACCTGATCTCAATGTGCTTTGTCTTTGAGTGCTTGACAGGATTATTAACAATGCTAATAGCACTGCTATTATCAATAAAAATTGGAGTGTGTAGAAAGGTTACCCCATAGTCCAACATTTGATTCTGAATCCATAAGACTTGAGAACAGCAACTTGCAGCTGCTATGTACTCTGCTTCTGTTGTCGATGTGGACACTGTGGTTTGTTTCTTGCACTGCCATGACACTAGTCTTGCACCCAAAAACTGACATCCTCCAGAAGTAGATTTTCTGTCCAAGTTTGCTCCACCTAGATCACTGTCTGAGTATGCAAGTAGGTCAAATGATGAGTCATGAGGATACCAAAGTCCCAATCTGGGTTGCCCTTTGAGATATCTAAATATCCTCTTAACAGCTTGATAGTGAGATTGCTTTGGCCTAACTTGGAATCTTGCACATACATAGACTGGAAACATTATATCTGGCCTAGAGGCTGTAAGATACATGAGAGAGCCAATCATGGATCTATAATGATGAACATCCATATCCTCCCCCTCAAGATCTGCTGTTATCTGCTTGTGTGTCTCCATAGGTGTGCTGGCAGGTTTTGAATCTGAGAAACCAAACTTGGTTAGAATGTCTTGCACATACTTGGACTGACAGATAAAGATTCCATCTGACTTCTGTTGAACTTGGAGTCCAAGGAAGAAAGTAAGTTCCCCCATGGAACTCATTTTAAACCTTTGATGCATTAGTTCCTCAAACTCCTTGCACATGCTGTCTCTTGTGGATCCAAAGATTATATCATCCACATAGATTTGGACCATCAAGATATCCTTCTTCTTTCTCTTGATGAACAAAGTCTTATCAATGACTCCTCTTTCAAAGCCATTTTCCAAGAGATATGATGACAGAGTGTCATACCATGCTCTTGGAGCTTGATGCAGTCCATAAAGTGCTTTCTTCAATTTGTATACCCTGTCTGGATAGCTTGGGTTTTCAAACCCTGGTGGTTGGCAGACATATACTTCTTCTTCAATTGAGCCATATAGAAATGCACTTTTTACATCCATTTGATAGACTTTGAATTTCATATAAGAAGCATAAGCCAGGAATAATCTAATTGCTTCTATCCTAGCCACAGGTGCAAATACTTCTTCATAATCTATTCCCTCTTCTTGTGTATACCCTTGAGCCACCAACCTTGCTTTATTCCTTATTACTATTCCTCTTTCATCTCTCTTATTCCTGAAGACCCATTTTGTGCCAATTGCTCTTTGGCCTTTAGGAAGGTCTACCAGATCCCAAACATCTTGCAGCTTGAATTGCAGTAGCTCTTCCTGCATGGCTTCTATCCAACTGGACTCTTTCATAGCATCATGAGCCTTCTTAGGCTCAAGCTGGGATAAAAAGCAAGAAAGCACTGTATGCTGTTGGACTTGCATCTCTTGCAGCCTGCTTTGATTTCTAGTCATCATAGGAGAAGAGATATCTCCTATTACCAACTGAGGAGGATGATTCTTTTGAGTTCTGGTGTGATGACTAGACTCTTCATTGAGTCCAACCTCTAGATTTGAGTCATTCAACTCAACTGAGGTGATTTCAGTTGTTACTTCAGATTCTATATTTTCTTCACTCTCCTCATCTCTTCTTTCTTCTTCACTCTGATTTGGTTCAGTAGATGGCTCCTTTTCACAGTCTTCAACAGGATCCACAGTAGGTATGGGAAAGATCACAGATTGAGATATACTGTCTTGAACTTGTGTAGTCCCTGATCCTCCACTTCCTGAACCTGCATAATCATCACCACTGAAACCAAAAGAGTTAGTTAGTGAATCAATGTCAAATAGCCACTGAGGACCAGACCCAATAGGATTTGGTGTGTTCTCATTGCATTTGACATTGTCACTTTCTTCAATTATTCTAGAAGAAGAGTTAAAAACTCTGTAGGCCTTACTCTGAGATGAATAACCAACAAGAAATCCATCATCTGCCTTGCTATCAAACTTACCTAAGTGAGACTTGGTATTGAGAATTGTACAAGGACACCCAAAAGGTTTGAAAAATCCAATGAAGGGTTTTCTTTTATTTAAAAGCTCATATGGGGTCTTGTTCTTTGGCTTGACTACTAGAACTCTGTTTTGGACATAACAGGCAGTATTAACTGCTTCAGCCCAGAAGATAATTGGCAGTTTTGAATCAGCCAACAGAGATCTAGCAGCCTCTATTAGTGTCCTATTTCTCTTCTCAGCAACTCCATTCTGTTGAGGAGTCCTAGGGGCACTATATTGTCTCTCAATTCCTTGTTCTTCACAGAAGGTGTTTAGATCAATATTTTTAAATTCAGTTCCATTGTCTGATCTAATGACTTTTACTTTTTGATTAGTTTGGTTTTCAATTCTTAGGATGAAGGATTTGATCAGTCCACTTGTCTCATCCTTAGTCCTTATAAAATATACCCAGGTAAATCTAGAGTAATCATCAACAATAACCCAACAGTTAGATTTCTTGCCTATACTCATAACATTTGTAGGACCAAACAGATCCATATGCAATAGCTGGAGACAAGAAGAAATTGTATTTAATTCTTTGGACTTATGAGAAGTTTTGTGTTGTTTGCCTTTAAGACAAGCAACACAATGATCATCACATGAAAAGACTTTTGATGGTAAACCTCTTACAAGGTTGTTTTTAACAAGTTTGTTCATAGTCTTGAAGTTCTTGTGACATATCCTTTTGTGCCAAAGAGAGGATTCATCCACAGAAGTTTTTGAAACAAGACAGTTCAGGGATGAATCACTTGAGACATTGTCCATATCTAGACAATAAACATTGTCCTTTCTTGGAGTTCTAAGTAGTATCATGCTTTCATCAACTAACTTGAACTCTGAAGCAAGGATCATACATTCTGTATTCGTAAATAATATACTATGTTGTTTGTCACAAACCTGTGATACACTTAACAGGTTGTACTTTAACTGATCAACATAGTAGACATCCTCAAATGTCATCTTACCTTTTGTAACATTACCTTTTCCACTTATTTTACCACCTGTAAGATTGTCTCCAAATGCAACATGTCCTCCATTGATATGCTTGAAATCCTGAAGGCATGACATGTTACTTGTCATGTGCCTAGAGCAACCACTATCAACATGCCATATGCTCTTCCCCTTGAGCTGTTGGTTGCCCTGCACATAAGATAAATCAGTTAGTATGAATTAGGAACCCAAGCCAAAGTGGTCTTGGGTACCCCTTTCTCATCAAAATATTTACATTCTTTCTTGACAAGATTTTTAAACTTTGACTCCTCATTTCTGGAGTACTTTGTCACAATGATGGGTTTGGAAACACATTTGCTAGAAGCAGTACTGGTTTTAGAAGTACTAACTGCATTAGCAGCACTTGCATGCTTAGCAGTACTAACCTTGTTAGAAGTAGTAACTGTGTTAGCAACAGTAACTGTGTTAGCAGTATTAACCTTTGAAGAGGTACTAACAGTATTAGTAGCATTAATATTTTCAGCAGTACTAACACTGGTAGCAACAGTAATGCTTCTAGCAGCACTATCCCTGTCAGCAGTACTAACAGTTTTAGTGCCTCTTGGCACCCACATTTTAATACTTTCTTTTAAAATCTTTTTCTTCATGGGGCCTTTGGTTTCAACAGATTTCTTAACCACATGTTTCTTTCCAGCCTTCCTATAACCAACAGGTTTTTGCACAAATCTTTGAAAGTTCATCTGTTGATTAATAGGGTTAAAGAAACAGTGCTTAGCCAAAGGGTTTAACTTACCACATATGAAACAAGGTTTTGGTCTGATTATTTTATTCAGATCAACTCCTTGTTTCTGAGCCCATTGATTATTCCAGTTTCTTTGGTTACCTCTTTTTATACCAGAATTTAGGCTCTCAGATTTGTTGCAAGCGCACTGTTTACAAGGTCCAGGATTCACAACAGTGGTTTGTTTGTAATGGACCTTGTTATCCTTTCCTTTGGTCTTCTCTATCTCCTTAGACTTGACCCAGATTTTTCCACATCCCTCATTGGTGATAATGTTGTTTTCTAAGGGTATCTCTTTACTCACAGCATTATTCCTATTCTCACTTGCTTCTTTCTCAGTCAAATCCTTAACCATCACCTCATCCAAAGGATCTATCTTAAATGCTTTCTTAGTCAAGTCCTTTATCTCCTTGGTCTCTAACAAATCTGATGTAGGAGGGATATAGTTGTTGTTGTAAGGAGGAGGTGTGTTGTTGTATCCAATACCAGGCTTCATCTTATCATGAATCTGAGCTTTTAGAAGAGAATCCATTGCTTTTGAAGCATATGAAAACTTTTCTATGTCAAGCTTAACCTTAGATAATTCTTCTTTCAACCTATCATTCTCTTCTATAGACTTAGACAATTTGGTCTCTAACTCATTCTTTTCCCACTTCTAGTAGTTTGTGTCATAAGAGTGTTGAAGTTCATTGGCTTGAAAGCCTTTGATTTGATCTTCAAACCTCTCAACTATCAACACATAATCTCTTCTGTCCTTTTCTAATCTTTTGAGGTCATCACACATGTTTTGGTTGTGATCCCTGTACCTTTTGACAGTGTCTATGCAAGATTGAGTACAAAGATTAGAAATTACCTCAGAGGGGAGATCAGACACTTCTGCCATAAGAGCTTGATTCTGAATGGCTTCCTCAGCTTGGTCACTCCAGTCAAACCCCATTCCTTGTTGAGAGACAAGGGCTTGAGCAGGGTTCTTGTTTTGACTGTAGCCTCCATTCTGAGCTTGTTGGTGGTTGTTGTTAGGAACACCACTTCTGCACTCTCTAGCAAAGTGTCCCTTCATGTGGCACTTATAGCATTCCACCTTTGTCTTGCCAAAACCAGCTCCATCTTCTCTTCTTTGAGAGAAGTTGTTCCTCCCTGTTCTTTTAATAAACTTCTTCACCCTCATAGATAACATGGCCATCTGCCATTTAATGTCTATCTCCTCCAGGTCATCAGGGTGAAGTTGTTCCAGATCATCATTAATCAATGAATTGTTGCTGTGACTGGACAAAAAGGCTTCAAAGACAGTTTCAGTGCCTTTTTCTGAATTCACTCCACTGGCGGCACTAATTGCTTCAGGGTTGGCAGTAGTATCAGTAGCTGCTGATAGAAGAGCAGCATAGTGAATATACCCAGTGGGTTTCTTCTTGGTTTCTACCTCAGTTTCAAAAACTCTTAGATCATTATATAGATCATCATGTTCCTTCTCTTCCAGATTGTCACTCTGTCTATATGCGACAGTGTACATAGTCCATTCATCCCAAGAGATCTGAGTAACTTCCTGTTGATATCATCTTGCTCCATCTTCACTCCTACAGTAGCCAGTTCACCAATGAGCTTGTTGAACCTATCAAAAGTTTGAGTCATAGACTCATTCTTTGAAGAAGTGAAGTTCTCATACTGTTGCTTTAGAACATCTCTTTGATTTCTTTTGATGCTTTTAGTTCCAGCAAATCTTTTCTTTAGAGCATTCCAGAGAATCTGAGCATCAGTGCAGTTGCAAAATTGATGCTGATATTCATTGGGGATGGTTAAGAGCAGAGTGCTCAAGGTCTTCATCTCTGTCTGTCTGATCTTCCTCTCACCATCTGTCTTTGGTGGAGGTCTTTTCCCATCTGGTCCAATCTTTCCTGCTTCAGAAGGACCATTTGTCAATGATATCCCACATTGAGTAGTCAGTGAGAAGAATGTATTGACTAATTCTGATCTTCCACATGTCAAACTCACTGGGTTTGAGCATTGGAACCTTAGAGACCAGAGTACTGTTTGATTCTGCAAAGTTTTCCATGATGAATGAATAGATGTTTCTGAGAGAACAGGCTCTGATACCACTTGTCAGGATCGAATTCTCAACAAGAATTATAAATACTCGGAAAGAATATCAAAGAAGTTTGCGGAATAACAATTTGATATTCAATATAACAGTAAACAAACAGTATAAATTTGATGAACAACTTGTAAACTTGTATTGAATGATTAAAATCACAAGATTACAGAATTAGGAACTATGCCTTGAGGTTGATTTTCTCTCTAAACAGAACTTAGAATTTTTTAATTAAAACTCTTCTATCAATTCTATACATATACTGAATAAAAGATAATTGCTAAACATAAAAAGATCTTCAGAATAATCTTCATTATTATCTTCATCTTTCCATGTTTATCTTTAACCACGATCTCTTCAGCATTATCTTCACATTATCTTAGAAGCAGCATTAATCACTTGGAAGCATTAACTGAGTCTTGGCAGCATTAACTACTAAGCAGCACTAACCTCTAGCAGTACTAACTAGCTAAGCAGTACTAACTTTGTTCAAGCAGCACTAACTTTGACTAGCAGTATTAATTCTACTAGAAGTAGTAATACCTAGCAGTATTAATCTTTGAAATCCTCTGGCAGTATAAACTCTGAACTAGCAGCATTAAAGACTTGTTCACATCTTCAGTTCCCAACAATTGGACCTTAATGGATCTATCGGGGTTTAAAAGGTTCTATTGGGCTTTAAAAGGTTTCATTGGGCCTTAATGGATCTATCGGGCTTTAAGGAGTTCTATTGGTCTTTAAAGGGTTTCATTGGGCTTTAATGAATTTATCGGGCTTTAAGGGGTTCGATTGGGCTTTAAAGGGTTCATTGGGCCTTAATGAATCTATCGAGCTTGAAGGGGTTCTACTGCGCTTTAAAGGGTTTTATTGGGCCTTAATGGATATATTGGGATTTAAAGGGTTCTATTGGGCTTTAAAAGGTTTCATTGGGCCTTAATGGATCTATCGGGTTTTAAGGGGTTCTATTGGGCTTTAAAGGGTTTCATTGGGCCTTAATGAATCTATCGGGCTTTAAAGGGTTTCATTAGGCCTTAATGTATCTATTTGGCTTTAATTAATTCTACTGGACTTTAATCGATTCTATTGGGCTTTACAGGGTTCTATTGGGATTTAGTTAATTCTACTGAACTTTAATCGATTCTAATGGGCTTTAAATGGTTCTATTGGGCTTTAAAGGGTTTCATTGGGCCTTAATAAATCTATCGGGCTTTAAAGGATTCTATTGGGCTTTAAAGGGTTTGATGGGCCTATCGGGCTTTAAAGGGTTATGTTGGACTTTAAGGGTTTCATTTGGCCTTAATTGATCTATCGGGCTTTAAAGGGTTTCATTGGGCCTTAATGTATCTATTTGGCTTTAATTAATTCTACTAGACTTTAATCGATTCTATTGGGCTTTAAAGGGTTCTATTGGGATTTAATTAATTTGACCTTAATGAATCTATTGGGTTTTAAGGGATTCTATCGGGCTTTAAAGGGTTATATTGGACTTTAAAAGGTTTCATTGGGTCATAATGGATCTATAAGGGTTTAAGGGGTTCTAATATGCTTTAAAAGGTTTCATTTGGGCTTTAATGGATCCAGTCGGGTTTTAATGGAACCAACTGGACCTTAATTGAACCAACTGGACTTTAATAGATCGATTGGGTTTTAATGGATCCACTTAGGCTTTGATGGTTGGATTGGGCTTTAATGGATCCATTTGGACTTTAATAGATTCACATGGATCGGTTGGGCTTTAAGGGACCCAAAATTTTGATTTAGAAATATTTTTTATATATACATAAAATTTTGATTTTCCGCCAAAATTTCTCCCTTATTATTTTACTTTAAGGAATCTCAGATAAAGCCTTAAATTTACTAAAAAAAATGAAATTTAAAATTCTAACTAGTTTAATATTTGGTCAATATATATATACCTCAAAATAAAATTTTAATAAAATAATTTATTAAAATCTTAAAATTTATTATCTATACTATATTATAAAAGAGACATAAAAACTTTTAATTACAGCATTTTAAGCACAAAATACAACTAATTAAAGCCAATTACTTAATTTACAGTTTCATAATGCTTTGGTACAGCTTATAAAAGCTTAATGTTTGAATTCGTGTAACTAACTGCAGATAAACACTTATTTTTATTTTCTAAAATATCTAAAATTTTTAACTATTAATATAACTAACCGATAAATATAAATGTTATTATATTTAAAATTGTTCATAATATATTTTAATAAAAAATAAAACAGGTAGTTTATCTCATAGTGTTTATCATATATTTAATATATTTATTTGCAGTTAGTTATACAAATAAAAACATGGGACTTTAATAAGTTATAATTAGGTTTCATTAACTTGTAATTTTGAATTTAAACTAATATTTTTATACTATATTATAAAGCATTTAAGGTAAACTCTTAAAAACTAATTTTTATTCATTAGGTACCACTTATTAATGCATATTACTTAAAATCCAAAAGTACAAATTGATTAAACATAAGTACAACTTATAAAAGTTCAATGTTTGAATTCGTGTAACTAACTGCAGATAAACACTTATTTTTATTTTCTAAAATATCTAAAATTTTAACTATTGATATATAACTAACCGATAAATATAAAAAAATTTGAGATAAAACACCTTATTTTTATTTTTTTATTGAAGTATGTTATCTTTTTAATTTTAAATATAAAATATCTTAAATATAGTTATCATTTAAATTAAACATTTTTTGACCCGTAACAAAATACTTTATTATTATTTTTTTATAAAAAAACATAGTTAAACTAAACTAAAATATATTTTTGTTTTAGATCTAGGTTTCTCAAAATCGTAAAATAAAATCAAAAAAGACTAACAAAAAGTATGAATAATGATCGAGGTTCGAGTTCTAGATTTCAGAAACCCGCTGCATTGCGAGTCAGAAGTCGGGCCTAAGATCTTAATCTATTGTTTTACTTTGGGAGTTAGGCCCGGGCTAGTAGGCCCAAGTATTATTTTGGAATGTTTCCTAAACAGTCTGTCTTTGGGTTGTTACCCTAGCTTTTCGTTTTAGGCTGAAGTCCCAAAAGGTTCCGGGTCATGATTTGTTAACCTACAATTAAATTAGATTAATAATTATAATTTTGCCATATGAATGTTTGTTCCATCAATCGGCCTTTTCATTATGTTAGTTATTTCGGCCGAATGTTTTATTTTATGTTTAAAATAATAATTGTGTAATATGTGGTTTGCCCCAAAGACCCGTGGTTGTGATTGATTTATTTTTATTTTGGAAAATTACAATGTATCATTTTTCTTCTTATTTTGATTTATTTTTAAAAACAAAACAATAATTACTAACCCTTTTATCTTCTTGCATTCATAATTTCATTTTAGTTTTCTTATAAATGGTTCAATGAGAAGTTTTCATACATATTTATCTTTTTTTCTTCTTATTTTTATTTATTTCTTTCTTAAATCAACTAAACCTATTATTTTATTATATTTTCAATTTCACTTTATTTTTCTTATAAATGAATTTAGAATTCACAAATATAAAAAACTATACATATTTTCAACTTATATGATAAAACACATTTTGAATTATTTTGGTCATTATTGTTTAATCTATAAAACATTTATATTTTTTATAAACACTTTAATTATTTGTGATGTTATAATGAATATAATTAAATCGGTAAATGTACCGTCATCTTTTAAATTAAAAAAAAAAAACTTCATGTAATGTTCATTTTAGATCATTTCTACTAATAAGATTCTAATGATTTTTTTACAAATAATTTGTATATAGTTTGTTGATTATCATATTTAACAATTAATATGTATTATATGGACAATCTACATATTACTACCAGAGTTACTCATACAACCGTGCAACGCACGGTTTAGACACTAGTTATACGTAATAGGATTTACATGATAGTGATTACACATATTATTATTATTTACATAACACCAATATTGCATATTATTTATAAAAAAACGTTAATAGTAAATAGTTAAAATTCTTAAAGGAAAAAACTTATTATAATCTATCAATATATAGATGAAATACTTATTACAATTGAATTAAATAACAATTATGATTTACTATCAATTTATTATTTATTTACGTTATAACTGTATTACGATTTTTCACTATATAAAGATTGTAGAAAATTAACATTATATGTGACTTACTTTATGTTTCGCCACATTATATGGAATCGGGTCTCACTCGTCACCGAAAGGTGTTCTTTTGGGTATTGAGTTTTAGTATCCATGTATTCGGTGACGTTTTATATGTAAGGATTTTTATCCATGATTTATGGGTTGAGTATTATGCCCCACCCGTGTCCTGGGTGTTTCGGGATATAAAGTTTTATTTGGGTTTTCATAAATTGGGAGCTCGATTTCTATTTACGTTTTGAGTAAGCTTTTGGATTGCATCATTTCATGAAAGAAAGTTTTGTATGGAGCGTTTATCTTTAAAAATGCGTATTATTGTGTGAGTCCGTGATCGTTACCAGATAATCAAACAACAAACATAAACGATAAACCAACTTGTTTAGATTATAAACGCTGATTAAAGGGTTGATGTTTACACTTTGAAGCTCACTTTCTCTCTGTGAGCTCTTGGATCGATGTGTTGTTGACCTGAGATATGAAAAGTTATCAGATAATAAATATCTCAAACATAATATCTAGATATTAAATAAACTAATATAATATCTAAAACTTAATATCTAATAACAAGATATTAAAAACATAACTTTGACTATTATTACAAATTGACCCTTAGACTATTGTTGAGAGTGAGTTGTCAGTTTTAACTTCAGATTGCGATCTTCGTATTGGATGATCTTGAATCCAATGAGACTGTGTCCTTACAATCTCCCCCTTTGGATCAAGATCATTACGAAAATGATTTAGCTATACGATCTTCTCTTTCAGCACATAAGATGCAATCTCTCTTTTAGTCTTCAAGATATAGTAAACTCCCCAAAAGATGTAGTTTTTCTCTCTTTCAGTTCATGGGAAGAAATTATCTCTAATTTCAGCTCGAAATTCTTCAGTAAAGTATTTTCAAAGAAAATTTATCTCGAATCAGCATATCTTCAGAGTACATGCTCTTTGAAGAATTCAATCTTGGACGTGATTCTTGTAACATGTGAACAAAGCCATTGGAACAAAGTCTTCCCCGAATTTAGATCTAGAACAAAGCCATTGGAATGAACAAAGTTAGATGTTTTTAACAATAAGACTACTCTTCAACCCTTTCTTTGAATGCAACAGGGAGTCGCGATTTCTCCGGATCACCCAAACGTACGCCATAACCATTACCTCCAGCACCTTCGCCTTTAGTTTGTTCACAATTCGCGAGCCAAACTCGACCAACAACTCCTCAATCGTGCTAATATCGAAAGGCAGATCCCTCCACCAGTTGACTAATAGGGCACGAACCTCCTTGCTCGTCAAGCAATTCAGGAACATATATTGTTCGGTTTCGACAGCAGAGTTACACACATGGCACAAGTCTGAACTAAACCTAACTCCTCTCCAAATAAGATTATAGACGTGGGAAACGGTTCAACCTAGATATATAACCTTGTTTTTCAAACATTATTGATTATTTATTACCTAATATTGAGTGCATTAATCTTAATTACTCTCATATCTCTAAAACAATAATAAAATCTTAAGCTATAACCAACATGGGTTTTGACTATAAGATTGATGATTCCGAAAAAGTTTGTTTCAACCCTAAAATTTTAAAACGGTGATGAAAAAAATCAACCTAAGATTAGATGAAATCCCAACTAACTTATTGATTTACATAGAGTGTTACTCCGAATAGTTACCATTTTGACCCAAAATTATGTCATTTTACATATTAAATGTACATCATAAGAATATTTTTGACGGTGGAACAGATTAACGATGCAATGTAAAATTGATATGACAGATAATATTGATTTAGCGATAATTATTGATTGATTTTACGTCTAAGAATACTTGGAAAAGCGATTTTATATGAATTATTAGTATTTCTTGAATTCAATTTTATTTCTTATTGTAAAAACAATATATCAAAGATTTTCTTTTTCATAATTATTGAGGGCCCTTTTCGCACATCTCGCCCAGAGCCTATAAAAAATGTCAGGAACGAGCCTGCCTGAATATGAATATGGACCAACTTAGAAACCGAAAAACCAACCATATTTACATTCATCTCTCAAATCAAAGATCAACCATTAAATAACATGTTCAAGTCCTGTAAACAACAAAAATTGAAAGAAAATCTATACAAGACTACTAAAACATGGAACTACCGATATGGTGGTGAATCTTTACAAGAACATGTCGCTCCTTTACACAATGTTCACTTGATTCTCTATCAAACGTACACACAATCTCCATTCATGTTAAGTACACGTCTTAATCTCCAACAAGTGGAGGCTCCCACAATTCTTCACTTCTACCTTAGAGACTCTTGTTGCAAGCAACCATGATATAAGATCTCTTTGTATCAACGTTTACCTTTGCATCTGCATCTCTTCCCTGTAATAGTAGAAAATTATTATAAAAAATCTAAAATGGGGTTTGTTTAAAGAAAAACTATAAGAAACCATTGAATTCAAAGCAGAGTAATTATATAATGAAGTAAATAGAGCATTATTACTCATTTACTTGAATTCACCTCAAGAAGCTCCGTATATCTTTGTACGAATATTTAATTATAAGTTTTTCTACTTGATCGTTATATATCTAATAACACAACATTAATCTATTACTACTAATTTATTATAACTATTATTACTCATTTACTTGTTCAGACACTACAAGAGAAATGACCTTCAGGGAAGGTTTTGTTTTGTATTTAAAGGTATTAAAAGCTTCTCTAAAGCTTTTAGAGAAGCTTTTCAATTCCGTCAAGAAGCTTCCCTATATAAGGGTAGGTAAAGGTTTTAGGGAGGGTTTCGGAAGGGTCTTTTTTTTGTTAGCTTTTAGAGAAGCTTTTTTGAGGCTTTAGATACTCTTTGAAAGCGTCTCTAAAGGTCAGTAACTTATTTCAAAAAGCTTCTCAAAAAGTGTTTATTAGTGACATTTTTCTAGTATTTGCGACGGTTTATAAACGTCTCTAAAAGTACCTTTCAGAGAAGGTTTACAAAAAAGCTTCTCTAAAGGTAATACTTTTAGTTACATTTACCTAAACCTTCTCTAAATATATCTTTTAGTTATACTTTACAAACCTTCTCTAAAGGTTATCTTTAAAGACAAATAATCAAAACCTTCTCTAAAGATTATCTTTAGATACACTTTTAAAATATCAATTCCTTCTCTAAAAAAACATATTATTATTATTTTTTCATCCAAATTCCAGCTCCATATTTATATATGATTGTATATTATAAATAATATTATTAATCAACAAAAACAACAAAATATCTTAAAGCAATTAATTGTCATACATTTATCATATGAAAGACAATTTTGCAAAACATATACTAACCTTAAATCAATCCATACATCCATTTTCTAACATTCTTCCTGAATTTTTCACAAAACTTGATACTCAACCTATCACTTCCAATCTATTTCTAACCTTTTTACATTGTCTCCTCGAGTAGAACCACGTTTGTTGCAAAGGTGATACGTTGAGTATCAATAATTTCATGGGAGGTGCTAACGGTGCCATATTTCCCTCTTTATCTGCAAAAAGCCAATAAGCCATCAAAACATTTCACTAGAAAACAGAATGTTTAAAAAAATTATGTCCAACAAATTCACCTTAAATTTTCCCATCTATCCACAAAGATCAAGATGCACCTCTCCCAAACTGAGGTGATAATGATTTTTCTAAAACTATAACCTTAGTCCAAGATTCCAATATTTGGGCCAAGGTCGTTATGCTTTTCCATGTTGAGCTTTAGATGTTCTTCTTGCTTTTCAGATAATGAAAATTACATGTTACTAGCATCAAGGGCCTGTTTTTTTTATTTATTTAAATGTGTTATATACTTTTTTCACTCCTGGATTGTTGTCGTGTACAATAGACTGTACCAACTCATTTCCCACATAAGTTTTCTAGTTTTCCTTCTTTTTGCTAGGTAATTGCATTGCTAAATCTCTGCATAAATGAACTCTCAAGTTCGATAGTGGTCTGTCTTAACTTGAAAACTCATGTTGACAAAGATTAGTGTGATTTATTATGGTATAATTGAGACTCAACACAAAGTGAGTCATGAAATCAGAAAAAGTATACTAGAACAAGTTTAGCGCATGATTTGTCTCAATTGGCATCCTAAAACAGTTTCCACATCAGGCTTATCGCCAATTTTATGGTATTTTGCAACTTGGTTGTCCATAATTTGCATGGATTAGTAGTAAGTGAACAAGAAGATTGTATCACAAATACTTGACAGATGCATATGCATTTAAGAAATTTTCAATTTCGTCTATACCATTAAATCAACAAAATGAAATGATTAGATAGCAGCAACTTGCATACCTTAATGTCATTCTTTTGTTTTGTTACCATGAAAATTATTGAATCATTCTTCCCTGCCATCACCTAAATGAAAAAGAAATTTGAGTATCAAGATATCAATCATCCACACAGCAAGCAGAAATTAGCTAACATTAAGTAATATGAAAAGGGAAAAGAAATACTAATATTTATATATTTTAAAAAAAACAAGAGTTAGGGTTTATAAGACTATATGTTTATGTTAAATTTTGCAGGGGAAGAAGATTTCTTGAAGCCACATGGGATTGAACTCTTGAAATCAGTTGAAGATCCTGTAATCATTCATCATCCTAAAGAAACCTACACAAACACAAAATCATCCATCAGAAACCCACATTTTTTCTTCAGTAACTCTGAAGTGGCAGATTGGCCACTGGTGTCAATTGAGAAGAATGTAGCAGCAGTCCCAAAACAGAGCAATTTGGCCACTGGCCAATGAAAAAAAAAAGGCATTGAGAAGGGAACAGTGGCCATCAAAAGGAAAACAAACCATGTCCAACAAACATTCTGAAGCCAAACAAGAACCAAATTCACTTATTCTAAAATGGATTATGTTGTTGTTGATCCAGATCAATAAGCTTATGGACATTAGAAGAGACCCAGCAGCCATTGCAGGCTTCTCATCCTTGTGCCCCTTGTTGTTTCTATATATGGCATACAAAATCAGTTGCAGTGCACCCAATCCGCTTCCGAACCCATTACATACCTGCAAATTCGATTTGAACCAATGTATAAATCTGAAATGAAGATGATGAAGTAATGAAAGGACTTACGTATACAAAAGGGATTTTTTCTACTTTTTTCCAATTATGTTCCTTATATTTTTCTAATTTATTTTTCAATGTATGTCTTTTTACATCATTTTACATTCAAGTAATGAAAGGACGTTGTTTAACATGTGCTTGATTTTAAATTTCAAACGAATTATGTGACATCTTTCAAAAGGTTGCACTCTCGGATATTTTAGCAATCAAATTTTATGAACCTGAAAGCCAATTTTAAAAAAGATTATTAAACCGTCCTTTCAGTATGAAGTGATTCTCATACAATTCATTAGAAAGCCACTAAAAAAGAATTGCCAGCAATACATGAATGCGAACATAGTCCCACAACAACAAAAAAATCCAGCTGATCATAAAGCCAATATCATCCCTAATATTACACCTATCTAATAGGTAACATAGCATACCGAAATGAATATTGAATCGGAACAAATCATTGCACTACACTGAACGATAGACCAAAATGAAAAAAAATAGCTTGCAATAAATTTATCTATGAACGGCCTTCACTCAAAAAATAATACAGATAATCAAGGAGCTTACGGGAGTTGGCCATGGAAATCTCATTGCCTTCATTGGGATCGAGCCAAACCTTGCCTCTACCGCACTTGAGGACGCTGGCGGCGAGCCTCTTCTGTAACTTAAGGGACACCATTTCGTTTTCACGGCTGCGAAATGAAGATGATGATTTCAAGTGGGGTGTGATCTTTACATATTAATACTTAAAAACCTACTGGACAGCGATCATGAAAATATATAGTACTAATTAGAAATTACAACTCTTGGTTGCAAATTCACCCTAATAACCAGCGGTTCAGTAAAGTTTGTTGAAGGTGAAATGAAAGGGGATGCTACTCACTTTGATAGCTTGCTACATGAAGAGCATTGCAATTAGAAGACCAAACAATTCACCGGTCACTCGTGTGAATCTATTGATGATTGAGCAGGTACCCAGAATGGATAGCAAGACCAGCAAAAGGGTCGTCCACACGCAAACCCTGTTCTCAGTGAGATTACAGAACTTATTTAAGACTTTAAAGTGCTAAACTTTACAGGGTAGCTAGTTTAAACCACATGAATAGCCAGAAAGTACCATCCGGACCACGCTAGGAAAAGGGGTGGCCCTAAATCCTTTTGATCTTTTGCAAACTTGAACATAAATGTGTACATTAACACTGTTGGCTCAGCCACACCTAGTATAAGCAGAGGTTGTCCTCCAACTATAGCGTGGATGATGCCACATAGTGTCGTTGATGCTAGTGTTTGAGCTGCAGTTAGACTCCCCTCTGCGGCAAAATAAACATCACAAAGATTCGTATTAGCAAATACCCAATACAAAAAACAATAAAATCAACATTCTAACACTTGAAAACCGTCCAACCTGTGTCTCGTTCTAGTTGTTCCCCAAAAGATATAACCGGGATTGCTGACAACTATAAAAACAATAAAAGTGCTCCTCAGGCGCACTTTTAACAACTATGGTTATATGTACATCCAATCATCATCAACATTACCAGCCACTAGCCAACTAGCCAAGCATCTCTTAAGTACATTCAGAAAACAAAAACATAGCCAATTATATTTAATCCTGCTCTCAATTAGAGTCAACTAATGACCAAAAATATAGTTTAAATTTTTACCACTCACAATCAAATGTACCCTAGGGGTTTTTACTGGAACAGAGTAAAAGTCTTCCTGGTGCACGTGTTATCCACAAGGGAAGTTTTGTATGTTGTCTTCCTATTGTATTCTTGTGAACAAGAAGTTCAACAGTTGATCTGAATAAAATTATCTTTCTCTTTTCAGTTTATAAGCACATGATGCTTTTGAATAATATGTAAAGTTGTTGAATCCACAAGAAAATTAATCAATTATACATACAGGCATGAATCCCTAATTTTTTCTAATTTCACATCTAAAAACAATCAGAAGCCCTCACTTTGTTATTCGATATTCACAATATAACCAATCGCAAAACTTCAATCAGACGAATATCATAAATTCACAATCATATAGAATAAACTAACAAATCGAAACAAACAACGAAACCAGATTTACAAGGAATAGTTGCGTTAAACAAAATTTACATCGGAGGACGATTTAAAACCTTTTAATGTTTTCATCCAATCCTGTAACCAAAACAAACATAATTTTACATTATAAACAGGACAAAGCTGAACATATACACACTAGCAAGTAGTAGAAATGAAAATGAAGATATGAAGACAAACTCCTCAAGCCCTAAATCGATGAAGTCGCCTACAGTAACTTTGAATCTCTCACGCCCTAAATTGATCGAAGAGATGAGACAACTTGAACTCGGACTCGATTGGAAAACGAAATCAAAGATTAAACTCATAGAGAAATCGAAGATCGAAATCAAAGAGATACATGAAAGAGGAATCGTAGAACTTCAACTCTGGACTCTCAGTCGTATAAACGCTCCCTCTCCTTTCTAATTAAATTTTCATTATATAAAAAATTTGATTTTATTGAAAATAAGATACCTTTAGATACGCTTTGAAGATACGCTTTGAAAATAATAAAAATGTAACTAAAACTCTTTGTTTAATTTAAAAATAAAAATAAAAACATTTTATTCTTTAGAGACGATTTGAAAAGCGTATCTAAAACTTTTGGTCGGTTTTTAGAAACGATTTATGTAGGAAGCGTCTCTAAAAGCTTTAGGGATAATTTTCATGGTGTATTATTTGATTCGAAATCCTTCTCTGAAAGTCACCTTATCTTCTGTTACACATTTTACTTTTGTCATACAATTCCTTCCCTAAAAGTCACCTTTAGATACACTTTCAAATCTTTCTCTGAAACTTCCTTCTCTAAAACCTCTTTCCCTTGTAGTGAAAGCGTTGCGCTAATTTATTACTTAAAAAATGATTCATAAATGAACACATGAAGCAATGTCTATCATGTGTACAGTATGAAAAAAGCACACGTGTCTTTAGTCATCCCTTGATAGGAGCTCTTGGAGTTGGAGATATAAGACTAGGGTAGTAGAATGAGTGTGTATATATATATATATATGATGTTTCTTGGTTTTCTAAGACTAGAAACTTCACATAAGATTGCAAATGTCAAGCATCACAATTATGATCAACCAACTTCTTTCGGAATATGGTACGGAAAAGCTTCTGGATGTTCTGATACATCAAACTCTTAAAACATCACTTGTTAACAAATAGCATAAATGAAATACAAGCATCCGCAAAATGTTTGTATTAATTGTTTATAGAGGCGATGTGTGCACAGCCAAACAAATGGTTTTATGCATAGTACTTATGTGATGTATTCCACCAGTTGACTGCAGACTTTATTATTGCAGACTTATCGATCGGTCCAGCACGGATTGAAATAGGAGTCGGTTCGAATCATATAACATAGAATTAATGTTAGTTAAGATGAGAACCAAACTGAAAGAGAAATACCTTGGGGCTCTCCATGTCTTTGAAATTCTTCCCACCCGGAACATCTTTGCTCGTAGCTTTAAGTTAGATCTTCGAGCTGCAACTTCTATAGTACGCTTCATTCCACATCAAGATTTACAACCTAAGTTGGGACTCCCATCAACAAGCATGTCCACTCAACCATCAAGACAGGCCCTAGATGGAGTGTACTACTATACAAACCAAAAGTGAACAATCATAATATTGCAATTAATGCATCAACAATTAATAACAAGACATTTTACGAAGATATTACTATTAACATTGAATTGACGATGCTTTTGGAACCATTAGCCAATGATATGATGCTTGCATTTGAAACCAACCATGGAGTTGAGCTGTGATGATTTTGCAACTGATGGATGAATATTACACTTTGCATGCTGATTTTGGAACTGATGTATATGAAACTGATGTTGTGATCGTGTAACTCTTGGGTTAGCTGCAAATGGAGTGAAAATGGATTGAATCAGATCGTAACAAATGGATCTGTGCAAATGGATTGAATCTGATTGCCACAAATGAGATTGTAAGATATGAACT
Source organism: Arctium lappa (assembly GCA_023525745.1). Classification (NCBI taxonomy): domain Eukaryota; kingdom Viridiplantae; phylum Streptophyta; class Magnoliopsida; order Asterales; family Asteraceae; genus Arctium; species Arctium lappa. Next base: position 153,805,600 of record CM042047.1, on the reverse strand, counting down.
TTGGATTGATTAAGATTGTATGAAAGGGAGTGAAATAATGGATCGAGCCAAGATTGTAACAAATGTAGTGAAAATGGATTGCTTCAGATTGTAACAAATGAACCTGTGCAAATGGATTGAATGAGATTGTAAAAAATGAAGTGAAAATGGATTACATCATAGTGTAACAACTGCAGTGAAAATGGATCGAATCTGATTGTAACAAATGGACCATCTCCCTCCATCAACCAACCAAAAACGATTGTTTTTTATTACGTATGAGTTATGACCTGCCAAATCCCGAATTGTAACATAGGAGCCGGTGCAAACGGATTGAATAAGATTGTAAGAAATGGAGTGAAAATAATGGATTGAATCGGATTCTAACAAATGAACCTGTGCAAATGGATTGAACGAGATTAATGTACCAAATGGACGGAAAATGGATCGGAACAAATGGACCTTGTGCAAGATAACACATGGAGGAATTTCACCGACTAATGCATATTGTAGCACACAACCATAGATATGATGCTTGCATGTCTGATCTCTGCGATTGATGTTGTGGAATTCTCGTGTTTAAAGAATGCCTCAAACGAAAAAAGGAAGAAAAACGCATGCAGAGAAGAGCCACACACCCACATGATGGAGGGAGAGTCGGGCAAACCCCGTACCATCTCCCTCCATCAACCAACCAAAAACGATTGTTTTTTATTACGTATGAGTTATGACCTGCCAAATCCCGAATTGGCAGGCCACGATACAAAAGAAATTCAATACCCGCAGTCTCGCCTGATCATCTATACATGAACACTTATCAATCCATCGCCAATAGAAATCCTAAACATCAATTAATGTTCTATCAAACACCTATTAATTCTTCAATCAATCATTGTAATGCCCAGATCGATGGGTTGACCGAAACACCTGGCATTGAAGATATATGCACAAAGAAAAGGATTAAATCAGATTGTAACAATCAACAAGAATTCAAAACTTGCGGTTGATACACAACTAATTGCTCACCAAGCCATATGACTGCGAACAGAATCGTTCAAGAAGACAACCAAATTGATGGACCGACTGCAAACATAAAAGAACTTAAGTAACTGATTGACGTGGAGTAGAAAACGATTGGTAATAAGATCATGAAGGAGACATATGATTATTATCTAAACCTTCACAGAAACTTAACTGGTTCAACACAGTCGAATACAAACGGATATCAAGAAGACGTATAATCTTGTCCGTCCATCAAGAAGACGTGTAATCTTGTCTATCTGAGAAGGAATCTTGGCTCTGTGATAACCTCAAAAAAACTGAACTAAACATAATAAACCAATAAGATCGATGTCCACCAAGAAGACGCATAATTAACAAATCGTATACATCTCAGACGACTTACCAGATTCATAACGGAATCCAAGAGTTAAGAGCGATTCGTCTGAATCGGTGCCTAGATCATCGAAAAACACATCGAGGTACCATGCAAGGGCATTTCTCGTTCCAATCCTTCCATCTCTTTGTCAGAATGTTAAACCGCAAGACTGTATTCGCCACCGACCCCTAATTGCATCACGCGAAACTGCTCGACCGTCCATTTGAACCATTTCATTATATATAAACACACGCGAAGCTAATCGATCTGTTACAATCAATTAGGGCATGCAAGAATAGGATTCGAGACACATGGATATCAAAACTAGAAGAGTGATGGAAACACTATCGTAGACATCGATTCACCTTCAGGAAATCGGTAAAAGAAAAAAGCAGGAGGGAGGGAGGGAGAGAGAGAGAGAGAGATTTATGAGGCGTATGAACAAAATTATGTGAGCAAGTGGGGCTGTATTTATACTTGAAAATACAGCAAACTACAATTTTGGTCCTTGTCGTTTACCAAAGACTGTAAATAAAGTCCCTATAATTTAATAAGTATCATAATTATTCCCGTGGTTTTTTTTGCTTGAAAAGTGGTCTACAATTATGATTTTGTTTCAACGCATTTTTAATCGATTGATTTTAGTTATTTGAATGTATTTCTACGGATAATCGAAGGACTGTTTTGACTGATTTTCGATGAAAACTAAAAAAAACAATTTTTAATTGTTTGAATATATTTCCCGAGGAATTTTAATCCTTTTACTTGTTTTTTTAAGTACACTTTAAAATTTTACAAAAAAAATATTATATATTTTTTTATATTAAATTAAAATCTAAAAATAATATATTATATTAAATAAACCCTTCTATTCTCACCCCCTTCCCTTTCTCTTTTTAGGATGCCCCCACCTCCTCTAATTTTCGTTTAGCACACAACCACTAACGGACTCTATGGTTATCACCATCTCAAGCCAACACACCATTATTTCAATATATTTCGACGGATTGTTTTGATCGATTTTCGACGGAAACTGAAAAAGATAATTTTTAATTATTTGAATATATATTTTGACGGAATATCGACGGAAAAATAAGAAAAATCTCTTATAAAACTAAAGATAAAACTCTAAAAATAATGTTACTGATCAATAACAAACTTCTAAACTTATTTCCTAAAGAAAACAATCAATCCTATTAATTGTCTAAACTAAAATTAAGAGATAATTGTGGAAATTGGTCTATCCTAATTATAAACGAACTAGAAAAACAAATAAAATATTAACTAAGGATAAATCCTAAAACTAAAAGGAAACTAAATACTAATCCTAATCTAATTATAATGCAAATAAATAATAATTAAAACTAACAATATTTTTCCTAAGTTAAGTGGGAAACAAAATAATTAAATAAACAGACAAAAGCAATGTGTGATGGAATCAGGAGACATGTGCGACTTTGCACGTCGCGGGATAAGTCGTGTAAATGACTCATGGTGTGGCTTTTTATCCGAGTATTTGGCTTTCTTTCGAACTCATTTTCTTCTTTTTCAAATATCAACGGAAAACTTATTAACTCCTTAATTCTCCCACATCACAAAAGGAGCTGAAAGATTCTCTGTTGGGTCTAAAATGTGCCAAGGATGGATAATACTGCTAGACTTAAAGAATACTACTGTTAGTAAAATTAATACTGTTATTAGAAGATTACTACTGCTAGTAGAATTACTACTACTTGAAAAGTTAGTACTGCTAGAGTAATAGTTAGTGCTGCTTGGAGAGTTAATACTGCTAGTAGTTAGTACTGCTGAAGAATTACTACTACAAGCATGGTTAGTACTGCTGAGTTAGTTAATACTGCTTGAAGATTAATGTTGCTGGATGATTAAGCTGAATGATTAATACTGCTTGTGAGGATTATGAAGATAAAGATGGATTGATACGAAAGACTAGGAGTTGAAGATAATTATGAAGATAATTATGAACTGGATGCTAAAGATCAATATTTCTTTTGTAATTATCTTGTAATCAGTTCTGTATATATAGTTTAATAGTTTTTGATAGTCTGCAATACACATAATACGTTTTGAGAGAATTAACCTCAAGGTTCTTTGTAGTCCTTTCAATAGAGAAGTATTGAACGGCTGTTGAGCTTGTTCAATAGATTGAGGTTTTGTTTGTAATCATTAAGTTAAACCAATATAACTTGTGATTTGAGTTCATACACTGTTTGATTGATTTATTGTTAAAGTGTTTTTCCGCGACTTCTTTAACATAGTTTCTGAGTGTTTATTAAATTCTTGTTTCGAATTTCGATCCTGACAAGTGGTATCAGAGCATAAGGAACTCAGAAATCAACAATCATCACAAACAGAATCCAGAATCAATCATAGATGGCTGAGGTTTCAGAATCTTCAAACACTGCAATCCCCACTGAGGTAAAATCTAACCTTTGCTCTAAAGCATGTCTTGAAACTGTTAAAAAATACAGGGATCACAATCAGAGCATGTGTGATGACCTTAAAAGGTTAGAGAAAGATATAAGAGAGTATGTTGTGATCGTTGAGAAGTTTCAAGAACAAATAAAGGCATATCAAGCCAATGAACTTCAACATTCATATGATCTCAACTATTGGAAGTGGGAGAAGAATCAGTTAGAGATTAAGCTAGAAAAGTCTAGAGAGGAGTGTGAAAAAGTTAAGAGTGAATTTGAGAAGGCCAAACTAGACATTGAGAAATATTCCAATGCTTCTAAAGCAATGGACTCTTTACTCAAATCTCAAATACATGACAAACTAAAGAGAGGTATAGGCAACAACAACATCCCTCCACCTTACAATAATAACTATATTCCTCCCACCTCAGACCTCTTAGAAAGACAGGATAAGAATGACTTACCTGCAGGAGCCACAGAAGTAGATCCATTAAACAAAGTAGTGGTTGAGGCAGATTCTGAAGAAGAGAATTCTGAGGGTAAGAATAAGGAAGACCATAAAGATATTACCTTAGAAAACCATATTCTTACGAATGAGAGAGGGGGTAAACCATTTATTAAGAGTGATAAAGTGGAGATGTCCAAGACAGAGAAAGAGAATGGTAAGAGTGAGAAAGCTGAAACCTCTAGGAAAGGGAAGGAAAAGGTATAGGGAACTCATTATATGCAAACTACTGTTGTAAATCCCTATACTTGTCAACAGAACAAGCCCCATAAAAACATGATAAAATAAGGGGAAATCAGAGAAACAGAAATAACCAGTGAGCTCAAAAACAGGAAATTGATCTAAGCAAAATCAATAGACCAAAGCCTTGTTTTATTTGTGGCAAATTGAATCATTTAGCCAAACATTGTTATTTCAATCCTATTAACCAAAGATTTACTTTTCAAAGACAAACACAAAATTCTTTTCGTTATAGGAAAAAATCATCAAGAAATCACATGGCTGCCAATATGAGAACAGTACCAATGAAAATTGGGACTTCAAAATCTCATATACAGAATAAGTTTGTTAAAGCAAAAGAAAATACTCCAAGCAAATCAAGGAGTAACAAAAAGAAAGCAAACAAATGTGTCTTAATTTGGGTCCCAAAATAAACTAAACCTGTTAGTACTGCTACCTTAAATAGTACTGCTAACAGAAATAGTGCTGCTGATAGCAATACTACTGCTAACCAAGTTAGTAATGTTAATAAAGTTAATACTACTACCAGAGTTAGTACTGCTGACTAAATTAGTACTGCTAATGAGGTTAGTACTGCTAACAAAGTTAGTGCTGCTAACCAAGTTAATACTGCTAACAAGGATAGTACTGCTACCAGTGTTAATACTTCCAAGCCTATAATTAAGATAAAATATTCCAGCCATGAGATTCCTAAATCTGATCATCTCATCCAGACTAAGATTACTGATTATAAATATGTTGATGAGAAAGGGCAACCCAATACCACTTTGGCTTGGGTTCCCCCCAAAAACTAACTGATTTATCTAGTGTGCCGGGCAACCAATAGCTCAAGGGGAAGAGCATTTGGCATGAAGACAGTGGTTGCTCTAGGCACATGACAAGTAACATGGACTGCCTTCAAAACTTCAAAAGATTTGATGGAGGACTTGTTGCCTTTGGTAATAATCCAAACCACTAACGGACTCTATGGTTATCACCATCTCAAGCCATCACACCATTATTTCAATATATTTCGACGGATTGTTTTGATCGATTTTCGACGGAACTAAAAAATATAATTTTTAATTATTTGAATATATATATATTTTGACAGAATATCGACGGAAAAATAAGAAAAATCTCTTATAAAACTAAAGATAAAACTCTAAAAATAAATTTATTGATCAATAACAAACTTCTAAACTTATTTCCTAATTAAATCAATCAATCCTATTAATAGTACGCTAAACTAAAATTAAGAGATAATTGTGGAAATAGGTTTATCCTAATTCTAAACCAACTAGAAAAACAAATAAAATATTAACTAAGGATAAATCCTAAAACTAAAAAGAAACTAAATAGTAATCCTAATCTAATTATAATGCAAATAAATAATAATTAAAACTAACAATATTTATCCTAAGTTAATTGGGAAACAAAATAATTAAATAAACAGACAAAAGCAATATGTGTAGGAATCAGGAGACATGTGCGACTTTGCACGTCGCGGGGTAAGTCGCGTAAATGACTGTGGTGTGGCTTTTGATCCGAGTATTTGGCTTTCTTTCGAACTCGTTTTCTTCTTTTTAAAATATCAACGGAAAACCTTATTAACTCTTTTATTCTCCCACATCACAAAAGGAGCTGAAAGATTCTCTCTTTGACACGCTTACTCATTTTCACCCACTCATCTTTTGATTAGCCATCGTCAAACAAGAAAACTCATTGTTCAAGTGTATGTTACAAGTGTATGTCTTATGCGTGCACATACAAGTTTCGTGTGTGTGTTATAGGCTTATGTGTGTGTCTTATGTGTTTACATATGAGTTATGTGTGTTTATTGGTGTATCTTTGTGCATGTTTTATGTGTTTAAAGGTGTTTGTTTGTGTGTGTGCAAGTATATGTACAACATCTAGGTTTTGTGTGATATAGGTGTATGCTTATGTGTGTAAAAGAAGTGGTTGCGATAGGGATTGTGAGACAAAGGGTGTCACAAAGAGAGAGAGAGAGAGAGAGAGAGAGAGAGAGAGATTTATGAGGCGTAAGAACAAAATTATGTGATCAAGTGGGGATGTATTTATACTTGAAAAATACAGCAAACTACAATTTTGGTCCTTGTCGTTTACCCAAGACTGTAAATAAAGTCCCTATAATTTAATAAGTATTATAATAACCCTTGTGGTTTTTTTTCTTAGAAAGTGGTCTACAATTATGATTTTGTTTCAACGCATTTTTAATCGACTGATTTTAGTTATTTGAATGTATTTCTATGGATAATCGAATGACTGTTTAGACTGATTTTCGATGAAAACTAAAAAAACAATTTTGTTATAGGATAAGTGTGTCATCGTCTAAAGGATATGACGATAGAGATAGTGATAGAGATAGAAATAAAATATATCAGAGTTAGATTAGAACTAGAATATCTAGTTATCTACCTGTAATCCATCCCTATATAAAGGGTTTATGATTAATGAGAATTTACAGTCTTTATATTCTCTCTATATTGAAAAGTTCTACAATACGTTATCAGCGCGTAAGCTCGATTGTTGTCCGACGGTTGTTCTGCTCGCTACCGCTGCCAAAACAACTTTCATCTACGTCAATACAAGTATGTATATTTATCGCATAAGGCTAATTTTGTTATCTTCACCGCATCATCAAATGATTTTATAATGTGCTCCTTATGTTTTCATTAATTATTTTTTTTTATCTATAATCAATGCATATAAATCTATTGATTTTTTTTCAACAAATTCAATTTTGTTTGCACAAAATATTTTTTTTTCATCCAACCGAGAATGGTGCACACCATTTGAATATATTTTTGTTTGCCCAATTCAATTTTGATTGAATTTTTTTTTTTATAATTGTTGTAATGAATATTAATTTTGTTTTCTTTCATCGAGCCAACAATTTTCCACTAAAATATTAATTTGTTTATCTATTTAGTAAATATATAAAATTTGTATTATCGTATTATTTATAAATTTGTTTTTTTACGATTTGGATAAATGATCCAATTTTTTTTAAAAACGATTTTCTTTGGAATTAGCTATCCCAACCCATTGACTTTGGATATTTATCATTCATGCTCTCTTTTTATTTAAGTGGTTTTATTCTAAGCATGTTATATTTACGTTTGTTGGTTCATAAATATTTTATATCGATAATTATTATATTCTCCCATTGTCTATAAATTTTTCTTTCTTTCGTTTTTCCTGTTTAATTTTTTTTTATATATGTGTGTTTATTTAATGTTTTAAGCATATTATTATCATGAAGATAGCTTACTCTTTTAATTAATCTTTGAATTTGATTGCTAAAATTACGTTTCGTGAATATCTGTTTTGTGAATATCTTATTACTGATATAAATATTATTTCATATATATAATTTTGCTATAAATCAAATATTAAATATGAGAATAATATATGGTTTGCCCCAAAAGACCTGTGGTTTGTTTGGTTGATTTTTTTTTGGGAAAATTAAAATGTATTAATTGCAAAGGGTTGTAATTTTATTTTTTTTAGATAGGGACAATTGTAAATAGAATAGATATTGTCATTTTTCTATTAAAAAAATGTAATCATCCGAAGACGGAGTTCCAAGAAATCAAGAAGGAGTCTTCAGAGTTCAGCAAAATGGCGAAGTCGGTGGAAGCTTCAAGATGTCGTTAGACTGACCGTGGTGGTTGTCTCACAACACCACTTTAGGGGGGCAAAACCATATATTATCATTTGTTGTGGTTGTTTATTCTGTGTTTGTTTTTTTTATTGCTTTTATTATGTTATGATAAATGCAAACGTTTTTAAAATAAAAACAAACGAAAAAAAAAGAATTTTTTATTCGATAACTAATGATGTTTTAAAATTTTTATATGCTTATCAAAATCCAACCGGTTTTTGAATAAAACTTTAAAAAAAAAATCCCAAACATTATTAAAAGAAAATTAATTTTTTCTAAAACTTCAAACATTTAAAACTTCAAACATTTCACAAAAGTTATTCATGTATTTCATAAACGAAAGTAATCGCATAGCATTGAAAGATTTTGTCAAAACGGGTGTAAATAGCTAGGTTTGCAGGGATTTAAGTAATCCGCGTGATTCCCCTCCTTACCTGGAAATCCAAAAGTGTTTTTGCGATTTATTTTTGAATATTGAGATGCTAAGATAACATTTTCAGCAAAAGAAATGTTTGAAATACAATCTTATATTGCCATGATAATGAAATTTCATGTGCATCCTTTTTTTCCCTCATAAAATAAGAATACCTTATCTCTTGTTTATGTAGATGGCTGAACCAACTCGCCCCGAATTTGATATCCTGGATTCAGAAGGACTTGAATACCACAGATGGGTATCCGATATAGAAACCACCTTCATTGGCAAGGACTATAGCTACACAATCAACCCCCCTACTGACCCTAAAAACAAACCGTCAGAAAAGGTACAAGCAAATGCCTTAATGTTCTTGAGACGACACATTGATCCCAGTCTTCGATGGGAGTACCTTCAATTGAAAACCCCCAAAGAACTGTGGGATGCACTGAAAGGAAGATTCGGGAATATTCATGACTCTTTACTTCCTGAACTAATCGTACAGTGGAATGAAATCCGCCTACTCGATTACAAAAAGGTAAATGATTTCAACAAAGAAATGTTGCGTCTCAAAGCACGTTTAAACTTTTGTGGAAAAGAACTCACAGAAGATGACATGATTCAGAAAACACTTTCCACTTTCCCTACATCAGCAATCATACTAATGAATCAGTATCGATTGGAGTATGATAGTAAAAGAATCACAACCTTTAACAAACTTATCAACCTACTGCAAGTGGCTGAAAGACACAATGAAGTTCTTTTGAATAACAACGCTAGACCTGTCAGGACAAAGAAACTTCCTGAATCTAATCATGCAAGCGTTAGAGGTGGAAAGAACTCCAAAGGACGGGGAGTTAAAAATATTGAATCACACGCGCGTGGAAACTATTCATCACGTGGGCATGGGCGTGGGCGTGCACAGGGTCATAAGCAGGGCCATGGGCGTGGCCGTGGACAAGGGCGCGACAATAGTCGTGGTGGATTTTCTAATTCATGGCACAGAGATGCAACTACTGGACCAAGTAATCAAGGTCACTCTAAAGTAAAAGCACCAATGGTCGATTCTGCCAAAAGAGCAAGAGAAGGAAATGAACCTTGCTATAGATGTGGCATCATTGGGCACTGGTATAAGAACTGTCGAGCAAGCGACAACATAGCCGCCACCTACAAGAGATATAGGGAATCCAAAGAAAATGAATCTCACTACCTTGAAGAAACAAATGATCTCCCAGAAGCCAACTTAACAGTTGCAGATTTCACCAATAACAAAAGCAATAATTCATCGCTAGAACTCCCAGATTTTGACTAATTTTCCCACCTTTTTCATTTATAGTTATTGAGACACTATTTGGTATTATTATTATTATTATTTAGCGAACTTAATTTATTGTTTGAATTGATGATTAAATAAATTTTATTTTGTGTCTATCTAAACCATTGATGTAAAGGAATACGTCAAAGCAGTTAAATATTCTCCGTTCCTTGTAGGAATGTATCGAGGAGAACTGGAGTGCTTAGTTGACTGTGGGACTACCCACACAATACTAAGAAACAGATTACTATTCACTGAAATAAGTGATTATAAATCCTCAATGTCCACAATGATTGGATCATCCAACTTAATACTTGGTCGAGGAACTACTATTTTCTTGTTACCTAATGGCACTAAAATGACAATCACAGAAGCACTCTATGCCCCTAAAGCTAAATGAACCTTGTTAAGTTTCAAAGACATACGCTCGAACGTCTATCATATTGAAACACACCGTGAGAATGGAAATGAATATATGTACATCACCTCTAATGGATACGGAAGGAAACGTATATTAAAGAAATTAATATGTCAAAATAGTGGGTTATATCTTACCACAATTCGGGTTATTGAATCATATTATGTCATCAATAATGGAATTTGGAATAGTGACATATACAAGCTTTGGCATGACCGCCTGGGGCACCCTGGCCGTGATATGATGATACGTGTGTTGAAAAACACACATGGATACCCTTTATTTCGAATGAAAGGCAAGAAGCAATTACTTGAATCAACGAAATTGCAATCGTTGACTTCTGAAGCACAAGAATCAACAATATCATCACAATATGCCTCCTTGAATAACCCTAGCTTTTGCAAAGCATGTTCCTTAGCTAAAACAGGATCGAGACCATCCTATGCTAAAGACACAAAGCAAAACATTCCATTCTTACAACGTATACAAGGTGATATTTGTGGACCTATACATCCAGAGTGCGGGCCATTCAAGTATTTTATGGTTCTGGTTGATGCTTCGACACGATGGACGCATGTCGCACTATTGTCCACACGAAACGCTGCATTTGCAAAACTCCTAGCATAAATTATACGTCTGAGGGCTCACCACCCTGATTATCCTATCAAGTCTATACGACTTGATAATGCTGGAGAATTTACATCACAAGCATTTGATGATTATTGCATGTCTATTGGGATCGATGTAGAGCATCCCTTACCCCATGTGCATACACAAAATGGTCTCGCTGAAGCTACCATCAAAAGGATACAGATGATAGCCAGGGCATTGGTTATGCGCACCAATTTACCCACTTCTGCATGGGGTTATGCAATATTACATGCAACTTTACTTATTCGTTTTAGGCCCACTACTAGCCAACCATTTTCTGCGTACCAGTTGGTAACTGGATATGAGCCTGATATTTCACATTTACGCATATTTAGTTGTGCAGTATATGTGCCAATTGCGCCCCCACAGTGCACCAAAATGGGTCCTCAAAGACGATTAAGTATATATGTTGGATATGAATCTCCAAAAATTATCCGCTATTTAGAACCCTTGACGGGTGATCTATTTACCGCAAGATTTGCGGATTGTCACTTTGATGAGACAGTCTTCCCGTCGATAGGGGGAGATAGGAAAATGGATTTTCCAAGGGAACGACAGGAATTGTCATGGAATGTTCCCACCCTGTCTCATTTTGATCCCCACACTTCACAATGTGAAAGTGAAGTCAAACGAATACTAGATCTTCAAAACGTAGCAGACTCGATACCTGATGCGTTCACTGATATTGCAAAAGTGACAAGATCACACATACCGGCTGCAAATGTACCCGCAAGGTTAGAAGTCCCCAAACAGGGGCACAACACCATCGGAAAGAGTGTTGCAACCACACACTGTGGAAGTGTGGTTGAGGTCGTGGCTCCCAAAAGGAAAAGGGGGAGACCACTTGGTTCGATAGATACTCATCCAAGAAAGAAAAGGGAGAGTAAGGCACAATCTGACCCACTTATCATCAATACTGAAAACCCTTCTCATGAGATTGTCTCTGATTACAGTTATGTCCATGAATCATTACTGGAGGACGCTCCGAAGTCAATATTGATTCCAGAGAACAAAGAAATCTCAATGAATTATGAGAATGCACACGAGTTGATGGAAAGATCATCCATACTCATTGATGATATATTTGCATATACTGTTGCTCATGAGATCATAAAGCACGATGACATCGAACCACGCTCAGTTGAAGAATGTCAACAAAGAGCAGACTGGCCTAAATGGAAAGAAGCAATCCAGGCAGAACTAGATTCTTTGGCAAAGAGACAGGTATTTGGTCCGGTAGTGGTAACCCCACCAAGTGTAAAGCCTGTAGGACATAAATGGGTCTTTGTCAGAAAGCGTAATGAGAAAAAGGAAGTCATAATGTAACACCCCAAATTTTCGTTGGTTTTGTGAGGTTGTAAAGAAGAAAAGAAGTAGATGTTTCTGTCTACAGGGCGCACGGGTCGTGCACCATCCCTTTGGAAAAACGCACGAGTCGTGTGCATAGAACAGGGTGCGAGGCAGTAGAGAACGCACGGGCCGTGCGCCCTCCCCTTTGGAAAACGCACGGGTCGTGCGCTGTGTTGGGAAGTGTGCAAGTCTTGGCTAAATATCTCATTTGGTTGAGATTCTTTTGTAATCTCAGATATTTATCTCTCTCTCTTCTTTTCTCTCTTTTCTTCTCCGATCTTCTAAGGTTCGTTTGGCGGCTAGTTTTCGATATTTCTATCGAGGGGTTGGTGTTTTAAGCTTCACCTCTACATCGTGGTCATTATCTGATTTTTTCCGGGTTTTATTTTAAAAACCTACCGGTGAGTTCCTACTATCATTTTACAAACTTTATACATGTCAAAACTCTTATTTGCGAAATCTGAAGTATTTCTACGGTATGATTTCATGTTCTCTACATTTTAAATAAAATGAGGTTTTGGTGATTTTCGGGGTTCCCGATCAGTTTTGACTAAAATGACGGGTTCCGCCTTATTAGAAGTAAAATGATGTTTACTTGCCCATGTTTGTGGCTTATTGAAAGAATGTATATAAACTGGTTTTATGATTTTCTTTCTTACCAGCAGTTGGTCTGGAAAAATGGCATTTTGAAATATAAATGTGTTGAAAGTTGTTTATCTAGCTTTGTTGGTCACATGAAATATTGTGACAAGTCTTGACTATACTAGTGGATCCCTAGGTATCGAGTCGACTTATGGCTGGGAAGGATATGCCCCTTCCGTTGTTATGGCTGGGAAGGATATGCCCCTTCCGTTGTAGTTAGCTACATTTGATCCTCGGGGGTAACTTAGGTACGGTTATGTGAGACCCGATCCTAGCCATGGTTCAGATGTAGTCTAATGAACGAGTATGACATGGTTCCTTGGGGGCCTTCCCTCACATCGTAGTACGGACTGAAGAGTTCGTGGCCATGGTTCCATGTATTTAGCTCATAACTCGGATTTGGTGGTCTACTTTGTGTTACACCACAATCCTTGGTAAAATGGTCCGTTTGTCATTGTTTAACGAGTTTTGGACCGAAGAGGCCCGGTTTTTGGAGAGACGAGTTTTGAGTCTCGGGGCTTTGAAGTTGTTTAGTGTTGTTGTTGGGCATTGTTAAGTCCCATTCTTTTGATGAAATCCTTGTATAGGATTGTATAGTCTTAATGACTGGTTCCTTTTATGGAAAGTTAATAGATTTACTTTCGTTATATTGTCAGGTTTCCAGGTTTTAATTTACTCTGATTTTTGAGGTGTTAGCAGTTGGTATCAGAGCTCTAGTTTAAGCGAACTAGGCATGAATGTAAGATGTCTAGACTTAGACTGCGTATGCTAAGAATTGATCCGCGAGATTTGGGTAGAGCTCTTAAGATGGGTTAGTCTTAGAGTTGACGGAAAGTACGTTTATCAGGCGTTGTAGTAGTGGTGACAAGAACCGTTATGTGTTGTATGTTCATAATTTCACTTAGCTAATGTTATTATGAGGATACTGTACGTAAGAGTGCTTGATTTACTGTTGATATGACAATTGGTAATGTGGTAGTACGTTTTCCTTTGTTTTATTCAATCTCTCTATTATCTCTGTCTCTGTTCTGTGAAACAGTTCAGTATGGTGAATACGCGTGGTAGACCGCGTACTCGTGTTGACGGACTGGAAGCGACAGCCTCCACAGCTGATCAGCCGGAAGGAGTTGAGGTTGTCGTGCGTCCGCCAGTTCAACAAATACTAGGTGGGGGGCCAGAGGTCATTCCGCATGTGGACCTGGCTTCGTCCCACCCAGTAATCAGGGATGCTAGTTCCCCGTCTGAGATGATGGCCAGCATGATGTTGGCAATGAGGGAAGAGATGGCAAAGCAGCAAGAGTTTCTACTAAAAGTGATTGAGGACCGTGATGTAAACAATCGTAGAAGTGAGACGGTTGTGGAAAACATCGTAGCAGGTTCTGGAGGCGTTGGTACAGGGGTTAGAGCTGAGGAGAACAGGATTGTTGGTGCTCCGGGAGGTAGGAAAAGTTGTTCCTACAAATCCTTTCTGGGTTGCGGACCACCAGAGTTCTCTGGTTCCGACGACCCAATCTTGTGTGTGAAGTGGATCCGAGCGGTCGAGCAAGCTTTTGGCTCTTCAGCCGAGTTCAAAAAGAAGCTGCTAGAAGAGTTCTGCAACGAGAGGACCATGGACCGAATTGAAAAAAGAATTTCGGTCCTTGGTAAAGGGAAGTCTGACGGTGAGGGAGTACACCCGTCAGTTTATGGAGAAGCTGGGTCTGGTGGGGCACGCTGCCCCAACAGAGAAAGATAAAATGAAAGCTTATCTGAATGGCCTACCTGCGGACATGCAATCTATGGTCCACAATTCCAAAGCTTCCAACCTCCGAGAGATGGTCGAGGAAGCTCAGTACATGGAAGAAATGTTCGTGAAAAGCAAATCTGAGGGAGCAGTGGTGGTGTCTGATAAGAGAAAGTGGGAGAGCAGTTCAGTACCTCCCAAGCGGGTCCGACCTTTTGTCGGAAACCGCAACTTCAGCAGTTATCAGGAAGCAAAGTGGTGCCAGAAGTGTCGAACCAAGCACCATGGTAACTGTAACTCTACTTCTAAATTCTGCTACAAGTGTGGTAAGAATGATCACACCACCCGCGACTGTTCTGTCGTTAGGATGGTCTGCTTCGAGTGTAAGGCACCGGGGCATGTGAAGAGAGATTGCCCGAAGCTCAAGTCGGGTAGCGCGCCAGCAAGGAAGAAGAACCCTCCTAAGGTTCCGGGTCGAGCATTTCAGATGACGGCCGAAGAGGCTAGAGCATCCGCTGATGTGGTATCGGGTACTTTTCTTATAAACTTTGTACCTGCTCGTATTTTGTTCGATACGGGTGCTAGTTTCTCTTTCGTATCTGAATTGTTCCGTCAGAAAATTGCTATGCCCACTACTAGTCTTGAGGATGCATTAGTGGTAGAAATAGCCGATGGTAGCCAAGTTTTGATCCACGAGGTTCTGAAGCAGTGTACTCTTAGTATCGAGGGGAGAGATTTCTCAATCGATCTATTGCCGATGTTAATCGGGGGTTTCGATGTTGTGGTTGGCATGGATTGGTTGTCAAACAATCATGCCGAGATCGTATGTTCCAAGAAGTTGATTCTACTTCCCGACCCCTCTGGTGAAGTCGTTGTCATCTATGATGAGAAGAGAAAGGGTGAAGTGGCAATAATCACAATGGCAAAGGCACGCAAGTGCTTAGTAAAAGGATGTTCGTCTTTCCTAGCCTATGTGATCGATGCCAAGCTGGAGAAGTCAAAGCTGGAAGAGGTGAAGATCGTGCGTGAGTATCCAGATGTCTTTCCGGACGACTTGCCCGGGTTGCCACCCGATCGTCAGGTAGAGTTCCGGATTGATCTTGTGCCTGGCGTTGCACCGATCGCTAAAGCACCTTATCGTTTAGCGCCATCGGAGATGCAAGAAATGGTAGCACAACTCCAGGAGCTATTTGAGAAAGGATTCATAAGACCGAGTTCGTCACCTTGGGGAGCTCCGGTCTTATTTGTCAAGAAGAAGGATGGCACAATGAGAATGTGCATTGACTATCGTGAGTTGAACAAAGCTACAGTGAAGAACATGTATCCGCTTCCGAGAATAGACGACTTGTTCGATCAACTTCAAGGAGCGGGTTGTTTCTCCAAAATCGACTTACGATCAGGTTATCACCAAGTGAAGGTACGAGAAGAAGATGTTCCGAAGACGGATTTCAGAACGCGTTACGGCCATTACGAGTTCCTTGTAATGCCTTTTGGACTGACGAACGCACCAGCAGTGTTTATGGACTTGATGAATAGAGTGTGCCGACCTTTCCTCGACAAGTCAGTCATTGTATTCATCGATGACATACTAGTGTACTCCAAGAGTGAGTCGGAACACGAACAGCATCTACGTGAGGTTCTGGAAGTATTGAGAAGAGAAAGATTGTACGCCAAGTTTTCCAAGTGCGACTTTTGGCTTAAAGAAGTACAATTTCTGGGGCACGTAGTCACTCGAGAAGGAGTGAAAGTAGATCCCTCCAAGATTGAAGCTATGATGAATTGGGAGCCTCCTAAGAGTCCGTCCGAGATCCGAAGTTTCTTGGGTCTGGCGGGATACTACAGGAGATTTATCCAAGACTTTTCAAAGATTGCTTCTTCCTTGACAGTTCTGACTCGGAAGAATGTGAAGTTTGAATGGACCGAAACCCAAGAGAAGGCATTCCGGATCCTTCAAAAGAAGTTGTGTGAAGCTCCGATCTTGACATTACCTGAAGGATCGGAAGATTTCGTGGTTTACAGCGACGCTTCAAAGATGGTATTGGGTTGTGTGTTGATGCAACGAGGTAAGGTAATCGCTTATGCCTCGAGACAGCTCAAAATACACGAGCAGAATTATCCAACCCATGATCTGGAGTTAGCAGCGGTGGTGTTCGCTTTGAAGCTTTGGCGACATTACCTATACGGCACGAAATGTACTCTGTACACGGATCACAAGAGCCTGAAGTATGTCTTTGATAAGAAAGAGTTGAATATGAGGCAAAGGAGGTGGCTTGAGTTGCTTAAAGATTACGACTGTGAATTGCTTTACCATCCCGGTAAGGCGAACGTGGTGGCCGATGCGCTAAGTCGGAAGGACTATAGCGGAAGCATTCGAGCTACCCATTCAAGAATCGAACTTGTGTCTAGTCTTGTTAAGAAGATCAAGGCATCACAGGTGGAAGCACTATTAGAGGATAATCTCAAAGAAGAAGTCATGACAAAACAACGTTTACTCTTGACGGAAGATAGCCGTGGAGTGAAACTGTTCAGCGGTCGTGTGTGGGTGCCCAAGATAGGGGGTAACCGTGAGCTGTTGCTAGAAGATGCACACAAGTCCAGGTATTCCATACATCCGAGAAGCACAAAGATGTACAGGGACTTGAAGTTGCATTATTGGTGGCCGGTAATGAAGCTTGATGTGGCACGTTACGTTGAGCGTTGTGTGACGTGTTCGCAAGTTAAGGTCGAACATCAGAGACCGTACGGGAGTCTTCAGTCTTTAGAGATTCCCGAATGGAAATGGGAGCATATCACCATGGACTTCGTGACGAAGTTGCCTAAAACTCTTCGAGGTCACGATACCATTTGGGTGATAGTTGACAGATTAACGAAGAGCGCTCATTTCTTGGCCATGCGCGAGACTCTACCGATGGATAAGTTAGCAAAACTTTATATCAATGAGGTGGTCTCGAGACATGGCATACCATTGTCGATCGTGTCGGATCGCGACAGTCGGTTCACTTCGAACTTCTGGGATGAATTTCAGAAAGAGCTTGGTACTCGAGTAAAGTTGAGTACGGCTTACCATCCGCAAACCGACGGGCAGAGCGAACGAACGATCCAAACTTTGGAAGACATGTTGAGGTCTTGTGTCATCGATTTCGGGGGTAGCTGGGACACTCACCTGCCTTTGGTGGAGTTTGCCTACAACAATAGCTACCACTCGAGTATCGGAATGGCACCCTTTGAGGCTTTGTATGGGCGAAAGTGTCGGACTCCCGTGTGCTGGCTTGAAGCGGGAGAAAAGCAGTTCGCTGGACCTGAGATCGTGCAAGAGACTGCCGATAAGGTCAAGTGCATTCGTGAAAGAATGAAAGCGGCTCAAGATCGTCAGAAGAGTTATGCCGATAAGAAGAGGCGGCCGATGGAATTCCAAGTAGGCGACCGTGTTATGCTTAAAGTGTCGCCGTGGAAAGGCATTATACGGTTCGGAAAATGTGGGAAGTTGAGTCCCCGTTTCCTCGGACCTTTCAAAGTGCTTAAACGGGTGGGTTTGCAAGCCTACCAGTTGGAACTGCCACCGGAGTTGAGTAAAATACATAACACGTTTCATGTTTGCTACCTCCGGAAATGTTTGACGGTGGAAGACAGCGTCATTCCCCTTTCGGATTTAAGGGTTGACGAGGGCAACCGTTGTGTGGAAGAACCCGACGCCATCTTAGAGAGAAAGTTTAAGAAGTTGCGTCATAAAGAAGTCACTTTGGTCAAGGTGCAGTGGAAGCATCACCGGGGAGCGAATGTGATGTGGGAAGCCGAGGAGGATATGAAGCGAAGATATCCTCACCTTTTTGTGTAGTTGGGATTTCGGGGACGAAATCATTCCCAAGTTGGGGAGGATTGTAACACCCCGAATTTTCGTTGGTTTTGCGAGGTTGTAAAGAAGAAAAGAAGTAGATGTTTCTGTCTACAGGGCGCACGGGTCGTGCGCCATCCCTTTGGAAAAACGCACGAGTCGTGCGCATAGAACAGGGTGCGAGGCAGTGGAGAACGCACGGGCCGTGCGCCCTCCCCTTTGGAAAACGCACGGGTCGTGCGCTGTGTTGGGAAGTGTGCAAGTCTTGGCTAAATATCTCATTTGGTTGAGATTCTTTTGTAATCTCAGATATTTCTCTCTCTCTCTCTCTCTCTTCTTTTCTCTCTTTTCTTCTCCGATCTTCTAAGGTTCGTTTGGCGGCTAGTTTTCGGTATTTCTAGCGAGGGGTTGGTGTTTTAAGCTTCACCTCTACATCGTGGTCATTATCTGATTTTTTCCGGGTTTTATTTTAAAAACCTACCGGTGAGTTCCTACTATCATTTTACAAACTTTATACATGTCAAAACTCTTATTTGCGAAATCTGAAGTATTTCTACGATATGATTTCATGTTCTCTACATTTTGATATAAATGAGGTTTTGGTGATTTTTGGGGTTCCCGATCAGTTTTGACTAAAATGACGGGTTCCGCCTTATTAGAAGTAAAATGATGTTTACTTGCCCATGTTTATGGCTTATTGAAAGAATGTATATAAACTGGTTTTATGATTTTCTTTCTTACCAGCAGTTGGTCTGGAAAAATGGCATTTTGAAATATAAATGTGTTGAAAGCTGTTTATCTAGCTTTGTTGGTCACATGAAATATTGTGACAAGTCTTGACTATACTAGTGGATCCCTAGGTATCGAGTCGACTTATGGCTGGGAAGGATATGCCCCTTCCGTTGTTATGGCTGGGAAGGATATGCCCCTTCCGTTGTAGTTAGCTACATTTGATCCTCGGGGGCAACTTAGGTATGGTTATGTGAGACCCGATCCTAGCCATGGTTCAGATGTAGTCTAATGAACGAGTATGACATGGTTCCTTAGGGGCCCTCCCTCACATCGTAGTACGGACTGAAGAGTTCGTGGCCATGGTTCCATGTATTTAGCTCATAACTCGGATTTGGTGGTCTACTTTGTGTTACACCACAATCCTTGGTAAAATGGTCCGTTTGTCATTGTTTAACGAGTTTTGGACTGAAGAGGCCCGGTTGTGGCAAAATGTTATCTTTACGAACTAAACCTTTATGAAAATATTCTTCATGATACTAATGTTTATATCTTTTGAGCTTTATAAACTGTATGTTCTCACCAGGCTTTATAGTCTGACACTTTTTCTCAAATGATGTGTATAACAGGTTTCCATTAGCGGTGGGTGCCGGGGTTTTTGGAGAGACGAGTTTTGAGTCTCGGGGCTTTGAGGTTGTTTAGTGTTGTTGTTGGGCATTGTTAAGTCCCATTCTTTTGATGAAATCCTTGTATAGGATTGTATAGTCTTAATGACTGGTTCCGTTTATGGAAAGTTAATAGATTTACTTTCGTTATATTGTCAGGTTTCCAGGTTTTAATTTACTCTGATTTTTGAGGTGTTACACATAAGATATAAGGCTCGTCTTGTGGCGCAAGGTTTCTCACAACGCCCTGGGATTGACTATGAGGAGACATACTCCCCTGTAATGGACGTAATAACGTTCCGCTATCTAATTAGCCTAGTAGTTTCCGATGGACTGGAAATACAGCTTATGGATGTGGTTACTGCATATCTCTATGGGGATCTAGATTCAGAGATATACATGAAAGTGCCAAATGGCCATCCACTACCTGATTCGAGTAAGCCACGAAGTGCGTTTGCAATTAAACTAAGGCGTTCACTCTATGGATTAAAACAATCCGGACAGATGTGGTATAACCGTCTGAGTGAATACTTGATTGGAAAGGGATATAAGAACGATGAACTGTGCCCCTGCGTTTTTATAAAGAAGACAAGTTCTGGATTTTCAATCATAGTTGTGTATGTTGATGATATGAACATAATAGGTACTCTTGAAGAAATAAGAGATACTGCAAGCTATTTGAAATCTGAGTTTGAGATGAAAGATCTTGGGAAAACTCGGTTTTGTCTAGGTATAGAACTAGAACACCGAGCTTGTGGAATTCTAATCCACCAATCTGCTTATATCCAAAAAATGCTCAGGCGATTTAATATGGATAAAGTGCATCCGGCTAGCACTCCCATGATAGGTCGAAGTTTGGATATAATGAAACATCCATTTCGTCCAAAGGATGATGATGAAGAAGTGTTGGGAGCTGAAATTCCCTATCTAAGTGCAATAGGCGCATTATTGTACTTAGCACAATGTACTCGACCTGATATTGCATTCTCAGTGAACTTGTTAGCTAGATTTAGCTCGGAGCCAACGCAACGTCATTGGAATGGTATCAAAAATATATTTCGATACCTAAAAGGAACCATCGACATGGGCTTATTCTTTCCCTACAAAAAGAAAAATGGGGTTACAATACCTATTAAAGATATTAACAAAGAAAGTGATATCCCCTACAGTGAAACCCCAAATGATATATTAGTAGGCTTTGCTGATGCCGGGTACTTCTCTGACCCACACAAAGGTCGTTCCCAAACAGGATATGTTTTTACAATTGGGAACACGGCGATTTCTTGGAAATCTACCAAGCAAACCCTTGTAGCGACCTCGTCGAACCATTCAGAAATTATTGCTTTACATGAGGCGGTTCGAGAGTGTATATGGCTAAGATCTGTCATTACACATAGTAGAGGAGCAAGTGGTTTAAGTTCAACCACTAAAAATCCTACATGCATATATGAAGATAATGCAGCCTGTATTGAACAAATGAAAGTAGGATATATCAAGGGTGATAATACAAAACATATTTCGCCAAAGTTTTTCTATAATCAGCAACAACAGACTCTCCTTAAGATTCAAGTGAATCAAGTAAGATCTGAGGAGAATGTGGTTGATTTGTTTACCAAATCATTGCCTAAGGCTACATTTGAAAAACATGTGGAAAGCATTGGAATGCGGAGACTTTCTAAACTCCCTTGATTAACGTACTCATCAGGGGGAGTAGTAGACAAAAGGGGGAGTCTACTATACATGTGATATTAGTATGTTGTGCTCTTTCCTTCACCCAAGGTTTTATTTTTCCCAATGGGTTTTGTTCCTTGGTGTAAGGTTTTAGTGAGGCAACAGTTTATATTACTCCCATGATTGATGTATAAATCTGATGGAATAATAGACTAAAGGAATAGTCTATACACAGGTGCGTTGTACTCTTTCCTTCGTTTTTTTTTCCCATTGGGTTTTTATTTTGACGCAAGGTTTTAACGAGGCAACGATATTGCACCATCACTCCTTTGACTCGGCACAAGGGGGAGTGTTATAGGATAAGTGTGCCATCGTCTAAACGATATGACGATAGAGATAGAGATAGTGATAGAGATAGAAATAAAATATATCAGAGTTAGATTAGAACTAGAATATCTAGTTATCTACCTGTAATCCATCCCTATATAAAGGGTTTATGATTAATGAGAATTTACAGTCTTTATATTCTCTCTATATTGAAAAGTTCTACAACAAATTTTTAATTATTTGAATATATTTCCCTTAAATGAGAGGTATTTTAATCCTTTTACTTGTTTTTTTAAGTAAACTTTAAAAATTTACAAAAAAAAAAATATTATATATTTTTTATATTAAATTAAAATCTAAAGATAATATATTATATTAAATAAACCCTTCGATTCCCACCCCCTCCCCTTTCTCTTTTTACGTTGCCCCCACCCCCTCTCATTTTTGTTTAGCACACAACCACTATTGGACTCTACAGTTATCACCATCTCAAGCCAACACACCATTATTTCAATATATTTCGACGGATTGTTTTGTTCGATTTTCGATGGAAACTAAAAAAGATAATTTTTAATTATTTGAATATATATTTTGACGGAATATCGACCGAAAAATAAGAAAAATCTCTTCTAAAACTAAAGATAAAACTCTAAAAATAATTTTATTGACCAATAACAAACTTCTAAACTTATTTCCTAATGAAAACAATCAATCCTATTAATAGTCTAAACTAAAATTAAGAGATACTACTAGAAAAATGGGCATCAGCGACGGAAATTAGCGAGAGAAAAAATCTCTCGCTAATTAGTGAGGGATTGACCACAAAACCAATCCCTCACTAATCCATCGCTAATTAGCGACGGATTAGTAAGGGATTGGTTTCATGGTCAATCCCTCACTAATCCCTCACTAATTTGTGACGGATTAGCGAGATTGACCACAAACCCAATCCGTCAATAATCCCTCGCTAATTAGTGAGGGATTAGCGAGAGATTGTGTTTGTGGTCAATCCCTCGCTAATCCCTCACTATTTAGCGAGGGATTTGTGAGGAATTGACTACAAACTCATTCCGTCGCTAATCCCTCACTAATTAACGAGGGATAATTGACGGATTGACCACAAACCAAATCCGTCGCCAATCCCTTACTAATTAGCGAGGGATTAGCGAGGGACACCTAGCATCCGTCGCTAATTAGTGAAGGATTAGCGACAGAATTTTTTATTTTTCTTATTTTCTCATATTTATGTGTTATATGTATGCATGTGTATGTGTATATGTTATATATATGTGGGTATGTGTTATATGTGTGTATATATATATATATATATATACATGTGTTGTTTGTTAAACCGCGATGGATCTTAAACCGTCATAAAGTGCTTTATTGGACTATAATGGATCTTAATGGGTTTTATCGGCCTTTAAAGGGTTATATTGGGTTTTAAATGGTGTCATTAGGCCTTAATGGATATATCTGGCTTTAAAGGGCTATATTGGGTTTTAAAGGGTTTCATTGTTCCTTAATGAACCTATCAAGCTTTAAGGGGTTCTAATAGCTTTAAAGGGTTTCATTGGACCTTAATGGATCTATCGGGGTTTAAAAGGTTCTATTGGACTTTAAAAGGTTTCATTGGGCCTTAATGGATCTATCGGGCTTTAAGGGGTTCTATTGGTCTTTAAAGGGTTTCATTGGGCTTTAAACGGTTCATTGGGCCTTAATGAATCTATCGAGCTTGAAGGGTTCTACTAAGCTTTAAAGGGTTTCATTGGGCCTTAATGGATCTATTGGGATTTAAAGGGTTCTATTTGGCTTTAAAAGATTTCATTGGGCCTTAATGGATCTATCGGGTTTTAAGGGGTTCTATTGGGCTTTAAAGGGTTTCATTGGGCCTTAATGAATCTATCGGGCTTTAAACGGTTTCATTAGGCCTTAATGTATCTATTTGGCTTTAATTAATTCTACTAGACTTTAATCGATTCTATTGGGCTTTACAGGGTTCTATTGGGATTTAGTTAATTCTACTGGACTTTAATCGATTCTAGTGGGATTTAAATGGTTTTATTGGGCTTTAAAGGGTTTCATTGGGCCTTAATGAATCTATCGGGCTTTAAAGGGTTCTATTGGGCTTTAAAGGGTTTCATAGGCCTATCGGGCTTTAAAGGGTTATGTTGGGATTTAAGGGTTTCATTTGGCCTTAATTGATCTATTGGGCTTTAAAGGGTTTCATTGGGCCTTAATGTATCTATTTGGATTTAATTAATTCTACTAGACTTTAATCGATTCTATTGGGATTTAATTAATTTGACCTTAATGAATCTATTGGGTTTTAAGGGATTCTATCGGGCTTTAAAGGGTTCTATTGGACTTTAAAAGGTTTCATTAGGTCATAATGGATCTATAAGGGTTTAAGGGGTTCTAATAGGCTTTAAAAGGTTTCATTTGGGCTTTAATGGATCCAGTCGGGTTTTAATGGAACCAACTGGACCTTAATTGAACCAACCGGACTTTAATAGATTGATTGAGTTTTAATGGATCCACTTAGGCTTTGATGGTTTGATTGGGCTTTAATGGATCCATTTGGACTTTAATAAATTCACATGGATCGGTTGGGTTTTAAGGGATCCAAAATTTTGATTTAGAAATATTTTTTATATATACATAAAATTTTGATTTTCCGCCAAAATTTCTCCCTTATTATTTTACTTTAAGGAATCTCAGATAAAGCCTTAAATTTACTAAAAAAAATGAAATTTAAAATTCTAACTAGTTTAATATTTGGTCAATATATATATACCTCAAAATAAAATTTTAATAAAATAATTTATTAAAATCTTAAAATTTATTATCTATACTATATTATAAAAAAGACATAAAAAACTCTTAATTACATCATTTTAAGCACAAAATACAACTAATTAAAGTCAATTACTTAATTTACAGTTTCATAATGCTTTGGTACAGCTTATAAAAGCTTAATATTTGAATTCGTGTAAATAACTGCAGATAAACACTTATTTTTATTTTCTAAAATATCTAAATTTTTTAACTATTAATATAACTAACCGATAAATATAAATGTTATTATATTTAAAATTGTTGATAATCTATACTATATTATAAAGATGTCATAAAACAATTTTAAAAACAATTTTTAAGCTTAATGTACCGCTATTTAATGTTAATTACTTAAAAACAACCATTAAAGCTGTATGTACTACATTTAATGTTATTTATTAATTTTCAATCATTATCTCTAACAATTTTAACTCTCCTAAAATCATTTCCCAATTTAACTCCCCTAAAATAACTTTCAGCATAATTAAATATATAATAAAAATCAAATTTTAAATATAAAATTATAAGATATAATCAAAAAAATCTAACAAAATATTTTATAAAAAAATTATATTATTAAACCAAAATAAATTACATTATATTATTAAGTTTAAATTAAACAAATTTATATATAAAAATCATTATTACTCTCTCACAACCAACCAAAATCGTAATGTAAATCGACAAAAAATAAAAAATAAAATGAAACATTAAAATCGTGATATATCTAGCGGCATTGCGCGAGTACACTTCTAGTATATTTTAATAAAAAATAAAACAGGTAGTTTATCTTATAGTGTTTATCCTATATTTAATATGTTTATTTGCAGTTAGTTATATAAATAAAAACATGGGACTTTAATAAGTTATAATTAGGTTTCATTAACTTGTAATTTTGAATTTAAACTAATATTTTTATACTATATTATAAAGCATTTAAGGTAAACTCTTAAAAACTAATTTTTATGCATTAGGTACCACTTATTAATGCATATTACTTAAAATCCAAAAGTACAAATTGATTAAACATAAGTACAACTTATAAAAGTTCAATGTTTGAATTCGTGTAACTAACTGCAGATAAACACTTATTTTTATTTTCTAAAATATCTAAAATTTTAACTATTGATATAACTAACCAATAAATATAAGAAAATTTGAGATAAAACACCTTATTTTTATTTTTTTATTGAGTATGTTATATTTTTAATTTTAAATATAAAATATCTTAAATATAGTTATCATTTAAATTAAACATTTTTTGACCCGTAACAAAATACTTTATTATTATTTTTTATAAAAAAACATAATTAAACTAAACTAAAATATATTTTTGTTTTAAATCTAGGTTTCTCAAAATCGTAAAATAAAATCAAAAAAGACTAACAAAAAGTATGAATAATGATCGAGGATTCGAGTTCTAGATTTCAGAAACCCGCTGCATTACGAGGGTACATTTCTAGTTTAAAGTAATATATCTATTATATAAAAAGTATGTTATTTTAAATTAAATTCTACATGTATTTTAAATTTTAATGATGTTATATTTATTTTACATATAAATTTTTTGTTTATTATTTAAAGTAATATATCTATTGATCTTTAATTAATTCTACTGGAACTCAACTTTTCAGCTGAACTCAACCCTACATAATAAAAATAAATATGAGAATATATTAAATAATAATATTTTTTATGTAAAATAAAACATTTATGATGTAAACGTTATTATTTTAAATTAAAATTTAATAAAAATGAAATATTAGCGAGTTAATAAATGAATTTGTTTGTTTACGGACACTTCAATTTTTCCTAAAAAATTACAAAGAATTTATCTTTCCCTCACTTTTTTTTTTCATTTCCCTCCCTTGTTTTCTTCTAAATTTCATTTCCCTCTCTTTTAGACTTTTACCCCTTAAATTTCATTTCCCTTTTATAAATTTTTTCATTTCCCAAGTATCCCTACTCATCTGATCGACCCTGTTATCTTCATCTCACCGGAGCCTCTCGTCCTCCCCATCTCACCGAAGCCTCTCGTCCTCCCCATCTTACCGTCGCCCTCCTCTCTATCTATCTACACTGGTATGGTCTCCCCTCTCTATCTCATATTTATCTCTATTGTTGTTTTGATTCGGTTTTGGGTTTTCTTGACCTAAAATCGATTTTTTGCTCCTATTTGTGTGGGATTTTTTCTGGTTCTGAAATCGATATTGGGGGTGAGTTAGGGTTCGATTTTGTTTCCATTATCTTTCTCTTGGTTCAATTTTGGGTGGTTCTTCCTATTTTTGTGCGATTATAGGGCTTTGATAAACATTCATGTTTTTGTTTGATTTTAGGGCTTGATAAACATCAGATAGTTAGTGAGTAATTATTCAAATATGGTTTGGTTTGGTTTGGTCTCTACCTTGGAACTTATTGTAAGTTAACGAAGCAACTTTACTTTCTTAGCAGGTATGTTTTCTCTTCTTTTTCCCTTTCAAAATCGACATAGAGGTATGGTTCTCATTCTGATATTGAGTGCTTTGGGGTGTGGTTATTCAGAGTGGTTGGTTGAATTCATAATCATCAAGTTTTTTTATAATCAGTTGTGGATGCTCATGCTTTGTTTGTGGTATTAATTTACTTGAAGTCGTTTTGATGTGTATTTTTATTGGTGATCTTGATCTCTGCTTGATGTGTATTGAATGTGGCACAAAAGATGGAACCAATGAACATATTTTCAACAAGATTTGTAGGTTTGGTTATTCTCAATTTATTGTTGTTTTTATTCGATTCACTTTGGTCAATGCCTTGTTGGGTGTTTCGACATTCTAAAAGAGAGTTGCATTTGATTCGTACTATATATACACAATGTCAAGTTATTTATTATTCAAGTGTTCGATAATTTCTAAGTATCAAGTTAAATCATTTGACCAAAATGGTTAAGGGTTCAAACTTTGCCAAAGACAATTATTTGATGCATCAGGTGTTGATTATTTGGCATTGAATGAAGATTCTGGAAATGACTTGTGATCTAATGCTAGGTAGTATGACTAATATCATCCCATTTGCGGTAGTTTGTATTTGCAGATCTGATTTCATATAATTGTTTTTATTTCATACTAGACATGAAAAATTAATGATAAAGCTGAGATTTCAGATTATGAAAGAGATGCAACCCTTTTTGACAGAGTTTGGAGATTCTGGATGATTTATTGTTATCAACCGGCGGCCAACTCCTCGACAGTCGACATCAGCCCTTGAGACGGCAGTCGACAACAACCACAACTCCTCGACAGTCGATGGCACCGATTCTCTTCTTCAGTCCACAACTCCTTCGCAGTCGGCATCGATTCACTTCTTCAGCCCTCGATTGAGTCGATTGACAACTTCAGCCCTCGATTCACGACTTCACAACTTCAACCCATCCTTGATTGAGTCCGATTGAGTCGGCACCGAGTCCACAGTTCACAGGTGACAACTTGAGTACTTGACAGGCACCGTGTTTTGTTCATGAATGTCAAACTTAATAATCCTGTTAGTTTTGTGTTTTGTTCCGAGTTTTGTGGATTTTGTGGATAGTGGATTTTGTACTCATGTAGACATGTTACACATATTTGAGATTGTTTATGAACTTATGATTCCAAACTATTAAGTTTATTTAGAGTACTCTGTGGATAGTGGATTTAGAGTATGCCAAATTTTCAATTTTAGTCTATTCTTTGGATAGGAAACATACTTGAGATTGTTTATGAACTCATGTAGAAATTGTTCATGTTACACTCTAAATAAATACTTGACAAAACAAGAAACATGAGTGAGGGATGAGTTATTTACTTCATAACCGTTCGTGCAGGTACACAACTAGTGTGTGTGTGTATATATATATATATATATATTTGATACAATAAACTGAAAAATGAATAAAAATTTAATTATTTTTTAAAAAAATTTATTTTTTTAAAAAATATAAAAATTAGTGACGGAAATCCATTGCTAAAAGTCCGTCGGTAAAATAAGTCCGTCGGTAATGCCCTCGTTAATCCCTCGCTGATAAGGGCCCCCGCTAATCCCTCGCTGATAAGGGCCCTCGCTAATCCCTCGCTGATACTAATCTCTTGCTGATATAAGTCCCTCGCTAATCCGTCACTAATAATTGTTCGTCGCTAATCCGTCGCTGATGTCCGTCGCTGATAGCATCAGCTACGTGTATTTGAGCGACGGATCAGCGACGGATTCGAGCTTTAACGAGGGATTAGCGACGGATTTTTCCCTCGCTAATAAGGGTAATTTTTGTAGTGATAATTGTGGAAATAGGTATATCCTAATTCTAAACCAACTAGAAAAACAAATAAAATATTAACTAAGGATAAATCCTAAAACTAAAAAGAAACTAAATAGTAATCCTAATCTAATTATAATGCAAATAAATAATAATTAAAACTAACAATATTTTTCTTAAGTTAATTAGGAAACAAAATAATTAAATAAACAGACAAAAGCAATCTATGTAGGAATCTGGAGACATGTGCGACTTTGCACGTCGCGGGATAAGTCGCGTAAATGACTCATGGTATGGCTTTTGATCCGACTATTTGGATTTCTTTCGAACTCGTTTTCTTCTTTTTCAAATATCAACGGAAAACCTTATTAACTCTTTAATTTTCCCACATCACAAAAGGAGCTGAAATATTCTCTCTTTGCCACGCTTACTCATTTTCACCCACTCATCTTTTGATTAGCCACCGTTAAACAAGAAAACTTATTGTTCAAGTGTATGTTTGTGTGTGTTACAAGTTTATGTCTTATGCATGCACATACAAGTTTCGTGTGTGTATTATAGCCTTATGTGTTTACATATGAGTTATGTGTGTTTATAGGTGTATCTTTGTGCATGTTTTGTGTGTTTAAAGGTGTTTGTTTGTGTGTGTGCAAGTATATGTACAACATCTTGGTTTTGTGTGATATAGGTGTATGCTTATGTGTGTAAAAGAGGTGGTTGCGATAGGGATTGTGAGACAAAGGGAGTCACAAAGAGAGAGAGAGAGAGAGAGAGAGAGAAAGAGAGAGAGAGAGAGAGAAACAAAGAAGGGGTGGTGTCACGAAGAGGAAGTTGATGACAATGGAAATTGGCGTTTCTTTTTTGCCTTTTTAGTGTTTTATATATATATATATATATATATATATATATATATATATATACAGAGAGAGAGAGAGATAGAGAGAGATGCGTTCATACGAAAACAACATCTATTTAAGAAAAACATGAGAACAACCGAGTACATACAAAATCATATATGATTCATGTACAAAATGACGCTCGCGACTTTGCGTGTGACCTTAGGTTGCCACCGACATCTCCTGCGTTCGATTTTTCAGGTTAATATAAAATATTATATGATTTTGTACATGATCTACAAAATAGTTAGCGTGTATATATATATATATATATATATATATATATATATATATATATTCAAGTTCATACGAGAACAATAACAAAAAAAAAACGGTCAGATCACATGTGATGTAGCGACCTGAGGTCGCGGTCGCAGACCACGTCGCTCGCACACCCTTGCGTTGACCTTTATTGTAAAATCATATGTGATTTTGTACGCAATTTTTCCGTTTTCTAATTATCTTATTTGTTATTGTCATCATTCGAAACCCCCCCCCCCCTTCTCTCTATCTATATATAAAGAGAGGGGACTAACCAAATGCAAACAATGGAAATGTTACAAACAATGGAAATGTTACAAACAATAAAAACGAATCAATTAAGATATTTATGGAAATTATGAAGATTCATTTATTATGATTTAAATATTTGTGGATGATGATTAGAATTCATCAATTATGATCAATGTTTTATATTAAGAAACAATCGATGTATTTATGAAAGCAGATATTTGTTAGAGTAAATGGACGATGGAGATTGGTTAGTAGGGTTTGTAAAATTTCCATTGTTTGTATTTGAACTTTCTTCTCTCTCTCTCTCTCTCTATATATATATATATATATAGAGAGAGAGAGAGAGAGAGAAGAAAGTTCAAATGAAAACTCAATTTTCATTGTGCACGTGAGGACAAATCTTAGCCACTCCATCTGTATTGATCCAACAACTCATATTAAATAAAGTTTTTAATTTTAAGATACTTAGGGGTAAAAATGGAAGATAATTTAAACTCACGCCTACCACATTTGACTTTTTATTTTCTTTTTTAATTAAAAACATTTACCCACTTAAAGTTTAAAATAATTTATCTTAAAAATTAATAATATTTTAATCAAACAAATTACATAAAAAAACGAGAATTATGTGCTCTTCGATATGACATCCATTTGGATATAATTTTTTTTCTTTATGTTTTAACCGTTTTTTACGTGAAATGCTATATATGTGTTATATTCATTATTAATATTTATGTACGTTCAAGTTTATACAATACCACGACACCGTAAGTATGTAACTCGACAATACCTTCTTCAACACGTCCTTCAACGTCGTAAGGCATTGTGTTCTTCAACACTGTAACCCAACACCAATCGAGACGAATCGAGAACCTATCGAGTAATTTGGTTGTGAACCGGGGAACAAAAGAGAGCGCGTCACGTCTCCACACCTTCTCGGGTCATTCATGTATTATTCATCATAATTAATGTATCATCCATGATGAATAATACAACATTCAGGGTGAATAATGGACGATTCATGAATTCGTGTATTATTCATCCTGAATGTTGTGTAATTCATCATGACTGTTGTGTAATTCATCATGAATATTGTATTATTCATCATGAATAATGAATGAATGTTCACATTTGTTATTCATACTGAATGTGGGACATCCGGGGATGCGCATATATATTCATAATGAATTAAACCAAATTTCGTTTGTGAATTAAGAAACAATAGAGAGTGCGTTATATGTCTACACCTTCACGCATCATTCATATATTATTGATCATGAATGTATTATTTATCATGAATAGTGAATGAACGTTCATCTTTGTTATTCATACTGAATGTGGATACCCGGGGACGTGCATACATATTCGTAATGAATATAACACATATGTAAGTTATTATATGCCCACGACAAGTGTCACATAGAGATACTGCTGAGGAGTATGTAAACCTATAGGGCCGCACACAAATAATGCGTTTGTTTCCATCTTTAGAAGCCCGGATTAAATCAAGTTGATTAAGAAAATAATTATTTTTAAAGAATAATTAAGAAAATCATAATTACAGGGTGAATAATATATTATGTTAATTACATGGTGTTATCTGTAAATATATATATATATAATTATATTTAAAGTTTAAAAGATAATTATATATATATATATGTATATCTATTTGAATTTGAATATTACAGATAAATATTAAACCTTATTTAAATTATAGTCTAACTATAATTCTTCTCGTATAAATAGGGCGTTGGGCTAAACTTTTTTTTTAACGATTTGAAATTAGAAATAGTCTTTCAGTTAAATACAGAAAATAAACCTTTTTCTTTTCTGTAAAACACATATAGATCTAGGGTTCTTGAGCTAGCACGCGATGGAGACGGGAAACGTGTTCGCGTGTGGACTACCGATAGAGGAAACCTGCTTTGGTAATTTCCTGGTGCTCCGTTTTAATCCTGATTGATCTATTATAAGGTACATATTCTAAACACCCTATGGTGTGGTTTATTTTAATTAAATGCATCGTTGGATCCGATTGGGTTTTATGTTTGTTTAGAAAAGTTTTCTGTAATAGTGTAACCAAAATTATTAATTTTTCCGCTACGTTTAATTCTTACAAATTGCATTAAAACCCAACAATGATATCAGAGCCACTTTGAACATTTAATTAATATAGGAACAAATTTTATGTGGCAATTATAATTAAAAAAAATTGACCCTAAAATCCATTTTGACCTAAAGGGTTTTAAAACCCTTATAAGTCACCTTCTCAAACAATTTAATCGGGCCATAAAAGTTTCATTAAACCAAGTTGGATTTGGATTTTTGTTATGGACCCTTCACTAAAAGCCTAGTCAAATGGTGATCAAAAGGGTTCAAAAGGGTTTCTATTCCCTAAATCTTTTTCTCTCTAAAATCCCAGTCGTAAGAGGCTTTATGGCCACTGGCCATCGTCGGCTGCTGTTGTTGCTGATTCTCGTCTTTGGTCATCACTGGCTACTGCCTTGTTTAGTCATTACCGCTCGTCACTAGACCAAGCGACTGTTTTTAGTGATGATCTCAAATCTGGACCACTACCATAAGCCACGAATCCTTGTGGTTCGATCGTTCCT
Organism: Arctium lappa; assembly: GCA_023525745.1. NCBI lineage: Eukaryota > Viridiplantae > Streptophyta > Magnoliopsida > Asterales > Asteraceae > Arctium > Arctium lappa. The sequence continues at coordinate 153,772,538 of CM042047.1, read as the reverse complement.
TTGCTACCATTTTGTTCGTCGGTTCGCCGATGGTGTTCTTTTCGATCTCTACGCATTTCACCGCTCCACCGGAAATTCCCTCTGCCCCTACCGTACTCCAGCTTGGTAGTTTCCATCGCCTGTCCAGAGATTCAAATTCAAGAAAAAAAGAGTCGAATTGGATCCGGCTTTCGCCCATTGTCCAAGATTCCCCATTGCTGCCCCCCGCACTTAACTAATGGCCAGATTTCTCTCTCCTCATTAAAAACTACTTCTATCGATTCCCATGCACTAGAAACAGAGAAGGCATCCATCAGGATGAAGTAGCCAGGAAGGAGACTCGACCTTAGGGAGAGAAAATCCCTTTTTCTCAATCTCTTGATTTTCTGACCTTCGTCCTCCCTGCGGCTGTTGCCGTTGACTTCTAATAGACTGTTGGTCTTCCAGGTCAACACCGGTAGGCATGAAGGTCGGTGTCGGTGCCGAAGTTGGTTTTGTTTAAACCATGGTCGAACAGACCCCACACCATGGTTTGGGGTTTTGTTGAGTGGTTGCACCACTCGGTGCTATTGTTCTTGACCACAATTGGGTTTTGGCCCGACCGTGGTGGTGTTGATGTTATGGCCACTGTTTGTTGCCCTTGTCGGCCATCGGGTGGTCGTCCCTTAACCACTTCTTACAAATTTAGAATCATGTAAATACTATCGTTTGTTTTTCCTTCACCGGCGTCAACCACCGTGATGGTGGTTCGGGTGTTGGGCATTTGCCCTAAGCGGTTGAGTCAGAAGTCGGGCCTAAAATCTTAATCTATTGTTTTATTTTGGGAGTTAGGCCCGGGCTAGTAGGCCCAAGTATTATTTTGGGATGTTTCCTAAACAGTCTGTGTTTGGGTTGTTACCCTTGCTTTTCGTTTTAGGCTTAAGTCCCAAAAGGTTCCAGGTCATGATTTGTTAACCTATAACTAAATTAGATTAATAATTATAATTTTGCCATATGAATGTTTGTTCCATCAATCGGCCTTTCATTATGTTAGTTATTTCGGCCGAATGTTTTATTTTATGTTTAAAATAATAATTGTGTAATATATGGTTTGCTCCAAAGACCCGTGGTTGTGATTAATTTATTTTTATTTTGGAAAATTAAAATGTATCATTTTTCTTCTTATTTTGATTTATTTTTAAAAACAAAACAATAATTACTAACCCTTTTATCTTCTTGCATTCATAATTTCATTTTAGTTTTCTTATAAATGGTTCAATGAAAAGTTTTCAGACACATTTATCTATTTTTATTCTTATTTTTATTTATTTCTTTCTTAAGTCAACTAAACCTATTATTTTATTATATTTTCAATTTCACTTTGTTTTTCTTATAAATGAATTTAGAATTCACAAATATAAAAAACTATACATATTTTCAACTTATATGATAAAACACATTTTAAATTATTTTGGTCATTATTGTTTAATCTATAAAACATTTATATTTTTTATAAACACTTTAATTATTTGTGATGTTATAATGAATATAATTAAATCGGTAGATGTACCGTCATCTTTTAATTTCAAAAAGAAAAAAAAAACTTCATGTAATGTTCGTTTTAGATAATTTCCACTAATAAGATTCTAGTGATTTTTTTACAAATAATTTGTATATAGTTTGTTGATTATCATATTTAACAATTAATATGTATTATATGGACAATCTACATATTACTACTAGAGTTACTCATACAACCGTGCAACGCACGGTTCAGACAATAGTTATACGTAATATGATTTACATGATAGTGATTACACATATTATTATTATTATTATTATTATTTACATAACACCAATATTGCATATTATTTATAAAAAAACGTTAATAGTAAATAGTTAAAATTCTTAAAGGAAAAAACTTATTATAATCTATCAATATATAGATGAAATACTTATGACAATTGAATTAAATAACAATTATGATTTACTATCAATTTATTATTTATTTACCTTATAACTGTATTACGATTTTTCACTATATAAAGATTGTAGAAAATTAACATTATATGTGACTTACTTTATGTTTCGCCACATTATATGGAATCGGGTCTCACTCGTCGCCGCAAGGTGTTCTTTTGGGTATTGAGTTTTAGTATCCATGTATTCGGTGACGTTTTATATGTAAGGATTTTTATCCATGATTTATGGGTTGAGTATTATGCCCCACCCGTGTCCTGCCTGTTTCGGGATATAAAGTTTTATCTGGGTTTTCATAAATTGGGAGCTCGATTTCTATTTACGTTTTGAGTAAGTTTTTGGATTGCATCATTTCATGAAAGAAAGTTTTGTATGGAGCGTTTATCTTTAAAAATGCGTATTATTGGAAGTGAGTCGTTTTCATATTTAATGAAAAATGTCTTGGAAGATTATGATTTGAGTTGGATTCATTCATTTTGTGACATATTTATTCATATTGAAAACTCTTGAACTCACTAGGCGTTAGCCTAACATTTTTATTTGTCGACATGTGCAACAGGTTCAGTTGGGAATAGTTCTAGCGACACTATGAAGAGATGGGTGCTAGTGTGAGTTTGAGTTTGAGAAGTGAATAGCTTGGTGAATTCTTCCGCATTTGTTTTGGGAAGAGCGACTTGTACTATTTGGGTTAAGTAACACTGACTTCAGTTTAGTTCTTGTGTAAGACTGGAGTTTATAATTGTTGAGGTTAATTATAGAATTTTAAATTTGAGGTATATTGAGTTTTGATTTGCAGAGGAAGTTTCGTCCTTTACTTGATGAAATATTGAAGATTTTAATTAGTTGCTCTTACCAAATTTGAGGGTGTTACAATAACTACGTACGTTATAAAAGTTCGGATTTGTATAATGTGGGAATGTCTAAACACGAAGAAAGGGGGAGAATCGATTGGTTTAGACATTATTCTAATCGATTAGTATAGACATTGTTAGTGAGTGATGTGTGTATACCATGTTATATCATTGGTGAGCTACTTAATAATTTTGTATTCTTGTGTGCCAGAGATCAATATGGCAGATATGACCAGTTCCATGTAATATATTGTAATATTGTGTTTCATAAACATAACAACTTGTAATGTATTGTAGTACCGTGTGCAAAATTATTTTAAAACCTAGTGTTGTTTAATTGGTGAAACAACATTGACTTATAATGAACGCTTGTTTACTCTCCCTATTCCCCATTTTCTTATTGATCTTAAAACCTGTCATATTTTTGTCTTCTTGATTTCATGGAGACACATATTTATCTGTAAATAAAATCCAATGAACAAAACTAATCACATCCAACAACTAATAGTTTGTACTGCTCTTTGTATTACAAAACATTGTGATAATACTTGAAAACTTGTTATTTTCTACATCATCATTTGAATCAAGTTTACGGTAAAAATTATATTTGATTACCATAAGAAACATAAATCTTAGTTTATTTTTGTATCGAATTGTCAATGATTTCAATCAAATAACTTAAATATATCGAACAAAAAATTTCAATATCATAGTTAAATATTTAAATCTTATTATTCTGGGGATCCAAATTATTTTTGAATGTGACATGAATTTATTATGAAATGCCTCTTTTAAACGTTGTTTGAGAATTGCTTCAAAGAACAACTACTTGAACACACCAACCTACTTTACAAGTAATCAATATCGATTGTTGTTGTTTTAGCATGTGTTAGGTTCTACTATGTGCTAAATGTATTTTATTTTTGATTTATTTTAAAAGTTATGTTAACAATATGGATGCTACTTTTTGCATTTATTTATAGTTTTAAGAATTAGAAACCACTGAGGTTGTTATATATTATTCCTAGTACACATCGGGTGTGGATTTGTTGGTTGGTAACATCAAATAATTTACTTTTTGTTAAATTGGGGTATTTTTGAATGTTTTCATTCAGGACACCAAACCTTAGGACCAATCTTGTGTTCCACCTGGGAAACAACACTTCATTTGAACATCGTAGTAATGACCGGATGAGTGACCTTTTATGCATACAAATTGAAATGAACTTTTTTTTTCCAGGTTGACTCCATATGAACCAACCTTTCTTTACCCTTACATGAATGATCTTTCAAAATTTATGTTTTTGTGGCTCAAGAAGACAAGTTTTTACATCAACTCTTCGAGCTTCGTAACATGTTCCTAGAATCAGGGTCATGCCTGGGGGAGGGCGGGTCGGGTGAACTCCTACGGCCCACAAGAAATAGGGCCCAATTTTTTTAGTATATAATAGTAGTAAAAGAACTAGTAAATAAAATAGACATTCTTTTAGTATCTGAAAAGACCCAAAGAATTTCGTATTATATTAGGTCCCAAACATGTATTAATTAATTATATTGGAAAAGAAAACATGTTAAAAGTTAATTGGTCGTACAATTTATAGCATTGGTTCTTGTTTCTCTTATTCTTTTGTCTAGTACCAACGTCTAAAACTACCTGCCTAAAAATCTTTGATATATTCTCCATCTTCATCTCACACTTGTCCTGTTAGAAATCCAAAGTCTAATGGGAACCAAAGAATTATGTATTATGTTAAGGGCCCAAACATTAATTAATTAATTACATTGAAAAAAATATGTAAAAAGTTAATTGGTCGTTCATTTTATAGTATTGCCTATTGTTTTTCTAAGGTTTTTTATATCTATATCAAAGTCTAAAACTACTTACCTAGAAAATATTGATATATTATCAATCGACCATCATTCATCTCCCACCGCTTTTTTTAATTATTTCATCCGCATGAATTCTATATTTGTATTAGAATATAATAGATTTTTTGTTAATAACTAAGAGAGCACGACCCACATTTTGAAAAGAATTACTAATCATATGAGACAGTTCTAACTTATTTTTTTTAACAACGAGAAAGGGAGAACTGTATTAAACAAAGAAATGACCCAGCGAGAGCCTAGGACACCAGGAGAACCAGATTTTACAAGATACTCACACACACACATCTCTGGGATTACTACACCAAGAATCCCAGAATCCCAGCTTAAAGTCTTCCCCGAATTTAGATCTAGAACAAAGCCATTGGAACGAACAAAGTTAGATGTTTTTTAACAATAAGACTACTCTTCAGCCCTTTCTTTGAGTGCAACAGTTTCTCCAGATCACCCAAACGTACGCCATAACCATTACCTCCCGCACCTTCGCCTTTTGTTTGTTCACAATTCGCGAGCCAAACTCGACCAACAACTCCTCAATCGTGCTAATATCAAAAGGCAGATCCCTCCACCAGTTGACTAATAGGGCACGAACCTCCTTGCTCGTCAAGCAATTCAGGAACATATGTTGTTCGTTTCGACAGCAGAGTTACACACATGGCACAAGTCTGAACTGAAGCTAACTCCTCTTCAAATAAGATTATAGACGTGGCAAACGGTTCAACCTATATATATAACCTTGTTTTTCAAACATTAATGATTATTTATTACCTAATATTGAGTGCATTAATCTTAATTACTCTCATATCTCTAAAACAATAATAAAATCTTAAGCTATAACCAACATGGGTTTTGAATATAAGATTGATCATTCCGAAAAAGTTTGCTTCAACCTTAAAATTTTAAAACGGTGATGAAAAAAATCAACCTAAGATTAGATGAAACGCCAACTGACTTATTGATTTACATAGAGTGTTACTCCGAATAGTTACCATTTTGACCCAAAATTATGTCATTTTACATATTAAATGTACATCATAAGAATATTTTTGACGGTAGAACAAATTAACGATGCAATGTAAAATTGATATGACAGATAATATTGATTTAGCGATAATTATTGATTGATTTTACGTCTAAGAATACTTGGAAAAACGATTTTATATGAATTATTAGTATTTCTTGAATTCAATTTTATTTCTTATTGTAAAAACAATATATCAAATATTTTCTTTTTCATAATTATTGAGGGCCCTTTTCGCACATCTCGCCCAGAGCCTATAAAAAATGTCAAGAACGAGCCTGCCTGAATATGAATATGGACCAACTTAGAAACCGAAAAACCAAACATATTTACATTCATATCTCAAATCAGAGATCAACCATTAAATAACATGTACCAGTCCTGTAAACAACAAAAATTGAAACAAAATCTATACAAGACTACTAAAACATGGAACTACCGATATGGTGGTGAATCTTTACAAGAACATGTCGCTCCTATACACAATGTTCACTTGATTCTCTATCACACGTACACACAATCTCCATTCATGTTAAGTACACGTCTTAATCTCCAACAAGTAGAGGCTCCCACAATACTTCACTTCTACCTTAGTGACTCTTGTTGCAAGCAACCATGATATAAGATCTCTTTGTATCAACGTTTACCTTTGCATCTGCATCTCTTCCCTGTAATAGTAGAAAATTATTATAAAAAATCTAAAATGGGGTTTGTTTAAAGAAAAACTATAAGAAACCATTGAATTCAAAGCAGAGTAATGAAGTAAATAGAGCATTATTACTCATTTACTTTAATTCACCTCAAGAAGCTCCGTATATCTTTGTACGAATATTTAATTATAAGTTTTTCTACTTGATCGCTATATATCTAATAACACAACATTAATCTATTACTACTAATTTATTATAACTATCATTACTCATTTACTTGTTCAAAGCGTTGCGCTAATTTATTACTTAAAAAATGATTCATAAATGAACACATGAAGCAATGTCTATCATGTGTACAATATGAAAAAAGCACAAGTGTCTTTAGTCATCCCTTGATAGGAGCTCTTGGAGTTGGAGATATAAGACTAGGGTAGTAGAATGAGTGTGTATATATGATGTTTCTTGGTTTTCTATGACTAGAAACTTCACATAAGATTGCAAATGTCAAGCATCACAATTATGATCAACCCCCCCCCCCCCCCCCCCGCAAAGGTCGTTCTACTACTTCTTCTTTTTTTGGAAATTGTCCTAGGCTATGCCTAGACTAATCCTTGACAAATTATGACCGTGAGACATCAGCCCTGATTAAACCTCAATGGCGATAATTGTTATGTACAACTGGATTCGAACCCTGGGCAGATGGGATATTCCACCACATCCACCCTTGTGGTTAATTCTACTACTTATTTGTTTGTGTGTGTGTATTATATATATTATTGGGGGTTATTAACTTGGATGCTTAAAATCACATGACAAGAAACATAAATATAATATCCAACAAGATATCATCCTCTATATACCTCCCATTTAACTTAAAATCTAAGATTAACTACAAGGAATTATGGCAGACCTTTTCCTCTCTTTTGAACCAACTTCTTTCGGAATATGGCACGGAAAATCTTCTCATGTTCTGATACATCAAACTCTTAAAACATCACTTGTTAACAAATAGCATAAAAGAAATACAAGCATCCGCAAAATGTTTGTATTAATTGTTTATAGAGGCGATATGTGCACAGCCAAACAAATGGTTTTATGCGTAGTACTTATGCGATGTATTCCACCAGTTGACTGAAGACTTGATTATTGGTATATCGATCGGTCCAGCACGGATTGAAATAGGAGCCGGTTCGAATCATATAACATAGAATTAATGTTAGTTAGAGAGATGAGAACCAAACTGAAAGAGAAATACCTTGGGGCGCTCCATGCATGTCTTTGAAATTCTTCCCACCCGGAACATCTTTGCTCGTAGCTTTAAGTTAGATCTTCAAGCTGCAGCTTCTATAGGACGCTTCATTCCACATCCAGGTGGCGAGGGGCCAATACCGGTCAACACCCCTGGTACATTTTTATTAAGATAAAATAATATTTACAAGGTGATTCCCATCAACAAGCATGTCCACTCAACCATCAAGACAAGCCCTAGATGGAGTGTACTACTATACAAACCAAAAGTGAACAATCCTTGGTTAGAAGAATACCTTTCCAACAAACATAATGTTGCAATTAATGAATCAACAGTTAATAACTAGACATTTTAGGAAGATATTACTATTAACATTGAATTGACGATGCTTTTGGAACCATTAGCCAATGATATGATGCTTGCATTTGAAACCAACCATGGAGTTGAGCTGTGATGATTTTGCAACTGATGGATGAATATTACACTTTGCATGCTGATTTTGGAACTGATGTATATTAAACTGATGTTGTGATCGTGTAACTCTTGGGTTAGCTGCGACAATGGACGTTACGATAGTTAAATTGTTCACGCAATCACACTCTTCACCTCTACCAGCGAACAACCTTCAACTTCGATCAACCCATTAACAACATCACTGGAATTTGCACAAATGGAGTGAAAATGGATTGAATCAGATCGTAACAAATGGATCTGTGCAAATGAATTGAATCTGATTGCCACAAATGAGATTGTAACATATGAACTTTGGATTGATTAAGATTGTATGAAAGGGAGTGAAATAATGGATCGAGCCAAGATTGTAACAAATGCAGTGAAAATGGATTGCATCAGATTGTAACAAATGAACCTGTGCAAATGGATTGAATGAGATTGTAAGAAATGAAGTGAAAATGGATTACATCATAGTGTAACAACTGCAGTGAAAATGGATTGAATCTGATTGTAACAAATGGACATGTGCAAAAAATTGAATCAAATATTGTAACGAATTGAGAGTGAAAATGGATTGCATCAAATTGCAACAACTGAAGTGAATATGGATTGAATCAGATTGTAACGAATGGGTTGATAAATGGATTGCATCAGATCGTAACATATGGACCTGTGCAAATGGATTGAATCAGATTGTAACATACGAACCGGTGCAAATGGATTGAATAAGATTGTAAGAAATGGAGTGAAAATAATGCATGGAATCGGATTCTAACAAATGAACCTGTGCAAATGGATTGAACGAGTTTAATGTACCAAATGGACGGAAAATGGATCGGAACAAATGGACCTTGTGCAAGATAACACATGGAGGAATTTCACCGACTAATGCATATTGTAGCACACAACCATAGATATGATGCTCGCATGTCTGATCTCTGCGATTGATGTTGTTGTGGAATTCTCGTGTTTAAAGAATGCCTCAAACGAAAAAAGGAAGAAAAACGCATGCAGAGAAGAGCCACACACCCACATGATGGAGGGAGAGTCGGGCAAACCCCGTACCATCTCCCTCCATCAACCAACCAAAAACGATTGTTTTTTATTACGTATTGTTGGTGAATTTAACTGAGTCGGTTATGGCTTCGGCGTGGATCGGGTCCAGCAATTGAGATTGGAGTGTAGTCCAAAGTTACCAAATTTAATTTAAATGTGAGATAATTATCTATTCCTAGATAGAGGGCTTATTTTAGGTAATTATATGGTTTAGATTAAATAGAGTCCTAGTTGTATACTAACTGATACTGGTAAGTTTAGTATAAATATACCATGTAGGGTAGGGATTTAAAACACAATTGAAGTTTTGAGTTAGTTTCTTCAATAAACAAGTTTGCATGTTCAGGCAAATTAGCTTGCTAATCTGTTTTGTTTGAACTTTGTTTACCTTTAATTGGTATCAGAGCGGTGAAGAAGATCCGGTGATCGACGTTGTACCTGCGATCAACGGGTTCCGCAAAACAAAATCATCTTCGGACTCTAACCTGCGAATGCGAATTCTGGTTGAGTCGTGTGTCTGATCAAATCGATCAATCTGGTCGTAATTCACTTTCGGTTCACATCAGCGAGTTGGAACAGTCCGTGGGGCTGTTGATTGTCTCGCTATTTATTGAACATTAGTAGGTTGGAAACGGAAACCGTTGATTGGCCTACGCGAGTTCAACACGAATCGAAACCAGAACCCCAGCCGTGATATAAAGGGCTGGATAAATCACAGTTTCAAACCTATTCACGAGCCAAGCGAAAGTCTCAGATGACAGGAGGTACCATACCGCAACCACCGGTGAAGGAATCAAACCCGTTGACGTTTCAAAGCCCGATATTAACGTCAACCAATTACACCATATGGAGGATGCGAATGGAAGTGCTTCTCGGAATTCACGGAGTCTGGGAAGTAATAGATCCGGGCTCAGACGATGCCAAGAAGAACAATGTTGTGAAGGGTCTCTTATTTCAATCGATACCGGAAGATTTGATTCTTCAGATCGACAATCTTAAAAGCGGGAAGGAGATGTGGGAAGCGATAAAGATACGCAATTTAGGAGCAGAACGTGTAAAAGAAGCAAGACTTCAAACTTTAACTACTGAGTTCGAAAATTTAAAGATGCAAGACACCGGTACCATAGACGATTATGCTGCAAAATTATCAGGCATTGCCTCCAAATCAGCCACGCTTGGAGAAGTTATGTCAGAACACAAGCTGGTAAAGAAATTTCTCACAAGTCTTCCTAGGCGTTTCGTTCATATCGTGGCGGCACTTGAACAAGTTCTAGATCTGAAGACAATCGGGTTTGAGGATGTGGTTGGAAGATTAAAAGCATATGAAGAAAGGATTAAAGAAGAAGATAAAACAAACGAGGGTCAAGGAAAATTGCTTCTTAATAAAGCTGAATATTCCAACAGGAACAATAACTCAAACAGAGGTAGAGGACGGGGCTCGTACTCTCGAGGTCGAGGTCGTGGACGTGGCCAAGGCAGTGGCCGGGGTAACACACATAACCACGGTCAACGGGACTCCTCGAAAAACCGAGAAGATCAAAAGCAAAAGGGTAAACAACATGAGCAGCGTGACCTCTCAAACATCAAGTGTTACCATTGCGACAAGTACGGAAACTTTGTTTCAAGATGCCCAGATCGACCCCGAGACCATGAGGCAAACCTTAATGAAACGCAAGAGAGAGATGCGAATCATGAGGAAGGAACGTTTTACATGATGAACCTTGTTCAAGAAACGATATTTATGAATGAAGAAAAATACATCCCTCCAAAGAGCGAGTCCAAAACCGAGGAAGACGATGTGTGGTACTTGGACAACGGAGCAAGTAATCATATGACCGGTAACTACTCGTATTTCTCTGAATTAAATGAACATATAACCGGGCGGGTGAGATTCGGAGACGGGTCGTGTGTTGACATAAACGGAAAGGGCTCGATTTTGTTCGAAGGAAGAAACGGAGAACAAAAATTATTGAAAGATATTTATTACATTCCAGCTCTTCGAAGTAATGTAATCAGTCTCGGACAGGCTACAATATCCGGTTGTGATATTCGTATCCGAGGCGATTTCCTAACCATGCGTGATAACGATGGAAGATTGCTTATGAAAGTCCCACGGAGTGCAAATCGTCTTTATAAGACCCGACTAAAAATTGGGAAACCCCACTGTCTGCAGGCTAACATCGATGAAGAGTCATGGTTATGGCACGCTCGACTCGGTCATATCGGCTTTGGTACGGTGAATTTGATGCACAAGTTAGCTAAAGGGGTACCAGTAATCAAGCATCAAGATCAAGTTTGCAAGTCTTGCATGGTTGGAAAGCAAACAAAGCGCTCGTTTGTAAAGAAAGCAACATATAGAGCAACATGTATTCTCGAGATGGTACACGGAGACATCTGCGGACCAGTAGACCCCCCCACGCAAGCCGGTAACATTTATATTTTAGCACTTATTGATGATTGCTCCAGATACATGTGGTCTTTTCTCTTAAAGCACAAAAGCGACGCATCCGGAGTTATTAAAAGATTCAAAATGGCGATTGAAAAGCGAACGGGTAAAGAGATCAAAACTTTCCACACGGACAGAGGTGGAGAATTAACGTCACACGAATTGAACCGTTTTTGTGACGAAGAAGGGATTTCACATATGTTGACGGCCCCTTATGCACCTCAACAAAACGGTATAGTGGAACGAAGAAACCGAACCTTACTCGAGATGACTCGGTGCCTCATGAAAGCAAGAAGTGTACCAAATCACTTTTGGGGTGAAGCGGTTCGACATGCAACTTTCATTATAAACCGAACCCCTACGCGAGCGTTGGTAGGAGTTACGCCATACGAAAAATTCTATGGTAAAAAACCGAACCTTGACGACTTAAAAGTATTTGGTTGCGTTGCCTATGAAAGAATAGTTTCGAAACATTTGAAGAAACTAGATGACAGGTCTAAACCATTGGTGTATCTCGGCAAGGAACCCGGTTCAGGAGGTTTTCGTCTTTTCAATCCGCGCGAAAATAAAATCATCATAAGTGCCCATGTTATTTGTGATGAAAAGAAAGGTTGGAAGTGGAAAAACATGCCCGAAAATTCAAACCTAGATGAAAGGGAACCAGGAACTTTCACGCTTATATGGGGCGACACACAAGCAGCTGAAACCAATCAGCCATGCAACGATGAAACAGGAACAGTAGCGGCTACTCAAAATCATCCCGCAAACAGTCCAGATCATGCGACCAGCAGCTCAAATCAGCCCGCAAACAGCCCCGAACAAAATGAAACTGACTCTGACAGCGATGTTACGCCTGTCCCGGTACGTCGCTCAACTCGTACTTCTGTGCTGCCACAAAGATTAAATGATTATGAGTTGAATGTCAATGAACTATTCTTAACCTTTGACGAGGAACCGAGGAACTTTACGAAGCCAAAGTGAAACCGAAATGGCTCAAAGCAATGAAAACCGAGATTGATTCTATCGAGAAGAATGGCACTTGGAAGCTTGTTTCTCCACCTAAAGATGCAAAACCCATCGGGTTAAAATGGTTGTTTAAAATTAAAAGAAATGCAGATGGTTCGATAAATAAATATAAAGCACGCCTAGTTGCTAAAGGCTATGTCCAAAAACCCGGTATTGACTTTGATGAAGTTTTCGCGCCAGTAGCTCGACTCGAGACAATACGCCTCTTGATTGCTCTCGCAGCGGGGAAAGGATGGAAGATTCACCACTTAGATGTTAAAACGGCCTTCTTGCATGGTGAGTTAAAGGAAGAAGTGTTCGTTACTCAACCGGAGGGCTTTGAAAAACCAGGAGAGGAAGAAAAGATTTACAAGCTGGTAAAAGCTTTATATGGCCTAAGACAAGCTCCAAGGGCATGGAACTTAAACTCGACAGTACTTTAAAGAATATGGGTTTTCAACAATGCTTACAAGAAAAGGCGGTTTATAGAAAGACACTCAATGGTGAATTCATCATCATTGCGGTCTATGTGGATGATTTATTCGTGACAGGGACACATCTAGAGCTCATTAATCAATTCAAGAAAAGGATGGCATCTCAGTTCGAAATGTCGGATCTTGGCGAACTAACTTATTATCTGGGTATTGAAGTCTCTCAAGAAAAGAATTGTGTAAAGATCAAACAAGAAAGTTATGCCATGAAGATCCTTAAAGAAGTCGGTATGGAGGACTGCAATGCAACTTTATGTCCAATGGAACCGGGACTCAAGTTGTCTAAAGCCGAAAAGGAACCAGAAGTTGAAGCTACTCAATATCGAAAAATAGTGGGTTGCTTACGTTATCTCTTACATACTCGTCCAGATTTGACATACTCGGTTGGGGTAGTAAGTCGATACATGCAAAGCCCTAGAGAATCACATGCTCGTGCTATTAAGCAAATCCTACGCTATATCAAAGGAACAACCTCATTTGGAATAAAATACGAGCGGGGACGTAACATGGAATTGGTGGGATATAGCGATAGCAGTCACAATGTTGACATAGACGATGGACGAAGCACCACGGGTCATGTTTTCTATCTTGGTACATCACCTATCACATGGTGCTCACAAAAGCAAGCTACCGTGGCATTATCTTCGTGTGAAGCTGAATTTATGGCAGCCACTGCAGCTGCATGTCAAGCAATTTGGCTAAGGGAGTTATTAGCAGAGTTGACAGGGTTGGAGAAACAGAAGGTGCTTATCCGAGTTGATAATAAATCAGCAATTGCATTATCAAAGAACCCGGTCTTCCATGGCAGGAGCAAACACATCCACACTCGATATCATTTTATCCGAGAGTGTGTTGAAAATGAGCAGGTGGTAGTCGAACACGTATCCGGAGAAAACCAGAGAGCAGATCCGTTAACGAAGGCCTTGGCACGTGTGAGGTTTAAGGACATGAGATCGTTACTTGGAGTGCAGGAGTTACCCTCGACAGCTCAGAAATTCAGGGGGTGATTGTTGGTGAATTTAACTGAGTCTCGGTTATGGCTTCGGCGTGGATCGGGTCCAGCAATTGAGATTGGAGTGTAGTCCAAAGTTACCAAATTTAATTTAAATGTGAGATAATTATCTATTCCTAGATAGAGGGCTTATTTTAGGTAATTATATGGTTTAGATTAAATAGAGTCCTAGTTGTATACTAACTGGTAACTTTAGTATAAATATACCATGTAGGGTAGGGATTTAAAACACAATTGAAGTTTTGAGTTAGTTTCTTCAATAAACAAGTTTGCATGTTCAGGCAAATTAGCTTGCTAATCTGTTTTCTTTGAACTCTGTTTACCTTTACGTATGAGTTATGACCTGCCAAATCCCGAATTGGCAGGCCACGATACAAAAGAAATTCAGTACCCGCAGTCTCGCCTGATCATCTATACATGAACACTTATCAATCCATCGCCAATAGAAATCCTAAACATCAATTAGTGTTCTATCAAACACCTATTAATTCTTCATTCAATCATTGTAATGCCCAGATCGATGGGTTGATCGAAACACCTGGCATTGAAGATATATGCACACAAAAAAGGATTAAATCAGATTGTAACAATCAACAAGAATTCAAAACTTGCGGTTGATACACAACTAATTGCTCACCTAGCCATATGACTGCGAACAGAAGCGTTCAAGAAGACAACCAAATTGATGGACCGACTGCAAACATAAAAGAACTTAAGTTACTGATTGACGTGGAGTAGAAAACGATTGGTAATAAGATCATGAAGGAGACATATGATTATTATCTAAACCTTCACAGAAACTTAACTGGTTCAACACAGCCGAATACAAACGGATATCAAGAATACGTATAATCTTGTCCGTCCATCAAGAAGACTTACCACATCAGAAATTTCTTGTCTATCAAGAAGACGTGTAATCTTGTCTATCTGAGAAGGAATCTTGGCTCTGTGATAACCTCAAAAAAACTGAACTAAACATAATAAACCATTAAGATCGATGTCCACCAAGAAGACGCATAATTAACAAATCGTATACATCTGAGACGACTTACCAGATTCATAATGGAATCCAAGATTTAAGAGCGATTCGTCTGAATCGGTGCCTGGATCATCGAAAAACACATCGAGGTACCATGCAAGGGCATTTCTCGTTCCAATCCTTCCATCTCTTTGTCGGAATGGTAAACCGCAAGACCGTATTCGCCACCGACCCCTAATTGCATCACGCGAAACTGCTCGACCGTCCATTTGAACCATTTCATTATATATAAACACACGCGAAGCTAATCGATCTGTTACAATGAATCGATCTGTTACAATTAATTAGGGCATGCAAGAACAGGATTCGAGACACATGGATATCAAAACTAGAAGAGTGATGGAAACACTATCGTAAACATCGATTCACCTTCAGGAAATCGGTAAAAGAATCTGTCTCTAGTCTCCTTAGGTGATCAAAGAAAAACGAAGCAGGAGAGAGAGAGAGAGATTTATGAGGCGTAAGAACAAAATTATGTGATCAAGTGGGGATGTATTTATACTTGAAAAATACAGCAAACTACAATTTTGGTCCTTGTCGTTTACCGAAGACTATAAATAAAGTCCCTATAATTTAATAAGTATTATAATAACCCCGTGGTTTTTTTTCTTGGAAAGTGGTCTACAATTATGATTTTGTTTCAACGCATTTTTAATTGACTGATTTTGTTTCGAAGGACTGTTTTGACTGATTTTCGATGAAAACTAAAAAAACAATTTTTAATTATTTGAATATATTTCCCTTAAATGAGAGGTATTTAAATCATTTTACTTGTTTTTTTAAGTAAACTTTAAAAATTTACAAAAAAAAATATTATATACTTTTTATATTAAATTAAAATCTAAAGATAATATATTATATTAAATAAACCCTTCGATTCCCACCCCCTCCCCTTTCTCTTTTTACGTTGCCCCCACTCCCTCTCATTTTCGTTTAGCACACAACCACTATCGGACTCTATGGTTATCACCATCTCAAGCCAACACACCATTATTTCAATATATTTCGACGGATTGTTTTGTTCGATTTTCGATGGAAACTAAAAAAGATAATTTTTAATTATTTGAATATATATTTTGACGGAATATCGACCGAAAAATAAGAAAAATCTCTTATAAAACTAAAGATAAAACTCTAAAAATAATTTTATTGATCAATAACAAACTTCTAAACTTATTTCCTAATGAAAACAATCAATCCTATTAATAGTCTAAACTAAAATTAAGATATACTACTAGAAAAATGGGCATCAGCGACGGAAATTAGCGAGAGAAAAAATCCCTCGCTAATTAGTGAGGGATTAGCGAGGGATTGACCACAAAACCAATCCCTCACTAATCCATCGCTAATTAGCGACGGATTAGTAAGGGATGGGTTTCGTGGTCAATCCCTCGCTAATCCCTCGCTAATCCCTCACTAATTTGCGACGGATTAGCGAGAGATTTACCAGAAACCCAATCCGTCACTAATCCCTCGCTAATTAGTGAGGGATTAGCGAGAGATTGTGTTTGTGGTCAATCCCTCGCTAATCCCTCACTATTTAGCGAGGAATTTGTGAGGAATTGACTACAAACTCATTCCGTCGCTAATCCCTCACTAATTAACGAGGGATTATTGACAGATTGACCACAAACCAAATCCGTTGCCAATCCCTTACTAATTAGCGAGGGACACCTAGCATCCGTCGCTAATTAGTGAAGGATTAGCAACAGAATTTTTTATTTTTCTTATTTTCTCATATTTATGTGTTATATGTATGCATGTGTATGTGTATATGTTATATATCTGTGGGTCTGTGTTATATGTGTGTGTATATATATATATATATATATATATATATATATATATATATATATATATATATACATGTGTTGTTTGTTAAACCGCGATGGATCTTAAACCGTCATAAAGTGTTTTATTGGACTATAATGGATCTTAATGGGTTTTATCGGCCTTTAATGGGTTATATTGTGTTTTAAATGGTGTCATTAGGCCTTAATGGATATATCTGGCTTTAAAGGGTTATATTGGGTTTTAAAGGGTTTCATTGTTCCGTAATGAACCTATCGAGCTTTATGGAGTTCTACTAGCTTTAAAGGGTTTCATTGGACCTTAATGGATCTATCGGGGTTTAAAAGGTTCTATTGGGCTTTAAAAGGTTTCATTGGGCCTTAAAGGATCTATCGGGCTTTAAGGGGTTCTATTGGTCTTTAAAGGGTTTCATTGGGCTTTAATGAATCTATCGGGCTTTAAGGGGTTCGATTGGGCTTTAAAGGGTTCATTGGGCCTTAATGAATCTATCGAGCTTGAAGGGGTTCTACTGATATTTAAAGAGTTTCATTGGGTCTTAATGGATCTATTGGGATTTAAAGGGTTCTATTGGGCTTTAAAAGGTTTCATTGGGCCTTAATGGATCTATCGGGTTTTAAGGGGTTCTATCGGGCTTTAAAGGGTTTCATTGGGCCTTAATGAATCTATCGGGCTTTAAAGGGTTTCATTAGGCCTTAATGTATCTATTTGGCTTTAATTAATTTTACTAGACTTTAATCGATTCTATTGGGCTTTACAGGGTTCTATTGGGATTTAGTTAATTCTACTGGACTTTAATCGATTCTAGTGGGCTTTAAATGGTTCTATTGGGCTTTAAAGGGTTTCATTGGGCCTTAATGAATCTATCAGGCTTTAAAGGGTTCTATTGGGCTTTAAAGGGTTTGATGGGCCTATCGGGCTTTAAAGGGTTATGCTGGGCTTTAAGGGTTTCATTTGGCCTTAATTGATCTATTGGGCTTTAAAGGGTTTCATTGGGCCTTAATTTATCTATTTGGATTTAATTAATTCTACTAGACTTTAATCGATTTTATTGGGCTTTAAAGGGTTCTATTGGGATTTAATTAATTTGACCTTAATGAATCTATTGGGTTTTAAGGGATTCTATCGGGCTTTAAAGGGTTCTATTGGACTTTAAAAGGTTTCATTGGGTCATAATGGATCTATAAGGGTTTAAGGGGTTCTAATAGGCTTTAAAAGGTTTCATTTGGGCTTTAATGGATCCAGTCGGGTTTTAATGGAACCAACTGGACCTTAATTGAACCAACTGGACTTTAATAGATCGATTGAGTTTTAATGGATCCACTTAGACTTTGATGGTTTGATTGGGCTTTAATGGATTCATTTGGACTTTAATAGATTCACATGGATCGGTTGGGTTTTAAGGGACCCAAAATTTTGATTTAGAAATATTTTTTATATATACATAAAATTTTGATTTTCCGCCAAAATTTCTCCCTTATTATTTTACTTTAAGGAATCTCAGATAAAGCCTTAAATTTACTAAAAAAAATGAAATTTAAAATTCTAACTAGTTTAATATTTGGTCAATATATATATACATACCTTAAAATAAAATTTTAATAAAATAATTTATTAAAATCTTAAAATTTATTATCTATACTATATTTTAAAAAAGACATAAAAAAACTCTTAATTACAACATTTTAAGCACAAAATACAACTAATTAAAACCAATTACTTAATTTACAATTTCATAATGCTTTGGTACAACTTATAAAATCTCAATGTTTGAATTCGTGTAACTAAGTGCAGAGAAGCACTTATTTTTATTTTCTAAAATATCTAAATTTTTTAACTATTAATATAACTAACCGATAAATATAAATGTTATTATATTTAAAATTATTGATAATATATTTTAATAAAAAATAAAACAGGTAGTTTATCTCATAGTGTTTATCCTATATTTAATATGTTTATTTGCAGTTAGTTATACAAAAAAAAACATGGGACTTTAATAAGTTATAATTATGTTTCATTAACTTGTAATTTTGAATTTAAACTAATATTTTTATTCTATATTATAAAGCATTTAAGGTAAACTCTTAAAAACTAATTTTTATGCATTAGGTACCACTTATTAATGCATATTACTTAAAATCCAAAAGTACAAATTGATTAAACATAAGTACAACATATAAAAGTTCAATGTTTGAATTCGTGTAACTAACTGCAGATAAACACTTATTTTTATTTTCTAAAATATCTAAAATTTTAACTATTGATATAACTAACCGATAAATATAAGAAAATTTGAGATAAAACACCTTATTTTTATTTTTTTTATTGAAATATGTTATCTTTTTAATTTTAAATATAAAATATGTTAAATATAGTTATCATTTAAATTAAACAATTTTTGACCCGTAACAAAATACTTTATTATTATTTTTTATAAAAAAACATAATTAAACTAAACTAAAATATATTTTTGTTTTAAATCTAGGTTACTCAAAATCGTAAAATAAAATCAAAAAAGACTAACAAAAAGTATGAATAATGATCGAGGGTTCGAGTTCTAGATTTCAGAAACCCGCTGCATTGCGAGGGTACATTTCTAGTTTAAAATAATATATCTATTATATAAAAAGTATGTTATTTTAAATTAAATTATACATGTATTTTTAATTTTAATTCCCTCTGCCCCTACCGTACTCCAGCTTGGTAGTATCCACCGCCTGTCCAAAGATTCAAATTCAAGAAAAAAAAGGGTCGAATTGGATCCGGCTTTCGCCAATTGTCCAAGATTCCCCACTGCTGCCCCCCGCACTTAACTAATGGCCATATTTCCCTCTCCTCATTAAAAACTACTTCTATCGATTCCCATGCACTAGAAACAGAGAAGGCATCCATCAGGATGAAGTAGCCAGGAAGGAGACTCGACCTTAGGGAGAGAAAATCCCTTTTTCTCAATCTCTTGATTTTCTGACCTTCGTCCTCCCTGCGGCTGTTGCCGTTGACTTCTAATAGACTGCTGGTCTTCCAGGTCACCACCGGCAAGCATGAAGGTCGGTGCCAGTTCCGAAGTTGGTTTTGTTTAAACCATGGTCGAACAGACCCCACACCATTTGGGGTTTTGTTGAGTGGTTGCACCACTCGGTGCTATTGTTCTTGACCACAATTGGGTTTTGGCTCGACCGTGGTGTTGTTGATGTTATGTCCACTGTTTGTTGCCCTTGTCGGCCATCGGGTGGTCCTCCCTCAACCACTTCTTACAAATTTAGAATCATGTAAATACTATCGTTTGTTTTTCCTTCATCGGCGTCAACCACCGTGATGGTGGTTCGGGTGTTGGGCACCTAAGCGGTTGAGTCAGAAGTCGGGCCTAAGATCTTAATCTATTGTTTTATTTTGGGAGTTAGGCCAGAGCTAGTAGGCCCAAGTATTATTTTGGGATATTTCCTAAACAGTCTGTCTTTGGGTTGTTACCCTAGCTTTTCGTTTTAGGCTTAAGTCCCAAAAGGTTCCGGGTCATGATTTGTTAACCTATAATTAAATTAGATTAATAATTATAATTTTGCCATATGAATGTTTGTTCCATCAATCGGCCTTTTCATTATGTTAGTTATTTCGGTCGAATGTTTTATTTTATGTTTAAAATAATAATTGTGTAATATATGGTTTGCCCCGAAGACCCGTGGTTGTGATTGATTTATTTTTATTTTGGAAAATTAAAATGTATCATTTTTCTTCTTATTTTGATTTATTTTTAAAAATAAAACAATAATTACTAACCCTTTTATCTTCTTGCATTTATAATTTCATTTTAGTTTTCTTATAAATGGTTCAATGAGAAGTTTTCATACATATTTATCTTTTTTCTTCTTATTTTTATTTATTTCTTTCTTAAATCAACTAAACCTATTATTTTATTATATTTTCAATTTCACTTTATTTTTCTTATAAATGAATTTAGAATTCACAAATATAAAAAACTATACATATTTTCAACTTATATGATAAAACACATTTTGAATTATTTTGGTCATTATTGTTTAATCTATAAAACATTTATATTTTTTATAAACACTTTAATTATTTGTGATGTTATAATGAATATAATTCAATCGGTAGATGTACCGTCATCTTTTAATTTCAAAAAGAAAAAAAAAACTTCATGTAATGTTCGTTTTAGATCATTTCTACTAATAAGATTCTAATGATTTTTTTAC
The DNA here is from genome assembly GCA_023525745.1 of Arctium lappa. Lineage (NCBI taxonomy): Eukaryota > Viridiplantae > Streptophyta > Magnoliopsida > Asterales > Asteraceae > Arctium > Arctium lappa. The sequence continues at coordinate 153,751,417 of CM042047.1, read as the reverse complement.
AAATAATTTGTATATAGTTTGTTGATTATCATATTTAACAATTAATATGTATTATATGGACAATCTACATATTACCACCAGAGTTACTCATACTACCGTGCAACGCACGGTTTAGACACTAGTTATACGTAATAGGATTTACATGATAGTGATTACACATATTATTATTATTTACATAACACCACTATTGCATATTATTTATAAAAAAAACGTTAATAGTAAATAGTTAAAATTCTTAAAGGAAAAAACTTATTATAATCTATCAATATATAGATGAAATACTTATTACAATTGAATTAAATAACAATTATGATTTACTATCAATTTATTATTTATTTACCTTATAAATGTATTACGATTTTTCACCATATAAAGATTGTAGAAAATTAACATTATATGTGACTTACTTTATGTTTCGCCATATTATATGGAATCGGGTCTCACTCGTCGCCGCAAGGTGTTCTTTTGGGTATTGAGTTTTAGTATCCATGTATTCGGTGACGTTTTATATGTAAGGATTTTTATCCATGATTTATGGGTTGAGTATTATGCCCCACCCGTGTCCTGGCTGTTTCGGGATATAAAGTTTTATCTGGGTTTTCATAAATTGGGAGCTCGATTTCTATTTACGTTTTGAGTAAGCTTTTGGATTGCATCATTTCACGAAAGAAAGTTTTGTATGGAGCGTTTATCTTTAAAAATGCGTATTATTGTTTGAGTCCGTGATCGTTACCAGATAATGAAACAACAAACATAAACGATAAACCAACCTGTTTAGATTACAAACGCGGATTAAAGGGTTGATGTTTACACTTTGAAGCTCACTTTCTCTCTGTGTGTTCTTGGATCGATGTGTTGTTGATCTGAGATATGAAAAGTTATAAGATAATAAATATCTCAAAACCTTTTATATATCTCAAACATAATATCTAGATATTAAATAAACTAATATAATATCAAAAACTTAATATCTAATAACAAGATATTAAAAACATAACTTTGACTATTATTACAAATTGACCCTTAGACAATTGTTGAGAGTGACTTGTTAGCTTTAACTTCAGATTGCGATCTTCGTATTGGATGATCTTGAATCCAATGAGACTGTGTCCTAACAATCTCCCCCTTTGGATCAAGATCATTACGAAAATGATTTAGCAATACGATCTTCTCTTTCAGCACAGAAGATGCAATCTCTCTTTTAGTCTTCAAGATATAGTAAACTCCCCAAAAGATGTAGTTTTTCTTTCTTTCAGTTCATGGGAAGAAATTATCTCTAATTTCAGCTCGAAATTCTTCAGTAAAGTATTTTCAAAGAAAATTTCTCTCGAATCATCATATCTTCAGAGTACTTGCTCTTTGAAGAATTCAATCTTGGACGTGATTCTTGAAACATGTGAACAAAGCCATTGGAACAAAGTCTTCCCCGAATTTAGATCTAGAACAAAGCCATTGGAACGAACAAAGTTAGATGTTTTTAACAATAAGACTACTCTTCAACCCTTTCTTTGAGTGCAACAGGGAGTCGCGATTTCTCCAGATCACCCAAACGTACACCATAACCATTACCTCCCGCACCTTCGCCTTTAGTTTGTTCACAATTCGCGAGCCAAACTCGACCAACAACTCCTCAATCGTGCTAATATCGAAAGGCAGATCCCTACACCAGTTGACTAATAGGGCACGAACCTCCTTGCTCGTCAAGCAATTCAGGAACATATGTTGTTCGATTTCGACAGCAGAGTTACACACATGGCACAAGTCTGAACTAAACCTAACTCCTCTCCAAATAAGATTATAGACGTGGGAAACGGTTCAACCTATATATATAACCTTGTTTTTCAAACATTATTGATTATTTATTACCTAATATTGAGTGCATTAATCTTAATTACTCTCATATCTCTAAAACAATAATAAAATCTTAAGCTATAACCAACATGGGTTTTGACTATAAGATTGATGATTCCGAAAAAGTTTGTTTCAACCCTAAAATTTTAAAACGGTGATGAAAAAAATGAACCTAAGATTAGATGAAACCCCAACTGACTTATTGATTTACATAGAGTGTTACTTCGAATAGTTACCATTTTAACCCAAAATTATGTCATTTTACATATTAAATGTACATCATAAGAATATTTTTGACGGTGGAACAGATTAACGATACAATGTAAAATTGATATGACAGATAATATTGATTTAGCGATAATTATTGATTGATTTTACGTCTAAGAATACTTGGAAAAACGATTTTTTATGAATTATTAGTATTTCTTGAATTCAATTTTATTTCTTATTGTAAAAACAATATATCAAAGATTTTCTTTTTCATAATTATTGAGGGCCATTTTCGCACATCTCGCCCAGAGCCTATAAAAAATGAATATGAATATGGACCAACTTAGAAACCGAAAAACCAAACATATTTACATTCATATCTCAAATCAGAGATCAACCATTAAATAACATGTGCCAGTCCTGTAAACAACAAAAATTGAAACAAAATCTATACAAGACTACTAAAACATAGAACTACCGATATGGTGGTGAATCTTTACAAGAACATGTCGCTCCTATACACAATGTTCACTTGATTCTCTATCACACGTACACACAATCTCCATTCATGTTAAGTACACGTCTTAATCTCCAACAAGTAGAGGCTCCCACAATACTTCAACAAGTGGAGGCTCCCACAATACTTCACTTCTACCTTAGAGACTCTTGTTGCAAGCAACCATGATATAAGATCTCTTTGTATCAACGTTTACCTTTGCATCTGCATATCTTCCCTGTAATAGTAGAAAATTATTATAAAAAATCTAAAATGGGGTTTGTTTAAAGAAAAACTATAAGAAACCATTGAATTCAAAGCAGAGTAATTATATAATGAAGTAAATAGAGCAATATTACTCATTTACTTGAATTCACCTCAAGAAGCTCCGTATATCTTTGTACGAATATTTAATTATAAGTTTTTCTACTTGATCGTTATATATCTAATAACACAACATTAATCTATTACTACTAATTTATTATAACTATTATTACTCATTTACTTGTTCAAACACTACAAGAGAAATGACCTTCAGGGAAGGTTTTGTTTTGTATTTAAAGGTCTTAAAAGCTTCTCTAAAGCTTTTAGAGAAGCTTTTCAATTCCGTCAAGAAGCTTCCCTATATAAGGGTAGGTAAAGGTTTTAGGGAGGGTTTCGGAAGGGTCTTTTTTTTGTTAGCTTTTAGAGAAGCTTTTTTGAGGCTTTAGATACTCTTTGAAAGCGTCTCTAAAGGTCAGTAACTTATTTCAAAAAGCTTCTCAAAAAGTGTTTATTAGTGACGTTTTTCTAGTATTTGCGACGGTTTATAAACGTCTCTAAAAGTACCTTTCAGAGAAGGTTTACAAAAAAGCTTCTCTAAAGGTAATACTTTTAGTTACATTTACCTAAACCTTCTCTAAATATGTCTTTTAGTTACACTTTACAAACCTTCTCTAAAGGTTATCTTTAAAGACAAATAATCAAAACCTTCTCTAAAGATTATCTTTAGATACACTTTTAAAATATCAATTCCTTCTCTAAAAAAACATATTATTATTATTTTTTCATCCAAATTCCAGCTCCATATTTATATATGATTGTATATTATAAATAATATTATTAATCAACAAAAACAACAAAATATCTTAAAGCAATTAATTGTCATACATTTATCATATGAAAGACAATTTTGCAAAACATATACTAACCTTAAATCAATCCATACATCCATTTTCTAACATTCTTCCTGAATTTTTCACAAAACTTGATACTCAACCTATCACTTCCAATCTATTTCTAACCTTTTTACATTGTCTCCTCGAGTAGAACCACGTTTGTTGCAAAGGTGATACGTTGAGTATCAATAATTTCATGGGAGGCGCTAACGGTGCCATATTTCCCTCTTTATCTGCAAAAAGCCAATAAGCCATCAAAACATTTCACTAGAAAACAGAATGTTTAAAAAAATTATGTCCAACAAATTCACCTTAAATTTTCCCATCTATCCACAAAGATCAAGATGCACCTCTCCCAAACTGAGGTGATAATGATTTTTCTAAAACTATAACCTTAGTCCAAGATTCCAATATTTGGGCCAAGGTCGTTATGCTTTTCCATGTTGAGCTTTAGATGTTCTTCTTGCTTTTCAGATAATGAAAATTACATGTTACTAGCATCAAGGGCCTGTTTTTTTATTTATTTAAATGTGTTATATACTTTTTTCACTCCTGGATTGTTGTCGTGTACAATAGACTGTACCAACTCATTTCCCACATAAGTTTTCTAGTTTTCCTTCTTTTTGCTAGGTAATTGCATTGCTAAATCTCTGCATAAATGAACTCTCAAGTTCGATAGTGGTCTGTCTTAACTTGAAAACTCATGTTGACAAAGATTAGTGTGATTTATTATGGTATAATTGAGACTCAACACAAAGTGAGTCATGAAATCAGAAAAAGTATACTAGAACAAGTTTAGCGCATGATTTGTCTCAATTGGCATCCTAAAACAGTTTCCACATCAGGCTTATCGCCAATTTTATGGTATTTTGCAACTTGGTTGTCCATAATTTGCATGGATTAGTAGTAAGTGAACAAGAAGATTGTATCACAAATACTTGACAGATGCATATGCATTTAAGAAATTTTCAATTTCGTCTATACCATTAAATCAACAAAATGAAATGATTAGATAGCAGCAACTTGCATACCTTAATGTCATTCTTTTGTTTTGTTACCATGAAAATTATTGAATCATTCTTCCCTGCCATCACCTAAATGAAAAAGAAATTTGAGTATCAAGATATCAATCATCCACACAGCAAGCAGAAATTAGCTAACATTAAGTAATATGAAAAGGGAAAAGAAATACTAATATTTATATATTTTAAAAAAAACAAGAGTTAGGGTTTATAAGACTATATGTTTATGTTAAATTTTGCAGGGGAAGAAGATTTCTTGAAGCCACATGGGATTGAACTCTTGAAATCAGTTGAAGATCCTGTAATCATTCATCATCCTAAAGAAACCTACACAAACACAAAATCATCCATCAGAAACCCACATTTTTTCTTCAGTAACTCTGAAGTGGCAGATTGGCCACTGGTGTCAATTGAGAAGAATGTAGCAGCAGTCCCAAAACAGAGCAATTTGGCCACTGGCCAATGAAAAAAAAAAGGCATTGAGAAGGGAACAGTGGCCATCAAAAGGAAAACAAACCATGTCCAACAAACATTCTGAAGCCAAACAAGAACCAAATTCACTTATTCTAAAATGGATTATGTTGTTGTTGATCCAGATAAATAAGCTTATGGACATTAGAAGAGACCCAGCAGCCATTGCAGGCTTCTCATCCTTGTGCCCCTTGTTGTTTCTATATATGGCGTACAAAATCAGCTACAGTGCACCCAATCCGCTTCCGAACCCATTACATACCTGCAAATTCGATTTGAACCAATGTATAAATCTGAAATGAAGATGATGAAGTAATGAAAGGACTTACGTATACAAAAGAGATTTTTTCTACTTTTTTCCAATTATGTTCCTTATATTTTTCTAATTTATTTTTCAATGTATGTCTTTTTACATCATTTTACATTCAAGTAATGAAAGGACGTTGTTTAACATGTGCTTGATTTTAAATTACAAACGAATTATGTGACATCTTTCAAAAGGTTGCACTCTCGGATATTTTAGCAATCAAATTTTATGAACCTGAAAGCCAATTTTAAAAAAGATTATTAAACCGTCCTTTCAGTATGAAGTGATTCTCATACAATTCATTAGAAAGCCACTAAAAAAGAATTGCCAGCAATACATGAATGCGAACATAGTCCCACAACAACAAAAAATCCAGCTGATCATAAAGCCAATATCATCCCTAATATTACACCTATCTAATAGGTAACATAGCATACCGAAATGAATATTGAATCGGAACAAATCATTGCACTACACTGAACGATAGACCAAAATGAAAAAAAATAGCTTGCAATAAATAGCTTGCAATCTATGAACGGCCTTCACTCAAAAAATAATACAGATAATCAAGGAGCTTACGGGAGTTGGCCATGGAAATCTCATTGCCTTCATTGGGATCGAGCCAAACCTTGCCTCTACCGCACTTGAGGACGCTGGCGGCGAGCGTCTTCTGTAACTTGAGGGACACCATTTCGTTTTCACGGCTGCGAAATGAAGATGATGATTTCAAGTGGGGTGTGATCTTTACATATTAATACTTAAAAACCTACTGGACAACGATCATGAAAATATATAGTACTAATTAGAAATTACAACTCTTGGTTGCAAATTCACCCTAATAACCAGCGGTTCAGTAAAGTTTGTTGAAGGTGAAATGAAAGGGGATGCTACTCACTTTGATAGTTTGCTACATGAAGAGCATTGCAATTAGAAGACCAAACAATTCACCGGTCACTCGTGTGAATCTATTGATGATTGAGCAGGTACCCAGAATGGATAGCAAGACCAGCAAAAGGGTCATCCACACGCAAACCCTGTTCTCAGTGAGATTACAGAACTTATTTAAGACTTTAAAGTGCTAAACTTTACAGGGTAGCTAGTTTAAACCACATGAATAGCCAGAAAGTACCATCCGGACCACGCTAGGAAAAGGGGTGGCCCTAAATCCTTTTGATCTTTTGCAAACTTGAACATAAATGTGTACATTAACACTGTTGGCTCAGCCACACCTAGTATAAGCAGAGGTTGTCCTCCAACTATAGCGTGGATGATGCCACATAGTGTCGTTGATGCTAGTGTTTGAGCTGCAGTTAGACTCCCCTCTGCAGCAAAATAAACATCACAAAGATTCGTATTAGCAAATACCCAATACAAAAAACAATAAAATCAACATTCTAACACTTGAAAACCGTCCAACCTGTGTCTCGTTCTAGTTGTTCCCCAAAAGATATAACCGGGATTGCTGACAACTATAAAAACAATAAAAGTGCTCCTCAGGCGCACTTTTAACAACTATGGTTATATGTACATCCAATCATCATCAACATTACCAGCCACTAGCCAACTAGCCAAGCATCTCTTAAGTATATTCAGAAAACAAAAACATAGCCAATTATATTTAATCATGCTCTCAATTAGAGTCAACTAATGACCAAAAATATAGTTTAAATTTTTACCACTCACAATCAAATGTACCCTAGGGGTTTTTACTGGAACAGAGTAAAAGCCTTCCTGGTGCACGTGTTATCCACAAGGGAAGTTTTGTATGTTGTCTTCCTATTGTATTCTTGTGAACAAGAAGTTCAACAGTTGATCTGAATAAAATTATCTTTCTCTTTTCAGTTTATAAGCACATGATGCTTTTGAATAATATGTAAAGTTGTTGAATCCACAAGAAAATTAATCAATTATACATACAGGCATGAATCCCTAATTTTTTCTAATTTCACATCTAAAAACAATCAGAAGCCCTCACTTTGTTCTTCGATATTCACAATATAACCAATCGCAAAACTTCAATCAGACGAATATCATAAATTCACAATCATATAGAATAAACTAACAAATCGAAACAAACAACGAAACCAGATTTACAAGGAATAGTTGCGTTAAACAAAAATTACATTGGAGGACGATTTAAAACCTTTTAATGTTTTCATCCAATCTTGTAACCAAAACAAACATAATTTTACATTATAAACAGGACAAAGCTGAACATATACACACTAGCAAGTAGTAGAAATGAAAATGAAGATATGAAGACAAACTCCTCAAGCCCTAAATCGATGAAGTCGCCTACAGTAACTTTGAATCTCTCACGCCCTAAATTGATCGAAGAGATGAGACAACTTGAACTCGGACTCGATTGGAAAACGAAATCAAAGATTAAAATCATAGAGAAATCGAAGATCGAAATCAAAGAGATACATGAAAGAGGAATCGTAGAACTTCGACTCTGGACTCTCAGTCGTATAAACGCTCCCTCTCCTTTCTAATTAAATTTTCATTATATAAAAAATTTGATTTTATTGAAAATAAGATACCTTTAGATACGCTTTGAAAATAATAAAAATGTAACTAAAACTCTTTGTTTAATTTAAAAATAAAAATAAAAACATTTTATTCGTTAGAGACGATTTGAAAAGCGTATCTAAAACTTTTGGTCGGTTTTTAGAAACGATTTATGTAGGAAGCGTCTCTAAAAGCTTTAGGGATAATTTTCATGGTGTATTATTTGATTCGAAATCCTTCTCTGAAAGTCACCTTATCTTCTGTTACACTTTTTACTTTTGTCATACAATTCCTTCCCTAAAAGTCACCTTTAGATACACTTTCAAATCTTTCTCTGAAACTTCCTTCTCTAAAACCTCTTTCCTTTGTAGTGAAAGCGTTGCGCTAATTTATTACTTAAAAAATGATTCATAAATGAACACATGAAGCAATGTCTATCATGTGTACAGTATGAAAAAAGCACACGTGTCTTTAGTCATCCCTTGATAGGAGCTCTTGGAGTTGGAGATATAAGACTAGGGTAGTAGAATGAGTGTGTATATATATATATATATATATGATGTTTCTTGGTTTTCTAAGACTAGAAACTTCACATAAGATTGCAAATGTCAAGCATCACAATTATGATCAACCAACTTCTTTCGGAATATGGTACGGAAAAGCTTCTGGATGTTCTGATACATCAAACTCTTAAAACATCACTTGTTAACAAATAGCATAAATGAAATACAAGCATCCGCAAAATGTTTGTATTAATTGTTTATAGAGGCGATGTGTGCACAGCCAAACAAATGGTTTTATGCATAGTACTTATGTGATGTATTCCACCAGTTGACTGCAGACTTTATTATTGCAGACTTATCGATCGGTCCAGCACGGATTGAAATAGGAGTCGGTTCGAATCATATAACATAGAATTAATGTTAGTTAAGATGAGAACCAAACTGAAGGAGAAATACCTTGGGGCTCTCCATGTCTTTGAAATTCTTCCCACCCGGAACATCTTTGCTCGTAGCTTTAAGTTAGATCTTCGAGCTGCAACTTCTATAGTACGCTTCATTCCACATCAAGATTTACAACCTAAGTTGGGACTCCCATCAACAAGCATGTCCACTCAACCATCAAGACAGGCCCTAGATGGAGTGTACTACTATACAAACCAAAAGTGAACAATCATAATATTGCAATTAATGCATCAACAATTAATAACAAGACATTTTACGAAGATATTACTATTAACATTGAATTGACGATGCTTTTGGAACCATTAGCCAATGATATGATGCTTGCATTTGAAACCAACCATGGAGTTGAGCTGTGATGATTTTGCAACTGATGGATGAATATTACACTTTGCATGCTGATTTTGGAACTGATGTATATGAAACTGATGTTGTGATCGTGTAACTCTTGGGTTAGCTGCAAATGGAGTGAAAATGGATTGAATCAGATCGTAACAAATGGATCTGTGCAAATGGATTGAATCTGATTGCCACAAATGAGATTGTAAGATATGAACTTTGGATTGATTAAGATTGTATGAAAGGGAGTGAAATAATGGATCGAGCCAAGATTGTAACAAATGTAGTGAAAATGGATTGCTTCAGATTGTAACAAATGAACCTGTGCAAATGGATTGAATGAGATTGTAAAAAATGAAGTGAAAATGGATTACATCATAGTGTAACAACTGCAGTGAAAATGGATCGAATCTGATTGTAACAAATGGACCATCTCCCTCCATCAACCAACCAAAAACGATTGTTTTTTATTACGTATGAGTTATGACCTGCCAAATCCCGAATTGTAACATAGGAGCCGGTGCAAACGGATTGAATAAGATTGTAAGAAATGGAGTGAAAATAATGGATTGAATCGGATTCTAACAAATGAACCTGTGCAAATGGATTGAACGAGATTAATGTACCAAATGGACGGAAAATGGATCGGAACAAATGGACCTTGTGCAAGATAACACATGGAGGAATTTCACCGACTAATGCATATTGTAGCACACAACCATAGATATGATGCTTGCATGTCTGATCTCTGCGATTGATGTTGTGGAATTCTCGTGTTTAAAGAATGTCTCAAACGAAAAAAGGAAGAAAAACGCATGCAGAGAAGAGCCACACACCCACATGATGGAGGGAGAGTCGGGCAAACCCCGTACCATCTCCCTCCATCAACCAACCAAAAACGATTGTTTTTTATTACGGATGAGTTATGACCTGCCAAATCCCGAATTGGCAGGCCACGATACAAAAGAAATTCAATACCCGCAGTCTCGCCTGATCATCTATACATGAACACTTATCAATCCATCGCCAATAGAAATCCTAAACATCAATTAATGTTCTATCAAACACCTATTAATTCTTCAATCAATCATTGTAATGCCCAGATCGATGGGTTGACCGAAACACCTGGCATTGAAGATATATGCACAAAGAAAAGGATTAAATCAGATTGTAACAATCAACAAGAATTCAAAACTTGCGGTTGATACACAACTAATTGCTCACCAAGCCATATGACTGCGAACAGAATCGTTCAAGAAGACAACCAAATTGATGGACCGACTGCAAACATAAAAGAACTTAAGTAACTGATTGACGTGGAGTAGAAAACGATTGGTAATAAGATCATGAAGGAGACATACGATTATTATCTAAACCTTCACAGAAACTTAACTGGTTCAACACAGTCGAATACAAACGGATATCAAGAAGACGTATAATCTTGTCCGTCCATCAAGAAGACTTACCACATCAGAAATTTCTTGTCTATCAAGAAGACGTGTAATCTTGTCTATCTGAGAAGGAATCTTGGCTCTGTGATAACCTCAAAAAAACTGAACTAAACATAATAAACCAATAAGATCGATGTCCACCAAGAAGACGCATAATTAACAAATCGTATACATCTCAGACGACTTACCAGATTCATAACGGAATCCAAGAGTTAAGAGCGATTCGTCTGAATCGGTGCCTAGATCATCGAAAAACACATCGAGGTACCATGCAAGGGCATTTCTCGTTCCAATCCTTCCATCTCTTTGTCAGAATGTTAAACCGCAAGACTGTATTCGCCACCGACCCCTAATTGCATCACGCGAAACTGCTCGACCGTCCATTTGAACCATTTCATTATATATAAACACACGCGAAGCTAATCGATCTGTTACAATGAATCGATCTGTTACAATCAATTAGGGCATGCAAGAATAGGATTCGAGACACATGGATATCAAAACTAGAAGAGTGATGGAAACACTATCGTAGACATCGATTCACCTTCAGGAAATCGGTAAAAGAAAAAAGCAGGAGGGAGGGAGGGAGGGAGAGAGAGAGAGAGAGAGAGATTTATGAGGCGTATGAACAAAATTATGTGAGCAAGTGGGGCTGTATTTATACTTGAAAATACAGCAAACTACAATTTTGGTCCTTGTCGTTTACCCAAGACTGTAAATAAAGTCCCTATAATTAAATAAGTATCATAATTATTCCCGTGGTTTTTTTTGCTTGAAAAGTGGTCTACAATTATGATTTTGTTTCAACGCATTTTTAATCGATTGATTTTAGTTATTTGAATGTATTTCTACGGATAATCGAAGGACTGTTTTGACTGATTTTCGATGAAAACTAAAAAAAACAATTTTTAATTGTTTGAATATATTTCCCGAGGAATTTTAATCCTTTTACTTGTTTTTTTAAGTACACTTTAAAATTTTACAAAAAAAATATTATATATTTTTTTATATTAAATTAAAATCTAAAAATAATATATTATATTAAATAAACCCTTCTATTCTCACCCCCTTCCCTTTCTCTTTTTAGGATGCCCCCACCTCCTCTAATTTTTCGTTTAGCACACAACCACTAACGGACTCTATGGTTATCACCATCTCAAGCCAACACACCATTATTTCAATATATTTCGACGGATTGTTTTGATCGATTTTCGACGGAAACTGAAAAAGATAATTTTTAATTATTTGAATATATATTTTGACGGAATATCGACGGAAAAATAAGAAAAATCTCTTATAAAACTAAAGATAAAACTCTAAAAATAATGTTACTGATCAATAACAAACTTCTAAACTTACTTCTAAACTTTTTTAATCTTGAAACTGTTAAAAAATACAGGGATCACAATCAGAGCATGTGTGATGACCTTAAAAGGTTAGAGAAAGATATAAGAGAGTATGTTGTGATCGTTGAGAAGTTTCAAGAACAAATAAAGGCATATCAAGCCAATGAACTTCAACATTCATATGATCTCAACTATTGGAAGTGGGAGAAGAATCAGTTAGAGATTAAGCTAGAAAAGTCTAGAGAGGAGTGTGAAAAAGTTAAGAGTGAATTTGAGAAGGCCAAACTAGACATTGAGAAATATTCCAATGCTTCTAAAGCAATGGACTCTTTACTCAAATCTCAAATACATGACAAACTAAAGAGAGGTATAGGCAACAACAACATCCCTCCACCTTACAATAATAACTATATTCCTCCCACCTCAGACCTCTTAGAAAGACAGGATAAGAATGACTTACCTGCAGGAGCCACAGAAGTAGATCCATTAAACAAAGTAGTGGTTGAGGCAGATTCTGAAGAAGAGAATTCTGAGGGTAAGAATAAGGAAGACCATAAAGATATTACCTTAGAAAACCATATTCTTACGAATGAGAGAGGGGGTAAACCATTTATTAAGAGTGATAAAGTGGAGATGTCCAAGACAGAGAAAGAGAATGGTAAGAGTGAGAAAGCTGAAACCTCTAGGAAAGGGAAGGAAAAGGTATAGGGAACTCATTATATGCAAACTACTGTTGTAAATCCCTATACTTGTCAACAGAACAAGCCCCATAAAAACATGATAAAATAAGGGGAAATCAGAGAAACAGAAATAACCAGTGAGCTCAAAAACAGGGAATTGATCTAAGCAAAATCAATAGACCAAAGCCTTGTTTTATTTGTGGCAAATTGAATCATTTAGCCAAACATTGTTATTTCAATCCTATTAACCAAAGATTTACTTTTCAAAGACAAACACAAAATTCTTTTCGTTATAGGAAAAAATCATCAAGAAATCACATGGCTGCCAATATGAGAACAGTACCAATGAAAATTGGGACTTCAAAATCTCATATACAGAATAAGTTTGTTAAAGCAAAAGAAAATACTCCAAGCAAATCAAGGAGTAACAAAAAGAAAGCAAACAAATGTGTCTTAATTTGGGTCCCAAAATAAACTAAACCTGTTAGTACTGCTACCTTAAATAGTACTGCTAACAGAAATAGTGCTGCTGATAGCAATACTACTGCTAACCAAGTTAGTAATGTTAATAAAGTTAATACTACTACCAGAGTTAGTACTGCTGACTAAATTAGTACTGCTAATGAGGTTAGTACTGCTAACAAAGTTAGTGCTGCTAACCAAGTTAATACTGCTAACAAGGATAGTACTGCTACCAGTGTTAATACTTCCAAGCCTATAATTAAGATAAAGTATTCCAGCCATGAGATTCCTAAATCTGATCATCTCATCCAGACTAAGATTACTGATTATAAATATGTTGATGAGAAAGGGCAACCCAATACCACTTTGGCTTGGGTTCCCCCCAAAAACTAACTGATTTATCTAGTGTGCCGGGCAACCAATAGCTCAAGGGGAAGAGCATTTGGCATGAAGACAGTGGTTGCTCTAGGCACATGACAGGTAACATGGACTGCCTTCAAAACTTCAAAAGATTTGATGGAGGACTTGTTGCCTTTGGTAATAATCCAAACCACTAACGGACTCTATGGTTATCACCATCTCAAGCCATCACACCATTATTTCAATATATTTCGACGGATTGTTTTGATCGATTTTCGACGGAACTAAAAAATATAATTTTTAATTATTTGAATATATATATATTTTGACAGAATATCGACGGAAAAATAAGAAAAATCTCTTATAAAACTAAAGATAAAACTCTAAAAATAATTTTATTGATCAATAACAAACTTCTAAACTTATTTCCTAATTAAATCAATCAATCCTATTAATAGTACGCTAAACTAAAATTAAGAGATAATTGTGGAAATAGGTTTATCCTAATTCTAAACCAACTAGAAAAACAAATAAAATATTAACTAAGGATAAATCCTAAAACTAAAAAGAAACTAAATAGTAATCCTAATCTAATTATAATGCAAATAAATAATAATTAAAACTAACAATATTTATCCTAAGTTAATTGGGAAACAAAATAATTAAATAAACAGACAAAAGCAATATGTGTAGGAATCAGGAGACATGTGCGACTTTGCACGTCGCGGGGTAAGTCGCGTAAATGACTGTGGTGTGGCTTTTGATCCGAGTATTTGGCTTTCTTTCGAACTCGTTTTCTTCTTTTTAAAATATCAACGGAAAACCTTATTAACTCTTTTATTCTCCCACATCACAAAAGGAGCTGAAAGATTCTCTCTTTGACACGCTTACTCATTTTCACCCACTCATCTTTTGATTAGCCATCGTCAAACAAGAAAACTCATTGTTCAAGTGTATGTTACAAGTGTATGTCTTATGCGTGCACATACAAGTTTCGTGTGTGTGTTATAGGCTTATGTGTGTGTCTTATGTGTTTACATATGAGTTATGTGTGTTTATTGGTGTATCTTTGTGCATGTTTTATGTGTTTAAAGGTGTTTGTTTGTGTGTGTGCAAGTATATGTACAACATCTAGGTTTTGTGTGATATAGGTGTATGCTTATGTGTGTAAAAGAAGTGGTTGCGATAGGGATTGTGAGACAAAGGGTGTCACAAAGAGAGAGAGAGAGAGAGAGAGAGAGATTTATGAGGCGTAAGAACAAAATTATGTGATCAAGTGGGGATGTATTTATACTTGAAAAATACAGCAAACTACAATTTTGGTCCTTGTCGTTTACCCAAGACTGTAAATAAAGTCCCTATAATTTAATAAGTATTATAATAACCCTCGTGGTTTTTTTTCTTAGAAAGTGGTCTACAATTATGATTTTGTTTCAACGCATTTTTAATCGACTGATTTTAGTTATTTGAATGTATTTCTATGGATAATCGAATGACTGTTTAGACTGATTTTCGATGAAAACTAAAAAAACAATTTTGTTATAGGATAAGTGTGTCATCGTCTAAAGGATATGACGATAGAGATAGTGATAGAGATAGAAATAAAATATATCAGAGTTAGATTAGAACTACAATATCTAGTTATCTACCTGTAATCCATCCCTATATAAAGGGTTTATGATTAATGAGAATTTACAGTCTTTATATTCTCTCTATATTGAAAAGTTCTACAACACGTTATCAGCGCGTAAGCTCGATTGTTGTCCGACGGTTGTTCTGCTCGCTACCGCTGCCAAAACAACTTTCATCTACGTCAATACAAGTATGTATATTTATCGCATAAGGCTAATTTTGTTATCTTCACCGCATCATCAAATGATTTTATAATGTGCTCCTTATGTTTTCATTAATTATTTTTTTTTATCTATAATCAATGCATATAAATCTATTGATTTTTTTTCAACAAATTCAATTTTGTTTGCACAAAATATTTTTTTTTCATCCAACCGAGAATGGTGCACACCATTTGAATATATTTTTGTTTGCCCAATTCAATTTTGATTGAATTTTTTTTTTATAATTGTTGTAATGAATATTAATTTTGTTTTCTTTCATCGAGCCAACAATTTTCCACTAAAATATTAATTTGTTTATCTATTTAGTAAATATATAAAATTTGTATTATCGTATTATTTGTAAATTTGTTTTTTTACGATTTGGATAAATGATCCAATTTTTTTTAAAAACGATTTTCTTTGGAATTAGCTATCCCAACCCATTGACTTTGGATATTTATCATTCATGCTCTCTTTTTATTTAAGTGGTTTTATTCTAAGCATGTTATATTTACGTTTGTTGGTTCATAAATATTTTATATCGATAATTATTATATTCTCCCATTGTCTATAAATTTTTCTTTCTTTCGTTTTTCCTGTTTAATTTTTTTTTATATATGTGTGTTTATTTAATGTTTTAAGCATATTATTATCATGAAGATAGTTTACTCTTTTAATTAATCTTTGAATTTGATTGCTAAAATTACGTTTCGTGAATATCTGTTTTGTGAATATCTTATTACTGATATAAATATTATTTCATATATATAATTTTGCTATAAATCAAATATTAAATATGGGAATAATATATGGTTTGCCCCAAAAGACCTGTGGTTTGGTTTGTTTGGTTGATTTTTTTTTGGGAAAATTAAAATGTATTAATTGCAAGTTGTAATTTTATTTTTTTAGATAGGGACAATTGTAAATAAAATAGATATTGTCATTTTTCTATTAAAAAAAATGTAATCATCCGAAGACGGAGTTCCAAGAAATCAAGAAGGAGTCTTTGGAGTTCAGCAAAATGGCGAAGTCGGTGGAAGCTTCAAGATGTCGTTAGACTGACCGTGGTGGTTGTCTCACAACACCACTTTAGGGGGGCAAAACCATATATTATCATTTGTTGTGGTTGTTTATTCTGTGTTTGTTTTTTTTATTGCTTTTATTATGTTATGATAAATGCAAACGTTTTTAAAATAAAAACAAACGAAAAAAAAAGAATTTTTTATTCGATAACTAATGATGTTTTAAAATTTTTATATGCTTATCAAAATCCAACCGGTTTTTGAATAAAACTTTAAAAAAAAAAATCCCAAACATTATTAAAAGAAAATTAATTTTTTCTAAAACTTCAAACATTTCACAAAAGTTATTCATGTATTTCATAAACGAAAGTAATCGCATAGCATTGAAAGATTTTGTCAAAACGGGTGTAAATAGCTAGGTTTGCAGGGATTTAAGTAATCCGCGTGATTCCCCTCCTTACCTGGAAATCCAAAAGTGTTTTTGCGATTTATTTTTGAATATTGAGATGCTAAGATAACATTTTCAGCAAAAGAAATGTTTGAAATACAATCTTATATTGCCATGATAATGAAATTTCATGTGCATCCTTTTTTTCCCTCATAAAATAAGAATACCTTATCTCTTGTTTATGTAGATGGCTGAACCAACTCGCCCCGAATTTGATATCCTAGATTCAGAAGGACTTGAATACCACAGATGGGTATCCGATGTAGAAACCACCTTCATTGGCAAGGACTATAGCTACACAATCAACCCCCCTACTGACCCTAAAAACAAACCGTCAGAAAAGGTACAAGCAAATGCCTTAATGTTCTTGAGACGACACATTGATCCCAGTCTTCGATGGGAGTACCTTCAATTGAAAACCCCCAAAGAACTGTGGGATGCACTGAAAGGAAGATTCGGGAATATTCATGACTCTTTACTTCCTGAACTAATCGTACAGTGGAATGAAATCCGCCTACTCGATTACAAAAAGGTAAATGATTTCAACAAAGAAATGTTGCGTCTCAAAGCACGTTTAAACTTTTGTGGAAAAGAACTCACAGAAGATGACATGATTCAGAAAACACTTTCCACTTTCCCTACATCAGCAATCATACTAATGAATCAGTATCGATTGGAGTATGATAGTAAAAGAATCACAACCTTTAACAAACTTATCAACCTACTGCAAGTGGCTGAAAGACACAATGAAGTTCTTTTGAATAACAACGCTAGACCTGTCAGGACAAAGAAACTTCCTGAATCTAATCATGCAAGCGTTAGAGGTGGAAAGAACTCCAAAGGACGGGGAGTTAAAAATATTGAATCACACGCGCGTGGAAACTATTCATCACGTGGGCATGGGCGTGGGCGTGCACAAGGTCATAAGCAGGGCCATGGGCGTGGCCGTGGACAAGGGCGCGGCAATAGTCGTGGTGGATTTTCCAATTCATGGCACAGAGATGCAACTGCTGGACCAAGTAATCAAGGTCACTCTAAAGTAAAAGCACCAATGGTCGATTCTGCCAAAAGAGCAAGAGAAGGAAATGAACCTTGCTATAGATGTGGCATCATTGGGCACTGGTATAAGAACTGTCGAGCAAGCGACAACATAGCCGCCACCTACAAGAGATATAGGGAATCCAAAGAAAAGGAATCTCACTACCTTGAAGAAACAAATGATCTCCCAGAAGCCAACTTAACAGTTGCAGATTTCACCAATAACAAAAGCAATAATTCATCGCTAGAACTCCCAGATTTTGACTAATTTTCCCACCTTTTTCATTTATAGTTATTGAGACACTATTTGGTATTATTATTATTATTATTATTATTTAGCGAACTTAATTTATTGTTTGAATTGATGATTAAATAAATTTTATTTTGTGTCTATCTAAACCATTGATGTAAAGGAATACGTCAAAGCAGTTAAATATTCTCCGTTCCTTGTAGGAATGTATCGAGGAGAACTGGAGTGCTTAGTTGACTGTGGGACTACCCACACAATACTAAGAAACATATTACTATTCACTGAAATAAGTGATTATAAATCCTCAATGTCCACAATGATTGGATCATCCAACTTAATACTTGGTCGAGGAACTACTATTTTCTTGTTACCTAATGGCACTAAAATGACAATCACAGAAGCACTCTATGCCCCTAAAGCTAAACGAACCTTGTTAAGTTTCAAAGACATACGCTCGAACGTCTATCATATTGAAACACACCGTGAGAATGGAAATGAATATATGTACATCACCTCTAATGGATACGGAAGGAAACGTATATTAAAGAAATTAATATGTCAAAATAGTGGGTTATATCTTACCACAATTCGGGTTATTGAATCATATTATGTCATCAATAATGGAATTTGGAATAGTGACATATACAAGCTTTGGCATGACCGCCTGGGGCACCCTGGCCGTGATATGATGATACGTGTGTTGAAAAACACACATGGACACCCTTTATTTCGAATGAAAGGCAAGAAGCAATTACTTGAATCAACGAAATTGCAATCGTTGACTTCTGAAGCACAAGAATCAACAATATCATCACAATATGCCTCCTTGAATAACCCTAGCTTTTGCAAAGCATGTTCCTTAGCTAAAACAGGATCGAGACCATCCTATGCTAAAGACACAAAGCAAAACATTCCATTCTTACAACGTATACAAGGTGATATTTGTGGACCTATACATCCAGAGTGCGGGCCATTCAAGTATTTTATGGTTCTGGTTGATGCTTCGACACGATGGACGCATGTCGCACTATTGTCCACATGAAACGCTGCATTTGCAAAACTCCTAGCATAAATTATACGTCTGAGGGCTCACCACCCTGATTATCCTATCAAGTCTATACGACTTGATAATGCTGGAGAATTTACATCACAAGCATTTAATGATTATTGCATGTCTATTGGGATCGATGTAGAGCATCCCTTACCCCATGTGCATACACAAAATGGTCTCGCTGAAGCTACCATCAAAAGGATACAGATGATAGCCAGGGCATTGGTTATGCGCACCAATTTACCCACTTCTGCATGGGGTTATGCAATATTACATGCAACTTTACTTATTCGTTTTAGGCCCACTACTAGCCAACCATTTTCTGCGTACCAGTTGGTAACTGGATATGAGCCTGATATTTCACATTTACGCATATTTAGTTGTGCAGTATATGTGCCAATTGCGCCCCCACAGCGCACCAAAATGGGTCCTCAAAGACGATTAAGTATATATGTTGGATATGAATCTCCAAAAATTATCCGCTATTTAGAACCCTTGACGGGTGATCTATTTACCGCAAGATTTGCGGATTGTCACTTTGATGAGACAGTCTTCCCGTCGATAGGGGGATATAGGAAAAAGGATTTTCCAAGGGAACGACAGGAATTGTCATGGAATGTTCCCACCCTGTCTCATTTTGATCCCCACACTTCACAATGTGAAAGTGAAGTCAAACGAATACTAGATCTTCAAAACGTAGCAGACTCGATACCTGATGCGTTCACTGATATTGCAAAAGTGACAAGATCACACATACCGGCTGCAAATGTACCCACATGGTTAGAAGTCCCCAAACAGGGGCACAACACCATCGGAAAGAGTGTTGCAACCACACACTGTGGAAGTGTGGTTGAGGTCGTGGCTCCCAAAAGGAAAAGGGGGAGACCACTTGGTTCGATAGATACTCATCCAAGAAAGAAAAGGGAGAGTAAGGCACAATCTGACCCACTTATCATCAATACTGAAAACCCTTCTCATGAGATTGTCTCTGATTACAGTTATGTCCATGAATCATTACTGGAGGACGCTCCGAAGTCAATATTGATTCCAGAGAACAAAGAAATCTCAATGAATTATGAGAATGCACACGAGTTGATGGAAAGATCATCCATACTCATTGATGATATATTTGCATATACTGTTGCTCATGAGATCATAAAGCACGATGACATCGAACCACGCTCAGTTGAAGAATGTCAACAAAGAGCAGACTGGCCTAAATGGAAAGAAGCAATCCAGGCAGAACTAGATTCTTTGGCAAAGAGACAGGTATTTGGTCCGGTAGTGGTAACCCCACCAAGTGTAAAGCCTGTAGGACATAAATGGGTCTTTGTCAGAAAGCGTAATGAGAAAAAAGGAAGTCATAATGTAACACCCCAAATTTTCGTTGGTTTTGTGAGGTTGTAAAGAAGAAAAGAAGTAGATGTTTCTGTTTACAGGGCGCACGGGTCGTGCACCATCCCTTTGGAAAAACGCACGAGTCGTGCGCATAGAACAGGGTGCGAGGCAGTAGAGAACGCACGGGCCGTGCGCCCTCCCCTTTGGAAAACGCACAGGTCGTGCGCTGTGTTGGGAAGTGTGCAAGTCTTGGCTAAATATCTCATTTGGTTGAGATTCTTTTGTAATCTCAAATATTTATCTCTCTCTCTTCTTTTCTCTCTTTTCTTCTCCGATCTTCTAAGGTTCGTTTGGCGGCTAGTTTTCGGTATTTCTAGCGAGGGGTTGGTGTTTTAAGCTTCACCTCTACATCGTGGTCATTATCTGATTTTTTCCGGGTTTTATTTTAAAAACCTACCGGTGAGTTCCTACTATCATTTTACAAACTTTATACATGTCAAAACTCTTATTTGCGAAATCTGAAGTATTTCTATGGTATGATTTCATGTTCTCTACATTTTAAATAAAATGTGGTTTTGGTGATTTTCGGGGTTCCCGATCAGTTTTGACTAAAATGACGGGTTCCGCCTTATTAGAAGTAAAATGATGTTTACTTGCCCATGTTTGTGGCTTATTGAAAGAATGTATATAAACTGGTTTTATGATTTTCTTTCTTACCAGCAGTTGGTCTGGAAAAATGGCATTTTGAAATATAAATGCGTTGAAAGTTGTTTATCTAGCTTTGTTGGTCACATGAAATATTGTGACAAGTCTTGACTATACTAGTGGATCCCTAGGTATCGAGTCGACTTATGGCTGGGAAGGATATGCCCCTTCCGTTGTTATGGCTGGGAAGGATATGCCCCTTCCGTTGTAGTTAGCTACATTTGATCCTCGGGGGTAACTTAGGTACGGTTATGTGAGACCCGATCCTAGCCATGGTTCAGATGTAGTCTAATGAACGAGTATGACATGGTTCCTTGGGGGCCCTCCCTCACATCGTAGTACGGACTGAAGAGTTCGTGGCCATGGTTCCATGTATTTAGCTCATAACTCGGATTTGGTGGTCTACTTTGTGTTACACCACAATCCTTGGAAAAATGGTCCGTTTGTCATTGTTTAACGAGTTTTGGACCGAAGAGGCCCGGTTGTGGCAAAATGTTATCTTTACGAACTAAACCTTTATGAAAAGATTCTTCATGATACTGATGTTTATATCTTTTGAGCTTTATAAACTGTATGTTCTCACCAGGGTTTATAGTCTGACACTTTTTCTCAAATGATGTGTATAACAGGTTTCCATTAGCGGTGGGTGCCGGGGTTTTTGGAGAGACGAGTTTTGAGTCTCGGGGCTTTGAAGTTGTTTAGTGTTGTTGTTGGGCATTGTTAAGTCCCATTCTTTTGATGAAATCCTTGTATAGGATTGTATAGTCTTAATGACTGGTTCCGTTTATGGAAAGTTAATAGATTTACTTTCGTTATATTGTCAGGTTTCCAGGTTTTAATTTACTCTGATTTTTGAGGTGTTAGCAGTTGGTATCAGAGCTCTAGTTTAAGCGAACTAGGCATAAATGTAAGATGTCTAGACTTAGACTGCGTATGCTAAGAATTGATCCGCGAGATTTGGGTAGAGCTCTTAAGATGGGTTAGTCTTAGAGTTGACGGAAAGTACGTTTATCAGGCGTTGTAGTAGTGATGACAAGAACCGTTATGTGTTGTATGTTCATAATTTCACTTAGCTAATGTTATTATGAGGATACTGTACGTAAGAGTGCTTGATTTACTGTTGATATGACAATTGGTAATGTGGTAGTACGTTTTCCTTTGTTTTATTCAATCTCTCTCTTATCTCTGTCTCTGTTCTGTGAAACAGTTCAGTATGGTGAATACGCGTGGTAGACCGCGTACTCGTGTTGACGGACTGGAAGCGACAGCCTCCACAGCTGATCAGCCGGAAGGAGTTGAGGTTTTCGTGCGTCCGCCAGTTCAACAAATACTAGGTGGGGGGCCAGAGGTCATTCCGCATGTGGACCTGGTTTTGTCCCACCCAGTAATCAGGGATGCTAGTTCCCCGTCTGAGATGATGGCCAGCATGATGTTGGCAATGAGGGAAGAGATGGAAAAGCAGCAAGAGTTTCTGCTAAAAGTGATTGAGGACCGTGATGTGAACAATCGTAGAAGTGAGACGGTTGTGGAAAACATCGTAGCAGGTTCTGGAGGCGTTGGTACAGGGGTTAGAGCTGAGGAGAACAGGATTGTTGGTGCTCCGGGAGGTAGGAAAAGTTGTTCCTACAAATCCTTTCTGGGTTGCGGACCACCAGAGTTCTCTGGTTCCGACGACCCAATCTTGTGTGTGAAGTGGATCCGAGCGGTCGAGCAAGCTTTTGGCTCTTCCGAATGTGGTGATGATCAGAGGGTGCGGTTCGGTACCCAATTGTTGAGGGACACTGCACTCATCTGGTGGAATATCATACAATCCACTCTATCTCCTGAAGTGTTGGCCCAGTTGTCTTGGGCCGAGTTCAAAAAGAAGCTGCTAGAAGAGTTCTGCAACGAGAGGACCATGGACCGAATTGAAAAAAGAATTCCGGTCCTTGGTAAAGGGAAGTCTGACGGTGAGGGAGTACACCCGTCAGTTTATGGAGAAGCTGGGTCTGGTGGGGCACGCTGCCCCAACAGAGAAAGATAAAATGAAAGCTTATCTGAATGGCCTACCTGCGGACATGCAATCTGTGGTCCACAATTCCAAAGCTTCCAACCTCCGAGAGATGGTCGAGGAAGCTCAGTACATGGAAGAAATGTTCGCGAAAAGCAAATCTGAGGGAGCAGTGGTGGTGTCTGATAAGAGAAAGTGGGAGAGCAATTCAGTACCTCCCAAGCGGGTCCGACCTTTTGTCGGAAACCGCAACTTCAGCAGTTATCAGGAAGCAAAGTGGTGCCAGAAGTGTCGAACCAAGCACCATGGTAACTGTAACTCTACTTCTAAATTCTGCTACAAGTGTGGTAAGAATGATCACACCACCCGCGACTGTTCTGTCGTTGGGATGGTCTGCTTCGAGTGTAAGGCACCGGGGCATGTGAAGAGAGATTGCCCGAAGCTCAAGTCGGGTAGCGCGCCAGCAAGGAAGAAGAACCCTCCTAAGGTTCCGGGTCGAGCATTTCAGATGACGGCCGAAGAGGCTAGAGCATCCGCTGATGTGGTATCGGGTACTTTTCTTATAAACTCTGTACCTGCTCGTATTTTGTTCGATACGGGTGCTAGTTTCTCTTTCGTATCTGAATTGTTCCGTCAGAAAATTGCTATGCCCACTACTAGTCTTGAGGATGCATTAGTGGTAGAAATAGCCGATGGTAGCCAAGTTTTGATCCACGAGGTTCTGAAGCAGTGTACTCTTAGTATCGAGGGGAGAGATTTCTCAATCGATCTATTGCCGATGTTAATCGGGGGTTTCGATGTTGTGGTTGGCATGGATTGGTTGTCAAACAATCATGCCGAGATCGTATGTTCCAAGAAGTTGATTCGACTTCCCGACCCCTCTGGTGAAGTCGTTGTCATCTATGGTGAGAAGAGAAAGGGTGAAGTGGCAATAATCACAATGGCAAAGGCACGCAAGTGCTTAGTAAAAGGATGTTCGTCTTTCCTAGCCTATGTGATCGATGCCAAGCTGGAGAAGTCAAAGCTGGAAGAGGTGAAGATCGTGCGTGAGTATCCAGATGTCTTTCCGGACGACTTGCCCGGGTTTCCACCCGATCGTCAGGTAGAGTTCCGGATTGATCTTGTGCCTGGCGTTGCACCGATCGCTAAAGCACCTTATCGTTTAGCGCCATCGGAGATGCAAGAAATGGTAGCACAACTCCAGGAGCTATTTGAGAAAGGATTCATAAGACCGAGTTCGTCACCTTGGGGAGCTCCGGTCTTATTTGTCAAGAAGAAGGATGGCACAATGAGAATGTGCATTGACTATCGTGAGTTGAACAAAGCTACAGTGAAGAACAGGTATCCGCTTCCGAGAATAGACGACTTGTTCGATCAACTTCAAGGAGCGGGTTGTTTCTCAAAATCGACTTACGATCAGGTTATCACCAAGTGAAGGTAAGAGAAGAAGATGTTCCGAAGACGGCTTTCAGAACGCGTTACGGCCATTATGAGTTCCTTGTAATGCCTTTTGGACTGACGAACACACCAGCAGTGTTTATGGACTTGATGAATAGAGTGTGCCGACCTTTCCTCGACAAGTCGGTCATTGTATTCATCGATGACATACTAGTGTACTCCAAGAGTGAGTCGGAACACGAACAACATCTACGTGAGGTTCTGGAAGTATTGAGAAGAGAAAGATTGTACGCCAAGTTTTCCAAGTGCGACTTTTGGCTTAAAGAAGTACAATTTCTGGGGCACGTAGTCACTCGAAAAGGAGTGAAAGTAGATCCCTCCAAGATTGAAGCTATGATGAATTGGGAGCCTCCTAAGAGTCCGTCCGAGATCCGAAGTTTCTTGGGTCTGGCGGGATACTACAGGAGATTTATCCAAGACTTTTCAAAGATCGCTTCTTCCTTGACAGTTCTGACTCGGAAGAATGTGAAGTTTGAATGGACCGAAACCCAAGAGAAGGCATTCCGGATCCTTCAAAAGAAGTTGTGTGAAGCTCCGATCTTGACATTACCTGAAGGATCGGAAGATTTCGTGGTTTACAGCGACGCTTCAAAGATGGGATTGGGTTGTGTGTTGATGCAACGAGGTAAGGTAATCGCTTATGCCTCGAGACAGCTCAAAATACACGAGCAGAATTATCCAACCCATGATCTGGAGTTAGCAGCGGTGGTGTTCGCTTTGAAGCTTTGGCGACATTACCTATACGGCACGAAATGTACTCTGTACACGGATCACAAGAGCCTGAAGTATGTCTTTGATCAGAAAGAGTTGAATATGAGGCAAAGGAGGTGGCTTGAGTTGCTGAAAGATTACGACTGTGAATTGCTTTACCATCCCGGTAAGGCGAACGTGGTGGCCGATGCGCTAAGTCGGAAGGACTATAGCGGAAGCGTTCGAGCTACCCATTCAAGAATCGAACTTGTGTCTAGTCTTGTTGAGAAGATCAAGGCATCACAGGTGGAAGCACTATTAGAGGAGAATCTCAAAGAAGAAGTCATGACAAAACAACGTTTACTCTTGACGGAAGATAGCCGTGGAGTGAAACTGTTCAGCGGTCGTGTGTGGGTGCCCAAGATAGGGGGTAACCGTGAGCTGTTGCTAGAAGATGCACACAAGTCCAGGTATTCCATACATCCGAGAAGCACAAAGATGTACAGGGACTTGAAGTTGCATTATTGGTGGCCGGTAATGAAGCTTGATGTGGCACGTTACGTTGAGCGTTGTGTGACGTGTTCGCAAGTTAAGGTCGAACATCAGAGACCATACGGGAGTCTTCAGTCTTTAGAGTTTCCCGAATGGAAATGGGAGCATATCACCATGGACTTCATGACGAAGTTGCCTAAAACTCTTCGAGGTCACGATACCATTTGGGTGATAGTTGACAGATTAACGAAGAGCGCTCATTTCTTGGCCATGCGCGAGACTCTACCGATGGATAAGTTAGCAAAACTTTATATCAATGAGGTGGTCTCGAGACATGGCATACCATTGTCGATCGTGTCGGATCGCGACAGTCGGTTCACTTCGAACTTCTGGGATGGATTTCAGAAAGAGCTTGGTACTCGAGTAAAGTTGAGTACGGCTTACCATCCGCAAACCGACGGGCAGAGCGAACGAACGATCCAAACTTTGGAAGACATTTTGAGATCTTGTGTCATCGATTTCGGGGGTAGCTGGGACACTCACCTGCCTTTGGTAGAGTTTGCCTACAACAATAGCTACCACTTGAGTATCGGAATGGCACCCTTTGAGGCTTTGTATGGGCGAAAGTGTCGGACTCCCGTGTGCTGGCTTGAAGCGGGAGAAAAGCAGTTCGCTGGACCTGAGATCGTGCAAGAGACTGCCGATAAGGTCAAGTGCATTCGTGAAAGAATGAAAGCGGCTCAAGATCGTCAGAAGAGTTATGCCGATAAGAAGAGGCGGCCGATGGAATTCCAAGTAGGCGACCGTGTTATGCTTAAAGTGTCGCCGTAGAAAGGCATTATACGGTTCGGAAAATGTGGGAAGTTGAGTCCACGTTTCCTCGGACCTTTCAAAGTGCTTAAACGGGTGGGTTTGCAAGCCTACCAGTTGGAACTGCCACCGGAGTTGAGTAAAATACATAACACGTTTCATGTTTGCTACCTCCGGAAATGTTTGGCGGTGGAAGACAGCGTCATTCCCCTTTCGGAATTAAGGGTTGACGAAGGCAACCGTTGTGTGGAAGAACCCGACGCCATCTTAGAGAGAAAGTCTAAGAAGTTGCGTCATAAAGAAGTCACTTTGGTCAAGGTGCAGTGGAAGCATCACCGGGGAGCGAATGTGATGTGGGAAGCCGAGGAGGATATGAAGCGAAGATATCCTCACCTTTTTGTGTAGTTGAGATTTCGGGGACGAAATCATTCCCAAGTTGGGGAGGATTGTAACACCCCGAATTTTCGTTGGTTTTGCGAGGTTGTAAAGAAGAAAAGAAGTAGATGTTTCTGTCTACAGGGCGCACGGGTCGTGCGCCATCCCTTTGGAAAAACGCACGATTCGTGCGCATAGAACAGGGTGCGAGGCAGTGGAGAACGCACGGGCCGTGCGCCCTCCCCTTTGGAAAACGCACGGGCCGTGCGCTGTGTTGGGAAGTGTGCAAGTCTTGGCTAAATATCTCATTTGGTTGAGATTCTTTTGTAATCTCAGATATTTCTCTCTCTCTCTCTTCTTTTCTCTCTTTTCTTCTCCGATCTTCTAAGGTTCGTTTAGCGGGTAGTTTTCGGTATTTCTAGCGAGGGGTTGGTGTTTTAAGCTTCACCTCTACATCGTGGTCATTATCTGATTTTTTCCGGGTTTTATTTCAAAAACCTACCGGTGAGTTCCTACTATCATTTTACAAACTTTATAC
Organism: Arctium lappa; assembly: GCA_023525745.1. Lineage (NCBI taxonomy): Eukaryota > Viridiplantae > Streptophyta > Magnoliopsida > Asterales > Asteraceae > Arctium > Arctium lappa. The sequence goes on along the minus strand of CM042047.1, from coordinate 153,723,752 downwards.
ATGTCAAAACTCTTATTTGCGAAATCTGAAGTATTTCTACGATATGATTTCATGTTCTCTACATTTTGATATAAATGAGGTTTTGGTGATTTTCGGGGTTCCCGATCAGTTTTGACTAAAATGACGGGTTCCGCCTTATTAGAAGTAAAATGATGTTTACTTGCCCATGTTTGTGGCTTATTGAAAGAATGTATATAAACTGGTTTTATGATTTTCTTTCTTACCAGCAGTTGGTCTGGAAAAATGGCATTTTGAAATATAAATGTGTTGAAAGTTGTTTATCTAGCTTTGTTGGTCACATGAAATATTGTGACAAGTCTTGACTATACTAGTGGATCCCTAGGTATCGAGTCGACTTATGGCTGGGAAGGATATGCCCCTTCCGTTGTAGTTAGCTACATTTGATCCTCGGGGGCAACTTAGGTACGGTTATGTGAGACCCGATCCTAGCCATGGTTCAGATGTAGTCTAATGAACGAGTATGACATGGTTCCTTAGGGGCCCTCCCTCACATCGTAGTACGGACTGAAGAGTTTGTGGCCATGGTTCCATGTATTTAGCTCATAACTCGGATTTGGTGGTCTACTTTGTGTTACACCACAATCTTTGGTAAAATGGTCCGTTTGTCATTGTTTAACGAGTTTTGGACTGAAGAGGCCCGGTTGTGGCAAAATGTTATCTTTACGAACTAAACCTTTATGAAAAGATTCTTCATGATACTGATGTTTATATCTTTTGAGCTTTATAAACTGTATGTTCTCACCAGGCTTTATAGTCTGACACTTTTTCTCAAATGATGTGTATAATAGGTTTCCATTAGCGGTGGGTGCCGGGGTTTTTGGAGAGACGAGTTTTGAGTCTCGGGGCTTTGAAGTTGTTTAGTGTTGTTGTTGGGCATTGTTAAGTCCCATTCTTTTGATGAAATCCTTGTATAGGATTGTATAGTCTTAATGACTGGTTCCGTTTATGGAAAGTTAATAGATTTACTTTCGTTATATTGTCAGGTTTCCAGGTTTTAATTTACTCTGATTTTTGAGGTGTTACACATAAGATATAAGGCTCGTCTTGTGGCGCAAGGTTTCTCATAACGCCCTGGGATTGACTATGAGGAGACATACTCCCCTGTAATGGACGTAATAACGTTCCGCTATCTAATTAGCCTAGTAGTTTCCGATGGACTGGAAATGCAGCTTATGGATGTGGTTACTGCATATCTCTATGGGGATCTAGATTCAGAGATATACATGAAAGTGCCAAATGGCCATCCACTACCTGATTCGAGTAAGCCACGAAGTGCGTTTGCAATTAAACTAAGGCGTTCACTCTATGGATTAAAACAATCCGGACGGATGTGGTATAACCGTCTGAGTGAATACTTGATTGGAAAGGGATATAAGAACGATGAACTGTGCCCCTGCGTTTTTATAAAGAAGACAAGTTCTGGATTTTCAATCATAGTTGTGTATGTTGATGATATGAACATAATAGGTACTCTTGAAGAAATAAGAGATACTGCAAGCTATTTGAAATCTGAATTTGAGATGAAAGATCTTGGGAAAACTCGGTTTTGTCTAGGTATAGAACTAGAACACCGAGCTTGTGGAATTCTAATCCACCAATCCGCTTATATCCAAAAAATGCTCAGGCGATTTAATATGGATAAAGTGCATCCGGCTAGCACTCCCATGATAGGTCGAAGTTTGGATATAATGAAACATCCATTTCGTCCAAAGGATGATGATGAAGAAGTGTTGGGAGCTGAAATTCCCTACCTAAGTGCAATAGGCGCATTATTGTACTTAGCACAATGTACTCGACCTGATATTGCATTCTCAGTGAACTTGTTAGCTAGATTTAGCTCGGAGCCAACACAACGTCATTGGAATGGTATCAAAAATATATTTCGATACCTAAAAGGAACCATCGACATGGGCTTATTCTTTCCCTACAAAAAGAAAAATGGGGTTACAATACCTGTTAAAGATATTAACAAAGAAAGTGATATCCCCTACAGTGAAACCCCAAATGATATATTAGTAGGCTTTGCTGATGCCGGGTACCTCTCTAACCCACACAAAGGTCGTTCCCAAACAGGATATGTTTTTACAATTGGGAACACGGCGATTTCTTGGAAATCTACCAAGCAAACCCTTGTAGCGACCTCGTCGAACCATTCAGAAATTATTGCTTTACATGAGGCGGTTCGAGAGTGTATATGGCTAAGATCTGTCATTACACATAGTAGAGGAGCAAGTGGTTTAAGTTCAACCACTAAAAATCCTACATGCATATATGAAGATAATGCAACCTGTATTGAACAAATGAAAGTAGGATATATCAAGGGTGATAATACAAAACATATTTCGCCAAAGTTTTTCTATAATCAGCAACAACAGACTCTCCTTAAGATTCAAGTGAATCAAGTAAGATCTGAGGAGAATGTGGTTGATTTGTTTACCAAATCATTGCCTAAGGCTACATTTGAAAAACATGTGGAAAGCATTGGAATGCGGAGACTTTCTAAACTCCCTTGATTAACGTACTCATCAGGGGGAGTAGTAGACAAAAGGGGGAGTCTACTATACATGTGATATTAGTATGTTGTGCTCTTTCCTTCACCCAAGGTTTTATTTTTCCCAATGGGTTTTGTTCCTTGGTGTAAGGTTTTAGTGAGGCAACAGTTTATATTACTCCCATGATTGATGTATAAATCTGATGGAATAATAGACTAAAGGAATAGTCCATACACAGGTGCGTTGTACTCTTTCCTTCGTTTTTTTTTTCCCATTGGGTTTTTATTTTGACGCAAGGTTTTAACGAGGCAACGATATTGCACCATCACTCCTTTGACTCGGCACAAGGGGGAGTGTTATAGGATAAGTGTGCCATCGTCTAAACGATATGACGATAGAGATAGAGATAGTGATAGAGATAGAAATAAAATATATCAGAGTTAGATTAGAACTAGAATATCTAGTTATCTACCTGTAATCCAAACCCTATATAAAGGGTTTATGATTAATGATAATTTACAGTCTTTATATTCTCTCTATATTGAAAAGTTCTACAATAAATTTTTAATTATTTGAATATATTTCCCTTAAATGAGAGGTATTTTAATCCTTTTACTTGTTTTTTTAAGTAAACTTTAAAAATTTACAAAAAAAAATATTATATATTTTTTATATTAAATTAAAATCTAAAGATAATATATTATATTAAATAAACCCTTCGATTCCCACCCCCTCCCCTTTCTCTTTTTACGTTGCCCCCACCCCCTCTCATTTTTGTTTAGCACACAACCACTATTGGACTCTACAGTTATCACCATCTCAAGCCAACACACCATTATTTCAATATATTTCGACGGATTGTTTTGTTCGATTTTCGATGGAAACTAAAAAAGATAATTTTTAATTATTTGAATATATATTTTGACGGAATATCGACCGAAAAATAAGAAAAATCTCTTCTAAAACTAAAGATAAAACTCTAAAAATAATTTTATTGACCAATAACAAACTTCTAAACTTATTTCCTAATGAAAACAATCAATCCTATTAATAGTCTAAACTAAAATTAAGAGATACTACTAGAAAAATGGGCATCAGCGACGGAAATTAAAGAGAGAAAAAATCCCTCGCTAATTAGTGAGGGATTAGCGAGGGATTGACCACAAAACCAATCCCTCACTAATCCATCGCTAATTAGCGACGGATTAGTAAGGGATTGGTTTCATGGTCAATCCCTCGCTAATCCCTCACTAATTTGTGACGGATTAGCGAGATTGACCACAAACCCAATCCGTCAATAATCCCTCGCTAATTAGTGAGGGATTAGCGAGAGATTGTGTTTGTGGTCAATCCCTCGCTAATCCCTCACTATTTAGCGAGGGATTTGTGAGGAATTGACTACAAACTCATTCCGTCGCTAATCCCTCACTAATTAACGAGGGATAATTGACGGATTGACCACAAACCAAATCCGTCGCCAATCCCTTACTAATTAGCGAGGGATTAGCGAGGGACACCTAGCATCCGTCACTAATCCGTCGCTAATTAGTGAAGGATTAGCGACAGAATTTTTTATTTTTCTTCTTTTCTCATATTTATGTGTTATATGTATGCATGTGTATGTGTATATGTTATATATATGTGGGTATGTGTTATATGTGTGTATATATATATGTATATATACATGTGTTGTTTGTTAAACCGCGATGGATCTTAAACCGTCATAAAGTGCTTTATTGGACTATAATGGATCTTAATGGGTTTTATCGGCCTTTAAAGGGTTATATTGTGTTTTAAATGGTGTCATTAGGCCTTAATGGATATATCTGGCTTTAAAGTGCTATATTGGGTTTTAAAGGGTTTCATTGTTCCTTAATGAACCTATCAAGCTTTAAGGGGTTCTAATAGCTTTAAAGGGTTTCATTGGACCTTAATGGATCTATCGGGGTTTAAAAGGTTCTATTGGACTTTAAAAGGTTTCATTGGGCCTTAATGGATCTATCGGGCTTTAAGGGGTTCTATTGGTCTTTAAAGGGTTTCATTGGGCTTTAATGAATCTATTGGGATTTAAGGGGTTCGATTGGGCTTTAAACGGTTCATTGGGCCTTAATGAATCTATCGAGCTTGAAGGGTTCTACTGAGCTTTAAAGGGTTTCATTGGGCCTTAATGGATCTATTGGGATTTAAAGGGTTCTATTTGGCTTTAAAAGATTTCATTGGGCCTTAATGGATCTATCGGGTTTTAAGGGGTTCTATTGGGCTTTAAAGGGTTTCATTGGGCCTTAATGAATCTATCGGGCTTTAAACGGTTTCATTAGGCCTTAATGTATCTATTTGGCTTTAATTAATTCTACTAGACTTTAATCGATTCTATTGGTCTTTACAGGTTCTATTGGGATTTAGTTAATTCTACTGGACTTTAATCGATTCTAGTGGGATTTAAATGGTTTTATTGGGCTTTAAAGGGTTTCATTGGGCCTTAATGAATCTATCGGGCTTTAAAGGGTTCTATTGGGCTTTAAAGGGTTTCATAGGCCTATCGGGCTTTAAAGGGTTATGTTGGGATTTAAGGGTTTCATTTGGCCTTAATTGATCTATTGGGCTTTAAAGGGTTTCATTGGGCCTTAATGTATCTATTTGGATTTAATTAATTCTACTAGACTTTAATCGATTCTATTGGGATTTAATTAATTTGACCTTAATGTGTGTGTATATATATATATATATATATATATATATATATATATATATACATGTGTTGTTTGTTAAACCGCGATGGATCTTAAACCGTCATAAAGTGTTTTATTGGACTATAATGGATCTTAATGGGTTTTATCGGCCTTTAATGGGTTATATTGTGTTTTAAATGGTGTCATTAGGCCTTAATGGATATATCTGGCTTTAAAGGGTTATATTGGGTTTTAAAGGGTTTCATTGTTCCGTAATGAACCTATCGAGCTTTATGGAGTTCTACTAGCTTTAAAGGGTTTCATTGGACCTTAATGGATCTATCGGGGTTTAAAAGGTTCTATTGGGCTTTAAAAGGTTTCATTGGGCCTTAAAGGATCTATCGGGCTTTAAGGGGTTCTATTGGTCTTTAAAGGGTTTCATTGGGCTTTAATGAATCTATCGGGCTTTAAGGGGTTCGATTGGGCTTTAAAGGGTTCATTGGGCCTTAATGAATCTATCGAGCTTGAAGGGGTTCTACTGATATTTAAAGAGTTTCATTGGGTCTTAATGGATCTATTGGGATTTAAAGGGTTCTATTGGGCTTTAAAAGGTTTCATTGGGCCTTAATGGATCTATCGGGTTTTAAGGGGTTCTATCGGGCTTTAAAGGGTTTCATTGGGCCTTAATGAATCTATCGGGCTTTAAAGGGTTTCATTAGGCCTTAATGTATCTATTTGGCTTTAATTAATTTTACTAGACTTTAATCGATTCTATTGGGCTTTACAGGGTTCTATTGGGATTTAGTTAATTCTACTGGACTTTAATCGATTCTAGTGGGCTTTAAATGGTTCTATTGGGCTTTAAAGGGTTTCATTGGGCCTTAATGAATCTATCAGGCTTTAAAGGGTTCTATTGGGCTTTAAAGGGTTTGATGGGCCTATCGGGCTTTAAAGGGTTATGCTGGGCTTTAAGGGTTTCATTTGGCCTTAATTGATCTATTGGGCTTTAAAGGGTTTCATTGGGCCTTAATTTATCTATTTGGATTTAATTAATTCTACTAGACTTTAATCGATTCTATTGGGATTTAATTAATTTGACCTTAATGAATCTATTGGGTTTTAAGGGATTCTATCGGGCTTTAAAGGGTTCTATTGGACTTTAAAAGGTTTCATTGGGTCATAATGGATCTATAAGGGTTTAAGGGGTTCTAATAGGCTTTAAAAGGTTTCATTTGGGCTTTAATGGATCCAGTCGGGTTTTAATGGAACCAACTGGACCTTAATTGAACCAACCGGACTTTAATAGATTGATTGAGTTTTAATGGATCCACTTAGGCTTTGATGGTTTGATTGGGCTTTAATGGATCCATTTGGACTTTAATAGATTCACATGGATCGGTTGGGTTTTAAGGGATCCAAAATTTTGATTTAGAAATATTTTTTATATATACATAAAATTTTGATTTTCCGCCAAAATTTTTCCCTTATTATTTTACTTTAAGGAATCTCAGATAAAGCCTTAAATTTACTAAAAAAAATGAAATTTAAAATTCTAACTAGTTTAATATTTGGTCAATATATATATACCTCAAAATAAAATTTTAATAAAATAATTTATTAAAATCTTAAAATTTATTATCTATACTATATTATAAAAAAGACATAAAAAACTCTTAATTACAGCATTTTAAGCACAAAATACAACTAATTAAAGTCAATTACTTAATTTACAGTTTCATAATGCTTTGGTACAGCTTATAAAAGCTTAATATTTGAATTCGTGTAAATAACTGCAGATAAACACTTATTTTTATTTTCTAAAATATCTAAATTTTTTAACTATTAATATAACTAACCGATAAATATAAATGTTATTATATTTAAAATTGTTGATAATCTATACTATATTATAAAGATGTCATAAAAAATTTTTAAAAACAATTTTTAAGCTTAATGTACCGCTATTTAATGTTAATTACTTAAAAACAATCATTAAAGCTGTATGTACTACATTTAATGTTATTTATTAATTTTCAATCATTATCTCTAACAATTTTAACTCTCCTAAAATCATTTCCCAATTTAACTCCCCTAAAATAACTTTCAGCATAATTAAATATATAATAAAAATCAAATTTTAAATATAAAATTATAAGATATAATCAAAAAAATCTAACAAAATATTTTATAAAAAAATTATATTATTAAACCAAAATAAATTACATTATATTATTAAGTTTAAATTAAACAAATTTATATATAAAAATCATTATCACTCTCTCACAACCAACCAAAATCGTAATGTAAATCGACAAAAAATAAAAAATAAAATGAAACATTAAAATCGTGATATATCTAACGGCATTGCGCGAGTACACTTCTAGTATATTTTAATAAAAAATAAAACAGGTAGTTTATCTCATAGTGTTTATCCTATATTTAATATGTTTATTTGCAGTTAGTTATATAAATAAAAACATGGAACTTTAATAAGTTATAATTAGGTTTCATTAACTTGTAATTTTGAATTTAAACTAATATTTTTATACTATATTATAAAGCATTTAAGGTAAACTCTTAAAAACTAATTTTTATGCATTAGGTACCACTTATTAATGCATATTACTTAAAATCCAAAAGTACAAATTGATTAAACATAAGTACAACTTATAAAAGTTCAATGTTTGAATTCGTGTAACTAACTGCAGATAAACACTTATTTTTATTTTCTAAAATATCTAAAATTTTAACTATTGATATAACTAACCAATAAATATAAGAAAATTTGAGATAAAACACCTTATTTTTATTTTTTTATTGAGTATGTTATATTTTTAATTTTTAATTTTAAATATAAAATATCTTAAATATAGTTATCATTTAAATTAAACATTTTTTGACCCGTAACAAAATACTTTATTATTATTTTTTATAAAAAAACATAATTAAACTAAACTAAAATATATTTTTGTTTTAAATCTAGGTTTCTCAAAATCGTAAAATAAAATCAAAAAAGACTAACAAAAAGTATGAATAATGATCGAGGATTCGAGTTCTAGATTTCAGAAACCCGCTGCATTACGAGTGTACATTTCTAGTTTAAAGTAATATATCTATTATATAAAAAGTATGTTATTTTAAATTAAATTCTACATGTATTTTAAATTTTAATGATGTTATATTTATGTTACATATAAATTTTTTGTTTATTATTTAAAGTAATATATCTATTGATCTTTAATTAATTCTACTGGAACTCAACTTTTCAGCTGAACTCAACCCTACATAATAAAAATAAATATGAGAATATATTAAATAATAATATTTTTTATGTAAAATAAAACATTTATGATGTAAACGTTATTATTTTAAATTAAAATTTAATAAAAATGAAATATTAGCGAGTTAATAAATGAATTTGTTTGTTTACGGACACTTCAATTTTTCCTAAAAAATTACAAAGAATTTATCTTTTCCTCACTTTTTTTTTTTCATTTCCCTCCCTTGTTTTCTTCTAAATTTCATTTCCCTCTCTTTTAGACTTTTACCCCTTAAATTTCATTTCCCTTTTATAAATTTTTTCATTTCCCAAGTATCCCTACTCATCTGATCGACCCTGTTATCTTCATCTCACCGGAGCCTCTCGTCCTCCCCATCTCACCGAAGCCTCTCGTCCTCCCCATCTTACCGTCGCCCTCCTCTCTATCTATCTACACTGGTATGGTCTCCCCTCTCTATCTCATATTTATCTCTATTGTTGTTTTGATTCGGTTTTGGGTTTTCTTGACCTAAAATCGATTTTTTGCTCCTATTTGTGTGGGATTTTTTCTGGTTCTGAAATCGATATTGGGGGTGAGTTAGGGTTCGATTTTGTTTCCATTATCTTTCTCTTGGTTCAATTTTGGGTGGTTCTTCCTATTTTTGTGCGATTATAGGGCTTTGATAAACATTCATGTTTTTGTTTGATTTTAGGGCTTGATAAACATCAGATAGTTAGTGAGTAATTATTCAAATATGGTTTGGTTTGGTTTGGTCTCTACCTTGGAACTTATTGTAAGTTAACGAAGCAACTTTACTTTCTTAGCAGGTATGTTTTCTCTTCTTTTTCCCTTTCAAAATCGACATAGAGGTATGGTTCTCATTCTGATATTGAGTGCTTTGGGGTGTGGTTATTCAGAGTGGTTGGTTGAATTCATAATCATCAAGTTTTTTTATAATCAGTTGTGGATGCTCATGCTTTGTTTGTGGTATTAATTTACTTGAAGTCGTTTTGATGTGTATTTTTATTGGTGATCTTGATCTCTGCTTGATGTGTATTGAATGTGGCACAAAAGATGGAACCAATGAACATATTTTCAACAAGATTTGTAGGTTTGGTTATTCTCAATTTATTGTTGTTTTTATTCGATTCACTTTGGTCAATGCCTTGTTGGGTGTTTCGACATTCTAAAAGAGAGTTGCATTTGATTCGTACAATATTTACACAATGTCAAGTTATTTATTATTCAAGTGTTCGATAATTTCTAAGTATCAAGTTAAATCATTTGACCAAATGGTTAAGGGTTCAAACTTTGCCAAAGACAATTATTTGATGCACATACAGAAATCATCGGGTGTTGATTATTTGGCATTGAATGAAGATTCTGGAAATGACTTGTGATCTAATGCTAAGTAGTATGACTAATATCATCCCATTTGCGGTAGTTTGTATTTGCAGATCTGATTTCATATAATTGTTTTTATTTCATACTAGACATGAAAAATTAATGATAAAGCTGAGATTTCAGATTATGAAAGAGATGCAACCCTTTTTGACAGAGTTTGGAGATTCTGGATGATGTATTGTTATCAACCGGCGGCCAACTCCTCGACAGTCGACATCAGCCCTTGAGACGGCAGTCGACAACAACCACAACTCCTCGACAGTCGATGGCACCGATTCTCTTCTTCAGTCCACAACTCCTTCGCAGTCGGCATCGATTCACTTCTTCAGCCCTCGATTGAGTCGATTGACAACTTCAGCCCTCGATTCACGACTTCACAACTTCAACCCATCCTTGATTGAGTCCGATTGAGTCGGCACCGAGTCCACAGTTCACAGGTGACAACTTGAGTACTTGACAGGCACCGTGTTTTGTTCATGAATGTCAAACTTAATAATCCTGTTAGTTTTGTGTTTTGTTCCGAGTTTTGTGGATTTTGTGGATAGTGGATTTTGTACTCATGTAGACATGTTACACATATTTGAGATTGTTTATGAACTTATGATTCCAAACTATTAAGTTTATTTAGAGTACTCTGTGGATAGTGGATTTAGAGTATGCCAAATTTTCAATTTTAGTCTATTCTTTGGATAGGAAACATACTTGAGATTGTTTATGAACTCATGTAGAAATTGTTCATGTTACACTCTAAATAAATACTTGACAAAACAAGAAACATGAGTGAGGGATGAGTTATTTACTTCATAACCGTTCGTGCAGGTACACAACTAGTGTGTGTGTGTGTATATATATATATATATATATATATATATATTTTTTTTGATACAATAAACTGAAAAATGAATAAAAATTTAATTATTTTTTAAAAAAATTAATTTTTTTTTAAAATATAAAAATTAGTGACGGAAATCCATTGCTAAAAGTCCGTCGGTAAAATAAGTCCGTCGGTAATGCCCTCGTTAATCCCTCGCTGATAAGGGCCCCCGCTAATCCCTCGCTGATAAGGGCCCTCGCTAATCCCTCGCTGATACTAATCTCTTGCTGATATAAGTCCCTCGCTAATCCGTCACTAATAATTGTTCGTCGCTAATCCGTCGCTGATGTCCGTCGCTGATAGCATCAACTACGTGTATTTGAGCGACGGATCAGCGACGGATTCGAGCTTTAACGAGGGATTAGCGACGGATTTCTCCCTCGCTAATAAGGGTAATTTTTGTAGTGATAATTGTGGAAATAGGTATATCCTAATTCTAAACCAACTAGAAAAACAAATAAAATATTAACTAAGGATAAATCCTAAAACTAAAAAGAAACTAAATAGTAATCCTAATCTAATTATAATGCAAATAAATAATAATTAAAACTAACAATATTTTTCTTAAGTTAATTAGGAAACAAAATAATTAAATAAACAGACAAAAGCAATCTATGTAGGAATCTTGAGACATGTGCGACTTTGCACGTCGCGGGATAAGTCGCGTAAATGACTCATGGTATGGCTTTTGATCCGACTATTTGGATTTCTTTCGAACTCGTTTTCTTCTTTTTCAAATATCAACGGAAAACCTTATTAACTCTTTAATTTTCCCACATCACAAAAGGAGCTGAAATATTCTCTCTTTGCCACGCTTACTCATTTTCACCCACTCATCTTTTGATTAGCCACCGTTAAACAAGAAAACTTATTGTTCAAGTGTATGTTTGTGTGTGTTACAAGTTTATGTCTTATGCATGCACATACAAGTTTCGTGTGTGTATTATAGCCTTATGTGTTTACATATGAGTTATGTGTGTTTATAGGTGTATCTTTGTGCATGTTTTGTGTGTTTAAAGGTGTTTGTTTGTGTGTGTGCAAGTATATGTACAACATCTTGGTTTTGTGTGATATAGGTGTATGCTTATGTGTGTAAAAGAGGTGGTTGCGATAGGGATTGTGAGACAAAGGGAGTCACAAAGAGAGAGAGAGAGAGAGAAAGAGAGAGAGAGAGAGAGAGAGAGAAACAAAGAAGGGGTGGTGTCACGAAGAGGAAGTCGATGACAATGGAAATTGGCGTTTCTTTTTTGCCTTTTTAGTGTTTTATATATATATATAGAGAGAGAGAGAGAGAGAGATAGAGAGAGATGCGTTCATACGAAAACAACATCTATTTAAGAAAAACATGAGAACAACCGAGTACATACAAAATCATATATGATTCATGTACAAAATGACTCTCGCGACTTTGCGCGTGACCTTAGGTTGCCACCGACATCTCCTGCGTTCGATTTTTCACGTTAATATAAAATATTATATGATTTTGTACATGATCTACAAAATAGTTAGCGTGTATATATATATATATATATATATATATATATATATATATTCAAGTTCATACGAGAACAATAACAAAATAAAAAAACGGTCAGATCACAGGTGATGTAGCGACCTGAGGTCGCGGTCGCAGACCACGTCGCTCGCACACCCTTGCGTTGACCTTTATTGTAAAATCATATGTGATTTTGTACGCAATTTTTCCGTTTTCTAATTATCTTATTTGTTATTGTCATCATTCGAAACCCCCCCCCCCCTTCTCGCTATCTATATATAAAGAGAGGGGACTAACCAAATGCAAACAATGGAAATGTTACAAACAATGGAAATGTTACAAACAATAAAAACGAATCAATTAAGATATTTATGGAAATTATGAAGATTCATTTATTATGATTTAAATATTTGTGGATGCTGATTAGAATTCATCAATTATGATCAATGTTTTATATTAAGAAACAATCGATTTATTTATGAAAGCAGATATTTGTTAGAGTAAATGGACGATGGAGATTGGTTAGTAGGGTTTGTAAAATTTCCATTGTTTGTATTTGAACTTTCTTCTCTCTCTCTCTCTCTCTCTATATATATATATATATAGAGAGAGAGAGAGAGAGAGAAGAAAGTTCAAATGAAAACTCAATTTTCATTGTGCACGTAGGGACAAATCTTAGCCACTCCATCTGTATTGATCCAACAACTCATATTAAATAAAGTTTTTAATTTTAAGATACTTAGGGGTAAAAATGGAAGATAATTTAAACTCACGTCTACCACATTTGACTTTTTATTTTCTTTTTTAATTAAAAACATTTACCCACTTAAAGTTTAAAATAATTTATCTTAAAAATTAATAATATTTTAATCAAACAAATTACATAAAAAAACGAGAATTATGTGCTCTTCGATATGACATCCATTTGGATATAATTTTTTTTCTTTATGTTTTAACCGTTTTTTACGTGAAATGCTATATATGTGTTATATTCATTATTAATATTTATGTACGTTCAAGTTTATACAATACCACGACACCGTAAGTATGTAACTCGACAATACCTTCTTCAACACGTCCTTCAACGTCGTAAGGCATTGCGTTCTTCAACACTGTAACCCAACATCAATCGAGACGAATCGAGAACCTATCGAGTAATTTGGTTGTGAACCGGGGAACAAAAGAGAGCGCGTCACGTCTCCACACCTTCACGGGTCATTCATGTATTATTCATCATAATTAATGTATCATCCATGATGAATAATACAACATTCAGGGTGAATAATGGACTATTCATGAATTCGTGTATTATTCATCCTGAATGTTGTGTAATTCATCATGACTGTTGTGTAATTCATCATGAATATTGTATTATTCATCATGAATAATGAATGAATGTTCACATTTGTTATTCATACTGAATGTGGGACATCCGGGGATGCGCATATATATTCATAATGAATTAAACCAAATTTCGTTTGTGAATTAAGAAACAATAGAGAGTGCGTTATGTGTCTACACCTTCACGCATCATTCATATATTATTGATCATGAATAATTTATCATTCATGATGAATAATACAACATTCAGGGTGAATAATACACGATTCATGATGAATAATACATGAATCATGAATTCGTGTATTATTCATCCTGAATGTTGTATTATTCATCATGAATGTATTATTTATCATGAATAGTGAATGAACGTTCATCTTTGTTATTCATACTGAATGTGGATACCCGGGGACGTGCATACATATTCGTAATGAATATAACACATATGTAAGTTATTATATGCCCACGACAAGTGTCACATAGAGATACTGCTGAGGAGTATGTAAACCTATAGGGCCGCACACAAATAATGCGTTTGTTTCCATCTTTAGAAGCCCGGATTAAATCAAGTTGATTAAGAAAATAATTATTTTTAAAGAATAATTAAGAAAATCATAATTACAGGGTGAAAACGTAATTATGTTAATTACATGGTGTTATCTGTAAATATATATATATATATATATATATATAATTATATTTAAAGTTTAAAAGATAATTATATATATATATATGTATATCTATTTGAATTTGAATATTACAGATAAATATTAAACCTTATTTAAATTATAGTCTAACTATAATTCTTCTCGTATAAATAGGGCGTTGGGCTAAACTTTTTTTTTAACGATTTGAAATTAGAATTAGTCTTTCAGTTAAATACAGAAAATAAACCTTTTTCTTTTCTGTAAAACACATATAGATCTAGGGTTCTTGAGCTAGCACGCGATGGAGACGGGAAACGTGTTCGCGTGTGGACTACCGATAGAGGAAACCTGCTTTGGTTTCCTGGTGCTCCGTTTTAATCCTGATTGATCTATTATAAGGTACATATTCTAAACACCCTATGGTGTGGTTTATTTTAATTAAATGCATCGTTGGATCCGATTGGGTTTTATGTTTGTTCAGAAAAGTTTTCTGTAATAGTGTAACCAAAATTATTAATTTTTCCGCTACGTTTAATTCTTACAAATTGCATTAAAACCCAACAATGATATCCGATCCACTTTGAACATTTAATTAATATGGGAACAAATTTTATGTGGCAATTATAATTAAAAAAAATTGACCCTAAAATCCATTTTGACCTAAAGGGTTTTAAAACCCTTATAAGTCACCTTCTCAAACAATTTAATCGGGCCATAAAAGTTTCATTAAACCAAGTTGGATTTGGATTTTTGTTATGGACCCTTCACTAAAAGCCTAGTCAAATGGTGATCAAAAGGGTTCAAAAGGGTTTCTATTCCCTAAATCTTTTTCTCTCTAAAATCCCAGTCGTAAGAGGCTTTATGGCCACTGGCCATCGTCGGCTGCTGTTGTTGCTGATTCTCGTCTTTGGTCATCACTGGCTACTGCCTTGTTTAGTCATTACCGCTGGTCACTAGACCAAGCGACTGTTTTTAGTGATGATCTCAAATCTGGACCTCTACCATAAGCCACGAATCCTTGTGGTTCGATCGTTCCTTTGCTACCATTTTGTTCGTCGGTTCGCCGATGGTGTTCTTTCCGATCTCTACGCATTTCACCGCTCCACCGGAAATTCCCTCTGCCCCTACCGTACTCCAGCTTGGTAGTTTCCATCGCCTGTCCAGAGATTCAAATTCAAGAAAAAAAGAGTCGAATTGGATCCGGCTTTCGCCCATTGTCCAAGATTCCCCATTGCTGCCCCCCGCACTTAACTAATGGCCAGATTTCTCTCTCCTCATTAAAAACTACTTCTATCGATTCCCATGCACTAGAAACAGAGAAGGCATCCATCAGGATGAAGTAGCCAGGAAGGAGACTCGACCTTAGGGAGAGAAAATCCCTTTTTCTCAATCTCTTGATTTTATGACCTTCGTCCTCCCTGCGGCTGTTGCCGTTGACTTCTAATAGACTGTTGCCGTTGACTTCTAATAGACTGTTGGTCTTCCAGGTCAACACCGGCAGGCATGAAGGTCGGTGTCGGTGCCGAAGTTGGTTTTGTTTAAACCATGGTCGAACAGACCCCACACCATGGTTTGGGGTTTTGTTGAGTGGTTGCACCACTCGGTGCTATTGTTCTTGACCACAATTGGGTTTTGGCCCGACCGTGGTGGTGTTGATGTTATGGCCACTGTTTGTTGCCCTTGTCGGCCATCGGGTGGTCGTCCCTTAACCACTTCTTACAAATTTAGAATCATGTAAATACTATCGTTTGTTTTTCCTTCACCGGCGTCAACCACCGTGATGGTGGTTCGGGTGTTGGGCATTTGCCCTAAGCGGTTGAGTCAGAAGTCGGGCCTAAAATCTTAATCTATTGTTTTATTTTGGGAGTTAGGCCCGGGCTAGTAGGCCCAAGTATTATTTTGGGATGTTTCCTAAACAGTCTGTGTTTGGGTTGTTACCCTTGCTTTTCGTTTTAGGCTTAAGTCCCAAAAGGTTCCAGGTCATGATTTGTTAACCTATAACTAAATTAGATTAATAATTATAATTTTGCCATATGAATGTTTGTTCCATCAATCGGCCTTTCATTATATTAGTTATTTCGGCCGAATGTTTTATTTTATGTTTAAAATAATAATTGTGTAATATATGGTTTGCTCCAAAGACCCGTGGTTGTGATTAATTTATTTTTATTTTGGAAAATTAAAATGTATCATTTTTCTTCTTATTTTGATTTATTTTTAAAAACAAAACAATAATTACTAACCCTTTTATCTTCTTGCATTCATAATTTCATTTTAGTTTTCTTATAAATGGTTCAATGAAAAGTTTTCAGACACATTTATCTATTTTTATTCTTATTTTTATTTATTTCTTTCTTAAGTCAACTAAACCTATTATTTTATTATATTTTCAATTTCACTTTGTTTTTCTTATAAATGAATTTAGAATTCACAAATATAAAAAACTATACATATTTTCAACTTATATGATAAAACACATTTTAAATTATTTTGGTCATTATTGTTTAATCTATAAAACATTTATATTTTTTATAAACACTTTAATTATTTGTGATGTTATAATGAATATAATTAAATCGGTAGATGTACCGTCATCTTTTAATTTCAAAAAGAAAAAAAAAACTTCATGTAATGTTCGTTTTAGATAATTTCCACTAATAAGATTCTAGTGATTTTTTTACAAATAATTTGTATATAGTTTGTTGATTATCATATTTAACAATTAATATGTATTATATGGACAATCTACATATTACTACTAGAGTTACTCATACAACCGTGCAACGCACGGTTCAGACAATAGTTATACGTAATATGATTTACATGATAGTGATTACACATATTATTATTATTATTATTATTATTTACATAACACCAATATTGCATATTATTTATAAAAAAACGTTAATAGTAAATAGTTAAAATTCTTAAAGGAAAAAACTTATTATAATCTATCAATATATAGATGAAATACTTATGACAATTGAATTAAATAACAATTATGATTTACTATCAATTTATTATTTATTTACCTTATAACTGTATTACGATTTTTCACTATATAAAGATTGTAGAAAATTAACATTATATGTGACTTACTTTATGTTTCGCCACATTATATGGAATCGGGTCTCACTCGTCGCCGCAAGGTGTTCTTTTGGGTATTGAGTTTTAGTATCCATGTATTCGGTGACGTTTTATATGTAAGGATTTTTATCCATGATTTATGGGTTGAGTATTATGCCCCACCCGTGTCCTGCCTGTTTCGGGATATAAAGTTTTATCTGGGTTTTCATAAATTGGGAGCTCGATTTCTATTTACGTTTTGAGTAAGTTTTTGGATTGCATCATTTCATGAAAGAAAGTTTTGTATGGAGCGTTTATCTTTAAAAATGCGTATTATTGGAAGTGAGTCGTTTTCATATTTAATGAAAAATGTCTTGGAAGATTATGATTTGAGTTGGATTCATTCATTTTGTGACATATTTATTCATATTGAAAACTCTTGAACTCACTAGGCGTTAGCCTAACATTTTTATTTGTCGACATGTGCAACAGGTTCAGTTGGGAATAGTTCTAGCGACACTATGAAGAGATGGGTGCTAGTGTGAGTTTGAGTTTGAGAAGTGAATAGCTTGGTGAATTCTTCCGCATTTGTTTTGGGAAGAGCGACTTGTACTATTTGGGTTAAGTAACACCGACTTCAGTTTAGTTCTTGTGTAAGACTGGAGTTTATAATTGTTGAGGTTAATTATAGAATTTTAAATTTGAGGTATATTGAGTTTTGATTTGCAGAGGAAGTTTCGTCCTTTACTTGATGAAATATTGAAGATTTTAATTAGTTGCTCTTACCAAATTTGAGGGTGTTACAATAACTACGTACGTTATAAAAGTTCGGATTTGTATAATGTGGGAATGTCTAAACACGAAGAAAGGGGGAGAATCGATTGGTTTAGACATTATTCTAATCGATTAGTATAGACATTGTTAGTGAGTGATGTGTGTATACCATGTTATATCATTGGTGAGCTACTTAATAATTTTGTATTCTTGTGTGCCAGAGATCAATATGGCAGATATGACCAGTTCCATGTAATATATTGTAATATTGTGTTTCATAAACATAACAACTTGTAATGTATTGTAGTACCGTGTGCAAAATTATTTTAAAACCTAGTGTTGTTTAATTGGTGAAACAACATTGACTTATAATGAACGCTTGTTTACTCTCCCTATTCCCCATTTTCTTATTGATCTTAAAACCTGTCATATTTTTGTCTTCTTGATTTCATGGAGACACATATTTATCTGTAAATAAAATCCAATGAACAAAACTAATCACATCCAACAACTAATAGTTTGTACTGCTCTTTGTATTACAAAACATTGTGATAATACTTGAAAACTTGTTATTTTCTACATCATCATTTGAATCAAGTTTACGGTAAAAATTATATTTGATTACCATAAGAAACATAAATCTTAGTTTATTTTTGTATCGAATTGTCAATGATTTCAATCAAATAACTTAAATATATCGAACAAAAAATTTCAATATCATAGTTAAATATTTAAATCTTATTATTCTGGGGATCCAAATTATTTTTGAATGTGACATGAATTTATTATGAAATGCCTCTTTTAAACGTTGTTTGAGAATTGCTTCAAAGAACAACTACTTGAACACACCAACCTACTTTACAAGTAATCAATATCGATTGTTGTTGTTTTAGCATGTGTTAGGTTCTACTATGTGCTAAATGTATTTTATTTTTGATTTATTTTAAAAGTTATGTTAACAATATGGATGCTACTTTTTGCATTTATTTATAGTTTTAAGAATTAGAAACCACTGAGGTTGTTATATATTATTCCTAGTACACATCGGGTGTGGATTTGTTGGTTGGTAACATCAAATAATTTACTTTTTGTTAAATTGGGGTATTTTTGAATGTTTTCATTCAGGACACCAAACCTTAGGACCAATCTTGTGTTCCACCTGGGAAACAACACTTCATTTGAACATCGTAGTAATGACCGGATGAGTGACCTTTTATGCATACAAATTGAAATGAACTTTTTTTTCCAGGTTGACTCCATATGAACCAACCTTTCTTTACCCTTACATGAATGATCTTTCAAAATCTATGTTTTTGTGGCTCAAGAAGACAAGTTTTTACATCAACTCTTCGAGCTTCGTAACATGTTCCTAGAATCAGGGTCATGCCTGGGGGAGGGCGGGTCGGGTGAACTCCTACGGCCCACAAGAAATAGGGCCCAATTTTTTTAGTATATAATAGTAGTAAAAGAACTAGTAAATAAAATAGACATTCTTTTAGTATCTGAAAAGACCCAAAGAATTTCGTATTATATTAGGTCCCAAACATGTATTAATTAATTATATTGGAAAAGAAAACATGTTAAAAGTTAATTGGTCGTACAATTTATAGCATTGGTTCTTGTTTCTCTTATTCTTTTGTCTAGTACCAACGTCTAAAACTACCTGCCTAAAAAACTTTGATATATTCTTCATCTTCATCTCACATTTGTCCTGTTAGAAATCCAAAGTCTAATGGGAACCAAAGAATTATGTATTATGTTAAGGGCCCAAACATTAATTAATTAATTACATTGAAAAAAATATGTAAAAAGTTAATTGGTCGTTCATTTTATAGTATTGCCTATTGTTTTTCTAAGGTTTTTTTATATCTATATCAAAGTCTAAAACTACTTACCTAGAAAATATTGATATATTATCAATCGACCATCATTCATCTCCCACCGCTTTTTTTAATTATTTCATCCGCATGAATTCTATATTTGTATTAGAATATAATAGATTTTTTGTTAATAACTAAGAGAGCACGACCCACATTTTGAAAAGAATTACTAATCATATGAGACAGTTCTAACTTATTTTTTTTAACAACGAGAAAGGGAGAACTGTATTAAACAAAGAAATGACCCAGCGAGAGCCTAGGACACCAGGAGAACCAGATTTTACAAGATACTCACACACACACATCTCTGGGATTACTACACCAAGAATCCCAGAATCCCAGCTTAAAGTCTTCCCCGAATTTAGATCTAGAACAAAGCCATTGGAACGAACAAAGTTAGATGTTTTTTAACAATAAGACTACTCTTCAGCCCTTTCTTTGAGTGCAACAGTTTCTCCAGATCACCCAAACATACGCCATAACCATTACCTCCCGCACCTTCGCCTTTTGTTTGTTCACAATTCGCGAGCCAAACTCGACCAACAACTCCTCAATCGTGCTAATATCAAAAGGCAGATCCCTCCACCAGTTGACTAATAGGGCACGAACCTCGTTGCTCGTCAAGCAATTCAGGAACATATGTTGTTCGTTTCGACAGCAGAGTTACACACATGGCACAAGTCTGAACTGAAGCTAACTCCTCTTCAAATAAGATTATAGACGTGGCAAACGGTTCAACCTATATATATAACCTTGTTTTTCAAACATTAATGATTATTTATTACCTAATATTGAGTGAATTAATCTTAATTACTCTCATATCTCTAAAACAATAATAAAATCTTAAGCTATAACCAACATGGGTTTTGAATATAAGATTGATGATTCCGAAAAAGTTTGCTTCAACCTTAAAATTTTAAAACGGTGATGAAAAAAATCAACCTAAGATTAGATGAAACGCCAACTGACTTATTGATTTACATAGAGTGTTACTCCGAATAGTTACCATTTTGACCCAAAATTATGTCATTTTACATATTAAATGTACATCATAAGAATATTTTTGACGGTGGAACAAATTAACGATGCAATGTAAAATTGATATGACAGATAATATTGATTTAGCGATAATTATTGATTGATTTTACGTCTAAGAATAATTGGAAAAACGATTTTATATGAATTATTAGTATTTCTTGAATTCAATTTTATTTCTTATTGTAAAAACAATATATCAAATATTTTCTTTTTCATAATTATTGAGGGCCCTTTTCGCACATCTCGCCCAGAGCCTATAAAAAATGTCAAGAACTAGCCTGCCTGAATATGAATATGGACCAACTTAGAAACCAAAAAACCAAACATATTTACATTCATATCTCAAATCAGAGATCAACCATTAAATAACATGTACCAGTCCTGTAAACAACAAAAATTGAAACAAAATCTATACAAGACTACTAAAACATGGAACTACCGATATGGTGGTGAATCTTTACAAGAACATGTCGCTCCTATACACAATGTTCACTTGATTCTCTATCACACGTACACACAATCTCCATTCATGTTAAGTACACGTCTTAATCTCCAACAAGTAGAGGCTCCCACAATACTTCACTTCTACCTTAGTGACTCTTGTTGCAAGCAACCATGATATAAGATCTCTTTGTATCAACGTTTACCTTTGCATCTGCATCTCTTCCCTGTAATAGTAGAAAATTATTATAAAAAATCTAAAATGGGGTTTGTTTAAAGAAAAACTATAAGAAACCATTGAATTCAAAGCAGAGTAATGAAGTAAATAGAGCATTATTACTCATTTACTTTAATTCACCTCAAGAAGCTCCGTATATCTTTGTACGAATATTTAATTATAAGTTTTTCTACTTGATCGCTATATATCTAATAACACAACATTAATCTATTACTACTAATTTATTATAACTATCATTACTCATTTACTTGTTCAAAGCGTTGCGCTAATTTATTACTTAAAAAAATGATTCATAAATGAACACATGAAGCAATGTCTATCATGTGTACAGTATGAAAAAAGCACAAGTGTCTTTAGTCATCCCTTGATAGGAGCTCTTGGAGTTGGAGATATAAGACTAGGGTAGTAGAATGAGTGTGTATATATGATGTTTCTTGGTTTTCTATGACTAGAAACTTCACATAAGATTGCAAATGTCAAGCATCACAATTATGATCAACCCCCCCCCCCCCCCCCCCCCCCCGCAAAGGTCGTTCTACTACTTCTTCTTTTTTTGGAAATTGTCCTAGGCTATGCCTAGACTAATCCTTGACAAATTATGACCGTGAGACATCAACCCTGATTAAACCTCAATGGCGATAATTGTTATGTACACCTGGATTCGAACCCTGGGCAGATGGGATATTCCACCACATCCACCCTTGTGGTTAATTCTACTACTTATTTGTTTGTGTGTGTGTATTATATATATTATTGGGGGTTATTAACTTGGATGCTTAAAATCACATGACAAGAAACATAAATATAATATCCAACAAGATATCATCCTCTATATACCTCCCATTTAACTTAAAATCTAAGATTAACTACAAGGAATTATGGCAGACTTTTTCCTCTCTTTTGAACCAACTTCTTTCGGAATATGGCACGGAAAATCTTCTCATGTTCTGATACATCAAACTCTTAAAACATCACTTGTTAACAAATAGCATAAAAGAAATACAAGCATCCGCAAAATGTTTGTATTAATTGTTTATAGAGGCGATATGTGCACAGCCAAACAAATGGTTTTATGCGTAGTACTTATGCGATGTATTCACCAGTTGACTGAAGACTTGATTATTGGTATATCGATCGGTCCAGCACGGATTGAAATAGGAGCCGGTTCGAATCATATAACATAGAATTAATGTTAGTTAGAGAGATGAGAACCAAACTGAAAGAGAAATACCTTGGGGCGCTCCATGCATGTCTTTGAAATTCTTCCCACCCGGAACATCTTTGCTCGTAGCTTTAAGTTAGATCTTCAAGCTGCAGCTTCTATAGGACGCTTCATTCCACATCCAGGTGGCGAGGGGCCAATACCGGTCAACACCCCTGGTACATTTTTATTAAGATAAAATAATATTTACAAGGTGATTCCCATCAACAAGCATGTCCACTCAACCATCAAGACAAGCCCTAGATGGAGTGTACTACTATACAAACCAAAAGTGAACAATCCTTGGTTAGAAGAATACCTTTCCAACAAACATAATGTTGCAATTAATGAATCAACAGTTAATAACTAGACATTTTAGGAAGATATTACTATTAACATTGAATTGACGATGCTTTTGGAACCATTAGCCAATGATATGATGCTTGCATTTGAAACCAACCATGGAGTTGAGCTGTGATGATTTTGCAACTGATGGATGAATATTACACTTTGCATGCTGATTTTGGAACTGATGTATATTAAACTGATGTTGTGATCGTGTAACTCTTGGGTTAGCTGCGACAATGGACGTTACGATAGTTAAATTGTTCACGCAATCACACTCTTCACCTCTACCAGCGAACAACCTTCAACTTCGATCAACCCATTAACAACATCACTGGAATTTGCACAAATGGAGTGAAAATGGATTGAATCAGATCGTAACAAATGGATCTGTGCAAATGAATTGAATCTGATTGCCACAAATGAGATTGTAACATATGAACTTTGGATTGATTAAGATTGTATGAAAGGGAGTGAAATAATGGATCGAGCCAAGATTGTAACAAATGCAGTGAAAATGGATTGCATCAGATTGTAACAAATGAACCTGTGCAAATGGATTGAATGAGATTGTAAGAAATGAAGTGAAAATGGATTACATCATAGTGTAACAACTGCAGTGAAAATGGATTGAATCTGATTGTAACAAATGGACATGTGCAAAAAATTGAATCAAATATTGTAACGAATTGAGAGTGAAAATGGATTGCATCAAATTGCAACAAATGAAGTGAATATGGATTGAATCAGATTGTAACGAATGGGTTGATAAATGGATTGCATCAGATCGTAACATATGGACCTGTGCAAATGGATTGAATCAGATTGTAACATACGAACCGGTGCAAATGGATTGAATAAGATTGTAAGAAATGGAGTGAAAATAATGCATGGAATCGGATTCTAACAAATGAACCTGTGCAAATGGATTGAACGAGTTTAATGTACCAAATGGACGGAAAATGGATCGGAACAAATGGACCTTGTGCAAGATAACACATGGAGGAATTTCACCGACTAATGCATATTGTAGCACACAACCATAGATATGATGCTCGCATGTCTGATCTCTGCGATTGATGTTGTTGTGGAATTCTCGTGTTTAAAGAATGCCTCAAACGAAAAAAGGAAGAAAAACGCATGCAGAGAAGAGCCACACACCCACATGATGGAGGGAGAGTCGGGCAAACCCCGTACCATCTCCCTCCATCAACCAACCAAAAACGATTGTTTTTTATTACGTATTGTTGGTGAATTTAACTGAGTCGGTTATGGCTTCAGCGTGGATCGGGTCCAGCAATTGAGATTGGAGTGTAGTCCAAAGTTACCAAATTTAATTTAAATGTGAGATAATTATCTATTCCTAGATAGAGGGCTTATTTTAGGTAATTATATGGTTTAGATTAAATAGAGTCCTAGTTGTATACTAACTGGTACTGGTAAGTTTAGTATAAATATACCATGTAGGGTAGGGATTTAAAACACAATTGAAGTTTTGAGTTAGTTTCTTCAATAAACAAGTTTGCATGTTCAGGCAAATTAGCTTGCTAATCTGTTTTGTTTGAACTCTGTTTACCTTTAATTGGTATCAGAGCGGTGAAGAAGATCCGGTGATCGACGTTGTACCTGCGATCAACGGGTTCCGCAAAACAAAATCATCTTCGGACTCTAACCTGCGAATGCGAATTCTGGTTGAGTTGTGTGTCTGATCAAATCGATCAATCTGGTCGTAATTCACTTTCGGTTCACATCAGCGAGTTGGAACAGTCCGTGGGGCTGTTGATTGTCTCGCTATTTATTGAACATTAGTAGGTTGGAAACGGGAAACCGTTGATTGGCCTACGCGAGTTCAACACGAATCGAAACCAGAAACCCCAGCCGTGATATAAAGGGCCGGATAAATCACAGTTTCAAACCTATTCACGAGCCAAGCGAAAGTCTCAGATGACAGGAGGTACCATACCGCAACCACCGGTGAAGGAATCAAACCCGTTGACGTTTCAAAGCCCGATATTAACGTCAACCAATTACACCATATGGAGGATGCGAATGGAAGTGCTTCTCGGAATTCACGGAGTCTGGGAAGTAATAGATCCGGGCTCAGACGATGCCAAGAAGAACAATGTTGTGAAGGGTCTCTTATTTCAATCGATACCGGAAGATTTGATTCTTCAGATCGGCAATCTTAAAAGCAGGAAGGAGATGTGGGAAGCGATAAAGATACGCAATTTAGGAGCAGAACGTGTAAAAGAAGCAAGACTTCAAACTTTAACTACTGAGTTCGAAAATTTAAAGATGCAAGACACCGGTACCATAGACGATTATGCTGCAAAATTATCAGGCATTGCCTCCAAATCAGCCACGCTTGGAGAAGTTATGTCAGAACACAAGCTGGTAAAGAAATTTCTCACAAGTCTTCCTAGGCGTTTCGTTCATATCGTGGCGGCACTTGAACAAGTTCTAGATCTGAAGACAATCGGGTTTGAGGATGTGGTTGGAAGATTGAAAGCATATGAAGAAAGGATTAAAGAAGAAGATAAAACAAACGAGGGTCAAGAAAAATTGCTTCTTAATAAAGCTGAATATTCCAACAGGAACAATAACTCAAACAGAGGTAGAGGACGGGGCTCGTACTCTCGAGGTCGAGGTCGTGGACGTGGCCAAGGCAGTGGCCGGGGTAACACACATAACCACGGTCAACGGGACTCCTCGAAAAACCGAGAAGATCAAAAGCAAAAGGGTAAACAACATGAGCAGCGTGACCTCTCAAACATCAAGTGTTACCGTTGCGACAAGTACGGACACTTTGTTTCAAGATGCCCAGATCGACCCCGAGACCATGAGGCAAACCTTAATGAAACGCAAGAGAGAGATGCGAATCATGAGGAAGGAATGTTTTACATGATGAACCTTGTTCAAGAAACGATATTTATGAATGAAGAAAAATACATCCCTCCAAAGAGCGAGTCCAAAACCGAGGAAGACGATGTGTGGTACTTGGACAACGGAGCAAGTAATCATATGACCGGTAACTACTCGTATTTCTCTGAATTAAATGAACATATAACCGGGCGGGTGAGATTCGGAGACGGGTCGTGTGTTGACATAAACGGAAAGGGCTCGATTTTGTTCGAAGGAAGAAACGGAGAACAAAAATTATTGAAAGATATTTATTACATTCCAGCTCTTCGAAGTAATGTAATCAGTCTCGGACAGGCTACAATATCCGGTTGTGATATTCGTATCCGAGGCGATTTCCTAACCATGCGTGATAACGATGGAAGATTGCTTATGAAAGTCCCACGGAGTGCAAATCGTCTTTATAAGACCCGACTAAAAATTGGGAAACCCCACTGTCTGCAGGCTAACATCGATGAAGAGTCATGGTTATGGCACGCTCGACTCGGTCATATCGGCTTTGGTGCGGTGAATTTGATGCACAA
This sequence comes from Arctium lappa, assembly GCA_023525745.1. Taxonomy (NCBI): domain Eukaryota; kingdom Viridiplantae; phylum Streptophyta; class Magnoliopsida; order Asterales; family Asteraceae; genus Arctium; species Arctium lappa. The sequence continues at coordinate 153,697,126 of CM042047.1, read as the reverse complement.
GTTAGCTAAAGGGGTACCAGTAATCAAGCATCAAGATCAAGTTTGCAAGTCTTGCATGGTTGGAAAGCAAACAAAGCGCTCGTTTGTAAAGAAAGCAACATATAGAGCAACATGTATTCTCGAGATGGTACACGGAGACATCTGCGGACCAGTAGACCCCCCCACGCAAGCCGGTAACATTTATATTTTAGCACTTATTGATGATTGCTCCAGATACATGTGGTCTTTTCTCTTAAAGCACAAAAGCGACGCATCCGGAGTTATTAAAAGATTCAAAATGGCGATTGAAAAGCGAACGGGTAAAGAGATCAAAACTTTCCACACGGACAGAGGTGGAGAATTAACGTCACACGAATTGAACCGTTTTTGTGACGAAGAAGGGATTTCACGTATGTTGACGGCCCCTTATGCACCTCAACAAAACGGTATAGTGGAACGAAGAAACCGAACCTTACTCGAGATGACTCGGTGCCTCATGAAAGCAAGAAGTGTACCAAATCACTTTTGGGGTGAAGCGGTTCGACATGCAACTTTCATTATAAACCGAACCCCTACGCGAGCGTTGGTAGGAGTTACGCCATACGAAAAATTCTATGGTAAAAAACCGAACCTTGACGACTTAAAAGTATTTGGTTGCGTTGCCTATGAAAGAATAGTTTCGAAACATTTGAAGAAACTAGATGACAGGTCTAAACCATTGGTGTATCTCGGCAAGGAACCCGGTTCAGGAGGTTTTCGTCTTTTCAATCCGCGCGAAAATAAAATCATCATAAGTGCCCATGTTATTTGTGATGAAAAGAAAGGTTGGAAGTGGAAAAACATGCCCGAAAATTCAAACCTAGATGAAAGGAACCAGGAACTTTCACGCTTATATGGGGCGACACACAAGCAGCTGAAACCAATCAGCCATGCAACGATGAAACAGAAACAGTAGCGGCTACTCAGAATCATCCCGCAAACAGTCCAGATCATGCGACCAGCAGCTCAAATCAGCCCGCAAACAGCCCCGAACAAAATGAAACTGACTCTGACAGCGATGTTACGCCTGTCCCGGTACGTCGCTCAACTCGTACTTCTGTGCTGCCACAAAGATTAAATGATTATGAGTTGAATGTCAATGAACTATTCTTAACCTTTGACGAGGAACCGAGGAACTTTACGAAGCCAAAGTGAAACCGAAATGGCTCAAAGCAATGAAAACCGAGATTGATTCTATCGAGAAGAATGGCACTTGGAAGCTTGTTTCTCCACCTAAAGATGCAAAACCCATCGGGTTAAAATGGTTGTTTAAAATTAAAAGAAATGCAGATGGTTCGATAAATAAATATAAAGCATGCCTAGTTGCTAAAGGCTATGTCCAAAAACCCGGTATTGACTTTGATGAAGTTTTCGCGCCAGTAGCTCGACTCGAGACAATACGCCTCTTGATTGCTCTCGCAGCGGGGAAAGGATGGAAGATTCACCACTTAGATGTTAAAACGGCCTTCTTGCATGGTGAGTTAAAGGAAGAAGTGTTCGTTACTCAACCGGAGGGCTTTGAAAAACCAGGAGAGGAAGAAAAGATTTACAAGCTGGTAAAAGCTTTATATGGCCTAAGACAAGCTCCAAGGGCATGGAACTTAAACTCGACAGTACTTTAAAGAATATGGGTTTTCAACAATGCTTACAAGAAAAGGCGGTTTATAGAAAGACACTCAATGGTGAATTCATCATCATTGCGGTCTATGTGGATGATTTATTCGTGACAGGGACACATCTAGAGCTCATTAATCAATTCAAGAAAAGGATGGCATCTCAGTTCGAAATGTCGGATCTTGGCGAACTAACTTATTATCTGGGTATTGAAGTCTCTCAAGAAAAGAATTGTGTAAAGATCAAACAAGAAAGTTATGCCATGAAGATCCTAAAAGAAGCCGGTATGGAGGACTGCAATGCAACTTTATGTCCAATGCAACTTTATGTCCAATGGAACCGGGACTCAAGTTGTCTAAAGCCGAAAAGGAACCGGAAGTTGAAGCTACTCAATATCGAAAAATAGTGGGTTGCTTACGTTATCTCTTACATACTCGTCCAGATTTGACATACTCGGTTGGGGTAGTAAGTCGATACATGCAAAGCCCTAGAGAATCACATGCTCGTGCTATTAAGCAAATCCTACGCTATATCAAAGGAACAACCTCATTTGGAATAAAATACGAGCGGGGACGTAACATGGAATTGGTGGGATATAGCGATAGCAGTCACAATGTTGACATAGACGATGGACGAAGCACCACGGGTCATGTTTTCTATCTTGGTACATCACCTATCACATGGTGCTCACAAAAGCAAGCTACCGTGGCATTATCTTCGTGTGAAGCTGAATTTATGGCAGCCACTGCAGCTGCATGTCAAACAATTTGGCTAAGGGAGTTATTAGCAGAGTTGACAGGGTTGGAGAAACAGAAGGTGCTTATCCGAGTTGATAATAAATCAGCAATTGCATTATCAAAGAACCCGGTCTTCCATGGCAGGAGCAAACACATCCACACTCGATATCATTTTATCCGAGAGTGTGTTGAAAATGAGCAGGTGGTAGTCGAACACGTATCCGGAGAAAACCAGAGAGCAGATCCGTTAACGAAGGCCTTGGCACGTGTGAGGTTTAAGGACATGAGATCGTTACTTGGAGTGCAGGAGTTACCCTCGACAACTCAGAAATTCAGGGGGTGATTGTTGGTGAATTTAACTGAGTCTCGGTTATGGCTTCGGCGTGGATCGGGTCCAGCAATTGAGATTGGAGTGTAGTCCAAAGTTACCAAATTTAATTTAAATGTGAGATAATTATCTATTCCTAGATAGAGGGCTTATTTTAGGTAATTATATGGTTTAGATTAAATAGAGTCCTAGTTGTATACTAACTGCTAACTTTAGTATAAATATACCATGTAGGGTAGGGATTTAAAACACAATTGAAGTTTTGAGTTAGTTTCTTCAATAAACAAGTTTGCATGTTCAGGCAAATTAGCTTGCTAATCTGTTTTGTTTGAACTCTGTTTACCTTTACGTATGAGTTATGACCTGCCAAATCCCGAATTGGCAGGCCACGATACAAAAGAAATTCAGTACCCGCAGTCTTGCCTGATCATCTATACATGAACACTTATCAATCCATCGCCAATAGAAATCCTAAACATCAATTAATGTTCTATCAAACACCTATTAATTCTTCAATCAATCATTGTAATGCCCAGATCGATGGGTTGATCGAAACACCTGGCATTGAAGATATATGCACACAAAAAAGGATTAAATCAGATTGTAACAATCAACAAGAATTCAAAACTTGCGGTTGATACACAACTAATTGCTCACCTAGCCATATGACTGCGAACAGAAGCGTTCAAGAAGACAACCAAATTGATGGACCGACTGCAAACATAAAAGAACTGAAGTTACTGATTGACGTGGAGTAGAAAACGATTGGTAATAAGATCATGAAGGAGAAATATGATTATTATCTAAACCTTCACAGAAACTTAACTGGTTCAACACAGCCGAATACAAACGGATATCAAGAAGACGTATAATCTTGTCCGTCCATCAAGAAGACTTACCACATCAGAAATTTCTTGTCTATCAAGAAGACGTGTAATCTTGTCTATCTGAGAAGGAATCTTGGCTCTGTGATAACCTCAAAAAAACTGAACTAAACATAATAAACCATTAAGATCGATGTCCACCAAGAAGACGCATAATTAACAAATCGTATACATCTGAGACGACTTACCAGATTCATAATGGAATCCAAGATTTAAGAGCGATTCGTCTGAATCGGTGCCTGGATCATCGAAAAACACATCGAGGTACCATGCAAGGGCATTTCTCGTTCCAATCCTTCCATCTCTTTGTCGGAATGGTAAACCGCAAGACCGTATTCGCCACCGACCCCTAATTGCATCACGCGAAACTGCTCGACCGTCCATTTGAACCATTTCATTATATATAAACACACGCGAAGCTAATCGATCTGTTACAATGAATCGATCTGTTACAATTAATTAGGGCATGCAAGAACAGGATTCGAGACACATGGATATCAAAACTAGAAGAGTGATGGAAACACTATCGTAAACATCAATTCACCTTCAGGAAATCGGTAAAAGAATCTGCCTCTAGTCTCCTTAGGTGATCAAAGAAAAACGAAGCAGGAGAGAGAGAGAGAGATTTATGAGGCGTAAGAACAAAATTATGTGATCAAGTGGGGATGTATTTATACTTGAAAAATACAGCAAACTACAATTTTGGTCCTTGTCGTTTACCGAAGACTGTAAATAAAGTCCCTATAATTTAATAAGTATTATAATAACCCCGTGGTTTTTTTTCTTGGAAAGTGGTCTACAATTATGATTTTGTTTCAACGCATTTTTAATTGACTGATTTTGTTTCGAAGGACTGTTTTGACTGATTTTCGATGAAAACTAAAAAAACAATTTTTAATTATTTGAATATATTTCCCTTAAATGAGAGGTATTTAAATCATTTTACTTGTTTTTTTAAGTAAACTTTAAAAATTTACAAAAAAAAATATTATATACTTTTTATATTAAATTAAAATCTAAAGATAATATATTATATTAAATAAACCCTTCGATTCCCACCCCCTCCCCTTTCTCTTTTTACGTTGCCCCCACTCCCTCTCATTTTCGTTTAGCACACAACCACTATCGGACTCTATGGTTATCACCATCTCAAGCCAACACACCATTATTTCAATATATTTCGACGGATTGTTTTGTTCGATTTTCTATGGAAACTAAAAAAGATAATTTTTAATTATTTGAATATATATTTTGACGGAATATCGACCGAAAAATAAGAAAAATCTCTTATAAAACTAAAGATAAAACTCTAAAAATAATTTTATTGATCAATAACAAACTTCTAAACTTATTTCCTAATGAAAACAATCAATCCTATTAATAGTCTAAACTAAAATTAAGATATACTACTAGAAAAATGGGCATCAGCGACGGAAATTAGCGAGAGAAAAAATCCCTCGCTAATTAGTGAGGGATTAGCGAGGGATTGACCACGAAACCCATCCCTTACTAATCCATCGCTAAATTAGCGACGGATTAGTAAGGGATGGGTTTCGTGGTCAATCCCTCGCTAATCCCTCACTAATTTGCGACGGATTAGCGAGAGATTTACCACAAACCCAATCCGTCACTAATCCCTCGCTAATTAGTGAGGGATTAGCGAGAGATTGTGTTTGTGGTCAATCCCTCGCTAATCCCTCACTATTTAGCGAGGAATTTGTGAGGAATTGACTACAAACTCATTCCGTCGCTAATCCCTCACTAATTAACGAGGGATTATTGACAGATTGACCACAAACCAAATCCGTTGCCAATCCCTTACTAATTAGCGAGGGACACCTAGCATCCGTCACTAATCCGTCGCTAATTAGTGAAGGATTAGCGACAAAATTTTTTATTTTTCTTATTTTCTCATATTTATGTGTTATATGTATGCATGTGTATGTGTATATGTTATATATCTGTGGGTCTGTGTTATATGTGTGTATATATATATATATATATATATATATATATATATATATTTACATGTGTTGTTTGTTAAACCGCGATGGATCTTAAACCGTCATAAAGTGCTTTATTGGACTATAATGGATCTTAATGGGTTTTATCGGCCTTTAATGGGTTATATTGTGTTTTAAATGGTGTCATTAGGCCTTAATGGATATATCTGACTTTAAAGGGTTATATTGGGTTTTAAAGGGTTTCATTGTTCCGTAATGAACCTATCGAGCTTTATGGAGTTCTACTAGCTTTAAAGGGTTTCATTGGACCTTAATGGATCTATCGGGGTTTAAAAGGTTCTATTGGGCTTTAAAAGGTTTCATTGGGCCTTAATGGATCTATCGGGATTTAAGGGGTTCTATTGGTCTTTAAAGGGTTTCATTGGGCTTTAATGAATCTATCGGGCTTTAAGGGGTTCGATTGGGCTTTAAAGGGTTCATTGGGCCTTAATGAATCTATCGAGCTTGAAGGGGTTCTACTGATATTTAAAGAGTTTCATTGGGCCTTAATGGATCTATTGGGATTTAAAGGGTTCTATTGGGCTTTAAAAGGTTTCATTGGGCCTTAATGGATCTATCGGGTTTTAAGGGGTTCTATCGGGCTTTAAAGGGTTTCATTAGGCCTTAATGTATCTATTTGGCTTTAATTAATTTTACTAGACTTTAATCGATTCTATTGGGCTTTACAGGGTTCTATTGGGATTTAGTTAATTCTACTGGACTTTAATCGATTCTAGTGGGCTTTAAATGGTTCTATTGGGCTTTAAAGGGTTTCATTGGGCCTTAATGAATCTATCGGGCTTTAAAGGGTTCTATTGGGCTTTAAAGGGTTTGATGGGCCTATCGGGCTTTAAAGGGTTATGCTGGGCTTTAAGGGTTTCATTTGGCCTTAATTGATCTATTGGGCTTTAAAGGGTTTCATTGGGCCTTAATTTATCTATTTGGATTTAATTAATTCTACTAGACTTTAATCGATTTTATTGGGCTTTAAAGGGTTCTATTGGGATTTAATTAATTTGACCTTAATGAATCTATTGGGTTTTAAGGGATTCTATCGGGCTTTAAAGGGTTCTATTGGACTTTAAAAGGTTTCATTGGGTCATAATGGATCTATAAGGGTTTAAGGGGTTCTAATAGGCTTTAAAAGGTTTCATTTGGGCTTTAATGGATCCAGTCGGGTTTTAATGGAACCAACTGGACCTTAATTGAACCAACTGGACTTTAATAGATCGATTGAGTTTTAATGGATCCACTTAGACTTTGATGGTTTGATTGGGCTTTAATGGATTCATTTGGACTTTAATAGATTCACATGGATCGGTTGGGTTTTAAGGGACCCAAAATTTTGATTTAGAAATATTTTTTATATATACATAAAATTTTGATTTTCCGCCAAAATTTCTCCCTTATTATTTTACTTTAAGGAATCTCAGATAAAGCCTTAAATTTACTAAAAAAAATGAAATTTAAAATTTTAACTAGTTTAATATTTGGTCAATATATATATACATACCTTAAAATAAAATTTTAATAAAATAATTTATTAAAATCTTAAAATTTATTATCTATACTATATTTTAAAAAAGACATAAAAAAACTCTTAATTACAACATTTTAAGCACAAAATACAACTAATTAAAACCAATTACTTAATTTACAATTTCATAATGCTTTGGTACAACTTATAAAATCTCAATGTTTGAATTCGTGTAACTAATTGCAGATAAGCACTTATTTTTATTTTCTAAAATATCTAAATTTTTTAACTATTAATATAACTAACCGATAAATATAAATGTTATTATATTTAAAATTATTGATAATATATTTTAATAAAAAATAAAACAGGTAGTTTATCTCATAGTGTTTATCCTATATTTAATATGTTTATTTGCAGTTAGTTATACAAAAAAAAACATGGGACTTTAATAAGTTATAATTATGTTTCATTAACTTGTAATTTTGAATTTAAACTAATATTTTTATTCTATATTATAAAGCATTTAAGGTAAACTCTTAAAAACTAATTTTTATGCATTAGGTACCACTTATTAATGCATATTACTTAAAATCCAAAAGTACAAATTGATTAAACATAAGTACAACATATAAAAGTTCAATGTTTGAATTTATGTAACTAACTGCAGATAAACACTTATTTTTATTTTCTAAAATATCTAAAATTTTAACTATTGATATAACTAACCGATAAATATAAGAAAATTTGAGATAAAACACCTTATTTTTATTTTTTTTATTGAAATATGTTATCTTTTTAATTTTAAATATAAAATATGTTAAATATAGTTATCATTTAAATTAAACAATTTTTGACCCGTAACAAAATACTTTATTATTATTTTTTATAAAAAAACATAATTAAACTAAACTAAAATATATTTTTGTTTTAAATCTAGGTTACTCAAAATCGTAAAATAAAATCAAAAAAGACTAACAAAAAGTATGAATAATGATCGAGGGTTCGAGTTCTAGATTTCAGAAACCCGCTGCATTGCGAGGGTACATTTCTAGTTTAAAATAATATATCTATTATATAAAAAGTATGTTATTTTAAATTAAATTCTACATGTATTTTAAATTTTAATTCCCTCTGCCCCTACCGTACTCCAGCTTGGTAGTATCCACCGCCTGTCCAAAGATTCAAATTCAAGAAAAAAAAGGGTCGAATTGGATCCGGCTTTCGCCAATTGTCCAAGATTCCCCACTGCTGCCCCCCGCACTTAACTAATGGCCAGATTTCCCTCTCCTCATTAAAAACTACTTCTATCGATTCCCATGCACTAGAAACAGAGAAGGCATCCATCAGGATGAAGTAGCCAGGAAGGAGACTCGACCTTAGGGAGAGAAAATCCCTTTTTCTCAATCTCTTGATTTTCTGACCTTCGTCCTCCCTGCGGCTGTTGCCGTTGACTTCTAATAGACTGCTGGTCTTCCAGGTCACCACCGGCAAGCATGAAGGTCGGTGCCAGTTCCGAAGTTGGTTTTGTTTAAACCATGGTCGAACAGACCCCACACCATTTGGGGTTTTGTTGAGTGGTTGCACCACTCGGTGCTATTGTTCTTGACCACAATTGGGTTTTGGCTCGACCGTGGTGTTGTTGATGTTATGTCCACTGTTTGTTGCCCTTGTCGGCCATCGGGTGGTCCTCCCTCAACCACTTCTTACAAATTTAGAATCATGTAAATACTATCGTTTGTTTTTCCTTCATCGGCGTCAACCACCGTGATGGTGGTTCGGGTGTTGGGCACCTAAGCGGTTGAGTCAGAAGTCGGGCCTAAGATCTTAATCTATTGTTTTATTTTGGGAGTTAGGCCAGAGCTAGTAGGCCCAAGTATTATTTTGGGATATTTCCTAAACAGTCTGTCTTTGGGTTGTTACCTTAGCTTTTCGTTTTAGGCTAAAGTCCCAAAAGGTTCCGGGTCATGATTTGTTAACCTATAATTAAATTAGATTAATAATTATAATTTTGCCATATGAATGTTTGTTCCATCAATCGGCCTTTTCATTATGTTAGTTATTTCGGTCGAATGTTTTATTTTATGTTTAAAATAATAATTGTGTAATATATGGTTTGCCCCGAAGACCCGTGGTTGTGATTGATTTATTTTTATTTTGGAAAATTTAAATGTATCATTTTTCTTCTTATTTTGATTTATTTTTAAAAATAAAACAATAATTACTAACCCTTTTATCTTCTTGCATTTATAATTTCATTTTAGTTTTCTTATAAATGGTTCAATTAGAAGTTTTCATACATATTTATCTTTTTTCTTCTTATTTTTATTTATTTCTTTCTTAAATCAACTAAACCTATTATTTTATTATATTTTCAATTTCACTTTATTTTTCTTATAAATGAATTTAGAATTCACAAATATAAAAAACTATACATATTTTCAACTTATATGATAAAACACATTTTGAATTATTTTGGTCATTATTGTTTAATCTATAAAACATTTATATTTTTTATAAACACTTTAATTATTTGTGATGTTATAATGAATATAATTCAATCGGTAGATGTACCGTCATCTTTTAATTTCAAAAAGAAAAAAAAAACTTCATGTAATGTTCGTTTTAGATCATTTCTACTAATAAGATTCTAATGATTTTTTTACAAATAATTTGTATATAGTTTGTTGATTATCATATTTAACAATTAATATGTATTATATGGACAATCTACATATTACTACCAGAGTTACTCATACTACCGTGCAACGCACGGTTTAGACACTAGTTATACGTAATAGGATTTACATGATAGTGATTACACATATTATTATTATTTACATAACACCACTATTGCATATTATTTATAAAAAAAACGTTAATAGTAAATAGTTAAAATTCTTAAAGGAAAAAACTTATTATAATCTATCAATATATAGATGAAATACTTATTACAATTGAATTAAATAACAATTATGATTTACTATCAATTTATTATTTATTTACCTTATAAATGTATTACGATTTTTCACTATATAAAGATTGTAGAAAATTAACATTATATGTGACTTACTTTATGTTTCGCCACATTATATGGAATCGGGTCTCACTCGTCGCCGCAAGGTGTTCTTTTGGGTATTGAGTTTTAGTATCCATGTATTCGGTGACGTTTTATATGTAAGGATTTTTATCCATGATTTATGGGTTGAGTATTATGCCCCACCCGTGTCCTGGCTGTTTCGGGATATAAAGTTTTATCTGGGTTTTCATAAATTGGGAGCTCGATTTCTATTTACGTTTTGAGTAAGCTTTTGGATTGCATCATTTCACGAAAGAAAGTTTTGTATGGAGCGTTTATCTTTAAAAATGCGTATTATTGTTTGAGTCTGTGATCGTTACCAGATAATGAAACAACAAACATAAACGATAAACCAACCTGTTTAGATTACAAACGCGGATTAAAGGGTTGATGTTTACACTTTGAAGCTCACTTTCTCTCTGTGTGTTCTTGGATCGATGTGTTGTTGATCTGAGATATGAAAAGTTATAAGATAATAAATATCTCAAAACCTTTTATATATCTCAAACATAATATCTAGATATTAAATAAACTAATATAATATCAAAAACTTAATATCTAATAACAAGATATTAAAAACATAACTTTGACTATTATTACAAATTGACCCTTAGACAATTGTTGAGAGTGACTTGTTAGCTTTAACTTCAGATTGCGATCTTCGTATTGGATGATCTTGAATCCAATGAGACTGTGTCCTAACAATCTCCCCCTTTGGATCAAGATCATTACGAAAATGATTTAGCAATACGATCTTCTCTTTCAGCACAGAAGATGCAATCTCTCTTTTAGTCTTCAAGATATAGTAAACTCCCCAAAAGATGTAGTTTTTCTTTCTTTCAGTTCATGGGAAGAAATTATCTCTAATTTCAGCTCGAAATTCTTCAGTAAAGTATTTTCAAAGAAAATTTCTCTCGAATCATCATATCTTCAGAGTACTTGCTCTTTGAAGAATTCAATCTTGGACGTGATTCTTGAAACATGTGAACAAAGCCATTGGAACAAAGTCTTCCCCGAATTTAGATCTAGAACAAAGCCATTGGAACGAACAAAGTTAGATGTTTTTAACAATAAGACTACTCTTCAACCCTTTCTTTGAGTGCAACAGGGAGTCGCGATTTCTCCAGATCACCCAAACGTACACCATAACCATTACCTCCCGCACCTTCGCCTTTAGTTTGTTCACAATTCGCGAGCCAAACTCGACCAACAACTCCTCAATCGTGCTAATATCGAAAGGCAGATCCCTACACCAGTTGACTAATAGGGCACGAACCTCCTTGCTCGTCAAGCAATTCAGGAACATATGTTGTTCGGTTTCGACAGCAGAGTTACACACATGGCACAAGTCTGAACTAAACCTAACTCCTCTCCAAATAAGATTATAGACGTGGGAAACGGTTCAACCTATATATATAACCTTGTTTTTCAAACATTATTGATTATTTATTACCTAATATTGAGTGCATTAATCTTAATTACTCTCATATCTCTAAAACAATAATAAAATCTTAAGCTATAACCAACATGGGTTTTGACTATAAGATTGATGATTCCGAAAAAGTTTGTTTCAACCCTAAAATTTTAAAACGGTGATGAAAAAAATCAACCTAAGATTAGATGAAACCCCAACTGACTTATTGATTTACATAGAGTGTTACTTCGAATAGTTACCATTTTAACCCAAAATTATGTCATTTTACATATTAAATGTACATCATAAGAATATTTTTGACGGTGGAACAGATTAACGATACAATGTAAAATTGATATGACAGATAATATTGATTTAGCGATAATTATTGATTGATTTTACGTCTAAGAATACTTGGAAAAACGATTTTTTATGAATTATTAGTATTTCTTGAATTCAATTTTATTTCTTATTGTAAAAACAATATATCAAAGATTTTCTTTTTCATAATTATTGAGGGCCATTTTCGCACATCTCGCCCAGAGCCTATAAAAAATGAATATGAATATGGACCAACTTAGAAACCGAAAAACCAAACATATTTACATTCATATCTCAAATCAGAGATCAACCATTAAATAACATGTACCAGTCCTGTAAACAACAAAAATTGAAACAAAATCTATACAAGACTACTAAAACATAGAACTACCGATATGGTGGTGAATCTTTACAAGAACATGTCGCTCCTATACACAATGTTCACTTGATTCTCTATCACACGTACACACAATCTCCATTCATGTTAAGTACACGTCTTAATCTCCAACAAGTAGAGGCTCCCACAATACTTCAACAAGTGGAGGCTCCCACAATACTTCACTTCTACCTTAGAGACTCTTGTTGCAAGCAACCATGATATAAGATCTCTTTGTATCAACGTTTACCTTTGCATCTGCATATCTTCCCTGTAATAGTAGAAAATTATTATAAAAAATCTAAAATGGGGTTTGTTTAAAGAAAAACTATAAGAAACCATTGAATTCAAAGCAGAGTAATTATATAATGAAGTAAATAGAGCAATATTACTCATTTACTTGAATTCACCTCAAGAAGCTCCGTATATCTTTGTACGAATATTTAATTATAAGTTTTTCTACTTGATCGTTATATATCTAATAACACAACATTAATCTATTACTACTAATTTATTATAACTATTATTACTCATTTACTTGTTCAAACACTACAAGAGAAATGACCTTCAGGGAAGGTTTTGTTTTGTATTTAAAGGTCTTAAAAGCTTCTCTAAAGCTTTTAGAGAAGCTTTTCAATTCCGTCAAGAAGCTTCCCTATATAAGGGTAGGTAAAGGTTTTAGGGAGGGTTTTGGAAGGGTCTTTTTTTTGTTAGCTTTTAGAGAAGCTTTTTTGAGGCTTTAGATACTCTTTGAAAGCGTCTCTAAAGGTCAGTAACTTATTTCAAAAAGCTTCTCAAAAAGTGTTTATTAGTGACGTTTTTCTAGTATTTGCGACGGTTTATAAACGTCTCTAAAAGTACCTTTCAGAGAAGGTTTACAAAAAAGCTTCTCTAAAGGTAATACTTTTAGTTACATTTACCTAAACCTTCTCTAAATATGTCTTTTAGTTACACTTTACAAACCTTCTCTCTAAAGGTTATCTTTAAAGACAAATAATCAAAACCTTCTCTAAAGATTATCTTTAGATACACTTTTAAAATATCAATTCCTTCTCTAAAAAAACATATTATTATTATTTTTTCATCCAAATTCCAGCTCCATATTTATATATGATTGTATATTATAAATAATATTATTAATCAACAAAAACAACAAAATATCTTAAAGCAATTAATTGTCATACATTTATCATATGAAAGACAATTTTGCAAAACATATACTAACCTTAAATCAATCCATACATCCATTTTCTAACATTCTTCCTGAATTTTTCACAAAACTTGATACTCAACCTATCACTTCCAATCTATTTCTAACCTTTTTACATTGTCTCCTCGAGTAGAACCACGTTTGTTGCAAAGGTGATACGTTGAGTATCAATAATTTCATGGGAGGCGCTAACGGTACCATATTTCCCTCTTTATCTGCAAAAAGCCAATAAGCCATCAAAACATTTCACTAGAAAACAGAATGTTTAAAAAAATTATGTCCAACAAATTCACCTTAAATTTTCCCATCTATCCACAAAGATCAAGATGCACCTCTCCCAAACTGAGGTGATAATGATTTTTCTAAAACTATAACCTTAGTCCAAGATTCCAATATTTGGGCCAAGGTCGTTATGCTTTTCCATGTTGAGCTTTAGATGTTCTTCTTGCTTTTCAGATAATGAAAATTACATGTTACTAGCATCAAGGGTCTGTTTTTTTATTTATTTAAATGTGTTATATATACTTTTTTCACTCCTGGATTGTTGTCGTGTACAATAGACTGTACCAACTCATTTCCCACATAAGTTTTCTAGTTTTCCTTTTTTTTGCTAGGTAATTGCATTGCTAAATCTCTGCATAAATGAACTCTCAAGTTCGATAGTGGTCTGTCTTAACTTGAAAACTCATGTTGACAAAGATTAGTGTGATTTATTATGGTATAATTGAGACTCAACACAAAGTGAGTCATGAAATCAGAAAAAGTATACTAGAACAAGTTTAGCGCATGATTTGTCTCAATTGGCATCCTAAAACAGTTTCCACATCAGGCTTATCGCCAATTTTATGGTATTTTGCAACTTGGTTGTCCATAATTTGCATGGATTAGTAGTAAGTGAACAAGAAGATTGTATCACAAATACTTGACAGATGCATATGCATTTAAGAAATTTTCAATTTCGTCTATACCATTAAATCAACAAAATGAAATGATTAGATAGCAGCAACTTGCATACCTTAATGTCATTCTTTTGTTTTGTTACCATGAAAATTATTGAATCATTCTTCCCTGCCATCACCTAAATGAAAAAGAAATTTGAGTATCAAGATATCAATCATCCACACACAACAAGCAGAAACTAGCTAACATTAAGTAATATGAAAAGGGAAAAGAAATACTAATATTTATATATTTAAAAAAAAACAAGAGTTAGGGTTTATAAGACTATATGTTTATGTTAAATTTTGCAGGGGAAGAAGATTTCTTGAAGCCACATGGGATTGAACTCTTGAAATCAGTTGAAGATCCTGTAATCATTCATCATCCTAAAGAAACCTACACAAACACAAAATCATCCATCAGAAACCCACATTTTTTCTTCAGTAACTCTGAAGTGGCAGATTGGCCACTGGTGTCAATTGAGAAGAATGTAGCAGCAGTCCCAAAACAGAGCAATTTGGCCACTGGCCAATGAAAAAAAAAAGGCATTGAGAAGGGAACAGTGGCCATCAAAAGGAAAACAAACCATGTCCAACAAACATTCTGAAGCCAAACAAGAACCAAATTCACTTATTCTAAAATGGATTATGTTGTTGTTGATCCAGATCAATAAGCTTATGGACATTAGAAGAGACCCACAGCCATTGCAGGCTTCTCATCCTTGTGCCCCTTGTTGTTTCTATATATGGCGTACAAAATCAGCTACAATGCACCCAATCCGCTTCCGAACCCATTACATACCTGCAAATTCGATTTGAACCAATGTATAAATCTGAAATGAAGATGATGAAGTAATGAAAGGACTTACGTATACAAAAGGGATTTTTTCTACTTTTTTCCAATTATGTTCCTTATATTTTTCTAATTTATTTTTCAATGTATGTCTTTTTACATCATTTTACATTCAAGTAATGAAAGGACGTTGTTTAACATGTGCTTGATTTTAAATTTCAAACGAATTATGTGACATCTTTCAAAAGGTTGCACTCTCGGATATTTTAGCAATCAAATTTTATGAACCTGAAAGCCAATTTTAAAAAAGATTATTAAATCGTCCTTTCAGTATGAAGTGATTCTCATACAATTCATTAGAAAGCCACTAAAAAAGAATTGCCAGCAATACATGAATGCGAACATAGTCCCACAACAACAAAAAAATCCAGCTGATCATAAAGCCAATATCATCCCTAATATTACACCTATCTAATAGGTAACATAGCATACCGAAATGAATATTGAATCGGAACAAATCATTGCACTACACTGAACGATAGACCAAAATGAAAAAAAAATAGCTTGCAATAAATTTATCTATGAACGGCCTTCACTCAAAAAATAATACAGATAATCAAGGAGCTTACGGGAGTTGGCCATGGAAATCTCATTGCCTTCATTGGGATCGAGCCAAACCTTGCCTCTACCGCACTTGAGGACGCTGGCGGCGAGCCTCTTCTGTAACTTGAGGGACACCATTTCGTTTTCACGGCTGCGAAATGAAGATGATGATTTCAAGTGGGGTGTGATCTTTACATATTAATACTTAAAAACCTACTGGACAGCGATCATGAAAATATATAGTACTAATTAGAAATTACAACTCTTGGTTGCAAATTCACCCTAATAACCAGCGGTTCACTAAAGTTTGTTGAAGGTGAAATGAAAGGGGATGCTACTCACTTTGATAGCTTGCTACATGAAGAGCATTGCAATTAGAAGACCAAACAATTCACCGGTCACTCGTGTGAATCTATTGATGATTGAGCAGGTACCCAGAATGGATAGCAAGACCAGCAAAAGGGTCGTCCACACGCAAACCCTGTTCTCAGTGAGATTACAGAACTTATTTAAGACTTTAAAGTGCTAAACTTTACAGGGTAGCTAGTTTAAACCACATGAATAGCCAGAAAGTACCATCCGGACCACGCTAGGAAAAGGGGTGGCCCTAAATCCTTTTGATCTTTTGCAAACTTGAACATAAATGTGTACATTAACACTGTTGGCTCAGCCACACCTAGTATAAGTAGAGGTTGTCCTCCAACTATAGCGTGGATGATGCCACATAGTGTCGTTGATGCTAGTGTTTGAGCTGCAGTTAGACTCCCCTCTGCAGCAAAATAAACATCACAAAGATTCGTATTAGCAAATACCCAATACAAAAAACAATAAAATCAACATTCTAACACTTGAAAACCGTCCAACCTGTGTCTCGTTCTAGTTGTTCCCCAAAAGATATAACCGGGATTGCTGACAACTATAAAAACAATAAAAGTGCTCCTCAGGCGCACTTTTAACAACTATGGTTATATGTACATCCAATCATCATCAACATTACCAGCCACTAGCCAACTAGCCAAGCATATCTTAAGTACATTCAGAAAACAAAAACATAGCCAATTATATTTAATCCTGCTCTCAATTAGAGTCAACTAATGACCAAAAATATAGTTTAAATTTTTACCACTCACAATCAAATGTACCCTAGGGGTTTTTACTGGAACAGAGTAAAAGCCTTCCTGGTGCACGTGTTATCCACAAGGGAAGTTTTGTATGTTGTCTTCCTATTGTATTCTTGTGAACAAGAAGTTCAACAGTTGATCTGAATAAAATTATCTTTCTCTTTTCAGTTTATAAGCACATGATGCTTTTGAATAATATGTAAAGTTGTTGAATCCACAAGAAAATTAATCAATTATACATACAGGCATGAATCCCTAATTTTTTCTAATTTCACATCTAAAAACAATCAGAAGCCCTCACTTTGTTCTTCGATATTCACAATATAACCAATCGCAAAACTTCAATCAGACGAATATCATAAATTCACAATCGTATAGAATAAACTAACAAATCGAAACAAACAACGAAACCAAATTTACAAGGAATAGTTGCGTTAAACAAAAATTACATTGGAGGACGATTTAAAACCTTTTAATGTTTTCATCCAATCCTGTAACCAAAACAAACATAATTTTACATTATAAACAGGACAAAGCTGAACATATACACACTAGCAAGTAGTAGAAATGAAAATGAAGATATGAAGACAAACTCCTCAAGCCCTAAATCGATGAAGTCGCCTACAGTAACTTTGAATCTCTCACGCCCTAAATTGATCGAAGAGATGAGACAACTTGAACTCGGACTCGATTGGAAAACGAAATCAAAGATTAAAATCATAGAGAAATCGAAGATCGAAATCAAAGAGATACATGAAAGAGGAATCGTAGAACTTCGACTCTGGACTCTCAGTCGTATAAACGCTCCCTCTCCTTTCTAATTAAATTTTCATTATATAAAAAATTTGATTTTATTGAAAATAAGATACCTTTAGATACGCTTTGAAAATAATAAAAATGTAACTAAAACTCTTTGTTTAATTTAAAAATAAAAATAAAAACATTTTATTCTTTAGAGACGATTTGAAAAGCGTATCTAAAACTTTTGGTCGGTTTTTAGAAACGATTTATGTAGGAAGCGTCTCTAAAAGCTTTAAGGATAATTTTCATGGTGTATTATTTGATTCGAAATCCTTCTCTGAAAGTCACCTTATCTTCTGTTACACATTTTACTTTTGTCATACAATTCCTTCCCTAAAAGTCACCTTTAGATACACTTTCAAATCTTTCTCTGAAACTTCCTTCTCTAAAACCTCTTTCCCTTGTAGTGAAAGCGTTGCGCTAATTTATTACTTAAAAAATGATTCATAAATGAACACATGAAGCAATGTCTATCATGTGTACAGTATGAAAAAAGCACACGTGTCTTTAGTCATCCCTTGATAGGAGCTCTTGGAGTTGGAGATATAAGACTAGGGTAGTAGAATGAGTGTGTATATATATATATATATGATGTTTCTTGGTTTTCTAAGACTAGAAACTTCACATAAGATTGCAAATGTCAAGCATCACAATTATGATCAACCAACTTCTTTCGGAATATGGTACGGAAAAGCTTCTGGATGTTCTGATACATCAAACTCTTAAAACATCACTTGTTAACAAATAGCATAAATGAAATACAAGCATCCGCAAAATGTTTGTATTAATTGTTTATAGAGGCGATGTGTGCACAGCCAAACAAATGGTTTTATGCATAGTACTTATGTGATGTATTCCACCAGTTGACTGCAGACTTTATTATTGCAGACTTATCGATCGGTCCAGCACGGATTGAAATAGGAGTCGGTTCGAATCATATAACATAGAATTAATGTTAGTTAAGATGAGAACCAAACTGAAAGAGAAATACCTTGGGGCTCTCCATGTCTTTGAAATTCCTCCCACCCGGAACATCTTTGCTCGTAGCTTTAAGTTAGATCTTCGAGCTGCAACTTCTATAGTACGCTTCATTCCACATCAAGATTTACAACCTAAGTTGGGACTCCCATCAACAAGCATGTCCACTCAACCATCAAGACAGGCCCTAGATGGAGTGTACTACTATACAAACCAAAAGTGAACAATCATAATATTGCAATTAATGCATCAACAATTAATAACAAGACATTTTACGAAGATATTACTATTAACATTGAATTGACGATGCTTTTGGAACCATTAGCCAATGATATGATGCTTGCATTTGAAACCAACCATGGAGTTGAGCTGTGATGATTTTGCAACTGATGGATGAATATTACACTTTGCATGCTGATTTTGGAACTGATGTATATGAAACTGATGTTGTGATCGTGTAACTCTTGGGTTAGCTGCGACAATGGACGTTACGATAGTTAAATTGTTCACACAATCACACTCTTCACCTCTACCAGCGAATTGAACAACCTTCAACTTCGATCAACCCATTAACAACATCACTGGAATTTGCACAAATGGAGTGAAAATGGATTGAATCAGATCGTAACAAATGGATCTGTGCAAATGGATTGAATCTGATTGCCACAAATGAGATTGTAAGATATGAACTTTGGATTGATTAAGATTGTATGAAAGGGAGTGAAATAATGGATCGAGCCAAGATTGTAACAAATGTAGTGAAAATGGATTGCTTCAGATTGTAACAAATGAACCTGTGCAAATGGATTGAATGAGATTGTAAAAAATGAAGTGAAAATGGATTACATCATAGTGTAACAACTGCAGTGAAAATGGATCGAATCTGATTGTAACAAATGGACCATCTCCCTCCATCAACCAACCAAAAACGATTGTTTTTTATTACGTATGAGTTATGACCTGCCAAATCCCGAATTGTAACATAGGAGCCGGTGCAAACGGATTGAATAAGATTGTAAGAAATGGAGTGAAAATAATGGATTGAATCGGATTCTAACAAATGAACCTGTGCAAATGGATTGAACGAGATTAATGTACCAAATGGACGGAAAATGGATCGGAACAAATGGACCTTGTGCAAGATAACACATGGAGGAATTTCACCGACTAATGCATATTGTAGCACACAACCATAGATATGATGCTTGCATGTCTGATCTCTGCGATTGATGTTGTGGAATTCTCGTGTTTAAAGAATGCCTCAAACGAAAAAAGGAAGAAAAACGCATGCAGAGAAGAGCCACACACCCACATGATGGAGGGAGAGTCGGGCAAACCCCGTACCATCTCCCTCCATCAACCAACCAAAAACGATTGTTTTTTATTACGTATGAGTTATGACCTGCCAAATCCCGAATTGGCAGGCCACGATACAAAAG
This sequence comes from Arctium lappa, assembly GCA_023525745.1. Lineage (NCBI taxonomy): Eukaryota > Viridiplantae > Streptophyta > Magnoliopsida > Asterales > Asteraceae > Arctium > Arctium lappa. The sequence goes on along the minus strand of CM042047.1, from coordinate 153,676,992 downwards.
AAATTCAATACCCGCAGTCTCGCCTGATCATCTATACATGAACACTTATCAATCCATCGCCAATAGAAATCCTAAACATCAATTAATGTTCTATCAAACACCTATTAATTCTTCAATCAATCATTGTAATGCCCAGATCGATGGGTTGACCGAAACACCTGGCATTGAAGATATATGCACAAAGAAAAGGATTAAATCAGATTGTAACAATCAACAAGAATTCAAAACTTGCGGTTGATACACAACTAATTGCTCACCAAGCCATATGACTGCGAACAGAATCGTTCAAGAAGACAACCAAATTGATGGACCGACTGCAAACATAAAAGAACTTAAGTAACTGATTGACGTGGAGTAGAAAACGATTGGTAATAAGATCATGAAGGAGACATGATTATTATCTAAACCTTCACAGAAACTTAACTGGTTCAACACAGTCGAATACAAACGGATATCAAGAAGACGTATAATCTTGTCCGTCCATCAAGAAGACTTACCACATCAGAAATTTCTTGTCTATCAAGAAGACGTGTAATCTTGTCTATCTGAGAAGGAATCTTGGCTCTGTGATAACCTCAAAAAAACTGAACTAAACATAATAAACCAATAAGATCGATGTCCACCAAGAAGACGCATAATTAACAAATCGTATACATCTCAGACGACTTACCAGATTCATAACGGAATCCAAGAGTTAAGAGCGATTCGTCTGAATCGGTGCCTAGATCATCGAAAAACACATCGAGGTACCATGCAAGGGCATTTCTCGTTCCAATCCTTCCATCTCTTTGTCAGAATGTTAAACCGCAAGACTGTATTCGCCACCGACCCCTAATTGCATCACGCGAAACTGCTCGACCGTCCATTTGAACCATTTCATTATATATAAACACACGCGAAGCTAATCGATCTGTTACAATGAATCGATCTGTTACAATCAATTAGGGCATGCAAGAATAGGATTCGAGACACATGGATATCAAAACTAGAAGAGTGATGGAAACACTATCGTAGACATCGATTCACCTTCAGGAAATCGGTAAAAGAAAAAAGCAGGAGGGAGGGAGGGAGAGAGAGAGACAGAGAGAGAGATTTATGAGGCGTATGAACAAAATTATGTGAGCAAGTGGGGCTGTATTTATACTTGAAAATACAGCAAACTACAATTTTGGTCCTTGTCGTTTACCCAAGACTGTAAATAAAGTCCCTATAATTTAATAAGTATCATAATTATTCCCGTGGTTTTTTTGCTTGAAAAGTGGTCTACAATTATGATTTTGTTTCAACGCATTTTTAATCGATTGATTTTAGTTATTTGAATGTATTTCTACGGATAATCGAAGGACTGTTTTGACTGATTTTCGATGAAAACTAAAAAAAACAATTTTTAATTGTTTGAATATATTTCCCGAGGAATTTTAATCCTTTTACTTGTTTTTTAAGTACACTTTAAAATTTTACAAAAAAAATATTATATATTTTTTTATATTAAATTAAAATTTAAAAATAATATATTATATTAAATAAACCCTTCTATTCTCACCCCCTTCCCTTTCTCTTTTTAGGATGCCCCCACCTCCTCTAATTTTCGTTTAGCACACAACCACTAACGGACTCTGGTTATCACCATCTCAAGCCAACACACCATTATTTCAATATATTTCGACGGATTGTTTTGATCGATTTTCGACGGAAACTGAAAAAGATAATTTTTAATTATTTGAATATATATTTTGACAGAATATCGACGGAAAAATAAGAAAAATCTTTTATAAAACTAAAGATAAAACTCTAAAAATAATGTTACTGATCAATAACAAACTTCTAAACTTATTTCCTAAAGAAAACAATCAATCCTATTAATTGTCTAAACTAAAATTAAGAGATAATTGTGGAAATTGGTCTATCCTAATTATAAACGAACTAAAAAAACAAATAAAATATTAACTAAGGATAAATCTTAAAACTAAAAAGAAACTAAATACTAATCCTAATCTAATTATAATGCAAATAAATAATAATTAAAACTAACAATATTTTTCCTAAGTTAAGTGGGAAACAAAATAATTAAATAAACAGACAAAAGCAATCTGTGATGGAATCAGGAGACATGTGCGACTTTGCACGTGCGGGATAAGTCGTGTAAATGACTCATGGTGTGGCTTTTTATCCGAGTATTTGGCTTTCTTTCGAACTCATTTTCTTCTTTTTCAAATATCAACGGAAAACTTATTAACTCCTTAATTCTCCCGCATCACAAAAGGAGCTGAAAGATTCTCTGTTGGGTCTAAAATGTGCCAAGGATGGATAATACTGCTAGACTTAAAGAGTACTACTGTTAGTAAAATTAATACTGTTATTAGAAGATTACTACTGCTAGTAGAATTACTACTACTTGAAAAGTTAGTACTGCTAGAGTAATAGTTAGTGCTGCTTGGAGAATTAATACTGCTAGTAGTTAGTACTGCTGAAGAATTACTATTACAAGCATGGTTAGTACTGCTGAGTTAGTTAATACTGCTTGAAGATTAATGTTGCTGGATGATTAAGCTGAATGATTAATACTGCTTATGAGGATTATGAAGATAAAGATGGATTGATATGAAAGACTAGGAGTTGAAGATAATTATGAAGATAATTATGAACTGGATGCTAAAGATCAATATTTCTTTTGTAATTATCTTGTAATCAGTTCTGTATATATAGTTTGATAGTTTTTGATAGTCTGCAATACACAGAATACGTTTTGAGAGAATTAACCTCAAGGTTCTTTGTAGTCCTTTCAATAGAGAAGTATTGAACGGCTGTTGAGCTTGTTCAATAGATTGAGGTTTTGTTTGTAATCATTAAGTTAAACCAATATAACTTGTGATTTGAGTTCATACACTGTTTGATTGATTTACTGTTAAAGTGTTTTTCCGCGACTTCTTTAACATAGTTTCTGAGTGTTTATTAAATTCTTGTTTCGAATTTCGATCCTGACAAGTGGTATCAGAGCATAAGGAACTTAGAAATCAACAATCATCACAAACAGAATCCAGAATCAATCATAGATGGCTGAGGTTTCAGAATCTTCAAACACTGCAATTCCCACTGAGGTAAAATCTAACCTTTGCTCTAAAGCATGTCTTGAAACTGTTAAAAAATACAGGGATCACAATCAGAGCATGTGTGATGACCTTAAAAGGTTAGAGAAAGATATAAGAGAGTATGTTGTGATCGTTGAGAAGTTTCAAGAACAAATAAAGGCATATCAAGCCAATGAACTTCAACATTCATATGATCTCAACTATTGGAAGTGGGAGAAGAATCAGTTAGAGATTAAGCTAGAAAAGTCTAGAGAGGAGTGTGAAAAAGTTAAGAGTGAATTTGAGAAGGCCAAACTAGACATTGAGAAATATTCCAATGCTTCTAAAGCAATGGACTCTTTACTCAAATCTCAAATACATGACAAACTAAAGAGAGGTATAGGCAACAACAACATCCCTCCACCTTACAATAATAACTATATTCCTCCCACCTCAGACCTCTTAGAAAGACAGGATAAGAATGACTTACCTGCAGGAGCCACAGAAGTAGATCCATTAAACAAAGTAGTGGTTGAGGCAGATTCTGAAGAAGAGAATTCTGAGGGTAAGAATAAGGAAGACCATAAAGATATTACCTTAGAAAACCATATTCTTACGAATGAGAGAGGGGGTAAACCATTTATTAAGAGTGATAAAGTGGAGATGTCCAAGACAGAGAAAGAGAATGGTAAGAGTGAGAAAGCTGAAACCTCTAGGAAAGGGAAGGAAAAGGTACAGGGAACTCATTATATGCAAACTACTGTTGTAAATCCCTGTACTTGTCAACAGAACAAGCCCCATAAAAACATGATAAAATAAGGGGAAATCAGAGAAACAGAAATAACCAGTGAGCTCAAAAACAGGGAATTGATCTAAGCAAAATCAATAGACCAAAGCCTTGTTTTATTTGTGGCAAATTGAATCATTTAGCAAACATTGTTATTTCAATCCTATTAACCAAAGATTTACTTTTCAAAGACAAACACAAAATTCTTTTGGTTATAGGAAGAAATCATCAAGAAATCACATGGCTGCCAATATGAGAACAGTACCAATGAAAATTGGGACTTCAAAATCTCATATACAGAATAAGTTTGTTAAAGCAAAAGAAAATACTCCAAGCAAATCAAGGAGTAACAAAAAGAAAGCAAACAAATGTGTCTTAATTTGGGTCCCAAAAGAAACTAAACCTGTTAGTACTGCTACCTCAAATAGTACTGCTAACAGAAATAGTGCTGCTGATAGCAATACTACTGCTAACCAAGTTAGTAATGTTAATAAAGTTAATACTACTACCAGAGTTAGTACTGCTGACTAAATTAGTACTGCTAATGAGGTTAGTACTGCTAACAAAGTTAGTGCTGCTAACAAGGATAGTACTGCTACCAGTGTTAATACTTCCAAGCCTATAATTAAGATAAAGTATTCCAGCCATGAGATTCCTAAATCTGATCATCTCATCCAGACTAAGATTACTGATTATAAATATGTTGATGAGAAAGGACAACCCAATACCACTTTGGCTTGGGTTCCCCCCAAAAACTAACTGATTTATCTAGTGTGCCGGGCAACCAATAGCTCAAGGGGAAGAGCATTTGGCATGAAGACAGTGGTTGCTCTAGGCACATGACAGGTAACATGGACTGCCTTCAAAACTTCAAAAGATTTGATGGAGGACTTGTTGCCTTTGGTAATAATCCAAACCACTAACGGACTCTATGGTTATCACCATCTCAAGCCATCACACCATTATTTCAATATATTTCGACGGATTGTTTTGATCGATTTTCGACGGAACTAAAAAATATAATTTTTAATTATTTGAATATATATATATTTTGACAGAATATCGACGGAAAAATAAGAAAAATCTCTTATAAAACTAAAGATAAAACCCTAAAAATAATTTTATTGATCAATAACAAACTTCTAAACTTATTTCCTAATTAAATCAATCAATCCTATTAATAGTACGCTAAACTAAAATTAAGAGATAATTGTGGAAATAGGTTTATCCTAATTCTAAACCAACTAGAAAAACAAATAAAATATTAACTAAGGATAAATCCTAAAACTAAAAAGAAACTAAATAGTAATCCTAATCTAATTATAATGCAAATAAATAATAATTAAAACTAACAATATTTATCCTAAGTTAATTGGGAAACAAAATAATTAAATAAACAGACAAAAGCAATATGTGTAGGAATCAGGAGACATGTGCGACTTTGCACGTCGCGGGGTAAGTCGCGTAAATGACTGTGGTGTGGCTTTTGATCCGAGTATTTGGCTTTCTTTCGAACTCGTTTTCTTCTTTTTAAAATATCAACGGAAAACCTTATTAACTCTTTTATTCTCCCACATCACAAAAGGAGCTGAAAGATTCTCTCTTTGACACGCTTACTCATTTTCACCCACTCATCTTTTGATTAGCCATCGTCAAACAAGAAAACTCATTGTTCAAGTGTATGTTACAAGTGTATGTCTTATGCGTGCACATACAAGTTTCGTGTGTGTGTTATAGGCTTATGTGTTTACATATGAGTTATGTGTGTTTATTGGTGTATCTTTGTGCATGTTTTATGTGTTTAAAGGTGTTTGTTTGTGTGTGTGCAAGTATATGTACAACATCTAGGTTTTGTGTGATATAGGTGTATGCTTATGTGTGTAAAAGAAGTGGTTGTGATAGGGATTGTGAGACAAAGGGTGTCACAAAGAGAGAGAGAGAGAGAGAGAGAGAGAGAAACAAAGAAGGGGTGGTGTCACGAAGAGAAAGTCGATGACAATGGAAATTGGTGTTTCTTTTTTGCCTTTTTAGTGTGTTTATATATATATATATATATATATAGAGAGAGAGAGAGAGAGAGAGAGACGAGTTCATTCGAAAACAACATCTATTTAAGAAAAACATGAGAACAACCGAGTACATACAAAATCATATATGATTCATGTACAAAATGATTCTCGCGACTTTGCGTGCGACCTTAGGTCGCCACCGACATCTCTTGCGTTTGATTTTTCAGGTTAATGTAAAATCATATATGATTTTGTACATGATCTACAAAATAGTTAGCGTTCTCGTTTGAACCTTCCTTGATATATATATATATATATATATATATAGAGAGAGAGAGAGAGAGAGGGGGGGGGGAGGGGGAGGATCATGCGAGAAGTTAAACATTTTGCGAGAAGGTGAGAAGTATTTAATCATATATGATTACACGACTTCTAGGTGTGTTTAATCATGTATGATTAAACGTCTATGTATTGTCAATATAACATGTGTTTAATCATATATGATTAAGGTTGTGTATCATATATGATTAAACACTTCTCGCTTTCTCGCAAAATGTTTAGCTTCTCGTTTGAACCTACCCCTATATATATGTATATATATATATATATTCAGGTTCATACGAGAACAATAACAAAATAAAAAAACAGTCAGATCACATGTGATGTAGCGACCTGAGGTCGCAGACCACGTCGCTCGCACACCCTTGCGTTGACCTTTAGTGTAAAATCATATGTGATTTTATACGTAATTTTTCCGTTTTCTTATTATCTTATTTGTTATTGTTCTCGTTCGAACCTACCCCCTCTCTATCTATATATAAAGAGAGGGGACTAACCAAATGCAAACAATGGAAATGTTACAAACAATAAAAACGAATCAATTAAGATATTTATGGAAATGATGAAGATTCATTTATTATGATTTAAATATTTGTGGATGATGATTAGAATTCATCAATTATGATCAATGTTTTATATTAAGAAACAAATGATGTATTTATGAAAGCAGATATTTGTTAGAGTAAATGGACGATGGAGATTGGTTAGTAGGGTTTGTAAAATTTCCATTGTTTGTATTTGATTGGACCCTCTCTCTCTCTCTCTCTCTCTCTCTCTCTCTCTATCTATCTATCTATCTATCTATCTATCTATCTATCTATATATAGATGAAAGTTAAAATGAAAACTCAATTTTCATTGTGCACGTGAGGACAAATCTCAGTCACTCCATCTGTATTGATTCAACAACTCATATTAAATAAAGTTTTTAATTTTAAGATAACTAGGGGTAAAAATGGAAGATAATTTAAACTCACGCCTACCATATTTGACTTTTTATTTTCTTTTTGGATTAAAAACTTTTACCCACTTAAAGTTTAAAATAATATATCTTAAAAATTATTAATATTTTAATCAAACAAATTAATCAAAAAAAGGAGAATTTTGTGTTGTTCGATATGACATCCATTTGGATATTGTTTTTTTCTTTTTGTTTTAACCGTTTTTTACGTGAAATGCTATATATGTGTTATATTAATTATGAATATTTATGTACGTTCAAGTTTATACAATACCTCGACACCGTAAGTATGTAACTCGACAATACCTTCTTCAACACGTTCTTCAACGTTGTAAGGCATTGCGTTCTTCAGCACCGTAACCCAACACCCATCAAGACGAATCGAGAACCTATCGAGTAATTCGGTTATGAACCGGGGAAAAAAAGAGTGTGTCACGTCTCCACACCTTCACGGGCCATTCATGTATTATTTATCATGATTAATGTATCATCCATGATGAATAATACAACATTGAGGGTGAATAATACACGATTCATGAATTTGTGTATTATTCATCCTGAATGTTGTGTAATTCATCATGAATATTGTATTATTCATCATTAATAATGAATGAATGATCACATTTGTTATTCATACTGAATGTGGGACATCCGGGGATGCGCATATATATATTCATAATGAATTAAACCATATTCTGTTTGTGAATTGAGAAACAAAAGAGAGTGTGCCACGTGTCTACACCTTCACGGGTCCTTCATATATTATTCATCATGAATAATTTATCATTCAGGATGAATAATACAACATTCAGGGTGAATAATACACGATTCATGATGAATAATACATGAATTATGAATTCGTGTATTATTCATCCTGAATGTTGTATTATTATCACGAATGTATTATTTATCATGAATAGTGAATGAACGTTCATCTTTGTTATTCATACTGAATGTGGATACCCGGGGATGTGTATACATATTCGTAATGAATATAACACATATGTAAGTTATTATATGCCCACGACACGTGTCACACAGAGATACTGCTTAGGAGTATGCAAACCTATAGGGTCGCACAAAAAGAATGCGTTTGTTTCCATCTTTAGAAACCCGGATTAAATCAAGTTGAATAAGAAAATAATTATTCTTGAACAATAATTAATAAAATATGTGTTAAATTATGATAATTACATGGTGAAAACGTAATTATGTTAATTACATGGTGTTATCTGTAAATATATATATATATATATATATATATATATATATATATATAATTATATTTAAAGTTTTAAAAGATAATTATATATATATTTGAATTTGAATTTGAATATTAATATTACAGATAAATATTAAACCTTATTTAAACCTTATTTGAATTATAGTCTACTATAATTCTTCTGGTATAAATAGGGCGTTGAGCTAAACAATTTTCTTAACGATTAGAAATTAAAATTAGCCTTTCAGTTAAATACAGAAAAGAAACATTTTCTTTTCTGTAAAACACATATAGATCTAGGGTTCTTGGGCTAGCACCTGGTGGAGACGGGAAACGTGTTCGTGTGTGGATTACCGATAGAGGAAACCTGCTTTGGTTTCTTGGTGCTCCGTTTCAATCATGACTGATCTATTATAAGGTACATATTCTAAACACCCTTTGGTTTAGTTTATTTTAATTAAAAGCATCATTGAATCCGATTGGGTTTTTTGTTTATTCAGAAAAGTTTTCTGTAATAATTATTGTAACCAAAATTATTAATTTTTCTGCTACGTTTAATTCTTACAAATTGAATTAAAACCCAACAGTGGTATCAGAGCCACTTTGAGCATTTAATTAATATGGGAACAAATTTTATGTGGCAATTATAATTAAAAAAAAATGACCCTAAAATCTATTTTGACCTAAATTCTAAGTTGGACTAAGAAATTCAATTGGGTTGTTCCTCCTAAAAGTTTTTTTTTTATTTGTCGGCTGGTTTAAAAGGGTTTTAAAACCCTTTTAAGTCACCTTCTCAAACAATTTAATCGGTCCATAAAAGTTTCATTAAACCAAGTTGGATTTGGACTTTTGTTATGGACCTTCACTAGAAGCCCAGTCACATGGTGATCAAAAGGGTTTCTATACCCTAAATCTTTTTCTCTCTAAAATCCCAATCGTAAGAGGCTTTATGGCCACTGGCCATCGTCGGCTGCTGCTGTTGCTGATTCTCGTCTTCGGTCATCGCTGGCTACTGCCTTGTTTAGTCATTACCGCTGGTCACTAGACCAAGCGGCTGTTTTTAGGGATGATCTCAAATCTGGACAACCACCATAAGCCACGACTCCTTGTGGTTCGATCGTTCCTTTGCTACCATTTTGTTCGCCGGATTTTCTGAACTTCGTCCTCCCTGCGGCTGTTGTCGTTGACTTCTAATAGACTGTTGGACTTCCAGGTCACCACTGGCAGGCATGAAGGCCGATGTCGGTGCCGAAGTTGGTGTTGTTTAAACCATGGTCGAACAGACCCCACACCATGGTTTAGGGTTTTGTTGAGTGGTTGCATCACTCGGTGCTATTATTCTTAACCATGATTGGGTTTTGGCCCGAACCGTGGTGTTGTTGATGTTATGTCCACTGTTTGTTGCCCTTGTCGTCCATCGGGTGGTCGTCCCTCAACCACTTCTTACAAATCTAGAATCATGTAAATACTATCGTTTGTTTTTCCTTCACCGGTGTCAACCACCGTGTAACACCCGGTATTTTCGCAATTAAAGAATCCGTCCTTCGTTGGTCTTTTATCTATCTTCCATGTATCTTTTTGGGCGAAATGTGACGTACTTTCGAACCTTAAATCGTCCCATGCGGAATTCTGGAGTTTCTGTGATTTTTGGGCTTCGATACATGTGGCGTGAGAGTGACTCGCGATAGTGACATGTGTCACTATCGCAGGGCACAATCGCCGGAGAGATACCGAACTCTAGGACAAACCGCGCGAGAGTGACTCGCGATAGTGACAACGTCATATCGCGTGGCAAGGTCGCGAGCGGGGTGCAGGGGAATTAAATGACCTCTTTTCTAATTTATTTTTCATAACCATCTTCACCAACCTCAAACTCTCTCTCATTTTGGCGATTTTTAAGGCATTTATTGTTCTTCAAGAATCCTTCAAGTAAATCCATCTTAGTTCCAAGTGTCTTATCATTGTGCTTCCAAGGGTGCAAGTAGGAAGCTTTATATCATCTCCTCCATTGTCATCTTCTTCAAAGGGGCAAAAGTTAGGGTTTTGGGGTTTCTTCTAAAACCCACTTGGTGAGTTCCTACTATCTTTTCTAAACTTTATACATGTCAAAACTCATATTTTTAACTCCTATACATCTCTGTGGTTTTGGATTTATGATTATCACATTTGACCTAACTTGAGTTTTTGGGAGATTTTAGGGTTCTTGCTATGTTTTGTTAAAATGAAAGGTTCCATTTGATATGTGTTAAAATAAAGTAATTCTTGTACATTTATGGTGAAGTACTTGAAAGAATATGTATAATCCCATTTTATGAATTTTATTCTTATCAGCAGTTAAATTTGGAAAATGCATTTTGGGAAGTAAATATTGTTGGAAGCTACATGTTTAGCTTTGGTTAGTCACAAATGTAATTGTGACAAGTCTAGACTATTACTAGTGGATCCCTAGATATTGAGTCGACTTATATATATTTTTGGGATGTTTTTCCCCATTGTAGCTATGGATGCATTTGACTCTCGGAGGCCTTTGGTACGGTTATGTGGGACCGGTTACTAGCCATTGATCATAATGTAATCCTAGTGAACGAGTATGACTTGGTTTCCTCGAGTTCCCTCCCCTACATCTTAGTACGGACCGACGTTGTTCGTGGCTATAGATTCCAAGTATTTAGCTCATATCTCGGTATTGTAGCCTACTCGGTGTTCCGCTACACTCCATGGTAAATAGGGTATCCCCCGTCATCGCAAGATGAATTTTGGACTGAACAGTCCTTGTATGGCAAAGATTTAATTTTATAAACTCAATTCTCTTGCAATGGTTTCCTTTTATTACAAATGTTTATATTTCTTTAATTTACAAACTTTATGTTCTCACTAGGCTTTAAGCCTAACACTTTTTCTCAAATGATATGTATAACAGGTCCCTTTAGCGGCGGGTTGCCAAGGGTTTGAGTGACGAGCATAGCTTTGAAGCATTTTTGTATTGGCTAGTATTTGGAGGTTGAGGCATTTGAGTTAGTTCCATCTTTTGGTGATATTTGGGTTGACAACCGATGTAATCTAGATAGTTTATGTTTAGATTAGTTTGTTGTTAATTTTAATTTCGTTCACAGGTTTTTGTAAATGCCATTTACATTTACCCTTTTTGTGTGGTTTATTTCAAGTACAAACGTTATATTGCCAAAATTTTAAATTTCTCTAATTTTTAGGGTGTCACACACCGTGGTGGTGGTTCGGGTGTTGGGCATGTGCCCTAAGTGGTTGAGTCAGAAGTCGGGCCTGAGATCTTAATCTATTGTTCTATTTTGGGAGTTGGGCCTGGGCTAGTAGGCCCAAGTATTATTTTGGGATGTTTCCTAAATAGTCTGTCTTTGGGTTGTTACCCTAGCTTTTCGTTTTAGGCTTAAGTCCTAAAATGTTCGGGTCATGGTTTGTTAACCTATAATTAAATTAGGTCAATAATTTTTATTTTGACATATGAATATTTTTTCCATCAATCGGCCTTTTAATTATGTTAGTTATTTCGGCCGAATGTTTTATTTTATGTTTAAAATAATAATTGTGTAATATATGGTTTGTCCCAAAGACCCGTGGTTGTGATTGATTTATTTTTATTTTGGAAAATTAAAATGTATCTTTTTTCTTCTTATTTTGATTTTTTTTAAAACAACACAATAATTACTAACCCTTTTATTTTCTTGCATTTATAATTTCATTTTAGTTTACTTATAAATGGTCCAATGAGAAGTTTTAAGACACATTTATCTTTTTTCTTCTTCTTATTTTTATTTATTTCTTTCTTAAATCAACTAAACCTATTATTTTATTATATTTTCAATTTCACTTTAGTTTTCTTATAAATGAATTTAGAATTCACAAATATAAAAAAAAACTATACATATTTTAAACTTATATGATAAAACACATTCTGAATTATTTTGGTCATTAATTGGAAACCTATTGTTTAATCTATAAAACATTAATATTTTTTATAAACACTTTAATTATTTGTGATGTTATAACGAATATAATTAAATCGGTAGATGTAACGTCATCTTTTAATTTCAAAAAGAAAAAAAAAAACTTCATGTAATGTTGCATATTATTTATAAAAAAAGCGTTAATAGTAAATAGTTAAAATTCTTAATGGAAAAAACTTATTATAATCTATCAATATATAGATGAAATACTTATTACAATTGAATACAATTAAATAACAATTATGATTTACTATCAATTTATTATTTATTTACCTTATAACTGTATTACGATTTTTCTCTATATAAAAATTGTAGAAAATTAACTGTTTCTGCTTGAACTATTACTTTGTTATTTTATTTTAACGTCGTGGAGTATTCTTTGTTAAAAGACTTGAAAATTGATCACGATAACTGTAATACCCGTAATTTTCGGTAAATAAAAGTCACCCGGACATTTTTGTAACTTGTAAATGGTGGAATTTATATTGGGAAAACATTAGTTTAAGTCCCTAAGAGTTTCAGGAGTGTTGACATAGAAAAAGTCGAGTTTCAGGGCTTGGTACGAGTCCGACTATAATGCACTGTCATAGTCGCACTTGCAAAGTCGCATGCAAGTTTTAGCCCATGGTACACTTAGAGCGACTATGCTATGCGACAATGCCATGGCAAAGTCGCATGGCATAGTAGCACAGTTGTACCAGACTTGTTAGAAGTCAGATTTTCAGCCTCATTCTTCATTTACTCATAACTCCCTCATTTCAACTCCGTTTTTGGCGATTCAAGTTGCTATGGGTTCGTTTTTTAGAGATTTTCAATGGTATATTGTTATTTTTGGGTATATATAAGAGTATTTGGTGGTGTATTAGAAGCAAAGATCAAGAGCTCATCATCATCACCTCCATCTTCATGAATTTTGGGGTTTTCTAGGTTTTCACCAAAACCTAAGTGGTAAGTTCATCCTTTACACTTCCAAACTTATTTATGAGTTATAAATGCTCTATTGATGACAACCTAGTATTTTATTTCTCCAATTTCGGTTTGGAAGATTTTGAGAAAAGTTAGGTCAAATTAGGGGTTTTGGCCAAAATGGAGATTTTGATATAAGATGTTTGGGGAATGATTATAAACACTTGGATATGTGTATTTATGATTGAAAACATGTGGATCAAGGTTTTTGGAAGATTTGACTTGAGGATCCAAATTTCTTCAAAGGAGCTCAAGTTGGGAATAATTTACATTTAGCCTAAATCTAGCAAGGTGAGTTCAAGTTGATTTGTGAAAACGTTGTACATACCAAAAATGTCCGTTTTGAAGTATACAAATGTTTTAATTGGGTGTTATGAAATATGTTGTTTATTTGATGAAATTTACATCTTTGGATACATCTGATTTTATAAATATTGTAAAAGGGCATATTTGGGTTTTTGAGACATTTTGATAAGGAAATCATATTTATATGTCCGTTTGATGATTTATTATATAAATGTAGGTGATTTGATGAAAATGTATTTTTTGTGTATTTGGTTTTGTAAATCGTGTGGAAAATGTATATTATTGAGTTATAAAAACATTTTGGAATTTTAATGGTATAGATTCATTTGGAAAACGATTCATCCCAACGCATGATGTTTTGTTTGAGTTATCCATGTCTGTGGAGCATGTTTTTGCATAAACGTGGGTCATTTACGTTTTATTGTACTTTATGACTTTTACAAATGGTCAATTGATTGGTTGAGTTTATGGCTCGGTTTTTGACTCTATTGGGTCTTGGGGACATTTGTCCGATTTTGATAAGCTCGATGTGGAACCTTGGGTTATGAATTGCATTTATTGCATCTTATTTTAGATTTTCATGTTTTGAGTGCGTTAGTCAATCATTCGGAGTCATGTAATATTTTAGACTGTAATGCATTGGATCTATAGGCATAAGAGTCAGTCAGTTGATTTAATTGAGAAATTTATCCCTATGGTTAACTGGTAGTCGGGGTATAGATTGTGGGTGGTTGAACTAGGTGTCCGTTCATTGTGGCTAGACATGGGGCCTTAATTATTGGAACCTGTGCTATAGACCGTGGGTGGTTGAGTGCAATAACGTTGTGCCCCATGACATTTAAACTCTAGCAGGTGAATTCTTCTTAGACCATTGGGAGCTCGATATATAGATCGTGGGTGGTTGAACTCGATAACCTTGGTGTTGTGATAGAAGCAGTGAATTCTTCTTAGACCATTGGGAGCTCGAGGTATACATCGTGGGTGGTTGAACTCTATAACCTTGGTGCTGTAATAGAAGAGTGAGTCCTTCTTATACCAATGTAAGCTCGATGTATAAATCGTGGGTGGTTAAACTCGATAACCTTTGTACTGTGATATAAGTTCCATAACATTATATGTGACTTACTTTATGTTTCGCCACATTATATGGAATCGGGTCTCACTCGTCACCGAAAGGTGTTTCATAAACATATTGTAATATCGTGTTTCATAAACATAACAACTTGTAATGTATTGTAGTACCGTGTGCAAAATTATTTTAAAACCTAGTGTTGTTTAATTGGTGAAACAACATTGACTTATAATGATCTTAAAACCTATCATATTTTTGTCTTCTTGATTTCATGGAGACACATATTTATCTGAAAATAAAATTCAATGAACAAAACTAATCACATCCAACAACTAATAGTTTGTATGCTCTTTGTATTACAAAAGATTGTGATAATACTTGAAAACTTGTTATTTTGTACATCATCATTTGAATCAAGTTTACGGTAAAAATTATATTTGATTATCATAAGAAACATAAATCTCTGTTTATTTTTGTATCGAATTGTCAACGATTTCAATCAAATAACTTAAATATATCGAACAAAAATTTTCAATATCATAGTTAAATATTTAAATCTTATTATTCTGGGGATCCAAATTATTTTTGAATGTGACATGAATTTATTATGAAATGTCTCTTTTAAACGTTGTTTGAGAATTGCTTCAAAGAACAACTACTTGAACATACCAACCTACTTTACAAGTAATCAATATCGATTGTTGTTGTTTTAGCATGTGTTAGGTTCTACTATGTGCTAGATGTATTTTATTTTTGATTTATTTTAAACGTTATGTTAACAATATGGATGCTACTTTTTGCATTTATTTATAGTTTTAAGAATTAGAAACCACTAAGGTTGTTATATATTATTCCAAGTACACATTGGGTGCGGATTTGTTGGTTGGTAACATCAAAATAATTTACTTTTTGTTAAATTGGGGTATTTTTGAACGTTTTCATTCAGGACACCAAAACCTTAGGACCAGTCTTATGTTCCACCTGTAAAACAACACTTCATTTGAACATCGTAGTAATGACCGGATGAGTGACCTTTTATGCATACAAATTGAAATGAACTTTTTTTTTTCCGAGGTTGACTCCATATGAACCAAACTTTCTTTACCCTTACATGAATGATCTTTCAAATTCTATGTTTTTGTGGCTCAAGAAGACAAGTTTTTACATCCACTCTTCGAGCTTCGTAACATGTTCCTAGAATCAGGGTCGTGCCTGGGGGAGGGCGGGCCGGGTGAACTCCTAGGGCCCACAAGAAATAGGGGCCCAATTTTTTTAGTATATAATAGTAGTAAAAGAAATAGTAAATAAAATAGACATTCTTTTAGTATCTAATAGGACTCAAAGAATTTCGTATTATATTAGGTCTCAAACATGTATTAATTAATTATATTTGAAAAGAAAACATGTTAAAAGTTAATTGGTCGTACAATTTATAGTATTGGTTATTGTTTCTCTTATTCTTTTATCTAGTACCAACGTCTGAAACTACTGGCCTAAAAAACTTTGATATATTCTCCATCTTTCATCTCCCACTTGTCCTATTAGAAATCCAAAGTCTAATGGGAACCAAAGAATTATGTATTATTTTAAGGGGCCCAAACATATATCAACTAATTACATTGAAAAAAATATGTAAAAAGTTAATTGGTCGTTCATTTTATAGTATTGCCTACAATCAAATAAGATAACTACCTATAATACAAGATAATCATGCCTAACTATTAGGAAGAGATTTCCCTTGATTTCCTTCTATCCAATGCATGTGCATGATTATAGGTATGTGATTGAGTTTTCGATAATACTCCCCCGCACAAGAAATGGGGGTTTTAGCAACGACTTTTGTCGTCGCTAAAAGTTAATTTATCGTCAAAAACAGTTTATAGAGACGACATGTCGTCGCAATAACATCTTGCTGAAACATCTTGTTGCTAAAGGCCCGTCGCTGAAACTCAGTTTTCTTGTAACTTGGTGGGCTGTGAACATTGAGACTGGACCGAAACTCTTCAAAAAGAACCCGACGGAGTCCTTTAGTAAAAATATCCGCATACGGAAAACGTGAAGGGACATGATGGATGCCAGCTTTTCACACACAAAGTGAATGTCTATCTCAATATGTTTCGTTCGTTGATGTTGAACCAGGTTTCCGGGTAAATAGACGGCGCTGACATTGTCACAATAAACCATTGTAGCTGTATTTAAGGGGAATCTTAGTTCCAACAGGAGATTGCGTATCCGACACGTTTCCGAAACGATATATTCAACAACTCGATACTCAACCTCGGCACTCGACCAGGATACGATAGGTTGGCGTTTAGAAGACTACGAGAGCAAGTTATCTCCTAAGAAAAGGAAATAGCCTGATGTGGAGTGATAGGTATCTGGACACCCGCCTCAGTCCGCGTCTGTGTAAGCAGCAAGGCTCTTCGTGTCGAATTTACGAAGATGAAGACCAAGGTGTGAGCCACAGATGTACCAATGAATGCAGCGTAGAGCATTCATATGCGGATCTCGGGGATCATGCATGAACAAACAAATTTGTTGGACCGCTTATGAAATGTCTGGTCGGGTGAAGGTAAGATATTTCAATGCTCCACTTAAACTTAGATATAACGTTGCGTCTTTGACGAGGGGACCGGATGAGGCAATGAGTTTGCAACCGGTATCCAATGGGGTGGAGGAATAGTTGCAAGAGGAAATGTGTGCCCCTTCTAGAATTTCCGACGCATACTTTTGTTGGGACAAAAAGAGGCCGGAAGCATGTTGCTGAACCAAAATCCCCAAGAAATAACCGAGGGGGCCAAGGTCTTTCATGGAAAAATCCTTGCTTAGTTTGGATATAATGGACTGTCGAAAAGACTCGGACGATGTCGTAAGCACGATATCATCCACGTATAATAATAAGTTTGCAATATCATGACCATTATTATAAATAAACAAGGAATTATCGCAACGACTATGAAAAAATCCCAATGTAGAGATAAATCGGGCAAATCGATGATACCATGCCCTTGGGGCTTGCTTTTGGCTGTATAGTGCTTTCTTGAGGCGACAAACATGATTCGAAAATCGGGCATCTTGAAAGCCGAGAGGTTGATGCATAAATACGGTCTCATTGAGCGTCCCATGAAGGAACGCGTTCTTGACATCCAATTGGTGTATAGACCATTGCCTAGATAATGCAAGAGAAAGCACGGTCCGTATCATTGCCGGTTTGACCAACGGGATAAATGTCTCTCCACAGTCCAAGCCCACTTGTTGAGACCTGCCATTAACAGCCAAACGGACCTTATGGCGCTCGATAGTTCCATTCGACCGAAACTTATGAGTAAAAATCCACATACATCTAATAATGTTGTCATTCGATGGCCGAGGAACAAGCTCCCAAGTCGTATTTCTAATAATTGCATCATATTCATCAAGCATGGTCGTTTTCTAGTGAGGATCATTAAGGGCCGACACATGAGAGGTAGGAATGGGAGAGACATGAGAGGTAGATGTGTGAAGAGCATAACGGGGGTTCGGTTTGGTGACACCGATTTTGCTACGGGTGACCATAGGATGAGGGACGTGGGATTGTAACGAACTAGGTTGTGGAACCGTAGGTAAAGGGGAGGTGGTAGGCCGAATGGGGGAGGCGGTGGTAGGCTGAATGAGGGAGAGGGTGTTGTAGGAGAGGGTGAGACAGACTAGGGGTGTTCGCGGTCTGATTTAGGCGGTTTAACTCCCCAAACCACAAACCAAACCATAATGGGCGGTTTAGAAAATTTTCAAACCGAGTGCTTGGTAGCAAGTGACCACACCGGGCAAACCGAACCACAAAAAGGCGGTCTGGTCTGATAGGTTTAGGCGGTTTAGGTCTCTTATGAGCATTAAACTAAAAAACTATAAAATCTATTTCCAAAATAAAAATTGTAACAATATAACATTATTAAGTAGTATAGCTAATTTTAAAAGAAACGCTCATATATAAAAATAAAGAGTAAATTACAAATTTCGTCCCTATGGTTTGATGAAATTTTGGATTGGGTCCCTTAAGAGAAATAATTACAAGAATGGTCATCGTGGTTTCATTTTTGTTATGGATCAGGTTCCTCATATTAAAAACAGTTTAAAATATCTGTTAACTTAAAAGTTTTTCATGTGTTTCGTTGTATTATGGAAGTTGTAATTATTTTAAGGGCCTGTTTTGCCAATTTATGAAACTGAAAAATCAAACCCAGATTCCCCAACCTCTATCTTCTAAATCCACACCTCTTTCTCCCAAATTTCTAAACCTTTACATGTTGCTAATTTCTCTCCCAACAAAAAATAAACCCAAAAATTATACCTAAAATAAAAGAAAACCAAAGATTCAAGAACACAACTCATATTTAATAATAAAATCAACAAAAAAATCCATTTCTGAAAAATAAAATCAAGAACACAATTCATATTTTAATAATAAAATCAAAAGCAAGCCCCATTTTCTAAAACAAATAAACAACAAAACCTATTTTAAAATCGTTTGTGCAGATCTGGATTTTACATCACTGGTTTCCATCTTCTTCACTCGAAAGAAAAAAATCTTAATTAAATGAAAAACGCAAAAAATATAAAATTCATCAACATTAAATTTCTTAAGAACTCATCAAGAACACAACATCAAGAATCCTAAATCTAAATCAAAAACCCTAAAATCCTTACCATATCAAAAAACCATTGGCAAAACCATAAAATCCAAAACCCTAATCAAAACTCAAAAATCGCAGAGAAGAAGATGACACATATGCAAAACCTCTATTTTTTGTGGATTTCAAAATGGTTATTCGATGTATTCAACCCAAGGATTTACTTAGAAGAGACTAGGGGTGTACAAGAAATCCTCAATCCGTGAAACCCGCCCAACCCAACCCGCTAACAACCCAATTAAACCCAACCCGCCAAACCGCCAAACCGCTATTTAGGAGGGTTGAAATTGGGTTAGCATAACTCAACCCAACCCAACCCGCCAACCCGCCGCTAATATATATTATTTCGATAAATTTATATATATATATATTATATATATATATATATAATATTTACAACCATTTTAATTCACAACCCAAAAAATATATACATATATTAGTCAAATTAAAAACCCAAAATATATATAAAAATATTAGTCCAATTTACAGCCCAAAGCCCAAAATTAATCCAACTACGTCAAGGCCCGAATTAATTCAACAAGGTCGATCGATATGTCTCAATAAGCACAAATGCACGAGTACACTGAAACAACTAGACCGACGTTTTCATTGCATAAATAAACATATGAAGTATATTTCGAACAATAGATTTCAAATTAGAAGTATAAACATAAATGAATATAAGGAGTATGTTTTAAAATAGAAGTTGGAACCATGAATTTTTGTTTTCATTGCATTGATGTTTTTAAAGTTTGATTTTTATTGCGTAGAGAAATATTATATGTTCTTTTTGTAGGTTCTAACTTTGTATTTTTTTTATCATATTTCCTATGTATATGAGCAATGGAAAATACTCCTAAGTCTCCAAAAATTGAAGACAATGATGAATCAAACACGTCTAAGAAAAGGGGATGTAGATCCTCGAACATTTGTAATAACTAATAACTTTGTTGGCTACATTTTTAGCATTTATTTATAGTCTTTCAATCGTCAACTTTATGAATATTTATAACCCGCCAACCCAACCCAACCCGCCCTAACCCGCAAGGGTTGGGTTGGGTTATACTTTTGAATGGGTTGGGTTGAGTTGAGAATTTTCAAACCGCCGTAATTGGGTTGGGTTGTAAAAATGTCAAAAACCGCCCAACCCAATCCGCGTACACCCCTAGAAGAGACGATATGTTTGATATATTCACCATATATATTTGGGTCGACTTCTTCACTAGATCGATTTCTTCAACCAAGGATTCACTAGAAGAAACGATATGTTTGTTTCTTCACCAGATCGGAGAAGAGAGAGTGACCAAAGATGGAGGGCCGGAGGTGAGGGATTGGGGAGGGGTCGGTGACGGAGAAAAGTTGTATACGAGATTTGTGTTTTTTTTCTTTATTATTTACCAAGTTTTAGAAACTGGCAAAACATACCTTGAAATAATTACAAATTTCATAATACAACGAAAACACAAAAATACTTTAAATTTAATGGAGATTTTAAATGGTTGTTAACACGGGGACTGATTCATTACAAAAATGAAACCACGATGACCATCCCTGTAATTATTTCACTTGAGGGACCCAATCCAAAATTTCACCAAACCACAGGGACGAAATTTATAATTTACTCAAAAATAAAAATAAAACATTGAGGAAGTCGAAGGACGAGTAGGATTTTAGATTTGATTTTTGACGGGATTCAAAACTTTGTCAATTTAGAAAATGCGATCAATTGAGAAAGTGAAAATTAAAAACACAATGTCTTTAAAGAACTTTTAATTGAACCATAAAAGTTGAACCTACAACATAAAAACTAAATATGATTAATACATGCGTATTTTCAGCGGTCGGTTCAGTCCAAACCACTCAAAAAACAGAGTCAAACCGCAGACCAGACCGGACCGAGCGGTTTGGCTATTTTCCAGACCGGACCGCCCGACCGCTAAAACTACGAAAAACGGTCCGGTTTGATTTGGTTCAACTGGTTTGAGCGGTCCAACGGTTTTTTTGACACTCTAAGAAAGACTTAGGAGACAAATCATGCAAGGGAGGAGATGATATAGACGTAGGAGGAGGGGAAATGTAACACCCCGAATTTTAGGTGAGCAAAATATTCATTTATTCTGTACACTTCTCGAAGTGTAGTTTTAGCCTTTGGGTTTGTATCAAGAGCTTTAAGTTGGGAAGTTGTCTCCAGTGCTTCGTGTGGGTTGCACCACGCCAGCATCCGCGCGAGGCTCTGCCTTGCACGACTCTGGTGCTCCGCACGACCATCCATGCAAGTTGAGTCGCGCGACCACTCGTGCGCGACCTCTGCACGCACATAGAAGGGGTGAGCCGGCCCCAACCTCATTTATTTCACTCCTCTTGATTTTGGACGATTTTCTCCCCGAAGGGTTTGGTAAGTTCTTCTTCCTTCATTAAATTCTCCTAGATGAAGGCATTAAATGAGGCTATATGGTTGATTTAGGTTGATTTTGGTTTAGGAACTCAAGTAAATAAGGTTTCAAGTTCATCTCTTCCCCTTCTCAAGTTCTCTCATCACCTAGGGTTTGTATACAACTCTACAAGGTGAGTCATTTACATATTTGAACTTCCTACATGTTGATTTTATTGCATTTGAGCTATTACATACTTCCAACCTACGAGATTTTGAGATTTTCGCAAACTCTTGACCTAAAGTTAATTTTAGGAAATTTTGGGATTTAGGGTTTGAATAAAAGCATTTAGACATGGATTTAACCAAAGATTTAAACATGATAAATGTGCTTATATATTCTATCATCATCATCCTTGTTTTATGGAACTTTGAATAAATCTAGTAAAACTAGGGTTTGGGAAGGTTTTGATTTTTGATCTAAATATATGAGGTGTGGCTTGGATATGTGAGACAAGCCTTACATCTACACTTGGTAGAATCCATTGTATGGTTCCTTGCATTATATGGATAAATTGTTTAAGGATATCTAATTATATGAGATTGATAAACATGAACCAAGGTTGTTGTTTTAGTTTGTGTTGGTCTTGGTTCAGTGCAATGGATCCATAGGCACGGTGTTCATAATATCCCGTTTTGGACATTTAGTTCACCATTTCGGCACAGAATAGGCATCGGGTCACCATGATAAGTAAGGTGTGGACCTATATGGTCGGGTAGCGTCCCATGCGTAGTAAGATATAATTACATTGTGCATGAGTTCCTGTTTTGGAACTGAGTTCCCGTTTTGGAACTCTCAAGAATAGACCTAGAGGGGTTGAGCTCACTGAGTGATTGTGCTTATTTGTACCATGTTATGATCACTAATGGTTTACTTGTTTGCTTGATTTAGCTCACAACTATATTCATCGTACCACGACAAATGGGTCTATGTTTTTTCAACTCTAATTTACTTATTCTCACTAGGCTTTAGCCTAACGCTTATTCTTGGGTTGTCATGTATGACAGGTTATCTTAGTGGTGGGGCACGTCGGGACTGAGCGAACAACCTTGGGGTCGTGAGTGGTCTTTTTGAAGATATAGTGACCAATACATATGATTTCGAAGATGCATATTTTGGGAGGATAGCGACACCTGACTAATCTACCTAACGAATTTAGATTATTAGGTTGTCGATTTTATTATTCATTCTTATTGGGTTTGTAAACGTCATACTTTGTTCCCCCGTCTTGGGATGACATACTTTAGCTTTGAAATGCCACCACCATATTATTCAAGTTTAATCAACCCCTATTTTAGGGTAACCATGTTTTCTCCAATTTTAGACGTCATGTCGCCAGATTTTCGAATTTTAAATTAACCCTAAATTTTAGGATGTTACAGGAAAGGAGGGAGGACTAGGAAGCATGGATGGGGTGGATCAAGGAGATGTGTTTTGTGTGTTAGAAGTGGTGAAAAGAAAATGTGATTCGTCAAATGTGACATGACGCGAGAAGATTATTTTATTTTGAATGATGTCAAAACATGTATATCCACAATGGTGAGTAGGGTAACCAAGAAATACACATGGGGTGGAGCGTGGTTGAAGTTTATGAATTCTGTCTTAATTCTCTCCTCTAATTCTCTCCTTCTCGTCGGTCTTTCTTCTCACCGACCGATGTCTTACCTTGTGCCGACCATGACGATCGGTGAACCTTCCTCTCCTAGCTAAAACCACTGATAAAAACCATGAAACTATATATAGACCCCGTATCATCCAGGCCTCACTATATCAAATATACGTACCATCATCCCTATCACTCTCGAAATCGAGAAAGGACAGTATGCTTCATGGGCTGAATTATTCATAATTCATGCCAAAGCCTTTCAAGTTCCCGATAATAATATGTACGATAGTTTATTGGATATCTTCCTCAGCTGGTTAAATGTATAAAGTTTAGGTTGTTACACTACGAGATGGAAAAGAATGTAATAGGACTTATGGCAGCTAGAGAGTGACAAATTTTAAATTGTTTGTACTTATCGACAAAAGCAACATCTCAATTCAGACTCTCCTACAAGAAAAAACCTGGTTAGTGACAAAATTTAGTGACTAGTTGACTACTAATTTAATGGATTTCACATGTTTAGTGATGATATTTAGGGACTAGATTAGTGAGACCATTCTAATTTTATAACTAATTTGTGATCATTTCTTATTTGGTCACTAACACAAATTAGTGATGGTAGGGATGTTTGCGGTGCGGTTTGGGGTAAAAACCGTACCGCATATGCGGTTTGAGCATTTTCCCAAACCGCAAACTGCACCTCATATACTTCAAACCGCACCACGAAATGCGGTGTGGTGGTACGGTTTATGCGGTTTGTATCTAACGCACTTTATACCTACAATTCAATAATTATAAATTAAAACTTCATTTTAAAATCCATGATAAAGTGATCGTAGTCCAAAAAATAAAAATATTCAACATGTCTGATTCCTAAACACATATTACATTAATATTGCAATTATTCTATATATACATATATGTGTGTGCGCGTGTAATATATAAATTAAAAATATATACATATATATAAATTGCGGGTGTGGTGCGGTTTGAACCGCGGTTTGGTAACTCAAAACCGCAAACTGTACCGCATATATAGTGCGGTTTGGTAAAAATGCAAACCGCAAAGCGCGGTTTACCGCACCGAGGAAGTTCTAAACCGCGCTTTGTGGTGTGGGCGGTTTAGATGAACACCCCTAAATGACGGACCTTTGGTGACAAAAAGTGATCAAAATTTGCTCACTAAACGGCCTTAGTGATCAAAATTTTTCCGTCACTAAATAATTGGGATTTTTCTTGTAGTGCTGTACTTATTTACGATATATAGCAACAGAAACAACACAAGTTCATTCTGAGATGGTTCAAGTCCGAGTACTGAAACTGTAGTTCGAAATTTGCATCTACTAGTTATAACTGATCAGAATCTAATATAAATACAAACTTAATCTACCCCTACAAATTCCAGGAGCTAAGATAAACAAGCAAGCAGAATCCAGTCATATTTGAAGATCAGTTATAATCTGGCCAGCCGTTTTTGGATCGATATGGTGCCTTCAGTTAAAACTGGAATCTCGATGAAACGGTGGACCTTGAGGAAAGAAAAACATCGTCCCTTTAAATCACAACACATTACAAGATTACCACAATGAGTTTATGGTTACTTACGAATAATTCAATTAGAGAAATATGTTCCATAGCGTTTATAACAGGTACCTGGTGGAGGTTGCTGAGGCCTTGTTTCCTCCATGCTTTGTATCCCTTGTGAGTTGTGATGAGGGTCCAAGAAGTAAGCTCCCTGGAAACCACCCCAGCATCCATTATAATAGTTAGACGGTCGTTCCCAGCCTTGCACGCTCCCGAGTCCTCCCCAATCTCCAATACCTGTTTCTCCCAAAGATTGGGTTGCTTCAGGTATTCCTCCAAATTTTAACCTGTCTGAACCCTGTGCATTCTTGGTTGACTCAAGGTCAACACGCATGACTGGCTGCACCCCCTGTGGAGTACTTTCTGGGGTTGTTGTATCGCTGTTCACTGGTAAGGTGGTATTAGAATTCATATCTTGATTCTGTTTTGGTCTCCAATATCCGACTGTGGGCGGCTTTATTCTTGTTGTCCGATTTTGGGTAGCTTGTACCTCCCAACCATCGTTAGCTACGTCCCCTTTTCTGTTCTGGAGGGAATTAATGTTCATATCATGCTGAATTTTTCTTTCTTTAGGTTTATTGATCATAACCGATTGTACGGTATTTCTTGCAATGCCAGCATTGCCAAACAAAGACTGTTTTAGGTCGGATTCGTCGATGTGACCATTCATGAATGAATTAAGACTGCAAATGGTAAGTACGATATGATCAAAAATTTCATCAGCTTCTTTGCTTCCAACCGCTCTTGCAACATTTTGTGTGTGGTCTGTAAAATCCTCAACCTGTGCATTTATTCAATAGAATAAACATATACAGAAATGTGATTACTAAATTATAAATGATAATGAAATAAATAAATAAAAACCAGGAAGAAATTTACTCTTATGCTGGCAATTCTAGTCCATGTTTTAGATATCCATCTTCCATGATATGGGCTGGCGCATAAACCTTTCGGCCATATTTGTGCGACAGATGCCAACTACAACAACCATTAATCATTTGAAACATCGAAAACTGAAGGTGTAGCCTAGTAAATATATATATATAGTAATATTTATAAATTTTTACCTTTATTAGGAATGAAACAAATAGCTCTCCCAATGATTCTGTATTTCTTCTTCCATAGTTCTCAAAACGTTCAACAGATTTCTTAACGATTTCAAGATCTTCACCATCTACAATGAGTTCTCGCCAAACCGACGAATTAAAAGCAAAAAAATGATTTCTTCAGTGAGAAAAAGATACATATAATATTACCTCTTTGCTAGGCATGATGATCACTTAGTATTATTATTTATATAATATTACCTTTTAATATAGCAGAAAATGGAGGCAAAATCGGAGGATCTCGAGTCTGCAGTATATACCAACAAAGGGTAACCAAAAACTACAGAAAAGAAATATTTTTAGGAGCTAGTAGTTTTGTTCTATAATTTACCTGTAGATGAAAAGTTACCAATAATACTATAGATAATGAGCTAAGGGTTCGATCTTTTGGGCTGTTAACACCATGAGCTTTTGCCCAAGCTTTCATCTGCAATAAATATAGGTATTATTCATGAGATTAACGAAAGTATAGATTTATGAGAGATAGATCCTATTGGAGAAGCCAAGAGAAACTTACCAAGATACATAGCTTTTGAAATCTTTCATCTAGTGAAGAAATCAAGTAAATAATTTTTGACTTGGAAATTCCATCCCTGTTCTCAACTGAAAGGTCACATTCAATGCCACTTGCAACATCAACAACTTTAAGGACAGGCACCTTAGCATTCAAAATAGGCAGGATGTCACAAACAATCCCTTCATCTACATCACAAAAGTAAAGGTCATGAAACAAGTATCAGCCATATATGTATATCCAAACTTTAAAAGCCAGATGAACTAACAAGCAATATAATTTTAAGTTGATTATCCTGCTAGCTGATGAAAACTGTTAAAACAACTACAATAGAACCACAGAATAGAATAGAGGGATACAACCCATTGTACAACGTTCATACTTATGCGCCTTAATTACTACTGTTCCATGCATGTATGTTCGTGTCGATGCTATGAAAAATGAAAACAAGCCATTACATTAGCATATTGGAAGCTACATTTCTTCTCCACTATTATTGTATTAGTGCTTCTTCATAATGCATATGATGCACCAAGGCTCCTTGTCCTTGTGAGGGTTTGAGAGGTAGTCTATATATATGCGGCCTTTACTTGCATGGGCAAACCTATGAAGCCTCGATCGAGCTGGATCCATCCCAAGTAGAATTTCTTTTGGGGTATGAAAGGTTCACCCACTAAACTTTAAGGGGCCGGTGCTGTGGGATATTAGAAAATACAAAGAACATCAACCAAAAAACTGAATAAAGTCCCTGGAAATTAACCAAAAAACTTAAAAAATCCCTCGAAATTGTGGAATTCGGCTAAAAACACATCAAGCGACTTTGAGGTACTTTGATCCACCTTAAAGGTGCCCGCTCGGCAAAAATCCTGGGTTCGCCGGCCGCTGTTTTCTTGCATGCTAGAAAGATGGTATTTTTTGTGATTCTGACATATGACCTTTGGTCACAACCAAGTAGTTATATATCTTACGAATTTTATGGCCATCGACCACTATGAATGGTTGCTGACCTCTTTTGGTTTTCTGAATTTCGAAAAAGGGTACTACTATCCCCCAAAAATATCACAACTGAAGGTGGCATCTAGAGCCAGTACCAAGTTACAATTAGTAGGAATAAAATGCAAATCTACTAGAAAAGGGAAAGATATACTCATATAGATATAAGTAAAAAAAATCTGTGCAAAAGAAAAATATATGTAAAAGGAAAGGCAATTCAATACTAATACACAAATATATCAGATATCTAGAAGTTGATACAATTTTGAATTCTAACAGTTTTAATATTTTTAACAGAGCAAGTATAAAATAAGAGGAAAAAGGAAAGTGCATTACATAAAAGAAAGGATAAGAAAGATAGAAACAGAAAGGGGTAGAAAAAATTAGAATGAAGAAAAATGAGTTATTCCTTCGCAAAAACAAGCTATAAAAAGGCAATAAAACTAATTAGAGTTCTTCGCCTCTCGTTAAGACTGCTAGGTTTTCTTTTGCTCAACAGTGACTCCAATGATAATGTTTTTGTGGATTTCTTTGTTACCACCATGAAGTGTCGTGTTCTTATATTTTCTTCAGCGCTTCAGCCCATTTATCAGTTTCCTCAATCGTTTTCTCCGTTTCATTTTCTTCATAATTCCAGTCGTGGGGATGTTAAGTTCAAATCCACAGAGATATATATTATGGGAGAAATTTCTTATCATACTAGGATAAATTAACATTGCTGGCTTCTGTACAATACAATAGAGGTTTAAGAAATCAAGTGATCAAGTGGATAGTAACAGTTGGGTCCAGAAGAATGGGATCTAAACCTAGGGAAAGGTCCGATGAGGAGCGAGCACTAAGATTTAAACAGGGAGGAGAGGGTTCTAACAGTTTAAGTATCCTAGAAGTCATTGCCATCCAGGCGTCCACACTTAATAATTGTCATCAATAGCTCAATATTGTACAAAACTAACAAGTAACGGAAACGATGTACAATGAGTTATTTAAGGAATTCTTGCACCCTGTTGGTCCATATATGTCTGTTTTACCAAAAAAGGGGAAAACAACTTTTCATGAAACTAAGAGAGAAGTTTTGCACTAGTTACAGGAGAAAACAATGAATCACACAGTTATGATGTACGATATGGGCATCTCAATCTACAAGGCTTGAAACTCATCAATGCTAAAGATATGGTGTATGACACACCAGAAATCGGACAACATAGGAAATCATTTCCTATATAAGTGCTTGGTGAGCTTTACATTTATTTTATTTTAGGGCATGTGGAGACTTAGGGGCTGTTTACCCAATCACTTACCCAGTAAGCACTTACCGGTAAATTCAACACTATCACTTACCTTACCTGTTAAGATTTTAGTCCATGAAAAACGGCATCGTACGCAATAATTCATCCGGTAAGCGCTAACCGGGTAAGAGTCGTAACCATCACTTACTGGGTAAGACTCGTGGACCTTGCCATTGTTCTTACCGGGTAAGATTCATGGTTCTAGCCATGTTCATTGACAAGGTAACGTGACTTGATAAGTACTTACCGGGTAAGCGTTAGGTAAACGGCCCCTTAGTAGTTATCCATAGTATGGCAGTATGTAGTTATGCCTTATTTTTAGCCTAGTTTGTTTTGTTTTTAGACTATAAGTTAGTCAGCCTTTCTCTATATAGATGAAAACTCCAAGAAATAAAGCTTTTGTTTTTCCAATTGTTTCATTTCTTAATTCTATCAGGACAATCAATGCCTAATAGGTGGTGTGTCTGTGGCAAAATCAATCTTGAAGCAAGAGACCACATTTTGATAATTGATATCACAGTTTATTTTAGGAAATATATCAGGCTGCGCCTAGCCCTCCCCTAGCTACTCGATTGAAACCATTTCTCCTTGAATCATCCTGGGCCTCTTGAAGAAAGCCTGAAAGATCTTTTAATGCTTTCTTGGAGCATTAATTCCTCTGAGATATCTAGGGGAGAGAAATATGTCTCTCTAGGATAATATACGTTTAGAGGACGATTGATGATCACTGCTAGGGATCATATAACCAAAGAGGATTTCATTGTTCCAGAAAGCTAGATATAGCTTTTTGGTTCTACTTATTTGATCCACAGGCAAACGTCTTGTGCCCCCATTTTGTATCTTTTGGTTTCCCCGATTATTCATATAAATTTTCATAGTGCATCCACAAAAAAATTGCATAGTTTAAAACATGGTGAGCCAAAGTTGACAGTCACTACATGAATCTGTATGATGTAGTATTAGGATATAGTTTTTTTCATCATTGATTTTTAATTATTCTTCTAATTGCAGTCTTTTTTACTGTATATGAGATGGGCCGCTAGGCAGTCCAAAAGGCAGGATATAAATAACTTCTTAGATTGCTCGCACTGTTGTCGTGAAGTGGAGGTGATCATGTTTATCAGATGCCATTTGCTAGGTCAAATCTAAGTTGATCAGGCCATGCCTTCCATCTATAATTTTCATAAATTCCTTTCATCTATAATTTTCATGAATTTCTTCCATCTAATTTCATGAATTCCGTTTTAAAACTATATTGAACTTTTTGAAACTTGAAGTTTACTTTAACTCTCTATTCTAGTAATATTGATTTGATCTGTTGCTTTGACAAATATGAATGTGGTTTCTTTCCTAGTAATACGCTATAAAAATTGTGTGAAGAATAAATAATATTTCTATATACTAACTTGTTTAAACGATATAGATTTCTGCAACTTAATCGTCAAAGAATGTCATAGTTTCACCTTATTTGTAGGCTGAAAAACGGAAGGGATAAATTAAATTCTAAACACTCATGCTTGAAGATTTTTATGACATGCTTCACAAACATTGATGCTTAACCAAGATATGCATCCGATAGTAGAAGTATATATAAAGTAGGCAAATAATTAAATGGCACAACTTGTGCAAAGTACTATAACAAATTTGGGGGCCTTCATCAAAAATACGACAATCGAATTTCCCAACCGCTACTATACTTGAATATCATTCTTTGACTCTTAGTCTTTGTAGCATTCTTTCCTCTTTTATTGTGTCAGAAAAACTTAAGTTTTATAGCAAGTATCTCATGGGATGATAATTCTTAGATCTACTACTTAAGTTGTATGGACATCTCTGATTCTCTGGTGTTTATGACCCCCAATAATTTTTACCCAGACAATTCACGTTTGTGGATGAATTCTGATTCAACAAAGTCTAGTGACAAATCTGATTTGGATTTGAATTCTTTTATGGATAAAGGGGACAGAACCCCTTGGAAAAAATTATTTCACCAAATTGAAAATTACAAACAAAAGTTGGGTTCTTTTGCTGATCACAAAATAATTTCACCAAATTATTCCCAAAAATGGATTTGGATACTGCTGAGAGAACCCACAATTAGTTGGAAGTTAAGATAACCAATATGGCAATGAACTAGGGCTTTCTTTTGCTGATCACAAGAAAGATTTATTCTACATGAAAATGTTTGACTTGATATGTTGCAAAAGAAATCCAAGTGGTTTCCAGATAAGGATGTAAAAGCATTAGTATTGAGGTTGAATAAATGTTTTAAGCCATAGCAGATTAATGAAGCAATTGAATAGTTCTACTAGGGTAGATTAATGAAGCGATCGAATAGTTCTCATTTATTTCTTCGTGTGCTCTCCTGTTTCCTATTTTATTTTGCCTTTTTTTTGTCTAAGGAAGTATTTATAAGCATATAATGCTGCATAGAGCAAAACATTCATGATAAATGAGAACCAAAAAGAAATAGTTGCATGCATATCTTGATGATAGGACTCCAAAGACATGTAACGACATTTGAATCCGATAGGTATATTTTATAATACAATAACGTAATGAACAAAAAGTGTTAGAAATAAAGTAGCTAAAAAACGTCACCTTTAAGTGCATACAACTTCTTCTTGAACCTCCGAAGTGTTGTAATAACCTGATTTCGAGAGGACACATTTGCACTGTTGCTAAAGTTGATGGATAGATCTAGATCACTTTCGGAGGTAAAAACACCCATCGAAAAGGATCCAAATTCCTCCACAATGGGACAATCGGCGCTATTACCTGAATCAGATACAGATAGGGTTACCATTTGTAAGTTATGGCAGTTATAATTTTGTGAACACTTACTATATAATTCCTTTGCTATTCTGTTGAATATTTGAACCAATTCCTTGCGTTGTTGATATTCTCTTTGCTTTGGCTGACGAACAGCATATGCATCATCAATTAGGTGCTCTAATGTTAGAAAACGCTCCCGACTTCCTAATGTAATCTTTTCCAATTCGTTTAACCAAAACTTTTCTTCTTTCTCTATAAGGACTGGAATCAAAAGCAGACCAGTAGAAGAATTAAAAACTGAAATTTTTATTATTTTAATGCACAGCTCTACAAGAAAATTGTGAGTTTGCTGCAGTCACTATAATCTCTTATCTTTTCTCATGTACATAATTACATGGAAATACCGAGGCCATTCTTACCATGCAATTCGTATTCCTCATCATAAGATCCTGAAAACAACATAAAATAAATCAAACTGACCTCTCTGAAAAATAGTATAGTTGATTAGATGCATGGACAATGGGATTGAAAAGTCCAAAGGACTGACCTTCTCTCAAAGCCATCTTGTGCCTACAAAGTGAGACAACAATGAACCCTTCACATTAACAGAATAACAATCATTTATAATTTCTTTTATAATGATGCAATTGCATAACAATTAGTTTAACTTTCTTTTATAATGATGGAACAAACGACAAACAACAATTTATCCTACCTTTGATAATTTGATCAAGAAAACCTGCAACATATAGGAAGTAATTCAGTGATTACCTAAACTATACAAAAGTAAAGCAGAAAATAGAACAGATGTGATGAACTTTGAACATGTCATTACATGTAGATAACTACAGTTTCCAGGGTTTTTTCGGGTATAAAGTGGGCAAATTCTTGAGCGACAGATCAAGAACTCCAATCACATGATTTGAACACCTTTCTTATTGATCATGTGAACCGGTAAAAGAGATAACATTCACTCAAATCAACTTACACCATAAGAAGCTAGGTTCATTCATCTATACATCAAACGTATTTTATTTTTAATAAAAACTGTGAGACAGATAAATACAAGAGAGAAAGACAGACGATGAAGGCGTGACCAAAAAGAGAAAAAGAACTGAATTAATCGACAAGAACCATCCTACGCGTTAGCTAGCACCAGATATATAATTTTTCCAGAATTGTGTTCGAAACATTATAAACAGTAATCCGAAACAAATTATGTAGAACACAATCATGAATTGCAAGGATTTCTCATGAACACACCAAAAAAAAAAAAAAAGAAAGAAAGAAAAAAAAAAACCTATTAGATTTTAGTTGGTCATGATCATTGGCGTAGAGAAGGATGCTTGCCTGCCCAATTCAATTTTCTTTCCCCACACATATATAAATATGTACACAGATGACAGAACCCATGAGTAAACAATTAATGTTTAAAAATTTAAAACATATATATGACCTGATTTTAGAAACGAAAACACAACAAATCGTGCAATCTTCAGAGATAGTTCTGTAACTTGCGTGTCTATAAGGAAAACTGTACACATTCACATCTATCGGGACATCAAAATCAAAAAGTTCTCATAGAATGCAAGCTTAATTAAAGTTCAAAATTAGAAATCACATTGAAATCTGCACCACCGTTAAGAAGCAAAGAGAAAACAATTCCTTGTGCTACACATTGATTAAAAAACGTGTTAATTCTGAAAGAAGACAAACCTTAACTTTGATGAAACCCAGAAACCTTTTTTCAATTGAGAGATGAATTTGATGGCTACAGGACTATCGGAGCTCCACAAATGGAATGACGAGAGGCAATCATCGAAATTCGAGATTCGATCCTCCTCGCTTTACTTGTAAAAAAAGATGCACACATATCACACTGGACTTGATTATGAGCGGTACTAAATTGCATAGCGAAGAAAAAGGATGGAGCTCACGAAACCACCAAATTTGTCATCATTGCCAGTCGTCCCAATGATGCAAAATCCTATGGTCGTTGAAAACCAGCTGACCCTTGAAATTTGTAGAAAAGATGAAGTGCAATATATATGAACATATGCGAGGGTTTGATAACATGTCACATATTCAAAAGAGAATCTAAACATTTTGTAAGAAAACGAGAACAACAATATGATACACAAGCTTAATCATATATGATTAAACACTTTACATTGACAATATATATATATATATATATATAAATATATATAAACACTTAATCATATACGATATATGATTAAACAATCCAAAGGACATGTAATCATATATGGTATTGATACTTCTCGCAAAATATTTAACTTTTTGTATTACGATCCTTCCTCTTGATATTTGATAACATTAGTGAATAAGGATTTGTCAAATTTAATGATTATAAATCCAATTATGTACCATCGATTGTTCGTTTAAAGCATCTCCAACAGATTATCCAAAATGGAGAAGTAAAAAATCAAAACCTTCAAAAATTACCTTCATCTCCAACAGATTCTTTATTTTAGATATTACATAATTAATTAAATTATTAAAATATTCAATACAACTTATAAAATATAATTTTTGTCTCTTAAACATTTAATTTCAAGCAATTTCATTGGTACAATGAATAAAAAATCATTTCTCTCTAATAAGAGCATCTTCAAACAGAATTTCCAAAATGAAGAAATAATAGTGATCAAAATTAAAAAAAAAAAGTTAAATCCATCTCCAAAAGATTCCTTATTTTGGAGATAAATCATTTATTATATTATTAAAATATTATATATATTTAATAAAATATAATTTTTTCTCACCTAAACATTTCATTTTAAAGTTTCTCTTTGGCGGGATATAATAAAAAAAAATCATTTCTCTATCTTAGTAATCATTTTTTGGGGATATCCCTAAATTTGGAGAAAATTACACTATCTTTCCTATTTTCTCCAATTTGAAGAAAGTTTTGGAGAATTTGCTGGAGCAAAAAATTGCTCAAAATATTCATTTTCTCCATTTTTGAGAAACTCTTGAAGATGCCCTAATTTTTGGAGAAATCTCCAAATTTAGAAATTTCCATCATCTCTCTTATACTTTCTCAATTTTGGCGAATATTTTGAGGAATCTTTTAGAGAAAAATTCTAAAATCTCTATGTTGAAAAATCTGTTGAAAATGCTCTTATGTACTAATTGATGTTGATTACGATTGATGAATTAAATCACAAATGAATGTCAATCAGCGACTGCAAACAACATGTCGGGTTTTGAAAGTTTTGCACCATTTAAAATATTCCATAAAACTTGAAGTATTATATTGCAAATCCATTCATACACTCAGGGTCGGTCCTGAGGTTTTACATCGTCGGGGAGGAAAAGCTAAAAAATGCCCCCATAAATATAAAAAAAAATGATTTTTCTACATTGTGATTTAAATGAAAACCTTGAACAACAAAATATAAACATGCATAATCTAAAAAAATCGTTCAACTTATAAGTTAAAACATCAATTATTTTATCATAGTAAACATTTGATAAAAACTTATTTTGAATACTGAAAATAATAAGTTGTTCAACCTTTCTTGACTTATGATAGTTTACGAATACGACTTTAACAATTTAATTATAACTTTAAAATTAAAAGAAAATAAAATATAAGTAAGCAATAATGTAAAAGAATATAAAAAGTTGTTATATTTATTAAAAAAACTAACAATATATAATCATTAATTGATAAAATAAAAAATAAAAGAATATTATCTCATAATATATTTCAATCATACTTTTATATTACATTTTACTTTTTAAATTTTGTGTAAAGGAAAAAAAAATAAAAATGAAATTAGATAAAAATAAATTCTTCTATTTATCTTATTAGAGAAGAAAAAAGTAGGTGATTAAAGAGTTTGTTGTATTTTGAATTGTTATATAGGATTAAAATATTTGAATATTTATTATATCATGGTAGTGGAGAACTATCTTTTCAATAAGATATATTATATTGTATCAAGTCTTGAACATGTGTCAAAATTAGATGAGTTGACGTTAGGGATAAACTCTCTTATTACTCTCACCCTCACTCACATAAGTAGTAAATGTGCATTAGGCTTGGACCATTGATGCCTTGGGCTTAGTTTCTGCCCAGGACGGTCATCACCCTCATCTCCCTACCTTAGTGTCGGGCTTGCATACACTTAAAGGTGTGGCTTGGGAGTTAGAAATGATTATTCTAGAACAATATATAGTTTTTGCACTAAAAAATATAAAGTAAATTAAATAAATTTCCTATGGTTTATTGAAACCATATCGATTAATCAACCACAACAGTGGTAACATAGTGGCTAAGGACAAGGGGATGATAAAATAAATTCAGGTTCGAATCCTCCATTTACATATACATTTATGATCATTGGGAGATTTATCTTAGGGTTGTGTCTGAAGCCAACGGTTGCAATTTACTATGGGATTGGTCTGGACAAAGCCTGACATCACCCACTTAATAAAACCTATCAATTACCACTGTAGTTTAATAATTGCACCAACACTCATATCCTTTCAATTTTCTTATGTCATTCGTCTCTACTCCTAACGGATGTTAAGTCCATCCGTTAAGTGTAGGTAATTTCGGTCATATTATATCTTATTTCTTATAATTTTTTTAGTATACAAGTGTGTAACACTTTAAAAAAAAGATCTAAAGCAATTCAACCCCCTCCCAATCCCTGAAGAACCCCACCCCCTCTCCTCTACTCCAGTGAATGTCGCCCCTTCCCCTTTCTGGTGAACCCATCCCCCCACCACCATCAAGCAAGTTGTGTAACAACATAAAATAAATCAAACTGACCTCTCTGACCAAAAAGGTTATTGTTGATAAAGATATTCCAAATTCTATGATCAAATGTGAGTCTTCATCTGAATCTGAATATTTTTCTGTATCATCTGATAACATTTCTAAATCTGTTTCTATTTCAGATGAAACTGTGAAGAAAGATTGTTTGGAGCAAAAGAAGACTGTAGTGGAAAAGACTGTGAATGAAATGGATAAATGTCAATGTAGTAGAGTAGATAATGCTTGTTCTTCTGTCAAACAACAAAATTTCAATAAAACGAATATCTTTTCTCGAAAAGAGTTGTTGACGCAAGCTACTACTAAATTGCAATGTTCATACTGTCTTAGTAGTTCATTTTCTTGGAAACAAAAGTCTTCAAAGAAAAATAAACATATCCAATTAAAGAACATAAAATCTCTTAATCATTTTAAAGCCAACAATGCTGAGATTTATTCTTTAAAAAGGAAAAATAATGATTTTCGTGTTAATAAACTAGCTGATGTGAAGTTTGTGTGGAAATGGATTCCAAAAGCTAAGCTAAACACACAAACTCCACCAAAAGGACCAAGATTTGAATGGAAAATTAAAGGGTCATCAGCAACCTTAAATACTGTTAAGAGTACTAACAATAAAGGACCCATATTCATATGGGTACCTAAAGTTAAGTGATTTTTTGATTTTAGGCGTGTCATGTGTGGATCATTGATTCTGGAGCTTCAAGACACATGACAACGCATAAACACCTGTTGTTCGACTACGTAGATCATTACGCAGGTACAGTAAGTTTTGGGAATGAGATGAAAGGATACGTCAGAGGTTATGGGTCTATCAAGAATAGTTTGATCACAATATCAAAGGTTCTGTATGTGGAAGGCTTGGCTTACAATTTATTTTCCATAAGCCAATTTGCAGAAAAGAAATGCAAGATAGAATTTGATGCGGATTTTTGCTACATTAAAGATCAAAGTGGAGCAGAACTGATTAAAGCCGGTAGAATGGGATTGTTATATAGTGTTCACTTTCCAACTCTGAAAGCTTCAAAGCCTGTATGTCTAATTTCAAAGACATCAATAGAGGAAAGTTGGTTGTGGCATCGGAGACTTTCTCATCAACATTTTCGTGATTTAAACAAGCTGAGGACACAACAGTTAGTGACTGGACTTCCTGAATTGAAGATTGAACAAGACATACTTTGTTCAGCCTGTGCAAAAGGAAAGATGAAGAGAAGTTCACACAAATTAAAGATGTTATCAAACTGTAATAAGTGTCTCGATCTAATTCACATGGACTTGTGTGGACCTATGAGAACTCAATCCATCAACGGAAAGAAATACATATTAGTGATGGTGGATGAATTTTCTCGGTATACTTGGCTAGAGTTTCTAAGACAGAAATCTGAGGCTCCTGATCTAATCATCAAGTTCATCAAGAAGATTCAAGTTCTGATGCAAAGCCCCGTAAAGCAACTGAGAAGTGATAATGGAACAGAATTCAAGAATGCTACCTTGCAAACATTTCTAGAATCTGTTGGCATATCACAGAATTTCTCTGCTGTGATGACACCTCAACAAAATGGAGTTGTTGAACGTAAGAATAGAACTTTGGTTGAGGCTGCAAGGACAATGTTGGCATATTCAGAGCTACCAATGTTTTTATGGGTTGAGGCTGTAGCAACTGCATGCTTCACACAAAATAGGACTATTATTAATAAACGTTTTAATAAAACCTCTTATAAATTGATTAATGGTCGTAAGCCTAATGTCAAATTTCTTCGTGTGTTTGGTTGCAGGTGCTATGTTTTTAATGATCGAGAGAACTTATCAAAATTTCAACCAAAAGCCGATGAGGGGATATTCATTGGGTATTCTCTCCAGTCCAAAGCATACAGAGTCTACAATACTCGAACGAAGACGGTGATCGAAAGTGCAAATGTAACCTTTGATGAAAGACAGACTAGGACTTCTGAACAAAACAGTTCAGAACTCGGATCTAAAGAGAAAGACAAAGCTTCCACATCATCCAGTGTGGAACCTACTTCAAAACAGACTGAGATTTCTAAATCTTTGACTGATTCAGATTTACTGTTTTATGATGCTTTTGATGAATTTCAGAACATACAAGATCAAAATGACATACCTATCACTGATACATCAACCTGAAGGCTTTGTGGATCCGAAATTTCCAGATCATGTCTATGTTCTTGATAAGGCACTATATGGATTAAAACAAGCGCCAAGAGCATGGTATGAAACGCTTTCAGTCTATCTAACTGAGTCAGGTTTTCGGAAAGGTACAATCGACACTACTCTTTTTCTCAAAAAGAAAGGTAAGGATTTAATACTTGTACAAATTTATGTTGACGATATAATTTTTGGCTCTACTTCACAAGAGTTGTGCTTAGAATTTGAAAATATCATGAAAAAGCGTTTTCAAATGTCAATGATGGGTGAACTCACATTTTTCTTAGGCCTGCAAGTTAAGCAAACCCCGGAAGGGATTTTTATAAATCAGGCTAAATATATCAGAGACATGTTAAAGAAATTTGACATGAACTCTACTTCACCTATGAAGACTCTCATGCTAGCCGGCAGTTTATTAGATGCTGATATCTCCGGAAAATCAGTAGATCAACATATCTATGTTTGCAACATGTTTTTGTGCAAGGTATCAGGCGAATCCTAAAGAGTCACATCTGTCTGTTGTCAAAAGAATCTTGAGGTATCTCAAAGGCACTCCGAATTTGGGCCTTTGGTATCCAAAAGATTCCAAGTTTGAATTAATTGCATATACTGACCCAGATCATGCAGGAAATAAATCAGACAGGAAAAGTACATCTGGATCATGTCATTATCTAGGAGATAAACTGGTCAGCTGGTCATCAAAGAAACAGAATTGTGTATCCACATCTACAGCTGAAGCGGAATACGTTGCGGCTGCAAGCTGCTGCTCACAGGTTCTGTGGATGAGAACCCAACTGAAAGATTATGGATATACATTCCATAAGGTACCAATCTACTGTGATTCTAAGAGTGCAATAGCCATTACATCAAATCCTGTACAACACTCAAAGACGAAGCACATAGATATCAGGTATCACTTCATTAAAGACCATGTTGAAAAAGGTGATGTAGAAATGCATTTTGTTTCAACTGATTTTGAGGTTGCTGATTTATTTACAAAACCTCTTGATGAGAAGAGATTCAATTTTCTAATCAGCAAACTTGGTATGTTGAACCTTAATGAATAGTTACATCATTCTTTATATTTCTGAAGGGGAGCATTTCTTTACATCTAGTTTGCTTTTATAATTCATTTACTCAATTTCAAAAAGCTGGATATTATTAACAAACCTGGACTCATGTTCAATGAGTACCAAAAGATTTATCTGTTTTACAGGTTTGTATACTGGACTATGACTTCTGATCAAATCAGGTCAGGACTCGTACTTCATGATTTGTGCTTAAAAGCAAAAATCAAGGGGGAGAAATTAAGATGCGTGCATACTTCAAGGGGGAGCTTAATGAAAAAGTCTGTAAGTTTGAAAGTTCTGAAAAGTTCAAAAAATTTTCAAAAAATTTTCTTGAGAAAAATACTGATTTTGTGCTAAAAAAAGTCAAATTTTTAAAAGAGGCTATTTTGGGAAAGTCAACTTTGTCATTTTTGGAAAGCTTTCATTTTTTGAAAAATTTCTCAAAATTTTTTTCTAAGTAAAGAAACGTGCAAAGCACTATGCATAGATTAAACGCGCAAGCTGAAGCTAGCGAGTTTGTAAAATGCGCAAGATAAAGCTAGCGAGTTTGCTTTAAACGCGCTGATAGAGGCGTGCGAGTTTCAGAAACGCGCAAGGCGTTACTTGCGAGTTTGGGCGAGAAAATTGGTATCAGAGCATACCAAACTGATTCAGAAGAATTGCACAGAAAATTGGGATTAATATCTGAATTTTTGAATCTCACAGTTGGTTTTTCTTAAAAAAATCAAGAACATGCAGAGAATTGTTTTTACTCTTCTAATTCGAATTTCTTGTGATTGATTGTTGTTTGATTACAGAATTGATCAAGTTGTGATCGATGTTTGTTTAGAAACACATTTCATTTACACAAATTCATAGATCAACCACAAGATCAAATAAATTTTTCGAATTCTTGGATCTTGAGTGGCAAAGACTTCGAACACTGTTTTTGATGAATTGGACTAAAATTCTGTGAGTTTAATGTTTTTGTGTGATAAGAAAGAGTTTGGGATTGGATTTCGGTTGTAGTAATGAAGTATCAAGAATCAAATTTTGTAGATTTGAATTTTCTTGGATCGATCCTATGGATTTCATCAAGAACACGCAAAGCATTGAATTAATTCCATCTTCAAAGCATTGATCTGCGTGTTTAGTCTTTTAATTGATCTGCGAAGAATCCAATTGGTTCTAACTTCATCATGGGTCGGTGTATCGGTGTATGCATTCTTGAATTTCAATTTGAAATTTATGAAAGATAAATGTGATTGGATGAGATTATAATGGGTCGGTGATTTAATTCTGCAATTTCTGAGAATTCAAAGTCTGTGCGAGTTTCTGATCTGAAATTCAAAAGCAATCTGCAATTGATTAACTAATCTGGAAATCTCAATTAATCTGAGTTGTATGTGTAATCTATTTTCTTATATCTGCAGATTATTCAAGGAATTTTGCGAGTTTTTGAAGAACACGCTAACTTCAAGCTCAAGAACACGCAAATCAATATTGATATTCAGCATGTGTCTTGCGAGTTTCAGGATCAAATTCTACAAAACCTGCAGATAAGCTTCTGCGAGTTCAGAAAACCCGCAAGTCACTACCTGCGAGTTCTATTTTTACAGTTCCTTCGACTTGCGCGTTTGAAGTTCAAATTTAGGCACTTGCGCGTTTCATAAATCATTTTCAGTTTGCGAGTTTGAACCATTAGAGTTGCGCGTTTCATCTCATTTTACCTGCGAGTTTCATTTTTTTCTGATTTTTTTTTTCGATCGAAGCTTCGAAGTGGGTCTTCGTATGAGATGCTTTTAATCGATATTAATGATTCTAATATGTTCCTTGTTTGATTTAGAGACCACAACAACTTTCAGAATTAATTTTGGTCAAGAATCGAGCAAGTTATTGAAGTTTGAAATGTCGCCGGAGCTCTCGCCGGAAAAACGGGATTCACCGGAACTCATTATTAACTGTTGTTTTTTGATATGTTAACTCCTTAAAAGTGTTCCTTACTTGTTTTACATTGGATTTCAGGTGATTACAATTGTTAACAGGCCAAAAGAACCTCGCCGGAAAACCATCTCGCCGGAGTAATTTTACTTCGATCTACAGCTCTAGTTCGATTGCATGATTCGAACTTTTTCGTTGATATTCGTTCTTTGTTGCTCAAGGATCACAATGCAACTTGTTTCGTGAGTTTTGGTCACGAAACGAAGAAGTTATCGACGTTTGAAAACTGCAGATCGTAAGTTTGAAGACGATGAACAGTAACTTAACGGACAGCTGTTAAGTCCGTTATGTTTGTGACATTTTATGTTAAGTTTTGTTAAGTCAGTTAGTATTTTTTTGATTATGTCATTTTCGGTCCTTGTAGTTTTCTTTTGTTAAAATTTCGTTAACATTCTTTTCATTTTTAGTCCTAATCTGTTAGTTTGTTAGAATTGTTAAGTAGCTTTTAAAGTTTGACAGTTTAGGTCCCTCTAGTGTTAGTTTAGAATTTTGACAGATTTAATCCTCAAGTTTCAACTTTCAGAATCTGCCACATTTAGTCCCTGCAGTTTATAGTTTTAAGTTTTTACATGTTTAGTCCCTATAGTTTGTAGTTTTATTCTTTGTCATTTTTAGTCCTTCTAGTTTTATAAGTTTTGTGTTTTTACGTTTTTAGTCCTTAGATTTTATATTTTGTGTTTTTTGTCATTTTAGTTCTCGTTTTTTCGTCGAGTCTTAGTATTTTTTCATTTTTATTCCTCGTTTTCCGTATTAGTTTAGTATTTTGTCGATTTTAGTTCATATTTTCATATTTTTCTTTCATTTTTAGTCCGTTTTATGTCGTTTTTGAGCTTATCTGATATTATTTTTTTTGTGCTGATATAAGTTTGACTTTCAGTTAAACTGTTCTGAACTGTTTGGGAACGATCTTTCACATCAAGCTAATCATTCAAGATGTTTTCTACAGGCAAACATTCTACAGAGAGAAAGCGGATGATAAACAACAAAGATTTGGAGCATATCGTTTTAATTCCACATATCATTGACACATCTGTTAAAGCAGATACTATTTCAGATACATCAACTAAAATAGAAACAAAAACTAATATTAAAGATGGTTCATATGAAATAATAGATATATGTCCTATTATAGTTGATGGAAATGACAAGTCTCAAATTTTAAATAAATCTAAATTGTCAAACACTGATAAAACTCCTGTTTGTGCAAAATGTACTGATTATTCTAAATCTGTTGCAGGTATTATCAGTGAAAAAGAGAAAGAGATAAAAGAGAAAGAGAGAATTGTTGCTTTAAAAGAGAATATTATTCTAACATGTGAGAAAGAGATAAAGCTCAAAGATAGAAAGATTACGAAACTTCAAAGCCAACTGAAGACGACTGAACAGAAATCATCAGAATTACAAGATGAATCAGTCAAGCTTCAAAACAAGTTTAAGGCTTTTGAAGATAAAATATCTGCTTTGGAGACACAAAATGCAGAATTAATAAAAAGCATCCAAACAGAGAAAGAAAAATCAAAATTGGAGACATCTTCAACTCAAAAGATATCTGATTTTTCAAAGAAAACACTCCAAGAGAAAAAGGATTTGGAGCATAGATGTTTCAAACTTTCTAAGCAGGTATCCGAATTTGAAAAGATTTAAATAACTGAACGGGATACTTTTGCGAAAGAAAGACAAGTTCTTGAAGCCAAAATAACTGAACTTCTCACACAGATTTCTACTTTACAAGACCTACTTGAGAAAGAAAGAAAATGCTTTAAAGAAAACAAGAGGTCTTATGAGCTTGAAAAGAAAAACGCAGAAAAGAGAAATACTGGGATTTTCAAGGATATTTCAGAGAAAACCAAGAACTTGGAAAAGAATTTTGAGCA
The DNA here is from genome assembly GCA_023525745.1 of Arctium lappa. Taxonomy (NCBI): domain Eukaryota; kingdom Viridiplantae; phylum Streptophyta; class Magnoliopsida; order Asterales; family Asteraceae; genus Arctium; species Arctium lappa. The sequence continues at coordinate 153,633,423 of CM042047.1, read as the reverse complement.
AGAACGTTCACATTTTGAATCTGAAATATCTAAGCTCACATCCAAATTAACTGCTCTATCATCAGACTATCAAAAAGAACAGAAGGCCAAATCTGATTTGAAACAAAAGTTTGACACACTTTCAGATGAAAGAAACATTTTGACTAAAAAGATAAATGACTTAGAAGCTGCAAACATTGAATTGTCTGATAAAGTAACAGCTGATGTGATTAGCCAATCAGCTGTTGATCATTCAACAGAATCAGTCTGTTCTTTCAAAACAACTTCAAGTTCTATTCATGAGAAAAATGTTTTGAAAAAGAAAAGTGTCAAATCTAAAACTTTCAAATCAAATCAGATTAGACCATCTAATCTATTCTATGACAAATCTGTTGATGGCTCAGCGAAATTCTATGTCAAATCTCTTGGAAAGCAATCTAAGAAAAATCAGATGGTCTGGCGAGTGAATGATTCTTTAGAAGAGAAGAAGAAAGACAAAGTATCTGCATCCACATCCAATGCCAAAAGGAACAGTGCATATAAAGGTAAAACTTTTGATAATCCTGATATGTTTTACTCTACTAATCATTTGATCAGGGTTGCTCAAAAGAAGATTTGTTGTTCTTACTGTGGAGCACATGACTTTGTAAGTAAAAATTTTGTTAATTACTGGTATGGTTCATATAATGTAACCCCCACAAGAACTGCAACTAACACTTCAGGACCCAGATACCAGTGGGTACCAAAAGCTAAATCTGTGTTGCAGGCACCCAACGTTTAAGGGGGAGCATGATGTTTGACTTCTAGACAAAACAGTCTAGGACTCGTACTTCAAAGTACAAGTTTATGGCTCTTGAATAACATAGTTTAAGACCCGCACCTTAATGTAAAGACTGTGGCTTCTGATCACATGACAGATCAGGACCCGTTCTTTCATGTTCAAATATGGATATTCTGCAAATATCCAGGGGGAGCTTACATGATATAAATCATTCTATAATGTTTTGAGGGGGAGCTTAAAGGTAAATATCTTCTGATCTAGATCTCTGATTGTTTGAAAGAAGAACAACTTTCAAGCATGAAAAACAGTTTTTTTTAAATGATCAAACCACTTCTCTATTCTCAAAAAATTTCATGAATTCAGAAGTGAGCTTTTAAATGTTTTTCATTATTAAGCTTTCATGTTTAACTGACCGTGTGTTTCCAAAGATCAATACTTGCGTATTATCTTGTCTATATACTGTAAAGTATTCACACACATCGGTTCAGTACTTCATTTTAATTTGTTATTACCATGTCTCATAATGAACCAATTTTTCGATGGTAATACCCCTGTTTGTAAATCATTGTTGTTGAGCAACAATCATCATTTCAACTTCAGCGTTCATTGCTAAATTGTTTATATTTGTTCATATAAACAAAATATCTAATTCTTTGATACCCTAACCATTTCATTTGATCTGATTGATACATTGTCAGATTCTCAAAATAATTCTCTTGATCTCATTTCATTCATTCAATATCTTTGTTTTGAGAAATCTTCAAAGTTCAATTGCTCAAATCTCATGAGTATACATTTTGACAATGTCATCATACATTTTTGTGTTTAACTGCTAAAGTTAAATTGTTGAACAACCATTCTTTATAGGACTTACATGGGATTCGTGTGAGAACTTATAAGAACTTCCATGGATTCACGTAAACCTGTGTTTCCTACCCAGGAAGTAATCCTTGAGTGATTGAGGGATGAGGGGTCAAAATCAAAGAGTGGGGGAGATAACTCATCCGGTTGAGTTTTTCTCATTGTGTGGAGTGGTAAAATGTAAATGAAAGTTTGGTTAGAAGTGAGCTTTAATGTTTAAAAGAAAGAGGGTGTGAGAACAGAGTTAAAAGAATATCAAAACTCTACACCAACCACTTTCTGAGCCGGGCAGCCACATCTACTGATTGGTTCACATTCTTTGGTGACCATCATTTAAAAAGGCAGTGAGCCCATGCCAACTCTTGCATTAACCCCACCAACCACTCATTTCTTTCCCGACAAAGAAATGTTTCAATTTTTTCTTGGGGACGCATCACATCTGCTATCTAGTCTTCACTCGGAAGATTTAGATATTGAAAAAGAAGGAAAGTTGCCCCACCTTCACACCTTTTTCATGCACATTGAGTCCGTGTAATACCTGTTGCTGTCTCAACAGTTTACACAATTTGAGCCTTATGAAACACAATCATTGTGCTAAATTCTTTCGTACACAAGCACGAGCACACATAAAATTTGTTTTTCTGTCAGAACATTCATAGAATTACCTTGTGCTTTTCAATGATTGAATGGAAGTCCTGGGGAGTCATCATCAAACCAGCTCCTTAAATTGTACATTCGTTGTACACAGTAACTCTGTGTTACTGACAGGCACTTCTAACTATTTCATTTGTTGAATCAGGGTTACCAAGTTCATTATATCTGAATTTGAAAAGATTCGGGTATATATAGTTCATGATTCAGATACTCAGATCAAAGGATGGAAAATGTCAAATTATCATAAAGAAGGAGATTGTTTGTTGAATACAAAGGGGATTATCAAAGAGAATGTTGAAATTGAAGATGTTTTGATAATTATGATGCTCACCATCATCAAAAAGGGGGAGACATCTACAAAGATCAATTTCAAAGTCTGAAAGTTGGAGAAATTTCTGAAAGATTCAAATTTCAAACCTGATTTGAAGAAAAGAGACTTTCTAAAGATAATTCTAAAGATAATTATGAAAGTTCAAGGCAGATGAAAATTCAGATAATTCGTGAAAGTTTGTTTTTCTGAAGACTGATAAGAGATTCCAGTGATGAAGATACATGATTTTCAAAAATTCCTCGAAGTTTGCAAAGTTTCAAAGAAGTTTAAAAAGTTTCAAAGATTTGTTCAAGACTTGTTGACTCTACAAAGATGCAATGTGCAAAAGACTTTTCAAGACTCTTCAAAGACTGAAAGGCTGAAGATTGCCAAAGCTTCAAAGTTCAAGACTGTCAAAGATAAAAGTTGAAGAATCAAGCGCTGAAGACAAGTGTCATTTTTTTTAAAATCTTGAATACAAAGGGGGAGAATGTTAGTGCATTAATTGTATACAAGATTTAATTAGGAAAGTCTTGCTCAAAGCCTTTGTAATTGCATAGTCAATGGAAGTCAATGATAGTCAAATTGTAGAAAGTCAACATTAGTTTTAGAGGGTGCTTAAGTACTTGAGAGTTTAAGTACTTGAGAGTTTGAGTGGATAGTCTATTCAAGTTACTTGAGAGTTTAGTTGGACTATTTGAGTGTTTTAGCATGTAGTATAAATATTTTGTATTCTTTGTAAATCATGTAACACAACTAAGAGCTTACATTGTAATATGAAGATTTACTTTCTCTCTCTACTCTCTCTCTCTACAATAAACATTGTTACATCTTGAGTGAGAGTGTTTGAATTGCTTGATTTGATCTGGGAATACAATTTCATAATGTCTCTTCTTGCTTCACTTCTTTCTTGTCTTTGCTAGGAGTGTCGTCCTCACTGTCTGGGAAGGGCTGTTGTATGTTGAGGTCATGCCTCTCTTTCATCTTCCTTTCAACCTCTACCCTTTGAATGAAGTCCCCTTACCGTTTGGCCATCTCCTTCTGGTAAAGTTCTTTGTCAGGATCGAATTCTTAACAAGAATAAAGTCTCAGAAACAATATCAAAGAAGTTGCGAAATAACACTTTGATATTCAATGTAACAGTAATCAAAACAGTATATAATCAACAACTTGTAAACTTGTATTCAATTATCAAATCACAAGATTACACACTCAACCTCAATCTTGAAGAACAGACTCTTTCAAGACGAATTCTACTTCTCTAGAATTAGGATCTATGCCTTGAGGTTGATTCTCTCTTAAACAAAAACTTAGAATTAAATCTATCTAATCTATACATATACTGAACAAAAAGATAATTACAATAATTAAAATATCTTCAGTATATCTTCCATCATTATCTTCAATCCTTCCATGAATATCTTGATTCTTTACAACTGTCATTCTTTCCATCCGGATCTTCAATTCATAAGCAGTACTAATCATAAGCAGCATAAACTACTAAGCAACACTAACCACTAGCAGTACTAACTAGCTAAGCAGTACTAACTTTGTTCAAGCAGTACTAACTTTATCTAGCAGTATTAATTCTACTAGCAGTAGTAATACTCAGCAGTATTAACTTTGAAGTCTTCTGGCAGTAGTAATTCTGAACTAGCAGCATTAAAGACTTGTTCACATCTTCAGTTCCCAACAATCTCCCCCTAACTTGACTTTTAGAAAGAGAAGTCAAGTTCTTCAAATGCTTCCAAAATCTTCATTGATCTACTCCAATGTTAGGATCCAGTCCCATACTCTGATTTATAGTTCTCTGAATTAAGTACTTTGCCATTTCTGAACTTGGTGCACAACCCAACTTCTTATTCAACATGGCATGAAGCTTTAGATTTGTATGGTTGTATACCCTATCTACCAAGTAGTACTCCATGTGAAAAGTATCCAATGCCATTTCATAGGCTCCACTCCTTTCATATAGAGTCCATCCTCTAACAACTTTAAATACATCTTTTATCAAATGCTTTACTGCTTCTGGTTTGAACAACATGCACAAATATTCCATAACTAACTTCACAATTGGTAACCCTGGAGCTGTCAACTGATTTGCATGAACTTTCATCCCCACTTCAAACATTTCTTCCAAATCAGATCTTGAACACTCTCTGACAATTTTGTTCCAGGTGCTATAGACTTCATACTTCTCATCCTTTCTTTTTAATCTGATATACTCCTTGCCATCCACCTCCATAGTATCCCAATGAATAACTTCAGGAGGTTTGAATCCAACAGGTTCAGCTGAGATAGGCTTTGAAATTTTATCCATTATCACCATGTACATGTTTGCATCTGATCTCTGTGGTACTTCTTCCTGAGTTTCAGCTTTCTTTTCTTCTTCTACTCTAGGCTTCTTGTCAACTTTCTTTCTGTTTGCCATCATCTTGGTTCTCTTCAGTATCCTTTGCCCTTGCCCTATAGTAGCTTCCTTCTTCTTTTCTTCCTTTGTCCTTTCTTCTGATCTAGGACCTTTAGAAGCAATAGATTTAACTCTTTTTATCTTCTTGATCTTCTGAGCTAGAGTCCCTTCTTCCTTAATCTCTGCCTTTTCCTTTGTTGGAGTTCCCTCTTCACTTTCAGGGAAGGGTTTATTGATATTCACATCATGCCTCTCCTTAGCTTTCTTTTCAAACTCCACTCTGTCCTTTTCATTATTTTTCAGCTTTCCCATTTCTTTCTCATATAGTCCCTTGACTTGATCAAAAGTCATCTTTATGAACATTTCTTTCTTCACACCAATTGCACTCCTCAAGAAAGTTATCATCTTGTTCCTTTCCTGAGTTGCAAGGTAAGTTTGTGAAGGTCTTCTCTTCTTTGCACTTGATCTGGCCATCATAGCCTTTCTCAAGCTTATTGCTCTTTGCTTAGCTTTCTCTGTTTCCAACCCTTTCTGAAATGCTTCATTTAGTTCATTGGCTAGTGCTCTGGCTATCTCTCTGTCTTTCTCAACCTGCTCTTTCTCTGCTTGATCTAACTCTTCTTGCAGTTTCTTGGCTAATGCTTCATCTGATTCAATCATCTTTTGCTTTTTGGTTGGTTGATCAGTTTCTATCATCTTTTCTTTCCCTTTTCTTTTTACATCTGCAGCCATGTCTTTCTTTTCTGATTTCTTGTCTCCCCCTTCATTTATGACCACTCCCTTTGCTTTGGAAGTGTCATTCTTTGCTTTCACCAGCATCTCTGCTACTTCAACCTCTTTAGATGTTAATCCTGCTACTGCTGCTTGTGTAGTTTCAGCAGCACTAACAGTTTCTGCTGCTGCCTTTTCTTCAACAAATTCAGCCCTTTCTTCAACAAACTCCCCTTCAATCTGTTGATCTATTTGTTCTGAGATTGAATTCTCCCCCTTTTTGGAAGCATTTTCCTCCTTCTTTTTGTTTGCCCCATTTCTCCTCCTTAGAACAAACTGCTTTCTCCTTTTCTTGGCAAAGAGTTTTCCTACCAATTGCTTGAGTTTGGAAATCTGCTCTTGTTGGGAAATGACCACTTGCTGCAATTCTTTAATTTCCTTTCCTTGATTAATCACATCAACATTGATGTTGGCTAATGCTTCAATCAATTCCCAGTAAGTATATCTATCCTCACCTTCTTTAGGTGTTTTACCCACCCTTGAAGGATCCTTGGAATGTTTTGCCATCAATTCATCAGTTTCAGTTCTGTCCTCACCCTTTGTGGATGTTTTGCCCATCCTTGAGGGATCCTTGGATCTTTTAGTAGTGGCCTTCTGCCTAGCAGAAGCACCAACAACCCCCTTGGTTTCTTGGCACCAGGGTCATTTGGTTGATTTCTCACCCAAAGTTGCCATGGGGAAGGTCTTAGAGATGTTACCACTGGCCTTCTCAGTGCTAGCAGAAGTAGTGGCAGCCTTCTCACCCATATTCTCATCCATCTCCTTTGAGAGCACCTCCTCAGGGTTGGGAGACACCCTAGTGGATTCCCTTTGGATATTCTCTACTGGAGAGTGCTCCAAGAGAGGGCTTTGAGGCTCTTGGTTAATAGTAGGTACACCAAGGGAAGGAGCCTTGTGTACCTTTCTCTTGACATAAGTGTTGGATATTATGGGAGTGGGTTTAGCAGCAAAGGACTGAGGGAAAATTTGAGAGAGGGAAGGTTGGGATTGGCTAGAAGTGGGATGGTCTAATGGGGGCCTTGACCCTGCTGCCATACCTTCTTCAGTTTGGGACACCACCATCATTGTAGAGAACAATGGGGTGTCAACTCTTTCCGAGTCCCCAGCAGATCTTTTCATATTTGAGAAAACCTTGCCTTTGGGGGGTTTTGGTACATATATCCCATCAAAATGAGGCATATCCGTCAATTCGTGGGTGATAACTGCTTGAACAAACCTGGGATACATATAAAAGCTCTTTTTGTTTCCCATGTTTGAGACAAGATCATTGAAAATCATTTGGGAAAAATTATACGTTCTGGCAGTGGCTAAGCATACCAAAGCATAAGCAATGGTGCTACTGAACTCACTCCATCCAGTAGTCTTTTTAGAGATACAATGCATAAGGGTATGGACAAAAAAACGCCATTGAGGTGAAAATTTTGCTTTTAAGAACTTGAACACACCTAATGGGCCTCCATACCCCATTCTTGTAAGAGTAGAAAACAGTTCATCATTAGAGATAGAAGTTATACCAGAGGCATCGTCTAGACGTAGACTGATGCGAATTACCTCTTCAGTAATTGTTAATGGCTTGTCACACACCTTTGTCTTGATCATTTGCACACCATTCTCAGTAACAATGGTGGCATGTGCCCAGAATTGCCTTTGATGCTCGATAAAGATTGTAGGAGATATAGTGAGAGCATGGGCAATGTGGCTGGACTTCAGAAAGTCGACTATCGGATGAAAACCTTCAGCTTGTTTTGGCTTTTGGAGCATCGCGATTTCATTGTGCTCGTCAATGAACGCCATTGATGCCATTGACCTTGAAGGTTCTTGCTTGAAAACATGGAATTCGAGAGAGAGAGGGTTTAGAGCGCAAGAGAACAGTATGCAAAGAGTCGTTATGAACTTTTAGGCGGGCAAAGAGTATTTATAGTATTCGGGACATAAGCAGTATTAACCTAGAGCAGTATTAACTGAAAGCAGTATTAACTGAAAGCAGTATTAACCACTAGCAGTATTAACTAACTAGCAGTATTAACTGAGATCAGTATTAACCACTAGCAGTATTAACTAACTAGCAGTATTAACTGAGAGCAGTATTAACCACTAGCAGTATTAACTAACTAGCAGTATTAACTGAGAGCAGTATTAACCACTAGCAGTATTAACTAACTAGCAGTATTAACTACTAGCAATATTAACTGTGCACTGGCAGTATTAAAATTGTACTGGCAGTATTAACCATACTTACTCTTTTAAGCTTGTGATACACTGAGTACTGCTATACATATTCTGAAAAAGAAGATTAGTAATACCAAGAATAAACAATATACAGGTATAGAACCACTTTTTGAGAAGGGGCTTATTCAGAGTTGATCATTCCCACACTTGTTACCAAGAAAGTGAATCTACCCACATCAAAAGCTTTAGTGAATAGATCAGCAAACTGGTTATCAGTGTGAACTTTTACAACTTGAATAAGTTTCTTTTCATTAAAGTCTCTTATGAAGTGATACCTGATCTCAATGTGCTTTGTCTTTGAGTACTTGACAGGATTATTCACAATGCTAATAGCACTGCTATTATCAATAAAAATTGGAGTGTGTAGAAAGGTTACCCCATAATCCAGCATTTGATTCTGAATCCATAAGACTTGAGAACAGCAACTTGCAGCTGCTATGTACTCTGCCTCTGTTGTAGATGTGGATACTGTGGTTTGTTTCTTACACTGCCATGAAACTAGTCTTGCACCCAAAAACTGACATCCTCCAGAAGTAGATTTTCTATCCAAGTTTGCTTCACCTAGATCACTATCTGAGTATGCAAGCAGGTCAAAGGATGAGTCATGAGGATACCAAAGTCCCAATCTGGGTTGCCCTTTGAGATATCTGAATATCCTTTTAACAGCTTGATAGTGAGATTGCTTTGGCCTAACTTGGAATCTTGCACATACATAGACTGGAAACATTATATCTGGCCTAGAGGCTGTAAGATACATGAGAGAGCCAATCATGGATCTATAATGATGAACATCCATATCCTCCCCCTCAAGATCTGCTGTTATCTGCTTGTGTGTCTCCATAGGTGTGCTGGCAGGTTTTGAATCTGAGAAACCAAACTTGGTTAGAATGTCCTGCACCTACTTGGACTGACAGATAAAGATTCCATCTGACTTCTGTTGAACTTGGAGTCCAAGGAAGAAAGTAAGTTCCCACATGGAACTCATCTTGAACCTTTGATGCATTAGTTCCTCAAACTCCTTGCACATGTTATCTCTTGTGGATCCAAAGATAATATCATCAACATAGATTTGGACCAGCAAGATATCCTTCTTCTTTCTCTTGATGAATAGAGTCTTATCAATGACTCCTCTTTCAAAGCCATTTTCCAAGAGATAGGATGACAGAGTGTCATACCATGCTCTTGGAGCTTGATGTAGTCCATAAAGTGCTTTCTTCAATTTGTATACCCTGTCTGGATAGCTTGGGTTTTCAAACCCTGGTGGTTGACAGACATATACTTCTTCTTCAATTGAGCCATAAAGAAATGCACTTTTGACATCCATTTGATAGACTTTGAATATCATATAAGAAGCATAAGCTAGGAATAATCTAATTGCTTCTATCCTAGCCACAGGTGCAAATACTTCTTCATAGTCTATTCCTTCTTCTTGTGTATATCCTTGAGCCACCAACCTTGCTTTGTTTCTTATGACTATTCCTCTTTCATCTCTCTTATTCCTGAAGACCCATTTTGTTCCTATTGCTCTTTGGCCTTTAGGAAGATCTACCAGATCCCAAACATCTTGCAGCTTGAATTGCAGTAGCTCTTCTTGCATGACTTCTATCCAACTGGACTCTTTCATAGCATCATGTGCCTTTTTAGGCTCAAGCTGGGATAAAAAACAAGATAGCACTGTATGCTGTTGGTCTTGCATTTCTTGAAGCCTACTTTGATTTCTAGTCATCATAGGAGAAGATATATCCCCTATTACCAGCTGTGGAGGATGATTCTTTTGAATTCTACTGTGATGAATAGGTTCTTCATTAAGTCCCACCTCTAGATTAGAGTCATTCAACTCAACTGAAGTGTTTTCAGCAGCTACTTCTGGTTCTTTATTTTCTTGAGTCTCCTCATCTCTACTTTCTTCTTCACTCTGACTTGGTCCAGTAGATGGTTCCTTTTCATAGTCTTCAACAGGATCCACTGTGGGTATGGGAAAGATCATAGATTGAGATACACTTTCTTGAACTTGTGTAGTCCCTGATCCTCCACTCCCTGAACCTGCATAATCATCACTACTGAAACCAAAAGAGTTAGTTAGTGAGTCAATGTCAAATAGCCACTGAGGACCAGACCCAATTGGATTTGGTGTGTTCTCATTGCATTTGACATTGTCACTTTCTTCAATTATTCTAGAAGAAGAATTAAAGACTCTGTAAGCCTTACTCTGAGATGAGTAACCAACAAGAAATCCATCATCTGCTTTGCTATCAAACTTACCTAAGTGAGATTTGGTATTAAGAATTGTACAAGGACACCCAAAAGGTTTGAAAAATCCAATGAAAGGTTTTCTTTTATTTAAAAGCTCATAAGGGGTCTTGTTCTTTGGCTTGACCACTAGTACTCTGTTTTGGACATAACAAGCAGTATTAACTGCTTCAGCCCAGAAGGTAATTGGCAGTTTTGAATCAGCCAACAGAGATCTAGCAGCCTCTATTAGTGTCCTATTTCTCCTCTCAGCAACTCTATTTTGTTGAGGAGTCCTAGGGGCACTATATTGTCTCTCAATGCCTTTCTCTTCACAGAAGGTGTTTAGATCAAAATTTTTAAACTCAGTCCCATTATCTGATCTAATGACTTTTACTTTTTGATTAGTTTGGTTTTCAATTCTTAGGATAAAGGATTTGATCAGTCCACTTGTCTCATCCTTAGTCCTTAGAAAATATACCCACGTAAATCTAGAGTAATCATCAACAATAACCAAGCAGTAAGATTTCTTACCTATACTCATAACATTTGTAGGACCAAACAGATCCATATGTAATAAGTGGAAACAAGAAGAAATTGAGTTTAACTCTTTGGTCTTATGAGAAGTTTTGTGTTGTTTGCCTTTAAGACATGCAACACAATGATCATCACATGAAAATACTTTTGAAGGTAAACCTCTTACAAGGTTGTTTTTGACAAGTTTGTTCATAGTCTTGAAGTTCATGTGACACATCCTTCTGTGCCAAAGAGAGGATTCATCCACAGAAGCTTTTGAAACAAGACAGTTCAGGGATGAATCACTATCAACATTGTCCATATCAAGACAATAAACATTGTCCTTTCTTGGAGTTCTAAGTAGTATCATGCTTTCATCAACTACCTTGAACCCTGGAGCAAGGATCATACACTCAGTATTTGTAAATAATATGCTATGTTGTTTGTCACAAACCTGTGATACACTTAACAGGTTGTACTTCAATTGATCAACATAGTAGACATCCTCAAATGTCATCTTACCTTTGGTAACATTACCTTTTCCACTTATTTTACCACCAGTAAGATTATCTCCAAATGCAACATGTCCTCCATTGATATGCTTGAAATCCTGAAGGCATGACATGTTACCTGTCATGTGCCTAGAGCAACCACTATCAACATGCCATATGCTCTTTCCTTTGAACTGTTGGTTGCCCTGCACATAAGATAAATCAGTTAGTATGAATTAGGAACCCAAGTGTCAGGATCGAATTCTTAACAAGAATTAATACTCAGAAACTAATATCAAAGAAGTTGCGGAAAAACACTTTGATATTTGATAAAACAGTAATCAAAACACAGTATATAATATCAAACAGTAAACTTGTATTGAATGCTTAAAGCTACAAGATTACACACTCAACCTCAATATTGATGAACAGGCTCACCAATACGAATTCTACTTCTCTAGAATTAGGATCTATGCCTTGAGGTTGATTTCTCTCGAGAAAAACAATTATCCAAAGTTTATTCTATCTATTCTATACATTCTATACATATACTGATAAAAGGATAATTACAAAGAATAAATAAATCTTCAGAATATATTCCATGTATATCTTCTAAGTATATCTTCAGTATATCCAGCTGTAGTACATTCCATCCGTATCTCTTTAGCAGCATTAACTAAGCTTAGCAGCAGTATCCTCTTCCAGCAGCATTAACTACAAGCAGTACTAACTACTAGCAGTACTAACTATAACTAGCAGTAGTAATTCTACTAGCAGTAGTAACACTTAGCAGTATTAATCTTCAACTTGTTTTGGCAGTAGTAACCACTCTTGTACTAGCAGTAGTAACTACACTTAGAAGAATCTTCAGTTCCCAACAATCTCCCCCTAACTTGACTTTTAGAAGAGAAGTCAAGTTCTTCAGATATTCTTCCAGAAGCTCTCCAAGATGCTTTCAACACCTTTTGATCAGTTTCCCAAATTTGGGTCTAGGCCCAAGCTTTGATTCACTGTTCTTCTCACCACAATCTTAGCCATCTCTGAATCCTTTGTACAGACCAATGTAGCTTTGAGCATCCCTTCCAACTTCTCCTTGCTGTGCTCATATATTTTGTCCACCAGGTAGTATTCATGATAACAGTTATCAACAGTAATCATGTATACTCCACAGTTTTCAAATAATATCCATTTGTCAATCTTCTTGAATATGAACTCATGCTTATGATCTTTAATCCTATGATGTACTCTTTCTGGATCAAACATCATGCACAAGTATTCTAAAGTAACTTTGAGAAGATTTTCTTCAGTACCTTTCAACACAGGTTCATAAAGTTTCATCCCCACTTTATGTAGTTCTTCTATGTCAGCTCTTGAACAACTTCTGATAACCTTCCCCCATGTTGAATAAGCTTCAAATGAACCATCAGCTCTCTTGATTCTGAAGAAATTCTTTCCATTGTCTCTTAGAATATCCCAGAAGATGATCTCTGGAGCTTGCATAGAGATTGGATCAGCCTTCAAAGGTTCCACTATGGTCATGTATGTATCCATATTCTCATTTGTTGGCTCATTGGACTGTGTTGGAGGTGGAACTGATTCTGGTTCATTGGACTGTGCAGGAGGTTGAACTGATTCTGCTATTGGTACCTCTGAATGTTCTGATGTAGTACCAGCTGTTTCTTCTATTCTGGACCTTTTAGACTGCCTTTTTGAGGCAATTGTCTTCACCCTTTTTCCAGCTTTGGCTTCCACACTGGCTTCAACACCAACACTTTCAGATTCTTCCTTTTTATCTTTTGCTTCTTCTTTAGATGGTGTAGTTTCCTCAGGGAATGGTTGTTGGATGTTGAGATCATGTCTCTCTTTCATCCTTCTCTCAGCCTCTTCCCTTTGTGCTGAGTCCCCTTGGAGTTTGGCCATTTCTTTGTTGTATAGTTCTTCAACCTGAGAATAAGCCATATTTGTAAACATCTCCCCCTTAACCCCAATTGCACCTTTCAGGAAGTTAATCATTTTTCTTCTTTCCTGATTGGCCAAAAAGGTCTTGGAGGGTTGTCTTTTCTGCTTTTTGAATGGCATTCTTTTTACTTGTACTTGCTTGGCCTGAGCTGCTGTTTTCATGCTCTTCTGGTACTCTTCATTTAGTTTTCTGGCCATATTCAGTGCAAGCTCTCTATCTTTCTCAGATTGAAGATTTTCCTCCCTTTCCAAATCTGCCTGAAGCTTCTTAGCCACTTCTTCATCCATTTCTATTTGAGTTTTCTTCTTAACAGGTTGTTCAGATTCAATCATCTTAGATTTACCCTTTGTATCCTTCAGCCCTGCCTCACTTCTTTCCTGTTTCTTCTTTTCTATGCCACCTTCATTGATGACCACTCCCTTAGCCTTTTGAGTAGCCTTAGGAGTGTCATTCTTTGCCTTTACTAATGTTTCCGCTATTTCCAACTCTTCAACAGATAGTCCTGTTTCTGCTTGAGCATTATCTGTTTCTGCAGCTTTCTCCCCCTTACCATCAGATCCCATCTCAGAAATACTTTCTTTTTCTGCTTCAGCCTCTGAATTCTCCCCCTTGTTGAAATCATCTTGAACTCTTGTCCTCCTCTTCAACACAAACCGCTTCCTTCTTTGTTTTTGTAACAGTCTTGTCACCATTTTCTTGAGTTTGGTGATTTGAACTTGTTGAGATAGAATTTCCAACTTCATCTCTTCTATTTCTTTTCCCTGCTTGAGGACATCCTGGTTGATGTTTCCCATTGTTTCCATCAATTCTTGATAGTTATATCTGTCCTCACCTTCTCCAGGAGTGTTACCCCCTATTGAAGGATCATTGGATCTTTTTGAAGTGGAAGTCTTCTGCCTAACAGAAGCACTATCCACCCCCTTGGTTTCTTGGCACCAGGGTCCTTCAAATGATTGCTCATTTAAAGTTGCCATGGGGGAGGTCTTATTTATGTTACCACTGTCCTCCTCTGTGCTAGCAGGAGTAGTGGCAGCCTCATCTCCCATATGCTCTACCTCCTCCTCAGAGAGCACCTCCTTGGGGTTGGGAGACACCCCTGTGGGTTCCCTTTGGATATTCTCTAAAGGCGTATTCTCCCTTAGAGGGCTTAAAGGCTTAGGGGTTTCTGGTACAAGAAGGGAAGGAGCCTTCCTTACCTGTTTTCTCTTATAAGTATGGGAAATTGGAGAGGTTGGTTTTGTAAGAATGGACTGGGGAATAGTTTGTGGTTGAGAAGGTTGGGCTTGGCTAGCAGTGGGATGGTCGAATGAGGGCCTTGACCCTGCTGCCATACCTTCAGTTGTTTGGGACACCACCATCATTGTAGAGAACAATGGGGTGTCAACTCCTTCCGAGTCCCCAGCAGATCTTCTCATATTTGAGAAAACCTTGCCTTTGGGGGGTTTAGGTACATAGACCCCAACAGGTTGAGGTATATCCGTCAATTCATGGTTAATAACTTCTTGCACAAACCTGGGATACATAAAGAAACTCTTTTTGTTTCCCATATTTGATACAAGATCACTGAAAATCATCTTTGAAAAATTGTACCTTCTGGATGTAGCCAAGCATACCAAAGCATATGCAATTGGACTGCTGAACTCACTCCATCCAGTGGTCTTTTTGGAGATGCAATGCATCAGGGTATGAACAAGAAAACGCCATTGGGGTGAAAACTTTGCTTTTGAGAATTTGAAAACTCTCAATGGGCCTCCATACCCCATTCTAGTAAGATTGGAAAACAGTTCATCATTAGAGATAGACGTTATACCAGAGGCATCGTCTAGACGTAGACTGATGCGAATGACCTCTTCAGTAACTGTTAATGGCTTGCCACACACAGTTGTCTTTATCTTTTGCACACCATTTTCAGCAACAATGGTGGCATTTGCCCAGAACAACCTCTGATGTTCGATGTAGATGGTAGGGGCAACAGTGAGAGCATGTGCAATGTGACTTGTCTTGAGAAAATCCACAATCTGGTGGAATCCTTCTGCTTGTTTGGGCTTCTGCAGCATTGCGATCTCATTGTGCTCATCGATAAACGCCATGGATGCCATTGAACAGAGATTTTCTTGCCTGGAATAGTAGGTTCTTGAGAGAAAAAGGATTAGAAGAGCAAGTGAACAGTATGCAAAGAGTCGTTATGAACGTTTAGGCGGGCAATGGGTATTTATAGTATTCGGATTAAAAGCAGTATTAACCTAGAGCAGCATTAACTAACTAGCAGTATTAACCGCGAGCAGTATTAACTAACTAGCAGTATTAACTGCGAGCAGTATTAACTGACAAGCAGTATTAACTAACTAGCAGTATTAACTGAGAGCAGTATTAACTACGAGCAGTATTAACTAACTAGCAGTATTAACTAACTAGCAGTATTAACCAACTAGCAGTATTAACTACGAGCAGTATTAACTAA
Source organism: Arctium lappa (assembly GCA_023525745.1). NCBI lineage: Eukaryota > Viridiplantae > Streptophyta > Magnoliopsida > Asterales > Asteraceae > Arctium > Arctium lappa. The sequence continues at coordinate 153,617,771 of CM042047.1, read as the reverse complement.
TCTAGCAGTATTAACTAACTAGCAGTATTAACCAACTAGCAGTATTAACCAGCTAGCAGTATTAACCAACTAGCAGTATTAACCAACTAGCAGTATTAACTAACTAGCAGTATTAACCAACTAGCAGTATTAACCAACTAGCAGTATTAACTAACTTACTCCTTGAAGCTCAGGTTGAATTGAGTACTGCTTTGTATGCCCTGAAAAGGTAGATTAGTAGCACCAAGAAACTATAATATGCAGTTATATTTCCACTTTTTGACATAAAGCTTATTCAGTGTTGATCATTCCCATACTTGTTACCAAGAATGTGAATATACCCACATCAAAAGCTTTGGTGAATAGATCAGCAAACTGGTTGTCAGTATGAACTTTCACAACTTGAATAAGTTTCTTTTCATTACAGTCTCTTATGAAGTGATACCTGATCTCAATGTGCTTAGTCTTAGAGTGCTTGACAGGATTATTTACAATGCTGATAGCACTGCTATTATCAATAAAGATGGGAGTGTGTAGAAAGGTTACCCCATAGTCCAACATTTGATTTTGAATCCATAAGACCTGAGCACAGCAACTTGCAGCTGCTATGTACTCTGCTTCTGTTGTAGATGTGGACACTGTGGTTTGTTTCTTGCACTGCCATGAAACTAGTCTAGCACCCAAGAACTGACATCCTCCAGAAGTAGACTTTCTGTCCAAGTTTGCCCCACCTAGATCACTGTCTGAGTATGCAATTAGGTCAAAGGGTGAGTCATGAGGATACCAAAGTCCCAATCTGGGTTGACCTTTGAGATATCTGAATATCCTCTTAACAGCTTGAAAGTGAGATTGCTTTGGCCTAACTTGGAATCTTGCACACACACAGACTGGAAACATTATATCAGGCCTTGATGCTGTGAGATACATGAGAGAGCCAATCATAGATCTGTAATGATGCACATCCATATCCTCCCCCTCAAGATCTGCAGTTATCTGCTTGTGTGTTTCCATAGGTGTACTGGCAGGTTTTGAATCTGAGAAACCAAACTTGATTAAAATGTCTTGCACATACTTGGACTGACATATGAAGATGCCATCTGACTTCTGTTGAACTTGGAGTCCAAGGAAGAAAGTAAGTTCCCCCATGGAACTCATTTTAAACCTTTGATGCATTAGGTCCTCAAACTCCTTGCACAGGATATCTTTTGTAGATCCAAAGATAATGTCATCAACACAAATTTGGACCAACAAGATATCCTTCTTCTTTCTCTTGATAAATAGAGTCTTATCAATGATACCTCTTTCAAAGCCATTGTCCAAGAGGTAGGATGACAGAGTGTCATACCATGCTCTTGGAGCTTGATGCAGTCCATAAAGAGCTTTCTTCAATTTGTATACTCTGTCTGGATAGCTTGGGTTTTCAAACCCTGGTGGTTGACAGACATATACCTCTTCTTCAATTGAACCATAGAGGAAAGCACTCTTTACATCCATTTGATAGACTTTGAATTTCATGTAAGAAGCATAGGCTAGGAATAATCTGATCGCTTCTATCCTAGCCACAGGTGCAAAGACTTCTTCATAATCTATCCCCTCTTATTGAGTATACCCTTGAGCCACTAGTCTTGCTTTGTTCCTTATGACAATTCCTCTTTCATCTCTTTTGTTCCTGAAGATCCACTTTGTTCCAATAGCTCTGTGACCTTTAGGAAGGTCTACCAAATCCCATACATCTTGTAGTTTGAACTGTAGCAACTCTTCTTGCATTGCTTCTATCCAGCTAGATTCTTTCATTGCATCATGTGCCTTTTTAGGCTCAAGCTGGGATAGAAAGCAGGACAGCACTGTATGCTGTTGATCTTGCATTTCTTGAAGCCTGCTCTGGTGTCTAGTCATCATAGGAGATGATATATCTCCTATTACCAGCTGTGGAGGATGATTCTTCTGAACTCTGGTGTTATGACTAGGTTCTTCATTAACATTAGCTTCTAGATTGGAGTCATTCAACTCAACTGAAGTGTTTTCAGCTGCTTCTTCTGATTCTTTATCTCCTTCATTCTCTTCATCTCTACTTTGACTTGGTTCAGTAGCTTGTTCTATTTCACAGTCTTCAAAAGGATTCACTGTGGGAGTGGGAAAGATCACTGATTTAGATACACTTTCTTGAACTTGTGTAGTCCCTGATCCTTCACCTCCTGAACCTGCATGATCATCACTTCTGAAACCAAAGGAGTTAGTTAGTGAATCAATGTCAAATAGCCATTGAGGACCAGTTCCAATAGGATTTGGTGTGTTCTCATTGCATTTGACATTGTCACTCTCTTCAATTATTCTAGAAGATGAATTGAATACTCTGTAGGCCTTACTTTGAGATGAATAACCAACCAGAAATCCATCATCTGCTTTGCTATCAAACTTACCTAAGTGAGTTTTGGTATTGAGAATGGTACAAGGACACCCAAAAGGTTTGAAAAATCCAATAAAGGGTTTTCTTTTATTTAAAAGCTCATATGGTGTCTTGTTCTTTGGCTTAACTACTAGAACTCTGTTTTGGACATAACAGGCAGTATTAACTGCTTCAGCCCAGAAGGTAATTGGCAGTTTTGAATCAGCCAACAGAGATCTAGCAGCCTCTATTAGTGTCCTATTTCTCCTTTCAGCAACACCATTCTGTTGAGGAGTTCTAGGAGCACTATACTGTCTCTCAATTCCTTTTTCCTCACAAAAGGTGTTTAGATCAAAATTTTTGAATTCAGTCCCATTATCTGATCTAATGACTTTTACTTTTTGATTAGATTGGTTTTCAATTCTCAGGATAAAGGACTTGATCAGTCCACTTGTCTCATCCTTAGTCCTTAGAAAATATACCCAAGTGAATCTAGAGTAATCATCAACAATAACCAAGCAGTAAGATTTCTTGCCTATACTCATCACATTTGTAGGGCCAAACAGATCCATGTGCAATAACTGGAGACTAGAAGAAATAGAATTTATCTCTTTAGACTTATGAGAAGTTTTATGCTGTTTGCCTTTGAGACAAGCAACACAATGATCATCCCATGAAAAGACTTTAGAAGGTAAACCTCTTACAAGGTTGTTTTTAACAAGTTTGTTCATAGTCTTAAAATTCATGTGACACATCCTTCTGTGCCATAGAGAGGATTCATCTAGAGAAGCTTTTGAAACAAGACAATTTAGAGATGAATCACTTTTAACATTATCCATATCAAGACAGTATACATTGTCCTTTCTTGGAGTTCTTAGTAGTATCATGCTTTCATCAACTACTTTGAACCCTGGAGCAAGGATCATACATTCAGTGTTTGTAAATAATATACTATGTTGTTTGTCACAAACCTGTGATACACTTAACAGGTTGTATTTTAATTGATCAACATAGTAGACATCCTCAAATGTCATCTTACCTTTGGTGACATTACCTTTTCCACTTATCTTACCACCAGTAAGATTGTCTCCAAAAGCAACATGTCCTCCATTAATGTGCTTGAAATCCTGAAGGCATGACATGTTGCCTGTCATGTGCCTTGAGCAACCACTATCAACATGCCATATGCTCTTTCCCTTGAGCTGTTGGTTGCCCTGCACATTAGATAAGTCAGTTAGTATGAATTAGGAACCCAAGCCAAAGTGGTCTTGGGTACCCCTTTCTCATCAAAATACTTGCATTCCTTTTTGACAAGATTCTTGAATTTTAACTCCTCATTCTTGGAGTATTTTGTCACTATTATAGGCTTAGAAACAGTTGTGCTGGTGACAGTACTGGTTTTAGAAGTATTGACTGCCTTTGCAGCACTTGCATGCTTAGCAGTACTAACCTTGTTAGCAGTAGTAACAGTGCAAGCAGCAGTAACTGTGTTGGCAGTATTAACCTTTGAAGAGATAATAACTGTATTAGCAGCATTAATGTTTTTAGCAGTACTAACACAGGTAGCAGCAGTAAAACCTTCAGCAGCACTAACCCTGTCAGCAGTACTAACAGTTTTAGTGCTTTTGGGCACCCACATTTTAATGCTTTCTTTAAAAATTCTTTTCTTTATGGGGCCTCTCTTTTCAACATGTTTCTTTCCAGCCTTTCTATAATCAACAGACTTTTGCTTATATCTTTGAAAGGTCATCTGTTGATTGATAGGATTGAAGAAACAAAATTTGGCCAGATGATCTAGCTTGCAACATATGAAGCAAGGTTTTGGTCTATTGATTTTATTCAGATCAACTCCTTGCTTCTGAGCCCATTGATTATTCCAGTTTCTTTGATTTCCTCTTTTTAAACCAGAATGTAGGCTCTTTGCTTTATTGCAATCACACTGTTTTCCAGATGCAGGATTCACAACTGTGGTCTGTTTGTAATGGACCTTATTGTCTTTTACTTTGGTCTTTTCTATTTCCTTGGATTTTATCCAGTCTTTCCCACATCCCTCATTGGTGATTATCTTGTTTTCTTCATGGATTTCTTTACCTATCTTTTTATCTCTCTTCATGCTGGCTTCTTTCTCAGTAATATCCTTAATCACTACTTCATCCAGAGGGTCTATCTTAAAGGCCTTATCAGATAAGTCCTTATTCTCCTTGGTTTCTAATAGATCTGAAGTAGGAGAGATATAATTGTTATTGTAAGGAGGAGGTGTACTGTTGTATCCAAGACCAGGCTTCATCTTATCATGAATCTGAGCCTTTAGAAGAGAATCCATTGCCTTTGAAGCATATGAAAACTTCTCTACGTCAAGTTTGACTTTGGACAATTCCTCCTTCAACTTATCACTCTCTTCTAAGGATTTGGACAGTTTAGTCTCTAATTCATTCCTCTCCCACTTCCAGTAGTTAGTATCATAAGAGTGTTGAAGTTCATTGGCTTGAAAGCCTTTGATTTGTTCTTCAAATCTCTCAACTATTAGAACATAGTCTCTTCTATCCTTTTCTAACCTTTTAAGGTCATCACACATACTTTGATTGTGATCCCTGTATCTTTTGACAATGTCAATGCAAGTTTTAGAGCAAAGGTTAGAAATTACCTCAGATGGGAGATCAGATACTTCTGCCATAAGAGCTTGATTCTGAATGGCTTCCTCAGCTTGATCACTCCAGTCAAATCCCATTCCTTGTTCAGAAACAAGGGCTTGAGCAAGATTCTTGTTCTGAGTGTAGCCTCCATTCTGGGCTTGTTGGTGGTTGTTGTTGGACACAGCATTCCTGCATTCTCTAGCAAAGTGTCCTTTCATGTGACACTTGTAGCATTCCACCTTGGTTTTGTCAAAACCAGCTCCATCTTCTCTTCTTTGGGAGAAGTTATTCCTACCTGTTCTTTTAATGAACTTCTTCACCCTCATAGATAGCATGGCCATCTGCCATTTTATATCCATCTCTTCCAGATCATCAGGGTGAAGTTGTTCCAGATCATCATTGATTAATGAGGGGTTACTATGACTGGACAGGAAGGCTTCAAAGATTGTTTCAGATCCCTTTTCTGAACTTGCTCCACCAGAAGTACTAACTGCTTCAGGAATGGCAGTAGTATCAGTTGCTGCTGACAGAAGTGCAGAATTGTGGACATATCCAGTAGGTTTCTTCTTGATCTCTACCTCAGTTTCAAAAACTCTTAGATCATTGTATAGATCATCAAGTTCTTTCTCCTCCAGATTGTCACTCTGCCTATAAGAGACAGTGTACATAGTCCATTCATCCCCAAGAGATCTGAGGAATTTTCTATTGATGTCATCTTGATCCATCTTTACTCCAACAGTGGCCAGTTCTCCAATGAGTTTGTTGAACCTATCAAAAGTTTGAGTCATAGACTCATTCTTTGATGAAGTAAAATTCTCATATTGCTGTTTAAGAACATCCCTTTGATTTCTCTTGATGCTCTTAGTTCCAGCAAATCTTTTCTCTAGGGAATTCCAGAGAATTTGAGCATCAGTACAGTTGCAGAATTGATGCTGATATTCATTAGGGATTGCCAAGAGTAGAGTACTCAAGGCCTTCATCTCTGTCTGCCTGATCTTTCTTTCACCATCTGTCTTTGGTGGAGGTCTTTTTCCATCTGGTCCTATTCTTCCAGCTTCAGAAGGACCATTCTCAATGATATCCCACATTGAGTAGTCAGTGAGAAGAATATATTGCCTGATCCTTATCTTCCACATGTCAAACTCACTGGGTTTGAGCATTGGAACCTTGGAAACCAAACTGCTGCTTGATTCTGTATGATTTTCCATGATAGCTGTTTCTGATTCAATAGGCTTTGATACCACTTGTCAGGATCGAATTCTTAACAAGAATTAATACTCAGAAACTAATATCAAAGAAGTTGCGGAAAAACACTTTGATATTTGATAAAACAGTAATCAAAACACAGTATATAATATCAAACAGTAAACTTGTATTGAATGCTTAAAGCTACAAGATTACACACTCAACCTCAATATTGATGAACAGACTCACCAATACGAATTCTACTTCTCTAGAATTAGGATCTATGCCTTGAGGTTGATTTCTCTCGAGAAAAACAATTATCCAAAGTTTATTCTATCTATTCTATACATTCTATACATATACTGATAAAAGGATAATTACAAAGAATAAATAAATCTTCAGAATATATTCCATGTATATCTTCTAAGTATATCTTCAGTATATCCAGCTGTAGTACATTCCATCCGTATCTCTTTAGCAGCATTAACTAAGCTTAGCAGCAGTATCCTCTTCCAGCAGCATTAACTACAAGCAGTACTAACTACTAGCAGTACTAACTATAACTAGCAGTAGTAATTCTACTAGCAGTAGTAACACTTAGCAGTATTAATCTTCAACTTGTTCTGGCAGTAGTAACCACTCTTGTACTAGCAGTAGTAACTACACTTAGAAGAATCTTCAGTTCCCAACACCAAGCCAAAGTGGTCTTGGGTACCCCTTTCTCATCAAAATACTTGCATTCTTTCTTGACAAGATTCTTAAACTTTGACTCCTCATTTCTGGAGTACTTTGTTACAATGATAGGTTTGGAAACACATTTGCTAGAAGCAGTATTGGTTTTAGAAGTACTAACAGCATGAGCAATACTTGCAGGCTTAGCAGTACTAACCTTGTTAGCAGTAGTAACTGTGTTAGCAGCATTAAAATTTTCAGCAGTACTAACACTGTTAGCAGCAGTAATATTTCTAGCAGCACTATATCTGTCAGCAGTACTAACAGTTTTAGTGCTTCTAGGCACCCATATTAAAACACTTTCTTTTAAAACCTTATTTTTCATAGGGCCATTGGTTTCAACAGATTTCTTCCCAACAGGTTTCCTATAACCAACAGGTTTTTGCACAAATCTTTGAAAGTTCATCTGTTGGTTAATAGGATTGAAGAAACAATACTTAGCCAAATGATTCAGCTTGCCACATATGAAACAAGGTTTTGGTCTATTGATTTTATTCAGATCAACTCCTTGCTTCTGAGCCCATTGATTATTCCAGTTTCTTTGGTTACCTCTTTTTATACCAGAATTTAGGCTCTTAGCTTTATTGCAAGCACACTTTTTACAAGGTTCAGGATTCACAACCGTGGTTTGTTTGTAATGGACCTTGTTATCATTTCTTTTGGTCTTCTCTATTTCCTTAGACTTGACCCAGATTTTCCCACATCCCTCATTGGTGATAATGTTGTTTTCTAATGGTATCTCTTTACTCACAACATTATTCCTATTCTCACTGGCTTCTTTCTCAGTCAAATCCTTAATTACTACCTCATCCAAAGTATCTATCTTAAAAGCTTCTTCAGAGAAGTCCTTTTTCTCCTTGGTCTCTAACAAGTCTGTAGTAGGAGAGATATAGTTGTTGTTGTAAGGAGGGGGTGTATTGTTGTATCCAAAACCAGGCTTCATCTTATCATGAATCTGAGTCTTTCGAAGAGAATCCATTGCTTTTGAAGCATATGAAAACTTTTCTATGTCAAGCTTAACCTTAGATAGTTCCTCTTTCAGCCTATCATTCTCTTCTAAGGACTTAGACAGTTTGGTCTCTAATTCATTCTTTTTCCACTTCCAATAGTTTGTGTCATAAGAGTGTTGAAGTTCATTAGCTTGAAAGCCTTTGATTTGTTCTTCAAATCTCTCTACTATCAACACATAGTCTCTTCTGTCCTTTTCTAATCTTTTGAGGTCATCACACATGCTTTGGTTGTGATCCCTGTACCTTTTGACAGTGTCTGTGCAAGATTGAGTGCAAAGATTAGAAATTACTTCAGAAGGGAGATCAGACACTTTTTCCATAAGAGCTTGATTCTGAATGGCTTCCTCAACTTGGTCACTCCAGTCAAACCCTATTCCTTGTTGAGAAACAAGGGCTTGAGCAGGATTCTTGTTTTGATTGTAGCCTCCATTCTGAGCTTGTTGGTGGTTGTTGTTTAGAACACCACTTCTGCATTCTCTAGCAAAGTGTCATTTCATGTGGCACTTATAGCATTCCACCTTTGTCTTGTCAAAACCAGCTCCATATTCTCTTCTTTGAGAGAAGTTGTTCCTTCCTGTTCTTTTGATAAACTTCTTCACCCTCATAGATAACATGGCAATCTGCCATTTAATGTCCATCTCCTCCAGGTCATCAGGGTGAAGTTGATCCAGATCATCATTAATCAATGAATTGTTGCTATGACTGGACAAAAAGGCTTCAAAGATAGTTTCAGTGCCCTTTTCTGAATTCACTCCACTGGCAGTACTAACTACTTCAGGGTTGGCAGTAGTATCAGTAGATGCTGATAGAAGTGCAGCATTATGGATATAACCAGTGGGCTTCTTCTTGCTTTCTACCGCAGTTTCAAAAACTCTTAGATCATTATATAGATCATCAAGTACCTTCTCTTCCAGATTGTCACTCTGTCTATATGAGACAGTGTACATAGTCCATTCATCCCCAAGAGATCTGAGGAACTTTCTGTTGATATCATCTTGCTCCATCTTCACTCCTACAGTAGCCAGTTCACCAATGAGTTTGTTGAACCTATCAAAAGTTTGAGTCATAGACTCATTCTTTGAAGAAGTGAAGTTCTCATACTGCTGCTTTAGAACATCTCTTTGATTTCTTTTGATGCTTTTAGTTCCAGCAAATCTTTTCTCTAGAGCATTCCAGAGAATCTGAGCATCAGTGCAGTTGCAAAATTGATGCTGATATTCATTGGGGATGGCCAAGAGCAGAGTGCTCAAGGCCATCATCTCTGTCTGTCTGATCTTCCTCTCACCATCTGTCTTTGGTGGAGGTCTTTTCCCATCTGGTCCAATCTTTCCTGCTTCAGAAGGACCACTCTCAATGATATCCCACATTGAGTAGTCAGTGAGAAGAATGTATTGTCTAATTCTGATCTTCCACATGTCAAACTCATTGGGTTTGAGCATTGGAACCTTAGAGACTAGAGTACTGTTTGATTCTGCAAGGTTTTCCATGATGAATGAATAGATGTTTCTGAGAGAACAGGCTCTGATACCACTTGTCAGGATCGAATTCTTAACAAGAATAAAGTCTCAGAAACAATATCAAAGAAGTTGCGAAATAACACTTTGATATTCAATGTAACAGTAATCAAAACAGTATATAATCAACAACTTGTAAACTTGTATTCAATTATCAAATCACAAGATTACACACTCAACCTCAATCTTGAAGAACAGACTCTTTCAAGACGAATTCTACTTCTCTAGAATTAGGATCTATGCCTTGAGGTTGATTCTCTCTTAAACAAAAACTTAGAATTAAATCTATCTAATCTATACATATTCTGAACAAAAAGATAATTACAATAATTAAAATATCTTCAGTATATCTTCCATCATTATCTTCAATCCTTCCATGAATATCTTGATTTTTACAGCTGTCATTCTTTCCATCCGAATCTTCAATTCATAAGCAGTACTAATCATAAGCAGCATAAACTACTAAGCAACACTAACCACTAGCAGTACTAACTAGCTAAGCAGTACTAACTTTGTTCAAGCAGTACTAACTTTATCTAGCAGTATTAATTCTACTAGCAGTAGTAATACTCAACAGTATTAACTTTGAAGTCTTATGGCAGTAGTAATTCTGAACTAGCAGCATTAAAGACTTGTTCACATCTTCAGTTCCCAACATTCTTTAAGCTTTCCAAAAGACATACTTATAAACATTCCTTCAGGAACTCCAATAGCTCATTTTAGGAAGTTTATCATCTTCCTTCTTTCTTGATTTGCTAAGTATGTCTTGGAAGGTTGTCTTTGTCTAGTCTTCAGTGGTAGCCTTTGCCTTGAAGCCTTCTTTGTGACTTTCTTAGCAGCAACTACAGACTTCAAACTCTTTTGATATTCTTCATTAAGTTTAGCAGCCATCTCCAAAGCAATCTGTCTGTCTTTTGCAGATTGAGTCTCTTCCTCCTTTTCCAGTTCTGCTTGCACCTTCCTTGCCAATTCTTTATCTAGTGCTATTTGACTTTGTTTCTTTGATGCTTTTGCAGATTCAACCACTTTCTCTTTGCCTTTCTTCTTTGCATTCTCCACACTGATCTCTTTTCTTTTCTTTTCTAATCCAGCTTCTTTGATTATCACTCCCTTAGCGTTTGGAGTAGCTTTGGGAGTGTCAAGCTTTACCTTCACCAATGTTTCAACAATTTCTATCTCTTCCCTGGATAATACTGTTTCTGCTGCAAACTCAGATACTGCTGCTTTACTTATTTCTGCTGCTTTTTCTGTTTCTACTGCTGGTGTAGTTACTGCTGCTGGGGTAGTTACTGTTGCTTGAAAAAAAGTTTCTGCTTCTGTACCAATCTCCCCCTCAAACTTTGATTCTATGTCAACAGGGTTTTGCTTTTCTGCTTCAGCTTTACTCTCCCCCTTTTTGAAAACATCTTTTACATCTCCCATTTTCTTCAAGACAAACTATGTTCTTTTCTTTTTATGTATCAACTTCTGAACCATCTTCTTTAATTTGGTTATTTGCACTTGTTGTGACAGAATTACCAGTTTCATCTCCTCTTTTGGATGATTGCTCACCCAAAGTTGCCGTGGGGAAGGTCTTAGGGATGTTCACACTGTCCTGTCCTACACCATGTGCAGAAACAGTAGTGTGAGCCTCACTGACCACATGCTCAACCTGCTCCTTAGTGAGCACCTTCTTGGGGTTGGGAGACACCCCTGTGGTTTCCCTATCGAGATTCTCTAATGGAGAATGCTCCATTAGAGGGCTTGAAGGCTTTGGGGGTGAAGGTACAAGAAGGGAAAGAACCTTTTGTACCTTTTTCCTTATATAAGATTTGGTGATGGGGGATGTGGGCTTTACAATAGGAATTTGAGGAGGATTACTAGAATGGAATGGTGTGGGTAGGTCATCAGTTGGGTGGTCAGATGTGGGCTGTGACCCTGATGCCTCACCATGGGAAGGAGACATAACCATCATTGTAGAGAACAATGGTGTCTCTTGTCCAGAAAAGTCCTTGCTAGGCCTTTTCATGTTTGAGAATACCTTTCCTTTGGGAGGTTTTGGTACATACACCTCTTGAAAAGAGGGTAGATCCGTCAATTCCTATAGTATAATCTCTTGTACAAACCTAGGATACATATAAAAGCTTTTGGATTTGGTATCCAGGTTTGACATTAAATCTTTGAAAATCATTTGAGCAAAATTAAACTTTCTAGAGGTCGCTAAGCAGACCAAAGCATAAGCTAAGGTACTGCTAAACTCACTCCATCCAGTTGTTTTTCGTGAAATGCAATGTTGTAGGGTATGAACAAAGAATCTCCACTGAGGTGAAAATCTGCTCTTGAAAAATTTGAAAACATCAGTGGGACCTTCATACCCCATTTGACTAAGTACAACAAAGAGATCTTCCTTAGGAAGAAAGGTAATACCTGAGGCATCATCTAAACGTAGATGGATGCGAATACAACCTTCTGTGATGGTCAGGGGTTTATCACATACCCTTGTTTTGATGACCTGATTGCCCTCTTCAGTTTGAATAACAGCATTGGCCCAGAACTGTCTTTGATGTTCCACATAGATTGTGGGATTGACAGTTAGAGCGTGGGCGATGTGTGAGGATTTGAGGAAATCCACTATGGCATGGAAACCTTCAGCTTGCTTTGGTTTATGTAACATGGCGAGCTCGTTGTGTTCATCAAAGAATGCTTGTCCTTCCATCGTTTGATTGATTCTAGCGTTCGAATCGTGACTAGGGTTGACACTGGTAAGCAAGAAATCGATCGATCGAGAGAGAGAGAGAGTGAAAGAGACGCAATGGAAGTTTAAAGAGCAGTTTGTATTTTGGCGGTCACGCAGGGTATTTATAGGTGGAGGGTTTCAGTTAGAAGCAGTACTAAGTACCCTAGCAGTATTAACTCATATTAGCAGTATTAACGCATATTAACTAACTCGCAGTATTAACTCATATTAGCAGTAGTAACACATACTGGCAGTACTAACACAGACTAGCAGTATTAACGCAGACTAGCAGTATTAACACATGCCAGCAGTAGTAACACTGTTTAGCAGTAGAAACAAGGTAAGCAATAGTAACTTTGCACTGACAGTATAAACTACCTAGCAGTAGTAACCATACTTAACCATGTTTGAACTGGCAATATGAGTAATATAGAGAGCAACATTAACTTAACTAGAAGCACCAAGTATTCAATTTAAGCAATCTGAAACACTGAAACACACAAGATTAGTAGCACCACGCACAATACAATATGAGAAAGTAGATAGGAAGAAAACTATACAGGTACTTGAGTCAAAGGATAATAGGCTTATTAAGAGTTTATCATACCCACACTTGTGACCAAAAATGTGAATCTACCCACATCAAAAGATTTAGTGAATAGATCAGCAAATTGGTTACTTGTATGGACTTTCACAACCTGAATTAGCTTGTTTTCATTGCAGTCTCTGATAAAATGATACCTGATTTCTATATGCTTTGTTTTGGAGTGCTTGACTGGATTATTAACAATGCTAATAGCACTTTGTTGTCTATGAAGATTGGTGTGCAAAGAAAAGTCATACCATAGTCCAGCATTTGATTCTGAATCTAGAGTACTTGTGAACAGCAGCTTGCAACAGCTATATACTCTGCTTCTGTTGTAGACGTGGACACTGTGGTTTGTTTCTTGCACTGCCATGACACTAGTCTTGCACCCAAAAACTGACATCCCCCTGAAGTTGACTTTCTATCCAAATTTGCACCACCCAAGTCACTGTCTGAATAAGCAAGTAGGTCAGAAGGTGAGTCATGAGGATACCAAAGACCTAATCTAGGTTGGCCTTTGAGATATCTGAATATCCTCTTGACTGCTTGAAAGTGTGACTGCTTAGGCCTTACTTGAAATCATGCACACACACATAAACAGGAAACATGATATCTGGTCTTGAAGCAGTGAGATACATGAGGGAGCCAATCATGGATCTGTAGTGATGAACATCCACATCCTCCCCCTCAAGATCTGCAGTGACCTGTTTGTATGTCTCCATGGGTGTGCTTGCAGGCTTTGAATCTGAGAATCCAAACTTATTAAGAATGCCCTGCACATACTTGGATTGGCTTATAAATATCCCCTCTTTCTTCTGTTTAACTTGTAGTCCAAGGAAGAAGGTAAGTTCACCCATAGAACTCATCTTGAATCTCTTGTGCATCAAATCTTCAAAATCTCTGGACATTCGATCTTTCATGGATCCAAAGATAATATCATCCACATAGATTTGCACTATTAGGATGTTCTTCTTCTTCCTCTGAATGAACAGAGTCTTGTCTATGATTCCTCTTTGAAAACCATTTTCCAAGAGATAGGTAGACAAAGTGTCATACCATGCCCTTGGTGCTTGATGTAGCCCATAGAGTGCTTTCTTCAATTTGTAAACTCTGTCAGGATACTTTCGATTCTGAAATCCTGGAGGCTGACAGACATACACTTCTTCTTCAATTTTCCCATACAGGAAAGCACTCTTTACATCCATCTGATAGACCCTGAACTTCATGAAAGAAGCATAGGCTAAAAATAGCCTGATTGCCTCTATCCTTGCCACTGGTGCAAATACCTCTTCATAGTCAATTCCTTCTTCTTGAGTATACCCTTGTGCCACTAATCTGGCCTTGTTCTTTATTACTATTCCTCTCAAATCTTTCTTGTTCCTGAAGATCCATATTGTGCCAATTGCTCTGTGTCCTTTTGGAAGATCCACCAGATCCCCTACATCTTGCAGTACAAACTGCAGTAGCTCCTCTTGCATTGCTTCTATCCATCTTGGATCTTTCATTGCATCATATGCCTTTTTGGGTTCAACCTGGGATAGAAAACAAGATAATAAACCTGATTGTAGGTCTTTCAATCCCCTATCTTGCTTTGTTGCCTTGTGATCATTGGAGAATTGATGTCACCAATCATTAATTGAGGAGGATGATTCTTCTGAGTTCTTGTAGCATTAACAACCTCTTCATTAAGATTGACTTCATGATTGGTGTCATTCTTTTCTGGAGTGCTTCCACCATACACTGAAGAATCATCATCTGTGTCATCCTCTTCCATAAATGGCATCTCAGGACCTTTGATTCCTGAATCTGAGGGTTGATCTTCCTTTTCACCTCTGTCCTCTTCATTCTGAGCTGGTTCAGTGTCCTTTGAATTTGAAGTATCTTTCTTATCTTGGTCACAGAATTCAACAAGATCAGCAGTAGGTGTTGGGAACAACACAAACTCTTGTCTTTGTACTTGTACCTTTTCTGTCCCTGTTCCTGCATTATTCTCATTACTGAAACCCAAAGAATTAGTAAGTGAATCAATGTCAAATAGCCAATTAGGACTTGAACCAAGTTGATTTGGTGTGTTCTCATTGCATTTGACATTGTCACTTTCCTCAATAATCCTAGAAGAGGTGTTAAAAACTCTGTAGGCCTTACTTTGAGATGAATAACCAACAAGAAACCCATCCCCAACTCTGTTATCAAACTTGCCTAGGTGGGTTTTGGTATTGAGAATTGTGCAAGGACACCCAAATGGTTTGAAAAATCCAATAAAAGGTTTCTTCTTTTTGAAAAGCACATAGGGTGTCTTGTCTTGAGATTTTACTACTAGAACTCTGTTTTGAACATAGCAGGCAGTATTAACTGCTTCTGCCCAAAAAGTGATTGGAAGATTTGAATCTGCCAACAGAGATCTAGCAGCTTCTATCAGAGTCCTATTTCTTCTTTCAGCAACACCATTCTGTTGAGGAGTCGTAGGAGCACTGTATTGTCTCTCAATGCCCTTTTCCTCACAAAAGCTGTTTAGGTCATTGTTTTTAAATTCAGTTCCATTATCAGACCTAATGACTTTAACTCTTAGATTTGTTTGGTTTTCAACTCTAAGAACAAAGGATTTGATCAGTCCACTTGTCTCATCCTTTGTCCACTTGTCTCATCCTTTCTAGAGAAATCATCAACAATAACCAAGCAGTAGTATTTCTTGCCAATACTCATCACATTTTTAGGGCCAAACAGATCCATATGCAGTAAATTAAGAGGTGAAGAGATTGTATTTATCTTTTTGGACTTATGAGAAGTTTTGTGCTGTTTGCCTTTAAGACATGAAACACAATGATCATCACATGAAAATACCTTTTGTGCAAACCTCTTACAAGGTTGTTTTTCACAAGTTTGTTCATTGTTTTAAAGTTCATGTGACACATCCTTCTGTGCCAAAGAGATGATTCATCCAAAGAAGCTTTTGAAAATAAACAATTTAGAGATGAATTAGAAACTACACTCTCCAAGTCTAAGCAATAAACATTGTCCTTTCTAGGATTTCTAAGTAGTATCATGCTTTCATCAACTACCTTGAACCCTGGAGCAAGGATAATACATTCAGTATCATTGAATAATATGCTATGTTTCTTGTCACAGACCTGTGATACACTTAATAGGTTGTATCTTAATTGCTCAACATAATATACATCCTCAAAGATCATCTTACCTTTTGACACATTACCTTTTCCACTTATCTTTCCACCTGTTGGATTATCACCAAAAGCAACATGTCCTCCATCAATTCTTTTGAAGTTTTGAAGGCAGACCATGTTACCTGTCATGTGCCTGGAACAACCACTATCAACATGCCAAATGCTCCTTCCCTTGAGTTGTTGGTTGCCCTGCACATTTAATAAAGCAGTTAGTTTTTAATAGGAACCCAAGCCAAAGTGGTCTTGGGTTTTCCATTCTCATCAACATATTCATATTCAGACTGGATGAGATTATCATGCTAAGGAATCTTATTGCTTGAATACTTTGTCAGAAGAATGGGCCTGTCACTGGAAGTAGTACTAACTTGATTAGCAGTACTAACATCATTTGCAGTACTAATTGGATTAGCAGTACTAACTTTGTTAGCAGTATTAACTGGGTTAGCAGTAGTATTGCTTGCAGCAGCACTATCCAGTAGTTTGTATCATAAGAATGTTGAAGTTTATTAGCCTGATATGACTTAATTTGTTCTTCAAACCTCTCAACAATCAAAACATACTCTCTTCTATCTTTCTCTAACCTTTTAAGGTCATCACACATACTCTGATTCTGATCCCTGTACTTTTTAAAAGTTTCAATACAGGTTTTAGAGCAAAGATTAGATGTTACCTCTGTGGTAATATCAGTGCTTGCTGACTCTGAAACTTTAGCCATTAAAGCTTGAATCTGAACTGCTTCTTCTGCTTGGTCACTCCAATCAAATCCCATTCCTTCTTGGGAAATAAGAGCTTGAGAAGAGTTCCTGTTTTTTGAAGCTAGTGAACTGTGATGGTTGATGGTTGCTAGTATGCTGTTGAGGCATTCCACTTCTGCATTCTCTTGCAAAGTGCCCCAACTTGTGACACTTGTAACATTCAACCTTGGATTTATCAAATCCAACCCCATCTTCTCTTTTCTGAGAAAAGTTGTTAGACCACAGTCTCATTGCAAGATTGACATTTCTTACAACAAATTTTGATAAAGTCGTTGCACTTAACATCAAAAAGGGGGAGAATGACTACACAAGAAATGGCAAAGATCACATGTTTCAAGAATCACGTCAAAGACTGAATTCTATTGAAGACATGTTGATTTCAGAGAAAGAGATTGCATCTTCTGAGCTGAACAAGAAGACTGAATTGGATAAATCTTTTTATTAAATGATCTTGATCCAAAGGGGGAGATTGTTAGACCACAGTCTCATTGGATTCCAGATCATCCAAACTGAAGATCGCAATCTGAAGCTAAAGCCGGAACGTCGACTCTCGATAATAAAGTCTATGTCGTGTGTAATAAATGTCAATGTAATTTAATGTAATAGTTTGTTTATTATATTAGTTTACTTAGATTAATTATCTAAGTTATAAATATTGTAAAAGGTAACTTAGTTTGTTTCTAAGTTAGTTTCTAGTTTGTTAGAAATAATATCTAGATTTAATATCTAGATATTATCTAGTTAGTGTGTTCAACACACTTGGTAGTTGTATTGTGTCTCTATCTCTCTAATACATCAGATCATAGATCACACACAAACACACACAAGAAGGTGAAAAAGAGAGAAAACATTGAGAACACATTCAAGCTTAATCATTCAACCTTGTAATCGTTTCTATATTCAATACAGGTTGGTAATCGTTATTGTGTCGTTGTTTCTATAAACTTGATAAGTATTGTTGGACCGACAATTGGTATCAGAGCCTGATTAAGATCAAAACAAGTTTTCAGAAAAACGTCTCTGTGTTCTTGTTGAGAAATCGATTTGGAGATTTAAACTGTTTTAGGTGTTAGAATCGATCAGGTTGTGATCGTACTACATGCTAGATCGAGTTATTGCTATTTAATTTCAATATTAAGCTTAAATCGAGTTCCAATTTGTGATTTTTGTGAAGAAACAGTCGAGTGAAGAAATGTACTGTGCGATCAAAATTATTTTCAAAAAGAGTGTTTTAGTGAGATCGAGTGCTTACAATCTGTTCTAGAAGTGTTTCTAGACACGAGGGTAGTGTTTGTTATTGCTAATCAATACAGGTACAGATTTCAGTCGATTTTCAGAAGTTCAGGACGAATAACCCGCAAACCAGAGGAAGAATAACACGCAAAGTCCCACTTTGCGCGTCCCACTACAAACGCAAAGCAGACTTTGTGGTTCCAACTTCAAACGCAAAGCATACTTTGCGGTTCTCAAAAGACCCGCAAACCTCAAGCAAACTTTGCGCATCTCAAGACAAACGCAAACCCCACTTCTCGGTTAAAACCTCAGAAATGCAAACCTCAAGCCTTCGTGTTCATCTCTTCAAAAGAAAAGTCTTACTTTGCGGTTCCAACATCAATCGCAAAGTCTACTTCTCGGCTCCCAAAGCACCCGCAAACCTCAACTTTGCGCTTCCATCTAGACCCGCAAACCTCAGTTTGTGCTTCCCACTAGACCCGCAAACCTCCATTTGCGCATCCCATTAGAAACGCAAACCTCAACTTTGCGTTCCTAACTTGAAACGCAAACCTTCTCAATCGCAAAGCTCAAATTTCCAGACTTAGAATATTTTTCTGAGAATTTTTCAATACAGGATGACATCCAAAGAAGCTCTCGCAATAGGAACCGACACCAAGCCACCAGTTCTCTTTCGAGGGGAATACGAACAGTGGAAGGATAGGTTTCTAAACTTCATTGAAAGACAGGATTTGGGTAATTTCATTATACAATCCCTAGAAGAAGGCCTAATGGAAACACAGTATAGGGAGCCAGCAGCATGAACTCAAGAAAAAAGAGTTGCACTCTCTTATACAGATCTAACAGGTGATGCTAAGCTAAGAGCAAAAGGTGACAGGTTAGCCAAGTCATACATTCTACAAGGGATTACAAATGAAATCTATGTAAAGATTGACAACTACAAAGCCTCAGCCAAACATATGTGGGATCAACTAGAGAAAATGATGTTGGGTTCAAAGATTGGGAACCAACTGAAAATCTCTAACTGCCTGCACCGTTTTGAAGAATTCAAAGGTAGAACTGGAGAAACTCTAGAAGGAACATATGATAGGTTTGTGACATTGATAAACGAATTGAGCAAGAACAAGGTCAACAAATCTCAAATCGAGCTGAATATCAAATTCCTGAGTATTCTACAACCAGAATGGAAAAGTTTTGCCAGGCAGATGAGGCAGATAAAAGACCTGAATGAAATTCCACTTCACGAGGTGTATGAAACCCTCCGACAAAATGAAGATGAGGTGGATGAAATTCTAGCAGAAAAGAGAAAAGGAAAGACAGTTGAAGACACAGTCGCTCTTGTTGTGAAGAAGAAGAAGAACAAGACGATTGTGTATGAATCAGAAGAAGTTGAAGCTGATGTTGTCTCTGACTCGGATGAAAATGAACAAATGCAGCAAGCAATGCAGTTTTTAACAAATGCATTTCAGAAAAAGTTCTACAGAAATCCAACGTCAAACAGTTAGAGGTACTCTTCTGGACCCAACAACTATGCTCACAAGGAAAGAATTGAGGGAAGCAGATATGAAGGAAATAGGCATGAAGGGAAAAGATTTGAAGGGAAGAGACAAGAGGAGAAGAAATCTGATGAGAGAAGATATCAGATAGAAGGAAACAGATTGGAAGAGAAGAAACCGGAAGAAAGGAAGTACAAAGCTGAAGGATCAAGTCAGCCAGGACCACCGATGTGCTATAACTGTGGCAAAACCGGTCACTTTGCCAAGGATTGCCGAATATCAAAGGTTAGAAACTCCGACTTCTACAAGAACAAGATGCTTCTTGCAAAGCAACAGGAGGCAGGCAAGGCGCTGATGGCTGAAGATGAATACTGGCTGGATCACTCAGATGAAGAAGAAAAGGATGAAGCCGTCAATATGTGCTTGATGGGCAAAATCGAATCAGATACTGAAGCTGATTCAGAAAATGAAGAAGAGGAGGTATGTGATTTATCGTATAAAGCTTTAATGAATAAAATGCATGCTATGGTTTTAAAACAAGAAGAGTTAGAATCTAATCTTAAGCGAGAAAATGGTGTTATTATTAATAAAAACCAATTAATACAAAAACTTAGCGATGAACTTGCTGAGAAGAAAGTATTAGTTGAGGTTTTACATACAAACGCTGACACCAACGCAAAAGAACAGACTATAATTCTAAAAGAGAATAGTGAGCTCAAGTCTAAATTGACAAAAAGTGAGATTGATTTTTATAAGCTTACTGAAGTGCATTCTTTATATACTAAAGAAAACAAGACCTTAATTGCTAAATTAGATGTTTTGGAAAAGAAGCTATACTCATTAGGTCAAAGTGAGCAAACCATTCATCTTAACAAACCGAAAAAGAACAAAGAAAATTGGGGAATCGGTTATGTGAAACCTCAACGTCTTCAAAAAGGTATAAGAGAAGTGCCTGCACTTTATGACTATACCTCTATGCTTGTTTCTCACCGAATCGCCTCATTTAAAGTTTTTAATACTAAACTATCAGAAGAGGATGAAGCCAATGAATTTGAAAAACGGATGAAGTCAACTAAAGTTCACACTCCATTTTATTATGCGAAGTTGAATAATAGTTATGACATTCCAAATGATGAAAAGAAATCTCTTTCAACTGACTACTTTCAAAGTTATTCTGAAAAGGAGATGGAGGCGAAGCCTGTTATAGGTAAAATTTATGTCCCTTCTCTTGTGTTAGAAAGTAAAATTTCTGAACTCGAGACCTCTTTATCAGATGAAAGACTTATGATTGAGATTCAACAAAAGGTTTTTTCAACTGTTATGAAAAATGTTGTTTTTACAAAGGCTTTTACTTCTAATGACATGTTTGGTTCATCAAACGAAGAGTTTAATTTTCTTAATTCTGACGGTGGTTTAGATGGTTGTTTTGAACAAATTGATTTTAATGCGAAACTTCCTAACCATGCATCTTTTGTTAAGAAAACTTCAAGGAAAACCAGTTTGCCTGTGTTCATTGCAAAATCAACGAAAGCTTTCGTTGATAAATCAGTCTCTGTGAACGCTAAGAGTGCTAAAGGTAAGAAAATATCTCAACATTCACAGAAACCAACCACTACTGGTAATTCTAAGAAGAAGCATTCAGTTGTTGCTCAAAGGTCTAACTCACCAGTTTTACATGTTTCAGATATGAGCAAGTCAAGACCTGGAGCCCATTCTCAATGGCAACCAAAACGGAAGCTTGACAAGGCCGTTTTATCGTCTAGTAGTGTTAATTGTAATAAGACTTCGCTTACTAAAGATGTTGTGATTGCTGAAATTGCTGTTTTGAATCCAAAACTTGTTGTTTCTCGTAAACAATATACAATGAAGCAATTATTTCAGTTATCTTTATCTGCTGGAAAGTCCTCTATCTATAATTAACATGTTTCTATTACTTGTCAAGATTCTGGAGATTGGTTTGGAAATTACCATGTGCATTCATCTCATACCAACTCTCATGCTTTTCAAAAGAACAAAGGATCCAATTTGAAATGGATACCAAAATCTTGTGCTAACACAGCAGGACCCAAATTCTAGTGGGTACCTAAGGCTAAATCTGTGTTGCAGGCACACAAAGATTAAAGAGAAGCGACTTCTGATTATGTACAGATCAGGGTTCGTTCTTCAAAGTCAAAATAGGTTTTTGGATAGTGCAGTTCAAAACCCGAACATCAAATGCGAAATAGGCTTTTGAACAAATCAGTTCAAGACCCGCATTTCGATAATCAAAGTGAATATTCCAAAGTTGTCATATAAATATCTAAACTTCCAATTTCTCTTATGCAGACTTGTCATACATGGTTCTTGGACAGCGGATGTTCAAAGCACATGACAGGGCAAAAAGAGATACTGTCCAACTTTAAAGACAAATTTTGTGGAACAGTAAGATTCGGCAACGACCAGTTTTCTCCAATCATGGGATACGGTGATGTACAACATGACAATGTCAATATCAAGAAGGTGAGCTATGTAGAAGGCTTAGGACACAACTTGTTCAGTATAGGCCAGTTCTGTGACAAAGACTTAGAGGTCAACTTCAAAGCCAAAAGATGTTCCGTTCGCAATGAAGAAGGCGAAGAACTTTTGGTCGGTAAACGAGAATCAGACCTCTACACAATCAATTTATCTGATGTCCAGACTGACAAGCAAGTTTGTCTACTATCGAAAGCTTCGATGAAACAAAGTTGGTTATGGCATCGACGTCTTTCGCACCTCAACTTTCGGTACATCAACGATCTGGTCAATGGAAAACTCGTCAAAGGACTTCCAGAGCTGAAATATGAAAGAGAACATCTATGCGCAGCTTGTGAAAAGGGGAAGATGATGAGGGCACCTCATAAACCGAAGCGTGAACCAAGTACAAAAGCTCCTTTAGAGTTATTGCATATGGATCTATGCGGTCCAATGCGCACTCAAAGCTTAGGCGGCAAGAAGTACATACTCGTGATCGTGGATGATTATTCGCGGTACACATGGGTCAAGTTTCTACGTACAAAGGATGAAACACCAGATGTTATCATTACATTCCTGACGATGACCCAGATGAATCTGCAAAAACCGGTCAAGTTTCTAAGAACAGATAACGGCACAGAGTTCAAGAACAACAAAGTTGAAGAATATCTCGAATCTGTCGGGATTTCACATCAATACTCTGCTGCTCGTATGCCTCAACAAAATGGAGTAGTTGAAAGAAGAAACCGAACACTAGTCGAGGCTGCTTGTACTATGCTAAGTCATTCCAACTTACCTCTATTTTTGTGGGCAAAAGCTGTTTCGACCGTGTGCTACACACATAATCGATCCATGATACATCGGAGATTCAAGAAGACTCCTTACGCGTTAATCAACAACAGAACACCGGCAATCAAATATTTCCATATATTTGGATGTAAGTGTTTCGTATTAAACGATAGGAAGAATCTCAACAAATTCAGCGCTAAGGCAGATGAAGGAATCTTCATTGGATATTCCTCGACTTCAACTGCATATCGTGTCTATCTAAAGAAGACAAAGACGGTGATTGAAAGCGTCAACGTCACCTTTGATGAAGAAATGGCTTCCGAACAACACAGTTCAGAACCCGCAATAACAGGAATACTAGCTTCTGGGCAACTCAGTCCAGGACCTATGTCTGAACAGAACAAATCAGATGAAGCATCAACTTCTACTAACCATTTATCTGATTTAGATTTATTATTTGAATTGTTTTATGATGAATATCTCGGATCTAATGTAAAGAAATCTGTTGTGGTTGACAGGATGGAAGACTTAACGTCTACTCATCCAACCAGTTCAGATGTTCCAATTGAATCAAATGCCCCGATTCAACAAGAGATAACAATTCAAATGCCGACTCCAACAGTTGAAGAAGTGACAAATCAGAACTAGACAGAAGTAGCTGAAACAGTAGGATGTTCTGTACAGATCAATCTACAGCCAGAACAAGTTGTACCTGCTGAGCCTTCTGAACCTGCCACTTCAACTGAAATCACTCCTCATGAACAAACCGAAGAAGGTACAAGTAGGTTTATAGATGACAAAATTGACATACATTCATATAATCCATTGCCTCATGAACATAAATGGACCAAAGAGCATCCGATAAGCCAGATCATAGGCGATCCATCAAAACCGGTGCAAACTAGGTCAGCATCAATGAACATGTGCATGCATGACTCCTTTCTGAGCAAGATTGAGCCAACAAGAGTATCAAAAGTTCTTGCTGATCCAGAATGGGTGAACTCAATGCAAGAAGAGCTAAATCAGTTTGATGCACTTAAAGTCTGGAGACTCGTACCGAAACCTCAAGGTAAAACCATTATAGGTACGAAATGGGTTTTCAAGATAAAGAAAGACGAAGATGGAACCATCATCAGAAACAAGGCACGACTAGTAGCCAAAGGATACAGACAAGAGGAAGGAATAGACTATGACGAAACATATGCTCCTGTGGCGCGATTAGAGGCAATCAGAATGTTTCTAGCCTACGCAGCCCACAAAAACTTCACGGTCTTTCAAATGGACGTGAAGACAACATTCCTAAATGGAATTTTGAAGGAGGAAGTCTACGTCTCTCAGCCAGAGGGTTTTGTCAATCAAGAGAAGCCGAATCACGTCTACATTCTTGACAAAGCACTCTACGGTCTGAAACAAGCACCTCGAGCCTGGTAT
Organism: Arctium lappa; assembly: GCA_023525745.1. Lineage (NCBI taxonomy): Eukaryota > Viridiplantae > Streptophyta > Magnoliopsida > Asterales > Asteraceae > Arctium > Arctium lappa. Next base: position 153,593,654 of record CM042047.1, on the reverse strand, counting down.
GATGTCCTTTATAATTTTCTAGTCAAGTCTGGGTTTTCAAAAGGTACGGTGGATACCACTTTGTTTATTAAAAAGGAGATATCATTTTAATTCAAATCTATGTAGATGATATTATCTTTGGTTCTACAAATACTAAGTACTGTAAGAACTTCGCAAACCTTATGGTGTCTAGATTTCAAATGAACTTGATGGAAGAGATGAATTTCTTTCTCGGATTGCAAGTCAAACAGTTTTCTACGGGTATCTTTATCAATCAATCAAAGTACATTAGGGATATTCTTCGGAAGTTCCAAATGGAAAATTCAAAAATGATTGGTACCCCAATGGCACCAGGTACTAAGATTGGCAGCGATCCTTCGGGAAAGGCTGTTGATATTAGGACTTATCGAGGGATGATAGGTTCTTTAATGTATCTTACGTCGAGTAGGCCAGATATAATATTTTCAACATGCTTATGTGCAAGATATCAGGCCAATCCTAAAGAAATCCATTTGTCTGCTGTGAAGCGCATCTTTAGGTATCTGAAGGGCACTGCAGATCTTGGTCTGTGGTATCCTAAAGATACTAGTTTTGAACTAATAGCCTACACAGATGCAGATCATGCAGGTTGTATGTTAGACAGGAAGAGCACGTCAGGACATGTGCAGTTCCTCGGTGACAAATTAGTAAGTTGGGGATCAAAGAAGCAACTTTGCGTTTCAACCTCCACGGCCGTAGCAGAATATGTAGCTGCTGCTAGCTGCTGTTCTCAAGTCTTGTGGATGAGAACTCAATTACGCGACTACGGTTTCCACTTCAACAAGATCCCGATCTAATGTGACTCCAAGAGCACCATCGCAATAACAACGAATCCTGTTCAGCACACAAAGACAAAGCACATAGACGTCAGGTATCATTTTATCAAGGATAATGTAGAGAAAGGAACAATTGAACTTTTCTTTGTAAAGACTGAGTATCAACTTGCTGATTTGTTCACCAAACCTTTAGACGAAAAGAGGTTTACCTTTCTAGTCTCGAAGCTTGGTATGCTAAATCTCAAAGTATAACCAGTAATTACCTATAAAAGTTTTCTAATTGTATACTTATTCATCATTTATTCATTCTTAGCTCTGATTGATATCTGCCATTCTATCATATCTTCATGATCCAAGGGGGAGTATGAGAAGAAATTGACATCTGGTCAATATTACTTCGAGGGGGAGCTCATAAAATATTGCATGTACCTTTTAATGCCAATTTTTTTTGTAATGCAAGATTTTAGGGGGAGCTATTCAAGTCAAAAAGGGAGTACAGATATGACTTCTGATTACTTCTGATCAGAACTCGTACTTTAAAAGTTTTACTGCTTTTTGTCTTTTCAATATAAGTGAATAATTATTACTTTGACTTGACATTAGACTTTTGCAGAATTTTTGAGAGAAGCTTACAAGTTCATATGTTTATGACTTTAAGCTTAGCTTCATGAGATGGAAGATCGTACGTAGAGGTATCATTCTATATCTTCATCTCATATATGGTTGAAAGAAGGACAACTTTCAATCATTAGAAAATATTGTTTTTAATGTTCAAACCACTTCCCGATTTTTTCAACAGATTTTATATTATGGAAGTGTGATTTTAAATGTTTTAAAAATCAATTTTGTGCTTTAACTGAAATAGTTAAACCAATCTGAGCATCACGTGCATCATAAGAAAACAAGAATCATTGTGCTAGGAATTAACACAACTTCTATGAAATCACCTTAACCAGTGATTTCTACCCATGAAGTTAATCCTTAGTGATTGAGTGTGCAAAGCGAAAAGAAATGAGTGTGATTAGAGAAAGCAAAAAGTTTAAAAGAAAGAGCGTGTGAGAACAGAGTTAAAAGAATATCACAACTCTGCACCAACTTTTTCTGAGCCGGGTAGCCACAATTCTAGTGATTCACAATTCTTTGGTGATCATTATTGAAACAGGCAACTAGCCCATGCCAACTCTTGATCAAACCTCACCATCTACTCATTTTCTTCTCAACAAGAAAGTGTTTCACATTTTCAAAAGGGGACGCAGCACATTTGCTATCGGATTTTCATTTGGAAAATCTGGATATTGAAAAGAAGGAAGTCTGCCCCACCTTTGCACTTCAATCATGCAAATTGAGTCTGTGTTTAACTTACTGTTGTCTCAGTGGTTTACACAATTTTGAGCCAAATAAGCAATCATCAGTGCTTAATTCTTTCAAACAGAAGCACGAACACACAAGGAATTAGTTTCTTTATCATAACGTTTATAGAAATTATCTTTGTGGTGTTTCGATGATTAAATGGAAGCCCTGGGGAGTCAACATCAAAACAACTCCTTTCCAATGTGTATTCGTTACACTCAGTGACTTAGTGTTACTGACAGGCATGATAACTGATTCATTAGTTGATTTCAGGTGTTACATATCTAATTTGTCTGAATTTGCAAAGATCTGGATGAATCTCTTATGAATTGACGAATCAGGGGCTCTAACCGCAAGATTGACATTTCTTACAACAAATTTTGATAAAGTCGTTGCACTTAACATCAAAAAGGGGGAGAATGACTACACAAGAAATGGCAAAGATCACATGTTTCAAGAATCACGTCAAAGACTGAATTCTATTGAAGACATGTTTATTTCAGAGAAAGAGATTGCATCTTCTGAGCTGAACAAGAAGACTGAATTGGATAAATCTTTTTATTAAATGATCTTGATCCAAAGGGGGAGATTGTTAGACCACATTCTCATTGGATTCCAGATCATCCAAACTGAAGATCGCAATCTGAAGCTAAAGCCGGAACGTCGACTCTCGATAATAAAGTCTATGTCGTGTGTAATAAATGTCAATGTAATTTAATGTAATTGTTTGTTTATTATATTAGTTTACTTAGATTAATTATCTAAGTTATAAATATTGTAAAAGGTAACTTAGTTTGTTTCTAAGTTAGTTTCTAGTTTGTTAGAAATAATATCTAGATTTAATATCTAGATATTATCTAGTTAGTGTATTCAACACACTTGGTAGTTGTATTGTGTCTCTATCTCTCTAACACATTAGATCATAGATCACACACAAACACACACAAGAAGGTGAAAAAGAGAGAAAACATTGAGAACACATTCAAGCTTAATCATTCAACCTTGTAATCGTTTCTATATTCAATACAGGTTGGTAATCGTTATTGTGTCGTTGTTTCTATAAACTTGATAAGTATTGATGGACCTAACAATTGTTCCTTCCAGTTCTTTTGATGAATCTTTTTACCCTCATAGTCAGCATAGCCATCTGCCACTTGATATCCATCTCTTCTAGATCATCAGCATTGATCTGTTCTAAGTCATCATTAATTAGAGTGGAATTAGCATGACTGGCTAGAAAAGCTTCTAAAACAGAGTCATTGGATCCATCTTGCTTTGATCCATGGGCAACACTAACTGATTCTGTATTAGCAGCAGAATCAGTAGATGATGATAAAAGAGCAGCATTGTATGAGTATCCAGAGGGCCTTTTCTTTGCTTCTACCTCTACTTCAAACACCCTAAGGTCATTATAGAGCTCATCCAGTTCCTTGTCCTCCAGTTGATCATTCTGTCTGAAGGAGACAATGTACATAGTCCATTCATCACCAAGAGATCTTAAAAATTTTCTGTTTAGATCATCTTGATCTATCTGGACACCAACAGTAGCCAATTCACCAATTATCTTATTAAATCTATCAAAAGTTTGAGTCATGGACTCATTCTTTGTAGACATGAAGTTTTCATATTGCTGCTTCAGGATGGCCTTCTGATTTCTATTGGTACTTTTGGTACCAGAAAATCTTTTCTCCAGTGCATTCCATAGAATTTGAGCATCAGAACAGTTGCAGAATTGATGTTGATACTCATTAGGAATATCCAAAAGCAGAGTGCTCAAGGCTTTCATCTCTGTCTGTCTCAACTTCCTTCTCCATCAATCTTTGGTGGAGGTCTCTTGCCATCTGCATCCATCTTTCCTCCATCAGAGGGACCATTCTCAATGATATCCCACATTGAGAAGTCTGTGAGAAGAATATATTGCTTGATTCTGATCTTCCACATGTCAAACTCATTGGGTTTGAGCATTGGAACCTTTGAGACCAGAACACTATCGCTTGAACTATCCATGATTATAGGTTTCTGAATTTTCCTGCTCTGATACCACTTGTCAGGATCGAAACTCAAACAAGAATTCAAACAACACACTCAGAAACTTATGTTATAGAAGTTGCGGAAAAACACTTTAACAGAAAATCAATGGAACAATATATAAAAACTCAAATCATAAGTTTATATTGCATAAAACTTAATGATTACACACAAAACCTCAATCTGTTGAACAGTCTCAACAGACGTTCTATACTTCTCTATAGAAATGATCTAAACTATTCTTGAGGTTAATTCTCTCTTAAACAAAACGTATGAATAATTGTTAATTCTAACAAAGACTTCTATACTATATATATACAGAGTTGATTACAAGATAATTATCAAAATAAAATTGATCTTCAGCATCAATACCATAATTATCTTCAGCCTTATCTCTAGTTCATCTTTATCTTCAAGTCATCTTTATCTTCATAAGCAGCACTAACCATTTTCAGCAGTATTTAGCAGCATTAACTTCATCTGGGAGTATGTATTAACTTCAAGCAGTACTAACTACTAGCAGTACTAACTCTCCAAGCAGTATTAATTCTACTAGCAGTAGTAATCTTGATGGCCTAGCAGTATTAATCACTTAGCGGCATGAATCATGAAGACTGAGTAGCATAAACCATACTTAGCACATTCAGACCCAACAATATCACATACTGAAATTTTTTTAGAACCGACGTAAGAGAAAGAGAGGAGAAGTGATGGCAGAGAAAAAGTTGTGAAGGATTGATCATTTTTTGTCAAATAGAGGTATGATTCAAGCTTAATACTTCTATCTGCATGTTATAGTCGGTAAATAATTGTGGTATTTAAGCTTTTATCCGTGTTTGTAATCGATTCATGGATTTAAGTTTACTGTAAACCGACTAAGTATGAACTCGACCGGTATAGTGGTTCGACCGGTATAGTGGCTCGACCAGTATAGTTGTTCGACCGGTATAGTGGCTCGACCGGTATATTGGTTCAACCGATGTAGTGAACCGACCGGTGTTTATCAGTGTATGTATTCAACCGGTATTTTTTTATCGGTCCTAAGAGGTATTGATCAGAGTGGTTTGACCAGGATAATAGCAGTAGATTGTATTTGATGAGTTTTTTTTAGAAAGAAAGAGTGTTAGTTTCAAGTTAGCTTATCTTTGTTTTTAATACCATCGTAGGTGGTGTTAATCAGTAGAAGTCAAAGTTAATCAAGAAGAATCAGATGTGAGTCATTCAAACTAAATCTTTTATGATTTTGACAGTTATTTGATAAATGTGGGTTTTATAAACTGCACGTTTATAGTATTGAAAGTTATACAGAATTAAAGAAAAAGGTTGATTTAATCAGTTTTGCATATTTATGCTCAGTTTATATAAACTTGTTTTATATAGTCAGGACTAGGTGTATGCATACATTTGAGTCAGAAGTCTGACCTAAGTCGGAAGTGTGACCCGCCTGCTCGTACCGGGGAGTGTGGCCCGTTTATGCCATTAGGGTGTGTCCCTAAAATAAGGCAGTGCGAGACAGACATACCGTCTTTGACGGAAATGTTGGTCAGTAACTTAAGGTACGCTTGCTAAGCTTAAAAAGTGGTCAGTGATGGCCAGTAGATTGAGTTATGCCTGCGAAGCATAACGTATTTTAACTTTTGAATAAAAGAGCAAGTTATGTTTTTGAGATATAAATCTTTGTTTAAATGTTTTAATTAATATTTGAACTGTTGCTGTAGTAATTGGAGGGGATTCACTAGACCATTGGTCTAACCCTCGCTATTTCAAAATTATAATCCTGTTTTAGGTTATCGAAAAGTAGCAAGTACAGATAAGGGTAAGGAGAAGATGTGAGCTATTTCCAGGAGATAGAAGACTTCCTGTGTTAGGATCTGATTCTTAACAAGAATAATGAAACTCAGAAACAATATTAAAGAAGTTGCGGAAAAACACTTTAATATTCAAATATCAATGTAACAGTAAAGTAGAAATCATAACTTGTAAACTTTATTGAATGATTAAAGTTACAAACTTTTGCACAAAATCTCAATCTTGTTGAACAGGCTCACCAAGACGAATTTTACTTCTCTAGAACTAGGGTTGTAAACCTTGAGGTCAATTCTCTCTTAAAACAAAAACTCAGATTGCTCGTGTTACAAACTATTCTGAATAATTCTATACATATACTGAAAATAAAAGATAATTACAAAACATAAAAGATCTTCAGTATATTCTTCCATGATTATCTTCAACCTTCCATGATTATCTTCAAACCTTGATCTACGCGACTTACCATGATTATCACATAAGCAGTATTAAGTCATAGCAGCATTAACACTCTGAGCAGTATTAATCTTCACCAGCAGTAGTAACTATGCTTAGCAGTATTAATTTCTACAAGCAGTAGTAATTTGGCTCAACAGTAGTAACTTGTCTCAGCAGTAGTAACCATGTTGTACTGTCAGCAGTAATCAAACTTAAACAAATCTTCAGTTCCCAACAATCTTCCCCTAACTTGACTTTTAGAGAAAAGAAGTCAAGTTCTTCATATGCTCCCAAAACTCCATTGCTCATAATCCTGTATCAGGATTCAGCCCCAAACTTTGATTAATAGTTATCTGGATCAAGTATCTTCCCATTGCAGAATCTAGTGCACAACCAAGTTTTTTCTTCAACATAGCATGTAGCTTTAGCCTGCTATGGTTGTAAACTCTATCCACTAAGAAGTATTCAATGTTAGTTGTATCCATAGCCAGTGTATATACTCCACTTCTTTCATACAGAGTCCAGTTGTTAATGGTTTTGAAAACATTTCTGATAACATGCTGAACTTCCTCTGTCTTGAAAAACATGCATAGATATTCTATCACAAGTTTTGTAACTGGTATCCCTGAAGTTTTCAGCTTATCAGCATATAATTTCATCTCTACCTCAAACATTTCCTCTAAATCAGATCTGGAGCATACTCTTACTGTTATTCCCAGATTCTAGTTTCTATTCAAGATTAATCAAACAAAAACAAGATATCACAAACAATTACCTGTTTGATTTCACTTTCAATTCCAAGATTAAACTTTCTCTCTCTACAATCTCTCTCTAATGAACTCTCTCTCTCTCTCTCTCTCTCTCTCTCTGATATTTCTCTCTCTAAAATACAACTGAAAATGATTCAATTAAGTTCTCTCCTAATTACAAAGGAAAGAAAACTATTTATACTTACAACAAATACAAGAAAAACACAAATACAAAATACATTGATTTTTATTACAAAAGACTTTGACTTTAATGAGATTTGACTTTCTCAGCTTTGACTTCTTGAACTTTGACCTTCAGTCTTCTTGATCTTGTATCCAACAGATTTATGCTCTAACAATCTCCCCTTTGGATTCAAGATCACTGTTGAAAGATCTAGTAATTCAGTCTTTACTTTAAACTCTGTCAGTACAAACTTCCCTTTTTCTTTGATGGTATTCTTTCCAAAACTGTCTTCAAATGATTAACAATTTCCCCAAAACTTTCACAACATACTTTCAGACTTTGGAAAGAAATTATCTTCAGAATCAGCTCGAATTGCTTTAGCAAATAATCTTCAAAGAAAATTTTCTCAAAAAACTTCAGAAATTCTTTGATCTTCATCAAATCTTCAAATCTTTACTTTAAACTTTTCTGACTTGGACATTTCTGAAAATCATTTCTCAAAACTTTATCATTTCTTGATATCATCTCCCCAAACTATAAAACTTTAACATTTCTTGATATCATCTCCCCCAAACTATAAAACTTTAACATTTCTTGATATCATCTCCCACATTTTGATGATTTGAGCATCAATATCATCAAAACTTTTCTTCCAAGAAATTTCGTTGAACATTCTGATCTGTCAAACTGAGCCTCTGATTCTGTGATCCATAACCAAGTATTCATCTAGATCTTTGCAAATCCAGACAAAATAAGAACAGGTAACTCCTGAATTAACAGATGAATTAGTTAAAATGCCTGTAAGTAACACGAAGTCACTGTGTGTAACGAATACACAATATAAAGGAGCTTTTTGATGTTCACTCCCCCAGGGCTTCCATCCAATCATCGAAATACCACAAAGGCAATTTCTATGAATGTTATGACAAAGAAACAAGTGTAGAAAGAATTTAAGCACGAATGATTGCTTTTCAAGGCTAAAAATTGTGGAAACCACTGAGACAACAGTAGATAAACACAGACTCAATGTGCATGATTGAAGTGCGCAGGTGGGGAAAACTTCCTTCTTTTTCAATATCCAGATTTTTCCAAATGAAAACCAGATAGATTATGTGTTGCGTCCCCAGAAAAATATGAAACATTTTCTTTTTAAGAAGAAAATGAGTGGTTGGTGGGGTTTAAGCAAGAGTTGGCATAGGCTATTTGCCTGTTTCAATAATGTTCACGAAAGAATTATGAAACATTAGTAATGTGGCTGCCCGACTCAGAAGTTAGTTGGTGCAAAGTTTGATATTCTTTTACTCTGATCTCACACCCTCTTTTTTTTTAATCATTAAGCTCACTACTAACCAAACTCTCTTTTCCATTTTACCTCATCACACCCACACTCATTTCGTTTTGACTCCTCACACTCAATCACTAAAGGATTAACTTCTTGGGTAGGAAACACTGGTTAACGTGAATCCATAGAAGTTTCAGTTACGTCCTAACACAAAGAACCCATAGTTCCTATAAAGCATGAGTTGCTCAAATGGTTTAACTATAGTAGTTAAAGTTCATATACAAATGTCAGATGAATATATGCTCAGATGATATAATCATGAAGATATGAGCATTTTTTAAAACATTGAAGTATTTTCAAACAAGTATATTGAATGAATGAATATGAATGCAAAAGACTTGTTTGAAAATCTGACATTGTATGAAAATGATCAGAAATGAATGATATATCAATTAAGGCTTATGGTCAAAAATAATGGATATTGTCTATACGAATCAAAATACAGACATTCTTGAAATGACGTTTCGAAATGAAATATCGCTCAAAATTCTTTGAAATACAAACGGAGTGTCTTACCATCGAAGAAAAATTGTTTCAATTTAGAGACATGGTAAGAACATTTTGAACAAAAATTCAAACCGGTGTGTGTGAATACTTGAAAGTATATAGAAAAGAAAATACGCAAGTATTTATCTTTGGAAACACACGGTTTGTAAACATGTAAGCACAAAATAACAATGAAAACATTTAAAATCACACTTCCAAATTATAAAATCTGTTTAAAAATCGGGAAGTGGTTATAACATTTAAGAACATGTTTTCTATATCTGAAAGTTGTCCTTCTTTCAGATACATTTGAGATTAAGATAAGAAATTTACCTTTTCGCTCAATCATTATTCTTAGAAAGTCAAGCTGTAGTCATTTAGATATGATCGTGTCAGGTTCTCTCATCCTGCATAAGTCTCAAAGTCTAGTCAATATTTATTCACAAAATTTATTCGAAAATAAAAGACGTAAAGCAATAAAACAATTAAAGTACGAGTTCTGATTTGAAGTAATCAGAAATCACAGTCTTACTCCTTTTGATATTATATGCTCCTCCTAAAATCATGCATCACAAAAACTTGTCAGTTAAGCAAAATGCATAAATTAGTTATGCTCCCCCTCAAAATAATGTAGATCATCTAAAGTCTTGTCTTACTCCCCCTGAGATCATGAGCAAACAATTAAAGTGCAGATATCCTTCAGACATAAAGATAAAGAAAATGATGAAAAATAACAATACGTAACTTTAGTAGGTAACAACCGATTACGTTTTAAGATTTAACATACCAAGCTTAGAGACAAGAAAATTAAATCTCCTTTCATCTAATGGTTTGGTAAATAAATCTGCAAGTTGATAATCTGTTTTTACAAAATAAAGTTCAATTGTTCCTTTTTCTACATTATCTTTGATAAAATGATACCTTACATCAATGTGTTTGGTTTTCGTATGCTGGACAGGATTAGCAGATATTGCAATTGCACTCTTCGAGTCACAATAGATTGGAATTTTATCAAATTTGAATCCATAGTCTCGTAGCTGTGTTCGCATCCACAAGACTTGAGAGCAGCAACTGGCAGCAGCTACGTACTCTACTTCAGTAGTCGATGTGGAAACGCATAATTGTTTCTTTGATGCCCAGCTAACGAGCTTGTCTCCAAGAAATTGAACATGACCAGAAGTACTCTTTCTATCCAACATGCAACCTGCATGATCTTCATCTGAATATGCAGTCAGTTGAAACCCTGTATCCTTAGGATACCACAGACCAAGGTCTGCAGTCCCCTTTAGATATCTAAAAATCCGTTTGACAGCAGCCAAATGAGATTCTTTGGGAGCAGCTTGATATCTAGAACATAAACATGTTGAAAACATAATATCTGGTCTACTGGATGTAAGATACATTAATGAACCTATCATACCTCTATAAGTCCTAACATCAACACTTTTACCCGAAGGATCAGTGTGGATCTTAGTACCTGGTTCCATCGGGGTTCCAATAGATTAAAATTTTCCATTTTGTATTTCCGAAGAATATCCAAAATGTACTTAGATTGGTTAATGAAAATCCTCGTAGAAAACTGCTTAACTTGTAATCCGAGAAAGAAATTCATCTCTCCCATCATACTCATTTGAAAACGTGACACCATGAGGTTAGAAAAGTTTTTGCAAAATTTTGGATTAGTAGAGCCAAATATTATATCATCAACATATATTTGAATAAGGATAATATCAGCTTTTTCTTTCTTGATGAATAAAGTGGTATCAATCTTACCTTTGGAGAAACCAGACTTGACCAAGAATTTGGATAAGACGTCATACCATGCTCGAGGGGCTTGTTTTAATCCATACAAGGCTTTGTCCAAGATATAGACATGATCTGGATTCTCTGAATTGACGAACCCTTCTGGTTGAGACACGTACACTTCCTCTTTAAGAATGCCGTTCAGAAATACTGTTTTCACATCCATCTGAAAGACCGTGAAATTCTTATGAGTTGCGTAGGCTAGAAACATGCGGATTGCTTCTATACGCGCTACTGGAGCATACGTCTCATCGTAGTCTATGCCTTCCTCTTGCCGGTAACCTTTGGCAACAAGTCTAGCTTTGTTTCTTATGACGATACCATCTTCATCCTTTTTATTTTTGAATACCCATTTAGTACCTATCACGGTTTTACCTTCTGGCTTAGGAACTAGTCTCCAAACCTTTAGGGCTTCAAACTGATTGATTTCTTCTTGCATGGCAGATACCCAGTCAGAATCAGCAAGAGCCTCTGATACTCGTGTTGGCTCAATCTTACTGAGGAATGAGTCATGCATACATTGATTAAGAGTCGCTGACCTAGTTTGTACAGGCTTGTTAAGATCTCCAATTACTTGATGTAAAGGATGCTCTTTGGTCCAGCGATGCTCATGAGGAAGTGGAGTAGATACTGATTGAACATGATCATCATCTAGAAATCCACTTTCAGAATCTTCAGATTGAATAACATGAGGGGGGTCTGCAGTTGAAGTCTCAGGTACAGAAGTGTCAGTTGGAACAGCAGATTGAGGCTGTTGAGTTGACACTGTATTACACCCAACTGAAACTATTACTTCTGGCTCAGCATTTTCTTGTACATCTTCAACTGTATGAGTAACAGTAGGAATGTGAGTTTCTGACTGAACGGGAGATTCTTGTTCAGTTATGACTTATGAAGTGACTGGATGATTGCAACTTGTGTCTTCAGACCTGTCAGTCACAACAGATTTAGATACATTAGAACCTAGAAACTTATCATAAAAGAATTCAAATAACAAATCTAAATCAGTTAAATGTGAAATACAAGTAGAAGCGTTATTCAAATTTGTCGCTGTAGAAACAGGTTCTGGACTGATCTGTCCAGAAGCTAATACTCCAATGATCATAGGTTCTGAACTGATTTGATCAGAATCCATCTCTTCATCGAATGTGACATTAACGCTCCCAACAACTGTTTTTGACTTCTTCAGATAAACACGATATGCTGCTGATGTTGAAGAATCACCAATAAATATACCCTCGTCCGCCTTAGCACTGAATTTATTCAGACTCTCTCTGTCATTAAGCATGAAACATTTACACCCAAATATGTGAAAATACTTGATTGTTGGTGTTCTGTTGTTGATCATCTCATATGGAGTCTTTTGAAAACGGCGGTGTATCATGGATCGATTTTGAGTATGGCATGCAGTTGACACAACTTATGCCCACAAAAATAGAGGTAAGTCCGATTGGCTAAGCATAGTACGAGTGGCCTCGACTAGCGTCCTATTTTGCCTTTCGACTACTCCATTTTGTACAGGCGTTCTAGCAGCAGAATACTGATGTGAAATCCCAACTGATTCGAGATATTCATCAACAATCTTGTTCTTGAATTCTATGTCGTTGTCAGTTCGAAGAAACTTAACTGGTCGCTGCATTTTCACCTGGGTCGTCTTTAAGAAAATAATGAGAACTTCGGGCGTCTCATCTTTTGATCGAAGAAATATGACCCACGTGTATCTTGAGTAATCATCCACAATAACCAACACGTATTTCTTTCCACCCAAACTCTGGTTCTCATTGGACCACACAAATCCATGTGTAACAATTCTAATGGAGAACTAGTGCTTGGTTCAGGCTTCGGTTTATGCGGAGCTATCTTCATCTTACCCTTCTCACATGCAACACATAAGTGTTTTTTCTCATATTTCAGCTCAGGAAGTTCTTGGACCAATTTCCCACGAACCAGCTTGTTGATATAACGAAAGTTCAAATGAGATAAACGTCTGTGCCAGAGCCAACTTTGTTGCGTTGAAGCTTTTGTCATCAAGCATACTTGATTGTCAATCTGTACTTTGGAAAGATTGATGGTATAGGGGTTTGTCTTTCGATGTCCACCTAAGAGTTCTGTGTCGTCTTCAGTACGAACTGAGCAACTCTTAGACTTGAAGTTGACCTCTAACCCTTTATCGCAGAATTGACCAATGCTGAATAAGTTGTGCCCCAAGCCTTCGACATAACTCACCTTACTTATCGTTATGTTGTCTTGAATAATGTCACCGTATCCTAAGATAGGTGAAAGCTGATCGTTTCCAAATCTGACATTTTCACTGAATTTCTCTGTATAATTAGACAATAAAGCTTTTTGCCCAGTCATATGCTTGGAACATCCACTGTCCAAGTACCACATATGCCGGGTCTGCAAGAGAATTCAGGCAATAACAATTTTAGGTACCCATTTAAAAATGGGCCCTAACGGATTACCACAAGATTTTGGTATCCATTTAAATATGGATCCTCCTTTTCTTTGAAAACTTTGAAAAACATTTGATCTCGAAGAGTTAACATGATAAGATCCATACCAATCAGAAGAATTATGAGAATAAGCAAAATCAATTCTCCGATAATTAGAAAAAAATATAGTAGGAATAGGAGATAATTGAATCAATTGCTTTATTGAATATTTCTTGTAAGAAGTTACAAGGTTTTGTTTATTTGAAGCAAATTGATCAATTACATCAATATCACTACTAACTGAGCTAGTAAAAGAATTATCAGAAACTGATCCGGCTATCTCATCCTCCTTCTGTTTTGGTCTCCATTCAGATTGAGCTTTCGACTTTATCTTCCTTAAATCTGTAACAAAAAATTTAGATCTATTAGGAAAAACAGATTTCTGAAACTGAGTTTTCTTTTGTGTACCAGTGTATTTCTGTTTCTGTAATCGCTGTTTCTTATATTTCTTACCTCGAGAATAATAATTAGCAGTTACAGAAACTGATCCTGTTAGAAAACAGTCTCATTGGATTCAAGATCATCCAATACGAAGATCGCAATCCGAAGCTAAAAGCTGACAAGTCACTCTCAACAATAGTCTAGGGTCCAAAATGTAATAATAGCCAAAGTTAGTTTGCTTTAATTATATTAGTTTTGTTATTATATTAGTTTTAAATATAATATCTAGATATTAGATATCTAGATATTATTAGTTGTTAGAAGTGTGTTGAAGAAGCTAAGTGATATAATATATATATATATCACCATCTCTTGCTTGTAAAGTATATCAGATGAGAAGATGAGAAAATAGGACACACAAAGAAACATCAGTCCATCAAGAACACAAAGAGAGAAAGTGAGCTTAATCAGATCAATACCAACCTTTGTAATCCGCATTTTGTAATAGAAACAGGTTGGTAATCTTATATATCTGTTGTTTGATTTATCTGGTAAACGATCTCGGTCTAACAATTGGTATCAGAGCCGATATCAGATTCAAAATCAAACTTTTAAGAACTCTCCGTGTTCTTCATTTTTCAAACCATTGTTCAATCGATTAAAATCTAAATCAGTGGTTGTTTTCGAAATCAAAAGGGTTGATCTATCAAAGAAGAAACGATACCGGTCGGAAATTTACTATTCACTATTCACTATTCACTATTCATGTCGATACTATTCACGTTGAAGTATACCGAAGATGAAGAATACCGGTCGACTAACAACCTACCGGTCGCACGCCTAACATCTGGTACCGGTCGACCAATATCAGCAAGCTTTGAAGATTTATCAGAGACTGAAAAGTGAAGTTAAGAGCCTCTGACGTGAAGTTAGTGCCTTTGACGTGAAGTTAGAGCCTCTGACGGGAAGTTAGAGCCTCTGACGTGAAGTTAAGAGCCTCTGACGTGAAGTTAAGAGCCTCTGACGTGAAGTTAGAGCCTCTGACGTGAAGTTAGAGCCTCTGACGTGAAGTTAGAGCCTCTGACGTGAAGTTAAGAGCCTCTGACGTGAAGTTAAGAGCCTCTGACGTGAAGTTAGAGCCTCTGACGTGAAGTTAAGAGCCTCTGACGTGAAGTTAGAGCCTCTGACGTGAAGTTAAGAGCCTCTGACGTGAAGTTAAGAGCCTCTGATCTGAAGTGAAGAGCCTCTGAAGGCTGATCATCAGAGCCTCTGAAGGCTGAAGCTCAGAACCATCCGGTCGAGAGAATTATCATACCGGTCGCTCTTCACATTCTTCTTCAAGCGCAAATCCAAACTTATCTTTTCTAAAGATCAAATCAGATTCTTCAAGATGAATTTTTCTGATGATGAGTATATTACAATGCTTAAATTGGATCTTAAAACACTTTCTTCATCAGCGGATCATCATCTTAAACGCTCAAACAAATTAGATCCTGCTTTATTAAAAGCAAAAGAATTAGAAGCTGAGAACACCGTGCTTCAAAAGAAAATATCAGAGTTTGAGAAGATGTTCTCAGATCTTTCCAAGAAGAGTGTTGAAGAGAAGAAGATACTTGAGCTTAAATGTTTAATGCTTTCTCAAAAAGTTGAAGACTTTGAGAAAGTAATCATTTCGGAGAGAGATCAGTTTGCCAAAGAGAAGAAGGCAAATGATCTAAAGTCAGCAGGATTCTTAAGAGTTATATCAGATGGAACGAAGGGTGCTAAGAAAGGATTTGAAAAAGAGAGAAGCATCCTTGAAGCTGCAATTAGGAAGCTTACGGCTAAGCTATCTGAATTATCTAAGCTTGCACAGAAAGAGAAGAAGAAGAGGTCTGAGCTTGAGATGAAGATTGACCTCCTTATCAAACAAAGAGACAGTTATTCTTCAAAGAATAAAGAGCTTACTGCAAGCTCAAAAATCAGAACTGTTTCTTCAAACAAGTCAGTGAAATCTTCTAATCATATTCGGAGTACTAATCTTTTCTATGACAGGAATAGAGATAGTTCAGGTACAAATCTCAGAAAAAGAAGCAGCTTCAAAGAAGAAGAACTGGTCTGGAACAGGAAACCAGTAAAAGATGAGCTGAAAGGTAAAAACTCATTTGTTCATACGCAGACTGCCAAGAAGAACAATGCGCCAAAAAGTAAACCTGCTCATGTTTACACGAGAGATCAAATGATCTGGTTATCAGGTAAGAAATTTTATTGTTCTTATTGTCATACACATGATCCTGTTCACAAGACTAGTGACCATTACTGGTATGGTTCCTACTCAGTAACCCCCATACGAACTGCAACTCACACACATGGACCCAAATACCAGTGGGTACCAAAGAAGATAATTGATTATGTGTTGCAGGCACCTACTGTCAAGGGGGAGTAATAGAAGTGGCTTCTGATTACGACAGATCAGAACCCGTGCTTCAGAGAACAAATGGCTTCTAAGTACATCAGCTTAGAACCCGTACCTCAACAAAGTTTGACTTCTAAACACAACAGTTTAGGACTCGCACTTCAATGATCAAAAGACCTTACTCCTGAACTGATAAGGATTGTACTCTGATACTCCAACGAGGAAATCAACCTTCAAGGGGGAGTACATACTTTACTGAAATTTATGCTTTGGAAAGATATGACGATCTTCATTTCAAAAAGGAAAGTTGTAGATCTCTATCATATGCTTTTATAACTGACATATTTTAGATGCATAATTTCAGGGGGAGTAAAAAGGTAATAATTCTGATTATTTCTGATCAGAACTCGTACTTTAACTGTTTTACTGCTTTTTGTCTTTTCAACTTAAGTGAATAAATTTGCTTTGACTTGACCTAAGACTTTTTCAGAAGTTTGAGAGAAGCTTACAAGATCATATGACTTTGAGCTTAGCTTTATGAGATTTAAGATTGCACGTCAAGGTACAATTCTACATCTTAATCTCATATATGGTTGAAAGAAGGACAACTTTCAATCATTGAAAACATCATTCTAAAACGTTCAAATCACTTCCCGATTCTTCAACCATATTTTATAATTTGGAAGTGTAACTTTAAATGTTTTCTTATTCAATTGAGCTTTAACTGCTAAGTTGAACCATTTTGAGCATTATATGCTTCATAGGAAAATATGGGATCAGTGTGTTAGGATTAACACAACTTCAATGGAATCACATGAACCAGTGATTTCTACTCAAGAAGTTAATCCATAGTGATTGGGTGTGAGGAGTCAAAAGAAATGAGTGTTGAATGAGTGATGAGGTATCATGAAAAAGAGAGTTCGGTTAACAGTGAGCTAAATAATTAAAAGAAAGAGGGTGTTAGAACAGAGTTAAAAGAATATCAGAACTCTGCACCAACTACTTTCTGAGCCGGACATCCACATTTCTAGTGTTTCACATTTCATTGGTGAACATTATTGAAACAGGCGACTAGCCCAAGCCAACTCTTGGAATTACCCCACAATCTACTCATTTTCTTCTTAAAAGGAAAATGTTTCATTTTCAAAGGGGACGCAACACATTTACTATCTGATTTTCATTTGGAAAATATGGATATTGAAAAGAAGGAAGTTTGCCCCACCTTCGCATTTCACTCATGCACATTGAGTCTGTGTTTAACTTACTGTTGTCTCAGTGGTTTACACATTTCGAGCCTTATAAGCGATCATCAAGTGCTTACTTTTTTCTATCACAAGCACGAGCACACAAGGAATTAGTTTCTTTGTCATAACGTTTATAGAAACTGCCTTTGTGGTGTTTCGATGATTAAATGGAAGCCTTGGGGGAGTCAACATCAAACAGCTCCTTTCCAATGTGTATTCGTTACACACAGTGACTTAGTGTTACTGACAGGCGTTTCTAACTGATTTGTTTATTGCTACAGGTGTTACATGACTATTTTGTTTGGATTTGCAAAGATCTGGATGAATATCTATTGCAGTGACGAATCAAAGGCTCCAACTGTGTGACATTTCTTGAACATCAGACTTTGATGAATTCGTTGCTCAATCCATCAAAAAGAGGGGGAGAAGATCTACCCAAGAAATAGAGAAGAGTCAACTAAGTCACATGTTTCAAGAATCACGTCTAAGATTGAATTCTTCAAGATCAAAGTATTCTGAAGATATGCTGATTCGAAAGAAATTTCTTTGCAGATACTTTGCTGAAGCAATTCCGAGCTACAACTGAAGATAATTTCTCCCCATGAACTGAAAAAAGTAATCTACATCTTTGGGGGAGTTTACTATATCTTGAAGACTAAGAGAGAGATGCATCTTCAGTGCTGAAAAAGAAAAGATCGTATTGCTAAATCATTTGAGTAATGATCTTGATCCAAAGGGGGAGATTGTTAGAAAACAGTCTCATTGGATTCAAGATCATCCAATACGAAGATCGCAATCCGAAGCTAGAAGCTGACAAGTCACTCTCAACAATAGTCTAGGTTCCAAAATGTAATAATAGTCAAAGTTAGTTTGCTTTAATTATATTAGTTTTAAATATAATATCTAGATATTAGATATCTAGATATTATTAGTTGGTAGAAGTGTGTTGAAGAAGCTAAGTGATATAATATATATATATATCACCATCTCTTGCTTGTAAAGTATATCAGATGAGAAGATGAGAAAATAGGACACACAAAGAAACATCAGTCCATCAAGAACACAAAGAGATAAAGTGAGCTTAGTCAGATCAATACCAACCTTTGTAATCCGCATTTTGTAATAGAAACAAGTTGGTAATCTTATATATCTGTTGTTTGATTTATCTGGTAAACGATCTCGGTCTAACATATCCATCAACCGTAGTTGATGATTCATCGATGTTATCATCAGTTGATAACACTCTTTTGTTTTTAAGACAAGTAGAATGATCAGGAAGTGTAGAGTTGGCATCAAACATGTCAGGATCGAATTCTCAACAAAAATAAATTCTCAGAAACTAATATCAAAGAAGTTGCGGAATAACACTTTGATATTCAATGTAATAGTAAACAAAACAGTGTATAATCAACAATATGTAAACTGGTATTCAATTATCAAATCACAAGATTACACACTCAACCTCAATCTTGAAGAACAGACTCTTTCAAGACGAATTCTACTTCTCTAGAATTAGGATCTATGCCTTGAGGTTGATTTTCTCTAAAACTTAGAATGAATGATTAAATCTAAACTATTCTATCAATTCTATACATATACTGAATAAAAGATAATTACAATAAATAAAATATCTTCAGTATATCTTTCATCATTATCTTCAATCCTTCCATGAATATCTTGATTCTTTACATCTGTCATCCTTTCCATCCGAATCTTCAATTCATAAGCAGTACTAATCATAAGCAGCATAAACAACTAAGCAGCACTAACCACTAGCAGTACTAACTAGCTAAGCAGTACTAACTTTGTTCAAGAAGCACTAACTTAGACTAGCAGTATTAATTCTACTAGCAGTAGTAATACTCAGCAGTATTAACTTTGAAGTCTTCTAGCAGTAGTAAATCTGAACTAGCAGCATTAATCATACTTGAGCTTTTCTTCAGTTTCCCAACAATCTCCCCCTAACTTGACTTTTAAAGGAAAGAAGTCAAGTTCTTCAAATTTTCTTCAAGATGCTTTCAACACTTCAGGTTCAGTTTCCCAAATTTGGATTTAGCCCCAGACTATGATTTACAATTCTTCTCACCACAATTTTAGCCATCTCTGAATCCTTTGAGCATACCAGTGTAGCTTTAAGCATCCCTTCTAGCTTCTCCTTGCTATGCTTATAAATTTTGTCCACTAGATAGTATTCATGATAACAATTGTCAATAGTAATCATGTATACCCCACAGTTTTCAAAAAGTATCCATTTATCAATCTTCTTGAATATAAACTCATGATGATGATCATTAATCCTATAAGCCACTTTTTCTGGATCAAACATCATGCACAGTATTCCATTGCTATCTTGAGAAGATTCTCTTCAGTACCTTTCAACACAGGCTCATAGAGTTTTATCCCCACTTTGTATAATTCTTCTATATCAGCTATTGAACAACTTCTGATAACTCTCCCCCATGTTGAATATGCTTCAAATGAACCATCAGCTCTTTTGACTCTGAAGAAATCCTTTCCATTATCTTTTAGAATGTCCCAAAAGGTAATCTCAGGAGCTTTCATGGAGATTGGAACAGCCTTCATAGGTTCTACTATGGTCATATACAAATCCATACTCTCAACAGTTTGCTTATTGGACTGCTCTGGACTTTGCACTGATTCTGCTAAAGGTACATCTGAAGGTTCTGCTGTAGTTTCTGCTGTTTCTTCCATTCTTGGCCTTTTAGACTGCTTTTTGGAAGCAATTGTCTTCACCCTCTTTCCAGATTTGGCTTCTATACCAACACTCTCTTGTTCTTCCTTCATCTCTTCAACTTTGTCTTTTTAAGGGTGTGGTCTCCTCAGGAAATGGTTTTTGAATATTAAGATCATACATCTCCTTCATTTTTCTCTCAACCTCTTCCCTTTTAGATGAATCCCCTTGAAGTTTTTCCATCTCTTTCTTGTACAACTCTTCAACCTGATTGTATGCCATGTTTGTGAACATCTCTCCCTTGACTCCAATTGCACCTTTCAGGAAATTTATCATTTTTCTTCTTTCCTGATTGGCCAAAAAGGTCTTGGAGGGTTGTCTCTTCTGCTTTTTGAGTGGCATTCTTTTGACTTGTACTTTCTTGGCCTGAGCTGCTGTTTTCATGCTCTTCTGATACTCTTCATTTAGTTTTCTGGCCATATTCAGTGCAAGCTCTCTATCCTTCTCAGATTGTAGCAGTTCCTCTTTTTCCATCTCAGCTTGAAGCTCTTTTGCCACTTCTTCATCTAACTCAATCTGACTTTTCTTCTTTAAAGGTTGTTCAGGTTCAACCATCTTTCCTTTTCCTTTTGTATCCTTCAAACCTGCCTCACTTCTTTCTTTTCTCTTCTTTTGAAGTCCTCCTTCATCTATGATCACTCCCTTGGCCTTTTGAAAAGCCTTAGGAGTGTCATTCTTGGCTTTTGCCAACGTTTCTGCAATTTCCAATTCTTCTACAGAAAGCCCTGTTACTACTGCTTCTTTGACCTCAGCAGCATTAACAGTTTCTGTTGCTTGGGCAAATTCTGTTTCTTTCTCTATTTCTGCTTCTTTCTCCCCCTCAACCTCAAATCCCATCTCAGATTTGCTTTCCTTCTCTGTTTCATTCTCTTGATTATCCCCCTTGTTGGAAGCATCTTGAGCACTGTCCCTCTTCTTTAACACAAATTGCTTTCTTCTCCTTTTCTGGACCAATCTTGTCACCAATTTCTTCAGTTTGGTAATCTGTACTTGTTGAGACAGAATGACCAATTTCAGCTCTTCAATATCTTTCCCCTGCTTGATGACATCCCTGTTGATGTTGGCCATTGTGTCCATCAATTCAAGATAGTCATATCTGTCCTCACCTTCTCCAGGAGTGTTACCCCCTTTTGAAGGATCATGGGATCTTTTAGTAGTGGAAGCCTTCTACCTAGCAGAAGCACTATCCACCCCCTTGGTTTCTTGGCACCGGGGACCTTTGAATGATTGCTCATTCAAAGTTGCCATGGGAGAGGTCTTATGTATGTTACCACTGTCCTCCTCTGTGCTAGCAGGAGTAGTGGCAGCCTCAGGACCCATATGTTCAACCTCCTCCTCAGAGAGCACCTCCTTTGGGTTGGGAGACACCCTTGTGGTTTCCCTGTAGATATTCTCTATGGGAGACTCCTCCCTTTGAGGGCTTAAAGGCTTAGGGGTTATTGGTACAAGAAAGGAAGGAGTCTTCTTTACCTGTTTCCTTTTGTATGTTTGGGTGATTGGTAAATTTGGTTTATCAAGAAGAGACTGGGAATTGATTTAGAGTGGGAAGGTTGGGATTGGCTAGCAGTAGGTTGGTCTAATGGGGGCCTTGACCCTGCTAACATAACTTCATCAGTTTGGGACACCACCATCATTGTAGAGAACAATGGGGTGTCAACTCCTTCCGAGTCCCTGGCAGATCTTCTCATATTTGAGAAAACCTTGCCTTTAGGGGGTTTTGGTACATATATCCCATCAAAATGAGGAATATCCGTCAATTCGTGGGTGATAACTGCTTGAACAAACCTGGGGTACATATAAAAGCTCTTTTTGTTTTCCAAGTTTGAGACAAGATCATTGAAAATCATTTGGGAAAAATTATACTTTCTGGCAGTGGCTAAGCATACCAGAGCATAAGCAATGGTACTACTGAACTCACTCCATCCAGTAGTCTTTTTAGAGATACAATGCATAAGGGTATGGACAAAGAAACGCCATTGAGGTGAAAATTTTGCTTTTAAGAACTTGAACACACCCAATGGGACTACATACCCCATTCTTGAAAGAGTAGAAAACAGTTCATCATTAGAGATAGAAGTTATACCAGAGGCATCGTCTAGACGTAGACTGATGCGAATTACCTCTTCAGTAACTGTTAATGGCTTGCCACACACCTTCGTCTTGATCAATTGCACACCATTCTCAGTAACAATGGTGGCATGTGCCCAGAATTGCCTCTGATGCTCTATGAAGATAGAAGGAGATATAGTGAGAGCATGGGCAATGTGGCTGGACTTCAGAAAGTCGACTATCTGATGAAAACCTGCAACTTGTTTTGGCTTTTGGAGCATCGCGATTTCATTGTGCTCGTCAACGAACGCCATGGATGCCATTAACCTTGAAGTTTCTTGCTTGAAAACATGGAACTCGAGAGAGAGAGGGTTTAGAGCGCAAGAGAATAGTATGCAAAGAGTCGTTATAAACTTTTAGGCGGGCAAAAAGTATTTATAGTATTCGCGACATAAGCAGTATTAACCTAGAGCAGTATTAACTGAAAGCAGTATTAACTGAAAGCAGTATTAACCGAAAGCAGTATTAACTGAAAGCAGTATTAACCACTAGCAGTATTAACTGAGAGCAGTATTAACTACTAGCAGTATTAACTAACTAGCAGTATTAACTGAGAGCAGTTTTAACCACTAGCAGTATTAACTACTAGCTGTATTAACCACTAGCAGTATTAACTACTAGCAGTATTAAAACTGTACTGGCAGTATTAACCATACTTACTCTTTTAAGCTTGTGATACACTGAGTACTGCTATATATATCCTGAAAAAGAAGATTAGTGATACCAAGAATAAACAATATACAGGTATATAACTACTTTTTGAGAAGGGGCTTATTCAGAGTTGATCATTCCCACACTTGTTACCAAGAAAGTGAATCTACCCACATCAAAAGCTTTAGTGAATAGATCAGCAAACTGGTTATCAGTGTGAACTTTTACAACTTGAATAAGTTTCTTTTCATTACAGTCTCTTATAAAGTGATACCTGATCTCAATGTGCTTTGTCTTTGAGTGCTTGACAGGATTATTCACAATGCTAATAGCACTACTATTATCAATAAAAATTGGAGTGTGTATAAAGGTTACCCCATAATCCATCATTTGATTCTGAATCCATAAGACTTGAGAACAACAACTTGCAGCTGCTATGTACTCTGCCTCTGTTGTAGATGTGGATACTGTGGTTTGTTTCTTGCACTGCCATGAAACTAGTCTTGCACCCAAAAACTGACATCCTCCAAAAGTAGATTTTTTGTCCAAGTTTGCTCCACCTAGATCACTATCTGAGTATGCAAGCAGGTCAAAGGATGAGTCATGAGGATACCAAAGTCCCAATCTGGATTGCCCTTTGAGATATCTGAATATCCTTTTAACAGCTTGATAGTGAGATTGCTTTGGCCTAACTTGGAATCTTGCACATACACAGACTGGAAACATTATATCTGGCATAGAGGCTGTAAGATACATGAGAGAGCCAATCATGGATCTATAATGATGAACAACCATATCCTCCCCCTCAAGATCTGCTGTTATCTGCTTGTGTGTCTCCATAGGTGTGCTGGCAGGTTTTGAATCTGAGAAACCAAACTTGGTTAGAATGTCCTGCACATACTTGGACTGACAAATGAAGATTCCATCTGACTTCTGTTGAAGTTGGAGTCCAAGGAAGAAAGTAAGTTCCCCCTTGGAACTCATCTTGAACCTTTGATGCATTAGTTCCTCAAACTCCTTGCACATGTTGTCTCTTGTTGATCCAAAGATAATATCATCAACATAGATTTGGACCAGCAAAATATCCTTCTTCTTTCTCTTGATGAATAAAGTCTTATCAATGACTTCTCTTTCAAAGCCATTTTCCAAGAGATAGGATGACAGAGTGTCATACCATGCTCTTGGAGCTTGATGTAGTCCATAAAGTGCTTTCTTCAATTTGTATACCCTGTCTGGATAGCTTGGGTTTTCAAACTCTGGTGGTTGACAGACATTAAATTATTCTTCAATTGAGCCATAAAGAAATGCACTTTTGACATCCATTTGATAGATTTTGAATTTCATATAAGAAGCATAAGCTAGGAATAATCTAATTGCTTCTATCCTAGCCACAGGTGCAAATACTTCTTCATAGTCTATTCCTTCTTCTTGTGTATATCCTTGAGCCACCAACCTTGCTTTGTTTCTTATGACTATTCCTCTTTCATCTCTCTTATTCCTGAAGACCCATTTTGTTCCTATTGCTCTTTGGCCTTTAGGAAGGTCTACCAGATCCCAAACATCTTGCAGCTTGAACTGCAGTAGCTCTTCTTTCATGGCTTCTATCCAACTGGATTCTTTCATAGCATCATGTGCCTTTTTAGGCTCAAGCTGGGATAAAAAGCAAGAAAGCACTGTATGTTGTTGATCTTGCATTTCTTGAAGCCTACTTTGATTTCTAGTCAATATAGGAGAAGATATATCCCCTATTACCAGCTGTGGACGATGATTCTTTTGAATTTTGCTGTGATGACTAGGTTCTTCATTAAGTTCCATCTCTAGATTAGAGTCATTCAACTCAACTGAAGTGTTTTCAGTAGCTACTTCTGGTTCTTTATTTTCTTGAGTCTCCTCATCTCTACTTTCTTCTTCACTTTGACTTGGTCCAGTAGATGGTTCCTTTTCACAGTCTTCAACAGGATCCACTGTGGGTATGGGAAAGATCACAGATGGAGATATACTTTCTTGAACTTGTGTAGTCCCTGATCCTCCACTCCCTGAACCTGCATAATCATCACTACTGAAACCAAAAGAGTTAGTTAGTGAGTCAATGTCAAATAGCCACTGGGGACCAGACCCAATTGGATTTGGTGTGTTCTCATTGCATTTGAGATTGTCACTTTCTTCAATTATTTTAGAAGAAGAGTTAAAGACTCTGTAAGCCTTACTCTGAGATGAATAACCAAAAAGATATCCATCATCTGCTTTGCTATCAAACTTACCTAAGTGAGATTTGGTATTGAGAATTGTACAAGGACACCCAAAAGGTTTGAAAAAACCAATGAAAGGTTTTCTTTTATTTAAAAGCTCATAAGGGGTCTTGTTCTTTGGCTTGACCACTAGAACTCTGTTTTGGACATAGCAAGCAGTATTAACTGCTTCAGCCCAGAAGGTAATTGGCAGTTTTGAATCAGCCAACATAGAT
This sequence comes from Arctium lappa, assembly GCA_023525745.1. Lineage (NCBI taxonomy): Eukaryota > Viridiplantae > Streptophyta > Magnoliopsida > Asterales > Asteraceae > Arctium > Arctium lappa. The sequence continues at coordinate 153,568,183 of CM042047.1, read as the reverse complement.
CTAGCAGCCTCTATTAGTGTCCTATTTCTCCTCTCAGCAACTCCATTCTGTTGAGGAGTCCTAGGGGCACTATATTGTCTCTCAATGGCTTTCTCTTCACAGAAGGTGTTTAGATCAAAAATTTTAAACTCAGTACCATTATCTGATCTAATGACTTTTACTTTTTGATTAGTTTGGTTTTCAATTCTTAGGATAAAGGATTTGATCAGTCCACTTCTCTCATCCTTAGTCCTTAGAAAATATACCCAGGTAAATCTAGAGTAATCATCAACAATAACCAAGCAGTAAGATTCCTTGCCTATACTCATAACATTTGTAGGACCAAACAGATCCATATGCAATAACTGGAGACAAGAAGAAATTGTGTTTAACTCTTTGGTCTTATGAGAAGTTTTGTGCTGTTTGCCTTTAAGACATGCAACACAATGTCGGTCCAACAATACTACTTAACAAGTTCTAAGAAACAACAACTCAATAACGTTTACCAACCTGTATTGAATATAGAAAACGATTACAAGGTTGAATGATTAAGCTTGAATGTGTTCTCAATGTTTTCTCTCTTTTACACCTTCTTGTGTGTGTTAAAACTTGATCTGATTATTGAGAGAGATTGAGATACATCTTAATCTACTAAGTGTGTTGAACACACAACCTAGATAATATCTAGATATTAATTCTATATATTAAATCTAGAAACTAGAAACTAACTAAACTAATATAGTTACCTAAGTTAACTAATATCTAACAAATAGATATTAAGTTAACTTTTACAATAATAAATAAATACATTACATTGAAATACATTGACATTTATTACAAACGACATAGACTTTATTATCGAGAGTCGACGTTCCGGCTTTAGCTTCATATTGCGATCTTCAGATTAGATGATCTGGAATCCAATGAGACTATGGTCTAACAATCTCCCCCTTTGGATCAAGATCATTTAATAAAAAAAAATTATCCAATTCAGTCTTCTTGTTCAGCTCAGAAGATGCAATCTCTTTCTCTGAAATCAACATGTCTTCAATCTACTTTCTTTAGAAGAATTCAGTCTTTGACGTGATTCTTGAAACATGTGATCTTTGCCATTCTCCCCCTTTTTGATGTTAAGTGCAACGACTTCATCAAAATTTGTGGTAAGAAATGTCAATCTTTCGGTTAGAGCCCCTGATTCGTTAATTCATAAGAGATTCATCTAGATCTTTGCAAATCTAGACAAATGTATCGTGTAACACCTGAAATCAACTAATGAATCAGTTAGAATGCCTGTCAGTAACACTAAGTTACTGTGTGTAACGAATACACATGGGAAAGGAGCTGTTTGATGTTGACTCCCCCAGGGCTTCCATTTAATCATCGAAACACCACAAAGGTAATTTCTATAAACGTTATGACAAAGAAACTAATTCCTTGTGTGTTCGTGCTTGTGATAGAAAGAATTAAGCACTGATGATTGCTTATTTGGCTCAAAATTGTGTAAACCACTGAGACAACAGTAAGTTAAACACAGACTCAATGTGCATGATTGAAGTGCGAAGGTGGGGCAAACTTCCTTCTTTTCAATATCCAGATTTTTCGAATGAAAATCAGATAGCATATGTGCTGCATCCCCTTTGAAAATGAAACATTTTCTTTTTGAGAAGAAAATGAGTAGATGGTGAGGTTTGATCAAGAGTTGGCGTGGGTTAGTTGCCTGTTTCAATAATGATCACCAAAGAATTGTGAATCACTAGAATGGTGGCTACCCGGCTCAGAAAAAGTTGGTGCAGAGTTGTGATATTCTTTTAACTCTGTTCTCACACGCTCTTTCTTTTAAACCTTTTGCTTTCTCTAATCACACTCATTTCTTTTCGATTTGCACACTCAATCACTAAGGATTAACTTCTTGGGTAGAAATCACTGGTTAAGGTGATTCCATTGAAGTTGTGTTAATTCCTAGCACAATGATTCTTTGTTTTCCTAGATGCACGTGATGCTCAGATTGGTTTAACTATTTCAGTTAAAGCACAATTTAGATCATGAAAACATTTAAAATACACTCCCAAAATATAAAATGTGATGAAAAACCGGAAAGTGTTTTGAACATTAAAAACAATGTTTTCTTATGATTGAAAGTTGTCCTTCTTTCAACCATATGTGAGATGAAGATAAAGGTTTATACCTTAATGAGTGATCTTTCATCTCATGAAGCTAAGCGTAAAGTCATAAACATATGAACTTGTAAGCTTCTCTCAAAAATTTTGCAAAAGTCTAATGTCAAGTCAAAGTAATAATTATTCACTTATATTGAAAAGACAAAAAGCAGTAAAACTTTTAAAGTACGAGTTCTGTTCAGAAGTAATCAGAAGTCATATCCGAACTCCTTTGACGTGAAGAGCTCCCCATAAAATCTTGCATTACAAAAATTTGTCATAAAACGTAAGTGCAGAAATCTTATGAGCTCCCCCTCAAATTAATATTGACTAAGTATGAGTTTCTTCTCATACTCCCCCTAGAATCATGAACATTAACATATGAAATACAGATATCATTCACAATTAAGCATAAAGATATGAGGAAAAAGTAAACAATAGTGAACTTTTATAGGTAACTACTGATTATGTCTTAAGATTTGGCATACCAAGCTTAGAGATAAGAAAGTTGAATCTCTTTTCATCTAACGCCTTGGTAAACAAATCTGCAAGTTGATAATCTGTTTTTACAAAGAAAAGTTCTATGTTTCCTTTTTCTACATGATCTTTGATAAAATGAAACATGACGTCGATATGTTTGGTTTTTATGTGTTGAACAGGATTCGCTGTTATTGCGATGGTGCTCTTGGAGTCGCAGTAGATCGGGATTTTGTTGAAGTGGAAACTGTAGTCGCGAAGTTGTGTTTGCATCCACAAAACCTGAGAACAGCAGCTAGCAGCAGCTATATATTCTGCTTCGGCCGTGGAAGTTGAAACGCAAAGTTGCTTCTTCGATCCCCAACTTACTAGTTTGTCACCGAGGAACTGTACGTGTCCTGACGTGCTCTTCCTGTCTAACATACAACCTGCATGATCTGCATCTGTGTACGCTGTTAGTTCAAAAGTAGTATCTTTGGGATACCACATACCGAGATCTGCGGTGCCCTTCAGATACCTGAATATACGCTTGACAGCAGTCAAATGGATTTCTTTTGGATTAACCTGATATCGGGCACAAAGACATGTTGAAAACATTATGTCTGGTCTACTACTAGTAAGATACATTAAAGAACCTATCATTCCTCTGTAGGTCCTAATATCAACAGCCTTTCCCGAAGGATCGGTGCCAATCTTAGTTCCTGGTGCCATTGGGGTACCAATCGGTTTTATATTTTCCAATTGGAACTTCCGGAGAATTTCCCTAATGTACTTAGATTGATTGATAAAGATACCCGTAGAAAACAGTTTTACTTGTAAACCGAGAAAGAAATTCATCTCTTCCATCAAGTTCATTTGAAATCTAAACACCATAAGGTTTGCAAAATTCTTACAGTACTTAGTATTAGTTGAACCAAAAATAATATCATCGACATAGATTTGTATTAAAACGATATCAGATTTTTCTTTCTTTATGAACAAGGTGGTATCCACCGTACCTTTTGAAAACCCAGACTTGACTAAAAGGTGGAAAGGACATCATACCAGGCTCGAGGGGCTTGTTTCAGACCGTAGAGTGCTTTGTCAAGAATGTAGACATGATTCGGCTTCTCTTGATTGACAAAACCCTCTGGCTGAGAGACGTAGACTTCCTCCTTCAGAATTCCATTGAGGAATGCTGTCTTCACGTCCATTTGAAAGACCGTGAAGTTTTTGTGGGCAGCATAGGCTAAGAACATTCTGATTGCCTCTAAACGTGCCACAGGAGCGTATGTCTCGTCATAGTCTAACCCTTCCTCTTGTCTGTATCATTTGGCTACTAGTCTCGCCTTGTTTCTGATGACGGTACCAGCTTCGTCCTTTTTAATCTTGAAGATCCACTTCGTACCGATGATTGTTTTACCTATAGGCTTTGGTACGAGTCTCCAGACTTGCAGTGCGTCGAACTGGTTCAATTTGTCTTGCAAAGAGACTACCCAATCTGGATCCGCAAGAGCCTCTGATACTCGAGTTGGCTCAATCTTGCATAGAAAGGAGTCGTGCATGCACCAGTTGATTGACGCTGACCTAGTTTGCATCGACTTGGATGGATCACCTATGATCTGACTTGTAGGGTGCGTTTTGGTCCATTTACGTTCATAAGGCAGTGGATTATATGAATGAATGTCAGTTGTGTCATCTATAAATCCACTTGCACCTTCTTCAGTTTGATTGGGAGGAGTTATGATAGTTGCTTCAGTTGAAGTTGTTGGTTCAGAAGACTCAGCAGGTACAGCTTGGTCCGGCTGTAGTTGGATCTGTACGGTACATCCTGCTGGTTCAGCTTCTTCTTACTCTGCATTACTTGGAACTTCTTGAACTGTAGGAGTTGGTATTTGAATTGTGACGTCTTGATGAATCGGGGTACTTGATTCATTTGGAATGTCTGAACTGGTTGGATGAGTAGGCGTTGTCTCTTCTATCCTGTCAACCAAAACAGATTTCTTTATGTTAGTTCCAAGAAATTTGTCATAAAACAATTCAAATAATATATCTAAATCAGATAAATGGTTAGTTGATGTTGAAGCTTCATCTGATTTGTTCTGTTGAGACGCAGGTTCTGGACTGAGTTGCCCAGAAGCTAGTACTCCGGTTAAAACGGGTTCTGAACAGTATTGTTCGGAATCCATCTCTTCATCAAAGGTGACGTTGACGCTTTCAATCACCGTCTTTGACTTCTTGAAGTAAATTCTGAATGCAGTTGATGATGAGGAGTATCCAATGAAGATTCCTTCATCTGCCTTGGCGCTGAACTTGTTGAGATTCTCCCTATCGTTTAGAACGAAACACTTACATCCAAAGATATGGAAGTATTTGATTGTAGGTGTTCGGTTGTTGATCAACGCATAAGGAGTCTTCTTGAATCGTCTGTGAACCATGGACCGGTTCTGCGTATCGCATGCGGTAGATATAGCTTCTGTCCATAAGAATAGAGGTAGGTCGGAATGACTTAGCATAGTGCGAGCTGCCTCGACTAGCGTCCGATTATTTCTTTCCACCAATCCATTTTGTTGAGGCGTACGTGCAGCAGAGTACTGATGAGTTATCCATTTAGATTCGAGATATTCTTGAACAGTTTTGTTCTTGAACCCTGTGTCGTTGTCTGTTCTTAGAAGCTTTATCGGTTTCTGCAGATTCACCTGGGTCGTCTTCAGGAAAGTGATGAGCACATCAGGTGTCTCATCCTTTGATCGTAGGAACTTGACCCAAGTGTATCGTGAGTAGTCGTCCACGATCACTAGAATGTACTTCTTGCCTCCTAGACTCTGAGTTCGCATTGGACCACAGAGATCCATATGCAATAGCTCTAGCGGAGCACTTGTACTTGGTTCAGGCTTCGGTTTATGCGGTGCCCTCTTCATCTTGCCCTTCTCATAGGCTGCACACAGATGATCTTTGTCATATTTGAGCTCTGGAAGTCCTTTGACTAAGTTGCCACTGACCAGTTTGTTGATGTAGCGAAAGTTGAGATGAGAGAGTCGTCGATGCCATAGCCAGCTTTGCTACATCGATGCTTTAGAGAGTAGACAAATCTGCTTGTCAGTCTGGACGTCTGATAAATTGATCTTGTAGAGGTCTGACTTTCGAGTGCCGACCAAGAGTTCTTCGCCTTCTTCTGTGCGAACAGAACACCTCTTGGATTTGAAGTTGACCTCTAGGTCTTTGTCACAGAACTGACCTATGCTGAACAGGTTGTGTCCTAATCCTTCTACGTAGCTCACCTTCTTGATCGTTATATTTTCCCGTTGTATATCACCGTAGCCTAATATTGGTGAAAACTGATCATTTTCGTATCTGACTGTTCCGCAGTATTTCTCTGTAAAGTTTGTCAGCATATCTTTCTATCCTGTCATGTGTTTGGAGCAACCGCTGTCCAAATACCACATATGACGGATCTGCATAGGAGAAATAACGAAACACAGATTTAGATTTTAAGCATTATAAATGAGTAAGACGTTGGAGCGTTAATATTAAAGTGCGGGTTTTGAACTGATGAATTCAAAAGCCTATTTTTCTTAAGCACGGGTTCTGAACAGACGTGTTCAGAAACCATCGTCTTGTCTTTGAAGTCCGAGTCTTGAGCTGTCTAACTCAAGAATCATATTCTCTATTGAGGTACGGGTTCTGATCTGTTGTAATCAGAAGCCACATGTTTTGCTAAACATTGGGTGCCTGCAACACAGATTTAGATTTTGGTACCCACTTGAATTTGGGTCCTGCTGTGTTAGCACAAGGTTTTGATTTTGGTACCCATTGCAAATTGGGTCCTCTTTTCTTTTGAAATAGATATGAATTAGAATACTGATAAGAATGCACATGAGATGATTCAAACCGCATAGCATAATCTTGACAGACATTAGAAGCATGTTTATCATAAAAGGAAGACTGTCTAGCAGTTTTAGATAACAGGAATAGTTGCTTAAAAGAGTATTTCAGTTTAGGAGCAACATTCATATTCAAAGTATATGAACTAGACATATTCTTATTACAATAAACAGAATCAAAAGATTTAAAAGTCTTGTCAAGCTTCCGTTTGGGTTGCCATTTCTTGGTCATATCTGTAACAGTTGAAACTTTTGAGTTAGACAATAGAGAAACAACCGAATGCATTTTCTTTGGGTTACCAGTATTGATCGGCTTCTGTGAATGCTTCTTGCCTTTAGCATTTTTAGCTTTCACAGAGACTGAGTTATCAACTCGCGTTGATTTTGCACTGTTAACAGGCTTACTGGTTGATCCAACAGATTTCTTAAGAAAGGATGAATGGTTTGAAAGTTTTGCATTAAAGTCAAATTGTTCAAGACAATCATGTAAACCACCGTTAGAGTTCAGAAAATCAAACCCTTGATTTGATGAACTAACCATATTCTCAGAGTTTGAAGCCTTAGAAAGAACAGAATTTGTAAACACAGTTGTAAAAACATTCTGTTCAATGTTTATCAAAGGTCTTTCATCTAACAAGGAATTCTCGAGTTCAGAAATTTTACTTTCTAAAACGAGAGGAGGGACATATAGTTTACCTTGAGTAGGTTTCGCCTCCATTTCCTTTTCAGAATAACTTATAAAGAAGTCATCTGAAAAAGTTTTCTTCTTTTCAGGTTTCTTATCATAGCTATTATTCAACTTCGCATAATAAAATGGAAGATGAACTTTAGCTGATTTCATCCGTTTTTCCGTTTCCTTGGCTTCATCCTCTTCAGATAGTTTAGTCCAATAAACTTTAAGTTCAGGGATTCTTCTAGCTAACTTCATAGAAAGAATATCATAAAGTGCAGGCACTTCAGACATTCCCTTTTGAAGATAGTGAGGATTCTTATAACCGATTCCCCATCTTTTTTTGTTCTCTATTGGTTTGTTAAGATGAATGGTTTGCTCAGTTTGACCTAATGAGTACAACTTCTTTTCCAAAGCATCCATTTTTGCAATTAAAGATTTGTTTTCTTCGATAGATGAAGAATGCATTTTGTAACCTCGTATAAGTCAATCTCACGTTTTAGCAGTTTAGACTTGAGTTCAGAATTCTCACAAAGAATTATTGTCTTCTCCGTTGCGTTGGTGTCATTGTTTTTATGTAAAACCTCAACCAGTACTTTCTTCTCAGCAATTTCATTGCTAAGTTTCTGTATTGATTGGTTTTTGTCTGTAATGACACCCTTTTCATGCTTTAGGTTCGACTCTAACTCTTTGAGTTTATCATTCATGGCATGCAATTGATTTATGAATTCAGCATACGATAAGTTGCATACCTCTTCTTCATTCTCTGAATCAGCTTCATCATCTGATTCATGCTTTCCCACCAAGCACAGGTTGACAACTTCATCTTTCTCTTCATCTTCTTCATCATCATCTGAATGATCGAGCCAAAAAACGTCTTCAGCCATCAATGCCTTCCCAGCCTCTTTTTGCTTTGCAAGCAACATCTTGTTCTTGTAGTAGTCAGAGTTCTTGACTTTTGGCTTTCGGCAATCTCTGGCATAATGACCGGTTTTGCCACAGTTGTAGCACGTTATAGGTTCTGTCTGACCTGATCCTTCTGCTTGAAACCTTCTGTCTTCAGGTTTCCTTTCCTCTGATTTCTTTCCTTCAACAAGATCTCTTCTATCTTCTGGTTTCCTCTCCTCCATTCTCCATTCTCCTTCCTTCAAACCTTCTTCCTTCAAATCTACTTCCTTCGACCCTTTCTCTATGAGCGTAGTTGTTTGGACCAGACGAATACCTCTGACTGTTTGAGCTTGGCTTTGTGTAGAATTTCTTCTGGAAAGCCTTAGTCAACAAAAGCAATGCTTGCTTTAGTTGTTCACATTCATCTTCATCAGAGTTTGCTTCAGCTTTATCTTCATCTGATTCATACACAGTCACTTTGTTCTTCTTCTTCTTGACAACAAGAGTAACTGTGTCTTCAACCTTCTTTCCTCTCTGCCTTTTCTCTTCTAGAATTTCATCCACTTCTTCTTCGTTTTGTTAGAGGATCTCATACACCTCATGAAGTGGAATCTCATTCAGATCTTTAATCTGCTTCATCTGCCTCACAAATCTCTTCCATTCTGGCTGTAGAACGCTTAGAAATTTGACGTTTAGCTCAATTTGAGATTTGTGGACCTTGTTCTTGCTTAGCTCATTCAGCAAGGTCACAAACATGTCATGTACTTCTTCTAAGGTTTCTCCGGCTCTGCCTCTAAATTCTTCATAGTTATTTAGGCAGTTGGAGATCTTCAGTTGATTTCCCACCTTAGAACCCAACATCATCTTCTCCAGTTGATCCAACATTTCCTTAGCTGAGGCCTTGTAGCTGTCAATCTTTATGTAGATTTCATTGGGGATTCTTTGAAGAATGTATGACATAGCTAGCTTATCACCTTTAGCTCTGTTTAGGTTGTCACCGTCAAGCTCATGGTACTTCAGTTCAACTTGTGTTGGCACTGTTTCAACTAGACGAGTTGTCTTTATTGGTTGCATGTTTCCTTCTGCAAATGATTGTCTGATGAACTCACAAAGCTCATGTCTGTCTATGAAGTTTAGAAACCGATCCTTCCACTGTTCGTATTCTCCTTTGAAGAGAACTGGTGGCTTGGTGTCAGTTCCTATGGCAAGAGCTTCTCTGGAAGTCATAATTGAACAAGATTTAAGATGGGAGAGGCTTTGAGATGCGTGAGGCTTGAGATGCGAGAGGCTTTGAGATAAGAGAGGGTTTGCGTTTCAAGTTAGGAACGCAAAGTTGAGGTTTGCGTTTCTAATGGGACGCGCAAATGGAGGTTTGCGTGTCTTTGAGAGGAGCGTTTGTTGACTTGTGAGAAGTGAGCTTGACGTTTGCGATTGCTCTTTGAAACGAGAAGTGTGCTTTGCGTTTGGCTTGAGAGGCACAAAGTAGAGGTTTGCGGGTCACTTGAGACGTGCAAAGTTGGACTTTGCGTTTGATGAAGGACGTGCAAAGTTGGACTTTGCGTGTTATTCTTCCTCTGGTTTGCGGATTATTCGACCTGTACTTGCAAAATTCGACTAAAACTTTGTTCCTGCAATGATTAGTACAACCAAACACTACCAAAGTGTCTAGAATCACTTCTAGAACTGAATTTAAGCACTCGATCTAACTAAAACACTCTTTTTCGAAATAAGATCGATGGCACAGTAAGTTACTCTTCTCGACTCTTTTCTCACACAAACCACAAATTGGAACTCGATATAAGCTTTAAAGTGAAATTAAACACATACAAATCTATCTAGCAGGTATTTCGATCACACCCTGATCGATTCTAACACCTAAGACACTCAAAATCACAAACTCGAATTTTGTTCAAGAACACAGAGACGTTTTTCTCAAAAACTTGTTTTTTATCTTAATGAGGCTCTGATACCAAATGTCGGTCCAACAATACTACTTAACAAGTTCTAAGAAACTACAACTCAATAACATTTACCAACCTGTATTGAATATAGAAAACGATTACAAGGTTGAATGATTAAGCTTGAATGTGTTCTCAATGTTTTCTCTCTTTTACACCTTCTTGTGTGTGTTTGTGTGTGTTAAAACTTGATCTGATTATTGAGAGAGATTGAGATACATCTTAATCTACTAAGTGTGTTGAACACACAACCTAGATAATATCTAGATATTAAATCTAGAAACTAGAAACTAACTAAACTAATATAGTTACCTAAGTTAACTAATATCTAACAAATAGATATTAAGTTAACTTTTACAATAATAAATAAATACATTACATTGAAATACATTGACATTTATTACAAACGACATAGACTTTATTATCAAGAGTCGACGTTCCGGCTTTAGCTTCAGATTGCGATCTTCAGATTGGATGATCTGGAATCCAATGAGACTGTGTTCTAACAGACATGCAACACAATGATCATCACATGAAAATACTTTTGAAGGTAAACCTCTTACAAGGTTGTTTGTAACAAGTTTGTTCATAGTCTTGAAGTTCATGTGACACATCCTTCTGTGCCAAAGAGAGGATTCATCCACAGAAGCTTTTGAAACAAGACAGTTCAGGGATGAATCACTATCAACATTGTCCATATCAAGACAATAAACATTGTCCTTTCTTGGAGTTCTAAGTAGTATCATGCTTTCATCAACTACCTTGAACCCTGGAGCAAGGATCATACACTCAGTATTTGTAAATAATATGCTATGTTGTTTGTCACAAACCTGTGATACACTTAACAGGTTGTATTTCAATTGATCAACATAGTAGACATCCTCAAATGTCATCTTACCTTTGGTAACATTACCTTTTCCACTTATTTTACCACCAGTAAGATTATCTCCAAATGCAACATGTCCTCCATTGATATGCTTGAAATCCTGAAGGCATGACATGTTACCTGTCATGTGCCTAGAGCAACCACTATCAACATGCCATATGCTCTTTCCTTTGAGCTGTTGGTTGCCCTGCACATAATATAAATCAGTTAGTATGAAATAGGAACCCAAGCCAAAGTGGTCTTGGGTACCCCTTTCTCATCAAAATACTTGCATTCTTTCTTGACAAGATTTTTAAACTTTGACTCCTCATTTTTGGAGTACTTTGTCACAATGATAGGCTTGGAAACACATTTACCAGAAGCAGTACTGGTTTTAGAAGTACTAACAGCATGAGCAGAACTTGCATGCTTAGCAGTACTAACCTTGTTAGCAGTAGTAACTGTGTTAGCAGCATTAATATTTTCAACAGTACTAACACTGTTAGCAGTAGTAACTGTGTTAGCAGCATTAATATTTTCGGCAGTACTAACACTGTTAGTGCTTCTAGGCACCCATATTAAAACACTTTCTTTTAAAACCTTATTTTTCATAGGGCCTTTGGTTTCAACAGATTTCTTTGGTTTCCTATAACCAACAGGTTTTTGCACAAATATTTGAAAATTCATCTGTTGGTTAATAGGGTTGAAGAAACAATACTTAGCCAAATGATTCAGCTTGCCACATATGAAACAAGGTTTTGGTCTATTGATTTTATTCAGATCAACTCCTTGTTTCTGAGCCCATTGATTATTCCAGTTTCTTTGGTTACCTCTTTTTATACCAGAATTTAGGCTCTTAGCTTTATTGCAAGCACACTGTTTACAAGGTCCAGGATTCACAATCGTGGTTTGTTTGTAATGGACCTTGTTATCCTTTCCTTTGGTATTCTCTATCTCCTTAGACTTGACCCAGATTTTCCCACATCCTTCATTGGTGATAATGTTGTTTTCTAATGGTATCTCTTTACTCACAGCATTATCCCTATTCTCACTGGCTTCTTTCTCAGTCAAATCCTTAACTACTACCTCATCCAAAGGATCTATCTTAAAAGCTTCCTCAGACAAATCCTTTTTCTCCTTGGTCTCTAACAAGTCTGAAGTAGGAGAGATATAGTTGTTGTTGTAAGGAGGGGGTGTATTGTTGTATCCAAAACCAGGCTTCATCTTATCATGAATCTGAGCCTTTAGAAGAGAATCCATTGCTTTTGAAGCATATGAAAACTTTTCTATGTCAAGCTTAACTTTAGATAGTTCCTCGTTCAGCCTATCATTCTCTTCTAAGGACTTAGACAGTTTGGTCTCTAATTCATTCTTTTCCCACTTCCAATAGTTTGTGTCATAAGAGTGTTGAAGTTCATTAGCTTGAAAGCCTTTGATTTGCTCTTCAAATCTCCCTACTATCAACACATAGTCTCTTCTGTCCTTTTATAATCTTTTGAGGTCATCACACATGCTTTGGTTGTGATCCCTGTACCTTTTGACAGTGTCTGTGCAAGATTGAGTGCAAAGATTAGAAATTGCCTCAGAGGGGATATCAGACACTTCTGCCATAAGAGCTTGATTCTGAATGGCTTCCTCAGCTTGATAACTCTAGTCAAACCCTATTCCTTGTTGAGAAACAAGGGCTTGAGCAGGATTCTTGTTCTGATTGTAGCCTCCATTCTGAGCTTGTTGGTGGTTGTGGTGGAACACCACTTCTGCATTCTCTAGCAAAGTGTCCTTTCATGTGGCACTTATAGCATTCCACCTTTGTCTTGTCAAAACCAACTCCATCTTATCTTCTTTGAGAGAAGTTGTTCCTTCCTGTTCTTTTGATAAACTTCTTCACCCTCATAGATAACATGGCCATCTGCCATTTAATGTCCATCTCCTCCAGGTCATCAGGGTGAAGTTGATCCAGATCATCATTAATCAATGAATTGTTGCTGTGACTGGACAAAAAGGCTTCAAAGATAGTTTTAGTGCCTTTTTCGGAATTCACTCCACTGGCAGTACTAACTGCTTCATGGTTGGCAGTAGTATCAGTAGATGCTGATAGAAGTGCAACATTGTGGATATAACCAGTGGGCTTCTTCTTGATTTCTACCTCAGTTTCAAAAACTCTTAGATCATTATATAGATCATCAAGTTCCTTCTCTTCCAGATTGTCACTCTGCCTATATGAGTCAGTGTACATAGTCCATTCATCCCCAAGAGATCTGAGAAACTTTCTGTTGATATCATCTTGCTCCATCTTCACTCCTACAGTAGCTAGTTCACCAATGAGGTTGTTGAACCTATCAAAAGTTTGAGTCATAGACTCATTCTTTGAAGAAGTGAAGTTCTCATACTGCTTCTTTAGAACATCTCTTTGATTTCTTTTGATGCTTTTAGTTCCAGCAAATCTTTTCTCTAGAGCATTCCAGAGAATCTGAGCATTAGTGCAGTTGCAAAATTGATGCTGATATTCATTGGGGATAGCCAAGGGAGAGTGCTCAAGGCCTTCATCTCTATCTGTCTGATCTTCCTCTCACCATCTGTCTATGGTGGAGGTCTTTTCCCATCTGGTCCAATCTTTCCTGCTTCAGAAGGACCATTCTCAATGATATCCCACATTGAGTAGTCAGTGAGAAGAATGTATTGTCTAATTCTGATCTTCCACATGTCAAACTCATTGGGTTTGAGCATTGGAACCTTAGAGACTAGAGTACTGTTTGATTCTGCAAGGTTTTCCATGATGAATGAATAGATGTTTCTGAGAGAGTTAGGCTCTGATACCACTTGTTAGGATCGAATTCTCAACAAGAATAAATTCTCAGAAACTAATATCAAAGAAGTTGCGGAATAACACTTTGATATTCAATGTAACAGTAAACAAAACAGTGTATAATCAACAACTTGTAAACTTGTATTCAATTATCAAATCACAAGATTACACACTCAACCTCAATCTTGAAGAACAGACTCTTTCAAGACGAATTCTACTTCTCTAGAATTAGGATCTATGCCTTGAGGTTGATTTTCTCTAAAACTTAGAATGAATGATTAAATCTAAACTATTCTATCAATTCTATACATATACTGAATAAAAGATAATTACAATAAATAAAATATCTTCAGTATATCTTCCATCATTATCTTCAATCCTTCCATGAATATCTTGATTCTTTACAGTTGTCATCTTTTCCATCCGAATCTTCAATTCATAAGCAGTACTAATCATAAGCAGCATAAACAACTAAGCAGCACTAACCACTAGCAGTACTAACTAGCTAAGCAATACTAACTTTGTTCAAGCAGCACTAACTTAGACTAACAGTATTAATTCTACTAGAAGTAGTAATACTCAACAGTATTAACTTTGAAGTCTTCTAGAAGTAGTAAATCTGAACTAGCAGCATTAATCATACTTGAGCTTTTCTTCAGTTTCCCAACAAAACATATCAAAATTTTCCATGCACCCATCATCAGAATTTAGAAAATCATTTGCAGACACAAATAAGTTATCAAAATTATCAGATGAAGATTGAGGTGTCTTAGAAACTTTGGAACACTTTGTAGATTTAGATTGAAAAACAGTGTTCTTTATAACTGTAGAAAATACACTTTGTTGAATATCAGCCAAAAGTTTTTCATCAGATAAAACATTTTCAAGCTCGACTATTTTGCTTTCAAGAATAGATGTAGGAACATAAACCTTTGCAAATGCAGGTTTTTCCTTTATCTCAGAAGCGGAATAACTAACAAAATAGTCTTTTGAAAAAACTTTTGGTGTTTCTGAAAGATAACTATCATTTAACTTTTCATGGTTAAACGGTAGTTGCATTTTCTTTTTATTCTTTCTATTTTCAGTTTCTTTGGCCTCATCTTCTTCCAGTAATTTGGTAACAAATTTGGGTTTTAAATGAGGACGTTTACTAGCACATGCAAGAAAATCATAGTTATATAGTGCTGGTTGTTGTTTGATGGCTTTCTTAAGATAATGAGGGTTTTTAAAACCAAGTCCCCATTTCTCTTTAACATCTGCCTCTTCGTTAGGTGCATTGAGAAATATGGTTTGATCTGTTTGACCTCTCGCATAAAGTTTTGCTTCCAGACCATTTATCTTTTTGTTTAAAAACTTATTTTCAACCTGCAATTTATAAACAGTGAGTGAAAATTCTTTCTTCTCAAACTCATACTTAGAAACCTTAACTTCAAAATCAGAAATCTTCTTTTCAAAACAATCTACTTGAAGTTTAGAATCATAATCAGACTTGTGTAAAGAATCAATAAGACCTTTGTTCACAATAACAGACTTATTAAGCTCAAAGATCTTATCGTTTCTTTTAACAACTTTTTTTTTTCGATTTTCAATTTATTTTGTAAACTTTGAAGCTCAACCACCATGGTTTCCATTTTAGTAATGAAATCTTTTACAATTAACTTTAATACCTCATCAGATGTCTCATCATCATCATCCTTTGCTCTTTTGCCCATGAGACAGAGATGAGCTGTTTCTTCCTTCTCCTCTTCTTCTCCTTCGGAATGATCAAGCCAAAATTCATCTTCAGCCATTAAAGCTACACCCTCTTCTAGTTGTCTAGCCAATAACAGCTTCTTCTGATAGTACTGAGAATTGCGAACTTTTGGCTTTCGACAATCTTTAGCAAAATGACCCATCTTACCACAATTGTAGCATTTGATTGAGTCAGTTGCTTGCTTTTCAGCATGAGTGTAATCATTCACGAACTTCTTCTTCTCATCTGGTTTCTTCTCCACATATTTGTTCTATTCATATCACTTTCCTTCCACTCTTTCACGGTGCTCATGATTTTTTGAACTTGAAGAAGAATATCGTTGAGAATTTGATCCCGGTTTTTTGTAGAATTTCTTTTGAAAAGCACGAGTCAATAAAATCAAGGCCTGTTTCAGACTTTCTCCATCATCACCATCTGATGCAGATTCAGATTTAGAACTAATAAGAACTTTCTTCTTCTTCTTTTCTTTCTCCTTCTATCCTGCTACCAAAGCAATTGGTTCAGGAACTGTTTCTGCTTTCTTTTTCTCAGCTCTCTTTTCCTCCACTTCTTCTTCATTCTGCTTCAGAGTCTCATACACTTCATGTAAAGGAAAGTCATTGAGATCCTTCATTTGCTTCATCCTACAAGTATGCTTTTTCCATTCAGGTTGTAGAATGCTAAGGAATTTGACATTGTTTTCTAGCTGCTTCTTTGTCACTTTGTTCTTTGTTAATTCATTCAGAAGCAAAGTAAATCTTTCATATGTCTCTTCCAAACTCTCATTCTTTTTGGCATTGAATCCCTCGTAGCGATTGATGCAGTTGGCCACTTTTATTTGATTCCTGACCTTGGAACCCATCATCATCTTTCCCAATTGATCCCACATCATTTTAGCAACATGCTCGTAACTATCAATCTTGAGGTGGATATCATTGGGAATGCTTTGGAGTAAAAGAGATCTTTCTTGCTTGTCTGCTTTGTACCGTCTTTTCTGTTCTTTCGAATACTGAGAGAAATCCACTTTAACTAGTTCTGTCTTTTCTTCTCTTTCCTCATCATCATGTACATTTTCAGATTCATCATTAACAGGTACTCGAACCATGATTGGTGCCATAGGACCATTTTTAATTGACTCCAGAATATTCTCTCCATTTGCATGTCTGCCTATGCAATCCAAAAATCGATCCTTCCATTGTTCATACTCTCCTTTGAACAATACAGGAGGCTTGACATCAGTACCAATTGAAAGTGCATCCTTTGAAGTCATCTTGAAAAACCTGTTTGAAAAATATATCAATAAGAAACTAGAACTGATCGTTAGTCCAAAAGAAATAATAAGAAATACAAAAATATTCACTAAAAATCAAAATATGAAAAACCTAAAAAAAAATTCCAAGTCTTTCACACTTTGCGCTTCATACAGGAAACGCAAACTTCCACTTTGCGTGTCATACTGGGAACGCAAATCACACTTTGATTTACTTTGCGTTTCTCAGTTTCCTTGTTCAATGTACAATTTGCGTGACCAAACCTTTACTTTGCGTTTCCAAAAGCAAACGCAAACCTTGCTTTGCGGTTCAAGATAGAAACCCAAACCCTACTTTGCGGTTCAAGATAGAAACGCAAACCCTACTTTGCGGTTCAAACGAGAAGCGCAAACCACAACATCTCTGAACTGAACTTTGCGTTTCTAGAAAACCTTTGCTTTTGTCAACTTTGCGTTTCAAAGTGCAAACGCAAGACACACTTTGCGTATCAAGTTACACCCACAAGATAAACTTTGCGTGTCTAGTTACACCCGCAAGATAAACTTTGTGTGTCTCGTTACAAACGCAAACCACGATTTTGTCTTCTGAACTCAAATCCTTCTACTTCGCGTTTGTCATAAAGCTCGCAAAACCCACTTCTCGATTCTCGAAGATACGCAAACCTTAACAAACCTTAAATTCTCGATTCTATAAGGAACCGCAAACCTTCACTTCTCGATTCTAGAAGGAACCACAAACCTTCACTTCTCGATGAGTGAAACGCAAACCTCGATGAGTCAAACACAAACCTATTTGAATGAAACGCAAACTTGGAAGAACACCCGCAAACCTCTAAAATCGAACAAAATCTCACCAAAAACTCATTTATGCCTAGAAATCTAACTCGAAACTTCGACAATTTGATCTTCTAAACAACTCGAACACAAAACTAACACTGATTTTCGATCAAATACACAAAGATTACAAATTTCATATAGACACAGTGTCAAGAACTCGTGAACACAAAAAAACACAAAAATTCGAAAATTCGAATTGATTACAGTGCAATTGACAAATCTTTCTATACAAACTCAATCAAATTCACTTTCCTAACAAAACCTAATCGATTACAACTCCAAAAACTCACTAAAACTCAAAAATCGATTTCATCATTTTTCGATTTGGATCTGCTCTGATACCAATTGTTATTCCCAGATTCTAGTTTCTATTCAAGATTAATCAAACAAAAACAAGATATCACAAACAATTACCTGTTTGATTTCACTTTCAATTCCAAGATTAAACTTTCTCTCTCTACAATATCTCTCTAACGAACCCTCTCTCTCTGATATTTCTCTCTCTAAAATACAACTGAAAATGATTCAATTAAGTTCTCTCCTAATTACAAAGGAGAGAAAACTATTTATACTTACTACAAATACAAGAAAAACACAAATACAAAATACATTGATTTTTATTCCAAAAGACTTTGACTTTAATGAGATTTGACTTTCTCAGCTTTGACTTCTTGAACTTTGACCTTCAGTCTTCTTGATCTTGTATCCAACAGATTTATGCTCTAACACTTACAATCTTGGCCCAAGTAGGATACACTTCAAACTTGTCATATTTCCTCTTAAGCCTGATATACTCCTTTCCATCTACTTCCATGGTATCCCAGTGAATAATCTCAGGAAGCTTGACACCAACCGGTTCAGCTGTTATAGGCTCAGGCACCGCCATGTACATATTCACATCAGAAGTACTGGATGGTTCTTCCTGATATTGAGCTTCCTGTTCATCAGACTTAGGTGCCCCTTGTTCTTCAGCTTCTTTCTGTTCTTTCTCAGCTTCTTTCACTCTAGGTTTCTTAGCTGGTTTTCTTCTTGCCATCATTTTAGTTCTTTTTAAATTCCTCAAACTATCACCCAGAGTAGCTACCTTCCTTGGTGATTCTTGCTCATCAGGGAAAGGTTTTTGAATTTGAAGATCATGTCTTTCTTTCATCTTCTTTTTTGCTTCAACTCTTGCTCTATCATTTCCTTGTAACTTGGTCATCTCAGCTTCATACAAATCTTTGATTTGTTCAAAAGACATCTTTGTGAACAATTCCTTTTTAACTCCCACCGCACCTTTGAGAAAAGTAATCATCTTCTTTCTCTCTCGAGTGCGAAGGTAGGTCTGTGAAGGTTGCCTCTTCTTTACACTCATTTTGATCATTACAGGCTTATTTTTTAGTGCAGATTTCTTCTGTGCCATCTCTGTAGCCAAACTCTTTTGATATACTTCATTAAGCTTTGCAGCTATAGCTCTTGCCATCTCCCTATCTTTTTCCACTTGATCTTTTTCTGCTTTCTCAAGTTCTGCCTGAATTTTCTTAGCCAAAGCTTCATCTGACTCAATCAACTTTTGCTTTTTAAGTGGTTAGTCAGATTCCACTATCTTGGTTTTGCCTTTGTCCTTGCTTGCTACCTTATCAGCACTAGCTTTCTTGATAACCTCAACATTGTCTTTGATGACAACTCCTTTGGTCTTTGAAGTGACCTTAGGATTGTCATGTTTAGCCTTGATTAATGCTTCAGCTAACTCAATTTCTTCCAAATTTCTTCCAAATTTCTGCTAAGGAGGTCAATTAATACCTCTTGAACAATTTCTGCTACTTTATTTATTTCAGCAGCATTAACTGTTTCTGCTGCTTTATTTATTTCAACAGCATTAACTGTTTCTGCTGCTTTCTCAAACACTGATTCTTTTTCTACTGCTTGTACAACAAACTCCCCTTCATCTCCATGTTTCTCCCCCTTATTCTTAGCATTCTCCATGTTGACCTCATCTTCTGACTCCCCCTTTTTGGGAGCATTATCCACTCGGTTCCTTCTTCTGAGCTCAAACCTTTTCTTTGACCCTCTTTGAACCACCTTTTTAACCAACTTCTTTAAGGTGTTTATTTCTTCTTGCTGGTTGATGATGACTTTCTTGAGTTCATTTACAACCTTCTTTTGAGAATCCAGTTCAGTTGCCATTTTGGACATGGCAGAAATCAATTCCTGGTAGTCATATCTATCCTCACCTTCTCCAGGAGTGTTACCCCCTTTTGAGGGATCATTGGAATGTTTAATAGGGATCTCCAGCCAGACTGAAGCACCACCTATTTTCTTGGTTTCTGGGCACCTGGGACCTTGTATGATTGCTCATTCAAAGTTGACGTGGGGAAGGTCTTAGTGATGTTACCACTGGCCTCCTCTGTGCTCGCAGAAGTAGTGGTAGCCTTCTCACCCACATGCTTATGCATCTCCTTAGTGAGCACCTCTTTGGGGTTGGGAGACACCCCAGTGGTTTTGCCTATGGATATTCTCTAATGGAGAATGCTCCATTAGAGGGCTTTGAGGTCCTGGGTTTGTAGGAGGTACAACAAGGGAAGGAGCCTTGTGTATCTTTCTCTTAGTATAAGTTTTGGATATAACTGGGGTTAGCTTAAGAGCAAGGGACTGAGGGAGTGATATAGTGGTTGAAGGTTGGGTTTGGCTATCAGTGGGATGGTCTAGTGAGGGCCTTGACCCTGATGCCATACCTTCTTGGTTGTAGGACACCACCATCATTGTAGTGAACAATAGGGTGTCAACTCCTTCCGAGTCCTTGGCAGATCTTTTCATATTTGAAAAGACCTTGCCCTTGGGGATTTTAGGTACATATACCGCATTAGACTGAGGCATATCCGTCAATTAAGAGGTGATAACTTCCTGGACAAATCTTGGATACATATAGAAACTCTTTTTATTATCCAAGTTTGACACAAGGTCCTTGAAAATCATTTGTGAGAAATTATACTTTCAGGCAGTGGACAAGCAGACCAAAGCATAAGCAATGGTACTACTGGACTGGCTCCATCAAGTAGTTTTTCGAGAAATACAGTGCATAAGAGTATGAATAAAGAAACGCCATTGGGGAGAAAAGTTAGGTTTGTAAAATTTGAAAACACCCAGTTGGCCTTCACACCCCATTCTTGTGAGATTGGAAAACAAATCCTCATTAGAGATAGAGGTAATACCTGAGGCATTGTCTAGTCATAGACTGATGCGAATGACCTCTTCAGAGATTGTCAAGGGTTTGTCACACTTGATACACTGCACACCGTTTTCAGTAACCACGGTGGCATTGGCCCAAAATTGCGTCTGGTGCTCGATGTAAATTGGTGGTGACACTGTAAGATTACGAGCTATATGACTGGACTTGAGAAAATCAACTATTTGATGGAATCCAGCAGCCTG
This sequence comes from Arctium lappa, assembly GCA_023525745.1. Taxonomy (NCBI): domain Eukaryota; kingdom Viridiplantae; phylum Streptophyta; class Magnoliopsida; order Asterales; family Asteraceae; genus Arctium; species Arctium lappa. The sequence goes on along the minus strand of CM042047.1, from coordinate 153,547,271 downwards.
CTTAGGCTTTTGGAGCATTGCAATCTCATTGTGTTCATCAATAAATGCCATGGATGCCATCTGTATTGAGGATTCTTAACTGAAACACACTGGTTGCTTGAGAGAACAAGAGTTAGAGAGAAGACGAACAGTATTCAAAGAGTCGTTGTGAGCTTTTTGGCGGGCAAAGAGGGTATTTATAGAATTCGGGAAAGAAGCAGTATTAACCTTAATTTCAGTTAAAGCAGTACTAACCCACTCGCAGTATTAACTGAGAGCAGTAGTAACGAACTAGCAGTATTAACTAACTAGCAGTATTAACTAACTAGCATTAGTAACACATACCTGAAGTAGTAACTTTGCACTGGTAGCATTAAAACTGCACTGGCAGTATTAACGATACTTACACTGTTGAAGCTTGTGTTAGTCTGAGCAAGGCCATAAACTTCCTGAGAAAGATGATTAGTAGCACCAAAAACTAAACAAATAACAGGTATATAAACACTTTTTAAACATGAGCTCATTCAGAGTTGATCATGCCCACACTTGTGACCAAGAAAGTGAATCTACCCACATCAAATGCTTTAGTGAATAGATCAGCAAACTGGTTATCAGTATGAACTTTAGCAACTTGAATAAGCTTCTTTTCATTGCAATCTCTGATAAAGTGATACCTGATTTCAATGTGCTTTGTTTTGGAGTGCTTGACTGGATTGTTAACAATGCTAATAGCACTGCTATTGTTAATGAGGATTGAAGTGTGAAGAAAGGTTACCCCATAGTCCAACATTTGATTCTGAATCCATAGAAACTAAGAGCAACAACTTGCAGCAGCAATGTACTCAGCTTCTGTTGTGGATAAGGACACTGTGGTTTGCTTCTTACACTGCCAAGAAACTTCTTACACTGCCAAGAAACTAGTCTTGCACCTAAAAGCAGACATCCTCCTGAAGTACTCTTTCTATCCATATTAGCACCACCCAAGTCACTGTCTGAATATTCAATCAAGTCAAAAGTAGATTCATAAGGATACCAAAGACCTAATCTAGGTTGCCCTCTTAAGTATCTGAAAATCCTCTTAACTGCTTGAAGATGTCACTGCTTTAGCTTGACTTGGAATCTGGCACACACACACATACTGGAAACATGATATCTGGTCTTGAGGCTGTGAGATACATGAGAGATCCAATCATTGATCTATAAAGATGGACATCAACATCCTCCCCCTGAGATCAGCAGTGATCTGTTTGTGTGTTTCCATTGGTGTGCTTGCTGGCTTTGAGTCTGATAAACCATACTTATCTAGAATGTCTTTCACATACTTTGATTGACTTATGAAAATCCCATCTTTCTGTTGTTTCTCTTGAAGCCCAAGGAAGAAAGTGAGTTCACCAATTGAACTCATTTTGAAGCTCTTGTGCATCAACTCTTCAAAATCTCTACACATCTAATCTTTTGTGGATCCAAATATGATGTCATCCACATAGATCTGAACAAGTAGGGTGTCCTGCTTACTTCTTTTAATGAAAAGGGTCTTGTTAATGATTCCCCTTTCAAACCCATTTTCCAAGAGATATGTAGACAGAGTATCATACCATGCTCTTGGGGCTTGATGTAGACCATAGAGTGCTTTCTTAAGTTTGTATACTCTGTCAGGATATAGTGGATTTTCAAATCTAGGGGGCTGACAGACGTATACTTCTTCATCAATTGTTCCATATAGAAAGGCACTCTTCACATCAATCTGATATACCTTGAACTTCATATATGAGGCATAGGCTAGAAACAACCTAATTGCCTCTACCCATGCAACTGGAGCAAAGACTTCCTCATAGTCTATGCATTCTTCCTGAGTGTACCCTTGTGCCACTAGCCTTGGTTTGTTCTTGATTACTATTCCTCTCTCATCCTTTTTATTTCTGAAAATCCACTTGGTGCCAATTGCTCTATGACCTTTTGGAAGGTCCACCAAGTCCCAAACATCTTGCAATTTAAACTGTAGCAACTCTTCTTGCATGGCTTCTATCCAACTTGAATCTTTCATTGCATCATAAGCCTTCTTAGGCTCAATCTGAGATAGAAAGCAAGAGAGTACTGTATGTTGCTGATCCTACAAATCTTGAAGTCTGCTTTGATTCCTAGTCATCATAGGAGAAGTGATGTCTTCTATTACCAGCTCAGGAGGATGATTCTTCTGAGTTCTTGTCTGATGACTAGGTTCTTCATTAATTCCCACATCTAAATTGGAGTCATTTAAGTTAGCTGAGGGGATCTCATCAGCTACTTCTGGCTCTTCATTCTCTGGATTCTCCTCATCTCTTCTTTCTTCTTTACTCTGAAATGGTTCAGTAACAGTGTCAGTTTCACATATTTCAGCAGGGTTCATTGTAGGTATGGGAAAGATCACAGACTGAGGAATAATATCTTGTACTTGTTCATCCCCTGATCCTCTACTTCCTGATCCTGCATGATCATCACTACTAAAACCCAAAGAGTTAGTAAGTGAATCAATGTCAAATAACCACTGAGGACCTGAACCAATAGGATTTGGTGAGTTCTCATTGCATTTGACATTGTCACTTTCCTCAATTACTCTAGAAGAAGAATTAAACACTCTGTAGGCCTTACTCTGAGATGAGTAACCAACAAGAAAACCATCATCTGCTTTGCTATCAAACTTTCCTAAGTGAGTTTTGGTATTGAGAATGGTACAAGGACACCCAAAAGGTTTGAAAAAACCAATAAATGGTTTTCTTTTACTTAAAAGTTCATATGGTGTCTTGTTCTTAGGCTTGACTACTAGAACTCTGTTTTGGACATAGCAAGCAGTATTAACTTTTTCAGCCCAGAAAGTAATTGGAAGTTTTGAATCAGCTAACAGAGATCTAGCAGCCTCAATCAGTGTCTTATTTCTTCTCTCAGCAACAGCATTTTGTTGTTGAGTCCGAGGAGCATTGTATTGCCTCTCAATTTCTTTTTCCTCACAAAAGGTGTTTAGGTCAAGATTTTTAAACTCAGTACCATTGTCTGACCTGATGAATTTTACCTTTTGATTTGTTTGGTTTTCAATTCTTAGAATAAAGGATTTGATCAGTCCACTTGTCTCATCCTTAGTTCTTAGAAAATACACCCAAGTTAATCTAGAGTAATCATCAACAATAACTAAGAAGTATGATTTCTTACCTATACTTATGACATTTTTAGGACCAAACAGATCCATATGCAACAACTGAAGAGAAGAAGAAATTGTGTTCAACTCTTTGGACTTATGAGAAGTTTTGTGTTGTTTGCCTTTGAGACAAGCAACACAATGATCATCACATGAAAAGACTTTTGAAGGCAGACCTCTTACAAAGTTGTTTTTAACCAGTTTATTCATTGTTTTAATGTTCATGTGACACATCCTTCTGTGCCAAAGTGATGATTCATCCAAAGAGGCTTTGAAAACAAGACAGTTTAAGGATGAATCATTTGAAACAATTTTCATATTCAAACAATAGACATTATCCTTTCTTGGAGTTCTTAGTAGTATAATTTTTTCATCAACTAGCTTGAATCCAGGAGCAAGGATAATGCATTCTGAATCAGTGAATAATATACTATGCTTTTTGTCACAAACCTATGATACACTTAATAGGTTGTACCTTAACTGATCAACGTAGTAAACATCTTCAAAGGTCATCTTACCTTTTGTTACATCTCCCTTACCACTAATCTTACCTCTACCTGGAGTATTATCAATGGCAACATGCCCTCCATCAATTTTCTTGAAATTCTTGAGGTAAGCCATGTTCCCTGTCATGTGCCTAGTGGTCATGGGCCTTCCTTTCTCATCAAAGTACTTACACTCCTTTTTGATGAGATTTTTAAATTTAGAATACTCTTTACTGGAGTACTTTGTCAAGATGATTGGTCTAGAAGCACAAACAGTAGAAGCAGTACTAATTTTAGAAGTACGAACAGAGTTAGCAGCACTAACAAGTTTAGCAGTACTATCCTTGTTAGAAGCACTAACAAATTTAGCAGTATTAACATCTGATGAAGTACTAACAATGTTAGTTTTAGAAGTACTAATACTCTCAGCAGCACTAACATTGATAGCAGCAGTATTGCTTCTGGCAACAATATCTTTGTCAGCAACACTATTTGTCGTAGTAGTACTAACAGTTTTAGTGCTTTTGGGAACCCACATCTTGACACTCTCTTTTACAGTCTTTTTCTTGATGTGGCTTTTAGATTTAACAGGTTTCTTAGCCACATGGTTCCTGTCATCCTTCCTATAACCAAAGGGTTTTTGCACAGATCTTTGAAAATTTATCCTTTGGTTAATAGGATTAAAATAACTGTGCTTGGCAAGATGGTTCATTTTACCACATATGAAACAAGGTTTTGGTCTGATGATTCTACACAGATCAACTCCTTGTTTCTGAGCCCACTGATTATTCCAATTTCTTTGATTGCCCCTCCTTTTATCATGCTTTAGGGGCTTAGACTTATTTCCTGCACACTGTTTGCAAAGAACAGGGTTCACAACTGTAGTCTGCTTATAATGGACCTTTTTAGACTTTCCCTCAGTCTTCTCTATGTCATCAGATTTGACCCAATCCCTTCCACCACCCTCATTGGTAAGAATGTTATTTTCTAAGGGAATCTCACCACTCACAGTATTATCCTTACTCTTACCAACTTCTTTCTCAGTCTTGTCCTTAACAACTACTTCATCTAAAGGATCTATCTTAGTGGCTCCCTCATGCAAGTCCTTCCTATCCTTGGTCTCTAGCAAGTCTGATTTAGGAGGGATGTAGTTGTTGTTGTATGGTGGTGGTGTGGTATTGTACCAAATTCTTGGTTTAAGTTTATCATGGATTTGGACCTTTAGAATTGAATCCATGGCTTTAGAAGCATATGAAAACTTTTCCACATCTAGCTTAACCTTGGCTAGCTCTCCTCTCAACTTTGCATTCTCCTCTTTAGACTTTGTCAGTTGGATTTCTAGCTCATTTTTCTCCCACTTCCAGTAGTTTGTATCATATGTGTGTTGAAGTTCATTAGCTTGGAAACCTTTAATTTGTTCCTCAAACCTCTCAACAATTTTCAAATAGTCTTTTCTATCTTTTTCTAACCACTTAAGGTCATCACTCATACTCTGGTTGTGATCCTTGTACCTTTTAACAGTGTCTATACAAGTTTGAGAACAGAGATTAGAGAGTACCTCAGTTGGAAGATCAGATACCTCTGCCATGAGAGCTTGATTTTGAATGGCCTATTCTGTTTGATCACTCCAGTCAAACCCCATTCCTTGTTGAGAAACAAGAGCTTGAGCAAAGTTTCTGTTCTGGTTGAAGCTTCCAGTCTGATCTTGTTGGTGATTGTTGTGAGACACTCCACTTCTGCATTCCCTGGAAAAGTGTCCCTTCATATGACACTTGTAGCACTCCACCTTTGACTTATCAAAGCCTGATCCATCTTCTCTTCTTTGGGAGAAGTTGTTCCTCCCAGTCCTCTTGATGAACTTCTTTACCCTCATAGAAAGCATGGCCATCTGCCATTTAATATTCATCTCTTCAAGATCATCAGGATCCAGCTGGTCCATTCATCTCCAAGAGATCTGAGGAACTTTCGGTTGACATCATCTTGTTCCATCTGGACTCCAACAGTAGCCAACTCATCAATTAACTTATTGAATCTATCAAAAGTTTGAGTCATAGACTCATTCTTTGAAGATGTAAAATTCTCATATTGCTGCTTGAGAATATCCCTTTGATTCCTCTTAGTACTCTTGGTGCCAGCAAATCTCTTCTCTAAAACATTACATAGAATCTGAGCATCAGTGAAGTGGTGAAACTGATGTTGACACTCATTAGGAATGGCCAAAAGCAAGGTGCTTAAGGCTTTCATCTCCAATTGTCTCACTTTCTTCTCAACATCAGTTTTTGGAGATGGTCTTCTTCCATTTTGTCCAATTTTACCTTCAGCAGAGGGACCATTCTCAACAATGTCCCACATAGAAAAGTCTGTAAGGAGTATGTACTGCTTGATCCTAAATTTCTACATGTCAAACTCATTAGGTTTGAGCATGGGAACCTTTGAAACAAGAGTATTGTTTGATTCAACTGTGTTTTCCATGATGAATGAAGCTTTCTGAGAATACTAGGCTCTGATACCACTTGTCAGGATCTGATTCTTAACAAGAATAATGAAACTCATAAACAATATTAAAGAAGTTGCGAAAAAACACTTTAATATTCAAATATCAATGTAACAGTAAAGTAGAAATCATAACCTGTAAACTTTATTGAATGATTAAAGTTACAAGCTTTTGCACAAAATCTCAATCTTGATGAACAGGCTCACCAAGACGAATTCTACTTCTCAATCTTAATTTAAGTCATCTTTATCTTCATAAGTAGCACTAACCATTTTCAGCAGTATTTAGCAGCATTAACTTCATCTGGCAGTATTAACATCAAGCAGTACTAACTCTCCAAGCAGTATTAATTCTACTAGTAGTAGTAATCTTGATGGCCTAGCAGTATTAATCACTTAGCAGCATGAATCATGAAGACTGAGTAGCATAAACCATACTTAGCACCTTCAGACCCAACAATATCACATACTGGATTTTTTTTAGAACCGACGTAAGAGAAAGAGAGGAGAAGTGAAGGCAGAGAAAAATTGTGAAGGATTGATCAGTTTTTGTCAAATAGAGGTATGATTCAAGCTTAATACTTCTATCTGCATGTTATAGTCGGTAAATAATTGTGTTATTTAAGCTTTTATCCGTGTTTGTAATCGATTCATGGATTTAAGTTTACTGTAAACCGACTAAGTATGAACTCGACCGATATAGTGGTTCGACCGGTATAGTGGCTCGACCGGTATATTGGTTCGACCGATGTAGTGAACCGACCGGTGTTTATCAGTGTATGTATTCAACCGGTATTTTTTTTATCGTTCCTAAGAGGTATTGATCAGAGTGGTTTCGACCAGGATAATAGCAGTAGATTGTATTTGATGAGTTTTTTTTAGAAAGAAAGAGTGTTAGTTTCAAGTTAGCTTACCTTTGTTTTTAATACCATCGTAGGTGGTGTTAATCAGTAGAAGTCAAAGTTAATCAAGAAGAATCAGAGGTGAGTCTTTCAAACTAATTCTTTTATGATTTTGACAGTTATTTGATAAATGTGGGTTTTATAAACTACACGTTTACAGTATTGAAAGTTATACAGAATTATTGAAAAAGGTTGATTTAATCAGTTTTGCATATTTATGCTCATTTTATATAAACTTGTTTTATATAGTCAGGACTAGGTGTATGCATACATTTGAGTCAGAAGTCTGACCTAAGTCGGAAGTGTGACCTGCCTGCTCGTACCGGGTAGTGTGGCCCGTTTATGCCACTAGGGTGCGTCCCTAAAATAAGGCAGTGCGAGACAGAGATACCGTCTTTGACGGAAATGCTGGTCAATAGCTTAAGGTACGCTTGCGAAGCGTAAAAAGTGGTCAGTGATGGCCAGTAGATTGAGTTATGCTTGCGAAGCATAACGTATTTTAACTTTTGAATAAAAGAGCAAGTTATGTTTTTGAGATATAAATCTTTGTTTAAATGTTTTAATTAATATTTGAACTGTTGCTGTAGTAATTGGAGGGGACTCACTAGACCATTGGTCTAACCCTCGCTATTTCTAAATTATAATCCTGTTTTAGGTTATCGAAAAGTAGCAAGTACAGATAAGGGTAAGGAGAAGATATGAGCAATTTCCAGGAGATAGAAGACTTCCGGTGTCAGGATCTGATTCTTAACAAGAATAATGAAACTCAGAAACAATATTAAAGAAGTTGCGGAAAAACACTTTAATATTCAAATATCAATGTAACAGTAAAGTAGAAATCATAACTTGTAAACTTTATTGAATGATTAAAGTTACAAGCTTTTGCACAAAATCTCAATCTTGATGAACAGGCTCAACAAGACGAATTATACTTCTCTAGAACTAGGGTTGTAAACTTTGAGGTTAATTCTCTCTTAAAACAAAAAATCAGAATGCTCGTGTTACAAACTATTCTGAATAATTCTATACATATACTGAAAATAAAAGATAATTACAAAACATAAAAGATCTTCAGTATATTCTTCCATGATTATCTTCAACCTTCCATGATTATCTTCAAACCTTGATCTGCGCGACTTACCATGATTATCACATAAGCAGTATTAAGTCATAGCAGCATTAACACTCTGAGCAGTATTAATCTTCACCAGCAGTAGTAGCTATGCTTACCAGTATTAATTTCTACAAGCAGTAGTAATTTGGCTCAACAGTAGTAACTTGTCTCAGCAGTAGTAACCATGTTGTACTGTCAGCAGTAATCATACTTAAACAAATCTTCAGTTCCCAACATCCTGCAATAGTTTACTTTTTGAACTCAGTTGTGTAATAAGTAATAGTTGTAAACCTTACTCTGAAATGTAAGCCTGGGGCAGTATTTAGACAGAAATATTATTTTATTGTATGTTATAAATGTTCAGGTTGTTACAATTGGTATCAGAGCATTAGTTTAAGGGATCTAGGTGACCAGATGGGCCTAGACTAAACTGAGAAAGTAGAAGCACAACTGAGTAGTAGGAAGACCGTAGGAAGATACCATTAGGGTAGTAAGGACTAACATGTCAGGTAAATTTGGAATTCCATCTGGCCAGTGTAATTGTGAATTTACAAGTACATGCTTGTGCTTAACTTACCATATTGTATAGCATGTTAGATTGAATGTCTTATGTTTCTTCTTAGCAGAAGTATGTCTGAACGAGTGACAAGGAGTAGGTCTATGCTGAATCCTGAAATTGAGCCAGATAATGAAGACATTGCCGAAAGGCGAATGACTGCTGTCAACCTGACTACTATCCAAGGAAGGAGTCGTGGTCGACCTAGAGCTAAGACAGTTCAGAAAGCCACTACTCAGGCAAGGGTTTCCAATGTAGGAACTAGAGGCGGGAAGACGAGTCGTGGTATTCGTCCAGATGAAAGTGTAGAGGTAAGAGTTGAGCAAGAAACTTCTCATCAAGAAAGTTCGGCTTCTGTGAGGGGTCGAAAGCAGACAGGAAACCGTGGTGGAGGTAGAACACAAGGTTTTGTTACTCAAGAAGCATTCACTGCAGAAATGGGAAAATTACAAGAAACGTTAAATGCTTTATTGGCTCAACGTACTAATGAAGTTTCGTCAAGTAAAGAAAAGAGTGAAGATAAAGTAGTGACTGGAGTAGCAGAATCACCAGTAACTGGAGTGGGTAGTCACCCTCAGTCAAACCCCATTGTGTTAGTTAAAGATGTAACTGGGAGAGGATGTAGTTTTAAGGAATTTGCTACTTGCAAGCCTTCTACTTATAAAGGGGAATGTGATCCTGTGATAGCGTTAAGATGGGAAAAAGGTATGGAGCAAGCGTTTGATACTAGTAAGTGTGCGGAAGAAGATAAAGTAGTCTATGCTTTGTCAATGCTGAAAGATGAAGCGGTAATGTGGTGGGATGTGGAATCCGGAGGTCAAAGTTCGGCTGTAGCTAAAGAAATGGCTTGGGGTGATTTTGTGAAAAGATTTAAAGAACAGTTCTGCCCTCTGGCGGCAGTTAAAAAGTTGGAAGAAGAGTTTCTGAGTCTAGAGCAGAAAGGGATGTCAGTTCGAGAATATACCATAAAGTTTATTGAGAAGTCTCGATTTGCAAGAATTTATGTACCTAATGAAGAAAGACGAGTAGAACGTTTCGTCTTTGGATTGAGAAGTGATATTCGAGAATTTGTCTCGAATAAGGAACCGTCTACTTTTCAAGTGGAAGTAAATGCAGCTGAAATGAGAGAGAAAGAAAAGAATAGGCAAGCTATAGAAACAAGTGGAGATAAAAGAAAATGGGAAGGAACAGTTCGTAACACCAAACCGTTTAAGTCTGCAAAGTTTGATCAGCGTTCTGTTAATAAGCTTGAAAGTAAGCCCTGTAGCAAGTGTAACCAAAGGCATAAAGGAGAATGTAAGATTGATCAAGAGGGCTGTTATAAATGTGGGAAGATTGGGCATTTGGCTCAGGATTGCCAGAATTTGAGGTCTTGTTATCACTGTGGATCTCCTGATCATATCAGGACTAATTGTCCATAGTTGAAAAAGGGATCGGCCGGAGGATATGTAGACAAGGGAGGTGAGAAAAAGGTGGAGCCAGCTAAAGCGAGGGCTAGAGTTCTCAATATGACAGCAGAAGAAGCGACAGAGATACCTGATGTAGTGACAGGTACTTTCTTTATAGATTCGAATTATGCAAAAGTATTGTTTGATTCAGGCGCAAATCGTTCGTTTGTGTCTCCAAATTTTGTGCATAAATTGAATGAGAAACCTAAGAAGCTTAGGCATGAATTGAAAGTAGAAGTGGCTGATAATAGTCAAATTTTAGTGAAGGAAGTGTATGATGGGCGTAGTATTGTCATCGATGGACTGTCATTTCCATTTTGACTGTACCCAATGGGTATGGGAGAATCTGATGTTATTGTGGGAATGGACTGGTTGGCGTCTAATGATGCTCATATAGTATGTAATAAGAAGTCGATTCGTATAGCACAACTAGGTAAAGAAGAGATAGTAGTGTTTGGAGATCGGAGGGATAGAAAGTCATGCTTGATTTCTATGACTAAGGCTAAGAGATGTTTTGTTGGGTCTGAAATGTGCTAAGGATGGTTACTACTATTAGACATGACTATTACTACTGCCTGAGGAAGTTAATACTGCCAGATCACAATTACTACTGCTTGAAGGAGTTAATGCTGCTGAGACAAAATTAATATTGCTTGCTGAGATTAATACTGCTAGTTCAGAATTACTACTGCTCATGAAGATAGTGCTGCTTATGAGATGAAGACTCCGTATGAGAATGAAGACAGCTGTATAGATTAAAGCTAAAGTAAATGAGATAATTATGGACTGAAGATCAATTTTATTTTGATAATTATCTTGTAATCAGTCTTGTATATATAGTATAGAAGTCTTTGATAGAAATAATGATTATTCATACGTTTTGTTTTAAAGAGAATTAACCTCAAGATTAGTTTACATCCTTTCTATAGAGAAGTATAGAACGTCTGTTGAGCCTGTTCAATAGATTGAGGTTTTGTGTGTAATCATCAAGTTTAATCAATATAACTTGTGATTTAAGTGCATATACTGTTTCATTGATTGTTAGTGTTAAAGTGTTTTTCCGCAACTTCTTTAGCATTGATTCTGAGTGTGTGTGAATTAAATTCTTGTTTGAATTTCGATCCTGTCAAGTGGTATCAGAGCATTGTTAAACTCAGAAAAACAACAATCATCATGGACGGTTCAAGTGATAGCGTTCTGGTCTCAAAGGTTCCAATGCTCATACCTAATGAGTTTGACATGTGGAAGATAAGGATCAGGCAATACATTCTTCTCACAGATTACTGTATGTGGGACATCATTGAGAATGGCACATCTAATGAAGGAAAGATTGGAGAAGATGGAAAAAGAATCCCACCAAAGACGGATGGAGAGAGGAAGATAAGGCAGACAAAGATGAGAGCCTTGAGCACACTGCTCTTGGCTATTCCTAATGAGTATCAACACCAATTCTGCAACTGCACTGATGCCCAGATGCTTTGGAATGCTCTAGAGAAGAGATTCTCTGGTACCAAAAGTACCAAGTGAAATCAGAAGGCAATATTGAAGCAATTGTATGAAAACTTCATGTCAAATAAGAATGAGTCCATGACGCAAACTTTTGACAGGTTTAACAAGGTGATTGGTGAACTAGCTACGGTTCGAGTGCAGATTGATCAAGATGATGTAAACAGAAAGTTCTTACGGTCCCTTGGTGATGAATGGACCATGTATACTGTCTCCTTCAGACAGAATGACAAGCTGGAGGACAAAGAACTAGACGATCTTTATAATGACTTAAGGGTGTTTGAGGCGGAAGTTGAAGCCAAGAAGAGACCATCTGGATACACTCATAATGCTGCTCTTTTATCATCTTATTCTTCTACTGATTCTGCTGCTAATACAGAATCAATTAGTACTGCTTATGTATCTAAGAAGGATGTATCTAATGACTGCATTAGAAGCTTTTCTTGCTAGTCATGCTAATTCTGTTTTAATTAATGATGATCTTGAACAAATTAATGCAGATGACCTTGAGAAGATGGATATAAAGTGGCAGATGGCCATGCTAACTATGAGGGTCAAGAGATTCATAAAGAGGACTGGAAGGAACAACTTGTCTCCAAGGAGAGAAGATGGTGCTGGGTTTGACAAGTCAAAGGTGGAGTGCTACAAGTGTCACAAGATGGGACACTTTGCAAAAGAATGCAGAGGAAGAATTCCTCAACAACATGGCAGCAACCACCAGCAAGCACATTCCTCAAGCGTCCAAAACAACAGAAACTCCACTCAAGCTCTTGTTTCTCAAGAAGGAATGGGATTTGACTGGAGTGATCAAGCAGAAGAAGTTGTTCAGAATCAAGCCTTGATGGCAGAAGTCTCAGAATTTTCAAGCACAAATATTCCAACAGAGGTAAAAACTAAACTATGCACTAAAGAGTGTTTTCAGACTGTACAAAAGTATAGGGATCATAACCAAAGCATGTGTGACGACCTTAAAAGGTTAGAGAGAGATATAAGAGAGTATAAAGTGATTGTTGAGAACTTTGAAGATCAAATCAAGGCTTACAAGGCCAATGAACTTCAACACTACTATGATACAAATTACTGGAAGTGGTAAAAAAATCAATTAGAGATTCAAATAGAAAAGTCTAAAGAGGAGTGTGAGAAGATAAAGAGTGAGTATGAGAAAGCTAAGCTTGACATTGAGAAGTTCTCTTATGCTTCCAAAGCAATGGACTCTTTGCTTAAAGATCAAGTTCATGATAAGATCAAGAGTGGTATAGGATACAATGCAACACCTTCACTTTATAACAATAATTACATCCCTCCCTCTTCAGATCTCTTAGATAACCAAAATAAGGAGGACTTACCTATAGAAGCAATAGAAGTAGATCCTATAGATAGTGTGGTGGTTGAAGAAGTGAATGAGGAAGAGAATTCTTAGAGTAAGAATGTAGAAGAGATTCCTGTAGAAAATCATATCCTTACAAATGAAAGGGGGGGTAAACCATTCATCAAGAGTGAAAAGGTGGATAGCTCAAAGAAAGAAATGGGAAAGGTACAGGGAGTCCACTATATGCAGACCACAGTTGTGAATCCCTATACATGTAAACAACATCAGCCCCAAAAACATGATAAAACAAGGGGTAATCAAAGAAACTGGAATAATCAGTGGGCACAAAAACAAGGGGTTGATCTGAGTAAAATCAATAGACCAAAACCTTGTTTTATTTGTGGAAAGCTTAATCATATTGCCAAATACTGTTATTTCAATCCTATGAACCAAAGGATAAATTTTCAAAGACATATACAAAATCCTGTTGGTTATAGGAATCAAAGAAGGAATCATATGGCTGAAAATGTAAAAAGAGCACCTTTAAAAACTCATGTTCAAAACAAGTTTGCAAAATCAAAGAAAAATACTCCAAAAAACTTAATGAAGAAGAAAGCAAACAACTTTGTCCAGGTATGGATTCCAAAAAGAAAGAAAGCTGTTAGTACTACTACTTCAAATAGTACTGCTGATAGAAATAGTGTTGTTACCAATGTTAGTGCTGCTAACAGAGTTAGTACTGCTAACCTAGTTAGTACTGCTAATTCAGTTAGTACTGCTTCTAGTGTTAGTACTGCAAGACCTATTATCCTGACAAAATACTCAAGCCATAAGATTCCCCAGTCTAAAAAGCTCATCAAAACTGATTGTGAATATGTTGATGAGAATGGGAAACCCAAGACCACTTTGGTTTGGGTTCCTATTAAAAACTAACTGTTCTAGTTTATGTGCGGGGCAACCAACAACTAAAAGGGAAGAACATTTAGCATGTTGATAGTGTTTGCTCTAGGCACATGACAGGCAACAAGTCCTGCCTACAAAACTTCAAAAGAATTGATGGAGGACATGTTGCATTTGGTGATAATCCTTCTGGAGGAAAGATTAGTTGAAAAGGTAATGTGTCAAAGGGTAAGATGAACTTTGAGGATGTCTACTATGTTGAGCAATTGAGATACAACCTGTTAAGTGTATCACAGGTTTGTGACAAGAAACATAGTATATTGTTTACTGATACTGAATGTATTATCCTTGCTAAAGGGTTCAAGGTAGTTGATGAAAGTATGATACTACTGAGAACACCAAGAAAGGACAATGTTTATTGCTTGGATTTAGAGAATGTATCTAATGATTCATCATTTAATTGTCTATTTTCAAAAGCTTCTGTTGATGAATCATCTTTTTGGCACAAAAGGATGTGTCACATGAACTTTAAAACAATGAATAAACTTGTGAAAAACAACCTTGTAAGAGGTTTACCACAAAAGGTATTTTCATGTGATGATCATTGTATTGCATGTTTTAAAGGCAAACAGCACAAAACTTCTCATAAGTCCAAAGAGATAAATACAATCTCTTCACCTCTTACTTTACTGCATATGGATCTGTTTGGCCCTACAAATGTGATGAGTATTGGCAAGAAATCCTACTGCTTGGTTATTGTTGATGATTTCTCTAGTTCACTTGGGTCTATTTTCTGAGGACTAAGGATGAGACAAGTGGACTGATCAAATCCTTTGTTCTTAGAATTGAAAACCAAACAAATCTAAGAGTTAAAGTCATTAGGTCTGATAATGGAATTGAATTTAAGAATAATGACCTAAACAACTTTTGTGAGGAAAAAGGCATTTTGATAGCAAAGCAGATGATGGATTTCTGGTTGGTTACTCATCCCAAAGTAAGGCTTACAGAGTATTTAATACCTCTTCTAGAATAATTGAGGAAAGTGACAATGTCAAATGCAATGAGAGCACACCAAATAAATTTGGTACAGACCCTGAGTGGCTTTTTGACATTGATTCACTATCTAATTCTTTGGGTTTCAGTTATGAGAATAATACAGGAACATGGACAGAATCAGTACAAGACAAAAGACAAGAGTTTGTGCTGTTCCCAGTCTCTACAGCAGATCCTATTGAACTCTGTGTTCAAGAGAAGAAAGATGCTTCAGATTCAAAGGATACTGAAACTGCTCAAAATGAAGAGGAGAGAGGCGAAAAGGAGAATCAACTTTTGACATCAGAACATCTAGAACCTGAGATGCCTGCATTGGCAGAAGATGATACTGATGATGAGAACTCCTCAATGTTAGGTGGCAGCTCTCCTGAAAAGAATGAATCTAATCTAGATGTAGAGATTAATGAAGAGGCTATTCATCAAACAAAAGTGCATAAAGATCATCCTCCTCAGTTGGTGATTGGTGACATCAATTCTCCAATCATCACAAGGAATCAGAGTAAGTTGGGAGGATTAAAAGACATACAATCAGGCTTACTATCTTACTTTCTATCTCAGGTTGAGCCCAAAAAGGCGCATGATGCAATGAAGGATCCATTCTGGATAGAAGCAATGCAAGAGGAGTTGCGGCAGTTTGTACTGCAAAATGTATGCGATTTGGTAGAACTGCCTAAAGGACACAGAGCTATAGGGATAAAATGGATTTTCAAAAACAAGAAGGATGAGAGAGGGATAGTGATTAAGAAAAAGGCTAGATTGGTAGCACAGGGGTACAATCAAGAAGAAGGAATTGATTATGAAGAGGTTTTTGCACCAGTGGCTAGGATTGAGGCAATTAGGCTGTTTTTAGCCTATGCTCCGTTCATGAAGTTCAAAGTCTACCAAATGGATGTGAAAAGTGCTTTTCTATATGGCAAAATTGAAGAAGAAGTATATGTCTGTCAGCCTCCAGTGTTTGAAAAATCCCAAGTACCCTGACAGAGTATACAAATTGAAGAAAGCACTGTATGGACTACATCAAGCACCAAGAGCTTGGTATGACACATTGTCTACCTATCTCTTGGAAAATGGTTTTGAGAGAGGAATCATTAACAAGACTCTGTTCATTCAAAGGAAGAAGAAGGACATCCTGTTAGTGCAAATCTATGTGGATGACATCATCTTTGGATCCACAAAAGATCAATTGTGCAAAGATTTTGAAGAATTAATGCATAAAAGATTCAAGATGAGTTTTATGGGTGAACTTACCTTCTTCCTAGGGCTACAAGTTAAGCAGAAGAAAGATGGGATTTTTATAAGTCAATCTAAATATGTGCAGGACATTCTTAATAAGTTTGGATTCTCAGACTCAAAGCCTGCAAGCACACCCATGGAGACACACAAACAGATCACTGCAGATCTTGCGGGGGAGGATGTGGATGTTCATTATTACAGATCCATGATTGGCTCTCTCATGTATCTCACAACTTCTAGACCAGATATCATGTTCCCTGTTTGTGTGTGTGCAAGATTTCAAGTTAGTCCAAAACAATCACATTTTCAAGCAGTCAAGAGGATATTCAGATATCTCAAAGGTCAACCCAGATTAGGCCTTTGGTATCCTCATGACTCACCATTTGACCTACTTGCATATTCAGATAGTGATTTGGGTGGAGCTAACTTGGACAGAAAGTCTACAACTGGAGGATGTCAGTTTTTGAGTGCAAGACTAGTATCATGACAGTGTAAGAAGCAAACCACAGTGTCCACTTCAACAATAGAAGCAGAATACATAGTTGCTGCAAGCTGCTGCTCACAAGTGCTATGGATTCAGTATCAAATGATGGACTATGTCATGACATTTCTTTACACTTCTATTTTCATAGACAACAATAGTGCTATTAGCATTGTTAATAATCTAGTTAAGCATTAAAAAACAAAGCATATAGAAATAAGGCACCATTTTATTAGAGACTGTAATGAGAAGAAGCTAATTCAGGTTCAAAAAGTACACACAAGTAACCAGTTTGCTGATCTATTCACAAAAGCTTTTGATGTGGGTAGATTCACATTCTTGGTCACAAGTGTGGGCATGATGAACAATGAATAAGTATATTCTGTCAGGATCTGAATTCTTAACAAGAATAAACACTCAGAAACAATATTAAAGGAGTTTGCGGAATAACACTTTAATATTCAAAGATCAATGAAACACTGAATCATAATAACAACTTGTAAACTTTTATTGAAAGATTGTAAAGCTACAAGATTCAACACTCAACCTAAATATTGATGAATAGGTTCACCAATACGAATTCTACTTCTCTAGAATTAGGACTATAAACCTTGAGGTTGATTCTCTCTATGAAAACAAAAACTCAGAATTAATTCTCTTTTCTAAAGATACAAACTATTCTATACATATATTGAAGATAAAAGATAATTACCAAGAATTAAAGATCTTCAGTATAATCTTTCAAAGTTATCTCCAAGCTTTCCATGAATATCTCCATTCAGTACAACTGTCATCCTTGCCATACGAAGTCTTCATCTCATAAGCAGTATTAAGTCTTCAACAGCATTAAATACTTTGAGCAGTATTAAGTTCAGCAGTACTCACTACTAGCAGTACTAAAATTGCTTAGGAGTAGTAAATTCTTCTAGCAGTATTAATCTTGGTTAGCAGCATTAACCTGTATCAGCAGAAGTAACTTCAGAAGTAATAACCTTTTAGTGCTAGCAGCATTAACCATACTTGTATGATTTTGAATTCCCAACAATCTCCCCCTAACTTGACTTTTAGGAAGAGAAGTCAAGTTCTTCAGATGCTCCCAAAACACCATTCTTCATAGCCCTGTATTAGCATCCAACCCCAAACTTTGATTAATTGTCCTTTGGATCAAATACTTTGCCATTTCTGAATCTGGTGCACATCCAAGCTTCTTTTTCAACATTGCATGTAGCTTCAATCTACTGTGGTTGTACACTCTATCCACTAGAAAGTATTCTATGTGATTTGAATCCATAGTTAAAGCATATACTCCACTAGTTTCGTATAGAGTCCATTTGTTAACTATTTGAAACACATTTCTAACAATGTCCTTCACTTATTCAGGCTTGAACAACATACAAAGATACTCCATCACAAGTTTTGTGATTGAAATCTCTGAAGCTTTCAATTGATCAACATACAACTTCATTCCTATTTCAAACATCTCCTCTAGTGTTGGGTCTGAAATATGCCAAAGATGGTTACTACTTCTAGTTCAACATGGTTAATACTTCTGAAGTTAATATTCAACATGGTTACTACTTCTATGGTTAATGCTGCTAGAACAAAGTTAATGCTGCTAGAACAAAGTTAATGATGCTGGAACAAAGTTAATGCTGCTAGAAGAAAACAGTTAATACTTCTAGTTAGTACTTCTGTTCTTTAATGCTGCTAGTTGATGGTTAATGTTGCTCAACAAGATTAGTACTGCTAGTTCAAAGTTAGTACTGCTTGAAGAGATTAATGCTGCTGAGCATGGTTAGTACTGCTAGAGTTAATACTGCTCAGAGTATTAATGCTGCTGAAGATTAATACTGCTTATAAGATGGAGATTTGTATGGAAAGGATGACAGCTAGATAAACTGAATATATTCATGGAAGCTGAAGATATTGATGGAAGATATTCTGAAGATATTTTATTAATTGTAATTAGCTTTTATCTTCAGTATATATATATAGTATTGTTTAGGATAGTTAGACATAACTTTTGAGAATTAATTATTCATTCGAAGTTCTAGAGAGAAATCAACCTCAAGGCATAGATTCTAATTCTAGAGAAGTAGAATTCGTCTTGAAAGAGTCTGTTCTTCAAGATTGAGGTTGAGTGTGTAATCTTGTGATTTCAAATATACAATACAAGTTTACAGTGTGTTCTTCATATTTACTGTTTTGATTTACTGTTTCATTGAATATCAAAGTGTTATTCCGCAAACTTCTTTGATATTGTTTCTAAGAATTAATTCTTGTTGAGAATTCGATCCTGACAAGTGGTATCAGAGCAAGTATTCTCAGAAACCTGCAATCATCATTCTTCCTTGAAATCGAAAATCATCAATGGCTAAAGTTTCAGATTCTTCAAGCACAGAAATCCCTACAGAGGTAATGTCTAATCTTTGCTCTAAAACTTGTATGGAAACTGTTAAAAGGTACAGGGATCACAACCAGACAATGAGTGATGACCTTAAAAGATTAGAGAGAGATATAAAAGACTATGTAAGAATTGTTGAGAGTTTTGAGGAACAGATCAAAGTTTTCCAAGCCAATGAACTTCAACATTCTTATGATACAAATTACTAGAAGTGGGAGAAGAATGACCTAGAACTTCAGCTGAAAATGTCTAAAGAGGAGAATGAGAAGATAAAGAGTGAGTTTCAGAAAGCCAAGCTGGATATTGAGAAATTTTCCAATGCTTCTAAAGCAATGGACTCTTTGCTCCAAACTCAAATCCATGACAAACTTAGAAGAGGAATAGGCTATAACACCACACCACCACCATACAACAACAATTACATTCCTCCTATATCAAACTTACTAGAGACCAAGGATAGGAAGGAATTGCCTGTTGGAGCCACTAACGTAGATCCTTTAGACAAAGTGGTGGTTGAAACAGACTCTGAAGAAGAGAACTCTAGTGAAAAGAGTAAGGAGAACACTGGGATTGGCGAGATTCCTCTAGAAAATCACATTATCACCAATGAGGGATGTGGAAAGACTTGGGTCAAATCCAAGGACATAGATAAGACTGAGGGAAAGTCTGAGAAGGTCCATTATAAGCAAACCACAGTTGTGAATCCTGTCCCTTGTAAACAGTGTTCTTGCAATAAATCTGAGCCCAAAAAACATGATAAACCAAGGGGAAATCAGAGAAACTGGAATAATCAGTGGGCACAAAAACAAGGGGTTGATTTGAGTAAAATCAATAGACCAAAACCTTGTTTTATCTGTGGCAAATTGAATCATCTTGCCAAACACTATTATTTCAACCCTATCAACCAAAGAGTCACTTTTCAAAGAAAACCTCAAAACTCCTTTGGTTTTAGGAAGCAAGGAAGGAATCAAATGGCTGAGAAAAGAGCACCTAAAAAGTATCATGCTCAGAACAAGTTTGCTAATACAAAGAAAAATGCTCCAGATAAGCCAAGGAGTAATTTAAAGACAAAGAAAGCAAACAACTTTGTTCAAGTTTGGGTTCCAATTGTAAAGAAACCTGTTAGTACTGCTATCCCAGATAGTACTACTAACAGAAATAGTGCTGCTGCAACCAATACTACTGCTAACAAGGAGAGTGCTTCTACTATTACTAATGTTGCAAAGCCTATAATCTTGACAAAGTATTCCAACCATGAGATTCCTAAACAACTCATCCAGACTAAACTGACAGATTATATAAATGAGAAAGGACAATCCAAGACCACTTTGGCTTGGGTTCCATCAAAGACTAACTGATTTATCAAGTGTGCAGGGCAACCAAAAGCTCAAGAGGAAGAGCATTTGGAATGAAGATAATGGTTGCTCTAGGCACATAACAAGGAACATGGACTGCCTTCAAATTCTTTAAAAGATTTGATGGAGGACATGTTTTTTTTGATCCAACAGAAGGTAAGAAAAGTGAAAAAGGTATAGTTTCAAAAGATAAAGTAACTTTTGAAAATTTTATGGTATATGGTACTACTAACCTTGTGTCTGTAAGTGTTTCAGGTTGCTAATACTGAAAGGTAGTTAGTACTTCTAGTTCAGTGAAAACTGTCAGACTGTGTTAATGCTGCTGGTATGTGTTACTACTGTCAGTCTGTGTTAATGCTGCTGATAAGTGTTACTACTGCTAATGTAAGTTTTCTATATCTAAAAATGATCTTCAATGATTTAATGTCAAACCTGGATATCAATCAAAAAGCTTTTATCTGTATCCAAGGTTTGTACAAGAAGTACTTAATAAGGAATTGACGGATTAACCTCATTTTAATGAGATGTATGTACCTAAACCCCCTAAAGGCAAGGTTTTCTCAACCATGAGAAGATCTGCTAGGGACTCGGAAGGAGTTGACATGCCATTGTTCTCTACAATGATGGTGATGTCCCACAATCAAGAAGGTAAGGCATCAGGGTCAAAGCCCTCATTAGACCAACCCACTGATGACCTATCCACACCTTCCACTACCAAGCATAAATCTTCAGATTCCTTTTGTCAAACCAACATTCCCCATTACTATATTATATAAGGAAAAGATACTGAAGGTTCCTTCCCTTCTTGTATCATCAACCTCAAAACCTACAAGCCCTCTGATGGAGCATTTTTCATCAGAGAATATCCAAAGGGAAACCATAGGGGTGTCTCCCAACCTCAAGAAGGTGCTCAATAAGGAGATGCAAGAGCATATGGGTTGTAAGGCTCACACTACTGACTTTGCACAAAGTGCAGGACAGGACAGTGTGAACATATCTAAGACCTTCCCCATGGCAACTTTAGATGAGTAATTATCTAAAGGTCCCAGGTGCCAGGAAACCAAGGGAGTAGAAGGTGCTTCTGCTAGGCAGAAGATCTCTACTAAAAGATCCAAGGATCCTTCAAAGGTGGTAAACACACCTAAAGGAGGTGAGGACAGTTTAACTACAAAGAATTGATGGATACACTTGGTACAATTAGTCTGAAAGTTCACAATCAAATTATGGAGATAAAAGAGATGAAAAGGAGCACAGATCATGATTATTTCAAAAAGGGGGAGACTTAAACAACTGAACTTGAGAAGACATGAGAAGGAGAATCAAGTTGATATGAAATCTTATTTTGAGGGGGAGGTGAAGAAGCTGAAATAAAGCATTAACTACAGCAGAAACAGAAAAGAAGATAACAGCAGAAACTGAATCAAGAAGAACTAGTAATTGCAGAAAGTTTTGAAATTATCATAAAGACCCTATGTTGAAGAACTTAACTTCTCAGTTTTGAAAAGTTAAGTTAGGGGGAGATTGTTGGGTCTGAAATATGCCAAAGATGGTTACTACTTCTAGTTCAACATGGTTAATACTTCTGAAGTTAATATTCAACATGGTTACCACTTCTGTGGTTAATGCTGCTAGAACAAAGTTAATGCTGCTAGAACAAAGTTAATGCTGCTGGAACAAAGTTAATGCTGCTAGAAGAAAACAGTTAATACTTCTAGTTAGTACTTCTGTTCTTTAATGCTGCTAGTTGATGGTTAATGTTGCTCAACAAGATTAGTACTGCTAGTTCAAAGTTAGTACTGCTTGAAGAGATTAATGTTGTTGAGCATGGTTAGTACTGCTAGAGTTAATACTGCTCAGAGTATTAATGCTGCTGAATATTAATACTGCTTATAAGATGGAGATTTGTATGGAAAGGATGACAGCTAGATAAACTGAATATATTCATGGAAGCTGAAGATATTGATGGAAGATATTCTGAAGATATTTTATTAATTGTAATTAGCTTTTATCTTCAGTATATATATATAGTATTGTTTAGGATAGTTAGACATAACTTTTGAGAATTAATTATTCATTCAGAGTTCTAGAGAGAAATCAACCTCAAGGCATAGATCCTAATTCTAGAGAAGTAGAATTCGTCATGAAAGAGTCTGTTCTTCAAGATTGAGGTTGAGTGTGTAATCTTGTGATTTCAAATATACAATACAAGTTTACAGTGTGTTCTTCATATTTACTGTTTTGATTTACTGTTTCATTGAATATCAAAGTGTTATTCCGCAAACTTCTTTGATATTGTTTCTGAGAATTAATTCTTGTTGAGAATTCGATCCTGACATCTAGATCAGACCTGGAACATGTTCTGACAATCTTGGCCCAAGTATTATACACTTCAAACTTCTCATCTTTTCTTTTGAGCCTGATATACTATTTTCCATCAACCTTCATTGTATCCCAGAGAATGACCTCAGGAGGCTTAACACCAACAGGTTCAGCTGTTATAGGTTCAGGAACTTTGTCCATCACTACCATGTACAGATTCACATCATCAGTACTTGATGGTTCTTTCTGTTCAATTGCCTTAGGTGCCCCTTCTTCTTCAGCAACCTTCTCAGCTTCTTCTTTATCCACTCTAAGCTTCTTGGTTGATTTTCTTCTTGCCATCATCTTAGTTCTTTTTAAAGTCCTCAGACTTTCACCTAGTGTGGCTTCATTCTTTGGTGTTTCTTGCTCATAAGGGAAAGGTTTTTCTATCAGAAAATCATTACTTTCTTTCATTCTCTTTTCCATTTCAACTTTGGCTTTTTCATTCCCTTGAAGCTTTAGCATCTCTGAATCATACAACTCTTTAATCTGTTCAAAAGACATCTTTGAGAACATCTCCTTTCAGACTCCTACAACACCTTTGAGAAAAGTAATCATCTTATTTCTCTCTTGAGTACCAAGGAAGGTCTTTGAGGGTTGTCTCTTCTTAGCAGCCATTTTAACCAACACAGATTTCTTCAGGGTTGCAGCTTTCTTCTGTGCTATTTCAGTTGCCAAACATTGTTGATAAGCTTCATTTAACTCTGCAGCCAGAGCCTTAGCCGTCTCTCCATCTTTGTCCACTTGAGCTAATTCTGCTTGGTCAAGTTCAGCTTGAATCTTCCTGGCCAAAGCTTCATCTGACTCCACCAACTTTTGTTTTTTAATTGGTTGATCAGATTCCACTAACTTTGCTTTGCCTTTGTCTTGATCACTTCACCTTTTCCTTTGATGATAACTCCTTTGGCCTTTGAAGTGACCTTGGGAGTATCATGCTTAACCTTGATTAAAGTTTCTGCTAACTCAAGGTCTGTTAATACCTCTTGTACTATTTCTGCTTCTTCATTCAATTCAGCAGTATTAATAGTTTCTACTGCTTTACTTGTTTCAGCAGCATTAACTGTTACTGCTGCTTGTACAAAAACTGATTCTTTTTCTACTGCTTGCTCTTTTACTGCTGCTATGCTTGCTATTTCTGCTGCTTGTTACAAACTCTATTTCAGTTTCCACTGCTTGCTCCCCCTCAAAATCAAATTGCTCCCCCTTGTCTTTATCATCTTCCATGTTGACATCATCTTCTGACTCCCCCTTTTTGGGAGCATCATCCACTAGTTTCCTTCTTCTGAGCACAAACTGCTTCTTTTTCTTTTTCTGGACCAATCTCTTCACCATTTTCTTCAGGTTGGTAATCTGTACTTGTTGAGACAGAATTATCAGTTTCAGCTCTTCTATGTCTTTTCCCTGCTTGATTACATCCATGTTGATGTTGCCTATTGTTTCCATCAATTCAAGATAGTCGTATCTGTCCTCACCTTCTCCAGGAGTGTGACCCTCTTTTGAAGGATCATGGGATCTTTTTGTAGTAGAGGTGTTCTGCCTAGCAGAAGCACCTGCTACCCCCATGGTTTCTTGGCACCTGGGACCTTTGGATGATTGCTCACCCAAAGTTACCATGGGGAAGGTCTTATTGATGCTACCACTGACCTCCTCTGTGCTAGCAAGAGTAGTGGCAACCTTTGCACCCATATGCTCATTCATCTCCTCATTGAGCACCTCCTTGGGGTTGGGAGACACCCCTGTGGTTTCCCTGTAGATATTATCTAATGGGGAATTTTCCATTAGAGGGCTTAAAGGCTCTGTGGATGAAGGTACAAGAAGGGAAGGAACCTTCTTTACCTTTTTCCCAATGTATGTATTGGTGATTGGTGAAGTTGGTTTTTGAACAAGGGACTGTGGGATTGATATGGTGATTGAAGGTTGGGATTGGCTTTCAGTGGGATGGTCTAATGAGGGCCTTGACCCTGAAGCCATACCTTCTTCATTGTGGGACACCACCATCATTGTAGAGAACAATGGGGTGTCAACTCCTTCCGAGTCCAATGGAGATCTCTTCATATTTGAAAAGACCTTACCTTTGGGGATTTTGGGTACATATACCTCATCAAAGTGAGGCATATCCGTCAATTCATGGGTTATAACTACCTGTACAAATCTTGGGTACATATAAAAACTCTTTTTGCTTCCCAAGTTTGATACAAGATCATTGAAAATCATTTTAGAAAAATTGTACTTTCTGGAAGTGGCCAAGCAGACCAAAGCATAAGCAATGGTACTGCTGAACTCACTCCATCCAGGAGTCTTTTTAGAAATACAGTGCATCAGGGTATGAACAAGAAAACGCCATTGGGTATAAAATTTAGGTTTTGAGAATTTGAAACCACCCAATTGGCCTCCATACCCCATTCTTGAAAGGTTAGAGAACAATTTCTCATTAGGAATAGAGATAATACCTGCAGCATCGTCTAGACGTAGACAGATGCGAATCACCTCTTCAGAAACTGACAAGGGTTTGTCACACACCCTTGTCTTGATTATCTGCACACCATTTTCTGTGACTACAGTGGCATTCGCCCAAAATTGTCTTTGATGCTCTATGTAGCAATCTGTTGGAATCCAGCAACTTGCTTCGACTTTTGAAGCATAGCGATTTCTTTGTGCTCATCAATGAATGCCATGGATGCCATTGAGCTTGAGTGTGCTTGCCTGAACTTTACTAGGAGCTTTGAGAGAAAAAGGGTTAGAGAGTAGATAAATAGAAATCAAAGAGTCGTTATGAACTTTTAGGCGGGCAAAAAGGGTATTTATACGATTCAGGACATAAGAAGTAGTAACCACTAGCAGTATTAAGTAACTAGCAGTATTAACCACTAGCAGTATTAACCACTAGCAGTATTAATTGACTAGCAGTATTAACCACTAGCAGTATTAACTAACTAGTAGTATTAACTGAGAGAAATATTAACCACTAGCAGTATTAACTGAGAGCAGTTTTAACCACTAGCAGTATTAACTAACTTACACTTTTTGAAGCTTGAGGTACTCTGAGCAAGGTAATAACTTCCTGAGAAAGATGTTAGTAGCACCAAAGAATAAACCAATAACAGGTATGAAAACACTTTTTAAGACATGAGCTCATTCAAAGTTGATCATGCCCACACTTGTGACCAAGAAAGTGAATCTACCCACATCAAAGGCTTTAGTGAATAGATCAGCAAACTGGTTGTCAGTATGAACTTTAGCAACTTGAATTAGCTTCTTTTCATTATAATCTCTAATAAACTGATACCTGATCTCAATGTGCTTTGTTTTGGAGTGCTTGACTGGATTGTTTACAATGCTTATAGCACTGCTATTGTCAATGAAGATTGGAGAGTGAAGAAAGCTTACCCCATAGTCCAACATCTGATTCTGAATCCATAGAACCTGAGAGCATCAACTTGCAGCAGCAATGTACTCGGCTTCTGTTGTAGATAAGGAAATTGTGGTTTGCTTCTTACACTGCCAAGATACTAGTCTTGCACCCAAAAGCTGACATCCACCTGAAGTAGACTTTCTATCCATATTAGCACCACCCAAGTCACTGTCTGAATATGCAATCAAGTCAAAGTTGGATTCCTAAGGATACCAAAGACCTAAACTAGGTTGCCCTCTTAAGTATCTGAAAATCCTCTTAACAGCTTGAAGATGTGATTGCTTTGGCTTGACTTGGAATCTGGCACATAGACACACAGGAAACATGATGTCTGGTCTTGAGGCTGTGAGATACATGAGAGATCCAATCATTGATCTATATAGATGGAGATCAACATCCTCCCCCTCAAGATCAGCAGTGAGCTGTTTATGAGTCTCAATAGGTGTGCTTGCTGGCTTTGAGTCTGTTAAACCATACTTATCCAGGATGTCTTTCACATACTTTGATTGACTTATAAAGATCCCATCTTTCTGCTGTTTCACTTGAAGCCCAAGCAAGAAGGTAAGTTCACCCATTGAACTCATTTTAAAGCTCTTGTGCATCAACTTTTCAAAGTCTCTACACATCTGATATTTTGTGGATCCAAAGATGATATCATCCACATAGATCTGAACAAGTAGGATGTCCTTCTTACTTCTTTTAATGAAGAGGGTCTTGTCAATTATTCCTCTTTCAAACCCATTCTCCAAGAGATAGGTAGACAGTGTATCATACCATGCTCTTGGGGCTTGATGAAGACCATAAAGTGCTTTCTTCAGTTTGTATACTCTGTCTGGATATGATGGATTTTCAAATCTAGGGGGCTGACAGACATATACTTCTTTATCAATTGTACCATAAAGAAAGGCACTCTTCACATCCATTTGGTATACCTTAAACTTTATGTATGAGGCATAGGCTAGAAATAGCCTAATTGCCTCTACCCTTGCCACTGGAGCAAACACTTCTTCATAGTCTATGCCTTCTTCTTAAGTGTACCCTTGTGCCACAAGCCTTGCTTTGTTCCTGATCACAATTCCTCTCTCATCCTTTTTATTTTTGAAAATCCGCTTGTTGCCAATAGCTCTATGACCTTTTGGAAGGTCCACCAAGTCCCAAACTTCTTGCCATTTGAACTGCAGTAACTCTTTTTGCATAGCTTCTATCCAACTGGAATCTTTCATTGCATCATAAACCTTTTTAGGCTCAATCTGAGATAGAAAGCAAGAGAGTACTGTGTGTTGCTGATCCTGCAGCTCTTGAAGTTTGCTTTGATTCCTTGTTATCATAGGAGAGGAGATATCTCCTATGACCAGCTCTGGAGGATGGTTCTTTTGAGTTCTAGTCTGATGACTAGGTTCTTCATTGATTCCCACATCTAGATTGGAATCATTTAAGTCAGCTGAGGGGATCTCATCAGCTGCTTCTGGCTCTTCATGCACTAGATTCTCCTCATCTCTTCTTTCTTCTTCACTCTGAATTTGTTCAGTAGCATTCTCCTTTTCTCAGACATCAACAGGATCTATTGGAGGTATGGGAAAGATCACAGATTGAGGAATAATGTCTTGTACCTGTACTTGTTCATCCCCTGATCCTCCACTTCCTGAACCTGCATGATAATCACTACTGAAACCCAAAGAGTTAGTTAGTGAATCAATGTCAAATAACCACTGAGGACCAGACCCAATAGGATTTGGTGTGTTCTCATTGCATTTGACATTGTCACTTTCCTCAATTATTCTAGAAGAAGAATTAAAAACTCTGTAAGCCTTACTCTGAGATGAGTAACCAACAAGAAAACCATCATCTGCCTTGCTATCAAACTTTCCTAAGTGAGTTTTGGTATTGAGAATGGTACAAGGACACCCAAAAGGTTTGAAAAATCCAATAAATGGTTTTCTGTTATTTAAAAGCTTATATGGTGTTTTGTTCTTAGGCTTATCTACTAGTACTCTATTTTGGACATAGCAAGCAGTATTAACTGCTTCAGCCCATAAAGTAATTGGAAGTTTGGAATCAGCTAACAGAGATCTAGCAGCCTCAATCAGTGTCCTATTCATTCTCTCAGCAACACCATTTTGTTGTGGAGTCCTAGGAGCACTGTATTGCCTCTCAATTTTTTTTTCCTCACAAAAGGTGTTTAGGTCATGATTTTTAAATTCAGTACCATTGTCTGACCTAATGACTTTTACCTTTTGATTTGTTTGGTTTTCAATTCTTAGGATAAAGGATTTGATCAGTCCACTTGTCTCATCCTTAGTCCTTAGAAAATATACCCAAATAACTCTAGAGTAATCATCAACAATAACTAGGTAGTATGATTTCTTACCTATACTCATAACATTTGTAGGACCAAACAGATCCATATGCAACAACTGAAGAGAACTAGAGATTGTGTTTAAATCTTTGGACTTATGAGAAGTTTTGTGTTGTTTGCCTTTGAGACAGGCAACACAATGATTATCACATGAAAAGACTTTGGAAGGTAAACTTCTTACAAGGTTGTTTTTAACAAGTTTATTCATTGTTTTAAAGTTCATGTGACACATCCTTCTGTGCCAAAGTGATGATTCATCCAAAGAAGCTTTTGAAACAAGACAGTTTAGGGATGAATCAGTTGAAACACTTTCCATATCTAAGCAATATACATTATCCTTTCTTGGAGTTCTTAGTAGTATCATCTTTTCATCAACAACCTTGAATCCAGGAGTAAGGATAATGCATTCAGAATCAATAAATAATATACTATGTTGTTCGTCACAAACCTGTGATACACTTAACAGGTTGTACCTTAACTGCTCAACATAGAATACATCTTCAAAGGTCATTTTACCTTTAGTTACATCCCCCTTACCACTTATCTTACCTCCATCTGGATTATTACCAAAGGAAACATGCAACCATCAATTTTCTTGAAATTATTGAGGCATGACATGTTCCCTGTCATGTGCCTAGAGCAACCACTATCAACATGCCAGATGCTCTTCCCCATGAGCTGCTGGTTGCCCTGCACATAAGATTAAACAATTAGTATTGATTGGGAACCCAAGCCAAAGTGGTTTTGGGTCTCCCTTTCTCATCAAAGTATTTACATTCCTTTTTTATGAGATTTTTGAAATCAGAGCACTCTTTATTGGAGTACTTTGTCAATATGATTGGTCTAGCAGCACAAACACTAGGAGCAGTACTAACACTAGAAGTACGAACAGACTTAGCAGCACTAACAGATTTAGCAGTACTAACCTTGTTAGAAGCACTAACAGAGTTAGCAGTATTAACATTTGAGGAAGTACTAACCATGTTATTTTTAGCAGTACTAATACTCTTGGCAGCACTAACATTGGTAGCAGTAGTATTGCTTCTAGAAGCACTATCATTGTCAGCAGTACTATTTAGGGTAGCAGTACTAACAGTTTTAGTGCTTTTAAGAACCTACATATTGACACTTTCTTTAACAGTCTTTTTCTTCATGTGACTTTTAGATTTAACAGATTTCTTAGCCACATGGTTCCTTTCCTTCTTCCTATAATCCAAGGGTTTTTGCATAGATCTTTGAAAATTCATCCTTTGGTTTATAGGATTGAAATAACAGTATTTGGCAAGATGATTCAGTTTGCCACAGATAAAACAAGGTTTTGGTCTATTGATTTTACTCAAATCAACCCCTTGTTTTTGTGCTCACTGATTATTCCAGTTTCGTTGATTTCCCCTCTTTTTATCATGTTTTCTTGCATGCACACTGTTTGCAAGGAACTGGATTCACAACCGTGGTCTATTTGTAATGGACCTTACCAGACTTTCCCTCTGTCTTCTCTATGTCCTTTGATTTGACTCAAATCTTTCCATACCCCTCATTGGTAATGATGTGATTCTTTAGGGGAATCTCACCACTCACATTGTTCTCCTTACTCTTACCAACCTCTTTCTCAGTCTTATCCTCAACAACTACCTCATCTAAGGGATATATCTCAGTGGCTCCCTCAGGCAAGTCCTTCCTATCTTTGGTTTCTAGCAAATCTGAGGTAGGAGGAATGTAGTTGTTGTTGTATGGTGGTGGTGTGGTATTATACCCAATTTCTCTTCTCAATTTGTCATGAATCTGAGTTTGTAGTAAAGAGTCCATTGCTTTAGAAGCATTGGAAAACTTTTCCACGTCAAGCTTAACCTTGGTTAACTCCTCTCTGAACTTTTCACTCTCTTCTATAGATTTGGTCAGTTGGAGTTCTAGATCCATTTTCTCCCACTTCCAGTAATTGGTATCATATGAGTGTTGAAGTTCATTGGCTTGAAAACCTTTAATCTGTTCCTCAAACCTCTCAACAATTCTCACATAGTCTTTTATATCTTTTGCTAACCTCTTAAGGTCATCACTCATCTTCTGGTTGTGATCCCTGTACCTTTTAACAGTGTCTATGCAAGTTTTAGAACAGAGATTAGAACTTAACTCAGTTGGGAGATCAGATACTTCTGCGATAAGAGCTTGATTTTGGATAGCCTCTTCTGCTTGATCACTCTAGTCAAACCCAGTCCTTGTTGAGAAACAAGGGCTTGAGCAGAGTTTCTGTTATGGTTGAGGTTTCCAGACTGTGCTTGTTGGTGGTTGTTGTTGTGAGACACTCCACTTCTGCATTCCCTAGCAAAGTGTCCCTTCAAATGACATTTATAGCACTACACCTTTGATTTAATAAAGCCTGCTCCATCTTCTCTTCTTTGGGAGAAGTTGTTCCTCCCAGTTCT
Organism: Arctium lappa; assembly: GCA_023525745.1. Classification (NCBI taxonomy): domain Eukaryota; kingdom Viridiplantae; phylum Streptophyta; class Magnoliopsida; order Asterales; family Asteraceae; genus Arctium; species Arctium lappa. The sequence goes on along the minus strand of CM042047.1, from coordinate 153,516,335 downwards.
CTTGATGAATTTCTTCACCCTCATGGAAAGCATGGCCATCTGCCATTTAATATCCATCTCTTCAAGATCATCAGGATGGAGTTGTTCCAAATCATCATTGATTAAAGAGGAGTTTCCATGGATGGAAAGAAAGGCTCCAAACACATATTCAGTGCTTTTTTCTTGATTTGTTCCATTAGCAGCATTAATTGATTCAGGGTTAGCAGTAGAATCAATTGATGATGATAGGAGTGCAACATTATGATCATATCCAAAAGGCTTCTTCTATGCCTCTACCTCAGCTTAAAATACTCTAAGATCATTGTACAGATCTTCAAGTTCTTTCTCTTCCAATTGTGTACATGGTCCATTCATCTCCAAGGGACCTTAAGAACTTTCTGTTTACATCATCTTGATCAATCTGTACTCCCATAGTGGCTAGTTCACCAATTAGCTTGTTAAACCTGTCAAAAGTTTGAGTCATTGACTCATTCTTAGTTGACATAAAGTTTTCATATTGTTGATTCAAAATTGCCTTTTGATTTCTCTTGGTACTTTTGGTACCAGAGAATCTCTTTTCTAGAGCATTCCAAAGCATCTGTGCATCAGTGCAATTACAGAATTGGTGTTGATACTCATTGGGAATGGCCAAGAGCAGTGTGCTCAAGCCTTTCATCTCTGTCTGCCTTGTCTTTCTTTCTGCATCCGTCTTTGGTGGGGTTCTTTTTCCATCTTCACCAATATTTCCTGCATCAGATGGGCCATTCTCAATGATGTCCCACATGGAGTAATCTGTGAGGAGAATGTATTGCTTGATTCTAATCTTCCACATGTCAAATTCATTAGATCTGAGCATTGGAACCTTTGAGACCAGAGTACTGTTTGATTCAACTCTGTTTTCCATGATGAATAAGATTTCTGAGAATACTTGCTCTGATACCACTTGTCAGGATCTGAATTCTTAACAAGAATAAACACTTAGAAACAATATTAAAAGACTTTGCGGAATAACACGTTAATATTCAAAGATCAATGAAACAGTGAATCATAATAACAACTTTTAACTTTTTATTGAAAGATTGTAAAGCTACAAGATTCAACACTCAACCTCAATATTGATGAACAGGCTCACCAATACGAATTCTACTTCTCTAGAATTAGGACTATAAACCTTGAGATTGATTCTCTCTATGAAAACAAAAACTCAAAATTAATTATCTTTTCTAAAAATATAAACTATTCTATACATATATTGAAGATAAAAGATAATTACAAAGAATAAAAGATCTTCAGTATAATCTTTCAAAGTTATCTCCAAGCTTTCCATGAATATCTCCATTCAGTACAACTGTCATCCTTGCCATACGAAGTCTTCATCTCATAAGCAGTATTAAGTCTTCAGCAGCATTAATACTTTGAGCAATATTAAGTTCAACAGTACTCACTACTAGCAGTACTAAAATTGCTTAGCAGTAATAACTTCTTCTAGCAGTATTAATCTTGGTTAGCAGCATTAACCTGTATCAGTAGTAGTAACTTTAGAAGTAATAACCATTTAGTGCTAGCAGCATTAACCATACTTGTATGATTTTGAATTCCCAACATATTCTCATTCTCTTTATGTACCTATATAGATTCCTCCTTATTTACTTTCATTAAATTGGTGCTATTAACCTTGGTGTGCTTAAGTGTTTCAGGATGAAAGGCCAAACAAAAGTGAAGTATAGTAAATACTGCTAGTATGTATTACTACTTCTAGTCTGTGTTACTACTGCGGGTTCGTTTTCCTACTGCCAGTCTGTGTTAATGCTGCTAGAATGTATTAATACTGCTAGTTAGTGTTACTACTGCTAGTAAGTATTACTACTGCTTCAAAGAGTTACTACTGTGGGCGTCAGTTACTACTGCTAATGTAAATTAGTACTGCTCTTAACTGTTTCACTGATTGTATAAATACCCCCTTAGTCCGCCAAAAATCAAAACGGATCTTTGAATTTCTTGCGCTTACTTATCTTCTTTCTCTCTCGTTCTCGCTAACGTTCTTGCTCTTCAAGCTCTTAACCCTAGTTCGCAGTCGAATCTCTCTTAAATGGCAGGTCTTGGATTTGTTGATGACCACAATGAGTTGGCAATGCTGAATAAGCCCAACCAAGCCAAAGGATTTCATCAGATTGTGGACTTCCTAAAATCCACACATATCGCCCACGCTTTAACGGTCAATCCCACAATCTATGTGGATCATCAAAGACAGTTCTGGGCAAATGCCACTATCTATAATGAAGAGGGTACTCAGGTTATTAAGTCAAGGGTTTGTGATAAACCCCTGACCATCTCGGAGGACACCATTCACATTCATCTACTTTTAGATGATGCCTCAGGTATAACATCTCTACCCAAGGAATATCTTTTTGAAAATATAAGCAGAATGGGATATGAAGGTCCCACTGAGATTTATAGGTTCTTTAAGAACAAATTCTCACCTCAGTGGAGATTCTTTGTTCATACTCTCTAGCATTGCATCTTAAAGAAAACAACTGGCTGGAGTGAGTTCAGCAGTACCATTGCTTATGCCTTGGTCTGCTTAGCAACCTCCAGAAAGTTCAATTTTTCGCAAATGGTCTTAAATGATTTTCTGTCAAACCTGGATACCAAGTCAAAATCCTTTTATATGTATCCCAGGTTTGTACAAGCTATATTGAATAAGGAATTGACGGAATTACCTCATTTTAATGAGGTATATGTACCTAAGGTCCAAAAGGGAAGGTGTTTTCTAATATGAGGAGGACTTGTAAGGTCTTCTCAGGTATTGACACACCATTGTTCTCAACAATGATGGTTGTGTCCCACTCTACAGGTGAGGCATCAGGGTCCCAAGCCTCATTGGACCAACCCACTGATGACCTACCCACACCTTCCACCATAAAAATAATTCCTCTGTCCCTTCTAAACAGACCAACCCCTCCCATAACCAAATTATACACTAAAAAGAAGGTGCAGAAGGTATTTCCCTTCATGTACCAACACCCTCTAAGCCTACAAGCCCTCCAATGGAGCATTCTTCATTAGAGAATATCCAAAGGGAAACCAAAGGGGTGTCTGCCAACCCCAAGAAGGTGCTTACTAAGGAGAAGGTTAAGCATGTGGGTAGAAAGTCTCACACTACTGTTTCTGCACAAAGTGCAGGACAGGACAGTGTGAACATCTCTAAGACCTTCCCCACGGCAACTTTGGGTGAGCAATTATCCAAAGGTCCACGGTGCCAAAAAACCATGGTGGTAGAAGGTGCCTCTGCTAGGAAGAGGACTCCTACTAAAAGTTCCAGTGATCCTCCAAGGGTGGTAAACACACCTAAAGGTGGTGAGGATAGATATACATACGATGAATTGATGGAAACCATTGCCAATATCAATAATGATGTCCTATATCAGGGAAAGCTTATTGAGAAACTGCAACAAGTGATCTTATCCCAACAAGTCCAGATTTCCAACCTCAAGAAAATGGTCCTCAAGCATGTGAAAAAGAAGAAGAGGACCAAATTCATACTGAAGAAGAGGAGCATCCCTCATGATGCTTCTAAAGAGGGGGAGAATAGAGCTGAATCTGAGAAACAGAGTCCTGTTGGAATAGACTCTACTTTTGAGGGGGAGAAGGGCAAAGAAGAAGAAACCAGTACAGCAGTAGAAACTGAGCCAGCAGTAGAAACGTTCAAGAAAGCAACATCAATTGGCTTAGCAGCAGTACCAGAGGCAGCAGTAACAGGGCTTTCTGTTGAAGAAATAGAGATAGCAGAAACCGTTCTAAAGGCCAAAACAGACACTCCCAAAGCCACTCAAAAGGCCTAGGGAGTGGAAATCAAAGAGGAAATCCCTGACCTAAAAAGGAAAGAAATCAGTGAGGCTGAACTGAAGAGGAAAGGAAAGGCAAAGGTGGATGAATCCACAAAGCCACCAAAGAAGCTAAAACATATTGAACTAGATGATGAACTGGCTAAGAAGCTGCAGGCTGAGCTACAACAAGAAGAAGAAACTCAGAAGGCCAAAGATAGGCAGATTGCTCTAGATCTGTCCACTAGGCTGAATGAGGAATATCCAGAAAGCTTAAGGGCTGCAGTTGAGGCCAAGAAAAGCACTGTGAAAGCTTCCATACAAAGACTGCCAGCAAAGAAGCAGAATAGACAACCTTCTAAAACTTACCTGGCATATCAAGAAAGGAGAAAGATGATCAACTTTCTAAAAGGCTCTGTGGGGGTTAAGGAAGAAATGTTTGCTGATATGTCCTACTCAAGAGTTGAAGATCTATACAAGAAGGAAATGGCAAAGCTTCAAGGGGACTTCACTTAAAGGATAGAATTTGAAAGACAAATGAAAGAGAGACATGATCTCAATATTCAACAACCCTTCCCTGAGAGTGAGGAGACCACCCCTAAGGCTGAAGAAAAGAAAGAGGAAGCTACTACTAAAGAAGTCAAATCTGTTAAAATGTTGAAGACAATAGCTTCCAAGAAACTGTCTAAGAAGCCAAGGGTTGCAGAAGCTGAGAAAGAAACATAACCATGTGTTACAGGTCAAGCTGCGCAATCAAGTCAAAGTGCACAGCAACCAAGTCAATCTGATGTGCATTTTGAACTTTACATGACTGTAACAGATAATGATCCAGTGAAGGCAGATCCCATTTCAGTCCAAGCCCCTGAAATCATCCACTGGGATATTCTTGAAGATCAAGGCAAAGAATATTTTAGAATCAAAAGAATGGGTGATCACTTTGAAGTCTATTCTACTTGGGGGAAGATAGTCAGATATTGTTCAAGGTCAGACTTGGAAGAAATGTTCAAAGTAGGAATGACTCTGTATAGGGATTTGATGAAGACTCCAGGGATGAACATCAAGAAACTAGCAATGGAGTATTTATGCATGATGTTCAGTCCAGATCTTGTTAAGCATGTTATCAAAGATGTATTCAAGTCTGTGGACAACTGGATGCTTATTGAAAGGTGCGGGGTGTATATCTTGACAATAGATAAAAGCTTTCATGAATATTACCTGGTGGATAAGATATATGACCACAGCCTAGCCAAGCTACAGGGGATGCTGAAAGCCAAACTAATTTGTTCTCAAGGCTCATAAATGGCAAGGATTGTGTTTAGCAGGATCATCAATCAAAGCTTAGGTTTGGATCCTAATCTAGGGGTGTAAACTTAGAATTTGAAAGCATCATGAAGACCAGTTTTTGAAGAACTTTACTTCTCAATTTGAAAAGCTAAGTTAGGGGGAGATTGTTGGGTCTGAAATGTGCTAAGGATGGTTACTACTGCTAGACATGACTATTACTAATGCCTGAGGAAGTTAATACTGCCAGATCACAATTACTACTGCTTGAAGGAGTTAATGTTGCTGAAACAAAATTAATACTGCTTGCTGAGATTAATACTGCTAGTTCAGAATTACTACTGCTCATGAAGATAGTGCTGCTTATGAGATGAAGACTCCGTATGAGAATGATAACAGCTGTATAGATTGAAGCTAAAGTAAAGGAGATAATTATGGACTGAAGATCAATTTTATTTTGATAATTATCTTGTAATCAGTCTTGTATATATAGTATAGAAGTCTTTGATAGAAATAATGATTATTCATACGTTTTGTTTTAGAGAGAATTAACCTCAAGATTAGTTTAGAACCTTTCTATAGAGAAGTATAGAATGTCTGTTGAGCCTGTTCAACATATTGAGGTTTTGTGTGTAATCATCAAGTTTAATCAATATAACTTATGATTTAAGTGCATATATTGTTTCATTGATTGTTAGTGTTAAAGTGTTTTTCCGCAATTTCTTTAGCATTGATTCTGAGTGTGTGTGAATTAAATTCTTGTTCGAATTTCGATCTTGTCATGTTTAGTAAAAGAATGTGTGGGGTTCTTAGCCTATGTAATAGATGCTAAGAAAGAAAAGAAGGGATTAGAGTCAATTCCGGTAGTAAGTGAATATCCAGAAGTATTTCCGGAAGACTTAACCACTTTGCCTCCTAATCGGCAAGTGGAATTTCGTATTGATTTAGTACCCAGAGCAGCGCCGATTTCAAGAGCACCGTATAGACTGGCACCGACAGAGATGAAAGAAATGATGACTCAACTGCAGGAGTTGTTAGACAAGGGGTTTATTCGCCCGAGTACCTCACCATGGGGAGCGCCGGTATTGTGTGTCCCTGAATCTAGTTTCTAATCAATATTAATCAAACAAACAAGATTTAACAATCAAATTTACCTGTTTGATTACTCTTTCAATTCACAAATATACTTTCTCTCTCTAGAACTCTCTCTCTCTCTCTCTACGTATTCTTTCTTTCTAACTTCTATCTCTTGTAACTACTGAAAATACAAAAAAAAAATATATTTATAGTAACACTTAATACAAAGAAAACAACAAATACAAATACAACTACGTTTGACTTATTACAAAATAGACTTTGACTTTTAATGAGATTTGACTTTAGTTGCTTTGACTTCCTCAACTTTGACCTTCAGTATTCTTCATCTTGTATCCAACAGATTTATGCTCTAACAATCTCCCCCTTTGGATTCAAGATCATTGTTGAAAAATCTAGCAATTCAGTCTTCACTTTAAGCTCTGTCAATACAAACTCCCTTTTTCATTGATGATCTTCTTTCCAAAACTGTCTTCAAACAATTAACAATCTCCCCAATGCTTACATAGAACACTTTCAGACTATTGGAAATAAATTTATCTTCAGAATCAGCTCAAATACTTTAGCAAATAATCTTCAAAGAAAAATTCCTCAAAACTTCAGAAATTCTTTGATCGTCTTCAAAACTTTAAATCTTTGTCATTTCTTTGATATCATCTCCCTTTAACTTCAAAAACTTTAACATTTCTTCAAACCTTTAACATTCAACATTTCTTCAAACTTTTCAACCAACATTTCTTGATTTGAACTCTTCTCCCCCTTTTTGATGAATTGAGCATCAACATCATCAAAACTTTCATCAAGAAATGTCTTTGACCATTCTGATCTGAGCCTCTGATTCTTTGCCAATTCGAACAATGTATTTATCCAAATCTTTTCAAATCCAGACAAAATAAGAATGTAACACCTGAATCAACAAATGAATCAGTTAAAATGTCTGTCAGTAACACAAAGTCACTGTGTGTAACGAATACACAATATAAAGGAGCTTTTTGATGTTCACTCCCCCAAGGCTTCTATCCAATCATCGAAATACCACAAAGGCAATTTCTATGAATGTTATGACAAAGAAACGAATTCTTTGTATGTTCGTGCACGTGTAGAAAGAATTAAGCACGAATAACTGCTTTCATAAGGTTCAACATAGTGTAAACCACTGAGACAACAGTAGATAAACACAGACTCTAAGTGCATGATTGAAGTGCGAAGGTGGGGCAGACTTCCTTCTTTTTTCAATATCCAGATTTTCCAAATGAAAACCAGATAGATTATATGTTGCGTCCCCAGAAAATATGAAACATTTTCTTTTTTAGAAGAAAATGAGTAGTTGGTGGGATTTAAGCAAGAGTTGGCATGGGCTATTTGCCTGATTCAATAACATTCACGAAAGAATTGTGAAATGCTAGTAATGTGGCTGCCCGGCTCAGAAAGTAGTTGATGCAGAGTTTGATATTTTTTTTACTCTGATCTCACAACCTATTTCTTTTTAATCATTAAGCTCACTACTAACCAAACTCTCTTTTCCATTTTACCTCATCACACCCACACTCATTTCTTTTAGACTCCTCACACTCAATCACTAAGGGATTAACTTCATGGGTAGGAAACACTGGTTAACGTGAATCCATAGAAGTTTCAATTAACTCCTAGCACAAAGAACCCATATTTCCTATAAGGCATGAGTTGCTCAAATGGTTTAACTTTAACAGTTAAAGCTCATATACAAATGTCAGACATAAGTATGCTCAGTGATATAATCATGAAGATATGAGCATTTTAAACCATTGAAGTATTTTCAAACAAGGAAATTGAATGAATGAACATGAATGCAAGAAACTTGTTTGAAAATCTGACATTGTATAAAATGATCAGAAATGAATGATATATCAATTAAAGCTTAAGGTCAAGAAAAATTGATATTTGTATATACGAAACAAGATATAGACATTCTTGAAATGACCGTATCGAAATGAAATATCGCTCAAAATTCTTTGAATTACAAACGGGGTGTCTTACCATCGAAGAAAATTTTTCCAATTTAGAGACATGGTAAGAACATATTGAACAAAAATTCAAACCAGTGTGTGTGAATACTTGAAAGTATATAGAAAAGACAATACTCAAGTATTTATCTTTGGAAACACACGGTTTGTAAACATGTAAGCACAAAATAAAAATAAAACAATTTAAAATCACACTTCCAAATTATAAAATCTGTTTAACAATCGGGAAGTGGTTTGAACATTTCAAAACATGTTTTCTATACCTGAAAGTTGTCCTTCTTTCAGATATAAATGAGATTAAGATAAGAAATTTACCTTGTCGCTCAATCTTAAATCTCAGAAAGTCAGCTGTAGTCATGTAGATATGATCATGTCAGCTTCTCTCATCCTGTATAAGTCTCAAAGTCTAGTCAAAATTTATTCACAAAATTTATTCGAAAATAAACGACGGAAAACAGTAAAACAATTATAGAACAAGTTCTTATCAGAAGTAAGCAGAAATCATTGTCTTACTCCTTGTTACTTATAAGCTCCCCCTAAAATCATGCATTGCAAAGATTTTGTCAGTTAAGCAAAATGCAGAAATTAGTTAATACTCCCCCTCAAATGAATGTAGATCATCTAAAATCTTCTCTTACTCCCCCTGAGATCATGAGCAAACAATTAAAGTGCAGGTATCTTTCAGAAATAAAAATAAAGAAAATGACGAAAAATAATGTTATCTCAGATTTAATCTAGTTGGTAAACAATCAATCAAGTAATCAAGAAAACACAATAATAATCAAGAGATATAAAGATTAATAATAGCGTACCAATCCCTTGAATAAACAATGAAACCCTTGAGTGTTCTTGATACCCTTTGAATATAGAGAAAACTTCACCTCACTCTAATATGATTATGAAAGTAATTGTGAGGATTCTAACCTAAAAACCTATTAACTAAAACATTAAATACCCAGGATTTTAGGCCTAATAGGCTTATGGGCTTGAGGCCCAATAGCTTATAACTATTAGCTTATTACACTTTAAACCCTTTAACTATAACTATCAAACAATTATAGTTTAGACCCTCTAATTTAACTTTAGCACAATTGCAGTTTAAACCCTTAACTTTAACTTTAATCTTGAATACAATTATTTGATCCAACAATCTCCCCCTTTGGATTCAAGATTAAAAAAAATTTGCAATTGTCTTCGGGTCTTCTCTTGTCTTCACTTTTCTCTTGAGAATCTTCAGATATGCCGTTGATAGCTTCAAAACTTGATATCTTTAAACAATCTTCAAATCTTTAAAATCTTTGAAAATTTGAATATCTTCAGATCTTCAGATTGTATTCTCCCTTTTTGTATCTTCTCCCCCTTTTTATATCTTCTCCCCCTTTTTGATGAGTGGTGAGAATCAACATCATCAAAACTTTGCAAAACAATCTCCCTCTTTTCAAGACAATTTCCTCCATTGTGTATGATCACGTAAGCACAGTCTTCATCATGTAACGAGCCCTGTATGGAAATAAGAGCAGTCTTCCCAGATGGAAAGAGTGATTATTTCAATCTTTTCAGATTAAAATAGAAAGTAGTAACCATTCGAATATTTTCAAATTCAAACAGTTTAATAGGTGGAACCCTGAATCAACAAATGACTCAGTTAGAATGTCTGTCAATGACACAAAGTCACTGAGTAACACAAAGTTACTATATAAGGAGCTGGTTTGATGTAGACTCCCCAGGTCTTCCATTCAATCATTGAATAACACATGGTTATCTATGAACGTTCTGACAGAAAACAAATTTCTGTGTGCTCGTGCATGTGTATGAAAAAATTTAAGCATAGATGATTGCTTTTTCATATGTAGGCTCAAAGTATGTAAACTTGTTCAGACAACAACAAATTATACAAAGACTCAATGTGCATGAGAAAGGGTTCGAAGGTGGGGCAACTTTCCTTCTTTTTCAATATTAGTATCTTCCAAATGAAGAACCAATAGCGTATGTGCTGCGTCCCCAGAAAATGTGAAACATTCTCTTTTTGAGAAAAGAATGAGTAGCTGGTGAGGTTGTATGCAAGAGATGGCATGGGCTAGTTGCCTTTTTCAATGATGGTCACCAAAGAATGTGATCCAATCAGATTTATGTGGCTGCCCGACTCAGAAAGAAGTTTGGTGCAGAGTTTGATATTCTTTTACTCTGATCTCTCACCCTCTTTCTTTTAATGCTTACTTCTAACCAATCTCTCTTTTTCATTTTACCTCTTCACACACCATCACTCAATTCTTTTTACCCTTCTCCCCTTAATCACTCAGGGAATACTTCCTGGGTAGGAAACACTGGTTATCGTGAATCCATGGAAGTTCTGTTAAGTTCTCACACTGAATCCCATGTATTTTCCTAAAAGAACATGTTGTTCAACAGGCTTTTTGTACATGTAAGCACAAATTCCACTTGTTACATGAAGATAAGACTTTCGGAGATGTCAAAACAGTTATGTTTGACGATGCAATTCTCCCTCTCAACCTAAAAGTGGTTGGCAATAAGCTCATATCAATTTGTCATGAAGAAGAATATGCTGGAGAATCAAAAACGAATGTTGTTTATATGAACAATATATAAACATATTTTCAATGAAAGCACATTAAATGACGTTTGATTCAATCAACAGTGAATACAAATAACGTGAGTATTACCATAGAAAGATTTAACTTTTGATACATGGTAATAACAAAGTCAAAATAGAATGTTCTGAACCATTATGTGTATGAATACTTGACAAGGTATATTGACAAGATAAAACGCAAGAATTTATCTTTAAGAACACACGGTCAAATAAGCATTTAAGTATCCAAAAAATCTGTTAAAATCACAGATATTCTCCCCCTTAAATTAACATAAGTTTTTTTTTATATAAAAACAAATAAAGCATATAAAAATAGATAAAGCACTGAAGTGCGGGTTCTAATCCGATGTGATTAGAAGCCATAGTCACTTGAACCAACCTGCATAAGTGAAAGAAACAATGGTAATCATTTATGAAAATGATTCCTTTCTCGTTAACAACAGTTGGAAAATAACACACGAGATAAAAACGTAGAATACTCCCCCTAGAATCATGAGAAAGGTTTAAGACATGTTCAACATACCAAGTTTGCTGATTAGAAATTGAAAACGCTTTTCATCCAACGACTTGGTGAAAAGACCAGCTAACTGGAAGTCAGTTTGAACAAAGTGCATTTCAATATTACCTTTTTCTACATGATCCTTGATGAAATGATAGCGTACCTCGATATGCTTAGTCTTCGAGTGTTGTACCAGATTAGCAGTTATAGATATTGCACTCTTGGAATCACAATAAATCGGAACGCGCTTGTAGTTGTATCCAAAGTCCCTCAACTGTGTCGTCATCCAGAGGACTTGAGAACAACAGCTAGCAGCAGCTACATACTCAGCCTCGGCAGTGGATGTTGAAACACAGTTTTGTTTCTTTGAAGTCCAACTCACAAGTTTGTCACCTATGAATTGACATGACCCAGAGGTGCTCTTCCGGTCTAGCTTACATCCTGCATGATCAGCATCTGTAAAGGCAGTTAGTTCAAAACGAGAATCCTTTGGATACCAAAGGCCTAGATTAGGAGAACCTTTGAGATATCTAAGGCTTTGCTTAACAGCAGTTAAGTGCGACTCTTTAGGATTAGACTGATATCTCGCACAAAAACATGTGGCAAACATTATATCCGGGCGACTGGTAGTCAGATAAATTAAAGATCCAATCATGCTACGATACACCTTTTGATCAACAGGCTTCCCGGAGGGATCCGCGTCTAAGAGTGTACCAGTAGCCATTGGTGTTTTCATGACTGAACTATCTGACATATTGAACTTTTTCAAAATATCTTTTATATATTTAGCTTGATTAATAAATATGCCTTCGGGTAATTGCTTTACTTGTAGACCAAGAAAGAAATTTAATTCACCCATCATCGACATCTCAAACTTTGTTTCCATTATCTTTGAAAAGTTTTTACAAAATTTCGGATTTGTCGACCCAAATATTATGTCATTAACATAAATCTGAATAAGAATCAAGTCCTCACCTTGCCTTTTAAGAAATAAGGTTGTATCAACAGTACCTTTCTTGAAACTAGAAGCAAGTAGAAATTTAGTGAGAGTTTCATACCAGGCTCGCGGTGCTTGTTTAAGACCATAAAGCGCTTTGTATAAAACATAGACATGATCAGGGTGATGAGGATCAACGAAACCTTCAGGTTGAGCCACGTAGACCTCCTCATGCAGAACGTCGTTCAGGAAAGCCGACTTTACATCCATTTGATAGACTGTAAAGTTTTTGTGCGCTGCATAGGCTAGAAAGATTTTGATGGCTTCGATCATTGCAACCGGGGCGAATGTTTCATCATAGTCAATGCCCTCTTGTTGACAATACCCTTTTGCGACCAATCGAGCTTTGTTTCTCACGACTACTCCGGCTTCGTCTTTCTTATTTCTGAAAACCCACTTTGTTCCAATAACGGATTTACCTTTAGGTAGTGGGATCAAGCGCCATACCTTGTTCCTTTCAAATTGTAGAAGCTCGTCTTGCATAGCAGAAATCCAGAATGGATCACGTAGAGCTTCAGCCGCTTTCTTTGGCTCTAAGGAACTGAGGAAGCTTGAAAACATGCAAAAGTTAGTTGTTGCAGATCTTGTTGTGACACCAGATTGTACGTCACCTATCACGTTTTCCAGGGGATGATCCTTAGTCCAACGATGTGTGCTTGGTAGTGCATCAACTGCTTGTTGCGTATTTGATGCATCGTTGTCATCTTGTACGGCAGGTTGCTCCATAGATGTACTCGGGACATCTTGTACTGGTGTTTCTGACACTAAAGCTTCTGGACTAGCGGTTGAAGTGCTCGGGAATTCGTTTCCAGATGAACTATCTGTAGAGACAGATTCAGTATTAGTAGAGTTAGAAACTAACGGTGTAGTTGTACCTGATGGAGTTGAAGTGTCAGTGACTTCGTCGGAAGGTCCAGGCATGTCTTCAGAGATAGTAGGGACCTCCGAGTTTGTACCATTTGTTATTGATGATGATATGCCTTTTTCAAAATCTGTAGATATATCATCAAAGGCATCAATAAACAATAAATCTAACTCAGATGAAGTAGAGTTAGAGTTTGAAGAAGATGATCCTGTTATAGTTGGTTATATTCTTGCTTGAATAGAAGCTTTGTCGTTAAGACCGAGTTCTGAACTGTTGTGTCCAGAAGTCCTTGTAGAATTCTCATCAAAGGAGACATTCATGCTCTCAACAACCGTCTTAGTTCGGATAATGTATAAGAATATAGCACCTGCAACCAAAGACACGAAGAAATTTGATATTAGGTGTACGATTGTTGATTAACTCATAAGCTGTTTTATTAAATCGCTTGACCACAATGGTACGGTTTTGTGTAAAACATGTTGTAGCGACAGCCTCAGCCCAAAGGTACATGGGTAGATCTGAGTAAGCAAGCATAGTACGAGCTGCTTCAACCAGAGTGCGATTCTTCCGTTCAATAATGTCGTTTTGCTGCGGAGTGTAGGCGGCGGAGAAATTATGTGAAATACCCACGGAAGTAAGATAATTCTTCAGGGTGTCATTCTTGAACTCCGTGCCATTATCACTGTGAATGGTTCTGACTGGCAGTTGAAGGCGTACTTGAATGCGCTTGATGAAAGCGATAATCAACTCTGGCGCATCTGACTTGTTGCAAAGAAACTCGAGCCATGTATACCTTGAGTAGTCATCTATCATTACCAACACATATTTCTTTCCGTTGATAGATGTTGTGCGCATTAGGCCACAAAGGTCCATATGAAGAAGTTCCAGTGCTGATGAGGTCGATGATTCAGCTTTGGACTTGAAGGAGCTACGCTTCATTTTGCCCGACTCACATGCGGAACAGAGTGAGTCTTTTTCGAACCTCATTTCTGGTAGACCTTTGACCAGACCTTGTCTTTGTAGCTTCGCTATAGATCGGAAATTCTAATGAGACAAGCGTCGATGCCACGTCCATGATTGTGCTTTAGAAGCTTTGGCTAGTAGACATACTGGACGTGTGGCATACAGTGTAGGGAAATCTACATAGTATAGATTTCCATGGCGCTCAGCTTTGAAGACTTCGTAACCATCGTGATCTTCTAGATAGCAATGAGTGGTTGTGAAGCGGACTTGATATTGCATGTCATAGAAGTGACTGGTACTGAACAAATTGTGATCAAGTCCTTCAACATATAACACTTTTTGAATCTTCACAACACCGTTATCGAGCATTCCATATCCTCTGACGTGGCCTTCGGCTTCAGAATTGGCAAATCTACCTGCTCCGGCAGGCTCCTCCACATAGTTATGCAAGAGGTGCTTGAATCCTGTCATGTGGCGTGAACATCCGGAATCTATTACCCACAATCGACAGGCCTGCAAAAGAGACAATTAGTTTTGCTTAGGCACCCATATCAAGATGGGTCCTTCGCGGTTAGCATCAAGCAACTCAGGAATATCATCTGGTTTGACTTTCACTCTCCATTCATAACGCGGCTTTGGAACCCATTTCCAAACCATCTTAACATTTAATTCCTGAAAGTGCTTTTTAGAAGTAGGATTGGCAACCTTAGCACGATACACTTTTGGTTGTGTAGAAGAATCATAATTAGAATTAGACTTAGAGTTCATCTTAGCTTTGCTTTTATTCTTTTTGGACTTAGGAGGGGAGTAGTATTTGAATGAATTATCCCAACAGTGTTTGCAATAAAGATTCTTTTGAGCAAAATTCATAAACTTAGATTTATCGGAACAAATCTTACATTCATGTTTATCAAAAGAAGTACTATTCAAAATAACACTGTCTGTAGGACAACTACTAGAATTCAAACTATTCTTTTTATTCAAACTAAGATCTTTATTCTTCTTACTCCTCCCAACTCCATTTCTTTTATATCTGAAACAGAAACAGGAACCTTGTTAGTCTCTAACTTAGAAGGTGGTTCTTTTGTAGTACTCTTTGAAGTCTCACCCTTTTCAAAAATACTCGGCGGATATTCAGGACAATCAGAGTAAACAACTGTAGGTTTTGCAGGAGCATCAAATTCTGGATTGGTTCTTACCTTCCAGTTTGGATCATTGAACATTTGTTTATCACTTGAAGCATTTTTAAACATAGTAACTTTCAAATCATTGATCTCTATGCAAAGCTCTTGATTTACTTTTAAAGACTTTTCAAGTTTATTTTTGAGATCAAAGTTTTCATCTTCAACCTCATCAAGAGACTGTTGCAACAAGTCAATTTGCTTCATCAATTCAGATGTATTATTATTCACAGAATTTGACCCCTTTAAATCAGAAACCGGATCAGAGTCTGAAGCATTCATCATTTCAGAGAATATCTCTTCAGTCATGGACTCAATAAACTCCGTTTTATCATTGTTAGAACAAGATTCATTCGTGTTAGTAGTTTCTTCTTCAACCTCTTCAACAAGTAAAGGTTTAGAAGCAATGGGATTTGAGACTGATGGCATAGTAGATGGATCAACATCCGATTCATACTCATCATATTTGCATGCAGTCTCAGGTAGAACTGTGTTGGTGCTAACTGATTCTTTGGAAGGTGTGGTAAATAGTGATTCATACTCAGTAAACTCGATCTTTCGAGTCGCATAGCTTTTGTTTAAATCACCATATTGAAAACCAACTGATTTAAAAAGATTTTGAGAATCAGTGTCACTAGACTTGTTCTTTCCCATTTCTTCTTGACCTTTGGTCTCAGATAAAGGTGTAGGAGTACTTGCTTCAACAAAAGTTGCACGAATGTCAGGAATGGGTTTTATTGCGGAGCCAAATTTATCAAAATTATATAGGTGCTCTGGTGCCTTTTTCAAAATTTCATTCATTGGCACACCCAAACCTGGTTTAAGTTTGTAAAACCTTTCGTCTTAGAGTTTATTGGTCAACAAATTTAATGTCTGTTCAGTCTGACCACGTTTCATGTTAATGTCCTCCAGTTGCTTTATTTTGGTGTAAGCTTCATTTCTTTCTTTATAACAAACTTCAAATTTGATTTGAAACTCACCCTTTTCAGCATTAAGATTCACAAGATCTGTTTCTAAACCAAATATTTTTTCTTTTAAAGACTCTTTTTCAGATTTTAAATCATATTTTTCCTTTTCCTTTTCTTCCACAACAACTTTTAAAATCGCATTTTCATCACGAAAGCTTAAAACAGATTGATGTGCAGAGCTAAGTTTGCCTTTCAGTAAAGCAAATGCATCTTTCATGCCATGTATTTGGGCCATTAAAGATTCAATAAGTTCAGAATTTTCACTAACCTCAGAGTTTGCTTCTTCGGATTGTGTCTCAGAGTCTTCATCGTCACCTTCCAGCTTTGCCATGTAAGAAACTTGGGTGAAATGTGCATGCTCCTCGTCATCAGAACTTTGGAACAACCAGTTCTCTTCTTCAGCCATTAGTACTTTTCCTTCTTCAGCTTTCTTGGCAATCAGTGACTTTCTTGAGTAGTACTCTGAGTTCTTCACTTTCTTGAATTTGCAGTCCCTTGAGAAGTGCCCAAATTTGCCACAGTTGTAGCATCTTCCTGGTTCATCCTTTCGCTCTTCTCGCTTCTCCTCTCTCTTTCCTTCTCTTCTATCTTCCTTCCGATCTTCTCGTCCTTCCTCTCTCTTTCCATGCCTCGGCTTGTATCGCATCTCAGACTTCTCTTTCTTGTATCCATCATACTTTGGCTTTGAGTAAAATCTTTTCTTGCCAAAGCTCTTCTTGAATCGTCGTGTAATGAGAGCCAAGTCTTCAGAGAACTTTTGAATATCCGGATCAGAATCAACTTCCATTTCTTCATCGCTTGAATCAGAGTCAGAGTCAGTAACTTCAGTAACTAGAGCTTTAGATGTCTTTTTCTTCGACCTTGTAGAGGATACAGAACCTTTGCCGGCTATGAGAGCCACATAATCCTTCAGATGATTCGACTCATTGTTAATGGATCTCACCTCATCCTCATGTTGAGCAATAGTAGAGAAGATATCTGTGACATTTTCTTGAGCCATATTCTTCGACATCTGGAGGTTGATAGCAAAGTTCTTCCATTCTGGATTCATATTCTTGATGAACTTGTAGTTTATCTCAGAAGTAGATTTGGCGATGTTGTTCCTCCATAAGTCATTGAGGATAATGTTGTACCTATTGTAGGTATCTAAAAGCAGCTCTCCTTCTTTTGCATGAAATCCCTCGTAAGCATTTATGCACAGATTCTACTTAGCTTGAATAGAGGCTTCACTTCCTTCAAACTGCCTTTCTAGTTCATCCCAGATTCCTTTTGCAGTGCTTTGACTGTCGACACGATTGTAGATGTCGTTTGGAATTGCCATCGTCAGATAGATTAGAGCCTCTTCTTCTAGCTTGAGTTGGTCTTTCTCCTTTTCAGTGAAGAACTGAACAGGTTTAGGAATCTCTCTGTCAGGGATTTCAGGAGAGGAATCTGTAGCAGGTTGACCCTTTACTGTGATCATTGGAGGTTTAGGATCTTCAATGATTATTTTCATGAATTCTTTGTTTTTATGATTCAGGAACTGAATCATTCTGGTCTTCCATTGACGATACTCATTAGCCACGAGGACAGGAGGTTTGACTTGAGAGCCCATCGAGAGAAGCTGATTCGACATCTTAGCTGTACTGTTAGTAAATACTCTTTTCAATCAAGACAACCAACTAGATGAGATCGTTAGAATCAAAATAACAACCACACTAAAAAATTTTCAGAAAAACAAATTTCCAAAAATAATTAAGTGCAGAATTTGAACAGTATAACACACAAAGAAATAATACTGAAATTAGGAAGATTTTGATCAAGCACAAAACTTTTGTTCCCCTTCGCAGACTTGCAAAAATCGACCGGGGAATGAATTGAACCGGTCGAAGCAAAGACCGGAATATGCAAGGCACCGGTCGAATGGCAAGACCGGAGTAACAGGTATCCGGTCGAAGGGAAGACCGGAGTAAGCAAGTACCCGGTCGAATGGCAAGACCGGAGTAACAAGTATCCGGTCGAATGGCAAGACCGGGAATACGAGTATCCGGTCGAATGGCAAGACCGGATTAACAAGGTATCCGATCGAAAGGCGAAGACCGAAGTAACAAAGTATCCGTCGAATACTAGACCGGAAACCACTAAGGTCCGGTCGATACTCCTATCCGGTCGAAGGAAAGACCGGGGAATACTAAGGTCCGGTCGAAGGAATGATCGGAGATCACAACTATTCGGTCGAAGGTACAGGTCGAATAACTATCGGATACGTTAACCTTGATAAGATCGGATAACTGATAAGAATGAAGAATACGATGAGTTTCTGGGATTCGACCAAGATCAAACCCAGAAATTTTAATCGACCGATGAACACAATTAAACACAAAAACCACAGAAACTTCGATCGAATGAAACACAAAAACACAAATAATCAATTACTAATTGACCGGATGCGATAACAGATTCATGAAATCGGATGAACAGTATTTTTTCGATGAACAGTAATATCACAAAAAAATTGATTCTTAGGCTCTGATGCCAATTGTTATCCTAGATTTAATCTAGTTGGTAAACAATCAATCAAGTAATCAAGCAACACAATAATAATCAAGAGATATAAAGATTAATAATAACGTACCAATCCCTTGAATAAACAATGAAACCCTTGAGTGTTCTTGATACCCTTTGAATACAGAGAAAACTTCACCTCACTCTAATGTGATTATGAAAGTAATTGTGAGGATTCTAACCTAAAAACCTATTAACTAAAACATTAAATACCCAGGCTTTTAGGCCTAATGGGCTTATGGGCTTGAGGCCCAATAGCTTATAACTATTAGCTTATTACACTTTAAACACTTTAACTATAACTATCAAACAATTACAGTTTAGACCCTCTAATTTAACTTTAGCACAATTGCAGTTTAAACCCTTAACTTTAACTTTAATCTTGAATACAGTTATTTGATCCAACAAATAACAATTTGTAACTTTAGTAGGTAACAACCGATTATGTCTTAAGATTTAACATACCAAGCTTAGAGACAAGAAAATTAAATCTCTTTTCATATAAGGGTTTGGTAAATAAATCTTCAAGTTGATAATCTGTTTTTACAAAATAAAGTTCAATTGTTCCTTTTTCAACATTATCTTTTATAAAATGATACCTTACATCAATGTGTTTCGTTTTGGTGTGTTGGACAGGATTAGCAGATATGGCAATCGCACTCTTCGAGTCACAATATATTGGCATTTTATCATACTTAAAGCCATAATCTCGTAGTTGTGTTCGCATCCACAAGACTTGAGAGCAGCAACTAGCAGCAGCTACATACTCCGCTTCAGCAGTCGATGTGGAAACGCATAACTGTTTCTTTGAAACCCAGCTAACGAGCTTGTCTCCAAGGAATTGTACGTGACCAGAAGTACTCTTTCTGTCCAACATACAACCTGCATGATCTGCATCTGAATATGCAGTCAGTTGAAACCCCGTATCCTTAGGATACCACAGACCAAGGTCTGCAGTCCCCTTCAGATATCTAAAGATCCGTTTGACAGCGGCCAAATGAGATTCTTTGGGAGCAGCTTGATATCTAGAACAAAGACATGTTGAGAACATAATATCTGGTCTACTCGAAGTAAGATACATCAACGATCCTATCATACCTCTATAGGTTCTAACATCAACACTTTTTCCCGAAGGATCAGTGTGGATCTTAGTCCCTGGTGCCATCGGGGTGCCAATAGATTTGTGATTTTCCATTTTGTAGTTCCGAAGAATGTCCAAAATGTACTTAGATTGATTTATAAAAATCCCCGTAGAAAGTTGTTTAACTTGTAATCCGAGAAAGAAATTCATCTCTCCCATCATACTCATTTGAAAACGTGACACCATGAGGTTAGAAAAGTTTTTACAATATTTTGGATTAGTAGAACCAAATAGTATATCATCAACATAAATCTGAATAAGTATAATATCAACTTTTTCTTTCTTGATGAATAAAGTAGTGTCGATCTTACCTTTTGAGAAACCAGACTTGACCAAGAATTTTGATAATACATCATACCATGCTCGAGGGGCTTGCTTTAATCCATAAAGGGCTTCTCCAAGATATAGACATGATCTGGCTTGTCTTGATTAACGAACCCTTCTGGTTGAGACACGTACACTTCTTCTTTAAGAATGCCGTTCAGAAAGGCTGTTTTCACATCCATCTGAAAGACTGTGAAGTTCTTATGAGCGGCGTAGGCGAGAAACATTCTGATTGCCTCTATGCGCGCTACTGGAGCATACGTCTCGTCATAATCAATGTCTTCCTCTTGCCGATAGCCTTTGGCAACAAGTCTAGCTTTGTTTCTGATGACGACACCATCTTCATCCTTTTTGTTCTTGAATACCCACTTAGTTCCTATCACGGTCTTTCCTTCAGGCTTAGGAACTAATCTCCAAACCTTTAGGGCTTCAAACTGATTGAGCTCTTCTTGCATTGCAGATACCCAGTCCGAATCAGCAAGAGCCTCGGATACTCGTGTTGGCTCAATCTTGCTTAGGAACGAGTCATGCATACACTGATTAATAGTCGCTGACCTTGTCTGAACAGGCTTGTCAAAATCTCCAATTACTTGATGTAATGGATGGTCCTTGGTCCAGCGATGCTCATGTGGAAGTGGAATAGATAAATTTTGAACATGATCATCATCTTGAAATCCACTTTCAAAATCTTCAGCTTGAATTACAGGAGGGGGTTGTCAGTTGAAGTTTCATGTGCAGAAGTATCAGTGGGAACAACAAATTTAGGCTGTTGAGTAGACAAAGTATTACACCCAACTGAAACAGTTACTTCTGGCTCAATATTTGCTTGTGCATCTTCAACTGTAGGAGTAACAATAGGAATATGAGTTTCAGACTGAACGGGGGATACTTGTTCAGTAATGATCTCTGAAGTGACTGGATGATTACAACTTGTATCTTCAGACCTGTCAGTCACAGCAGATTTAAATATATTAGATCCTAGAAACTCATCATAAAAGAATTCAAATAACAAATCTAAATCAGTTAAATGTGAAGTAGATGTAGAAGCGTTATCCGAATTTATCGCTGTAGACACAGGTTCTGGACTGATCTGCCCAAAAGCTAATACACCAGTGATAACGGGTTCTGAATTGATTTGATCAGAAGCTATCTCTTCATCAAATGTAACATTGACGCTCTCTACAACTGGCTTTGACTTCTTTATATAAACACGATATGCAGCAAAAGTTGAAGAATAACCGATAAAGATGCCTTCGTTCGCTTTAGCACTGAATTTATTCAGACTCTCTCTGTCGTTAAGCACAAAACATTTACACCCAAATATGTGAAAATATTTGATAGTTGGTGTTCTGTTGTTGATTAGCTCATATGGAGTCTTCTGAAAACGGCGGTGTATTATGGAACGATTTTGCGTACGGCATGCAGTCGACACAGCTTCCGCCCACAAGAATAGAGGTAGATCCGATTGGCTAAGCATAGTCCGAGCGGCCTCGACTAGTGTCCGATTACGTCTTTCTACAACTCCATTTTGTTAAGGCGTTCTAGCAGCAGAATACTGATGTGAAATCCCAACTGATTCGAGATATTCATCAACAATCTTATTCTTGAATTCTGTGCCATTGTCAGTTCGAAGGAACTTGACTTGTCGCTGCAGTTTCACCTGGGTCGTCTTTAAGAAAGTAATGAGAACTTCCGGTGTCTCATCTTTAGATCAAAGAAATTTGACCCACGTGTATCTTGAATAATCGTCCACAATGACCAACACGTATTTCTTACCACCCAAACTCTGAGTTCTCATTGGACCACATAAATCCACGTGTAGCAATTCTAATGGAGAACTAGTGCTTGGTTCAGGCTTCGGTTTATGAGCGAATCTCTTCATCTTACCCTTCTCACAAGCTGCGCATAAATGTTCTTTCTCGTATTTCAGCTCAGGAAGTCCCTTTACTAATTTCCCACGAACCAGCTTGTTGATGTAACGAAAGTTCAAGTGAGATAAACGTCTGTGCCAGAGCCAACTTTGCTGCAACGAAGCTTTTGTCATCAAGCATACTTGGTTGTCAATCTGAACTTTGTACAAGTTGATGGTGTAGAGGTTTGTCTTTCTATGTCCACCCAAGAGTTCTGTTCTGTCTTCAGTACGAACTGAGCAACTCTTAGACTTGAAGTTGACCTCTAACCCTTTATCGCAGAATTGACCTATGCTGAATAAGTTGTGCCCCAAGCCTTCGACATAACTCACTTTACTTATCGTTATGTTGTTTTGAATGATGTCACCATATCCTAGAATAGGTGAAAGCTGATCGTTTCCAAATCTGACATTACCACTGAATTTCTCTGTATAGTTAGACAATAAAGCTTTTTGCCCAGTCATATGCTTGGAACATCCACTGTCCAAGTACCACATATGCCGGGTCTGCAAGAGAAATCAGGCAATAACAATTTTAGGTACCCATTTAAAAACGGGCCCTAACGGATTAGCACAAGATTTTGGTATCCACTTGAAAATGGATCCTCTGTTCTTTTGAAAACTTTGAAAAACATTTGATCTCGAAGAATTAACATGATAAGATCCATACCAATCAGAAGAATCATGAGAATAAGCAAAATCAGTTTTCCGATAATTAGAACGAGATTTAGTAGTAATAGAAGATAATTGAATCAATTGCTTTATTGAGTAACGCTTGTAAGAAGTTACAAGTTTTTGTTTTTGAGAAGCACATTGATCAACTATATCAGAATCACTACTAACAGATTTAGTACAAGAATTATCAGTAACTGATTCAGCTATCTCAGCATCCTTCCTTTTTGGTCTCCATTCAGATTGGGCTTTTATCTTTTTCTTCCTTAAATCTGAAACATAAGATATAGATTTATTAGGAAAAGTAGATTTCCGGGATTGAGTTTTCTTTTGTGTACCAGTGTATTTCTGTTTTTGTAATCATTGTTTCTTATGTTTCTTACCATTAGCATAGTAATCAGCAGTTACAGAAACTTTGTCATTACTAACACCACTTGGTAACACTTTGTCATTTTCAAGACAAGTAGAATGATCAGGAAGTTTAGAATGAATGTCAAACATATCAGATTCTGCCATGCTCCCATCATCAGAATTAAAATAATCATTTGCGGACTCAAATAAGTCATCAGAATTATCAGAGAAAATTTGAGGTTCCTTTGAAACTGTAGAACACTTTGTTGATTCCTCTTGAAAAACAGTGTTCTTTATAACTGTAGAAAACACATTTTGTTCTATATCAACCAAAAGTTTTTCATCAGATAAAACATTTTCAAGTTCAACTATTTTGCTTTCAAGAATAGATGTAGGAACATAAACCTTTGCAATCGCAGGTTTTGCCTTCATCTCAGATGCGGAATAACTAACAAAATAGTCTTTTGAAAGAACTTTTGGTGTTTCTGAAAGATAACTATCATTTAACTTTACATAGTTAAACGATAGTTGCATTTTCTTTTTATTATTTCTATTTTCAGTTTCTTTGGTCTCATCTTCTTCTGACAATTTGGTAACAAATTTGGGTTTTAAATGAGTATGTTTACCAGCACAAGCAAGAAAATCATAGTTATAAAGTGCCGGCTGTTTTCTGATGGCTTTCTTAAGATAATGGGGGTTGTTAAAACCAAGTCCCCATCTTTGCTTAAGATCAACCTCTTCATTAGGAGCATTAAGAAAAATGGTTTGATCTGTTTGACCTATTTTATAAAGTTTAACTTCCAGATCATTTACCTTCTTGTTCAAATTCTTGTTTTCAACCTGCAATTTATAAATAGTTAGTGCAGATTCATTCTTTTCAAACTCATATTTATTTACTTTACCTTTAAACTCAGAAATCTTCTTTTCAAAATCATCTACTTTAGATTTAGAATCAGAATCAGATTTGCGTAAAGAATCAATCAAATCTTTGTTTGAAATATCAGAAGTATTAAGTTCAAAGATCTTCTTGTTCTTTTTAGCAACCTTTTCCTTTTCATTTTTCAGATTATTTTGTAAATTTTGAAGCTCAACCACCATGGTTTCCAATTTGGTAATAAGATCTTTTGGAGTTAAGTTTAATACCTCATTAACTTCTTCATCATCTGACTCGTCATTCTTATCCTCTTTGCCCATGAGACAGATATGAGCATTTTCTTCTTTATCTTCTGCTTCATCCTCGGAATGATCCAACCAAAACTCATCCTCGGCCATCAAAGCTACACCAGCTTCTTGTTGTCTTGCCAGAAGCAACTTGTTCTGATAGTACTGAGAGTTGTGTACTTTCGGCTTCCGACGCTCTTTAGCATAATGACCCAACTTGCCACAATTATAGCATTTGATTGAATCAGTTGCTGGCTTCTCAACAGCTGTGTAATCATTCACAAATTTCTTCTTCTCATCTGGTTTCTTCTCACCATACGTATTCTCTTCAAATCTTTTGCCTTCCACCCTCTCTCGGTGCTCATGGTTCTTTGAACTTGATGACGAATAGCGTTGAGAATTTGATCCCGGCTTCTTATAAAATTTCTTCTGAAATGCACGGGTCAGCAATATCATAGCTTGTTTTAAACTTTCGCCATCATCACTATCAGACACAGAACCAGACTCTGAACTTGAACTCACTTTCTTTTTCTTCTTCTTCTCAATCTTCTCTTTCTTTTCCTTCTTCTTTTCACCAACAACCAAAGCTATAGGATCAGGAACTTGTATTGCCTTCTTCTTCTCAGCTCTTTTCTCTTCAACCTCTTCTTTATTCTGTTTCAGGGTCTCATAAACTTCATGAAGAGGGATTTCATTCAAATCTTTCATTTGTTTCATCCTTCTTATGTGCTTTTTCCATTAAGGACGAAGGATGCTCAAAAATTTCACATTGTTTTCCAACTGCTTCTTCTTGACTTTGTTCTTAGTCAGCTCATTCAGAAGCAAAGTAAATCTCTCATATGTGTCTTCTAGGCTCTCATTCTCCTTTGCCTTGAATTCTTCATAGTTATTGATACAGTTGGCCACCTTTATTTGATTCCCTATTTTTGATCCCATCATCATCTTTTCCAATTGATTCCACATCTGTTTAGCATCATGTTTGAAGTTGTCAATCTTGATGTAGATATCATTTGGAATGCTTTGTAGTAAAAGAGATCTCGCTTGCTTGTCAGCTTTAAATCTACTCTTTTGTTCTTCTGAATACTTAGAATAATCAACTTTAACTTATTTTGTCTTTTCTTCCTTTTCTACATCCCCATGTCCACTATCAGAAGAATCATTAGCATCATCATCTGGTACATTGACAGTGACTGTTTCATTGGACCTTCAGTGATAGTTAGAAGTATATTCTCTCCATTTGAATGTCTGTCTATGAAGTCCAAAAATCTGTCCTTCCATTGTTCGTATTCGCCCTTGAACAAAACTGGAGGCTTGACATCTGTTCCGATTGAGAGGGCATCTTTGGAAGTCATCTCGTTTAAACCTGTTTGATTACTCTTTCAATTCACAAATATACTTTCTCTCTCTAGAACTCTCTCTCTCTCTCTACGTATTCTTTCTTTCTAACTTCTATCTCTTGTAACTACTGAAAAATACAAAAAGAAAATATATTTATACTAACACTTAATACAAAGAAAACAACAAATACAACTACGTTTGACTTATTACAAAATAGACTTTGACTTTTAATGAGATTTGACTTTAGCAGCTTTGACTTCCTCAACTTTGACCTTCAGTATTCTTGATCTTGTATCCAACAGATTTATGCTCTAACAAGTATTGTTTCTTAAGAAGAAAGACGGGTCTATGAGAATGTGTATAGATTACCGTGAGCTCAATAAGTTGACTGTCAAAAATAAGTATCTGCTTCCCAGGATTGACGATCTTTTTGATCAACTTCAAGGAGCGAGTTACTTTTCGAAAATAGATCTACGATCTGGGTATCACCAGTTGAAGGTGAGGGAGGAGGATGTACCTAAGACGGCATTTCGTACAAGGTACGGACATTATGATTTTCTAGTTATGCCATTTGGTTTAACCAATGCGCCAACAACTTTCATGGATCTGATGAATAGAGTGTGTAGTCCGTTTTTAGATAAGTATGTCATAGTCTTTATAGATGATATACTGATCTATTCACGTTCCAAAGAAGATCATGAAACTCATTTGAGAGCGATTTTGGAATTGCTTAAACGAGAGAAATTGTATGCCAAGTTCTCAAAATGTGAATTTTGGTTGAAAGAAGTTCAGTTTTTAGGTCATGTGGTGTCGAATGATGGGATTAAGGTTGATCCAGCTAAGATTGAAGCCATTAAAGGGTGGGAAGCACCGAAAACACCATCAGAAGTAAGAAGTTTTCTAGGATTGGCGGGTTATTATAGAAAGTTCATCCAGGACTTTTCAAGGATAGCTACGCCACTAACAATGTTAACTAGAAAGAATGTCAAGTTTGTATGGGCGGAGGCTCAGAAAGAAGCGTTCGGTATATTGAAAGAGAGTTTAAGTAGTGCTCCTGTCTTGTCTTTACCCAACTGAACGGAAGGATTCGTAATTTATAGCGATGCTTCAAAGTTGGGTCTGGGATGTGTGTTAATGCAAGAAGGCAAGGTGATTACTTATGCATCTCGACAGCTGAAAGAACATGAAAATAATTACCCAACGCACGATTTAGAGTTGGCAGCGATAGTCTTTGCTTTGAAAATTTGGAGGCATTACTTGTATGGGATCAAGTGTTAGATTTACACAGATCACAAGAGCCTTCAATATCTTTTCAATCAGAATGAGCTTAATATGAGGCAGCGTAGGTGGATGGAGTTGTTAAGTGATTATGACTGTGATATTTTGAACCATCCAGGCAAGGCCAATGTGCTAGCAGATGCTTTAAGTCGTAAAGAGCATGGAGAAATAACAGAAGTTGTGCCATATCGAGTTGATGTTGTTTCTAATTTCTTAGAAGAGGTTATAAAGTATCAAGAAGAAGCAACGTCAAAGGAAAACTGGAAAAGTGAGAGAATTGTTGGTATTGTTAACTTGTTAGTAGTTGACAATCGCGGAGTAAAGTGCTTCAATAAAAGAGTATGGATTCCAAAAGCAGGAGAACTGTGGCTGAAAGTATTGGAAGAAGCGCATAGATCCCGTTATTCAGTACATCCAGGAACCAACAAGATGTATAGAGATCTGAAACAAAGCTATTGGTGGCCAGGTTTAAGGAAAGATCTTGCTCACTTCGTTGAACGATATCTGACATGTTTGAAAGTTAAAGCTGAGCATCAGAGACTTTATGGGGAACTTCAGTCGTTAGAAATTCCAGTTTGGAAGTGGGACGAGATTACGATGGATCTTGTTACTGGGTTACCTCGATCACCTAAAGGGCATGATGCTATTTGGGTGATAGTGGACCGACTCACAAAATCAGCTCACTTCATATCGATCAAGGAGACGTACTCACTAGAGAAATTGGCTCGATTGTATATCGACGAGATAGTAACCAGACATGGAGTACCGTCGTCAATTGTGTCAGACAGAGATGCTCGTTTTACATCAGCTTTCTGGAGAAGTTTACAAAGGGAATTAGGCTCTCAACTTAAGCTGAGTACGGCCTATCATCCACAAACTAATGGCCAGAGTGAGAGAACTATTCAGACATTGGAAGATATGCTTCGTGCATGTGTTATTGATTTCAAAGGTTCGTGGGAAATTCATTTGCCATTGATTGAATTTTCCTACAACAATAGTTATCATGCTAGTATACAAGCGGCCCCATTTGAAACTTTGTATGGTCGTAAATGTAGAACATCTTTATGTTGGAATGAGGTGGGTGAAAGACAGCTAGCGGGACCAAAAATTGTACAGGTGACAGCTGATAAAGTCGACCAGATTCGAGCGAGATTAAAGATTGCTCAAGATCGTCAGAAAATGTATGCTGATAAGCGAAGGAAACCGATAGAGTTTCATATTGGAGACAAGGTAATGTTGAAAGTTTCGCCCTGGAAAGGGGTGGTCAAATTTGGAAAGAAAGGAAAGTTGAGACCAAGGTTTGTTGGACCATTTATCATCACGAGACGTGTTGGTGAAGTGGCCTACGAACTTGATCTACCAGAAAGTTTGCATGGGATTCATTCCACATTTCATGTGTCAAACTTGAAGAAGTGTTTGGCAGAATCAGATATAGTCGTTCCTTTAGAAGATATTCAAGTAGATGAAAAATTAAGTTATATTGAGGAGCCCGTAGCAATTACAGACCTCAAAGTAAAGAAGTTGAGAAACAAGGAGATTCGATTAGTGAAAGTCCAATGGAAATTTCACCAAGGACAAGAGTCAACATGGGAAGTAGAAGCGGACATGAAATCTCAATATCCCCATTTGTTTAGCGATAGAATTCCGAGGACGGAATTTTCTTAAGGGGGGAAGATTGTAATATCCGGATCCGAAATTTTTATTAATTTTAGAAGTTGGGTGAAAAGTTAAGCGAGAACCAAAGTTCAGGGGGTTAATTGAAACTTGGTTATATATAACTTAAACCTCAGATATTTGGTTTTCATATCACATACTGAAATTTTTTTAGAACGACGTAAGAGAAAGAGAGGAGAAGTGAAGGCAGAGAAAAAGTTGTGAAGGATTGATCAGTTTTTGTCAAATAGAGGTATAATTCAAGCTTATTACTTCTATCCGCATGTTATAGTCGGTAAATAATTGTGTTATTTAAGCTTTTATCTGTGTTTCTAATCGGTTCATAGATTTAAGTTTACTGTAAACCGACTTAGTATGAACTCGACCGGTTTAGTGGTTCGACCGGTATAGTGGCTCAACCGGTATAGTGGTTCGACCGGTAAAGTGGCTGGACCGGTATATTGGTTCCACCGATGTAGTGAACCGACTGGTGTTTATCAGTGTATGTATTCGACCGATATTTTTTTTATCGGTCCTAAGAGGTATTGATCAGAGTGGTTTCGACCAGGATAATAGGAGTAGATTGTATTTGATGAGTTTTTTTTAGAAAAAAAGAGTGTTAGTTTCAAGTTAGCTTACCTTTGTTTTTAATACCATCGTAGGTGGTGTTAATCAGTAGAAGTCAAAGTTAATCAAGAAGAATCATAGGTGAGTCTTTCAAACTAAATCTTTTATGATTTTGACAGTTATTTGATAAATGTGGGTTTTATAAACTGCACGTTTATAGTATTGAAAGTTATACAGAATTATTGAAAAAGGTTGATTTAATCAGTTTTGCATATTTATGCTCAGTTTATATAAACTTGTTTTATATAGTCAGGACTAGGTGTATGCATACATTTGAGTCAGAAGTCTGACCTAAGTCGGAAGTGTGACCCGCCTGCTCGTACCGGGGAGTGTGGCCCGTTTATGCCATTAGGGTGTGTCCCTAAAATAAGGCAGTGTGAGACAGACATACCGTCTTTGACGGAAATGTTGGTCAGTAGCTTAAGGTACGGTTGCGAAGCGTAAAAAGTGGTCAGTGATGGACAGTAGATTGAGTTATGCCTGCGAAGCAGAACGTATTATAACTTTTGATTAAAAGAGCAAGTTATGTTTTTGAGATATAAAGCTTTGTTTAAATGCTTTAATTAATATTTGAACTGTTGCTATAGTAATTGGAGGGGACTCACTAGACCATTGGTCTAACCCTCGCTATTTCAAAATTATAATCCTGTTTCAGGTTATCGAAAAGTAGGAAGTACAGATAAGGGTAAGGAGAAGATGTGAGCTATTTCCAGGAGATAGAAGACTTCCTGCAATAGTTTACTTTTTGAACTCAGTTGTGTAATAAGTAATAGTTGTAAACCTTACTCTGAAATGTAAGCCTGGGGCAGTATTTAGACAGAAATGTTATTTTATTGTATGTTATAAATGTTCAGGTTGTTACAGATTATTCATATGGGTTCACATGCATCTTGAAATGGTTGTTTTAAATAATTCTCATGTGAACTTTCTCTTTGACAGTCCCAAATTACCAATCAAAAACAAGAAATTCAATCATAAACCTCACATATTCATTGATTTCAAGAACACGTACAATCTTTCTCTCTCTACATGAATAAATCTTATGAATCTCTCTCTACTTTCTCTCACTAAATTGATAGGAAATGAATGTTCTTATAAACAAGTTACAAAGGGAAAGCACTATTTATAGCTAAAACATATTAGAAGGAAACATAACAACACTTTGACGTTTACTTAAAAGACGTTGACTTTGACTTATCTCCTTCATTATCTTTGACTTTGACATTCTCACATGAACCTTTGACTTTTAATCTTCAAGCTTTGACCTTTTATATCTTCAAAGTGTAATCCTCATTCCACGATCTCAGATACGACAATATTTGCTTTAAAAATCTCCCTCTTTGGATTAGAGATCAATTTTCAAAAATGAATTCAGCTTTAACGGTCTTTTCTTTTGAGGTAATCTTCAGCAAATACATTCTTTATCAGCTTTCAAAAGAAATCCCATCCTTTTTAAATGAATATAGTCTTCATCAAAGAAATTTTCTCCAACTTTTGCTCACTTTCTTTGAAACCCAAAATTTCTGTCAAAAATCTTCAACAATCATTCTCAGAAGTTTTGATCTCTCAATCAAATAGTTTTCAATAGTCTTTGAATCTTTGAATCTTCTCAAAACTGAAAAATATCACTATAAAACTTCTTTCGCTTTCTTTGTCTATCTCTTGTTTTTCTTTATATCATCTCTCCATAAACTTGAAACTAAAACTTCACAAACTATTTCTTAATATCTTCTCCCCCTTTTTGATGATTGTGAGCATCAACATCATCAAAACTTTGCAAGAAATGATATTCTTCCTTTCTGTCAGACAAATCACCAATTGATCTTACCCACTAATATAAGAACCATTTGTTAATTCAAAAAATAATTCCAAATCTTTTCAAATTCAGAAAAGAGTTGTAACCCTGAATCAACTAATGAAACAGTTAAAATGCATGTAAGTATCATGGATCTACTTAGCACAACGGATGTACTGTATGAGGAGTTTTATTGATGTTCACTTCCCAAGGCTTCCATTCAATCATTGAAAAACACAAGGAATTTTTATGAATGTTCTGACAGAAAAACAAATTTTTTGTGTGAAAGTGATTGTGTATGAAAGAATTTAAGCATTATGTGCTTTATCAGGCTCAAAATGTGTAAACTGTTGAGACACAACAAGTTTTCCATGACTCAATGTGCATAATTGAAGTGCGAAGGTGGGGCAAACTTTCTTCTTTTCAATATCCAAATCTTCCAAGTGAAGATCAAATAGCATATGTGTTGCGTCCCCCATGAAAAATTGAAACATTTCTTTGTTAAGAAAGAAATGAGTAGCTGGTGGGGTTAAATCAAGAGTTGACATGGGCTCATAGCCTATTTCAATGATGTTGATGAAAGAATTGTGAAACAACAGTAATATGGTTGCCCAACTCAGAAAGTGGTTGGTGCAGAGTTCTCTTATTCTTTTAACTCTATTCGCTCACCCTCTATCTGTTTTTCATTTTGCTAACTTGTAACAAAACTCTCTTTTCCATTTTACCGCTCATCACAATGAGGTTGTTAAACCGTATGAACTTCTTCTCCCATACATGGATGTATGATCCCTCGACCCTCAATCACTCATGGATAACTTCTTGGGTAGGAAACACTGATTAACGTGAATCCATATAAGTTCTTTGAGCTCACACATTGATCCCATGAAATGTTGTCCTAAAAGAATATTGTTCAACAGTTTAGCTTGAACAATGAAGAATCTCATAATATGAATCACACTGTCAGTGAATGTATGCTCCACAAAAAATATCATGATTATTTGAGCATTTTCAACTTTGAAGATTTCTCACAACAAGGGTATTGAATGAATGAAATGAAATTCGAAAGACTTATATGAGAATCTGACAATGTATTACAATGTATCAAAAAGATCAAATAAGAATGATAAGCATGAAAAGCTTAGGTCATGAATGAATTGGAATTTGTCTATATGAACAAATATAAACAATCTTGAAAGAATCGCTTATATGTTTGAATGAATATGATGCTCAACAAACATGAAGTACAAGCGGGTGTATTACCATCGAAAATTGTTTCATTTTGAGACATGGTAATAACAAATATCAATAAGAAAGACTGAACTGATGTGTATGAATACTTTACAGTATATGAAAAAGATAATACACAAGTATAAATCTTTTCAAACACATGGTCAGTTAATCATTGAAGCTCATATATGAAAAAAAAAATTAAAATCACACTTCTAATTTCATGAAATATGTTTTATAATAAGAAGTGGTTTGAACATTTAGAAAGATGTTCTCATGTCTGAAAGTTGTCCTTCTTTCAAACACTTTGAGATTAAGATTACAAAATATACCAAATGTAAGTATAACATTCATAACCCCCCCCCCCTTTAAATCTTGATAATTGACTAAAAATCAGATAAGTTCCCCCTCAATATCTGCAAAAAGTCAAAATTTTGTCAAAGTATCAAAGTCATAGTAAAAAACAAAAATCAAATACATTGAATAACGAGTCCTGATATGAAGTAATCAGAAGTAGAAAATCCATAAAGTTTGAGTTCTAGACTGATATATCTAGAAGTCATTTACTCCCCCTGAAACTTTGCATGAAATGCATCTGAAAAATCAGAAAATATGTTGGTAGGAAATATAAAGAATATATGCAATAATACTTCCCCTTGAACATTGATCATCTCAGCTTAGTCAGTGAAGAACAAAATATTTGAAGTGCGGGTTCTGAACTAAATTATTTAGAAGCCAATCTTGATCTTTGAAGCATGAGTCCTAAACTGTTGTGTTTAGAAGTCATTAATATAGTCATTGAAGATCGAGTCCTGAGCTGATTTACTCAGAAGACATTCCTCTTACTCCCCTTACACTTCAGGTGCCTGTAAAACAAATGGAGTAGCTTTTGGTACCCACTGGAACTTGGGTCCATATCTGTTAGTTGCAGTTCTATTGGAAGTAATCCTATAGTTTCCATACCAATGATGAACATGAAATTTGTTTAGAAATTCATTTGTCCCATATTAAGAACAACAAATTTTCTTTTGAGTTAACCTGATCAGATGATTTGTAGAATAAACAAAATCAAGTTTCACAAAAGAATTTGCATGAAAAGAAATGTTCTTTTCAACATTTGGTTTAGGAACAAATGACTTTGAAACATTCTTCTCAGTTGAAGAACCTTTTACCTTTCATTCCATCTTGATTAGATTATAGCTACGAATGTCACCTATGCCATCAATAGATTTATCATAGAAAAGATTAGAAGTACGAATCTGATCATTATGTTTGATTGACCTTTGTGCAAAAACAGTTGTATGATGTGAACTTGAAGTTGTCTTGAATGAACACTCTGAGTCAGCTGAATCATCTAGAGGTATTTGAGCAATACTATCTGGACTTTTTTGTGCAATCAATTTCACCTTGAAAATGATTCCTTCAAGTTTTGTGATCTTAGCGGACAAACTGTTTCTTTCTGTAGTGAATAGATCAATCTTCTTGTGTAACTCATAATTCGCATTCTGTTCTTTCAGTGCTGTTGTTGACAATTCAGATAGCTTCTTTGATAGCTTCTTGATCTCTGTCTCGAACATCATACTTTCATTCTCAAACTCCTTCTCTACAGTCTTTCGTTTGTCGGATATTTCTTTGAAGAACCCAACATTCTTCTGCTCTGAGGTTTCTTCTCTTTCTCAAACTTATCTCTTTCAAGAACTAAAACTTTCTCAAAACCTTATATATGTTTTGAAAGTTTTACACATTTGAGCTCAACAACTTTCTTCTCCTCAAAAGATTTCCTTGAAAACATAGAAAACTTCTACGCAAACGTTTTTCTTTCATTCTCAAATCCCGTCTTTTCCTTTTCAAACCCTTCTCTGTCTCTAGCAATCTGCTTTTCCAAAACTGAAACCTTCTTTTGCAGCTCGACATTCTTCTGTTCTATTGTGATCAATAAATCTGATTTCAAATCAAGATCACTCTTCTGACTATCAACATCTTTCTCCATCTCATAAATCTTCTTCTTTAGCACAAAATTCTCATTTTCCAATGCTTTTGCTTTATCATCATTTATCATTATAGCATCTTGAACTGATTTCTCAACTTCCAACTTTTTATCACCTTTCAAGGCTTCAAGAATTGCTATTTTGCCTTCAAGCTTTTTTATCTGCTCTTTATATTCAGCAAAGAGTTTTGAATGTTTACCATAACTAATTGCCTTTTCCAATGAAGCAATGTGCATGTTGAGCCATTCATTATGTCTATTGAAAGAAGCAATTCGTTCATTCTTTTCATTCTCATAGTAATCAATATAATGTCCCTTTCCAGCAATATCTTTGTAATATCTTTCACGCTTTTGTACAATATTTTCTACAAGAGAAGAAATATTGGCTTTGAGTTTAGCATTCATGTATTTGATATTAGCAGTTTCTTCTTTTAAAGACATTGTTACCTGAAATCAAGAAATGAGGTTAACAGAAAAATACAAATAACCAAATTTAATCAATGTCCGGATAATGCACAGTCTGAATTAAAATCTAGAACACAAGGTGAAATTTAATCAAAGGGATGTAATCTCAAAATTCGGATCATAAAGTGTGAAACCCAAATCATGTATGAGACTTTCCAATTCAAGTTTAAATCAGGTATCCAAGGTGATCAAAATCCAGTAGAAAGCGTTTCAATGTCTGGTATGTAAATGTCAAACCCGGTAACCAAGGTAAATCTAAGCTAACCAAGCCCAGCATACACTCTAAAGCCCAAAACCCGGTTAACACTTTAAGTCTCACAAAGAATCCGGTATTTAATGTCTCCAAAACTAGGAGGCTTAAAAATCCGGTTACCACAGGGTTTAACAACACCAAAACCAGGTGAGAGTCCAAGAATCTCTAAATCTTTAGAGAGAAAAAGTAGAGAGAGAAAGTATGAAGCGCAAAGTGTAATCTGATGTATTGAAAGTGAGTGCCAAGGTTACAAAACAAAGGCTCTAAGGGGACTTAAATACCCCTAGCCTTTACAATACAGATAAGAACAATAAGCACAGACTAGGCTAGAAAATAATTACAATGATTACTATAAAAACAGATCTAACAATCTCCCCCTTAGTAATCATTGGCGTCGTGGTCTTCAAAAACAATCTTCAAAAATAGCATAGAACAACCAGGCGACTTTGAAGAATCACTGACGCTCTTCTCGTTGACGAAGTCTATTTAAACCAACTAAAACTTCCAGTTGTCTTAGAGTTGAGCGGAGATTCAATCTCTCTTGAATTGAATCTAAAGTCATCTGGATAAGACGGATTTCATCATTATCAACCAGGAATGCATTTTCTCTTGATTCTAAAAATCTTCTTTTGACCTCCTTCAGACGTTGTTCTAACTGAAGCTTGATCACCTTTAAGGTTTGTTGGATCCCAGATCTAATCTCGTAACAATGATATAAACAATAAGAGTAATGACAGCGGAAGTAATGCAGTTTAATATCAAAGGAGATTCAAATATCACAGTTCATAAAGCAGATAAAGATAAACAAGATATTCTTAGAATAAAGTATTCAACTTATATTATCAGATATATAACTTCTTAAGCACACTTGAACAATAAGGTGATGGTCCTATTTATAGGACGATAAAGTAAGCAGTGTACTTGTATGACGAGAAAGAGCATGCTGAACAGTGACCTACTCTAGAAAGTAAATCTTATCACTAAGTGACGTGTCATCTGTTCTTCTGTTCATTCTCTGAACTTCAGAGAACATCTTCAGAATGTCATCAGAGCCTCTGACATTGTCTTCAGAGCCTCTGATGAAGCCATCTCGTCTTCACTTGAACATCCAGAGAGAATGTCTTCAGAGCTCTGACGTTGTCTTCAGAGCCTCTGATGAAGCCATCTCTGATGTCTTTTCTGAGTGCTAAGTACTTCAGAGGCAGGTTTGTCCTCTGAAGTCTTCATCCTCTAAAGTCTTCATCCTCTGAAGTCTTCATCCTCTGAAGTGTATCTTCTTGAAAGTCCTCTGAAATAGGACTGGTATTTTCAACACTTTAACAGATGATTTGGAGCTAACAATCTCCCCCTAAGTGTCGAAAAATAGAAGATACAAAAAAATAACAGAGAATTGAATTTTACACTAGAAAGCATAGAGAAGAAAATTATTCTCTTAAGTATTAATTCTTAAACATTTGGAAGTTTAATACAAAGAAAGTAATAATAAAAGAAATAAAGAAACAGACTACTATTTGTCACTTGAACAGATTCCATGGAATTTCATGATCAGAGCTCTGAAGCTGATCATCGAGTCGATCTCTAAGTCAAGCTTTGCCAGTAAATCTGCTCTGTGCCTTTCTTCCTTTGCATGGATCAATTTCTTTATACCTCTCAAGGTTTCATCAGAGTACTTCGACACTTCTGAAGCTAGAAAGATCTTCTTTTCTTGATTTATTCTGAAGACGAAACCCAGAGGTTCTGCAACGATTGATCCAGTCTTCTGTTCTTTAAGTTTGTCGAATGACTCCACAGGTTCAGTTACTTCCAGCTTTTCTTCCCCTAGGTTCAGAGCAATTTGAAAGTCACGTTTTGCTCGGTGTTTGACATAGGCCTCCATTGCCCGTCGGACTTCAAACATGCCCATCCTGATTTCCCTTCTTCCATGATCATACCTGGCAGAGCAATAGGCATATAAATGTGGTAAATCATATGGATTTAGATTTACGAGATCATTGTCATTGAACTCATAAATCTTCTGATCAGATCGAGTTACCACATAATTCCTATAGATTATCTTGTTGTAAGCAAAGGTCTTTTCTGAGATTTTGTTGATTTTGATGATTGGATCATCAGAGAGGACCTGTGCTCTTGGTTTTGTTTTATCTCTGATAAATCTTCGCTCATAGTCTGGCATGTCCTCTCTGATTCTTGGATTCAGAGGAATGACCAGTGTATCTGCCATGTTGAACTCACAGTAAATGTATCTGAAGTGATCTTCTATGGAAGCTTCTGGATTTGATTCGAGGAATGTGGGAGGTTTATTGAACACTTTTGCTGGAAGACCGATGCTTGCTTTCTGAACAGGATTCTCTGAAGGAACCTGTTCATCAACAACCATGGTTTCTGGTTCCTTCATCTGTGGAGGATCTTCTTTTGAGGGTTCAGAGATGTAGCCATCTATCTCTGGTGATTCCCTCAGCTCTGACGTTGTTGAAGTATGATGTGGTTGAGCATTCTTGAAGACATACTCGTCGACATCAACTACTTCAACTTCTTCTTCAACCTCTTTTTCAGAATCTGATTTTTCTTCTTTTTTATATTCTGATTTTTCTTCTTGTTCAGATTCTGATTTTTCTTCTTGTTCAGATTCTGATTCGTAAGCATCTCTCATCACATAAGTTGGTCTTTCTGGTGATGAGAATGCATCTTCTGATGTAGAGAAGTCTACCAGCTGCTCGTCTTCATCTTCTTCCAGAGCTCCAATAGTTTCTGGAGTTGCAGCTATTATTGGAGCATTCGATGTGGATGGTGCTAGAAAGATGACAGGTACTGGCGATTTTAAAGTTGCCTGAAGATCTTCAGCAGAGGTGGAGGTTGAGCGTCTTTCTATTCCTTTCTCCTTGCTTTGGTTTGTTTCAGAGGGAGTGGACTCCTTTTGTGTTTCAACAGGTTTTGGTGTAGGAGTTTTCTCCCCCTTATTAAGATCGGATGACCCCTGAGGTTGGTCATCTGCGTCATCAGAATCTTCATACCTTGCCTTCTTCCGTGCTTCCTCAGAGCATGCGACCTCTGGTACCTTTCTCTTTAATACTCCCTCTGAAGATTTGACATTCTTCAGAAGGTCTTCAATCTTTTTGTTCTGCTGAGTGGTCTTGGAGACGAACTTGCTGGAGATATTCAGAACATTGCTGGTGATCTTCTTTGAAAAGTTGGTCAGGTCAGCCTTTGTAATGAATTCTGTTGTAGCAGGAGCAGCAGCAGAGGAGGTAGAGATCTTTGCAATTACCTCTGCCAAAGAACGCAAGACTTCCTCTTTGAATTGAGAAAAGTCTGCATTTGTTGGAGTGGGGGCAGAGGTAGGAGGAATCGCCTTGAGGAGCTCTGTTTTGGAGTTCTGAATCTCTCTAGACAAAACTGAGTCATTTTTTATGACCAGGCTTTCCAGAGTATCCAGTTTTTCGTTCTGATTGAGAACCGTCTTTCGCAGCTCAGAGAGCTCTGTAGTGAGCTTTTCAACTTCAGAGTTAGAGGCAGAGGCCTCTGAGGTCTTCTCCATTTGAAGTTTTATCTCCTTCAGAGATTCTCTGATTTCATCACCAAAGATTTTGAACTCTTCTTTGGTAACGTAATCAGAGGGGGTAACCTTAGGATCAACACATGATTCTAAGTTTCCCTCGAGTTCAGAGGGGCCTTCTGTCGGAGGTTTTTTGATGTTGTCTCCGGAAGGACTTCCCATTAATCCTTGGGGACCCTTTTTCAAGGATCTCCCTATAATGGTTCCGATTGGTCTCTGATCATCAGAGTCAGAATCTGATGATGAGAAACGAATGTGTTTAGAAACCTTGCTGTCCAGGCTAAGGATTCCTTGTGCAATAAGGTCGTGCCATTCTTTTTCTGACAGGCAATCCTTACGTTCTAAGGGACGGTCCAACTTATTTTGAGCCACAAAGGCATCATGTGTGGGTGGAGGTGACATACTCTGGGGTAAGTGAGTATTTTTATCTTGGTCCAAGTCCTTTTGGGAGGACTTAGCCGTATCAGAGGTTTCCCCTTTGGTGCCTGCGTCAGAGGCAGAAGCAGATGCCTCTGAGCGGTTAGGATGGGAAGGGTTCGAGGTATGCACCTCTGTTTCAATGTCCATTGATGCTGGACCATCTTGGACAGTAAATTTGTTTGCACTGGGATTTGGGCTTTGGATTCTCTCATTTGTGTCATCAGAGACATCTTTTTCTACCTCACCGCCCTCAGATTCTAGGTTTAGAAACTCACCCTCTGGAAATCTCTCGTGCTCACCTTCCTCTGCTCTGACAGAGTTATTCTCTTCGTCAGAGGGAGGGTTCTCATGTTTTCTCTTCCTCACTCTCTCAGAGCCACCCTCTGGTTCTGCTCTGTTAATGTTTTGAGCAGTATCAGAGATATCACTCTCTGATTCATGCTCAGGCTCAGAACCTAAATGTGTTGGGGATCCCATCATCGGTTCTGATGATTGGGCAACACGACTAAGTAGGAGATGGGTAGGAGAGTCAGCAGGAATGATTTCAATCATTGTGTGTGGGAAACGTCGGTCATGTGGATACGGAAGAACCTCTATGGCTTTGAATGAGTTCATCATAAACAGAGGTGTCATTGGGCCCTCCTCAGTGATGGAGAATTTCTCCATTGCTCGTTGAATGA
Organism: Arctium lappa; assembly: GCA_023525745.1. Classification (NCBI taxonomy): domain Eukaryota; kingdom Viridiplantae; phylum Streptophyta; class Magnoliopsida; order Asterales; family Asteraceae; genus Arctium; species Arctium lappa. The sequence continues at coordinate 153,476,691 of CM042047.1, read as the reverse complement.
CCACTGAGATGAATCGTGGAAACAGTACCGATATTGGTTGTTTGCCTTTGGCCAAGTCCTTGTTCTTCTTGTCCACAGCTGTCAGCATCTCACAGAAAAGAATGTGGGCCATATTGATGCTTCTGTTGAAAAAGAGAGCATACATTATGGCTATTATCGCTGGATGAGTCTGATCCTGGCTTCCAATTTTGCAGGTTATTGTTCGGTTGAGAACACTGAACATAAAGTTCCATTTGGGAGGTAGGTACTGACGTCTGAATTGACTGAGGCGTGTTATTTCTTTGTTGTAGCCTAAGTGTTGGAGGAACTGAATAAGAACTTCTTTAGTTGGAGGTTTCTCAAAGGTTTCTATTTGAAGATCAGTAGTGGTGAGGAGGTTGAATCGGCGAGTTAGGGTTTGTGGGGTTATCCTTATGCTTAAGCTTTGTTCACCTAGGTTAATGTGCCCAACCAGTCCTTCCTTATCATCGTCGTATTCACTTGAATACCACCATTGTTGGACAAAGCAAAGGGGAATGTCTGACGCATGTTTGGTTAGAACATCATTGAGTTCGCAGTTGGTGAAAAAGTCGAGGATTGGGCGAAACTGTTCATCATATTTTGATGGGGTTACGTCCAGAAAGTAGTTGTTTCCTTTTACTGGAACGTCGAACTGTACCAAATTCAAGCTTGGAACAAGATTGCTTGAGTTATCTGAAGTTTGGGAATGAGCCGCCATTGTTGCAGGTTGAGAAAGATGAAAGCTTAGAAAGAGAGAATCGGCTTTTGGATTTTGAGAGCGTAAAGAGTAATGGGAAGTGAACAGGGTATTTTATAGCTACAAAAGGAAGGTAGAGGGAGAGGTTATCGAAGCGGCGAATGAGAGTCTTAATTGCAGAAAGGACGTTCCATCATCCCCGAATTGATGGGTGACACGTTTAGGCGTGTAGGGGAGAACCGCTTTGTGTCAGTAAACCGTCAGAAAAGAAACGAGTGGTTATCCAAAAAGATTTAAAAAAAAAAATCCTTGAGGATTTGTTTAATGAGACCAGATCTGGGCTCTGATAAAATCATCAGAGACAAGATCAAAGGCTCTGATATAAACATCAGAGACAAGATCAGAGGCTCTGATATAAACATCAGAGACAAGATCAGAGGCTCTGATATAAACATCAGAGACCAGATCTGGGTTCTGATAAAATCATCAGATACAAGATCAAAGGCTCTGATATAAACATCAGAGACAAGATCAGAGGCTCTGATATAAACATCAGAGACAAGATCAAAGGCTCTGATATAAACATCAGAGACAAGATCAAAGGCTCTGATATAAACATTAGAGACAAGATCAAAGGGTCTGATATAAACATCAGAGACAAGATCAGAGGCTCTGATATAAACATCAGAGACAAGATCAAAGGCTCTTATATAAACATCAGAGACAAGATCAGAGGCTCTGATATAAACATCAGAGACATGATCATTTCTCCCCCTTGAAAGATGAAAGGGTCGTTGTCTCCCCCTTGACACATGCTTGGAGATTCATGAGAGTAAGTTTAACCATATTCAACATTCCCAACTTGCTAATTAAAAAATTGAACCTTCGTTCATCTAAAGCTTTTGTGAAAATATCAGCAAGTTGAAGTTCAGTTGGTACAAAATACATCTCTATTGTTCCTTTTTCAACATGATCTTTCAGAAAGTGGTACCTTACATCGATGTGCTTGGTTTTGGAGTGCTGTACTGGATTGGCAGAGATGGCTATGGCACTTTTTGAATCACAGAGAATTGGAATTCTGTCAAATTGTTGGCCATAATCTCTGAGCTGAGTTCTCATCCATAATACTTGTGAGCAACAACTAGCAGCAGCAACATATTCTGCCTCTGCAGTTGAAGTGAAAACACAGTTTTGTTTCTTGGATGACCAACTTACCAGCTTATTGCCCAATAACTGACAACATCCAGAGGTACTTTTTCTGTCAAGCTTACATCCGGCATGATCTGCATCAGTGTAAGCTGTTAGATCAAAATTTGAGAGTTTTGGATACCAGAGGCCTAATGTTTGTGTCCCTCTGAGGTATCTGAAAATTCTTTTCACAGCAGTTAAATGAGATACCTTTGGATTTGCTTGATATCTAGCACAAAGGCATGTTGCAAACATTATGTCAGGCCTACTTGCAGTTAAGTATAATAGTGAACCTATCATTCCTCTGTAGGCTTTTATATCCACATTCTCTCCTGATGGATCAGAGTCAAGTTTGACTCCGGTGGATAAAGGTGTTCTCATTGAAGTTGAATCATTGAGTTTGTATTTTTGCAAAATTTCAGAGACATACTTAGATTGACTTATGAATGTACCTTCTGAAGTTTGTTTTACTTGTAAGCCTAGAAAGAAAGTTAATTCTCCCATGAGGCTCATCTCAAATTCACTCTTCATCAACTCTGAGAACTTGTCACAATACTTTTGATTGGTAGAGCCAAATATAATGTCATCAACATAAATTTGTACTAAAAGCATCTCATTCTTGTACCTTTTGATGAATAAGGTAGTATCAATTGTGCCCTTTTCAAATCCATTGTTAATCAGAAAAGTGGACAGAGTCTCATACCAAGCTCTTGGGGCTTGTTTGAGTCCATACAGAGCTTTATCCAAATAATACACATGATTAGGATACTCTGTACTTTCAAATCAATGTGGTTGTTGGACATAGACTTCTTCATTTAATTTACCATGAAGAAATGCAGATTTAACATCCATTTGATAAACTTTGAATCCTTTGTGTGCAGCATAGGCTAAGAAGATTCTGATTGCTTCTAGCCTAGCTACAGGTGCAAAGGTTTCATCATAATCAATGCCTTCTTCCTGGCAATATCCTTTTGCAACTAACCGGGCTTTGTTTCTGATTATTATGCCATCCTCATCCTTTTTGTTTCTGAAAACCCATTTTGTTCCAATTGCAAATTTTCCTTTAGGAAGGGGAACTAGGGTCCAGACTTTGTTTCTTACAAACTCCTGAAGCTCATCCTGCATTGCAAAAATTCAATGAGGATCTTCAAGAGCTTCTTTTACCTTCTTTGGTTCAATAATGCTCAGAAAGTTTACATAGAAGCATTCATTGATGGTGGCAGATCTTGTTTTAACTCCTTCGGATGAGGATCTAATGATCTGATCAATTGGATGATCTTTTGTCCATCTGGTGATTGGAGCAATAATTTGTGCAGTTTGAGATTCAGAGGCTCTGAAATCTGGTGATGCCTCTGTTGTACTGTTCAGAGGCTCTGATGGTGATGCCTCTGTTGTACTGTTCAGAGGCTCTGATGGTGATGCCTCTGTTGTACTGTTCAGAGGCTCTGAGTTTTGTTCCAGAGATGTATATTCTTGTTCATCATTTGTTTCTGGAGTTGCTTCAGATACTTCGTGATCATCTTCTGATTCACTTTGCTGATCTGTATTTGGTGAGATAGAGGGTGTTAGTTCAGAGGGACCTGAAAGGGTTGTACCTGTTTCTTGAGGTTCTTCTGAATTCTCTCCCTGTCTTTCTCTGAAGATAACTTCAGAGATATTTTCATCATCAAAGAAATCTTCAAATATTTTGTTTAATTCAGATTCCCTTGATGATTCAAATATTTGTGATGAACTTTCTTGTTGTTCAGAGCTTTTATTGTCATCAAAAGTGATATTGATGCTCTCTTGGATAGTCCTTGTTCTAAGATTGAACACTCTGAAAGCTTTTGAGGCTAATGAATATCCAATGAATTTGCCCTCATCAGCTTTCTTGTCAAACTTTCCAAGATATTCTCTATCTTTCAGAATATAGCACCTGCATCCAAAAACATGGAAATATTTAATATTAGGTTTTCTATTGTGAATGAGTTCATAAGATGTTTTCTGAAATCTCTTCACAATTGTAGCTCTATTCTGAGTGAAGCAGGCTGTTGCTATTGCTTCTGCCCAAAAATTTGTTGAAAGATTAGATTCAGCAAGCATTGTTCTGGCAGCTTCAACCAGTGTTCTGTTTTTCCTTTCAACTACTCCATTTTGTTGAGGAGTTCTTGCTGCTGAGAAGTTAGGGGTAATGCCTTCTTCTGATAGATAAGAATTGATTTTGGCATTTCTGAATTCTGTTCCATTATCACTTCTTAGTTTCTGAACTTTGCTGCTGAATAGAACCTGTAATCTTTTCAACAATCTTATTAATATTTCAGGTACATCAGATTTAGCTCTAATGAATTCTATCCATGTATATCTTGAAAATTCATCAATTAGAACCAGAATGAATTTCTTACCTGCTAGACTCTGTACAGAGATAGGACCACAGAGGTCCACATGAAGCATGTGCAGAGGTCTAGGACAGTTGTTTTCACTTTTGGTTTTATGGGAAGATCTTTTTATTTTACCCATCTCACAAGCAGAACAAAGATGATCTTTGTTAAACTTTAGAGATGGTAATCCCTTAACCAAATTAAGTTTAACTAACTTATCAAGTGAGGAAAAGTTTAGATGTGAAAACTTTTTATGCCAGAGCCAGATTTCCTCACTATTCAGAGATACAAGACAAAGTTTCTCTAAATCAGTGTCTGTGATTTTGGTAAAGTTCATTCTGTAGAGGTTACCTCTTCTGTCTGCTCTTAGCATTTCTTGACCTGATTCTGAGTGAAGAAGTGAACAATATTTTCTTTGAAATTTCACATTGAAACCATGATCACAAAGTTGACTTATGCTTATCAGATTGTGTTTTAATCCATCCACATAAGCAACTTTTGATACAGAAACATTTCCTCTAGATATTTCACCATATCCTTTAATCTGTCCTTGCTTGTTGTCTCCAAAAGTAACTGCTCCTCCGGATTTTGCTTTGAATGAGGATAGCAGTTCTTTATTTCCAGTCATATGCCTTGAACATCCAGAATCTAGGTACCAGATTGGCATTGACTGTTTCTGCAAGACAGATTATTGTTTCTTAGGTACCCACCTCATTATGGGTCCTTTTGTGTTAGACTTTGGTGGAATCGTATTACTTTTTGGCATCTCATCTTTTGATGTCTTGCCTTTCCTTGTCTTCTTTTGAGATTTTGTCTCTGAGATATTTTCCAGAGATTTATTCAAAAGGCAGTGTGATCCTTTAAAATGATTCTTCAGTTTCATCAAGAGATAAATGCAGTTACAATTAATAGACCAAGAAGAACTAGAAGCAAAGTTTTTCTTTTTATTAAAAGCATTTGTTACATTTTGACTTCTTCTGAAACTAGCACTAGGAATATTACATTTATCCCTAACTACTTCTTTTCTTTTTGTTTGAAAGGCAGTCTTCTTTTCAAGTTGCTTTTTCTTGTTCAAAAACATCTTATTTTCTTTGCTGCTTACTGCACAGACAGGATCAACATGGTTAACTTTTGTCCATTTGCCTTTTTGTTCAGGAGAGAATTTTATTGTTTTATAGGTGTAAGAACCAGAAGTGTTTGTTTTATTCTTTGCCTTTTCTTGCAACTCTTTTTCAAGTTCCAGAGATGTTTTTGCTTGTAAACACATATTTTCAAAATCAGGATTTATTGGTATTCTGGTTTTGGTTTTCAATACTGAAATTGGAACATTCAAAATACCAGAGCCAACAGTTTCTATTCTTTTGTGAATTACATTCCCTGGTTTACAAAAAATCTGTTCATCAATCTCTAAATCAGATTCTGAATCAGAGTCAAGAAAGTCTCTCTTAGATTTAATAGAGATATCTATCTCTATTGGTTTTTTTATTACTTTTGATCTAGAGACTTTGATGATCCGTTTCATGCTTTCTTTTCTTTTTAATTCCTCCATGACATTTTCTTCACAAATCTTTTGAACATCATTTTTAAACGTAGTTCTGATGTTTTCATCTGACTTTGGTGAATACAGAGGGACATTCGGATTAAGTAAACTCTGAGATTCTTTTTCAGAAGTACTTGTATCAGAGGTACTTGGTTCAAATGTCTCTGATTCTCTTGAGATGAAAGCATCAAACCTGAAAATTTCTTTGGAATCATAGCCCTGAGGTTTTGTAAAGTGTACCTCTGAAGTTTCTTCTTTTATCTGTAACACAGATTCTTTCATGTCTTTTACTTCAGAGTACTTTGTATTTTTGAAATTTAAAGCTCTTGCTTTTGATCCCTCTGATGTTTTCATTCTTTTGAAATTATTCAGAGATGGATCTTCAGAGCTTTGGACCTTTCCTATACAGAAAGTGGAAGAAAGTGAAGTTTTCTCCAATCCATTAAATGAATTCAACTCATTGAATCCTAGCCCTTGAGAGTCCATTTGAGTTTTTATTTTATCGAAAACACTTTGTGCATTGACATAGCTTTTGATTTGTAGATTTTGTCTATCTAGAGATTGATGTAAGATTTCTCTTTCTTTTTGAAAAAAATTTGGTTAAGGCAATAGAATTGAGCCTTTCATACTCAGATTTCTTTACTTCTTCTTCTTTTCCTTTTAAAACTTTTTCAATCTCTTTTCTTTCTTCCGAAAATGATTTTTCTTTTTGCTTGTTGGTTTCTTCAAGTTTGGTTTTTTCAAGAAAAATTTATTTCTTTTCTGATTCCAGAAGATTCTTTTCTCTTTTGTAAAAAATGAGCTCTTTTGTTACTTGCTCTCTCTTTTCTTTTTCTTCAACAAACTTTTGCTTTAGATCCTGAAGTTCATTAATTAGTTTAAAAGCATCTATTTCAGGATCACTGTCAGAGGTGTAAAGAGAGTTTACCTTTTCAGAGTTATCTTCGGATGCTTCATCAGTTTGATTTCCATCTGAAAAAGCCATACCACAGAGATTGGTAGGCTCTTCCTCACCATCACTTGTTGAGTCAGATAGCCAGTCTTCCATTTCTTCTACAAGAACCCTTTCTTTTACATTGTATTTGTATTTGTTCTTGTAGTAATCTTGATCTTTGACAAGTTTTCCTCTGCAGTTTGCAGAGAAGTGGCCTGATTTTCCACATCTGAAGCATCTTCCATCATTTTGATTTGGTGGAAGAGTGGTAGTGCTTGTCTCTGGCTTCTGTTCTTGAGGTTTGAAGTATCTTTGTGGTTGTGGATACTTTGGTTGGAATGGTTGTTGTTGTCTTGTTTGTGGTGTTGCATTCTCATGGTTGAAGTTTGCACCCTTTTGATCACTATATGGAGTGAATCTGGGTTCTTGTTGAAATCTTCTCTCCGGATTTCTTCTTTCTTCATTCTCTCTCCTTCCTTCAAATACCTTCTTACCAAATTTCTTGTTAAATTGATGAGTGATTAATGCAAGAGATTTGGCAAAGGCACTTATATCTTCATCTGAGTCTGAATCAGTATGAGTTTCTTCTGCTATCAAAACCTTTTTGGATCTTCTTTTTGTTTCCAAACATTTTTGTGACTCTTCACAGTTGTTTTCTTTCGATGTTTGTTTTGAAACAAGTGCAAGGGGTCCACCCATAGAGGTTTTTGATTTTTGCTTCATAACTTCTTTTTCATGTGCAACAAGAGTACCATAAATGTCAGTTAATGACCATGACTCAAGATCTTGATTAGCCTGTATAGACATGGACAGTTGTGACCATTCTTCATTCAAGCTTTTCAAAAAAAGAACGTTGTTTTCCTCTTTTGTTCTTATCACACCAAACTTTCTACATTTGTTTATTAGAATGTTGAATCTTGAGTAAGTTTGGTGTAACTTTTCTTCTGATAGAGCATGAAAATCATGATATTCATTGATGCATTGATTTCTTCTGTTTTTCTGAGTTTGTAGGCCACCTTCAAGTTGATTTAACAACTGATCCCATATCTCTTTTGCAGTTTTACAAGAATCAAGTTCTTGAAAGATATCATTGGGAATGGCCATTATGAGTAATCTAACAGCTTTTGAGTCATTATCCATCATATTTATTTCTTCATCAGTGAAGTTTGTGGTTTTCTTTTCATAATATGCAGGTATTTCGGCAGTATCTGCTGTTGCAGGAACTCTTGGTACCAACACCATTGGAGTGTGAGGTCCAATGTTCACAGATCTAAAAAGATCCCTGTCCATACCTTCTAGAAAATTTACCATCCTTATTTTCCATTGGGGATATTCATCCCTTAAAAGTGTAGGAGGTTTTGTTAATGACCCAGCTGTATACATGGCACTTATGCTTGAGTTTGCCATAAAAAAAATTAAGTGCTGATGCTTTGAGTAATGAACTGTGATTCACTGTCAAATCTAGAGCATATGATGTTCTTGAATAAACTGGGTTTATATGAACATGCACAGATATTGAAAGTTTTAGAATCAATGAGATGTAAATCTATCCGAGTATGCAGATATGATCTTTCTTTGTTTTAGAAACAAAGGAAGCTCTGATACCAATTGTTGGATCCCAGATCTAATCTCGTAACAATGATATAAACAATAAGAGTAATGACAGCGGAAGTAATGCAGTTTAATATCAAAGGAGATTCAAATATCACAGTTCATAAAGCAGATAAAGATAAACAAGATATTCTTAGAATAAAGTATTCAACTTATATTATCAGATATATAACTTCTTAAGCACACTTGAACAATAAGGTGATGGTCCTATTTATAGGACCATAAAGTAAGCAGTGTACTTGTATGACGAGAAAGAGCATGCTGAACAGTGACCTACTCTAGAAAGTAAATCTTATCACTAAGTGACGTGTCATCTGTTCTTCTGTTCATTCTCTGAACTTCAGAGAACATCTTCAGAATGTCATCAGAGCCTCTGATGAAGCCATCTCGTCTTCACACTTGAACATCCAGAGAGAATGTCTTCAGAGCTCTGACGTTGTCTTCAGAGCCTCTGATGAAGCCATCTCTGATGTCTTTTCTGAGTGCTAAGTACTTCAGAGGCAGGTTTGTCCTCTGAAGTCTTCATCCTCTGAAGTCTTCATCCTCTGAAGTGTATCTTCTTGAAAGTCCTCTGAAATAGGACTGGTATTTTCAACACTTTAACAGATCATTTGGAGCTAACAAGGTTCCATCAGAGTAGTGAGCAATTTCTTCAAACTTGAGAAAACATTTTTTATTAGACCCATTCTAGTATACCACTCCATATGGATCTTCAACAATGGTGAGAAGAGGATAAGACTCTACGTTTGGTAAGCTTTGGTTGGGCCTGAGAAGATTAACAACCGGTTGGAAGCTTTCAACAGCCATATGGAAATCAAAAACCCTGAAGAATCGGATTTGTCGTCGTATGAATCTTTTAATGACGAACAAAGCTTGAGAAATATCTTGTGTTCTATGACACAGATTCCTGAAGTGATCATATAAGAATTCAATGTCATCTATAGAAAGGTCAGTGAAGTCTGCCTCTGAAAATTTATACCGCTTACAGTCTCTTCTTTCAACTTCAAAATCAGGATACCAGATGTTCACAAACTTGTTGATTGTGACACTGATGACTCGAACAATCAAGTGTTGAGAAGAAACGGTATTATTCCTTTTGCGCTGACACTTGATGAACATCAAGTACTCATATTGATAGGCATCTGACTCTTTCTCTACTCCAAGGATTGCATAGATGTTAATCGCCCTTCTTCTAGAGACAAAGTTGTTTCTCTGAGTGTGTTCTAGAAAGGCTGATCTTTGCCTTGATGCCAAATATCTATGTTGCAAATTCCTTTGTCTTTGACGTCTAGATAAAGCTGGTTCTTCTTCTAAAATAGATGGTGGAATTACAGGATCAGAAGATGGAACATCAACTTCTTCTCTTGACGACTGACCAACTTCAAATGATCTTGAAGGAATAGTGGTAGTCGGAGCTGAACTAGTAACATGAGTAGATGTATCTTTATCTGATTCAGGAATCTCATCATGAGCAGGAAGATCACTGTATAACAAATCTGCTTCTTCTTCGTCTTTCGCATCCATGAACACTGATTCATCTTCTGTATCTGATATGATAATGATGTCATCACAGTCTTCTTCATTGACTTGACAAATCTTTTCAAACCTGACATCTTCATCATCAACAGAATTAATCTCTATGAAGTTAGCAAAGAATGACCTCATGTCATTTGCAGCTTCAGATTCTTCAACTTCATGAATACTGCCAGAAACATCTGGATCCATATAAACAACAATTTTCATATTATTGTTAATATTACTCTCAGAAATATTTAGTTCATTATGCAAAGAAGACAGATCAACATTCTCAATCATAACATTCAGTAAATCCTGAATGTTGCAGTCTTCAACAGATTCACCACCCTTTCCTCTATCACCAGCCACTTCTTCTTGAATATCTTCTCTAGCTTCAGAAGATCCTTCAACTCTTGGTCTCTTTGCCATCTCCCCCTCATGGCCTTGATGATCAGGATCATCTTGGTCATGTCGGCGCTTAAGAGACGGGTCAGCCTCAGTTCTGCAGCTTTGTTCATGAGAATCAAACCTTGTAGATAAATCAGAGAAGGCTTGAGACATAAACGATTTGAGATCAAAAAAAATTGATTGAACCTCTGATCTGAATGCATGAAACTCATCAGATAAAGCTGTAATCCAGTCAGATTCAGAAGAAGGAACTGGAGGCGACGTAGATTGGACTCTCAATTGGTATCAGAGCTAACTAAATCTTGAGAGAATTGAGAGATTGTTTTTCTAAATCTAAATTTGTGATTTAAATCGAAAATTTGATCGATTTTCTTGAATTCTTCAAGAAAATCTCGTTTTCTTGATTTCTCATAAAATTTGGATCTGTTTGTGATCGAATTTGGTTGTTTTTGTCTAATTAGATTCGTTTTTAATAATCGATCACATTTGTTTCAGGTTGTTTTTCAAGAAAAACAGTATTCGATCATCGATTTTGAGTTTTAAAAGTTTTCTAGAAAAACGAGTTTGGTTACTGTTCTATCGTCGAAATCTCGTTTTTATGGTTTTTAATCGAAACTTTTGATTCATTTGAGTTGAAAAAGTGTTTTCGATCCTATTTGTAAAAGGAAATTTCATAAAATTCAATGTTGAAATCGATTCTTTACAAGTTTTTGTGTTTTGCATTCGGTTTGTTCAAGATCTAAACTTTGCGTTTCATTCATAGTCTTTGCGCGTCATTCATAATACTTTGCGTATCAAGTTCAACCCGCAAAGTGAAGTTTGCGTTTCCCTCTACAAACGCAAAGTTTGATTTGCGTTTATGCTTTTGACCGAAAAAAGACAAGTTCACGTTTCAAGTCACACCCGCAAAGTTTACTTTGCGTTTCCCTCTTCACACGCAAAGCTAACTTTGCGTTTCCTCCTACACCCGCAAAGTCTTTACAAACGCAAAGTGTCATCTTGCGTTTCTCTAAGCAAACGCAAACCTCCTGTTCGCGGTTCAGTTTAGTTCGCAGCTCTCTCTTGAAACGCAAACCTCTAGTTTGCGCGTCTCACTTCAATCGAAAAGCTTCTCTTTGCGCGTCTCCCTGACTTAGTTTAAAAAAAAAGTGTTTTTTTAGTGTGTCATATTTATTTTTTTAAACTTTGTGTCATAACAAGTGTTTTTCAAATTTTCAATTTTTAATATTTTTCGAATTTTTTCAATTCAATCTGATTTTTGACTTTCTGGTACATCAGCAATGGATTTTGCCAAGTTTGCTCTCCAAGCAAGATTCTACTCAAATGATCTGATGATGCAATTGGGAACTGATACTCATCCACCAATCTTAATCAACGAAGATGAGTTTACACAGTGGCAAGATAGGTTCATAAACTTTTTTGAGCGTCAGACAAATGGAGAAAATATGATGAAGTCGTTTACTGAAGGACCAGTCATCAGACCAAAAAATGACATTCCTTTGACTGATGATGAAATCAAACGTGAAAAAGCCGATAGATAAGCAAAGTCCAATTTGATGCTAGCACTGCCTAACTCAATCTACAATAGAATTGATTGTTTCAAACATGATGTGGACTCAGTTAGAAAAGATCATGCTTGGGTCATCAGTTGCTACTCAAATACGCCATACACGCTTCATGAATAACTTTGAGGAATTTAAGGCAAAGGACAATGAATCTCTGAAGGTGACTTTTGACCGGTTTTGCACTGTGATTAATGATCTCAGAAAGATTAAAGTGGAAAAGACTGCTCTTGAGACGAATCTGAAATTCCTTAATGCTCTTCAGTCTGAGTGGAATAAATCATGCCACAGATTTAGGAATGATGTCAGAATCTCCACAATGTAGATTCAAGAACTTTACGAGATTCTGATGACTGATGAAAGCTTGGTGTTAGATAAAAAGGCCAAGATGGATAAAAAGAAGAAAATAGTAGATCCGGTTGCTCTTCTCACGAAGCAAATATCTGAACAAGCATTGTTTGAAAATGCTTACACCGGATCAACTGAAGATGATGGCGAGGCTTTACACAAAGCAATGATCCTTCTTTCTCTACACTACCAGAAGAAGTTCCAACTAAAGTCGGGTTCCAACTCTTCTCGCTACACTTCCGGTCCTAAAGTGAAAGTACCCGAGCTAAAGAATGCTGCTTGCTACAACTGCGGAAAGCCGGGTCACATGTCAAAGGAATGTAGAGCAAAGGTGGTTAGGGATTCAACATACTACATAAAGAAAGTGGAATTGGCTGAAAAGAGAGAGAACGGAACTGCTTTGCTGGCCGAGGAAGAATTTTGGCTGGATTATTCCGATGATGAAGCTTCAAATGTCGAGATCGCTCATATGTGCTTGATGGAAGATGACCAGTCAGACAACTCTGAAACAGATGAGGATGAGGTATACTCTGAATTTGATTACAAATTTATTACCTCTCAGTTTGATATCATGATAACTGCTTTATCTGATTTGCGTTCAAACATTTTATCTGAAAAAAATCTAAATTCTGAAAAGTCAGATTTGATTGACAAACTGAAAATTTCTTTGAATGATGAAAAATCCATTTTAGAAAATACAAAAGACATCTTTCAAAAGAAATTGGAGGATTTGGAAAATTCAAATAAGACTTATCTTGAATCTTTGACAGCTATGACTAATTTAAAAGATGAATTTTCAGAGAAAATAAATAAGTTAGAAGAAAAGCTTTATCGAAGAGACCAATCTGAACAAACAATTTATTTGAACAAACCGAGTGAAGAGGCTTTAAAACAAAGGTGGGGACTTGGTTTTGAAAATCCTCATTGTTTAAACAATGCGATTGAGAAATCCCCAACTTTATATAAATACGATTATCTGACTCTTGCTCATTATGCTCCTCAATTTAAAATTGATTGGATGAATGAGAAGCAAGTGTTAGAAATCGAAAATGAGAAAAGGATAAATAACAAGAAAAATGAAATTCCTTTTGTTTATACAAGTGAAAATGCAAAATATTTTCCTGAAAAATCAAGAAGAGGAAAAAGAGTTTTAAATGATATATCTCCTATCAAATCTTCAATATCTAATGATTTTATTGCTCCTTATGCACCTGATACTGATAAGGAAAATATTTCTTCAATCACTTATGATTCCAAGAAATATAATCCTCCATTAAGATCAAAATCATAGATCTTGAAGATCAGATAGAAGATCAAAATATTTTGAAGAAAATTGAATCTGATATTATTCTTTCTTTCATGACGTCTAGTCTTGAAGAAAATTTATTCTTCCAAAAATCAGATTCTATTTCTAGCCTATCTTCTGATTCTAAGGAAAATAAAAAGAAAGTTTCAAATTTTAAAATATTTTCTCAAAATTCTTCAGACTCCGAGGCAAATTTAGATTTTATTAGTTGATCAGATTGGTTGCTTGGGTAAATTTATTTGTTCTGATTTAAATATTTCATCTAAAATTCTTGATTATTCTTTTACGCTAAATGATCAATATTATAAACCTAAGCGTAAAAGAAGACGGTCAAAGAAGTCAAAGAAACGAGATACAGTTATTTCTGACTGTTCTAATTCTTCCGATTCTATTCTTTCAGATAGGACTGTGAGCAAGTCAAAGAAGCAAATCTGGAGAGCGAGACGGACATCTGATGAATCTATTGTTGATGGGGATAAATGTGTAGTAAAACTTTATAAAAGTGATTCATTTGCTACATGTAATAAAATTTTCAAATTCTCTATAAAGCAAATGATTCGAATTTCAAAACATGTCTCATGTTGTTCCTCAGATTCTAGTTCTGATGATTATGTTTTCTCTTATGATAGTTGTGATTATTTCTCTGATCATTTTACTCGTGCTTTAAATGTCAATTCTGCTTATTCTTTCCCCATAAGAACTGCAATTAACAAACATGGGCCCAAATTCAAGTGGGTACCAAAATCTTTATCTGATTCAAAGTTGCAGGCATCACATGTTAAGGGGGAGTAAGAGAATGTTGGCTTCTGAGTAATTCAGCTCAGGACCCGTACTTTATAGACTACGACTTCTAAACAAATCAGTTTAGAACTCGTTGTTCAATGATTTAAGCTTCTGACTTTATGAGATACTGTGAGTACATCAATTTTAATTCCGCTGCATTTTATCTCTGATTATGATGTGTTCCAGATTTTCTCTTTATTTTTCAAGAATCTGAGCTTGTTCAAATTTTTCTTAATTTTGTATAACCCAATTTTTTTTTAATTTGATACACAATTTTTTTTTATAATGTGCAAGATGAAATAACTGAATTTTATTTTGTTCCAACTAAATATCAATTTGCCGAATTCTTTACATTTTGTCTTTAATGAAATTTTTTTAACATCGGCATATTGAGTTTAAAAGTTTAAATCTTTACAAATTTTATTCTATAAAGTAAAGTTTTACAAATTTTCTTTCTTTTGAATAAAATGTGTGTCTAGGAGAAATTTTCAATTTGCTTTGTTTATATTAAAGTTCTTATATGTTCAACTTTCAATTCTTACAAAAGTCGAAAAATCAGCAACATGTTTGTAGCTTTTGATTCTGCTTTAAAGATATGTCAGTTGGAATTTTTATAGTTTACTTTATTTTGACTACCTAAATGATCAGAATTATAGATCGGAATGAAAATATGGGCTAACCATTTAGACGTTGATTTGAGTGATTGAGATGAATAATAAATTCTTATAAATCAGAAATCTCTAAGTTTAAAAGTTTGTACCTGTGACCTTTCTGTTGGGAACTGAAGATGTGAACAAGTCTTTAATGCTGCTAGTTCAGAGTTTGTACCGCCAGAGGACTTCAAAGATTAATACTGCTAGGTATTACTACTTCTAGTAGAATTAATACTGCTAGTCAAAGTTAGTGCTGCTTGAACAAAGTTAGTACTGCTTAGCTAATTAGTACTGCTAGAGGTTAGTGCTTCTTAGTAGTTAATGCTGCCAAGACTCAGTTAATGCTTCCAAGTGATTAATGCTGCTTCTAAGATAATGTGAAGATAATGCTGAAGAGATCGTGGTTAAAGATAAACATGGAAAGATGAAGATAATAGTGAAGATTATTCTGAAGATCTTTTTATGTTTAGAAATTATCTTTTATTCAGTATATGTATAGAATCGATAGAAGAGTTTAATAATTAATTCTAAGTTTTTTTTTAGAGAGAATCAACCTCAAGGCATAGTTCCTAATTCTTGAGAAGTAGAATTCGTCTTGAAAGAGCTTGTTCTTCAAGATTGAGGTTGTGTGTGTAATCTTGTAATCTCAAGCATTCAATACAAGGTTGCAAGTTGTTCATAAAATATATACTGTTTGTTTACTGTTACATTGAATATCAAAGTGTTATTCCGCAAACTTCTTTGATATTGTTTCTGAGTATTTATAATTCTTGTTGAGAATTCGATCCTGACAAGTGGTATCAGAGCCTGTTCTCTCAGAAACATCTATTCATTCATCATGGAAAACTTTGCAGAATCAAACAGTACTCTGGTCTCTAAGGTTCCAATGCTCAAACCCAGTGAGTTTGACACGTGGAAGATCAGAATCAGGCAATACATTCTTCTCACTGACTACTCAATGTGGGATATCATTGAGAATGGTCCTTCTGAAGCAGGAAAGATTGGACCAGATGGGAAGAGACCTCCACCAAAGACAGATGGTGAGAGGAAGATCAGACAGACAGAGATGAAGGCCTTGAGCACTCTGCTCTTGGCCATCCCCAATGAATATCAGCATCAATTTTGCAACTGCACTGATGCTCAGATTCTCTGGAATGCTCTAAAGAAAAGATTTGCTGGAACTAAAAGCATCAAAAGAAATCAAAGAGATGTTCTAAAGCAACAGTATGAGAACTTCACTTCTTCAAAGAATGAGTCTATGACTCAAACTTTTGATAGGTTCAACAACCTCATTGGTGAACTGGCTACTGTAGGAGTGAAGATGGAGCAAGATGATATCAACAAGAAGTTCCTCAGATCTTTTGGGGATGAATGGACTATGTACACTGTCTCATATCGACAGAGTGACAATCTGGAAGACAAGGAACTTGATGATCTATATAATGATCTAAGAGTTTTTGAAACTGAGGTAGAAACCAAGAAGAAACCCACTGGTTATATTCACAATGTTGCTCTTCTATCAGAAGCTACTGATACTACTGCCAACCCTGAAGCAGTTAGTGCTGCCAGTGGAGTGAATTCAGAAAAAGGCACTGGAACTGTCTTTAAAGCCTTTTTGTCCAGTCACAGCAACAATTCATTGATTAATGATGATCTGGAACAAATTCACCCTGATGACCTGGAGGAGATGGACATTAAATGGCAGATGGCCATGTTATCTATGAGGGTGAAGAAGTTTATTAAAAGAACAGGGAGGAACAACTTCTCTCAAAGAAGAGAAGATGGAGCTGGTTTTGACAAGACAAAGGTGGAATGCTATAAGTGCCACATGAAGGGACACTTTGCTAGAGAGTGCAGAAGTGGTGTTCCTAACAACAACCACCAACAAGCTCAGAATGGAAGCTACAATCAAAACAAGAACCCTACTCAAGCCCTTGTTTCCCAACAAGGAATGGGGTTTGACTGGAGTGACCAAGCTAAGGAAACCATTCAGAATCAAGCTCTTATGGCAGAAGTGTCTGATCTCCCCTCTAAGGTAATTTCTAATATTTGTACTCAATCTTGCATAGACACTGTCAAAAGGTACAGGGATAACAACCAAAACATGTGTATTGACCTCAAAAGATTAGAAAAGGACAGAAGAGATTATGTGTTGATAGTTGAGAGGTTTGAAAAACAAATCAAAGGCTTTCAAGCAAATGAGTTTCAACATTCTTATGACACAAACTATTGGAAGTGGGAAAAGAATGAGTTAGAGGCCAAACTGTCTAAGTCCATAGAAGAGAATAATAGGTTGAAAGAAGAACTATCTAAGGTTAAGCTTGACATAGAAAAGTTTTCATATGCTTCAAAAGCAATGGATTCTCTTCTAAAGGCTCAGATTCATGATAAGATGAAGCCTGGTATTGGATACAACAACACACACCCTCCTTACAACAACAACTATATATCTCCTACTTCAGACTTGTTAGAGACCAAGGAGAAAAAGGACTTGTCTGAGGAAGCCTTTAAGATAGATCATTTGGATGAGGTAGTTGTTAAGGATATGACTGAGAAAGAAGCCAGTGAGAATAGGAACAATGCTGTGAGTAAAGAGATACCCTTAGAAAACAACATTGTTACCAATGAGGGATGTGGAAGGATCTGGGTCAAGTCTAAGGAGATAGAGAAGACCAAAGGAAAGGATAACAAGGTCCATTACAAACAAACCACTGTTGTGAATCCTGGACCTTGTAAACAGTGTGATTGCAACAAATCTGAGAGCCTAAATTTTGGTATAAAAAGAGGTAACCAAAGAAACTGGAATAATCAATGGGCTCAGAAACAAGGAGTTGATCTGAATAAAATAATCAGACCAAAACCTTGTTTCATATGTGGTAAGTTAAACCATTTGGCTAAGCACTGTTTCTTTAACCCTATTAATCAACAGATGAACTTTCAAAGATTTGTGCAAAGACCTGTTGGTTATAGGAAGGATGGAAAGAAACATGTGGTTAAGAAGTCTGTTGAAATCAAAGGACCCATGAAGAAAAAGGTTTTAAAAGAAAGTATTAAAATGTGGGTGCCTAGAAGCACTAAAACTGTTAGTACTGCTGACAGGGATAGTGCTGCTAGAAGCATTACTGCTGCTACCAGTGCTAGTACTGCTGAAAATATTAATGATGCTAATACTGTTAGTACCCCTTCAAAGGTTAATACTGCTAACACAGTTACTGTTGCTAACACAGTTACTACTTCTAACAAGGTTAGTAATGCTAAGCATGCAAGTGCTGCTAATGCAGTTAGTACTTCTAAAACCAGTACTGCTTCTAGAAAATGTGTTTCCAAACCCATCATTGTGACAAAGTACTCCAGAAATGAGGAGGCAAAGTTTAAAAATCTTGTCAAGAAAGAATGTAAATATTTTGATGAGAAAGGGGTACCCAAGACCACTTTGGCTTGGATTCCTATTTCATACTAATTGATTTATCTTATGTGCAGGGCAACCAACAGCTCAAGGGGAAGAGCATATGGCATGTTGATAGTGGTTGCTCTAGGCACATGATAGGTAACATGTCATGCCTTCAGGATTTCAAGCATATCAATGGAGGACATGTTGCATTTGGAGACAATCTTACAGGTGGTAAAATAAGTGGAAAAGGTAATGTTACAAAAGGTAAGATGACATTTGAGGATGTCTACTATGTTGATCAGTTAAAGTACAACCTGTTAAGTGTATCACGGGTTTGTGACAAACAACATAATATACTATTTACCAATACATAATGTATGATCCTTGCTCCAGAGTTCATGGTAGTTGATGAAAGCATGATACTACTTAGAACTCCAAGAGAGGACAATGTTTATTGTCTAGATATGGACAATGTCTCAAGTGATTCATCCCTGAACTGTCTTGTTTCAAAAGCTTCTGTGGATGAATCCTTTCTTTGGCACAGAAGGATGTGTCACATGAACTTCAAGACTATGAACAAACTTGTTAAAAACAACCTTGTAAGAGGTTTACCATCAAAAGTCTTTTCATGTGATGATCATTGTGTTGCTTGTCTTAAATTCAAACAGCACAAAACTTCTCATAAGTCCAAAGAATTAAATACAATTTCTTCTTGTCTCCAGTTATTGCATATGGATCTGTTTGGTCCTACAAATGTTATGAGTATAGGCAAGAAATCTAACTGCTTGGTTATTGTTGATGATTACTCTAGATTTACCTGGGTATATTTTCTAAGGACTAAGGATGAGACAAGTGGACTGATCAAATCCTTCATCCTAAGAATTGAAAACCAAACTAATCAAAAAGTAAAAGTCATTAGATCAGACAATGGAACTAAATTTAAAAATATTGATCTAAACACCTTCTGTGAAGAACAAGGAATTGAGAGACAATATAGTGCCCCTAGGACTCCTCAATAGAATGGAGTTGCTGAGAGGAGAAATAGGACACTAATAGAGGCTGCCAGATCTCTGTTGGCTGATTCAAAACTGCCAATTACCTTCTGGGCTGAAGCAGTTAATATTGCTTGTTATGTCCAAAACTAAGTTCTAGTAGTCAAGCCAAAGAACAAGACCCCATATGAGCTTTTAAATAAAAGAAACCCCTTTATTGGATTTTTCAAACCTTTTGGGTGTCCTTGTACAATTCTCAATACCAAGTCTCACTTAGGTAAGTTTGATAGCAGGCAGATGATGGATTTCTTGTTGGTTATTCATCTTAGAGTAAGGCCTACAGAGTTTTTAACTCTTCTTCTAGAATAATTGAAGAAAGTGACAATGTCAAATGCAATGAGAACACACCAAATCCTATTGGGTCTGGTCCTCAATGGCTATTTGACATTGATTCACTAACTAACTCTTTTGGTTTCAGTAGTGATGATTATGCAGGTTCAAGAAGTGGAGGATCAGGGACTACACAAGTTCAAGACAGTATATCTCAATCTGTGATCTTTCCCATACCTACTGTGGATCCTGTTGAAGACTGTGAAAAAGAGCCAACTACTGAACCAAATCAGAGTGAAGAAGAAAGAAGAGATGAGGAGAGTGAAGAACATATAGAATCTGAAGTAGCTGCTGAATTCACCTCAGTTGAGATGAATGACTCAAATCTAGAGGTTGGACTCAATGAAGAGTCTAGTCATCACACCAGAACTCAAAAGAATCATCCTCCTCAGTTGGTAATAGGAGATATCTCTTCTCCTATGATGACTAGAAATCAAAGCAGGCTGCAAGAGATGCAAGACCAACAGCATACAGTGCTTTCTTGCTTTTTATCCCAGCTTGAGCCTAAAAAGGCTCATGATGCTATGAAAGAGTCCAGTTGGATAGAAGCCATGCAGGAAGAGCTACTGCAATTCAAGCTGCAAGATGTTTGGGATCTGGTAGACCTTCCTAAAGGCCAAAGAGCAATAGGCACAGAATGGGTCTTCAGGAATAAGTGAGATGAAGGAGGAATAGTAATAAGGAATAAAGCAAGGTTGGTGGCTCAAGAGTATACACAAGAAGAGGGAATAGATTATGAAGAAGTATTTGCACCTGTGGCTAGGATAAAATCAATTAGATTATTCCTAGCTTATGCTTCTTATATGAAATTCAAAGTCTATCAAATGGATGTAAAAAGTGCATTTCTATATGGCTCAATTGAAGAAGAAGTATATGTCTGTCAACCACCAGGGTTTGAAAGCCCAAGCTATCCAAACAGGGTATACAAATTGAAGAAAGCACTTTATGGACTGCATCAAGCTCCAAGATCATGGTATGACACTCTGTCATCATATCTCTTGGAAAATGGCTTTGAAAGAGGAGTCATTGATAAGACTCTGTTCATCAAGAGAAAGAAGAAGGATATCTTGCTGGTCCAAATCTATGTGGATGATATTATCTTTGGATCCACAAGAGACAATATGTGCAAGAAGTTTGAGGAACTAATGCATCAAAGGTTCAAAATGAGTTCCATGGGGGAACTTACTTTCTTCCTTGGACTCCAAGTTCAACAGAAGTCAGATGGAATCTTTATCTGTCAGTCCAAGTATGTGCAGGACATTCTAACCAAGTTTGGTTTCTCATATTCAAAACCTGCCAGCACACCTATGGAGACACACAAGCAGATAACAGCAGATCTTGAGGCGGAGGATATGGATGTTCATCATTATAGATCCATGATTGGCTCTCTCATGTATCTTATAGCCTCTAGGCCAGATATAATGTTTCCAGTCTGTGTATGTGCAAGATTCCAAGTTAGGCCAAAACAATCTCACTATCAAGCTGTTAAGAGGATATTCAGATATCTCAAAGGGCAACCCAGATTGGGACTTTGGTATCCTTAGGACTCATCATTTGACCTACTTGCATACTCAGACAGTGATCGTGGTGGAGCAAACTTGGACAGAAAATCTACTTCTGGAGGATGTCAGTTTTTGGGTGCAAGAAACAAACCACAGTGTCCACATCTACAACAGAAGCAGAGTACATAGCAGCTGCAAGTTGCTGTTCTCAAGTGTTATGGATTCAGAATCAAATGCTGGACTATGGGGTAACCTTTCTACACACTCCAATCTTTATTGATAATAGCAGTGCTATTAGCATTGTTAATAATCCTGTCAAGAACTCAAAGACAAAGCACATTGAGATCAGGTATCACTTTATAAGAGACTGCAATGAAAAGAAACTCATTCAAGTTGTAAAAGTTCATACTGATAACCAGTTTGCTGATCTATTCACCAAAGCCTTTGATGTGGGTAGATTCACTTTCTTGGTAACAAGTGTGGGAATGATCAACTCTGAATAAGTCCCTTCTCAAAAAGTGGTTAAATACCTGTATATTGTTTATAATTGGTGTTACTAATCTTCTTTTTTAGGAAATGTATGGCAGTACTTAGTTCATCACAAGCTTAAAAAGTGTAAGTATGGTTAATACTGCCAATACAGTTTTAGTACTGCCAGTACAATTTTACTACTGCTAGTGTTTAGTTAATACTGCTAGTTAGTTAATACTTCTAGTGGTTAATACTGCTCCTAGTTAATACTACTAGTTAGTTAATACTGCTCTCAGTTAATACTGTAGTTAGTTAATACTGCTCCCAGTTAATACTGCTAGTCAGTTAATACTGCTAGTGGTTAATACTGCTCTCAATTAATACTGCTAGTTAGTTAATATTGCTAGTTAGTTAATATTGCTCTCAGTTAATACTGCTAGTTAGTTAATACTGCTCACTGTTAATACTGCTTATATTCCACAACCTATAAATACCTTTTCCCCGCCTAAAGAGTTCATAACGACTCTTTGCATACTGTTCACTTGCGCTCTAAACCTTTTCTCTCTCAAGTACCAAGTTTTCAGGCAAGAACTTTCAAGTTCAATGACATCCATGGCATTCATCGACGAGCACAATGAGATAGCTATGCTCCAAAAGCCAACACAAGCTGAAGGATTTCACCAGATAGTCAACTTTCTGAGGACAAGTCACATCGCTCATGCGCTCACTGTGTCTCCTACCATCTTCATAGAGCATAAGAGGCAGTTTTAGGCTAATGCCACCATTGTTACTGAGAATGGTGTGCAAATGATAAAGACAAGAGTGTGTGAAAAAACCCTAACCGTTACTGAAGAGGTACTACGCATCTGTCTATGTCTAGATGATGCTGCAGGTATAACCTCTATTCCTAATGAGGAACTTTTCTCAACTCTTTCAAGAATGGGGTATGAAGGCCAAATGGGGATTTTTAAGTTTTTCAAAGCAAAATTTTCACCCCATTGGAGGTTCTTTGTTCATACCTTGATGCACTGTATTTCAAAGAAAACAACTGGCTGGAGCCAATTTAGCAGTCCCATTGCATATGCTTTGGTGTGTTTATCCACTGCTAGAAAATATAATTTTTCTCAAATGATCTTCAATGATCTTGTCTCAAATCTGGACAACAAGAAGAGTTTCTTTATGTATCCCAGATTTGTTCAGACAGTTATCACTACTGAATTGTCGGACATACCTCACTTTGATGGGGGTATATGTACCTAAACCCCCTAAAGGCAAGGTTTTCTCAAATATGAGAAGATCTGCTAGGGACTCGGAAGAAGTTGACACCCCATTGTTCTCAACAATGATGGTGGTGTCCCAACCACAAGAAGGTATGGCAGCAGGGTCAAGGCCCCCATTAGACCATCCCACTGCTAGCCAATCCCAACCTTCCCACTCTATATCAATCCCCCAGTCTCTACTTCATAAGCCAACTTCACCAATCACCCAAACTTATCAAAGAAAACAGGTAAAGAAGGCTCCTTCCCTTCTTGTACCTTTACCCTCTAAGCCTTTAAGCCCTCTAAGGGAGGATTATCCTTTAGAGAATATCTACAGGGAAACCACAGGGGTGTCTCCCAACCCCAAGGAGGTGCTCTCTGAGGTAGAGGAAGAGCATATGGGTGAGAAGGTTGTCACTACTTCTGCTAGCACAGAGAAGGAGAGTGGTAACATCTCTAAGACCTTCCCCATGGCAACTTTGGGTGAGAAATCAACCAAAGGACCCTGGTGCCAAGAAACCAAGGGGGTAGCTGGTGCTTCTGCTAGGCAGAAGGCCACTACTAAAAGATCCAAGGATCCCTCAAGGATGGGTAAAACATCCAAAAAGGGTGAGAACAGAACTGAAACTGATGAATTGATGGCAAAACATTCCAAGGATCCTTCAAGGGTGGGTAAAACACCTAAAGAAGGTGATGATAGATATACTTACTGGGAATTGATTGAAGCATTAGCCAACATTAATGTTGATGTGGTTAATCAAGGAAAGGAAATCAAAGAATTACAGCAAGTAGTCATCTCCCAACAACAGCAGATTTCCAAACTCAAACAACTGGTGGGAAAGCTCATGGCCAAGAAAAGAAGAGGTCAGTTTGTTCTAAGAAGAAGAAAGGGGGCAACGAACAAGGAAAATGTGTATGCTTCCAAAAAGGGGGAGAATTCAATCTCAGAACAGATAAATCAAAAGATTGAGGGGGAGTTTGTTGAAGAAAAGAAAGCAGCAGAAATAACACCAGCAGCAGTTACAACCCCAGAAGCAGAAATTGTTACTACTGCTGAGCCAAAACAAGTAGCAGAAACTGTTAGTGCTGCTGAAATTTCACAAGCAGTAGTAACAGAGTTAACACCAGCAGAGATTGAAGTAGCAGAAATGCTTGTCAAAGCAAAGAATGACACTCCCAAAGCAAAGGGAGTGGTCAAAAATGAAGGGGGAGCAAAGAAAATAGAGAAGAAAGAAATTGCTGCAGATGCAAAGAAAAAGGGAAAAGAAAAGATGATAGAATCTGAACACCCATCCAAAAAGCAAAAGATGATTGAGTCAGATGAAGTATTAGCCAAGAAAATGCAATAAGAGTTTGATCAAGCAGAAAAAGAGCAAGTTGAAAAAGACAGAGAAATAGCTAGAGCACTTGCAAATGAGTTAAATGAAGCATTCCAGAAAGGGTTGGAAACAGAGAAGGCAAAGCAAAGAGCAATGAGCTTGAGAAAGGCTATGATGGCCAGAACAAGTGCTAATAAGAGAAGACCTTCACAAACTTACCTTGCTACTCAGGAAAGAAACAAAATGATAACTTTCTTGAGGAGTGCAATTGGTGTAAAGAAAGAAATGTTTGTGAAGATGACTTTTGATCAAATCAAGGACCTCTATGAGAAAGAAATGGGAAAGCTAAAGAGTAATGAAAAGGATAAAGTGGAGTTTGAAAAAAAAGCCAAGGAGTGGCATGATGTGAATATTAATCAACCCTTCCCTGAAAGTGAAGAGGGAACTCCAACCAAAGAAAAGGCAGAGAAAAAGGAAGAAAAGAAGAAGGAAGCTACTATAGGGCAAGGACAAAGGACTCTGAAGAGAACTAAGATGATGGCCAAAAGAAAGAAGATTGTAAAGAAGCCTAGAGTAGAAGAAAAGAAAAAGGTTGCTGAAGAAGAAAGGGGGACCTAAGAATGAAAAAAAGAAAGCTGAATCTCAGGAAGTACCACAGAGTTCAGATGTAAACATGTACATGGTGGTAATGGATAAAATTCCAAAGCCTATCTTAGCTGAACCTGTTGGATTCAAACCTCCTGAAGTCATTCACTGGGATGTCTTGGAGGTAGATGGAAAGGAATATATGAGATTGAAGAGAAAGGATGAGAAGTATGAAGTGTACAACACTTGGAACAAGATTGTCAGAACCTGCTCAAGATCTGATATTGAAGAAATGTTTGAGATAGGGATGAAGTTATATGCAGAGGAACTGAAAGCTCCAGTGATTTCAATTACAATGTTGATAATGGAGTATCTGTGTATGATGTTCAAACCTGATAAAGTGGAGGAGATAATAAGGAATGTCTTTCAAATAGTGAATAATTAGACTTTATATGAAACTAGTGAAGTATATGCAGTGACTTTGGAATTAAATCACACGGAGTACTTCCTAGTGGATAGAGTATACAATCATAGCAGATTGAAGCTTCATGCCATGCTAAATAAGAAGCTGGGTTGTGCACCAAATTCAGAAATGGCAAAGTACCTAATTCAAAGAACCATCAATCAGAGTATGGGACTGGATCCTAACATTG
Organism: Arctium lappa; assembly: GCA_023525745.1. Lineage (NCBI taxonomy): Eukaryota > Viridiplantae > Streptophyta > Magnoliopsida > Asterales > Asteraceae > Arctium > Arctium lappa. The sequence goes on along the minus strand of CM042047.1, from coordinate 153,451,227 downwards.
GAGTAGATCAATGAAGGTTTTGGAAGCATTTGAAGAACTTGACTTCTCTTTCTAAAAGTCAAGTTAGGGGGAGATTGTTGGGAACTGAAGATGTGAAAAAGTCTTTAATGCTGCTAGTTCAGAGTTTGTACTGCCAGAGGACTTCAATGATTAATACTGCTAGGTATTACTACTTCTAGTAGAATTAATACTTCTAGTCAAAGTTAGAGTTGCTTGAACAAAGTTAGTACTGCTTAGCTAGTTAGTATTGCTAGAGGTTAGTGCTGCTTAGTAGGTAATGCTGCCAAGACTCAGTTAATGCTTCCAAGTGATTAATGCTGCTTCTAAGATAATGTGAAGATAATGCTGAAGAGATCGTGGTTAAAGATAAACATGGAAATATGAAGATAATAGTGAAGATTATTCTGAAGATCTTTTTATGTTTAGAAATTATCTTTTATCCAGTATATGTATAGAATCGATAGAAGAGTTTAATAATTAATTCTAATTTTTTTTAGAGAGAATCAACCTCAAAGCATAGTTCCTAATTCTAGAGAAGTAGAATTCGTCTTGAAAGAGCTTGTTCTTCAAGATTGAGGTTGTGTGTGTAATCTTGTAATCTCAATCATTCAATACAAGGTTGCAAGTTGTTCATCAAATTTATACTGTTTGTTTACTGTTACATTGAATATCAAAGTGTTATTCCGCAAACTTCTTTGATATTGTTTCTGAGTATTTATAATTCTTGTTGAGAATTCGATCCTGACACTTTCTGGTTTGGGAAAGTAAGTTCTGTGGGATGCTTGTCATCTGGTCCCCTAAGGTCAATTGTTCTGGGAGTGATCGAACCCAAATCCTTCTATAGAATCAGATCGAAAGTCATGTTTTACTGGTATGAATAGGTTTAGGATATGTCGATGTAGCCTTTCTGATCTGGGAAAGTAAGTTCCAAGGGGTGCTTGACACCTAGTCCCTAAGGCCAACTGGTCTGGGAGCGGCTGACCCAAATTCTGCAATAGGGTCAGATAGAAAGTTACGTTTACGACATGTTCTTTACTTAATAAACTTTTTGATCAAAATATGCCAAATTGCACGCGCTTAAAAGATGCCAAAGAGCACACTCATGATACTTGGTGAAATGTTTGAGTTGTGATAAACCTGTAAATTTGTGAAAGTCTTAATTTTTGATGAATTAGTGTCAATACATGGAAAGTTTTCTATAATAATTTTAGAACTGCATTTTTCTTGAAGCTAATTGAAGTTCACATGCGAGCACACTGAATAGACAAATGAAAGTTTTTGAAACTGAACATGTCTTAACTTGATATGCAATTATACTTGTCTTGCATCCAACAACATATGCTTGATTTCAATTGATTGATAAATATGTAATATTTTACTCTGTAGAATTTATTTTGTTTAGTGTTTAAAATTTTATATGTTTGGTTGTTTCAAAATTTATATTCAGTATATTTTTTCTTTCTACATTAATATTTGATCATTGTGTTCTCATAAAGATATTTTAATGGGTTTATGCATTATTCAAGGGGGAGTGAACAAAGGGATTATTTTTTAAAGATTTTATCTGGTTTTGAGGGGGAGTATCTGATTTTCTTTATATGAATGCTAATTTGAATTGTCATATCTAGTGCATTTGTGTAGGGGGGGTCGAAGGGTTTCAAAGGTAAACTTTTTCTAAATCAGATTTGCGCTTCCAACATGACCCGCAAACTTCGTTTTGCGCTTCCTTTGGGAAACGAAAACCTTGCTTTGCATTTTCTTCTTGAATCGCAAACTTTGCTTTGTGCTCCGTTCATGAAACACAAATCTTGGTTTGCGCGTCCAACATGAAGTGCAAACCTCCATGTTTTCGCAAACCTCCCTGTTTTCTCTGTTTCTTTGATTTGCATATCTTAAGTCGTCTCGTCTCCAACATTTGCATGACCTAGTTGATCCAGTTCATCAAGGTCATGAGAGGAGAAATCAGAGAAGTCAAGGAGATGCTAAAGAGACAAAGAGCTCAAATGTTATTTGCTGATCAAGATTCGCTCAAAAGTTCTATTCTCTCAGCTACAACTGATTCTTTTGCTGTTCCAGCTCCGAACACCATAGTTCATTCAAGATCATTCAAAAGAGTTGTATCGTCTAGAGCTCAAGCAGCAAAGACAACTTCATCTGAAAGATGCTGAGAAGAATTTTTTTCTTAAAAGTCAGAATGTTTCACAAAGTCACTTTATTGGTCAGTGCTGATTTAGAAGATGATTTTTTGAAGACAAAAGCGCCAATGATTACTAAGGGGGAGATTGTTAGGTCTGATTTTATAGTAATCATTGTATTTATAGGGCTTGGTCAAATACTGTGTTTAGTGCTTATCTGTGTTGTATCTGACCAAGGGTATTTAAGTCCCTTTGGTCTTTGTGTCTTGTAAGAAAAACACGCTCATTAATCTAATTTTACACTTTGCGCTCCAAGTCTCTCTCTCTACTTTCTCTCTCTCTAAAGAATCAGTGATCTTGGACTCTCAAATAAGCTTCAGAAATCTAACAAACGGAATGAACTTCCGTTTCTTGTTGGTGAACTTGTCATGTACCACCTCTGAGAGTTCGGTCCAAAAAATAAACGTGTAGTCGACATGCAAGTCATAGACGACTGCATGGAACAATCGGAGATACAATAAACTTGCACTGTATGTGCCAGAATGCTTCAATGTCAGGCACCTGATGATAACTGAGAACAGTGTATACCATACTGGAGGTAGATTAGACTTGTCAAAGTCTGTAGGTTTGTTCAAAGTACCAACATATCCAAGATTTCGTATCCCTTCATATACGTCCTCTTCAGATGGAAAGATGTCATAGGTAGTACGACCTGGTCTGGAGTTCGGCTCAGGAAGCTCCAGTATCAATCTCAGTCGCTTGTATGAAAGGAAAGATTTAAATTGATCGATTTGAAGACCAAAGTGATGCGGACGAGCCATTTCATTATTTGTTATTGTATGACAAGCCTACTGTAGATACACTTCAGGAACATCTGTGCAGTAAGAAAGAGCAGGGGCAATTGGATGACCTTTGAGAATTGCTCGTATCACTGGATGTATCTTGATTCTGTCAAAGTCCACGTGATATTTGTTCGGCTTGTACGGCATATACATGATGGTTGGGAACACATCATCTGGTGTACGACGAGAAGCAGAAAGATCGACTCCAACAGAAGGATGTGACGGCATGAGAGTATCATGAGAAGCTCGATGAGACGGATCATCGAGAATGGCATTCTCATCTTGAATCATTGGATCAGTATTGGTTTTAGAAGACATAATATACCTGAAAAACAAAAATGAAAAAGAATTAGACAAAAAAAAAATATTCTAAGTATGGTTTGCGTGCCAAGTTAGAAGCGCAAACCAAGGTTTGCGTTTCAGTCATGAGACGCAAAGGTAAGTTTGCGTGTCTAACATGGTCCGAAAACTATACTTAGAAATACAAAACAAGATAAACAAAAACACAAAGGGAAGGTTTGCGTATCAAGTTAGAAGCGCAAATTAGACTTTGCGTTTCTAGTTAGAGGCGCAAAGTTCACTTTGCGTTTCTAGTTAGACGCGCAAAGTTCACTTTGTGTTTCTACTTAGAGGCACAAAGTTCACTTTGCGTTTCTAGTTAGGCTCGCAAAGTTCACTTTGCGTTTCTAACTAGACGCGCAAAGTAGACTTTGCGGGACAAACATACTTGATATAAAACTCAAAACTAAAACAAGAAACACACACACAAATAAAGTTTGCGTGTCAAAGAGGAGACGCAAAGTAGACTTTGCGTGTCCTAGTTGATACATGAACTACACTTGAAAGAACAAAAGGTTTGCTTAACAATTTAGAAGCGCAAAGTAGACTTTGCGTTTCTAGATAGACGCGCGAAGTTTACTTTGCGTTTCTAGTTAGACACGCAAAGTGCACTTTGCGTTTCTAGCTAGACGCGAAAAGTTCACTTTGCGTTTCTAACTAGATGCGCAAAGTTTACTTTGCGGGTCTATCATCCTGGTTCAGAAACCACTTTTTCGCGAGATACGAACCGAAAACCACAAAAATACAAAATTAAAGCAAGAAAACATGAATTAAAGTAAAAGAAAACATACCTGATGATCGATTATCTGTTCTAAGTAAAACCCAATACCCAATTCAAACAACACACAACCACAAAATGAATCTGAGAAAAGGAACAGTTCGAAAACAAAAAGAATCAGATAAAGAACATTCAAATCGAGTAAACATACAATATAAATCAAATCAAAAACGAAGAATGAAAGACATACCTTGATTTCGAGAAACAAAAACTGAAAGAAATCAGAATAAACTTTGAACACAGAGAGCGATTAGAGAGAATGGGAGCAGAAAAGGCAAAAGACTAAAAACAGGTAGGCGGGAAAGAGAAAATGAAAAGAAAAACACTATTTAAACCTAGAAAACTAAAACAAATCTAAAACTAAAAAAATAACATAAAAAAAAAAATATACCTGAAATCCTTTTGCTCCCCCTACACAAATGCACAAGAATTTAACTGTTAATATAGCAAATGTGTAGAAAAATCTGAGAAGCATACCTGTTTAACTTCTGAGAAACATCTCTCCCCCTTGAAAATTGTACAGACCAAATCCGAGAAAAATACAGATACTCAGACATAACGACATCAATATGAAAAATGATCATATTGAATATAAATTTTGTAACAACTGAACATATAAAATTTTAAACACTAAACAAATTAAAATCTACTCAGTAAAATTTCACAGATTTATCAATCAGTTGAAATCAAACATATATTGTTGTATACAAGACCAAGTATAATTGCATATCAAGTTAATACATGTTCAGTTTCAAAAACTTCCATTTGTCTATTCAGTGTGCTCGCATGTGAACTTCAATTAGCTTCATGAAAAATGCAATTCTAAAATATTATAGAAAACTTTTCATGAACTGACACTAAGTTATCAAAAATCAAGACTTTCACAAATTTACAGGTTTATCACAACTCAAAAATATCACAAAGTATCATGAGATGTGTGCTCATTGACATCTTTTTAGCAGTGTGCACATTGGCATCTTAACATGAGTGTGCTCTTTGGCATCTTTTAAGCGCGTGCACTTTGGCATCTTTTAATCAGAGAGTTCATTAAGTAAAGAACATGTCGTAAACGTAACTTTCTATCTGAACTTATTGCAAGATTTGGGTCAGCCACTCCCAAACCAGTTGGCCTTAGGGGACTAGGTGTCAAGCACCCCTTGGAACTTACTTTCCCAGATCAAAAAGGCTACATCGACATATTCTAAACCCATTCATACTAGTAAAACATAACTTTCGATCTGATTCTATAGAAGGATTTTTGTTCGATCACTCCCAGACCAAATGACCTTAGGGGACCAGATGTCGAGCATCCCACGGAGCTTATTTTCCCAAACCAGAAAGGTCACAGGTACAAACTTTTAAACCCGGAGATTTCTGTATTTTAAGAATTTATTATTCATCTCAATCACTCAGATCAACTTCTAAATGCTTAGCCCATATTTTCATTCCGATCTATAATTCTGATCATTTAGGTAGTCTAAGCAAAGTAAACTATAAAAATTCAGACTTACATATCTTTAAAGCAGTATTAAAAACTACAAACATGTTGCTGACTTTTCGACTTTTGTAAGACTTGAAAGTTGAACATATAAAACTTTAATATAAACAAATAACTTGTTAAAGACCCTAAACATACGTTTTATTCAAAAGAAAGAGAATCTGTAAAATTTTATTTTATAGAATAAAATTTGTAAAGATTTAAAATTTTAAATTCAACATGCCTAATTTTGAAAGCAAAAAATTGAAACGTTTTTCATCTAAGGCTTTTGTAAAGATATCAGCATGTTGATATTCAGTTGGTACAAAATATCATTCAATAGTACCTTCTTCCACGTGATGCTTTATAAAATGATATCTCATGTCTATGTGCTTGGTCTTGGTGTGTTGGACTGGATTGACCGATATCGTAATTGCGGACTTGCTGTCACAATAAATTGGCACTGTCTTGTACAACATCCCATAATCACGAAGTTGCGTTTTCATCCAGAGTAATTGAGCACAACAACTAGCTGGAGCGACGTATTAAGCTTCGGCTGTTAATATTGAAACACAATTTTTCTTTTTCGACGCCCAACTTATCAGTCTGTCACCTAAAAACTAAAGATGACCAGAAGTACTCTTCCTATCCAATTGATTACCAACAAAATCTGCATCTGAATAAGCAATCAAATTATAGTAAGAACTTTTAGGATACCATAATCCTAAATAAGGAGTTCCTTTAATATATCTAAAAATGCGTTTGACTGCTAAAAGATGAGATTCTTTTGGTTTAGCTTGAAATCGGGCACATAAGCACGTGGAGAACATTATGTCCGGGCGACTGGCAGTTAGATACATCAGTGATCCGATCATCCCTCTGTATGTCTTTTGATCCACAACTTTTCCATCTGGATCGAGTCCGAGTTTGGCACCGTGAGCCATCGACGTTCCGATTGAAGTAGATTTGTCCATCTTGAATTTCTTCAAGATGTCAAATATATACTTTGACTGATTGATGAAGATACCATCAGAAAGCTATTTCACTTGTAAGTCGAGGAAGAAATTGATTTCTCCCATCATGCTCATCTGAAATCTAGAGGTCATAAGATCAGAAAACCATGTACACAAAGATTTGTTAGTCGCACCGAAAATAATATCATCTACGTATATTTGTACTAAGCAGATATCAAGATTAGTTCTATAAATCAAAAGAGTAGTATCGATAGATCCTTTGGTGAAGCCGGATTTGACCAAGAAAGCTGACAACTCATCATACCACGCCCGTGGAGCTTGTTTCAAACCATACAATGCTTTATCGAGAAAATATACATAATCTGGACGATCTTTGTCAACAAATCCCTCTGGCTGAGATACATATACTTCTTTTTTAAGTTTGCCATTGAGAAATGCCGTCTTGACGTCCATTTGATATAATGTGAAGTTTCGATAAGCAGCGAAGGCAAGAAACTTTCGGATAGCTTCCAATCTGGCAACGGGTGCAAATGTTTCATCGTAGTCAATACCTTCTTCTTGTCAATATCCTTTAGCTACCAACCTTGCTTTGTTCCGCATGACGATACCATATTTATCCTTTTTGTTCTTGAATATCCACTTTGTACCAATTATGCTTTTTCCTTTCGGTCTCGGTACAAGTCTCCACACTTTGAGCGCATCAAATTGATTGATCTCCTCTTGCATAGCAATAATCCAATCTGGGTCTTCCAATGCTTCAGAAACTTTTGTAGGTTCAATTTTGCTTAGGAAGCAAGTGAAGAGACATTCGTTGGAAGTAGCTGATTTGGAGCGTGTAAAAACACTGGCTTGAGGATCTCCAATAATTTGATGAATTGGATGAGATCTTGTCCATTTTGTTGTATGAGGGAGAGGATCAATTACATCTTGAACCACTTCTAATTGAAGAGAGTGAGGTTCAGAAACTTCTACATCAGATGAAGAGATAGAAATAGTTTCAACTAGAGGAGGAGGTATCTCAACTGTCTCTGAATCAGATTCAGGAACAGTTTGTTGAATAACATCATTCTGTACTTCTTCCAGAAGTGATTCCTCTTGAACAGGTTGATCTTGAATTGATTCTTCTTGAGTATGGTCTTCATTAATAGGCTCAGTTTCTGATTGAACATTGTCTGATTGAACAAAATCTTGTTGTGCCGGTTCTTGTTGAATAGGAGAGACTGGAACAGCATCATTGTCAGAGATAGATGAAGAGGAATTTGAATTAGATGAGCTCTCAGTTTCCTGATTCAAAACATTAGTAACATTTTCAGAATTAGACTTGGGCACATCATCATAAAAATTTTCAAAAAGAAAATGAAGATCAGAAAGATTAAGAGAGGGAGTAGAAGAATCCTGGTTATCCGGTGAAAGAGCAGGTTCTGAACTAATTTGCTCAGAAACTGAATTTCCAGTAAAAGCAGGTTCTGAGCCTGAGTGACTAGAAACCAAATTGCAGCTTCGTCAAATTTTACATTGACACTCTCTATCACCTTTCTTGCAGAGATCAGAAAAACTCTATAAGCAGTAGAGTTTGAAGAATAACACACGAATACACCCTCGTCTGCCTTTGGACTAAACTTGTTGAGATTCTCCCTGTCATTCAGAACGTAGCATTTACACCCGAATGACTTGAAATACTTGATGTTCGGTTTTATCCTGTTCATAAGTTCATACGGTGTTTTGTTGAAACGACGATGCAGAATTGATCTGTTCTGTGTATGACAGGCAGTTGTTACTGCTTCAGCCCAGTAAGACAAAGGTAGACCTAAATAAGCAAGCATTGATCTGGCATACTCAACAAGCGTTCTGTTTCTTCTTTCAACAACACCGTTCTGTTGCGGAGTACATGCAGCAGAAAATTGTTGTTTCATCCTCCAAATCTGCCTTGGTGACTTCCTCACAGTCCGATCTGAAAAAGAAAAATCAGAAATATTAGAATTTTCAGATAAGACAGTATCATGTTTCTTTGACTTCTTTGATCTTCTTCTTTTACACTTCTTTTTATAAAATTGAGCATTTAGCAGTAAAGAATCATCAATAATTGAATAAGAAGAAGAAACTTTATCAAAGAAATCAGTCTTAGCATTTGACATTGAAGAACTAGCCTTGGAGTGAAAATTTTCAAAATTTAGCAAGTCTGGAGGAGGTTTGCGCTTCCCATTGGAGGCACAAACTGAGATTTGCGCGTCCAACTGCATGCGCAAACTTTCAGTTTGCGTTTCCAACGTGGAACGTAAATGGCCATTGTTTTTCCAAACTTTAACATTTTCCTTTGAATCTTTTGAAAATCCAGAAGAAATTTTATCTTCAAAACTTGTTTTCATTATAAAAAGAAATAAATCGTTTTCTAAAAAAGTTTGAAGATTTTGTTCTTCCAATCGATCTTCAAGATCAACAATTTTTTCTTCTAACACTAATGGGGGAATGTATTTCTTAGTATCATAAGACACCGGAGATACATTTTCCTTTTCAGTGTTATTAAAAAGATCAACAAAATCTGTTGAAAATGAAGATTTATTAGAAGATTTGACATTTAAAAGAATTTGAAATTTTCTGGATTTCTTAGATTGATAAGGAAAATACTTTGCATTTTCAGAGGTGTAAACAAATGGCATTTCCATCCTCTTATTTTTCATCCTTTTCACATTTTCTTCTTCCAAAATTTGTTTCTCAGTTGTCCAAAAGAATTTAAACTGAGGAGCATATCTTGCAAGAGTAAAATAATCATATTCATATAAAGTTCATTTTTAGCATGATTTAAAAAATGCGGGTTTTCAAAACCATCAGATGAGGTATCCTCTTCTTGTCAGAAAGAATTTTATTTGAAGAAGTCAGATCAGTCAATGAATCATGATAAGTCTGATTTGAATTTTCTAACTTGACCAACTGCTTATTAAATTTCTCTTTTGTGTCAATTAAAATTGACTTTTCATCTTTTAAAGAAATTTGCAGTTTTTCGATTAAATCAGACTTTTCTTGATTTTTAAACTTTTCAAAAACAAACTTTGAGCGCAATTCATGCAAAACAGTGATAAAAGCATTCAATTGAGATAAAAATAAATTATAGTTAAACTCAGATATTACCTCATAACCATCAGATGAGGTATCCTCTTCTTCATCATCAGAATTGTCATCACCTATAAAGCACATAGCCGTATTTTCCTCATTCTCAGCCTCGTTGTCCGAATGATCCAACCAGTATTCTTCTTCGGCCAACAAGATGGTTCCACTTTCCTTCTTTTCAGCTAGAGCCAACTTTTTTCGGTAAAAAGCAACATCTTTAACCATATGTCCAAGCTTCCCACAGTTAAAACAGTTAACCACCTTTTTCTCATCCTTCTTCTGTTCAACCATCTTAGCTGGTTCATACTTTGGAGTGTATATATTTGAAGGAGCACCAGGTTCTATTTTTTAGAACCAGAAGTAAACCGCAAGTTGTTTGAACCAGATTTGTGCTTGAATCTCTTCTGATAGTGCTGAGTCAAAAGTATCATGGCCTTCTCTAGAGCTTCGCCATCATCATCATCCGTTGATCCATCATAAGCTGTTTCAGTCAAAGCTTGCTCAGCCAGTTGCCTAGCTAAAAGAGCAATGGGATCTACTGACAAAGGCTTGTACTTTTTATCTATTTTAGCCTTCTGCTCCATTACCATCGATTCATCAGTCATCAAGATTTCGTATAACTCTTGAATTGGCATGGTTGAGATTCTGACATCGTTTCTCATTCTGTCTCATGACTTGTTCCACTCAAGTTGTAAAGCGTTCAGAAACTTCAAATTAGCCTCCAACTCAGTCTTCTTGAATTTAATCATGTATAAATCGTTGATGACAACCCAAAATCGGTCAAATACACTCTTCAAGATTTCTCCATCCTTAGCCTTGAACTTTTCAAAATTGTTCATATACCTAGTCTGACGCAACTAAGTTGACATTGCAGTAGCAAGCATAATCTTTTCAAGTTGAGTCCACATCAGCATAGGATTCTGTTTGAAGCAATTGATTATGTTATAAATGGAGTTGGGAAGAGAAAGGATCAGATTTGATTTGGCCTGGCTATCAGCTTGATGTCTTAACATCTCATCAGCATCGTATTCCCTTAAAGCTTTCTCAACAGAGGTAGCAACAGAAGTTGTTGTAGCTGGAACAGCTTTCCTTGGTATTTCCATAGGACCCTGAGTCAGTGATTTCATCATGTTCTCCCCATTTGGTTGCCTTTCAATAAAGTTGATAAACCGATCCTACCACTGTTCGAATTCATTCTCAGTGATGAGAACTGGTGGATGAGTATCAGACCCCGAAGACATCATGAGGTCATTCTTGTAGATTTGTGCTTGCAAAGACATCTTGTGAAAAATCAGAAAATTTAGAAAAAAAAAATTCTAAGTATGAGAGACCCGCAAACTAGAGGTTTGCGTATGCTATGAGGAGCGCAAAGAAGGTTTTGCGTTTGCAGAGGAGAACGCAAATTGAGTTTTGCATTTGGTTAGTGAAACACAAAATGAAGCTTTGCGGGTTGAGACTTTGCGTTGCAGGTATGAAACGCAAACTTGATGCACGAAGACTTTTCGCTTGAAGTGAGAAACACGAAATCTCTTTGCGTTTACAGAGTGAATCGCAAACTGATGGTTTGCGTATTAGACTCGAACCGAAAACTTGAAACTTTGCGTTTCCAAAGTGAATCGCAAACCTGAAAAATTCACTAACACACGAGTTAGATCACAAAATCTATGAATGAATGAATGAATGAGGCGCAAAGCATATGAATCAGACGCAAACTCATATGAATGAAACGCAAGATATATGAATGAGGCGCAAAGCTTATATGAATGAAGCGCAAACTTTACCAACTCACAGATTTTTGAAAGAACAAATCAAACTAAGAAATTTATGCAAAGAGAACACACACTTAATATCGAAAACACCTTTCTAACACCTTTTAATTAATAATATCGATTAAAATCAACAAAATCACTAATTTTGATAAAGAACAGAATGAGAACGACGTTTTTCCTGAAAATACAAGATCTGCAAATTGATTATCTAAACAAGATTTTTATGCGAAACACAAAGAAGCAATTATGATCGATTAGCAAAAACAAATCAATTAACTCCAATTTCAACACAAATTGTTCAAAGTCCTGTCCAAATTTGATGAAGAAGCAAAAAACGAGATTTTCTTCAAAAATCAAGAAAATTGATCGACTTTTCTGCTTCAATTCACAAATCCAGAAACTAAATAACTAATCTCTCAATCCTCTCAAGATTCAGAATGCTCTGATACCAATTGAGAGTCCAAGAATCTCTAAATCTTTAGAGAGAGAAAGTAGAGAGAGAAAGTATGAAGCGCAATGTGTAATCTGATGTATTGAAAGTGAGTGCCAACGTTACAAAACAAAGGCTCTAAGGGGACTTAAATACCCCTAGCCTTTACAATACAAATAAGAACAATAAGCACAGACTAGGCTAGAAAATAATTACAATGATTACTATAAAAACAGATCTAACACCAGGTATGCCTCAAAAATCCGGTCAAGAAGGCTTCTAAAATCCGTATTGCACAGTCCTTGGAACCAAAGTCGGATTACACGCCGTGCACACACTAAATCTGGTACCTTATGTCTTTAAAATCCGGTTAGGATGGTTTCCAAAACCTGGATACCAAGGTCATAATCCGGTACCAAACTTCTTAAAACTGATATACACGGTATGCAATGCTCAAAACCCAGTAGCACACTGTTAAAATTCGGTAGAAACCAAGCTAAAAACCGGTTCACACTGTTTTAAAGTATCAAAACCCTGTAGGAGCACTCAAGAACCGATATGTAAGCTTTTCAATCCCGGTGTACATGGTGTTAACATCTAAAACCCAGTATCAATATCCTTCAAAAACATGTGGTCACGGTCACAAACCGGTTCCAACTCTCAAATCCAGTGTCCAGTCTTACACATACAAACCCAGTATGCAAGGTCTTCAAGAACTCCAAACCTGGTTCCAAACTACAAATCCGGTGACCACGCCTAATCCAAACACAATCCAGTTACCACTCAAATCCGATAAACGCTCCACATATCCGGTACGCAACTTTTCCAGATTGTCGATCTAAAAATTTCAATTTCTCCAAATTGATCAAATTAACACAAAATTGATGATTGATTTATGTTTAATAACCACAAATCAAAAAATCCTTTGCAATCAAATTGGATCAATACATGATAAATTTGCACAAAAAATCAAGAATATGAAGAACACATTGTCGATCTTGAAATCTTTAGATCTGATCGATTTTCTCCAAAAAAAAATCTTCAAAATATGATCGTATCGAATTGAAAAATTATTCGATTATGCTCTGATACCAATTAATAGTTCCAAATTGTGTGTCCCAATCTATGTGCAAATTAAGATGATAACAACAAATTAATCCAAAATGCTCCATATTATTTCAATCTCAAATTCTCACGATACAGGGTGCTCTCAATACAATGTTTCTCTCTCTATGATATGAATTCTATTAAGTGCTTTCAAGGTGCTTAATGATTCTACAAACAAAAAGATATTTATACTTAAGAATATTACAAAGACAAAAACTAACAAAGCTAAAATAAACACTTTGACTTTAGCACTAAGAATCTTTGACTTTAACTTTGCTTTGAGGATTGACTTGAGCTTTGACTTTAATTCCCATGATATTGGATCCAACATATTTGTGCACTAACAATCTCCCCCTATGGATTCAAGATCATCTTCACAAAAACGAGCTAGTCAATTCTTCCTTTGGATTCAAAAAGAAATTCAACACTAACGAACAATCTCCCCTTGTTTGATCTTTAATGAATTCAATTTCCACCTTTATCGTCTTCACAAGGATAAGCATTCAAACTTCTAATTTTGAATCAACACGAATTTCATCTTCAACGAATAACCTCTCTTTTTATGTCTTGACAAATAATCTTCAGAATTACAATATTCTCCCCAAAGTGTGTGAATGTCTTTTTCAAGAACTATGACCATCTCCTCCAAGGTAATAAAACCTCTTTCAGACTTCAAAAGCGAAATTATCTTTAAATTTAGCTCACTTTGCTTCAGCAAATAATCTTCAAAGAAATTTTCTCTAAACTTCATCAATCTTTCATCAAACTTTCAGAACTTTCTCTTTCATTATGAGCATTCTCCCCATATTTTGGAAATATAACATTCAAATCTGTCATCTCTTGATCACTTTCTCCCCATAACAGTTACAATTTGTTCTTTAGACAACATTTCTTGAAATTAATCCTCCCCATTTTTGATGATGTAGAGCATAGAAATCATCAAAACTTTCTTCAAGAAATGTCATGAACCTTTTTCTGACCACTGATCTTTGTATAATGAGCATCCGAACCACCCGTCAATTCATAATCTATTCATCCGAATCTTTTCAAATTCAGACAAATAAGAATTTAACCCTGAATCAACAAATGAATCAGTTAAAATGCCTATAAGTAGCACATAGCCACTTTGTACAATAAATGTACTGTACAAGGAGTTTTATTGATGTTCACTCCCCAGGTCTTCCATTCAATCATCGAATGACACAAGGTTATTTTATGAACTTTCTGACAGAAAAACAAATTTTCTGTGTGTTCGTTCTTGTGTATGAAAGAATTTAAACACGAATGTTTTATAAATGGCACAAAATGTGTAAACCATTGAGACAACAATAGTAATATACAGACTCAATTGTGCATGATCGAAGTGCGAAGGTGCCACAACTTTCCTTCTTTTTCAATATCCACATCTTCCAAATGAAGACGATATAGATTATATGCTGCTTCCCCAATAAAATTTGAAATATCTTCTTTTTAAGAAAAAGATGAGTAGCTGGTGGGGTTTAAATCAAGAGTTGTCATGAGCTAGTGCCTATTTCAATGAAGTTCATGAAAGAATTGTGAAACAACAGTAATGTGGTTGCCCGACTCAGAAAAAGTTGTTGCAGAGTTTTGTTATTCTTTTATTTTGTTCTCACACCCTCTTTCTTTTTATCATTTAAGTTCACTTCTAACCAAACACTCTTTTCATTTTATCTCAGCACACACCTACACTCAGATATTGACCCCTCGCCTCTCGATCACTCAGGATAACTTCTTGGGTAGGAAACACTAGTTGTCGTGAATCTATAGAAGTTCATTAAAGTCTCACACAATGCCCATGTATATTGTCCTAAAAGCAAAAAGTTGCTCAATAGTTTAACTTCAAGAGTTAAGGCAGAAAATATATGTGTGTGTCCTGTTTCTATATTATAATCACAAACAAATCAACAAAACAAGATATGATTAACTACCTGTTTGATTTAATTTCAAATCTCAAACGATTACAATCTTTCTCTCTCTAGAAATCTCTTTCTCTCTCTCTACAATCCTTTCTCTCTCTAAATCGTATATTCTCTCTAATCAATGCTTCTCTTCAGATTATCACTCTCTAGATACAACACTAACAAGACCAACTAACTAAACTATTTATACCAAGAACAAAAATACAAGGAAATACAAAATACAATGCACTTTGACTTTTATTACAAAATAGACTTTGACTTTAATGAAAGTTGACTTTCAGCTTTGACTTCTTGTATCTTTAACCTTCAGAATTCTTGATCTTGTATCCAACATATTTATGCACTAACAATCTCCCCCTTTGGATTCAAGATCACTATTGAAAGATCTAGCAATTCAGTCTTCTCTTTTAAGCTCTGTCAGATGCAATATCTCCCTTTAACATTCTAATCTTCCAAGTCTGTCTTCGAAGAATATAACAATATCCCCAAATGTGATAAACAAAAATCTTCAACAATCTCTTCAGTATTATCACAATACTCTTTCAGACTTCGAAAAGAAATTATCATCAGATTCAGCTCGGATTGCTTGAGCAAATAATTTTCAAACAAAATTTCCTCATAAATCAGCACATCTTCAAAAATTCTTTGATCTTCTTCAAATCTTTACTTTGAATTTTTCTGACCTGGACATTTCTGTAAATCATCTCCCAAAGCTTTAAAATTTCTTGATACCATATCCCCCTTTTTGATGATTTGAGCATCGATATCATCAAAACTTTCACCAAGAAATTTCTTTAACCATTCTGATCTGTCCAAGAGCCTATGATGCACTTGTCAAGTCACCATCTAGATCTTTTCAAATCTAGACAAAACAGGAAAATAACACCTGAATCAACAAATGAATCAGTTAATACGCCTGTTAGTAACACGAAGTTACTGTGGGTAACGAATACACATTGTAAAGGAGTTTTTTGATGTTCACTCCCCCAGGGCTTCCATCCAATCATCGAAATACCACAAAGGCAATTTCTATGAATGTTATGACAAGAAAACAAATTCCTTGTGTGTTCGTCCTTGTGTAGAAAGAATTAAGCAATTGATGATTGCTTTTAAAAAGGCTCAACATAGTGTAAACCACTGAGATAACAGTAGATAAACACAGACTCAAGGTGCATGATTGAAGTGCGAAGGTGGGGCAGACTTCCTTCTTTTTCAATATCCAGATTTTCCAAATGAAAACCAGATAGATTATGTGTTGCGTCCCCTTAAAAATATGAAACACTTTTTTTTAAGAAGAAAATGAGTGGTTGGTGGGGTAGTATCAAGAGTTGGCATGGGCTAGTTGCCTGTTTCAATAATGTTCACCAAGAATTGTGAAACATTACTAATGTGGCTGCCCGGCTCAGAAAGTAGTTGGTGCAGAGTTTGATATGCTTTTACTCTGATCTCACACCTTCTTTCTTTTTATCATTACGCTCACATCTAACCAAACTCTCTTTTCCATTTTACCTCATCACACCCACACTCATTTCTTTTCGACTCCTCACACTCAATCACTAAAAGTTTAACTTATTGGGTAGGAGACACTGGTAGCACAAAGAACCCATATTTCTATTAAAGCATATGTTGCTCAAAATGGTTTAACTTGATCAGTTAAAGCGCAAATACAAGTCAGATGTAGATATGCTCAGAATATAATCATGAAGATATGAGCATTTTGAAACAATGAAGTATTTTCAAACAAGTAAATTGAATGAATGAACATGAATGCACGAGACTTGTTTGAAAATCTGACATTGTATGAAAATGATCAGAAATGAATAATATAACAATCAAAGCTTATGGTCAAGAATAACAGATATTGTCTATACGAACCAAAATATAGACATTATTGAAATGACGTTTCTAAATGAATTAACGCTCAAAAATTCTTTGAAGTACAAGCGGGGTGTCTTACCATCGAAAAATATGTTTCAAATTTGAGACATGGTAAGAACGTTTTGAACAAAAAGTCAAACCGGTGTGTGTAAATACTTGAAAGTATATAGAAAAGACAATACACAAGTATATATCTTTGGAAACACATGGTTTATAAATCATTGAAACTTAAAATGTAAAATGAAAACATTTAAAATCACACTTCCAATTCATGAAATCTGTTTTAAGAATCGGGAAGTGGTTTGAACATTTTAAGAACATGTTTTCATATGATTGAAAGTCGTCATTCTTTCAACCATAGATGAGATTAAGATAAGAAATTAACCTTTTGAGTACAATCTTAAATCTCATGAAGTCACGCTGAAGTCATAAAGATATGATCTTGATAGCTTCCTCTCATTCTGCACAAGTCTCAAAGTCATGTCAAAGCAACTTTATGCACAAATTTTATTCAAATGTAAATGACATAAAGTAGTAAAATGATTAAAGTACGAGTTCTGATCAGAAGTAATCAGAAATCATAGTCTTACTCCTTTGACTTGTACACTCCCCCTAAATTCATGCATCACAAAAATATGTCAGTTAAGTAAAATGCAAAAATTAGATAAACTCCCCCTCAAAAGAATAATGATCATCTTAAATCTTCTCTTACTCTCCCCCTGAAATTATGAACAAACTATTAAAGTGCAGATATCCTTCAGAAATAATGATAAAGAAAATGATGAAAAATTACAATAACAGAAACTTTAATAGGTAATTACTGATTAGACTTTGAGATTTAGCATACCAAGCTTAGATACAAGAAAAATAAATCTCTTTTCATCTAAAGCTTTAGTAAACAAATCCGCAAGTTGATAATCAATCTTTACAAAATAAAGTTCTATTGTACCTTTTTCTACATTATCTTTGATAAAATGATACCTGACATCAATGTGTTTGGTTTTCGTATGCTGTACAGGATTAGCAGATATCGCGATTGCACTTTTCGAGTCACAATATAATGGAATTTTATCAAATTTGAATCCATAGTCTCGCAGCTATGTTCGCATCCACAAGACTTGAGAGCAGCAACTAGCAGCAACTACATACTCTGCTTCAGCAGTCGATGTAGAAACACATAATTGTTTTCTTTGACACCCAGCTAATGAGCTTGTCTCCAAGAAATTGAATGTGACCTGAAGTGCTCTTCCTGTCAATCATGCACCCTACGTGATCTGCATCAGAATAAGCAGTCAGTTGAAACCCAGTATCCTTATGATACCACAGACCAAGATCTGCAGTCCCCTTCAGATATTTAAAGATCCTTTTGACAGCGGCGAAATGGGATTCTTTAGGAGTAGCCTAATATCTAGAACATAAGCATGTTGAAAACATAACATCTGGCCTACTTGAAGTAAGATACATTAAAGAACCTATCATACCTCTATAAGTCCTAACATCAACACTTTTACCCGAAGAATCAGTGCTGATCTGAGTACCTGGTGCCATCGGGGTTCCAATTGGTTTACAATTTTCCATATTGAACTTCCGAAGAATATCGAAAATGTACTTAGATTGGTTAATGAAAATCCCCATTGAAAACTGTTTAACTTGTAATCCGAGAAAGAAATTCATCTCTCCTATCATACTCATTTGAAAACGTGACACCATGAGGTTAGAAAAGTTTTTGCAGTATTTAGGATTTGTAGAGCCAAATATTATATCATCAACATATATTTGAATAAGGATGATATCGGCTTTTTCCTTTTTAATGAACAAAGTGGTATCAACTTTACCTTTGGAAAAACCTGACTTGACCAAGAATTTAGATAGAACATCATACCATGCTCGAGGGGCTTGTGTCAAACCATACAGGGCTTTATCTAGGATGTAGACATGATCTGGCTTATCGGGATTCACAAACCCTTCTGGTTGAAACACGTAGACTTCCTCCTTAAGAATGCCATTCAGAAAGGCCGTTTTCACGTCCATCTAATAGACTGTGAAATTCTTGTGAGCTTCGTAGGCTAGAAACATACGGATTGCTTCTATACGCGCTACTAGAGCATACGTCTCATCGTAGTCTATGCCTTCCTCTTGCCGGTAATCTTTGGCAACAAGTCTTGCTTTATTTCTTATGACAATACCATCTTCATCCTTTTTATTCTTGAATACCCATTTTGTGCCAATTACGGATTTTCCTTCCGGTTTTGGAACTAATATCCAGACCTTCAGGGATTTAAACTAATTTAATTCTTCTTGCATAGCAGACACCCAATCCGAATCAGCAAGCGCTTCTGATACTCGAGTAGGCTCTATTTTCCTGAGGAATGAGTCATGCAGACACTGGTTTAAAGTTGTTGACATAGTTTGCACAGGCTTGTTAAGATCTCCAATTACTTGATGTAAAGGGTGCTCTTTGGTCCAACGATGCTCATGAGGGAGTGGAATAGATATAGATTGATCATGATAATCATCTTGAAATCCACTATCAGTCTCTTCAATTTGAATAGTTGGAGGGGGTTTGCAGTTGAAGTTTCAGGTGCAGAAGCATCAGTTGGAACAACATACTGTAGCTGTTGAGTAGATAATGTATCACACCCAACTCACTTACTTCTGGCTCAGCAGTTTGTTGGGAATTAAAGAAATGATCAAGTATGATTAATGTTGCTAGCATAACTGATTACTACTGATAGTAGATTTAATACTACTTGACAAGTTAGTACTCCTACTTCAATGGTTATTACTGCTTGGAGAGTTAGTACTGCTAGTAGTTAGTACTGCTAAGGAATTAATACTGCTGAGCATAGTTACTACTGCTGAAGAAGATTAATACTGCTCAGAGTGTTAATATTGCTACAACTTAATGCTGCTTAAGAGATAATCAAGATACATGCAGATCAAGACTGAAGATAATCATGGAAGGTTTGGAGATAACTATGGAAGATTATACTGAAGATCTTTTATATTTTGTAATTATCTTTTATTTTCCGTATATGTATAGAATTAGTCAGAATGCTTTAAAAAAAACAATTTTTTTTTATTCTGAGTTTTTGCTTTCATAGAGAGAATCAACCTCAAGGTTTAGAATCCTAGTTCTAGAGAAGTAGAATTCGTATTGGTGAGCCTGTTCATCAATATTGAGGTTGTGTGTGAAATCTTGTAGCTTTAAATCATTAAATAAAGTTTAGAATTTGTGATTTCTGATTCACTTTTTCATTGATCTTTGAATATTAAAGTGTTATTCTGCAAACTCCTTTAATATTGTTTCTGAGTTCTTTATTCTTGTTTAGAATTAGATCCGGACAAGTGGTATCAGAGCAAATATTCTCAGAAACCTTCATTCATCATGGAAAACATAGTTGAATCAAACAGTACTCTTGTCTCAAAGGTTCCAATGCTCAGATCTAATGAGTTTGACATGTGGAAGATAAGGATCAAGCAATACATTCTCCTCACAGATTACTCTATGTAGGACATCATTGAGAATGGACCATCTGATGAAGGAAAAATTGGTGCAGATGGAAAAAGAACATCACCAAAGACAGATGCAGAAAAGAAGATAAGGCAGACAGAGATGAAAGCCTTGAGCACACTGCTCTTGGCTATTCCCAATGAATACCAACACCAATTCTGCAATTGCACTAATGCACAGATGCTTTGGAATGCTCTAGAGAAAAGGTTCTCTGGTACCAAAAGTACCAAGAGAAATTAGAAGGCAATACTGAAGCAATTGTATGAAAATTTTATGTCAACTAAGAATGAGTCCATGACTCAAACTTTTGACAGGTTTAACAAGCTGATTGGTGAACTAGATACTATGGGAGTACAGATTGATCAAGATGATGTAAACAGAAAGTTCTTAAGGTTCCTTAGAGATGAATGGACCATGTATACTGTCTCATTCAGACAGAATGAACAACTAGAAGAAAAAGAACTTGATGATCTGTACAATGACCTTAGAGTGTTTGAATCTGAGGTGGAGGCAAAGAAGAAGCCTTCTGGATATGTTCATAACGCTGCACTCCTATCAGCATCAATTGATTCTACTGCTAACCCTGAATCGGTTAATGCTGCTAATGGAGCAAATCAAGAAAAAGGCACTGAATCTATTTTTGAAGCCTTTCTGTCTATCCATGGAAACTCTTCTTTAATCAATGATAACTTGGAACAACTTCATCCTAATGATCTTGAAGAGATGGATACTAAATGGCATATGGCCATGCTTTCCATGAGGGTAATGAAACTCATCAAGAGGACTGGGAGGAATAACTTCTCCCAAAGAAGAGAAGATGGAGCAGGTTTTGACAAGTCAAAGGTAGAATGCTATAAATGTCATATGAAGGGACACTTTGCCAGGGAATGCAGAAGTGGAGTGTCTCACAATAACCACCAACAAGCTCAGACTGGTAGCTTCAACCAGAACAGAAACTCTAGTCAAGCCCTTGTTTCTCAACAAGGAATGGGGTTTGACTGGAGTGATCAAGCAGAAGAGGCTATTCAAAATCAAGCTCTCATGGCAGAGGTATCTGATCTCCCAACTGAGGTAAGTTATAATCTCTATTCTAAAACTTGCATAGACACTGTTAAAAGGTACAGGGATCACAACCAGAATATGAGTGATGACCTTAAGAGGTTAGCAAAAGATATAAAAGACTATGTGAGAATTGTTGAGAGGTTTGAGGAACAAATTAAAGGTTTCCAAGCCAATGAAATTCAACACTCATATGACACAAACTACTGGAAGTGGGAGAAAAAGGATCTAGAACTCCAACTGACAAAGTCTAAAGAGGAGAGTGAAAAGTTGAGAGAGGAGCTAGCCAAAGTTAAGCTAGATGTAGAAAAGTTTTCCAATGCTTCTAAAGCAATGGAGTCTTTACTACAAACTCAGATTCATGACAAGCTGAGAAGAGGAATTGGGTACAACACCACACCACCACCATAAAACAACAACTACATCCCTCTTACATCAGACTTGCTAGAAACCAAAGATAGGAAGGACTTGCCTGAGGGAGCTACTGAGATAGATCCCTTAGATGAAGTAATTGTTGAGGACAAAACTGAGAAAGAAGCTGGTAAGGGTAAGGATGAGATTCCTCTAGAGAATCACATTATTACCAATGAGGGTTGTGGAAAGATTTGGGTAAAATCTAAGGACATAGAGAAGATTGAGGAAAAGTCTAGTAAGGTCCATTACAAGCATACCACAGTTGTGAATCCTGTTCTTTGAAAACAGTGTGCTTGTACTAAATCTGACCCCTAAAACATGATAAAAGGAGGGGTAATCAAAGAAACTGGAACAATCAGTGGGCACAAAAAGAAGGGATTGATCTGAGTAAAATCAATAGACCAAAACCTTGTTTTATTTGTGGAAAGATCAATCATATTGCTAAATACTGTTATTTCAATCCTATAAACCAAAGGATGAGTTTTCAAAGATCTGTGCAAAAACCCTTTGGTTATAGGAAGAATGAAAGGAACCATGTGGCTAAGAAATCTGATAAATCTAAAAGCCACATGAAGAAAAATATTGTTGAGGAGAGTGTCAAGATGTGGATTCCTAAAAGCCCTAAAACTGTTAGTACTGCTACCACAAATAGTACTGCTGACAATGATAGTGCTGTTAGAAGCAATACTACTGCTACCAATGTTAGTGCTGCTAAGAGTATTAGTACTGCTAAAACTAACATTGTTAGTACTTATTCTAATGTTAATACTACTAACTATGTTAGTACTTATAACAAAGTTAGTACTTCTAAACCTGTTAGTGCTGCTAACTCTGTTAGTACTTCTAAGGTTAGTACTGCTTCTAATGTTTGTGCTGCTAAGCCAATCATCTTGACAAAGTACTCTAGTAAAGAGTGCTCCGAGTTTAAAAATCTCATAAAAAAGGAATGTAAATACTTTGATGAGAAAGGGAGACCCAATACCACTTTGGTTTGGGTTCCCAATCAATACTAATTGTTTTTATCTTATGTGCAGGGCAACCAGCAGCTCAAGGGGAAAAGAATCTGGCATGTTGATAGTGGTTGCTCTAGGCACATGACAGGGAACATGTCTTGTCTCAAGAATTTCAAGAAAAATGATGGTGGACATGTTGCCTTTGGTAATACTCCAGATGGAGGTAAGATCAGTGGTAAGGGTGATGTAACCAAAGGTAAAATGACCTTTGAAGATGTATTCTATGTTGAGCAATTAAGGTACAACATGTTAAGTGTATCACAGGTTTGTGACAAAAAGCATAGTATATTATTTACAGATTCTGAATGCATTATCCTTGCTCCTGGATTCAAGGTAGTTGATGAAAAGATGATACTACTAAGAACTCCCAGAAAGGATAATGTCTATTACTTAGATATGGAAAATGTTTCAACTGATTCATCCCTAAACTGTCTTGTTTCAAAAGCATCTTTGGATGAATCATCACTTTGGCACAAAAGGATGTGTCACATGAACTTTAAAACAATGAATAAACTTGTTAAAAACAATCTTGTAAGAGGTTTACCTTCAAAAGTCTTTTCATGTGATGATCATTGTGCTGCCTGTCTCAAAGGCAAACAACACAAAACTTCTCATAAGTCCAAAGAGTTGAACACTATTTCTAATTCTCTTTAGTTGTTGCATATGGATATGTTTGGTCCTACAAATGTTATGAGTATAGGCAAGAAATCATACTTCTTAGTTATTGTTGATGATTACTCTAGATTTACTTGGATATATTTTCTAAGGACTAATGATGAGACAAGTGGACTAATCAAATCCTTTATTCTAAGAATTGAAAACCAAACAAATCAAAAGGTAAAAGTCATTAGGTCAGACAATGGTACTGAATTTAAAAATCATGACCTAAACACCTTTTGTGAGGAAAAAGGAATTGAGAGGCAATACATTGCTTCTAGGACTCCACAACAAAATGGTGTTGCTGAAAGAAGGAATAGGACACTGATTGAGGCTGCTAGATCTCTGTTAGCTGATTAAAAACTTCCAGTTACTTTCTGGGCTGAAGCAGTTAATACTGTTTGTTATGTCCAGAACCGAGTTCTAGTAGTGAAGCCTAAAAACAAGACACCATATGAGCTTTTAAATAAAAGAAAACCATTTATTGGTTTTTTCAAACCTTTTGGGTGTCCTTGTACCATTCTCAATACCAAAACTCACTTAGGAAAGTTTGATAGCAAGGCAGATGATGGTTTTCTTGTTGGTTCAAGAAGTGGAGGATCAGGGGATGTACAAGTACAAGACATTATTCCTCAGTCTGTGATCTTTCCCATGCCTACAATGGAACCTGTTGATTTCTGTGAAAAAGAGACTATGACTGAACCAATTCAGAGTGAAGAAGAAAGAAGAAAGAAGAGATGAGGAGAATCAAGTGCATGAAGAGCCAGAAGCAGCTGATGAGATCACCTCAGCTGACTTAAATGAGTCTAATCTAGAAGTGGGAATCAATGAAGAACCTAGTCATCAGACTAGAATTCAAAAGAACCATCCTCCAGAGCTAGTCATATGAGACATCTCTTCTCCTATGATAACAAGGAATCAAAGCAAACTTCAAGAGCTACAGGATCAACAAAACACAGTACTCTCTTGCTTTCTATCTCAGATTGAGCCTAAGAAGATTTTTGATGCAATGAAAGACTCCAGTTGGATAGAAGCTATGCAAGAAGAGTTACTGTAATTCAAATTGCAAGAAGTTTGGGACTTGGTAGACCTTCCAAAAGGTCATAGAGCTATTGTCACAAAATGGATTTTCAGGAATAAAAAGGATGAGAGAGGAATTGTGATCAGGAACAAAGCAAGGCTTGTGGCACAAGGGTACACTCAAGAAGAAGGCATAGATTATGAAGAAGTGTTTGCCCCAGTTGCAAGGGTAGAGGCAATTAGGCTATTTCTAGCCTATGCCTCATACATGAAGTTCAAGGTATATCAAATGGATGTGAAGAGTGCCTTTCTATATGGTACAATTGATGAAGAAGTATATGTCTGTCAGCCCCCTGGATTTGAAAATCCATTATATCCTGACAGAGTATACAAACTGAAGAAAGCACTTTATGGTCTACATCAAGCCCCAAGAGCATGGTATGATACTCTGTCTACCTATCTCTTAGAAAATGGGTTTGAAAGGGGAATAATTGACAAGACCCTCTTCATTAAAAGGAGTAAGAAGGACATCCTACTTGTTCAGATCTATGTGGATGACATCATCTTTAGATCCACCCAAGATCAGATGTGTAGAAACTTTGAAAAGTTGATGCACAAGAGCTTTAAAATGAGTTCAATGAGTGAACTTACCTTCTTCCTTGGGCTTCAAGTGAAACAGCAGAAAGATGGGATCTTTATAAGTCAATCAAAGTATGTGAAAGACATCCGGGATAAGTATGGTTTAATAGACTCAAAACCAGCAAGCACACCTATGGAGACTCATAAACAGATCACTACTGATCTTGAGGGGGAGGATGTTGATGTCCATCTATATAGATCAATGATTGGATCTCTCATGTATCTCACAACCTCAAGACCAGACATCATGTTTCCAGTGTGTCTGTGTGCCAGATTCCAAGTCAAGCTAAAGCAATCACATCTTCAAGCTGTTAAGAGGATTTTTAGATACTTAAGAGGGCAAACTAGATTAGGTCTTTGGTATCCTTATGAATCCAACTTTGACTTGATTGCATATTCTAACAGTGACTTGGGTGGTGCTAATATGGATAGAAAGTCTACTTCAGGTGGATGTCCGCTTTTGGGTGCAAGACTAGTATCTTGGCAGTGTAAGAAGAAAACCCCAGTGTCCTTATCTACAACAGAAGCTGAGTACATTGTTGCTGCAAGTTGCTGCTCTCAGGTTCTATGGATTCAGAATCAGATGTTGGACTATGGGGTAACCTTTCTTCACACTCCAATCTTCATTGACAATCCAGTCAAGCACTCCAAAACAAAGCACATTGAGATCAGGTATCACTTTTTTAGAGATTGTAATGAAAAGAAGCTTATTCAAGTTGCTAAAGTTCATACTGACAACCAGCTTGCTCATCTATTCACTAAAGCTTTTGATGTGAGTAGATTCACCTTCTTGGTCACAAGTGTGGGCATGATCAACTCTGAATGAGATCATATTTAAAAAGTGTTTGTATACCTGTTATTTGGGTGTTTTTGGTTGTTACTAATTATCTTTCTCAGGAAGTAAATTGCCTTGTTCAGACCAAATCAAGCTTCAATAGTGTAAGTGTAGTTAATGCTGCCAGAGTTAGTTAATACTGCTAGTGGTTAATACTACTCTCAGTTACTACTGCTAGTTAGTTAATACTGCTAGTGGTTAATACTGCTCTCAGTTAATACTGCTAGTTCGTTAATACTGCTAGTGGTTAATACTGCTCTCAGTTAATACTTCTAGTTCATTAATACTGCTAGTGGTTAATACTGCTCTCAGTTAATACTGCTAGTTAGTTAATACTACTCTGAGTTAATACTGCTTATGTCCCGAATTGTATAAATACCTTTTTTTTGCCCGCCTAAAAGTTCATAACGACTCTTTGATTACTATTCATCTGCTCTCTAACCCTTTTTCTCACAAGCACCTCGTAAGTTACAGGCAAGAACTCTCAAGCTCAATGGCATCCATGGCGTTCATTGATGAGCACAACGAAATCGCAATGCTTCAAAAGCCGAAGCAGGCTGATGGATTTCACCAGATAGTAGATTTTTTCAAGTCCAGCCATATCGCTCATGCTTTTACAGTGTCTCCAACAATCTACATAGAGCACCAGAGACAATTTTGGGAGAATGCCACTGTTGTAACAGAAAATGGTGTGCAGTTAATCCAGACAAGGGTGTGTGACAAACCCTTGTCAGTTTCTGAAGAGGTGATTCGCATCTGTCTACGACTAGACGATGCTGCTGGTATTACCTCTATTCCTAATGAGGACTTGTTCTCCAATCTGTCAAGAATGGGGTATGGAGGCCAATTGGGTGTTTTCAAATTCTCAAAAGCTAAATTTTATACCCAATGGCGTTTTCTTGTTCATACCCTTATGCATTGTATTTCCAAAAAGACTACTGGATGGAGTGAGTTCAGTAGTACCATTGCTTATGCTTTGGTTTGCTTGGCCACTGCTAGAAAGTACAATTTTTCTAAAATGATTTTCAATGACCTTGTGTCAAACTTGGGAAACAAAAAGAGTTTTTATATGTACCCAAGATTTGTACAGGCAGTTATAACCAATGAATTGACGGATATGCCTCAATTTGATGAGATATATGTACCCAAAATCCCCTAAGGTAAGGTCTTTTCAAATATGAAGAGATCTCCATTGGACTCGGAAGGAGTTGACACCACATTGTTCACTACAATGATGGTGGTGTCCCACAATGAAGAAGGTATGGCTTCAGGGTCAACGCCCTCATTAGACCATCCACTGAAAGCCAATCCCAACCTTCAATCACCATAACAATCCCACAGTCCCTTGTTCAAAAACCAACTTCACCAATCACCAATACATACATCAGGAAAAAGGTAAAGAAGGCTCCTTCCCTTCTTGTACCTTCACCCACAGAGCCTTTAAGCCCTATAATGGAAAATTCTCCATTAGAGAATATCAACAGGGAAACCACAGGGGTGTATCTCAACCCCAAGGAGGTGCTCAATGAGAAGATTAATGAGCATATGGGTGCAAAGGCTGCCACTACTCCAGCTAGCACAGAGGAGGTCAGTGGTAACATCAATAAGACCTTCCCCATGGCAACTTTGGGTGAGCAATCATCCAAAGGTCCCAGGTGCCAAGAAACCAAGGGGGTAGAAGGTGCTTCTGATAGGCAGAAGACCTATACTACAAAAAGATCCAATGATCCTCCAAAGGTGGTAAAAACACCCAAAGGAGGTGAGGACAGTTATGACTACAATGAATTGTTGGAAACAATGGGCAACATCAATATGGATGTAATCAAGCAAGGCAAAGACATAGAAGAGATGAAAATGGTGATTCTGTCTCAACAAGTACAGATTACGAACTTGAAGAAAATGGTGAAGAGATTGGTTCAGAAAAGGAAAAGGAAACAGTTTGTGCTCAGAAGAAGGAAACTAGTGGATGATGCTCCCAAAAAGGGGGAGTCAGAAGCTGATGAAAACATGGAAGATGCTAAAGATAAGGGGGAGAAATTTGATTTTAAGGGGGAGGAAGAAGTAGAAACAGAATCATAATTTGTACAAGCAGCTGAAACAGAACAAACAACAGTAACAGTTAATGCTGCTGAAACAAGCAAAGCAACAGAAACTGTTAATACTGCTGAATTGATTGAAGCAGCAGAAATGGTTCAAGAGGTATTAACATACCTTCTTAGCAGCAATGTGCAAGAACTTGAGACATTAATCAAAGCTAAACATGATACTCCCAAGGTCACTTCAAAGGCCAAAGGAGTTATCATCAAATAAAAGGATGAAATGATCAAGAAAGCAAGTGTTGAGAAGGCGGTAAGCAAAGACAAAGGCAAAGCAAAGATGGTGGAATCTGACTAACCTCTTAAAAAGCAAAAGATGATTGAGTCAGATGAAGCTTTGGCTAAGAAGATTCAAGCTGAACTTGAACAACCAGAATCAGCTCAAGTGGAAAAAGATAGAGAGATGGCTAAGGCTCTAGTTGCAGAGTTAAATGAAGTTTATCAATAGAGTTTGGCAACTGAGATAGCAAAGAAGAAAGCTACAACTCTAAAGAAGTCTGGAATCATTAAAATGGGTACAAAGAAGAGACAACCTTCACAGACCTTCCTTGGAATTCAAGAGAGAAAGAAGATGATTACTTTTCTCAAAGGTGCGGTGGGAGTTAAAAAGGAATTGTTCACAAAGATGTCTTTTGAACAAATCAAAGATTTGTATGAAGCTGAGATGACCAATTTACAAGGAAATGACAGAGCAAGAGTTGAAGCAGAAAAGAAGATGAAAGAAAGACATGATCTTCAAATTCAAAAACCTTTCCCTGATGAGCAAGAATCACCAAGGAAGGAAGCTACTGTGGGTGATGGTTTGAGGAAGTTAAAAAGAACTAAAATGATGGCAAGAAGAAAACAACTAAGAAACCTAGAGTGAAAGAAGTTGAGAAAGACCAGAAAGAAGCTGAAGAAGAAGGAGCATCTAAATATTTTGAACAGGAAGCTCAAACTCAGGAAACACCATCAAGTACTTATGATGTAAATTTATACATGGTGGTAATGGAGAAAGTACCTGATCCTATAACTGCAGAACCAGTTGGTGTTAAGCCTCCTAAAATTATTCACTGGGATACTATGAAAGTTGATGGAAAGGAGTACATCAGGCTGAAGAGGAAGGATGATAAATTTGAAGTGTATCCTACTTGGGCAAAGATAGTAAGAGTATGCTCCAGATCTGACTTAGAGGAAATGTTTGAGGTGGGGATGAAACTATATGTTGACAAGTTGAAAGCTCCAGGGATACCAGTTACAAAGCTTGTGATGGAATATCTCTGCATGTTGTTCAAACCAGAAGAAGTTCAGCATGTCATCAGAAATGTGGTCAAAACCATCAACAACTGGACTTTATATGAAAGAAGTGGAGTGTATGCACTAGCAATGGATACAAGTCATTTTGAATACTTTCTTGTGGATAGAGTCTACAACCATAGCAGATTAAAGTTGCATGCTATGTTGAAGAAGAAGCTTGGTTGTGCACCAGATTCAGCTATGGCAAGATATTTGATTCAGAGAATTATCAATCAAAGTTTAGGACTGAATCCTGATATAGGTGTATGAGAAATGAAGTTTTGGGAGCATCTGAAGAACTTGACTTCTCTTCCTAAAAGTCAAGTTAGGGGGAGTTTGTTGGGAATTAAAGAAATGATCAAGTATGATTAATGTTGCTAGCATAACTGATTACTACTGCTAGTAGATTTAATACTGCTTGACAAGTTAGTACTGCTACTTCAATAGTTAGTACTGCTTGGAGAGTTATTACTGCTAGTAGTTAGTACTACTAAGGAATTAATACTGCTGAGCACAGTTACTAATGCTGAAGAAGATTAATACTGCTCAGAGTGTTAATACTGCTACAACTTAATGCTGCTTAAGAGATAATCAAGATACGTGCAGATCAAGACTGAAGATAATCATGGAAGGTTTGGAGATAACTATGGAAGATTATACTGAAAACCTTTTATATTTTGTAATTATCTTTTATTTTCAGTATATGTATAGAATCAGTCAGAATGTTTTAAAAAAATAATTTTTTTTTTGATTCTGAGTTTTTTCTTTCGTAGAGAGAATCAACCTCAAGGTTTAGAATCCTAGTTCTAGAGAAGTATAATTCGTATTGGTGAGCCTGTTCATCAATATTGAGGTTGTGTGTGAAATCTTGTAGCTTTAAATCATTAAATAAAGTTTACAATTTGTGATTTCTGATTCACTGTTTCATTGATCTTTGAATATTAAAGTGTTATTCCGCAAACTCCATTAATATTGTTTCTGAGTTCTTTATTCTTGTTTAGAATTAGATCCTGACACAGTTACTTGTACATATTCAACTGTAGGAGTAGATGTTGAAATGTGAGTTTCTGACTGAACAGGAGATTCAAGTTCAGTTACAACATCTGAAATGACTGGATGATTACCACTTGTGTCTTCAGACCTGCCAGTCACAGCAGATTTAAGCAAATTAGATCCTAGAAACTCTGTTAGGTCATGAATTCATAATTAAATCAATGTAAGAAAGATTGCACAAAGGTAGATTGGGTTGGAAGAGTTTGTATTATTCACAACCTAGAGAGAGAAAGAGTTTCTCTCTCTAGAAACACTTACAACATTGAAGTATACATTGTGAATGAAATTTACAAACAAACTACAAACATCTCCTATTTATACCCCAATCACCTATGTTACACATTTAAGCCCAACCCCTTATACTAATGACAAAGCCTATTGCACTAAGGATGACTTTACAAAACTTTCTAAATAAAGTACATTAACATTCTCCCCCTAAAGTTTTGTAAAGGAATCATCTCTTATCAGCTTCAGATCTTCTCCCCCTTGATTTCTTTGAAAAACTTTAGCATTGCTAAACTTCAAACAACTCTGGCTCCCCCTTGAAAGTAGCTCTAATTCTTGTAGTATCAACTAAAATATCAGATCTGATGTGGACAGTAACCTCGACTGAGTGCACATAAAGACAACTTTTAACTTTAGTAAACCCAACACATTCCTTAACGCTCACAAGAATGATATGTGTGGATTATGACATGACATTCAAAGTGCATCTTCAGTATATAACATCAAATCTGTCTGTTACCGCGAGTTGAATAGGAATTCAGCTTAAGAACTTAATCTGGTATGTTTGTTGGATGATGCAACATGTAGCAAACACTACTAGGTAGCGTAGAAGGTATCTGAGAAAAAATTTGACAGTTAAATCTCACAAGGCAACTTGTCGCAAAAATGGGTGTGAACAGTAACTTATTGCAAATGCTCAGAACTCGCAGACCATTAAAACTCGCAGAACAATAAACTCGTAAAGCACTATTCATGTGCTTCGCGCTAAACGTGATGTGCGCATTCTTGAAACTTGCAGGCTATGACGTGCGTGTTTTATGCCTTAGAAAAATTTGACAGTATCGAAACTTGCTAAGCATGGAACTCGCAGACTGAAGAAAGGTAATCGCCCAAACTCGTATGCTACGTCTTGCGCGTTTTCCAAACTCACACGCCTTACCTTGCGCATTTACTCAAACTCGCAAGCTTCGTCTTGCGTGTTTAGTAAGCTCTCACGCTTCATCTTGCGCTTTTGCTTCAAACTCGCACGCTTGATTTGCGCGTTTTACCTCAAACTCGTACGCTTGATTTGCGCGTTTTAGGACTTAGAAAAATTTGACAATATCAAACTCGCAGACGCCATTTGCGAGTTTCTCTATCCTTGCACATTCTTCAGCTAGCGCGTTTTGCAGATGAAATTGCGTGTTCTTCAGTTGAAGCTTCCGCGTTTTTGCGATCTAGCACGTTTCGAGTCTTAGATCTTGAAATCACCGAATCTTTCACATTTCTTCGATTTTTGAGATGCAACTTTGTGAGCATGTTCGAAATATACTTCTAAACAACTTTGTAGTTGTTGATCTTGTCTAAAAATACCTTATTGACAGAATTCGATCACAACTCAGTAAAAAAAAATCGAACCAAAAATTCTCAAAATCGAACAATTCTTCTAATCTAATTGAATTTACACAAAGTGATTGATTACAAATGATTCGACTCTAATCACATCATCAATCTAGCATCAAATCTTGATCGATTAAGCTCCACAATGAAGAATTTGAACATCTCGTTACTGTTCATTCGACTACAGTACTGTTCCATTGAAAAAATCACAAATTCGATCGTTTCGATGAATGATTTCTTCGATTAGGCTCTGATACCACATGTTAGGTCATGAATTCGTAATTAAATGAATGTAAGAAAGATTGAACAAAGGTAGATTGGGTTGGAAGAGTTTGTATTATTCACAACCTAGAGAGAGAAAGAGTTTCTCTCTCTAGAAACACTTACAACATTGAAGTCTACATTGTGAATGAAAGTTACAAACAAACTACAAACATCTCCTATTTATACCCCAATCACCTATGTTACACATTTAAGCTCAACCCATTATACTAATGACAAAGCCTATTGCACTAAAGATGACTTTACAAAACTTTCTAAATACAGTACATTAACAAACTAATCATAAAAGAATTCAAATAACAAATCTAAATCAGATAAATGACTAGTAGATGTAGAAGCGTTATTCGAATTGTTCTCTGTAGAAACAGGTTTTGAACTGATCTGCCTAGAAGCTAATACTCCAGTTATCACGGGTTCTGAACTGAGTTGTTCAGAAGCCATCTCTTCATCAAATGTTACATTGACGCTCTCAACGACTGTTTTTGACTTTTTCAGATAAACACGGTATGCTGCAGATGTGGAAGAGTAGCCAATGAAGATGCCTTCGTCCTCCTTAGCACTGAATTTGTTCAGATTCTCTCTGTCATTAAGAACAAAACACTTACACCCAAATATATGAAAATACTTGATTGTCGGTGTTCTGTTGTTGATCAACTCATATGGAGTCTTTTGAAATCGGCGGTGTATCATGGATCGATTTTGAGTATGACATGCAATTGACACAACTTCTGCCTACAGAAATAGAGGTAAGTTCGATTGGCTAAGCATAGTACGAGCGGCCTCGACTAGCGTCCGATTTTGCCTTTCGACTACTCTATTTTGTTCAGGTGTACGTGCAGCAGAGTATTGATGTGATATCACGACCGATTCGAGATATTCTTCAACTGTTTTGTTTTTGAACTCTGTGCCATTTTCCGTTCGAAAAAACTTGACTTATCTCTGCATATTCACCTGGGTCGTCTTTAAGAAGGTAATGAGAACTTCGGACGTCTCATCTTTTGAACGTAGAAATTTGACCCACATGTATCTTGAATAATCGTCCACAATAACCAACACATATTTCTTTCCGCCTAAGCTTTGTGTTCTCATCGGACCGCATAAATCCATATGCAACAACTCTAGTGGAGAACTGGTGCTTGGTTCAGGCTTCGGTTTATGTGCGACTCTTTTCATCTTACCCTTTTCACATGCAGCACACAAGTGTTCTTTCTCATATCTCAACTCAGGAAGTCTTTTTACCAACTTATCTTTGACCAACTTGTTGATATAACAAAAATTCAGGTGCGATAGTCGTCTGTGCCAAAGCCAACTTTGCTGCATCGAAGCTTTTGTCAATAAGCAAACGTGACTGTCATTCTGACCCTTTGAAAGATTGATGGTATAGAGATTTGTCATTCGATTGCCAACTAAGAGTTTATTGCCGTCTTCAGTAAGAACCGAACATCTCTTAGCTTTGAAGTTGACCTCTAACCCTTTGTCGCAAAATTTACCGATGCTAAAAAAGTTGTGGCCTAAGCCTTCGACATAACTCACCTTCCTAATCGTTATGTTATCTTGAATGATATCACCATATCCTAAGATTGGTGAAACTTGGTCGTTCCCAAAACGCACATTGCCGCTGAATTTCTATGTATTATTAGACAATAAAGCTTTATGGCCGGTCATATACTTGGAACAACCGCTATCCAAGTACCACATATGCCGGGTTTGCAAGAGAAATCAGGAAATAACAATTTTAGGTATCCATTTAAAAACCGGTCCTAACAGATTAGCACAAGATTTTGGTATCCATTTGAATATGGATCCTCCTTTTCTTTGAAAACTTTTGAAAAAAATTGATCTTGAAGAATAAACATGATAAGATCCAAACCAATCATTAGAATTATGACGATAAGCAAAATCATTTCTCCGATAATGAAAATATTTAGTAGTAGGAGGAGATAATTGAATCAATTGATTTATTGAATAACGCTTGTAAAAAGTTACAAGGTTTTGTTTAGGAGAAGCAAGTTGACCAACTACATCAGTATCACTACTATCAGATCTATTACATGAATTATCAGAAATTGATTCAGCTGTCTCATCATTCTTCCTTTTTGGTCGCCATTTAGTTCTTGCTTCTGACCTTTCTTTCTTAAATATGGAACAAAAGATTTAGATCTATTAGGAAAATCAGATTTCTGAGATTGATTTTTATTTTGTTTATCAGTGTTAAGACGTTTCTGTGATTGTTGTTTCTTACCCTTAGAATAATATTCAGCAGTCACAGAAACTGGATCACCAACCTTAGTTGATGATTCATCAATCTTAAGAACACTTGGTAACACTTTTCCATTTATAAGACATGTAGAATGATCAGGAAGAGAAGCATTGAAGTCAAACATATCAATTTCTTCTATAGACCCATCATCAGAATTGAGAAAATCATTTGCAGACGCAAATAAGTCATCAAAGTTATCAATCGAAGTTTGAGGTACCTTTGAAACTTTAGAAAACTTTATAGATTTAGATTGAAAAACTGTGTTCTTTAAAACTGTAGAAAACACACTTTGTTCAATATCTACCAAAAGTCTTTCATCAGAAACAACATTTTCAAGTTCAACTATTTTGCTTTCAAGAATGAGTGGAGGAACATAAACCTTTGCAATAGCAGGTTTTGCCTTCATTTCAGAAACATAATAACTAGCAAAATAGTCGTTTGAAATAACTTTTGGTGTCTCTGAAAGATAACTATCATTTAACTTTGTTAACATTCTTTCTATTTTCAGTTTCTTTGGCCTCAACTTCTTCTGGTAATTTGGTAACAAATTTGGGTTTTAAATGAGTATGTTTACCAGCACAAGCAACAAAATCAAAATTATAAAGTGCTTGTTGTTTTCTGATGGCTTTCTTTAAATAATGAGGATTTTCGAAACCAAGTCCCCATTTTTCCTTAACATCAGCCTCTTCGTTGGGTGCATTAAGAAAGATAGTTTGATTTGTTTGACCTCTTACATAAAGTTTGGCTTCCAGACCATTTACCTTCTTATTTAATAGCTTGTTCTCAACCTGCAATTTATGAACAGGTAGTGCAGATTCTTTCTTTTCTAACTCAGACTTAGAAATTTTAACTTCAAAATCAGAAATCTTCTTTTCAAAACAATCTACTTGAATTTTAGAATCAGAAGCAGACTTGCGTAAAGAATCAATAAGATATTTGTTCCCAATAAAGGACTTATTAAGCTCAAAGATCTTGTTGTTTCTTTTAGCAACTCTGTCTTTTTCCTTTTTCAGTTTAGTTTGTAAGTCTTGAAGCTCAATTGTAGATCACAGTGCAGTGCAATCACAAGTAAATATGAACAATGAAGAACAGATTATAGGCCACAGCAACTAGTCATATGATTGATAATACTTCAAAGGGTTAAGGTTTACAGAGAGAATTTCTGATAAAGGTATGTAAACCTAATGACTAGAAAACTGAATAATGAATTTCTAAACTAACAAATGAAATAGAAATAACTTTAAATACTCAGGCTCGCAGGCCTAATGGGCTTATGGGCTTTAAGGCCCAACAAGCTTACAACTTTAACAACTTGTCATAAACTACCCTGACAATCTCCCCCTTTAAATAGAAGCTGATAGTCACGCCAGTTAGGAACATAGATTTTTCGGAAACCAAAGCTGATCTCGAAATATCGAATATGAGTCCTGTACTCCAGTCGCTCTTCAATTATACCCAGTGCTTCAAGAACAAGTGGCTTGTATTTAGGATCCAAAAGCTGAACCTCTTTTTCATCTTTATCAAGTACACGCTTCAACTTTTCTTTCAGCATCATCAACATATCGTCACAGAATCTGGCAATCTGATTAAAACGAATGAACTGCATAATTCCTTTGTCATTCACGTAGGTCATACCAAACTCTGGAAGCTTTATCACAGTAAATGCAGGCACATTCTGGGTATCAGACGGAATCTTCAAATCAGGCTTGAGAAGATTAATCTT
The DNA here is from genome assembly GCA_023525745.1 of Arctium lappa. Lineage (NCBI taxonomy): Eukaryota > Viridiplantae > Streptophyta > Magnoliopsida > Asterales > Asteraceae > Arctium > Arctium lappa. The sequence goes on along the minus strand of CM042047.1, from coordinate 153,415,008 downwards.
TGGCTGGTTGGTTTCTAACCCGATCTGAAAATCTTCCACCGAGGCAAGCTTCATTGCACACTTCATATATCTCTTTACTGTCTCAAGTGAATCAATGACTTCCCCGAGTCTGTTAGTTCTGGTCTTTAAGTCTCGAAGAATGAACAGCAGATCTTGTGGTTCAAGAAACGAAAAATCAGCTTCAGAGAAACAATACTTCTGACCATCTTCTCTAGTCACCATGAAATCTGAATACTTTACTTTCATGAAGAAACTAGATAATATCTGATCAACCGATGTAATCTTCAGCTTTGTCTTGTTGTTTTTGACTTGAAACTTCTTGTACATAAATATGAGTTCACGCTGTTGTTCCTTGCTTTTCATTGACTGTAGACCATGCAATACAACTTCATCATACTTACGTATCCAGTGGGCAAAGATCTTCTTTTGGCTTTCTTCAAGGAAAGAAACTTTTATTCGGACTCTTTCCCACTTGGATGGACGAGCTGGAGTAGTACTATCTGTTTCCATAACTGGAGATGCTGGAGGAGATCTGAAGGGAAAATCTGTTCCAGGAAGTTCAGGATTAGCAACAGAATAGGTCAAAAGAGGAACCGCTACAGAAGTCTGATCGTCTGGCTAATTGTCCGAATGAATGATCTCATCTATTTCGGCTTGCATGACTACCAGTGCTCGTTCAGAGTTAGCACATTCTTCCGTCGGTTCATAAACTTCATACGGATCAAGTATCAATGCCCAGTCTTCAGGGACCATCGGAGAACCTTCATCAAGTTCCTCAGGCTTTTCAACCCTTGGAATGTCAAATGGTACTAACTCCATACATTGTTCCCGTTCCTGTCCCTGCCCTTCTGATCGAGTACCGGAACCCATACCCTGTTCACCCTGTTCTGACTCCACTACATGTGTCTCTGGCTCAGATATACGTTGGCGCTTCTCCCCCTCATGGTGATCAGGATCATCCTGATCATCATGTCGGTGCTTGAGCCGTTATGCCTGGACCCGGCAGGTATCTTCCACTGCTGGAAGGCGTTCAGTCAAAACAACTACGGTTTGCTGAAGTGACTGAAGCATAGCTTGATGAATCAGGAAGGCTTCGGCAGAGACGATAGGCTGGGGTGTAGGTGGGGTAGGTGTGGATGCTTGAGAACGAAGTAGGGATAACAAATCAGCATCCTGGGTGGGTTCGGTTTGAGATTGGGCTATAAGTTTGGCGAGAAGGATAGATTTTAGTTCAGGTATGGACAGATCCGCAGCTGATAGAGAAGATGGAATAGATGTGGCCTCCGGCTCAGTCGCTGGACCTTTGCCTTTGACCATGCGTTTGATGTTGTCCAACTCCTCCCTCATCATAGATTGGACAACCTTTAGGGCGCCGTCCATGTATTCCCTTGAGACAAACTCAGTTGGGGTAACTCCGGGGTCACTTAGACTTCCCGTTGTAGCTACGACTGTAGAAGTCGAGCCGCCTACGTTCACGGTTGGCGTGATGATAGCCGTGGTAGGACTTCCACCCAATCCTCGTAACCTACCCGAAGGTGGGTTTACTATGGATGTTCCGGCCGGGCCACTTAGGCTACCGGCGATAGCCGAAAAAGGAATCTGTGTCCTAGGAATGGCATGAATAACAAATGGATCTAGACTCCGTGCATGCAAAGAAGGCGAGAACGGGGGCAGCTGTTCTCTTGTTTCAATATCGGCACCCTCCAAGTGAGAGCCCGATAGCGTATGTGCTAAATCCCCGTGATCATGTGAAACCACCATCTGTTGAGAGATGGTGGAGTGGCTTGGTTGGGCGTGCAAGTGCGCCGCTAGGTCCACGGCGGCTTCTTCAATACCCAGTCCCAACACATGAGACTGGGTAGCAGATGTGGCTACCTGGCTAGACGTGGCTAGGGGGGATACAACCGAAGATGGTTGTCCCGTCACTCGTGTACTCTCAGAATGTAGCTTACTCCGCCTTTCCCTCACACAGCTCACTTCTTGATGTTCAACTAATACTCCCTCCGCTCTCCTTTTCTCTCCGGATGAGGGCTGATTATCGTCACCATCAGAGTCAGAAGACTCTTCATTTGATGCCGATGCTGCGGTTTGGGTTTCCTCTGTGTCGGAAGTGGCTGATGTTTCTTCAGTAGCAGCGACAGAAGAGGACTGAACTTGAATGGCTTCAGAATCTGTTGCCTCTTCTGTCATTGGAGTCTCTGTTGTTGGTGGCGAAGATGGTTGTCTTGAAGAGCTAGGCTGGCTCGTTCCAACGGCACTGCCCACTCCAGTTCCCCTCACAATAATAGCTCTTGACACACCCTGTCCGGAAGCCCCAGCTATCCGGACGCTCCCACCTCTCGTTCGTGGACGCGGACCCTCACGTCGCTCAGGTCTTGCTCCCTGGGCAGGTCCTGCCGGTCCTGGCCAGACCATAGGAGCTGGGATGTTGTGTGTGTGCCTATAAGCTATCACACTCAGTGCCGTGGGACGAGCATGGTCTAGTACCTCCGACTGGGATTTGTCGGGCGACAACACCTTCCGGATCAGCACGGGAGGGAATCTTGCGAGTTGGATGTTGTGGGCACGTCGGGTGGGTAGAGCGGCGCTGTATCTCGGGATACAGGTTCATGTAGTTCCGGATGATGATCTGAAGGAACCGCATGAATGGGATGAAGTTTGACCGGCGAGATGCAGTAGAACGAACTCTCTGAATGAGTTCAAACCATAGAAGGTCGGCAAAGTCGACATGGCGATTGAATGCCACCGCATGAAAGATGCGTAGAATCGGAGCGCTCGTCTGATCAATGCCTTTCGTTATAGACGAAAGACACCGATTGATGTATGTGAACAGCGTGTACCATAACGTCGATAGATATTTGCGGTTGAAGGTTGATGGTATGCGGAGTTCTGCGCCGTATCCCAACGAGAGAAGATCGGTGCACAATGTAGCATCAGTGACAAGTGGGTCGAAGTCTTCTTGGCCTGCTACGGGTCCGGCGATCGGTAACCGAAGAAATTGTCGGAAGAGATCACATGTGAGAAGCACTGGTGTGTGATCTATCCGACCTTCAAGATGGAAACCGCCATCGGCTTCTAACGCATGTAGAGAACGCCAGAACTGCTGTAGGTATATGATTGGAACGGTTGCAGTTTCCGTTAGAGCATAGGAGAGTGGATGGCCCCTTAGTATCTCGATGATGACCTGATGTTGAATTGTAGGTTGGGTCACATCGAGATGGTAGTTATTTGCTGTAAGTGGAAGGAACTGATCCTCGGGAATCAGTTCCGCATCTGCGATTGGATCAATCGCTGGTGGCTGATTTTGAGCCATTGTACCTGTGAAGAATTAATCGATTAGTACGCAGGTTTGGAAAAAAATACTCGCCGTTGGAGTTATACCGTCATGATTTAGATCACGCCAGATAGTAACTCCAAAAATTTGGAAGAGCAAACCCTACTCGTGAATTAGGGTCAGTCACCAAGGCGCGCAGACTTGCACCAGTACATGTAACCAACAAAAAAAATCCCCACTATAAGCACCAAAGAAAAATTTGACTCGACCGGATAAGGTTCAACCGGGGTTTGTCTAAGACCGGATAGAAGCATGATCGGACAAGGCATTCGACCGGAGGTCTATTAGACCTGATGAATGTTCGATCGGATGAGGTGTTCGACCGGAGGTCACTAAGACCGGATAGGGTCTTTGACCGTATAAGGTCTACGACCGGAGGACACTAAGACCGGGGGTTTGTTAAGACCGGTGGTCATTCGACCGAAGGAGCCATATGACCGGGGGTCTATTAAGAACGGTGGTCATTCGACCGGAGGTTACTAACCTTCGACCGGGGGAGTCTTCGACCAGGACGTAACCCTTGATCGGAGTATACCCCCGGAGAAGATGAATCGAATACAGAGCGATTGACCAAAACACCTTAAAACAAAAACGAACGATTACAATCGATCGAAGGAACCTAAAAAACAGCATATCGAAACCTACCTGATCGATTTAAGATGTAGAAGACGATGGAGACGAAGGTTTCGGTCAAGGGATTCGGTCGGAGGAGAGGTCCGGGTGAGAGAGAGAATTAGATGGGAGAAGCAGTTGATTGATCGAATGAGGAGGAGAGAAAAAAAACTTTCGACCGGGGTTTATAAACCCCCGGAGAAGTCGTGGGCTTGGGCCGAGGGGTGGGGGCCTGGTAGAATTTGGGCCGAATGAAACCAAACAAAGTTAAACAAAATAAAACAAAATAAAGCTAAGAAAGAAAAATATTTTTGGGATTTTCTGAAGTAAAAGGAAAACTGAAAGAAATAAAATATTTTTGACTTTTTCGAATACGAGAAGAACGGAAATAAATTCACGGAAAAGAAAAATAAACAAAACACAGTTCCCCCTCAAAGAATTACCAAGAGGAGGTCCAAACATAGGACCCACTTACCTGCTCCCCCTCGAATGGAGGACCTGTGAAACTTACCAACCATCAGACGCTAGAGCTCCCCTTGAACACATTACCGGGTTGTGGATCCACCCCAATCAACTTTCACTTTTCAGCGAGCAAGAGATAAACTGCACACAAAATCACAAAAACAGACACATGACCACAAAAGAAGCGGGAAAAACACGAAATCTACTTTGTTGATACAGAAGTTCGTAACGGATACAGAGTTGAACGAGTAAAATGCAATAACCAAGGAGTGTGTATAATAGCAACCAGAGACAAGGCACTGATGCATTTGTCACAGTCATTCGTTATTGAATGAAACTCGTAGAGAGCTGCGAACGGATCAAACTTTCAGATTTAGCATACCTAGCTTGGACACAAGGTAATTAAATTGTTTTTCGTCCAAGGCTTTGGTAAATAGGTCTGCTAACTGATGCTCTGAATTAACAAAATAGAGTTCGATAGTACCTTTTTCCACGTGATCTTTTATAAAGTGATAGCGCACATCAATGTGCTTCGTCTTCGTGTGCTGGACGGGATTGCTTGATATGGCTATAGCGTTCTTCGAGTCGCAGTAGATGGGAATCCTGGAGTAATTAAATCCATAATCTTTGAGCTGGGTGCGCATCCAAATGACTTGCGAGCAGCAACTGGAGGCTGCTACATACTCCGCCTCGACGATGGAGGTGGACACGCAGTTTTGCTTCTTAGAAGCCCAGCTGACAAGACGATCGCCCAAGAACTGAACATGACCCGACGTGCTCTTCCGGTCCAGCATGTTTCCAGCATGGTCAGCGTCCGAGTATGCTGTCAATTCAAAACCTGTCTCTTTTGGGTACCACAAACCAAGATCAACAGTACCTTTTAAATATCGAAAGATTCGCTTAACCGCAGCTAAGTGAGACTCTTTAGGTTTCGACTGAAATCTTGCACACAAGAATGTCGAAAACATAATGTCAGGCCGACTAGCCGTCAAGTACATAAGGGAGCCAATCATACCTCTATAAATAGTAGCATTCACATCCTTACCGTCAGGATCGGAGTGAAGCTTTAGAGTAGTGGACATGGGGGTTTTCATAGATGAAGATTGTTCCATCTGGTATTTCCGAAGAATATCCGAGATGTACTTAGATTGATTAATGAAAATTCCTGTTTGTAATTGTTTAACTTGAAGACCCAGGAAAAAGTTCATTTGCCCCATCATGCTCATTTGAAAATGTTTACTCATTAAGGCAGAAAAGTTCTGACAATACTTGGGGTTCGTGGAGCCAAAGATTATATCATCAACATAAATTTGTACAAGAATGATATCTTTCTTCTCTCTTTTAATAATAAAGTAGTATCAATTTTACCTTTAGAGAAGCCAGACTTGACTAAGAAGGAGGAGAGTGCATCATACCAGGCTCGTGGCGCTTGCTTAAGACCGTAGAGGGCCTTGTCAAGAAAGTAGACGTAATGCGAATTTTCAGTACTCACGAAGCCTTCGGGTTGCGAGACATAAACTTCCTCCTTGAGCACGCCGTTGAGAAACGTGGATTTCACGTCCATTTGAAAGACGATGAAATTCTTGTGAGCGACGTAGGCGAGGAACATGCGGATTGCTTCAATGCGGGCAACCGGTGCAAACGTCTCATCGTAATCAATTCCTTCTTGCTGGCGATATCCTTTAGCTACTAGACGCGCTTTGTTCCGAACAATGATGCCGTTTTCGTCCTTCTTGTTCTTAAAAATCCATTTAGTCCCTATCACCGTCTTGTTCTTAGGTCGGGGAACTAGGCGCCATACTTTGAGGGTCTCAAATTGGTTGAGTTCCTCTTGCATAGCAATTACCCAGTCCAGATCATTCAGCGCTTCAGAGACAGTGGAAGGTTCGATACGGCTGAGGAACGAGGTAAATAAGCAGTCATTTGCGCTGGTGGATCTAGTTTGAACTGGTGTGGAGGGGTCACCGATGATCTGATGAAGGGGGTGTGCTCGAGTCCACTTGGTGGTGTGCGGATGAGGTTGATATGTCTGATGGGAGGTATCGGAATCCACATGACCACTTGGGGGTAAGTCCTGAACTGCCTCGAGGGATGATGGCCTGTGAGGTAGAAGCTTCGTAGTGGGAGTCGAACTCGGAGTCGAGGACGACTCAGCTGGAGATGAAACGATGGGAGGTTCCGGGATTGCCGGAGAGGAAGCTTCGAGAGCACCTTCAACAGGAGTCGGTGCAGGAAGTTGAACGGAAACAGGAGTCGGTTCAGAAGCATCGTCATCAAGAACTTGAGGTAGAGTCTGTCTTTCACTTGAGCTCGGGGAAGCTTGATCATTGGCAGTAGAGGATGGAGCACCGGGCGAGGATGGACCACCGGAGTTGGTCGGGCCAATGACTTATGTCACTTCTGGTGCTTGAGCAGTATTCCTGTCACCTGACGTAGTATTAGACTTAACATTAAACAGGTCAGTATAAAAGAATTCAAACAGTAAATCCAAGTCAGAAAGATGTGCTCTTGACGTAGACGCATGATGTGGATCCACTGGAGATTGTGTAGCCCCTGAACGGAATTGTCCAGAAGATAACAGACCAGTAAGCGCGGGTTCTGAACTGAGATGTTCAGAAACCATTTCAGGGGCCTCGTCAAAAGTCACGTTTACGCTTTCAACGACGGTCTTCGTCCGTTTGTTGTAGACACGATAGGCCTTTGCGTGCTGAGAGTAGCCGATGAACACTCCTTCATCCGCTTTGGGACTAAATTTACCAAGATCATCCTTATCATTTAAGACAAAGCAGGTGCATCTGAAAGCATGAAAGTAGTTGATGTTCGGAATATGTTTGTTGATGATCTCGTACGGAGTCTTGTTGAAACGCTTGTTGATGATAGACCGATTTTGAGTATAGCAAGCGGTAGCAACAGCTTCTGCCCAAAGAAATAGTGGTAGCTTGGAATGAGATAACATCGTGCGTGCTGCTTCAACTAGAGTTCTGTTTCGACGCTCGACCACCCCATTCTGCTGAGGAGTACGAGCGGCGGAGAAAGTATGCGAGATGCCCACTGAAGTGAGATAACCGTTGATGCTTTAGACAACAAACAGACTTCCTTATCGGGTTTCAAGGATGAGAGGTCGATCGTATAGAGGTTGGTGCGTCGCGTTTCAGGAAGTATTTCTTTACCATCCTCAGTGTGAACGCTACACCTCTTAGCCTTGAAAGTAACCTCGAGATTCTTGTCGCAGAATTGACCGATGCTGAAAAGATTGTGACCGAGACCTTCGACATAGGAGACTTTCTTGATCGTGATATTATCTTTGACAATATCTCCGTAACCCCTGATGGGAGAGGAGTGATCATTCCCGAACCGTACATTTCCACAAAACCTCTCGGTGAAGTTTGTGAGAAGCTCCCTTCTTCCGGTCATGTGCTTAAAGCAACCTGAATCTAGATACCACACATGACCGTCCTGCAAAACAGGTTATTTCTTTTTAGGTACCCATTCGTAAATGGGTCCTTTGGGGTTAGATTTAACACCCGACTTAGAGACCCGTTTAGAGTTGGGTCTTTGTCTTTCACGGGAAACATCACAATGAGAATGAGTATGAGCAATATGATATGAGCCAAACCAATCAGATGCATAACGGCTATCAACAAAATCATTTGATCCACATTAAGAACAAAACAAACAATCATGAGACAGTTGAAGTAATTGCGGAATGGAATAAACTTTTAAAGGAAGAGTTCCATTACAATCAACTAGAGGTTTAGAAATAAAAACATCATGATTATTATTGTTCTTTCTAGACTTTAAAACAGGATCAACTAATTCTGATGTTGTCGAGCTCTCTTTTGACTTTTTAGCTACCCAAGCATATTTCACTTCTTCCCGCCGACCATACGTATCTGAAATGTCGTTAAACCCATAGTCAGAGGATTTGAAAATTGACGATTGTGACCTTTGAGAGCGACCGGGCTTTTTCTTCTTCTGTGAACGCCTTTTAGATTTAGACTTGGAAGATTTTGAAGAATTGTTCACAAAAGGTTTTTGCGGGGCAGATGCAGAACATTCACCCTTGTAAAATTTAGCCGGAGGCTCACATTACTCATTTAAAAAATCAACATGGCTAGGTAGAGAAGGATTAAAATCAAATTGGCTCAACTTGCTATCTAAACACACCTCAGAATTCAAGAATGCGGAAAATTCTAGTTCCTCCTCAGAAAGGACCTTATCACATGAGGACTTCAGAGCATTGGAAGAGTTTGTTGAGAGCAGATCATAGGCGGAAGCATTTTTACAATCAGAACACTGATCTGAATCAAAACTTTGAGGCTCTTTTCCTTTATTTGAAATGATTGGTGACGAGTCACCCATAAAAGCTTTGCAGGAAGATGTGACAGAAGAAGGATAAGAGTTTTCAGACAGATGAGATATCTCACTTTGGAGAATGGAAGGCTGAGTTTGAGGGTCAACCTTGTGAAGTTGCACTTTCAGATGATCTGCTGCCATAGCGGCCAGTTGTGAGTGCAACTTCTTTATTTCCGTCTGGAAAAATTCTTTTTCCTCATCTGACATAGTCTCCTTTTTGTTGGAACTGAGACACTCAATTTTAGATAAAAGACTTTGCTTTTCCTTTTGAAAATTTTCCCTTTCTAGTGCATACGATTCTTCTAGCTGAACAAGTTTCTTTTCTAAAATCAGAGTTGGAACATAAACTTTGGGAGCTTGAGGTTCCTCCTCAATTTTAACAGTTTTAGTATCTAGTTCAGCTTGAGAGTAACTATGAAAAAAATTGGATGACAGGAAACGGGGTTTTGTCAGTATCATAAGTAGCATTTAATGAGTCATACACAAAAGGAACTGTCCTTTTAGAAAGAACAGAGTTTTCTCTTCTCAACTTATCTTCCAATTCTTCCTCCTCAGTGGGTGTGGTCCAGTGTATCTTATATTCCGGAAAGATTTTGTCTAATCCAAAAAATTCAGATGCATATAAAGTAGGAACTTTGGATAACGCCTTATTTAAATAGTTAGGGTTATCGTACCCGATACCCGCATTCCCGTACTTTGGTTCTTTTGGTGCGATTAGTTTTAGCGTTTGATCAGATTGACCAAATTTATAAAGTTTCTTTTCAAGATCTTCTAACTGATTAGATAACCTTATGTTCTCATTTTTGTAAGTCGCGTTTTGATTTAACAAATCAATTTTCTCGGTCTCAGACGTACGGAGCTTATCGGTCAGGTCATCTACTTTGGTCATTAGTTTTTGTGACTCTGTTGAACACCTCACATTCTCTTCTCTTAAATTAGAAATAGTGCACATGTAGCTAGAAATTCCTAAGCTTTGTTTTTCCATAAAGTCAGACTGCTTAGTGACACGGTTTCCAGAGAAGAGAGAAGTTGTTCTTTTTCTTTTAACAGAAGCTTGTAAGAGTCAAGTTTGTTCATTGAAAGTTGCATCTGATCAAATAAAGCTTCATGAAAAGGGGTACATACCTGGCAAGGAGCATTGTGATCTTCTTCATCAGTATCGGATGGTGATGAATGGTTGCCCATGAAACACAAATGAGCTTCAGCATCCTCAGGTTCTTCATCCGACACTTGTAACCAGTAATCGTCTTCAGCCATTAGAGCTTTACCGGCTTCCTTTTCTTTGGCAAGAAGCAGCTTGGCTCGGTAGTAGTCGGCGTTGCGCACAATTGGCTTGCGACAATCTTTGGCGAAATGACCTAACCGACCACAATTGTAACATTTGATCGGTTCGTCTTTCGGCTTTTCTTCATGTCTCTTGTCAGGCTTCTTACCAGCTTCAAAGCGACTGTTATCTTCAGACTTTTCTCGATGATCACGACGAGTAGAGACTCTTTGCTTGTTGGAAGTCTTGGAGAAAAACTTCCTCTTTTGAAATGCTTGAGTGAGAAACACCATTGCTTCTTTCATCTTGGCAAGTTCTGGATCCGAGTAGCTATCGGGATCTTCAGGTTCAGAATCACTCAGCACGGGCTCTTTTCCAGATGATCGGCTGACGGACTTGCCTCTTCTCTCAGATACTAGAGCTATTTGATCTGTTGTTGGCTTTTCCTCAGCTTTCCCAATAAGTTCCATCACTTCTTCTTCATCTTGGAGCAACATTTCATAGAGTTCGTGAAGATACAGCTTCTCCAAGGTTTGAGTGTGGCGAATATGGGAGACGAACGGTTTCCACTCAGGCTGTAAGTTGTTCATAAACTTTATGTTGTTTTCCGTGTTCGTCTTTGTGATCTTACTTTTTTGAAGATCATTTAGAAGCATATTAAACCTTTCGTAGGTTTCCGTCAGCGTTTCACCCTTTCGTGCTTTAAACCCATCATATCTCGTGATACAGTTGGTCACCTTTAGCTGGTTATTGATGTGGCTTCCCATCATCATCTTCTCTATTTGGTCCCACATTTTTTTCGATGAGTCTTTGAAGCTATCTATACAAGCATAGATGTCATTAGGTAGACTTTGAAGAAGGTACTATTTTGCCAACTTTTCTGCCTCGTACATTTCCTTTTCTTTGTTAGTAAAATCACCAACAGATTTCCGGATCTGACGCTCTGGCCTTCCTTCAGCTGGGTTTCCCGGTACCACTTTCATTGGCCAATCTTGTGGACCCTCAGTCATGCATTTGTATATATCTTCATAGTTGGATTTTGCTTCTATGAAGTTCATAAATCGGTCATGCCACTGAGGGTACTCTCCCCGAAAGAGCACTGGGGGCTTTTGGTCAGAACCGATGGCTAGAGCATCCCTTGAGTTCATATTTACTTCTTAACTTAAGAGCACTGTAATGTTCGTTAGGCAAGCAGAATGATCCAAATACAATAAAATAGAAGAAACACAGAAACACTTGGTCTAAACAGAAAATCAGGTCAAACAATATCCGGTCGAAGGTATGCCCGGAGGGAGCAAGTATCCGGTCGAAGGACACGTCTGGTCATACACGTATCCGGTCGAATGATACGACCGGGGCACACGTAACCGGTCGAATGATACGACCGGGGAACACGTATCCGGTCGAAAGACAAGACCGGAGCACCCTTATTCGGTCGAAGGGACAAGACCGGAGACAAGACCGGAGCACCCTTATTCGGTCGAATACTCAGGTCGAAAGCCTAAAAACAGATAACCACAAAACAAACGATAAGGTCGATTAACACCGAAGAACACGATGAATTCGACCGAAGAACTCGAAGAATTTCTGATATTCGATCGAAACCAAAACCAGAACCTTCGATCTTCGATTGAATAAAGCCCAGATAAACAAACAATCGACCGGATGCGATAGAGCACACTTAGACCGAAGGATTGCAGAAAGATAGAACCAGAATCGATCGATAGAAGAAAAGAAAAAAAAAATTCCAGGAAAAAAAATTTTCCAGAAAAAATTTTCGATCGATACACAGATACAAAAAAAAACTTAACTTTGCAGAAAACAAATAATCAGATAACCATAGAATGTAAACACTAACAATCAATTAACGCAAGTAAAGCAATTAATACAAGTAATTGATCTTAGGGTTTCAGACAAACCTTTTTACTGGATCAAACCTTTTTGCCTATTTTGCTCTGATACCAATTGTAGATCCCAGTGCAGTGCAATCACAAGTAAATATGAACAATGAAGAACAGATTATAGGCCACAGCAACTAGTCATATGATTGATAATACTTCAAAGGGTTAAGGTTTACAGAGAGAATTTCTGATAAGGGTATGTAAACCTAATGACTAGAAAACTGAATAATGAATTTCTAAACTAACAAATGAAATAGAAATAACTTTAAATACTCAGGCTCGCAGGCCTAATGGGCTTATGGTCTTTAAGGCCCAACAAGCTTACAGCTTTAACAACTTGTCATAAACTACCCTGAACTTCTATTTAACAATCAAAAATAGCCCTAACATCAATCATCATGGCGTCCATTTTGGCGATGAAATCTTTTTCATTTAAGTGCATTACCTCATCAGCAGTTTCTTTCTCATCCGGCTCATCATATTTCACCTCTTTTCCCATTAAGCAGAGATGAGCAGTTTCTTCTTTCTCTTCCTCTTCAACATCTGAATGATGCAGCCAAAATTCGTCTTCAACCATTAATGCTATGCCAGCTTCTTGTTGTTTGGCCAATAGCAGTTTGTTCTGATAGTACAAGGAGTTGCGAACCTTTGGCTTTCGACATTCTTTAGCAAAATGTCCAATATTGCCACAGTTGAAGCATTTGATAAGATCATTTGCTGGCTTTTCAACACCAGTATACTTATTCACAAACTTCTTTCTTTTTTCAGGTTTTGTTGGAAACTGATGATATGCTAAGTACAGTTAATGCTGCTAGAAGAACATGGTTACTCCTTCTGGTTAGTACTTCTGATATTAATACTGCTGGTTGAAGATTAATGCTGCTCCACAAGATTAGTACTGCTAGTTCAAAATTAGTACTGCTTGAAGAGATTAATACAGCTGAGCATGGTTAGTACTACTGAACTTAGTACTGCTCAGAGTTAATGCTGCTAATGATTAGTACTGCTTATGAGATGAAGATCCGTATGGAAAGGATGACAGCTGGATGGACTGAAGATTATGGAAAGCTTGGAGATAAAGATGGAAGTCTATATTGAAGATCTTTTATTATTTTGTAATTATCTTTATCTTCAGTATATGTATAGAATTGTTTATAATAGTTCAAAACAATTATTCATTCTGAGTTTTAGCTTTCATAGAGAGAATCAATCTCAAGATTTGTAATCCTAATTCTAGAGAAGTAGAAATTCGTATTGGTGAGCTTGTTCATCAATATTGAGGTTGTGTGTTTAATCTTGTAACTTCAATATATCAATACAAGTTTACAAGTTGTGATTTTGATTCAATGTTAAATTGTTTTGTTTGAATATTAAAGTGCTATTCCGCAGCTTCTTTAATATTGTTTTCTGAGAGTTTATTCTTGTTTTGAGAAAAGATCCTGACAAGTGGTATCAGAGCCTGTATTCTCAGAAATCTTATTCATAATGGAAAACGCAGTTGATTCAAACAGTACCTTGGTCTCAAAGGTTCCAATGCTCAGGCCCAATGAATTCTACATGTGGAAGATCAGAATCAAGCAATACATACTCCTCACTGATTATTCAATGTGGGACATCATTGAGAATGGACCATCTGAAGCAGGGAAGATTGGTGCAGATGGAAAGAGAACACCACCAAAAACTAATGCAGAAAGAAAGACTAGACAGACAGAGATGAAAGCCTTGAGCACCTTGCTCTTGGCTATTTCCAATGAATATCAACATCAATTCTGCAACTGCACTGATGCAGAGATGCTCTGGAATGCTCTAGAGAAGAGATTCTCAGGTACCAAAAGTACCAAGAGAAATCAGAAAGCCATTCTGAAGCAACAGTATAAGAACTTTATGTCAACCAAGAATGAGTCCATGACTCAAACTTTTGACAGGTTCAACAAGCTAATTGGTGAACTAGCTACAGTGGGAGTACAAATTGATCAAGATGATCTAAACAGGAAGTTCCTAAGGTACCTGAGTGATGAATGGACCATGTATACTGTGTCTTTCAGACAGAATGATCAACTGAAAGAAAAGGAACTTGATGATCTATACAATGATCTAAGAGTTTTTGAATCTGAGGTAGAGGCTAAGAAGAAGCCTTCTGGGTATGTTCACAATGCTGCACTCCTTTCAGCATCAATTGATTCTACTTCCAACCCTAAATCAGTTAGTGCTACTAATGGAGCAAATCAAGAGAAAGGCACTGAAACTGTGTTTGAAGCCTTTCTGTCCAGTCATGGAAACTCTTCTCTAATTAATGATGACTTGGAACAACTCCGTCCAGATGATCTTGAAGAGATGGACATTAAATGGCAGATGGTTATGCTCTCTATGAGAGTTAAGAAGTTCATCAAAAGAACTGGGAGGAACAACTTCTCCCAAAGAAGAGAAGATGGAGCAGGATTTGACAAGTCAAAGGTGGAATGCTATAAATGTCATCAGAACGGACACTTTGCTAGGGAATGCAGAAGTGGAGTGTCTCACAACAACAACCACCAACACGCACAGTCTGGAAGCTTCAATAATAACAGAAACTCTGCACAAGCCCTAGTCTCTCAACAAGGTATGGGGTTTGATTGGAGTGATCAAGCAGAAGAGGCCATCCAAAACCAAGCTCTATTGGCAGAGGTGTCTGATCTCCCAACAGAGGTAACTTCTAATCTATGTACTCAAAATTGCATTAACATTGTTAAAAGGTACATGGATCACAACCAGAACATGAGTGATGACCTTAAGAGATTAGAAAAGGACATAAAATATTATGTGAGGATTGTTGAGAGGTTTGAAGAGCAGATTAAGTGTTTTCAAGCCAATGAGATCCAACACTCTTATGACACAAACTACTGGAAGTGGGAGAAGAATGACTTTGAACTTCAACTGACCAGATCCAAAGAGGAGAGTGAAAAGTTAAGAGGAGAGTTAGCTAAAGTGAAGCTAGATGTCGAAAAGTTTTCCAATGCTTCCAAAGCAATGGATTCTTTACTACAAACTCAGATTCATGATAAAATGAGAACAGGAATAGGGTATAATACCACACCACCACCCTACAACAACAACTACATCCCTCCTAGTTCTGATTTGTTAGAGACAAAGGATAGGAAGGATCTGCCTGAGGGAGCCACTGAGATTGATCCCTTAGATGAAGTAGTTGTTAAGGATAAATCTGAGAAAGAAGTTGTCAAGGATAAGAACAACACTGTGAGTGGTGAGATTCCTATAGAAAACCACATAATTACCAATGAGGGATGTGGAAAGAATTGGGTCAAGTCCAATGAGATAGAGAAGACTGAGGGAAAGAACAAGAAGGTTCACTATAAGCAAACCACTGTTGTGAACCCTATCCCTTGCAATCAGTGTCAATGCAATAAATCTGAGCCCCAAAAACATGATGTCAGGATCGAATTCTTAACAAGAATAAATTCTCAGAAACTAATATCAAAGAAGTTGCGGAATAACACTTTGATATTCAATAAAACAGTAAAAAAAACAGTATATGATCAATAACTTGCAAACTTGTATTGAATGCTTGAAGTTACAAGATTAAACACACAACCTCAATATTGATGAACAGGCTCACCAATACTAATTCTACTTCTCTAGAATTAGGAAATATGCCTTGAGGTTGATTTTCTCTAAAACTTAGAATGAATTATTCTTAACTATTCTATCAAATCTATACATATATTGAACAAAAAGATAATTACAATAAATAAAATATCTTTCAGTATATCTTCCATCATTATCTTCAAGCCTTCCATGAATATCTTGATTCTTTCCAGCTGTCATTCTTTCCATCCGGATCTTTAAGTCATAAGCAGTACTAACTATGCTCAGCAGCATTAATTTCTTCAAGCAGTATTAACTACTAAGCAGCACTAACCACTAGCAGTACTAACTAGCTAAGCAGTACTAACTTTGACTAGCAGTATTAATTCTACTAGCAGTAGTAATACCCAACAGTATTAACTTTGAAGTCTTCTAGCAGTAGTAATTCTGAACTAGCAGCATTAACCATACTTGAGCTTTTCTTCAGTTCCCAACAATCTCCCCCTAACTTGACTTTTAGGAAAAGAAGTCAAGTTCTTCAAAATTGATCTTCAAGATGCTTTCAACACTTCAGATTCAGTTTCCCAAATTTGGATCTAAGCCCAAACTTTGATTGACAGTTCTTCTCACCATAATCTTGGCCATCTCTGAATCCTTTGTGCATACTTGTGTAGCTTTCAGCATCCCTTCTAACTTCTCTTTGCTATGCTCATAAATTCTGTCTACCAGGTAGTATTCATGATAACAATTGTCAATAGTAATCATGTATACCCCATAGTTTTCAAAAAGTATCCATTTATCAATCTTCTTGAATATAAACTCATGCTGATGATCTTTAATCCTATAAGCCACTCTTTCTGGATCAAACATCATGCACAAGTATTCCATTGCTATCTTGAGAAGATTCTCTTCAGTACCTTTCAACACAGGCTCATATAGTTTTATCCCCACTTTGTATAATTCTTCTATGTCAGCTAGATCTTGAACAACTTCTGACAACTCTCCCCCATGTTGAATATACTTCAAATGAACCATCAGCTCTTTTTATTCTGAAGAAGTCCTTTCCATTATCTCTTAGAATGTCCTAGAAGGTAATCTCAGGAGCTTTCATAGAGATTGGAACAGCCTTCAAAGGTTCTACTATTGTTATGTAGAGATCCATACTCTCAGTAGTTGACTTACTTGATTGTTCTGGAATTTGTACTGATTCTACTATAGGTACCTCTGAATGCTCTGCTGCAGATTCTGCTGTTTCTTCCACTCTAGGCCTTTTAGACAGCCTTTTGGAAGCAATTGTCTTCACCCTATTTCCAGCTTTGGCTTCTACACCAACACTCTCAGGTTCTTCCTTCTTCTCTTCTACTTTATCTTTTGAGGGTGTGGTCTCCTCAGGGAATGGTTTTTCAATATTCAGGTCATGCCTTTCCTTCATTCTTCTCTCAGCCTCTTCCCTTTGTGCTGAATCCCCTTGAAGCTTGGCCATTTCCTTTTGATACAACTCTTCAACCTGAGTGTATGCCATGTTGGTAAACATCTCCCCCTTAACACCAATTGCACCCTTCAGGAAATTTATCATTTTTCTTCTTTCCTGATTGGCCAAAAATGTTTTGGAGGGTTGTCTTTTCTGTTTCTGTTTTTGAGTTGGCATCTTTTTAACTGGAAGTTTCTTGGCCTGAGCTGCTGTCAAAGCTGCTTCTTTTAAGCTCTTTTGGTATTCTGCATTTAACTTCTTGGCCATAATCTTTGCAAGTTCTCTATCTTTTTATGTTTGCAACTGTTCCTCCTTCTCCATTTGGTCTTGAAGCTGCTTTGCTATTGCCTCATCCATTTCAATCTGAGACTTCTTCTTTGTAGGCATTTCAGCTTCAACCATCTTCTCCTTTCCTTTTCCCTTTGACTCCTTTGCCTTTTCTTTTTCCTTCTGTTGAATTTCTCCTTCATTGATGACTACTCCCTTGGCCTTTTGAGTAGCCTTAGGAGTATCATTCTTCTCTTTTACCAAGGTTTCAGCTATTTCCAATTCTTCAACAGATAGCCCTGTTACTGCTGCTACCTGTTCTGTTACTGCTGCTGCTTGAACATTATCTGTTTCCACTGCTTGTGCTTCTGTTTCTGCAGCTTTCTCCCCCTTAACATCAAATCCCATCTCAGAAATACTCTCCTTTTCTGCTTCAGCCTCTAAACTCTCCCCCTTGTTGAAAGCATCATTAGCAGTTTTCCTCTTCTTCAAAACAAATTGCCTTCTCCTCTTCTTTTGCACCAATCTTGTGATCATTTTCTTCAATTTGGTAATCTGTACTTGTTGAGACAGAATCACCATTTTCATCTCTTCTATGTCTTTGCCTTGTTTGATGACATCCATATTGATGTTGCCCATTGTTTCCATCAATTCATTGTAGTCATATCTGTCCTCACCTTCTCCAGGAGTGTTACCCCCTTTTTAAGGATCATGGGATCTTTTAGTAGTAGAAGCCTTCTGCCTAGCAGAAGCACTATCCACACCCTTGGTTTCTTGGCACCGGGGACCTTTGAATGATTGCTCATTCAAAGTTGCCATGGGAGAGGTCTTATGTATGTTACCACTGTCCTCCTCTGTGCTAGAAGGAGTAGTGGCAGCCTTCTTACCCATATGCTCTTCCATCTCCTTAGAGAGCACCTCCTGAGGGTTGGGAGACACCCTGTTGGTTTCCCTTTGGATATTCTCTACTGGAGAGTGCTCCAATAGAGGGCTTTGAGGCTCTTGGTTAATAGTAGGTACACCAAGGGAAGGAGCCTTGTGTACCTTTCTCTTGACATAAGTCTTGGATATTCTAGGAGTGGGTTTAGCAGCAAAGGACTGAGGAAAAATATGAGAGAGGGAAGGTTGGGATTGGCTAGCAGTGGGTTGGTCTAATGGGGGCATTGACCCTGCTACCATACCTTCATTGGTTTGGGACACCACCATCATTGTAGAGAACAATGGGGTGTCTACTCCTTCCGAGTCCCCAGCAGATCTTCTCATATTTGAGAAAACCTTGCTTTTAGGGGGTTTTGGTACATATATCCCTTCAGAGTGAGGAATATCCGTCAATTCGTGGTTGATTACTGCTTGAACAAACCTGGGATACATATAAAAGCTCTTTTTGTTTCCCATGTTTCAGACAAGATCATTGAAAATCATTTGTGAAAAATTGTACCTTCTGGCAGTGGCCAAACAGACCAAAGCATAAGCAATGGGACTGCTGAACTCACTCCATCCAGTAGTCTTTTTAGAAATGCAGTGCATCAAGGTATGAACAAGAAAACGCCATTGGGGTGAGAATTTAGCTTTTGAGAACTTAAAAATACCCAATGGGCCTCCATACCCCATTCTTGTAAGAGTAGAAAACAATTCATCATTAGAGGTAGAAGTTATACCAGAGGCATCGTCTAGACGTAGACTGATGCGAATCACCTCTTCAGTAACTGTCAATGGCTTGCCACACACTGTCGTCTTGATCATTTGCACACCATCCTCAGTAACAATGGTGGCATGTGCCCAGAATTGCCTCTGATGCTCTATGAAGATAGTAGGAGACATAATGAGAGCATGGGCAATGTGGCTAGACTTCAGAAAGTCGACTATCTGATGAAAACCTTCAGCTTGTTTTGGCTTTTGGAGCATCACGATTTCATTGTGCTCGTCAATGAACGCCATTGATGCCATGAATCTTTGAAAATTCTTGCCTGAGAACTTTGAACTTGAGAGAAAGAGGGTTTAGAGCGCAAGAGAACAGTATGCAAAGAGTCGTTATGAACTTTTAGGCGGGCAAAGAGTATTTATAGTATTCGGAACATAAGCAGTATTAACCTAGAGCAGTATTAACTACTAGCAGTATTAACTAACTAGCAGTATTAACTGAGAGCAGTATTAACTACTAGCAGTATTAACTAACTAGGAGTATTAACTGAGAGCAGTATTAACTGAGAGCAGTATTAACTACTAGCAGTATTAACTAACTAGCAGTATTAACTGAGAGCAGTATTAACTAACTAGTCGTATTAACTGAGAGCAGTATTAACCACTAGCAGTATTAACTACCTAGCAGTATTAACTGTGCACTGGCAGTATTAACTACTAGCAGTATTAACTACTAGCAGTAGTAACTGTACACTGCCAGTATTAACTATACTTACTCTTTTAATCTTGCGAAACACTGAGTACTGCTATACATATCCTGAAAAAGAAGATTAGTAACACCAAGAATAAACAATATACAGGTATAGAACCACTTTTTGAGAAGGGGCTTATTCAGAGTTGATCATTCCCACACTTGTTACCAAGAAAGTGAATCTACCCACATCAAAAGATTTAGTGAATAGATCAGCAAACTGGTTATCAGTGTGAACTTTTACAACTTGAATAAGTTTCTTTTCATTACAGTCTCTTATGAAGTGATACCTGATATCAATGTGCTTTGTCTTTAAGTGCTTGACAGGATTATTCACAATGCTAATAGCACTGCTATTATCAATAAAAATTGGAGTGTGTAGAAAGGTTACCCCATAATCCAACATTTGATTCTGAATCCATAAGACTTGAGAACAGCAACTTGCAGCTGCTATGTACTCTGCCTCTGTTGTAGATGTGGATACTGTGGTTTGTTTCTTGCACTGCCATGAAACTAGTCTTGCACCCAAAAACTGACATCCTCCAGAAGTAGATTTTCTGTCCAAGTTTGCTCCACCTAGATCACTATCTGAGTATGCAAGTAGGTCAAAGGATGAGTCATGAGGATACCAAAGTCCCAATCTGGGTTGCCCTTTGAGATATCTGAATATCCTCTTAACAGCTTGATAGTGAGATTGCTTTGGCCTAACTTGGAATCTTGCACATACACAGACTGGAAACATTATATCTGGCCTAGAGGCTGTAAGATACATGAGAGAGCCAATCATGGATCTATAATGATGAACATCTATATCCTCCCCCTCAAGATCTGCTGTTATCTGCTTGTGTGTCTCCATAGGTGTGCTAGCAGGTTTTGAATCTGAGAAACCAAACTTGGTTAGAATGTC
This sequence comes from Arctium lappa, assembly GCA_023525745.1. NCBI lineage: Eukaryota > Viridiplantae > Streptophyta > Magnoliopsida > Asterales > Asteraceae > Arctium > Arctium lappa. The sequence goes on along the minus strand of CM042047.1, from coordinate 153,394,460 downwards.
CTGCACATACTTGGACTGACAGATGAAGATTCCATCTGACTTTTGTTGAACTTGGAGTCCAAGGAAGAAAGTAAGTTCCCCCATGGAACTCATTTTGAACCTTTGATGCATTAGTTCCTCAAACTCCTTGCACAGGTTGTCTCTTGTTGATCCAAAGATAATATCATCAACATAGATTTGGACCAGCAAGATATCCTTCTTCTTTCTCTTGATGAATAGAGTCTTATCAATGACTCCTTTTTCAAAGCCATTTTCCAAGAGATAGGATGACAGAGTGTCATACCATGCTCTTGGATCTTGATGTAGTCCATAAAGTGCTTTCTTCAATTTGTATACTCTGTCTGGATAGCTTGGGTTTTCAAACCCTGGTGGTTGACAGACATATACTTCTTCTTCAATTGAACCATAAAGAAATGCACTTTTCACATCCATTTGATAGACTTTGAATTTCATATAGGAAGCATAAGCCAGGAATAATCTAATTGCTTCTATCCTGGCCACAGGTGCAAATACTTCTTCATAGTCTATTCCTTCTTCTTGTGTATACCCTTGAGCCAGCAGCCTTGCTTTATTCCTTATCATTATACCTCTTTCATCTCTCTTATTTCTGAAGACCCATTTTGTTCCTATTGCCCTTTGGCCTTTAGGAAGGTCTACCAGATCCCAAACATCTTGTAGCTTGACCTGCAGTAGCTCTTCTTGCATGGCTTCTATCCAACTGGATTCTTTCATAGCATCATGTGCCTTTTTAGGCTCAAGCTGGGATAAAAAGCAAGAAAGCACTGTGTGTTGTTGATCTTGTATTTCTTGAAGCCTACTTTGATTTCTAGTCATCATAGGAGAGGATATATCTCCTATTACCAGCTGTGGAGGATGATTCTTTTGTAATCTGGTGTGATGACTAGGTTCTTCATTAAGTCCCACCTCTAGATTAGAGTCATTCAACTCAACTGAAGTGTTTTCAGTGGCCACTTCTGGTTCTTTATTTTCTTGAGTCTCCTCATCTCTACTTTCTTCTTCACTCTGACTTGGTCCAGTAGATGGTTCCTTTTCATAGTCTTCAACAGGATCCACTGTGGGTATGGGAAAGATCATAGATTGAGATACACTTTCTTGAACTTGTGTAGTCCCTGATCCTCCACTCCCTGAACCTGCATAATCATCACTACTGAAACCAAAAGAGTTAGTTAGTGAGTCAATGTCAAATAGCCACTGAGGACCAGACCCAATTGGATTTGGTGTGTTCTCATTGCATTTGACATTGTCACTTTCTTCAATTATTCTGGAAGAAGAGTTAAAAACTTTGTAAGCCTTACTCTGAGATGAGTAACCAACAAGAAATCCATCATCTGCTTTGCTATAAAAGTTACCTAAGTGAGATTTGGTATTGAGAATTGTACAAGGAGACCCAAATGGTTTGAAAAATTCAATGAAAGGTTTTCTTTTATTTAAAAGCTCATATGGGGTCTTGTTCTTTTGCTTGACCACTAGAACTCTGTTTTGGACATAACATGCAGTATTAACTGCTTCAGCCCAGAAGGTAATTGGCAGTTTTGAATCAACCAACAGAGATCTAGCAGCTTCTATTAGTGTCCTGTTTCTCCTCTCAGCAACTCCATTCTGTTGAGGAGTCCTAGGAGCACTATATTGTCTCTCAATGCCTTTCTCTTCACAAAAGGTGTTTAGATCAAGATTTTTAAACTCAGTCCCATTATCTGATCTAATGACTTTTACTTTTTGATTAGTTTGGTTTTCAATTCTTAGGATAAATGATTTGATCAGTCCACTTGTCTTATCCTTAGTCCTTAGAAAATATACCCAGGTAAATCTAGAGTAATCATCAACAATAACCAAGCAGTAAGATTTCTTGCCTATACTCATAACATTTGTAGGACCAAACAGATCCATATGCAGTAACTGGAGACAAGAAGAAATTGAGTTTATCTCTTTGGTCTTATGAGAAGTTTTGTGCTGTTTGCCTTTAAGACATGCAACACAATGATCATCACATGAAAATACTTTTGAAGGTAAACCTCTTACAAGATTGTTTTTAACAAGTTTGTTCATGGTCTTGAAATTCATGTGACACATCCTTCTGTGCCAAAGAGAGGATTCATCCACAGAAGCTTTTGAAACAAGACAGTTCAGGGATGAATCACTATAAACATTGTCCATATCAAGACAATACACATTGTCCTTTCTTGGAGTTCTAAGTAGTATCATGCTTTCATCAACTACCTTGAACCCTGGAGCAAGGATCATACACTCAGTATTTGTAAATAATATGCTATGTTCTTTGTCACAAACCTGTGATACACTTAACAGGTTGTACTTCAACTGATCAACATAGTAGACATCCTCAAATGTCATCTTACCTTCGGTGACATTACCTTTTCCACTTATTTTACCACCAGTAAGATTATCTCCAAATGCAACATGTCCTCCATTGATATGCTTGAAATCCTGAAGGCATGACATGTTGCTTGTCATGTGCCTAGAGCAACCACTATCAACATGCCATATGCTCTTCCCCTTATGCTGTTGGTTGCCCTGCACATAAGATAGATCAGTTAGTATGAATTAGGAACCCAAGCCAAAGTGGTCTTGGGTACCCCTTTCTCATCAAAATACTTGCATTCTTTCTTGACAAGATTTTTAAACTTTGACTCCTCATTCTTGGAGTACTTCGTCACAATAATGGGCTTGGAAACATTTTTGCTAGAAGCAATACTGGTTTTAGAAGTACTAACTGCCTTAGCAGCACTTGCATGCTTAGCAGTACTAACCTTGTTAGCAGTAGTAACTGTGTTAGCAGCATTAATATTTTCAGCAGTACTAACACTGTTAGCAGTAGTACCTGTGTTAGCAGCACTAATATTTTCAGCAGTACTAACATTCTAGGCACCCATAGTAAAACACTTTCTTTTAAAACCTTATTTTTCATAGGGCCTTTACTTTCAACAGATTTCTTCATCACATGTTTCTTTACAGGCTTCCTATAACCAACAGGTTTTTGCACAAATCTTTGAAAGTTTATCTGTTGATTAATAGGGTTAAATAAACAATACTTAGCCAAATGATTCAACTTGCCACATATAAAACAAGGTTTTGGTCTATTGATTTTATTCAGATCAACTCCTTGTTTCTGAGCCCATTGATTATTCCAGTTTCTTTGATTACCTCTTTTTATACCAGAATTTAGGCTCTTAGCTTTATTGCAAGCGCACTGTTTACAAGATCCAGGATTCACAACCGTGGTTTGTTTGTAATGGACCTTGTTATCCTTTCCTTTGGTCTTCTCTATCTCCTTGGACTTGACCCAGATTTTCCCACATCCCTCATTGGTGATAATGTTGTTTTCTAATGGTATCTCTTTACTCACAGCATTATCCCTATTCTCACTGGCTTCTTTCTCAGTCAAATCCTTAACTACTACCTCATCCAAAGGATCTATCTTAAAAGCTTCCTCAGACAAGTCCTTTTTCTCCTTGGTTTCTAACAAGTCCGAAGTAGGAGGGATATAGTTGTTGTTGTAAGGAGGAGGTGTATTGTTGTATCCAACACCAGGCTTCATCTTATCATGAATCTGAGCCTTTAGAAGAGAATCCATTGCTTTTGAAGCATATGAAAACTTTTCTATGTCAAGCTTAACTTTAGACATTTCCTCTTTCAGCCTATCATTCTCTTCTAAGGAATTAGACAGTTTGGTCTCTAACTCATTCTTTTCCCACTTCCAATAGTTTGTGTCATAAAAGTGTTGAAGTTCATTAGCTTGAAAGCCTTTGATTTGCTCTTCAAATCTCTCTACTATCAACACATAATCTCTTCTGTCCTTTTCTAATCTTTTGAGGTCATCACACATACTTTGATTGTGATCCCTGTATCTTTTGACAGTGTCTATGCAAGATTGAGTGCAAAGATTAGAAATTACCTCAGAGGGGAGATCAGACATTTCTGCCATAAGAGCTTGATTCTGAATGGCTTCCTCAGCTTGATCACTCCAGTGAAATCCCATTCCTTGTCGAGAAACAAGGGCTTGAGCAGGATTCTTGTTTTGATTGTATCCTCCATTCTGAGCTTGTTGGTGGTTGTTGTTTGGAACACACTCCTGCACTCTCTAGCAAAGTGTCCTTTCATGTGACACTTATAGCATTCCACCTTAGTCTTGTCAAAACCAGCTCCATCTTCTCTTCTTTGAGAGAAGTTGTTCCTTCATGTTCTTTTAATAAACTTCTTCACCCTCATAGATAACATGGCCATTTGTCATTTAATGTCCATCTCCTCCAGGTCATTAGGGTGAAGTTGATCCAGATCATCATTAATCAATGAATTGTTGCTATGACTGAACAAAAAGGCTTCAAAGATAGTTTCAATGCCTTTTTCTGAATTTACTCCACTGGCAGTACTAACTGCTTCAGGGTTAGCAGTAGTATCAGTGGATGCTGAAAGAAGTGCAGCATTGTGGATATAAACAGTGGGCTACTTCTTGGATTCTACCTCAGTTTCAAAAACTCTTAGATCATTATATAGATCATCAAGTTCCTTCTCTTCCAGATTGTCACTCTGTCTATATGAGACAGTGTACATAGTCCATTCATCCCCAAGAGATCTGAGGAACTTTCTGTTGATATCATCTTGTTCCATCTTCACTCCTACAGTAGCCAGTTCACCAATGAGCTTGTTGAACCTATCAAAAGTTTGAGTCATAGACTCATTCTTTGAAGAAGTGAAGTTGTCAAACTGCTGCTTTAGAACATCTCTTTGATTTCTTTTGATGCTTTTAGTTCCAGCAAATCTTTTCTCTAGAGCATTCCAGAGAATCTGAGCATCAGTGCAATTGCAAAATTGATGCTGATATTCATTGGGGATGGCCAAGAGCAGAGTGCTCAAGGCCTTCATCTCTGTGTGTCTGATCTTCCTCTCACCATCTGTCTTTGGTGGAGGTCTTTTCCCATCTGGTCCTATCTTTCCTGCTTCAGAAGGACCATTCTCAATGATATCCCACATTGAGTAGTCAGTGATAAGAATGTATTGTCTAATTCTGATCTTCCACATGTCAAACTCACTGTGTTTGAGCATTGGAACCTTAGAGACCAGAGTACTGTTTGATTCTGCAAGGTTTTCCATGATGAATGAATAGATGTTTCTGAGGGAGTTTGGCTCTGATACCACTTGTCAGGATCGAATTCTTAACAAGAATAAATTCTCAGAAACTAATATCAAAGAAGTTGCGGAATAACACTTTTATATTCAATAAAACAGTAAACAAAACAGTATATGATCAATAACTTGCAAACTTGTATTGAATGCTTGAAGTTACAAGATTAAACACACAACCTCAATATTGATGAACAGGCTCACCAATACTAATTCTACTTCTCTAGAATTAGGAACTATGCCTTGAGGTTGATTTTCTCTAAAACTTAGAATGAGTTATTCTTAACTATTCTATCAAATCTATACATATATTGAACAAAAAGATAATTACAATAAATAAAATATCTTTCAGTATATCTTCCATCATTATCTTCAAGCCTTCCATGAATATCTTCATTCTTTACAGCTGTCATCCTTTCCATCCGGATCTTTAAGTCATAAGCAGTACTAACTATGCTCAACAGCATTAATTTCTTCAAGCAGCATTAACTACTAAGCAGCACTAACCACTAGCAGTACTAACTAGCTAAGAAGTACTAACTTTGACTAGCAGTATTAATTCTACTAGCAGTAGTAATACTCAGCAGTATTAACTTTGAAGTCTTCTAGCAGTAGTAATTCTGAACTAGCATCATTAACCATACTTGAGCTTTTCTTCAGTTCCCAACACATGATAAACCAAGGGGAAATCAGAGAAACTGGAATAATCAATGGGCACAAAAACAAGGGATTGATCTGAGTAAAATCAATAGACCAAAACCCTGTTTTATTTGTGGAAAGCTTAATCACATTGCCAAATATTGCTATTTCAATCCTATGAACCAAAGGATTAACTTTCAAAGACCTAGTCAAAAACCCTTTGGTTATAGGAAGAAAGAAAAGAACCATGTGGCTAAGAAGGTTGTTAAATCTAAAAGCCACATGAAGAAAAAGAATGTGGAAGACATTGTTAAGATCTGGGTACCTAAAAGCACTAAAGCTGTTAGTACTGCTACCACAAATAGTACTGCTGACAGTGATAGTGTTGCTAGAAGCAATACTACTGCTACCAATGTTAGTGCTGCTAACATTGTTAGTACTTCTGCAAATGTTAATACTGCTACCTCTGTTAGTGCTGCCAACAAGGTTAATATTGCCAAACCTGTTAGTACTGCTAACTCTGTTAGTACTTCTAAAGATAGTGCTGCTTCCAGTATTAGTGCTGCTAGACCAATAATCTTGACAAAGTACTTAAATACTAAGTGTTCTGATTTTAAAAACCTCATCAAAAAGGAATGTAAGTATTTTGATGAGAAAGGGAGACCCAATACCACTTTGGCTTGGGTTCCCAATCAATACTAATTGTCTATTCTTATGTGCAGGGCAACCAACAACTCAAGGGGAAGAGCATCTGGCATGTTGATAGTGGTTGCTCTGGGCACATGACAGGGAACATGTCTTGCCTCAAGAACTTCAAGAAGATTGATGGTGGACATGTTGCTTTTGGCAATACTCCAGATGGAGGTAAAATCAGAGGTAAAGGTGATGTGACCAAAGGTAAAATGACCTTTGAAGATGTTTTCTATGTTGAACAGTTAAGGTACAACCTGTTAAGTGTATCACAGGTTTGTGACAAACAACATAGCATATTGTTTACAGATTCTGAATGTATTATCCTTGCTCCTGGATTCAAGGTAGTTGATGAAAAGTGATACTACTAAGAACCCCCAGAAAGGACAATGTATATTCTTTAGATATGGAAAGTGTTTCATCTGATTCATCCATAAATTGTCTTGTTTCAAAAGCCTCTCTGGATGAATCATCACTTTGGCACAGAAGGATGTGTCACATGAATTTTAAAACAATAAATAAACTTGTTAAAAACAACCTTGTAAGAGGTTTGCCTTCTAAAGTCTATTCATGTGATGATCATTGGTTTTGCCTGTCTTGAAGGCAAACAACACAAAACTTCTCATAAGTCCAAAGAGATGAACACTATCTCTTCTTCTCTTCATTTATTGCATATGGATCTGTTTGGCCCTACAAATGTTATGAGCATAGGGAAGAAATCATACTGCCTAGTTATTGTTGATGATTACTCTAGATTTACTTGGGTATATTTTCTAAGGACTAAGGATGAGACAAGTAGACTGATGAAATCCTTTATTCTAAGAATTGAAAATCAAACTAATCAAAAAGTAAAAATCATTAGGTCAGACAATGGTACTGAATTTAAAAATATTGACCTAAACACCTTTTGTGAAGAAAAAGGAATTGAGAGACAATACAATGCTCCTAGGACTCCACAACAAAATGTTGTTGCTGAGAGGAGGAATAGGACACTAATTGAGGCTGCGAGATCTCTGTTAGCTGATTCTAAACTTCCAATAACTTTCTGGGCAGAAGCAGCTAATACTGCCTGCTATGTCCAAAACAGAGTACTAGTAGTCAAGCCTAAAAAAAAGACACCTTATGAGCTTTTAAATAAAAGAAAACCCTTTATTGGTTTTTTCAAACCTTTTGGGTGTCCTTGAACAATCCTCAATACCAAATCTCACTTAGGAAAGTTTGATAGCAAGGCAGATGATGGATTTCTTGTTGGTTACTCATCTCAGAGTAAGCCATACAGAGTTTTTAATACTTCTTCTAGAATAATTGAGGAAAGTGACAATGTCAAATGCAATGAGAACACCCCAAATCCTATTGGGTCTGGTCCTTAGTGGCTATTTGACATTGATTCACTAACTAACTCTTTTGGTTTCAGTAGTGATGATTATGCAGGTTCAGGAAGTGGAGGATCAGGGGTCATAAAATTTCAAGAAAATTCAAAAGGAACCTATTCAAGACAAGTTCAATCTGTGATCTTTCCTATGCCTACAAAAGAACCTATTGAAGCCTGTGAAAAGGAAACTATGTCTGAGCCAAGTCAGAGTGAAGAAGAAAGAAGAGAAGAGGAAAAATCAGTGCATAAAGAACTAGAAGTAGCTGAAGTGATCCCCTCAGCTGACTTAAATGATTCCAATCTAGGGGTGGGAATTCATGAAGAACCTAGTCTTCAGACTAGAACTCAAAAGCATCATCCTCTAGAACTGATCATAGGAGACATCTCTTCTCCTATGATAACAATGAATCAAAGCAGACTTCAAGAGTTGCAGGATCAACAACACATAATACTCTCCTGCTTTCTATCCAAGATTGAGCCTAAGAAGGTCCATGATGCAATGAAGGATTCAAGTTGGATAGAAGCCATGCAAGAAGAGTTACTTCAATTCAAACTACAGGATGTTTGGGACTAGGTGGACCTTCCAAAAGGTCATAGAGCTATAGGCACCAAGTGGATTTTCAGGAACACAAATGATGATAGAGGTATTGTGATCAGAAACAAAGCAAGGCTTGTGGCACAAGGATACACTTAAGTAGAGGGCATAGATTATGATGAAGTGTTTGCTCCAGTGGCAAGAGTAAAGGCAATCAGGCTGTTCCTAGCCTATGCCTCATACATGAAGAAGTATATGTCTGTCAGCCACCTGTTTTTGAAAATCCTACATATCCTGACAGAGTATACAAGATGAAGAAAGCACTCTATGGCCTACATCAAGCCCCAAGAGCATGGTATGACACTTTGTCTACCTATCTCTTGGAGAATGGATTTGAAAGGGGCATAATTGACAAGACCCTGTTTATTAAAAGAAGTAAGAAGGACATCCTACTAGTTCAGATCTATGTGGATGATATCATTTTTGGATCCACAAAAGATCAGATGTGTAGAGACTTTGAAGAGTTGATGCACAAGAGCTTTAAAATGAGTTCAATGGGTGAACTTAACTTCTTTCTTGGACTTCAAGTGAAACAGCAGACAGATGGGATCTTCATTAGTCAATCAAAATATGTGCAAGACATCCTGGAGAAATATGGTTTAAAAGACTCAAAGCCAGCAAGCACACCAATGGAAACTCACAAACAGATCACTGCTGATCTTGAGGGGGAGGATGTTGATGTCCATCTATACAGATCAATGATTGGATCTCTCATGTATCTCACAGCCTCAAGACCAGACATCATGTTTCCAGTATGTGTTTGTGCCAGATTCCAAGTCAAGCCAAAACAATCACATCTTCAAGCCGTGAAGAGGATTTTTAGATACCTAAGAGGGCAACCTAGATTAGGTCTTTGGTATCCACATGAATCTTCATTTGACTTGATTGCTTATTCAGATAGTGACTTGGGTGGTGCTAACATGGACAGAAAGTCTACTTCAGGGGGATGTCAACTGTTGGGTGCAAGATTAGTGTCTTGGCAGTGTAAGAAACAAACCACAGTGTCCTTATCAACAACAGAAACTGAGTATATTGCTGCTGCAAGCTGCTGCTCTCAGGTTCTATGGATTCAGAATCAGATGCTGGAATATGGGGTAACATTTCTTCACACTCCAATCTTTATTGACAATAGCAGTGCTATAAGCATTGTTAACAATCCTGTCAAGCACTCCAAAACAAAGCACATTGAGATCAGGTATCATTTTATCAGAGATTGCAATGAAAAGAAGCTCATTCAAGCTGCTAAAGTTCACACTGACAACCAGTTTGCAGATCTATTCACAAAAGCTTTTGATGTAGGTAGATTCACTTTCTTGGTCTCAAGTGTAGGCATGATCAACTCTGAATGAGCTCATGTTTAAAAAAGTGTTCCTATACCTGCTAATTTGGTTATCTGTGTGCTGCTAATCATCTTTCACAGGAAGTTATTGCCTTGATCAGTCCTTCATAAGCTTCAAAAAGAGTGAGTATGGTTAATGTTGCCAGTGCAGTTTTAATACTGCCAGTGCACAGTTAATACTACTAGTGGTTAATACTGCTCTCAGTTAATACTGCTAGTTTGTTAATATTGCTAGTGGTTAATACTGCTCTCAGTTAATACTGCTAGTTAGTTAATACTTCTAGTGGTTAATACTGCTCTCAGTTAATACTGCTAGTAAGATTAATACCGCTCAAGGTTAATACTGCTTATGTCTCGTATACTATAAATACACTTTGCCCGCCTAAAAGATCATAACGACTCTTTGAATAATGTTCATTGTCTCTCTAATTCTTTTTCTATCAAGCTCCTTAGTAAGTTTCAGGTAAGAACTTTCAAGAATCAATGGCATCGATGTCATTCGTCGATGAGCATAACAAAATTGCAATGCTACAGAAGCCCAAACAGGTCGCTGGATTCCACCAGATTGTGGATTTTCTCAAGACAAGCCATATTGCCCATGCTCTCACTGTATCGCCAACTATCTACATAGAACATCAAAGGCAATTTTAGGGTAATGCCACCATTGTTACTGAAAATGGTGTGCAAATGATCAAGACAAGGGTGTGTGAAGAACCCCTAACAATAACTAAAGAGGTGATACGCATCTGTCTACGTCTAGACGATGTTGCAGGTATAACCTCTATTCCTAATGAGGAATTATTCTCAACTTTGTCAAGAATGGGGTATGGAGGCCAGTTGGGTGGTTTTAAATTCTCAAAGGTTAATTTTATACCCAATGGCGTTTTCTTGTTCATACCTTAATGCATTGTATCTCTAAAAAGACTATTGGATGGAGTGAGTTCAGTAGCACCATTGCTTATGCTTTGGTGTGCTTGGCCACTGCCAGAAAGTACAATTTTTCACAAATGCTTTTTAATGATCTTGTCTCAAACCTGGGAAGTAAAAAGAGTTTTTATATGTACCCCAGGTTTGTACAAGAAGTAATAACCCATGAATTGACGGATATACCTCATTTTGATGAGGTATATGTACCAAAAAATCTCCAAAGGTAAGGTCTTTTCAAACATGAAAAGATCCCCTCTGGACTCGGAAGGAGATGACACCCCATTGTTCTCTACAATGATGGTGGTGTCCCACACTAAAGAAGGTATGGTAGCAGGGTCAAGGCCCTCAATAGACCATCCCACTGCTAGCCAATCCCAACCTTCCCACTCCATATCTATCCCACAGTCCCTACTTCATAAGCCCACTTCTCCAATCACCCAAACTTATACAAGGAAACAGGTAAAGAAGGCTCCTTCCCTTCTTGTACTATCACCCACTAAGCCTTCAAGCCATCTAAGGGAGAATTCTTCTTTAGAGAATATCTACAGGGAAACCACAGGGGTGTCTCCTAACCCCAAGGAGGTGCTCACTGAGGTGGAGGTTGAGCATATGGGTGCTAAGGCTGCCACTACTCCTGCTAGCACAGAGGAGGTCAGTGGTAACATACATAAGACCTTCCCCATGGCAACTTTGGGTGAGCAATCATCCAAAGGTCCCAGGTGCCAAGAAATCAAGGGGGTGGATAGTGCTTATGCTAGGCAGAAGACTTCCACTACAAAAAGATCCAATGATCCTTCAAAAGAGGGTAACACTTCTGGAGAAGGTGACGACAGATATAACTACTTTGAATTGATGGAAACTATGGGAAATATCAACATGGATGTGATCAAACAAAGCAAAGATATTGAAGATCTTAAATTGATAGTTCTGTCACAACAAGAACAGATTACAAAGTTGAAGAAAATGGTGAGCAGGTTGGTACAAAAGAAGAGAAGAAAGCAGTTTTTGTTGAAGAAAAGATCAAATGAAAAAGATGCTTCCAACAAGGGGGAGAAAGAGGCTGAAACAGAGAAAGAAAGCTCATATGAAAAAAGAGCTGAAGTTGAGGGGGAGAAAGAGGATGAAATAGAGTCTAAAGCTGCAGCAGAAAAAGAGAAAGAATTTGCTCAAGCGGCAGAAACAGTTAATGTTGCTGAAGCAAAAGATGTAGCAGAAACAGAAGAAGCAGTAACAGGGCTCTCTGTAGAAGAATTGGAGATTGCAGAGACATTAGTAAAAGCCAAGAATGACACTCCTAAGGCTAGTCAAATGGCCAAGGGAGTGGTCATCACTGAAGGAGGAATCTCAAAGAAAATAAAAGAAACAAGTAAAGCAACTTTGAAGGATACAAAGGGAAAGGGAAAGGAAAAGATTGTTGAAACTGAACTGCCTTCAAAGAAAAGGAGTCAGATTGAAATGGATGAGGAAGTGGCAAAACAGGTTCAAGAGCAAATGGAAAAGGAGGAACAACTTCAAACAGAAACAGATAGAGAGCTTGCACTGATTATGGCTAGAAAACTCAATGCAGAGTATCAAAAGAGTTTAAAAGCAGCTGAGCCCAAGAAATTACCAGTCAAAAGAATGTCAATTCAAAAGCAGAAAAGACAACCCTCCAAGACCTTTTTGGCCAATCAGGAAAGGAGAAAAATGATTAATTTCCTGAGAGGTTCAATTGGTGTCAAAGGGGAAATTTTTACCAATATGGCATACAATCAGGTTGAGGAGTTGTACAAGAAAGAAATGGCTAAGCTTCTAGGGGAATCCTCACAAATGGAAGAGGATGAAAGAAGAATGAAAGAGAGACATGATCTAAACATTCAACAACCATTTCCTGAGGAAGTCACACCTACAAAAGAAAAGAAGGAAGAGTCTGAGAATGTAAGTGTAGAAGCTAAATCTGCAAAGAGGGTAAAGACCATTGCTTCCAAGAAACAATTCAAGAAGCCAAGGGTGGAAGAAGTTGAAGAGGAGGCAGAACCTTCAGTCACACCTTCAGCAGAATCTGTGCAGAACCCAGAACAGTCCAATAAGCAATCAGATGAGCATGTGGGGCTGTATATGACAACTCTAGAACCAGTTCAGGCTGTCCCAATCTCCATGAAGGCTCCAGAAATCATCTTTTGGGACATTCTAAGAGATAATGGAAAGGATTTCTTTAGACTCAAAAGAGTTGGTGGTGCATTTGAAGCATATTCAACCTGGGGGAGAGTAGCCAGAGGTTGTTCAAGAGCAGATATAGAGAAAATGTACAAAGTGGGAATGAAACTCTATGAGCCTGTGTTAAAAGGTACTGAAGAAAATCTTCTCAAAGTGGCAATGGAATACTTATGTATGATGTTTGATCCTGAGAAGGTGGTGTACAGGATTAAAGATCTTCATCATGAGTATGGATTCAAGAAGATTGATCACTGGATGTTATTTGAAAACTGTGGTGTATACATGATTACCATTGACAAATGTTATCATGAATACTACCTGGTGGACAAAATTTATGATCATAGCAAGGAGAAGCTAGAAGGGATGCTAAAATCTAAACTAGTATGTACTAAGGATTCAGAAATGGCCAGAATTGTGGTGAGAAGAACTATCAATCAAAGTCTGGGCCTAGATCCAAATTTGGGCAAATGAATATGAGGTGTTGAAAGCATCTTGAAGATCAGATCTGAAGAACTTGACTTCTCTTCCTAAAAGTCAAGTTAGGGGAGATTGTTGGAAACTGATGATATGCTAAGTACAGTTAATGCTGCTAGAAGAACATGGTTACTACTTCTGGTTAGTACTTCTGATATTAATACTACTGGTTGAAGATTAATGCTGCTCCACAAGATTAGTACTGCTAGTTCAAAGTTAGTACTGCTTGACGAGATTAATACTGCTGAGCATGGTTAGTACTGCTGAACTTAGTACTGCTCAGAGTTAATGCTGCTAATGATTAGTACTGCTTATTAGATGAAGATCCGTATGGAAAGGATGACAGCTGGATGGACTAAAGATTATGGAAAGCTTGGAGATAAAGATGGAAGTCTATATTGAAGATCTTTTATTATTTTGTAATTATCTTTATCTTCAGTATATGTATAGAATTGTTTAGAATAGTTGAAAACAATTATTCATTCTGAGTTTTAGCTTTCATAGAGATAATCAACCTCAAGATTTGTAATCCTAATTCTAGAGAAGTAGAATTCGTATTGGTGAGCTTGTTCATCAATATTGAGGTTGTGTGTTTAATCTTGTAACTTCAATATATCAATACAAGTTTACAAGTTGTGATTTTGATTCACTATTACATTGTTTTGTTTGAATATTAAAGTGTTATTCCGCAGCTTCTTTAATATCGTTTTCTGAGAGATTATTCTTGTTTAGAATTAAGATCCTGACAGGTTTCTTCTCAACAAACCTGTTGCCTTCTACCCTTTCTCTGTGCTCATGATTCTTGGAGCTGGATGAAGAGTATCTCTGAGAATTTGATCCCGACTTTTTGTAGAATTTCTTTTGAAATGCACGGGTCAGTAATAGCATAGATTGTTTGAAACTTTATCCATCGTCTCCATCGGATTCGGATTCAGATTCAGATTCAGAACTAGTAATGGCTTTCTTCTTTTTCTTCTTCTCTGTCTTATCTTTCTTCTTCTTTCCGGCCACAAGTGCAATGGGATCTGCACCTTTTTCTGTTTTCTTCTTCTCACTCTTTTCTCTTCTACTTCTTCTTCATTTTGTCGCAAAGTCTCGTATACCTCATGCAATGGTATATCACTTAGATTCTTCATTTGTTTCATGCGACGAGTGTGTTTTTTCCACTCAGGTTGCAGAATGCTCAGAAACTTAAAATTGTTCTCAAGCTGCTTCTTTTTCACTTTATTCTTTGACAACTCATTCAAAAGCAAGACAAAACGTTTACAAGTATCTTCCAAGCTTTCTTCCTCTTTGGCTTTAAACTCTTCATAACTGTTAATGCAGTTAGCCACTTTCATTTGATTCCCAACCTTGGATCCCATCATCATCTTTTGCAGTTCATCCCACATCTTCTTAGCATTTGCCTTGTAACTATCAATCTTGATGTATATCTCGTTCGGAATCTTTTGAAGAAATAAGGACCATGCTTGTTTATCTGCTTTAAATCGGCTTTTCTGCTCTTCAGAATACTGGGCAAAATCCATTGGAACTGTTCTCATCTTCTGTACTCTATCCTCATCTCCATCCTCACTGTCTAAGGATTCATCATCAGGGATTTGAACAGTAGGTGGAATCATCGGACCTTCTGTAATTGACAGTAGTATGTTCTCACCATTCGCATGTCTATCCACAAAATCCAGAAATCTGTCTTTCCACTGTTCATATTCTCTTTTGAACAGTACTGGAGGCTTGACATCAGTGCCAATAGAAAGAGCATCTTTAGAAGTCATCCTGTTTGAAAAATATATGCAATAAGAAACTAGAATTGATCGTTAGTCCAAATATGAAATCACAAGAAAGAAAAAAAATCTTCAAATATAGAAAAATCAGAAATCTTGAAAAATTTGACTAAGTGACAAAACTCGCAAGTCACTGTAGAACTCGCAAGTCACTATTGCTGAAAAACCCGCAGACTAAATCTTGCGCGTTTGTGAGACTCGCACGCAAAGACTTGCGTGTTCTGATAAACTTGCAGATAGCTGAAACTCGCTGATTGTTGAAACTCGCAAGTGACTATTCTCTTTGAAACTCGCTAATGCCTAAACACGCAAGTAACTATTCACTTTGAAACTCGCTCATGGAGACGTGCGCGCTCCCAAAACTCGCTAGGCACTACTTGCGCATTTGAGCAGACTCGCTAACCATGGTTTGCGCGTTCCAACACTTAGAAAAAATTTCTGAGTTTTTCAAACTCGCACGATGAACAAACTCGCAGAACCCTATTCCTGATGAAACTCGCACACTTAGACTAGCGCGTTTGTAGAACTCGCTAATCACTACGTGCGTGTTTCTAAGAACACTCTAATAATGCCTTGCGCGTTTTAGCCAAAAATGAAATTCTTCAGCTTGCGCGTTTTATCGAAGAACTTGCGCGTTTCGCCGATCTAGCGCTTTCTTCAGACTTCCTTGCGTGTTCTTAACTTCTTCGAATTTGATCTTGAAACTTTGTAATTATGGTCGATTTCAACACAAGAACATATTACAATACTTGAAATTTACAATCAAATACACCTTGAACCAAATTGATTCAATTTACAGTGCTCAACAACTCGTGAACTCGAATTTCTTCAAAATCAAAATTAACAATTGATTACAGTGCATTTCATGAATCAAACTATACAGACTCACTCGATAGCACTTAGTAAACAAAACCTAATCGATTTCAACTCGAAATACACCCTAAAATTCAGAATTTGAATAAAACTCGATGAACACAGTGTTGAACAACTCTTTCCACTTTCTTGATCTGATTTCAACAATTTGGATCTGCTCTGATACCAATTGTGTGTGTCATGTTTCTAGATTCTAATCACAAACAAATCAACAAAACAAGATATGATTAACTACCGTTTTGATTTAATTTCAAATATCAAACGATTACAATCTTTCTCTCTCTCTACAGTCCTTTCTCTCTCTAAATCGTATATTCTCTCTAATCAATGCTTCTCTTCAGATTATCACTCTCTAGATACAACACTAACAAGACCAACTAACTATACTATTTATACCAAGAACAAAAATACAAGGAAATACAAAATACAATGCACTTTGACTTTTATTACAAAATAGAGTTTGACTTTAATGAAAGTTGACTTTCAGCTTTGACTTCTTGTATCTTTAACCTTCAGAATTCTTGATCTTGTATCCAACATATTTATGCACTAACAATATGTCAGATGTATGTATGCTCGATAAGATAATCATGAAGATTTGAGCATTTTAAACATGGAAGATATTCTCAAAACAAGGCAATTGAATGAACGAAGTGAAATCAATAGATATGTTTTGAGAATCTGACAATGTATGAAAAGATCAAATATGAATGATATATCAGTAAAAGCTTAGGTAATGAAAAATTGGATGTTGTCTATACGAACCAAATATAGACATTCTTGAAAGAAACGCTTTGAATGAAACAACACTCAATGAACAATGAATATCAAACGGGTTGTATTACCATCGAATGTAGACCATATACACTTTGTGTCTCACTCCCCCTGTAACCATGAACAGAACCTTTCAGTGAGATATCGTTCAGATTAAAAATATAAAGAGGTGGAGAAAAATAACAAAAATAAACTGTACTAGGTAACTACTGATTATGTCTTGAGATTCAACATGCCAAGTTTCAAAATGAGAAAATTAAATTTCTTTTCGTCCAACGGATTGGTAAACAAATCAACAAGTTGATAATCTGTGTTTACAAAGTAAAGTTCAATTATACATTTTTCAACATTGTCTTTGATAAAGTGATATATTGGAATCTTGTTGAACTTGAAGCCATAGTCCCAAAGTTATGTCCGCATCCACAATACTTGAGAACATCAGCTTGCTGTAGCTACATATTCTGCTTCAGCGGTTGATGTGGAAACACATAGTTGTTTCTTTGATGCCCAACTTACGAGAAATTGGTTGTGGCTCGATGTGCTTTTCCTGTCTAACATACAACCTGCATGATCTACGTCTGAATACGCTGTTAGCTCAAAACCTGTATCTTTATGATACCACAAACCAAGATCTGTTGTTCTCTTCAGATATCTAAATATCCGCTTAATTGCCGAAAGATGGGATTCTTTGGGCGAAACTTGATATCGAGCACATAAGCATGTAGAAAACATAATATCAGGCCGACTAGCCGTTAAGTACATTAATGAACCTATCATGCCTCTATAAGTCCTAAGATCAACAGCTTTTCCCGAAAGACCAACTTCGATTTTAGTACCTGGTGTCATCGGGGTTGAAATTGGAGTACAATTTGACATATTAAATTTCTTTAAAATGTCAGTAATATACTTTGCTTGATTTATGAAAATCCCTATTGAAAATTGTCTTACTTATAATCCGAGAAAGAAGGTCATCTCTCCCATCATACTCATTTGAAAACGTGACACCATGAGTGCAGAAAAATTCTTACAGTACTTCGGATTACTAGAACCAAATATTATATCGTCTACATATATTTGAATTAAAATGATATCATCTTTTTCCTTTTTGATAAAGAGAGTGGTATCGATTTTACCTTTCGAGAAGCCATACTTGACTAAAAACTTGGATAAAACATCATACCAGTCTCGAGGAGCTTGCTTTAAACCGTAGAGGGCCTTGTTAAGAATATAAACATGATCCGATTTTTCAACATTGACAAACCTTTCTTGCTGTGAGACATAAACCTCCTCCTTCATTATGCCATTTAGAAATGAATTATTCACGTCCATTTGATAGACAATGAAGTTTCTATGTGCAGCGTAAGCTAGAAACATTCTGATTACCTCTATACGTACAACTGGAGCGTATGTCTCATCGTAGTTTATTCCTTCCTCTTGACGATATCCTTTAGCAAAAAATCGAGCTTTATTTCTTACCAGGATACCATCCTCATCTTTCTTGTTCTTGAATACCCATTTTGTACCTATAATTGTTTTCCCTTCCGGATGAGGTATGAGTCTCCAGAATTTAAGCGCTTCAAATTGGTTGAGCTCTTTTTGCATGGCTGTAATCCAATCTGGATCACAAAGAGCTTCTGAAACTTTTTTCGGTTCTATTTTACTCAGGAATGAATCATACAAACATTCATTTGCTGTTGTAGACCTAGTTTGCACCGGTTTTGAAGGATCTCCAATAATTTGATGTACCAGGTGCTTTTTGGTCCACTTGTGTAAATGAGGAGTGGATTAGATGTAGCCTGATCATGTTAATCGTCTAAGTATCCAATATGTTCTTCTTGTTGGGGTTCGGTTGAAGTAACGGGTGCAGAAGTTTAAGTTGATTGGACATTTGATGTCTGATGGGTAAG
The DNA here is from genome assembly GCA_023525745.1 of Arctium lappa. Taxonomy (NCBI): domain Eukaryota; kingdom Viridiplantae; phylum Streptophyta; class Magnoliopsida; order Asterales; family Asteraceae; genus Arctium; species Arctium lappa. The sequence goes on along the minus strand of CM042047.1, from coordinate 153,375,736 downwards.
CATGACAATACATCCAACTGAATGAGCAACTTCTGGCTCTGCAGTATCATGTGCAACTTCAACTGATTGAGTAGGTGTTTGAACTAGAGTTTCTTTTTGAATCTGGGAATTTGATTCAATCGATACATCTGATGTGATTGGATGATGACTACTTGAATCTTCAGATCTGTCAATCACAACAGATTTAGTCACTTTTGAACCAGGAAACTCATCGTAAAAATCTTCAAACAATAAATCTAATTCTGTTAGATGAGATATAGACATTGATGCTTTATCAAAATTAGAAACGTTAACCACATGTTCTAGACTGATCTGTCCAGAAGCTAATACTCCTGTGATCATGGGTTCTGAACTGAATTGCTCAGTAGCCATCTCTTCATCAAATGTGATGTTGACACTTTCAACCACAATTTTCTACTTCTTCAAATAAACTCTGTATGCAGCTAGGAGAATATCCAATGAAAATGCCTTCATCAGCCTTGAGACTGAACTTTTTCAAGGTCTCCTTATCATTCAGCACAAAACACCTGCAACCAAAGATGTGAAAATGTTTAATGCAAGGTATTCTATTATTAATCAAAGTATATGGCGTTTTACCAAACCGATGATGGATGATAGAACGATTTTGAGTATAGCATGCAGTAGAAACAACTTTGGCCCACAAAAATAAAGGTAGATCGGATTGGTTTAGCATAGTTCGTGCAACCTCAACAAGAGTCCGATTTCGACGTTCAACTACCCCATTTTGTTCTGGCGTTCTGGTAGCAGAAAACTGTTGAGTTATCCCGATCGATTCGAGATAATCGTCAACTATCTTATTCTTGAATTCTGTGCCATTATTGAGTAGCTTAACTGTCTTCTGCAAGTTCACTTGAATGGTCTTCAAAAATGAAATAATGATCTCCAGAGTTTCGTCCTTTGATCTCAGAAACATGACCCAAGTGTATCTTGATAAATCATCCACCATTACGAGCATGTAACGCTTGTCGTTTATGCTTTGTGTTCTCATAGGACCACATAGATCCATATGTAGCAACTCTAAAGGAGCACTTGCACCGGGTTCACGCTTTAGCTTATGTGTTCTCTCTTCATTTTTCCTTTTTCACACGCGTCACACAAATGCTCTCGTTCATATTTCAGCTCTAGAAGTCCTTTCACCAAATTCCCAATCACTAACTTGTTAATATATCTAAATTTGAGGTGAGATAGCCTTCTATGCCATAACCAACTTTGTTGCATAGACGCCTTAGACAGTAGACACACAACATTATCTGGCTTGACATTCGACAGATTGATCGTGTAGAGGTTTGACTTTCGCGCCCTGAGTAAGAGTTCTTTGTCGTCTTTCGTTCTGACACAACATCTCTTAGACTTGAAATTTACCTCTAAATCCTTGTCATAGAACTGTCCAATGCTAAAAAGATTGTGTCCTAAACCATCAACATAGCTCACCTTTTTAATCGTTAAATTCTCTTGCATGACGTCTCCATATCCAAGTATTAGTGAAAACTGGTCATTTCGAAATCTCACATTTATGCAAAATTTCTTTGTATAATTAGACAGCATATCTTTCTGCCCTGTCATATGCTTAGAACAACCTGAATCCAAGTACCACATATGATGGGTCTGCACAGGAGAAATCAAGCAACAATAGGTTTAGGTACCCATTTATAGATGGGTCTTGTCAAGTTAGCACAAGATTTTGGCATCCATTTAAATTTGGATCCTTTGGTCTTTTGAAAAACTTTTGAACCATAATAATGATAGACATGATATGAACCAAACCAATGCTCAGAATATTGTTGAGTAATAAAATCATTTCTACGAGATGTGGAAGACTGAATAGTAGACAGAGATATTTGGATCAATTGCTTTATTGTATAAGACTTGTAAGAATATACAAGTCTCTGTTTATGAGAAGCACATTGACCAATTACATCAGATACACTATCAGTAACCCTATTACATTCAAAATCAGAAAATGATTTTGTATACTCGTCAATAATCTTTTTTGGCCTCCATTCAGGTTTCACTTCGTGCGTTTTCTTTTTCAGATCAGAAACATATGAATATTGCATGTTAGAACTGTGAGACTTGTGAGATTGTTTCTTCATTAATTTACCAATGTTGGTCCGTTTCTATGAGTGCCTATTCTTTCTTTTCTTACCCTTGGCATAATAAGTGCTCACATGAACTGATTTATCAACTTTCATTGATGATTCAGCTTTTTCATACACAATTGGTATTAGAGCAAGCACTGAATTAGAATTAAGATCAAAATCTGTGAATCTTTGGTCAAACTCGAAGAACTCGCACACCTCTCTGTTCCAGATTCAATTTCGAGTTTTTTTGTTGTTTTGGCTGTAACTTTTGTTGTTTTGAAATCAATTTATGTAGTAGAACAAGTTTTATTTGTATTGTATTGTCCAATTCACAACTGTTTGTGTGAGTTTTGGATTTGAATTGAGTTTTCATTCGAGTTTGTAAACGCACTGTGTTTTGATCAATCTTGTAATCCTTAGCACGATCAAATTTTTTTGTCTCACGATCTTTTTGCAGTGTATTTATTTTAGCCCCCGTACTTCAAGGATTCAGCGTGTTGTTTGTGACCCTAAACTTTCAAGTTTCACATTTTATCACTTTTGGTCCCTTCACTTTCAAGTTTCATCTCTCTTCAAAGCCGGAGCGAATACATTCTATTCGAAACGATCAAAATGGTGTACCCACCAAGGTTGCGGTCCAAAGGAGAATATGAAAGGTGGAAAACTGATTTTCTGGATTTTGTTGACGAACATGAGGTTGGTCCCTACATCAGATTATCTTTGACTGAAGGAGAAAAGCAATCCCAAATTCCGGTAGAAGCTTTTCCTGTGGAAAAGGAACAAAGAGAGAGGGCCAATAATAATGCTCGAAATTATGTGAAACATAGTACTTCGTGTGAATTTATTAGTGACATATTTAATGAACTTATTGGTCAAATAAATTCTAACAAAATGACAGGAAAAGAGCGGTGGGATTGTACTGAATGGTTGGTGTTAGGGACAAAGGGTTTATTAATAGGAAGAGAATTGGAAGCTGAGAACTCTGAGCTAAAAGGAAAGATCTCTATTTTGGAAGCTAAAACTCAGCAAATAGTCTCTGTTGAAAGTTCTGAGGAAAAGATTTGTGAACTGAAAGATGCAAATGCAGATCTTCAAAAACGTTTATCTGATTTGGAGCAACTGCTTGCTAAACACAAATCTGATTTTGAGACTAAAGAGAAATCTTTCGCAAAGAAGTTCTCAGAATTCTCGAGAAAATGTGCTAAGGAGAAATCAAAGAAGGTGCTGAAATTGAAGAAGTTTTGATGATCATGATGCTCACAATCATCAAAAGGGGGAGAATTTTTCAAAGTTCAATTTCAAAATTTTAAAGAAAGAAAGTTAGTTCTGAAGGCAGTCTAGAGATCAAAGAGATGAAGATATGAGTTTAATGCAAATGCTATGAAGATGATGTTTCATTTTTCTTCAAATCCCTTCTCAGCATTGTTTCTTTGGCCAGATATTTCTTTGAAGACACCAACATTCTTTTGTTCAATGGCCTTCTTCTCTTTGGCAAACTTTTCTCTTTCTAGAATGATTACTTTCTGAATCTCAGAAACTTGCTGAGAAAGTTTTATGCATTTTTTTTAACCTGGCCTTTTCACGATGACTAATTTCATTATTGGCCTCGTCATTAGCATCCTCGTATTCGTCCTCTTCGTCCTGTTCCTCACCGGTGGCCTCAACCGCGGCGGTGGCGTTCTCATCTTCGTCGGAATCAACAGGCCGAGCAACGACTTCAAGTTCCTCCTCATCTTCTTCTTCCTCCTGTTCATTGACCTGTTCCTCCTCGGAAGAATTAGACAGAGATTCCTCCGTTGATTCCTTCGATTTGGATCGTCTTGCCATGGAGATCGACAAGGGTTTTCCTCACAGTTCTGCAAATCTTGTAGGAGGTGGAAGGGAAAGGGCAAAAAAGGGACCGACTTTAAAGAGTTGCGAAGAGAGAGAAAGCACTTGTCGATCTCCATGGCAAAAGTTTAAAGAAAAAAAGTTAGTTCTGAAGGCAGTCTAGAGATCAAAGAGATGAAGATATGAGTTTAATGCAAATGCTATGAAGATGATGTTTCATTTTTCAAAGTTGTATTATTTATTCTTTCCCGTATCATGTGGTGTTTGCTACAAGTTTATTCCTCCTACGCGCTGATTGAAACAAGTTCTTAAACTGAAAGCTTATTCAACTCGCGGTTCAAAGACAGATTCTTTGTTTTAAACTGAAGTTGCACCGTGGAAAGTCACGTTACTCTCACATTATCTTTCTTGTATGCTGATCCGATGTGATTGAGTTTCTACAGTTAAAAGTTGCTTGATAGTGCATTCAGTCGAGGCTACTGTACATTGAATCTGGTTACAAAGTTGATACTATGAAGAACAAGAGCTTTATTCAAGGGGGAGCGTGGAAAGTCATGAAGACATGCAACACCAAAGTTCTTCAAAGATTCAAAAGGGAAAGAAGATCAAGGCCTGAAGCTTATCAAGTTGTTATATACTTTATTCAACTTTAGGGGGAGATTGTTAGGGCTGAAAGTCCTGAGTGTTGAAAGTGGAATAAAGTATTTATAAGGGTTTGATTTGTAATTATTTGAAAGTTATTTTATTAAGATGGGCCCAAGCCCATAAGCCCAATTGCTTGTAAAGCCTAAGTATATAAAGGCTTATTTAGTTCATAGTTAGGGTAGAACAGTTTAGACAGGTGAGAAATTCGTTATTCAGTTTACTAGTCATTAGGTTTACATACCCTTATCAGAAATTCTCTCTGTAAACCTTAATCATTTGAAGTTATATTAATCATATGACTAGTTGCTGTGGCCTATAATCTGTTCATTATTATTCATAATTACTTGTGATTGCACTGCACTGGGATCTACAAACGCGCATGGTACTGTGAGTAGAGAAAGGTTAAGGAAGGATTTTGCATAGTCCCTTGAATGAGAAGTTAGATTTTTTTTCATCGTGTTATATGCGAAAAGAAGGAATCGGCACAGTCCTTTGGACGAAAAGTGAAATCTCAAGAAGCTAAGGACAGAATTTGCATCGCAAAGGATACGAGAAGTGAAGAATCCGCTTCCTGAAGCATACGAATTTCAAGATTTCTTATAGCACATCATACGGATTCTGAGGATTTCACATGGGAAAGTCAAAAAATTTCTAAGTATAGAATCCTTATTGATACGGAAAGTTTGTGATTGTAATTTTGACTAAGTATAGAATTCGCATAAGATCTTCGTGCGAAAAGTTTGAAGCTGAAAATATTTCTAAGTCAATATTTCGCATATTGTTGCGTGCGGAAAGTCAGAATTCGCATACAGAGGCGTGCGAAAAGTGACTTCAGGCATCCTTTTACGTGCGAAAAGTGGAGAAGTTTGATCCTTCGTTGTGCGAATTTTATCTTTGTGCAAAAACTTACTTCTTTGGTGTGAGGATTCTGTACTTGGTCATTTTTCTGACTGAGTTTTCAGAATTTTTTATATTTTCTGATTTTGTGTTTAAAGATATGTTCAAGTTCAAGATGACTTCTAGAGATGCTCTTGCTATTGGAACGGATGTCAAACCACCGGTTTTATTCAAATGAGAGTATAAGCAATGGAAAGATCGATTCTTGATTCTTGATTCATGACTTTGGTGAATATATCAGATTATCTTTGAAAGAAGGTCTTATGAAACCTCCGACCAAAGTACATACCAGGGACGGATCTAGCTTGTTGCATACGGTGGCACGTGCCACCGTATTATTTGTTCGACGAAGGGTAAAAAAAATTAGATTCGTGAAAGGTGCAACTATATCGTTTTGGAAGGTGCTACCGTATTATTTTGGAAACTTCAATAAGGTGCAACCGTACCTCATATTCAACCAAAAAATCAAAATAAACTATCGAAATCAACCAAGATAATTGAAAAAATCCCTTGAAATCGATAAAAAAAAAACTTAAAAATCCCTCGAAATCAACCGAACAGCTTTAAAAATCCCTCGAAATTGTGGAATTAGGCTAAAAACACGTCGAGTAATATTGATCGTGAATAAAAAGATGAAGACACGTCAATAAAAACCATGCTTTTTGTAATTATTTTTTGTCTGTATTATCTGGTGCCACCGTATGAAAAAATTTCTAGGTCCGTCCCTGGTACATACTACTCAAGAAAATGGAGTAGAAGTTCATATTCAAGCATATGAGATAGATCCAGATGAGTACTCAGATGAAGAGAAAAATAGATACAAGGCTGATAAATTGGCTAAATCTTTCTTACTTCAAGGGATACTTAATGAGATTTATGTGAAGATAGACAACTACAAGGCAACAGGTAAACAGATGTGGGATCAATTGAAAATGATGATGTTAGGTTCTAAGGTGGGTAATCAGCTGAAAGTTTCAAACTGCCTCAACAATTATGAAGAGTTTAAAGCTAAAGATGGTGAGAGTCTAGAGGCTACATATGACAGATTTTTCACTCTTCTGAATGAGCTGAGCAAAAACAGAGTGAATAAATCTCAAATAGAGTTGAATGTGAAGTTTCTGAGCATTTTACAACCAAAGTGGAAAAGTTTTACTCGTCAAATGAAAGATCTCAAAGAGATTCCTATGCATGAAGTTTATGATAACAACAAATCAATCCAAATGCTCCATATTATTTCAATCTCAAATTCTCACGATACAGAGTGCTCTCAGTACAATATTTCTCTCTCTATGGTATGAATTCTATTAAGTGCCTTAAAGGTGCTTAATGATTCTACAAACAAAAAGGTATTTATACTTAAGAATATTACAAAGACAAAAACTAACAAAGCTAAATTAAACACTTTGACTTTAGCACTAAGAAGCTTTGACTTTGACTTTGACTTTGCTTTGAGGATTGATTTGAGCTTAGACTTTAATTCCCATGATCTTGGATCCAACATATTTTTGCACTAACACAAATTACAAATCAAAAAACAAGAAATTCAATCACAAATCTCACATATTCATTGATTTCTAGAACACGTACAATCTTTCTCTCTCTACATGAATGAAGCGTATAAATCTATCTCCCTCTCTCTCTCTCTACTTTCTCTTACTAAATTGATAGGAAATGAATGCTCTTACAAACAAATTACAAATACCTACAACATATTACAAGGAAACATAACAACACTTTGACATTTACTTAAAAGACATTGACTTTCTTTGACTTTGATTTCTCTTCTTCATTACCTTTGACTTTGACATTCTCACATGAACCTTTGACTTTTAATCTTCAAGCTATGACCTTCTTTATCTTCATAGTGTAATCCTCATTCTATGATCTCGGTTACAACAATATTTGCTCTAACACTCTTCACACCTTCTCATCATATTTAGCCTTCTTATTTGAATCTCTCTCTCTCTCTCTCTATATATATATATATATATATATCTATATATACAATATGTATATAGTGTGTATTAATTGATAAATATACAATATATAAAATCAATAAAAAAATATGGATACCCTCAATTGAGTATATTCATCAATGACTATATACAATAATATATTTTAGATGAATATATTCACATGTACTTGTATTCTATAAGTATATTTAACGATGAATATACCCCAAAAAAATTAGTTCCTTGGGTTCTTATAATATTTGCAGTTCTCATTTGAACAACGCTCTCTCTCTCTCTCTCTATATATATATATATATATGTATGTGTGTGTGAAATTGTATGATCCCACTCAATTCAAGCAATAAAACAATGAATCTCAATCAAGATTTTGACATTGAAGGTCTAGAGCGAGAGTAGAGAGAAAAATGGTCACAAGTATATTGATGTAACAATGATGAACAACATATCTAGCTACATGATTAACAAGACAACGTGGTATTTATACCACAAGTCTAAAACCACAAGCTTAACAACTAAGTAAACTCATATTAACTAAACTAAACAGACTTTGACTTTGTTGACTTATCTTGACTTGACTTTTCCTATTAAATCTTGGATACAGTAATACACTAACATTCTCCCCCTTTGTATTCAAGATTTAATAAAAATTTGACATAAGTCTTCAGCACTTGATTCTTCAATCTTTTGTCTCTGACAACTTTGAACTTTGAAGCTTTTTTCTGAAGTTGTTGAAGAATTTTGAAAAGTCTTTAAGACTTTACAGCTTTGGAAAGTCAACAAGTCTTGAAAACTTTGGAACTTTGAAAAGTTCTTTGAAACTTCTTTGAAACTTCTAGGGATCTTTGAAAATTTGTATCTTCATCTCTGTAATCTCTGATCAGTCTTCAAAAAAATGAACTTTCACGAATCTTCTAATTTGACTTTGAATAATCTTAGAATGATTTCTTTTTATCTGTCTTGAAACAACACTTGATCTTCATTTGACTTGAACTATCAGAATTTCTTCACAAGTCTTTTCACTTTGACATCTCTTTAACATTTTGAAATTGATCTTTGTAGATATCTACCCCTTTTTAATGATTGTGAGCATCATGATCATCAAAACTTTCTCAATTTCCGCACTTTCTTTGAATCTCCCCCTTTTTCAAATATTCTCCCCCCTTTTAGATACATTTGACATTCTCTGCACCTTGATATGAGTATCTGAATCATGAACTGTATATACCCGAATCTTTTCAAATTTAGATATAATGGACGTTGTAACCCTGATTCAACAAATGAAACAGTTAGGAGTGCCTGTCAGTAACACAGAGTTACTGTGTACAACGAATGTACAATTTAAGGAGCTGGTTTGATGATGACTCCCCAGGACTTCCATTCAATCATTGAAAAACACAAGGTTTATCTATGAATGTTCTGACAGAAAAACAAATTTTCTGTGTGCTCGTGCTTGTGTATGAAAGAACTTAGCACAATGATTGTGTTTCATAAGGCTCAAATTGTGTAAACTATTGAGAGAGCAACAGATATTACATGAACTCAATGTGCATGAAAGAGGTGCGAAGGTGGGGCAACGTTCCTTCTTTTTCAATATCTAAATCTTCCGAGTGAAGACTAGATAGCAAATATGTTGTGTCCCCAAAGAAAATGAAACATTTCTTTGTCAAGAAAGAAACGAGTGGCTGGTGAGGTAATTGCAAGAGTTGGCATGGGCTCACTGCCTTTTTCAATGATGGTGTTAGAACATAAATCTGTTGGATACAAGATCAAGAAGACCAAAAGTCAAAGTTCAAGAAGTCAAAGCTGAGAAAGTCAAATCTCATCAAAGTCAAAGTCTATTTGTAATAAGTCAATGTACTTTGTATTTGCTGTTTCCTTGTTTTAGATGGTAGTATAAATAGTTTTTCTTTATTTGTATTTTGTAGAGAACTTAATTGGAGCATTATTCAGTTGTATTTTAGAGAGAGAAAGTTTGAGAGAGAGAGAGAGAGAGTTCGTTGGAGAGATTGTAGAGAGAGAATCTTGTAATCTTGGAATTGAGAAATTAATCAAACAGGTAATTGATTCTTATTTCGTGTTTGTTTGATTAATCTTGTATAGAAACTAGATTCAGGGACACACAATTGGTATCAAAGCAGATCCAAATTGAAAAAAATCAAGAAAATTCAAAAGTCCGTATCTGTGTTCTTGAGCAAGAATCGAATTTCGAGTTTTAGTGCAAATTAGGTGCTGAAATCGATTAGATTTTGTTTACTAAGTGCTATCGATCGAGTCTGTATAGTTTATTTCGTGAATTGCACTGTAATCGATTTGTAATTTTGATTTTGAAGAAGTTTGAGTTCACGAGTTGTCACGCACTGTATTCACATCGGTTTGTATAGTTGTGTGTTTTTAGATCGAAATTAGTTGTTTGTATTCGTAATGATTAGGTGATCAAATTGTTGCAGTTTAGTGTTGAAATTCTAGGTATAGATGAGATTTTGGTGCGATTTTGTTAAGTTTTAGAGGTTTGCGGGTGTTCTTCAAGTTTGCGTTTCATTCAAACAGGTTTGCGGGTCATTCATCAAGATTTGAGTAAGTTCTTCAGAGGTTTGCGGGTCATTCAAAGGTTGCGGGTGTATTCAACGAGACACGCAAAGTGATATTTGCATTTTCATCAACAACTGAGAAGCGAGATTTGCGGGTGTAACTACAAACGCAAAGTTGAGTTTGCGTTTGTAAGGTGAAACGCAAAGTTTACTGTTTATGTACCGTTGACACACAAAGTTCATGAAAACGCAAAGTTGACAAACGAAAAGAAGAAGTATATCTAGAAACGCAAAGTGATTGGTTGATCAGAGAAGTAGTGGTTTGTGTTTCCTTCTTGAACCGCAAAGTAGCGGTTTGCGTTTCCTTCTTGAACCGCAAAGTGTGGTTTGCGTTCCACACTTCAAACGCAGAGTTAGGGTTTGCGTTCCATGTTACAAACGCAAAGTGTGGTTTGCGTTTCATACTTAGAATTTTTTTTTCATACTTAGCGGGATCCCCGTGCTAAGTCTGCGAAGGGGGACATCTTTCTGGTAGTGATCAAAATTTCTAATTTTATATTTCAAGTTTTCTGTATTTTCTTGATTGTTTCATTTGGACTAACGATCAGTTTCTAGTTTCTTATTGCATATATTTTATCAAACAAGTTAAACAAGATGACTTCAAAAGATGCACTTTCGATTGGTACTGATGTTAAACCTCCAGTTCTATTCAAAGGCGAGTATGAACAGTGGAAGGACATATTCTTGGATTTCATAGACAGGCCTTCAAATGAAGAGAATATTCTTCTGTCTATCACCGAAGGTCCAATGGTTCCAATAACAGTTCAAGTACCTGATGTTGACTCTTCTAATAGTGAGGATGGAACTGAGGAAAGAGAGCAAAAGATGAAAACAGTGATAGTGGATATTTCTCAACATTCTGGAGATCAGAAAAGTCGGTACAAAGCAGATAAACAAGCGAGATCATTACTTCTTCAAAGCATTCCAAACGAGATCTACATCAAGATTGATAGCTATAACGCCAATGCTAAGAAGATGTGGGATCAGTTGCAAAAGATGATGATGGGATCAAAGGTCGGAAATCAGATGAAAGTGGCGAACTGCATCAATAGTTATGAGGAATTCAAAGCTAAGGAGAATGAGAGTCTGGAAGATACATATGAGAGGTTTGTATTGCTTCTGAATGAGCTGACAAAGAACAAAGTCAAAAAGAAGCAACTGGAAAAACAATGTCAAATTTCTGAGTATCCTACGCCCGAAATGGTTGAAGCATACTAGAAGAATGAAGCAAATGAAGGATTTGAATGAAATTCCTTTACATGAGGTATTTGACACATTGAAACAGAATGAAGAAGAGGTTGAAGAGAAAAGAGCTGAGAATAAGAAGGCAGCACAAGTTCCTGATCCTTTTGCCTTAGTAGCTGGAGAGAAGGTGAAAGAAAAGAAAGAGAAGAAAGAGAAGAAAGTTATTACCAGTTCTGAGTCAGATTCTGTTTCAGATAGTGATGATGGAGAGAATTTGAAACAAGCCATGCTGCTGCTGACCCGTGCATTCCAGAAGAAATTTTACAAGAAGCCGGGATCAAATTCTCAACGCTATTCTTCATCCATGTAACACCTCAAAAAAATCAGAGTAAATTAAAACCTGGAAACATGACAATATGACGAAAGCAATTCCATTAGTTTCCCATAAATGGGATCAGTCCTTAAGACTATACAATTCTATACAAGGATTTCATCAAAAGAATGGGACTTAACAATGCCCAACAACAATACTTAAAACATCTCCAAAAACCCCGAGACTCAAAACTCGTCTCTCCAAAACCCCCGGCACCCACCGCTAATAGAAACCTGTTATACACATCATTTGAGAAAAAGTGTCAGACTATAAAGCCTGGTGAGAACATACAGTTTATAAAGCTCAAAAGATAAAACATCAGCATCATAAAGGAATCTTTTCATAAAGGTTTAGTTCGTAAAGATAGCATTTCGCCACAACCGGGCCTCTTCGGTCCAAAACTCTTTAACGGTGATAAAAGGACCATTTTACCAAGGAGAGTGGTGTAACACAAAGTAGACCACAAATCCGAGTTATGAGCTAAACACTTGGAGTCCTCAGCAATGAACCCAGAGTCCGTGCTACGAGGTGTGATCGCGCTCCCAAGGGAAACCAATGTATACTCCTTCACTAGGATCACCATGGACCATGGCTAGTAACCGACCTCACATAACCGTACCATAAACTCATCACGGAACATGTGATCCATAGCTACATATCTGGGGAATATAGCCTCCCAACAAAAAGTCTACTCCAAAACCTAAGGATCCACTAGTAATGGTAAGGACTCGTCACAACAACATATGTGACTAACCATAAATAAATATATGGTAATAAGTACATTTTATAAACAAAATGCTACTTCCAGTTCAACTTCTGGTAAGAATGAAAATCATTAAAATGAGTTCATAAACATTCTTTTTACATAATCACGTAATGTGCAGTAAAACATCATTTTACTTCAATAGGCGGAACCCGTCATTTTGGTCAGAACTGACCGAGAACCCCGAAAATCACCAAAAACTTCATTTACAACAAAATGTAGAGAACATAAAATCATACCGTAGAAATACTTTAGATTTCGCAAATAAGAGTTTTGACAAGTATAAAGTTTGTAAAATGATAGTAGGAACTCACCGGTAGGTTTTCAGAATAAAACCCGGAAAACCAGATAATGACCACGACGTAGAGGTGAAGCTTAAAACACCGACCCCTCGCTAGAAATACCGAAGACTAGCCGTCAAAAGAACCTTAGAAGATTGAAAGAGAAAAGAGAGAAAAAAAAGAGAGAGAGAAAGATTTTGAGATTTCTAAAAGAAATCTGACAATTGAGATATTTAGCCAAGGATTGACACACATCCCAACACAGCGCACGACCCGTGCGTTTTCCAAAGGGGAGGGCGCACGGCCCGTGCGTTTTCCACTGCCTCGCACCCTGAACCATGCGCACGACCCGTGCGTTTATTAAGAAGGATGGCGCATGACCCGTGCGCCCTGTAGACAGAAACATCCACTTCTTTTCCCTTAATACAACTTTGCAAAACCAATTGAAATTCGGGGTGTTACAATCCTCCCCAACTTGGGAATGATTTCGTCCCCGAAATCCCAACTACACAAAAAGGTGAGGATATCTTCGCTTCATATCCTCCTCGGCTTCCCACGTCACATTTGCTCCCCGGTGATGCTTCCACTGCACTTTGACCAAGGTGACTTCTTTATGACGCAACTTCTTAGACTTTCTCTCTAAGATGGCGTCGGGTTCTTCCACACAATGGTTTCCTTCGTCAAACCTTAACTCTGAAAGGGGAATGACGCTGTCTTCTACCGCCAAACATTTCCGGAGGTAGCAAACATGAAACGTGTTGTGTATTCTGCTCAACTCCGGTGGTAGTTCCAACTGGTAGGCTTGCAAACCCACCCGTTTAAGCACTTTGAAAGGTCCGAGGAAACGGGGACTCAGCTTCCCATGCTTTCCGAACCGTATAATACCTTTCCACGGCGACACCTTAAGCATAACGCGGTCGCCTACTTGGAATTCCATCGGCCGCCTCTTCTTATCGGCATAGCTTTTCTGAAGATCCTGAGCTGCTTTCATTCTTTCACGAATGCACTTGACCTTATCGGCAGTCTCTTGCACGATCTCAGGTCCAGCGAACTGCTTTTCTCCAGCTTAAAGCCAGCATACGGGAGTCCGACACTTTCGCCCATACAAAGCCTCAAAGGGTGCCATTCCGATACTCGAGTGGTAGCTATTGTTGTAGGAAAACTCCACCAAAGGCAGGTGAGTGTCCCAGCTACCCCCGAAATCAATGACACAAGACCTCAACATGTCTTCCAAAGTTTGGATCGTTCGTTCGCTCTGCCCGTCGATTTGCGGATGGTAAGCCGTACTCAACTTCACTCGAGTACCAAGCTCTTTCTGAAATCCATCCCAGAAGTTCGAAGTGAATCGACTGTCGCGATCCGACACGATCAACAATGGTATGCCGTGCCTTGAGACCACCTCATCGATATAAAGCTTTGCTAACTTATCCATCGGTAGAGTCTCGCGCATAGACAAGAAATGAGCGCTCTTCGTTAATCTGTCAACTATCACCTAATTGGTATCGTGACCTCGAAGAGTTTTAGGCAACTTCGTCACGAAGTCCATGGTGATATGCTCCTATTTCCATTCGAGAATCTCTAAAGACTGAAGACTCCCATATGGTCTCTGATGTTCGGCCTTAACTTGCGAACACGTCACACAACGCTCAACGTAACGTGCCACATCAAGCTTCATTACCGGCCACCAATAGTGCAACTTCAAGTCCCTGTACATCTTTGTGCTCCCCGGATGTATGGAATACTTGGACTTGTGTGCATCTTCTAGCAACAGCTCACGGTTACCCCCTATCTTGGGCACCCACACACGACCGCTGAACAGTTTCACTCCACGGCTATCTTCCGTCAAGAGTAAACGCTGTTTTGTCATGACTTCTTCTTTTAGATTCTCTTCTAACAGTGCTTCCACCTGTGATGCCTTGATCTTCTCAACAAGGCTAAACACTAGCTCGATTCTTGAATGGGTAGTTCGAATGCTTCCGCTATAATCCTTCCGACTTAGCGCATCGGCCACCACGTTCGCCTTACCTGGATGGTAAAGCAGTTCACAGTCCTAATCTTTAAGCAACTCGAGCCACCTTCTTTGTCTCATATTCAGCTCTTTCTGATCAAAGACATACTTCAGGCTCTTGTGATCCGTGTAAAGAGTACATTTCGTACCGTATAGGTATTGTTGCCAAAGCTTCAAAGCAAACACCACCGCTTCTAATTCCAGATCATGGGTTGGATAATTCTGCTCGTGTATCTTGAGCTGCCTCGAGGCATAAGCGATTACCTTGCCTCGTTGCATCAACACACAACCCAATCCCATCTTTGAAGCATCCCTGTAAACTACGAAATATTCCGATCCTTCAGGTAACGTCAAGATCGGAGCTTCACACAACTTCTTTTGAAGGATCCGGAACGCCTTCTCTTAGGTTTCGGTCCATTCGAACTTCACATTCTTCCGAGTCAGAACTGTCAAGGAAGAAGCGATCTTGGAAAAGTCTTGAATGAATCTCCTGTAGTATCCTGCCAGACCCAAGAAACTTCTGATCTCTGACGGACTCTTAGGAGGCTCCCAATTCATCATAGCTTCAATCTTGGAGGGGTCAACCTTCACTCCGACCCGAGTGACTACGTGACCTAGAAATTGTACTTCTTTAAGCCAAAAGTCGCACTTGGAAAACTTGGCGTACAACCTTTCTTTTCTCAATACCTCCAGAACTTCACGTAAATGTTGCTCGTGCTCTGACTCACTCTTGGAGTACACGAGTATGTCATCAATGAATACAATAACCGACTTGTCGAGGAATGGTCGGCATACTCTATTCATTAAATCCATAAACACAGCTGGTGCGTTCGTTAGACCAAAAGGCATTACAAGAAATTCGTAATGGTCGTAACGCGTTCTGAAAGCTGTCTTCGAAACATCATCTTCTCTTACCTTCACTTGGTGATAACCGGAACGTAGGTCGATCTTGGAAAAACATCCCGCTCCTTGAAGTTGATCGAACAAGTCGTCTATTCTCGGAAGCGGATATCTGTTCTTCACTGTAGCTTTGTTCAAATCACGATAGTCAATGCACATTCTCATTGTGCCATCCTTCTTCTTGACAAATAAGACCGGAGCTCCCCAAGGTGACGAACTCGGTCTTATGAATCCCTTCTCCAATAGCTCTTGGAGTTGTGCTACCATCTCTTGCATCTCCGATGGCGCTAAACGATAAGGTGCTTTAGCGATCGGTGCAGCGCCAGGCACAAGATCAATCCGAAACTCTACCTGACGATCGGGTGGAAACCCGGGCAAGTCGTCCGGAAAGATATCTGGAAACTCACGCACGATCTTCACATCTTCCATCTTGGATTTCTTTAACTTAGCATCGATCACATAGGCTAGGAAAGACGAACATCCTTTTATCAAACACTTGCGTGCTCTTGCCGTTGTGATTATTGGCACTTCACCCTTCCTCTTTTCACCATAGATGACCACGACCTCTCCAGCGGGGTTAGGAAGTCGAATCATCTTCTTGGAACACACGAACTCGGCCTGATTGTTTGACAACCAATCCATACCGATTACCACATCAAAACCCCCGATTAACATCGGTAATAGATCGATCGAGAATTCTTTCCCTTCGATACTAAGAGTACACTGCCTCAGAACTTCGCGGATCAGAACTTGAATACCATCGGCTATTTCTACTACTAATGCATCGTCAAGACTAGTAGTGGGCATAGCAATTTTCTGACGGAACAATTCAGATACGAAAGAGAAACTAGCACCCGTATCGAACAAAATACGAGCAGGTATAGAGTTTATAAGAAAAGTACTTGATACCACATCAGCGGATGCTCTAGCCTCTTCGGCCGTCATCTGAAATGCTCGACCCGGAACCTTCGGAGGGTTCTCCTTCCTTGCTGGCGCGCTACCCGACACAAGCTTCGGGAAATCCTTCCTCGAGTGTCCCGGTGTCTTGCACTCAAAACAGATGATCCCTCTGACCGGGCAATCTTTGACAGTATGACCAGGCTTCCCACACTTGAAGCAAGTTTGAGAATTGTTGTAACAGTTACCGTGATGCTTGGTTCGACACCTCAGGCACCACTTAGCTTCCTGATAATTACTGAAGTTGTGGTTCCCAACAAAAGGTCGGGTCCGCTTGGGAGGTACTGAACTGCTCTCCCACTTTCTCTTATCAGACACTATCGCAGAATTCTCAGATTTGCTCTTCGCGAACATGTCTTCCATGAATTGAGCTTCCTCCACCATCTCTCGGAGGTTAGAAGCTTTGAAATTATGGACCATCGATTGCATGTCCACAGGTAGGCCGTTGAGATAAGCTTTCATTTTATCTTTCTCTGTTGGGGCAACGTGCCCCACCAGACCCAGCTTCTCCATAAACTGACGGGTGTACTCCCTCACCCTCAGGCTTCCCTTCACCAAGGACTGAAACTCTTTCTCAATTCGGTCCATCGTTCTCTCGTTGCAAAACTCTCCTAGCAGCTTCTTCTTGAACTCGGCCCAAGACAACTGGGCCAACACTTCGGGAGATAGAGTGGATTGGATGATATTCCACCAGATGAGTGCAGTGTCCCTCAGCAATTGGGTACTGAACCGCACCCTCTGATCATCACCACATTCGGAAGAGCCAAAAGCTTGCTCAACCGCTCGGATCCACTTCACACACAAGACCGGGTCGTCAGAACCAGAGAACTCTGGCGGTCCGCAACCCAAAAAGGATTTGTAGGAACAACTTTTCCTATCTCTCGGAGCACCAACAATCCTGTTCTCCTCAGCCCTGACCCCTGTACCAGCGCCTCCAGAACCTGCTACGATGTTTTCCACAACCGTCTCACTTCTATGATTGTTCACATCACGGTCCTCAATCACTTTTAGCATAAACTCTTGCTGCTTTGCCATCTCTTCCCTCATTGCCAACATCATGTTGGCCATCGTCTCAGACGGGGAACTAGCATCCCTGATTACTGGGTGGGACGAAGCCAGATCCACACGCGGAATGACCTCTGGTCCCCCACCTTGTATTTGTTGAACTGGCGGACGCACGACAACCTCAACTCCTTTCGGCTGATCAGCTGTGGAGGCTGTCGCTTCCAGTCCGTCAACACGAGTACGCGGTCTACCACGCGTATTCACCATACTGAACTGTTTCACAGAACAGAGACAGAGATAAGAGAGAGATTGAATAAACACAAAGCAAACGTACTACCACATTACCAATTGTCACATTAACAGTAATTCAAGCACTCTTACGTAGAGTATCCTCATAATAACATTAGCTAAGTGAAATTATGAACATACAACACATAACGGTTCTTGTCACCACTACTACAACGCCTGATAAACGTACTTTCCGTTGACTCTAAGACTAACCCATCTTAGGAGCTCTACCAAAATCTCGCGGATCAATTCTTAGCATACGCAGTCTAAGTCTAGACATCTTACATTCATGCCTAGTTCGCTTAAACTAGAGCTCTGATACCAACTTGTAACACCTCAAAAAAATCAGAGTAAATTAAAACCTGGAAACCTGACAATATGACGAAAGCAATTCCATTAATTTCCCATAAATGGGATCAGTATTTAAGACTATACAATTCTATACAAGGATTTCATCAAAAGAATGGGACTTAACAATGCCCAGCAACAATACTTAAAACATCTCCAAAAACCCCGAGACTCAAAACTCGTCTCTCCAAAAACCCCGGCACCCACCGCTAATAGAAAACTGTTATACACATCATTTGAGAAAAAGTGTCAGACTATAAAGCCTGGTGAGAACATACAGTTTATAAAGCTCAAAAGATAAAACATCAGCATCATAAAGGAATCTTTTCATAAAGGTTTAGTTCGTAAAGATAGCATTTCGCCACAACCGGGCCTCTTCGGTCCAAAACTCTTTAACGGTGATAAAAGGACCATTTTAGCAAGGAGAGTGGTGTAACACAAAGTAGACCACAAATCCGAGTTATGAGCTAAACACTTGGAGTCCTCAGCAATGAACCCAGAGTCCGTGCTACGAGGTGTGATCGCGCTCCCAAGGGAAACCAATGTATACTCCTTCACTAGGATGACAATGAACCATGGCTAGTAACTGGCCTCACATAACCGTACCATAAACTCATCACGGAACATGTGATCCATAGCTACATATCTGGGGAATATAGCCTCCCAACAAAACAGTCTACTCCAAAACCTAGGGATCCACTAGTAATGGTAAGGACTCGTCACAACAACATATGTGACTAACCATAAATAAATATATGGTAATAAGTACATTTTATAAACAAAATGCTACTTCCAGTTCAACTTCTGGTAAGAATGAAAATCATTAAAATGAGTTCATAAACATTCTTTTTACATAATCACGTAATGTGCAGTAAAACATCATTTTACTTCAATAGGGCGGAACCCGTCATTTTGGTCAGAACTGATCGGGAACCCCGAGAATCACCAAAAACTTCATTTACAACAAAATGTAGAGAACATAAAATCATACCGTAGAAATACTTTAGATTTCGCAAATAAGAGTTTTGACATGTATAAAGTTTGTAAAATGATAGTAGGAACTCACCGGTAGGTTTTCAGAATAAAACCCGGAAAACCAGATAATGACCACGACGTAGAGGTGAAGCTTAAAACACCGACCCCTCGCTAGAAATACCGAAAACTAGCCGTCAAACGAACCTTAGAAGATTGAAAGAGAAAAGAGAGAAAAAGAAGAGAGAGAGAAAGATTTTGAGATTTCTAAAAGAAATCTGACAATTGAGATATTTAGCCAAGGATTGACACACATCCCAACACAGCGCACGGCCTGTGCGTTTTCCAAAGGGGAGGGCGCACGGCCCGTGCGTTTTCCACTGCCTCGCACCCTTAACCATGCGCACGACCCGTGCGTTTATTAAGAAGGATGGCGCACGACCCGTGCGCCCTGTAGACAGAAACATCCACTTCTTTTCCCTTAATACAACTTTGCAAAACCAATTGAAATTCGGGGTGTTACAATCCAATTCAAAGAACCACGAGCACCGACAAAAAGTGGAAGGTAAGAGGTATGAAGAAGATAGATATGTGGAGAAGAAACCAGATGAGAAGAAGAAGTTTATGAATGACTACACCGCTGTTGAAAGCCAACAACTGATTCAATCAAGTGCTACAATTGCGGCAAGATGGGTCATTTTGCAAAAGATTGTCGAAAGCCGAAAGTTCGCAACTCTCAGTACTATCAGAACAAGTTGCTTTTGGCAAGACAACAAGAAGCGGGTGTTGCTCTAATGGCTGAAGATGATTTTTGGCTGGATTACTCAGAAGGAGAAGAGGATGACAAGAAAGAAGAAACAACTCATATCTGTCTCATGGGCAAAGAAGTTAAGGATGACGAGTCAGATGATGAGGCTGTTAATGAGGTATTAAACTTATCTGAAAAAGATTTTATTACCAAAATGGAAACCATGGTGGTTGAGCTACAAAATTTACAAAATAATATGAAAAAAGAAAAAAGAAAGAGTTGTTAAAAAGAACAAGAAGATCTTTGAGCTTAATACGTCTGTTATTTCAAACAAAGATCTGATTGATTCTTTACGCAAGTCTGATTTTGATTCTAAATCACAAGTAGATTGTTTTGAAAAGAAGATTTCTGAGTTTGAAGGTAAAGTGTCTACATATGAATTTGAGAAAAATAAATCTGCACTAACTGTTTATAAACTGCAGGTTCCAAACAAGAATTTGAATAAGAAGGTAAATGGTCTGGAAGCAAAACTTTATGCAAGAGGTCAAACAGATCAAACCATTTTTCTCAATGCACCTAATGAAGAGGCTGATGTTAAAGAGAAATGAGGACTTGGTTTTGAAAACCCCCATTATCTTAAGAAAGCCATCAGAAAACAGTCGACACTTTATAAATATGATTTTCTTGCTTGTGCTGGTAAACATACTCATTTAAAACCCAAATTTGTTACCAAATTGCCAGAAGAAGTTGAGGACCAAGAAACTGAAAATAGAAAGAATAAAAAGAAAATGCAACTACCGTTTAACTATGAAAAGTTAAATGATTGTTATCTTTCCAAAACACCAAAAGTTATTTCAACTGACTATTTTGTTAGTTATTCCGCTTCCGAGATGAAGGCAAAACCTGTGATTGCAAAGGTTTATGTTCCTACATCTATTCTTGAAAGCAAAATAGTCGAGCTTGAAAATGTTTTAACTGATGAAAAACTTTTGGTTGATATTCAACAAAATGTATTTTATACAGTTATAAAGAACATTGTTCTTCAAACTAAATCTACAAAGTGTTCTACAGTTTCTAAGGCATCTCAATCTTCATCTGATAATTTTGATGATTTATTTGAGTTTGCAAATGATTTTCTAAATTCTGATGATGGGTGCATGGAAGAATTTGATATGTTTGATGTCAATACTACACTTCCTGATCATTCTACTTGTCTTAAAAATGACAAAGTGTTACCAAGTGGTGTAAATACTGTGAACTCATCAACTAAGGTTGGTGAATCAGTTTCTGTAACTGTTGATTACTATGCTCAAGGTAAGAAACATAAGAAACAGCGATTACAGAAACAAAAATACACTGGTACACGAAAGTATACTCAGTCTCGGAAATCTGTTTTTCCTAATAAATCTATATCTTATGTTTCAGATTTAAGGAAGAAAAAGGTGAAAGCTCAATCTGAATGGAGACCAAAACGGAAGGAGGATGAGATAGTCGAATCAGTTTCTGATAATACTTGTATTAGATCAGTAAGTAGTGATACTGATGTGATTGATCAAATTGCTTCTAATAATCAAAACCTTGTAACTTCTTACAAGAGATATTCAATAAACAATTGATTCAATTGTCTCCTATTACTACTACATCTTATCCTTATCGGAGAAATGATTTTACTTATTCTCATAATTATTCTGATTGGTATGGATCTTATCATGTTCATTCTTCGAGATCAAATGTTTTTCAAAGTTTTCAAAAGAACAGAGGATCCATTTTCAAGTGGATACCAAAATCTTGTGCTAAAATGTTAGGACCCGTTTTTAAATGGGTACCTAAATCTATTATCTCCTTATTTCTCTTGCAGACCCGACATATGTGGTACTTGGATAGTGGATGTTCCAAGTATATGACTGGGCAAAAAGCTTTATTGTCTAACTATACAGAGAAATTCAGTGGTAATGTCAAATTTGGGAACGATCAGCTTTCACCTATCTTAGGATATGGTGACATTATTCAAGACAATATAACGATCAGTAAGGTGAGCTATGTCGAAGGCTTGGGGCACAACTTATTCAGCATAGGACAATTCTGCGATAAAGGGTTAGAGGTCAACTTCAAGTCTAAGAGTTGCTCAGTTCGCACTGAAGATGGAACAGAACTCTTATCTGGAAATCGAAAGACAAACCTCTAAACCATCAATTTGTCCGAAGTTCAGATTGACAGTCAAGTATGCTTATTGTCAAAAGCTTCAACGCCGCAAAGTTGGCTCTGGCACAGACGTTTATCTCATTTGAACTTTTGTTACATCAACAAGCTGGTTCGTGGGAAATTGGTCAAAGGACTTCCTGAGCTGAAATATGAACGAGAACACTTATGCGCAGCATGTGAAAAGGGTAAGATGAAGAGAGTCGCTCACAAACCGAAGCCTGAACCAAGCACTAGTTCTCCGTTATAACTGTTACATATGGCTTTGTGTGGTCCAATGAGAACTCAGAGTTTGGGAGGAAAGAAATACGTGTTGGTTATTGTGGATGATTATTCAAGATACACGTGGGTCAAATTTCTTCGTTCAAAAGATGAGACACCGGAAGTTCTCATTACTTTCTTAAAGACGACCTAGGTGAAAATGCAGCGACCAGTTAAGTTTCTTCGTACTGACAATGGCACAAAACTCAAGAACAAGATTGTTGATGAATATCTCGAATCAGTTGGGATTTCACATCAGTATTCTGCTGCTAGAACGCCTGAACGAAATGGAGTAGTCGAAAGGCGAAATCGAACGCTAGTCGAGGCCGCTCGGACTATGCTTAGTCAATCGGACTTACCTCTATTCTTGTGGGCGGAAGCTGTGTCGACTGCTTGTCATACTCAAAATCGTTCCATGATACACCGCCGTTTTCAGAAGACTCCATATGAGCTGATCAACAACAGAACACCGACTATCAAATATTTTCACGTATTTGGATGTAAATGTTTTGTGCTTAACGACAGAGAGAGTTTGAATAAATTCAGTGCTAAGGCGGACGAAGGCATCTTTATCGGTTATTCTTCAACATCTGCTGCATATCGCGTCTATCTAAAAAAGTCAAAGACGGTTGTAGAGAGCGTGAATGTCACATTTGATGAAGGAATGGCTTCTGATCATATCAGTTCAGAACCTGTTATCACAGGAGTATTAGCTTCTGGACAGATCAATCCAGAACCTGCATCTATAGCGACTAATTCGGATAACGCATCTACATCTACTTTTCATTTAACTGATTTAGATTTGTTATTTAAATTTTTTTATGATGAGTTTCTTGGGTCTAATATACCTAAATCTGTTGTGACCGACAGGTCTGAAGATACAAGTTGTCATCATCCAGTCACTTCAGAAGTTATTATTGAACAAGCATCCCCAGTTCAGACAGAAACTCATATTCCTGTTGATACTCCTACAGCTGAAGATACACAAGTTAATGTTGAGCCAGAAGTAACTGTTTCAGTTGGGTGTACTACTGTGTCTACTCAACAGCCTGATTCTGCTGTTCCAACTGATACTTCTGCACATGAAACTTCAACTGACAAAACCCCTCCTGTAATTCAAACTGAAGATTTTTAAAGTAGATTTCAAGATGATGATCATATTCAGAATTCATGTACTCCAATTCCTCATGAGCATTGCTGGACCAAAGACCATCCATTACATGAAGTAATTGGAGATCTTGACAAGCCTATCCAAACAAGGTCAACGACTCTTAATCAGTGTATGCATGACTCCTTTCTCAGCAAGATTGAGCCAACACGAGTATCTGAGGCTCTTGCTGATTCGGACTACGTATCTGCAATGCAAGAAGAGATCAATCAGTTTGAAGCCCTAAAGGTTTGGAGATTAGTTCCAAAACCGGAAGGAAATACCGTGATAGGAACTAAATGGGTATTCAAGAACAAAAAGAATGAAGATGGTATCGTCATAAGGAACAAAGCTAGACTTGTTGCCAAAGGTTATCGGCAAGAGGAAGGCATAGATTATGATGAGACGTATGCTCCAGTAACGCGTATCGAGGAAATCAGAATGTTTCTAGCCTACGCAGCTCATAAAAATTTCACAGTCTTTCAGATGAATGTGAAAACAGCTTTTCTGAACGGCATTCTTAAAGAGGAGGTGTACGTGTCTCAACCTGAAGGGTTCGTTAATCCAGATAAACCAGATTATGTCTACATCTTGGAAAAGCCCTTTATGGATTAAAAGAAGCCCCTCGAGCATGGTATGATGCCTTATCCAAATTCTTGGTCAAGTCTGGTTTCTCAAAAGGTAAGATTGATACCACTTTATTCATCAAGAAAGAAAAAGCTGATATTATTCTTATTCAGATTTATGTTGATGATATAATATTTGGTTCTACAAATCCAAAATTTTGCAAAAACTTTTCTAACCTCATGGTGTCACGTTTTCAAATGAGTATGATGGGAGAGATGAATTTCTTTCTCGGATTACAAGTTAAACAGTTTTCTACGGGGATTTTTATTAATCAGTCTAAGTACATTTTGGACATTCTTCGGAAGTACAAAATGGAAAATTGTAAACCAATTGGAACCCCGATGGCACCTGGTACTAAGATCCACACTGATCCTTCGGGTAAAAGTGTAGATGTTAGAACTTATAGAGGTATGATAGGTTCATTAATGTATCTTACATCTAGTAGACCAGATATTATGTTCTCAACATGTCTATGTTCTAGATATCAAGCTGCTCCCAAAGAATCTCATTTGGCTGTTGTCAAACGGATTTTTAGATATCTGAAGGGGACTACAGACCTTAGTTTGTGGTATCCTAAGGATACAGGGTTTCAACTGACTGCTTATTCAGATGTAGATCATGCAGGTTAGATGTTGGATAGAAAGAGTACTTCTGGTGACGTTCAATTTCTTGGAGACAAGCTCGTTAGTTGGGCATCAAAGAAACAATTATGCGTTTCCACATCGACTGCTGAAGCAGAGTATGTAGCTACTGCCAGTTGCTGCTCTCAAGTCTTGTGGATGCGAACACAACTACGAGACTATGGATTCAAATTTGATAAAATTCCAATCTATTGTGACTAGAAGAGTGCGATTGCAATATCTGCTAATCCTGTCCAGCATACGAAAACCAAACATATTGATGTCAGGTATCATTTTATAAAAGATAATGTAGAAAAAGGAACAATTGAACTTTATTTTGTAAAAATAGATTATCAACTTGCAGATTTATTTACCAAACCCTTAAATGAAAAGTGATTTAATTTTCTTATCTCTAAGCTTGGTATGTTAAATCTTAAGACATAATCGGTTGTTACCTACTAAAGTTACGAATTGTTATTTTTCATCATTTTCTTTATTTTTATGTCTGAAGGATATCTGCACTTTAATTTGTTTGCTCATGATCTTAGGGGGAGTAAGAGAAGATTTTTAGATGATCTATATTCATTTGAGGGGGAGTATAGCTAATTTCTGCATTTTTTATTTCATTGACAATTTTTTTTAATGCATGATTTTAGGGGGAGTTTATAAGTCAAATCAAAAGGATTAAGACTTTGATTTCTGATTATTTCAGATCAGAACTCGTACTTTAATCGTTTTAATGCTTTACGTCTTTTATTTTCGAATAAATTTTGTGAATAAATTTTGACTAGACTTTGAGACTTATGTAGGATGAGAGAAGCTGACACGATCATATCTTAATGACGATAGCTTGACTTTCTGAGATTTAAGATTGGGCGAAAAGGTAAATTTCCTATCTTAATCTCACATATATCTGAAAGAAGGACAACTTTCAGGTATAGAAAACATGTTCTCAAATGTTCAAACTACTTCCCGATTTTTGAACAGATTTTATAATTTGGAAGTGTGATTTTAAATGTTTTCATTGTTATTTTGTGCTTACATGTTTACAAACCGCGTGTTTCCAAAGATAAATACTTGCGTATTGTCTTTTCTATATACTTTCAAGTATTCACACACACCGGTTTGACTTTGTTCAAACATGTTCTTACCATGTCTCTAAATTGAAACAATTTTTCTTCGATGGTAAGACACTCCGCTTGTATTCAAAGAATTTTGAGCGATATTTCATTTCGAAACGGTCATTTCAAGAATGTCTATATTTTGTTTCGTATAGACAAATATCAATTATTCTTGACCATAAGCTTTAATTGCTATATCATTCATTTCTGATCATTTTCATACAATGTCAGATTTTCAAACAAGTCTTTTGTATTCATTTTCATTCCTTCAATATACTTGTTTGAAAATACTTCAGTGTTTAAAAAAAATGCTCAAATCTTCATGATTATATCATCTGAGCATTCATTTATCTGACTTGTATTTTCAGATTTAACTGATAAAGTTAAACCATATTGAGTGAGCAACACGTTCCTTTAGGAAATTATGGGTTCTTTGTGCTATGACTTAATTGAAACTTCTATGGATTCACGTTAACCAGTGTTTCCTACCCATGAAGTTAATCCTTTAGTGATTGAGTGTGAGGAGTCTAAAAGAAATGAGTATGGGTGTGATGAGGTAAAATGGAAAAGAGAGTTTGGTTAGTAGTGAGCTTAATGATTAAAAAGAAAGAGGGTGTGAGATCAGAGTAAAAGAATATCAAACTCTGCACCAACTATTTTCTGAGTCGGGCAACCACATTACTAATGTTTCACAATTCTTTCGTGAACATTATTGAAACAGGCAAATAGCCCATGCCAACTCTTGTATAAATCCCACCAACCACTCATTTTCTTCTTAAAAAGAAAATGTTTCATATTTTTCTGGGAACGCAGCACATAATCTATCTGGTTTTCATTTGGAAAATTGGGATATTGAAAAAGAAGAAAGTCTGGCCCACCTTCGTACTTCAATCATGCACATTGAGTCTGTGTTTATCTACTGTTGTCTCAGTGGTTTACACAATGTTGAGCCTTTTAAAAAAAAGCAATCATCATGCTTAATTCTTTCTACACATGCACGAGCACACAAAGAATTTGTTTCTTTGTCATAACATTCATAGAAATTGCCTTTGTGGTATTTCGATAATTGGATGGAAGCCCTGGGGGAGTGAACATCAAAAAACTCCTTTATATTGTGTATTCATTACACATAGTGAATTCGTGTTACTGACAGACATTTTAACTGATTCATTTGTTGATTCAGGTGTTACCTTTCTTATTTTGTCTGGATTTGAAAAGATCTAGATGAATATCTTGGTTACGAATCGTTGACTCAGTGGCTCTTGAAAGATTAGTGGTCAGAACGGAAAAAAGACATTTCTTAGTGAAAGTTTTGATGATACCGATGCTCGTTTAATCAAAAAGGGGGAGACGATTTAAAGAAATGTCAGAATCAGAAATTTCAGAGTTAAAGAATTAAAGAAGATAAAGCTCAAAGTTTGAGAGTTTGAAAGATTATTCAAGCAAAGTTAAAGATATTTGAAGATGTGTTGATTTTGCTGAAATTTTCTTTGGAGATTATTTGTTGAAGCATTTTTAGCTGAATCTGAAGATAATTTCTTTCCAAAGTTTGAAAGTATTTTGTGAAAATTTTGGGGAGATTGTTCATTGTGTGAAGACAGTTTTCGAAAGAATGCTGATAAAGGAAAAGGGGAGATTGTGCTGACAGAGCTTAAAGTGAAGACTGAATTGCTAGATATTTCAATAGTGATCTTGAATCCAAAGGGGGAGATTGTTAGAGCATAAATCTGTTGGATACAAGATCAAGAAGACCAAAAGTCAAAGTTCAAGAAGTCAAAGCTGAGAAAGTCAAATCTCATCAAAGTCAAAGTCTATTTGTAATAAGTCAATGTACTTTGTATTTGTTGTTTCCTTGTTTTAGATGGTAGTATAAATAGTTTTTCTTTATTTGTATTTTGTAGAGAACTTAATTGGAGCATTATTCAGTTGTATTTTAGAGAGAGAAAGTTTGAGAGAGAGAGAGTTCGTTGGAGAGATTGTAGAGAGAGAATCTTGGAATCTAGGAATTGAGAAATTAATCAAACAGGTAATTGATTCTTATTTCGTGTTTGTTTGATTAATCTTGTATAGAAACTAGATTCAGGGACACACAGATGGTCACCAAAGAATGTGAACCAACAGATTATGTGGCTGCCCGACTCAGAAAGTGTTGTGCAGAGTTTTGATATTCTTTTAACTCTGTTCTCACGCCCTCTTTCTTTTTAACATTTATGCTCACTTCTAACCAAACTCTCATTTCCATTTTTCCGCTCCACACAATGAAAAAAACTCAACCGGATGAGTTATCTCCCCCACTCTTTGATTTATGACCCCTCACCCCTCAATCACTCAATGATAACTTCCTAGGTAGGAAAAACTGGTTTGCGTGAATCCATGGAAGTTCTGTTAAAGCTCACACATGAATCCCATGTAAGTCCTAAAAAGAATGGTTGCTCAACAGTTTAACTTTAGCAGTTAAGCTCAAAAATATATGATGACATTGTCAAAATGTATGCTCATGAGATTTGAGAAATTGAACAATGAAGATCTCTCAAAACAAGAATATTGAATGAATGAAATGAAATCAAGAGAATTGTTTTGAGAATCTGAAAATGTATCAATCAGATCAAATGAAATGGTTAGGGTATCAAAGAATTGGATGGTTTGTTTATATGAACGAATATAAAAAATTAACAATGAAAGCACAAATTAGAAATGATGATTGATGCTCAACAACATTTGAAAGCAAACGGGAGTATTACCATCGAAAAATTGTTTCATTATGAGACATGGTAATAACAATTTCAAATGAAGTACTGAACCAGTGTGTATGAATACTTTACAGTATATAGACAAGATAATACGCAAGTATTGATCTTTAGAAACACACAGTCAGTTAAACATTAAAGCTCAATATGAAAAACATTTGAAAATCACACTTCTTAATTCATGAAATCTTTTGAGAATAGAGAAGTGGTTTGAACAATTAAGAAAACGTTTTTCATGCTTGAAAGTTGTTCTTCTTTCAAACAATCAAGGATCTAAGATCAGAAGATATTTACCTTTAAGGCTCCCCCTCAAATCATTATAGAATGATTTAGGTCTATTAAGCTCCCCCTGGATATTTGGAAAATATCCTTATCTGAACATGAAAGAACGGGTCCTGATCTGTCATGTGATCAGAAGCCATAGTCTTTACATTAAGGTGTGGGTCTTGAACTATGTTATTCAAGAACCATAAACTTGTACTTTGAAGTATGAGTCCTAGACTGTTTTGTCTAGAAGTCAAACATCTTGTTCCCCCTATACCTGTGGTACCTGCGAAACAGATTTAACATGCTTTGGTACCCACTGGTATTTGGGTTCTGGTATGTTAGATTTAGAAATCCACCTCTCATTAGATTTATATCTTTTAAAATCCGA
Source organism: Arctium lappa (assembly GCA_023525745.1). NCBI lineage: Eukaryota > Viridiplantae > Streptophyta > Magnoliopsida > Asterales > Asteraceae > Arctium > Arctium lappa. Next base: position 153,346,496 of record CM042047.1, on the reverse strand, counting down.
AATCTGAGAAGTAATTCTGTAAGATCCGTACCAGTTATGAGCAGATTCTTGTTGGATGAAATCATTCTCTCCACAGTAAGAACAACAGATTTTCCTTTGAGCAATCCTGATCAAATAGTTAGTAGAATAAAGCATATCAGGATTACCAAAAGAGTTACGTTTATGCACACTGTTCCTTTTGGCTTTAGATGTGGATGCAGATGCTTTGTCCTTCTTCTTCTCTTCATCTGAAGAACTCTTCACTCTCCAGACCATCTGATTTTTCTTTCATTACTTTCCAAGAGATTTTACATAATAGCTCGCTGAACCATCAACAAATTTGTCATAAAATAGATTTCATGGTCTGATCTGATTTGATTTCACAGTTTGTGATTTGACACTTTTGTTTTTCAAAACATTTTTCTCATGAATAGAACTAGAAGCTGTTTTGAAAGAACAGACTGATTCTGTTGAGTTATCAACAGGTGATTGACTAATCACATCAGCTGTTACTTTATCTGACAATTCAATGTTTGCAGCTTCTAAGTCATTTATCTTTTTAGTCAAAATGTTTCTTTCATCTGAAAGTGTGTCAAACTTTTGTTTCAAATCAGATTATGCCTTCTGTTCTTTAAGAATATCTGATGATAGAACAGAGATCTTGGACATGAGCTTGGATATTTCAGATTCAAAATATGAACGTTCTTGCTCAAAATCTTTTTGTAAGATCTTGGATTTATCAGAAATTTTATTGAAGATCCCAACATTTCTCTTTTCATAATTTTTCTTTTCATATTCAAAAGACTTTTTCTTTTCTTTGAAAATTTGTCTTTCTTTTTCCAATAAGTCTTGTAAAACTGAGATCTGTTTGGGAAATTCAGTGTTTTTATCTTCAAGAACTTTTCTTTCCTTAGCAAAAGTGTCTCTTTCAGTGATTATAACTTTTTCAAAATTAGACACTTGCTTAGAAAGTTTATTCCATCTTAGCTCAAGATCCTTTTTCTCTTGTAAAGTTTTCTTGGAAATCTCAGATGATTGTTGAGTTGAAGATGTCTTCACATTTGATTTTTCTTTTTCTCCTTGGAGACTTGTTTGCAGTTCAACATTTTTCTTCTCTAAAGCAGATATCTGATCTTCAAAAGACTTAAACTTGTTTTGAAGCTTAACTGATTCATCTTGCAAATCCGATGCTTTCTGTTCAGTCGTCTTCAGTTGGCTTTGAAGTTTTACAATTTTTCTCTCTTTTAACTTTAATTCTTTCTCACATGTAACAATTGTATTTTCTTTTAAAGCAATGATGTTCTCTTTCTCTTTAATCTTCTTCTCTCTTGCACTGATGATACCTGCAATATCAGATTTAACAGTAATAGTACACTTTATACAGTCAGGAGTTTTATCAGAGTTTGACAAATTAAATTTCAACTCCTGAATCTGTTTAAGAAGCTATGAATTCTGATTTTTCAGATTGTCTCTTTCTGCTTCTATTTTCGGTATCTCAGGCATGTACAAAACGACCATATCTCTTGCAGATAAAACAGTGTTTCCTCTCTCGTCTGTAACAGGCATCTTGTCAGAATATTAGCTTTAAAAAAAATTATCGTCAAAAACCAGAAATTTATGACCACTAACAAAATATGTCCCCCTCCGCAGACTTAGCACGGGGGTTCCGCTAACCGGTTAGCGGATGGGGTCAAGGGGCAACGCCCTTGCGGGGGTATAGGGACAGCGCCCCTAGAGAAAATTTTTCTGACATATTTTTCTCTAAAAAGAAATGCTTGAATAAAATGATCGTTCCCAAACAAATCAGAAATTTTGACTAAAAAGTCAAACTTGGATCACCACTTGAAAAAAATTTCAACTCTGAAACTCACAGATCAAGTAAACTCGCTAAGAACTAAAACTCGCTAGTCACTATTCACTGAGAAATGCACTAGACGTTATGTGCGCGTTTGAAAAACTCGCAGGCCACTGAAAGTGCAAAGCACTATTCACACTGAAACTCGCTAGTAGGCACTCGCTAGCCCCTACGTGCGCGTTTTATGATGTTTGCGCGTTTCAGCACTCAGAAATTTTTTTCACGGATTTCAAACTCACAAGCCTCTTAGCGCGTTTCGATCAAACTCGCAAGCATTGTCTTGCGCGTTTATCAAACTCTCTTGCCTCTATTAGCGCATTTTAGCAAACTCGCACGTTTTGCTTGCGCGTTCTTCAGATACTTGCACGTTTGATGATGAACTTGCGCGTTTGATGATGAACTCGCAGGCTTTACTTGCGCGTTCTTCACATGAACCTTGCGAGTTCTACGGATGAACTTGCGCGTTTCGTGAATCTAGCGTGTTCTTGGCTATTTTTGACGAAATCGATCCAAATTGATTCAATCCTGCATATTAAAATATGAAATTGCACCAATATGATCGATTTATCAGTTAGAACACAATTCTACCACAAGATTTCCATTAAAAACAACAAAAAGCAACAAATTGATTCAAGAAACAGTGTTCGAGTCCGTTTTCAAGAAAATTTCAAAATTCAAAAATTGAATCTGATTTAATGTGAATTTTGAGATATGATCAACACAATAAATGATCCAAAACATAAATCGAATGAAATGATTCCATTTACTTGTACTAAAAACGATTTTTCAACAAAAAACTGGTCAAACAGTGACTTTTTCAAGAAACGAGTTCATGAAAATCAAAAATCTCAAATCTATCCAATCTGATTAAACTGATCCTTCTGAATTGATTTGGTTTGCTCTGATACCAATTGAAATTGTATGATCCCAATACATTCAAGCAATTAAACAACGAATCTCAATCAAGATTTTGACATTGAAGGTCTAGAGAGAGTAGAGAGAAAAATGGTCACAAGTATATTGATGTAACAATGATGAACAACATATCTAGCTACATGATTAACAAGACAACATGGTATTTATACAACAAGTCTAAAACCACAAGCTTAACAACTAAGTAAACTCATATTGACTAAACTAAACAAACTTTGACTTTGTTGACTTATCTTGACTTGACTTTTCCTATTAAATCTTGGATACAATAATACACTAACAGTGTGTATACATATATATATATATATATATAGAGAGAGAGAGAGAGAGAGAAACTCCATCGATGTCCTTTTCTCATTCTCAGGCCATAGATCTCCATTCTTCTCTGCATAAAGCAACAAGCAACAAGCAACGCCACTAATATCCACCATCACACCACCTCCAAGTCATGCAACTCCTCCATATCTAGCCTCCCTCTCCCTTCTTCCCCTCCAACTCCGACCACTAGGCCAAACAAAACACAGTGGACGACCTCCATTCTACATGGACAAAGGTTTCCTGGTGGATTGAAAAAGTAAAAATGATTTAAACCCATCAGATTTTTCGATTGATAATGATGAATTTATGATGTTGAACATGCAAAAGAATATCTAGAAGAACATTAGGGGACGGGTTGAGTTGTAGATCATGCACGAAAGTATTCCAAGGACGAGGGAATCATCAAATTCAAACCCAACAAATAGGCGATTCAAAAATTCAATAGAAAACATGTTAGCTCCACTTACCAAGATTGAAAGTGTTGAAAAATAGGCTAAGTGTAGAAACTTCTGTAGTCTGACAAGTCACCACAGAAGATGCAAAGCTTAGAGGCCACTCCGCAGAAGATGCAAAACTCAGATGATTCTCAGATCACAGAGCCTCTGTGATCACTCACAGAGCCTCTGTGAAGGATAACCTCTGGAGATCAATGTGGGAGTGGCAATACTGTTCCAGACAAGACCACGTGCAGAACACGTGATGCCTGCTGTACGAAGATCCTCAGGATCAAAGTAATGGGCGTCCCACGATGTATACTTTTACAGGTGGCATTCCTTATGTGGAATGTCAGTTTTTGTCTTGTACTAAGGGGTGCATCCTTCTTGTATATTAAGGAAGCACCACCTTAGAGCTTAGAAACAGTAAAAATACGAGCACACACAAAAATAGATGTCTGTATTGTTAAAGCACATATTTATTGGATTCAAGATCATAATTATCTGAAGATGGAAATCTGAAGTTAAAGCAGATAAAGTCGTCTCAATAAATAATCTAGGGTCCTTTTGTAATAAATAGTCCAAGTCTGTTTACGTATTTTATTTATTAGTTAGTTTTAATTTTAGTTAACTTAGTTTGTTTTTGGGCCAAGCTTTGTAAAGCCCATTACCAAGCCTTCAAAGCCCATTAGGCTAATCAAGCCTAAGTATATATTGTTTTGTTTAGGTTAATTGAGAGAGGCTTAATTAGAGAATATCATTATTGAGAGGAGGCTGTAGTGTTGCTGCTTGGTGCGCCGTGAACAAGAAAAACAAAGAGATAGATCGATTTCAAGTTTTTAACTTGTGTAATCATTTTCTTAATGAATATCAGGTTTGCATTATTGTGTTAATTATTGATTTACTTGATTGAATGATTGCATATTGGGACACACATTTGGTATCAGAGCAGGTTACAGATTGAATTGAATGAGTTTTGTTCGGTTCTGTTTTCTGTAAAAGATTCATAATTTTTATTGTGTGATTATTCTTTCAAGTTATTATTGGTTAGATTGTGTTTGTTTTATCTATTATAGTTAGGGCTGTAAACGAACCGAACGTTCAGTGAACCGTTCGTGAACTGTTCGGCGGGAAGTTCGTTTATGTTCGTTTATTTAATAAATGAACGAACATGAACACATTTTTTTGTTCGTTTAGTTAAATGAACGAACATGAACATTGGTCTCGTTCGTTCATTTACGTTCGTGAACGTTTGTTCATTTATGTTCGTTTACGTTCGTTTATGTTCGTTCGTTTACGTTCATTTATGTTCGTTTATATTTGTTTATATATATAAATATATTTATATGTATTATGACATTAATTTGTCAAAACATTAATTAAATTAATTTTTTAAAATTCCTTTTTTATACCTCCTATAAGTATATCCATTTTTTTTATTTTGTTATGTTATTTTTTACGAACGAAATTATGAGTAACGGTGGTTGTTTTTTATTCATTTGTGTTCATTTATGTTCGTTCGTTTACGTTCGTATATGTTCATTTATGTTCGTTCGTTTACGTTCGTTTATGTTCATTTATGTTCGTTCGTTTACGTTCGTTTAACTCTTAATGAACGAACATAAACGAACACGAACAAACATATTTTCTTAACGAACGAACGTGAACACAAAAATTTTCGTTCGTTTACCGTTCGTGTTCGTTCGTTTGTTCGGTTAAGTTAAACGAACGAACACGAACAAGCCTCCGTTCGTGTTCGTTCAGTTCGTTTACAGCCCTAATTATAGTGATTGGGTATTGTTTGATTTGATTATTGCATCGAGTTTGGTTATCAATTTGTTGTATTTGTAGTTCTGGGTTCGTTCTCGAAGTCGTCACTGTGTCTTCAATCGAATCCTTCGTGGAGTGATTTTTATTGAAATTAACTGATTGTAATCTGTTCTAGTTGGTTAATCAATCGCTTTGGCAAAGTTTGGTTGTTTAATTCGTGATTTCAAGTGATTTCTGGGTTGATTTTGGTTTCTGGGTCGATACAGTTTCAAGAACATATCGGTCTTTGTTAGTATCGGTCTTTGTGTTCTTCCGGTCGAATACCTTTTTGTCGGTCTATAGCATTCGACCGCTACACTCATAGTTCACTCCGGTCAAAGCCAATCCCGGTCTAAGCGTACTATATGTCCATTGTTTCAATATCAGATAAGTTTGATACTAATCGTATAAGTAAAGATGTCTCGGGAAGCTCTTGCTATTGGAACAGATGTGAAGCCACCAGTACTCTTCAAGGGGGAGTACGAGCAATGGAAGGACAAATTTTTGGACTTCATTGATCGACATGATTTGGGAGATGAAATCAGAAAATCTCTGAAAGAAGGGATCATGACACCTCCGACCAAGGTTCTCACTGTAGCTGGAGAAAATGGTCAAGAAGAAGAGACAATGTATAAATTACCAATTGGTGAATATTCGGAAGATCAGCTGAACAGACACAAGGGTGACAAGCTAGCAGGATCATTTATTCTCCAAGGCATACCGAATGAAATATATGTCAAGATTGACAGCTACAACGCTATTGGTAAGAAAATGTGGGATCAATTGGAGAAGATGATGATCGGATCTAAAGTTGGCAACCAGCTCAAAGTATCTACCTGCTTGAATAATTATGAAGAGTTCAAAGCCAAAGTTGGAGAGTCACTCGAAGCCACTTATGACAGATTTGTCACATTGCTGAATGAGCTCAGCAAGAACAAGATCAACAAATCTCTCACGTGGAGCTGAATTTGAAATTTCTCAGCAATCTTCAGCCTGAGTGGAAGAGGTTCACCCGTCAGATGAGGTAGCTGAAAGATCTGAACGACATCCCTCTTCATGAATTTTATGAAATCCTTAAACAGAACGAGGAAGAGGTAGAAGAGATCAAGGCTGAGATGAGAAAGGCTGGCAAAGCAGTTGCTGATCCAGTTGCTCTTGTGGTGAAGAAGTCTAAGAAGAAGAAGGTGATAGCATCTGATTCTTAAGAAGCTGATTGCGAGGCAAAGTCTGAATCTGACGATTGTGAACAACTGATGGAAACCATGCTAATGTTAACCAAGGCTCTCCAAAAGAAGTTCTATAAAAAGCCAAACTCCAATAGTCAGAGGTACTCGTCTGGTCCTAATAACTATAAGCATAAGGAGAAAGTTGAAGAAAGGAGACCAGAAAACAAGAAGAAGGATGAAGCCGAAGAGACCAAGAAGGAAGAACCGATTAAGTGCTACAATTGTGGGAGACTCAGTCATTTTGTCAAGGACTGTCGCAAATCAAAAGTCCGAAACTCCGACTATTACAAGAATAAAATGCTTCTAGCCAAGCAACAAGAGGCTGGAAAAGCATTAATGGCCGAGGATGAATACTGGCTCGACCATTCAAATGACGAATCTAAAGAAGGAGAGAAGGACGAGACAGCACATTTGTGCTTGATGGGGAAGAACCAGTCAGAAGCTGAAGCTGATTCGGATGATGGAGATAATGATGAGGTATGTACCTTAACTGAATTTGATTTATTGAACCAAATGAATGCCATGATGTCTAAACTCCAAGAATTAGAGTCGAAACTGATGCGTGAAAGAGGTGTCATAAATGAGAAAAATCAATCTATACATACACTTAGTAATGATATTGCTGAGAAAAATGTATTAATTGAAACTTTGCACAAAAATATAGACACCAGCGCTAAAGAAAAGACTATTATTCATAAAGAGTTATCTAAAACTGTTTCAAAATTTAAAGAATGTGAGTTTAAATCTAGAGAGATTGCTAAAAGGTATTTTTCTACTTCAAAAGAGAATAAATCTCTAATAGAAAAGGTGAATGATTTGGAAGAAAAATTACATACTGTAGGTCAAACTGAACACACTATTCATTTGAACAAACCTAAAGAGAAACCTGATACTTGGGGGCTTGGTTACAAAAACCCACATCATCTCAAAAAGGTGATATCTGAAGTGTCTGCACTTTATGACTTTGGGTTTATGTTATTGGCTCCTCAACATCAAGAACTCAAACCTTTTTGGACTAGTCTGTCGGAAAAAGATAAAGCCAAGGAATATGATAAAAGAAAGAACACAACTAAAGTTCAACTTCCATTTCGCTATGAGAAGTTGAATAACAGTTATCGTTCTAATAAATCAAAATCTCTTTCAAATGATTATTTTGAGAGTTATTCTATTAAAGAGTTGGAGGCTAAACCCATTGAAGGTAAGCTTTACGTCCCTCTCCTCGTTTTGGAAAGTAAAATTTTTGAACTTGAGAATACTCTTACAGATGAAAGAATTTTGATGGACTTAGAACAAACTGTATTTTCAACAGTGTTCAAAAATTCTAATTTTCCTAAACTCTCCAAAGCTTGAAATTCGGATGACAGATCCGGGGATCTGAAGATTTGCAGATCTGGTTCACTTGATAATGAGCTTAATTTCTTAAACTCTGAAGGTGTTTTAAATAAGTGTGTTTCTCAGTTTGATTTTTCTTCTAAACTTCTTGATCATTCATCTTGTGTTGTAAATTCCTTTGGATTACCCGGTGTGTATGATAAAGGTGAAACATCAACGAAAGTTGATAAATCAGTTTCTGTGAAATCTAAGAAAGCAAAAGGTAAGAAACAAAAAGCTCAGCTTTCACAGAAACCGATCCTCACTGGTAAGCCAAAGAAGAAGCATTCTCTTAATTCTCATCATTCTAACTCTAAAGTTTCAAATGTTTCAGATTTGAGAAAGCAAAGGGTTGGAGTTAAGACTGCATGGATACCGAAACAGAAGATAGACGAGAAAGCTAAATCTAGTTATAGTTTTATTTTGAATAAAAAGACTTCTAGTAAAGATGATTTGAGTGTGAATGTTGCTACTTTTAAAAATAATCTTGTTGATTTTCGCAAGAAATATTCTATAAATCAATTATTTCAGTTAGCTCCATCTAGTACTAAAAAGTTTTTAAATTATGGTGAATATGATTATGCTTCTCGTAGATATTCTGATGTTTGGTATGGTTCATATAATGTGTCATCTTATCATTATCATACATCTTATCATGCTTTTGGTTTTCAAAGAAAAAGCGTACCCAAATTTAAATGGGTGCCAAAATCAAGTACTAACAGTGGAGGTCCCATTTTTAAATGGGTTCCTAAACCTCTTTTTTCTTGATTTGTGTTGTGCAGACCCGTCATATGTGGTATTTGGATAGTGGGTGTTCCAAACATATGACCGGGCAGAAGAGTATGTTGTCTAATTATACGGACAAATACTACGGCACAACCTGTTCAGCATTGGCCAGTTCTGCGACAAAGACTTAGAGGTTAATTTCAAGGCCAAGACATGTTCAGTACGCACTGAAGAAGGAAAAGAACTCTTGATCGGCACTCGCAAGTGAAACCTCTACACCATCAACTTGTCAAACGTTAAGGCTGACAATCAGGTCTGTCTACTATCAAAGGCCTCGATGCAACAAAGTTGGTTATGGCATCGACGGCTTTCTCACCTCAACTTTCGCTACATCAACAAGTTGGTCAGTGGCAAGCTAGTGAAAGGTCTTCCAGAACTGAAGTACGAAAGAGAACATCTATGTGCAGCGTGCGAAAAGGGAAAGATGAAGAGAGCCCCATATAAACCAAAGCCTGAACCAAGTACCAGCTCTCCATTAGAGTTGTTGCTCATTCCCCACAATGTAGTGTGTGACCATTTGTTTCCTCTTCGAGCGACAAGTTTACGACTCTCAAACGGAAATTCCTATTCGATTCGCGTTTTAACGACGAATTCGTGGTTAAAAACTAAGTTTTGCACTCGTTTGTGATGTCATAATCCATGCATATCATTCTTGTGGGCGTTAAGGAATGTGTTGGGTTTACAAAAGTCAAAGTTGTCTTGGTGCACTTAGTCGAGCTTATAGACTACCACGAATTCGGTTTTAAAATCGAAACCGCAAGAGTGTGAGCAACAACAAAGGGGGAGCTGAGCCTTTGATTGTCAAAGTTGCGCCAAAGTTCGTCAAGTAAATCAAGGGGGAGAGAATTTAAAGCTTCAAGAAGGATGATTTACATCAACAAGCTGGTCAGTGGCAAACTAGTGAAAGGTCTTCCAGAACTGAAGTACGAAAGAGAACATCTATGTGCAGCGTGCGAAAAGGGAAAGATGAAGAGAGCCCCATATAAACCAAAGCCTGAACCAAGTACCAGCTCTCCATTAGAGTTGTTGCTCATTCCCCACAATGTAGTGTGTGACCATTTGTTTCCTCTTCGAGCGACAAGTTTACGACTCTCAAACGGAAATTCCTATTCGTTTCGCGTTTTAACGACGAATTCGTGGTTAAAAACTAAGTTTTGCACTCGTTTGTGATGTCATAATCCATGCATATCATTCTTGTGGGCGTTAAGGAATGTGTTGGGTTTACAAAAGTCAAAGTTGTCTTGGTGCACTTAGTCGAGCTTATAGACTACCACGAATTCGGTTTTAAAATCGAAACCGCAAGAGTGTGAGCAACAACAAAGGGGGAGCTGAGCCTTTGATTGTCAAAGTTGCGCCAAAGTTCGTCAAGTAAATCAAGGGGGAGAGAATTTAAAGCTTCAAGAAGGATGATTTACATTCACAAACTTTAGGGGGAGAATGTTAGTGCATTGAAAGTTTGGAAAGTAAATGTATTAGAAATTGTAATTGTATAGAGCTTAATGTGTAAGGGCTTGTGCTTACATGTTGTAGAAAAGGTGGTAGGTAGGATTAGTGTCTCTATAAATAGAAGTCTTACTTATAATCATTTCATAATTGCAATTTACAAAATGTAGCCCTTAATCAATTTTCTCTCTCTCTAGATTAGTTTTACATTTCTAGAATAATAAAATCCTACTCCTATCCTATTCTACCTAAACTATTACAAAAGCTTGAATGTCTAGATCTAGGGTCCTACAGGATCTATGCGGTCCTATGCGAACGCAAAGCTTAGGAGGAAAGAAGTATGTGCTAGTTATCGTGGACGACTATACGCGATACACTTGGGTTAAGCTTCTACGGTCTAAAGATGAGACTCCCGATGTTCTCATTACGTTTCTGAAGACGACCCAAGTCAATCTGTAAAAACAAGTCAAGATTCTCAGGACTGACAACGGCACAGAGTTCAAGAACAAGATAGTCAAAGAATACCTCGAATCGGTCGGGATATCACATCAATACTCTGCTGCTCGCACACCTCAATAGAACAGAGTTGTCGAAAGACGCAATCGTACACTCATCGAGGACGCTCGGACAATGCTCAGCCAATCTGAATTACCTTTATTTTTGTGGGCTGAAGCTGTCTCGACTGCGTGTCACACTCAGAATCGCTCCATGATACACCGCCGATTTCAGAAGACTCCGTATGCGTTGATCAACAACCGCACACCAACCATTAAATATTTTCATGTTTTTGGTTGTACGTGTTATGTTCTAAACAACCGAGAGAATCTGAACAAGTTCGGTGCTAAGGCGGATGAAGGCATATTTGTTGGTTATTCCTCTACATCGTCTGCATATTGTGTTTATTTGAAGAAATCGATGACAGTGATCGAGAGCATCAATGTTACATTCGATGAGGAAATGGCTTTTGAGCACATCAGTTCAGAACCCGTCATTACCGGAGTACTAGCTTCTGGACCAACCAGTCTAGGACCTGCACCTCAAGAGAACAAATCAGATGGCTCTTCGTCGTCTACTTCTAATTTATCTGATTTGGATTTATTATTTGAACTGTTCTATGATGAATTTCTTGGATCTAAGTTGCCTAACTCTGTTGTGGTTGACAGGATAGAAGACTCGATGACTACTCATCCGACCACTTCCGATATCTCTACTGAATCAAATTCCCCGATTAGGCAAGAAGTTCTAGTTCAAAAGCCTACTCCGACAGTTGAAGTTGTGACCAACAATGCCGAGACAGGAGTAGCTGACTCTGTAGGATGTACTGTAAGGACTGATCAACAGATTGACCAAGTTGTACCTACTGCTACTTCTGCAACGACTACTTCAACTGAAGCCCCCGTTAATTTTGAACCATGTGAAGACGATAACAGTGGATTCCTAGATGCTGACAATGATCAACATACATCTAATCCACTCCCTCATGAACATAAGTGGACCAAAGAGCACCTGGTACATCAAATTATTGGAGATCCTTCTGCACCGGTGCAAACTAGGTTTGCATCTTCAAATCTCTGTATGTATGAATCATTTCTGAGCAAGATCGAGCCTACTCGTGTATCTGAGGCTCTTGCCGATTCAGATTGGGTAACTGCGATGCAAGATGAGCTGAATCAGTTTGAAGCATTGAAAGTCTGGAGACTCGTACCCAAACCGCAAGGTAAAACCATCATTGGTACGAAATGGGTGTTCAAAAACAAGAAAGATGAAGATGGCACCGTTATCCGAAACAAAGCACGACTTGTCGCCAAGGGATATAGGCAAGAGGAAGGAATAGAATACGATGAGACTTATGCTCCAGTGGCACGTATAGAGGCGATTCGGATGTTCTTATCCTACGCAGCCCACAAGAACTTCACAGTTTATCAAATGGACATGAAGACAACTTTTCTGAATGGAGTACTCAAGGAAGAAGTCTACGTCTCACAGCCAGAAGGGTTTGTAAATCCAGATAAGCCGAACCATGTCTACATCTTGGATAAAGCTCTTTATGGACTGAAATAAGCTCCTCGCGCCTGGTATGATATTCTATCTCAGTTCTTGGTCAAGTCGGGTTTCACAAAAGGTACGGTTGATACCACTCTTTTTATTAAAAAGGATAAAGTCGATATCATTCTTATTCAAATATATGTGGATGATATTATTTTTGGTTCTACAAATCCTAAGTACTGTAGGAACTTTGCAAACCTCATGGTGTCTCATTTTCAAATGAGCACGATGGGAGAGATGAATTTCTTTCTCGGATTGCAAGTCAAACAATTTTCAATGGGGATCTTTATCAATCAATCTAAATACATTCTGGATATTCTTCGGAAGTTCAAAATGGAAAACTGTAAACCGATTGGTACCCCAATGGCACCTGGTACTAAGATTGGCACTGATCTTTCGGGAAAGGATGTTGATGTTAGGACTTAGAGAGGGATGATAGGTTCCTTAATGTATCTCACTTCAAGTAGGACGGATATAATGTTTTCTACTTGCTTATGTGCTATATATCAGGCCAATCCTAAAGAATCCCATTTGTCTGCCGTAAAGCGGATTTTCAGGTATCTGAAAAGGACTGCAGATCTTGGTCTGTGGTATCCTAAGGATACAAGCTTTGAACTAACATCTTATTCAGACGCAGATCATGCTGGTTGCATGTTAGACAGGAAGAGCACCTCGGGTCATATACAATTCCTCGGAGATAAACTCGTTAGTTGGGCTTCGAAGAAGCAATTATGTGTCTCCACATCAACGGCTGAAGCGGAATATGTAGCTGCTGCTAGCTGCTGTTCTCAGGTCTTGTGGATGAGAACACAACTGCGAGACTATGGATGTCATTTCAATAGAATCTCGATCTATTGTGATTCGAAGAGCGCTATTGCGATTACCGCTAACCCTATTCAGCATACTAAGACCAAACACATAGATGTCCGGTATCATTTTATAAAAGATAATGTAGAAAAGGGGACAATTGAACTTTACTTTGTAAAAACCGATTATCAGCTTGCAGATTTGTTTACCAAACCTTTAGACGAAAAGAGATTTAATTTTCTTGTCTCAAGACTTGGTATGCTAAATCTTAAGACCTAATCGGTGGTTACCTATTAAAGTTTCTTATTGTATCTCTTTATCATTTCTTTCTTATTATTTCCGCATGATACCTGCTCGTTCATAGTTTGTTCATGATCTCAGGGGGAGTGTGAGAAGTATTTTAAAGATGGTCAATGTTATTTTGAGGGGGAGCAATACTGAATGCATTGTACTTACTGATCAATTTGTTAGTGATGCATGATTTTAGGGGGAGCGTAAAAGGCAAAGGAGTAACGACAATGACTTCTGATCAGAACTCATACTTTAATTGTTTTACTGCTTTATGTCATTTCAATATCAATGAATAAAGTTACTTTGACTAGACTTTTAGACTTTTGTAGGTTGAGAGATGCTTCAAAGATCATATCTTTATGACTTTAAGCTTGACTTCGCGAGATGTAAGACTATACTAAAAAGGTATAATTCTTAATCTTCATCTCATCCATAGTTGAAAGAAGGACAACTTTCAATCATAAGAAAACATGTTATTAAATGTTCAAACCACTTCCCGATTCTCAAACAGATTTCTTGAATTGGAAGTGTGATGTTAAATGTTTTCTGATTCATCTTTGAGCTTTAACTGACAAAGTTAAATCACCTGAGCATCATATGCTTCATAGGAAAACATGGGATCAGTGTGCTAGGACTTCATTGTTAATCCTTTAGTGAGCATCATATGCTTCACGTTAACCAGTGTTTCCTACCCAAGAAGTTAATCCTTTAGTGATTAAATGTGAGGAGTCAACCGAAATGAGTGTGGGATGTGTGATGAGAGAATATGTCAAAAGAGAGTTCGGTTAGATGTGAGCTTAAAGATTAAAAGAAAGAGGGTGAGAGATCAGAGTAAAAGAATATCAAACTCTGCACCAACTACTTTCTAAGTCGGGCAGCCACATTTCTAATGCTTCACAATTCTTGGTGAACATTATTGAAACAGGCAACTAGCCCATGCCAACTCTTGACATTACCCCACCAGCTACTCATTTTCTTCTCAACAAGAAAATGTTTCATTTTCAAAAGGGGACGCAGCACATATGCTATCTGATTTACATTTGGAAAATCTGGATATTGAAAAGAAGGAAGTCTGCCCTACCTTCACACTTCGTTTATGCACATTGAGTCTGTGTTTCACTACTTGTCTCAGTGGTTTACACTTTTTCAGCCTTATAAGCGATCATCATATGTTTATTTCTTTCTATCACTTGCACGAACACACAAAGAATTTGTTTCTTTGTCATAACGTTCATAGAAATTGCCTCTGTGGTGTTTCGATGATTGAATGGAAGCCCTGGGGGAGTGAACATCATAAAAGCTCCTTTATATTGTGTATTCGTTACACACAGTGACTTTGTGTTACTGACAGGTATTTTTAACGGATTCAGGTGTTGATTCAGGTGTTACACTTCATTTTCTAATTTGTCTAGATTTGCAAAGATATGGATGAACATCTTAATGAATTGATGGATAATCAGTGGTTCTGTTTGCAAGATCAATGGTGGAAGAAATTTTTGAAGACACGTTTTGATGAACTCTTTGAGCTTTTCATCAAAAAGGGGGAGAAGCGTCAATCAAGAAATGCGGAGATCAAAAGTTTTTGAAAGAATTCCTGAAGATATTCTGAAGATATGCTGAATTGAAGAAATTTTCTTTGAAGATGATGAGCTGAAACTGGAGATAATTTCTTTCCAAAACATATTCTCATCGATTGGGGAGATTGCTACATTCTGAAGACAAAGAGGAAGATTACATTTTCTGAGCTTAAAGAATGATCTCGATCCAAAAGGGGAGATTGTTAAATCACATATTTATTGGATTCAAGATCATAATTATCTGAAGATGGAAATCTGAAGTTAAAGCTGATAAAGTCGTCTCAATAAATAGTCTAGGGTCCTTTTGTAATAAATAGTCAAAGTCTGTTTACGTATTTTATTTATTAGTTAGTTTTAATTTTAGTTAACTTAGTTTGTTTTTGGGCCAAGCTTTGTAAAGCCCATTATCAAGCCTTCAAAGCCCATTAGGCTAATCAAGCCTAAGTATATATTGTTTTGTTTAGGTTAATTGAGAGAGGCTTAATTAGAGAATATCATTATTGAGAGGAGGTTGCAGTGTTGCTGCTTGGTGCGCCATGAACAAGAAAAAACAGAGAGATAGATCGATTTCAAGCTTTTAATTTGTGTAATCGTTTGCTTAATCAATATCAGGTTTGCATTATTGTGTTAATTATTGATTTACTTGATTGAATGATTGCATATTGGGACACACATGTATAATCCTTGAGCATATTTGCACATACGAGTGTGTGTTCTTGTTGTTCTTCAGTAATCAATGAAACAGTTCTTTGAGTAACCTTTTTATAATACTTTACTTCATGTTCATTCATTACGTGTGTGTTTACTACCTTGTATGTTCAATCTTTTCTACACATCCTAAACGCTTCCGCACTCTATTTAATCAATCTGTGTGTAGTATAAGGTTAAAACAAGTTAAAGAACATCATAACTGGGATCAACAATTGGTATCAGAGCATACTTTGATTTTCAATATCAAAGGATACTGTTCTATACTTGTTTCCAGTATTCAAGGTAGTAGTTTGAGTCTGTTCTTTGTCCCAAACTCCATTCACAGTCACACTCTGTTTTCTGAATTTATATCAACCTGTTTGGTATAGAAACAGGTACAGGTGTGCATCTTCACTAAAAGACAGATTCAAAGCTAGTTTGTTGGTCATCTGTTCATACTCTCCCTAGTTCATATCATACTCTGTTTTTCTCCCTAAAACTATCATGGCAAACGCTGTTAACTATTTCAGTGTTGGCTCTCAATCAAAGCCTCTTACTCTCATTAGAGATGAGTACCCTCAATGGAAAATCAGGATGGTACACTTCCTTGAAGGTGTGGATCCAGGTTTGGTTGAGTTTCTTCACAATCCTCCTTTCATCCCAATGACAATTGTTCCTCGTGTTCCTGCCACTGCCAATACTCCTGAAATCCCTGAATATCAACACCCCAAAGTTGTCCTTGAATGGAGTGAAGAAGAAAAGGCACAACATGAGCTTGCAAAGAAAGCCAAAATACTAATCATAATGGCTATCCCAAATGATATCTTTCAATCTTTTGACTCATGTAAAACTTCAAAGTACCTATGGTTAGAGCTAGAGAAACAACTTGAGGGTGGTGCCAAAATCCTCAAGAACAACAAGGCCTTATGAATAAATGAGTATTTTGCGTTCAAAGCTCTGCCGGGTGAATCCATTCAAAGCACTTACAATAGATACAATTATTTGATAAACAAGTGTAAGAGGTATGGCATCCACAGAACCTCTGAAGAAAAGAATGTCAGATTTCTACAGCGCCTGAATGATGAATGGCTTCATCTAACCATGTTCATGCAAGCCACATTGGATCTTGATGTTTGGTCCATATCTGATCTCTATGGAACACTGATTAGCCAAGAGAATAGAATTTCCAAACTAACAACCCCTGTCGGAGGTCCTCTAGCTCTTGTAGGAAGTGCCTCAGAAGGCAAAGACAAGGGAAAGAAGGAAAAGGCAGCTGAGGAGGCACAGAAGAAGAAGAAGAAGAAGAAGAAGAAGAAGAAGAAGAAGAAGAAGAAGAAGAAGAAGAAGAAGAAGAAGGTACTTGTAGTAGAGAGTGAAAGTGAAGAAGATTCTGAGGAGGAGATTGACATGGCTGCTCTGGCCAAAACACTTTCACTTATGACCCGGCAATTCAATCGTGGTCTCAAGAAGCTGGAGTACAGAGGGAGAGAAGAAAGAGATGATAGAAGGAGAGGATATGGCTAGACAAGAAGACATGAAAAAGAAAAGTCTGAGGAGCCAAGGAAAGAAGAGAGGAGTGGACAGAGGTCAGACGACAGAGGTGGTGTCAAATTCCCAAAGCAAATTGAAGGCTACTTCAAATGCGGGAAACCAGGCCACTTTGTAGCAGAGTGTAGGTCTTCTGCCAACAAAGGGAAACCCACAAGAGACGCTACTTTCTATAAAAAGAAAGCAGAGTACTACACTCAGAAATCCCTAATGGCAGAACAAGAGAACCTTGTAACTGATGAATCCTCTGATGAAGAAGACAACGCACTCTTCTGTGGAATGGCAGAAGTCCACTCTTCTAACAACGAGAGTGAGGTATCCACTTCTAATTCTTGTAACTTGGACTTTGAAAACAAGCTTCTTGAAATACAAAATGATCTTCTAGCTTAAAAAAATACATGCTCGGATCTTGAGAAAAAGCTTGCTTTCTTTGAAAGAGAAACTAGGCTTCTCACAGAGGAGAAGGACAAGTTCTACCTTGAAAACAAATCTCTTACCTATGAACATATTTCAACAAAAAAGGGTCTCAAGGAGAAAATCACAAATCTTGACAAAGCTTTGAAAGATAAGGTCAAAGAGCTAAAGAAATATGAGAGTGGTCGTTTAAATGCCATTTCTTTGAAAAACTTTTTTCAAAAAGAAAGAGAAGTCCTTCATCAAGATCTATTCGACAGAGATCTCAAAATTAAGAGGTATCAGGATGCTCAAAAATTTCATGAAAAGGTAAACACCCAGATCGGCAGAAGAGGATTAGGGTTCGAGGACATTGACCCTTACACAGGAAATAAAAGAAACAAATCTTTATCAAACATCTTCTGCCCTAGAAAATTTTTAAAACCAAGTCTTCCAAACCTTTTATCCACATTTAAGAGGCGTAGAACCTCTGAAGGACCACATCTGAGGAAACCTCTGTAGATGGCAAGTGTATGGTATGAAAACAATGATTTACCATATGCACTTTCATCAAAAAGAAAATCTATACCAAAGAAATATCTGTCTCAAAAACAGATAGGGGTCTTCAGATTTGGTCATCCAGAAACACAAACTCAAATGGCTTTTGTATGCATGATGACTCCTGAAAAGGAATTGTCCTCTGAAGCTCCAGAGTTTGTTCCGGCCTCTGTGGAAGAAAAACTTTTTAAAAGATTTCTAGAAAATGACTTGAGAAAGACCTATGAAAACCATTTTCTTAATCATCCTGATATTATCTCTAAAGTAAAAGAAATATTTGAGCAAGATCTTCAAAACTGTCTAAGTGTTCCTAAAATAACACCATGCTTTACAAAAGAGATAAATACTTCAAAGGACACCAATGGACAAAGTAAGGCACATACAGAAGGTCAGGATCTCATTCACAGAGACTTTCTCGATTCAGACTCTGAGTTAGAATCCGAGTCCTCTGTCGAAGATGAGACAGGGTCTGTGAAACTTGAGATAGTCCCCTGTGGTCCAGAGATGAATAGACTTACCTCTGGCATTCTTAATAGAACAATTCTTCCCAAAAGGAAAACCACAGGTGTACCTATCTGTCCTGATTTCTTGGACATGTGCTTGCAAGCAAAGACTTCTCTTGAACTTGAAAAATCTAAAAAGAACAAGATCTCTCATGTTTCAAAAGCTCCAAGACCATTAAAACAATTTCAAGAAAAATTCACTTGGCAACAGAAGGGTAAATGGGCAAAAATTGATAAACTTGATGCTTCTGCTGCAGTGAAAGCAAGGAAAGAAGATCAAAGGAGAGTACAATCTAAGAGCCACTCAAGAGGAGTTTCTGAAAAAACTCAACCTAGATTAGACAAAGCTTTCTGTAAAAAGAAACCCAAATCTAAAATGGGTTGTAGTAAAGTTTGCTCTGTACCCTCCTTTGACAATTTTAATGAAACTTTCAAAAAGCTTGCCTCCAATGTTCACTATTGTAAATGTTGTGATCTTATGCATGCTTTAAATCAACATTTCTCGAGGCCATCCTATCTCATATCTCACCCCAAATCCAAGAATACAAAATTCAAGGGTGAGAAGAGACAATCTGGTACCTCTGCAAATGAGGATAAATCCAAAACCAAAGATGCTAAGGCATCTTCACAGCCTCCTAACAAAATTGGACCCATTTGGAAATGGGTACCTAAATCTCTCTAATCTGTCCACAGAAAAACAGCATGTGCCCATTTGGTACCTAGACTCCGGGTGCTCTAGACACATGACTGGCGACAGAGGGTTGCTTTCCTTTTACAAAGAAAAAGTTGGTGGAGGATCTATAACTGTTGGAGACAACAAAAAGGGACAAATAAAAGGCTATGGAGTCATTGCCAAAGGAGACATCGATGTCAACAGAGTTGCCTATGTGGATGGCCTCAAGCACAACCTTCTGAGTGTAAGTCAATTCTGTGACAATGGACTTGATGTGATGTTTAAAAAATAATATTGCTCTCTGTTGAAGGAAGATACAACCACAGAGATTCTGTGAGCCAAAAGACGGGGTGATCTATACCTCTTGGACTTTAAATCAACTAACAGAGAAGAAAATCTCTACTTAGTCTCAAGTAAGAATAAAGAGGCTTGGCTCTGGCACAAGAGGTTCTGTCATCTAAACTTTCACACACTTGACAAACTTGTGAAACTGGACCTAGTAAGTGGTCTACCAAGTATTAGATTAGACAAGGATCATCTATGTTCAGCTTGTGAGATGGGCAAACTCAAAAGGGCTGCCTACAAAACTAAGTCTGACATATCTTGCATCAGACCTCTACGGATGCTTCATGTTGACCTCTGTGGTCCTATATCTGTGCAAAGTCTTGGTGGCAAGAAGTACATCCTTGTACTCATAGATGAATTCTCTAGATATACTTGAGTTGAATTCGTTCGAAAGAAATCAGATGTTCCTGAAGTACTAATCAATCTTATCAAAAGAATACAAGTTCTTTAATACTGCAGGGTACAGAGAATCCGAAGTGACAATGGGACAGAGTTTAAGAATTCAACCATTGAAGCCTATCTTTTGACAGAAGGCATATCACAGAACTTCTCTGCTGCAAGGACTGCACAACACAACGGTGTTGTTGAAGGAAAGAACAGAACACTAGTGGAAGCCGCAAGAACTATGCTAACTGCTTCAGGGCTCTCTATTTCTTTCTGAGCAGAAGCCATTTCAACCGCATGCTTCACCCAAAATCGATCTTTAATAGTGAAGAGGCATGCAAAAACACCATACCGCTTACTGCACCAGAGGAAGCCGACCATCAAGTACTTCCATGTCTTCGGCTACAGATGCTTTGTGCTGAACGACAGATAACAAATAGGGAAATTCAGTCCCAAAGCCGATGAAGCCAAATTTGTTGGATATTCATCCAACTCCAAGGCATACAGAGTCTATGTACTCAAATCCAAACATATACTCGAAAGTATTAATGTTTCATTTGATGACTCCTTTCAGGTGACTGTTGAGCAAATCAGCTGAGGACTCAAACTTCAAGATGAAGACTCTGGTGGATCATCAAGAACAAATGATCTTCATCATCTGTTTGAAGAAATGTTCAATGATGATGGACCTTCTGAAGATGACCGCAGAGCCTCTAAAGCCTAACCCTTTGAGGACCAAACAGGTACTTCTCTACCTGGTCCTAGCAATGCTTCACCCTTTTCCAGTAATGTTGCAGGTGCAACCATTGAGGGGGAGCACTCAAAGAACAATGAGAATCAAGGCCCCAAGCTCAGTCAAAATCATGGTCATCCTCAAAATCTCTCTGAAGGGTCAACACCATATCAAGGATTAGCAGAGGTCTCTACCTCAATTCATGTTGAACAACCAAGTCCCGTGGCAAGTACGAATGATCAATTCCTCTCAACAGAGAATGATCTAAATCAAGATGAACATGCTCCTGAGCTAACCACAGAAGTTTCAAATGATCACCTACCTCGAATGATCAAATGGACCAGAAGTCACCCACAGAGCCAAGTAATAGGTGACCCATCTGACAAGGTTCAAACTCGATCAAGTACTGCAAATTTTTGTTACTATACAAATTTTGTAAGTATCATCGAACCTAAAAAGATATCCGACGCCTTTGAACACCCAAACTGGGTTGAAGCTATGCAAGAGGAGCTTCTGCAGTTTGAGAGGAACGAAGTATGGACCCTACTGCCTCTGCCAAAAGGCAAAACGGCTATAGGAACCAAATGGGTCTTCAAAAATAAAAAGGATGAAGATGGTGTGGTGGTCAGAAACAAAGCAAGACTGGTGGCCAAGGGATACTGTCAAGAAGAAGGGATTGACTATGAAGAAACCTTTGCTCCTGTGGCACGACTCGAAGCAATAAGAATCTTTCTTGCCTTCGCAACCCACAGAGGGTTCAAGGTATATCAAATGGATGTCAAGTCAGCCTTTCTGAATGGACAGATTCAAGAAGAAGTATATGTCCAACAACCACCATGATTTGAGAGCTCTAAGTACCCAAATCATGTCTATTTTCTGGACAAGGCTCTGTATGGACTGAAACAAGCCCCCAGAGCATCGTATGACAGACTTTCAAACTTCCTCCTTGTAAACGGTTTCGAAAGAGGTACAACTGATACGACTTTATTTTATAAGAAGAGAAAAGGTGAGATTCTACTTGTATAAATTTATGGCGATGACATTATTTTTGGGTCTACAAATGATTTATATTGCAAAAAGTTCGAGTCATTGATGAAAAGTGAGTTTGAGATGAGCATGATGGGAGAACTTACATTCTTCTTAGGATTGCAAGTCAAACAAACCACAGAGGGTATTTTCATAAACCAATCAAAATAAGTATTTGACATACTTGAAAAATACAAGCTCTCTGACTCTTCACCAATGAGAACTCCTATGATGACTGGATCCAAGCTCCATGCAGATCCATAGGGTAAACCTGTGGAGTGCAAACTCTATAGAGGGATGATAGGATCTCTGTTGTACTTAACCACGAGTAGACCTGATATAATGTTTGCCACATGTCTCTGTGCAAGATTTAAAGCTAACCCCAAATAATCTCATCTTTATGCTGTCAAGAGGATCTTCAGATACCTAAAAGGGACCAAGAATCTTGGCCTCTGGTATCCGGGGAACTATGGCTTTGATCTCATGGCTTATACAGATTCAGACTATGGAGGATGCAAGCTCGACAGAAAAAGTACCTCTGGGAGTTGCCAATTCCTTGGAGGGAAACTAGTAAGTTGGACTTCCAAGAAGCAGAATTGTGTCTCAACCTCTACGGCAGAAGCAGAATATGTTGTTGCTGCCAGTTGTTGTTCCCATGTTCTGTGGATGAGGACCCAACTTAGAGACTATGGATTTGATATCGAAAAAATTCCCATCCTCTGTGACTCCAAAAGTGCCATTGCGATCTCCGCCAATCCCGTGCAACACTCTAAGACCAAACATATCGATATCAGGTATCACTTTCTGAAACATCATGTGGAGCATGGAACAATAGAGATGTACTTTGTGCCCACAGACTACCAGTTTGCCGACCTTTTCACGAAAGCATTGGATGAGAAAAGATTCACTTTTCTAGTTGGCAAGATTGGTATGCTCAACATGAGTTGACCATAGAGCCTCTGTACCTTTGCACAGAGCCTCTGTTGTACATATTTACCTCTGAATCATATTCCCTGTTTGTAAATAGTCTCTTTTGCTTTCTTTTTTTATGTATTCTTTTCTGCGAATCTATGTCTTGTGCAAATCTTATAATTATATGATCCAAGCATAGTTGAAGGGGGAGCTAGACAGGCCCGATATCAAGGGGGAGCAAGACAGTCTGCGCAACACAAACTACAGAGTGAGGTTAGTCCTTCTGACCAAGGGTCAAAACTCTTTCTCGAAGCACTATGCCCTCAGAAAGATCCCACTTTGTACCAAATTTTCTTTCAAAACCTTGAAATGATCAAATCTTTAAAAATCTTTCCTAAAAAGGAAAATTTTGGTCTCAGAACCTCTGAGGTCGACCACAGAGCCTCTACGATCTATCACAAAATCTCTGCACCTCTAAATTGAGGATGTTTGACCAAATGATCTTTAAAAGGAACTCAATCATTTCATCGCACTTTTCTCCCTCTTAAAAAGCTCTTCTGGTCACAACCTTGCTTATGACCTCAGAAGCCTCCTATCCACAGAGCTTCTGTCATTCCCATCACTTGAGAAATTCAGGTCATGTGCTGCGGGTTATTTTTTGAAAGTCACTATCATGTAATAATAGCAAATGCCACGCGCGTGAGAATAGGGTGGCGCACGTCCTAGATCGTGCACCGCCATCATCTGATGTGGCAATATTTTAGTGGTTCGTAACCTGTACCGTCGTTTTTCAAAAACGGCCTCTTATCCGTTACCACTCATGAAGGATTTCAAATATTTATCTTTTACCGCTAATTCTTTTTAACCCACCCTCTCTGTATAAATAAACCCCTCTTCTCCTTCGTTTTCTTTTTACCTGCTATCTTCTTTTTCTCAAGAACTTTTCTGCAAAGGTTCGATTGTGTTTCTGTTTCCATGGATCTCATTCTACTTTTTCCAAGAACTCCAAGGGATCTTCTGCATCAAACCACTCAATGCATTCTGAAGCTAAAAAGATCGATTCCCACTCTGTTGAACAAGAACATGTTCTCACCAGCAGAATGCTCTCTTTCACACACCATGATTACCATTCCAGACAATTAAATCTCAAGCCCAACAATCACTATGCTATTTTGGACCCCAAGGGATACCCCGAAGAAGGTGCTCCTTTGCTTCAAATACTGAAAGAACCACATTCTCACACCTCCCCTAACCCTAAAAAGGACTGATATCCCTGAAACTTACATTCAACAATTCTGGTTGAGTGCTAAGCATGAGAAACTGGATCACTATGGATACTGCATCATAGGTTATGCCACTCATCCCTCCACCACTCAGATTCTAGACCTTAGCATAAACCGCAGAAAAGTTGCAGAAGTATTCCAACTTCCCACCAAGACCCAGCTGAACCTAAAAAGATACTCTGACGAGCCCTCTAACGATGAGATTTTGGAGTTCCTTAAGTTCATAGGATATGATGTGCCAATTTCCAAGAGGACTGACTTCAGACGTCAGAACCTCCCCCCTCTGTGGAACGTTCTCTTCTCTATTCTGAATCGTTGCTTAATGTGCAAAGTAGGAAGTCCTGACCAATCTAGCCATACCATACTCGCAATAATGTATGGTATGTACTATGATTTGCCTTTGGACTATGCAACCCTTATCTTCAGAGAGATCCGAAACGCAGTCATAGCCAAACAAGTAGACCAAGCTCGAGGGACAGAACCCAAGAACCTCGTATTCAACAGGTTCTTTGCAGTTCTGCTAGGAGACGCTCTGATAGGTGAAAGGAAGCTACCTGTATATGGCAAATTGATCAAAGTTTACGACATGAAGTCGCACAAGCCAACTGTCTTAAAGAGTGGGTACCCTGGAGCAAGACCTCTGCCAGCCCGCATTCTAGAATACTTGGGAAGTGAAGAAGCGACAGAGATTTACATTCATGGGCACAGGACTCCTGCACCGAGTCCTGCAACCTCCCCACGTATATGATTCCAAGTTGGAGAGATAGCAGTCTACCTTAGGACAGAGGAAGGTGAGGAAGCGAGAGTAGTAGCAGAGGAAATCCCAGTAAGGACAGAGAATGTAACTCCTGGAGGTGAGGTGAGAAAAAAGAAGCATAAAAAGAAAAGAACTCCTAAGAAGAGTGTTATGTCTGATTTTATAGTAATCATTGTATTTATAGGGCTTGGTCAAATACTGTATTTTGAGTTATAATGTGTTGTATCTGACCAAGGGTATTTAAGTCCCTTTAGTCTTGTTCCTTGTAAGAACCTTGGCACGCACACTTTAATCAGATTACACTTTGTGCTTCCATATTTTCTCTCTCTACTTTCTCTCTCTAAAGATTTAGAGATTCTTGGACTCTCAATTGGTATCATAGCCAACTGAATCTTGAGAGGATTGAGAGATTGTTTTTTTCTAAATCTGAATTTGTGATTGAAATCGAAAATTTGATCGATTTTCTTGAATTTTTCAAGAATATCTAGTTTTCTTGATTTCTCATAAAATTTGGATCTGTTTGTGATCGAATTGTGTTGTTTTTGATTTCATTAGTTTTGTTTTTGATAATCGATCACATTTGTTTCAGGTAGTTTTTCAAGAAAAACTGATTTAGATTATCGATTTTGTGAAATTGAAATTTTCTGGAAAAACGAGTTCACGTACTGTTTCATCAAAGATTTTGAGTTTTAGTGTTGTTTTTTAATTGAAATTGTGTTAAAAAGGTGTTTTCAATAATCAGTGTGTGTTTTTTTTCATGCATAAATTTCTTGTTTTCATTCGATTTTACATGTTATATTCGAGTTTATGTGTTTTGTGCATGTTCTTATTGGTTTGCGCATCATTCATATCACTTTGCGCAAGTTCATCTGTTGAGTTGCGTGTCCTACTAATCTTGATCTTGTTTTTCAGGTTTTCGCATCTAGCTTCAAACGCAAAGTCTGCTTTGCGCTTCCCTTTAAATACGCAAAGCTGCCTTTGCGTATCTTTCTCCACACGCAAAAGCCGTGTTTGCGCATTTGCCTTAATACACAAAGCTCTTGTTTGTGTTCTCTTCCTGACACGCAAAGATCTACTTTGCACAAGCTCCAGACATAGATTTAAAAAAAATTATTGAACGACAAAAGATGGGAATTTTTTTTTTGTCATCTATGGATTCTACAAAATTTGGATTTCAAGCTAAGTTCTATACGAGTGACCTCATTATGTCATTGAGTACAGATATCGTCCACCGGTACTAATCGATGAAAATGAGTTTACACAGTGGCAAGATCGGTTCCTGAACTTTATTGAACGACAAAAGAATGGAAATGACATGATGACCATTTTATCTGAAGGACCGTTCGACAGACCCAAATTGGCTTCTGGATTATACAAGCCTACTAAAGAGTACACACATGAAAAGTTGTATGCTTATGAAGCTGATCGGGATATTAAAGAAAATCTAATGCTGGCCTTGCCAAACTCTGTATACAACAGGATTGACTGTTTCAAAACTCATCCTAATCTGATGTGGCAAGAGCTTGAGAAGATTATGCTTGGTTCTTCAGTAGCTACGCAACTCAGGCATACGCGATACATGAATAATTTTGAAGAATTCAAAGCCAAGGATGGGGAGCCACTGAAAGTTGTGTTTGACCGTTTATATGTCTTGATCAATGATCTTAGGAAAATAAAGGTTGAAAAGACTGAACTTGAGACAAATCTTAAATTCCTCAACATATTGCAACCAGAATGGAAAAAATCATGCCACAGATTGAGGAATGATGTCAGAATCTCTACAATGAAAATTCAAGAATTATACGAGATTCTGATGACTGATGAGAGTCTGGTGATAGAAAAGAAGGCAAAACTTGAGAAAAAGTAGAAGTCAGTAGACCCGGTTGCTCTCCTCACAAAGCAATTAACTGAACAAGCGTTGTCTGATAACGCTTACAACGGGTCAACTGAAGATGATGGTGAGGCATTGCAGAAAGCTATGATCCTTCTCTCTCAACATTACCAGAAAAAGTTTCAACCTCGATCCGGTTCCAACACTTCTCGTTTCACTACTGGTACAACAGTCAAAGTGTCTGAGCCAAAATCTACTGCTTGTTATAACTGTGGAAAGTCGGGCCACTACTCAAAGGAGTGTCGAGCGAAGAAGGTTAGAACTCAGCTTATTATAGAAAGAAAATGGAGCTAGCTGAGAAAAGAGAGAATGGAACTGCTTTGCTGGTAGAAGAGGAGTACTGGCTGGATCACTCTGATGATGAAGCAGAAAATGTCGAGATCGCTCATATGTGCTTAGTTGGAGATGATCAGTCACACGATTCTGATACGAATGAGGATGAGGTATATTCTGAGTTTGATTTTAATTTTATTACCTCTCAGATGAATATCATAATTAATGCTTTGTCTGATTTACGCTCTAATCTTTTATCTGAAAAGAATCTAAATTCTGAAAAGTCAGATTTGATTGACAAACTGAAAATTTCTTTGAAAGATGAAAAATCTATTTTAGAAAATACTAAAGACATCTTTCAAAAGAAATTGGATGATTTGGAAAATTCAAATAAGACTTGTCTTGAATCTTTGACGGCTATGACTAATTTAAAAGATGAATTTTCAGATAAAATAAATAAATTAGAAGAAAAGTTTTATCTAAGAGACCAATCTGAACAAACAATTTTTATGAACAAGCCAAGGAGTGAAGAAGCTTTAAAACAAAGGTGGGGACTTGGTTTTGACAATCCTCATTGTTTAAACAAAGTGATAAACGAAGTTCCTACTTTATATAAATACGATTATCTA
Source organism: Arctium lappa (assembly GCA_023525745.1). NCBI lineage: Eukaryota > Viridiplantae > Streptophyta > Magnoliopsida > Asterales > Asteraceae > Arctium > Arctium lappa. The sequence goes on along the minus strand of CM042047.1, from coordinate 153,319,023 downwards.
ACTCTTGCTCACTATGCTCCTCAGTTCAAATTTCATTGGACTAGTGAAAAGGATTGTTAGATCTCGAAAATGAGAAAAGGATAAATAACAAGAAAAATGAAATTCCTTTTGTTTATACGTATGAAAATGTCAAATATTTTCCTGAAAAATCAAGGAGAGGCAGAAGATTTTTTATGATATATCTCCTATCAAATCTTCAATATCTGGTGATTTTATTGCTCCTTATGCACCTGATTCTGATAAAGGAAATATTTCTTCAATCATTTATGATTCGAAGAAATATACTCCTCCATTAGTATTAGAAGGAAAAATCTTAGATCTTGAAGATCAAATGGATGATCAAAATATTTTGAAGAAAATTGAATCTGATATTATTCTTTCTTTCATGACGTCTAGTCTTGAAGAAAATTTATTTTTTCAAAAATCAGATTCTATTTCTACCCTATCTTCTTATTCTAAGGAGAATAAAAAGGAAGTTTCAAATTTTAAAATATTTTCTCAAAATTATTCAGACTCTGAGGCAAATTCAGATTTATTAGTTGATCAGATTGGTTGCTTGAATAAATTTATTTCTGTCAGGATCGAATTCTCAACAAGAATAAATTCTCAGAAACTAATATCAAATAAGTTGCGGAATAACACTTTGATATTCAATGTAACAGTAAACAAAACAGTGTATAATCAACAACTTGTAAACTTGTATTCAATTATCAAATCACAAGATTATACACTCAACCTTGTTAGAGCACAAATATGTTGGATTCAAGATCATAAAGTTTGAAGACCAAAAGATCAAGAAGTCAAAGCTAGAAAGTCAACTCTTATCAAAAGTCAAAGTCTTTTGTTAATAAAGTCAAAGTCAATGTATTTGTATTTGTTTTCTTGTACTTGTTGTGAGGTATAAATACCTTGTATCCTTGTCTTTGTAATCAGTTGTACACACGCATATTAGAGAAGAGCTTATTTGTATATCTTTCTAGAGTGAGAAAGTAGAGAGAGAAAGTTGTGAGATTGTAATCTTGTGAATGATTCAATGACATGTGATTACGAGATTCATCTTGTTTGTTTGTTACTGAATTAGAACTTGAAATTAGGGAATAACAATTGGTATCAGAGCAGATCCAAAGTGAGATCAAGTCAAGAAATCAAGAAAAGTTCGATTTTACTGTTCATGGTTACTGTTCATCGAAGTTCAAATCGATTTCGAGTTTTTGTGCAATTTATGAGTTGAAATCGATCAGAGTATGTTTATATAGTATAGTCGATCATGTTTGTATGATTTGTTTTGTCAATTGCACTGTAATTTTCTTAAATTTTGAATTTTTGTTGATGTTTTTTTTTCACTAGTAAACATGCACTGTAAATCGATCCAAAGTGTATCATTTTGTGTTTGTTTTTGAAATTCTTGCATTGTAATATGTTCTAGTATTGTAATCGATCATTTCTGCAAAGTGTCAAGACATTTGGACAAAGTTTGGATCGAAAACAGATGGTAAAATCAATTTTTGGGTCGACAAACGGAAGAACGCGCTAGATCTCTCAAACGCGCAAGTTCTTCGTGAAACGCACTAGTTCGTCGTGAAACGCGCAAGATTCATAAGCTAGAACGCGCAAGTAGAAGGAATAAATTTTGGTCTAAAATGCGCACGTTTCGATCTGCGAGTTCTCCAAACGCGCTCATCAAAGCTAGCGAGTTTGAGGAGGAACAGTGGTTAGCGAGTTCTTCGACGTGCGAGTTTGAAGAGGAATAGTTGAAACGCGCAAGTGAAGCTAGCGAGTTTTGTTCAAACGCGCAAACTTCGACGTGCGAGTTTTGTAAACGCGCAAGTCTCTGTTAGCGAGTTTCAGCGTGAACAGATTTTAGCGAGTTTAGGCGCTTGCGAGTTTGATCTGCGAGTTTTCTTGCGAGTTTGTCTGCGAGTTTGCTTGAGAGTTTATCAAACGCGCAAGTCTTGATCTGCGTGTTTCTCAGTGTCTGCGAGTTTTAAGCTTGAATAGTGACTAGCGAGTTTCTATACTTAAATTTTTTTTTCTGAGAATTTTTTCAAAACAGTAATATGCCTTTTAATAGTGAAAGGGGGGACATAGTTCTTTTTGTGATCAAAACTCTGAAATTTAATTTCAAAATTTTTCTTGTGATTTCATAATTTGGATTAACGATCATTTTTCAAGTTCTAATTTTTTTTTAATTGAAACAGGATGTCTTCTCAAGGAAAAATGTCATCAAAAGAAGAGATTGCTAAACTTAAAGCAGAGATTCTTCATCTTGAAGGCCGATTTGCACAAAGTTGTAAAAAGTTGAAAGATTTAAATATGAATGTTGCTGTATCTAAAAGTCATTTGGAATATTATAAGAAGAAACATGATGATCAAGTTGACAGTTATAACAAGCTTAATGAGTGGATGCATGCACATATAGATTACCTGAAGAAGACAACAGGTTCAGGTCGATATTCAGAATTTTTTGCCAAATACAAGGAACATTTTCAACAACTTGAAAAAGAAGTTATTCAAGTCTTGAAAGATGATAAATGGTTGGAAGCTGAGAAATTAAAGACTGAGAATTCTAATTTTCTGCAAAAGATTTCTGATTTGGAATCTCAAATAATCCAGATTCAGCAAGTAGATTCTGTTGATAGTTATGAGATGAAGATTAAGAATCTAGTGGATGCTAATGCTGAGCTTCCAAAGGAAATATCTGATCTGGAGAAAAAGATGGTTGAAGAAAGATCTGATTTTGAGACTAAAAAGAAAGGATTTGCAAAGAAGTTCTCAGATTTTTCTAGAAAATGTGCTGACGAGAAGAAGACGGTTGAGCTTAAATGCGTTAAACTTTCTCAACAAATCTCTGATTTTGAGAAAGTGATCATTATTGAAAGAGAAAAGTTTGCAAAGGATAAAAAGGAGATTGAGCAGAAGAATGTTGGATTTTTTAAAGAGATATCTGATGGAAGAAAGAATGTGGAAAAGGATTTTGAAGAAGAAAGAATTATTTTTGAGACTGAGATAAGGAAATTAACTGCAAAGTTATCTGAACTATCTGAGAATGCGCTTATAGAGCAACAAACGAAGTCTGAATTCAAGACAAAGATTGATCTTCTTGTAAAAGAAAGAGACAGTTTCGCTTCAAAGATTAAAGAGTTTGAAAAGATTGTTTCAAAGGTGGTGGTGACTGAGCAGACGACTCCAGAGTCACAAATCCACACACCTCGAAATAATTCAGCTGATTTTAAAAAGACAGCCTTAAGGTCACACATGAAACTGTTTCTTCAAGAAGGTTAGTCAATTCATTCAATCAGATTCGTACTTCTAATATTTTCTATGATCAACATGTAGATGGTTCGGGTACACAAAGAAGAAAAAGAAAATATCAAGAAGAGAAACTGGTATGGAAAGTGAAACCAGTGGATGATGATGAGAAGAATGATGAGAAGAAGGAAGAAAAGAAATGAAAGAAGAAAGAAAACAAATCATTTGTATCTGCATCAAATGCAAAGAAGAACAAATTGCTGAAAGGTAAACCTGATCTTGCTTACTCGAGAGATCAAATGTTCAGGTTATCTAAGAAAAGGTATTGTTCTTACTGTAATACATATGATTTTGTTCATAAAGCTAGTGATCATTACTGCTATGGTTCTTATTCAGTTACTCCCATTCGAACTGCAACTAATATACATGGACCCAAATACCAGTGGGTACCAAAACCGAAGATTGATTCTATGTTGCAGGCACCACAAGTCAAGGGGGAGTAAGAGAACGATGACTCTTGAGTAACACAGTTCAAGACCCGCATCTCAATGTCAAGAACAAGGCTTCTAAGTACAACAGCTTAGAACCCGTACCTCAATGATAAGGAGTGTGGCTTCTGAATACTACAGTTCAGGACCCGGACTTCAATGCTGAAAGAGAAAAATACTCCCGGGCTGATATAAGAGATTGTACTCCGATATTCCAATGAGGATATCAACCTTCAAGGGGGAGTACATATTTTTCTGAAATTTTTTCATCCGATAGATATGACGAACTACATTCCATAAGGAGTTGTAGATCTCTATCATGTGCTTTATAACTGACATATTTTAGATGCATAATTTCAGGGGGAGTAAAAGATTATGATTTCTGATTACTTCTGATCAGAACTCGTTCTATAATTGTTTTACTGTTTTTCCGTCGTTTATTTTCGAATAAATTTTGTGAATAAATTTTGACTAGACTTTGAGACTTACAGGATGAGAGAAGCTGACACGATCATATCTACATGACTACAGCTGACTTTCTGAGATTTAAGATTGAGCGACAAGGTAAATTTCTTATCATAATCTCACATATATCTGAAAGAAGGACAACTTTCAGATATAGAACACATGTTTTTAAATGTTCAAACCACTTCCCAATTCTTAAACAGATTTTATAATTTGGAAGTGTGATTTTAAATGTTTTTATTCTATTTTTGTGCTTCATTGATAAACAAACCGTGTGTTTCCAAAGATAAATACTTGCGTATTGTATTTTCTATATACTTTCAAGTATTTACACACACTGGTTTGAATTTTTGTTCAACATGTTTTTACCATGTCTCTAAATTGAAACAATTTTTCTTCGATGGTAAGACACTCCGCTTGTATTCAAAGAATTTTGAGCGATATTTCATTTCAAAACGGTCATTTCAAGAATGTCTATATTTTGTTTCGTATAGACAAATATCAATTATTGTTGACCATAAGCTTTCATTGCTATATCATTCATTTCTGATCTTTTTCATACAATGTCAGATTTTCAAACAAGTCTTTTGCATTCATTTTCATTCATTCAATATACTTGTTTGAAAATATTTCAATGTTTAAAAAAATGCTCATATCTTCATGATTACTTTTTGAGCATACATTCATCTGATATTTGTATATGCGATTTAACTGTTAAAGTTAAACCATTTGAGCAACACATGCTTTATAGGATTACATGGGTTCTTTGTGCTAGGAATTAACTAAACTTCTATGGATTCACGTTAACCAGTGTTTCCTACCCATGAAGTTAATCCCTTAGTGATTGAGTGTGAGGAGTCAAAAGAAATGAGTGTGGGTGTGACGGGGTAAAATGAAAAAGAGAGTTTGGTTAGTATTGAGCTTAATGATTAAAAAGAAAGAGGGTGACAGATCAGAGTAAAAGAATATCAAACTCTGCACCAACTACTTTCTGAGCCGGGCAGCCACATTACTAATGTTTCACATTTCTTCGTGAACGTTATTGAAAGAGGCAACTAGCCCATGCCAACTCTTGAATAAACCCCACAAGCTACTCATTTTCTACTTAAAAAGAAAATGTTTCACATTTTCAAGGGGACGCTGCATATAATCTATCTGGTTTTCATTTGGAAAATCTGGATATTGAAAAAGAAGGAAGTCTGCCCCACCTTCGCACTTCAATCATGCACTTAGAGTCTGTGTTTATCTACTGTTGTCTCAGTGGTTTACATAATGTTGAGCCTTATTATAAAAGCAATTATTCGTGCTTAATTCTTTCTACACGTGCACGAACACACAAAGAATTCGTTTCTTTGTCATAACATTCATAGAAATTGCCTTTGTGGTATTTCGATGATTAGATGGAAGCCCTGGGGGAGTGAACATCAAAAAGCTCCTTTATATTGTGTATTCGTTACACATAGTGACTTTGTGTTACTGACAGACATTTTAACTGATTCATTTGTTGATTCAGGTGTTACATTCTTATTTTGTCCGGATTTGAAAAGATCTGGATAAATACATTGTTCGAATTGGCAAAGAATCAGAGGCTCAGATCAGAATGGTCAAAGACATTTCTTGATGAAAGTTTTGATGATGTTGATGCTCAATTCATCAAAAAGGGGGAGAAGAGTTCAAATCAAGTAATGTTGGTTGAAAAGTTTGAAGAAATGTTGGTTGAAAAGTTTGAAGAAATGTCCGAAATTCAAGATATGGGAGAATTATTCAAGATTGTTGAAAGATGAAAGATTTCAGTTTGTTGAAGATAATTTGCTGGAGCAAAGTGTGCTAAATCTGAAAAATCTTAAGATAATTTTCTTTTCAAGTCTGAAAAAGGTTTGTCTACAACCTTGGGAAAGATTGTTACTATTTTTGATGATCAGACGTTGGGAAGATTGCTGAAAGTTTTTAAAGATACTGTGCTTATCAGAGAAGGGGAGATTGTAAAGATTTCATACTAATAGGGGGAGCATGAGAATTGCTTGAGAAATTTATGTTTGTATCAAAAGGGAAGATTTCAAGAGAAGATACAGATTGTTAAAAGGGGGAGTTTATTCAAATGAGCTTAATCAAAGAGAAGATCGCATTGCTAAATCTTTTAGTAATGATCTTGATCCAAAGGGGGAGATTGTTAGAGCACAAATATGTTGGATTCAAGATCATAAAGTTTGAAGACCAAAAGATCAAGAAGTCAAAGCTAGAAAGTCAACTCTTATCAAAAGTCAAAGTCTTTTGTTAATAAAGTCAAAGTCAATGTATTTGTATTTGTTTTCTTGTATTTGTTGTGAGGTATAAATACCTTGTATTCTTGTCTTTGTAATCAGTTGTACACACGAATATTAGAGAAGAGCTTATTTGTATATCTTTCTAGAGTGAGAAAGTAGAGAGAGAAAGTTGTGAGATTGTAATCTTGTGAATGATTCAATGACATGTGATTACGAGATTCATCTTGTTTGTTTGTTACTGAATTAGAACTTGAAATTAGGGAATAACAAACCTCAATATTGAAGAACAGACTCTTTCAAGACGAATTCTACTTCTCTAGAATTACGATCTATGCCTTGAGGTTGATTTTCTCTAAAACTTAGAATGAATGATTAAATCTAAACTATTCTATCAATTCTATACATATACTGAATAAAAGATAATTCCAATAAATAAAATATCTTCAGTATATCTTCCATCATTATCTTCAATCCTTCTATGAATATCTTGATTCTTTACAGCTGTCATCCTTTCCATCCGAATCTTCAATTCATAAGCAGTACTAATCATAAGCAGCATAAACAACTAAGCAGCACTAACTACTAGCAGTACTAACTAGCTAAGCAGTACTAACTTTGTTCAAGCAGCACTAACTTAGACTAGCAGTATTAATTCTACTAGCAGTAGTAATACTCAGCAGTATTAACTTTGAAGTCTTCTAGCAGTAGTAAATCTGAACTAGCAGCATTAATCATACTTGAGCTTTTCTTCAGTTCCCAACAATCTCCCCCTAACTTGACTTTTAAGGAAAGAAGTCAAGTTCTTCAGATTTTCTTCAAGATGCTTTCAACACTTCAGGTTCAGTTTCCCAAATTTGGATTTAGCCCCAGACTTTGATTTACAATTCTTCTCACCACAATTTTAGCCATCTCTGAATCCTTTGAGCATACCAGTGTAGCTTTAAGCATCCCTTCTAGCTTCTCCTTGCTATGCTTATAAATTATGTCCACTAGATAGTATTCATGATAACTATTGTCAATAGTAATCATGTATACCCCACAGTTTTCAAAAAGTATCCATTTATCAATCTTCTTGAATATAAACTCATGATGATGATCTTTAATCCTTTAAGCCACTCTTTCTGGATCAAACAACATGCACAAGTATTCCATTGCTATCTTGAAAAGATTCTCTTCAGTACCTTTCAACACAGGCTCATAGAGTTTTATCCCCACTTTGTATAATTCTTCTATATCATCTCTTGAACAACTTCTGATAACTCTCCCCCATGTTGAATATGCTTCAAATGAACCATCAGCTCTTTTGACTATGAAGAAATCCTTTCCATTATCTCTTAGAATGTCCCAAAAGGTAATCTCAGAAGCTTTCATGGAGATTGGAACAACCTTCATAGGTTCTACTATGGTCATATACAAATCCATACTCTCAACAGTTTGCTTATTGGACTGCTCTGGACTTTGCACTGATTCTGCTAAAGGTACATCTGAAGGTTCTGCTGTAGTTTCTGTTGTTTCTTCCATTCTAGGCCTTTTAGACTGGTTTTTGGAAGCAATTGTCTTCACCCTCTTTCCAGATTTGGCTTCTATACCAACACTCTCTTGTTCTTCCTTCATCTCTTCAGCTTTGTCTTTTGAGGGTGTGGTCTCCTCAGGGAATGGTTTTTGAATATTAAGATCATACCTCTCCTTCATTCTTCTCTCAGCCTCTTCCCTTTTAGATGAATCCCCTTGAAGTTTTTCCATCTCTTTCTTGTACAACTCTTCAACCTGATTGTATGCCATGTTTGTGAACATCTCCCCCTTGACTCCAATTGCACCTTTCAGGAAATTTATCATTTTTCTTCTTTCCTGATTGGCCAAAAAGGTCTTGGAGGGTTGTCTCTTCTGCTTTTTGAGTGGCATTCTTTTGACTTGTACTTTCTTGGTCTAAGCTGCTGTTTTCATGCTCTTCTGATACTCTTCATTTAGTTTTCTGGCCATATTCAGTGCAAGCTCTCTATCCTTCTCAGATTGTAGCAGTTCCTCTTTTTCCATCTCAGCTTGAAGCTCTTTTGCCACTTCTTCATCTAACTCAATCTGACTTTTCTTCTTTAAAGGTTGTTCAGGTTCAACCATCTTTCCTTTTCCTTTTGTATCCTTCAAACCTGCCTCACTTCTTTCTTTTCTCTTCTTTTGAAGTCCTCCTTCATCTATGATCACTCCCTTGGCCTTTTGAGAAGCCTTAGGAGTGTCATTCTTGGCTTTTACCAACGTTTCTGCAATTTCCAATTCTTCTATAGAAAGCCCTGTTACTACTGCTTCTTTGACCTCAGCAGCATTAACAGTTTCTGTTGCTTGGGAAAATTCTGTTTCTTTCTCTATTTCTGCTTCTTTCTCCCCCTCAACCTCAAATCCCATCTCAGATTTGCTTTCCTTCTCTGTTTCATTCTCTTGATTCTCCCCCTTGTTGGAAGCATCTTGAGCACTGTCCCTCTTCTTTAACACAAATTGCTTTCTTCTCCTTTTCTGGACCAATCTTGTCACCAATTTCTTCAGTTTGGTAATATGTACTTGTTGAGACAGAATGACTAGTTTCAGCTCTTCAATATCTTTCCTCTGCTTGATGACATCCCTGTTGATGTTGGCCATTGTGTCCATCAATTCAAGATAGTCATATTTGTCCTCACCTTCTCTAGGAGTGTTACCCCCTTTTGAAAGATCATGGGATCTTTTAGTAGTGGAAGCCTTCTGCCTAGCAGAAGCATTATCCACTCCCTTGGTTTCTTGGCACCGGGGGACCTTTGAATGATTGCTCATTCAAAGTTGCCATGGGAGAGGTCTTATGTATGTTACCACTGTCCTCCTCTGTGCTAGCAGGAGTAGTGGCAGCCTCAGGACCCATATGCTCAACCTCCTCCTCAGAGAGCACCTCCTTTGGGTTGGGATACACCCTTGTGGTTTCCTTGTAGATATTCTCTAAGGGAGACTCTTCCCTGTAGAAGGCTTAGGGAAGGAGCCTTCTTTACCTGTTTCCTTTTGTATGTTTGGGTGATTGGTAAATTTGGTTTATCAAGAAGAGACTGGGGAATTGATTTAGAGTGGGAAGGTTGGGATTGGCTAGCAGTGGGTTGGTCTAATGGGTGCCTTGACCCTGCTACCATACCTTCATCAGTTTGGGACACCACCATCATTGTAGAGAACAATGGGGTGTCAACTCCTTCTGAGTCCCCAGCAGATCTTCTCATATTTGAGAAAACCTTACCTTTAGGGGGTTTTGGTACATATATCCCATCAAAATGGGGAATATCCATCAATTCGTGGGTGATAACTGCTTTAACAAACCTGGGGTACATATAAAAGCTCTTTTTGTTTCTCAAGTTTGAGACAAGATCATTGAAAATCATTTGGGAAAAATTATACTTTCTGGCAGTGGCTAAGCATACCAGAGCATAAGCAATGGTGCTACTGAACTCACTCCATCCAGTAGTCTTTTTAGAGATACAATGCATAAGGGTATGGACAAAGAAACGCCATTGAGGTGAAAATTTTGCTTTTAAGAACTTGAACACACCCAATGGGCCTCCATACCCCATTCTTGAAAGAGTAGAAAACAGTTCATCATTAGAGATAGAAGTTATACCAGAGGTATCGTCTAGACGTAGACTGATGTGAATTACCTCTTCAGTAACTATTAATGGCTTGCCACACACCTTCGTCTTGATCAATTGCACACCATTCTCAGTAACAATGGTGGCATGTGCCCAGAATTGCCTCTGATGCTCTATGAAGATAGTAGGAGATATAGTGAGAGCATGGACAATGTAGCTGGACTTCAGAAAGTCGACTATCTGATGAAAACCTGCAGCTTGTTTTGGATTTTGGAGCATCGCGATTTCATTGTGCTCGTCAATGAACGCCATGGATGCCATTGACCTTGAAGTTTCTTGCTTGAAAACTTGGAACTCGAGAGAGAGGGTTTAGAGTGCAAGAGAACAGTATGCAAAGAGTCGTTATAAACTTTTAGGGGGGCAAAGAGTATTTATAGTATTCGGGACATAAGCAGTATTAACCTAGAGCAGTATTAACTGAAAGCAGTATTAACCGAAAGCAGTATTAACTGAAAGCAGTATTAACCACTAGCAGTATTAACTAACTAGCAGTATTAACTGAGAGCAGTATTAACTACTAGCAGTATTAACTAACTAGCAGTATTAACTGAGAGCAGTATTAACCACGAGCAGTATTAACTAGCTAGCAGTATTAACTACTAACAGTATTAACCACTAGCAGTATTAACTACTAGCAGTATTAACCACTAGCAGTATTAACTACTAGCAGTATTAAAACTGTACTGGCAGTATTAACCATACTTACTCTTTTAAGCTTGTGATACACTGAGTACTGCTATATATATCCTAAAAAAGAAGATTAGTGACACCAAGAATAAACAATATACAGGTATATAACTACTTTTTGAGAAGGGGCTTATTCAGAGTTGATCATTCCCAAGAAAGTGAATCTACCCACATCAAAAGCTTTAGTGAATAGATCAGCAAACTAGTTATCAGTGTGAACTTTTACAACTTGAATAAGTTTCTTTTCATTACAGTCTCTTATGAAGTGATACCTGATCTCAATGTGCTTTGTCTTTGAGTGCTTGACAGTATTATTCACAATGCTAATAGCACTGCTATTATCAATAAAAATTGGAGTGTGTAGAAAGGTTACCCCATAATCCAGCATTTGATTCTGAATCCATAAGACTTGAGAACAACAACTTGCAGCTGCTATGTACTCTGCCTTTGTTGTAGATGTGGATATTGTGGTTTGTTTCTTACACTGCCATGAAACTAGTCTTGCACCCAAAAACTGACATCCTCCAGAAGTAGATTTTCTGTCCAAGTTTGCTCCACCTAGATCACTATCTGAGTATGCAAGCAGGTCAAAGGATGAGACATGAGGATACCAAAGTCCCAATCTGGATTGCCCTTTGAGATATCTGAATATCCTTTTAACAGCTTGATAGTGAGATTGCTTTGGCCTAACTTGGAATCTTGCACATACACAGACTGGAAACATTATATCTGGCCTAGAGGCTGTAAGATACATGAGAGAGCCAATCATGGATCTATAATGATGAACATCCATATCCTCCCCCTCAAGATCTGTTGTTATATGCTTGTGTGTCTCCATAGGTGTGCTCGCAGGTTTTGAATCTGAGAAACCAAACTTGGTTAGAATGTCCTGCACATACTTGGACTGACAGATGAAGATTCCATCTGACTTCTGTTTAACTTGGAGTCCAAGGAAGAAAGTAAGTTCCCCCATGGAACTTATTTTGAATCTTTGATGCATTAGTTCCTCAAACTCCTTGCACATGTTGTCTCTTATTGATCCAAAGATAATATCATCAACATAGATTTGGACCAGCAAAATATATATCTTCTTTCTCTTGATGAATAGAGTCTTATCAATGACTCCTCTTTCAAAGCCATTTTCCAAGAGATAGGATGACAGAGTGTCATACCATGCTCTTGGAGCTTGATGTAGTCCATAAAGTGCTTTCTTCAATTTGTATACCCTGTCTGGATAGCTTGGGTTTTCAAACCCTGGTGGTTGACAGACATATACTTCTTCTTAAATTGAGCCATAAAGAAATGCACTTTTGACATCCATTTGATAGACTTTGAATTTCATATAAGAAGCATAAGCTAGGAATAATCTAATTGCTTCTATCCTAGCCACAGGTGCAAATACTTCTTCATAGTCTATTCCTTCTTCCTGTGTATATCCTTGAGCCACCAACCTTGCTTTGTTTCTTATGACTATTCCTCTTTCATCTCTCTTATTCCTGAAGACCCATTTTGTTCCTATTGCTCTTTGGCCTTTAGGAAGGTCTACCAGATCCCAAACATCTTGCAGCTTGAACTGCAGTAGCTCTTTTTGCATGGCTTCTATCCAACTAGATTCTTTCATAGCATCATGTGCCTTTTTAGGCTCAAGCTGGGATAAAAAGCAAGAAAGCACTGTATGTTGTTGATCTTGCATTTCTTGAAGCCTACTTTGATTTCTAGTCATCATAGGAGAAGATATATCCCCTATTACCAGTTGTGGAGGATGATTCTTTTGAATTCTGCTGTGATGACTAGGTTCTTCATTAAGTTCCATCTCTAGATTAGAGTCATTCAACTCAACTGAAGTGTTTTCAGTGGCTACTTCTGGTTCTTTATTTTCTTGAGTCTCCTCATCTTTACTTTCTTCTTCACTTTGACTTGGTCCAGTAGATGGTTCCTTTTCACAGTCTTCAACAAGATCCACTGTAGGTATGGGAAAGATCACAGATGGAGATATACTTTCTTGAACTTATGTAGTCCCTGATCCTCCACTCCCTGAACCTGCATAATCATCACTACTGAAACCAAAAGAGTTAGTTAGTGAGTCAATGTCAAATAGCCACTAAGGACCAGACCCAATTGGATTTGGTGTGTTCTCATTGCATTTGACATTGTCACTTTCTTCAATTATTCTAGAAGAAGAGTTAAAAACTCTGTAGGCCTTACTCTGAGATGAATAACCAACAAGAAATCCATCATCTGCCTTGCTATCAAACTTACCTAAGTGAGACTTGGTATTGAGAATTGTACAAGGACACCCAAAAGGTTTGAAAAATCCAATGAAAGGTTTTCTTTTATTTAAAAGCTCATAAGGGGTCTTGTTCTTTGGCTTGACCACTAGAACTCTGTTTTGGACATAGCAAGCAGTATTAACTGCTTCAGCCCAGAAGGTAATTGGCAGTTTTGAATCAGCCAACAGAGATCTAGCAGCCTCTATTAGTGTCCTATTTCTCCTCTCAGCAACTCCATTCTATTGAGAAGTCCTAGGGGCACTATATTGTCTCTCAATGCCTTTCTCTTCACAGAAGGTGTTTAGATCAAAAATTTTAAACTCAGTACCATTATCTGATCTAATGACTTTTACTTTTTTATTAGTTTGTTTTTCAATTCTTAGGATAAAGGATTTGATCAGTCCACTTATCTCATCCTTAGTCCTTAGAAAATATACCCAGGTAAATCTAGAGTAATAATCAACAATAACCAAGCAGTAAGATTTCTTGCCTATACTCATAACATTTGTAGGACCAAACAGATCCATATGCAATAACTGGAGACAAGAAGAAATTGTGTTTAACTCTTTGGTCTTATGAGAAGTTTTGTGTTGTTTGCCTTTAAGACATGCAACACAATGATCATCACATGAAAATACTTTTGAAGGTAAACCTCTTACAAGGTTGTTTGTAACTAGTTTGTTCATAGTCTTGAAGTTCATGTGACACATCCTTCTGTTCCAAAGAGAGGATTCATCCACAGAAGCTTTTGAAACAAGACAATTCAGGGATGAATCACTATCAACATTGTCCATATCAAGACAATAAACATTGTCCTTTCTTGGAGTTCTAAGTAGTATCATGCTTTCATCAACTACCTTGAACCCTGGAGCAAGGATCATACACTCAGTATTTGTAAATAATATGCTATGTTGTTTGTCACAAACCTGTGATACACTTAACAGGTTGTATTTCAATTGATCAACATAGTAGACATCCTCAAATGTCATCTTACCTTTGGTAACATTACCTTTTCCACTTATTTTACCACCAGTAAGATTATCTCCAAATGCAACATGTCCTCCATTGATATGCTTGAAATCCTGAAGGCATGACATGTTACCTGTCATGTGCCTAGAGCAACCACTATCAACATGCCATATGCTCTTTCCTTTGAGCTGTTGGTTGCCCTGCACATAATGTAAATCAGTTAGTATGAATTAGGAACCCAAGCCAAAGTGGTCTTGGGTACCCCTTTCTCATCAAAATACTTGCATTCTTTCTTGACAAGATTTTTAAACTTTGACTCCTTATTTTTGGAGTACTTTGTCACAATGATAGGCTTGGAAACACATTTGCCAGAAGCAGTACTGGTTTTAGAAGTACTAACAGCATGAGCAGTACTTGCATGCTTAGCAGTACTAACCTTGTTAGCAGTAGTAACTGTGTTAGCAGCATTAATATTTTCAGCAGTACTAACACTGTTAGCAGTAGTAACTGTGTTAGCAGCATTAATATTTTCAGCAGTACTAACACTGTTAGTGCTTCTAGGCACCCATATTAAAACACTTTTTTAAAACCTTATTTTTCATAGTGCCTTTGGTTTCAACAGATTTCTTTGGTTTCCTATAACCAACAAGTTTTTGCACAAATCTTTGAACATTCATCTGTTGGTTAATAGGGTTGAAGAAAAAATACTTAGCCAAATGATTCAGCTTGCCACATATGAAACAAGGTTTTGGTCCAGTTTCTGAGCCCATTGATTATTCTAGTTTCTTTGGTTACCTCTTTTTATACCAGAATTTTGGCTCTTAGCTTTATTGCAAGCACACTGTTTACAAGGTCCAGGGTTCACAACCGTGGTTTGTTTGTAATGGACCTTGTTATCCTTTCCTTTGGTCTTCTCTATCTCCTTAGACTTGACCCAGATTTTCCCACATCCCTCATTGGTGATAATGTTGTTTTCTAATGGTATCTCTTTACTCACAGCATTATCCCTATTCTCACTGGCTTCTTTCTCAGTCAAATCCTTAACTACTACCTCATCCAAAGGATCTATCTTAAAAGCTTCCTCAGACAAATTCTTTTTCTCCTTGGTCTCTAACAAGTCTGAAGTAGGAGAGATATAGTTGTTGTTGTAAGGAGGGGGTGTATTGTTGTATCCAATACCAGGCTTCATCTTATCATGAATCTGAGCCTTTAGAAGAGAATCCATTGCTTTTGAAGCATATGAAAACTTTTCTATGTCAAGCTTAACTTTAGATAGTTCCTCTTTCAGCCTATCATTCTCTTCTAAGGACTTAGACAGTTTGGTCTCTAATTCATTCTTTTCCCACTTCCAATAGTTTGTGTCATAAGAGTGTTGAAGTTCATTAGCTTGAAAGCCTTTGATTTGCTCTTCAAATCTCTCTACTATCAACACATAGTCTCTTCTGTCCTTTTCTAATCTTTTGAGGGCATAACACATGCTTTGGTTGTGATCCCTGCACCTTTTGACAGTGTCTGTGCAAGATTGAGTCCAAAGATTAGAAATTACCTCAGAGGGGATATCAGACACTTCTGCCATAAGAGCTTGATTCTGAATGGCTTCCTCAGCTTGATCACTCCAGTCAAACCCCATTCCTTGTTGAGAAACAAGGGCTTGAGCAGGATTATTGTTCTGATTGTAGCCTCCATTCTGAGCTTGTTGGTGGTTGTGGTTTAGAACACCATTTCTGCATTCTCTAGGTGAATGAATAGATGTTTCTGAGAGAGTTAGGCTCTGATACCACTTGTCAGGATCGAATTCTCAACAAGAATAAATTCTCATAAACTAATATCAAAGAAGTTGGGGAATAACACTTTGATATTCAATGTAACAGTAAACAAAACAGTGTATAATCAACAACTTGTAAACTTGTATTCAATTATCAAATCACAAGATTACACACTCAACCTCAATCTTGAAGAACAGACTCTTTCAAGAGGAATTCTACTTCTCTAGAATTACGATCTATGCCTTGAGGTTGATTTTCTCTAAAACTTAGAATGAATGATTAAATCTAAACTATTTTATCAATTCTATGCATATACTGAATAAAAGATAATTACAATAAATAAAATATCTTCAGTATATCTTCCATCATTATCTTCAATCCTTCCATGAATATCTTGATTCTTTACAGCTGTCATCCTTTCCATCCGAATCTTCAATTCATAAGTAGTACTAATCATAAGCAGCATAAACAACTAAGCAGCACTAACCACTAGCAGTACTAACTAGCTAAGCAGTACTAACTTTGTTCAAGCAGCACTAACTTAGACTAGCAGTATTAATTCTACTAGCAGTAGTAATACTCAGCAGTATTAACTTTGAAGTCTTCTAGCATTAGTAAATCTGAACTAGCAGCATTAATCATACTTGAGCTTTTCTTTAGTTCCCAACAATTTCTTCTGATTTAAATATTAAGTCTAAAATTCTTGATGATTCTTTTACGCTCAATGATCAATATTATAAACCTAAGCGTAAAAGAAGACGATCAAAGAAGTCGAAGAAACATGATACAGTTCTTTCTGACAATTCTAATTCTTCAGATTCCATTCTTTCAGATAGAACATTGAACCGATCAAAGAAGCAAATCTGGAGAGCGAGGCGGACATCAAATGTTTCTATGACTGAGGAAAATAGATATGTAGACAATTGTTATAAAAGTGATTCATTTGCTTATTGTAATAAAATTTCAAAATACTCTATAAAGCAAATGGTTCAAATTTCCAAAAATGTCTCATATTCATCTTCTGATTCTACTTCAGATGATTATGCTTTCTCTTCTGGTAATTGTGCTTATTATTCTGATGATATTTCTTATGTTTCTCGTTTCAAATCTGCTCATTATATCCCCACATGATAAAGTCCAATCAAATCAATGTAAGAACACAATCAAGAACAATGAAAATCAATGAGGAAATCACAAGTGTATTGATATCACAAGTGAAATGGGTTACAAGGTTTCTCTCAAAGGATTCTCTCTAATATTGCAAAATGACTAGTTACTTCAAAATATAACAAGGAAGACCTATTTATAGGTCAAACAAGAAAACAAGGAAAGCTAACAAAAGTCAACACAAAATGATCTAAACTATAATACAGCAACAATCTCCCCCTTTTAGATCATTTGACAATTTTGCTCTGGTCCCATCTTCTAAAGCAGATTCTTCTGATTCCAAGGTATGCTTCAAACCTCCTAATGTATTCTCTGAAATCAATCTTCTTGTTGATCTCTTCTAGCATAGTTTCCATGTTAAGAGACTCAACAGTTCTTACAGCTTCATTCTTTCTAAATCTTTCCTGCTCAGACAAAAACAATTTATCTTCAAGCACTTTTCGCACATACTTCAAAGTACCATCTGAATATTTAGCCAATTCTGATGCTCGCATGAACTGCTTCTTGTGAGACTTGGTGTTAACATACATCACACCCAACTCTGGATATTTGGAGATCTGAAAAGGCTCTAGAATTCTGATCTTAGGATGGTTGAAGTTTGGTGCCAGCAGGTTTACTCTGTTCTGATTTGTTTCAATGCCAAGCTGAAAGTCAAAAGAATAAGCATTGTAGACACTCCTTGTCATAAATCTCTTAATAGCATCCAAAGCATAAGCAACAGCTTGTGACCTCCTTCTGTTTCTCCTGTCTCTGAATTCATTTACAATGAACATAATGTCTGAGATGTTCAAGTTGTCAAAATCAGCTTCAGTAAAGATACTGATCTGCATGTCTTTCCTTTGAACTGTGAACTTTGGATAGTAGACATTAAGAACCTTGCAAATATGAACATTTTGAATCTGCAGAATCTCTAGTCTTTTAGCAAATGGAACATTAAGCTCTGAGTCTTCATAAATCTGATATAGTTGGCCTGATAAACCTTGTCTCTATCTCCAACTCCATAAAAACAGGCTTCATCAACAGGCTGCAGAGAAGAAACAAAGATTTTTGTTGACTCTTCCAGAAACGGTACTTTAAGTGACTTTCTAATGATCTCAATGAACTTTAAAGAATCTCCTCCAACATCATATCCAGTATACGGAACAGCACCAACTCTTACATCTCCTTTGAATGTCACCTTTCCCAAATTGTTGATTTCATAAGTGAGGAGCTCTTCTGCTTGCATTGTTTCAAGTTCTGGACCGTGAGCTTTCGAGAATTCTTCCACTTCCATAGGAGTAACAAAAACAGGATTTGGCTTTAACTGTATAGAGGTTTCAGCTGCACTTAAAATCTTTGGACTATCTGGGTTTCGAATGTACGGAAGTGCACTTTCTTTTGCTCTGGCTGCTCCTTCTTCTTTTTTTCTTAGCTCAGCTTTAGCTTCTCTGATTATCTGCCTTTCTTCTTCAAGATCTTTTGGTTTGGGCTTTGGGGTAGAAATTCTTGATCTTTTTGATTTTCTGGGTTTGTCAGCTTTTGGTTTTTTGCTTGGGTTGATCAGCTGGTTGTTCAGAATCAAAGTCTTTAGGCA
Source organism: Arctium lappa (assembly GCA_023525745.1). Classification (NCBI taxonomy): domain Eukaryota; kingdom Viridiplantae; phylum Streptophyta; class Magnoliopsida; order Asterales; family Asteraceae; genus Arctium; species Arctium lappa. The sequence goes on along the minus strand of CM042047.1, from coordinate 153,300,478 downwards.
AAGGAAGAGCAACTCTTGGTTCAGAATCATCAATGGTTTCAGGGACAGAGAAGTTTCTTGTGGGAGAGACTATCGGAATAGCTGTCAAGATCTCGTCGTCATCAAACAATCTGTAAGATGGTGGAGTATAATCAATGATACCAGCAAACTGTGCAACCTCCACAACTTTGGCTTGTTGAACTGGAAACGTTTGATCAAGATCTACAAACTCTTCATCTTCAAGATCATCAAAATTTTCATCTAAAGTTTCTCCAAACAAGTCATCCAACACATTCTCTCCTTGACTCATATTTCCTTGTGCAATAGAATTCTGTACAAATTCTTCAACAGTAACTGAATTCTCTGGATCAGGTCCATTACTTTCAATATTATGCTCAATAACGTTCATTCCTTCCTCCTTAACTTTCCAGTAACTGTCATACCTAGCAGCAGCCTGTTCATCATCATCACTTTCATAGTCGTCTAGGTTGACAAAGTTATGAGCATTAACTCCTAACATTTGCATTACTTCCTCAACAGTGGCAATCGCAGGCTTTTCAACCCTTGATTCCGTATTATCATAAATCGTCAATTCAACTTCATCAGCCTCTGGAACATTCTCTTCCATTTGTTCATTTTCTGACTGTTCTCCATGAATAGTTTCAGCTACTTCAGTTCCCTGTTCCTCAATAGTAATAATAACAGCGTCTTCTGCAGTTTTCAGTCTCTTGTTCATCTCCCCCTCATGATCTTGATCAGAATCACGATCATGTCTTTTCTTCAAAACTGCATCAGATTGAGCCTTGCAAGAAAGGTGAACAACTGTGGTTAGATCCTGTAAGTGCTTCTCTACCGAATCTTTGAACTGATTGAACTGAAATTGTGTAACATAATCTACTGTAACCTGAGGAACAATTGGTTGGGATTGTTGCCTCAGTAAACCAATAAGATCTGCGTCAGCTTGATCTGCTGGAGCTTTTGATAACAGTTGGGCTAGAAGTAGAGATTTCAGCTCAGAAACTGATTGAACTGGTGGTGGTTGTGTAACAGATGGTAGTGGAACTGTTTGCTCAGGCTCATCAACAACTGGATTTTTTCCTTTCAGCATCCTCATCACCTTTCCAATTTCTTCCTGAAACTTTTCAGATGCCTTACTCATCTCCGACTGAAATTTCTGCGATAAAGAGGTTTCAACGACCTTTAGGGCGTCATTGAGAAATTCCCTTGAAACAAATTCGGGTAACGTAACACCGGGGCTACTCAAGCTTCCCGTTAACACAGCTGTTGAAGATACAACAGTGTGGCCTGTGCTCAAAGCTGACATGGTGTTAGCAATGACAGGACTTCCACCTGATCCTCGTAGTCCGGATTGCGGATCTACTACAGATGTTCCGACCGGGTCACTAAGACGACCGGTGATAGCAGATATAATTGGTTGTGTCCTAGGAATGAAAATAGATGTAACAATTGGTTCTAGACTCAATGGTGCACTGAAAGAAGTCAAACTCGGGGGCAACTGAGTTCTTGTTTCAATACCTGCCATTTCCGAGTGAAAGGCAGATAGAGTATGTGCTAAGTCCCCGTGAAAAGTTGAGACTATAGCCTGTTGAGAGGCAATAGAATGGCTGGATGAGGTGTGCATATGCATTAGTGGGCGACTAATGTTTGTTTCAATACCTCTTGCTCGCAACATATTCGGGGAGGTAGTGGATGTGGCTACGCTTCTAGAATGGTAAGTTCGGATACACACACTCTCACCATGTTCTTTTTCTACATTCACACTAGTCCTCACATTTTCTTGATTTTCAACTATTACTCCCTCTTCCTGCCTTATAACACCAGAGTCAGAAACAATGTTCCTGATTATTGAATCAACATCTTCCAAGTCAGGATCTCTTGCAGTAGAACCAAGACTGTGGTGTAAAGAAACATTTTCCAAAAATGCAAAGCTATGACCCAAGTTATCATCAGAATTAACATTTTGATCATTTACTTGATCTGCTGCATCCTGTGCTGATGTTGCTGAAGGTACCGAAGTACTAGAAGAACTTGCTTGTCCAACCGATATTGTTTTCTCAGAGTTCTGACTTTCATTGGGATTCTCTTCCCGAGTGCCCAATTGAGGAATGATGGCAATCTCAGGTTGAGATGTAGGAATCACTAAATGTGTGGCAGATTGTGCCTGTGTTCCCACACCCTCCAGTATAGAAGTCCGACCCACTCCTGAACCCCTCTCTATATTTTCTCTCTGCTCACTTTCCCGTTCAACTACTCCCGTAGTATGTTGAACCCTCACTGACTTCGCTCGACTAACAGGTTCTGAGTCCTGGGTAGGGATCTCCGGCTCTGGCAATCCCATGGACTCCCTATATTGCCTAACACTCGGAGCATTCGGATCGGCATAAGCAAGTAGTGCAGCAGGAATTGGCATCTCAAAAGGGAAGGATTGCTTCTGCTTTTGAAGATGAGTCATTTCATTTTCTGGGGCACTTTCATGATGTGATCTCTTTGGAACATCTCGGTTGGATCTCAAAATGCCTCGGACAATAATTTGTAAAAATCTCTGATAAGGAACATATTTTGGCTTCTTTGTATGTCTCTTGCTCAGAACTTTCTCATACAGTTCAGTCCAGATGGCCACAGTATAATCAACATGTAGATCATAAATGATGGCATGGAACAGTCTTAAAGTATGAATATTTGTATTGTCATGCCCAGAGTGTCGTGAAGTCAAGCACTTGTTAATCACTAAGAAAAACTGATAGTAGAATGGTGGCAAGTTTGACTTCCGAAAGTCACTCATCTTTGTAAGATTTCCAACATAACCAAGAGCACGAATACCAGCGAACATTTCATGATCAGTCGGATAAGGATCAAAAGTTGTCTTTCCTTCTCTGGAATCTGGCAAAGGTAGATCAAGAAGCAGACAAAGTCTTTGAAAGGTCAGGATGGATGTGAAGTTGTCAATGCGAATGGTGAAATGCTTTCTGTTGCCTTGCACTACATGCTCAATGGTTCTCCATGCTTGTTGTAAATAGATCATTGGCACAGTAGCAGTTGTAGTTAAAGCAGTACAGATTGGATGGTTCTTCAGTATCTCCTTTATCATTGGCTTGACCATGAGATTGTCAAATATTACATGATGATTATTTGGTGACAAAGAAAGATATTCTTGAGGATTGATCAGTTGAAGATCAGGATTAGCATCAACTGCAGAAAAATGAGATCGGGAAGAAGGCATGGGCATTTCCCGTGAAACATTTGGGTCATGTTCATCCATCTGAACACTTTGATCATGAAAATTTTCTTCCGCCATTGATTTCCTGTAAAATCACAAAAATGTATTGGATAAAATCCAATGTGTCAGTATAGCTCCAAAAACCTGTTTTTCAGAAAATCAATTTTGAAGTACAGAACAATGTACTTTATGATTTTGCAATAAAAGCACAGTAAGTTGCAGAAAAACAAATTGCAACTTAGAATGAACAAACTAACACAACAACACACAAAAAAATTGACACTAACACTTTATATTTCGAATTTGTTCCGTCAAATTAATGTTGTACAAAAAAAATCATACTGATTTTGCAAAGGTACCCAAAAACTTTTGACCTTTTGTTCGAAATATTTTGAAATGAACTCCAACACACAAACTTTGCCAACTTTTTAATTTGAAAATTTTGAAATTCAAATTCAAATTTGACTTTCAAAATTCAAACTTTTAAGCTTAAAAAAAACTTTTAATCTTCTTTTATCTTGAACAAGATGAATGAGGATTATGAATTTATGCTTTCATTCTTTAAGTCCATATTAGAATTTATCAGAATATCAATCGATTCCAGAGTTTTGTTTGAGTTCTTTTCAGTCCATTATGAACAGTGGTACTGTTCATTCCATGTTTAGTTCGGTTCACTGTGTACAACTTGGTTCAAAAATAATCCAATAGTTATGGAAACCTGCAAAGATCAGTTTATCGAGCAAAAAACCCAGATTATAGCAATTGTTATTTTCAATACTAACATTAGTTTGAAAGAACAAACCCAAAATTATTAGTGTTCTGTCAATTTTCAGAACAAGAAGATGAACAGTCAAGAACTCCAATCGACATTACTGAAAAAAACAAACCCTAGAAACGATAAAACTAGGAACAAACAATCAAATGATGATAAAAATGATCACCTACACTTGAATCTTCGAAGAACAGAACTGAAAAGTTGAAAAATCGCAAGGAAATCAGAGAAAAAAAAATCCCCAAGTGCTCAAACTCGCTGGTTGAAAATGAGAGAAAGTGAAGCCGAACATATATATATACTCGACAAAACTCGCTAGTCAAAGCAATCGCAAGTCACTATTCATTCACAGAACTCGCAAGTCAAAGAACTCGCTAGCTACTGTTCATTCATAGAACTCGCAAGCCAAATAACTCGCTAGATACTGTTCATTAAAAAAAATTTGCACACAACGCACGATTTGAGTTTTTCTTCTCTCATATCAACAAAAACAAGGTATTTGTCTCAAAAATTGACAAATAGGTGTGTGATTTTCACTTAAGAAACAATTTAAGTGAAAATTTTGTGAAACTCGCAAGCCTAAGAAATTTTCTCACCCAAAATCGCAAGTAACGCCTTGCGCGTTTCTGAAACTCGCACGCCTCTATCAGCGCGTTTAAAGAAAACTCGCTAGCTTTATCTTGCGCATTTTACAAACTCGCTAGCTTCAACTTGCGCGTTTAATCTATGCATAGTGCTTTGCGCGTTTCTTTACTTAAAAAAAATTTTGAGAAATTTTTCAGAAATTGAAATCTTTCCAAAAATGACAAAGTTGACTTTCCCAAAATAGCCTCTTTTAAAAATTTGACTTTTTAGCACAAAATCAGTATTTTTCTCAAGAAATAATTTTTTGAACTTTTCAGAACTTTTAAACTTACAGACTTTTCCATTAAGCTCCCCCTTGAAGTATGCACGCATCTTAATTTCTCCCCCTTGATTTTTGCTTTTAAGCACAAATCATGAAGTACGAGTCCTGACCTGATTTGATCAGAAGTCATAGTCCAGTATACAAACCTGTAAAACAAATAAATCTTTTGGTACTCATTGAACATGAGTCCAGGTTTGTTAATAATATCCAGCTTTTTGAAATTGAGTAAATGAATTATAAAAGCAAACCAGATGTAAAGAAATGCTCCCCCTCAGAAATATAAAGAATGATGTATCTATTCATTAAGGTTCAACATACCAAGTTTGCTGATTAGAAAATTGAATCTCTTTTCATCAAGAGGTTTTGTAAATAAATCAGCAACCTCAAAATCAGTTGAAACAAAATGCATTTCTACATCACCTTTTTCAACATGGTCTTTAATGAAATGATACCTGATATCTATGTGCTTCGTCTTTGATTGTTGTACAGGATTTGATGTAATGGATATTGCACTCTTAGAATCACAGTAGATTGGTACCTTATGGAATGTATATCCATAATCTTTCAGCTGGGTTCTCATCCACAGAACCTGTGAGCAGCAGCTTGCAGCCGCCACATATTCCGCTTCAGCTGTAGATGTGGATACACAATTCTGTTTCTTTGATGACCAGCTGACTAGTTTATCTCCTAGATAATGACATGCTCCAGATGTACTTTTCCTGTCTAATTTATTTCCTGCATGATCTGCGTCAGTATATGCAATTAATTCAAACTTGGAATCTTTTGGATACCAAAGGCCCAAATTCGAAGAACCTTTGAGATACCTCAAGATTCTTTTGACAGCAGACAGATGTGACTCTTTAGGATTCGCCTGATACCTTGCACAAAAACATGTTGCAAACTTAATATCTGGCCTACTTGCTGTCAAATACAGAAGAGATCCAATCATGCTTCTGTAGATATGTTCATCTACTGAATTTCCGGAGATATCAGCATCTAATAAACTGCCGGCTAGCATGGGAGTCTTCATAGGTGAAGTAGAGTTCATGTCAAATTTCTTTAACATGTCTCTGATATATTTAGTCTGATTTATAAAAATCCCTTCCGGGGTTTGCTTAACTTGCAGGCCTAAGAAAAATGTGAGTTCACCCATCATTGACATTTGAAAACGCTTTTTCATGATATTTTCAAATTCTAAGCACAACTCTTGTGAAGTAGAGCCAAAAATTATATCGTCAACATAAATTTGTACAAGTATTAAATCATTACCTTTCTTTTTGAGAAAAAGAGTAGTGTCGATTGTACCTTTCCGAAAACCTGACTCAGTTAGATAGACTGAAAGCGTTTCATACCATGCTCTTGGCGCTTGTTTTAATCCATATAGTGCCTTATCAAGAACATAGACATGATCTGGAAATTTCGGATCCACAAAGCCTTCAGGTTGACTCACATAAACTTCTTCATGAAGAATGCCGTTGAGAAAAGCAGACTTCACATCCATTTGATAGACTTTGATATTCTTGTGAGCCGCATAAGCAAGAAATATCCTTATGGATTCAATCCGAGCAACTGGTGCATAGGTTTCGTCATAATCAATCCCTTCTTGTTGATTGTACCCTTTTGCAACCAGCCTTGCTTTGTTTCTTATAATAATTCCAGCCTCGTCCTTTTTGTTTCGGAAGACACACTTTGTTCCAACAATTGATTTGTCTTTGGGTCTTGGTATCAATCTCCACACTTTGTTTCTTTTGAACTCATTCAATTCATCCTGCATTGCATTTATCCAATCTGGATCCTTTAAAGCTTCTGTCGGCTTCTTTGGTTCAAGGTTGCTCAGAAAACTTGAACACATGCAGAAATTGGCTGTTGCCGGTGGAAAAGAAGATCTGGTAGTCACTCTAGCAGACGGATCACCAATTATGTTTTCGGGAGGATGAGCCCTTGTCCATCTGTGTGAGCTTGGTAATACATCAACCTCTGTTTGATTATTAGAAGAATCAAACTCATCTTGTATTGTTGGTTCTTCAGAAGTTGAATTAATTTGAAATTCTGATTCTTCTGAAGAAGGTAAAATTGGACTTGATGTGTTTTGCATTGGAACAACTTCTTCATTGAGAGTTTCCAACACATTTCCTTCAGGTGTAGATGAAACTTCTTCATTATTTGTTGAGGTTGTGTTGTCTGAAACTTCTTGTACTTGAGATGTAGAAGCTTCTCCATTATCTTCAGAGGGTCCCGATATATCTGCAGTGGTAGTAGATGTATCAGTGATAGGTATGTCATTTTGATTTTGTATGTTCTGAAATTCATCAAAAGCATCATAAAATAGTAAATCTAAATCTGAATCAGTCAAAGATTTAGAAATCTCAGTCTGTTTTGAAGTAGGTTCCACACTGGATGATGTTGAAGCTTTGTCTTTCTCTTTTGATCCGAGTTTTGAACTGTTTTGTTCAGAAGTCCTAGTCTGTCTTTCATCAAAGGTTACGTTTGCACTTTCGATCACCGTCTTCGTTCGAGTATTGTAGACTCTGTATGCTTTGGACTGGAGAGAATACCCAATGAATATCCCCTCATCGGCTTTTGGTTGAAATTTTGATAAGTTCTCTCGATCATTAAGAACATAGCACCTGCAACCAAACACACAAAGAAATCTGACATTAGGCTTACGACCATTAATCAATTCATAAGAGGTTTTATTAAAACGTTTATTAATAATAGTCTTGTTTTGTGTGAAGCATGCAGTTGCTACAGCCTCAACCCATAAAAACATTGGTAGCCCTGAATATGCCAACATTGTCCTTGCAGCCTCAACCAAAGTTCTATTCTTACGTTCAACAACTCCATTTTGTTGAGGTGTCATCACAGCAGAGAAATTATGTGATATGCCAACAGATTCTAGAAATGTTTGCAAGGTAGCATTCTTGAATTCTATTCCATTATCACTTCTCAGTTGCTTTACGGGGCTTTGCATCAGAACTTGAATCTTCTTGATGAACTTGATGATTAGATCAGGAGCCTCAGATTTCTGTCTTAGAAACTCTAGCCAAGTATACCGAGAAAATTCATCCACCATCACTAATATGTATATCTTTCCGTTGATGGATTGAGTTCTCATAGGTCCACATAAGTCCATGTGAATTAGCTCGAGACACTTATTACAGTTTGATAACATATTTAATTTGTGTGAACTTCTCTTCATCTTTCCTTTTGCACAGGCTGAACAAAGTATGTCTTGTTCAATCTTCAATTCAGGAAGTCCAGTCACTAACTGTTGTGTCCTCGGCTTGTTTAAATCACGAAAATGTTGATGAGAAAGTCTCCGATGCCACAACCAACTTTCCTCTGTTGATGTCTTTGAAATTAGACATACAGGCTTTGAAGCTTTCAGAGTTGGAAAGTGAACACTGTATAACAATCCCATTCTACCGGCTTTAATCAGTTATGCTCCACTTTGATCTTTAATGTAGCAAAAATCCGCATCAAATTCTATCTTGCATTTCTTTTCTGCAAATTGGCTTATGGAGAATAAATTGTAAGCCAAGCCTTCCACATACAGAATCTTTGATATTGTGATCAAACTATTCTTGATAGACCCATAACCTCTGACGTATCCTTTCATCTCATTCCCAAAACTTACTGTACCTACGTAATGATCTACGTAGTCGAACAACAGGTGTTTATGCGCTGTCATGTGTCTTGAAGCTCCAGAATCAATGATCCACACATGACACGCCTGAAATCAAAAAATCACTTAACTTTAGGTACCCATATGAATATGGGTCCTTTATTGTTAGTACTCTTAAAGTATTTAAAGTTGCTGATGACCCTTTAATTTTCCATTCAAATCTTGGTCCTTTTGGTGGAGTTTGTGTGTTTAGCTTAGCTTTTGGAATCCATTTCCACACAAACTTCACATCAGCTAGTTTATTAACACGAAAATCATTATTTTTCCTTTTTAAAGAATAAATCTCAGCATTGTTGGCTTTAAAATGATTAAGAGATTTTATGTTCTTTAATTGGATATGTTTATTTTTCTTTGAAGACTTTTGTTTCCAAGAAAATGAACTACTAAGACAGTATGAACATTGCAATTTAGTAGTAGCTTGCGTCAACAACTCTTTTCGAGAAAAGATATTCGTTTTATTGAAATTTTGTTGTTTGACAGAAGAACAAGCATTATCTACTCTACTACATTGACATTTATCCATTTCATTCACAGTTTTTTCCACTACAGTCTTCTTTTGCTCCAAACAATCTTTCTTCACAGTTTCATCTGAAATAAAAACAGATTTAGAAATGTTATCAGATGATACAGAAAAATATTCAGATTCAGATGAAGACTCACATTTGATCATAGAATTTGGAATATCTTTATCAACAATAACCTTTTTGCCTTTTGAAAATTTGAGATTCTAGACTTCTGATTTCTTTTTGCAAAGATTCATTTTGATTAAAACTTGAGTCTAGTTCCATCCCAAAATTTTCATTTGCATCTTCCAATTCAGCAATTGTGTTGTTGAGAAAAGAAATTTGCCTTTGTAAAACTTCATTTTTATCCAAGGCTTGTTGATATTCAAGATCAGAAAATTTAGAAGTACAAACGGAATTAGACTTATCAGAAATGACACTTTCATTTTTATCTTCTAAGATTGAGCAGGTTAAGACAATTTCAGAATTTTCAGAATCAGACTTGTCAGAATTTGAATTAGATCTTGAAGACTCAGGTTTTTCTTTAAAGATATTTTCATATTCTACAAACGAATCCTTGTTACTTTTGTAAGAAGTATTCAGTTCATCATATGAAAATTTAACAGATTTAAAATACTGAGTTTCTAATTCAGTTTCAATTTCTGTCTTTTCTTCTACTGTCTCTTCCTTTTCTGTCTTAGGAAATTCAGGCTCATAAGTCTCAGGTTTTACAAATGTTTCTATGATGTGTGGAATTAAAACAATTGATTCATCACTCGACTTTTTAAAATTATAAAGATTTTCGGGTGCCTTTTTCAACACATCCACATCAGAGAGACCTAAACCTGGTTTTGCTTTATAGAAACGAGTGTCTTTCTGATTGTTGGTTAGAATTTTAAGAGTCTGTTCCGTTTGACCTCTTTTGTAATTTAGATCGTCCATGTTGGTCCCGAAGGTGCTAAACAAGTTTGTAGAAGGGGGGGGGGGGTTGAATACAAACACAGAATTTAAAGTTTAATAAATTGTTTATTGATAAATCAAAATACAATTTACAAGTTTGTTGCGGAATAAGATTAAGACAGACTCAATCTAAACAAACTTAAGAAACACTAAGATAATTGCACAAGAAATTCAGAGAATGGGGGATTTAAAAGATATAGAAAACAAGGGTTTCTATATTGGGTTCAAGGATTGAGCACCCCTTCAGATGAAGGGTTGAACTTCCTATTTATACCCTATGCATTAAATGCATGGCAGGATACTTTACACGTGGCGTTCACAGATTGGCTTTGATAAACTGACTTTTGGGAGACATGCTTTCGGCCGGGTCATGAACAGTGTAGTTGACAGAGTTGTTGTTCGAATGGTTGCAGAGACTTGTCCGTTCTGACACATCGTACTAGGTTGTGCAAGGATAGACAAAAGGAAACTTGAGGCATAAACTTTGTGATCGTTTGATCGCTGAGTATCTATAAGTTCAGAGATAAAGAGGTTCAGCTATCGCTAAAGCTTTTTCTCATGTTCCTTCGCGTATAAGTAGAGTTGTCTTTGCTTCACTGATATCCGCATCAGGTCACTAGTAGACTTCTCTTTGTTCAGCAGCTTCGTCTTCGATTCAGCTATGAACATCTGTTGACGCGAGACTTGTCTTCAGGGATTACGTTCGCTGTTTACTTTAGGAACTATCAGTGATAACTGAACAGACTTAGTTTGATCACTGATAGTGAAACACTAATACATAGAAATGTTTATAAGAAAGACTATCAGCGATAACTAAACAGACTCAGTCTGATCGCTGATGGTGAAACACTAATACATACTAAAATGTAATTTTCACTAAGTATAGAAGAGGGTCGTTATCAAATCACTGAGAGAGTTTGGATCAACAATCTCCCCCTATTTGATAATGACAAAGTAACTGAAGAAAATTACTTTATGATTCTAAATGATGGAATAATCAGGACTCGTAACATACATGTCCCAATTACTATTTTGAGGGATCTTTTACAGCACTGATGAAGTTAAGTACTTTACTGAAATTTCATTAATTCAGGAATAGAATTACAAGGAATGAAAGTTACAAGTAAATTACTAACTACTGTAAGTACAACTAATAGATTACAGAAAAGAAAACTAATCTATCAGCTATAAGAAGATTTAGGAGGATTTATCATATACTCAGGTATTTCTTCTCCTTTCTGTCTTCGTTCCAAAGATTCTTGGCTGATAATTTCTTTGATTTTCTCAGCAGCAGGGAAGAAGTCACACCATAAGCATAAGAGATCCTTGAGATGATTTAGAGGACAGATAGGAATCTCAGAGACTCTTTGAAATCTGAGTTCCTCATCATCATCTCTGAAGAATATTCCATAAGGATAGTCAATTACTTAACCAGCTTGGAAAGGACCACCAGGAGGCAGAGATAAATCCAGAAATGAAAGATCAGGAGGAGGACCAAACAGTGCATCTCTTGAAAATTTGATAGAAGTTTCATTCCTGATGATGGCGACGTCTTCAGAGGAGGAGGACCCGATTCTTCTCTTGAGTTTCTTGGGATTTGGAGGGATAGGAGATGGCAGATTCAGTACAGAAGTGACTCTGTTGATGAGAGCTTTAAGGAGTCCTTCAACGTAGCCTCTGTATGTAGATTTTGATTTCTTCAGCGCATCCCAGAATTCTATCCACTCTGTAAACCCGAAACCTTCAAGTTTGGAAACGTACATAGCTTTCTGAGTTCCATCCTCTCTGGTAATCTCCATGGTCACTGACAGTTGATCCTTCTTCTTGCGACCAGAGATAGTGACGGCTGTTATTGGAAGAAGATCAGAGCGATAATCCATCTTCTGTTTGCACCATTCAATAGACTTATCGTTGATCTCTTGTTCTTTGGAGTGTTCCTCTTCAATTTCTTTCAGCAGTGCAGCTTGAACTTCCACAGGCTTTCTTTTCAGCTTCTTGTCCTTGACTTGAGAAGATTGAATCTTTAAAGCGAGTTGAGCATCTCGTCTGCATTCAGCGAACAGTTTCTCAGCTTTGGCAGATTCTTCTCGTTCAGCATCAGTGAGGAAGTCGAGCTCCGAGAAGGATGTTTGAAGAGGAATTTTCAGCCGTTGACTTTCTAGTTGAGCGATCATTTCAACTCTTTTCTTCATCACTTTCTCTGACCATTGAGATGGTTGAGAAGGCCTTCCTAGATGGACCAGGGAATCTTCTTCTTCTTCTTCATCAATCTCAGCGATAGAGATTGGGATTATTTCTTCAGCGATAGCAGCTGGAATTATTTGTTGTTCAGAACCCTTAAGCAGGGGTGAGAACTGTCTGGATAGAGAATGAAAAAGAAGTTAGATTATTTTTAAGGAAAGAAGAGAGATAAAGGCTAGAAAGAAACAGGGGTAGGATTTTTATAGAAAGATAAGGGAACAAGAGTAAGGCATACCTGAGAAGGATTCTCCTCAGGTAGTGAGATCATCATCAGGGTTTCCTTAGCAGATACACCATTGCTTTGGGAAGGGGTTCCTGAAGATGATCCTTGTCTCCCCCCTGCTTGGATAACTTCTTTCGAAGCTATCGCTGATGATGTGGCGGCTGAAGAACACCAGAGAGATGGATCTTCCTCATCGTCATCATCATCATCTTGATGAGAGTCATCCACTTGATCTTCAAGATCAAGGTCTTCATCATCATCTTCATCCTCTTCATCATCATCGACTATTTCAGCGATGGTGGGAGGGGCTTTATCAGCAACTATCTCCCCCTCAACCTGAGAGGGAGTTTCCTTCGGTGGTTCAGCACAAACTTCAGCAACCGTGTTTTCTTCAGCTGTCTTCTCCCCCTCTTTGTCATTATCAACAAGGGAGAGATCTGTTGGAGATGAAGTTGTTGCAGTAGCCAGCTTCTGGACTTTAGCCTCCAGACCTGTGAGTCGTCCTTCAAGTGCAGGGATGTCAGACGTAGCTAGGTGAATGAATTCCACAGCTATGGTCAGGGCTGAACGATCATCTTCTGTAAATGATGGAGCAGGAACTGGAGCTGGTGCATTCAGCTTGTCGAGGACTTGCTGAAGAGTCGTAGTGCAGGCATCGATCTTTGCAGACAGATCATCATACTGCTGCTTGGATTCTTCCCTGACTTTGACAATCGCTGCCTGAAGAGTAGCGATGTGAGAAAGATCAGCTTTGGAGGCGCAGGTGGCAGTCAGCGTCTTCAATGCATCACCAGCTGTTTGAACAGCGCTGGTGGTGTTGTTGAGAGAAGCAGAGAGAGAACCCACCTTTGAACTCAAACTGTTGACATTGGTGTCAACAGTCGCCAGACTAGGACCTGAAAGATAAGTTAATTTTTCAGAACCAGGCTTATATGGTGAGTTGGGAGTAGTGTATAAGGTTATAGGATTACCTGAATTATCAAACATTTTGTAGAATTGCAAAGATTCCTCAAAAGAATGATGTTCAGGTCCTATTGGTCCAAGCTGAGGAGTGGTAGAGACCAAAGAAATAGGGGTACTAGAGATGGGGATAGAAGATGTAGGGATAGGGGTAGTTACCGCAGGTTTTGTCACTGTTGTTGTGACAGCGACCGAGATCGCTGGCACGGTTGAAGTGGTTTGAGCTGAGGATGTGGAGGAGAGACCCACGAAATCATCTAAGGAAGTTTGTAGAGAAACATCCTTAGGTATTGAGCTAGAAGTAGCTTTCTCCTTGGTTACCTTGGCCTTCTTCGAAGGACCAAGAGAGCCAGTTGATGGTCGTTTGGAAGGGGTAGCGGCAGGGATAGCAGAAGAAGGAACCTCCTGCGTGGCCACTGAAGACGAAGAAGTGAGAAGAGAGAGAGGAGAGCGAAGTTGAGAAATACTTACCTCGTTGGGGAGCGTCTTGACCTCCAGTGATCTCTGACCCACTTTCGGAAAAGATGCATCCGAGTTGGTGGGGTAAGTGGTAGGGTAGAGAAACTTCAAGTACGCACAGATGAAGCGTACGTAGGGAACCTTGGGATCCCTCTCGGTCTTCTCTATCTTTGACTTCAGGTCGTCAAAGATAGCTGTTGCGTAGTCGAATTTACGTCCAGCGATCACTGAGTAAGCCATCTGGACCTGAACCTTGCTGGCTTGATCCAGTGACCCACTCTTTCCACTCATGCACTGAATGATGTGTGAGAAGAAGTAGTTTAGCTGGGAAGGCATCAGTGCCTTCTTCACAAGAGTCAGCTTCTTGTTGGGAATAGTCGTCCTTGGTTTGGGTTCCCAAGCATATTCCATGGCATCCAGGAATTGGATGAGTTCAGCTTCAGTTGGCAAGGAGTCGAATCCATTCCTGGGTTTGTCGGGAAAACGCAGAGCTTTCCTCAGGCCTAGGGCAGTCATGATCCCTGAGCCAAGTTGAGTGCTGAAGGAGATAGCAGGAACCTGTTCACCCTTTTTGTTGGTGATTGAGGTTTCATCAGCAGTAAACCAGAATTGCTGGAGAAGAGCTTTGGAGGGTGTCGGATCCACAGTGATAGCATAGGCAATGCAGGATTGCCTTAGGAATTGTGCAGCTTCCACCAGATGTGGGTACTTGATACCATCAAACTCGAGGCGAGCAAGATGATTGTTCTTTGGGAGCTCTGAGTCCGAAATGGCGAACTTGACATTCTTTGAGGCGATAAGTGCAGATTGAGTCATTCTGATTGAATAGATAAACGAGTAGAAGAAAGGTTTAGTCGAAAAATAAAGAAGATTTGCTAGTTTCTATTTCGGGAAAGAAACATAGGAAATCAACATATTTTTAGAAGAAAACAGTTTATCTTAGAACAAGATTCAAGAATAAGAAGAAAAACCATTGATTTTGAATAAAGAATAAAATGGTTTTTAAAGAATAAAATAAAAAAAAATGATTTTATGAGATTTGAGTCTTATAAACCCATAAATGGGGTTTATGTGAAAAGATTTAAGATAAGAAATCAAGAGTAACCTTTTGATCTTGAAGAGGATGATGCAGAAAGCTTGAGAATGCTAGAATGCTTGAGAGAGTATCCTTGCTTAGAAAGTATTTCCAGACAACGTAAATTGATAGAATGGAAAAAACATTCCTTTTATATGAGAGAAGGAGGAGAGAGAGTGTGAGAGAAGCGGGAAAACAAATGCACATCATGACATGGACACGTCCCACGAAGGTGATTGGATAGAAGAACAACGGACGAACGTGTCAGAAAAAGGCATGTCGTGGATTGTCGTTTCAAATGACGTCATAGTTAGGAAAGAGACTGTTCATTTGTCCGTTTTGAATTTATCACTGAAGAAAAAATATCAGCAATAGAATTTTCTTTTTGAAAGTATCCCTTATGAAAAGATAGGGATAGATTTTCTTTTAAAAGGATCACTGAATATAAATATCAGTGATAAATTTAAATTCAAAAAGCTTTTAATCATTTGAAGAAAGATTCAATGATTAAGATTTATATTTTAAAAAATATCTTAACTGGATGAAGATTCAGTTGTAGGGATTTAGAAACCATACCTGAGAGTCAGAATATTTATCAGAGAGAATGATGAAAGGGAACTTTTGATTACTGACACAATGTATGAACGCTGAAGAATTATTCTTCAAGGTTCAGCATTCCAATCTCACTGATGAGAAAGTTGAACCTTGTCTCATCAAGAGGTTTGGTGAATATATCAGCAAGCTGAAAGTCAGTAGGGATAAAGTGAAGTTCAATATCACCATTCATCACATGATCTCTGATAAAGTGATATCTGATCTCTATGTGTTTTGTCTTTGAATGTAGCACTGGATTATTTGTTATAGCGATAGCACTAGTGCTGTCGCAATAGATAGGAATTTTTGACAGCTGAAGGTCATAATCTAATAGTTGATTTCTCATCCATAGGATTTGAGAACAACAGCTTCCAGCGGCTACGTATTCAGCTTCAGCTGTGGAAGTGGACACAGAATTTTGCTTCTTGCTTGTCCAACTTACCAGCTTTCCTCCCAAGAGTTGACATCCACCAGTGGTACTCTTTCTATCAAGTTTACATCCTGCAAAATCACTATCAGAATAACCAGTTAGATCGAACCCTGAGTCTTTGGGATACCAAAGACCGAGGTTAGGAGTTCCTTTCAGATATCTGAAAATTCGCTTTACAGCGATCAGATGGGATTCCTTGGGTTCAGATTGATAGCGTGCACATAAACAAGTAGAGTACATGATGTCAGGTCGGCTTGCTGTGAGATACAACAGAGAGCCTATCATACCTCTGTAGGCAGTGACATTAACAGGTTTTCTAGAAGGATCTTTGTTAAGTGTCAGGGGTGGTGCCATAGGAGTTTTCATAGCTGAAGTTTGAGTGAGATCAAACTTCTTCAGCATATCTTTAACATATTTACCTTGGTTGATAAAAGTACCTTTGTCAGATTGTTTAATCTGAAGACCAAGAAAATATGTCAGCTCACCCATCATACTCATTTTATATTCTTTCTTCATTCTTTCAGCGAAGCGAGTACACAGAGATGGGTTAGTAGAACCAAATATTATGTCATCGACATATATTTGTACAAGAATTATATGACCTTTTATCTTTCTGAAAAATAACGTATTATCAATCTTGCCACGTTCAAAATTTTCAGAGATAAGAAAAGATGAGAGAGTGTCATACCAAGCACGAGGGGCTTGTTTTAGACCATAGAGAGCCTTATCCAATTTATAAACATAATTTGGATGCTTAGGGTCATAGAACCCTGGTGGTTGTTCTACATAGACTTCTTCATTCAGCTTTCCATTTAGAAACGCTGATTTTACGTCCATTTGATACACGATGAAGTCTATATAGACAGCATAAGCTAAGAATAGTCGAATTGCTTCGAGCCTGGCCACAGGGGCAAAGGTTTCATCATAGTCTATGCCTTCCTCTTGTCTGTATCCCTGAGCAACAAGTCGAGCCTTGTTGCGGGTTACAGTTCCATGTTCATCTAACTTGTTTCTAAACACCCATTTGGTGCCTATTACAGTTTTATCAGATGGTCTAGGAATGAGATTCCAATCTTTGTTTCGAGAAAATTCAGTCAGCTCTTCTTGCATAGCGCTGACCCAGTTTGGATCTCTGAGGGCATCATCAGTCTTCTTTGGTTCTATTAAGGAGAGAAAGTTTACAAAGAGACAGATATTACCTGAGCTTCGTCGTGTCTAAATACCTGCATCTGGATCACCGAGAATTTGATCTATTGGGTGATCTTTGGTCCATCGCTGAGCAGGAGCATTATTGCTTAACTCAGAGGTTGGATCAACAATTTGAATATTTATTGATGATGACGATTGAGGTTCATCAGCGATTAACTGTTGAGTAGATTCACTAGAGAGGTTTTCAGACGAAGGCAGATTTGATGGTAGGAGTGTGTTTAGAGGTTCAGCTGAAACCCATGAGTTGGATTCAGCGGTAGGATGTATAATGTTTCGATCATCATCAGCGACTGGAGGATCTGAATGCTGATGGTTAGAGAAGAAAGGTTCAGTTTCTCTGTAGTGAGAAAGCATCCAAGCATTTAACTCTTCATTGTCAGCGATTGGTTTGGAGTTCGCTGAGCGAGTTTCATCAAAAGTGACGTGAATTGTTTCTTCTACGGTTTGTCTTCTCTTGTTGAAGACTCTGTAGGCTTTGGAGATGGAGGAATATCCTAGAAATATTCCATCATCAGCTTTTGGGTCGAACTTTCCAAGTTGATCTCTGTTGTTTAAGATAAAGCACTGACAACCAAAGATATGAAGAAAGCTGATAGAGGGCTTCCTTCCAACAAAAAGTTCATAAGTTGTCTTCCCAAATCGCTTTATTATCAGCGATCTGTTTTGAGTAAAACATGCAGTGTTTACAGCTTCAGCCCAAAATTGAGTAGGGAGATGAGAATCGCTGAGCATTGATCTAGCAGCTTCTATGATCGTTCTGTTTCTTCTTTCAGCGACTCCGTTTTGCTGAGGTGTTCTTACTGAAGAGAAGTTGTGAGAGATTCCCTTGTTCTCAAAGAAATTGTTCAGGGAACTATTTTTGAATTCAGTTCCATGATCACTTCTTATTGAACGAACAGTAAGATTGTTCAGCACTTCCATCTTTCTCACAAAAGATATTAGTTCTTCTGGAGTATCACTCTTACAGCGAAAAAAGATAACCCAGGTGTAGCGAGAATATTCATCTACAATGACAAGTGTATATTTCTTTCCAGCTATTGATTGGATGTTGACAAGGCCAAACAGATCCATATGCAAGAGCTGAAGAGGACTTGTTACTGAGGAAACTTGTTTCGATTTGAAACTTGCTTTTGTTTGTTTTCCTTTTTCACATGCTGAGCAGAGAGATTCTTTAGCATATGAGTGCTGGGAAGACCAGAAACTAGTTCCTTAGATGAGAGAGAATTCAGGGTTTTGAAATTTAGATGAGAGAGCCTTTTATGCCATAGCCAGTTGACATCAGAAGAGGCTTTAGATAGAAAACATAAGTTTTCAGTGATAGTAGAGTCCATATCTATTACATAGACATTTTCTCTGCGATGACCACTGAGAGCAAGTTTTCCTTTCTCATTTAACACTGAACATGCTTTCTTAGTAAAGCGTACTTCATAGTCTTTATCACATAGTTGACTGATGGTTAGAAGATTATGCTTCAGTCCATCTACATAAGCGACACTTCGAAAGGTAGTTGTCCCATTTCTGAGGACACCAAACCCTCGGGTAAATCCTTTACCATTTCCACCAAAGGTCACAGAGGGACCTTTTTCTTCCTTGTATTCAGTGAGCAGATCTCTTTGTCCAGTCATATGACGAGAACATCCACTATCAAGATACCAGATGCCTTTTGATCCCTGCATACATAAGGAAGATTAAGCGTTGTTTGGTACCCACTTTTCAATGGGTCCTTCAGAGTTAGTGGATAAGGTAAGTTCAGTAGTATTCTCAGCTGATGAAGATTCAGCTTCAGTGGTAATCTTCACTTTGGTTAATTTCTTAACCTTAGTGGTATTTTTCACCTTGGTTGATTTTTCAGCCTTGGTGATCTTAGCTTTAGAGACATTTTTCTTCACTTTAGCTATTTTATCAGCTTCAGTGGCAGTTGGACATTTACTTGCAATATGATCAGTAAAACCACAGTGATAACATTTTCTATATCTGAAAATGGTTTTAGGACCATAAGAAGAAGAAAATTTTGCAAGTTTAAGATGAGCAGGGCCAGGTCCAAGAAGACTTTTCTCTTGAGATCTGGGAGGAATTTTCATTTCTTCAGATCTCGAGGTTTTAAGATCAATTTTCAGCTTTGGAGGACAGAGATCAAATATTTCTATCACAGAGCTAGAAGATTTCTTAGCTGAAGGTTTAGAAGGAACTTTCAGCTTTGCTTTCCTGGTTGCCTTCTGAGGAAGGAGAATGGACTTTCCTTTATCCGTAGACTTAGTGTCTTTGGAATTTTCCTCAGGGATGTGATTTGAAGAAGAACAGGGATAGAATTGATTATAAGAAGTGTCAAAGAAAGAGGTGACAAAAGTTCCAAACTTAAGCGAGGAACTTTCTTCCTTAGGATCGTCCTGAGGTGTCCAAACACCAAGACCAGTTTTATCACTATCAGGAGTTTGAGCATTTATTATCTCAGAGATCTTTGTTGATGATTTGCACCATTTTTCAACATGAGCCTTTTCTGTTTTTAGAGCAGCGATGGCTTGTTCGCGTTCAATACTGATGATTTCATTTATAATGACTTGATCTTTTAACTTTTCTTCTAAAAGATTTAGTTCTTTGATCTTTTCATGACATTTCTCCAGCTCTTGAGTTAAATGAACATTTTTATTCTCAGCTTGAGTTTTGTCGTTTAGGGCATTATAAAGGTCAATCGTCAGCACATCAACAGCGCGACTTCTCTCAGCTTCAGGTAGAGAGGGATTTGTAGAGATAGATACCTGAGATGATATGTAGCTCATAGAAGATTCAGATGGTTCTTCCACTTCTTCTTTAATCTCAGCCATGAGGCAAAGATTAGCGACTTCTTCTTCATCAGAAGATGATTCTTCTGATTCAGCCCAGTCGTGTTCTTCAGCGATGAGACCTTTACCTTTTCGCTGATAGCTTTTTAGCTTTTGATATTTGTTCTTCAGCTTATGGTATTTGTCATCACTGGATTTTCTTGAGGTAGAAGGTTTGAAGACCTTTTTCGACCTGCACTCACTAGCAAAATGTCCAATCTTTTCACAGTTATAGCAAGTAGCAGTAGCCTTATCAACCGGAGTTGATTTTGGCTTTTCAGTAAGAGAGAGAGGTTTACTTCTTCGGAAGTTACTCTTTCTTGCAAATCTCTTAAAAGAGTTTGTCAAGAGTGCTAAGGACTCATCAAACTCTGAAAGATCAGGGTCTGATAGATCCTCATATTCAGAATCTAACTCAGTGATGCTGAGATGGAATTATCTCTGAAGAGACTAAAGCAACAGGAGTACTTTTGGAGTCTTTAGAATCTTTTACAACATTTTTCTTCAGAAGATTTGATTGCTCATAGTTGAGCAGTATTCCATATAGAGTGCTTAGAGAGAGAGTATGTAAGTCTTTTGTCAGCTTAAGACATATTGAATAACTGTCCCAGCTTTCAGGAAGACATTCCAAGAATTTTGTTAGGACCTCAGAATTAGAATAGGTCCTACCAAAAGTTCTTAGGTCAATGATTAGGCAGTTAAACCGCTGATGGACGTCAGAAAGAGATTCATTCTTACCAGCGATAAAACTTTCATACTGTCTTACCAAGTTAATCTTTCGAGTCTCTTGGATTTCAGTGGTACCCTCATATTGAACACATATGGTTTCCCACATTTCTTTAGAAGTTTTCAGATGCATGATGGAATGGAAAACTTCATCAGGCAGAGCCATTGAAATAATGGTCTTTGCTCTTGCATCTATGCCTACCTTCTTTTTATCTTCATCACTCAACTGTCTTATTTTCTTAACGACATATCGTTCAGGGACAGCTTCAGTGGTGGCAGTGGCAGGAACCGCAGCTATAATTCTAACAGGTTCATAGGGTCCGTTTTCTATATATTCAGGTATAGTAGGATCCGCACCTTCAAGAAATAGCATCATTCGATTTTTCCATAGAGAAAAGTTATCTCTGCTAAATCGAGGAGGTTTAGAAAGTGAACCATTATCATAGTAGTTTGTGTTTGTGTTTAATGCCATTTTAGAATAGCAAGGAAGAGTATACAGCAAGATCTTGTTTATTAGATTTAAACAAACTGCTCTGATACCACTTGTTGGTCCTGAAGGTGCTAAACAAGTTTGTAGAAGGGGGGGGGGGGTTGAATACAAACACATAATTTAAAGTTTAATAAATTGTTTATTGATAAATCAAAATACAATTTACAAGTTTGTTGCGGAATAAGATTAAGAAAGACTCAATCTAAACAAACTTAAGAAACACTAAGATAATTGCACAAGAAATTCAGAGAATGGGGGATTTAAGAGATATAGAAAACAAGGGTTTCTATATTGGGTTCAAGGATTGAGCACCCCTTCAGATGAAGGGTTGAACTTCCTATTTATACCCTATGCATTAAATGCATGGCAGGATACTTTACACGTGGCGTTCACAGATTGGCTTTGATAAACTGACTTTTGGGAGACATGCTTTCGGCCGGGTCATGAACAGTGTAGTTGACAGAGTTGTTGTACGAATGGTTGCAGAGACTTGTCCGTTCTGACACATCGTACTAGGTTGTGCAAGGATAGACAAAAGGAAACTTGAGGCATAAACTTTGTGATCGTTTGATCGCTGAGTATCTCTAAGTTCAGAGATAAAGAGGTTCAGCTATCGCTGAAGCTTTTTCTCATGTTCCTTCGCGTATAAGTAGAGTTGTCTTTGCTTCACTGATATCCGCATCAGGTCACTAGTAGACTTCTCTTTGTTCAGCAGCTTCGTCTTCAATTCAGCTATGAACATCTGTTGACGCGAGACTTGTCTTCAGGGATTACGTTGGTTGTTTACTTTAGGAACTATCAGTGATAACTGAACAAACTTAGTTTGATCACTGATAGTGAAACACTAATACATAGAAATGTTTATAAGAAAGACTATCAGCGATAACTGAACAGACTCAGTCTGATCGCTGATGGTGAAACACTAATACATACTAAAACGTAATTTTCACTAAGTATAGAAGATGGTCGTTATCAAATCACTGAGAGAGTTTGGATCAACATTCCAATTCCTTGATCTTTGTGTAAGCTTCCGTCCTGTCTTTCAAAACAATATCATACTGAATTGTTAGATCAAGATTTTTTTCTTTTAAAGACATGATTTCTTTTTGTTGTTCAGAAATTCTTGTTTGAAGTTTGATTATATCCAATTTCAGAACATTTTTCTCTTCTTCTTTTTCTTCAGCCAACACTTTGAAGATGTAAGCCTGATCTTGATGTCCTTGTATTGTACTTCTTTGTTGTTTGAAATCTTTCTTTAACTTCAAAAACTTAGATTTCAACTCATTGAGCTCGGACATCAAGTCCATTGCTTCATCATCATCATTTAAGAATTCAGAATTATCAGAAAAATTAGAATGAGAATTTACCTCAGAATCTGACTCATCATTCAAATGTGCCATTAAGTTGTAATGGACTTGAGTCAGATTTGCTTTAGCAACCTCAGTCTCTTCATCATCATCGGAGTAGCCAAGCCATATCTCATCTTCTGCCTTTAAAGCTGTGCCCTTTTCCAAAGCTTTCGCCAATTGTGCCTTTTTCTTGTAATACTCGTAATTCTTGACACGCTTCTCTGGATAGTCCTTGATAAAGTGACCGGGCTTTCCACAGTTAAAACATTTATCCGACTTTTCTTTCTCTTCTTTCTTTTTTCTTTTCTCTCCTCTTTCTTCTCTTTCTCTTTCTTTTCTTCAAATCTGTCTTTGTGCTTGCTGTACTTGTAGGAATCGAACTTCGGGTTGTTATAAAATTTCTTCCGACCAAACCTTTTACGAAAGCTAGAAGTCAGAAGTGCAAGCTTTTCTGCAAATTCATTCAATTCATCATCAGAATCATCTGAAACATCATTCTCTGAACTGTCTGAACTGTTGACCATGCTGGTGATCAGTGCTTTCTTTTTCAAACTTTTTCCCAAACCAGAACTTGACTTAACTATCTTTCCCTTGTCTTGAGCAAATAGAGCCAAAGAGTCTTCTACCTTCTTTTGTTTTTCCTTTAACTGAAGTAACTCTTTGTTCACAGAAGCTTGCTCCTTTATCTTGTCCTCATGTTGGTTTAAAGCACAGAAAAGATCATTCATCTTTTCTTCATCCATGTCTTTATTTATCTGCATTTGAATAGTGTAGACATCCCACTCTGGCTGAAGATTCTTGATAAACTTGAAGTTTATTTCAGATTCAGACTTTTGAACTCCGTTTCTCCTTAAATCATTTAGAATGATGTTGTAGCGATCATACGCTTCCCTCAGATATTCTCCTTCTTTTGCCTTAAATCCTTCATAAGCATTTATACTCTGATTCCTTTTAGTCTTGACAGATTTTACTGATCCCATGAACTGTTTTTCTAGCTCATCCCAAATGTCCTTAGCAGATTCCCGGCTATCAACACGGTTGAAAATATCATTAGGAATGGCCATAATCAGATATGTCAATGCAGTTGCATCCCTTTCCACTAACTCCCTATCAGTGTCACTGTATTGAATAGGATTTCTACCTACAATCCTTTCAGGAATTTCAGGATTAGTATCAATAGCAGGAATTCTTGCAACTGTCACATGTGGAAAATGTGGACCATTTAGAATCGAATCCATTAATTTCTTATCTTGATTATTGAAGAAATTAATCATCCTTATCCTCCACTGTGGATATTCATCAGCTTGAAGAACCGGTGGTTTGGATCTCGAACCCATACTGAGTAGATCTCTAGACATGATTGTGACTGAAATATGATTTGAAATGATCGTTCAAGAAGTGCAGATTACACTCGGTGTGTAAAAAAAATACTGATCAGATTTAAACCAACAGACAAAAATTGACTAAGTACTCAAACTCGCAGACCACAGAATTGCTTGAAACTCGCAGACCAATAAACTCGCACAACACTGTTTCGAGAAAACTCGCAGGCCGAGAAAACTCGCAGAATACTGTTTCGAAGAAACTCGCTAGCTGAAACGTGCGCGTTTTATGAAACTCGCAGATGATCACTTGTGGACAAACGCGCAGGAAAACTCGCAGGTAAACTCGCAGATATACGGAACTCGCTGACTAACTTGCGCGTTCTTGAAACTCGCTGATTTCGACTAGCGCGTTATGAGAACTCGCTAACTTCGACTAGCGCGTTATGGAAACTCGCTAACTTCGACTAGCGCGTTTGAGGTCGAATCTCCAACTTGCGCGTTCTAGAGACTTGCGCGTTCTAGCGATGAACGTGCGCGTTTCACGAACTCTGCGTGTTCTTGGGAAGAACTTGCGCGTTTTATGGATCTAGCGCGTTCTTGGGTTTCCTTGCGAGTTCTTCACTGTTCGATCAAAAAATCAAGTAAAACTTGATTTTTGATTCTGCAAAACACACAATTTGTCTACAATATCATCCTGAACAAGATTACAACAATGAATTTTCAAAAGAAATCAAAAATTACAGTGATTCGTCCAAAATACAGTGTTCGAGTTTCCTGTTCACAAAAACTACCAATTTGATCAAATTGATCAAACTAAAGTACGAATTAGGCTATGTGATCTGAATGAAAGATGATCCAATGAATAAAACAAATACAATCAAATCAATTTCTTGATTTAATTGCACAAAAACAAGAAAACCATGGATCAAACAGTGAAATATCAGTCCGCCAAAAATATTCAAAAAAAAATGTCAAATCTGATCCCAATCTGCTTCTTCTTGTTTGGTCTGATACCAAATGATAAAGTCCAATCAAATCAATGTAAGAACACAATCAAGAACAATGAAAATCAATGAGGAAATCACAAGTGTATTGATATCACAAGTGAAATGGGTTACAAGGTTTCTCTCAAAGGATTCTCTCTAATATTGCAAAATGACTAGTTACTTCAAAATATAACAAGGAAGACCTATTTATAGGTCAAACAAGAAAACAAGGAAAGCTAACAAAAGTCAACACAAAATGATCTAAACTATAATACAGCAACACAACAAGAACTGCAACTAACAAACACGGGCTCAAATTCAAGTGGGTACCCAAATCTTTATCTGATTTAAAATTGTAGGCATCACATATTAAGGGGTAGTAATAGAATATTGGCTTCTGAGTACTTCAGCTCAGAGCCCGTACTTCATAGACTATGACTTCTAAACAAATCAGTTTAGAACTCGTTCTTCAATGATTTAAGCTTCTGACTATATGAGATACTAAGAGTACATCAATTTTAATTCCGCTGCCTTTTATCTCTGATAATGATGTGTTCTAGTTTTTCTCTTTATTTTTTCCAGAATCTGAGATTGTTCATCTTTCTTTTGCATTTGTATAACCCAATTTTTTTTTAATTTGAGACACAAATTATTTTTGTAATGTGAAAGATGAAATTATTGAATTTTATTTTGTTCCAACTAAATATCAATTTGCTGAATTCTTTACATTTTGTCTTTAATGAAAATTTTTATCAAATTTGGATGTGTAACGAGACAGTGTAAAATATGCAAAATCAAAGAAGTAGAGAAAATAGGAGGGTTTGCGTATCACGTTGGTTGCGCAAACCAAGGTTTGCGTAGGACACGCAAAACGAGGTTTGCGTTTCACGAAGGATACATAAAACAAGGTTTGCATTTCACGAAGGATACGCAAAATGAGGTTTGCGTGACCAACGGAATGCGCAAAGCTGACTTAAACTCAGAAAAATGTTACCTTTTTAAGCTCTTTGACTCCCCCTACACAAATGCACTAGATGTGACAATTCAAGTTAGCATTCATATAAAGAAAATCAGATACTCCCCCTCAAAAACAAATATAATCTTTGAAAAATATTCTCTTTGTTCACTCCCCATTGAATAATGCATAAACCCATTAAAATATATTTATGAGAACACAATGATCAAATATTAATGTAGAAAGAAAAATATACTGAATGTAATTTTGAAACAACTAAACATTTAAAATTTTAAACACTAAACAAATAAAATTCTACTCAGTAAAATATCACAAATTTATCAATCAGTTGAAATCAAGCATGTGTTGTTGGATACAAGAACAAGTTTTATTGCATATCAAGTTGAAACATGTTCAGTTTCAAAAACTTCCAGCAATCTATTCAGTGTGCTCACATGCGAATCTTCCATTAGCTTCAAGAAAATGCAATTCTAAAAATATTATAGAGAACTTTGCATGTACTGACACTAATCCTTCAAAAATTAAGATTTTCACAAATTTATAGATTTATCGCAACTCAAACATATCACCAAGTATCATGAGATGTGTGCTAATTGGCATCTTTTTAGCAATGTGGTCATTGGCATCTTTTAAGCTTGTGCACTTTGGCATCTTTTGAGCAAAAAGTTTATTAAGTAAAGAACATGCCGTAAACGTAACTTTCTATCTGACCCTATTGCATTTGGGCCAGCCGCTCCCAGACCAGTTGGCCTTAGGGGACTAGGTGTCAAGCACCCCTTAGAAATTACTTTCCCGGATCAGAAAGGCTACATCGACATATTCTAAACCCATTTATACCAGTAAAACATGACTTTCGATCTGATTCTATACAAGGATTTCTGTTTGATCACTCCCAAACCAAATGACCTTAGGGGACCAGATGACAAGCATCCCGAGGAACTTACTTTCCCAAACCAGAAAGGCCACAGGTACAAACTTTTAAACTTAGAGATTTCTGTATTTTATGAAATTAATATTAATCCCAAACACGAGGATCTACATCTAAGTGCTTAGCCCATATTTTCATTCCAATCTATAATTCTGATTAATTAGGAAGTCTAAGCAAAGTAAACTATAAAAATTTCGAATCACACAACTTTAAAGCAGTAATAAAAGTTTCAAACATGTTGCTAACTTTTCGACTTTTGTAAGACTTGAAATTTGACCATATAAAAAACTTTAATATAAACAAAAGAACTTGAAAATTTATCCTAGACACATATTTTATTCAAAAGAAAGAAAAAAAAATGTAAAACTTTACTTTATAGAATAAAATTTGTAAATATTTAAACTTTTAAACACAATATGCCGATATTAAAAAATTTCATTAAAGACAAAATGTAAAGAATTCAGCAAATTGATATTTAGTTGGAACAAAATAAAATTCAATTATTTCATCTTTCACATTATAAAAATAATTTGTGTCTCAAATTAAAAAAAAATTGGGTTATACAAATGCAAAAGAAAGATGAACAATCTCAGATTCTGGAAAAAATAAAGAGAAAAACTCGAACACATCATTATCAAAGATAAAATGCAGCGGAATTAAAATTGATGTACTCACAGTATCTCATATAGTCAGAAGCTTAAATCATTGAAGAACGAGTTCTAAACTGATTTGTTTAGAAGTCATAGTCTATGAAGTA
Organism: Arctium lappa; assembly: GCA_023525745.1. Classification (NCBI taxonomy): domain Eukaryota; kingdom Viridiplantae; phylum Streptophyta; class Magnoliopsida; order Asterales; family Asteraceae; genus Arctium; species Arctium lappa. The sequence goes on along the minus strand of CM042047.1, from coordinate 153,272,887 downwards.
CGGGTTCTGAGCTGAAGTACTCAGAAACCAATATTCTATTACTCCCCCTTAATATGTGATGCCTGCAACTTTGAATCAGATAAATATTTGGGTACCCACTTGAATTTGGGCCCGTGTTTGTTAGTTGTAGTTCTTGTGGGGATATATTTAGAATATTTGACATTTAAAGCATGAGAAAGATGATCAAAAGGATAGGCACAATCATCAAAAGAGAAAGCATAATCATCAGAACTAGAATCTGAGGAAGAACACGAGACATGTTTTGAATGTCGAGTCATTTGCTTTATAGAGTATTTTGAAATTTTATTACATATAGCAAATGAATCACTGTTGTAAAGTTTGCCTACACTTTTATCCCCATCAAAAATATGTTCATCAGATGTCCGCTTCGCTCTCCAGATCTGCTTCTTTGACTGATCGCTCAAAGTCCTATCTCTAAGAATTGAATTAGAAGAATTAGAACTGTCAGAAAGAACTGTATCTCGTTTCTTTGACTTCTTTGACCGTCTTCTTTTACGCTTAGGTTTATAATATTGTTCATTGAGCGTAAAAAAATCATCAAGAATTTTAGACTTAATATTAAATCAGATGAAATAAATTTATCCAAGCAACCAATCTGATCAACTAATAAATCTGAATGAGCCTCGGAGTCTGAAGAATTTTGAGAAAATATTTTAAAATTAGAATTTTCACAATTATTTACTTGAAAATCAGAAGAAATGCTAGAAATAGAATCTGATTTTGAAGAAAATAATTTTTTTTCAAGACTAGATGTCATGAAAGAAAGAAAATATCAAATTCAATTTTATTTAAAATATTTTGATCTTCTATCTTATCTTTAAGATCGATGATTTTGCTTTCTAATACTAACGGAGGAGTATATTTCTTCGAATCATAAATGATTGGAGAAATATTTCCTTTATCAGAATCAGGTGCATAAGGAGCAATAAAATCATCAGACATTGAAGATTTGATAGGAGATATATCATTTAAAACTCTTCTTCCTCTTCTTGATTTTTCAGGAAAATATTTTGCATTTTCACTTGTATACACAAAAGGAATTTCGATTTTCTTATTATTCATCCTTTTCTCATTTTCCATTTCTAACACTTGCTTCTCGTTCTTCCAATCAATCTTAAATTGAGGAGCATAATGAGCAAGAGTCAGATAATTGTATTTATATAAAGTTGGGGATTTTTCAATTGCATTGTTTAAACAATGAGGATTGTCAAAACCAAGTCCCCATTTTTCTTTTAAAGCTTCTTCACTCCTTGGCTTGTTCATAAAAATTGTTTGTTCAGATTGGCTTTTCGATAAAGCTTTTCTTCTAACTTATTTATTTTATCCGAAAATTCATCTTTTAAAATAGTCATTTTAGTCAAAGACTCAAGATATGTCTTATTTGAATTTTCCAAATCATCCAATTTCTTTAGAAAGATGTCTTTTGTATTTTCTAAAATAAATTTTTCATCTTTCAAAGAAATTTTCAATTTGTCAACCAAATCTGACTTTTCGGAATTTAAATTCTTTTCAGATAAAATCTTTGAACGTAAATCAGAAAAAGCATTAATTATGATATTCATCTGAGAGGTAATGAAATTATAATCAAATTCAGAATATACTTCATCTTCACCTGTTTCAGAATCTTTTGACTGATCAACTCCAACCAAGCACATCTGAGCGATCTCTATGTTTGTATCTTCGTCGTCAGAGTGATCCAGCAAGAATTCTTCCTCATCCAGCAAAGCAGTTCCATTCTCTCTCTTTTCTGCTAGTTCCATTTTCTTCCTCTAGTAAGCGGAGTCCCTAACCTTCTTAGCTCGACACTCCTTTGAGTAGTGACCCGACTTTCCACAGTTATAACAAGATGCAGTCTTAGGCTCGGGCACTTTGACTGTAGAAGTAGAAATGAAGCGAGAAGTGTTGGAACTCGATCGGGATTGGAACTTTTTCTGATAGTGCTGAGAAAGAAGGATCATAGCTTTCTGTAATGCCTCGCCATCATCTTCAGTTAACCTGGTGTAAGCGTTATCAGACAACGTTTGTTCAGCCAGTTGCTTCGTGAGGAGAGCAACCGGATCAACTGTCTTCTAGTTCTTTTTGTCCAGTTTGGCCTTCTTTTCTATCACCAAGATTTCATCAGTCATCAGAATCTCGTATAATTCTTGGATTTGCATAGTGGAGATTCTCACATCGTTCCTCAATCTGTGGCATGATTTATTCCATTCAGGTTGCAATGTGTTGAGGAACTTCAGATTTAATTCAAGCTCAGTCTTTTCAACCTTTATCTTTCGAAGATCATTGATGACGACACAGAAACGATCAAATACAGTCTTTAGTGGCTCCCCGTCCTTGGCTTTGAATTCTTCAAAATTATTCATGTAGCGCGTATGCCTGAGTTGAGTAGCTACTGAAGAACCAAGCATAATCTTCTCAAGCTGTTGCCACATCAGATTAGGATGAGTTTTGAAACAATCAATCCTATTGTATACAGAGTTTGGCAAGGCCAGCATTAGATTTGCTTTAATATCCCTATCATCTTGATAAACAGACAACTTTTCATGAGTGTATTCTTTAGTAGGCTTGTATAATCCAGAAGCCAATTTGGGTTTGTCGAACGGTCCTTCAGATAAAATGGTGATCATGTTATTTCCATTCTTTTGTCGTTCAATAAAGTTCAGGAACCAATCTTGCCACTGTGTAAACTCGTTTTCATCGATTAGTATCGGTGGACGATTTTCTGTACCCAATGACATCATAATGTCATTTTTGTATAACTGAGCATGGAAAGCAAATTTGACCAAGGCAACAACCTCTGAACCTGTCCCTTCCCTTGAAGCGAATGAACCTGCAGAGTTCGAACAACCTCTGCAGAGGAGAAGGAGAAAGGTGATCAATGAAAGCTCAGAAGAAAAATCACCCAACCCTCTTCATGTCGCAATGGATATAGCAATGGAAATTCAACAGCAGCACTCTGTAGGATTGGGTGAAACCGCGAACATTGAGGTACAAGATGTCACGGGGCTTCCAAGCTATGAAGATGAGGGTGAAAAATATTTGGAGAAGGAGTTAGGACAAAAAGATGCCACTGGCACACAACCAAAACCAACTCCTAGTGCAACCCACACCACTACCCCTGCAGTTCTAGTGCAGAGGGGTATTGAAACAGGACCGCACAGTCCGAACCAGACCCCAGCCGACCGGATAGAGGATATTCCTTCATCCTCTGTACCACCTTTTGGGGAAACCAAACCCACCTCACCCTCTCAAAAAGGGTGAGAGTGTTGATCTGCGTGTCCATTCGCCCCAGGACATATCTCTTCCACACACAGAGGTATTCGTTACCTCTATCACAAAAAAGAGTGACACCCAAACCACTTCAGAGTTGGTGGTGAAAGAACACAATGATTCTGTGGCTCTAGAAAAACCACATGATCCATTCAACATAACTCTTAAGGGAGTCTCTGAACCCTCCCCCAAAGAACATGTTGACAGAACTTCCATAGATGCTTCCTCTGTGGAACATCGAGGATTGGAAGGAAATCCCTTAGAGCTCAACATCCCCACAGGCTCTATGGGTGCCAAAAACTCGTTGGCCAAATCTGGAACATTTGTTGTTCCAGAGGTTACCCCGGACATCTATGTCACAAAGGGAGAGTTTAAATCCTTTGCTGACACGGTGCTCCAAAAACTTAACGAGTTGCAAAGCTCTATCTCCAGAGAGTCCCTAGCCAACTCTCAAACTATTGCAGAGGCCCTGAAAGCCAATACTGAAGCTCTTTTTTTTATCTAAGTCTGGAGCTTGCGCAAAGTAGATCTTTGCATGTTAGGAAGAGAACGCAAACAAGAGCTTTACGTATTAAGACACGGCTTTGCGTGTGAAGAAGGATACGCAAAGTTAGCTTTGCGTCTGTAGAGGGAAGCGCAAAGCAGACTTTACGTTTCTAGAGTGAATCGCAAAGCAGACTTTACGTTTGTAGAGGGAAGCGTAAAGCAGACTTTTCGCTCAAAGATTCTATTCTCTCAGCTACAATTGATTCTTTTGCTGTTCTTGCTCCGAACAACACAATTCATTCAAGGTCATTCAAAAGAGGTGTATCGTCTAGAGCTCAAGCAGCAAAGACAACTTAATCTGAAAGATGCTGAGAAGAAACTTTTTTTCTTAAAAGTCAGAAAGCTTCATAAAGTCGCTTTGTTGGTCCGTGCTATTTTAGAAGATGATTTTTGAAGACCAAAGCGCCAATGATTACTAAGGGAGAGATTGTTAGGTCTGATTTTATAGTAATCAATGTATTTATAGGGCTTGGTCAAATACTGTGTTTTGAGTCATACTGTGTTGTATCTGACCAAGGGTATTTAAGTCCCTTTGGTCTTGTTCCTTGTAAGAACCTTGGCACGTACACTTTAATCAGATTACACTTTGTGCTTCCATATTTTCTCTCTCTACTTTCTCTCTCTAAAGATTTAGAGATTCTTGGACTCTCAAAGAAAGTCGCAGAAGAAGAGGCTCCAAAATCCGCAACAGAAGTTGCCAAGCCGAAGAAGAAGGCTAAGAAATTGACCAAGGCAGCAACCTCTGAACCTGTCCCTTCCCTTGAAGCGAATGAACCTGCAGAGTTCGAACAACCTCTGCAGAAAGGTGATCATTGAAAGCTCAAAAGAAAAATCACCCAACCCTTTTCATGTCGCAATGGACATTGCAATTGAAATTCAACAGCAGCAATCTGTGGGATTGGGTGAAACCGCGAACATTGAGGTACAAGATGTCACGGGGCTTCCAAGCTATGAAGATGAGGGTGAAAAATATTTGGAGAAGGAGATAGGAGAAAAAGATGCCATTGCCACACAACCAAAACCAACTCCCAGTGCAACCCACACCACTACCCCTGTAGTCTAGTGTAGAGGGGTATTGAAACAGGACCGCACAGTCCGAACCAGACCCCAGCCGACCGGACAGAGGATATTCCTTCATCCTCTGTACCACCTTTCGGGGAAACCAAACACACCTCACCCTCTCAAAAGGGTGAGAGTGTTGCTCTACGTGTCCATTCGCCCCAGGACATATCTCTTCCACACACAGAGGTATTCGTTACCTCTGTCACACACAAGAGTGACACCCAAACCACTTCAGAGTTGGTGGTGAAAGAACACAATGATTCTGTGGCTCTAGAACAACCACAGGATCCATTCAACATAGCTCTTAAGGGAGTCTCTGAACCCTCCCCCAAAGAACATGTTGATAGAACTTCCATAGATGCTTCCTCTGTGGAACATCGAGGATTGGAAGGAAATCTCTCAGAGCTCAACATCCCCACAGGCTCTACGGGTGCCAAAGACTCGTTGGCCAAATCTGAAACATTTTTTGTTCCAGAGGTTACCCCGGACATCTATGTCACAAAGGGCGAGTTTAAAGCCTTTGCTGACACGGTGCTCCAAAAACTAAACGAGTTGCAAAGCTCTATCTCCAGAGAGTCCCAAGCCAACTCTCAAACTATTGCAGAGGCCCTGAAAGCCAATACTGAAGCTTTTTTTTTATCTAAGTTTGGAGCTTGCGCAAAGTAGATCTTTGCGTGTCAGGAAGAGAACGCAAACAAGAGCTTTGCGTATTAAGACACGGCTTTGCGTGTGAAGAAGGATACGCAAAGTTAGCTTTGCATATGTAGAGGGAAGCGCAAAGCAGACTTTGCATTTGTAGAGGGAAGCGCAAAGTATACTTTGCGTTTACAGAGTGAAACGCAAACTTATGGTTTGCGTTTTAAACTGGAGCCGAGAAACTATAAGCTTTGCGTTTCCAACGTGAACCGCAAACCTGAAAATTCACTAACACACTAGTTAGACCACAAAACATATGAATGAATGAATGAGGCGCAAAGCATTATGAATATATGAATGAGGCGCAAGATATATGAATGAAGCGCATACTTTCACAACTCACGAATTTTCGCAAGATCAAATCAAGCCAAGAAATTTATGCATGAAAAACACACACTTAATATCGAAAACACCTTTCTAACAAAATCTAAAAATCTAGAATGAAACAGTACCGAACTCGTGTTTTTCCAGAAAACTTTTAAACTCAAAATTGATGATCTAAACTTGATTTTCTTGAAAAACAACTTGAAACAAAAGAGATTGAATAACAAAAACGAGTCTACTGAAATAAAAAACAAACACAATTGATCACAAAGACATCCAAATTTGATGAGAAATCAAGAAAATGAGATTTTCTTGATAAATTCAAGAAAATCGATCAAATTTTCGATTTCAATCATCAATTTAGATTCAAAAATACAAACTCTCAATCCTCTCAAGATTCATATTGCTCTGATACCAATTGAGAGTCCAAGAATCTATAAATCTTTAGAGAGAGAAAGTAGAGAGAGAAAATATGGAAGCACAAAGTGTAATCTGATTAAAGTGTGCGTGCCAAGGTTCTTACAAGGAACAAGACCAAAGGGACTTAAATACCCTTTGTCAGATACAACACAGTGTGACTCAAAACACAGTATTTGACCAAGCCCTATAAATATAATGATTACTATAAAATCCGACCAACAGAAGACAGAGCTTGAGCAATTGGATGTCCTCGAAGAATAGATCGAATAACTGGATGGATCTTTATTCTATCAAAGTCCTTAAAATAGTTGTCCGGCTTGTAAGACATGTACATGATGGTTGGGAACACATCATTTGGTGTACGACGAGAAGCAGAAAGATCGGCTCCAACAGAAGGATGAGACGGCATGGGAGTATCATGAAAAGCTCGATCAGACGGATCATCGAGAATGACATTCTCGTCTTGAAGCATTGGATCTGTATTTGTTTTAGAAGACATAATAGACATGGAAAAAAAATGAAAAAAAAATGAAAAAAAAATTAGACAAAAATAAAAAAAATATTCTAAGTATGTTTTGCGTGCCAAGTTAGAAGAGCAAACCAAGGTTTGCGTGTTGAACGTGAAACGCAAAGCCAAGTTTGCGTTTCAGTCATGAGTCGCAAAAGTATGTTTGCGTATCTAACATGGTCCGAAAACTATACTTAGGAAGATAAAACAAGACAAACAAAAACACTAAGGGAGGTTTGCGTATCAAGTGTGATGCGCAAAGTTCACTTTGCGTATCCAACGGGAGACGCAAACTAGACTTTGCGTGTCCTGTTGGTTGCGCAAAGTACACTTTGCGGGACAATCATACTTGATATATAAACCAAAAAAACAATACATGAAGCGCAAAAACAAAGAGAGTTTGCGTATCAAAGAGGAGACGCAAAGTAGACTTTGCGTGTCCTAGTTGATACGTAAACTACACTTGAAAGAACAAAGAAAACAAAAACAAAAGATTGCTTAATAGGATAGAAGCACAAAGTAGACTTTGCGTTTCTAGATAGACGCGCAAAGTTCACTTTGCGTTTCTAGGTACACGCGCAAAGTTCACTTTGCGTTTCTAGCTAGACGCGCAAAGTTCACTTTGCCTTTCTAGCTAGACGCGCAAAGTTCACTTTGCGTTTCTAGCTAGACGCGCAAAGTTCACTTTGGGTTTCTAGCTAGACGCGCAAAGTTCACTTTCCGGTCTATCATCCTTGTTCAGAAACCTAGATACGCAAAAAAAAAACCGAAAATCACAAAAACCAAAATTAAAGCTAGAATACAAAACCAATATCAAATTCAAACCACAATCAAACACAAAATGAATCTGAGAATAAGAACAGTTCGAAAAACAATGAGTAGAAGATTAAGAGCATTCAAGTCGAGAAAACATACAATATAAACTAAATAAAAAAACATACCTTGAGTTCGAGTATCAAAATCTGAAAGAAATCAGATTAGGGTTTAGCACAAGAAAAAAATTGACCGAGAGAGAGTAGAAGGCCGAAGGTCAGATAAAAGGAACAAACAAGCGGGAAAAAGAAACGAAATAGAAAAGCACTATTTAAACCAAGAAAAACTAAAACAAAACTAAAGCTAAAAAACATAACATTAAAAAAATAAAAATAAAAAAATTGTAAAAATATACCTGAAATTCTTTTACTCCCCCTACACAAATGCACACAAAAATTTAACTGATAGTATAGCAAATGTGTAGAAAAATCTGAGAAACATACCTGTTTAACTTCTGATCAACACAAATAATTTTCTTACTTACTCCCCCTCAAACACAGAAAAGATCAGATAACTTTTTCAGATAAGCTCCCCCCCTTGAAAATTGCACAGACCATATACAAAAAAAATACATATACTCAAACATAAAAAAAATCAGTATGAAAGATGATCATATTGAATATAAATTTTGTAACAACTGAACATATAAAATTTTAAACACTAAACAAATTAAAATCTACTTAGTAAAATTTCACAGATTTATCAATCAGTTGAAATCAAGCATATGTTGTTGGATGCAAGACCAAGTATAATTGTATATCAAGTTAAGACATTTTCAGTTTCAAAAACTTCCATTTGTCTATTCAATGTGCTCGCATGTGAACTTCAATTAGCTTTAAGAAAAATGCAGTTCTAAAATTATTATAGAAAACTTTGCATGTACTGACACTAAGTCATCAAAAATTAAGACTTTCACAAATTTACAGGTTTATCACAACTCAAACATATCACCAAGTATCATGAGATGTTTGCTCATTGGCATCTTTTTAGCAGTGTGCACATTGGCATCTTCACATGAGTGTGCCCTTTGGCATCTTTTAAGCGATGTGCACTTTGGCATCTTTTAATCAGAGAGTTAATTAAGTAAAGAACATGTCGTAAACATAACTTTCTATCTGACCCTATTGCAGGATTTGGGTCAGCCACTCCCAGACCAATTGGCCTTAGGGGGCAAGGTGTCAAGCACCCCTTCGAACTTACTTTCCCGGATCAGAAAGGCTACATCAACATATTCTAAACCCATTCATACCAGTAAAACATGACTTTCGATCTGGTTCTATAGAAGGATTTCTATTCAATCGCTCCCAGACCAAGTGACCTTAGGGGACCAGATGTCGAGCATCCTATGAAACTTATTTCCCAAACCAAAAAGGTCACTAGTACAAACTTTTAAACCTAGAGATTTCTGTATTTTAAGAAATTATTATTCATCTCAATTACTCAGATCAATGTCTAAATGCTTAGCCCATATTTTCATTCTGATCTATAATTCTGATCATTTAGGTAGTCTAAGCAAAGTAAACTATAAAAATTCCGACTCACATATCTTTAAAGCAGTATTAAAAGCTACAAACATGTTGTTGACTTTTCGACTTTTGTAAGGCTTGAAATTTCAACATATAAAACTATAATATAAACAAAGAACTTGTAAAAGATCCTAGACATACGTTTTATTCAAAAGAAAGAAAATTTGTAAAATTTTATTTTATAGAGTAAAATTTGTAAAGATTTTAACTTTTAAATTCAACATGCCTAATTTTGAAAGCAAAAAATTGAAACGTTTTTCATCTAAGGATTTTGTAAAGATATCAGTAAGTTGATATTCAGTTGGTACAAAATATAATTCAATAGTACCTTCTTCCACGTGATGCTTTATAAAATGATATCTCATGTCAATGTGCTTAGTCTTGGTGTGCTGGACTGGATTGACCGATATCACAATTGCAGACTTGCTGTCACAATATATTGGCACTGTCTTGTACAGCATCCCGTAATCCCGAAGTTGCATTTTCATCTAGAACACTTGAGCACAACAACTAGCTGCAACGACATATTCAGCTTCGGCTGTTGATATTGAAACGCAGTTTTGCATTTTCGACGCCCAGCTTATCAGTCTGTCACCTAAAAACTGAAGATGACCAGAAGTACTCTTCCTGTCCAATTGATTACCACCAAAATCTGCATTTGAATAAGCAATCAAATTATAGTCAGAACTTTTAGAATACCATAATCCTAAATAAGGAGTTCCTTTAATATATCTAAAAATGCGTTTGACTGCTAAAAGATGAGATTCTTTTGGTTTAGCTTGGAATCGGGCACATAAGCACGTGGAGAACATTATGTCCGGGCGACTAGCAGTTAGATACATCAGCGATCCGATCATACCTCTGTATGTCTTTTGATCTACATGTTTTCCATCTGGATCGAGTCCGAGTTTAGCACCATGAGCCATCGGTGTTCCGATTGAAGTAGATTTGTCCATCTTGAATTTCTTCAAGATGTCAAATACATACTTTAACTGGTTGATGAAGATACCATCAGGAAGCTGCTTCACTTGTAAGCCGAGGAAGAAGTTGATTTCTCCCATCATGCTTATCTGAAATCTAGAGGTCATTAAATCAGAAAACCAAGTACACAAAGATTTGTTAGTCGCACCAAAAATAATATCATCTACGTATATTTGTACTAAGCAGATATCAAGATTAGATCTTGTTAGCCCCAAATCTGAACCAATGAAAGTTTTGAAAATAACTAAGTCTTCATTTAAAGACTTTCAAGGGACATCAACAAGTCTGTCTCTGAAGTCAGTTCAGAGCCAGTCTGAAGAAAGCAAGTCTGTCTCTGAAGTCAGTTCAGAGTCAGTCTCAGAGAAAGTTGTCTATCTCTGAAGTCAGTTCAGAGACAGTCTTACTTAAAGACATCAGAGAGATCCTCATCAGAGATCCTAGTTCAGAACTCTGAAGATGATCACTCTGAATCTCTTGACAAAGAAAAACAGATGACACGTCACCTTGTGATAAGATTTACTTTCTAGAATAGGTCACTGTTCAAGCATGTCTTGATCTTACCTCTTAGGTAAGACACTGTTCAAGCATGCTTCTATTTGTCAGATAAGTATACTATTTACTTTATGGTCCTATAAAAAGGACCATCACCTTATTGTTCAAAGTGTGCTTAAGAACTCTTATAACTGATAATATAAGTTTAATATTTTATTCCAAGAATATCTTGTTTATCTATTATCTGCTTTATGAACTGTGATATTTGAATCTCCTTTGATATTAAACTATACTGCTTCCGCTGTTATTACTCTTATTGTTTATATCATTGTTGTGAGATTAAATCTGGGATCCAACAATTGGTATCAGAGCCTTCTTTGTTTCCTAAACAAAGTAATATCGCATCTGCATACTCGGATAGATTTACATCTCATTGATTCTAACTTTCAATATCTTTGCATGTTCAAATAAACCTGGTTTATTAAAGAACACCATATGCTCAAGATTTGATAGTAAATCACTGTTCAATACAAAAAGCATCTGTTCTTCAAATCTTCATCTTTTTCTTCAAAAATGGCAAACTCAAGAATAAGTGCCATTTATACAGCTGGGTCTTTAACAAAACCTCCTACACTTTTAAGTGATGAATATACCCAATGGAAGATAAGGATGGTAAATTTCTTAGAAGGAATGGACAAGGATCTCTTTAGATCAGTAAACGTTGGACCTCATATTCCAATGGTGTTGGTTCCAAGAGTTCCTGCAACAACAGATACTGCTGAAATCCCTGCATATTATGAAAAGAAAACCACAAACTTCACTGATGAAGAAACTAATATGATGGATAATGACTCAAAAGCTGTTAGATTACTGATAATGGCCATTCCCAATGATATCTTTCAAGAACTTGATTCTTGTAAAACTGCAAAAGAGATATGGGATCAGTTGTTAAATCAACTTGAAGGAGGCCTACAAACCCAGAAAAATAGAAGAAATCTATGCATCAATGAATATCATGATTTTCATGCTCTACCAGAAGAAATATTGCACCAAACTTACTCAAGATTCAATATTCTTATCAACAAATGCAGAAAGTTTGGAGTGACAAGAACAAAAGAGGAAAACAACGTTCTTTTCTTGAAAAGCTTAAATGAAGAATGGTCACAACTGTCCATGTCCATACAAGCCAATCAAGATCTTGAGTCATGGTCATTAACTGACATTTATGGCACTCTTGTTGCACATGAAAAGGAAGTTATGAAGCAAAAATTAAAACTGTCTTTAGGTGGACCCTTGCACTTGTTTCAAAAGAAATTTTGAAAGAAAACAATGTGAAAAGTCACAAAAAAGTTTTGAAACAAAAAGAAGATCCAAAATGGTCCTAATGGCAGAAGAAAATCATTCAGATTCACACTCAGAAGATGATATTAATGCCTTCGTCAAATCTCTTGCATTAATCACTCAACAATTTAACAAGAAATTTGGCAAGAAAGTATTTGAAGGAAGGAGAGAGAATGAAGAAAGAAGAAATCCTGAAAGAAGATGTCAACAAGATGGTGTCAGATTTCAACAAGAACCCAGATTCACTCCATATAGTGATCAAAAGGGTATAAACTTCAACAACAATGATACAACTCAATAATCAAGACCTCAACAATCATTTCAACCAAGGTATCCACAGCCACAGAGATACTTCAAACCTCAAGAACAGAAGCCAGAGACAAGTATTGTCACTCTTCCAACAAATCAAAATGATGGAAGATGTTTCAGATGCAGAAAACTAGCCGATTTCTCTGCAAACTGCAGAGGAAAACTTGTCAAAGATCAAGATTACTACAAGAACAAATACAAGTACAACGTAAAAGAAAGAGTTCTTGTAGCATAAATGGAATACTGGCTATCTGACTCAACAAGCGACGGCGAGGAAGAGCCTACCAATATCTGTGGTATGGCTTTTTCAGATGGAAATCAAACTGATGGAGCATCAGAAGACAACTCTGAAAAGGTAAACTCTTTTTACACCTCTGATAGTGATCCTGAAATAGATGCTTTTAAGCTAATTAATGACCTTCAAGATCTAGAGCAAAAGTTTCTTGAAGAGAAAAAGAAAAGAGAGCAAATGTCAAAAGAGCTCATCTTTTTCAAAAGAGAAAAGAATCTTCTGGAATCAGAAAAGAAAGAATTTTTTCTTGAAAAGACCAAACTTGAAGAATCTCACAAACAAAAAGAAAAATCATTTTCAGAAGAAATAAGAAAAATTGAGAAAGTTTTAAAAGGAAAAGAAAAAGAAGTAAAGAAATCTGAGTATGAAAGGCTCAATTCTATTGCCTTAACCAAATTTTTTCAAAAGGAAAGAAATCCTACATCAATCTCTAGATAGAAAAAATCTTCGAATCAAAAGCTATGTTAATGCACAAGGTGTTTTCGATAAAATAAAAACTCAAATGGACTCTCAAGGACTGGGATTCAATGAGTTGAATTCATTCACTGGATTGGAGAAAACGTCACTTTCTTCCACTTTCTGTATGGGAAAGGTCCAAAGCTTTGAAGGTCCATCTCTGAATAATTTCAAAAGAATGAAAACATCAGAGGGATCAAAAGCAAGAGCTCTGAATTTCAAAAATACTACATACTCTTAAGTAAAAAACTTTCAAGAATCTGTGTTACAGATAAAAGAAGAAACTTCAGAGGTACACTTCACAAAACCTCAGAGCTATGATCCCAAAGAAATTTTCAGATTTGATGCTTTCATCTCAAATGAATCAGAGACATCCGAACCAAGTACCTCTGATACAAGTACTTCTGATAATAAATCTTAGAGTTCACTAAATCCGAATGCCCCTCTGTATTCACCAAAGTCAGATGAAAACATCAGAACTACATTTAAAGATGATGTTAAAAAGATATGGAAAGAAAATGTCTTGGAGGATTTAAAAAGAAAAGAAAGAATGAAACGGATCATTAAAGTCTCTAGAACAAAACAAATTGAAAAACCAATAGAGGTAGCTATCTCTATTAAAACTAAGAGAGACTTTCTTGATTCTGATTCAGAATCTGAACAGGAGATTGATGAACAGATTTTTTGTAAACCAGAGAATGTAATTCACAAAAAGATAGAAACTGTTGGGTCTGGTATTTTGAATGTTCCAATTTCATTTTTGAAAACCAAAACCAGAATTCCAATAAGTCCTGATTTTACAAATATGTGTTTACAAGCAAAAACATCTCTGGAACTTGAAAAAGAATTCCAAGAAAAGGTCAAGAATAAAACAAACACTTCTAATTCTTATACCTATAAAACAATAAAATTCTCTCCTGAACAAAAAGGCAAATAGACAAAAATTAACCATATTGATCCTGTCTGTGCAGTAAGCAGCAAAGAAAAGAAGATGTTTTTGATCAAGAAAAAGCAAGTTGAAAAGAAGACTGTCTTTCAAGGAAAAAGGAAAGAAGTAGTTAGGGATACATGTAATATTCCTAATGCTAATTTAAAAAGAAGTCAAAATGTAACAACTGCTTTTAATAAAAAGAAAAACTTTGCTCCTACTTCTTCTTGTTCTATTAATTGCAACTGCATTCATCTCTTGATCAAACTGAAAAATCATTTCAAAGGATCACATTGTCTTCTGAATCAATCTCTGAAAAATATCTCAGAGACAAAATTTCAACAGAAGACAAGTAACGGCAAGACATCAAAAGATGAGATGACAAAAAGTCATACAAATCCACCAAAGTCTAACATAAAAGGATCCATAATGAGATGGGTACCTAACAAACAATAATTTGTCTTGAAGAATCAGTCAATGCCAATCTGGTACCTAGATTCTGGATGTTCAAGGCATATGACTGGAAATAAGGAACTGCTATCCTCATTCAAAGCAAAATCTGGAGGAGCAGTTACTTTTGGAGACAATGTGCAAGGACAGATTAAAGGATATGGTGAATTATCAAGAGGAAATGTTTTAGTTTCAAAGGTTGCTTATGTGGATGGATTAAAACATAATCTGATCAGCATAAGTCAACTTTGTGATCATGGTTTTTATGTGAAATTTCAAAGAAGATATTGTTCACTTCTCCACTCAGAATCAGGTCAAGAATTACTCAGAACAAACATAAAAGGTAACCTCTACAGAATGAATTTTACCAAAATCAACGACACTGATTCAGAGAAACTTTGTCTTATATCTCTGAGTAGTGAGGAAGTCTGGCTCTGGCATAAAAAGTTTTTACATCTAAACTTTTCCTCACATGATAAATTAGTTAAACTTAATTGGGTTAAGGGTTTACCATCTCTGAAGTTTAACAAGGATCATCTTTGTTCTGCTTGTGAGATGGGAAAAATGAAAAGATCTTCACATAAAACCAAAAGTGAAAACAACTGTCCTAGACCTCTGCACATGCTTCATGTGGACGTCTGTGGTCCTATCTCTGTACAGAGTCTAGCTGGTAAGAAATACATTTTGGTTCTGATTGATGAATTTTCCATATTCACATGGATAGAATTCATCAAAGCCAAATCTGAAGTACCTGATATTTTGATAAGATTGTTGAAAAGATTACAGGTTCTATTCAGCAGCAAAGTTCAGAAACTAAGAAGTGATAATGGAACAGAGTTCAAAAATGCCAAAATCAATTCATATATATCAGAAGAAGGCATTACTCCTAACTATTCTGCAGCAAGAACCCCTCAGAAAAATGGAGTAGTTGAAAGGAAGAACAGAACACTTGTTGAAGCTGCAAGAACAATGCTTGCTGGATTTGATCTTTCAACAAATTTTTGGGCACAAGCAGTGGCAACAACCTGTTTTACTCAGAACAGAGCTACAATTGTCAAAAGATTTCAGAAAACATCCTATGAACTCATTAACAATAGGAAACCTAATGTTAAATATTTTCATGTTTTTGGATGCAGGTGTTACATTATGAACGATAGAGAATCTCTTGGAAAGTTTGACAAGAAAGCTGATGAGGGCAAATTCATTGGATATTCTTTAGCCTCAAAAGCTTTCAGAGTGTTCAATCTTAGAACAAGGACCATCCAAGAGAGCATCAATATCACTTTTGATGACAATAAAAGCTCTGAACAACAAGAAAGTCTCTCAACACCTATCTCTGAATCATCAAGAGAATCTGAATTAAACAGAATATTTGAAGATTTCTTTGATGAAGATAACCCAGAAGTAGTCTTCAGAGATAGACCAAGAGAGAATTCAGAAGGACCCAAGAAATAGGTACAACTCTTTCTGGTCCCTCTGAATTAACACCTTCTGTTTCACCAAATTCAGATCAACAAAGTGAATCAGAAGAAGCTGAAGATCAAAAAGAGGATGATCAAGGAGTGTTTGAAGTAAATCCAGAAACAAATAGTGAAGAAATTCAAGAATCTGCTTCACCATCTCGGGAAACAACTTCAGAGACTCTGAACAGCACATCAGAGATGTCACCAACTGTCATCTCTGAAGCTCAAACTCCACCACAAATCTTTGCTCCAATCTCTAGATGGACAAAAGATCATCCAATTGATCAAATCATTGGATCCTCATCAGAAGGAGTTAAAACAAGATCTGCCACAATCAATGAATGCTTCTACGTAAACTTTTTGAGCATTATTGAACCAAAGAAGGTAAAAGAATCTCTTGAAGATCCTCATTGGATTTTTGCAATGCAGGATGAACTTCAAGAGTTTGTAAGAAACAAAGTCTGGACCCTTGTTCCCTTTCCCAAAGGAAAATTTGCAATTGGAACAAAATGGGTTTTCAGAAACAAAAAGGATGAGGATGGAGTAATAATCAGAAACAAAGCCAGGTTGGTTGCTAAAGGATATTGCCAAGAAGAAGGTATTGATTATGATGAAACCTTTGCACCTGTAGCTAGGCTAGAAGCAATTAGAATCTTCTTAGCCTATGCTGCACATAAAGGATTCAAAGTTTATCAAATGGATGTCAAATATGCCTTTCTACATGGTAAATTAAATGAAGAAGTTTATGTCCAGCAACCACCTGGATTTGAAAGTACAGAGTTTCCTAATCATGTTTATTATTTGGATAAGGCTCTGTATGGACTTAAACAAGCTCCAAGAGCTTGGTATGCAACACTGTCCACTTTTCTGATTAAAAATGGATTTGACAAAGGCACAATTGATACAACTTTATTCATTAAAAGGTACAAAAATGAGATGTTATTAGTACAAATTTATGTTGATGACATTATATTTGGCTCTATAAATCAAAAGTATGTGACAAATTTTCAGAGTTGATGAAGAGTGAATTTGAGATGAGCCTTATGGGAGTGAATTTGAGATGAGTCTCTGAAATTTTACAAAAATACAAACTCAATGATTCAACTTCTATGAAAACGCCTCTTGCCACCGGAGTCAAACTTGACTCTGATCCTTTAGGACAATCTGTGGATATAAAAACCTATAGAGGCATGATAGGTTCACTATTATACTTAACAGCAAGTATGCCTGACATAATGTTTGCAACATGTCTTTGTGCTAGATATCAAGCAAATCCAAAAGAATCTCATTTATCTGCTGTCAAAAGAATTTTCAGATACCTAAGAGGGTCACCATCATTAGGCCTCTGGTATCCAAAACTTTCAAGTTTTGATCTAACAGCCTACACTGATGCAGATCATGCAGGATGTAAGCTTGACAGAAAAGTACCTCTGGGTGCTGTCAGTTACTGGGCAATAAGCTGGTAAGTTGGTCATCCAAGAAACAAAACTGTGTTTCAACTTCAACTACAAAGGCAGAATATGTTGCTGCTGCTAGTTGTTGCTCTCAAGTAATATGGATGAAAACTCAGCTCAGAGATTATGGCCAACAACATGAAAGAATACCCATTCTGTGTGACTCAAAAAGTGCCATAGCCATCTCTGCCAACCCAGTACAGCAGTCAAAGACAAAGCACATTGATGTAAGGTATCATTTCTTAAAAGATCATGTTGAAAGGGGAACAATAGAAATATATTTTGTACCAACTGATCTCCAACTTGCTGATATTTTCACAAAAGCTTTAGATGAATGAAGGTTCAATTTTTTAATCAGCAAGTTAGGAATGTTGAATATGTCTACCTAACAAGGGAGAAACTCAGAGTCTCTGATCAAAATATCAGAGCCTCTGAACCAAGTAGCATATGTCAATATCAGTTTGTGAATGTTCTCCAAATATATGACAAGGGGAGAAAAATAAAAAGTTGTTCTTTTGTCAAGGGGGAGAAAAAGAACTTTTCAGAAGACATCTCAGAGTCTCTGAATTTCATCTCAGAGTCTCTGAAATTGAGAAAAAGAATTTTTCAAATGTCAAATCAGAATCTCTGAATTTCATCAAAGGGTCTCTGAAATTTAATCTCAGAGTGTCTGAAATTTTGGATATTTTTTCAAATCATCTATGAAGGGGGAGTCAACAACTTTCAGACCAGTCATTCCTCAAACAAGAACTTTTTAATTAAAAAGCAATTTTTGATATCATTTGAAATTAAAATTTCAATTTAACTGAACCTTTTTATTATAAGTGATATCTTAAATTACTTCTTAAGACGAAAGGTTTGTCTAGTCAGCTAGAAGAAGTTATTTAATTTTTTATTGAAAAATGGTGCCCCTTTCCTATTTTCTTGGAACCTACATTCGTAGGTACAACAATTTTCAAGGCCACGTGTCACAAAAAGGGATGAGTGAAAGGCCAAACGACTTTATCCAAAGGGTCAAATCACTATCGTTTCACCTTATGTACTCGAGTGTATATTTTTCTAAATTTGGATACAAAACCAATTTAACATCCGGATATTCATTTTTACAAATTACTCTCGAGAAATCTCTCTCTCTCCAAAAGAATTTGAACTTCATCTTCTTCACTTCAACCTCAACAATGGCGTTTTCAAATGAATGGTGCAAACTTTTTCCCAAATCTGGCGAACCTTCAAGACTGTATCGTTTTCCAATCAAAGACAACAATCACATGATTTAGCTTGATTCTCCCAAATTTGAGGAACAATACGGAGTAATCTGCGAGTTCTTCTCCAACTGTGAACTGACTCAAGCCCTAACTGCTTTTACAAATGAATGTCCACTTTCGTTTGTTCAAGAATGGTATTCATCAAGTCACTACAACGATGCACATAACGGAATAATCGGCGAGTTCGACATATCTCAAGTTGTAAAATGTAGGATACTCATCAATCCTACTGTTCTAAGAGAAGTTCTCCCACTCCTAACAGCTGAGGAACTTCAAATCACGCGTTTTGAAAAACGCCCAACTTCTGAAACCCTACTGCAGTTCATTCGAATGCTAGGTTACAACACTGAAATCACCAGATTGATCAACTTCCGACGACAACACCTACCACCAATCTGGAATTTCATGTTCTCTGTCCTAAATCGCACTCTAACCTGCAAACTGGGGAGCATGGATCAAGCAACACCAGAAATACTGTCAATCATGTATGCCCTATTCTTCAATCGCAACTTGGACATGGCCGGCATAATCTTTGATATGATTCTGACATCAATAGAGAAGAAGAACAAATGATTGGCAAAGGACCCTGAACAAACGACCCAATCATCCAAAGTTCCTTCAATAACTTTCCCAAGATTTCTATCTCTAATCATCCATGCTGCGATCAAGAAGCTTCATATTTTGATTGCCCCTGAACAACCCAAAACTCTATTCTACATAATGAACAGCTTCAAACCGACGATTCTATCTGAAGGCTATCCAGAAGCAAGGAGGATCCCTCACCACATGCTGAATCAGGTAAATCCTCAATCTATAGCCTTAGCTTCTTATCTCCGTGTTGCCCAAGGACTAGAACCAGTTCTGGGAACCCCAACATACTTAGGTCCTGAACCTGGAATGGAGAGTAAGAGCATCTCGGGTTTAGAGGGATCTGAGGACCCTGAAGTAAAGAGCTCTCACAAGAGTGAACCAGAGGGTACTCTTGGTAGAGAAACCAAAATTGAGAGAGATGACAGAGCACCGGAAGGGACTGTCAATGAGGAAGTAATGGAAGAAACCTCATTTGCTAGTGTAGAGGATAGCTCGACTAGCTCTGAGGAAAGTGAGGATGAATCTTCAGAAACAGCCTCTGAAGATTCTCAGAGGGAAGAGAGCAAGTCTTCTGACTTAGAGAATCCTGAGAGTTCTTCCCCTTCCAAACAAAAAGATGCCTCAAGGCACATATATTTTAGGACACCAACCCCATCTCCTAGTGCAACCACACAATCTAACCTACCTAATCCAGAGGTAATGGTTATTGAATCAGAGGTGCACACCTCGAACCGAAACCATCAAGCCACTTCAGAGGTACCTTTTTCCACCTCTGAAGTTCACATAACCGAGGAAACTCAATTTATGGATAAGCCCTCTTCACAGGACTTAGCCAATACTTTAAGTACTCAGTTGCCTCAAAGTACATCAGAAAATCCTACACATGATGCTGCCTCTGTGGCTCATCTCTCACCCTTTAGGATATCAAGAAGTAGCTGTCCAATTCAGGGACAATGGCTTGACCTACAAACCAAGGATTGACTTACCTGGATCGCAAGATCAACTCCCACATTCACTTCCAATCCTCTAAATCTGAGGAGGAGGACTTGGTTGAGAACAGAACACTCAGAGATGATTCTCCGGAACATCAAGGATTCAGTGGAAGTCCTTCCAGAGACAACATCAAAACAGCTCTGAACGAAGGCTCCTCTGAACTCGAGGAAAAAGTGGCTACATGTGTTTTAACCAATGTACCCCTCTCTGAACTTCTTACTAAATCTGAGTTCCAGAGATTCTGTGAGGAAGTCAGAGGCTCCATGAATGAGCATAACTTTCAGAGAATTGACGGTTTAGAGACCTTTGCTCTTCGCTCTGAAAACACAAACCTCATAGCAGAGGTTTCCACTCTGAAGACCCAACTTTTGGACTCCTCAAGAGTTGGAACAAGAACTGTTCAAACAGAAGGCTGAATCATCCCTGGAGGTAGCCGCTCTTAAAGTTCAGAATGTTGCTCTTCAAAATCAAGCATCTACAACCATCGATGTTCAGAAAGCTCTACAAGAACTAAGGGAAGAGGTAGTAGCCACCAGATCATCATCACTCTCAACAGATCAAATGGCCTCTATCTCTGACCTCATCAAAGTAACAATTCATGCTTCTGTACCAACTGTCAGCGAACCATCAGCAACACCACGGCCACCACCCCGAACTTCTAAAGACCTCATCACCAAAAGTGATCTGGCCTCTTTCCAATCACCAATAATGAGTAGAATGCTGACTTGTTCTTCCAAAATCTCTACTATTGCTCAGAAGCAGGTCAAAGCAACTCTGGAACTTCATAACTATAAATCAGAGGAACAAATTGCTAAAATCAGAACTGCTGCTTCAGAAGCAATCGAAACCATTCAGAAGACACTTCAGAATCCCAAAGGAAAAGGAATCGTTGAACCAAGCTCTCCGAAATAGAAACGTAAGTTTTCTGGTGGGACTTGTAGCGATGCAGTGAAGAAAGCCAGATTTGATGATTCAGAGGATTCAGATGATGATAAGCACTCTGACTCACAAAATAGGGAGATCAGAGATAAAACCACGCACACCTTTAAAGCTGCTCCCTCTGCACAAGTTCAAGAGAAGGAACCAGAGAGGAACACCACCTCTTCTGATGAAAACCGTACTTTACAATCATTCACAGCACCAGTCATACTTTACGCCTCATCAACACCAGGTGTTCCAATCACTACATTTACCAATGCGACTCTAGAGAAAATTGGAGCTCTGGAAGAGGAAGAAGAACAACTTGTAGACTTCTCTACGTCCTCTGAAGATGCATTCTTATCACCCGAAAGACAACCAATGGTGATAAGAGATGCCTTTGAGTCAGAGTCTGAGAAAGAACAGAAAGATTATGGAAGAGAGGAAGAAGCTGCTGGAGATCAGATCGAAGTAATTGATGTCGAAGAGTATGTTTTCAAAAATGCTCAACCTCATCATACCTCAACAGCTTCAGAATAAAGAGAATCTCCAGAGATAGATGGATATATCTCTGAACAGCCTTCAGAGATAACTCAGTCACAGTCCAAGGACACAGAAACCATGGTTGTTGATGAACAGAATACTCAAGAGAATCTTGTTCAGAAGACAAGCATCAATTTACCAGCCAATGTATTCACTCATCCTCCCCCATTCTTAGAATCCACTCCTGAAGCATCAATAGAAGATCACTTTCGGTATATCTACTGTACGTTCAATATGGAAGACACTCAAATAATCCCTCTGAACCCAAGAATCAGAGAGGACATGCCAGACTACGAACGAAGATTCATATAGGCAAAGACATCACCAAGAAAGGCAGTTCTCAACGATGCTCCAATAGTAAAAGTTGAGAAAATCTCTGAAAAGACATTCGCCTTCAACAAAATCATATATAGGCATTGTGTGGTGACTCGATCTGATCAGAAGATTTACGAGTTCAATGATAATGATCTCGTAAATCTAAATCCGTATTATCTCACTCATCTATATGCCTATTGCTCTACGAGATACGATTCAGGAAGAAGGGAAATCAGAATGAGCATGGTTGAAGTCAAACGGGCAATGGAAGCTTACATCAAACATAAAGCCAAACGTAACTTTCAGATTGCTCTGAACTTGGGTGAAGAAAAGCTAGGAGTGACTGAACAAGTGGAAACCATCAAAAACCTGGACAAACAGAAGACTGGATCAATCATTGAAGAACCTCTGGGTTTCATCTACAGAGTGAACCAAGAGAAGAAAATTTTTCTAGCTTCACAAGTAGAAAAGTATTCTGAAGAAACCTTGAAAGGAATACAGAAGATGATTCATGTAAATCAAGAACGACACAGAGCAGACCTACTGGCGAAACTAGACTTGGAAATTGGCTCAATGATTAACTTCAGAGAGCTAATCATGAAGTTTCATAGGATATGTTCAAGTGACAGGTTCTGATTATTTTTTGAATATTATTCTTATAAATTCTGAAAATACACAATATAAAGGAGCTTTTTGATGATCACTCCCCCAGGGCTTCCATTCAATCATCAAAACACCACAAAGGCAATTTCTATGAACGTTATTACAAAGAAATGAATTCCTTGTGTGTTCGTGCTAGTGTAGAAAGAATTAAGCATATGATGATTGCTTTAAGGGTCAAAAATTGTGTAAACCACTGAGACAACAGTAGATAAACACAGACTCAATGTGCATGATTGAAGTGCGAAGGTTGGGCAGACTTCCTTCTTTTTCAATATCCAAATTTTCCAAATGAAAATCAAATAGATTATGTGTTGCGTCCTCAGAAAATATGAAACACCTTCTTTTTTAGAAGAAAATGAGTGGCTGGTGGGGTTTTTAACAAGAGTTGGTATGGGCTAGTTGCCTGTTTCAATAATGTTCACCAAGAATTGTGAAACATTAGTAATGTGGCTGCCCGACTCAGAAAGTAGTTGGTACAGATTTTGATATTCTTTTACTCTGATCTCATACCCTCTTTCTTTTTAATCATTAAGCTCACATCTAACCAAACTCTCATTTCCATTTTACCTCAATGTATATCCCACACTCATTTCTTTTAGACACTTCACACTCAATCACTAAAGGTTTAACTTCTTGGGTAGAAATCACTGGTTAACATGATTCCATAGAAGTTCAATTAAGTCCTAGCACAGAGAACCCATATAATCCTAGAAAGCATGTGTTGCTCAAATGGTTTAACTATATCAGTGAAAACGCATATACAAATGTCAGATAAAGTGAATGCTCAGACGGTATAATCATGAAGATATGAGCATTTTTAAACATTGAAGTATTTTCAAACAAGTATATTGAAAGAATAGATATGAATGCAAAAGACTTGTTTGAAAATCTGACATTGTATGAAAATGATCAGAAATGAAATGATATATCAACTTAGGCTTATGGTCAAGAATAACGGATATAGTCTATATGAAACAAAAATATAGACATTCTTGAAATGAACGTTTAAAATGAAATTACGCTCAAATTTATTTGAATACAAGCGGAGTGGCTTACCATCGAAATTATGTTACAATATGAGACATGGTAAGAACAATTTGAACAAGAAATCAAACCGGTGTGTGAGAATACTTGAAAGTATATAGAAAAGACAATACGCAAGTAATTATCTTTGGAAACACACGGTTTGTTAAACATTAAAGCTCAAAAATAAAATTGAAAACATTTAAAATCACACTTCCAATTCATGAAATCTGTTTAAGAATCGGGAAGTGGTTTGAACATTTAAGAATATGTTTTCTATGATTGAAAGTTGTCCTTATTTCAACCATATATGAGATTAAGATAAGAATTTTAACCTTTCTGTGCAATCTTAGATCTCATGAAATCAGCTGAAGTCATAGAAAATATGATCTTGATAGCTTCCTCTCATCCTGCACAAGTCTCAAAGTCTAGTCAAAGCAACTTTTATTCACAAAGTTTGTTCAAATGTAAATGACATAAAGCAGTAAAACGATTAAAGTACGAGTTCTAATCTGAAATAATCTGAAATCATCATTCTTACTCCCCCTGAAAATATGCATCTGAAATATGTCAATAAAAGGCACATGATATAGATATTCAACTCCTCCTGAAGTGTAGTTCTTCATATCTTCCGAATACATATTTCTAGAAAAATTTATGTACTCCCCCTTGAAGGTTGATTTCCTCTTCTGAGTATCTTAGTACACTCTCTTATCAGCCCAGGAGTAGCATTTAATTTTCATCATTGAAGAGGGAGTCCTAAACTGTTGTGTTTAGAAGTCAAACTCTGTTGAAGTACGGGTCCTAAGCTGATTTACTTAGAAGCCTTCGTTCTCTTACTCCCCCTTGACTGTAGGTGCCTGCAACACATAATCACTTTTCGGCTTTGGTACCCACTGGTATTTGGGTCCATGTGTGTTAGTTGCAGTTCGAATGGGAGTACTGAGTAAGAACCATACCAGAAATGATCACTTGTTTTGTGAACATGATCATGTGTACTACAATAAGAACAATAATATTTCTTACTTGACAACCTGGTTAACTGATCTCTCGAGTAGACATGATCAGGTTTACCTTTTCGCACATTGTTCTTTTTAGCTTTTGATGCATGTACACATGACTTCTTACCTTTCATCTCATCTTTCTTTCCATCTTTTCTTCTCTTCATCATCCACTTGTTTCACTCTCCATACCAGTTTCTCTTCTTTATATCTCCTTCTTCTATGTGTACCTGAACCATCTATCTTGTTATCATAGAAACGGTTAGTACTACGAATCTGATTAGAAGATTTAACTGACCTCTTGGAAGAAACAGTCTTCTTATGTGAGCTTGCAGCTGTCTTGAATGAGCATTTTGAATCAGCTGTATCATCTCTAGGTGTGTGGATAATTGACTCTGGAGTCTTGTGCTCAGTTACCACCACCATCTTAGAAATAACTTTCTCAAGTTGTTTTATCTTTGAAGAATAACTGTCTCTTTCTTTGATAAGTTGGTCAATCTTTGTCTTGAACTCAGACTTCGCTTTCTGCTCTTTCAATGCATTTGTAGATAGCTCAGATAGCTTTGCAGTTAATTTCCTTATCTCCTCCTTAAAAATACTTCTTTCATATTCAAAATCCTTATCAGCATCCTTTCTTCCATCTGATATCTCTTTAAAGAATCCAACATTCTTTTGCTCAATAGCCTTCTTTTCCTTGGCAAACTTTTCTCTTTCTAAAATGATCACTTTCTCAAAATCAGAAATCTGTTGAGAAAGCTTAGAACATTTAAGCTCAATCACCTTTTTCTCTTCACAACTCTGCCTGGGAAGCTCTGAGAACTTCTTAGCAAACTCTTTCTTTTCAATGTTAAAAACAGATCTTTCTTTGGCAATCTTTGTCTCCACATCAGATATTTTCTATTTAAGTTCAACATTAACATCCTTCAGATTCTTAATCTTCTCCTCAGAACTTTCAATAGATGCTGCTAACTGGAGTTGCTCAATCTATTTTTCAAAATCAGAGATTTTTCTGTTCAGCTCAGAATTCTCAGATTCTGTCAGGATCTAAATTCAAAGAAGAATTTAATTCACACATACTCAGAAATAATGCTAAAGAAGTTGCGGAAAAACACTTTAACACTAACAATCAATGAAACAGTATATCAAACTCAAATCACAAGTTTATATTGATTCAACTTGATGATTACACACAAAACCTCAATCTGTTGAACAGACTCAACAGACGTTCTATACTTCTCTATAGAAAGGATCTAAACTAGTCTTGAGGTTAATTCTCTCTAACAAAACATATGAATGAATAATTCTCTACTATCAAATACTTCTATACTATATGTACAAGACTGAATACAAGATAATTATCAAAATACAATTGATCTTCAGCATCAATACCATAATTATAGTCAGTCTTATCTCCAGCTTGTCTTTATCTCCAAATCATCTTTATCTTTAGAAGCAACACTAATTATCTTCAAAAGTATTAACCATCTTCAGCAGCATTCATCTTCAGCAGTACTAACTCTCCAAGCAGTAGTAACTATTCAAGTAACAGCACTAACTCTTCAAGCAGTATTAATTTTACTAGCAGTAGTAATCACTTAGCAACAGTAATCAGCAGCATAAACCATACTTAGCATAATCAGACCCAATAATCTCCCCCTAACTTAACTTTTCAGAAAGAGAAGTTAAGTTCATCATGATATGTTCTTCATGATGCTTTTAACACTTCAGCTCAGTTGCCCAAATTTGGATCCAGTCCCAGACTTTGATTGATGATTCTGCTAACCACAATCCTTGCCATTTATGAGCCTTGAGGACAGATTAGTTTGGCTTACAGCATCCCATGTAGCTTGGCTAGGCTGTGATCATATATCTTATCCACCAGATAATATTCATGAAAGCTTTTATCTATGGTCAAGATATACACCCCACACCTTTCTATGAGCATCCAGTTGTCCACAGACTTGAAGACATCTTTGATGACATGCTTGATAAGATTTGGACTGAACATCATGCATAAATACTTCATTGCTAGTTTCATGATGTTCATCCCTGGAGTCTTTAGCACATCCTCATACAGATTCATTCCCACTTTAAAAATTTCTTCCAAGTCTGACCTGGAACAACATCTGACTATCTTCCCCCAAGTAGAGTAGACTACAAAATGATCACCCATTCTTTTGATTCTGAAATATTCTTTGCCTTGATCTTCAAGAATATCCCAGTGGATGATTTCAGGAGCATGGAATGAAATAGGATCTGCCTTCACTAGATCATTATCTGTTACAGTCATTTAAAGTTCAAAATGCATATTAGATTGTCTTGGTTGTTGTGCACTTTGAATTGATTGCTCAGCTTGACCTGTAACAGATGTTTCTGTTTCTTTCTCAGCTTCTGCAACCCTTAGCTTCTTAAACAGTTTCTTGGAAGCTATTGTTTTCACTCTCTTGGCAGGTTTGACTTCCACATCAGCATGTTCTTCCTTCTTTTCTTCAGCCTTTTCTTTTGAAGGAGTGGTTTCCTTACTCTCAGGAAAGGGTTGTTGGATATTGAGATCATGTCTCTCTTTCATTTGTCTTTCAAACTCAACCCTTTGAGTGAAGTCCCCTTTCAGATTTGCCATTTCCTTTGAATACAACTCCTTTATCGTACCATAGGCCATGTTAGTAAATATTCTTTCAGGAACTCCAAGAGCTCCTTTTAGGTCCACAGACTTGAAGACATCTTTGATGACATGCTTGATAAGATTTGGACTGAACATCATGCATAAATACTTCATTGCTAGTTTCATGATGTTCATCCCTGGAGTCTTCAGCACATCCTCATACATATTCATTCCCACTTTAAAAATTTCTTCCAAGTCTGACCTGGAACAACATCTGACTATCTTCCCCCAAGTAGAGTAGACTTCAAAATGATCACCCATTCTTTTGATTCTGAAATATTCTTTTCCTTGATCTTCAAGAATATCCAGTGGATGATTTCAGGAGCTTGGAATGAAATAGGATCTGCCTTCACTAGATCATTATCTGTTACAGTCATGTAAAGTTCAAAATGCATATTAGATTGTCTTGGTTGTTGTGCACTTTGACTTGATTGCTCAGCTTGACCTGTAACAGATGTTTCTGTTTCTTTCTCAGCTTCTGCAACCCTTGGCTTCTTAAACAGTTTCTTGGAAGCTATTGTTTTCACTCTCTTGGCAGATTTGACTTCCACATCAGCATGTTCTTCCTTCTTTTCTTCAGCCTTTTCTTTTGAAGGAGTGGTTTCCTCACTCTCAGGAAAGGGTTGTTGGATATTGAGATCATGTCTCTCTTTCATTTGTCTTTCAAACTCAACCCTTTGAGTGAAGTCCCCTTTCAGATTTTCCATCTCCTTTGAATACAACTCCTTTATCGTACCATAGGCCATGTTAGTAAATATTCTTTCAGGAACTCCAAGAGCTCCTTTTAGGTCCACAGACTTGAAGACATCTTTGATGACATGCTTGATAAGATTTGGACTGAACATCATGCATAAATACTTCATTGCTAGTTTCATGATGTTCATCCCTAGAGTCTTCAGCACATCCTCATACAGATTCATTCCCACTTTAAAAATTTCTTCCAAGTCTGACCTGGAACAACATCTGACTATCTTCCCCCAAGTAGAATAGACTTCAAAATGATCACCCATTCTTTTGATTCTGAAATATTCTTTGCCTTGATCTTCAAGAATATCCCAGTGGATGATTTCAGGAGCTTGGAATGAAATAGGATCTGCCTTCACTAGATCATTATCTGTTACAGTCATGTAAAGTTCAAAATGCATATTAGATTGTCTTGGTTGTTGTGCACTTTGACTTGATTGCTCAGCTTGACCTGTAACAAATGTTTCTGTTTCTTTCTCAGCTTCTGCAACCCTTGGCTTCTTAAACAGTTTCTTGGAAGCTATTGTTTTCACTCTTGGCAGATTTGACTTCCACATCAGCATGTTCTTCCTTCTTTTCTTCAGCCTTTTCTTTTGAAGGAGTGGTTTCCTCACTCTCAGGAAAGGGTTGTTGGATATTGAGATCATGTCTCTCTTTCATTTGTCTTTCAAACTCAACCCTTTGAGTGAAGTCCTCTTTCAGATTTGCCATCTCCTTTGAATACAACTCCTTTATCGTACCATAGGCCATGTTAGTAAATATTCTTTCAGGAACTCCAAGAGCTCCTTTTAGA
Source organism: Arctium lappa (assembly GCA_023525745.1). NCBI lineage: Eukaryota > Viridiplantae > Streptophyta > Magnoliopsida > Asterales > Asteraceae > Arctium > Arctium lappa. Next base: position 153,244,027 of record CM042047.1, on the reverse strand, counting down.
AAGTTTATCATTTTCCTCCTTTCTTGATTAGCCAGGAAGGTCTTTGAGGGTTGTCTTTGTCTTTGCTTTAATGCCAGCCTTTGCCTTGAAGCCTTCTTTGTAACTATCTTGGCAGCAGCTGCAGTCTTCAAACTCTTTTGAAACTCTTCATTCAACCTTTTAGCCATATCTAATGCGAGCTCTCTGTCTTTGGCAGATTGAATTTCTTCTTCCTTTTCCAACTCTGCTTGAAGTTGTTTGGCCACTTCTTCATCTAACTCTATCTGATTCTTTTTCTTTAATGGTTGCTCAGATTCAACCATCTTCTTTGCATCCTCCATACTGACCTCTTTTTCTTTCTTTTCTAAACCTCCTTCTTTGATTATTACTCCCTTAGCCTTTTGAGTGGCTTTGGAAGTGTCATTCTTAGCTTTGACCAAGGTTTCTGCAATCTCTATTTCCTCTCTGGACAATGATGTTTCTGCTGCAGTTTTCTCTGTTTCTACTTCTTTATCAGTTACTGCTGCTGGTTCTGTTTCTACTTCTTTGCTATTTTCTGTTTCCTTATTCAGCTCCCCCTCAAACTGAGCTTCCATACCAATAAGAGTGTGTTTCTCCCCTTCATCTTGTTTCTCCCCCTTGTTGAAAGCATCTCCCCTCTTCGTCAAGACATACTACTTTGTTTTCTTTTTCTGTACCAACTTCATCACCATCTTCTTCAATTTGGTAATCTGCACTTGTTGAGACAGAATTACCAATTTCATCTCCTCTATATTTGAGCCTTGCTTGATGACATCAAGATTAATGTTTCCCATAGTATCCATCAATTCCTGGTAGTTATACCTGTCCTCACCTCCTTTGGGTGTGTTTACCACCCTTGAAGCATCCTTAGATCTTCTAGTAGTAGAGGTCTTCTGCCTAGCAGAAGCACCCTCTACCCCCTTGGTTTCTTGGCACCTGGGACCTTTGGGTGATTGCTCACCCAAAGTTGCCATGGGGAAGGTCTTAGATATGTTCACACTGTCCTGCCCTGCACTTTGTGCAAAGTCAGTAGTGTGAGCCTTACAGGCCATATGCTTTTCCTTCTCCTTATTGAGCACCTTCTTGGGGTTAGGAGACACCCCTGTGGTTTCCCTTTGGATATTCTCTAATGGAGAATGCTCCATTAGAGGACTTGAAGGCTTTGTGGGTGAAGGTACAAGAAGGGAAGGAACCTTCTTTTCCTTTTTCCTTATATAAGTGTGAGTGATGGGTGATGTTTGCTTTTTAAGAAGGGACTGGGGATATTAATAGAAATGAGTGGTGTGGGTAGGTCATCAGTTTGGTTGTCAGATGAGGGCTTTGACACTGATGCCTCACCATGGGAAGGAGACACACCCATCATTGTAGAGAACAATGGTGTGCCAATACCTGAGAAGTCCTTACTAGGCCTCCTCATATTAGAAAACACCTTCCCTTTCCGGACCTTTGGTACATATACCTCATTAAAATGAGGTAAATCCGTCAATTCTTTATTCAGTAAAGCTTGCACAAACCTGGGATACATATAAAAAGATTTTGTTTTGGTATCCAGGTTTGACAGTAAGTCATTTAAGATCATTTGGGAAAAATTGAACTTCCTGGAGGTTGCTAAGCAGACCATAGCATAAGCAATGGTACTGCTGAACTCACTCCAGCCAGTTGTTTTCCTTGAAATACAGTGCTGAAGGGTATGAACAAAGAATCTCCACTGTGGTGAGAATTTGTTCTTGAAAAAATTGAAGACATCAGTGGGACCTTCATACCCCATATTACTAAGAGCTTGGAAGAGATCTTCCTTGGGTAAAGAGGTTATACCTGAGGCATCATCTAGTCGTAGATGAATGCGAATAGATCCTTCTGTGATTGTCAGGGGTTTATCACACACCCTTGTTTTGATGACCTGATTGCCATCTTCAGTATGAATAGCAGCATTGGCCCAAAACTGCCTTCGGTGTTCCACACAGATTGTGGGATTGACAGTTAATGCGTGGGCTATGTGTGAGGATCTTAGGAAATCCACAATCTGATGAAATTCCTCTACTTGCTTTGGTTTGAGTAGCATTGCCAATTCATTGTGTTCATCGACAAACATCAGTTCAGCCATCTTCTTGTGCGATTGGTCGAAGCTAGGGTTACGCACTGGTAAGAGAGAATTCAAGAGAACAAGAGAGAGAGAGTACACTAGTAGGAAATTCACAGAGTCGTTTGTAATTTGGCGGTCACACAGGGTATTTATAGGTGGAGGAGTAAGTTAGAAGCAGTACTAATTACCTTAGCAGTATTAACAAACTCGCAGTATTAACTCATAACAGCAGTAGTAACACATACTGGCAGTACTAACACAGACAAGCAGTATTAACACAGACTAGCAGTATTAACACAGACTAGCAGTACTAACACAGACTAGCAGTATTAACATGTACCAGCAGTAGTAACAATGATTAGCAGTATAAATAAGGCAAGCATTAGTAACTTTGCACTGGCAGTATAAACCACCTATGTTGGGAACTGAAGAAAAGCTTAAGTATGGTTAATGCTGCTAGTTCAGAATTACTACTGCTAGAAGACTTCAAAGTTAATATTGCTGAGTATTACTACTGCTAGTTCAGAATTAATACTGCTAGTCAAAGTTAGTGCTGCTTGAACAAAGTTAGTACTGCTTAGCTAGTTAGTACTGCTAGTGGTTAGTGCTGCTTAGTAGTTAATGCTGCTAAGACCAAGTTAATGTTGCTTGAAGAAATTAATGCTGCTGAGCATAATTAGTACTGCTTATGAATTGAAGATTCGGATGGAAAGGATGACAGCTGGAAAGAATCAAGATATTCATGGAAGGCTTGAAGATAATGATGGAAGATATACTGAAGATATTGTATTTATTGTAATTATCTTTTTGTTCAGTATATGTATAGAATTGATAGAATAATTTAGAAGATAGATTTTATTTTTAATTCATTCTAAGTTTTAGAGAGAATCAACCTCAAGGCATAGATCCTAATTCTAGAGAAGTAGAATTCGTTTGGTGAGCCTGTTCATTAATATTGAGGTTGTGTGTTTAATCTTGTAACTTCAAGCATTGAATACAAGTTTACAAGTTGTTAATCATATACACTGTTTGTTTACTGTTACATTGAATATCAAAGTGTTATTCCGCAAACTTCTTTGATATTGTTTCTGAGACTTTATTCTTGTTAAGAATTCGATCCTGACAACCTAGCACTAGTAACCATACTTAACCATTTTTGAACTATTATCATGAGTAATGCAGTGAGCAGTATTAACTGAACGAGAATTCGATCCTGACAAGTGGTATCAGAGCCTAACTCTCTCAGAAACATCTATTCGTTCATCATGGAAAACCTTACAGAATCAAACAGTACTCTGGTCTCTAAGGTTCCAATGCTCAAACCCAGTGAGTTTGACATGTGGAAGATCATAATAAGACAATACATTCTTCTCACTGACTACTCAATGTGGGATATCATTGAGAATGGTGCTTCTGAAGCAGGAAAGATTGGACCAGATGGGAAAAGACCTCCACCAAAGACAGATGGTGAAAGGAAGATCAGACAGACAGAGATGAAGGCTTTGAGCACTCTGCTCTTGGCCATCCCCAATGAATATCAGCATCAATTTTGCAACTGCACTGATGTTCAGATTCTCTGGAATGCTCTAGAGAAAAGATTTGCTTGAACTAAAAGCATCAAAAGAAATCAAAGAGATGTTCTAAAGCAGTAGTATGAGAACTTCACTTCTTCAAAGAATGAGTCTATGACTCAAACTTTTGATAGGTTCAACAAGCTCATTGGTGAACCAGCTACTGTAGGAGTGAAGATGGAGCAAGATGATATCAACAGAAAGTTTCTCAGATCTCTTGGGGATGAATGGACTATGTATATTGTCTCATATAGGCAGAGTGACACTCTGGAAGAGAAGGAACTTGATGATCTATATAATGATCTAAGAGTTTTTGAAACTGAGGTAGAAACCAAGAAGAAGCCCACTGGTTATATCCACAATGCTGCACTTCTATCAGCATCAACTGATACTACTGCCAACCCTGAAATAGTTAGTACTGCTAGTGGAGTAAATTTAGAAAAAGGCACTGAAACTATCTTTGAAGCCTTTTTGTCCAGTCATAGCAACAATTCATTGATTAATGATGATCTGGATCAACTTCACCCCTGATGACCTGGAGGAGATGGACATTAAATGGCAGATGGCCATGTTATCTATGAGGGTAAAGAAGTTTATCAAAAGAACAGGAAGGAACAACTTCTCTCAAAGAAGAGAAGATGGAGCTGGTTTTGACAAGACAAAGGTGGAATGCTATAAGTGCCACATGAAAGGACACTTTGCTAGAGAATGCAGAAGTGGTGCTCCAAACCCCAACCACCAACAAGCTCAGAATGGAGGCTACAATCAGAACAAGAATCCTGCTCAAGCCCTTGTTTCTCAACAAGGAATGGGATTTGACTGGAGTGATCAAGCTGAAGAAGCCATTCAGAATCAAGCTCTTATGGCAGAAGTGTCTGATCTCCCTTCTGAGGTAATTTCTAATCTTTGCACTCAATCTTGCATAGACACTGTTAAAAGGTACAGGGATCACAACCAAAGTATGTGTGATGACCTCAAAAGATTAGAAAAGGACAGAAGAGACTATGTGTTGATAGTAGAGAGATTTGAAGAACAAATCAAAGGCTTTCAAGCTAATGAACTTCAACACTCTTATGACACAAACTATTGGAAGTGGGAAAAGAATGAGTTAGAGATCAAACTGTCTAAGTCCTTAGAAGAGAAGGATAGGCTGAAAGAGGAACTGTCTAAAGTTAAGCTTGACATAGAAAAGTTTTCATATGCTTCAAAAGCAATGGATTCTCTTCAAAAGGCTCAGATTCATGATAAGATGAAGCCTGGTATTGGATACAACAATACACCCCCTCCTTACAATAACAACTATATCTCTCCTACTTCAGACTTGTTAGAGACCAAGGAGAAAAAGGACTTGTCTGAGGAAGCGTTTAAGATAGATCCTTTGGATGAGGTAGTAGTTAAGGATTTGACTGAGAAAGAAGCCAGTGAGAATAGGGATAATGCTGTGAGTAAAGAGATACCATTAGAAAACAACATTATCACCAATGAGGGATGTGGGAAAATCTGGGTCAAGTCTAAGAAGATAGAGAAGACCAAAGGAAAGGATAACAAGGTCCATTACAAACAAACCACGGTTGTGAATCCTGAACCTTGTAAACAGTGTGCTTGCAATAAAGCTAAGAGCCTAAATTTTGGTTTAAAAAGAGGTAACCAAAGAAACTGGAATAATCAATGGGCTCAGAAACAAGGAGTTGATCTGAATAAAATCAATAGACCAAAGCCTTGTTTCATATGTAGCAAGCTGAATCATTTGGCTAAGTATTGTTTCTTCAACCCTATCAACCAATAGATGAACTTTCAAAGGTTTGTGCAAAAACCTGTTGGTTATAGGAAACCAAAGAAATCTGTTGAAACCAAAGGCCCCATGAAGAAAAAGTTTTTAAAAGAAAGTATTAAAATGTGGGTGCCTAGAAGCACTAAAACTGTTAGTACTGCTGACAGGGATAGTGCTGCTGGAAGTATTACTGTTGCTACCAGTGTTAGTACTGCTGAAAATATTAATGCTGCTAGTACTGTTAGTACCTCTTCAAAGGTTAATACTGCTAACACAGTTACTGCTGCTAACACAGTTACTACTTCTAACAAGGTTAGTACTGCTAAGCATGCAAGTGCTGTTAAGACAGTTAGTACTTCTAAAACCAGTACTGCTTCTAGCAAAAATGTTTCTAAACTTATCATTGTGACAAAGTACTCCAAAAATGAGTAGTCAAAGTTTAAAAATCTTGTCAAGAAAGAATGCAAGTATTTTGATAAGAAAGGGGTACCCAAGACCACTTTGGCTTGGGTTCCTAATTCATACTAACTGATTTATATTATGTGTAGGGCAACCAACAGCTCAAGGGAAAGAGCGTATGGCATATTGATAGTGGTTGCTCTAGGCACATGACAGACAACATGTCATTCCTTCAGGATTTCAAGCACATCAATGGAGGACATGTTTCATTTGGAGATAATCTTACTGGTGGTAAAATAAGTGGAAAAGGTAATGTCACCAAAGTGATGATTATGCAGGTTCAGGGAGTGGAGGATCAGGGACTACACAAGTTCAAGAAAGTATATCTCAATCTGTGATCTTTCCCATACCCACAGTGGATCCTGTTGAAGACTGTGAAAAGGAATCATCTACTGGACCAAGTCAAAGTGAAGAAGAAAGTAGAGATGAGGAGACTCAAGCAAATAAAGAACCAGAAGTAGCTACTGAAAACACTTCAGTTGAGTTGAATGACTCTAATTTAGAGGTGGAACTTAATGAAGAACCTAGCCATCACACCAGAATACAAAAGAATCATCCTCCACAGCTGGTAATAGGAGACATATCTTCTCCTATGATGACTAGAAATCAAAGTAGGCTTCAAGAAATGCAAGACCAACAACACACAGTACTATCTTGCTTTTTATCCCAACTTGAGCCTAAAAAGGCTCATGATGCTATGAAAGAGTCCAGTTGGATAGAAGCAATGCAAGAAGAGTTACTGCAATTCAAGCTGCAAGATGTTTGGGATCTGGTAGACTTTCCTAAAGGCCAAAGAGCAATAGGAACAAAATGGGTCTTCAGGAATAAGAGAGATGAAAGAGGTATAGTGATAAGGAATAAAGCAAGGCTGGTGGCTCAAGGGTATACACAAGAAGAGGGAATCGACTATGATGAAGTATTTGCACCTGTGGCTAGGATAGAAGCAATTAGATTATTCCTGGCTTATGCTTCCTATATGAAATTCAAAGTCTATCAAATGGATGTGAAAAGTGCATTTCTTTATGGCTCAATTGAAGAAGAAGTATATGTCTGTCAACCACCAGGGTTTGAGAACCCAAGCTATCCAGACAGGGTATACAAATTGAAGAAAGCACTTTATGGACTACATCAAGCTCCAAGAACATGGTATGACACTCTGTCATCCTATCTCTTGGAAAATGGCTTTGAAAGAGGAGTCATTAATAAGACTCTATTCATCAAGAGAAAGAAGAAGGATATCTTGCTAGTCCAAATCTATGTTGATGATATTATCTTTGGATCAACAAGAGACAACATGTGCAAGGATTTTGAGGAAGTAATACATCAAAGGTTCAAGATGAGTTCCATGGGGGAACTTACTTTCTTTCTTGGACTCCAAGTTCAACAGAAGTCAGATGGAATCTTCATCTGTCAGTCCAAGTATGTGCAGGACATTCTAACCAAGTTTGGTTTCTCAGATTCAAAACCTGCCAGCACACCTATGGAGACACAGAAGCAGATAACAACAAATCTTGAGGGGGAGAATATGGATGTTCATCATTATAGATCCATGATTGGCTCTCTCATGTATCTTACAGCCTCTAGGCCAGATGTAATATTTCCAGTCTGTGTATGTGCAAGATTCCAAGTTAGGCCAAAGCAATCTCACTATCAAGATGTTAAGAGGATATTCAGATACCTCAAAGGGCAACCCAGATTGGGACTTTGGTATCCTCATGACTCATCCTTTGACCTACTTGCATACTCAGATAGTGATCTAGGTGGAGCAAACTTGGACAGAAAATCTACTTCTGGAGGATGTTAGTTTTTGGGTGCAAGACTAGTGTCATGGCAGTGCAAGAAACAAACCACAGTGTCCACATCTACAACAGCGGCAGAGTACATAGCAGCTGCAAGTTGCTGTTCTCAAGTCTTATGGATTCAGAATCAAATGTTGGACTATGGGATTACCTTTCTACACACTCCAATTTTTATTGATAATAGCAGTGCTATTAGCATTGTGAATAATCATGTCAAGCACTAAAGACAAAGCACATTGAGATCAGGTATCACTTCATAAGAGACTGCAATGAAAAGAAACTTATTCAAGTTGTAAAAGTTCACACTGATAACCAGTTTGCTGATCTATTCACTAAAGCTTTTGATGTGGGTAGATTCACTTTCTTGGTAACAAGTGTGGGAATGATCAACTCTGAATAAGCCCCTTCTCAAAAAGTGGTTCTATACCTGTATATTGTTTATTCTTGGTGTTACTAATCTTCTTTTTCAGAATATATATAGAAGTACTCAGTGTATCACAAGCTTCAAAGAGTAAGTATGGTTAATACTGCCAGTACAGTTTTAATACTGCCAGTACAGTTTTAATACTTCCAGTGCACAGTTAATACTGCTAGTTAGTTAATACTGCTAGTGGTTAATGCTGCTCTAAGTTAATACTGCTAGTGGTTAATACTGCTCTCAGTTAATACTGCTAGTGGTTAATACTGCTCTCAGTTAATACTGCTAGTGGTTAATACTGCTAGTCGTTAATACTGCTCTCAGTTAATACTGCTAGTGGTTAATACTGCTCTCAGTTAATACTGCTAGTGGTTAATACTGCTCTCAGTTAATACTACTAGTCGTTAATACTGCTCTCAGTTAATACTGCTAGTGGTTAATACTGCTAGTCGTTAATACTGCTAATGGTTAATACTGCTTATTAGTTAATACTGTTCTAGGTTAATACTGCTTATGTTCCGAATACTATAAATACTCTTTGCCCGCCTAAAAGTTCCTAACGACTCTTTGCATACTATTCTCTTGTGCTCTAAACCCTCTCTCTCTCTCAAGTATCAAGTTTTCAGGCAAGAACTTTCAAAGATCAATGGCATCAATGGCATTCATTGACAAGCACAATGAAATCGCGATGCTCCAAAAGCCAAAGCAACCTGCAGGATTTCATCAGATAGTGGATTTTCTGAAAGCTAGTCATATCGCCTATGCACTGACAGTGTCTCCATCAATTTATATTGAACATCAAAGGCAATTCTGGGCACATGCCACCATTGTTACTGAGGATGGTGTGCAAATGATAAAGACGACGGTGTGTGGCAAGCCATTGACAGTTACTGAAGAGGTGATTCGCATCAGTCTACGTCTAGACGATGCCTCTGGTATAACTTCTATCTCTAATGATGAACTGTTTTCTACTCTTACAAGAATGGGGTATGGAGGCCCGTTGGGTGTGTTCAAGTTCTTAAAAGCAAAATTTTCACCTCAATGGCGTTTCTTTGTCCATACTCTTATGCATTGTATATCTAAAAAGACTACTGGATGGAGTGAGTTCAGTAGCACCATTGCTTATTCTCTGGTATGCTTAGCCACTGCCAAAAAGTATAACTTTTCTCAAATGATTTTCAATGATCTTGTCTCAAACTTGGGAAACAAAAAGAGCTTTTATATGTATCCCAGGTTTGTTCAAGCAGTAATCACCCACGAATTGACGGATATTCCTCACTCTGATGGGATATATGTACCAAAACCCCCTAAAGGCAAGGTTTTCTCAAATATGAGAAGATCTGCTGGGGACTCGGAAGGAGTAGACACCCCATTGTTCTCTACAATGATGGTGGTGTCCCAAACCAATGAAGGTATGGTAGCAGGGTCAATGCCCCCATTAGACCAACCCACTGCTAGCCAATCCCAACCTTCCCTCTCTCAAATTTTCCCTCAGTCCTTTGCTGCTAAACCCACTCCCAGAATATCCAAGACTTATGTTATTCCCAAATTAATCAAGTTCTAATTGCTAAACAACAATCAAGATGAGAATACTAAAATCACATTCATTGATCTCAATCACAACTATTACAAATTCTCAACTTTCTCTTCTCTAAACTCTCTCACTAGAATGATATGCTATGAACTCTTCTCTAATCAGCTCTCTCTCTTACAATGACTTACTTTTAATTACAAAGACAAGGACAAAGGTATTTATACCCTCTATCAAATACAAAGAAACAAATTACAAATACATTGACTTTGACTTTATTAACAAAATACTTTGACTTTGATGAGAGTTGACTTTTCCAGCTTTGACTTCTTCATCTTTTATCATCAATCTTTATGATCTTGAATCCAACATATTTGTGCGCTAACAATCTCCCCCTTTGGATCAAGATCATTACTAAAAGATTTAGCAATGCGATCTTCTCTATGATTAAGCTCGATTGAAGTAAACTCCCCTTGGATCAATCTGTATCTTTAAAAACTTTCAGCAATCTTCTTCAAAAACTGATCTTCAAGAATATTAACAATCTCCCAAGGTTGTAACCAAACCTCTTTCAAACAAAACACACTTTGCTTCAGCAAATAATCTTCAACACTTCTATTCTTTTTCATTCAAAAACTTTCAAACATTTCTTGTATTCTTCTTTGCTTTCTCAAACATTTCTTGAACTCTTCTCCCCCTTTTTGATGATTTGAGCATTATTATCATCAAAACTTTCATCAAGAAATGTCTTTGACCATTCTGATCTGAGCCTCTGATTCTTTGCCAATTCGAACAATGTATTTATCCAGATCTTTACAAATCCGGACAAAATAAGAATGTAACACCTGAATCAACAAATGAATCAGTTAAAATGCCTGTCAGTAATACAAAGTCACTGTGTGTAACGAATACACAATATAAAGGAGCTTTTTGATGTTCGTACAAAGGCAATTTCTATGAATGTTATGACAAAGAAACGAATTCTTTGTGTGTTCGTACACGTGTAGAAAGAATTAAGCACGAATAACTGCTTTCATAAGGCTCAACATAGTGTAAACCACTGAGACAACAGTAGATAAACACAGACTCTAAGTGCATGATTGAAGTGCGAAGGCGGGGCAGACTTCCTTCTTTTTCAATATCCAGATTTTCCAAATGAAAAACCAGATAGATTATATGTTGCGTCCCCTTGAAAATGTGAAACATTTTCTTTTTGAGAAGAAAATGAGTGGTTGGTGGGGTTTAAGCAAGAGTTGGCATGGGCTAGTTGCCTATTTCAATAACGTTCACCAAAGAGTTGTGAAACGCTAGTAATGTGGCTGCCCGGCTCAGAAAGTAGTTGGTGTAGAGTTTGATATTCTTTTACTCTGATCGCACACCCTCTTTCTTTTTAATCATTAAGCTCACTACTAACCAAACTCTCTTTTCCATTTTACCTCAGCACACCCACACTCATTTCTTTTGACTCCTCACACTCAATCACTAAGGGATTAACTTCATGGGTAGGAAACACTGGTTAACGTGAATCCATAGAAGTTCAGTTAATTCCTAGCACAAAGAACCCATGTAATCCTATAAAGCATGAGTTGCTCAAATGGTTTAACTTTAACATTTAAAGCTCATATACAAATGTCAGATGAATGTATACTCAAAAAGTAATCATGAAGATATGAGCATTTTTAAACATTGAAATATTTTCAAACAAGTATATTAAATAAATAAACATGAGTGCAAAAGACTTGTTTGAAAATCTGACATTGTATGAAAATGATCAGAAATGAATGATATAACAATTAAAGCTTATGGTCAAGAATAATTGACATTTGTCTATACGAAACAAAATATAGACATTCTTGAAATGACCGTTTCGAAATGAAATATCGCTCAAAATTCTTTGAATACAAGCGGAGTGTCTTACCATCGAAGAAAATTTGTTTCAATTTAGAGACATGGTAAGAACATTTTGAACAATAATTCAAACCAGTGTGTGTGAATACTTGAAAGTATATAGAAAAGACAATACTCAAGTATTTATCTTTGGAAACACACGGTTTGTAAACATGTAATCACAAAATAAAAATAAAACCATTTAAAACCACACTTCCAAATTATAAAATCTGTTTAACAATCGGGAAGTGGTTTGAACATTTCAAAACATGTTTTCTATACCTGAAAGTTGTCCTTATTTCAGATATAAATGAGATTAAGATAAGAAATTTACCTTTTCGCGCAATCTTAATTCTCAGAAAGTCAAGCTGTCGTCATTTAGATATAATCATGTCAGCTTCTCTCATCCTGCAAGTCTCAAAGTCTAGTCAAAAATAACTTTTATTCACAAAAAAATAAAAGACATAAAGCAGTAAAACGATTAAAGTACGAGTTCTGATCTGAAATAATCAGAAATCATAATCTTTTACTCCCCCTGAAAATATGCATCTGAAATTTATCAGTAAAAGGCACATGATAGAGATCTACAACTCCATTTGAAGTGTAGTTCATCATATCTTCCGAATACATATTTCCAGAAAAATTTATGTACTCCCCCTTTAAGGTTGATTTCCTCTTCTAAGTATCTGAGTACACTCTCTTATCATCTCGGGAGTAACATTTCTTTTTCATCATTGAAGAGCGAGTCCTAAACTGTTGTGTTTAGAAGTCAAACTTCGTTGAAGTACGGGTTCTAAGCTGATTTACTTAGAAGCCTTGGTTATATTACTCCCCTTTGACATTTGGTGCCTGCAACACAGAATAAATTTTCGGTTTTGGTACCCATTGGTATTTGGGTCCATGTGCGTTAGTTGCAGTTCGAATGGGAGTAACTGAATAAGAACCATACCAGTAATGATCACTTGCTTTATGAACAAAATCATATGTATTACAGTAAGAACAATACCTTTTCTTAGATAACCTGAACATTTGATCTCTCGAGTAAGCAAGATCAGGTTTACCTTTCAACACTTTGTTCTTCTTTGCATTTGATGCAAATACAAATGATTTGATTTATTTCTTCTTTCCTTTCTTTTCTTCCTTCTTCTCATCATTCTTCTCATCATCATCCACTGGTTTCACTTTCCATACCAGTTTCTCTTCTTGGTATTTTCTTCTTCTTCTTCTTTGTGTACCCGAACCATCTACATGTTGATCATAGAAAATATTAGAAGTACGAATCTGATTGAATGAATTGACTAACCTTCTTGAAGAAACAGGATTCATGTGTGAACTTGAGGCTGTCTTTTTAAAATCAGCTGAATTATTTCGAGGTGTGTGGATTTGTGACTCTGGAGTCGTCTGCTCAGTCACCACCACCTTTGAAACAATCTTTTCAAACTCTTTAATCTTTGAAGCGAAACTGTCTCTTTCTTTTACAAGAAGATCAATCTTTGTCTTGAATTCAGACTTCGTTTGTTGCTCTATAAGCGCATTCTCAGATAGTTCAGATAACTTTGCAGGTAATTTCCTTATCTCAGTCTCAAAAATAATTCTTTCTTCTTCAAAATCCTTTTCCACATTCTTTCTTCCATCAGATATCTCTTTAAAAAATCCAACATTCTTCTGCTCAATCTCCTTTTTATCCTTTGCAATCTTTTCTCTTTCAATAATGATCACTTTCTCAAAATCAGAGATTTGTTGAGAAAGTTTAACGCATTTAAGCTCAACCATCTTCTTCTCGTCAACACATTTTCTAGAAAAATCTGAGAACTTCTTTGCAAATCCTTTCTTTTTAGTCTCAAAATCAGATCTTTCTTCAACCATCTTTTTCTCCAGATCAGATATATCCTTTTGAAGCTCAGCATTAGCATCCACTAGATTCTTAATCTTCATCTCATAACTATCAACAGAATCTACTTGCTGAATCTGGATTATTTGAGATTCCAAATCAGAAATCTTTTGCAGAAAATCAGAATTCTCAGTCTTTAATTTCTAAGCTTCCAACCATTTATCATCTTTCAAGACTTGAATAACTTCTTTTTCAAGTTGTTGAAAATGTTCCTTGTATTTGGCAAAAAATTCTGAATATCGACCTGAACCTGTTGTCTTCTTCAGGTAATCTATATGTGCATGCATCCACTCATTAAGCTTGTTATAACTGTCAACTTGATCATCATGTTTCTTCTTATAATATTCCAAATGACTTTTAGATACAGCAACATTCATATTTAAATCTTTCAACTTTTTACAACTTTGTGCAAATCGGCCTTGAAGATGAAGAATCTCTGCTTTAAGTTTAGCAATCTCTTCTTTTGATGACATTTTTCCTTGAGAAGACATCCTGTTTCAATTAAAAAAAAAATAGAACTTGAAAAATGATCGTTAATCCAAATTATGAAATCACAAGAAAAATTTTGAAATTAAATTTCCGAGTTTTGATCACAAAAAGAACTATGTCCCCCTAGTTCAGAATTTTGAAATTAAATTTCAGAGTTTTGATCAAATTTTGAAATTAAGTTTCAGAGTTTTGATATGCGAGTTTTGATCACTGTGAAACACGCAGATCGAGACTTGTGCGTTTGATAAACTCTCAAGCAAACTCGCAGACAAACTCGCAAGCAAACTCGCAAGCAAACTCGCAGATCAAACTCGCAAGTGCCTAAACTCGCTAACAACTGTTCACGCTAAAACTCGCTAACAGAGGCTTGTGCATTTACAAAACAACTGTTCCTTCCAAACTCGCACGTCGAAGAACTCGCTAACCACTGTTCCTTTTCAAACTCGCTAGCTTTGATGAGCGCGTTTGGAGAACTCGCAGATCGAAACGTGCGCGTTTTAGACCAAAATTTATCCTTTGACTTGCGCGTTCTAGCTGATGAACCTTGCGCGTTTCACGACGAACTTGCGCGTTTGGACGATGAACTAGCGTGTTTTAGAGATCTAGCGCGTTCTTCAAGATATCGACCTAGAAATTGATTTTTCCATCTGTTTTGCGATCAAACCTTTGTCAATTGGCTTGAAACTTTGCTGAAATGATCGATTACAATACTAGAACATATTACAATTCAAGAATTTCAAAAACCAATACAAAAAGATACATTTTGGATCAATTTACAGTGCATTAAACTCGTGAACAAAAATATCAACAAAAATTCGAAATTTAGGAAAATTACAGTGCAATTGACAAATCAAATCATACAAACATGATCGATTATACTATATGAACATACTCTGATCGATTTCAACTCCTAAATCGCACAAAAACTCAAAAATCGATTTGAACTTCGATGAACAGTAAACATGAACAGTAAAAACGAACTTTTCTTGATTTCTTGATTTGATTTCACTTTGGATCTGCTCTGATACCAATTGTTATTCCCAAATTAATCAAGTTCTAATTGCTAAACAACAATCAAAATGAGAATACTAAAATCACATTCATTGATCTCAATCACAACTATTACAAATTCTCAACTTTCTCTCCTCTAAACTCTCTCACTAGAATGATATGCTATGAACTCTTCTCTAATCAGCTCTCTCTCTTACAATGACTTACTTTTAATTACAAAGACAAGGACAAAGGTATTTATACCCTCTATCAAATACAAAGAAACAAATTACAAATACATTGACTTTGACTTTATTAACAAAAGACTTTGACTTTGATGAGAGTTGACTTTTCCAGCTTTGACTTCTTCATCTTTTATCATCAATCTTTATGATCTTGAATCCAACATATTTGTGCGCTAACAACTTATGTCAAGAGAAAGGTACACAAGGCTCCTTCCCTTGGTGTACCTAATATTAACCAAGAGCCTCAAAGCCCTCTATTGGAGCACTCTCCAGTAGAGAATATCCAAAGGGAAACCAACAGGGTGTCTCCCAACCCTCAGGAGGTGCTCTCTAAGGAGATGGAAGAGCATATGGGTAAGAAGGTTGCCACTACTCCTGCTAGCACAGAGGAGGACAGTGGTAACATACATAAGACCTCTCCCATGGCAACTTTGAATGAGCAATCATTCAAAAGGTCCCCGGTGCCAAGAAACCAAGGGGGTGGATAGTGCTTCTGCTAGGCAGAAGGCTTCCACTACTAAAAGATCTCATGATCATTCAAAAGAGGGTAACACTCCTGGAGAAGGTGAGGACAGATATGACTACAATGAATTGATGGAAACAATGGGCAACATAAACATGGATGTCATCAAGCAGGGGAAATACATTGAGAAGCTGAAACTGGTTATTCTATCTCAACAAGTACAGATCACCAAACTGAAGAAATTGGTGACAAGATTGGTACAGAAAAGGAGAAGAAAGCAATTTGTATTAAAGAAGAGGGCAAAAACTCAAGATGCTTCCAACAAGGGGGAGAATCAAGAGAATGAAACAGAGAAGGAAAGCAAATCTGAGATGGGATTTGATGTTGAGGGGGTGATAGAAGCTGAAATAGAGAAAGAAACAGAATTTGCCCAAAGCAGCAGACTCTGTTAATGCTGCTGAGGTTAAAGAAGCAGCAGTAACAGGGCTTTCTGTAGAAGAATTGGAGATAGCAAAAACTCTGGTAAAAGCAAAGAATGACACTCCTAAGGCTACTCAAAAGGCCAAGGGAGTGGTCCTCAATGAAGGAGGACTTCAAAAGAAGAGAAAAGAAAGAAGTGAGGCAGATTTGAAGGATACAAAGGGTAAAGCTAAGATGGTTGAACCTGAACAACCCTCAAAGAAGAAAGATCAGATTGAGCTGGATGAAGAAGTGGCAAAGCACCTTCAGGCAGAAATGGAAAGGGAGGAACAAATTCAAACAGAAACAGATAGAGAGCTTGCAAAGATAATGGCCAGAAAACTAAATGGTGAGTATCAAAAAAGTTTAAAAGCAGAAACTGAAGCCAAGAAAAGCTCTGTGAAAGTGTCTAAGCAGAGAATGCCAGTAATGAAGCAGAAAAGACAACCCTCCAAGACCTTTTTGGCCAATCAGGAAAGAAGAAAGATGATAAATTTCCTGAAAGGTGCAATTGGAGTCAAGGGGGAGATGTTTACCAACATGGCATACAGTCAAGTTGAGGAGCTCTACAGGAAGGAAATGGCAAAGCTCCAAGGGGATTCCTCTCAAAAGGAATAAGCAAAAAGAAGGATGAAAGAGAGACATGATCTCAACATCCAACAACCATTCTCTGAGGAGACCACACCCTCAAAAGACAAAGCTGAAGAGAAGAAGGAAGACCATGAGGGTGTTGGTATAGAAGCCAAGTCTGGAAAGAGAGTGAAGTCAATTGCTTCAAAAAGGCAGTTGAAAAGGCCAAGGGTGGAAGAAACTGAAAAGGAAGCAGAACCTTCAGTTACATCTCCAACAGAACCTGTGCAAAGTTCAGAGCAGTCCAACAAGCAAACTGTTGAGAGTATGGATTTGTGTATGACCATAGTAGAACCTATGAAGGCTATTCCAATCTCCATGAAAGCTCCTGAGATTACCTTTTGGGACATTCTAAGAGATAATGGAAAGGATTTATTCAGAATAAAAAGAGCTGATGGTTCATTTGAAGCATATTCAACATGGGGGAGAGTTGTCAGAAGTTGTTCAAGAGCTGATATAGAAGAATTATACAAAGTGGGGATAAAACTCTATGAGCCTGTGTTGAAAGGTACTGAAGAGAATCTTCTCAAGATAGCAATGGAATACTTGTGCATGATGTTTGATCCAGAAAGAGTGGCTTATAGGATTAAAGAGCATCAGCATGAGTTTATATTCAAGAAGATTGATAAATGGATACTTTTTGAAAACTGTGGGGTATACATGATTACTATTGACAATTGTTATCATGAATACTACCTGGTAGACAGAATTTATGAGCATAGCAAAGAGAAGCTAGAAGGGATGCTTAAGGCTACACTAGTATGCACAAAGGATTCAGAGATGGCCAAGATTATGGTGAGAAGAACTGTCAATCATAGTTTGGGCTTAGATCCAAATTTGGGAAACTGAATCTGAAGTGTTGAAAGCATCTTGAAGATCAAATCTGAAGAACTTGACATCTTTTCCTAAAAGTCAAGTTAGGGGGAGATTGTTGGGAACTTAAGAAAAGCTCAAGTATGGTTAATGCTGCTAGTTCAGAATTACTACTGCTAGAAGACTTCAAAGTTAATACTGCTGAGTATTACTACTGCTAGTTCAGAATTAATACTGCTAGTCAAAGTTAGTGCTGCTTGAACAAAGTTAGTACTGCTTAGCTAGTTAGTATGTTGGGAACTGCTTAGCTAGTTCAGAATTAAGAATTCGATCCTGACAACCTAGCACTAGTAACCATATGTTGGGAACTGAAGATTCTATCAAGTGTGGTTAATGTTGCTAGTACAGAATTACTACTGCTGATTACTACTGCTAGTTCAGAGTTAGTACTGCCAGAGTACTTTGAAGATTAATACTCCTGAGTATTACTACTGCTAGTACAATTAATACTGCTAGTCAAAGTTAGTGCTGCTTGAACAAAGGAAGTACTGCTTAGCTAGTTAGTACTGCTTAGTAGTTAATGCTGCTGAGCATAATTAGTGCTGCTTAAGAGATTCGAATGGAAAGAATGACAGCTGGATATTATGAAGATACATATGGAAGCTTAGAGATATACATGGAAGATATACTGAAGATTTGTTTATTCTTTGTAATTATCTTTTGATTAGTATATGTATAGAATGTACAGAAAAACTTTTTGATAATTGAGAAGTTAGATTAAGAGAGAAATCAACCTCAAGGCATTGATCCAAATTCTAGAGAAGTAGAATTCGTATTGGTGAGCCTGTTCATCAATATTGAGGTTGAGTGTGTAAACTTGTAGCTTCAAGCATTCAATACAAATTTACAAGTTATTGATTATATACTGTTTTGGTTTACTGTTTTATTGAATATCAAAGTGTTATTCCGCAACTTCTTTGATATTAGTTTCTGAGAATTTATTCTTGTTAAAAATTCGATCCTGACAAGTGGTATCAGAGCTAGTATTCTCAGAAACCTGCAATCATCATTCTTCCTTGAAATCAGAAATCATCAATGGCTAAAGTTTCAGATTCTTCAAGCACAGAAATCCCCACAGAGGTAACATCTAATCTTTGCTCTAAATCCTGTATTGAAACTGTTAAAAGGTACAGGGATCACAACCAGAAAATGAGTGATGATCTGAAGAGATTAGAAAAGGACATAAAAGACTATGTTAGGATTGTTGAGAGGTTTGAGGAACAGATTAAAGTTTTCCAAGCCAATGAACTTCAACATTCTTATGATACAAATTACTGGAAGTCGGAAAAGAATGACCTAGAACTTCAGCTGAAAAAGTCTAAAGAGGAGAATGAGAAGATAAAGAGTGAGTTTGAGAAAGCCAAGCTGGATATTGAGAAATTTTCCAATGCTTCTAAAGCAATGGACTCTTTGCTCCAAACTCAAATCCATGACAAACTTAGAAGAGGAATAGGATATAGCACAACACCACCACCATACAACAACAACTACATTCCTCCTATATCATACTTACTAGAAACCAAGGATAGGAAGGAATTGCCTGTTGGAGCCACTAAGGTAGATCCTTTAGACAAAGTGGTGGTTGAAACAGACTCTGAAGAAGAGAGCTCTAGTGAAAAGAGTAAGGAGAACACTGGGAGTGGTGAGATTCCTCTAGAAAATAACATTATCACCAATGAGGGATGTGGAAAGGCTTGGATAAAGTCTAAGGACATAGAAAAGACTGAGGGAAAGTCTGAGATGGTCCATTATAAGCAAACCACAGTTGTGAATCCTATCCCTTGCAAACAGTGTTCTTGCAATAAATCTGAGCCCCAAAAACATGATAAACCAAGGGGAAATCAGAGAAACTGGAATAATCAGTGGGCACTAAAACAAGGGGTTGATTTGAGTAAAATCAATAGACCAAAACCGTGTTTTATCTGTGGCAAATTGAATCATCTTGCCAAACACTGTTATTTCAACCCTATCAACCAAAGAGTCACTTTTCAAAGAAAACCACAAAACTCTTTTGGTTATAGGAATAAAAGAAGGAATCAATTGGCTGAGAAAAGAGCACCTTTAAAGTCTCATGCTCAGAACAAGTTTGCTAATACAAAGAAAAATGCTCCAAATAAGCCAAGGAGTAATTTAAAGACAAAGAAAGCAAACAACTTTGTTCAAGTTTGGGTTCCAATTGTAAAGAAACCTGTTAGTACTGCTATCCCAGATAGTACTGCTAACAGAAATAGTGTTGCTGCAACCAATACTACTGCTAACAAGGATAGTGCTTCTACTAGTATTAATGTTGCAAAGCCTATAATCTTGACAAAGTATTCCAGCCATGAGATTCCTAAACAACTCATTCTGACCAAACTGACAGATTATATAAATGAGAAAGGTCAACCCAAGACAACTTTGACTTGGGTTCCATCCAAGACTAACTGAGTTATCAAGTGTGCAGGGCAATCAACAGCTCAAGAGGAAGGGCATTTGGCATGTAGATAGTGGTTGCTCTTGGCATATATCAAGTAACATGGACTGCCTTCAAAGCTTCAAAAGGTTTGATGGAGGACATGTTGCTCTTTGTATGATACTCCAGATGGAGGTAAGGTCAAAGGTAAGAAAAGTGGTTAAAGAATCATGGAAAATGGAGAGATGGAATAAAAGTGTGAGGTACAAATGAAAGGTTATGAACACAAGCTTAAAAGGTGTAAGTGCAGTTTTAATACTGCTAGTGGTTAATACTGCTTTCAGTTAATACTGCTATTAGTTAATACTGCTGACAGTTAATACTGCTAGTTAGTTAATACTGCTCGCAGTTAATACTGCTCGCAGTTAATGCTGCTCGCAGTTAATGCTGCTAGTTAGTTAATACTGCTCGCAGTTAATACTGCCAGTTAGTTAATACTGCTCGCAGTTAATACTACTCGCAGTTAATACTGCTAGTTAGTTAATACTGCTCGCGGTTAATACTGCTCGCAGTTAATACTGCCAGTTAGTTAATACTGCTCGCAGTTAATACTGCCAGTTAGTTAATACTGCTCGCGGTTAATACTGCTCTAGGTTAATACTGCTTATAATCCGAATACTATAAATACCCTTTGCCCGCCTAAACGTTTATAACGACTCTTTGCATACTGTTCACTTGAGCTCTAACCTTTTTCTCTCAAGTACCAAGTCTTCCAAGCAAGAACATCACAGTTCAATGGCATCCATGGCTTTCATCGACGAGCACAATGAGATTGCAATGCTACAAAAACCAAAGCAAGCTGCAGGATTTCACCAGATTGTGGATTTCCTCAAGACAAGCCATATCGCTCATGCACTCACGGTGTCTCCAACCATCTTTATAGAGCATCAGAGGCAGTTCTGGGCCAATGCCACCATTGTTGCTGAGAATGGTGTGCAGATGATCCAGACAAGGGTGTGTGACCAACCCCTGACAGTTACTGAAGAAGTTATTCGCATCAGTCTACGTCTAGACGATGCCTCTGGTATAACTTCTATTCCTAGTGATGAACTGTTCTCAACTCTTTCCAGAATGGGGTATCAAGGCCAAATGGGGATTTTTAAGTTTTTCAAAGCAAAATTTTCACCCCAATGGAGGTTCTTTGCTCATACATTAATGCATTGTATTTCAAAGAAAACAACGGGCTGGAGCCAATTTAGCAGTCCAATTGCTTATGCATTGGTGTGTTTATCCACTGCTAGAAAATTCAATTTTTCTCAAATGATTTTTCATGATCTTGTCTCAAATCTGGATAACAAGAAGAGTTTCTTCATGTACCCCAGGTTTGTTCAGGAAGTTATTAATCATGAATTGACGGATATACCTCAACCTGTTAGGGTATATGTACCTAAACCCCCCAAAGGCAAGGTTTTCTCAAATATGAGAAGATCTGCTGGGGACTCTGAAGGAGTTGACACCCCATTGTTCTCTACAATGATGGTGGTGTCCCAAACCAATGAAGGTATGGCAGCAGGGTCAAGGCCCCCATTAGACCATCCCACTGCTAGCCAAGCCCAACCTTCCCACTCAAAAACAATTCCCCAGTCCCTTCTTGCAAAACCAACCTCTTCTATTACCCAAACTTACAAGAGGAAACAGGTAAAGAAGGCTCCTTCCCTTCTTGTACCAACACCCCCCAAGCCTTTAAGCCCTCTAAAGGAGAATTCTCCTTTAGAGAATATCCATAGGGAAACCAAAGGGGTGTCTCCCAACCCCAAGGAGGTGCTCTCTGAGGAGGAGGAAGAGCATATGGGTGATGAGGCTGCCACTACTCCTGCTAGCACAGAGGAGGAAAGTGATAACATCAACAAGACCACCCCCATGGCAACTTTAAATGAGCAATCATTTGAAGGTCCCTGGTGCCAAGAAACCACGGGGGTGGATAGTGCTTCTGCTAGGCAGAAGACATCCACTACTAAAATATCCAATGATCCTTCAATAGGGGGTAACACTCCTGGAGAAGGTGAGGACAGATATAACTATGATGAATTGATGGAGACCATGGGAAACATCAACCAGGATGTCATCAAGCAAGGAAAAGAAATAGAGGAGATGAAGCTGGTTATCCTATCTCAACAAGTTCAGATCACCAAACTGAAGAAATTGGTGACAAGATTGTTACAGAAAAGGAGAAGGAAGCAGTTTGTGTTAAATAGGAGGGCAAGTGCTCAAGATGCTTCCAACAAGGGGGAGAAGCAAGAGAATGAAACTGTTGAAAAGAAAGCTGAAGTTGAGGGGGAGACAGAGGAAGAGATGGAAAAAGAAACAGAAATAGGGCTCTCTGTGGAAGAAATGGAAATAGCAGAAACCTTAGTCAAAGCAAAGAATGATACTCCTAAGGCTTCTCAAAAGGCCAAGGGAGTAGTTATCAAAGAAGGAGGGATCTCAGAGCAGGAAAAAGAGAAGGAGATTTTGAAAGAATCAAAGGGAAAAGGAAAAGAGAAGGTGATTGAAGCTGAAATGCCTCCAAAACAGAAGTCTCAGATTGAAATGGATGAGGCAATAGCAAAGCAGTTGCAAGATCAAATGGAGAAGGAGGAAGAGCTGCAAACAGAAACTGATAGAGAGCTTGCAAGGATAATGGCCAAGAAGTTAAATGCAGAATACCAAAAGAGTTTGAAAGAAGCAGCTCAGACAACAGCTCAGGTCAAGAAACTTCAAGTTCAGAGGATGCCTATTCAGAAGCAAAAGCAGAAAAGACAACCCTCCAAGACCTTTTTGGCCAATCAGGAAAGAAGAAAAATGATTAACTTCCTGAAAGGTGCAATTGGTGTTAAGGGGGAGATGTTTACCCATATGGTATACTCTCAGGTTGAAGAATTATATAACAAGGAAATGGCCAAACTCCAAGGGGACTCAGCACAAAGGGAGGAGGCTAAGAGAAGGATGAAAGAGAGACATGATCTTAACATCCAACAACCATTCCCTGAGGAAACTACACCCTCCAAAGAAGAAGCAGAAGAGAAAAAGGAAGAACCTGGAAGTGTTGGTATAGAAGCAAAGTCTGGAAAAAGAGTGAAATCAATTGCTTCAAAAAGGCAGTTGAAAAAGCCAAGGGTGGAAGAGACTGAAAAGGAAGCAGAACCTTCAGTCATATCTCAAACAGAATCAGTTCAACTTCCAGAACAGTCTAGTGAGCCAACAGATGAGAATATGGATACATACATGACCATAGTGGAACCTTTGAAGGCTGATCCAATCTCTATGCAAGCTCCAGAGATCATCTTCTGGAATATTCTAAGAGACAATGGAAAGAATTTCTTCAGAATCAAGAGAGCTGATGGTTCATTTGAAGTTTATTCAACATGGGGGAAAGTTATCAGAAGTTGTTCCAGAGCTGATATTGAAGAACTATACAAAGTGGGGATGAAACTTTATGAACCTATGTTGAAAAGCACTGAAGAGAATCTTCTCAAAGTGACATTGGAATACTTGTGCATGATGTTTGATCCAGAAAGAGTACACCATAGGATTAAAGATCATAAGCATGATTTCATATTCAAGAAGATTGACAAATGGATACTATTTGAAAACTGTGGAGTATACATGATTACTATTGACAACTGTTATCATGAATACTACCTGGTGGACAAAATATATGAGCATAGCAAGGAGAAGTTGGAAGGGATGCTTAAAGCTACATTGGTCTGTACAAAGGATTCAGAGATGGCCAAGATTGTGGTGAGAAGAACTGTGAATCAAAGCTTGGGCCTAGATCCAAATTTGGGAAATTGAACCAGAGGTTTTGAAAGCATCTTGGAGAGCATCTGGAAGAGTATCTGAAGAACTTGACTTCTCTGCCTAAAAGTCAAGTTAGGGGGAGATTGTTGGGAACTGAAGATTCTATCAAGTGTGGTTAATGCTGCTAGTACAGAATTACTACTGCTGATTACTACTGCTAGTTCAGAGTTAGTACTGCCAGAGTACTTTGAAGATTAATACTGCTGAGTATTACTACTGCTAGTACAATTAATACTGCTAGTCAAAGTTAGTGCTGCTTGAACAAAGTTAGTACTGCTTAGCTAGTTAGTACTGCTAGTAGTTAGTACTGCTTAGTAGTTAATGCTGCTAGAAGAAGTTAATGCTGCTGAGCATAATTAGTGATGCTTAAGAGATTCGAATGGAAAGAATGACAGCTGGATATTATGAAGATACATATGGAAGCTTAGAGATATACATGGAAGATATACTGAAGATTTGTTTATTCTTTGTAATTATCTTTTGATTAGTATATGTTTAGAATGTATAGAAAAACTTTTTGATAATTGAGAAGTTAGATTAAGAGAGAAATCAACCTCAAGGCATTGATCCTAATTCTAGAGAAGTAGAATTCGTATTGGTGAGCATGTTCATCAATATTGAGGTTGAGTGTGTAAACTTGTAGCTTCAAGCATTCAATACAAATTTACAAGTTATTGATTATATACTGTTTTGGTTTACTGTTTTATTGAATATCAAAGTGTTATTCCGCAACTTCTTTGATATTAGTTTCTGAGAATTTATTCTTGTTAAGAATTCGATCCTGACACCATACTTAACCATTTTTGAACTATTATCATGAGTAATGCAGTGAGCAGTATTAACTGAACGAGAAGTACCAAGTATCCAATCCAAACAATCTGAAACACTTAAGCATACAGGGGTTAATAGCACCAATTTAAGGAAAGTAAATAAGGAGGAATCTATATAGGTACATAAAGAGAATGAGAATATACTTATTCATTGTTCATCATGCCCACACTTGTGACCAAGAATGTGAATCTACCCACATCAAAAGCTTTTGTGAATAGATCAACAAACTGGTTACTTGTGTGTACTTTTTGAACCTGAATTAGCTTCTTCTCATTACAGTCTCTGATAAAATGGTACCTTATTTCTATATGCTTTGTTTTTTAATGCTTGACAGGATTATTAACAATGCTAATAGCACTGCTGTTGTCTATGAAAATAGGAGTGTGAAGAAATGTCATACCATAGTCCATCATTTGATTCTGAATCCATAGCACTTGTGAGTAGCAGCTTGCAGCAGCTATGTATTCTGCTTCTATTGTTGAAGTGGACACTATGGTTTGCTTCTTACACTGCCATGATACTAGTCTTGCACCCAAAAACTGACATCCTCTAGTTGTAGACTTTCTGTCCAAGTTAGCTCCACCTAAATCACTATCTGAATATTCCAGTAGGCCAAATGGTGAGTCATGAGGATACCAAAGTCCTAATCTGGGTTGACCTTTGAGATATCTGAATATCCTCTTGACTGCTTGAAAATGTGATTGCTTTGGCCTAACTTGAAATCTTGCACATACACAAACAGGGAACATGATATCTGGTCTAGAAACTATGAGATACATGAGAGAGTCAATCATGGATCTTTAATAATGAACATCCACATCCTCCCCCTCAAGATCTGCAGTTATTTGTTTGTGTGTCTCCATGGGTGTGCTTGCAGGCTTGGAATCTGAGAACCCAAACTTGGTTAAAATGTCCTGCACATACTTGGTTTGGCTTATGAAGATTCCATCTTGTTTCTGCTTAACCTGTAGCCCAAGGAAAAAAGTAAGTTCACCCATAGAACTCATCTTGAATCTCTTATGCATTAATTCTTCAAAATCTCCGCACAATTGATCTTTTGTGGATCCAAAGATGATGTCATCCACATAGATTTGCACTAATAGGATGTGCTTCTTCTTCCTTTGAATGAACAGAGTCTTGTCAATGATTCCTCTCTCAAAACCATTTTCCAAGAGATAGGTAGACAATGTGTCATACCAACCTCTTCATAATCAATTCCTTCTTCTTGAGTGTACCCATGTACTACCAATCTAGCCTTGTTTTTTATCACTATCCCTCTCTCATCCTTCTTGTTTCTGAAAATCCATTTTGTCCCTATAGCTCCGTGTCCTTTAGGTAGTTCTACCAAATCCCATACATTTTGCAGTACAAACTGCAGCATCTCCTCTTGCATTGCTTCTATCCAGCTTGGATCTTTCATTGCATCATGCGCCTTTTTGGGCTCAACCTGAGATAGAAAGTAAGATAGTAAGGCTGATTGTATGTCTTTTAATCCTCCCAACTTACTCTGATTCCTTGTGATGATTAGAGAATTGATGTCACCAATCACCAACTGAGGAGGATGATCTTTATGCACTTTTGTTTGATGAATAGCCTCTACATTAATCTCTGCATTCAGATTAGAGTCATTCTTTTCAGGAGAGCTGCCACCAAACACTGAGGAGTTCTCACCATGAGTATCATCTTCTGCCAATGCAGGCATCTCAGGTTCTAGTTGTTCTGAAGTCAGAAGCTGATCCTCCTTTTCACCTCTCTCCTCTTCATTCTGAGCAGTTTCAGTATTCTTTGAATTTGAAGCATCTTTCTTCACTTGAACACAGAATTCAGTAGAATCTGCTGTAGGGATTGGGAATAGCACAAACTCTTGTCTTTTGTTTTGTATTGATTCTGTCCCTGTTCCTGCATTATTCTCATAACTTAAACCCAAAGAATTAGTTAGTGAATCAATGTCAAAAAGCCAATCAGGGCCTGTACCAAGTTTATTTGGTGTGCTCTCATTGCATTTGACATTGTCACTTTCCTCAATTATTCTAGAAGAGGTATTAAATACTCTGTAAGCCATCCTTTGGGATGAGTAACCAACTAGAAATCCATCATCTGCTTTGCTATCAAACTTGCCTAAGTGAGTTTTGGTATTAAGAATTGTGCAAGGACACCCAAATGGTTTGAAAAATCCAATAAAAGGTTTCTTCTTGTTAAAAATTTCATATGGTGTCTTGCCTTGAGATTTAACTATTAGAACCCTGTTTTGAACATAACAAGCAGTATTAACTGCTTTTGCCCAAAAAGTAACTGGCAGTTTTGAATCTGCCAACAGGGATCCTGCAGCTTCAATCAGTGTCCTATTTCTCCTCTCAGCAACTCCATTCTATTGAGGGGTCCAAGGAGCACTGTATTTTCTCTCAATACCTTTTTCCTCACAGAAGCTGTTTAGATCATGGTTTTTAAATTCAGTTCCATTATCAGACCTGATGATTTTCACTCTTTGATTTGTTTGGTTTTCAACTCTGAGAATAAAGGATTTGATCAGTCCAATTGTCTCATCCTTTGTCCTCAGAAAATAGACCCAAGTGAATCTGGAGAAATCATCAACAATAACTAAGCAGTAAGATTTCTTGCCAATACTCATCACATTTGTAGGACCAAACATATCCATATGCAATAAAATAAGAGGTGAAGAGATTGTATTTATCTCTTTGGACTTATGAGAAGTTTTGTGTTGTTTGTCTTTAAGACATGCAACACAATGATCATCATATGAAAATACCTTTTGTGTTAAACCTCTTACAAGGTTGTTTTTCACAAGATTATTCATTGTTTTAAAGTTCATGTGACACATCCTTCTGTGCCATAGAGATGATTCATCAACAGAAGCTTTTGAAAATAGACAATTAAATAATGAATCATTAGATACATTCTCTAAATCCAAGAAATAAACATTGTCCTTTCTTGGTGTTCTCAGTAGTATGATACTTTCATCAACTACCTTGAGCAAGGATAATACATTCAGTATCAGTAAACAATATACTATGTTTCTTGTCACAAACCTGTGATACACTTAACAGGTTGTATCTCAATTGCTCAACATAGTAGACATCCTCAAAGGTCATCTTACCCTTTGACACAATACCTTTTCCACTAATCTTTCCTCTAGATGGATTATCACCAAATTCAACATGTCCTCCATCAATTCTTTTGAAGTTTTGTAGGTAGGACTTGTTGCCTGTCATGTGCTTAGAGCAACCACTATCAATATGCCAAATGCTCTTCCCTTTTTGCTGTTAGTTGCCCTGAACATAAAGTGGAACAGTTAGTTTTTAGTAGGAACCCAAGCCAAAGTGGTCTTGGGTTTCCCATTCTCATCAACATATTCACAATCAGTTTTCATGAGCTTTTCAGACTGGGGAATCTTATGGCTTGAATACTTTGTCATAATAATGGGTTTGTTATTGGAAGCAGTACTAACTTAATTGGCAGTACTAAATTTGTTAGCAGTATTAACATCATTAGCAGTACTAATTGGATTAGCAGTACTAATTTTATTAGCAGTACTAACTTCATTAGCAGTACTACTTGGATTAGCAGTACTAACATTATTAGTAGTAGTATTGCTTGCAGCAGCATTATTTCTGTCAGCAGTACTATTTGAATTAGCAATACTAATAGATTTCTTTACTATTGGAACCCAAACCTGAACAAAGTTGTTTTCTTTATTTTTCTTTAAGTTACTCCTTGGCTTATTTGGAGTATTTTTCTTTGATTTTGCAAACTTGTTTTGAGCATGAGCTTTTAAAGGTGCTCTTTTTGCATTTTCAGCCATATGATTCCTTCTTTGATTCCTATAGCCAACAGGATTTTGTATATGTCTTTGAAAATTTATCCTCTGGTTCATAGGATTGAAATAACATTATTTGGAAATATGGTTAAGCTTTCCACAAATAAAATAAGGTTTTGGTCTATTGATTTTACTCAGATCAAGCCCTTGTTTTTGTGCCCACTGATTATTCCAGTTTCTTTGATTACCCCTTGTTTTATCATGTTTTGGGGGCTGATGCTGTTTACATGTACAGGGATTCGCAACTGTGGTCTGCATATAGTGGACTCCTTGTACCTTTCCCTTTTCTCTCTTTGAGCTATCCACCTTTTCACTCTTTGAGCTATCCACCTCTTCACTCTTGATGAATGGTTTACCTCCCCTTTCATTGGTAAGGATATGATTTTCAACAGGAATCTCTTCTGCATTCTTTTTCTCAGAATTCTCTTCCTCATTCTCTTCTTCAACCACCACACTATCTATAGGATCTACTTCTGTTGCTCTTATAGGTAAGTCCTCCTTATTTTTGTTTTCTAAGAGATCTGAAGAGGGAGGGATATAATTATTGTTATAAGGTGGAGGTGTTGCATTGTATCCTATACCACTCTTCATCTTATCATGAACTTGAGCTTTAAGCAAGGAGTCCATTGCTTTGGAAGCATAAGAAAACTTCTCAATGTCAAGCTTAGCATTCTCATATTAACTCTTTATCTTCACACACTCCTCTTTAGATTTTTCTATTTGAATCTCTAATTGATCTTTCTCCCACTTCAAGTAATTTGTGTCATAGTAATGCTGAAGTTCATTGGCCTTGTAAGCCTTGATTTGATCTTCAAACTTCTCAACAATCACTTTATACTCTCTTATATCTCTTTCTAACCTTTTAAGGTCGTCACATATGCTTTGGTTATGATCCCTGTACTTTTTAACAGTTTGAAGGCACTCTTCAGTGCATAGTTTAGTTTTTACCTTTGTTGGAATATCTGTGCTTGAAGATTCTGAGACTTCTGCCATCAGGGCTTGATTCTGAACGGCTTCTTCTGCTTGATCACTCCAATCAAATCCCATTCCTTCTTGAGAAACAAGAGCTTGAGTGGAGTTTCTGTTGTTTTGGAAGCTTGAGGAATGTGCTTGCTGGTGGTTGCTGCCATATTGTTGAGGAGTTCCTCCTCGGCATTCTTTTGCAAAGTGTCCCATCTTGTGACACTTGTAGCACTCCACCTTTGACTTGTCAAACCCAACACCATTTTCTCTCCTCTAAGAAAAGTTGTTCCTTCCATTCCTTTTTATGAATCTCTTTACCCTCATAGTTAGCACGGCCATCTGCCACTTTATATCCATCTCCTAAAGGTCATCTGCATTAATTTGTTCAAGATCATCATTAATTAAACCAGAATTAGCATGACTAGCAAGAAAAGTTTCTAATACAAAGTCATTAGATACATCCTGCTTAGATACATAAGAAGTACTAACTGATTCTGTATTAGCAGCAGAAACCGTAGAAGAAGAAGATGATAAAGGGCAGCATTATGAGTGTATCCAGATGGTCTTTTCTTGGCTTCAACTTCAGCCTCAAACACCCTTAAGTCATTATAAAGATCGTCTAGTTCTTTGTCCTCCAGCTTGTCATCCTGTCTGAAGGAGACAGTATACATGGTCCATTCATCTCCAAGGGACCTTAAAAACTTTCTATTTACATCATCTTGATCAATCTGCACTCCAACAGTAGCTAGTTCACCAATCAGCTTGTTAAACCTGTCAAAAGTTTGAGTCATGGACTCATTCTTAGTTGACATGAAGTTTTCATACAGTTGCTTCAATATTGCCTTCTGATTTCTCTTGATACTTTTGGTACCAGAGAATCTCTTCTCTAGAGCATTCCAAAGCATCTGGGCATCAGTGTAGTTGCAGAATTGGTGTTGATACTCATTAGGAATAACCAAGAGCAGTGTGCTCAAGGCTTTCATCTATGTCTGCCTTATCTTCCTCTCTCCCTCTGTCTTTGGTGGGATTCTTTTTCCATCTGCTCCAATCTTTCCTTCATTAGATGGGCCATTCTCAATGATGTCCCACATAGAGTAATCTGTGAGAAGGATGTATTGCCTGATCCTAATCTTCCACATGTCAAACTCATTAGATCTGAGCATTGGAACCTTTGAGACCAGAACACTATCACTTGAACCGTCCATGATGATTGTTGTTTTTCTGAGTTTAACAATGCTCTGATACCACTTGTCAGGATCGAAATTCAAACAAGAATTTAATTCACACACACTCAGAATTAATGTTAAAGAAGTTGCAGAAAAACATTTTAACACTAACAATCAATGAAACAGTATATCAAACTCAAATCACAAGTTTATATTGATTCAACTTGATGATTACACACAAAACCTCAATCTGTTGAACAGACTCAACAGACGTTCTATACTTCTCTATAGAAAGGATATAAACTAGTCTTGAGGTTAATTCTCTCTAACAAAACATATGAATGAATCATTCTCTACTATCAAATACTTCTATACTATATATACAAGACTGAATACAAGATAATTATCAAAATACAATTGATCTTCAGCATCAATACCATAATTATATTCAGTCTTATCTCCAGCTTGTCTTTATCTCCAAATCATCTTTATCTTTAGAAGCAACACTAATTATCTTCAGAAGTATTAACCATCTTCAGCAGCATTCATCTTCAGCAGTAATAACTACTGGCAGTACTAACTCTCCAAGCGGTACTATCTATTCAAGTAACAACACTAACTCTTCAAGCAGTATTAATTCTACTAGCAGTAGTAATCATTTAGCAACATTAATCAGCAGCATAAACCATACTTAGCATAATCAGACCCAACGGATTCCAAACTCAGTACCTTCTCTTCACTAAACCCAGAATACTGTTTCTTTTCTTCAATGCTTTCATCATCTTTCAAATGCTGAGATTCAGAGATTTGCTTCAGAAGATCATTATTGATCTTTTTCAATGCATTGACTTCTTCTTTTAATACCTTCTTTTCATCATGATATTTCTGTGATCGCTTTGAATATCGCATAGCTGATAAAGTAAGATTTTGAATATCTGATTTGAGTGAAGCAATCTTTTCTTCATCATCAAAAAGACTCATCTTGAATATCCTGAAACAAATAGAACTTGAACTTGATCGTTAATTCAAATATGAAATCTCAAGAATATAGAAATATTTACAAAAAATCAGAGATTTTGATCACAAAAAGAATTATGTCACCCTTCGCAGACGCCTAAACTCGCAAAACACTATTCACAGAAAAACTCGCAGGCTTCAACTTGTGTGTTTGTGAAACTCGCACGCAAAGACTTGCGTGTTTTAATAAACTCGCTAGTTGCTGAAACTCGCTAATCGTTGAAACTCGCAAGATACTGTTCTCGATGAAACTCGCTAATGCCTAAACACGGAAGTAACTATTCACGTTGAAATGCGCTAATAGAGATGCGCGCGTTCCCAAAACTCGCTAGGCACTACTAGCGCGTTTGAGCAAACTCGCTAACCATGGCTTGCGCGTTCCAACACTTAGAAAATTTTCCCAAATCTCCAAACTCGCAGACTTCAACCAGCGAGTTTCTAGAACTCGCTAATAACGCCTTGCGCGTTTTGTCCAAAAATGAGATTCTTCAGCTTGCGCGTTCTATCGAAGAACTTGCGCGTTTTACAGATCTAGCGCGTTCTTCAGAAAGTCGATCAAAACTTCACTTTTTCCTCGAATTTCTACTCAAATCTTCTTCAATTGTCCCAAAACTTTGCAGACATCCTCGAATTCAACACAAGTACAGGTTAGAATGCAAGAATTTCAAAAACAAACACTCAAAATACAAAACGATCGATGATACAGTGCGTATGAACTCGTGAACAAAAACTTCAATAAAATCCAAAATTACAAATCTATTACAGTGCAATACTGAAATTAAACCATACAGACTCGATCGAAATCACTAATCACACAAAACCTGATCGATTACAACTTTTAAATCACACTAAAACTCAGAAATCAATCTGGACTTTGACGAACACAGTGTCGAACATTTCTTGATCTGATTTCATAGTTGGATCTGCTCTGATACCAATTGTTATTCCCTAGATTGAAGTTCTAATTGCTAAACAACACACAATCAAGATGAGAATCTCGTAATCATATGTCATTAATTCCAAACTCAAAGATTACAATTTCACAATTTTCTCTCTATACTCTCTCACTAGAATAATGTTCTAATTTGCTCTTCTCTCATATGCTCTCTCAATCTCACAAACTGAATTGTTACAAATGACATACACGCTTACAACTTAATTCAAACAAAGACATCAAAGGTATTTATACCCACAACAAATACAAAGAAACAAAATACAATTACATTGACATTGAATTTATTAACAAAAGACTTTGACTTTAAGTGAGAGTTGACTTTAAGTGAGAGTTGACTTCTTGACTTTTGATCTTCAATCTTTATGATCTTGAATCCAACAAGTACGTGCTCTAACAATTTACATTTATGACCCACGGCTAGTATCCGGTCCCACATAACCGTACCAAGTTGCCCTCTAGGGTCCAATGTCTCAACTAGCTACCTACGGGAGTTATCCCCAAATAATAAGTCAACTCCATACCTATGGATCCACTAGTAATAGTCTAGACCTGTCACAATAACACTTGTGACCTACTATAATGAAACATATAGTTCATAACATCATTATTTCCCAAATCACATTTTATGGTTAACTGCTGATAAGAAATACAAAGCCCAAACATAACTCATAAGGCTATCTTTCCATTTCCAAAGATGTTTCCATACCAAGTAAACCTTTCAAGTGTAAAAACCATTTTAATGATATATGGATTTCCCCAAGATTAAACCATTTATTCCCTCTTTACAAAATAACCCTTTCACCCAAATGCCCATAATATGCTTAAAACATAATCTTGGTTAAAAAGCCATAGGTTGAACATTTACTCATTGAAACATGAAAACATTCATATTTATAGTTCCAAGACATGAAATACTTCTTTATTTTACAAAATGGTAACAAACCCTAAAAATCTCCAAAATACCAAATTAGGTCAAAATCTCACCGACAATAAAAATGTAACCAAGGAGATACTTAGAAGTTAAAAATGCATTTTGATGTGTATAAAGTTTAATAAAAAGGAAGTATGACTCACAGTGGGTTTATTCTAAACCCTAGCAACTTCTAAAAGGATGGATCTTGAACTTGAGAACTTAGTAGCTTCACACCACCACTTGATAATCTAGATGAGAAATAAATGATCTTAGGCAACCAATAACTAGCAATAAATGAAGAGAGATGAGAGGGAACTCACCTAGGGCTCCAAAATCGCCCAAAATAGCCCCCACCCTAGCTCCACACTTGCAAAAATTAGAAAGGAATCAGTTTGGGTCGTTTTTATACCCAAAAGCCCCCGACGGCGACCTTGCCCGCGAGAGTGTCACTTATCACAAATGCCCCGGCACTATCTCCCGCTCCTAAACTCCCGTGGTACAATCCCAGCGATAGTGCCCTGCGATAGTGACACATGTCACTATCGCGGTCACTATCGCGCCAAATGTACCGCGACTCAAACCTCCCCCCGCAATTATGCCGCGGCGATAGTGACACTGTCACTATCGCATGGCACTGTCGCATGACTCCTTCGGCCTCCGAAAGTCGTTTTTCGAGCATCGGCACATGCAAGGTCAATGCCCAAAGTTGGAGATACTCACACTAAGGGGTTTCATGATAAAAGGAGGGAAGTATGGGGAAGATAAATAGAGGAAAATAACGTACCGAAAATTCGGGTGTTACATGTCATCCGAACCATATTGCAACCCTTCGCACGTATCGTTTTACTTAAACTTTAATTATAAACATATTCAAATCGATTCCTAAGGTTTGCATAAAGAAACTTCATTCGGTTCATAACATCTATGGGACAAGGGTTTAACAAGACCCATGACTGATCATGGGACTTCTACCCCCATTTGTTTTCCTTACTCATCTCGCCCTCTCGACCAAGCCACATCAAGCACCTCGTTGCTTGCATGGGTTATTAACCGAGAATATATCCTAACAACACCGAGATCACCGTTGGGCGTCAACCACAGTTAATTATTGATGCCACCGGAATCTCGATCGAACTCTCAGAAATGACTAAAATATCTATGTGCATGAAAACCAAAGTGGTCGTAAGAAATGCTTACCGGAAATGCATCGAACTCTTTATTCTTCCCAAACCTTCACCGTTCTTCCCTTCTTATACGAGCTTCTCCTCTCGATTGTTTTTTTACTTAAAACTACTAACCCTTTACGTACGCCCTTTTATAGTAGGCCATCGACCGTTCATGGAAAAATGAAGCGATAAAGACTTCGGTTGATCGCTGGAGGTTTCAACGATTTGGATTTCCACCATTCAATACCATTTAATTGCATGCATTACAAAATTTAGGTCCACTCCCTTCACTTTATTTATATTTACCCAATAAGTCCTTATAGATTGATAACTTTTTTTTCTTTTTTTTTTCAAAACTAGAGTTATTACAAACTTCCTCCCCCGTAACAAAATTTCGTCCTCGAAAATTTTCCTATGCAAATAATAGAGGGTACTTTAATGTCATCTCCTTCTCAGGTTCCCAAGTCGCTTTCGACCCTCTATGATGTCTCCTTTGAACTTTCACGAGAGCAATCTCTTGTTTCTTAGTTCCCTTACTTTTCTATCAACAATAGCTTCCGGTTATTCAATATAGCTCAAAGTTTTTCCACTTTTACATCCTTAAGAGTTACCTCAGTACTTTCATCATCCAAACACTTCCTTAGATTCGTTACATGAAACGTGCTATGAATCCCTTGACGTTCTTCAGGAAGCTCCAACTTATAGGCAACCTCACCTACCCTTTCAATTATTTTGTAAGGACCAATGTAACAAGGACTTAGCTTTCCTCGTTTTCTAAAATGAACCACACCTTTCCACGGTGAGATCTTAAGCAAAAATTTGTCCCCAACTTGAAACTCTATCGGCTTCCGTCTTTTATCAGCATAACTTTTCTGTCTGTCTTGATCTATCTTCAATCTTACCCTTATCTGTTTTATTTTATCAGTCATTTGCTGAACTATTTTAGGGCCCGCTAATTGTTTTTCGCCTACCTCATTCCAACACAATGGCGTTCGACACTTCCTTCCATACAAAGCTTCATACGGTGCGACTTGGATGCTAGCGTGATAGCTATTGTCATAGGCAAATTCTATCAATGGAAGATGACCCTCCCATGACCCTGCAAAATCGATAGCACATGCCTGCAACATATCTTCTAGGGTTTGAATGGTCCTCTCGCTCTGACCATCCATTTACGGGTGATAGGTTGTACTTATCTTTACTCGAGACCCCAATTCCCTTTGAAAGCTTTGCCAAAATGTAGAGGTAAACCTACTGTCTCTATCAAATATTATCGATAATGGAACACCATATCGATTCACGATCTCGTCTATATAAAGCTTAGCTCTTTCCATCGAGTATATTTTCTTAATTGGCAGAAAATGTGTTGACTTGATGAGTATATCAACGATTACCCATATAGCATCATAACCCTTTGGTGTTCTTGGCATCTTTGTCACAAAATCCATTGTGATGTGGTCCCACTTCCACATCGGAATTTCTAAGGATTGCAACCTACCATACAGTCGTTGATGTTCAACCTTAACTTGTAGACACGTCAAGCACCTTTATAAAAAAAGACATAATAGGGTATGTCTTTCTTCAACCCTGGCCACTAGTAAGATTGGCAAAGATCTCTGTTATCCCAGTTTAATCTAGTTGATAATCAAACAAGAAACACAATAAAGATCAAGAGATATAAAGATCAGATAAACATACCAATCCCTTGAATAATCAATGTAAACCTTGAGTGTTCTTGATACCCTTGAATACAGAGAATACGTACGGCTATTAACTAGAATATTATCAGAGTTAAACCTAAAACTAAACTAAAGAAAACTTTAAATACCTAGGCTAAAAGGCCTAATGGGCTTATGGGCTTGAGGCCCAATAGCTAATAACTATTTACTTATTACATAATAAACCCTCTAAATAACTTTGACACAATTGCAGTTTAAACCCTGAACTTTAACTTTCATCTTGAATACAATTATTTGATCCAACAATCTCCCCCTTTGGATTCAAGATTAAAAAAAAATTGCAATTGTTTTCGGGTCTTCACTTTTCTTCTCTTTTCTTCAGATATGACGTTGATAACTTCAAAACTTGATATCTTTAAATAGTCTTCAAATCTTCAAATCTTTGATATCTTTGAAAATCTACAGCAGTCTTTAGATTATATTCTCCCCCTTAATATTCTCCTCTTTGAATATTCTCCCCCTTTTTGATGAGTGGTGAGAATCATCAACATCAAAACTTTTCAAAACAATCTTCCCCTTTATGGAAAAATCTCCCCCTTTGTCTTTATAGACTTCAATTGAGCACTTTCTTCATGTAATGAGCCCTGTAAGAAATAAGAGCAGTCTCTCCAAATGGAGAAAGTGATTATTTCAATCTTTTCAGATTAAAATAGAAAGTAGTAACCATTTGAATCTTTCCAAATTCAAACAGTTTAATAGGTGTAACCATGAATCAACAAATAACTCAGTTAGAATGCCTGTCAGTAACACAAAGTCACTGAGTAACACAAAGTTACTATATAAGGAGCTGGTTTGATGTTGGCTCCCCAGGTCTTCCATTCAATCATCGAATAACACACGGTTACCTATGAATGTTCTGACAGAAACCAAATTTCTGTGTGCTCGTGCATGTGTATGAAAGAATTAAGCATAGATGATTGCTTTTCAATATAGGCTCAAAGTATGTGAACTTGTTGAGACAGCAACAAATTATACAAAGACTCAATGTGCATGAGAAAGGGTTTGAAGGTGGGGCAACTTTCCTTTGTTTTCAATATTAGTATCTTCTAAATGAAGAACCAATAGCGTATGTGCTGCTTCCCCAGAAAATGTGAAACATTCTCTTTTTGAGAAAAGAATGAGTAGCTGGTGGGGTTGTATGCAAGAGATGACATGGGTAGTTGCCTTTTTCAATGATGGTCACCAAAGAATGTGAACCAATCAGATTATGTGGCTGCCCGGCTCAGAAAGTGGTTTGGTGCAGAGTCTAGTATTCTTTTACTCTGATCTCTCACCCTCTTTCTTTTAATGCTCACTTCTAACCAATCCCTCTTTTCCATTTTACCTCTTCACACACCATCACTCAATTCTTTTGACCCCTCTCCGCACAATCACTCAGGGAATACTTCCTGGGTAGAAATCACTGGTTATCATGAATCCATGGAAGTTCTGTTAAGTTATCACACTGAATCCCATGTATTTTCCAAAAAGAACATGTTGTTCAACAAGCTTTTTGTACATGTAAGCACAAATACCACTTGTTACATGAAGATAAGACTTTCGGAGATGTCAAAACAGTTATGTTTGACGATGCAATTCTCCCTCTCAACCTAAAAGTGGTTGGCAATAAGCTCATATCAATTTGTCATGAAGAAGAATATGCTGGAGAATCAAAAACGAATGTTGTTTATATGAACAATATATAAACATATTTTCAATGTAAGCACATGAAATGACGTTTGATTCAATCAACAGTGAATACAAAGAACGTGAGTATTACCATAGAAAGATTTAACTTTTGATACATGGTAATAACAAAGTCAAATAGAATGTTCTGAACCGTTATGTGTATGAATACTTGACAAAGTATATTGACAAGATAAAACGCAAGTATTTATCTTTAAGAACACACGGTCAGATAAGCATCTGTTAGCATCACATTTATTCTCCCCCTTAACTTTATATATATATATATATATATATATATATATTAAGAAAAGAAAAAAAAACAGAAAAATAAGGCACTGAAGTGCGGGTTCTAATCTGATGTGATTAGAAGCCATAGTCACTTGAACAAACCTGCATAAATGAAAGAAATAATGGTAATCATTTGTGAAAATGATTCCTCTTTCGTTAGCAACAGTTGAAGAATAAAAATGAACAGAAAATCATGACAGAGAATACTCCCCCTTGAATCATGAGTAAGGTCTAAGACATGTTCAACATACCAAGTTTGTTGATTAGAAAATGGAATTGTTTTTCATCCAATGGCTTGGTGAAGAGATCAGCTAACTGGAAATCAGTTTGAACAAAGTGCATTTCAATATTACCTTTTTCTACATGATTCTTGATGAAATGATATCGTACATCGATATGCTTGGTCTTCGAATGTTGTACCGGGTTAGCAGTTATAGATATGGCACTCTTGGAGTCACAATAAATAGGAACACGCTTGTAGTTGTATCCAAAGTCCCTTAACTGTGTCGTCATCCAGAGGACTTGAGAACAGCAGCTAGCAGCAGCTACATACTCATCCTCGGCAATGGATGTTGAAACACAGTTTTGTTTCTTTGAAGTCCAACTCATAAGTTTGTCACCTATGAATTGACATGATCCAGAGGTGCTCTTCCGGTCTAGCTTACATCCTGCATGATCAACATCTGTAAAGACAGTTAGTTCAAAATGAGAATCCTTTGGATACCAAAGGCCTAGATTAGGAGAACCTTTGAGATATCTAAGAATTCGCTTAACAATAGATAAGTGCGACTCTTTAGGATTAGACTGATATCTCGTATAAAAACATGTGGCAAACATTATATCTGGGCGGCTTGCAGTCAGATAAAGTAAAGAACCAATCATGCTACGATACACCTTTTGATGAACAGGTTTCCCGGAGGAATTGGATCTAAGAGTGTACCAGTAGCCATTCGTGTTTTCATGACTGAACTATCTGACATATTGAACTTTTTCAAAATATCTTTTATATATTTAGCTTGATTAATAAATATGCCGTCGGGTAATTGCTTTACTTGTAGACCAAGAAAGAAATTCAATTCACCCATCATCGACATCTCAAAATTTGTTTCCATTATCTTTGGAAAGTTCTTACAAAATTTCTGATTTGTCGACCCAAAAATTATGTCGTCAACATAAATCTGAATGAGAATCAAGTCCTCACCTTGCCTTTTGAGAAATAAGGTAGTATCTACTGTACGTTTCTTGAAACCAGAAGCAAGTAGAAATTTAGTGAGAGTTTCATACCAGGCTCGCGGTGCTTGTTTAAGACCATACAACGCTTTGTCTAGGACGTAGACATGATCAGGGTGATGAGGATCAACGAAACCTTCAGGTTGAGCCACGTATACCTCCTCATGCAGAACGCCGTTCAGGAAAGCTGACTTTACATCCATTTGATAGACTGTAAAGTTTTTGTGCGCTGCATAGGCAAGAAAGATTCTGATGGCTTCGAACCTTGCAACCGGGGCGAATGTTTCGTCATATTCAATGCCCTCTTGTTGATAGTACCCTTTTGCGACCAAACGAGCTTTGTTTCTCACTACTACTTCGGCTTCGTCTTTCTTATTTGTGAAAACCCACTTTGTTCCTATAACAGATTTACCTTTAGGTAATGGGATCGAGCGTCATACCTTGTTCCTTTCGAATTGTAGAAGCTCGTCTTGCATGGCAGAAATCCAGAAGGGATCACGTAGAGCTTCAGACGCTTTCTTTGGCTCTAAGAAACTGAGGAAGCTTGAAAACATGCAGAAGTTGGCCGTTGCTGACCTTGTCGTGACACCAGATTGTACGTCACCTATCACATTGGTCAGGGGATGATCCTTAGTCCAACGATGTGTGCTTGGTAAGGATTCAACTTGTTGTTGCGTATTGGATGCATCGTTTTTACCGTGCACAGCAGGCAGCTCCATAGATGTACTCGGGATATCTTGTACTGGTGTTTCTGATACTGAGGGTTCTGGACTAGCAGTTGAAGTACTCGGGACTCCGTTTCCAAAAAAACTATATGTAGAGACAAATTTAACATTAGTAGAGTCAGAAACTAATGGTTGAGT
The DNA here is from genome assembly GCA_023525745.1 of Arctium lappa. NCBI lineage: Eukaryota > Viridiplantae > Streptophyta > Magnoliopsida > Asterales > Asteraceae > Arctium > Arctium lappa. The sequence continues at coordinate 153,203,602 of CM042047.1, read as the reverse complement.
TGTACCTGATGGACATGAAGTTTCAGTGACTTCTTCTTCGGACGGTACAGATATGTCTTCAGATATAGTAGGGACCTCCGAGCCTGTACCACTTGTTATTGATGTTGATATGCCTTTTTCAAAATGTGCACATATATCATCAAAGGCATCAATAAACAATAAATCTAACTCAGATGAAGTAGAGTTAGAGTTAGAAGAAATGGATCCTTGAGAAGCTGGTTCTATTCGAGATTGAATAGAAGTTTTGTCCTTAATTACGAGTTCTGAACTGTTGTTTCGAGAAGTCCTTGTAGAATTCTCATCAAAGGAGACATTCATGCTCTCAACAACCATCTTGGTTCGAATAATGTAAATTCGATAAGCTTTGGTTGTCAGAAAGTATCCAACGAGATATCCTTCATCCGCTTTCTTATCAAATTTTGATAATCCTTGACGCTCTTTAAGAATGTAGCACCAGCAACCGAAAACACGAAGGAATTTGATGTTAGGCTTACGATTGTTGATTAACTCATATGATGTTCTATTAAACCTCTGGACCACGATGGTACGATTCTGTGTAAAGCATGTTGTAGCGACTGCCTCGGCCCAAAGGTACATGGGTAGATCTGAATATGCGAGCATAGTACGAGCTGCTTCAACAAGCGTGCGATTCTTCCGTTCAACAATGTCGTTCTGCTGTGTAGTGTAGGCTGCGGAGAACTTATGTGAAATCCCCACAGAAGTAAGATAACTCTTCAGGGTGTCATTCTTGAACTCCGTGCCATTATCGCTATGAATGGTTTGAACTAGCAATTGAAGACGTACTTGGATGCGCTTGATAAAAGCGATGATCAATTCTGGAGCATCTGACTTGTTGCGAAGAAACTCGAGCCATGTATACCTTGAGTAGTCATCTATCATTACCAACACGTATTTCTTTCCGTTGATAGATGCGGTTCGCATTGGGCCACAAAGGTCCATATGAAGGAGTTCCAGTGCAGATGAGGTTGATGAATCAGATTTGGACTTGAATGAGCTACGCTTCATTTTACCCAACTCACATGCGGAACAAAGTGAGTCTTTTTCGAACCTCATTTCTGGTAGAACTTTGACCAGACCTTGTCTTTGTAGCTTCGTTATAGATCGGAAATTCTAATGAGACAAGCGTCGATGCCACGTCCACGATTGTGCTTTAGAAGCTTTGGCTAGTAGACATACTGGACGTGTGGCAGACATTGTAGGAAAATCTACATAGTATAGATTTCCATAGCGCTCAGCTTTGAAGACTTCGTAACCATCGGGATCTTCTAGATAGCAATGAGTCGTTGTGAAGCGGACTTGATATTTCATGTCACATAAGTGACTGATACTAAACAGATTGTGATCAAGTCCTTCTACATATAACACTTTATGAATCGTCACAACTCCATTATCTAGCATGCTATATCCTTTGACTTTTTCTTCTGCTTCAGAATTTGCAAAATGAACTGCTCCGGCAGGCTCCTCCACATAGTTATGTAGGAGGTGCTTGAATCCTGTCATCTAGCGTGAACATCCGGAATCTATCACCCACAGTCGACAGGCCTGCACAAAAACAATTAGTTTTGCTTAGGTACCCATATCAGAATGGGTCCTTCGCTGTTAGCTTTAAGCAATTCAGGAATATCAGCAGGTTTAACTTCAACTCGCCATTCATATCTGGGTTTTGGAACCCATTTCCAAACTGTTTTGACATTTAATTCCTGAAAGTGTTGTTTAGATGAAGGATTGGCAACCTTATCTCGATACACTTTGGGTTGTGTAGAAGAATTAGAATTAGAATTAGACTTAGGGTTCAGTTTATCTTTTCTTTTGCTCTTTTTGGACTTTGGAGGGGAGTAGTATTTGAAAGAATTGTCCCGGCAGTGTTTACAATATAGATTCTTTCGAGCAAAATTCATAAACTTAGATTTATCGGAACAAAACGTACATTTATGTCCATCAAAAGAATTACTTTTCAAAATAATACTGTTTGTAGTACAACTGCTAGAATTCAAACTATTATTTTTATTCAAACTAAGATTTTTATTCTTCTTACTTCTCCCAACTCCATTTCCTTTTATATCTAAAACAAAAACAGGAACCTCGTTAGTCTCATGCTTGGAAGGTGATTCTTTTCTTGAATTACTTGAAGTTTCACCATTCTCAAAGATGCTAGGTGGATATTCAGGACAATCAGAGTAAACAACTGAAGGTTTTGTAGGAGCATCAAATTCTGGATTTGTTCTTACCTTCCAGCTTGGATCATTGAACATCTGTTTATCATTTGAAGAATTTTTAAACAGAGTAATTTTCAAATCATTGATTTCTGTGCAAAGCTCTTGATTTTCTTTCAAAGATTTTTCCAGTTTAAACTTGAGATCAAAGTTTTCATCTTCAATCTCATCAAGAGACTGTTGCAACAAATCAATTTGCTTCATCAATTCAGATGTATGATCATTCACAGAATTTGACTCCTTTTGAATAGAAACAGGGTCAGAGTCTGAAGCATTCATCATTTCGGAAAATAATTCTTCAGTCATGGAATCAATAAACTCCGTTTTATCATTTTTCAAACAAGATTCAATCATGTTTACAGTGTCTTCTTCAACCTCTTCAACAAGTAAAGGTTTAGGAGTAATGGGATTTGAGACTGATAGTATAGTAGATGGATCAACATCCGATTCATACTCATCGTATTTGCATTCAGTCTTAGATGGAACAGTGTCATTGTTGACTAATTCTTTAGAAGAAGTGGTAAACAATGATTCAAACTCAGTGAATTCAATCTTTCGAGTTGCATAGCTTTTGTTCAAATCATTGTATTTAAAACCAACTGGTTTAAAAACATTTTGAGAATCAATGTCACAAGACTTGTTTTCTCCCATTTCTTCTTGACCTTTGGTCTCAGTAAAAGGTTTAGAAGCACTAGCTTCAACAAAAGTAGCACGAATGTTTGGAATGGGTCTGATTGCGGAGCCAAGTTTATCAAAGTTATATAAATGTTCCGGTGCCTTTTTCAAAACATCATTAGTTGGCACACCCAAACCTGGTTTCAGTTTATAAAACCTTTCGTCCTGGAGTTTATTGGTCAACAAATTTAGCGTCTGCTCAGTCTGACCTCGTTTCATGTTAATATCCTCCAATTGCTTAATCTTTGTATAAGCTTCATTTCTTTCTTGAAAACAGACTTCAAATTTAATTTTGAACCCACCTTTTTCAGCATTAAGATTCACTAGATCCTTTTCTAAAACAGATATTTTACTTTTCAAAGTTTCCTTTTCAGCTTTTAAACCATCTTTTTCTCTTTCTTTTTCTTCCACAACAACTTTCAGCAAAGCGTTTTCATCATGAAAACTCAATACTCATTGATGTGCGGAGCTAAGCTTGCCTTTCAATAAAGCAAATTCATCTTTCATGCTATGTATTTGGGCCATAAGAGATTCAATAAGCTCAGAATTATCACTTACCTTAGAGTTTGCATCTTCCGAATGTGCCTCAGAATCATCATCGTCACCATCCAGCTTGGCCATGTAGGAAACTTGGGTAAAGTATGCCTGCTCCTCGTCATCAGAACTTTGGAACAGCCAATTTTCTTCTTCAGCCATAAGCACCTTTCCTTCTTCGGCTTTCTTGGCGATTAGTGACTTTCGTGCATAATAGTCTGAGTTATTGACCTTGAATCTGCAATCTCTGGAGAAGTGCCCAAATTTGCCGCAATTGTAGCATCTTTCTGGTTCATCAGCCCTGTCTTCTTTCATTCCCTCTCTCTTATCTTCTCTTCTTTCTTCCTTCCAGTCTTCTTGTCTTTCCTCTCTCCTTCCATGCCTTGGATGGTACCTCATCTCAGACTTCTCTTTCTTGTACCCTTCGTACTTTGGCTTTGAGTAGAACTTTTTCTTGCCAAAGGTCTTCTTGAATCTTCTAGTAATAAGAGCCAAGTCCTAGGAGAACTTCTGAATATCTGGATCAGAATCAATCTCCAGTTCTTCATCACTTGAAGCAGAGTCAGAATCAGTAACTTCGGTAACTAGAGCTTTAGACTTTCTTTGACCTTGCAGAAGATACAGAACCTTTGCCGGCTATGAGAGCCACAAAATCCTTCAGTTTATTTGACTCATTATTGATGGTTCTCACTTCGTCCTCGTGCTGAGAAAGAGTAGAGAAGATATCAGTGACGTTCTCTTGAGCCATGTTCTTTGACATCTGAAGGTTGATGGCAAAGTTCTTCCATTCAGGATTTAAGTTCTTGATGAACTTATAATTTATCTCCGAAGCAGACTTAGAGATGTTGTTCCTCCGCAAGTCATTGAGAATGATGTTATATTTGTTGTAGGTCTCTAATAGCGTCTCTCCTTCTTTTGCGTGAAATCCCTCGTATGCATTTATGTATAGATTCTGCTTAGCTTGGATGGAGGCTTCACTTCCTTCAAACTGTCTTGACAGTTCATCCTAGATTTCTTTTGTTGAGTTCCGACTGTCTACACGATTGTAGATGTCATTTGGGATTGCCATGGTCAGATAGATAAGAGCCTCTTCATCGGTCTTGTACTGTTCTTTCTGCTTTTCAGTAAAGAACTGATAAGGTTTAGGAACATATCTGTCAGGGATTTCTGGTGAGGTCTCTGTTTCAACTTGACCAGGTACTCTGACCATTGGATTTACCGAACCATTAATAATTGACTCCATATAGTCTCTGTTCTTGTGATTTAGAAACTGGACCATTCTCTTCTTCCATTGCTGATATTCATCAGCCATAAGAACAGGCGGTTTGGACTGAGAGCCCATCGAGAGAAGCTGGTTCGACATCTTAGCAATACGGTTAGTAATTAAACTTATCTGTATCAAGACAACCAACTAGATGAGATCGTTAGAATCAAGTATAGGATAATAACTACACTAAAAAAATTTCAGAAAAATAAATTCCCAAAAATAATTAAATGCAGTACTCACACAGTAAAATTCACAAAGATTTTGATCAAGAACAAAACTTTGTCCCCCTTCGCAGACTTAGCACGGGGGATATGCTTCGACCGGTATTGAGTGGACCGGAGACTTGTAAAGACCGGTAGAGAGTTCGACCGGGAACTTATAAAGACCGGTTGAGAGTTCGACCGGGAACTTGTAAAGACCGGTAACACGTTTGACCGGTATGATGCAAGACCGATGCTTCGACCGATATTAGTTCGACCGGTATTGGACTAGACCGATATGAAGGTATGGACCGATAGAACTATTCAAGCGGTATTTTATTGGACCGATAAACTATACTCAACCGGTATTAATTCGACCGGTAAAGTGTGAGGACCGATATTGTGCAAGATCGGAAAGAATCGACCGGTATTGATGTAAGTGTGTCGGTCCACCGGTATAAACCGATATGAATCGATCACCCGGTATTGGTTTTGACCGGCAAGCCTTTGACCGATATGAAATGTGTGTGTATCGGGCGACCGGACAAATGTGAGTACCGGTGAATATAAAGATCGATATGTTCTTAATGCTTTCGACCGATATGTTCTTAAATCGACCCAGAACGATGAACAACCCAGAAAAATCAACCCAGAAAACCACAAATCACGAAAATTGAATCACCTAATGAATTTGAAAGCAATTAAGCAATTAGATAACATTCAGAAGCATCAAACTTATCTAATCAGATCTACTTTAACCATAGAAACATGTAAATTCATGAAGTTGATTTTCATAGATTTATATATATCGATGAACACAGTGATAAACCGATAAACACAGATTTAATCCAATTAACTTGATTCTTAGGCTCTGATACAACTTGTTATCCCAGTTTAATCTAGTTGATAATCAAACAAGAAACACAATAAAGATCAAGAGATATAAAGATCAGATAAACATACCAATCCCTTGAATAATCAATGTAAACCTTGAGTGTTCTTGATACCCTTGAATACAGAGAATACGTACGACTATTAACTAGAATATTATCAGAGTTAAACCTAAAACTAAACTAAACATAACTTTAAATACCTAGGCTAAAAGGCCTAATGGGCTTAAGGGCTTGAGGCCCAATAGCTAATAACTATTTACTTATTACATAATAAACCCTCTAAATAACTTTGACACAATTGCAGTTTAAACCTTGAACTTTAACTTTAATCTTGAATACAATTATTTGATCCAACAACTCTAACTCTGAAATCAGTTCAGAGGAAGCTTGTTATCTATGATGGTATCTTTGGAAGTTCTCTGAAAAAGAACTTAGAATATTTTCAATACTTTTACATTTCAGAATTGGGGCTATGTAACACCCGTGAATTTGGTTAACCCTTAATCTACCCTTATCCGGTTAAGTCATGATTATAGATCCTATCTAAATGGTGTTCATGGGTTTTGAATTTCGGACCGAGAGCACGTCGGGTCGAAAAGTCGGAATTTTGACTTTCGGGGGTGGCATGGGCGACTATGCCCGCGATTGTGACAGAATGTCACTCTCGCGGGGCATTATCGCGGGAGATGTACCGCGGGCTTCCCCCTTCGGGGGACTATGCCCCTTTCACCCTTTTTCTCTCTAGAAACCGAACCCCAAACCCTAAAATCTGTTTTATGCATCCAAGACACCAAATCTTTTATGTCCCAAGTGTTCCTCCTTCCACCCATCAAAGATTGGAAGCTATGGTCAGGAAGCTTCATCTTCACCTTCAACCTCAAGTTCATTTCGGGTTTTCTAGGTTTTCGTCAAAACCTAAGTGGTAAGCATGTTCTTTCCATTTCCAAACCTTGTAATAAGTTATAAATGCTCCATTGATGTTTCTCTAGTGTTTGGTTTACCAAATATCGGACTTGATAGTTTTGGGGAAACTAAGGTTTTGATCTCGTTGGGGATTTTAGTAAATAATGTTTGGGGAATGTTTCTAAATGGTTAAGTATGGTTATTTAGGGTTTGGAATATTTGGGTCTAGGTTTTGGAAACTCGAGTTGAAGAGGTGGATTGGGTGTCTTCGGAAAGTCTCATTATCTAAAAGGGTTTTGGAAGCTCTCGGCTTGAGGATTCAAATGTCCTTCAAAAGAGCTCATTGGGTGAAACCTAGATTTAGCCTAAATCTAGTGAGGTGAGTTCAAGTTGATTTGTGAAAACGGTGTACATGCCAAAATGGTTATTTTAAAGTATTTTACATTTCACATGAAATTGTTAACTGCTGATCAGTTTGGTTATTTTGAAAATATTTAACTTTATATACCTGTATAGCACACATTATTGCGATTTTGGGCATTTTGATAAATGAGTCATAATGAGTATGTTTGGCAACTTATTGCATACATGAGATAATTTAGTTAAAAGGCATTTTAATGTTGTTTGGGGTTAAAGGTTCAACTTTGTGTTATGGGACGTTTTGAAAGGATTATGAACATAAATCTATTTGGAAAACCTTTTGACCCGACTTAAACTGTGTTGGAGTCCATTCGAGTATTTTGGAGCATGTGATTTCATGGTATGGCATGTGATTTGGTCAAAAGAGGTTTGAGCATTCTGGCTCGATGTCGTTTTAAAGGAGTCTCGAGGACACTTGTCCGGTTTTATATGGCTCAATGTAGAGTCCAGTTATGACGTACGTATTAATGCGCTGCGATGCGTATTGAGGTTGTTACGGACTCGAGTGCTTTGGTCATTCATGTTTAGTCCGGGAAGGTTAGACAGTATTGCAATGGATCCATAGGCACGTGAGTCGGTCTGTTTTGGGATGGTCAATTGGGTATTGCGGGGTTGAACTTCGGTACCCATGTTTTATGACCGGAAACTTTACAAGTGATCTCTAGGAGGGTTGAGTCGGCTAGTGCTACCGGAATAGTAGGCGATAGTACCTCTGTCGCTTGAACTAATGCCTGGGAGGTAGTCTTTATGTGTATCGGGCCTTCGGGATGGAGTTCTTTTGAATGATCCATCAAGGTCAACTGACTTGGGGTGAAACTTGTAAAGAAGTCGTAGGGACACCGGGCTGGGATGTCGGGAGGTGTCATGCGATTAACATTGCTTGGGTGGCATACTTTTGTGTTACCTCCACCCTCAACAGATACGGGTTTTCCTCGTTGTCAGCTATCAATATTTCTTTCTTATATATAAGATGCTTTACTTTATGGTCATTGGGTCTTTATGGTCGACAGTGAATGAGGACCTTAATATTGGACCATCCTCCTCGTATATTAAGGTTTGAATGAATTATGTCCACCCAGTGTTTGGAAATCAAAGTATGCTCGTTTCGGTCGCGTAAGTATTGGTTCTAGTGTCCATGCTTTCGAACGTATGGCATATATGGTTTTGATGATGATTCATGTTTCGAGTTAAATTAAGTTACATTACTTTATAAAGCATGTTTGAAATGAGGTGTCCACCTTTGAAAGTGCATGATATGGGAAAAGAGTCGTTTCCACATTTTAAAGGACATCAGCTAACTGGTCACGGTTTCAAGTAAAGTTCATTCTTTTAAAAATATATTTATTCATGTAAAACTCTTGGACTCACTAGGCGTTAGCCTAACCTTTTTACTTGTCGGCATGTGCATCAGGTATTCAAGGTTGGGAGTTGGTTCTAGTAGTCCTATGAGGAGTAGAGCCTTAGCTAGATCCGAAAGTAAGTATTCGGTGAAGTCTTCCGTTGTATGGAGATAACGACTATGCATGGGTATTAGTAGCACCCGTCCCTTATAGTCTGTATGTATAAGATGGTATATATGTATTGTAGTTGAATCTAAAATCGTGGTTGTAGATGATCCATTTATTGATGTATTTAGAAAATTTTAAATAAGTTGATATTTCCATATTTGAAGGTGCTACAGGCTAACATATCCTATTTTACTATTTCCACTATAATAAAGCACAAGTTCTCATACACACACATAAAAGGTGAAACTAAAAGGGTCACAAGCAAGAAAATGGGCCACATGACAAGATGTAGAATGAAAGGAGTTTACTTAATCGAAATTTGGGGTATTACAGATATGGATGCTTGTATATGAAACTGGATAAACTTAATTGGTCGGGAAGATTGCCCGATGTGTGACATAACACTTTTCCTTTTTAGCCAAGGCCTTGGTTATAGGAAAATTTGGTTGTGTTTGAAGGATGAGAGTGTGTCTCATGGATTAGATTTACGGCATGCCAACTTAAGTTAGACCATTTTGATATTCATGGGGTGTTTAAACTAACGTTGTATGGAAAAATATGGAACTTTGTCATTTTTTTGGTGTTTTGTAAGGACTAATATGGATCGGTCACTTTTTGGAGTTTTTTTGGACGAATATGGAACTTTGTCACTTTTTGGTGTTATGGATTAATATATTCAGTTTGATGTTATGTCAATTTTTAATGTTGATTGTTTAACTTGATGTTTGTGTTGTTCTAATTGTATATTAAAGATATATGTCATGTATGAAACATGATACAATATTCTTTTCTATTTTATATTTGCAAGGTCATATAGATCATAATTAGTTAATGATGATTGTGGTGATTTCGTATTGGTATTTGAGAAGAAGAGTTGAATCAAGAATAGAAAGAATAAGAAATAACAATTCAAATTTGACTGGACATGCGTATACAAAAGAATTATTACGTGGGTATAATACGCAATGTCATGAATTGATGTGTGTATCTCGTGATGCTTATATACTCTTGTGTAACCATTTTAAACACAACATTTGGTTGCAATCAAGTACTCATATAAGTGTTGAAGAGAAGATGTCAATGTTTTTAACTATTATCGGTCATAATGAACGTTTTAGATTGGTTAAACGGAGATTTCAACATTCCACGTGAACTATTCATAGATATTGTCATGAAGTACTAAATGGAATGATGGAATTCGAAAGAGAAGTCTTAAGGCCAACATCCTTCGATAGAACTTTGAACATGTTAGAGAGATTCAGAAACCTCAAAGAAATATTTCCAGCATGTTATTTGTTTTGATATTTTGTAAAACATGAAAAGTTCTTATGATATTATTATATATAATATGTGGTTTTCTTACAGGGGGATATAGGCACACTAGATGGAACTTTGATACATGTAATTGTGCCCATAAATCAACAAGGAAGATATAGAGGAAGAGAAAGAGGTGATTGCTTTTAAAATGTTTTAGCAATATGTGATTTTAGTATTATATTCACAAATGTTTGGGTTGGATGGGAAAAAATTGCACATGATGATAGAGTTTTGAGGGAAGTTGCATTTGACCTAAATCCGAGATTTTCGTTTCCTCCACCAAGTATGTATCATCCTTTTCTAAAAGGAAACATTATTATTTTTTTGTATTTTTTTAATTCTATTTATGAATGCATCTAAATATTATATTTGTGATGTTGCATACCCCAATACCCGTGGATTTTGGACTCCTTATTACAATATGAGGTAGTGGTTAGTTGATTTTCAACGCCAACTTGTGGTAACTAAAGAAGAAAGGTTTAATCATGCACATGCATAACTTAGAAACATTATTGAACGTGCGTATGCCATCTTGAAAGCAAGATTCCCGATTCTGAAGCAAATAGAGGTAGTGGTTGCTTGTTTTGCAATCCATAATTTTATAAGAAGATGTAATATCCAAGATCAATTGTTAATAGAATACGATGAGAGTGTCATGATTACTGTGGAGGAGGAACATGGAGGAGGCATTGAAGAAGAAATCGTTGAAGTACAATAGGGGGATTCCCAAGATAATGGATATATGGCTAATATGCAGGATCAGATTACGACTCAATTGTTTTCAAATGCTTCAAATTAATTTTTATTTTGTCTAGGATGAAATACAAACAATTTTATTTTGGTATTAATGTTTCAGATTTCGTTTGTATTTAAATATGAATGACTATTAATATGTTCGGTCGTTTAATTTGAAGTACGAAAATTGTATTTTGTTGTCTAATTCGGCGATTAATCATATAAAAAAGTACAATGTTGGTAAGAAGTTATTTAAACTATGAAATTGGTTTCTTTTTCTTCCATTAAATGAATGATAATAGAAATAATTATATTTTATTTAACATTTAATTACAAAAGGAGTTAAAATGGTTATTTTTTTGTCGGTAAGCGCTTACCAAAAAACACTTGGTAAACACTCTTCCCCATACAACACACTTACCCGGGACAGCACACTTACTCGGACATCACTTACCCGGTAAGAATTGGTAAACGGCCCCTAAGCTCTAAAATTATATATTAATATAATATTAAGTTATTTGTAATTATATACATATATATTGATTAAAAGTTTAATATATCAAGATGTTTATTATTAGGGAAATTTACCAAAATTACCACTTTTACCCTTGAGTTTTACAAAACGACCATTTTTAATACTCTTCTCACAAAATGTACCCTAAAATCGCCCAAGGAGGGCGATTTCACCTTTTCTTCGGCGATTTCTTGAGCTTATTCGTCAAAGTGAGTTCCTCATGCATGTACTAGAGGGGACAAAAGCTGAAAAAGGTGGGGTCCACATGTAAGAGAATTGCCCATGTGTAAGAGAATCGCCCATGTTGTAGTTTTCGTTGGTTTTGTTACGTTAATATTTATGTTTTGATGGTTAATATAAGGACTATGTGTCATTTAGTATTAATAAATTCCAAAACACAACTGTTGAAATTAAAGTAATATAGTAAAACAACTAGCTTTTTAACACTAAAAACCAGTACATTTACTTACTTAAATCGGAAGTACCAAATACATAGTCTTGTTATGTAGCATCCGGTTGAGACGGACCACAATCGGCTATTTGCCTAACAGATTTTCTACGACTACTTGAAGATCCGAGCATCGAGTGTCGACCTAGGAGCTGGCATCGGATTTGGAAATTTATAACAAAAATGTCCCTTTTGGTGGCATCGACTGCAAGTTTTCACTATCGGTTCCTCGTCTCGTGATGAGATACGATCACGGTTGTGTGGTCTTCCAGAGTTTTGTATGTCCATGGGAGGCGGTATGTCCATGGGAGGATGTAGGACGGTCATAGGTAAGGGGGAAACACATATTTTGCTTCGAGTGGAAAAGGATTTGCTTTCTCCTCTGTTGCCCGAGAAGAATCAGACTTGAACAAGACCATAGCCCATTAGCTGCAATCTTGAATATCTAAACTTCGAGCAACCGATATTACAAGACCACAAGGTATAAAAGAAAGTTGTCATTGCTTGCATGTGAAAGTCCATCTATGCAAATTGACCTTCTCGTTCTTATACCTGTCATTGACTTCAAACATCAAGTCAGTAATGGGAAATACCCTCCATGTTATGCTCCCATTGACATTTTTTCTAGTTTTGCCTCTGCCCAAGGAGTGTCTGCATTTCACATTTTATCTTCAAAAAAATGACAACGTTAGTCTACCTTATTTAATTCAAATTATGGTTTTGAATATAATTTTACCTCCGTTATGCCGACATGTAAAATACCATTGTGGCAATGTCGACCGATAAAATTTGACTAACTTTGTTATCGATAGATAACATGTAAACCAAGTTACTGAGTTGACAGACTCGGAACTGTTGGAAGTCATTGTACAATAGCACAAGCCAGGGAATTGCCATCTTGCCCATCTAGCGTAACCAACTTCCTCAAGATATTGAGCGGCGTTAGGTAGACTGTGTCGTATCAAAATCATTGTAGCATCAAAGTCCAACACCCTATAAGATTTGCATGCCTCCGAGAAGATCCATCACGTTGCTTTGTCTCTTTTCGAGGGTAGACGCAAGTTCTGGCTCAAATACAGACAACAAGGTTTGTGATGCGCGTTGCGGTATACTATTCTAATGGCCAACTCAATTGAAGCAGCCCTATCGGTTACAAAGGTTAAATTGGGCACTTCACCAATACATTGCTTCAACCTATTTAAAAAACATGTCCATGACGGGCCACCTTCTGTCTTCCCTACTCCCATTGCAATGGGCACGATCCGGTTATTTTTGTCCATGTCGGCTGCTAAGAATATGGTGCCCACGTACAACCCTTTCAGATAGGCGTCGTCCAGTATAAGGAGCCGTCGCAAGTGTCCGAAAAACGGACGAATCTACAGATTATGTAGGTTACAAATATAAACATCAAAACACAAAATAAATTTATGAATTCAAACATTATAATAAAAAAATATGCTTACCGAACAACTGTGTGCAACAAACAACATATTGAACTGTCCGAATTCGTCAAAGGCGATCTCAGTCACAGTTCTTCAAATTCTGACAATAAACCGACAATAGGGCAAACGACGATTCAAGAGTCCCCCTTAGCAGTTGTAAATCATACATCTTTGCTCGCCGTGCTTGACTGTAGGAGATGTTAATATTGAACCATCCATTAATATCTTTCATGATTTATTTTCCATGGTAGACTCTCCTACGATCCTTAAAACTCGCTGCCAATATATGGCCCATAACCTTTTATTTGCCTTACGGTGGTTCGGGTGGACTTTGGACCTTGAACAAATGTGTTCATCATGCAATTTCAGAACCTGGAACATACTCGTATCATCGATAGAAACGGCCATTTAACGCCAATCACAATCTGAGGAGTTACACACTGCCTCGTAGCGTTGTTTGGATGATTTTTTTTAACATGTATTTGAAAGTTTTCATGAACACATTTTAATCCCAGTGTCATCTTAGCTTCTTTCGAGTCAAATGTTTGTAGAACTTTTACATGTAATGTAGGTTGGTAAATGAAATGTTTCTCCTCAGGTTGATAACTAGGGCTAGGCAAGGTGTTGGGTCGTGCATACCCCAAAAACTATTCCTTACCGGTTGGATTTCTTGATCCTCTAACTTATCGTCTTCCATAGGTATATTTAAAATCTCTGCTACAACAGCAATGTCATTATCCATATTTTTGATCGGTCATTTAATTCTACTTTATTTTCTCGTCAATCACCCATCTTTAATGTGCTAAAAAGGTAAAACTAAACTACATTAATTTGTTTTTGTGTTTGATAGGTTCGGAAAAGTGTGGAGCGCAAAAGGGATAAAAACGGTGATCTTTGACAGATTTGCGCAACTGGGGAGTTTTGACCATATCTCACTCGTCCGAACTCCGATTTAAGTGATTCAAGATGATCTGGAAAGCCAACACACAAATCTACAATGTTATTGATTTGAGTTTTTGGAAATTTGGAGTAAATCTAGGCTAAATCTAATGTTGAAGTTTGGAGTACAAAGCTGGACAGAAAAAGAATAAAAGAAAAATGGTGTAGATTTAAACACAAAATGCGGTTGTGGTAGAACGGTAAAGGGCATGTATTTGTGCGGGTGAGATCGTGGGTTGTAGTCCCATGTGTAGTGCCTTTTGTCTTTTTTTTATTGAAATAACTTCAATGTTGGCCCAAATACAAGTGATATCTTAAGCCCAGTTCAAGCCCAATTCGTCCAATACATTATTAGGACATAATTTTGTAAGTATAAAAAAAGAGAAAATAGGGGATTGAAAAAAAAATGGAAACAGGAGGCAGTTGTGGGAAGCATTCGGCTGCTATTTCCATTTTTTTTATAAAAATACTTCTCATATAATTTGATTATTGAAGAATGAAGATGGTTGATATTATTGGTTGAAGGTTGAAGGTCCAAGTTTGATACAAGGGAGATTTGAGGTTTCTTTCAAGTATTATTTTCTTAGCAAAACATATTTATTAATTTTAGTTCATTTTTAGAATAAGGTTTGATTTGTTTATTATTGATATTGTTGGTTATTGAAAGTATTGGATTGGATTTATTCGATAAAGTTTGTGATTTTTTTATTTAAGTAGAGAATGTTGAATGATTAATCATAGGTTGAGATGATCTTGATGTTCTAGTTTTTTATGAAATTTTCATTGCGAACGATATGTGACAGGTATTGTTAGCGTTGAATGATTTCGTATTTTCATTATTTTGTTAGTCTTAAAATTTATATTTTAATTTTTTTGAGAATTTAATACGACTCACAATCCAAATATTTTGAAGTAGTGTTACTTGTAATAATTAGACTTCGGTTTTTGGTTAGGTTATCTCTTAGCTTAATTGATTAATTGAGTAGTCAATCTTTGTGACACGCGTGCATTTCATTTAATACAAATCATTAACTTAACCACCGACTCCCTGAGAAGAACGATACCTGACATACCATATTTACTGTTATAAGTTAGGTTTATAAAAGTAAATGTTATTGTGCGTTTAACGACGCGTGCATCAATTTCCCTCCCATACGGAGACCGGTTCGAAGACTGGTTCAAATTTGGAGCTAAAAAACCTATCATCTCCATGGTCATACATCTGTTCAAAAACCTCAGTTGGTTGGCTTTGATACTATTGGTTTGCTATCGGAGTCTCCAACACATGAAAATAACTATCATGTTCATTCATTACAGTAGCACCATACGAATACCCACCAGTAAGGGTTGATTGATTCTGGAAACATTATATAGATTTCCACTACTACCACCAAGGAAAAAGCTACCGGGTTGATATATTCCAATAACACAATATGGATTTCCACCATTACGACAAGGGAAGAAATTACTTGATTGAGGAATTCCGACAACACCGTAGTGATTTTCACCATTACCACCAAGGAATAAACTACCTGCTTGATTGATTTCGGAAGCATTGTAGGATTTCCACCACTACCACCAGGGAGAGGGAGAAAATTACGTGGTTGATGGATTACGGCAGTTGATCGATCTCCACCATCACCACCACTATCGACAACAAAGAGTGTCAACGTTTGTGGTAAAATTTGAGAAACGACGGTTTCAAACATCGACACATCGTTTTCGTCACCTAGCTCAAAATCTCATAACTTCAAGGATTTTTATAAAATAAGCTAAAACCAGTACGTAAACTTAACTTTTTCGCCACACGTTGAACCAAAGCAGAATGTGTTATTGGCGACGGAAATTGAGTATATGTTTCGACACTTCTAACGGCATATACTGTATAACACCATTAATCGTCTGAAACGGACCGCCACTTTAAATATGTATGGGAATTTTAACACTTTGACGTAATTTCATATTTGTGTTAAGGGTTGTGATGATAGAAGGGATTGAGTTGGGATGGAAGAAAGGATTAGGTTGTGATGGTAGAAGGGATTTGTGTTTCCATTTATAAAGAAAACTCGAAGGTCAAACCGGTCAAAAATCGACCAAAAGCAGTCAAAAATCGCCACAAAACGAGTCAAAAACACCCAAAAAACAGTGGAAATGACTAAAAGACGATTTTTTTTTTGAAAAGGTGAAATCATTCAACTTGGCTTATTCTCCACATAGGCTATTCCTCTTGCATGTGGACCCAACCTTTTTCAGCTTTTGTTCCCTCTAGTACATGCATGAAATCGCCTACCTTGGGCGTTTGGGGTACATTTTGTGAGGAGTGTTAAGTCTAAATATTGTATCCAAGATTTAATGAGGAAAGTCAAAGATGTAAAAGTCAACAATGTCATTGTCTTTGTAATAGTTAGTCATAGCATGTTTAGTTTTCTTAGTCATTTAGTATTTGTTAGTTGATAGTATATATAGGTTTGCTTTGTAAGTGTTGTGGTAACGAACTAGAGAACAACCAGCTTAGCACAGATTGTAATATTCAGACTTGTGGCTAATCAAGATTTACTCTCTCTCTAGTTTCTCTCTCTAGTTCTTGATCTTAATTGTCATATTATTGAGTAATTGCTTGATTGTTTTGGGATTTTATCATTAACAATTGGTATCAGAGTTGAACCAAACTTTTCAGAAATGATTTGATCAAAGGATTAGATTGAAATCTTGATTTTTAGTTCGAAAATTTGATTTTCTGAAAAAATTTCAAGAACTCGAGTTTGTTGAACTGTTCATTCGAATTTTATTGAAAAATCGTTTTTGTTGCAAGAAAATAGAATCAATGGATTCGAATTATGTTTAGGAGTATTTCTTATTTTGATTTCATCTCGTAATTTGAACAAATTCGATATCAATTTTTGAATTTTTGAAATTTTGTTGAAATATCGTTCGAACACTGTTCTTCATCGAAAATGTGTGAATTATTGTTTTTAATCGAAATTTGTTTGTAAATTTGTGTTTCATAGTGTTTTTCGATGATTCTGATGAATTTTTTAGAACAAATTTGCATATTTGGATCGATTTGAGATAGAATGAGACAAGAACACGATTTGCGCGAGTTCATCTTCGATTTACGCAAGTTCATAGACATTTGCGCAAGATTATCCGGGCTTTGAGGATTACCATTTGCGTCTTCAGCTGATCACGCAAAGCATAGTTTGTGCATCCTGTAGCTCACGCAAAGCTACTTTGCGTCTTCCACTTGTTACGAAAAGCTCGGTTCTCATTATCAGCAACTTACGCAAAGCTCAGTTTGCGTATCTCTTGGCTTACGCAAAGCTCTGTTCGCGCATCACTTGGCTCACGCAAACCTCATCTTGCGTCTCACTTGGCTTGCGCAAAGCTCACTTTGCGTCTTCGACGGGTCACGAGAAGCTATCTTTGTGCCATAAGTTCACGCAAAATTCGACCTTGCGCCATATCAAGTGTTCAAATTTTAAAATTTTATGCTAGATTTCAATTTGATCGGATTTTTGATTTTCTGATATAAAGTTTGGAACGATCATTTATATCAAGCTAATTTCTTGTTCAAAATGGGATATTTTGCAGATCTTGAATAGAAGATTAGAAAGCTGAATTTAGAGAAAATTAACCTGGGTCATGCCGTTGACTTTCACTCTCAAAAGTCAAAAGAGTATTTTGCTGAAATCATTTCATTGAAAGAAGAAATCAGTACTTTAAAGATTATCAATGAAGATATTCTGAAAAAATCTTCTGGGCAGAATGATGAGAAGATAAAGGGATTGGAATCTGAGAATGCTGCACTTAGAAAGAACATATCTGATTTGGAGCAAAAGCTTGCTGAAGATAAAGGTAATTTTGATATTGAAAAGAAAGGTTTTTCAACCAAGTTCTTAGATTTCTCAAGAAAGTGCTTATTTTGGAAAGAGAGAAGTTTGCTCAAGAAAAGAAGGCCATAGAACAAAAGAATGTGGGATTCTTTAAGGAATTATCAGGCCAGAGAAATGATTCAGAGAAAGGATTTGAAGAAGAACGATCCATCTTTGAGTCTGAAATCAAAAGACTGACTTCAAAGTTATCTGAATTATCTGCTACTGCACTGAAAGAGCAGAAAACGAAGTCTGAATTGAAGACAAAGATTGACCTGCTTGTGAAAGAAAGAGACAACTTTGCTTCAAAGATCAAAGAGCTTGAAAAGTCTGTTTCAAGTTCAAATCAGAAATATGTCTCTTCACAAAGGTCAGTTAAATATTTTGATCAGATTCGTCGAACTAACATTTTCTATGATCGATATTTAGATGATTCAGATACATTTCCAAGGAGAAGAAGTTACAAGTCAGAGAAACTTGTCTGGATGAAGAAATCAGTCAAAGATGACAAGAAAGATGAGCTGAAAGGAAACACATCATGTGTACATGTTCATCA
Source organism: Arctium lappa (assembly GCA_023525745.1). Lineage (NCBI taxonomy): Eukaryota > Viridiplantae > Streptophyta > Magnoliopsida > Asterales > Asteraceae > Arctium > Arctium lappa. Next base: position 153,185,145 of record CM042047.1, on the reverse strand, counting down.
AGCAAAGAAGAACAAAGAGCATAAAGGTAAACCTGATCATATATACTCAAGAGATCAATTATTCAGGTTTTCAGGTAAGAAATATTATTGTTCTTACTGTTGTACACATGATCATACCCACAAGACCAGTGATCATTTCTGCTATGGTTCTTACTCTATAACCCCCACAAGAACTGCAACTAACATTTCTGGACCCAAATACCGGTAGGTACCAAAACCGAAATCTGATTCTGTGTTGTAGGCACCTCAAGTCAAGGGGGAGTAAGAGAATAAAGGTTTTTGAACACGGCAGTTCAAAACCCGGACTTCAATGTCAAGATTATGGCTTCTAAGTACACAACTTAGGACTCGTTCTTCAAAGGAGTTTGACTTCTAAACAAAAAAGTTTAGGACTCGGACCTCAGCGATCAAAAGACCTTACTCCTGTATTTTTGCATCCGATGGATATGATGGTCTACATCCCAAGAGAATTGATCTGATCATTATCCTGTATTTTTTCACTGATATATTTTACTGATATGATGGTCTACAATTCAAAAGGGAGTGTCTGATATCTATCTTGTTTTAACTGACATATTTCAGATGCCTAATTTAAGGGGGAGTAAAGGTGATGACTTCTGATTATTTCAGATCAGAACTCATTCTATAAAATGTTTTACTGCTTTCTGTCATTTTTTTTTGAATAAATAATGTGAATAAAGTGGCTTCTGATCACATGCAGATTAGGACCCGTTTTTCAATGTTCAAAAAAGGATATTATGCTAATATCCAGGGGGATCTTAAAAGATTTAAATCATTATATCATGATTTGAGGGGGAGCTGAAAAGGTAAATATCTTCTGTCCTAGATCTCTGATTGTTTGAAAGAAGAACAACTTTCAAGCATGAAAAACGTTTTCTGAAATGTTCAAACCACTTCTGGTTCTCTCAAGATTTTATGAATTTTGAAGTGTGATTTTTAAATGTTTTTCAAATTTTGAGCTTAATGTTTAACTGACCGTATGTTTCTAAAGATCAATAGAACTTCCATGGACTTACATGCTTTTTAGCTTAATGCTTAATGCTTAATGCTTAAATTTTGAGCTTAATGCTTTTTAGGACTTACATGGGATTCATGTGTGAGCTTAAACAGAACTTCCATGGATTCACGTAACCAGTGTTTCCTACCCTGGAAGTTATCCTTGAGTGATTGAGGGGTGAGGGGTCAAAATCAAAGAGTGGGGGAGATAACTCATCCGGTTAAGTTTTTCTCATTGTGTGGAGCGGAAAAATGGAAAAGAGAGTTTGGTTAGAAGTGAACTTTAAATGTTAAAAAGAAAGAGGGTGTGAGAACAGAGTTAAAAGAATATCAGAACTCTGCACCAACCACTTTCTGAGTCGGGCAGCCACATCTACTGATTGGTTCACATTCTTTGGTGACCGTCATTGAAAAAGGCAGTGAGCCCATGCCAACTCTTGCTATTACCCCACCAACCACTCATTTCTTTCTTAACAAAGAAATGTTTCATTTTCTTTGGGAACGCAACATATATGCTATCTAGTCTTCACTCGGAAGATTTAGATATTGAAAAAGAAGGAAAGTTGCCCCACCTTCGCACCTCTTTCATGCACATTGAGTCCGTGTAATACATGTTTCTGTCTCAACATTTTACACAATTTGAGCCTTATGAAACACAATCATTGTGCTAAATTCTTTAATACACAAGCACGAGCACACAGAAAATTTGTTTTTCTGTCAGAACATTCATAGATAAACCTTGTGTTTTTCAATGATTGAATGGAAGTCTTGGGGAGTCATCATCAAACCAGCTCCTTACATTGTACATTTGTTGTACACAGTAACTTTGTGTTACTGACATGCATTCCTAACTGTTTCATTTGTTGATTCAGGGTTACCACGTTTATTATGTCTGAATTTGAAAAGATTCGGATATATACATTTCATGAATTGATGGCTCTCAGATCAAAGCGCGCCGACTGTCAAAGGGGAGATTGTTATTTGTTTACAAAGGGGTGATCAAAGTCTGTGTTGGAAGTTTTGATGATCATGTTGCTCTCAATCATCAAAAAGGGGGAGAATTTTACAAAGATCAATTTCAAATCAATGAAGAGTGTTGTCAAAGTGAAAATTACTTCCGCTATTTCAATGTCAAAAGATTCTGATGAAAGAGTATTCAAAGATAAATCAAGATGGTCTGTTAAAGTTTGTTCTTCTGAAGACAGTTCAGAGATCAAGTGATGAAGACTCAAAGTTATTTCAAAGTTGTCAAAGTTGTTTTCAAAAGTTTCAAGTATTCTGTTTGTGCGTTCAAGGCATGTTGACTTTCCAAAGCTTCAAAGATTAAAAAAAGATTTTCCAAGATTCTTCAAAGACTGAAAGAGTAAAGACTGTGAAAGCTTCAAAGTTCATAGCTAATGAGACAAAAGCTGAAGAATCAAGAGCTGAAGATCTGTATCAAATTTTTATTAAATCTTGAATACAAAGGGGGAGATTGTTAAGTCTAAATATTGTATCCAAGATTTAATGAGGAAAGTCAAAGATGTAAAAGTCAACAATGTCATTGTCTTTGTAATAGTTAGTCATAGCATGTTTAGTTTTCTTAGTCATTTAGTATTTGTTAGTTGATAGTATATATAGGTTTGCTTTGTAAGTGTTGTGGTAACGAACTAGAGAACAACCAGCTTAGCACAAATTGTAATATTCAGACTTGTGGCTAATCAAGATTTACTTTCTCTCTCTAGTTTCTCTCTCTAGTTCTTGATCTTAATTGTTATATTATTGAGTAATTGCTTGATTATTTTGGGATTTTATCATTAACAAGGAGTTTTAAAAATGTTCATTTTGTAAAACTCAATGGTAAAAGTGGTCATTTTGGTAAATTTCCATCATCATCATCATCATCATCATCATCATCATCATCATCATCATCATCATCATCATCATCATCATCATCATCATCATCATCATCATCATCATCATCATCATCATCATCATCATCATCATCATCATCATCATCATCATCATCATCATCATCATCATCATCATCATCATCATCATCATCATCATCATCATCATCATCATCATCATCATCATCATCATCATCATCATCATCATCATCATCATCATCATTAAAGATGGTTTTTAGTGTTTTTTTATGGTGTGGTTGAAGTTGATTTTCTTTAATGTTCAATAGATCCTCCGTTTCTAGTGTTTTTAGTGTTATTTTTTTAGTGGTTGGATTAACTTTAACGGACTACTTACATTAAAATTGTAGTTTACTTCATTAATATGGCTAATTAATTTATTAAATAAATTATAGTCAACGTTTTTTATGCTTTCTCTTTTTGCTTCTCACCATGTTTAATCACTTCTCGACCAAATCTATGATGATTAAGCTTATCGTTACATATATTCAAATTTGATAAAAATATCATAGACAATAGAAACTGATCGATGATATCAAAAAAAAAACTTTAATCCACAAAAAAATTGGGACAACAAAAGGCAAATATTATTGCAACTAGGAACTAACGAGGTGCTAGAAGGTACTGATTGTTTACAAAGTGCAACCGGGAATTAATCCAAACATCCCAACAAAGATCTCTACTGAACTTAGATCTAACTTAACTAGTAGTAAGCACAATAGTGGATTAGATTAGCAATCTCCTTCCGTTCTTCATCTTCCGCGTATGATGTTTCTCGTTTCTTTGATTCCACATCACCTAAAGGTAAGCCATGAAGATCACTTCCATCAACTCCTTTAGAATTCTTTGGCTCCCTTGCTTCACGGTTGTCCACATGTCCTGAACCGAGCCAACATCTGTCGGGCAGAAATTTCACCATCAATATACATGAGCTCCCACCTCCCTCACTGTTGAACAAATTACAAAAAGATTATCGGAGTTTTCAGTATGTGATACACAACACGGACAATCATCAGTTTCAATGTAGATGCCCCTTTTGATTTTAGGTTGTCTTTAGTCGCCAATCTATTATGCCTCACCCTCCATACGTGGATGTTAACTTTACTCAGAGCCCACCAAGTTATTAGCCCAACCCCTGAAAGCATTGATTTATCCAACACTTTTCTAAGGGAGACTACCGAGTATTGTCCATTTCCTTCCAGATTCCATTTCCACCGAGAATTCCCCGACTCCCAGTGATACATGTTGTCGATATTAAGTCCCACCTTTTCCAAGTCTTTTTCCATCCCTACAATCAAGCTCCATATGTCATCTTTATCATTATTTCTGCCCCCGTCCAATAATCCACCCGAGCTACCATAAAGATTAGCCAAAATCCCCCTTCAAATCGCATCCGTATCGGTTCGAAAATGCCACCACTATTTCCCCAAACTCTAATTCAAATTAATATTTCATTTAGTTTATAATTAAAATCTCTAAATTCTCAAAAAGACCCCAAAATAAGAATTGACTATGTGGGAAGTTAATTAATATAGTCGTTCACATAAGGCACATAAATTAAGTCAACTGCAATTTTTTTAGATAAAAATATTTGTTTTTGTTATAGGATAAGTGTGTCATCATCTAAAAGATATGACTATAGAGACAAAGATAGGGATAGGGATAGAGATAGAGATAGAGATAGAAATAGAGATAGAGATAAAATATATCAGAGTTAGATTAGAACTAGAATATCTAGTAGTTATCTATTTGTAATCCATCCCTATATAAAGGGTTTATGATTAATGAAAATTTACAGCTTTTCTATTCTCTCTGTATTGATTGTTCTACAACAAGTTATCAGCACGTGCCCTCAATCAAACAATTCAACGATCAATTTTTGAGCTTTCAACATCATCAATCAATTCCTCCATCGCTGCTACAATCTAAATAGGGACAAATGTAAATAGAATAGATATTGTTGTTTCCTATTTAAAAATGTAATCATCCGAAGACGGAGTCCTTGGAGTTCATCAAAATGGCGAGGTTAGTGGAAGCTTCAAGACGTCCTTAGACAGACTGTGGTGGTTGTCTCACAACACCACTTTAGGGGGGGGGGGGGTAAAACCATATATTATCAATTGTTGTGGTTGTTTATTTTGTGTTTGGTTTTTTTTATTGCTTTAATTATGTTATGATAATTGCAAACGATTTTAAAATAAAATCAAACGGAAAAAAAAATTAATCGATAACTAATGATATTTTAAAATTTTAATATGCTTATCAAAATCCAACCAATTTTTGAATAAAATTTTAAAATAAGATTTTTTCTAAACGTTTTAAAAGAAAAATAGTGTTCTCTAAAACTTCAAACATTGTACAAAAGTTATTCAAGTAATTCATAAACGAAAGTAATCGCAGGACATTGAAAGACTTTGTCAAAACGGGTGTAAATAACCCTAAAGGTTTGTAGGGACTTAAGTAATCCACGTGATTCCCCTCCTACCTAGAAATCCAAAAGCGTTTTTGCGATATATTTTTGAATATTGAGATACTAAGATAACATTATCGGCAAAACAAAAAGTTTGAAATACAATCTTACATTGCCATGATAATGAAATTTCATGTGCATCATTCATTTTTCTCACAAAATAAAATACCTTATCTCTTGTTTATGTAGATGGTTGAACCAACTTGCCTCGAATTTGATATCTTGGATTCAGAAGGACTTAATACCACAGATGGGTATCCGATTTAGAAACAACCTTCATTAGAAAAGACTACAGCTACACAATCAACCCCACTACTGACCCTAAAAACAAACAGTCATAAAAAGTACAAGCAAATGCCTTAATGTTCTTGAGAACGTACATAGATCCCAACCTTCGATGGGAGTACCTTCAACTAAAAAACCCCCCAAAGAACTGTGGGACGCACTGAAAGGAAGATTTGGGAATATTCATGACTCTTTACTTCCCGAACTAATCGTACAGTGGAATGAAATTCGCTTACTCGATTATAAAAAAGTAAACGATTTCAACAAAGAAATGTTTCATCTCAAAACACGTTTAAACTTTTGTGGAAAAGAACTCACAGAAGACGACATGATTCAGAAAACACTTTCCACTTTCCCTACATCAACAATCATACTAATGAATCAGTATCGATTGGAGTATGATAGTAAAATAATCACAACCTTTAAAAACTTATCAACCTACTGCAAGTGGCTGAAATACACAATGAGGTTCTTTTGAATAACAACGTTAGACCTGTCGGGACAAAGAAAGTTCCTGAATCCAATCATGCAAGCGTTAGAGGTGGAAAGAATTCCAAAGGACGGGGAACTAAACATACTGAATCACACACATGTGGCAACTAATCATCACGTAGACGTGCTCGAGGACAGGGTCATATATAGGGCCATGGACGGCCGTGGACAGAGGCGCAGAAATAGTCGTAGTGGATTTTCCAATTCATGGCACAGAGATGCAACTGTTGGACCAAGTAATCAAGGACAATCTAAAGGAAAAACACCAATGGTTGATTCTTCCAAAAGAGTAAGAGAAGGAAATGAACCTTGCTGCATGTGTGGTATCATTGGGCACTGGTATAAAAATTGTCACATAGCAGCCACCTACAAGAGATACAGGGAATCCAAAGAAAAAGGAATCTCACTACCTTGAAGAAATAAGTGATGACCCAGAAGTCAACTTAACAGTTGCAAATTTCACCAATAACAAAAGCAATAATCCATCGCTACAGCTCCCAGATTTTGAATAATTTTCTCACCTTTAATTCTTTCATAATTATTGAGACAATATCTATTAATTTTTTTAGCGAACTTAATTTCTTGTTTGAACTGATGATTAAATAAATTTTATTTTATGCCTATCAAAACCGTTGACGTAAAGAAATACATCAAAGCAACTAAATATTTTTCGTTCCTTGTAGCAATGTATCGAGCAGAACTTGAGTGTTTAGTTGACTGTGGGACTACACGCACAATACTAAGAAACAGACTACTATTCACTGAAATAATTGATTATAAATCCTCAATGACCACAATGATTGGATCATCCAACTTAATAATTGGTCGAGGAACTTCCATTTTCTTGTTGCCTAATGGCACTAAAATGACAATCACAGAAGCACTCTACGCACCTAAAGCTAAACGAACAGGATATACATATGTATACGGAAGGAAACGTAGTGAGAATGGAAACGAATATATGTACATCACCTCTAATGAATACGGAAGGAAACGTATGTTAAAGAAATTAATATGTAAAAATAGTGGGTTATATCTTACCATAGTTCGGGTTATTGAATCATATTATGTCATCAATAATGGAATTTGGAATAGTGACATATACAAGATTTGGCATGACCGTCTGGGACACCCTGGTCGTGATATGATGATGTGTGTTGAAAAACGCACATGGACACCCTTTCTTTAGAATGAAAGGTAAGATAAAGCAATTACCTGAATCTACAAAATAACAAACGTTGACTTCTGAAGCACAAGAAGCAACAACATCATCACAATATGCATCTTTGAATACCCCTAAATTTTGCGAAGCCTGTTCCTTAGCTAAAACATGATAGAGACCATCATATGCTAAGGACAGAAAGCAAATTAGTACAAAAATGACTTTTTGTGACAGTTTTGAAAAATAGGTTTGTAACGGTTTGATAAAAAACTGTTACAAAAGGTCACATAAAAAATTATAGAATTGTTTTAGTAACAATTTTAATAAAGAAACGTTACTATTGCAAAAAAAACATAGAAACATAAAGCAACGTTTTAGATAAAAACGTAATAAAAGGTTCCCTAACGTAACGGTTTCAGACGGTTTCGTAAAACCGTTGCTTTATGTTGTGACGGTTTTTAAAAACCGTTGGCATATAAGACCTTTTAGTAACGGTTTTTATCTAAATCGTTGCTTTATGTTGTAACGATTTTAAAAAAAGCATTACGGAAAACAAAAATATGAATAGCAACGCTTATTTAAAAACCGTTTCCAAAAGTCACCAAGTTTTATGGCAACGGTTTTGCAAAATTTGTGTCACCAAAAGTTAGTGTATGGAAAATTGGCAAGGGTTTTTGAAAAAAATTACGTCATCATATATCATGCTTTGGTAACGGCAATAAAACATTTACATCACAATATCTCAAGTTACATTGACGATTTCTAATAATTAAGTCACAATATGTCATGTTATGGTGACGGTTTTGAGTATGTTACCATATGTCATTCTACGGTAACGATTTGAAAAATAAATGTCACCATATGTTATGCTATGGTGACGGTTTTAAAATATTATATGTCTCAATGGTGATGGTTTCGTATAATAAATGTCATTATATATCATGATATGGTGACGGTTATAATAATGAACGTCCACGTAAGTCATGCTACGATGACGATTTTGTATAATAAATGTGACAATATGTAATGTTATGGTGATAATTTTAAATAATAAACATCAGTGTACGTCATCCTACAGTGACGATTTTGAACAATAAATGTCATCGTACATCATGTTACAATGACGATTATGAAAGATAAATGACAATGTACCTCATGCTACGGTGACAGTTTTGAAACAATGATGGTTTCGAAAAAATTACGTCACCTTTTGTTATGCTACGGTGACGGTTTAGAAAAATAAATGTCAATGTACGTCATGTTATGGTGACGGTTTTGAAACATAAACATTATCATATGTTATGCAAGGGTGACAATTTTGACAAAAAAAGAAATGAGTCACCCTATGTCATGCTATTATGACGTTTTCAAATAATAAACATCGATATATGTCATGTTAAAATGATGATTTTAAATAATGAACGTCATCGTACGTTATCCTATGGCGATGAGTTTGAAAAATAAACGTCGCCCTATGTCATTCTACAGTGACGGTCTTGAAATCTAAATGTTACCAATTGTCATGTTATGATAACGGTGTTGAATGGAAAACGTCACAGTATGTTGATGTTACGGTGACAGTTTTGAATGATGAACGTCACCGTATGTCATGTTACAGTGACAATATTGATAAAGTTATGTCACCGTACATCATAATGCAGTGACAATTTTGATAAATTTATGTCACCGTATGTTAGGTTACGGTGATGCTTCTGAATAATAAATGTCACTATAAGTTATGCTAAGGTGACAATTTTGAATAATAAACATCACTATATGTCATATTACTGTGAAGGTTTTGAAAAATAAACTTCACCCTTTGTCATACTAAAGTGACAGCGTGGAAGGATAAAGTGAGTTTTGATTGATTAACATCACCGTATGTCATGTTATGGTGACGGTTTTGATAAATTTATGTCAACGTATGTCATGTAGCGATGAATTTGAGAAATTTACTCACGGTATCTAATGTTACGATGACGGTTTTGAATGATAAATGTCACCATATGTCATTTTATAGTGACAGTTTTGATAAAGTTACGTCACCGAATGTCATGATTCAGTGACGGTTTTGAGAAAATTTACCTCATCATTTGTCATGATACAGTGATAGTTGAGGATTTAAGGACCCAATCCAAAAGTACATATAACCACAGGGGCGAAATTTGTAATTTATTCAATTCAATAATATAACAATATTTAAAAAAAAACTTATAAAATCACAATATATCTCGTTAACATTTAAAAAAAATGGATAATAAAATAGGATTTTCTATACCTTTTTATTTACAATGATGGGTATAATGACAAACGGTCAACTAACTATTAAACATGTATAAAATTCTTTAAAGAGTATCCATATATAGGGGAAATCATATCCATATAAACTTAAAGCTCAAACCATCAATTTTCACCTTCCAGGCTTAATTATTTAAATAAATTAAGAGTAAACTCTAATTTTGGTCTTTAATGTTTGGTGATTTTTTTGAAAGAGCGATTTGTGGTTTTATAATTCAAGTTTTGATCCTCAAAGTTTGACTTTTGCTCTGATAGAAGGAAGGACCTGGCCACTAATTTCCGTCGGCTGCCAAAGTAGTCAAACCTCGTTGACTTTCGTCGGAAATCCACCAGAATATTTTTTTTATCTTTTTTTTTTAAAATTATGTTTTTTCGGCAGATTTTCGGCAGATTTCCAACATAATATAACTTTTTTTTAATTATTTATTTTAGAGGAAATTAATTAAACATTTTAGGGGGATTTCCGGCGGAAATTAAATAATTAATTTAATTAATTAAAAACCAGCGAAAATCCGTCGGAAATTTTTAATTAACTTTTTTTTTTACTTTTTCTCTGAAAAAATAAACAATTTAATAAAATTATATAAATCTGCCGGGAATCCGCCGGAAAATTTCAAAGTATATTTACGATGAATTTATATTTAAAAAAAATAAAAAATATATAAATCAGCCGGAAATATTTAATTAATTTTTTTACTTTGTCTTATAAACAAATTTAAAATATATATATATATATATATATATATATATATATATATATATATATATATACACCTGTCGGGCTTTAATTGATTCATTTGGGGTTTAATAGATCGGTTGGGTTTTAATGGATCCAAATGGGCTTAATAGATCGGTTGGACTTTAATGAATCCATATGGGCGTTTATGGATCGCTGGGTTGTAATGGATCCATTTGGTTTTTAATGGATCCACTTGGGCTATAATGGATTCAGGTGGGCTTTAATAGATCCACTTCCGCTATAATGGATCGATTAGGCTTTAATGGATCCATTTGAGCTTTAAGGGAATCATTTGGGCTTTAAGGAATCCATTTGGGCTTTAAGGGATCCATTTACTCTTTAATGGATCCATTTAGGCTTTAATGGATCAGTTAGTCTTTAATGAATCCACATGGGTGTTTATGAATCAGTTGGGCCTTAATGGGTCCACTTGGGCATTAATAGACCCATTTGGGCTGTAATGAATCCATTTGGAGGCTTTAATGGATCCACTTGCACTGTAATGGATCGGTTGGGCTTTAATGGATCCATTTGGGCTTTAATGGATCAATTAGGCTTTAATGGATCCACTTGGGCTTTAATGGATCGATTAGGCTTTAATGAATCCGCATGGACGTTTATGGATCGATTGGGCTTTAATGGATCCATTTGGGTTTTAATGGATCCACTTGGACTTTAATGGACCCATTTGGGTTGTAATTGATCCAGTTGGGCTTTAATGGATTGATTAGGCTTTAATGAATCCACATAGGCGTTTATGGATCGGTTGAGCGTTAAAGGATCCATTTGGGTTTAAATGGATCCACTTGGGCTTTAATGGACCCATTTGTCTTGTAATAGATCTAGTTGGGCTTTAATGGATCCACCTACGTTGTAATGGATCGATCGGGCTTAAGGGATCCATTTGGGCTTTAATGGATCCACTTGGGCTTTAAAGAATGCAATTGGGCTTTAATGGACCCATTTGGGCTTTAATGGATCTAGTTAGGCTTTATTGAATCAGTTAGGCTATAATGGATCAACTTGGGCTTTAATGAACCGTTTTGGACTTTAATGAATCCAACAGGACTTTAATGGACCGTTTTGGACTTAAATGGACCGTTTCGGCCTTTAATGGATCCACTTGGGCTTTAATGGGTCGAGTTGGGCTTTAATGGATCCACTTGGGCTATATAAGGCGTCCACTTGGGCTTTAATAGATCCAATTGGCTTTAAGGGGTCCAGTTGGACGTTAATGGATCCACTTGGGCTTTAAGGAATCCAGTTGGGCTTTAATGGTTCCTACTGGGCTTTAATGGATCTAGTTGGGCTTTAATGGTTCCACTTGCGCTGTAATGGATGCACTTGGGCTTTAATGGACCCATTTGGCCTTTAATGGATCTAGTTGGGCTTTAATGGATCTACTTGGGCTTTAATGGACCCACTTGGGCTTTAAGGGGTCCAATAGGGCTTTAATGGTTCCTGCTGGGCTTTAATGGATCCACTTGGGCTTTAATGATTCCACTTGCGTTGTAATGGATCCACTTGGGTTTTAATGGATCCACATGGGTTTTAATGGACCCACTTGGGCTTTAATGGACCCATTTGGACTTTAATGGATCGGTTGGGCTTTAATGGTTCCACTTGTGCTGTAATGGATTCAGTTGAGCTTTAATGGGTCCACTTGGGCTTTAATGGACCCGTTTGGGCTTTAATGGATCCAGTTGGGCTTTAAGGGATCCATTTGGGATTTAATGGATCCACATGGGTGTTTATGGATCGGTTGGGCTTTAATGGTCCCACTTGGGCTTTAATGAACCCATTTGGGCTTTAAAGGGATCCATTTGGGCTTTAAAGATATATTTGCATCCTTGAAATCATTGCAATATCTATATACTATTGTACTATATGAAGGGAGAGGGTCTTTGTAGCGCACGTGAAGTCTCACGCTCCCTCTCCCCACCACAATCCCACAAAATTCCCAATTTACTAATTTACACACAGAATTTAGAAGATAAACTCTTCAATCTCGATCATTTTTTCCATCCAAAAGCGATGATCGGCCGTTAAGTTATATTTTATTTTTCTCGCCAATCACCCTCAATTAATGCATAAAAGTGGTAAAACCGAACTACATTGATGCATTTTTATATTTTATAGGTTCGGAACAATTTGAAGCGAAAAAGAACAAAACAAAGATTTTTGACAGATTTGCGCGTCTGTGGTGTTTCGTCCGTATCTCACTCGTCCGAGCTCCGATTCAAACGATTAAAGATGATCTGGAAACCCAACACACAGATATACAATGTTTGTGTTTTGAGTTTTTGGTAATTCGAAGTGGATCTGGACCGAAACAGGCGCCGAAGTTGGGTGAACAAAGCTGGACCGAAAACGAGAGATAAAAGAAAAATGGTGGATAATATAACAAAAACGAAGCCGCAGCCAAGTGGTAAAGGCCGTGTGTTGTGAGGTTATGGTCGTGGGATCAATCCCCATATGCAGCACATCTTGCATTTTTTATTGAAGGACCAAACTCGGCCCAACATCAATTCTCAGGCCCAACTCGTAATTAGGGCTTAAGAGGGGGTTATAAAAAGAGAAAAAAAAGAGGCTATGGGGGATCATCGAAGAGGCAGCGTGGTGGCAACAGCCAGCCGTAGGCTGCTCTCTCTCTCAATTTTTTCTAAAATCAATTTTTTGAGTTAGTTTGATTGGATGGTGATCGAGAATCAAGATGGTTGGCGGGTTGATGATTAAAGATCCAGGCTTGATGATTTAATTGGAGATGCCGTAGAGGTTTGATGTTTCTTTCAATGTTATTATTTTAGTGATTCATATTTATGAATTTCAATTCGGTTTTAGAATTCGGTGTTCGCTATTGTTGGTTATTGAAAGTATTGGATTTGATTTCTCGATTAGATTTTATAGTTTTTATTTACTTATTTATAATTAAGATCGTTGAATGGTTAATCCTAGATTGACGTCATAACATTTGCAATCGATAAGAATATTACGGTATGATTTCATCATTATTTCTTCTCTACACACCCTTGTCCTTGTCCATTATAAAAGGCCAAAAACATGCCATTAACATAAATTTAGAAAATGATATGAAGTGGGTAGTGTTAAGTAATACCGCCAATTTAATTGTTGTATTTCATTTAAATTCAAATTGTTATACTGGGTCAATTAGAGTTTGTTGTAGAGCATTATTTTTTCCTGCTTTTTCTCTCCTTCACTGTGTATGTACGTACCATTTGTTTTGAATAGTTTTCAAGATTTTACATCCAAACTATCGATATCATAACATTCACATGGTATCAGAGCAAGGCTCACACCCCTCTTCACCAAGCTCTTCTCGGTCTTCATCCCCATTTCGTCCAAAATCTCCGATCAAAATGTCAGACCACTCGTCCTTCTTGGTTAACTCTTCCATGAAAGATCTCACAGTTGTAACCTTCCCTGCAACCCTAAAACTGAACTCGTCTAATTTTCTGGCCTGGAAAACTCAAGTTCAGGCACTGCTCTACGGTCTTGATCTCTTCAAATTCCTCGACGGCTCTCACTCTAAGCCGTTACCTACTATCAGTGCCGACGGAATCCAGGTTCCACATGCCGACTATCCACAATGGTTTCGGAAAGACAGGCTGATTTTTGGTGCTCTTGTTGGCAGTCTCTCTGAAACGATAGTCCCCACGATCCAAGGTGCTGATTCTTCTCGTGATGCTTGGGAATCTTGGAGAAAACCTATGCCTCTCCAAGTCGTGGTCACATAAAACAGCTAAAACATCGGCTGAAACAAACTACAAAACTTCCAACCCAATTTGTTTCTGACTACATGCGGCAGATCAAAACTATCACTGATGAATTGGCAATCCTCGGAAAGAAGATGGATACTGAAGACATCATTGACACCATTCTTGATGGCCTCGATCAGTCTCAATATAAACCCATACTTGATGCGATTCATGCTAGGGACACCCTGATCTCATTCAATGCATTGCATGAGAAACTAATCAATCACGAGCTTTCTCTGGCCCAACAAACTCAGGTTACTGGACTTCACCAGCCTGGGATGTGTTTCACATGCAATAGAACCATCAACAAGGTTCCGGCCATCGTTCTTGGCCGTCAAAGAACCAAAATGTGTCTTCTGCCTATTACAGTTGTCCTCCTCATCATGGCCAAGGTATATTGCCCACTCCCAATTCTAATGCCAATTCTAATGCAGATTCAAAACCTTTCCTTGGCAAGTACCAGTGGTGCCATCAAAGAGGGCATTATCTCACAAACTTCCAAGCATTCAAGAAGATGCATCCCAGGATTATTACTCCACCCTATGAGCGTAATACGCAGGAAAAACACGCTCAAGTCAACACCATGGGCCTAGCTTCTGCTCTGGATTAAGCTAGTTGGATCTTTGACAGTGGCGCATCACATCATGTCACCACCGACCTTAACAACCTCTCATTCCACGCACCGTATGATGGGACGGAAGAACTCGTAATAGATGACGGATCAGGTCTTGAAATCACTCATATTGGTTGTCTTTTAATTCACACCACACATACATCCATTATTTTTAAAGGTGTTCTATGTGTTCCTTCCTTAGCCAAAAATATAATCTCTATTTCACATCTTTGCCTTGATAACAATATTCTCATGAAATTTTACTCTTTTTTTTTGTTCTTAAGGATCGAGCAACCAAACTCAAACTCCTCCAGGTAACGGCAATCAAGGGCATGTATGAGATTCGCTCAAGATGCCTGCCACCCTCACCATCCTCACCCGCGGTCTATACCATGCATAAATCCGATTCCACTACATGGCATCATCGGCTTGGACACCCACATAATAAAGTCTTCAAGCTTTTATTTTCTCATGTTTCTTTTAATTCAAGTTGTCCTCTTTATTGTAATGCATGCAATATTAATAAAAGTCATCAACTTCCTTTTGCAAATTCGTCTCTTACGTCTACTTCTCCTCTTGACTTAATATTTTCGGATGTTTGGTGTTCACCCATAACATCTTTTGACAAATACAAATACTATATAATCTTTGTTGATCATTACACCAAATATATATGGCTTTACCCTCTCAAAAATAAATCCGATTCCTTCAATGTCTTCATTAGATTCCAAAAACTTGTTGAAAATTTTTTCAACACCAAAATTAAACGTTTCTTCTCCGATAATGGTGGTGAATTCATCAAACTCGCCTCTCATTTCACTTCTTGTGGAATCTCTCATCTCACTATCCCACCTCACACTCCTCAACACAATGGTTATGCCGAAAGACGACACCGACATATCATCGAAACCGGCCTTTCCTTGCTTTCTCATGCTACGCTTCCACTCACATTTTGGCCGCTAGCATTCACCACCGCTGCCTACCTTATCAACCGTCTTCCTACCCCAACCTTAAACAACCAATCTCCTTATTTCACCTTATTTCACAAACATCCAAATTATCGTAAACTCCGTTCTTTTGGTTGCCTATGCTATCCTTGGTTACGACCATACTCTCCTCACAAACTCCATCAACATTCCACACCTTGTATTTTCGTTGGTTATTCTCCCACTCAAAGTGCCTTTTACTCCCTCGATCCCACTTCTTACAAAATATACACTTCTCGTCATGTTACCTTCATTGAACATATTTTTCCTTTCTCGAAAATGACAAACTCCACACACAAAACCGAACCTCCAAACTTAGAGATTTGGGCCCCTTTTTCCGTTTCCATTACTCCTCAATCTCACTCCTCAAACTCTCCCTCTAACTCAGCCGTGACCCCACCTCTCTCTCCTCTCCATTCACCTATCTCCTCTACCTCTAATTCCACTCCTATTGCTTCCACAGTGCCTATATCCCCTACTCCCTCATCACATACCTTACCTACCTCATCTACATCCACCACTCCACAGTCCTCCACTCCACCCCCACCCATCCACTGAACCCCCTACCATTGCTCATGCTCTTAAACACCCTTCTTGGCGTGCCGCCATGCAACTTGAGTTCGATGCACTTCAACGCAACCAAACTTAAACATTAGTTCCCTCTACACATGCCCCCAATTTTGTTGGTTGCAAATGGGTATATCGAACCAAGTATAATCCCGACGGTTTAGTCGATCGTTTAAAAGCTCATCTTGTTGCTAAAGGCTTCACCCAACGCCCAGGCATTGACTATCGTGAAACTTTCAGTCCCGTCCTCAAACCGGAAACTCTTCGTTTAATCCTCACTCTTGCCATTTCCCAAAAATGGATTCTTCATCAACTTGACATCAACAACGCCTTCTTGCAAAGCACACTCAATGAAGACGTGTATATGGCCCAACCACCCGGCTTCATTGACCCTGCCTTCCCTTCTTACGTCTGTAAATTAAACAAGTCCATTTATGGTCTGAAACAAGCCTCTCGTGCTTGCTATGACGAGCTCAAAACTTATCTCTTATCTCATGGTTTCAAACCCACTATTTTCGACTCCTCTCTTTTTACTCTCACGGTTGGTTCTTTCCCCATCTACAACTTAGTCTATGTTGATGATATCATCATCACCGGTCCCTCCACACCTTTAGTTACTCGCTTTATCAGTCTCTTATCCACAAAATTTTCTCTCAAAAACCAAGGTCCTCTTTCGTACTTTCTTGGTGTTGAATGCATTCCACATTCCCATGGTCTACTTCTCTCTCATAAAAAATATATAACTGATGTTCTCAAAAAGGCACAAATGAGTGATTGTCGACCCCTTTCCACCCCTATTACCTTCTCTGAAAATCTCACTCTTACTGGCGCCCCTGTATATCCCTCTCCCACGGATTATCGCTCCATTGTTGGAGCTCTACAATATCTATCTCTTACTAGGCCGAATATTGCCTTTACAGTGAACAAGCTATCTCAATTCATGCATGCTTCTACCTTTCAGCACTGGTCGGCTCTTAAACGCTTACTTCACTATCTCCAAGGTACTATCTCTAAGGGACTTCTCCTACGGAAAGGTTCGTCTCTTAATCTGCATGCTTTCACACACGCCGACTGGGCGGTTGACAAAAACACTTATCGAAGCACCACTGGTTATATAGTTTTTCTTGGTTCTAACCCTATAGCATGGAGCTCAAAACGCCAGAGTACTTTAGCCCGAAGCACAACGGAGATTAAATTTCGAGCAGTCGCATCTGCCACAACCGAGGTTTGTTAGAGCACAGATTTGTTGGATTCAAGATCATAAATATTGAAGACCAAAGTTCAAGAGGTCAAAGGCTGAAAGTCAACTCTCAGTGAAATTCAAAGTCAATTTGTTTATAAATTCAAAGTCAATGTAATGTGTTTTTAATTCTTTGTAATTGTATGGAGGTATAAATACCTTGTTGTCTTTGTAATCAGGTAGTAGAAGAAAGCGTGTATGTCATTAGGTGGTAAGTGGTGAGAATTCAAATTAGAGAGAGAGATGATTAGAGAAGAGAGGTATTGTTACATCATTCTAGAGAGAGAGTTTGTAATATGTGAGATTTGAATATCAATGACATATGATTTCTCATCTTGATTGTGTTTGTAATTGAATAGAACTTGAATCTAGGACTAACAATTGGTATCAGAGCAGAAGAAATTCAGAAAATGGATTGAATTGAAGATTTTTGATCGATTTTTTCAAGAACTCGCACAAGATCACTGTTCAGATTCTATTTTCGAGTTTCAGTGATGTTTTTGATCTAATTTTGGCATCATTGTATTCGATTTTATAAATATAATATGTTCAGTTTGTATTGTTTAGTCCAATTCATATCAGAATCGTATGAATTTTGGATTTTTACAATTTTAGTTTGAGTTTTTTAAATGAACTGTGTATAGATCGAAGTAGTAGTTTTAGTTCTTTAGATCAAAATTCATTATTTGTAAAATGTTCCAGACATGAAATCGAAGTGATCTGCAGTTTTACAAGTCAATTGAAGAAGATTTGGGTCGATTTCAGTTGAAAAATCAAGTTTTTGGTTCGACAGAGTGAAGAACTCGCTAGATCTAAGAAACGCGCTGTCAGGATCGAATTCTCAACAAGAATTATGAATACTCAGAAACAATATCAAAGAAGTTGCGGAATAACACTTTGATATTCAATAGAACAGTAAACAAACAGTAAATATGAATACCAAACTGTAAACTTGTATTGAATGATTAAAATCACAAGATTACACACACAACCTCAATCTTGAAGAACAAGCTCTTTCAAGACGAATTCTACTTCTCTAGAATTAGGAACTATGCCTTGAGGTTGATTTCTCTCTGTATCTTAGAATGAATAATTAACCAAAAGTTATCTATCTATTCTATACATTCTATACATATACTAATCAAAAGATAATTAAAAGAAATAAAAATATGTTCAGTATATCTTCCATGTATATCTCTAAGCTTCCATGTATATCTTCAGATTATCCAGTTGTTATCCTTTCATGCGAATCTTCATCATATAAACAGTATTAATCTTCAGCAGCATTAATCTCTTCTAGCAGCATTAACTACTAAGCAACACTAACTACTAGCAGTACTAACTTTGTTCAAGCAGCACTAACTTTGACTAGCAGTATTAATTCTACTAGCAGTAGTAATACTCAGCAGTATTAACCTTGAAGTCTTCTAGCAGTAGTAACTTTGAACCAGCAGCATTAACCATACTTAAGCTTTTCTTCAGTTCCCAACAATCTCCCCCTAACTTGACTTTTAGGACAAGAAGTCAAGTTCTTCAGAATTAATCTTCAAGATGCTTTCAACACCTCTGGTTCAATTTCCCAAATTTGGATCTAGACCCAAACTTTGATTTACAGTTCTTCTCACCACAATCTTTGCCATCTCTGAATCCTTTGTACATACAAGTGTAGCTTTAAGCATCCCTTCTAACTTCTCCTTGCTATGCTCATAGATTTTGTCCACCAGGTAGTATTCATCATAACAGTTGTCAACAGTAATCATGTATACTCCACAGTTTTCAAACAGTATCCATTTATCAATCTTCTTGAAGATGAACTCATGCTTATGATCTTTAATCCTATAGTGCACTCTTTCTGGATCAAACATCATGCACAAGTATTCCAATGTCACTTTGAGAAGATTCTCTTCAGTACCTTTCAACACAGGTTCATAAAGTTTCATCCCCACTTTGTATAATTCTTCCATATCAGCTCTTGAACAACTTCTGATAACTTTCCCCCATGTTGAATAAGCTTCAAATGAGCCATCAGCTCTCTTGATTCTGAAGAAAGTCTTTCCACTGTCTCTTAGAATATCCCAGAGGATGATCTCTGGAGCTTGCATAGAGATTGGAACAACCTTCAAAGGTTCCACTATTGTCATGTACGGATCCATACTCTCATCAATTGGCTTACTTGACTGTTCTGGAAGTTGTACTGATTCTGCTATAGGTACCTCTGAATGCTCTGCTGTAGAACCAGTTGTTTCTTCCACTCTGGGCCTTTTAGACTGCTTTTTGGAAGCAATTGTCTTCACCCTTTTTCCAGCTTTGGCTACTACACCAACACTCTCTGTGTCTTCCTTATTCTCTTTTGTAGGTGTGACTTCCTCAGGGAATGGTTGCTGAATGTTTAGATCATGTCTCTCCTTCATTCTTCTTTCAGCCTCTTCCCTTTGTGAGGAGTCCCCTTGGAGCTTTGCCATCTCCTTCCTGTAGAGCTCCTCAACTTGACTGTATGCCATATTGGTAAACATCTCCCCCTTGACTCCAATTGCACCTTTCAGGAAATTTATCATCTTTTTTCTTTCCTGATTGGCCAAAAAGGTCTTGGAGGGTTGTCTTTTCTGCTTCATCACTGGCATCTTTTTAACTTGAAGTTTCTTGGTCTGAGCTGCTTCTTTTAGGCTTTTCTGATATTCTGCATTCAACTTTCTGGCCATGATTTTTGCAAGTTCTCTGTCTGTTTCTGTTTGCAACATTTCCTCCTTTTCCATTTGGTCTTGAAGTTGTTTTGCTATTGCCTCATCCAGTTCAATCTGAGACTTCTTCTTTGTAGGCAGTTCAGCTTCTTCAACCATCTTTTCTTTTCCTTTTCCCTTTATATCCTTCAAGACTTCCTTCTCTTTATGCTTCTTTGAGATCCCTTCTTCATTAATGACTACTCCCTTGGCCTTTTGAGTAGCCTTAGGAGTATCATTCTTGGCTTTAACCAAAGTTTCAGCTATCTCCATTTCCTCTATAGAAAGCCCTGTTTCTTCTGTTTCTGTTTCTGCTGTTGTTCCATGTTCTGTCTCCCCCTCAACTTCAACTTCCTTTACAGTTGAGCTTTCTTTCTCTTTTTCTCCCTCTGGCTTCTCCCCCTTGTTGAAAGGATCTTGAACATTTGATCTCTTCTTTAAGACAAACTGCTTCCTCTTCTTCCTCTGTACTAGCCTGATCACCATCTTTTTCAGCTTAGCAATCTGTACTTGTTGTGACAGAATTACCAGCTTCATTTTTCTATCTCTTTGCCTTGTTTGATGACATCTTGGTTGATGTTTCCCATTGTATTCATCAATTCCTGGTAGTTATATCTGTCCTCACCTTCTCTAGAAGTGTTACCCTCCTTTGAAGGATCATTGGATCTTTTATTAGTGGAAGTCTTCTGCCTAGCAGAAGCACTGTCCACCCCTGTGGTTTCTTGGCACCAGGGACCTTTGAATAATTGCTCATTCAAAGTTGCCATGGGGGAGGTCTTATTGATGTTACCACTTTCCTCCTCTGTGCTAGCAGGAGTAGTGGCAGCCTCATCACCCATATGCTCTTCCTCCTCCTCAGAGAGCACCTCCTTGGGGTTGGGAGACACCCCTTTGGTTTCCCTATGGATATTCCCTAAAAGGGAATTCTCCCTTAGAGGGCTTAAAGGCTTGGGGGATGATAGTACAAGAAGGGGAGGAGCCTTCTTTACCTGTTTCCTCTTGTATGTTTGGGTGATAGGAGAGGTTGGTTTTTCAAGAAGGGACTGAGGGATAGATTTAGAGTGGGAAGGTTGGGATTGGCTAGCAGTAGGATGGTCTAATGGGGGCCTTGACCCTGCTTCCATACCTTCATTGGTTTGGGACACCACCATCATTGTAGAGAACAATGGGGTGTCAACTCCTTCCGAGTCCCCAGCAGATCTTCTCATATTTGAGAAAACCTTGCCTTTGGGGGGTTTAGGTACATATACCCCAACAGGTTGAGGTATATCCGTCAATTCATGAGTAATAACTTCTTGGACAAACCTGGGGTACATAAAGAAGCTCTTTTTGTTTCCCATGTTTGAGACAAGATCACTGAAAATCATTTTAGAAAAGTTATACTTTCTGGCAGTGGCCAAGCACACCAAAGCATAAGCAATGGTGCTGCTGAACTCACTCCATCCAGTAGTCTTTTTGGAGATACAGTGCATAAGAGTATGGACAAAGAAACGCCATTGGGGTGAAAATTTGGCTTTAGAGAATTTGAAAACACCCAATGGGCCTCCATACCCCATTCTTGTAAGAGAAGAGAACAGTTCATCATTTGAGATAGAAGTTATACCAGAGGCATCGTCTAGACGTAGACTGATGCGAATAACCTCTTCAGTAATTGTTAGTGGTTTTTCACAGATCCTTGTCTTGATCATTTGCACACCATTCTCAGCAACAATGGTGGCATTAGCCCAGAACTGCCTTTGATGCTCGATATAGATTGTAGGTGATACAGTAAGAGCATGAGCAATATGGCTTGACTTGAGGAAATCCACAATCTGATGAAATCCTGCAACTTGCTTTGGCTTTTGTAGCATCGCGATCTCATTGTGTTCATCGATGAATGCCATGGATGCCATTGATCTTAGTGAAAAACTTGCCTGAAAACTTCGAACTTGAGAGAGAAAGGGTTTAGAGCGCAAGTGAACAGTATGCAAAGAGTCGTTACGAACGTTTAGGCGGGCAAAGGGTATTTATAGTATTCAGGACATAAGCAGTATTAACCTAGAGCAGTATTAACTGCAAGCAGTATTAACTACTAGCAGTATTAACTGCGAGCAGTATTAACCACTAGCAGTATTAACTAACTAGCAGTATTAACTGCGAGCAGTATTAACCACTAGCAGTATTAACTAACTAGCAGTATTAACTGCGAGCAGTATTAACCACTAGCAATATTAACTAACTAGCAGTATTAACTGCGAGCAGTATTAACTACCTAGCAGTATTAACTAACTAGCAGTATTAACTGCGAGCAGTATTAACCACTAGCAGTATTAACTAACTAGTAGTATTAACTGTACTTACTCTTTGAAGCTTATGTGAAAAATTGAGTACTACTATGTATGCCCTGCAAAGGAAGATTAGTAACACCAAGAAACTATAATATTCAGATATTTAACCACTTTTTGAGAGGATGCTTATTCAGAGTTGATCATTCCCACACTTGTTACCAAGAAAGTGAATCTACCCACATCAAAAGCTTTGGTGAATAGATCAGCAAACTGGTTGTCAGTATGAACTTTTACAACTTGAACAAGTTTCTTTTCATTACAGTCTCTTATGAAGTGATACCTGATCTCAATGTGCTTTGTCTTTGAGTGCTTGACAGGATTATTCACAATGCTGATAGCACTGCTATTATCAATAAAAATGGGAATGTGTAGAAAGGTTACCCCATAGTCCAGCATTTGATTCTGAATCCATAAGACTTGAGAACAGCAACTTGCAACTGCTATGTACTCTGCCTCTGTTGTAGATGTGGACACTGTGGTTTGTTTCTTGCACTGCCATGAAACTAGTCTAGCACCCAAAAACTGACATCCTCCAGAAGTAGATTTTCTGTCCAAGTTTGCCCCACCTAGATCACTGTCTGAGTATGCTATTAGGTCAAAGGGTGAGTCATGAGGATACCAAAGTCCCAATTTGGGTTGCCCTCTTAACAGCTTGAAAGTGAGATTGCTTTGGCCTAACTTGGAATCTTGCACATACACAGACTGGAAACATTATATCTGGCCTTGATGCTGTGAGATACATGAGAGAGCCAATCATGGATCTATAATGATGCACATCCATATCCTCCCCCTCAAGATCTGATGTTATCTGCTTGTGTGTCTCCATAGGTGTGCTGGCAGGTTTTGAATCTGAGAAACCAAACTTGGTTAGAATGTCTGCACATACTTGGATTGACAGATGAAGATGCCATCTGACTTCTGTTGAACTTGGAGTCCAAGGAAGAAAGTAAGTTCCCCCATGGAACTCATTTTGAACCTTTGATGCATTAGTTCCTCAAACTCCTTGCACATGTTGTCTCTTGTAGATCCAAAGATAATGTCATCAACATAGATTTGGACCAGCAAGATATCCTTCTTCTTTCTCTTGATAAATAGAGTCTTATCAATGACTCCTCTTTCAAAGCCATTTTCCAAGAGATAGGATGACAGAGTGTCATACCATGCTCTTGGAGCTTGATGCAGTCCATAAAGAGCCTTCTTCAATTTGTATACCCTGTCTGGATAGCTTGGGTTTTCAAACCCTGGTGGTTGACAGACATACACCTCTTCTTCAATTGAGCCATAGAGAAAAGCACTTTTTACATCCATTTGATAGACTTTGAAGTTCATGTAAGAAGCATAGGCTAGGAATAATCTGATTGCTTCTATCCTAGCCACAGGTGCAAAAACTTCTTCATAATCTATACCCTCTTCTTGAGTATACCCTTGAGCCACCAGCCTTGCTTTGTTCCTTATGACAATTCCTCTTTCATCTCTCTTGTTTCTGAAAATCCACTTTGTGCCAATTGCTCTGTGACCTTTAGGAATGTCTACTAGATCCCATACATCTTGTAGCTTGAACTGTAACAGTTCTTCTTGCATTGCTTCTATCCAGCTAGATTCTTTCATAGCATCATGTGCCTTTTTAGGCTCAAGCTGGGATAGAAAACAAGAAAGCACTGTATGCTGTTGATCTTGCATTTCTTGAAGCCTGCTTTGATGTCTAGTCATCATAGGAGAAGAGATATCTCCTATTACCAGCTGTGGAGGATGATTCTTTTGAACTCTGGTGTTATGACTAGGTTCTTCATTCAGTCCAGCCTCTAGATTAGAGTCATGCAACTCAACTGAAGTGTTTTCAGCTGCTGCTTCTGATTCTTTATTTTCTTGAGTCTCCTCATCTCTAGTTTCTTCTTCACTCTGACTTGGTCCAGTAGATGATTCCTTTTCACAGTCTTCAACAGAATTCACTGTGGGTATGGGAAATATCACAGATTTAGATATACTTTCTTGAACTTGTGTGTTCGCTGAACCTCCACTTCCTGAACCTGCATACTCATTACTGAAACCAAAAGAGTTAGTTAGTGAATCAATGTCAAATAACCACTGAGGACCAGACCCAATAGGATTTGGTGTGTTCTCATTGCATTTGACATTGTCACTTTCTTCAATTATTCTAGAAGATGAGTTAAAAACTCTGTAGGCCTTACTCTGAGATGAATACCCAACAAGAAATCCATCATCTGCTTTGCTATCAAACTTACCTAAGTGAGATTTGGTATTGAGAATTGTACAAGGACACCCAAAAGGTTTGAAGAAACCAATGAAAGGTTTTCTTTTATTTAAAAGCTCATATGGTGTCTTGTTTTTTGGCTTAACTACTATAACTCTGTTTTGGACATAGCAGGCAGTATTAACTGCTTCAGCCCAGAAGGTAATTGGCAGTTTTGAATCAGCCAACAGAGATCTAGCAGCCTCTATTAGTGTCCTATTTCTCCTTTCAGCAACACCATTCTGTTGAGGAGTCCTAGGAGCACTATATTGTCTCTCAATGCCTTTTTCTTCACAAAAGGTGTTTAGATCAAGATTTTTGAATTCAGTTCCATTATCTGATCTAATGACTTTTACTTTTTGATTAGTTTGGTTTTCAATTCTTAGGATAAAGGATTTGATCAGTCCACTTGTCTCATCCTTAGTCCTGAGAAAATATACCCAGGTAAATCTAGAGTAATCATCAACAATAACCAAGCAGTAAGATTTCTTGCCTATACTCATAACATTTGTAGGACCAAACAGATCCATATGCAGTAACTGGAGACAAGAAGAAATTGAATTTATCCCTTTGGTCTTATGAGAAGTTTTGTGCTGTTTGCCTTTAAGACATGCAACACAATGATCATCACATGTAAATACTTTTGAAGGTAAACCTCTTACAAGATTGTTTTTGACAAGTTTGTTCATAGTTTTGAAGTTCATGTGACACATCCTTCTGTGCCATAGAGAGGATTCATCTACAGAAGCTTTTGAAACAAGACAATTTAGAGATGAATCACTATCAACATTTGTTGGGAACTGAAGATTCTATTAAGTATGGTTACTGCTGCCAGTACAAGATTAATACTGCTGAGTATTACTACTGCTAGTAGAATTAATACTGCTAGTCAAAGTTAGTGCTGCTTGAACAAAGTTAGTACTGCTAGTAGTTAGTACTGCTTAGTAGTTAATGCTGCTAGAAGAAGTTAATGCCGCTGAGCATAGTTAGTGCTGCTTATATGATCCGTATGAAAAGGAATACAGCTGGAAAGAATGAAGATATTCTTGGAAGCTTAAAGATATACATGGAAGATATACTGAAGATTTATTTATTGTAATTATCTTTTTCTTTAGTATATGTATAGATGATATAGAATAGTTTAAAAGAAGTAATTAATTTTGAGAGAGAAAAACAACCTCAAGGCATAGATCCTAATTCTAGAGAAGTAGAATTCGTATTGGTGAGTCTGTTCATCAATATTGAGGTTGAGTGTGCAATCTTGTAACTTCAAAGCATTAAATACAAGTTTACAGTTTGTTCTTCATATTTACTGTGTGTGATTACTGTTTTATTAAAATATCAAAGTGTTATTCCGCAAATTTTTTGATATTGTTTCTGAGAATTAATTCTTGTTGAGAATTCGATCCTGAAAAGTGGTATCAGAGCCAGTAGTCTCAGAAACCTGCAATCATCATTCTTCCTTGAAATCAGAAATCATCAATGGCTAAAGTTTCAGATTCTTCAAGCACAGAAATCCCCAAAGAGTTAACATCTAATCTTTGCTCTAAATCCTGTATTGAAACTGTTAAAAGGTACAGGGATCACAACCAGAAAATGAGTGATGATCTGAAGAGATTAGAAAAGGACATAAAAGACTATGTTAGGATTGTTGAGAGATTTGAAGAGCAGATTAAGGGTTTTCAAACTAATGAGCTTCAACACTCTTATGACACAAATTACTGGAAGTGGGAGAAGAAGGACTTAGAACTTCAGCTGAAAAAGTCTAAAGAGGAGAATGAGAAGATAAAGAGTGAGTTTGAGAAAGCTAAGCTGGATATTGAGAAATTTTCCAATGCTTCTAAAGCAATGGACTCTTTGCTCCAAACTCAAATCCATGACAAACTTAGAAGAGGAATAGGATATAACACAACACCACCACCATACAACAACAACTACATTCCTCCTATATCAGACTTACTAGAAACCAAGGATAGGAAGGAATTGCCTGTTGGAGCCACTAAGGTAGATCCTTTAGACAAAGTGGTGGTTGAAACAGACTCTGAAGAAGAGAGCTCTAGTGAAAAGAGTAAGGAGAACACTGGGAGTGGTGAGATTCCTCTAGAAAATAACATTATCACCAATGAGGGATGTGGAAAAGCTTGGATCAAGTCTAAGGACATAGAAAAGACTGAGGGAAAGTCTGAGAAGGTCCATTATAAGCAAACCACAGTTGTGAATCATATCCCTTGTAAACAGTGTTCTTGCAATAAATCTGAGCCCCAAAAACATAATAAACCAAGGGGAAATCAGAGAAACTGGAATAATCAGTGGGCACACAAACAAGGGGTTGATTTGAGTAAAATCAATAGACCAAAACCTTGTTTTATCTGTGGCAAATTGAATCATCTTGCCAAACACTGTTATTTCAACCCTATCAATCAAAGAGTCACTTTTCAAAGAAAACCACAAAACTCTTTTGGTTATAGGAATAAAAGTAGGAATCAAATGGCTAAGAATAGAGCACCTTTAAAGTCTCATGCTCAGAACAAGTTTGCTAATACAAAGAAAAATGCTCCAAATAAGCCAAGGAGTAATTTAAAGACAAAGAAAGCAAACAACTTTGTTCAAGTTTGGGTTCCAATTGTAAAGAAACCTGTTAATACTACTATCCCAGATAGTACTGCTAACAGAAATAGTGTTGCTGCAACCAATACTACTGCTAATAAGGATAGTGCTTCTACTAGTATAAATGTTGCAAAGCCTATAATCTTGACAAAGTATTCCAGCCATAAGATTCCTAAACAACTCATCCAGACCAAACTGACAGATTATATAAATGAGAAAGGACAACCCAAGACCACTTTGGCTTGGGTTCCCACCAAGACTAACTGAGTTATCAAGTGTGTAGGGCAACCAACAGCTCAAGAGGAAGGGCATTTGGCATGTAGATAGTGGTTGCTCTTGGCACATATCAAGTAACATGGACTGCCTTCAAAGCTTCAAAAGGTTTAATGGAGGACATGTTGCTCTTTGTATGATACTCCAGATGGAGGTAAGTTCAAAGGTAAGAAAAGTGGTTAAAGAATCATGGAAAATGGAGAGATGGAATAAAAGTGTGAGGTACAAATGAAAGGTTATGAACACAAGCTTAAAAGGTGTAAGTGCAGTTAATGCTGCCAGTGCAGTTTTAATACTGCTAGTGGTTAATACTGCTAGTGGTTAATACTGCTTTCAGTTAATACTGCTCGCGGTTAATACTGCTTGTTAGTTAATACTGCTCGCAGTTAATACTTCTCGCAGTTAATACTGCTAGTTAGTTAATACTGCTAGTGGTTAATACTGCTCGCAGTTAATACTGCTAGTTAGTTAATACTGCTGACAGTTAATACTGCTAGTGGTTAATACTGCTCGCAGTTAATACTGCTAGTTAGTTAATACTGCTAGTGGTTAATACTGCTAGTTAGTTAATACTGCTGGTAGTTAATACTGCTCTAGGTTAATACTGCTTATGTCCCAAATACTATAAATACTCTTTGCCCGCCTAAACGTTCATAACGACTCTTTGCATACTGTTCACTTGCTCTCTAAACCTTTTTCTCTCAAGTACCAAGTCTTTCAGGCAAGAACATCCCTGCTCAATGGCATCCATGGCATTCATCGACGAGCACAATGAGATCGCAATGCTACAAAAGCTAAAGCAAGCTGAAGGATTTCACCAGATTGTCGACTTTCTGAGGACAAGTCACATCGCTTATGCACTCACGATGTCCCCAACCATCTTTATAGAGCATCAGAGGCAGTTCTGGGCCAATGCCACCATTGTTGCTGAGAATGGTGTGCAGATGATCAAGACCAGGGTGTGTGACCAATCCTTAACTGTTTCTGAAGAAGTTATTCGCATCAGTCTACGTCTAGACGATGCTTCTGGTATAACTTCTATTCCCAATGATGAACTGTTCTCTTCCCTTACAAAAATGGGGTATGGAGGCCCATTGGGTGTTTTCAAATTCTCTAAAGCAAAATTTTCACCCCAATGGCGTTTTCTTGTTCATACCTTGATGCATTGCATCTCTAAAAAGACTACTGGATGGAGTGAGTTCAGCAGTCCCATTGCTTATGCTTTGGTCTGTTTGTCTACTGCCAGAAGGTACAATTTTTCAAAAATGATATTCAGTGATCTTGTATCAAACATGGGAAACGAAAAGAGTTTCTTTATGTATCCCAGGTTTGTCCAAGAAGTTATTACTAATGAATTTACGGATATACCACAACCTGTTGGGGTATATGTACCTAAACCCCCCAAAGGCAAGGTTTTCTCAAATATGAGAAGATCTGCTGGGGACTCGGAAGGAGTTGACACCCCATTGTTCTCTACAATGATGGTGGTGTCCCAAACAAATGAAGGTATGGCAGCAGGGTCAAGGCCCTCATTAGACCAACCCACTGCTAGCCAATCCCAACCTTCCATCTCTCAAATTTTCCCTCAGTCCTTTACTGCTAAACCTACTCCCACAATAAGCAAGACTTATGTCAAAAGAAAGGTACACAAGGCTCCTTCCCTTGGTGTATCTACCTTTAACCAAAAGCCTTTAAGCCCTCTAAAGGAAAATTCTCCTTTAGAGAATATCCAAAGGGAAACCAACAGGGTGTCTCCCAACCCTCAGGAGGTGCTCTCTAAGGAGATGGAAGAGCATATGGGTGAGAAGACTGCCACTACTTCTGCTAGCACAGAGAAGGATAGTGGTAACATCTCTAAGACCTTCCCCATGGCAACTTTAAATGAGCAATCATTTGAAGGTCCCTGGTGCCAAGAAACCATGGGGGTGGATAGTGCTTTTGCTAGGCAGAAGACATCTACTAATAAAAGATCCAATGATCCTTCAATAGGGGGTAACACTCCTGGAGAAGGTGAGGACAGATATAACTATGATGAATTGATGGAGACCATGGGAAACATCAACCAGGATGTCATCAAGCAAGGAAAAGAAATAGAGGAGATGAAGCTGGTTATCCTATCTCAACAAGTTCAGATCACCAAACTGAAGAAATTGGTGACAAGATTGTTACAGAAAAGGAGAAGGAAGCAGTTTGTGTTAAAGAGGAGGGCAAGTGCTCAAGATGCTTCCAACAAGGGGGAGAAGCAAGAGAATGAAACTGTTGAAAAGAAAGCTGAAGTTGAGGGGGAGACAGAGGAAGAGATGGAAAAAGAAACAGAAATAGGGCTCTCTGTGGAAGAAATGGAGATAGCAGAAACCTTAGTCAAAGCAAAGAATGATACTCCTAAGGCTTCTCAAAAGGCCAAGGGAGTAGTTATCAAAGAAGGAGGGATCTTAGAGCAGGAAAAAGAGAAGGAAAGTTTGAAAGAATCAAAGGGAAAAGGAAAAGAGAAGGTGATTGAAGCTGAAATGCCTCCAAAACAGAAGTCTCAGATTGAAATGGATGAGGCAATAGCAAAGCAGTTGAAAGATCAAATGGAGAAGGAGGAACAGCTGCAAACAGAAACTGATAGAGAGCTTGCAAGGATAATGGCCAAGAAGTTAAATGCAGAATACCAAAAGAGTTTGAAAGAAGCAGCTCAGACAGCAGCTCAGGTCAAGAAACTTCAAGTTAAGAGGATGCCTATTCAGAAGCAAAAGCAGAAAAGACAACCCTCCAAGACCTTTTTGGCCAATCAGGAAAGAAGAAAAATGATTAACTTCCTGAAAGGTGCAATTGGTGTTAAGGGGGAGATGTTTACCCATATGGCATACTCTCAGGTTGAAGAATTATATAACAAGGAAATGGCCAAACTCCAAGGGGACTCAGCACAAAGGGAGGAGGCTGAGAGAAGGATGAAAGAGAGACATGATCTCAACATCCAACAACCATTCCCTAAGGAAACTACACCCTCCAAAGAAGAAGCAAAAGAGAAAAAGGAAGAACCTGGGAGTGTTGGTGTTGAAGCCAAAGCTGGAAAAAGGGTGAAGACAATTGCTTCCAAAAGGCAGTCTAAAAGGCCCAGAGTAGAAGAAACAGTTGGTACTACAACAGAGCATTCAGAGGTACCTATAGCAGAATCAGTTCAACTTCCAGAACAGTCTAGTGAGCCAACAGATGAGAATATGGATCTATACATGACCATAGTGGAACCTTTGAAGGCTGATCCAATCTCTATGCAAGCTCCAGAGATCATCTTCTGGGATATTCTAAGAGATAATGGAAAGAATTTCTTCAGAATCAAGAGAGCTGATGGTTCATTTGAAGCTTATTCAACATGGGGGAAAGTTATCAGAAGTTGTTCCAGAGCTGATATTGAAGAACTATACAAAGTGGGGATGAAACTTTATGAACCTGTGTTGAAAGGTACTGAAGAGAATCTTCTCAAAGTGACATTGGAATACTTGTGCATGATGTTTGATCCAGAAAGAGTACACCATAGGATTAAAGATCATAAGCATGATTTCATATTCAAGAAGATTGACAAATGGATACTATTTGAAAACTGTGGAGTATACATGATTACTATTGACAACTGTTATCATGAATACTACCTGGTGGACAAAATATATGAGCATAGCAAGGAGAAGTTGGAAGGGATGCTTAAAGCTACACTGGTCTGTACAAAGGATTCAGAGATGGCCAAGATTGTGGTGAGAAGAACTGTGAATCAAAGCTTGGGCCTAGATCCAAATTTGGGAGATTGAACCAGAGGTGTTGAAAGCATCTTGGAGAGCATCTGGAAGAGTATCTGAAGAACTTGACTTCTCTTCCTAAAAGTCAAGTTAGGGGGAGATTGTTGGGAACTGAAGATTCTATTAAGTATGGTTACTGCTGCCAGTACAAGATTAATACTGCTGAGTATTACTACTGCTAGTAGAATTAATACTGCTAGTCAAAGTTAGTGTTGCTTGAACAAAGTTAGTACTGCTTAGCTAGTTAGTACTGCTAGTAGTTAGTACTGCTTAGTAGTTAATGCTGCTGAGCATAGTTAGTGCTGCTTATATGATCCGTATGAAAAGGAATACAGCTGGAAAGAATGAAGATATTCTTGGAAGCTTAAAGATATACATGGAAGATATACTGAAGATTTGTTTATTGTAATTATCTTTTTCTTTAGTATATGTATAGATGATATAGAATAGTTTAAAAGAAGTAATTAATTTTGAGAGAGAAAAACAACCTCAAGGCATAGATCCTAATTCTAGAGAAGTAGAATTCGTATTGGTGAGTCTGTTCATCAATATTGAGGTTGAGTGTGTAATCTTGTAACTTCAAAGCATTAAATACAAGTTTACAGTTTGTTCTTCATATTTACTGTGTGTGATTACTGTTTTATTAAAATATCAAAGTGTTATTCCGCAAACTTCTTTGATATTGTTTCTGAGAATTAATTCTTGTTGAGAATTCGATCCTGAAAACATTGTCCATATCTAGACAGTAAACATTGTCCTTTCTTGGAGTTCTAAGTAGTATCATGCTTTCATCAACTACCTTGAAC
This sequence comes from Arctium lappa, assembly GCA_023525745.1. Taxonomy (NCBI): domain Eukaryota; kingdom Viridiplantae; phylum Streptophyta; class Magnoliopsida; order Asterales; family Asteraceae; genus Arctium; species Arctium lappa. The sequence continues at coordinate 153,152,839 of CM042047.1, read as the reverse complement.
CCTGGAGCAAGGATCATACACTCAGTATTTGTAAATAATATACTATGTTGTTTGTCACATACCTGTGATACACTTAACAGGTTGTACTTCAATTGATCAACATAGTAGACATCCTCAAATGTCATCTTACCTTTGGTGACATTACCTTTTCCACTTATTTTACCACCAGTAAGATTATCTCCAAATGCAACATGTCCTCCATTGATATGCTTGAAATCCTGAAGGCATGACATGTTGCCTGTCATGTGCCTAGAGCAACCACTATCAACATGCCATATGCTCTTTCCCTTGAGCTGTTGGTTGCCCTGCACATAAGATATGTCAGTTAGTATGAATTAGGAACCCAAGCCAAAGTGGTCTTGGGTACCCCTTTCTCATCAAAATACTTGCATTCTTTCTTGACAAGATTTTTGAACTTTAACTCCTCATTCTTGGAGTACTTTGTCACAATAATCGGCTTGGAAACATTTATGCTAGAAGCAGTACTGGTTTTAGAAGTACTAACTGCCTTAGCAGCACTTGAATGCTTAGCAGTACTAACCTTGTTAGCAGTAGTAACTGTGTTAGCAGCAGTAACTGTGTTGGCAGTATTAACCTTTGAAGAGGTACTAACAGTATTAGCAGCATTAATATTTTCAGCAGTACTAACACAGGTAGCAGCAGTAATACTTCCAACAGCACTAACCCTGTCAGCAGTACTAACAGTTTTAGTGCTTCTAGGCACCCACATTTTGACACTTTCTTTTGAAATCTTTTTCTTCATGGGGCCTTTACTTTCATCATGTTTCTTTATCACATGTTTTTTTCTAGCCTTCCTATAACCAACAGGTTTTTGCACAAATCTTTGAAAGGTCATCTGTTGATTAATAGGGTTAAAGAAGCAATATTTAGCCAAATGATTTAACTTGCCACATATGAAACAAGGTTTTGGTCTATTGATTTTACTAAGATCAACTCCTTGCTTCTGAGCCCATTGATTATTCCAGTTTCTTTGATTTCCTCTTTTTAAACCAGAATTTAGGCTATTGGCTTTACTGCAAGCACACTGTTTACAAGATCCAGGATTCACAACCGTGGTTTGTTTGTAATGGACCTTGTTATCTTTTCCTTTGGTCTTCTCTATTTCCTTGGACTTGACCCAGATTTTCCCACATCCCTCATTGGTGATAATGTTGTTTTCTAATGGGATCTCTTTACTCACATCATTATCCCTATATTCACTGGCTTCTTTCTCAGTTAAATCCTTAATTACTACTTCATCCAAAGGATCTATCTTAAAGGCTTTCTCAGATAAGTCCTTTTTCTCCTTGGTTTCTAACAAGTCTGAAGTAGGAGAGATATAATTGTTGTTGTAAGGAGGAGGTGTATTGTTGTATCCAATACCAGGCTTCATCTTATCATGAATCTGAGCCTTTAGAAGAGAATCCATTGCTTTTGAAGCATATGAAAACTTTTCTATGTCAAGTTTAACTTTAGACAGTTCCTCTTTCAGCCTATCACTCTCTTCTAAGGATTTAGACAGTTTGGTCTCTAACTCATTCTTTTCCCATTTCCAATAGTTTGTGTCATAAGAGTGTTGAAGTTCATTAGCTTGAAAGCCTTTGATTTGCTCTTCAAATCTCTCTACTATCAACACATAATCTCTCCTGTCCTTTTCTAATCTTTTGAGGTCATCACACATACTTTGATTGTGATCCCTGTATCTTTTGACAGTGTCTATGAAGGATTTAGTGCAAAGATTAGAAATTACCTCAGAGGGGAGATCAGACACTTCTGCCATAAGAGCTTGATTCTGAATGGCTTCCTCAGTTTGATCACTCCAGTCAAATCCCATTCCTTGTTAAGAAACAAGGGCTTGAGCAGGATTCTTGTTCTGATTATAGCCTCCATTCTGAGCTTGTTGGTGGTTGTTGTTTGGAACAGCACTCCTGCATTCTCTAGCAAAGTGTCCTTTCATGTGACACTTATAACATTCCACCTTGGTCTTGTCAAAACCAGCTCCATCTTCTCTTCTTTGAGAGAAGTTATTCCTTCCTGTTCTTTTAATGAACTTCTTCACCCTCATGGATAACATGGCCATCTGCCATTTAATATCCATCTCCTCCAGGTCATCAGGGTGAAGTTGATCCAGATCATCATTAATCAAGGAATTGTTGCTATGACTGGACAAAAAGGATTCAAAGATAGTTTCAGTTCCTTTTTCTGAACTTACTCCACTGGCAGTACTAACTGCTTCAGGGTTGGCAGTAGTATCAGTGGATGCTGAAAGAAGTGCAGCATTGTGGACATAACCAGTGGGCTTCTTCTTGATTTCTACCTCAGTTTCAAAAACTCTTAGATCATTGTATAGATCATCAAGTTCTTTCTCTTCCAGATTGTCACTCTGTCTATATGAGACAGTGTACATAGTCCATTCATCCCCAAGAGATCTGAGGAACTTTCTGTTGACATCGTCTTGGTCCATCTTCACTCCTACAGTAGCCAGTTCACCTATGAGTTTGTTGAACCTATCAAAAGTTTGAGTCATAGACTCATTCTTTGAGGAAGTGAAGTTCTCATACTGCTGCTTTAGAACATCTCTTTGATTTCTTTTGATGCTCTTAGTTCCAGCAAATCTTTTCTCTAGAGCATTCCAGAGAATCTGAGCATCAGTGCAGTTGCAAAATTGATGTTGATATTCATTGGGGATGGCCAAGAGCAGAGTGCTCAAGGCCTTCATCTCTGTCTGTCTGATCTTCCTCTCACCATCTGTCTTTGGTGGAGGTCTTTTCCCATCTGGTCCTATCCTTCCAGCTTCAGAAGGACCATTCTCAATGATATCCCACATTGAGTAGTCAGTGAGAAGAATATATTGTCTGATTCTGATCTTCCACATGTCAAACTCACTGGGTTTGAGCATTAGAACCTTAGAGACCAAAGTACTGCTTGATTCTGTAAGATTTTCCATGATGAATAGATGTTTCTGAGAGAGTTTGGCTCTGATACCACTTGTCAGGATCGAATTCTCAACAAGAATTATGAATACTCAGAAACAATATCAAAGAAGTTGCGGAATAACACTTTGATATTCAATAGAACAGTAAACAAACAGTAAATATGAATACCAAACTGTAAACTTGTATTGAATGATTAAAATCACAAGATTACACACACAACCTCAATCTTGAAGAACAAGCTCTTTCAAGACGAATTCTACTTCTCTAGAATTTGGAACTATGCCTTGAGGTTGATTTCTCTCTGTATCTTAGAATGAATAATTAACCAAAAGTTATCTATCTATTCTATACATTCTATACATATACTAATCAAAAGATAATTAAAAGAAATAAAAATATCTTCAGTATATCTTCCATGTATATCTCTAAGCTTCCATGTATATCTTCAGATTATCCAGCTGTTATCCTTTCATGCGAATCTTCATCATATAAACAGTATTAATCTTCAGCAGCATTAATCTCTTCTAGCAGCATTAACTACTAAGCATCACTAACTACTAGCAATACTAACTAGCTAAGCAGTACTAACTTTGTTCAAGCAGCACTAACTTTGACTAGCAGTATTAATTCTACTAGCAGTAGTAATACTCAGCAGTATTAACCTTGAAGTCTTCTAGCAGTAGTAACTTTAAACCAGCAGCATTAACCATACTTAAGCTTTTCTTCAGTTCCCAACACGCGCAGATGAAGAACATGCATGACCAAGAACTCGCATAAGCCTAAAACATGCTTGATATGAAGAACTCGCAAAGAGTGGTGTGCGAGAAGTAGAAACTCGCACGACCTTGCTTGCGAGTTTATACTGTTCATCTTCTGTGTTGTGCGCGAACCGTGTTCTGCGAGAAGTGGAGTCTGCGAGTTTACATTTAGCGCGAAGTGAAGATTGTCAATATTTTTCTAAGTCTCGAACGCGCAAAGGGTCAAGAACTCGCAAGCTACCTCGTACGCGAAGTGAGAAACGCGCAAGCTTTGGTGTGCGCGAACCTGGAACTCGCACGACTCTATTTGCACGAAGTGTATTTCTATATCCTTTGATCTGCGTGAAACACAAAACGCGCAAGATACTGTTTATGCACGAAGTTCAATTTTCTTTGTTCGACGAGTTTTGTACTTAGAATATTTTTCTGAAAATTTTCAAAACTGAAACATGGCCTCTAAAAAAGATCTAATTGATTCTCTACGTAAATCTGCTTTAGATTTTGAACGTGAAAAAGATTGTTTTGAAAAGAAGATTTTTGATATTGAAAAACAATTGTCTAAGTCTGATACTGAAAAACAAGAATGTGTTCTAAAAGCGTTTAAACTGCAGGTTGAGAACAAGACTTTAGAGAAAAAGGTAATGGTTTGGAAGCTAAACTTCATACGATAGGTCAAACAAATCATACCATTTGTCTAAATGCACCTAATGAAGAAGCTGATTTTAAAGAAAAATGGGGACTAGGTTATGATAATCCTCATTACCTAGAAAAAGCTATCAGAAAACAGCCAGGTATATATAATGCAAATTATATGTATGTTGCTGATGAACATCCTCATTTGAAACCCAAATTTATTACCAAAGCCTCAAAAGAAGTTGAAGACAAAGAAGATGAGAAAATAATGAATTTAAAGAAAATACAACTACCATTCTGTTATGAAAGACTGAATGATAGTTACCATTCTGACACACCAAAAGTTCTTTCAGATGATTATTTTGTTAGCTATTCTGTTACTGAGATGGAGGCAAACCTGCAACTGCAAAAATTTATGTTCCTCCACTCATTTTAGAAAGCAAAATAGTTGAGCTTGAAAATGTTTTATCTGAAGAAAGAATTTTGGTTGACATAGAACAAGATATATTTTCTAAGTGTTAAAGAACATAGATTTTCATTTTAAATCCGAAGTGTGTTCTCCATCTTCTAAAGTACCTCAAACTTCTGAATCTGATTTTGGTGATTTATTTGCGTCTGAAAATGATTTTCTTAATTCTGATAATGGGTGTGTTAAGAAAATTGATATGTTTGACTTCAATGCTCCACTTCCAGATCATTCTCCTTCTATCATTAATGGTGAAAGTATTGAAGACAAGGAACAAAGTCTGATAACTGAGAACACTGAGCTTTAGAAGAAAATATCAGATTTGGAGATAAAAATGGCTAAGGACAAAGATGAGTTTGAAAAGAAGTTTTCAGACTTTTCCAAGAAGAGAATTGAAGAAAAGAAGACTCTTGAGCTTAAGTGTATAAAGCTTTCTCAGCAAGTTACTGATTTTGAGAAAGTAATAATCTTGGAAAGAGAAAAGTTTGCCAAAGAGAAGAAGGCCATTGAACAAAAGAATGTGGGATTTTTCAAAGAAATTTCCGGCCAGAGAAACAATGTCGAGAAGGACTTTGAGGAAGAAAGGAATATTTTTGAAAAAGAGATAAAGAAGTTGACTGTCAAGTTATCTGAACTATCTGAAAGTACGCTAAAAGAGCAGAAAACGAAGTATGAATTCGAAACGAAGATTGACCAACTCGTCAAAGAAAGAGACATTTATTCTTCGAAGGTAAAAAAGCTTCAAGATATCGTTTCCATGATGGTGGTGGTGGTTGAGCATAAGAATCCAGAGTCAATTATCCACTCACCTAGAGATGATTCAGCTGAATCTGAATATTCATTTAAGACAGCTGCAAGCTCACTTCATAAGAATGTTTCTTCAAAAAGGTCAGTCAAATCTTCTAGTCAGATTCGTACTACTAACCTTTTCTATGATAGAAAAATAGATGGTCCAAGTACACATAGAAGAAGGAGATATAAAGAAGAGAAACTGGTATGGAGAGTGAAACCAGTGGATGATGAAGAGAAGAAAGATGAAAAGAAAGAATAGCTGAAAGAAAAGAAATCATGTGTACATGAGATTAAAGAAAAGAAGAACAATGTGCAAAAAGGTAAACCTAATCATATCTACACGAAAGATCAATTAATCAGGTTATCAGGTAAGAAATACTATTGTTCTTATTGTCGTACACATGATCATGTTCATAAAACTAGTGATCATTTCTGGTATAGTTCTTACTTAGTTACTCTCATTCGAACTGCAACTAACACACATGGACCCAAATACCAGTGGGTACCAAAGCCGAAAACTGATTCTGTGTTGCAGACACCTACTATCAAGGGGGAGTAAGAGAACCAAGGCTTCTGAATAATTCAGTTCAGGACCCATACTTCAACAAAGTTTCACTTCTAAACACAACAGTTTAGGACTCGTACTTCAATGATCAAAAGACCTTACTCCTGTGCTGATAAGAGATTGTACTCCAATACTCGAATGAGGAAATCAACCATCAAGGGGGAGTACATGCTTTTATGAAATATTTTGAATCCGATAGATATGATGAACTACATTTCAAAATAGAATTGTAGATCTCTATCATGTGTTTTTTTTTACTGAAATATTTTAGATGCACAATTTCAGGGGGAGTAAAGGTGATGATTTATGATTACTTTTGATCAGAACTCGTACTCTCATTGTTTTACTGCTTTATGTCTTTTAATTTTTGTGAATAAAAGTTGTTTTGACATGACTTTGAGACTTGTGCAGAATGAGAGAAGCTATCAAGATCATATCTTTATGACTTCAGTTGACTTCATGAGATTTAAGACTGAACAACAAAGGTTAAATTTCTTATCTTAATCTCATATATGGTTGAAATAAGGATGACTTTCAATCATAAAATCATGTTCTTAAATGTTCAAACCACTTCCCGATTCTTAAACAGATTTCATGAATTGGAAGTGTGATTTTAAAATGTTTTTCAAGATTTATTTGTGCTTACATGATTACAAACTGTGTTTCCAAAGATAAATACTTGCGTATTGTCTTTTCTATATACTTTCAAGTATTCACACACACCAGTTTGATTTTTTTGTTTAAATTGTTCTTACCATGTCTCATATTGAAACGTATTTTCGATGGTAAGACACCCTGCTTATACTTCAAAGAATTTTGAGCATAATTTCATTTCGAAGCGTTTCATTCAAGAATGTCTATATTTTGGTTCATATAGATAATATCTATTATTCTTGACCATAAACCTAATTGCTATATCATTTCTATTTGATCATTTCATACAATGTCAGATTTTCAAACAAGTCTCTTGCATTCATGTTCATTCATTTCATTTACTTGTTTGAAATATCTTCAATGTTTAAAATGCTCAAATCTTCATGATTATATTATGAGCATATCAACATCTGACTTGTATTTGAGCTTTAACTGATCAAATTAAACCATTTCTGAGCAACACATGCTTTTTAGGAAAACATGGGATTTCTTTGTGCTAGGACTTCAATGAACTTCTATGGATTCAAGTTAACCAGTGTTTCCTACCCAAGAAGTTAATCCTTAGTGATTGAGAGTGAGGAGTCTAAAAGAAATGAGTGTGGGTTGTGCGTTGAGGTAAAATGGAAAAGAGAGTTTGGTTAGATGTGAACTTATTGAATTAAAAGAAAGAGGGTGTGAGATCAGAGTAAAAGAATATCAAACTCAGCACCAACTACTTTCTGAGTCGGGCAGCCACATTACTAATGTTTCACAATTCTTTCGTGAACATTATTGAAACAGGCAAATAGCCCATGCCAACTCTTTCTTAATACCCCACCAGCCACTCATTTTCTTCTCAAAAAGAAAATGTTTCATATTTTATGGGGACGCAACACATAATCTATCTGTTTTTCATTTGGAAAATCTGGATATTAAAAAAGAAGGAAGTCTGCCCTACCTTCGTACTTCAATCATGTGCATTGAGTCTGTGTTTATCTACTGTTGTCTCAGTGGTTTACACTATGTTGAGATTTTATAAAAGCAATCATCTTATGCTTAATTCTTTCTAACACTTGCACGAACACACAAGGAATTTGTTTCTTTGTCATAACGTTCATAGAAATTGCCTTTGTGGTGTTTCGATGATTGGATGGAAGCCCTGGGGGAGTGAACATCATAAAAGCTCCTTTACAATGTGTATTTGTTACACACAGTGACTTCGTGTTACTGACAGGCATATTAACTGATTCATTTGTTGATTCAGGTGTTACATTCCTAATTTGTCTGGATTTGAAAAGATCTAGATGAATATCTTGGAGGATTGACGATGAATCAGAGGCTCTTGATAGATCAGATTGGTCAAAGACATTTCTTGGTGAAAGTTTTGATGATATTGATGCTCTAATCATAAAAAAGGGGGACAAGAGTTCAAGAAATGTTTGAGAAAGCAATGAAAAAGAAATGTCTGAATCAAGAGTTTGAATTTAAAGCTGGAAGAAAATATTCAAGATTGATTGAAAGATGAAATTTTCAAGATTGTTGAAAGATGAAATCAACAGAATTGTTGAAGATAATTTGCTGAAGCAATCAGAGTTATGTCTGAAAGAGGTTTGGTTATAGTCTTGGGAGAGAATGCTATTATTCTTGAAGATCAGATTTTTAGAAAGTTTGTTGAAAGTTGTTGAAGATACTGTGTTTATCAAAGAAAGTGGAGAGTGTAAATATTTCATACTAATAAGGGGAGCATGTGAGTTGTTTGAGAAAATCATGTTTGTATCAAAGGGGAGATTACAAGAGAAGATAAAGGTTGATCAAAGGGGGAGTTTATTTCAATCGAGATTAAAGAGAGAAGATCGCATTGCTAAATCTTTTTAGTAATGATCTTGATCCAAAGGGGGAGATTGTTAGAGCACAGATTTGTTGGATTCAAGATCATAAATATTGAAGACCAAAGTTCAAGAGGTCAAAGGTTGAAAGTCAACTCTCAGTGAAACTCAAAGTCAATTTGTTAATAAAGTCAAAGTCAATGTAATGTGTTTTTAATTCTTTGTAATTGTATGGAGGTATGAATACCTTGTTGTCTTTGTAATCAAGTAGTAGAAGAAAGCGTGTATGTCATTAGGTGGTAAGTGGTGAGAATTCAGATTAGAGAGAGAGCTGATTAGAGAAGAGAGGTACTATTAAATCATTCTAGAGAGAGAGTTTATAATATGTGAGATTTGAATATCAATGACATATGATTTCTCATCTTGATTGTGTTTGTGATTGAATAGAACTTGAATCTAGGACAAACAAGGTTCAATGGCTTGCAAATCTTCTTCAAGAGCTCGATTATCATTTGTCTACGACCCCCACCATCTATAGCGATAATTTAAGTGCTACCACATACTCCGCAAATCCGGTTTTTCACTCTCGAATGAAACATCTAGCTTTAGATTTTCATTTCATACGTGAAAAAAAGCAGCTTGGTTCTCTACGGGTTACAGATGTTTCTGGGGACGATCAATTAGCGGACGTACTTACAAAACCATTATTAAGACCTCGCTTTCAGCTGCTAAATTCCAAGATTGGTCTTGTTTCCCGCTCGTCCATCTTGCGGGGGAATGTTAAGTAATACCACCAATTTAATTGTTGTATTTCATTTAAATTCAAATTGTTATACTGGATCAATTAGAGTTTGTTGTAGAGCATTATTTTCTCTTGTTTTTTCTCTCCTTCACAGTATATGTACGTACCATTTGTTTTGAATAGTTTTCAAGATTTTACATCCAAACTATCGATATCATAACATTCACAGGTAGCAAAGACCAATTTTAGTAGCTTCAGTTTTCGGTTCCTTGGTTTTTAATTAAACTAGGAGCTTCACACAATCACGATATACATGATGGAGTAGTAAAATGTAATTTAACAAGTTTTGAAGCCTTGATATTTTGCTATCATGTTCGACTTGTCAAATACCGAACAAGATTGATATTTAGCCCTCCAAGATGAAAGAGATAGGAAAAAGTGAAACACACGAATGATATTTTAGCAATTATGTATTAGTGATTAAAAATTATATTTTATAACCAACACTTATCTCTTAGATACAAGTTCATATTACTGGATTAAAATTGTAGCTTATAACTAACACTTATTGGATTAAAATTGCACACTGATGGATCATGTAAAAAGGAAGGCCCATTCGCTATATAAATATCAGTTGCTGCAGGCAACATTTTAAAAGCATGTCTAAGGCTTTTCCTAAATCAATCTAAAAATCATGGCATTATTGACTTGTAAGATAGCGAAGCCAAGCCGTATAAAGGCGAGCAGTCTCATTAGAAAAATAAATTTTGTGTTAACAAGATAGAGTACAATTACACTAGTAAACCTTGCTAACCATCGATCTGGATTTCTTGATGTGTATGCAGGGGAAATATCAAGTCCAAGGTTACCAAGAGATCTATCTTTGATGGGGAATGTTAATAAGGTAACAGTTCTTTCTCCATGATACAGTGTACATACATACAACTCGTGTTCATCTATATATGTAATTACAAACTCTACACACTTGTAAAAACTCTCCATCGATTGTAGTTTTTCAATCTAACATGAGTTATCTTTTTGCAGGTATCACGAGCTTGTAAAAATAATTGCGTGAAGTAAAGACATACGAAGCGAAAAAACATCCGAGATGATGAAGAGATCTAGGCAAACGAGGATTATAGGTTACATAAGAACAAATCTATTTAAGATATTTAGTACTTTTTGTTGCTGGTGTTTCCATACATTAATTATATAATGTATATTATTTCAGTATTCTTATATGTCTTGTTAATCGTTTGATTCAAATTTTGAGTTTTTAAATTAAATTTATATTCATTATACTCTAAAATGATTAAAAATGTCACTAAAAGATAGCTTATGACAACGGTTTTGATAATTTAACGTCAACATGTTTTGTTACAATGAGGGTTATGAAAATAAACGTCACTATATGTCTATTGTGGTGACGGTTTGAAAAATAGACGTTATTGCATGTCATTCTATAGTGATGTTTTGAAAAATAAACGTGACAGTATGTTAAGTTACGGTGACGGTTTTGAAAAATAAACATGACTGTATGTCATGCTACGGTGACTGTTTTAAAAAATAAACGTCACCTTATAACATGCTAGAGTAACGATTTTGATAAATAAACGTTACTGTGTGCCATGCTATCTTGACGATTTTGAAAAACAAACGTCATTGTATGTCATTATATTATGACGATTTTGAAAAATACACATCACCATATGTCATGCTACGGTGACAGTTTTGAATAATTAACGTCCCTGTATTCATACTATAATGATGGTTTTGAAAAATAAATGTCGTCGTATGTCATGTTATAGTGACAATTCTGAAGAAAAAAAACGTTGCCATATATTATGCTACAGTGACGATTTTAACAGTTAAAAATCACCACATGTCATTCTACGATGACGATTTTGAAAAATAAATGTCACCGTATGTCTTGATATGGTGATAGTTTTAACAAATAAATGTCACCATATGAACTTCTACAGTGACAGTTTTAGAAAATAAACGTCACCATGTCATGAAAAGTTGACGATTTTAAAAATAAAAACGTCACCATATGTCATACTATAGTGACATTTTTTTATAAATAAACGTCACCGTATGTAATGCTACAATGACAGTTTTGATAAATAAATGTCACTGTATATGATGCTTAAGTGACAACTTTAACTAATAAACGTCGTTGTATATTATTCTACGGTGACGATTTTGAAAAATAAACGTCACCGTATGTTATGTTACAGTGATGGTTTTGAATAATAAACGTCACCGTAAGTCATATTATATTGACGATTTTGAATAATAAAGGTCACCATTTGTCATGCTATGGTGATAGTTTTGAAAATTAAACATCACTGTTTGTCATGTTACCGTGACAATTTTAACAAATAAAGGTCATTGTATGCCATCCTACAGTGACATTTTTGACTTATAAATGTCACTCTATGTCATGCTATAGTAACAATTTAGACAAAGAAATGTCACTATATATCATGTTATTATGACGGTTTTGAAAATATACCGTCACTATATGACATGCTACGGTGACGGTTTGAAGAAAAACATTAATTTTTTATAGACCTAAAGTGAGGGTTTTAAGTTATTGTAACGTTTTTTTATGTGATTTCGTAACGTTTTTTAAACGTAACCAAAAGTGTATCAAAAGTGACAGCAAGTAAGGTGACGATTTTTATGTCCATGAAAATCGTTACCGTATACCTATGGTGACGGTTTTTAACCGTCACTAAAGACCTTTTTTGTACTAGTGACATTCCATTCTTATAACGTATACAGGGTGATATTTGTGGACGTATACATCCAGAATGTGGGCCATTCAAGTATTTTATGGTTCTGGTTGATGCTTCGACACGATGGACGCATGTTGCACTATTGTCCACACGAAACTCTGCATTTGCAAAACTCCAAGCACAAATTATACGTCTGAGGGCTCACCACCCTGATTATCCTATCAAGTCGATCTATACGACTTGATAATGCTGGAGAATTTACATCACAATCATTTAATGATTATTTCATGTCTATTGGGATCGATGTAGAGCATCCCGTTCCCCATGTGCATACACAAAATGGTCTCATAGAATCTACCATCAAAAGGATACAGATGATAGCCAGGGCATTGGTTATGCGCACCAATTTACCCACTTCTGCCTGGGATTATGCAACTTTACTTATTCGTTTTAGACCCACTACTAGCCAACCATTTTTTGTGTACCAGGATATGAGCCTGATATTTCACATTTACGCATATTTGGTTGTGCAGTATATGTGCCAACTGCACCCACACAGCGCACCAAAATGAGTCCTCAAAGACGATTAGGTATATATGTTGGATATGAATCTCCATCAATTATCCGCTATTTAGAACCCTTGACGGGTGATCTATTTACCGCAATATTTACGGATTGTCACTTTGATGAGACAGTCTTCCCGTCGTTAGGGGGAGATAGGAAAAAGGATTTTCCAAGGGAACGACAGAAATTGTCATGGAATGTTCCCACCCTGTCTCATTTTGATCCCCGCGCTTCACAATGTGAATGTGAAGTGAAACGAATACTAGATCTTCAAAACGTAGTAGACTCGATACTTGATGCATTCACTAATATTGCAAAAGTGACAAGATCACACATACCGGCTGCAAATGTACCTACAAGGTTAGAAGTCCCCAAACAGGGCACAACACCATCGGAAAGAGTGTTGCAACCACACCTGGTGGAAGTGTGGTTGAGGTTGTGGCTCCCAAAAGGAAAAGGGGGAGGCCACTTGGTTCGATAGATACTCATCCAATAAAGAAAAGGGAGAGTAAGGTACAACCTGATCCAATTATCATCAATACTAAAAACCCTTCTCATGAGATTGTCTCTGATTACAGTTATACGCATGAATCATTACTGGAGGACGCTCCGAAGTCAATATTGAATTCGAGAGAACAAAGAAATCTCAATGAATTATGAGAATGCACATGAGTTGATGAAAAGATCATCCATACTCATTAATGATATATTTGCATATACCGTTGCTCATGAGATCATAGAGCACGATGACATCGAACCACGCTCGGTTGAAGAATGTCAACAAAGAGCAGACTAGCCTAATTGGAAAGAAGCAATCCAGGCAGAACTAGATTCTTCGGCAAAGAGACAGGTATTTGGTCCGGTAGTGCTAACCCCACCAAGTGTAAAGCCTATAGGACATAAATGGGTCTTTGTCAGAAAGCGTAATGAGAACAATGAAGTCATAAGATATAAGGCTCGCCTTGTGGCGCAAGGTTTCTCACATGTCCTAGGATTGACTATGAGGAGACATACTCCCTAGTAATGGACGTAATAATGTTTTGCTATCTAATTAGCCTAGTAGTTTCCGAAGGACTGGAAATGCAGCTTATGGATGTGGTTACTACATATCTCTATGGGGATCTGAATTCAAAGATATACATGAAAATGCCAAATGGCCTTCCATTACCTGATGCAAGTAAACCACGAAGTGCGTTTGCAATTAAACTAAGACGTTCACTCTATGGATTAAAACAATCTGGACGGATGTGGTATACCCATCTGAGTGAATATTTGATTGGAAAGGGATATAAGAACGATGAACTGTGCCCTTGCGTTTTTATAAATAATACAAGTTCTAGATTTTCAATCATAGATGTGTATGTTGATGATATGAACATAATAGGTACTCTTGATGAAATAAGAGATATGGCAAGCTACTTGAAGTCTGAATTTGAGATGAAAGATCTTGGGTAAACTCGGTTTTATCTAGGTATAGAACTAGAACACCGAGCTTGTGGAATTCTAATCCACCAATCCGCTTATATCTAGAAATGCTCAGGCGATTTAATATGGATAAAGTGAATCTGGCTATCACTCCCATGATAGGTCGAAGTTTGGATACAAGGAAAGATCCATTTCGTCCAAAGGATGATGATGAAGAAGTGTTGGGAGCTGAAATTCCCTATCTAAGTGCAATAGGCACATTATTGTACTTAGCACAATATACTCGACCTGATATTGCATTCTTAGTGAACTTATTAGCTAGATTTAGCTCGACATCAACGCAACGTCATTGGAAAGGTATCAAGAATATCTTTTGATACCTAAAAGGAACCATCGACATGGGCTTGTTTTTTCCCTATAAAGAGAAAAGTGGGGTTACAATACCTGTTAAAGATATTAACAAAGAAAGTGATATCCCCTACAGTGAAACCCTAAATAATATATTAGTAGGCTTTGCTAATGTTGGGTACCTCTCTGACCCACACAAAGGTCGTTCCCAAACAAGATATGTTTTTACAATTGGGAACACAACGATTTCTTGGAAATCTACCAAGCAAACCCTTGTAGCTACCTCGTCGAACCATTCATAAATTATTGCTTTACATGAGGCGGATCGGGAGTGTATATGGCTAAGATCTGTCATTACACATATTAGAGGAGCAAGTGGTTTAAGTTCAACCACTAAAAATCCTACATGCATCTATGAAGATAATGCAACTTGTATTGAACAAATGAAAGTAGGATATAACAAGGTTGATAATACAAAGCATATTTCACCAAAGTTTTTCTATAATCAGCAACACCTCTTTTTAAGATTAAGTGAATCAAGTAAGGTCTGAGGAGGATGTGGCTGATTTGTTTACCAAATCACTGCCTAAGGCTACATTTGAAAAACATGTGGAAAGCATTGGAATGCGAAGACTTTCCAAACTCCCTTGATTAACGTACGTATCAGGAGGAGTAGTAGACAAAAAGGGGAGTCTACTATACAAGTGATATTGGTATGTTGTGCTCTTTCCTTCACCCAAGGTTTTATTTTTTCCCAATGGGTTTTGTTCCTTGGTGTAAGGTTTTAGTGAGACAACAGTTTATATACCATCTTGTTCCTTAACTCCCATGATCGATGTACAAATTTGAGGGAATACTAGACTAAAGGAATAGTCTATATACAGGTGTATTGTGCTCTTTCCTTCATCCTTTTTTTCCCATTGGGTTTTTATTTTGACGTAAGGTTTTAACGAGGCAACGATAGTGCACCATCCCTCCTTTTACTCGGAAAAAAGGGAGTGTTATAGGATAAGGGTGTCATCATCTAAAGGATATGAGGATAGAGATAAAGATACGAATAGAGATAGAGATAAAATATATGAGAGTTAGATTAGAACTAGAATATCTAGTAGTTATCTTTTTGTAATCCATCCCTATAGAAAACGTTTATGATTAATAAGAATTTACAGTTTTTCTATTCTCTATATTGATTGTTCTACACCAATTTTTTCTTTTTGCATTATATAAATGTGATACACATTTATATTTGAGAAAAATATTGAAAATCAGTTTTTGAGGAAAGAAATGATGAAATTAAAGAGATATGATGGAGAAATGAATGAATATAATATTTTACGAGTTTAAAATGTGTGCACCAAACATTTAATTTGGATTTTAGTAATATTTTTATTCAACAAAAGAATATAAATGGTCGTCGGCCTCTTTCAGATTTCTCTTTCACATTACACCAATATCAATTATAAGAGTTTCATGCATCTTTTCAAAGACAACTCATTATAAGTGTGTGTTTTAGACGGTGAAAGACCGAATTAAAGCCAGTCGAAAGCTGGTACATCAACGGTTTCAATTCTCGATAACACATAGTTACATTGTTCCTATACAAAGGATCGATGGGTGCTAGTTTTTCGAGCAAAGCATCAAATGAAGATCTTACGTTAAAGACGATAAGAGTGATGCACTTGAATGGTTCGGTAGACGGCTACGAAGATCCAGCCACGGTTGATCAAGTGACCAGTAACTTCCCCAACCACTTTTTATGCAGTCCAATCGAAATTCTCCAAACTGGGTTGGTACCCCTCAAGCTTCACCATCAACTCACATCGGGTCAAATCTACTTCATCCTCCCCAACTCCACCCTTAAATTCAATTCATCTCCGGTGGACTTGACCTCTCTAACACGGAAGCTCACCAACATAGCCAAAACAGGCCACTGTTCTGCCAAGTCGGTACCAGCAGCAAGTCGTTCAGCTAACCCGCGGTTGTGCAATCCACAAGGTAGAAAGTGTGGGGAGAATGTTGTAAAGAGCATGCTAAGATCGCAAAAATCGCCTTTGTGGAAGCCGAATTTGACTACGATTATAGAGGGATAGTTTATCATAGCAAAGAAATATACGATAATGATATTTTTGTTGTCAAATTATTAAATTGCGAAACAAATCTTCATAAACTTATGGAAAATCGCTGATGTGTATATAGTCGTTAATTAATTCCACGCCTTAACTTTTCGATAACCATGGGCTGTTACCAACTCAATTTATCAGCTCTTATATCAAATATAAGAATTTCTACATGAAAATCAATTGGTGTAGTCCAAAATTATTTATTCATAATTATGACATAAATTGTACATTTCAATACAGAATTATTAGTTTTGACATGTCTAACTAAATTTATTAGTTCAAAATGATTTATGCTTTGCTCTTCTATCCTGCATGATCGATCGTTCATGGCCTCCAGAGATCCCATGATACATCCACGCGATCGTGTGGCTTCTGCTTCTATCATGGAATGTTGTGCCAATATTGATGTTTCTTTTGCCTTCCACACCCTCGTGCAAAGATGACACACGATCGTGTGTTACATCCAGTGGGTTCCTGACTGTTATGCCAAATACAAAGAATACCAAGGAAGCTTCTATTAATTACAACAGATTTGGGAGAGGTAGTGGGATACGTGTCAACAGATCTGCACCATCAAGGAATAAGGAGGAGCAGTAGGGTACGAATCCCTAACAAAAAATATTCATCTGGTGAGCTATAAAATTAAGGAAGGCACTACATGAGCGTGGTGGAGAAAATGATTTAGTCTCTCAATCTTCTCCTGAATATCTTCTTCTTCTTCTCTGTATCGTTTCTCTCTCTTTATATTCTGCAAGTTTACATTCAAGAAGGATGTTGTATCCAACTTCTAGATTCCCTAAAGCTGATGATTGAGTCTCTTGTAATTTCTTATTTCTGAGTATTATAAGAGCATTCGGCAGAATTTTCATATTGATTCTTGTACTGTGTCTTATAACCTCTCGTAAGGTAACTATACCTTACACTGACTTCCGGCTATTGTTGCTTGTTCTTCCTTCAAATAATTTCATTAGTGTTCGATTCGTGTCTACGTGTTTGCAGCCCTTCGATCTTTTTGTCGTATTTTTGTATCAGGTATACAAAATTCATTCTATATCTGTTCATCTTCGTGTTTCGAGACTTGTATTTCATTTGTGAGCGGAGACGAGACAGAATCTTACAAAATAAACTCATCATGTGACAAAATGATCGGTTAAAAAACTAGGTATAATTGTGAGTTGTAATGATCGAGGGCTTATTGAAAGACAAATGAAATTTATCATCACAAATTTGTCAATGGCAAACTAATTTTTTAATGTCCAGTGATATATTGAGCAAAACAATACTGTAGGAGAAACTGCAGTTGCACCAAACAAAATGGGATAAATCAAAAACTTGGATGAAAAATACTCAAATTATTTTAATTCAATTATCTCATTTCAAAAAAATAAATAAATAAAACTAAAGAAATGAGAAAAATAAAACGTTGACTATTTTTTAATTGATAAATTAGCCATATAAATGAAGTCAACTACAATTTTAATGCAAGGGGCCGTTCAAAAACCTTTCTTTTTTTCCTTTTTCTTCTTCCATTATTATGATCGATCTCTCGTTAATCACTTTAAATATATAAAGTAACATTTAATTATGTGCTGAATTTTATTAATATCTTGCAATTAATGGTTATTATAATTAAAGAATAAATAAATTTGGATTAAAATTTAAAAATTTTCCAAAATAAACATACTATTTTCTTAATAAACGTAAAAATAGTAAGTTTTTTTATATCATTTTTAATTAGACTAAGAAAATACTTTTTGACTTTTATAGTAATTAAGTGATCATTTTATTACTAAACTAATGGGTGTTTGGTTGGGTATTGAGGGATAAGGAATTAGAATGATAATGAAAACTGTTGTTTGGTTTGATACAATATAATGGGCACATTACCCCTAAACCCATTAATTTTCATTTCTGACCAAATTGGAGGGAGTGAAAATTTTATTCCACTCAATCATCTTTTCTCATGTGTTCCTTCATTTGTCGATGTTAAATGTAAATTTTTTTTTTTTAATGTTGGATGTTACCTATTCTCATTCTCCTGCATTTCATTTTCATTTTCATTTTCATTCTCATACCTTATAATAAACCAAACATCCCCTTAGGGCAAAAAATATATATAATTATATATACCAATTTAAAAATGTGTGCACCAAACATAATTTTTGGTTTATAGTTTTACTATTACTCAACAAAAACGTTTTACGTCGATTACTTGGCCAATTTCAATTTGCTCCTCCATGCCTTTATTCCTTCCTTCGCTAGGATTCTTTTTCATGGTTTAGATGTGAAGATTAAAAATTGTTGAAAATATAAAATATTAGGGGTGGACTTGGAATGTATGTTACCCATTTTTTTTTTTGTCAGTATTGTGTATAGACCAACCAAAAGGGCCGTTCTTAGGGAAGGACGACACGGGCACATGCTTAGGGTCCAAAAATATTAGGGACCCGAATTTTTTTCCTAAGTATATAGTAGTATTCTAAAAACATTAATACATTATAAAGACCTAAAACATAGTAGATATAATAAGAGGCAAAAAGAATTTAGTAGATGATAAGGGCCAAAAACATATTAATTAATAGGAGTGTTCATCCAAACCGCCAAACTGCACAAACCGTCCACACCGCACAACACCGCAAAGTGTGGTTTAAAACTTTCGCGGTGCGGTTTGCAATTTTTTCAAACCGCACTATGCGGTGCGGTTTGCGGTTTTGAGTTACCAAACCGTAGTTCAAACCGCACCACGCACTGCATATCTTGTATATTTTTAATTTTTTATTTTTATATATAACATATATATATATATATATAGAATAATTTAGTATTTAATTGTTTATAACTTTATGTAATATTTTTGGGCTTGAATAAACAATTGGCGAATTGGAAGTCGGGAATTAAGGATCGAGAATAAAAGAAAAAGTTGGACACGTCACAACTCACACGTCTAATTTTGTTTGAAGTTTGTTTTTTTACTTCCTAGACTATTTTTATTATGCAATATATATATATATATATATATATATATATATATATATTCGGGAATTGGATGTATTAAAACTCTTTATTTGTTTGAACTACGGTTACTTTGTCATTGATCTTATAATATATTTCTAAACTTATAATTTTTGGATTATAGGCATAAAATGCGATAGGGACAAACCGCACCGCACCGCATTTTGCGGTGCGGTTTGGTGTGGTTTGAGGTTTATATGGTGTGGTTTGCGGTTTGGGAAAATGTTCAAACCGCATATACGGTGCAGTTTGCGGTTTATCCCGCACCGCAAACACCCCTATTAACTAATTACATTAGAGAACTAAATCAAAAGATATTAATTGGCCATTCATTATATCCTATTGCTTATTGTCTCTCTAATTTTTCAAGGTCCAATATTATTGGCTATTGTTATCTCTGTTTGGTTGAGTGTTTATGTGCTTCTACAATTCAACGGATAATAACTTTATGTTAATGTGCTTGTTATTGCTATATGTTTTGTTGGACATGTTTATCTATTTCTGCTTATAAAGACTATTGCTATTTGCTTATGTAGTTTGTGTAATTGCTTTTGTTGGCTATTGCTTTATATCTTTGCTTCTACAGATGATATTATACTGTTGTTTGATGACTTGTCTATTGTTCTTATGAGGTATGACATGTTTCACGGTTTTATGATTAATAAATAATTTTCCTACTAAATATATTTAGTAATGTCTCTTATATATATCATGTTTTCAACCTAACACAATAATATTGTATGTAAATGCTCAAGAAACAATTCATCGAGCTGGTTAATTATAGGTTTTATCAATTGTCTATTATTGCCGGATCATAACGAATCATATTTTCTTCCACATTCTTACTGATCCTCCTTTGTCTACTCATCTAGAAAGCCTTTATAATCTTTACTATCATTGATCTCTCATTGGCTCTCTCTATTACTTCATTTACATAAGCTCTGTTTTTGTATCAAAATAACATATTTCTTTTTATGAATGAAGAAAAATCTTACCTTTCAAAAAGGCTACTAACAGTAGTTGATTGTCAAATTGATATCTATATATTAGGACTTCAAAACTATCCTTGTTTTTTTAATATCTTATATATTTATACTTTTGGTTGCTAGCTAATTACCTAATAAGGAGTACATAAATCTTAAGTACTCTCTTATTTATAATACTCCCTCCGTCCCAAAATAAGTGTCCACAATTGACTTGACACACAATTTTAGACATGCATAATTATTACCCCTTTTTGGTATCAAATGACATTTTTACCCTTATTTAATGTTTCTTTTTCTTCACAACTCTTATGTAGTTGTGCATTAATTAAGGGTAAATGTGAGAATTTAGCTATCTACTTTTTGAAAGTGGACACTTATTTTGGGACAAACATAAATAAAAATGTAGACATTTATTTTGGGACGGAGGGAGTAAAAAAGAACAAGATTTCCTTCCTCCATGAATTATTAGCATTTTCTTGTATTCAAATTTTTTACTAATGAAAAATATCTATTGATTTAATCGTACTTATCGAGGGCCCATGATTTTACATCCGCTTAGGGCCTATAAAATGTCAGGAACAGACCTGCCAACCTATAATAATTGGTATGCAAATTTTTATACAATGTACCAACCAATTGTAATTGGTACCGACTTTTTTCGGTTGGTACATGTTAGTAATGACTTGTACCAATATCAAGTTACATATGCGAAACAAGAAAAAACTAATTCAAAATGCGCAAATGATCAAACAAAAAAGTTAAATGTAGCAATATTTAATATTCAATACATTAACTAGTTCAAAATAAGAGAGTGTTTCTTCATCCGCGGGATCTTCACAAAAAATACCAAACAACAATGAAATGCTTGGATTCTAGTCCCTAGACACTGACGCATTACTTCTTGCCTCACATCCTTGATTATATGCCTTCTCTACAAACAAAACACAAATTTTTGTCAACAATAAATAACAAACAAATGATAGCTCTTGTATTAAAATAATATCTACCTCTCTCAAGCTCTTCCAAGTCATGGTATATCTTTAAGGCTTCTTCCGTAGGATCTTCATATAAGTTGAAATTTGTGGGAGATGCCTTTAACCAATCACTTGTGCAAACGAGTGCCTCAACTGTTTTGGGTGTCAATGAAGCTCTAAAAGGATCCACAACTCTCAACCCTAAACTAAAATCATTCTTCGAAGCCACTGTTGAACAAGGAATAGCAAAGATATCCCTTGCTAGCTTTGAAAGAACCGGATAAGTTGATTCGTTACCCTTCCACCACTTATAAATTTAAAAAAAAATCAAAAAGGCTCACATACCTGCTTAGATTCAATCAAAATCATTTGCTTAGCTTCCTCAAAATCACATACATATATAATCATGATTGTTTCTCAAGCAAGGATCATTACAGTTGAATGCAAATTAAATAAGCATGACAAGACCTTATTCTGTAGTTTTTTTGTAACAACGATTTACATATTTCCCAGAAAATAACCTACACACAAAACCATTTGCTTATTCTGGAATCTTTTAGTCATTCTATGAACATCATTTCAACAGCCTACACACAAACCAAATTTTACATATATTCCAGAAAACAATCTATATGCATACGCCCTAGTGAGTTTCTAAGCTTCGTTAAATGTACACTGCAAAACACAAATTTTCAGCAACTAAAATCTTCCACAAACTATATTAAACACCTAGTGAGATGTCAAGAATAGAAAGAAACACGGGGCAACTAAATGGAAACACCATTGATGGGTCATCAAACCAACTTTTAATTGAAACGCCATTATTCATTTGCAAAATAAGACACAAAAAATAAAATGGATTTAAATTTAATCGAACTCAACACAATAAAATGAATGTAAAGAATTTATAGAATGTAAATTGGCACATACATATCAGATAAGTATTGATCAAACTCATTCCGTATGCATGTTGTTTGTTGTGACAACCTGTCCTTTGCTATCTCTCTACTTATTTCGTCAAGCCCGTCCAATTCATCCACATCCATTTCCAAATCTTCTAAAACTTGATTATGTTTCTCCCCGCTCTCAATTCTTTTGTAATCCTCATACATCCTCATCATAATTCTTTTCAAATCCACTTGTATTGATTCAATTGTTTGATAATTTGCATTAACCTTTTGCATTGCTACTTTGGCCCATTGTAGTTAATATCGAGGATTAAGAACATTACCTATCATGATAATCTTGTTCATTGTATCGAAATCCTCAATACTTGTTGAATTTGGATTTCATTGAGGTTGCAACCCGCTTCAAGACGACATCGTTTGCAAGCATAGCCTTCTCGATCTCAGTTCGCAAAGTAATCATTTCAACAAACAATATAGTTGAAGTGATTGACTTCCAAGCACTAAGTTTCAGAGTCGCTTCATAAACTTTTTTAGAAAGACGCAAAATGTTTCTGCATCCCTCTAGTCATCATTAGATGGGGGACCAACTCTTACCTTTCCAGCTTTGTCCTTCTCTTGAAAGTAATTTGTGAACGCAACATCCTCTTTGGCCATTCTACTAAAAGTAGCCTCGTACTTGAGTGTAGCTTCAAGCATAAGATATGTGTTGTTCCATCTAGTAACAACATCAAATGGAACATTGCCATTTGCTTTGCATTGTTCTAAAATAACAAACTCTCTAAACTTGTCAAGTCTTTGTGATGAACTCCTAACAAATTTAGCATAATTCCATATGGCAGCAACCCCATCTTCTAACTCCTTTAGACCATCCTTCACTATCAAATTCATAATATGGCATGCACATCGCAAATGCAGAAAATCTTCATTAAACATCAAAGTCTTGTAACTAGTAAGTCTTCTCTTCACGTATGCCACAACAACATCATTAGCAGTAACATTATCCATGGTTATTGTGAAAACTTTCGTGATCTCCCATTGCCTAAAACATTGTTCTATTGTTCTCCCAATGTCCTCTCCTTTGTGACTAGTGATACTACAAAAGTTAATGATCCTTTTGTGGAGGTTCCAATCATTGTCCAAAAAATGAGCAATTACAATCATGTAATTTATGTTTTGAATAGATGTCCAAGTGTCGGTGGTGATAAAGACCTTCGTATCATTCGCCTTTAATTGTGTTACCAAAATCGCTTTCTCTAAGTTATACTTTTCCAGCACACCTTTAGCAACTTACTTCCTATCCAAAGGGATCTAGTTAGGCACTAACTCGTTGCACAAAACTCTAAATCTAGCCTTCTCCACAAATCTAAATGGGACTTCATCCATGATAATCATATCAATGCACCTATCATCACACCTCTTCTTATTAAACTTGTGGTAACCAGATGTAACACCCTTAATTTAGTAAGAGTAACTAATTAAAAAATTTCGATATAACATCCAATAAAGGCAACACATATTCCTACAATATCCAAACTCAATACGCCTCAAAACATGATTCGATAAATAACCTCAACAATTACAAACTCTATATAAGGACTACATTGAAGTCGGGTGTTACTCACTCCAAATACAGTTGCTCTCTTCAACCTAATGCGGAAGACTTCATCAAGATTTGCACTCCTCGAGTGCACAACTAGTACTTCTCTCTTCACTATGTTACTAGTATTATCCCCAACCGGAACCTATTGCACATGCCGACAAATAAAAAGGTTAGGCTAACGCCTAGTGAGTTCAAGAGTTTTACCATAAGGACAACTACATTTTTAAAAGGGGAGAAT
Source organism: Arctium lappa (assembly GCA_023525745.1). Lineage (NCBI taxonomy): Eukaryota > Viridiplantae > Streptophyta > Magnoliopsida > Asterales > Asteraceae > Arctium > Arctium lappa. The sequence goes on along the minus strand of CM042047.1, from coordinate 153,128,569 downwards.
ACAACTTAAATCATAGTTTTTCAAATGATTTACTTAAGTATGGAAACGACTCATTTTCCAATAATGTGCATTTTCGAAGATGAACATTTCAATACAAAATACTCTTTATAAAATGATGCATCCCAAAACTCACTCAAACAAGGGTTGAATCGACTTCCAATTTATAAAAACATGAATAATATTTCCTATTCCGAAAACACCCAAAACACGAGTGGAACCCAATACTCCACACACAAAATTATGGACAATAATTCACCCATAAAAAACATCACCGAAAACATAAATATAAAAGACCCAGCCCAAAGACAACACCTTTCGGTGACAGGGGAGACCCGATTCTATATAATGTGACGGACACAAAGTAAGCCACACATTATGTTATATTGGTATTAAGTATCAAGTTCAGCGTCTTTCAGCATACACCCATAGATACTTGCAAGGAGGACTTACACATACCGAAGATGCCTAACCGCGCCGCAATGGGGAAAACTAGTGTTCCACCATTGGACAAAATAATAAAAGTATTGAGCTCGACATCTTTCAGCGTACACCCAAAGATACTTGCATGAAGGACTTATTACCTAATCCGATGCCTAATGTGCCGCAATGTGGAAACAAAGTCGTTCCATCATCGGACAAAGTGATAAAAGTGCTCATGGATCCATAGCAGACAGGGCTGAAACACAACATGACTCCAATTGAATGACACACACACTCAAAATATGAAATCATCAACAATCATACGTAATGACCAAAGCGCTATGCTGAGCTATCAAAACTGGACAAGTGTCCCCAAAATCCCCATCATAATCAAATACCGAGCCACAGGCTCAAACAACCAAATGACTCATTATCAAAAGCAATAGAATGCAAATAAACGCACTCGACCAATATTTATGCAAACACACATTCCAAAGTACACGACTAAACTCTAACACAACTTAAAATGAGGCAGATCATTTTCCAAACAAGGTTATACCGTTGAATCCTTTCAAAACGACTCAAAACACGAGCTAGGAATATTTTCCAACAAACACAAAAATGCATTTTTTTGCCAAGAAATCTCCATTTATGCAATATATTATTAAAACAAATGTCCATTTATTATTCAATTATCAAAATGCCCAAAATTCCAAATGTGGGGGTTTTAAAAGGTTTATAAAGGCGAACACCTTAAATAATTAAACACACCAATAACTCAACAAGTGATAATTTCATGTAAACACATAAACACTTTTAAAAAATAGACATTTTGGCATGTACAACGTTTTCACAAATCAAGTTGAACTCACCATGCTAGATTTAAGCTAAATCTAGATTTTACCCCAACTTGAGCTTCCTTGAAGAAACTTGAATCCACAAGCCAAATCTTCCAAAAACTTAGATCCATAAGTTTTCAACCATAAATATACTCATTCAACCAATAAGAATAAATCCTCAAACATTTTACATCAAAATCCCCAACTTGACCAAAACCCGAATTTTGACCTAATTTCTCCAAAACCATCAAATCCGAAATTTGAGAAACCAATCCCTAGGAAATCATCAAGAGAACATTTATATCTTATATTATGGTTTAGAAATGGAAGGAGAATACTTACCACTTAGATTTTGATGAAAACCTAGAAAACGCTACCATGGAGCTTGAGGTTGAAGATGTAGGAGGTGAACTCTTGATCCTAGCTTCCAATCCTTGTTGGATGGTGGAAAATCACTTGGAACACGTTAGATTCGGTGTCTTGAATGCATAAGATCCAAAATTAGGGTTTGAGGGTTGTTTCTAGAGAGAAGAGGGTGAAAGAGGTAGTAAGAAATAAGAAGAAGGTTGCTAAAATCGGGTTTTTAAGTGATAAGGGGCCGACGACGATTGTGCCTAGGGCACTCTCGCCAGGACACTCTCGCCTAAACTGTACCGCGGGCACATCCTTGCTGGCGATTGTGCCCGGCGATTGTGATCAATGTCACTCTCGCGGGCACTCCCTCCCATAGTGTACCGAACCCCCTCTCCCTTCTACGACCTTGCCCCGGCGATAGTGACACTGTCACAATCGTTGGGCATAGTCGTACCGTAATCCCTAGAGATCAAAAATTCCGCTTTTCACCCAAACGCTTCCGACACAGAAGACCAAGGTAGATCCTTTCCCAACCCAAGCTTATGCCTTTTACTTGTAGAAAATTTACGGGTGTTACAATCCTCCCAACCTTAGAATGATTTCGTCCTCGAAATCTATTCCTCGTACATGACAATTCACCGCTACTCTCAGCACCTATTGTTTTCCTTGGTTCCCAAAAGGGTAATTACGGCTCGCAACCCTAGATGATGTCATTCTCCCAAAACGACCGTCTCCCTTCCCGAGGGGTTGTTTCTAACTCATTCCATCCTTGAGCTAAAACTCGATAACTTCCTGATAAACTGTCATGTTGGTATTCCTTCACATCTAATAACCACCCGGATACATCACACTCATACAAAAGTGAACCTCGAACCTTACGAGAGTAATCTCTAACCCTCGGATCCCGGTTGTCTCCCAACCTTAGGGGACATGTACTACCTCAAACGCAGCCTGTGACCTCAACTTCTCACTGTTTAATTCACCTCAGCTCAACTTGATTACGAATCCGAATTCCGAAGACCAACACCAACCCAAAGAATTCTCAAAATTCCTTAATAATTCACTCTCCATATTGGTAAAGTCTTCTTCCCAAGGAAGTACCGTTACGCCTTCCGGGGTGTGAGTTAATTCATATTAGGCCATCACACAACTCCTATATATTCTCGAACTTCAAACATTTTGCCCATATGATTCTTACCACATCAAGGATATCATACGCATCAATACTTAATTACCAACATCTAACTTCCTTTAAACTCCACCATCGCAAGGCCAACACTTCTCATGACCTCACGTGGATACTTTCAAACATTCCGAAGATTCCTTGACTTTAAAAGAACTAGTTGACGCCTAAAACCAAAACGGTAATACCGAAAACGTGGACATCCTGCCCAGTATTTCATGCCAGATGCATTGTTGTATTAAAGTTGACACCTAACAAGGTACTAAGATTCCCAATCTTACATTTCTAACAAGCGGACTACAATAATTCCCCTGCTCACGAAAAACCATTAAAACGATACACCGCCTACATATAACTGATGTCAAGCGGACACGCAACTCATCAAATCAAATCCAACCATACGCAAACAATCAAACAAGACCTTATCCCGCAGATTTATCGAAGCAGAAAGATCACCCCTTAACTGACTGGGATCAAGCATAAATTTAATACCTCAATTATTCATGCGTGGACCGATTCGTAACTAAAACCCCAAATTCGAAAACTGACCACAAGTCGGATTCTGACGCTTCAATTCCCAAGGACTCCTCTAGTCCCTAATTACAACTCCTTTCACGATAGGTGTTTAAATCTATAGCCCTAATGAGTTCAAGGTTTTTCAAATTCATATGCCAAGTCGAAATTTTATAAAACCTCCGAATGCAAAAACTTTATAACAAATTAACCGCACGTATAAACTCCACTACCGCTTACTCGGTAGGTGTGCAAGTGGTTAACAATGCCACGCATAAAAAAATCGACATTCACTTGATCATTACTCACATTAATAATGGTAATAACAAAGATACGCCACAAAATTTTCAAATTGACCACTATGATCCTAGCATGCGTTAATTTATAATGTGTACGTGAAAATAAATTTTCTGCACCAAAACATGTGCAACGAAGTTCGTACAACCTAAAAGATGAACTTCTCAATTTCCACTTAAAAATATTTTCATTAGACCGCAAAATGTCATGGGGTAAAATTTTCAACAAGGCATATGCATCTGTAACACCCTAAAAACCAGAGTGAATTTAAAAATGCGGAAATTAGACAAATAAACATCATCACTTGGTATAAACCTCCCAAAAAGGGGAATGTACTAAGCCTTTACAAAAACCTGAATACGGATATGGAATTCAACAACAAACTAATCTAAACATAACTATCTAGATTACATCGGTTGTTAATCCAAAATCACCAAAAGAATGGGACACCAACAATTGTTCAACATCAAATACTAGTCATCTCAAAAGCCCCCGAGGCCAAGCTCGTCACTCAAGCCCTTGACAACCCACCGCTAATGGGAACCTGTTATACACATCATTTGAGAAAAAGTGTTAGGCTTAAAGCCTAGTGAGAACATACAGTTTATAATTTCAAGAGATATAAATAATTGTATCAAAAAGAAATCTTTTCAATAAGTTTTGGTTTACGAAAGAAATCTTTGCCACATAAGGACTGATCGGTCCGAAAATTCATCTTGCGATGACGGGGGATACCCGATTTACCAAGGATTGCAGCGGAACACAAAAGTAGACCACAATCCGAGTTGTGAGCTAAATACTTGGAATCCATGGCCACGAACAACAAGGTCCGTACTAAGATGTGAGGGAGGGCCCCCGAGGAAACCAAGTCATACTCGTTCACTAGGACTACATTATGACCCATGGCTAGTAACTGATCTCATATAACCGTACCAAAGGCCCCCGAGGGTCAAATGCATCCATAACTACAAAAAGGGAAATAGACATCCCAATAATAAAAGCCGACTCAAAACCTAGGGATCCACTAGTAATGGTACAGACTTGTCACAATAACATATGTGACCAACCATAGATAGTCATATGGTATAAAAACATTTTATAAACAAAATGTTTTCCTTCAAGTTTTACTGCTGGCAAGAATGAAAATCATAAAATGAGTTTATATACATTCTTTCAAATAATCCACATAAATGTGCAAGTAGAACCTCCTTTTACTTCAAATTAGATGGAACCCATCATTTTAGTTGAAAATGATCAGGAACCCTAAAATCTCCCAAAACTCAAGTTATATCAAAATGTAGTAAAAGTAGATCCAAAACCATGGAGATATATAGGAGTTCAAAATGTAACCTTTGACATGTATAAAGTTTATAAAATGATTGTAGGAACTCACCAAATAGGTTTTAAACGAAAACCCGAAAACCAGATCCCTTCAAGAAGGTGAAGCTTTCTATACCGAAACCTCGGATGATGCACTTAACACTAGCAACAAATGGTAGCTTGAAGGAACCTTAAAAGAGAGAGGGAGAGAGAGACTTGAGGAGAAAGAGATCTTGAGATATTGATATATTTTCCCAAAAAAAGATATTTAGGCAAAAATCTCACCTAAGTCGGCCAGGGGACCTCGCGGGTTATGTCGCGACCTCAAGTCGCGGCATAACTCGCCCGCTTCCTTAAAACCCAAAACAAACAGAGGGTTTTGCGGGTTGTGCCGCGAACTCAAGTTGCGGTGCAACTCGCGTAGCTCACTGTGGTTTGCCCAAAACCACCAAAATCCAAACTCAAACTTCATCCCAAACGTGGTGCTAACAACAACGCAAAACATACAAGAATACCAAGATTACATAACGAAAATCCGGGGTGTTACAGCATCAGTTTATGCCGAGTACGTAAAAATAATTTATGTACTAAAACAGTGGGTAACAAATAAGTGTACAAATCCCAAGAGAAGGACCTCACAAGTACAAGCTCCAAAATCCTCTTTTAACCATAAAATAACATGGGATGGAATTTCCCAACAAGACCTGCATACATAAACTTATTTCTTAAATTTCATAAAACGATATGTGTATGTGACTTGACCAAACGTAAATATATATATATATATATATATATATATATATATATTATCGGTTTTCAAACCTTGGACCACACGAATAAAATGCACTTGTCCAAAAATGGTGTCTATAAAATCATGTATACCAGTAAATCTATATAATGCATTGCGTGAGACGATATCAATAGAATCAACAACTGAAGAAGGCATAAAGCAGAATCCAACTCGAACCTTTAAAGATTTTTCACATGCTTACTCGAACAAAAGTGTAAATCAATTCAAATGTTAAATAGTATACAACGAAATAATCTTGTATAAAACCCCAAAGAGAAACCACACAACATTGAAACTTCCCAAAATAATATGTGAGATAACATTCATCAACAAAACTCTCAAACGTCTTTTAAGATTGCGAAAAGACATGTGCAATGAGGCAAAATATTAAACAAGGACTCATAAGTTTAGGCACACAATAATGCAAGTATACGAGTTTCAAGGTTCTTTTTATGCGACGCAAAATTTCATAAAATAAAACTCCACAAGACTCAACTAAATTTTTATAAAATCCAATGACACAAAAGAACATCAAGTGGTGCCAAAATCTTCGTTTCCCACACCAAGGTATAAGACGAAGTTATGACTAAATTGCCATGATTCCAAGAATTTCCCCCTTTTATCGCTATGTAAAGTAAATTGACACTCTTCACAAAACTTGCATAAGACATGACGCCTAATAAACTCGTAAATTTAAACGCAACAAAATTAAAACTTACGCAATTCAAAGTTCACTCACGCGTAGCAAAACGTCATAAAATAATATTTCATAAAACTCAAAAAAAACTCACACGGAATAAGATTTCCAAGAAAACTCCGATGCAAGAACATGGAAATAACTTTTCCTTTAAAACCTTAACATACGTGGAGGAGATCCAATGTCAAGGTTAAAATTTCACAGTTACTTGCCCAATACCCCAAATAACATTAAAACACGGGTATTACCACATCCGAAATTAACATTAGACACGAAGCGGGGGTGAAGAGATTTTCAATAAAAATTTGCAACCACGTGCAACAAAACAACTTCATGCATGCTCAAACTCACGATTTAAAATCTGATGAGTGCTAAATGCTTTACCAAGACTCCATAACATAACTCACTTTATAATTTGAGAACATGAGAAACAATTGATGCAAACTTATTTTATCGTACATGAATTCTGGTCGGCACTTAACATCATTGAACCACGCTTCTCAATCTCCTATTCATACTATCGTCATCCGGATGCATCAAACATCTTAAAGCAATAATCACACTAATTTGATTAACTTACAATTTCTACTTGAAATAGAGTCACTTCAATAAGCCTATGGTTCTAATTCCACCAATAACTCCGACCCAAAATGGTCAACTTAATGCAGTCACCATGCTTAATGTCACTCCAAGTGACGAATGCTAAAATCATCAACTCCTTCTAATGGTTACCCAAATAGAAACTCATTCACTACCCCAACGGTTGTCACATCAAAGTAGCCCAAGCATACACACGTAACGTATAGGTTCACCATAACACTGGTCAGGTGCAATTATGAACCTACCGTACATGAACATTCTTGCTACTCTCGACGTGATTCTCGTTCCTAGTGACTCCATTATCCTCAAAACATCCAATCTTCAAGTGCCTATTGGTGAAATTCTCTCTTTCAATCTCTAAAAGAACACTAGTTTGAGTTTAGGCATCCAAACTCAATACCTAATTCTCTCAAACTTGAGCTCTGATACCAACTTGTAATACCCTCAATTTGGTAAGATCAAGTAATTAAAAATTCTCGATATAACATCCAATAAAGGCAACACATGTTTCTACAATATCCAAACTCAATACGCCTCAAAACATGATTTGATAAATAACCTCAACAATTACAAACTCTTTATAAGGACTACATTGAAGTCGGGTGTTACTCACTCCAAATATAGTTGCACTCTTCAACCTAATGCGGAAGACTTCATCAAGATTTGCACTCCTCGAGTGCACAACTAGTACTTCTCTCTTCACTATGTTACTATTATTTTCCCCAACTGGAACCTGTTACATATGCCGAGAAATAAAAAAGTTTGTCTAACACTTAGTGAGTTCAAAAGTTTTACCATAAGGATAACTACATTTTTAAAAGGGGAAAATACAACTTAAATCACAGTTTTTTCAAATGATTTACTTAAGTATGGAAACGTCTCATTTTCCAATAATATGCATTTTCGAAGATGAATATTTCAATACAAAATACTCTTTATAAAATGATGCATCCCAAAACTCACTCAAACAAGGGTAGAATCGACTTCCAATTTATGAAAACATGAATAATATATCCTATTCCGAAAACACCCAAAAAACACAAGTGGAACCTAATACTCCACACACAAAATTATGGACAATAATCCACCCATAAAGGACATCACCGAAAACATAGTCATTCCATCATTTGACAAAGTGGATGCCTAACGTGCCGCAATGTGGAAACCAAGTCATTCCATCATTTGACTAAGTGATAAAAGTGCTCATTGATCCATAGCAGACAGGGCTGAAACACAACTTGACTCCAATTGAATGACACACGCACTCAAAATATAAAATCATCAACAATCATACGCAATGACTAAAGCGCTATGTTGAGCTATCAAAACTGGACAAGTGTCCCCAAAATCCCCATCATAATCAAATACCGAGCCACAGGCTCAAACAACTAAAGGACTCATTGTCAAAAGCAATAGAATGCAAATAAACGCACTCAACCAATGTTTATGCAAACACGTATTCCAAAGTACACGACTAAACTCCAACACAACTCAAAATGAGGCAGATCATTTTCCAGACAAAGTTATACCATTGACTCCTTTCAAAACGTCTTAAAACACGAGCTAGGCATATTTTCCAACAAACACAAAAATGCATTTTTTGCCAAGAAATCTCCATTTATGCAGTACATTATTAAAACAAATGTCCATTTATTACTCATTTATCAAAATGCCCAAATTCCAAATGTGGGGGTTTTACAAGGTTTATAAAGCCGAACACCTTAAATAATTAAACCCACCAATAACTCAACAAGTGATAATTTCATGTAAACACATAAATACTTTTAAAAAAATAGACATTTTGGCATGTACAATGTTTTCACAAATCAACTTCAACTCACCTTGCTAGATTTAGGCTAAATCTAGATTTTACTCCAACTTGAGCTTCCTTGAATAAACTTGAATCCACGAGCCAAATCTTCCAAAAACCTAGATCCATAAGTTTTTAACCATAAATATACTCATTCAACCAATAAGAATCAATCCTCAAACATTTTACATCAAAATCTCCAACTTGACCAAAACCCTAATTTTGACTTAATTTCTCCAAAACCATCAAATCCGAAATTTGAGAAACCAATCCTTAGGAAATCATCAAGAAAACATTTATATTTTATAATATGGTTTAGAAATAGAAGGGGTATACTTACCATTTAGGTTTTGATGAAAACCTAGAAAACTCTCCCGTGGAGCTTGAGGTTGAAGATGGAGGTGGTGAACTCTTGATCCTAGCTTTCAATCCTTGTTGGATGGTGGAAAATCACTTGGAACACGTTAGATTCGGTGTCTTGAATGCATAAGATCCGAAATTAGGGTTTGAGGGTTGTTTCTAAAGAGAAGAGGGTTTAAGAGGTAGTAAGAAATGAGAGAAGGTTGCTAAAATCGGGTTTTTAAGTGATAAGGGGCCGACGACGATTGTGCCCAGGGCACTCTCGCCCAAACTGTACCGTGGGCACATCCCCGCTGGCGATTGTTCCCGGCAATTGTGACCAATGTCACTCTCGCGGGCATTCTCGCCGAGGGTGTACCGAACCCCCTCTCCTTTCCGCGACCTTGCACCAGCGATAGTGACACTGTCACAATCGCCGGTCATAGTCGCACCGCAAGCCCCTAAGATCGAAAATTCCGCTTTTCACCCAAGCGCTTCCGACACATGAATACCAAGGTAGATCCTTTCCCAACTCAAGCTTATGCCTTTTATTTGTAGAAAATTTACGGGTGTTACACTAGACCCTCCACTTAGATTTGAAGTACATAACTTAGATAGTTTGGAATCAGCTTCAAGATGTAACGGGTGTGTATGAGTCGAAGTGTTGCACGACAAAATTGTTTGGAACCAAACCCTCTTCAAGACGTAATGGGCAAGTTTTACATGCTAAAACTAAAGGGCAAGTTTTACATGGATCCATCAACCTGGCTATATTGTATTAGTTGAAGTATTGCGCGACAAAGAAGGCCCATGAGAGAAATTGGAAGTTGCAAAAATGAGGATGTTTAGACGGACTTGTGGTTTGAACATATGTTTGACAGGATATCGAACGTGCTCTTTCGGACAGTGTTACGAGTTGTGCCTATCAAGGATAAGTTGCAGGGGGGAAGATTGTGGAGGTTTTTTCACGTTCTTAGGAGATAGATGACGGTTCCTCTGAGGATGATAGAAAGTGTGATGATTGAGGGGCAAGGAGAAGGGTTCAATTGCTCGAAAAGCACATGTAATGAGCAACTGAGGCCGAAATATGGGCTTTAGGAATATTGAGGATATAACATCTTATAATAGAAGTTCTTGAAGACGCATGACTATAGCTAGGGTAACATATATACCACGGGGGATTTGTGGCTAGTGTAGACACGAGGAAAGGAGTTGGAGAGGTAGAGGATACGAGTAGGCCACGTTAGGCATCTGACAATTAGGTATTCAGAGCCCTAAGTTAATTAGACTATCGGAGCATACATGTAATTTCCTTTTCCTTATTATGTTTTCTTGTAGGTGCTTTTGTTTATATGTTGTTGTTTAATCATAACTACTTTTTCAAAATTTATTTGTATCTTCCTTCCTTGTCTTAAGTCCTTTTTTCAAACTTTTTGAGCTAAAATTCTCTCTTTCACACACATTTGTCACAGAAATACTTGTGTATTCTTTGTGTCCGGTGGAGGTTCGATCTACGTTCATTATTTGATAAAAGCAATGCAAATAACTTGAATTTTGGCTTCAGTAGCTTAATCAAGGTCAATGTTTTAACTCCTCTTTCTTGTTTTCTGCTATATTTCATCAGTAGAGATCTAGTTTTCTTGTTGGCGCATGGCTCTTTTCTCTTGTGATAGTACATTCGTTGGAATTTCGACTCATTTTAAGGCTTGTGTGTGAATTCGATGATTTATTTCTTTCTGCAATAATTATTTTAGACAAATATTTAAGTTCTCAAATTATTAACTTTTTCACAATTGGATAACTCCTGATCACCAAGCATTAACTTTCACAGCACACCAGAATCTCTGAATCTCATGGTTGAGTACAAGGAGGCATAACTATTGTAGTAACATCCCACCAGCTTTATACGTATACACAAGTCAAAATTATATATTTCTTTATTAATTATTGTTTGTTTGAAAAATTAAATAAAATCCAAAAGAGAGAAAGGGAAAGGCCTTCCAATCCAAGCCCCACAGTACCCGTTGACAAAAACAACTTGAGAAGAACAAAGCGGCAAAAATGAATTTTGGAATATAGAAGCGACTAAAACGTATTTTCATTCGTTAATTTAAAAGACAAAAATATATAGTAGATTGGGTGCATTGCAGAGTTGTAATTTACGAATTAAAGTAGTAATAGTATTTTTTAAACCCCATCAATCTATAATTAAGGTACGTACAATGTGTTAATTAATGTATGAATGAGGATTTTTATATATATGGAAACAAATCAATAGCCGGCCATGAAGATGGTGACATTGGAGTATTGAATGCAACCTTTCCATTTCAAACCAATCTCATAAACAATAGATTTTTGGTCATATGAGACCATCTCCAACCCATACATCAAAAATAACACCAAAAACACTAAAATTTGTGAACCTTTCACACTAAAAAAAATTCCAACTTCAACCATACTTCAAAAAAAAACACCAAATCTCCTAAACCCAAATAAAAAAAACATTTTTCATTATTATTAAACATTTTTATATACACTATCTATTATTTATAAATAATTATTATATTAAATAAACAATTAATTAATGAGGTCTCGGTCAAAATAAAATGATAATTTATTAATTAATAAATTTTACATTACTAGAAAAAAAAATACATCAATTCAAATAACATAAATTAAAAACATAGTTAAATGATACTAATTTTTCGAGTTAGTATATCCGTCCCACAAATGTTCAATCAATGCATCTCGAAGTTCAAAATGAGCGTCTTTATCTCTGATTCTTTTAATTTTATGCATCTCGAAGTTCAAAATGATACAAATGTTTAATTTATGTTTTAGTTTACGTTATTTAATTTCAAGTATTATGTATTTTTAATTTGTTATGAAATTATATTTTATCAATTTTATTTAATGCTATTTTTTTAATTTAATTTAATATATAAAATAACATTTATTATAATTAAAAATACAAACTATATCAATTATATTTATAAAAAAAAGAAAAAAAAACATTTTAAGTGGGCCATATAAGTTTGCAGTGTGAACAGTGCCACACCAAATTTGGTGTGTTTTCATTTCAGCAACTCATGAATGGCAAATTCATTTGAAGATTAGAGTATGGTTGGAGATGACCATACTGCAAATCACTAAATTTGCAGTATGGTTGGAGATGCTCTGAGTAAATGGAAAAACACAAAATTGAATTCAAATGGATCACATTTAATTCTTTGACTTCGGATCACGTGAGACTAACATGTTTTCGTGAGATCCGTGATACCACGATTTTACACTTGAAACTTCACAGTAAAACACTGTGAAGGTAAAAGAATCTGAACCTTCACAATGTTTTCCTATGAAAGTTTTTACCTTCACAGTGTTTTGCTGTGAAGTTTCAAGTGTAAAAACATGGTCTCACGGGTCTCACAAAACATACTGGTCTCACATAAACTCAACCCTGATTCATTTGCTTTTAAATTTTAATTGGTTACCAAATTTCAAGAGCGGTTCAAAAGTTATATAGCTATTTGATTTGAGGTTCAAGTATCAAAATAAACTCATCAACAAGAATAAGATTCATATACGAATATAGTGGAGGTTTAAATAAGAAAAAAAGGTTCATATGTAAACAATTAAAAATATTCGTTCGAAGATATATATGTGTGAATTGATGTATGTAACATCGGTTTACATATTGCATATTCAACTAAATATTTTTGGAGTTTTTACAATGTAACATCGGTTTACATAAAAGCTTGTTTTTAAGAGTTTTTTCGATATTTTAATAATAATGTAATTTATTTTAGGTTTAATAATATAATGTTTTTTTATAAAATAAACATTAAATATTCTGTTATATTTAAAATTAGATTTTTATTCTGTATTTAGTTATGCGGACAGTGATTTTAGGGGAATTGAAGTGGTGAGTGCTTTTATGAGTTAAAGTTGTTAGAGATAAAGATTGAAAGTTAATAAATAATATTAGGGCAAAATGCGTGAAATAGCAACCTACTTTCATAAATTTCCTTATTATAGCATTATACTTTCACTTTTTCTTATTCTAGCAATGTACTTTCAAATTATTTTTTATTAGGACATTGTATTTTGAAAAATTTACCCATTATAGCATTAGGTAACCTTTTGATTTAAATGTACCCATTATACCAGGTTCTCATGCCACCTCATTGTCCACATAGGCTGTCCACATGTACTATATTGCTGACGTGTCATTTTTTATTACAACATTGTACTTTCAAAAAAAAATTTATTATAACATCATCAGTTCCTATTATAACATTGTACTTTTACTTTTAATATTTTTGTTATTTAGACATTGTACATTTAACCAAAAAATATAATTTCAGAAATTAAACATGTTTACAAAACATCACTATTTCATGAATAAAAATGTTCATAAAAGATCGTTGGTGAACCATGGACGGTAATGAAAAGTGTAATTCATTTCTAATCATAATCAATACCGTCCGAATTCCCAACAAAACAGAATTAGATGATAAAAATGAGAAAGAAAAAATAACATGTGGAAAGTAAAATGGGGAAGAAGGGAGATACCTAGGAGGTGGTGGAGGATGAAGATAATGAAAAGAGAGTTGGGGTTTGCATTTCACTACATTTATTCGATATCAAAACATAATAATCGGGGTCAGATATTGAAAACAAATACATAATAATGGTTCACCAATGATCTTTTGTGAACATTTTATTCATGAAATAGTGATCTTTTGTAAATATGTTTAATTTCTGAAATTATATTTTTTGTTAAATGTACAATGTCTAAATAACAAAAATATTAAAAGTAAAAGTACAATGTTATAATAGTAACTATTTGTGTTATAATAAAAAAAATTTGAAAGTACAATGCTGTAATAAAAAATGACAAGTCAGCAATATAGTACATGTGGACAGCCTATGTGGACAATGAGGTGGCATAAGAACATGGTATAATGGATACATGTAAATCAAAATGTTACCTAATGCTATAATGGGTAAAATTTTCAAAGTACGATGTCCTAATAAAAAATAATTTGAAAGTACATTGCTAGAATAAAAAAAAAGTGAAAGTATAATGTTATAATAAGGAAATTTATGAAAGTATGTTGCTATTTTACGCATTTTCCCATAATATTAAATGTAGTACATAAAATTTTAATGGTTGTTTTTAAAAGATTCTAAGTAATTAACATTAAATAGTGGTACATTAAACTTTAGCAATTGTTTTTAAGAGTTTTTTTATAAATGATTTAAAATACTAGAAGCGTACTCGCGCAATGCAGCGAGATACATCACAATTTTAATGTTTCCTTTTATTTTTTGTTTTTTGTCGATTTACGGTACGATTTTGGATGGTTTTAAGAAAGTGATAATGTTTTTTTTATAAAATTTTAATTTAGGCTTAATAATATAACATTTTTATATAATAAACATTAAGTATTTTGTTAAAATTCAATAATTATCTTATATATTTTAAATTTTTTTATATTTAAATTAAGATTTTTTTAAAGGAACAGATTTTATTACCAAATATAACAACCAAAGGTGCAAAAAGTTACAAACAGAAACAACCACAGAGATACCCGAAACGAAACAAAGCCAAACAAACTAAACAATGGTTTGATTAAAATGTTTATCATATTTTGATTATGTTTATCGGTTAGTTATGAATTCAAACATATAGCTTTAGAAATTTGTATTCATGCATCATAACTTGTAATCTTGAATTTTAAGTAATGTGTATCCAATAAACAATATTTAATACATAAAAGTTTGTTTTTAATAATTTTATTCGATAGTTTAATAATAATGTAATTTATTTTAGGTTTTATAAAATAAACATTAAATATTCTGTTAGTTTTTTTTAATTATATTTTAGATTTTTTATTTTTAAATTTTGATTTTTATCTTGTATTTAATTAATTATGCAGGAAGTGATTTTAGGGGAGTTAAATTGAAGAATGATTTTAGAGAGTTAAAGTTGTTATAGATAAGGATTAAATAGGAAGAGATTTTAAGTTTTCGTTTTTTAATTAAGTTTTAAGTAATTAGCATTAAATAATGGTACATTAAGTTTTAACAATTGTTTTTAAGAGATTTTTATAGATGCTTTATAATATAGTATAGATATAGATAGTATAGCTAATAACCATCGAGACATCAATTTTGTCCATTTCATCTTAAATAATTCCTTTGTAGAAAATTCAATTATTTTTTTTCAAACTTTGGAAACTAGATTGGGAAGGAGATTTGGAAAACTATGCTAAATATTGTGTCAAGTTTCATAAATATGTTCGATGTTGATATTTTCTGGAAAATATATTTAGATGGTGTTTGGTTCGTAGAATGTTTTTAGATGAAATGAAATATGTCAAAAGAATTTGATTTTGAAGAAATTGGAATGCAATGTTGTCATATTTGACCACCTATTTGGTTGATAGAATTGGAATATGTCTGTTTGTTTCACAGAATGTAGCTTTGGAATTGGATTGAAATGTTGATAAATGACCAAAATACCCTTTTTGGTAATTTTAATTTTTCTAAACAAAAATGTTTATAATAAAATAGCATTAAAAATACTTTATTTGTAATGGTGGCTCAGATTGGTGGTGGTCAGTGGTGGTTTAGAACGGTTGTTCAGATAGACGGTGGTTTGGATCGGCGGTGGTTCGGATCGGCGGTGGTTCAGATCGATGGTGGTTCAGATCGGCGGTGGTTCAGATTGGCGATGGTCGGTGATGGTTCAAATCAGCGGTGGTTGGCATTGGTTCAGAATAGCGGTGGTCGGTGGTCAGCGGTGATCGACGGTAGTCGGTGCTGGTTCAGATTGGCGGTGGTCGGTGGTTTGTGATGGTCAGTGGTGGTCGGCGGTGGTACAGATCGGCGGTGGTTCAGAACGATAGTGGTTTAGAACGGATGTGGTCGGTGGTTGGCGGTGGTTAGTGGTGGTCAGCGGTGGTACAGATCGGCGATGGTTTAGAACGGATGTGGTCGGTGGTGGTTGGCGGTAGTTCCGATCGGCAGTGGTCGACGGGGTTTCAAATTGGCGATGGTTCAAAACAGCGGTGGTCAGTGGTCGGCGGTGGTTCAGAACGGCAGTGATCGATGGTTGGCGGTAGTCAGTAGTGGTCGACAGTGGTCGGTGGTTGGCGGTGGTCAGTGGTGGTCGACGGTGGTTCAGATCGGCAATGGTTTTGAATGGCGGTGGTCGGCAGTGGTCGGTGGTAGTGGTGGTCAGCGGTACGTCCAATCAGCATTGGTCAGCAGTGGTTCAGATCAGCGATTATTCAGACGGTGGTTGTCGGCGGTGTTCGACAGGGTTTAGAGAAGGAACTGATGGATGCATGGTTTAATCATATATATATGTTTTATGTGATTAGGTTATATTGGATTGAGGGCATATGTGGTATTATGAAAAAAATAATTTCATTCCATCAAAATACCTTGTAGTTGCTAAGGAATGTTGAATTAACTCATTTGTAGAATTTGATATAATTTAGAGATTTCTTCCTTGAAAAAGAATAAACCAAACAAAGAAATGAAACATGGTCAATGGAATTCAACATTCCAATTCTATCAGATTCATTCAGAATCTGCAAACCAAACACCACTTTTGCTTTCAAAATACCTATATATGTTGTCTAATCAAAAGTTTGCCTAATATAGACGGTGGACACCTCTAGTTTTGCATTTATTTTCTCGATGGTCTGTATTGAAACTTGATAGTATCAAGATCATCAAGAAAACAAACGTAGAAGTAGTAGCGGTTGGATTAATCATACTTTTGTTTTAGCAACATGGGTATTTTGAGAAAGGTATGAAAGTTAAGCATAGTGTTTAGAAGGTGCATGCATGTCTAACATTAAGTATTTTTTAAGATTTGGGGTAATATTAAACATAATTTTCCAAATTTCCGATTAGAAATTGAAACAAAAATAAAATATTGCATGAGGATGCTAATTTTAGTATTCTTAGAGTTATTGGAGATTTTTCTTATTGTTATCTTTAAGGTTTATAGATTATCAAGTTTATATGTCTATAAACTGTGATATAAAATCTTTGAATTATTGAAATGGAGTAACGTGTTTTAATTAATAGATGGATACGTCCTTCGCTTAATTAGAACATGATAATGATGTTATTGGGTATCAAAGTCAACAAAAAGTGGAATATCGTGGACCAATTACATTTTGCATTTTTTTCTAAAACCAAGATTATTGATTTATCTCATATCCCAATTATTATCTACCCATTCATTATTTTGCATGTTTTTTTCTAATAAAATCGAGAAATAGTATTAAAATAATAAAATCCTTTTATTCGATTTTCATGGCCGGACACATTTTGATCAATTACTTAGAGATTTATAACCTTTAATTAAACTAATTATGTGATAAAAAGATTCCCAATTATTTAAATATATATGAGTTCAGTTTTATTATTAAAACAAAATCGGGTTTATAGCAAAAATGTTAAAGTTTATTAATTAATAGATTGTTTTATAGAATTTAAGTTTATAAGATCATATAATAAAACATCTTATCTAAATTGTTTACAAAATTAAGTTTATATGACGTTTGTGGACGCCTTAACAAGATTTTTATAACATTTTAAAAATAAAATGTCGCATTAGTTATTTTATATTACACTTTTGAGAAATGTCTTATTGTTTTTATAAGACATTTTTTCAAATAATTCTTTAAAAAAAGCTAATAGACTACACTATTTTAAATTTTTGTTAAGACATTTAAAAACGTTTTATAAACTTATTTGAACACTTTTAAATAAGACGTTTCATTAATTATTTGGTTCTATAAATTAAGGGGTTGTTTGGTTGGTTTTCCATTAAGTTATGTATGGATAAAGTTGTCTGTGTGGATTAATCTGTCTGTATAGATTTAGAAGGTTTTTATTTGAGAGAGTTTTTTCATAAATGGAATGAACATGTTTTTTAATGAGAGGGATTGGTTTGGAAAAAACTTGGCTTTCTACATAAAGCCCTCTTTTGAAATCTTTCTGAATAAGCCACTTTCTATATCATTAAGCCACTACCAAACAGTCATATATAACTGACTGAATAAGCTGTGAGTTTCATTAAACTTATTAAGCTGCTAACAAACAAGCCCTAAGTCCTACTATAAAATAGTCAATTAAGATGCTTACATATTTTTAATATAACCTTATAAACCAAATTTTGTTGTCAGTATCATATAACTATGCATATCAAGAAAAAAAATTAATGCCAGCTTTTGGTGATGACATACAACCATACCTCGAAAAAGAATATATATTTGTCTTAAAATATAACGTTTTTCTAAATTTAAATATTATTTTTTAAAAGATTTTAACCAAAAAGAAACGAAACCCTAAACCTTTCCAATCTAGTGGTTGGCCGGTTTATCTCCTTCCATCACAAGTTTACAACTACCCCTATCCTTCTCTTCACTAGTTAATTCTTTCCATCTATAAATTTGTTAGGCCATATGCATATTTTAAGAGAAAAACTCCTCGTGAGTGTGTATTTTAGAGAGAAATAAAGCCAGAGGCAGATGCAGTCACTCATGGGTGCATCAACCCTAGTAAAATAATCATATATATGGTCACAAGTTCTTGGAGAGATATATACAAGATGGGTGTTTGTTTTTCGTGCAAAAGATCGAAAACGGAGGTTCCATTGAAGACCATAAGAGTGGTTCATATGGATGGTTCATTGGAGGACTACCAAGATCCGGCCACGGTTGACCAAGTGATCGTTAACTTCCCGAAGCATTTTTTATGCACTCCGATCCAAATTCTCCAAGACGGCTTGATACCGCTCAAGCTCGACCATCAACTCAAAGCGGGACAAATTTATTTCATGCTACCCAACTCCACCCTTAAATTCAATGCCTCTCCGATGGACTTGATCTCTCTAACAAGGAAGCTCACCAACGTAGCCAAAACCGGCCGGTGTTCAGCCAAGTTGGTCCCTACAAGTCCTCTGGCTAGCCCATTATGGGATCCGAAAGCTAGAAGCCCAAACCGTGCTTTAGATGAGTACCGCGGGTGTGTTGGTGATAGAATGGAGAAGATGGCTGGAAGCGTGCATAAGTCACCTCCATGGAAGCCGAATTTGACTATGATTAGAGAAAGATCGGTTAATCAAAGAGGTGAATCCTTAGGAGATGAGCATTTTGGAGATTTTGATCATGTAGAGTCTCGAGATGGAGATGTTTTGGTATTGTTGTCAACTCAGTCATCTTCAAGTGGACTTTAAATTAGACTAGAAGCTTACTCGTGCAATGCAGCGAGATACATCACGATTTTAATTAATGTTTCATTTTATTTTATTTTTGTCGATTTACAGTACGATTTTGGATTGTTTTGAGAAAATGATAATGTTTTTTTTAATAAATTTGTTTAATTTAGGCTTAATAATATAATGTTTTTTATATAAAAAAATTAAGAATTTTGTTAGAATTCAATGATTATCTTATATATGTTAGGTATAATCAATCACAATTCACAAATTTTGTATATATATTGAATTAAATACAATAAATAGGAATTATTTACAAACTTATATAGTAAACATAAAACAATAAAATAATCATAAACCTTACTTGAAATCAAAGATTATATGTTTCAACGAATTCGATTGAGGCCCACGAAGAACGCATGTCCTAAGACAAAATTCGCCCGATGTATCGGCGTTGTCTAGAGGATACACCAATCAATTCAAGTTTATAACTTGAATCTATCGAATCTTCATATGTTTGATGATGAATTTGTAGAGAGAAAAACCCAGAAATTTGAGAAATTTCGTATATGTTAATTGTGGGAAAAGTGCAGCAATTTATATGTGCAGACTGTTAACCGAATTAACTGCCAGGTGAACCCGCGCGGAGACTCGCGCCAGTCTCTGTCCGTGGGAAACTCCAATGCACCGCGCGGCTAGCGCCGCGGGTATGGCCGCACCGTAACCCGCGTCGGGTTCTGTTTCACAGAGCACCGCGTTGTCGCCCGCGTGACTCGGGTCGCGCCGTAGTCCGCGCCAAGCACTGTCCTTGCCTGCACACACTTTCCACCGTCAATGAATCTCGACCCCATCGAGACCCAAAGCCCAAGGCCCAATCTTTGACATTTAATATGTATATACTAATGTCAAGGAGAGCCCACCAATCATACCACAATCCAAGCCCAAGCAATTAAATGATTCATTTAATGCTCATTGGTTTGGATTTATTAAGTGGTGTAATCTTTCTCTTTGCTTCTATGTGGGACTAGGTTTCTCAAGTCTACACTAAGTTCTAACAATACCCCACATTTTCTATTCAAACCCCAATAATACCCCACATTTGAATAGAAAATAAGCAATATATATTGGAACTTATGTTTCTATCAACAAGCTAGTTATAATATGCATCGGAAAAGGTGTTTTTTGGACTTGAACCTGTTCTAGTGAGTACCTATCGGATCTACTTCGTGGATAGTGAACTAATGTCTTGAACTATCCACTTTTTATAGTAAATCGAAACAATAGGCAACACACATATCATAACTATACATAATCAAATTCTTACCGTTGTGTTCATTTCGGTCGTGAACATATCCTTTCTTCATGAGAGTTTTAGAAGACGTAGCCATGTCCGTCCGCAAAGATGCGACCACACATCACTCTCACATAGGTAATGTCGATCAAGAATAATCTGTAGTATTCCACTAAATAGCTATCAGCATTATTAAGAATGTAATATTCAACCCTATATCGTCAACGGAAAAGTACAAAGGAAAACATCATAGGAAAGGGCATACCTTTGTTTGAGAGTAGCTTGAGTTGACCCCGACTAGTTTGCCTATTGAACCTAGACCATGGGATCTCCAATTTCGCTAGGTTAGGTTGCCGCCGAGTACACTCATTGTGTTGGCTTTAAGCCCATTCCCCTCGATGTGAAGGATACTTGCTCTCTACTTAGGCCTTTTGTCAAAGGATCGACAATATTCTCCTTTGACTTTACGTAGTCAATGGAAATTGTTCCATTTTTCAGCAAGTCCTTTATAGTATTGTGGCGTCGTCGTATGTGTCGTAACTTACCATTGTAGATTTGATTCTTCGCTCTGGTGAGAGTGGCCATGCTATCACAATGGATACCAATTGCAGTCACTGGTTTAGGCCACAACGGAATACCCTCTATGAAGCTTTTAAGCCATTCGGTTTCTTCAGTGGCTTTGTATAAGGCGACAAATTCTGCTTCCATAGTCGATCTGATATTCACCGTTTGTTTTGAAGATTTTCAAGATATCGCTGCACCACCAAGTGTGAACACATATCCACTTGTGGACTTACTCTCAGAATGGTTGGAAATCCAATTAGCATCACAATACCCTTCTAGAATGGGAGGGTATTTCGTATAGTGTAACCCATAACTCATTGTGTATTTCAAGTATCGGAGCACTCTTACTAGTGCATACCAATGGTCTTTTCCCGGGTTATGTGAGTATCGACTAAGTCTACTCACTCTATACGCGATATCCGGTCGTGTACAGTTCATGATATACATCAAGCTTCCAAGAACTTGAGTGTATTCCAACTGTGCCACACTATCTCCTTGATTCTTCTTTAATTGGCTTGAAGGATCAAATGGAGTCACAACCGGTTTGTCATCATAATGACCAAACTTTCTCAGCACCTTCTCAACATAGTGAGATTAGGTAAGGATGTAACCATTTTGATTTATTTGAATCTTTATACCAAGGTTAACATCAGCTACTCCCATATCTTTCATGTCAAATGCGGAGTGTGGCATCTTCTTGGTTTGGTTTATCACATCCAAGTTTGATCCCATGATGAGCATATCATCAACATACAAGCATATGATGACATAAGCACTTTTGTATTGTTTCACATAAACACATTTATCGCATTCATTTATGTGAAAACCATTTGACAACATGGTGTTATCAAATTTCTCATGCCACTGCTTTGGTGCTTGCTTCAGTCCATATAGAGACTTAATCAACTTGCAGACTTTGTTCTCTTGGCCTTTCACAGCAAATCCTTCCTGTTGTTGCATATATATTTCTTATTCTAGTTCACCGTTTAGGAATGTGGTTTTTACATCCATTTGATGCATTTCCAGATTATGGATAGCCGCTATAGCAACCAACGTACGTATAGACGTTATCCGTGTAACCGGTGAATATGCATCGAAGAAATCTTGACCTTCCTTTTGTCGATACCCTTTGGCTACTAGTCGAGCCTTGTATTTCTCTATAGTGCCATCAGGTCTCAACTTTCTTTTGAAGATCCATTTGTGGCCAATGACTTTATGACCCGGAGGCAAATAAACCAATATACATGTGTTATTTTGCACAATGGAGTCGATTTCGCCTTGAATAGCCTCTTCCCAGTAAGGTGCCTCGGAAGATTCCATGGCAGCCTTATAGGAGAGTGGTTCTCCTTCGATATTGAAGGCCATAAAGTCTGGTCCAAAGTCTTTGGCGACTCTTCCCCTTTTACTTCTCATTGGCTCCATTTCTTCTTGAACCTTGGAGGATTCAGCAGCCCTTAAATGATCACTCTTGTTTAAGTCAATATGAGTATATGTATCATCAATCGGGCATTTTCCAGGATTAGAGGTATGACCCTCCTTCTCCTTATAAGGGAATATAGTCTCAAAGAACCCTGCTTCAGTAGATTCCATGATTGTATTATTGCTTATGCCATCTACATTGGATTTGTAAACTAAGAACCTATATGCAACACTATTTTGGGTTGGACCAATATATACACAATCAATCGTTTTAGGTCCAAGTTTAGTCCTTTTAGGCAAAGGTACTTGAACCTTAGCAAGGCAACCCCACACCTCCATCCTTTTGTAGGATGGCATCCTACCTCTCCACAATTCATATGGAGTTTTATCACTTTTCTTGTGGGGAATCCTATTAAGGATCATATTTGCAGTAAGACACGCCTCACCCCGTAAATGATGAGGAGCTCCAGACGTTATCAACATTGAATTCATCATATTTTTCAATGTTATATTCTTCCTCTTTGCCACTCCGTTTTGTTGGAGAGTGTATGGAGCGGTAGTTTGATGTATAATGCCATGAGTTGCACAAAATTCAGCAAATTCGTGGGATTCATATTCACCTCCACGATCCGACCTTAGAATTTTGATTTTCTTGTCGAGTTGATTCTCGACTTCAGCCTTACAAGTTTTAAACATATTTAAGGCCTCATCATTTGTAGGGATTAGATACACATGGCAATACTTACTGTAATCATCAATGAAGGTAATGTAATAATTCTTACCTCCTCGTGAAGGTGTTGCCTTAAAATCACATAAATCGGTATGGATTAACCCAAGAACCTCATTTGATTTTTCAACTGATTTGTGTGAATGATTAGTGTATTTAGCTTCTACACATACCTCACACTTAGATAATTTATCAATTGAACACTTTGGTAACATGTCAAGTTTAATCATTCTTTGTAATGATCTAAAGTTCACATGTCCCAATCTCGAATGCCAAAGATAAGAAGGATCAACCATATACACTGAAGTAGCAGTGCTAGTGCATGCCTTATTATTATTTACAGTGGCGGCATCAATGTCAGTTACAATACTTAACTTAAAAAGGCCCTCATCGAGGTAGCCTTTACCCACATACACACCACCCTTGGTGATGACAAATTTGTTTGATTCAAATACAACTTTGAACCATTTCTTTATCAGAATAGGGCCAGAAATCAAATTCTTAGTTAACGAGGGTACATGTAACACATCCATCAACATCAGATCCTTCCCGGAAGTCAGCTTCAATATGACCTTCCCTTTACCTTCGATCTTGGCAGTCGAAGCATTTCCCATGAACATTGGTTCTCCATCATCCACCTTTTGATAACTTGCAAACAGGCTCCTTGAATTGCAAATGTGTTGAGTAGCACCGATGTCGACCCACCAATCCACAACATTTGAGACCATGTGAGTCTCAATCACACCAACGAATTGGTTAGGAGATTGGGTGAGGTGCGCATGACTTGTAGATGCACCACCACCACCGCTTCCCCCGGCACCACCGTGGTCTCTTTTGTGTCGACAATCCTTAGCCTTGGGTCCCGGCTTGCCACCAACCCAACAGCACACCATCATTTTGAAAGGCTTTTTCTGTGGGGCTAAGGGACCCTTTCCAGAGTTGAAGGGCCTCTTAGTTGCACATGCCTTTCCTTTGAATTTTTGAAATTTGGATTTTGATGTGCCAGATTCGATCATATTGGCATGTGGCTCACTGGTGCTTGCATCGGCTTTCTCATTCAACTTGTTGTCTTCTTCCACTCTTATTTTGAGTAGGAGTTGTTCGAAGGTAATCTCCTCCGTCAAGTGCTTCAAGTACAACTTGAAGTTCTTCCACGAAGGAGGAAACTTCTCTATTATTGAACCAACAACAAAGTTGATGTTTAAGCCCATGCCTTCAACATCAAGCTCATGGATTAGCACCTGCAATTCCTCAACCTGTTTCAACACAGATTTGTTATCATTCATCCGTTAATTTAGAAACTTTCCTACTGCAAACCTCTTGGAGCATGCGACTTTGGTCTTATATTTTGCGTCCAAGGAATCCCATATCTCACGTGTTGTTCTAAACGTGGAATATATGTCATACAGGGAATCGTCGAGAGCATTTAGAACATAGTTTCTGCAACTATATTCGTTTGATCTCCATATCTCGACCGCTTTCTGATAGGCAGCGACTTGGATTTGCGTAGGAGCATTTCCATCTTGCCCCACCGGAGGTTCATTCGGTGGCTGATCTTCCGTGAGAACATTGGAAACATGAAGTGTTGTCAAGTAGAACAACATCTTCTGTTGCCATCTCCGGAAATCCGAACCCGTGAATTTCTCGGGTTTCTCCACATGATTTTTCATCAATTGAGATTGATCCATCTCTCCTAACAAAGAATTTTGTCTCAGATTGTTAGGTATGATCAATTACAATTCACAAATTTTGTATATATATTGAATTAAATACAATAAATAGGAATTATTTACAAACTTATGTAGTAAACATAAAACAATAAAATAATCATAAACCTTACTTGAAATCAAAGATTATTTGTTTCAACGAATTCGATTGAGGCCCGCGTAGAACGTAGTGTCCTAAGACAAAATTCGCCCGATGTATCGGCGTTGTCTAGAGGATACAACAATCAATTCAAGTTTATAACTTGAATCTATCGAATCTTCATATGTTTGATGATGAATTTGTAGAGAGAAAAACCCAGAAATTTGAGAAATTTCGTATATGTTAATTGTGGGAAAAGTGCAGCTATTTATATGTGCAGACTGTTAACCGAATTAATTGCCAGGATATTCGCACGACTTGTGGCGCGGGTGAACACGCACGGAGACTCGCGCCAGTCTCTGTCCGGGGGAAACTCTAGTGCACCGCGCGGCTCGCGCCGCGGGTATGGCCGCGCCGTAACCCGCTTCGGGTTCTGTTTCACAGAGCACCGCGCGGTCGCCCGCGTGACTCGGGTCGCACCGTAGTCCACGCCAAGCACTGTCCTTGCCTGTACACACTTTCCACCGTCAATGAATCTCGACCCCATCGAGACCCAAGGCTCAATCTTTGACATTTAATATGTATATACTAATGTCAATGAGAGCCCACCAATCACACCACAATCCAAGCTCAAGCAATTAAATGATTCATTTAATGCTCATTGGTTTTGATTTATTAAGTGGTGTAATCTTTCTCTTGGCTCCTATGTGGGACTAGGTTTCTCAAGTATACACTAAGTTCCAACAATATATTTTAATGATATCTAAAAAAAATAATCAATTAAATATTTAATAATATAATTAAAACAAAATTATAGTAATATAATATATTAATTAATAGTGATACATGGAAAGGTCTACATAAAAGGAAGGCCCTGTACATATTGGTGGGTGTTAGAAACATGTTGTAGTAATATGTATCTTGTGTTTTGATACTTGTAAATTAAGAGATTTTTAAAATCTTGCATAAAATGATGGTAATTGGTACCTTGTGTCTAATAATTTGTATTTAAAAGTTTTTCATCTGTGTTTTATAATATAGTATAGATTACATTTTGTTATTATTTACTGTATATGTGTTATGTGTATGTACGTATGCATGATCAATCAAATGATGATGTTAAATCTAATCCGATGATATTAGTAGATTTTCTTAATCGTTAGTTTAATTTTTTTTTTAACTATGAATATAGATTTATTTTTTATTTTTTTAGAAACCGAAAATCTTATTAAAACAAGGTAAGCCAGGGTCTAAAAAATTTAATATTAATAGTTTTAAAATTTTAGTATAATAGTGTATGGATTCGTATCAATGAGGGCAATCAATCAATCATAGGAGTTTGGATCTTTCTTATTTCTTTATTTTGGTGCAACAACCCATCAACCACCATTAAGGCTATGTTCGAAAAAAAAAATAAAAAAAAAATTATTATAAGCTAGTTTTTTTTCCTGGTACACGTTCGGATGACCATAAGCTAGCTTATTGAAACGCTACTCAAAGTAGCGTTTTGAAAAGCTAACTTATAAGCTACAAGCTAACTTTTATAAGCTAGTTTGCCGAACATAGCCTAAATGTAGGCATTTATGTAAAATCATATTATATGTCGTTTACATAAAAACATATTTACTTTATGGCGTTGTCAAATCCCTTGTAGCCATGGAATCTCATCTTTGTAAGGTTTGAATCTAAGGCGCTGTCATGTGGGTATGGAGGTTCACCTGCGATAACTCCAAACCATTTATGGTCGCTCGAAGGATTAGGCGATTAGCAAAAAGAAAACATTGTTCATTCTAACATTACACGTTTTAAAAGAAGTGCAAACTTATAAGTTATAATAACTTTATCAACTTTAATAAAATTAATGACATCATTTTTTTACATTGTGTAGTTGCAACTTTTTCTTAATTAAATTACATCTTTATATAATGTTGTTCATGTAACAAGAAATGACTCAAAAATATTTAAGTCCATTAAACCATAAATAAATAAACTCTTAGAGCATCTCCAATAGCTATGCTAAAATAAAAAAAAAAGTAAGATTTTAACAATTTTTTGCTCCAACAACTATGCTAAACCATATGCTAAAATAGAAAAAAGAAAGAGAAAGAAGGTAAAAATCTCCAAATTTGAAGAAATCTCTAAAACTCTATTTCTAAGAGAGATAAATAATATTTAATTCTTTCCACCAATAGTAGATATTGAAGTTGTGTGTTTAGGATAGAGAAATAATATTATATTAAATGTATTAAATATTTTAATAATATAATTGATGATAGAATTGCTAAAATAGAGTAGCTGTTGGAGTTGGATGTAATTTCCTTTAGAGATTTTAACTTTTTATACTCTATTTTAGAAAAATTATAAGATAGTTGTTGGAGATGTGTCATTTTCTCTATAATATTTTACCAAAATCATAAACTTAGTACTTCAAAAATATGTACCATTAGCAAGGGCGGACCTATGCCTAAACAGTCATACATTTATGACGTCGTCTTAATTAATTAAATTATGAAGGTGTTCCCACCTGCACCACATAATATGTGGATGTGTGAACTTTGAATTTGTGTACATGATATGCTATGCTTTAAATGCAACAGACTATGTCATCAATTTTATATACGTAGTGGTTTATCTTTTCTTCCTTTCGTTATTCTCATTAATATTTTGCTGCATGTAATGTTATGTCCTTTATGATAAAATCCTTTATTCGTCTTGAAACATAAAACATTTGGAATCCAAACTAGCATGGTGTTGATCGAGTTGGTAAATTTACTTGGTTTATGACTATATATAATGGATGCTAGTACAAACATAAAACAATTCTTTTTCACTTTTTAGCTTTAATGTTACTTTAACAATATTAGTTCCAGTGAGAAGTGATTATCAACTGTCGAATAAGAAATGGAAGAACATTAGGATGAGATTCACCGAGATAAGATGCACCGCGAAACACCAGACACTACTAGAAATTTGCTCATCACCGACCAACAATTTCCGACGGACGTTATCCGTCGGTAATTACCAACGGAAAAATAATATTTGCGATGGATAGACCATCCGTCGGTAAATATATATTTCCGACGGATCACCGACGGATATAAAATTATTTTATTTTTGTTTTTTAAATATTTAAATCCGTCGGAAATCCGTCGGTAAATGTAATAATTTAATAAATAATAATTTTTTTCTGATGTCCGTTGGTAATCCGTCGGAAATTACCGACGACATTAAGAATTCCGTCGGTAATAACGTGTATGTATGTGATCATGTATGTATGTATGTACATCATGTATGTATGTATGTATATATATATATATATATATATATGTATGTATATGATATGTAGTATGTATGTCTATAGATCATGTCTATGTCATGTGTGTATGTATGTATATATGTCTATGTATGTGTCTATATATGTATGTATGTATGTATGTATGTATGTCTATAGATGTATTATATACATATGTATTGCTTGTATGTATATGTAGTGTATGTCTGTAGATGTATTGTACACATATATATTGTTTGTATGTATATAGCACATATATGTCTATATCATGCATGTCTATGTATGTGTGTATGTATGTCTATAGATGTATTGCATACATATGTATTGCTTGTATGTATATGTGTATGTTTGTCTGTAGATGTATTGTATACATATGTATTGCTTGTATGTATATAACACATATACGTCTATATCATGCATGTCTATGTATGTCTGTACGTATATGTGTATGTATGTCTATAGATGTATTGTATACATATATATTGCTTGTATGTTTATTGCACATACGTCTATATCATGTCTATATATGTATTTGTGTATATATATGTATGTCTATATATATGTGTATAGTATGTAACAGGTCTCACATAACCGTACCAAGTGCCCCCGAGGATTAAATGTATCTAACTACAACAGAAGGGGCATATCCTTCTCAGCCAGAAGCCGACTCGATACCTAGGGATCCACTAGTATAGTCATGACTTGTCACAATATTTCATGTGACCAACAAAGCTAGATAAACAACTTTCAACACATTTATATTTCAAAATGTCATTTTCCAGACCAACTGCTGGTAAGAATGAAAATCATAAAAATGAGTTCATAAACATTCTTTTGCATAAGCTACATAATCAGCAAGTAAAACATCCTTTTACTTGAAATAAGTTGAAATCCATCATTTTAGTCAAAAATGATCGGGAACCCTAAAATCTCCCAAAACTCAAGTTATATCAAATATGTAGGAAACTTAGATCTGAAACCATGGAGATATATAGGAGTTCCAAAAGGTAGCTTTTGATATGTATACAGTTTTTAAAATGATAGTAGGAACTCACCCAATAGGTTTATACGAAAACCCGAAGAACCAGATATCGACCCCCTTGCGAAGACGAAGCTTTCTACACCGAAACCCCGAGCAATGCACTTAATACTAGCGATTAACGGAAGCTCGAAGATCCAAGGAATACCAACCAAACTTAGAGAGAGAGATAAATATTTAGAGAGAGAAAAGAGAGAGTTCGAGATTGAGAGAATGAGATCACAAGAGATATTTGTGGCTGAAGCCACTTAAGTCGGCCAAGGACTTTCGTGGGTTATGCCGCGACCTCAACTCGCGGCATAACTCGCCCGCGTTCTCAAACCCAAAGACCAACAACGGACATCGCGACTAATGCCGCGACTACCACTTACATGCAAGTCGCGAAACTCACTGGAAGTTCCCAGATTTACCGAAATCCATAAACTCGAACTTTATACCAGACGGGGTGCTAACGACAAAAGTTGTACACAACAATACAAGATTATATAACGAAATTCAGGGTGTTACAATCCTCCCAACCTTAGAATGATTTTGTCCTCGAAATCTACTCTTCTCAATAGAACACTGTCCGCAGAAAAGATCGTTCTTAACCCATTTTCCAAAATCATTAACGAGATCCTAATACCGACATCCACATTAGCTACCCTTCTTGGGCACATTTCACTCCTAACCGAGCGAACACTCAACTCTCTAAAGTAACCTTTACTCATAAGGTTACGGTTGCCTCCCAACCTTAGGTGACAATTACTACCTCCAGGAAATTAGCGACCTCAACTTTCCATCTACCAATTTTTTTCAAACTGCACGGTTCCGAACTCAAAGCCAACGGTCGAAGCTAATCTTCCCAAAACTCTCATATTTCACTGATCCATTCCTAATATTGATAAAGATATTCTTACAAGGCGCACTAATGCGTCTTTCCGGCAATCGGTTAACACAGATTCTGATATCACTCAACTCCGATCCGACTCCAAATCTGGAAATAGCCCTTATTCAAATTTCTTAATACTTCTATAAATACTTCGTCTACAACCACATTATAAAGATTAGTCTCTAAACATACCACCAATCTTATACATTCGGACTATACAGGACGGGCGCTAATAAAACCCACAACAGGAATTTGATGCACATGCTGAAAAAAAAAAAAAAAAGGATTAGGCTTAACGCCTAGAGAGTTCAAGAGTTTTACATAAGTAAAAGAATTAAATTGATGAACTTATTTTTTAAAACAGAACCTTTCAAATAATGAATTTTAAAGCATGGAACAACTCCTTTTCAAAGTAATGCAATTTCAAAGATGGATCCTTCATTTCAATGATGCTTTATAAATTGACACGACTTGTACTAACTTGAAGTATGAAACATTAGTAACACCATCCACATCGTACGTCCGAAAACATGGATACTAAGCCCAATACTCACACGACCAAAAACGAAAGAAAACTAAATATCAACATGCAGGAATAACACATTTCATTCAAACCTTAATATATGTGGGGAGAACCCAATATTAAAGCCATCATTTACCGTCGACTCCACATAACCAAAGTTGGTAAAAATATGACATTAGTGTTTAAAATACCCCGGGTCTACGACGGAGAGACCCGTACACAAAGAGAATAGAAGGACACGCAAGTAGGCCGCCCATACAACTTCCTCGCATGACCTCTAAACGTTTCCATCTTGGGTGGCGAGAACAAATGAATGGTGCCACCCGTGATGTTATTGGATTTCACTGCGTATCCCGATCTTAGTTCCCATGCCATACCAGACATCACAACTTCAAACCGTTTATTGCCTCTAGCCATACTCCGTCGAGTTCCACCTCAAGGGCTTACGGACACGGGTGCCTATCCAATCCAGACGAGTCCCAACTCAGCAGCTCGTGCCACCTATTGTCTACTCGCTAGCCAACCCGAGCGGTCACTAAGTGTAACCCAAAACCTCAGGCTTTACAAAACAGACAGACTGTCTATGGATCTACAATACTGTCTAACATTACATGACTCTAACTGAAAAACCAAAGCTCCCAAAACATGTAACTCCCAATGGCATGAAATAATCGCCATCATACTCCAAAAATTCCACAATTGTTTTTAAACCGCACAAATGTCCTCAAGACTCCATTTAGTCAAAACTGAGCCAACGACCCAACCGTTTACGTAAATACCCAAATGAAAGTCGATATAAATATTGAAACACGTTTGACCAACTATTATGAAAATACGACCAAAAGTATAATTAACTCAAATCTCATCGTTGGTTGAAACAAACCGTTTTCCAAATGAACTCATACCCTTATGTTTTCAAAATGTCTCATAACACAATAATATGCATTTTCTGAAAAGATTTATAAGATCAAATACACCAAATTCATAAGGAAATCTTTTCATAAAGGTTTAATTTATAAAAGATAACATTTCGCCACAACCGGGCCTTTTCGGTCCAAAATTCATCATACGATGACAAAAGAACCATTTTACCAAGGATTGTGGTGTAACACAAAGTATACCACAAATCCGAGTTATGAGCTAAATACTGGAACCATGGCCACGAACGCTTCGGTCCATACTAAGATGTGAGGGAGGCCCCCAAGGAACCAGTCATACTCTTCGTTAGACTACATTTTGACCCATGGCTAGTAACAGGTCTCACATAACTGTACCAAGTGCCCCCGAGGATTAAATGTATCTAACTACAACAGAAGGGGCATATCCTTCTCAGCCAGAAGCCGACTCGATACCTAGGGATCCACTAGTATAGTCATGACTTGTCACAATATTTCATGTGACCAACAAAGCTAGATAAACAACTTTCAACACATTAATATTTCAAAATGCCATTTTCCAGACCAACTGCTGGTAAGAATGAAAATCATAAAAATGAGTTCATAAACATTCTTTTGCATAAGCTACATAATCAACAAGTAAAACATCCTTTTACTTCAAATAAGTTGAAATCCATCATTTTAGTCAAAAGTGATCGGGAACCCTAAAATCTCCCAAAACTCAAGTTATATCAAATATGTAGGAAACTTAGATCTGAAACCATGGAGAGATATAGGAGTTCCAAAAGGTAGCTTTTGATATGTATACAGTTTTTAAAATGATAGTAGGAACTCACCCAATAGGTTTATACGAAAACCCGAAGAACCAGATATCGACCCCCTTGCGAAGACGAAGCTTTCTACACTGAAACCCCGAGCAATGCACTTAATACTAGCGATTAACGGAAGCTCGAAGATCCAAGGAATACCAACCAAACTTAGAGAGAGAGATAAATATTTAGAGAGAGAAAAGAGAGAGTTAGAGATTGAGAGAATGAGATCACAAGAGATATTTGTGGCTGAAGCCACTTAAGTCGGCCAGGGACTTTCGCGGGTTATTCCGCGACCTCAACTCGCGGCATAACTCGCCCGCGTTCTCAAACCCAAAGACCAACAGCGGACATCGCGACTAATGCCACGACTACCACTCCCATGCAAGTCGCGAAACTCACTGGAAGTTCCCAGATTTACCGAAATCCATAAACTCGAACTTTATACCAGACGGGGTGCTAACGACAAAAGCTGTACACAAGAATACAAGATTATATAACGAAATTCAGGGTGTTACATAAAAGCAGGTCATGGATATATATGTTCAAATTACGGTTGAAATGCTGCCAAATTTTCTATAGGTTAGTTAACTTGACAATGTCTAATTTGGTAAATTGTAGGATAACTACCATCGGATTAGGGAGGATGAGTACCCGGACTTACCTGTCGGTACTGTACCTCCCAATGACGCTGACTTGTGGGAGCGCTGTGTCGGAGGACGGCGTAAAGGCCGTATTTTTGGATGAGGGACTAGTCAGGATCCCTATTATGCTATGACCGGTGATTTAGGTGTCAGTTCGAGCGGGAGCACGCGCGACCGTCGTTATGAGGAGGTATGCTTGTCAAATGTTGTTTAACATTGTCAATCATATGTTTGTTAAATGTTGTCTAACATTGTTCTATATATGTTTGCCAAATGTTGAATTTCAGTTGAAAGAGATGAGACAGAGGGTAGAGAGAGGAAACAGAGAGGATCCAGATGCAGGAGCGACTACATAGAGAGGAAACAGAGAGGATCCGGATGCAGGAGCGAATAGAGAGAGATAAAGCAGAGAGAAGGCAGATGCAGGAGCGAATACAGCAGTTTGACGCGTTCATGAGAAAGTTTCAAGATCACCCCTTTCCCCCTCCGTAGGATTACGTTTTTGTACTACGTTATGTATTTATAGATATTAAATTAAGGTTTTGTACAGTTTAAAACTTAGTATTAATTAAAATTTGGCAGGTTTTGTACAGGTTAAAAACTGGCATTTTTTAATTTTTAATTATTTTTTTTTAAATTAAATTACCGACGGATAATCCGTCGGTAAATGATTTTTAGTTTAACTTTTATTTATTAAATATCCGTAGGAATTCCGTCACTAAATCCGTCGAAAATGATTCGTCGGTGAAAATCCGTCAGTAATCCGTCGCAAAATAGAGATCGTCGGTGATTCGTCGGAAATTAACACGTCGGCGGTGATCCGTCGGAAAAATAAGTCGTCGGTGATCCATCGGTAAAATCCGTCGGTGATCCGTCGGTAATCTGAACGCCGACCACTTCTATACTGACGACCATTTATCGACGGATCACACACAGATTTCACTTTTACCGACGGATTGGTCCATCGGTGATAAGCATATGTTTTGTAGTGGGATCAATTCCCTCCTAAACCACACTTCATAGGAGGACATTTGATTAAAAGTGATCAACAGTTCAGATCCACTTCTCAGGCTTCTCACGTTAACCTCAAGTTCTCACACGATCCTTCGCCCAAGAATATATAGTTTTATTTCACACATTAAATGTTTGAACACAAGACACTGAATTTGAATTATAACATTCAACAAGCTCCATGGCTATATATTTAAATAAAAAAAGATGTGATCGTTAAAGATCTAATTTGCAATGGCCTATTCTAAAGGAAGAACTATTAGATTGGTGAGTCGTTTAACAAAATCTTATCAGGTAAGCGCTTTGTAAAGAAAAATGTGTGCCTCACAAATACAAAGCTAGCAAATGATTTCTAAGGTCCCAAACGAGTAGAAATCCAAGTACACAATTAACCCAACTACAAATGTGGATAACACTAATCTAGATGTTCCACAATAATTCTCTAACGTAGAATAATAAACCCACAAATTATAGATAATAATAAATACGTTATTGTCTATAATTATAGCAAGTTCAAAACAAATAACACCGGGATTTAACGTGGTTCTACTATCAGTGTGATAGTGTACATCCACCAAAGAGAAAGAGCAAGAATATTATTACCAACCAAGGAGATTACAAAGTGCTTGTACAAGGATCTTGAGATCCACGATCGCCTAACAAAAATTTCACAAACACCACCAAATATCAAGAACACTTTCGACCTCACATAAACTAAGTATATTGAAAGAATATACTAGGGAGAGTATTTGTTGTCTAGCAACTAGAGGAAGCTTAAGAGGAAGGGATGATCAATAATGTTGGAGTTCAAGGGTTATTTATAACCATAAGAGGTGTAGGGACTAAGTATTATGGATGGGAGCAAGTTGGCAAGCTTGGGGAGTAAGTATCTTGTAGGCCAAGCTTTGGCTTTTCTTCCTAATTTATTCATCACGTGTAGCATCAATAAATATATATAATATATAATTAAATATTATAACACTCTACCATGAAGCACGTGATCCTCGATAGTGAAACGAATGCCAATCCAACCAATACGAGTTGTTCCAACGGTTGACCATAGCAAGTAGATAGCAAAGTAAATCGATATGAGGTAGCAAAATGCATTCCAACCATGACGAGCTTCGGCATGGCCATCACCCTTCAAAGTTACAAGCAAACAAATAACCTCAAATTCACAATCCACTTAAACAAGGTAGAGCATAAGCAAAGCTCTAAGCACTTAACAAAGTAATTCCTTCAAATATGTCATTTTTTCACCTATGGTAATATCTTCCCTCTCTCGAGCAAAGTGCCCAACGACACTAACACAAATGGAGTTGGATTAGGACTTAGCTGGCGGTAGAGACTTAGTGAACATATCAACAACATTGTCATATGTCAGGACTTTCTTCAAGTAGACAATCTTCGCTTCATGTAATCTCACAAGATATGCATCACGCACATTTATGTGCTTTGTCCGGGAGCTGAAAGCCAAATTAGTTACCAAATGGATGGCACTCTGATTATCATAGAAAATGCGCACGGAAGGTTGCTCGAAGCCTAAGCCATTCATCAATTCTTTTAAATGAACCACTTCCTTTGCAGACTCAACCGCCGCAACAAGTTGGGCTTATGTGGTTGACAATGCAACAATGGACTGTAACTGCGATCTCCAACTGACGGATGTTCCACCCAATGTAAATACATAACCGGATGTGGATCTCCAACCAACTCGATCACCTACATAGTTAGAATCACAAAATCCAACAATTTTCACAGTCATTGTGCAAACCAAATATAAGACCATGTATCTCGATTCCCTTCAAATATCGGGATGTCGTTTTAACCGCTAACCAATGTGATTGACCCGGATTCACGAGAAACCGACTCACCACTCTGACACAATGTGTGAGATCGGGACGAATGCACACCATGGCGTACATGAGACTCCCGACTGCACTAGCATATGGAATCTTTGACATTTCGGCCTTTCCCTTATCATCCTTCGGACAATCTTCACTTGTAATTTTGATGTGGTTCGGTAACAGAGTATTAGACGTCTTGGCACCATCAAGATTGAACCGCTTCAATATCTTTTGCGTATACGTCCGTTGTGTCAGTCTAAGTGTTCGGGACTTTCTGACTGGTCCTGCGGGATATAAGCATGTCATCTACATAAAGAAGTAAAGAAAAGTGACACCACTTTGTCTATGATAGACACAAGTGTCCTTTTCACTTCGCTCAAATCCTAGATTGAGCATAAACAAGTCAAACTTCTTATACCACTGACAAGGCGATTGTTTGAGTCCATAAAGGGAATTCTTGAGTTTACATACATATTCTGGTTTGCTTTCGAAAATGAAACCATCAAGTTGCTTCATATAGATAGATTCCTCCAAGTCTCCGTGTAGGAAGGCGGTCTTCACATCTAACTGTTCTAGCTCCAAATCGTGAATGGCCATGATCACCAAAAGAACACGGATAGATGTATGACGTACAACTGGAACAAAAATATCGTCATACTCGATACATTTCCATTGTGTAAAGCCTTTAGAAACGAGATGAGCCTTGTACCGATTTTCATCTATGACTTTGAAAACCCACTTGCAACCAATAGCACAGCTGCCATTCGGCAATGGACATAAGTCACAAGTGTTGTTCTTAGAGAGAGCTTCCATCTCTTCTTGCATGGTTCCAAGCCATTTAGAACTGTGGGTTGAGGCCAACGCCTCCTTTATATCAAGTGGCTCATCTTGCCCTACATATGCAGAGCAAACTCCAGCTAATCTTTAAAACTCATGTTAGCAAAATCCCAATCTCCATACCTGTTAGGTGAACGAATAGTTCTTTGACTATGACTGGTAGGTGCAATAACTGGGATTGTATCGCCATCGTCTCCACCATCATTCAGAATCTCTTTTTCAGAATCACTAGTAGAAGTCACTGGTGAAATGACATCTTCAACATTAACGGGTTATTCTGAGCTAACCAGGAGTGGATGAACTGGGAATATAAGGACTGTATACTGTCTCCTTATCATCGGCAGTAGGAGCAACAGTAGTAACGACTTCCAGATCTTGAGAGGGCTAAGGATCCTGTGACTTCAACAGGACTGCTTCATTAAACATGACATGTCGAGAATGAATCACTTTACGAGTCAAAGGGTTCGAGATTCGGTAACCCTTGATACCATCTGTATAGTCAAGCATGAATCCTTTGGTGGGTTTAGGATTCAACTTGTCCTGGCATGAAACATGAAAATAAACAAGACAACCAAATACACGTATGTATTTCAGACAGATGTTTCTTTTACCTATTCAAACCTATTCTGGAATATTTCCCCTCGATGGCCGAACAAGGTAACTTATTAATAATGTTCACTACAGTGTAAATCGCTTCGTCCCAGAAAGATTTGGGGAATCCCGATGTCGAAAACATACATCGGACCTTTTCAAGTAATGTCCTATTCATCCGCTCGGCAACCCCCTTAGATTGAGGGTCGCCAGGTATGGTGTAGTGATGGTGGATGCCTTTACGTGAACAAAAGTCTTTGAAGTTACCACTAGTAAATTATCCACCGTTGTCAGATCTCAACACTTTCAACTTCTTTCCAGTATTAACCTCTACTCGTGCCAACCAAGTCTTGAACGTATCGAAGACGTCTGACTTTAACTTCAACACATACACCCAAAGCTTATGTGAGAAATCATCAATAAGTGAAATGAAGTATTTACCTCCATTGAGGGATGTAGTACTGGATGGTCCCCAGATGTCTGTATGAACATAATCGGGGATTCCTTTAGTGTTGTGTTTTCCAACACCAAAAGAAACACACGTCTGTTTTCCTTTGACACATCCTGAACAAAACTCCAGGATAGCAGGTACGGTGACTTTAATGAGTTTTTGCTTATGCAAAATCTACAAATTCTTCTCGGATGTGTGGCCCAAAAGAAGATGCAATAAGCGAGCAACATCGAGATTCTTTGAGCTTTCGGCCACACACGATTCAGAAGCAATGGTTTCGCCAATTAAGTGGAAAATATTATTTTCCGCCTGTTCGCCTTTCATTACGATTATACTCCCTCGGGAGATGCGCAAAACTCCCGTCTTCAATCTGAATCTTGCAACCCATTTTGGACAGTTGTCCAACAGTGATCAAGGAACGAGCCATGGATGGAACAAATTTGACATTATTCAATGTCCGAATACACCCATCGAACATCTTGATCTATACAATACCGATACCCTTAGTAGCACACGAAGTATTGTTTCCCATATAAATAATGTTACCTTCAACTTTTTCGAAGGTAGAGAAACAGTCCCGGAATGGTGTCATATGGCAAGATGCACCGTTATCTAACAC
Source organism: Arctium lappa (assembly GCA_023525745.1). Lineage (NCBI taxonomy): Eukaryota > Viridiplantae > Streptophyta > Magnoliopsida > Asterales > Asteraceae > Arctium > Arctium lappa. The sequence goes on along the minus strand of CM042047.1, from coordinate 153,089,921 downwards.
CCATCTCCTGTCACCTTGCGGTGGTGTAACTATGGCAGAGAAGCCATCTTGCTCCTCTTCGGCTGCAACAGCTGATGATTCGGCGTTGTCTTTGTCTTTGTTTTTAAGAATTGGACAATCTTTCACCCAATGACCTGGATTGTGGCAATAGTTACAGTTGCCACGTGTGTTTGATTTCCCACGAGAACCAGGCCGGCAGGACTGAGAGCGCCCACAGTTTCTTCCTCTTGAAGACTGGTGATCGTCTCGGCCTCTGTCAGCAAATAGGCCTTGACTGCAATTGTTCTCCCTGGGATTGTTACCGATCCTCATATGAGTTCTTTGATCTTCAGAATTCATTCATGTTTTCACGTCAGACATAGAAAGAGTTTATCTTCCATAAATAAAAATGTTGGTGAATTGGGAATATTTCTCGGGAAGTGAATACAACAGGATCATAGCAAGTGATTCTTCATCTTTAGCAAGAAGCGCATCCGTTGCCTTCAACTTCATAATGATATCTTCAAATTCGATCATATGAGATTTAATGGTTGTGCTTTCCTTAATTTTGAAGAAGAGACATGACCACATCAGTAACAATCTGTTGGTCAAAGTTTTCTTGAGATATAAATTCTCAAGCTTGCTCTAAATACCTGCAGTTGTCTTTTTAGACACAATCTCAGATATAACATTTTCTCCCATAGCCATCTGCAAATTAGTAAATGCCCATGATTTCATTTCTTTAGCCTTAAGTTCAAACATATTAGGGTCTAACTCGTCTTTAGCAAATACTACGGGATGAACTCGATTTTTCCTAAGTGCAACAAATGTTGTGAACTGCCATTTACCAAAGTCACCGTCCTCATTCCAAGTCTGTATACGATTCCCAGTCCCGGACAAATTAAATGTACCTTCTTGGTACGACTTTTAGGTCTGGTTTAAGGAACCGGCACCAAAAGGGTTTTCTACTTTAACCATAGAGAAAAAAATGTGCAAACCAGTTTATGTATATTTTCTACACAAACGCACATCTAGATCTAAAGATCTAATACCAATTATTAGGAAAAATGTGTGCCTCACAAATACAAAGCTAGCAAATGATTTCTAAGGTCCCAAACGAGTAGAAATCCAAGTACACAATTAACCCAACTACAAATGCGGATAACACTAATCTAGATGTTGCACAATAATTCTCTAACGTAGAATAATAAACCCACAAATTATAGATAATAATAAATACGTTATTATCTATAATTATAGCAAGTTCAAAACTAATAACACCAGGACTTAACATGGTTTCACTATCGGTGTGATAGTGTACATCCACCAAAGAGAGAGAGCAAGAATATTATTACCAACCACGGAGATTATAAAGTGCTTGTACAAGGATCTTGAGATCCACAATCGCCTAACAAAAATTTCACGAACACCACCGAATATCAAGAACACTCTCGACCTCACATAAACTAAAGGGCTATTTACCAACTCTTTTCGGGTAAGTATTGTCCGGGTAAGAGTGTTATCCTGGGTAAGTACTGTCCCGAGTAAGTGTTGTCCGGGTATGAGTGTTTACCAAATGTTTTTTTGGTAAGCACTTACCCACTAAAAAATGACCATTTTACCCCAAATCCCCAATTATTACCCAAACAAGATTTTATCTCCTAAATCATCACTCTCAAAAAAATCCCACAAAAGGCGCCATCAATGGCAGAGCCTGAACAAACCCTCACAAAATACCCCTCCCCCACCCCCACTCCCTTATCTCCCCCACCTCCTTCCCAAAACTCTGCCTAATCATTGACGACAGGCCCAACTCGAATCTCACATCACAAAATCGCCAAAAACAAGATCAAAGTCGATGGAATCCCAGTCACCAAAGTCGTCAAGCTCTCAAAGCTCAAAACCAACTACAAACCTTTTCAGTCAAAGCGAAAGTTGTGTGATTCTTACGAGATGTTTTTCACCGACAAAAGGGTGATCCCACTTCTTCCTAAGTTATTGGGGAAAAGGTTTTTAGAAAGAACTTGTCGTTGCCTATTGATTTGGGTCATAAGAACCGGAAGGAGCAGATTGAGAGAGGGTGTTGTTCTGGGTTTTTTTAGAACTGGGAGAAGGGAGGAGGGTCGAGAGAGATGATGGAGGAGGATGAGCGATCGAGTTGGGTCCGACGAGGGTGGAGGAGCGGCTGGAGTGAAACCTAATCATAGAAAGGGCAAGTCGTGGAAAGTCTGTATCTGACCCGGGTAAGCAACATTTTGGATCTGGCTCGGTAAGAGCTCGGTCAGTTTCTCGGTCAGATTTCGGTCAGATTCAGAATTTAGTAAACAAGCTGGATGCTGACCGAGTCAGCAGTTAGTGAACAGCCCCTAAGTATATTGAAAGAATATACTAAGGAGAATATTTGGTATTTAACAACTAGAGGAAGCTTAAGAGGAAGGGATGATCAATAATGTTGGAGTTCAAGGGTTATTTATAACTATAAGAGGAGTAGGAACCAAGTATTATGGATGGGAGCAAGTTGGCAAGCTTGGGGAGTAAGTATCTTGGAGGCCAAGCTTTGGCTTTTTCTTCCCAATTTATTCATCACATGTAGCATCAATAAATATATATAATATCTAATTAAATATTATAACACGCTTACCGCATATTACTTACATTACCAGGTGAACATGGTGAGAACCAATAATCTTACCAGGTAAGAGGTATTAGGGAAATTTTCAAAATAGTAAAAAAAAATTGTTTGGGGTCGAGTCTTAGAAAAAGAGAAGCTTGAGTTTTAGTGGTTTGACTTTGTTCCACATAAGACCAAAATGGAACCTAAAGTGGGTATATAAGTGCAAAATTTGACAGGTGTCGCAAAAAAAAGACAACATTTCAAAAAGTTAGACAGTTTGGACAAATGTTGCAAAAGGAAGAAACAACCTTTCGAAAAGTCACCTTTGGTGACAGTTGGGACAGATGTCGAAAAAGGAAAAGGCAAAAAGTCACTTTTGTGACAGTTTGGATAAGTGTCACCAAATGGTGACTATTTGAAGAGTCACCAATTTTTTGAGACAGTTTTTTGTCACTAAAACCCCTATATATACAACATCTTTTTTGTTGAATATACAGAAAATTCTCACTTTTCTTTCATACCAGATTACCCTAAAGTGTGTAACTATATAAACACATTTTCTTGGTCTCTTGAAATCCTTGATTACTCACTAGTTCACCGCGATTACCACAATCGTACATTATTGATAATCATAATAAAAGCGTTGCTTCGTTGTATCTTAATTGGGAGGCAATTCTTCAAAAACCCAAAGCACACTCGGTGGTGCCGAAATTGCTTTAAGGATAGAGATTACTCGTTTTGAAAGCAACAAATACTAGTTTATTATTACTCTTTTCTTAGCCTAGATTAGTTCCCCAAAAACCAACAATCATAAAGCAATTTGCAAACAAGATGGAAACTAAGAACCTTCAACAAATGTCATGTGATATCGTTAAGTTGGAACATTTTGATGGTGGAGGATTCAAAAGGTGGCAAAAGAAGATGCAATTGTTATTGGCTACTCTCGATGTCTCGTATGTCCTCGCCAAGCCGTACATAGAACCACACGAAGACGAGACTCTTGCATCCGTCCAAGAATGTCTCAAGTTTGAAAATAATGATTTCATATGTCGCGATCACATCCTCGTTGCTATGTCCAATCCTCTATTTGATGTTTAACAAAACATCAAAACAGCGAAAGGACTATGGAATGCACACGAACAAAAATACTTTATTGAAGACACAACAAGTAAGAAAATCATCGTTTCCTAATTTAATTCATAGAAAATGATAGATTCACGTCCTCTTACAGAGCAATTGTAAGATATTGAGCACATTCTTAGCATGTTCACACTACAGGACATGAAAATGGTTGAATCGATCCAAGTGATATCGATCATCGATAAACTTCCTCCTTCTTAGAGAGATGTTAAGAAAATTCTTAAACATCATAAACACGTCATGTCTTTAAAAGAACTTGGAAAACATTCAAACGAAGATATTGCCAAAGTACATGTTGTTGAGGAGAAGGGAGAATCATCCAAAGCCGTTGGTAAGAAAAGGAAATGCCACGATAGAGACAGCAAGAAAAAGAGGAGTATGAAAATTGTTATTTGTTACAATTGCAATAAGTCAGGACCTTACAAACATGATTGTCGTCTTCTCAAAAAGAGCTAGGAAAGGAAATGATGGTAACAACACCAAGAATAGCAACTTCGTTGCTATGATTTCCTGGGCATTCTCAGTTGAAGAAATAAATGTTTGTGGGTGGATTGGGGGCAACCCCACACATATGCACATTGACACGTTCAAAACGTACGAAGCTTCAACCTCCATACTTATGGGAAATCACTCTATCGCTAAAGTCAAAGGAAAAGGGAAGGTAACTTTAGAATTCACATCAAGGAACACCTTGACCCTAAATGATGTTCTCCGTGTTCCCGACATCCAGTCTACATCATGGTCCACACGACCTGGCCTGTGGTCGTGTCCAGGATCGCATAAGTCACTAGAACGCACCCCTAGGGAACGGGAGACTAGCCACAAGACCTAAGTCGCAGGGTAGATCGCGGGATGCTCCTGATCTGCACTTAAAGCCCAATTTTGAGTCTTTTCTCCCTTTTTTCATTCAAATCTTATCCTCAACAGTTTTCCTCTCGATCTTGAAGATATTTGGAGCCTTGGAACCAATTTTTGCGTCTTTCAAAAGCATTGTGGGTGATTTTTGTATTCCTAAAGGTTAGAGGTAATATTCTAAACTACCATTTCCCGGCCTAGGGTTTGGTCACTTTGCATCCTCAACCTTTTTCTTCTCTTTGTGATGTTTTGCTAGAACTTGGGAGTTCAAAAGGGTGTTCTTGAAAGCTTTGCATCATAGATCTGAACGTCTATCTTGGGGATCTTGAATGGAAGCTACGGTTCAGCTTGGAATCTAGGTTTAACTTAACCTAGCAAGGTGAGTTCAAGTTGATTTGTGAAAACTTTGTACATGTAAAAAATATCCATTTGAAGTGTTTATATGTTTTACTTGATATTTATCAAATGTTGGATTATTTGTTGAGTATTGCATACTTGGTACATTTTATTTTATAAATTTTTTGAAATGCCCATATTTGGGATCTTTGGGCATTTGATGTGGGTACCTTTGTGATTTATCATATAAAATGAAGATTATTTGGTGATAATACATTTTTAGTGTGTATGGTCTAGAAAATGCATATTCTTGTGTTATGGGACTAGGCATGGCAATGGGGCAGGGATGGGGTGGATTTTACAATCCCAGCCCTGACCCCGGTTTTTGGTCACGGTACCCGGCCCCCGGCTCTGGTACCTGGCAGGTGCAGGGAGTTGCATCTTGTCCCCGGTTTCTAACAGGACTATCCTCGATCCATCCCCGGGTCCCCAACCCCGGTTTAGCCCCGTTCCCCGACCCGTTCCAGACCTGCGGATACATTTGGTGGCTCACATTACTATCGGATACATGGAAATGAATAGCAAAAACAAGTAGTACACCAAGGTTTTTGATGTTGCTTCTTCCCAGAAACCCAATGACCATAAATTGGCTAGTGGAAATGGGATTCTTCTATTCTATTCACCATCATTCCTCCTGGGTGTTGCCTCTTTTGCAATTTTCCCCCATCAAGATCCTCACATTCCTTATGATTGTTCTTGTTCTTACCCTTCATTTCTTCAGAAGGATCCTTGAGGTATATAATTAAAACATTAAGTTTGAATTATGTCAGTTTCTTGGGCAATTAAACAAAGCTAGTTTCAAACTGTTTGGTTAATTTTCAGGTCTTATTCGTTCACAAATTTAGTGATTTCATGATGCTTAATGATGCAATAACCATTGCTTTAAGTTACACTATGTCAACTGCTACAATGATATACACTCAATATTTATCTTAAGGATTTGGTGAGCCTTCTGTTGAAATACGTTGGAGTTGGCATGTTCTTGGTTGGAATAAAATGAAAATTTTTACCATCACTATCGTTCGTCGTTCTTCTCGCCGATTACAGAAAGTCAAGTTCTAAAAGGCGGAAGAACTGTTAAAATGAAACATAATATGGAATATTTATTAATAATATTTAAATATTTAATATTAATATATATACCAGGTACGGGGCGGGGCGGGACGGGGGATGATTTACCTGTCCCCGGCCCCGGTTTCATTCAAACGAGGATCCACGATGCCAGACCCAATACCCGGTTTAACAGGGAATCCCCGGCCCCGATCAGGTCGGGTGAACCGGGGTCCCCACCGGGTCGGGGCAAATCACCATCCCTATATGGGACGTTTTGAAAATATAAATGGTATGATTTCATTTGGAAAATGATTTGTCTCAACCAAAGATGGGTTTTTGAGTTAATCATGCATTTGGAGCATATGTTTGCAAAAATGTGGGTTAAATACGTCTTATTGCATATGATAACTTTTATTCCATAGTCAATTGAATTGTTGAGATTTTGACTCGGTTTTGAATCAGATGAGTGTGGAGAATATTTGTCCGATTTGCTTTGTTTTATGTTGAGCTTTTGGAGTTATATGTAGTTACGAAATATTTATTTGAAAGTGACATGCTTTGAAGTGTGTTGGTCATTTATTTCGAGTCATATAAGTTAGATTGTAATGCAATGGATCCATAAGCATACGAGCCAGTCTGTTGGTTTGAAAATGGAATTATCCTTATTTTATAGCATGACACCTATACGAGCTATAGACCTAGAGTGGTTAAGTTTGGCGCATATACGAGCGATAGACCTCGAGTGGTTGAGCTTGTTTGTTATCGGTATTATGGAGAGGAACCCGTGTGGGTTGGACTCCGGAATTGTGTCGCTATTTCGGAAATTAACTCTTATAAGTAGGGCTCCGGGACCATGGGTATTGCAGAGGTGATCTCTTGTTGAGTCGGACTCTGGGATCCTTGTTGTGAGGCTTTGGCTAAGTACAGTTGATACTAAGCCATAAGGGGTATTTTGGGGATGAACTTGTGAAGAGTTAGGGCCCGAGGACCATTGGCTTGTAGGTGTAACTCTATAGTATGTAAGTCAGCGTTAAAGTCGGGGTATTGCGGAGATAAACTCGTATGGGTCGGGCTCTGGGACTTTAGGTATTATGGTGGAAACTTGAGAGAAGTTAGACACCGAGACCGTGATCTTAAGGCACTACTTGATAACATTGACACCTGGCTTACTTTGTGTTCGCCATAGTCGACGGAAGCGGGTCTCCCCATCACTAAAATGTGTTGTTTTGGGTATCAAGTATTATCCATATTTTTGGTGACGTTTTGCGTATGAGTGTTATCCATTTTTTTGTTATTGAGCCTTACCCATGTTTTGGTATTTTGGATAATAGTGTTTTATCCAGGTTTCAGTATCTGAAGTGTAATAAAAGTATGATGACAGATATGATTTCAGATGGCGAATTTGAAGCAATATTTTGATTGGTTGGTGAACACAGGATTACTTTAACAAGATTAAAAGAGAAGCAAGGGTGCAAGGCTTGTGGTGAAATGTTAACCCAAATTCCAGTGGACTAATACTGCAGCATCCTTGTGACAGAAACTGATTTTATTATCTATTTCAAGACACGTTTCTCTCGGACTCTCACCATCTCATTATTCCAGTAGCTATAAACAATATCATCTCTGAGCAATGTTCAAGATAAGGGAATGATGAGAGTGGAGTTCTCAAAATATATGGCAAAACAAATTCTCTTTGTTAAAAGTTACTCTTTCGAAATAACCCCCATACCTCCCAAGTTGGTATATTCCAAATAGCTTATCTCTAAGTCTATTCCATTTTAACCCTTTGAAAAAGTGACAACTTATCAAGAATGGATCATTTTAAATGACACAAGTAACAACTCTCGTTGCAAGTAAATCTTTCGATATTACCTCCTATGTCATTCAATTTGACGTGATATTCAATGGCCTATCTCTAGGTCCATGACACTATTACACTATCAAAATGATCAATTTGTCAAAGAGTTTTGTTATCTTGATAAAACTTGAGTTGGAATAATAAAACTTTGTTAAAGTCACAAAAGTCCACTTTGTTTAAATTAACACCATCACCATTTGCCTCACACCCAAGCTAAGGTGTTTAGCTACTCATTACAATAAATAAATAAAGAAAATTACAAAGAGCGATATAAAAGAAAGACATAATGTAAAGTGCTTGGAAATGTAAATGACTTGAAATTATATAAATATATATATATATATATATATATATATATATATATATATAAGACTTGGAATGTAAAGACAATAAATGTAAATGACAAGAAAGTAAAATGGAATGTAAGTGCAACACTACAATCTACTGGAATTTAAATGCTCGAAACTAAAGACATACAATGAATGGAAAGGCTAGAGATGCAAGATGAGTAAAGAAAATGCATGGACAAAATCTGCAGGTGAATGTTGTTCCAATGCTGGAAGCATTCATAGCCTGGGTTTACGAAGAACACATGAAGAATACGAAGAACACCATATGAACATATGCATATTTTCTGGAAATTTCCAGAAAATCTCAGAACTGATTTTCGGTCTAGTTCCAAGATGAACGAAAATAAAGAGATTAATCTAAGTAAGCGATTACAAACAACATAACAACATGAAGAGATTTACGAGAACATGAAGAAATAAATGAAAATATGAAGAACAAGAGGATTAAACCAAAAGATTACTAAATATTAAAGGAGAATTGGGGCTGATTAAAATCAGCTACAAAAGTATCTTCGAATGGGGAGGGATGATCTGATGATCGATGGATGAAGTTGTTCTTGGATGAGCTACTTGCTATTTGGTTGGATGAGTGATTGGTGATACTTGGATCTGATTGTTGGATGATGAGGGAAGCTTGTTGGATACAATTAATGCCCCAAGAACACTCTATTTATAGGAAATAGAGAGGGGCCAAAAGGGTTAATCTACCATAATTAAGAGTACTAAGATTAGAGTTTTACACAAAAGGTACAATGCAAAAGGAATAACACAGCTGTAATCTGCTAATCTGCTGGCAAAAATCCTTTATCCACTGGTCCAAAGAATGGCTAAATCCACTCCACTTTAATCAGCTCCCAATTCTCCTGCAGGTCCGATGCTGTTGGGATGCTGCAGCATTGACCTATTTCATCAAGATTTTTCAAAATACATCAACTTTAGCCTATACAACCCATGTTTGTATACAAATCCATATCTTAAACTCCAAATCAAGAAAGTGAAAAATAATAACCAAAATGACTCAAGGTTGGGATTATAAAGTGTAAAATCTATTCTAAAAAGATAAAAACAAAGTGCTTAAGTACTCAAAAGTGAGTACTTATCAAACACCCTAAAATTTAAATAAATAACGACTGAAATTTTTCTGGAGAACTAAAATTTAACTTCCAAATATTTCAAACAACTTTAACCAACCAAAAAGGAAAGCTTGTACAACACCTACATCAAAGTAAAATGACATGATAATAACAACCTACTTAATCTAGATAATTAGCAACTAGATTAAAGTGGATGTCACTATGCCATCCAAAAATTTCGTTCTTCTCAAAATCCCAAAAATAGCCTGACCCTGACGCACCAGGGCAACTCAACATATTCTAGAACCGCCGCTAGTAGGACCTGAAAACCAATGCACACCACAAGAAGTGTTAGGCTAGAAGTCTAGTGAGATAGTTCATAATTATGTGCATGCATTCATAACAATGGAAGTGCAATATAATCGTTACCGGATTTGAGTTGGTAGCATATTACCATGAGTCCCACATTTTCACAAAATGTTCCACACCTGAACATATAAACGATACATAACTCTTGATAGACGGGGGAGACCCATTTCCATCTAGGTGACAAGAACACGAGAGTGGAGTCACCTAGTGATGTTATTGTGTTACACCTCAGATTCCGTTCTTAGTGTACATACCACAAAGGTATCATAACCTCAAACCATTTCGTGCCTTTATTGCTTACTCCATAGAGTTACACCTCAAAGACTTATGGAATCTTATTGCATACCCAAACTAGACGAGTTCCACCTCAAAGGCATCAATACCCTTTATTGTATACTCGCTAAAGGCCCACGATTGGCCTACCCAATATGATTACATCTCATATCCTAAATCCTCATGCATAAAGATTTAGGCATAATTTCTATACATGTACATGGATACAACAATAAACCATAATAAAGCACTCATATCATCCCCCTCTTGTTGCATGCAGTTATCCTTCCACAAATCACCAACATTTATTTAATAATATTCAATGCACACATTTTCCATTTCGGGGTTTCATCATAGAAGGCATATAATTAAACAACACAATTATTGTATGTAAATAAGAAGGGAAATTCACAACTTTTACATTTCTTATTCAAATCCATAATATTATATTTAGGTTAAGACCCTTCCAATATCCCAAAAACACACATTTGTTTATTAAGGGTAGAAATGTTCGTATTCATGTATCAAGGACAAGAAAAGTAACATAACTTCAAGAAAGCAAGTGTAACAACCCACACATTCCTATTTTAGGTCAAGCATCATGACCAACCACATTTTGTCAAATAACACCAATAGCACATGTATAATGTGAAATAAAAGGTAAAAGACTCACCAAATAGGGATCGTAAAGTAAAAACCCTAAAGATTGTGAAAACCCTATGAGTGGAGGTTATTGGTTTGGATCTTGCAAAATTGAAGACATGAACACTTGAAGAAATGCTAGGAGCTTGCACAATTAGGTGGTAGGGTCACTAGTATATGAGCATTAAATGATTTGGATCATAAATATACAATCAATGAAAAGGGAGGAGAAGAGAAGGGTGAAAATTGTCCAAAGATGGAGAGAAAATGATTTGGGAAGAAAAAAATGAGAAGTGACCTAAAACCCTCTAAAATCAGCCTAAGTAGAAAATTCCCAGGCACACGCGGCGACAGTGCCATGAGAGAATGCCATGGGCATTATCGCCGGGCATACTCGGGTCAGTCGTACCACGGGCCTCCAGCCCTCCGCAAGTGTGCCACAACAAAATCGTCGGGCATTCTCTCCCAACTCGTACCGCGGCCTCTCTTCTCTCCGCGAATTTTCCATCCGCGAGAATGCCATGGGGATTGTCGCTGGTCATTCTCGTCGGGCAGGTGCATAGTGCCAAAAAGTTGGTTTTTCCACACAGACTTCAGACTTAAACATCGCCCATTCCTCCGAAGGTTTTTCACTAATTAACAAATGACTTTAGGGGCTATAGAACTATCATGCTTACCGAAATAGGGGTGTTACAAGTACCAAGCAAGAGAAGTCAAAAGACCCCTTATGAGTTATGGAATCAACGGACACCTAAGCTAGATTATCTTTGGATTTGCGGATGTCGAGTAATTGTAAGACTTCCCAAATCGAAGAAAAGAAAGTTAGAAGACAAAGGTATTGAATGTATATTTTTTGGATATGCCCAAAATAGTAAAGCCTATAGATTCATGGTGATTGAGCCAAAAGATCAAATTTCTGTTAACACCAACATAGAATCTAGAGATGCTCGTTTGGACGAACAAATGTTCAAATTAAAGCATTCCAAAGGCACATGAGATTTGTAAGGAAGTCATGTCTACAAAAATTCCCATAAATAATGAAAGGGAAGATGATGATTCTTCCCCAAATCATCAAACGGTAGAACTCAGAAGAAGTAAACGTCAATGAAGAGTAAGAACCTTTGGACCTGACTTTGAGATGTACTTTGTTGAAGGTGATTGACATGGTCCAATAAAATAATATCCAATTATTTACAACTTGGATGAAGAACCTTGTACATACTCAAAAGCAATGAAATCTCATGATGCATCTTTTTGGAAATAAGTAATCAACGATGGATGGATTCCATCATAGGTAACACTATATGAGTCTTAGTCGACCTTCAAAACCCTCAAGAATAAATGTATTTTGAAAAGGAAATTAAGAGCTGATGGCACCATTGAAAAGTTTAAAGCTAGATTAGTAATTAAGGGCTTTACACTAAAAGAAAGACTAAATTATTTTGAAATGTACGCTCATGTAGCACGCACGACAACCATTAGAGTTTGGATTGCCTTAGCTTCTGTTTATAAACTCGTAATTCACCATATGGATGTCAAGACTACGTTGGTGAATTAGAGGAGGAGGTGTATATGGAACAAATAATAGTTCAAAAACAAGAAAAAAATTGTAAACTTATCAAGTCTTTATATGGCCTAAAACATGCTCCCAAACAGTGGCATAAAAAATTCGACCAAATCATTCTATCTAATGGTTTCAAAATTAATGAATTAGACAAGTGTGTATATAATCGATTTGTTAATGTCCAAGGGCTTATCATCTATATAGGGGTTGTTTACCAAATTTTCTATTAAATCTTGTATGGATAAATATGTCTGTCTGGATAAAATTGTTTGTATGGATATGCACAAGACGCGTCTCCAACATTACCAAATGACCCATAGCATTTCTGTAAGGCGTGGTTCATGCCATGTCGCCTTGAGGTGCCCCATGGCAAGCCGTAACGCGCATTTTTTGTAAGACGTAACTTTTTTTCAAAAAAGTTTATTTTTCTTTAGTTTTTTTTAATATTTTTTATTTTTTTATCTTTTGTGTTTTTACACTTTTAACTTTGCATTTCACCGTTTTATAGATTTATCTAATAACATCACTTTCAGTTCACGAATTCATAAACGTTATCCACTCGAATTCATAAACGTTATCCACTCACGATTAAAAAGATTTTGTAAAATTTTCTTTCTAAGTTATATTTTAAATATTTAATCAAAAATTATTTTTTGTAATAATAGTCTATATGACTTTTCTTCTTCTAATAGGAATGTACATTTTTAATATCATTATATGATTAGATAATATATAGAAAACATATATGTATATGTATAATTCTATATATGGCATATAAATTTGTCGCCTTATGTCACGCCTTAAAAAATGTCGCATCCTCGTATGGCATGTAAGGCTTGAGGCTTGGCCTTGTCGCCATACCACGCCTCACGACATTTTGGAACCTTAAATGTGATGTTGTTTACTTTTTTACCTGAATCAACAATCTGAATGGCCGAAATGACCAATCTACCCTTCAAACAAAAATGTGATGTTATTTATTGTTGTCTACCTTTTTTGAACATGTTTGAACCAATTTTTGTGTACACCAGTTCAATTAAAATCAAACCAAAAAGTTAGTGTTCATCAGAACATAATAATCAAACTATTTGAACATATTAATCAATTGAAAATTAAAACACCAGTTGTTTCGTTTTGTATTTCATTGAACACATCTTTTTAAACAATGATATCGACACTCTAGGGTTGAAAGGCCACCAGATTATGTTCATCCAACAAGATTTGTTTTTGCTGGAAAACCAAATCCCATATCCTGTTCTAACTGAAATGATGAAGTTTGTATTAGATGAGAGGTGGGATTTCAAGATCAAACGGTTCATCGATGACAATATTTTAGGATTTCAAAAGACACAGAAGAGGCCAATCAAATTACCCTAGAGTTGTCAATGATCCAATTTCAGCCACCATTAATCAACTTCTACAAACTAAGGTTACACGAGAGAAATCTTTAGGCTCAAGAGCAAATGATAGGTACACTTTTCGAAATGTCAACGAGCTTACAAAAGTAGGAATCCATTTCAAACCAGTGTAACCAGATATCTGGCACATATCGAGTTTTCTAAACATGGGTTTTTTGCAAACTTGCAACTTTTTCCTTCGATGCAAAAGCTTCGTGGGTCACCTCTTACATATGTCTTATTGATTCTCTGAGCGATCATTCAGAGGACATTAAGGTTCTTTGGAAAGTTGAGAACTAGATTGGGAGTGACAAAGAAGTGGCGAAACCGTGCAACGAAATCGGGAACCTTAAAGAAATCGATCTAGGGTTTTGAATCTGGAAGGAAGGAAGGAGGTGTGTTCAGTAAGGAAGGGTAGGGATGTTTTTTTTGTTGAATGGGGATAACATAACAAAACATATGTGTGATTAAGTCACCTGTTGTGTAAATAAACCGCAAGTAAACAACCTAAAAGAGTTGTACGAATAAGATAATTAAACCATTAAGCTCATTAAGCAACAAGTAAACAACCCCTCATACGTGGATGATATGTTGATCTTGGAACCGACCTAGAACAAGTGCAAATAACAAAGAAATTAGTGTCTGGAAATTTTGATATGAAAGATCTGGGAGAAGTTGATATTATTCTAGGAATAAAAATTCTTAGAAATAACAATAAACTAATGTTATTCCCAATCTCAATGTAACTCCCTAAAAATAGGGGTTAATTTAAACCTGAATAAATGCGGAATAAATAAAGCTAACATAACCAAATCACCCAAAAAGGGGAATAACTGTATGGCATTTACAATACAAAAATCAAGTAAAATTTAAACTCAATAACCTACTAATCTAGGACAACTAAATCTAGATTAGGAACGGGTGTTGTCATCTCACTTCCAAAAGTATACCACAGTTATATCAAGTGTACGCCTCTATGACTTCCAAAAATGCTACTCTCCTTCAATGACTCTCCACTCATGCCCGAGGAGTCCCACCGCTAGAATGACCTGTTATACATGTCATTTTAAGAAAAAATGTTAGGCTAAAGCCTAGTGAGAACAAACAGTTATATTAGGAAAACAACAAGTTCTTTAAAAGAGGTAATTAGAGAAAACCAAGGAAACAATTGTAAATAAACCAATACTTGTATATAAATACCTCTTGGGTTAACGGGGGAGGCCCGCTTACTAACATAAGTGACGAAACACAAAAGTAGGCCACTTGATATGTTAGAAAAACCAAACACATAATAAAATACACGTATTGGATGTCAGGCTCGGTGGCTTTAAACGTACACCCACGGAATATCAACTTCAACCACATAAGGTCCTTACATTGAGTTTTCCTCATCCAATGACATGTACTAGCACGTAGGACTTATACCCTATCCGATGCCTAGCCATGCCTCGATGTGGAAAACTAGCGTTCCATCACCGGACGTAATGATACAAATAATTATGGGGTCATAACGCCCAAATGCAACCAAATAGTCAATCCCATACAAGTCAAATCAATCAATATCTCTAAAACAGTTAAAATGCCATCAAATGTGTAAATCAAGGATTTATGTAAACATTCGTGTAATCCCAAAGGGGTTCCAATAAAGTTCCTTGACTAATACTCCCACATACTAAATCAACTCACACAAGTTCTCATTCAACATACTTACCAATATTCTCTAAACTCTAGTTTTTGATTCAAATGGTTTGAACTTAAGATTAAAAGAAACATGTTTCCCATATATACAATCACATTTAACACAATGTACAAGTTCCTTAACCTTGCATTTATACCCATCCAGGTAAACCCTAAAATCTCCAAAATTAGATTTTTGGTGAAAACTCGCCCAAATCGAAAGAAATCAAAGAGGGGATATTTAGAAGGTTAAAATCCCCATTTTACATATATAAAGATTATAAAAGAGAGAATGAACTCACCTTGTAGGGTTGTAGTTTGAAACCCTAGAACCCAAGAATAAATGATGAGGAGATGAGTAAATGAGGTCTAGGTCACTTGAGAGATTTCTATATCCACTTCCTAAATGCACCAAGGACCAATATTAATGATCAAGACAACACAATAAATGAAGTGAGAGGTTTGGGGGAGAAGACTTACCAAATATGCAGAGAAAAATGCCTCTAAACCTTGGAAATTTGATAAAATGATCAAAAATTGTGACCTAGCTTCTTTTATACCTGGCCACCCCCTTCAGCGATAGTGCCCGACGATTGTGACTCTTGGCACTCTCGTCGGCATAATCGCTTGTGCCCCCAAATCTCGTGGTACAATCCGCATGAAAGTGACCAACGATAGTGACCAAAGGCATTCTCGCCTGGCACTATTGTCGAGGTGGTACCGAGGGGTTCTCACTCTCCCACGATTGTGCCTTCACGATAGTGACATCCTGTCACACTCGCGGGCACTTTCGCTCTGATGGTACAAAACCTTGCTTCAGCCCTGATCTTGTTTGGTGCAAACCCAACACTCCCTAATCTTTGAGGTTTAGCATTCTAAGACAAACAAGGATCCCATAACATAGATTACGATTGTGATAATCATTAATTATTTCCATTCTAAAATTAGGATTTAAACTTATGGGTGTTACACTCAATATATTGAAAAATTATGAAAGCGTTTTAATAAATTTGATTGGTTACCTATCAGCACTCTGTTCGAAGTAGGTTCTAGATTAACAACTAATACCTCTAGGGCATTGGCTTAAAATAAATATGCTAAAGTTATTTGTAGTATAATGTATGCTATGACATGTACTAAACCTAATATCGCCTATGTTGTATTAGGAAGACTAAGTAGACAAACTAGTAAACCTGGCACATTGGGATGTTGTAAATCGGGTGCTCAAGTTCTTGAAGAAAACTATGGACTATGATATCCTTCGGTATTGGAAGGATACACTGATACACGTTGGATAAATGATCAAGAAAACTATGAATCTACAATTGGTTGGATTTTCACACTTGGTGGGGGTGCAATGTCTTGGGGATCAAAGAAACAAAGTTGCATAACATATTCTACCATGGAGGCAGAATTTGTTGCTTTAGCTTCTTGTGGTAAAGAAGAGGAATGGTTAAGGGACTTCTTGATTAACATACCCTAATGTCCAATGCCGCCATTTTCTATATACTATGATAGTGCATCTACACTATCAAGGGTATACAATTAAGTGTATTATTGCAAGTCCAGACATATTGGACTTAGATATAGAAAAGTGAATCAGTTAATAAATTATAAGATGATCACCATCAGTTTCTTATGATCAAGTAAGAACTTAGCAGATCCTTTCATAAAAGGATTACCAAGAAAACTATAACACTCGTATCTTCAGGAAAGTTATAAGGCTCCATTTGCCTTGAAATAAATGATTTGTAATTGGTAAATTAGAGTAAGAAAGGTTACTTACGTTTCCCTAATCATCGAGCGTCCTCCGTGCGAGAAAAAGTGAAATCTCGGGCTCCGTCATGGTTGGAGCGACTCTACTCGGCGACTGTGACAGGGTCACTATCGCCAAGGGCACAATCGCGGGGTTGAAGTACCCTTGTGGTACACACGGGGAGAGAGTGTCCGACGATTGTAACACTGTCACTATCGTCGAGGCACAATCGCGGGGATACCTGGAGCCGCGGTACCATCACCGCAAGAGTGACTCGCGAAAATGCCATGGGCACTATCGCCTGGCAAGGTCGCGGTCAGGGTGCAACGCCCATTTAATCCGATTTTCTCACCTTCCTCGTTTATTCTTTCATCCACTTCCTCCTAAAACCCTCCCAAACGAACCCTTATGCTCCCATGAGTGATTTTGAGCATGGGAGACACCAAGATTTGAGGTTTCAAGTGATTATTCACCATCTAGCAAGGTTTTAGAAGTTAGAACTTATATACCTTCATCTTCTTCATCACCATCAAGTTTTCTAGGGTTTCATCCAAACATTTTTATCATTTTGAAGATTAGGAGTTTGTGACTCATTTTGGTGACCTAGAAGTGTATTGTTGATGGATTCAAGTTATGGTCAAGGTAACCTTCTCTTTTATTCATCTATGGAAAATAGGGTTTTGACATAAGTTGAGATCTTCATGTATAATGTCTAGGGAACGATTCTTTATGGTTGAAAACTTGTGGATCTAGGTTTTTGGAAGTTTTGGCTTTGAAGATCCAAGTTTCTTCAAAGGAGCTCAAGTTGGGGGGGAAATCTAGATTTAGCCTAAATCTAGCAAGGTGAGTTCAAGTTGATTTGTGAAAACGGTGTACATGCCAAAATGTCTATTTTAAAGTGTTTATATGTCTTACATTAAATTATTAATTGTTGAGTTATTTCATGAACTTTGATTATTTGAAGTGTCTAACTTTATAAACTTGTAAAACACCCACCTTTGAGATTTTGGGCATTTTGATAAATAAATCATATATTTTGGTATCTTAATGGTTTATTTCATGGAAGTAGATTTTTGAATATAAATGTATTTCATTGTGTGTTTTGGAGATATGTTTGATTTTGTGTTATGGGACGTTTGAAAGGATAAATGTTATAAACTCATTTGGAAAATGTTTTATCCCAATCTAAATTATGTTGAAGTTATCTCCATATTTTGGAGCATGGGTTTTCATAAATACGGGTTGTTTATGTTCGATTTCATTTTATGATTTTCTTACAATTGGTCTTTTGATTTGTTGAGCCTATGGCTCGGTTTGGACCTCGTCGGGTCTTGGGCCATATTTGTCTGATTTTAATAGCTCACTGTAGAGCTTTGGTTATGATTTGCATTTATTGAATTTTATTTGAGAATTACATGTTTTGGATGCGCTAGTTCATTCATTTGGAGTCATGTTAAGTTCTAGACTGTAGTGCAATGGATCCATAGGCACGGTGTTCTTAATGTCCCATTTTAGACAAGTTCACCACTTTGGCACGGAATAAGCATCGGGTCACCATGGTAAGTAAGGTGTGGACCTATATGGTCGGGCAACATCCCATAGGCAGTAAGGTGTAATTCCATTTTGCATAAGTTCCTGTTTTGGAACTCTCAAGAATAGACTCAGAGGGGTTGACTTGATGTTTTCGAGCAACAAACTTAGAGGAGTTGAGCTCGATATGTTTTATGAGTATAATCCATACGTTTTGGTTTTCTACATAGTTATGTGACCTACTTTTGTGTTTCGTCATGTGCAATGTAATCGGGTCTCCCCCGTCACCGAAAGGTGTTGTTTTGGGTATGGAGTTTTATAATCCATGTTTTTTGTGACGTTTTGAGTATGGGTTGTCATCCATGTTCTAAGGTTTTGAATATTGAATCTTATCCATGTTTTTGGATGTTTTGGATGATAGAGTTTATCCACATTTTTAGTATTTGGTTGTTAAAGTATAAGTTATGTTTTGCGTGAGTTTTGGGTTTTGGGTTTATTTTCGAAGGAACGTTTTGTATCGTGGTTTTAATCACGAAGAGGATTAATGTTGGAAAAGAGATTGCTTTCAGACTTAATGTATTTTATTTTGGGAAATCGCGTTTTAAATAACACTCTTAAAGTTTATTGTTCTGCATATCTACCATGAAAACACTTGAGCTCACTAGGCATTAAGCCTAACATTTTATTTGTCGGCATGTGCATCAGGTTCAATTGGGGAATGGTTCTAGCAATACTATGAAGGGATGAACACTAGTTTTACACGAGGGTAAGTGGTTGGTAAAGTCTTCCGTATTTTGGAGACAGTGTCTGTTATTGGGTTTTTACTAACATCCGCCCCTATTATAGACTGTGTATGAAGATTGAAATGTGTTTATTGAAGTTAAACCTTAAATTGTTGTTGTAGATGAATCAGTTATCGATGTATTTAGAAAATTTTAAATTAGTTGTTATTTCCATATTTGAGGGTGTTACAAAAACTGATTGAAAGCACTTCCAAAGGGATGGGACTTAAGCCCACCTATAAATAGTCATCCATGATTGGAACATTGTCTTGACACTTGGTATTTCACCAAGACTCGAGATTAAGTTAAAGTACATAATTTAAATATGGCTAAAAGTTTTGCAATGTTTTTAAAACCATCCCAAGGTTAGCAAAACGTGGAATCATAATGTTAAGAAAGGTTGAATCTAGCTCTTAATGGACATGTAATACATATTGTGTTGGAGTGTTTAAGTTACGGAAACACTCTTGACAAGGTCCACCTATCTAAATGTGAAAGTGAGGTCGCTTCCTATGAGCTAAAAGGCTTGGCTCTAAAGCATTCTGAGAAATCAAGATACTGACCTATGGCTGGTCAATAGGTCATCTTATAGTGGTTAAATGAATGAGAGGAAAGATGTGCATGAGGCGTTTCCATCTAACATATAAAGGAAGACGGTTCAATGACTTTAGTTCAACCATTCTTACCCTAGTAAGACTTGAGCACTTTTGAAAAGTCATATTTGGTAACAGTTTGGACAAATATCGCAAAAGGAAGAGACAGCCTTTCGAAAGTCACCTTTGGTGACGGCTGGAACAGATGTTGCAAAAGGAAAAGGCGACCCTTTGAAAAGTCACTTTTTGTGGCAGTTTGAATAGGTGTCACAAATGGTGACTGTTTGAAGAGTCGCCAACTTTCGTAACAGTTTTAACTATCATTAAAACCCCTATATATCCAACATCCTTTTTCCTATCAATATACAGAAAATTTCACTTTTCTCTCATACCAAATTACTCTAAAGCGTGTTTTTATACAAACACATTTCTTGGTCTCTTGAAATCCTTGATTGCTCGCTAGTTCATCGGGATCATCACCAAACCATGCATTGTTGATAATCATAAGACATGTGTTGCTTCATTGTATCTTGGGAAGAAATTCGTCAAAAAGCCAAAGCACAATCGGTGGGGGCGAAATTGCTTTAAGGATAGAGATCACTCGCTTTGAAAGCAACAAGTAGTAGTTTCTTATTACTCTTTTCCTAGCCTAGATTAGTTCCCCAAAAACCAACAAGAGGCATAGTAAAGATCGATAATTATGAGGTAAGTGAAGGAGAAGACTCTTACTCAGTAAAGCACTTATCGGGTAAAAGATGCTTATCGACAATTTATTTTGATTGCCAAAAATGTTACCCGATAAAGTAAGGGTTGTGACCCTTGCCGGTAAGCATTTACCTGGTAAGTGTTTTGAAGAATGGCCCCCAAGTCAACAACTACTTCTCCTATTCTCAAGTCTACGATGAAAAAAGAATGAGATTCTATCATATATAGAGTGGGGGTGGCAGCGGTGACGACTATAGTAGTGACATGGTTGTCATTGGTGGGTTGGGGTTTGGTGTAGGGTAGGGTAGGGTGGAGTGGAGTGAGATGGGTGGTGGTTGTGACGATGACAGTAGTGGTGGGGGCCGACGTGACAATGACAGTGGTAGCATTGTCGTGGTGGGGCAGGAGTGAGCGGTGTTCGTTAAATTAGATGTAAAAAGATGTAATCAATTTCTTCACTTATGCCAATATATGATGAATTCACTAAATTGTGGAATTCAAAAGAATTCAGAGGATTTCATCCATTTCAATATGTAAACCAAACAAAGAAAATGAAACTTGGTCAAATGAACTGATCATTTCAATCCCTTTGAATTTTTTTGAATTATGCGAACCAAACAGCACTTAAATATGTGATATTATGGTTACTAAGAAGATCGTAAGATTTTATTTTTATTTTTTGAAGGAAAAAAAAAGATAGTAAGATTATGCCATTTTTTATAGGAAAAATTGCATCAAAATGAAACAAACTTTGGTCTGATTTTTATTTTGGGGAATGAACTTTTAAAATCGTCATTTAAGGGTGTAAAACAAAGTTTTAGTTTATTTAAGGGTCTGGTTTACCAGTTCAACAGGTAACCGGTTACCTTATAATGACAATAGAAAATAATTTTTTTAATAATATCCACATCATTAACTAATTTACATGTCATCAAAATAATTTTTATTATAATTTCCTAATCAACTGCGAAGATGAAGATGAATAACATCACTAGAAGAAGAGAACCTAGTTAGAGATGAACATAAAAATCAGAATAAAACCCATATTTCTTTATGCAAATCAAATTCATACAATACAATAACTTAAAAGATAATCTAAAATACATATAAGAACCCTAAATTAAAAGTGAATAAGATGTTATACATATAAATTCATGAATTTTTTGACATAGAAAATCAAAACCCGAAATCAAATCCTTCAAATAAAAGAAAAAATCAAAACCCTAAACAAATTTATACAGACCTATTTTGAATCCAGTTGCAAAATTAAAACCTTACATATTTCTTTGTATCTACTTTCAATCGATCTAGTGACGGGTTGTTTGAAATCAAAACCTTTTTCGTTTAATCGTCGAGTTCGCTGAAGTTGAATGTACATTTGAGTTCTTTGTTTTAAATTTCATTTGTAAAACTTCAGATTCATGTATTTTCGTTGATGCAACAGATACAACAAGTGATCTTGAATAAATGTTTTCCTTAACCATTTTTTCTTAAAAGATTCGTGCCTAAAATAAATAAAATAAAATGAATCAGAGATGAAGAGATAGATGGTTGAGAAGAGATAGAAGATGAAGATGCTGGTGAATGGTGAGGAGATAATGGGGGCGGCAAGGATGAAGATGATGAGAAGATGAGGCGGCATCAACTTTTGTAGGGTTATTCAAGGTTTTTTTTGTATTTTTTATAGTTAAGGATTTCTAATTATGTTTTTTTTAAGAATTGTATGTTATTTTTTATTTTATAAAAATAAATAAAATGATTAATGACTATTTTTCACATGAAATTTTAGTTTGTAAATAATAAAAGTTATATGTTATGTCATATTTTTTGTTGTCTAGTCATCATTATAATTATTAACTTTTATATATAAATATAATTATGACATGGAAAATACTTGATCCATGTCATCATTAACAGGTCAATAGGTTAATCAGACTCTTAAATAAACGAAAATTTTGTCATAGACCCTTAGATGATAATTTTGAAAGTTAGTTCCCCAAAATAGAAATCATGACAAAGTTGGTTCCATTTTAATGCAATTTTCCCTTTTTTTTATAAATGGACTGATAGAAAGACGTGACATTACGTCAGTTTAATTTTACTTTTTCTACACATTTTAGGGTCTATGTTATAATTAGTTACCAATTGAATGCACCAACTTAATTAACACATCACCCTAGCTTTTAATTAATATCAATTCCGTCCCTAATTTAACAAAGGGGTAACACGTCTTTACCAAAATGTTGTAAACTTACGGTTTCATATATAAAATACCGTCAATTAAAAAGACATTTTGTATGTACTTCTTTTATACGTAGTTGCATAAACAATCATGCATTTATGACATCGATCGTCTTTGTCAAATTATGAAGGTGTTCCCACACTTCCCACCACATATAACATGTCAATGACTACTCACACATAAGTGGATGGGTGAACATTGAATTTATGTACATGATCATATGATATGCTTTGAATGCAACAAACCATGAATAGCAATGTTCTTCATATCTAACCACACATGTTATCTATTTTATATATGTAGTGGTATATCTTTTCCTTCCGTTATCCCCATTAATTAATACTATGCAGTAATACTTTCATTATGTCCTTATGATAAAATCCTTTGTCATCTTGATACATAAAACATTTGGAATCCAACTTAGCACGAAGTCGATCGAGTTGGGGATATTTATGGATAAAATTACTCGATCTTTTAGACCATAACGCATGTTGGTTCAAACAAAAACAAGTCTTTTGTTCACTTTTTAGCTTTATTGTCACCTTAACAATATTAAATATATGGTGTTATATCGTACATTAAACGCTTGAACCCAGATTAAGTCTACACGAATTTTACAAGCAAATGGTAGGTTTGTACTGTTAATTAACAATGAAATCAAAACCCGAAAACATAATTTAGAAAGCTTTATTAAGTACTAATTGAATAAAGGACACTATTAATCCGATATTTTAATGAAAGTGGTCGGTGATTTTTGAATTTGTGTACATGATGTCGGTGAATTTAGTGAATAATTAGGACGTTTGTGTAATTGGATTCACAAAAAAATAGAGTCGTTGATAGTTAAGTTATAATACGGGTTTGGAGGTTCAGAGTGTATAGAACTTGGGATCGTTTAATGTTATCATATAACGGGGGGTCGCATCCCTAGCGGGGGCTAAGGGGCAAGCGTACACTGTTGAATGTTGTATCATTGATGGGGTTACCCACAAAAGAGTAGTTATCATCTGATGGTGTACCCAATAATGGATTTTCAGCTAATGGTTTATACATTGATGGGTTTATCCACTGATGGGTTATGAGCTAATGGGTTATCCACTGAATGCACTTGTTCGTAAACAGCTTTGTAAACTTATGTAGTCACCCAGTAATTGCTATTAATTTTCACTAATCGATTCCCTTTTAATGGGGCATTCAAATCTTAGTTTTAATATACAAACCGTTACGATTTCTCTAAGTTTATATGTTACGAATTCTACCAAAATGATACTACAAAGTGAGGTATCCTCGAGGAAATTTCATGATACCTAAACAAAGAGGGTCATTCAATGGGAAAACTCAGTAATTTGTGATAACCATGGGATCCAATTTCAACCACAAATCAAAGGATAAATTAAAAAATTAATAATTTTTGGTAATTTTACTTAAAATTATAATTAAAAGGTATTTTAGGTACTCTATAAATTTTATCTCTCCTCTCCACTATCTGGCGAACCTTATTTCGGCAAACACCATGCAAACACAAGATACATAATGTGATACCTAAAAAAAACATCGCCAGTGTTAAAAAAAGATATTCATTATGAACCCAAGATACATACAAAATGCATGTCGTGATACCCTTTGTAAAGCAACGAAAATGAACATTGTGATATCTTTCATAAAACAACAAAAATAACGAAAAAAACATATTCTGATACACTTCGTTAAGCAACAGTACTACTTGATAGACTTCGAAAAATACACGTTGTGATACACTTCGTCGGACATAACCCGTCTCCGGTTGGCTTTACACAGACAACCGGGTTTCATGTAGAAACAATCAGAAGCCAAAAAGCATGAACAATTTCATCATCTAAAGTAGTTAGAATTATATGGAAAGTGAAAGATGTGAACATAAAGGATGTTTAATGTTTTGGTAAAAAATATCAAAGTCACGAGCGACGTAAAAATCCTACGACCAGACATATCCGCTGAATAGGTCCTAACGACCAAAGACCATAAGACTCAGTCGTAAGATACTCCCGACATACGACCAATGAACCAACGGCACACGTTTGTTATTATTACTAACGACAACCGTTATGTTTTATGGCTTAAATTGCAAGATTCAATTCATTAAAGGCAGAGAGTATAACCGAAGACACAAATTCAAGGCCATTTAATGACACAACCGTTGCTGCCATAAAAGACATTCGAGACGATCGTTATAATAGAAACATATATAAAGAACCCAAAGAATTCAAAAGGGCACAAGAAGGAGAACGGAAGCAATATACGCATTCGAGAAGCTCTCTGCAACTAGCGACATTTCTTTCTAAATTTTTACTCGTGATCATTATTGTAATCCTTGTACTTACGACCATTGTTCTAAAAGGACGACGTCCCTGTTTGGCGTTAATAGTGCACTGAGACCTTTACTGTCGTCCCCAGTTTTTACCCTCGACAGAGGGTTTCTGTCACCAAATTCCCGTGTCTTATTTATTTTTCTACGTTTATCGTGTGTTTATCGAAGAAAACCAGTCTTTAGTTGTTAAAACTCCACAAACCAACCTTAACTTATTTTAGGAATAAACATTTACCAAATGCGTTTGATCAATATATATATATATATATATGTGTGTGTGTGTATGTATATATATAGTAAGAGGTTCATTTGAGAAATGCTAAATATATGAGAAATAGAGAATAATTTTAGCCTTTAATTTGGTCAAAATCGGGTTTGGCCGGTCAAATATTGTGTCTTTGACTGGTCAACAATTACGACTTTAACTAGTCAAAAGTTGCGACTATTCCAAAAATAGAAGGATAATTTCATAATTTTTACAAATACACGGGACGAGTTCATATATGAACCTGTATGATTCACATATGAACTATATGTTCATATGTGAACCAGTGTAATTCACATATGAACTCTTTTAACTGATTTATATATGAACCAATTAAATGATTTACATATGAACTAATTAACTGTAGGTTCATATGTGAATCAGTTCAACTAATTAACAGATTTATATATGAACCTTTGTGATTCATATATGAACTAATTAACTGATTTATATCTGAACGTATAGTTCATATATGAATCAGTTAAAAAAGTTCATATGTGAATTACACTGTTTCATATATGAACATATAATTCATATGTAAATCATATAGGTTCATCTATGAACTCGTCCCGCGTATTTTACGAAACTACTCCTCTATCTTCTACGGTCCACACAAGGAATTATCTGATGCTTCAAATGTCAAAGCCGCAAATGTTGACCAGATAAAGGGCTAGGATCATTTCTTTATTTCTCATATTTTTAGCATTTCTCAAATAAACCTAATCATATATATATATATATATATATATATATATATATGGAGAGGTTCATTTGAGAAATGTTAAATATATGAGAAGTGGAGAAGAAATTCTAGCCTTTCATTCGGTCAAGATTGGCTTTGATTGGTCAAATATTGCGTAATATTGCGTCTTTGACTGGTCAACAATTACGGTTTTGACTGGTCAAAAGTTGTGGTTATTCCAAAAATAGAACAACAGTTTCGTAATTTTTACAAATACATGAGACAAGTTCATATATGAACTATATGTTCATATGTGAACCAGTGTAATTCACATATGAACTATTTTAACTTAATCATACATGAACCAATTAACTTTTCTTTTTTTTAAAGAAACATGAACCAATTAACTTATTCAGATATGAACTAATTAATTGTAGGTTCATATGTGAATCAGTTGACCTAATTAACATATTCATATATGAACCAATTAACTTATCACAAAGGTTCATATATGAATCAGTTAAAAGAGTTCATATGTGAATTACACTGATTCATATATGAACATATAATTCATATGTGTATCATACAGATTCATTTATGAACTTGTCTCGCCTATTTTATGAAACTACCCCTCTATCTTCTATATACCACATAAGGAATTATTCGGTGTTTCACGGTCAAAGTTGCAAATGTTGACCAGATAAAGGGTTAGGATCATTTATTTATTTCTCATATATTTAACATTTCTCAAATTAACCTAATTATATATATATAGAGAGAGAGAGAGAGGGAGGATCAAACGAGAACGGTACCTATTTAAAAGAACACGAGAACGGAAAATCACATACAAAATCATAAGTGATATTACATGTGATTCCCGCGACCTTAAGTCGCGGCAAAAGTCGCCCGCGTACTGTGATTTTGCACAACTTCCCCGCTAATGTAAAATCACTTATGATTTTGTATGTGATTTGTCGTTCTCGTGTTCTTTTAAATAGGCATCGTTCTCGTTTGAACCCGACTATATATATATAAGAGATCAATTGGAAACCAATATTGACTAATCAATAAATTTCCCTTTTTTACTTTTTTTTAATTGATAAGGGTATTTTAGTATTTTACCTAATTTCGTAATATATATGGTAATTCTTATTCTTATTATTATTATATTAATTATTTAATTTGAATGCATTTTATATATGATAATAATTTATGATATATTAATTTAAAGTATTCACTTTTTTATTCTGATTTCAATTCCTTTTTAATTTAAAATATTCATTTTTTAATTCCTATAAATTTTAACTATTTTCCTTTTCCGATTTCAGTTTCATATTAACTGGAATAATTAAGGTAAACTATTTTTTTATTTATTTGATTTTTGTTTCATCAAATTTTGAAAAAGAGTTATTTTTATAGAAAATCCAAATATTTAATTATATTTAAAATCAATATTTGTTTTCATTGAATTGAAATATTTTAAAAATATATTCTTTTCATTCTTTGTTATATATTTGTATGGTTTTTTTTAATTGGAGTGTAAAGAATTAACCATACGAAACAATGAAGGGTAACATGTTTGATGGTGTTTCGACTAACAAAAGTCATGTTCGAGATCTACTCGACAACGATGAAACGTTTTTATCTTATTTTATTTGTCTAGTTGATGAAATTCCTAGTAATGATTGATAAGATTCCCGATAGATGAAATACGTGTTTGATGAAACAATGTTGAAACTCATGAACCAATAGATGAAACACGTTTACACATGATGAATTTGTTATAGATGAAACAATGTTGAAACGTGTTTCATCAAATACGTGTTTGATGAAACAATGTTGAAACTCATGAACCAATTTGTTTCATGGCTTTCATTAGATTTCAAACAATGCACACAAATGTTTCATCAAAAATCGATTTCATCAACAAAAATAGGTTTCATCAATGATGTGTGTATACCTTTTCATCACTCCATCTCTTCACCAGATTTCTAATAATCTTCTTAATTAATTAAGCATATATATATATATATATATATATATATATATATATATATATAACCCTAAATTAGGTCTATTGATCATTATGTTTAAAGGTGCAAGAGAGTTATATAAATAAACAACAACTTTAAAATGTTTCCTTATTCAACGGATTTCATTTTGTTATCAAAATTGAAACAAAAAAGCAAAAGACATTTTTGCCCTTTTAACCTATTATTATTAACTTTCATTAATAAATTAATTCATTTATTACCATATTTAAATCAAATGAATATTGACCATTGATTACTAAGATCAATGGTATCTAGAATCGTAGATGGTTTCCAAAGTTTCCAATCTAATGTAGGTTTCCAATTGAAATCACCTATATATATATATATATATATATATAGGGTCTCCTTCTTTTGTTAGCCAACTCATTAATGTTAACCAATCACAACCGTAGATGAATTAGATCAATGGCTAGGATTTTTTAATGTTTTTAATTTTTACAATTAAATTCACCCATGAGCTGAATAGGATGTGCATAAGGGCAAAGGGGTAAACTGATAAAAATACTAAATGTTTAAGAAAGAAAAAAAAGATTCTAACCATGGTAACCATTTTTAAACAACACCAATATTTAGGGGAAGTTGGTCCTTCCTAAATTGTAAAGTAGTTGTTTTTGTAAATTAATTTTTTGTGGTAAAAATATATGAACACTTTCTTGTCGGTGAAAAAAAAAGTGCATATATGCACCATATATGTGTCATGTGTGTAATGAACAATGACATAGACAAACATGACATATTTTTATAGTTCACATATGCACATTTACAAGCACATGTTCACCGGTTTGTAAAGCATATATTCACCATATGTGTGTAATGAATAATGTGCATAAGTGCATATTGGAACACTCTATAGGATTAATGTGTTCAATGATCCATGTGCATAAGTGCACATAACCACATTATCCATATTTATTGATCAATTTACACAAATCATATGTGCACATATTTTATGCATGTGCATATATGCACAAATTAATATGTATATAAAAAAAAATTAAATTCAACTTCTCATCAATTCCAGTCAATCGTAAATAATGATCTTGAATATACATGCATCTGAATCAAAAACAATATTATGTTCTTTTTTTTTTAATATTATGTTCTTCACGTTCACTAAACAAATGAAAACGTAGGTTTGTTCTTAATCCAATATATTATTAACAAAGGAATATTACAAGAAAAATATGTAACGACCTGATTCTAATTGTAAGTCTTTGAAATTTAAGGGTAAAAAGTGGAAAAGAAGTAAAATGGTGGTCTAAAATGAAAGGTTTAAAATATAACCCCTTTTAGTAAGAGTTACCTTAATTCCTTTGTCAATGTGGAGCCGCCATTGATAAAGAGCAAGGAGAGAGAGGACCTCAAGGGTGTCTGGCAATGAGAGCATTGTGAAATTTGGAGAAAGTTTCATTGTTACAGGTATATATCTTTCACTCTGTCGTTCTCCTTTCTCTATGGTAGTGATAAGTCTGATGTTGGGATTATTAGCATTGAGAAAATACTTCTTCCAGGGAAGTTTTGGGGGTTTAATCATTGTTTGGAATTGGACTAGTGGTTGTTCGATGGGATTGTTATTTTGTAAGGTAATATTTTCATTAAACGATTATAGGTTGGTTTGTTTCGACTCATTGATTTGAAACTCGATGTTTAAGCTTGGGGGTTTGGATTAGAGATCGACTGAGTTTCCGTCCCAGACTCGGACCGAGCCGGGAGTTCACCGATCCCGGTTGACACCGGGAGTTCACCGATCCCAAGTGACACCGGGAGTTCACAACCCGGGTGGTACCAGGAGTTCACAGCCGGGTGCCCCGGACAAGCTGGAAAGACATGAGACGCGGGCACTGGAGCCCAGATCCGGGCGGCCCGGTTTGACTTTTGGGCTTTCGGTTTAGGGATCGATAGGGGTAATTGTAGTTGGAGTAAATTTTGGGATTAGACAGCAAAGAGGATGATTTAGTTCAGTCAGGTTAGACGGGATTATGGTTCGAATCTAGAAATTTGAAGGCTTATTTGTGAACTCTTGTTAATTACAGGAGCCGGTATTTTGGGAATTAATTCCGAGAATGCCAAGACCCAATCCTTCCAGGTGAGTTCCCTTGTTTAAAGAGCTTTATAACTGAAAATGGTGTTTGGGCATGAAATCTATTGTTTGCCTTTTATATGTGTTACTTAAAATCTTGAGTAAGTAAACTTTCATCAATCTCATGCTTATGTTTATATGATTTGTGAATTTTATGCAATTGTATTGCAACTGGTTGAGTTGCTCGCCATGGCTTATCGGAAACCATCGGGGATGGTTGGACCGTATGCTTGGAATTTGTTTCCTATGCATATTGGTGTCGGCATCTACTAGGGGGCCGAATGGGGATCTACTGGGGGTCCCGGGTGCGTTACGATGAATCCTCGGATCTTGATTCCGAGCGTGAAATTATTTGGAATCTTATTACTCGTGGTGTATGTTTATATAACGTTTATATTGTTATCTCTCATATTTTAACTGGACCGAGGTCGGGAATTCACTAGACCTTCTGGTCTAACCCTCGCTCCTCTTTTTCTTAAAAAACCCATTTTCAGGTAGGGAAATTGTTGGCGACGCCTCATCAGGGAAAGAGAAGTGTTGAGAGCTAGCAAGTTTGGAGGGCGTTGCCTTAGATGCGGTGTATTTGCTAAGTATAGATTCTCGGTTGTGATTGAAATTAAATCTTCCTATGGAATCATGTTATCCTTGCTTACATTAATTTTGTAATGGGACCCGTTTTGGGGAAATTGAATGTATTTCATGCTTTGTCTTTTGGGATGTTATCCATGCTTTGCCATGATAGTTTTGGGCTGTTACAAATAAATTTAAATAACTACCAAAAATAAAAATGAGAAAAATATGGAAAGAATATAAGCATTAAAAATTTCAATTTAACTACCAACAAAAAAAATAGATTTTGATAACTACCAAAAATAAAAAGGAGAAAAATATGGAAAGAATATAAGGATTAAATTATTCAATTTAAATAGCAACTTTGGCCCCCAAATAAAAACAAGGCATGTGCTTTTACAAAAAAGAATTAGTGGGTTTTGATTGGTTCATATTTGGTTAAGACGGTTAACACTAATGGAGTAGTTAACAAAAGAATGAGACTATATATATATAGGGTCCCCTTTATTTGCTAACCATGGTCCACGGCATTGGTGTTAACCATGCTAACCAATTTTCAATCAATCAGAATTATCCTAAAGTTTATGTCCTCAAAGGGTAATATGGGCATTTCATAATTCATGCCTATTTAATATATTTTCATATTTCAAGGAGTTATTAATATGGTAGTTATCTAAATATTAAATATAATATTTAATGTATTTCCATATTTAATTTATTTTCATATTTCAAAGAGTTATTAATACTGTAGTTATCTAAATATTAAATATAATATTTAATACTTAATGTATTTCCATATTTCAAATAGTTATTAATATGGCAATTATCTAAATATTAAATATAATATTTAATATTTAATGTATTTCCATATTTCGAGTGTGCATATATGCATGTCTAGATGTCAGTGTGTATCTCAACCAATGCAGAATAGATCAGATTATATGCACATATGCACATATACAACATCTACATATTCACAATACTCACTGTGTACATATGCATATACTTAATATGCACATATGAATTTTAGATACCAGTGTACACATATGCATATAATATTTCAGCAAAAATATGCATATATGCACTGTATGTAAGTGTGCACATATGCACTATCAAAGAGATCATTAGGTGAGTAGAACAATTTCTTGAAATCGATTTCTTCAGATCGAAAACAACAGATTTCTTGAATCATCAGAAACTACGATGAAATTAGCATTATCAAGAATATCATCAATCATCAAACAGATGTCATTTACATACAAAAAACCTCTCTTTATCCACCAAAAACAAGTGAATTTTTCAGGAAAAAAATTGAACTAATCAAAAACTACAATTAATACTAGCTATCAAGAGTCATCAAAAATTCCTTGTCGCCACCACCACCGTCTCATTCTCCGGCGATGGTTTCACGTGCTTTCCGATCACTTTCTGGTGAGTCCGATTCTTGATCCTCTGAATCTTGGCTCGTGTTTTTTGCTTCTTCGTTTCTCTCTCTTTTCGCCATTGAATCCTTTCTTTCTCGTAGATCCCTTGCCAAAGTACCTCTCCGGTTGACGGCCATAACCACCGCCTTCCCTCCGCCTCCGAGTCTGCCTCCTCCGCCAGATCTTCGTTCATCGTCCTTCAGGGTGTTCGTGTGTGTTGGAGTTGGATAAAATGATTTTGGGGGATCAAATCCCTAATTATTTGGGTTTTTAATTTGGTAAGCGCATGTTCCCCAAATTAAAAGGAATTGTATTTTGACCGAAATACCCCTGTGCATACATGCATTGTATTTTTTACAACCGTTTTTAATATTTTAACTTAATAAAAAATCAATTAATTATGGACCATTGATCTCATCAATCTACGGTTGTGATTGGTTAGTACGGTTAGCACCAATGTCGTGGTTAGCAAGTGAATGGGCATATATATATAGGGACCTAGGGACCGATATGATGGTTGGTTTAGGTAGGGTGGTCGGCCTACTACGGCACCTGTAGGCATTAGTGTGTGAGACCACGATCCACAAACTGACGCATGGGACTCACCCTTTACTTGGGAATAGAGAGGGGAAACATAGCATGTCACAAGAGCAAGGCGAGGTTTGGAACTTTACTGTAAGA
Organism: Arctium lappa; assembly: GCA_023525745.1. Lineage (NCBI taxonomy): Eukaryota > Viridiplantae > Streptophyta > Magnoliopsida > Asterales > Asteraceae > Arctium > Arctium lappa. The sequence continues at coordinate 153,056,970 of CM042047.1, read as the reverse complement.
GGGACGCCCTGCGAGCCGGGCTTTTAGAGATGAGGCCTTTTGGCGAAGCCAAGTCAATTTCGGGCCATCAAACCCGGCAACTGATGAAAAGGCCCTATGGTATGGAGTAAAGGGAAGCGTGTATGTTGTCACACTCCCTGCCTTCCAAAGGTGCCTAGAGGACGGGCCAGACGCAGCAAAGCGACGACCCGGGAGCGGATTCCCCACCGGCAGGGGGGAGGGGGGGAGGAGACGGTCATCTCAAGGCACATCACGACCTACAGGCAACACCGGCGAGACCTGGGAAGGCAACCCGATTGGGAGTCAGAGGATCCATAGTACTTGCAACCTCCTGGACTTCATATTCATCATTTTTGAAAGCGGGGGGAAGGGATCTTTTTTCTGCAACGGAAAAAAACGGAGCAGATTTGACTCGGCACAACCTAACGATACATCCAATACCAATGATCTGTGCTTAGAATGCGTTGCTAGATCTCTACTCTAGAAAGTTATACAGGCAACAACAATTTTAATTTTGGTAATATAAAATGGGAATATGGAAAGAGAGAGAGAGAGAGAGATATGTTAAATTATTTAATTAAATACAAAATGGGAATATCAAATTACCAATTTACCCTTTTACTTTTATTTAAGAAAAAACATTAATTATTTTAAATGATTGACTCACACTAGATCTCACAATTATCACAAAGTACCAAGTTATCATTTGATTAAGCCCTCCAAACAAATTATGGTTGAAATTAATATTGCTTAATAAAAGTGAACTCTTACGCAATATTGATTATTGTGTTTTCAATCAAGATACCCATTTCCCCTTTTTAACACATGATATGTTCTAAATGCAATAATCCATGAATCGTGTTCCTCCTATTTCACTATATACATGTTATCAATTTGATATATGTATTGGTACATCTTTTCTTTCCTTTCATTATCCCCATTATTAATACTTTGCAATAATGCTTTAATTTTATTATGTGCTTTATGATAATAATAAAAAGTCCTTTGTTCGTCTTGATTCAAAAAACATTCAGATCAGATCTAGCACCGAGTCAAGTTACACATAAACTGACCATATTGTAAATTGGTTCTCCATCTATCCATACCTTCACAAACTACCGTATATATAGTGTATACTTGTTATGCTAAAAATATCATATATTGTTCCATGTTTTAAATCACTTTTTGGTTGTATACTTATGGATCATTTATTTACAGCTTAATAAACTTAATTATTCGTTCAGCCATATAGAAGTGTTTTTATGGCTTAATCATTAAGACAAAATGGCTATATAAAATAAGACAGGACCCTCATATGTTCCCATCTAAGTCACCTCAAATAAACTAATACCATAAATGCCCCAGAAATAATCCAATCCTCTCTCGTTCAAACAACTTACCCCATGCAGGTTTAGTGGGGGAAAAAGTAGCTCAATTTCTTTGTAAGGTTAGTGTTAAACAAACATCTATTTCACTCTCATTTACATCAACATCATAAAACATAGTGTTTATAGGATACATGTAGTCTCACTTACAAACTCAAAAATCCTTCAAAACTAATGAACCAAATGCATGCCTCCATCCCCACTTCGCCAAACCACACTTTTCGCCATTTTCTTCCGACCACCGTACGTATAAAGAAGCATACAGTACAACCTGCACAAGCTGGAGCAGCAACAAAACTTAATAGTAACAGAAGAAACCAGCAGCTAGCCTCTCCCCTTGTACTACTTTCTCTTTACATCCCCTTATTTGATTTCCAAAGGTTTTATAAAGAATATAATATGATGACGAATCCAAACTAGCGATCATAGCCCATGGCTACAACCGGCATCCGGACTTTGTGCCCTCTGCTTCCTTTCAACAAGACCTCTCCGAAACTGTAGGTCCCAGGGGTTGATCGGACGGTGAGGGTCACGGTGAACTTTTGTGATGCACCAGGTCCTACGGTCATCGCTGGAGGGCTTGTTTCGATGGCTATAGCTGGTGCCATTCGAGCACTGATTGTGTAGGTCTCTTCTTCGTTTACGTTTGTGACTGTTCTTGTGACAGTTTGGGTCCCCACGAGATGGGAAACTGTGATGGACGGATAATTTAGATTGTATGGATGGCCAAGTGTGTAGTTGCAGGGTCGATGTGTGTAGTTTCCTATCTCGTGGGAGTCGATTCCAGGTGTTGTGCATAAGAATCCCAGATAGTCTTCGTAACCTGGAAATATATAAGTAATAAAACACGAAAAAGATCATCACCTAGTTTGATGAAATCATATCTTCATCTTGAGCATCAAAGTTTAAACTCTAGAAGGAGCACATGAACAAGAAACCTACCACATTCTTTATCTTTGTGTTTTGTTTTATCAAGTTACAAATTTAGATTAGTTACCAAAAGAATGCGGAAGGTTCATCGTAATCAACCAAAATTTGGCGTTATGTAGATAATTGTGTTAAATAAGCATGGCAGAAGTCCCCGGAAATGAATCTTGTTCTAGCACACTACAACAAAATCGGTTTTATAGGACGTCAGATATATGTAAATGTCCTAATACACTGATTAGTGGACTTAAGTTTATAGATACAAACAATTGTATGTCATACAAAACTGTGTTGCAATAAGTTGATAGAACGATTTTGGGCGTCCTAACAAGTTTTCTAGAACACTTTTGAAATAAAGCATCTAAATAATATTTTTATATGACATTCTTTGAAAAAGTATCTTATAAGAAGATAAACTACGTTTTTCATCCCTCTGCTTTCGAAATTATGGTTTTCGTCCCTATGTTTTGCATTTCATTGTTGTTTTCGCCTCTGAAGCTAACTCCATCAGTGGTTGACCTTTAAGTATGAGGGACGAAAACAACGATGAATTGTAAACCACAAGGACAAAAACCGTAATTCCAAAAGCACGGGGACATATATACCAATTTTCAACAAACCACGGGGACAAAAAATGTAGTTTATATGTTCTTAGTACATGTCCTATAAAAAAATTGTGTTCAAAAAACTTGATTAAACAGCCCAAAAGTGTTTAATCAACTTATTGTAACACTTTTACAAAGATCGCACAATTGTTTGGTCATATAAAATTAAGTCATACTATAAATTAGTCTATTAGGCCATTTAGACATATTTGGCGTCCTACAAACCCGATTTTGTTGTAGTGGCACATAAGGTGGCATTTGGTCAGCACAATGGGTTTTATAAGAACGGAACAAACCTGCATCAAACACGAGGCCAGGATCTAGAGCAGCTCGAGGATTGACATGGCCGCTTCCATAATCAAAAGGTGTGGCTGGGGCAAAAGTCATGGTCTCAGAACCAGAATATTGTTGGGCTAGAATCGGTCTCTCGGCTCGATCAAGAGTATTCGATGTTGTCATCAAGGCCGATTTAATGGCCGCAGGACTCCAACGAGGATGCTTTTGCTTTATAAGAGCTGCGATCCCCGCTATATGGGGTGCAGCCATGCTAGTTCCGGAGATCATTGCGAAGTTTTCTCCTGCTCCAACCAAAAACAGAGTTCTAACAACGATATGGGCAAATAGGTAATTTTCACAAACCTTACAAAAAACAAAATATTGCAATCAAGTATTTACCTACGTAATTAGCCTCGTCGGTTCCATTAGGAGACCAAGAAGCCCAAATCAAAGAACCGGGTGCTAGAATATCTGGTTTTAGAAGATCGGCATCTTGAAATTTGTAATCTTTTATATTCGGGCCTCGAGCAGAGAACAATGCCACCATTGGTGCTGATTTGTGAAGTATAGGCTCCAAACCATCTCCGATGCTTCCTATTGCCTTGAAACTTTTCACTCGTCCAGTCCAATCCCTTAAAGTAGAGACGTTGTAATAGTCTATAAGCTCCTATAACCACAAACGCAAATACTAGATCAAAAAATCCGAACAATCATGAGCGTTAGAGCAAGTTCGAATGAGAACCGTAATTATTTTGAGAATCAGAGACTCTAACTATTCATGATGAATATCATGCATCATGATAGATATTCATCATGAATAATAAAAATGCAAGATATTCATGATGAATAATTCATGGAATATTTTGGTATACCCATCATGACTAATTAGTTCTCACGGTTCTGAAAATATTTATAGATCCTGAATGAACTTTACGCAATGCATACATACATATACATTTACATGCATACATAAAAGGGAGTATTAACTACCATTGAGTTGCTAACATCGGTGATGAGAATCCCGGGCAAGCCAACTGGTACGGGATCGAATTTCGTTCCAGGAGACGCATTTTCTACAGCAAGAACAAAGCCAATTGCACCAAGGCTCTTTGCTGTTTCAGCAACTTTTTTAATTGATGCCGAACCACTAACAAAATTGAAAGAATAACCACACAGAAGGATGTTTCCTTTCACCATATTTCCATTTAAAACTTCTGGCCTCTGGCAGTCCGATGGACTAAACTTAACGACCGAAGAATCCAACAGGACATCATTAGCCGCAACCAGGGTATATTTCTGATTTGGACTCGTAGCCGCTGCATCGATTGATGATAAATTAGAAAAAATCAAACTGGGAAACTGAAAAATACCAACAATTCCACACAAAAATATTACACAAACAAAAGGCCATTGGCACAACTAGTATCATATGACAATACAACAAAATTGGTTTTATAAAACGCCAAATATGTCTAAAGTGTACTAGACTGCTTTATAGGACTTAAGTTTATAGGATCAAACGACTATGTGTCATATGTAAAAGTGTTGCAATAGGTTGATAGGACACTTTTGAAATAAAGTGTCTTATTTGGCATCCTATAAAGTCATTTTGTTGTAGTGCCAGTCTTAAAAAACCGAAACCGTTTCAAAAAAAGATTACCAATTACATAACCTGTGATTCTTTCAACGGATTACCAATTACATAACCTGAAACTTACATGATAAACCCGTTCCAGCTAGGATCTTTCCGTTTCCTAGCATCAAATGGTTTTTGTATCGGCGATCATCAACAGCAGCAGCAACAGATGCGATCCACGGACTGTAAGACACTATAGTTTTGGCCAACGGGCCACCATTTCCGGATGCTTGTGCCACAAAAACTCCGGCTTTGACAGCCGAAAGAAGTGTAGCATCAAAAGGGTTTAAAAATGTGGTCTTCGTGGTGGCAGGTGGACTGTTAGGCCCAACCGAGAGATTCAAAATGTCAACACCGTCATAAACAGCCTGTTAACGTATTACTTTGAATCAATACTTTCGACAAACATACTACAAGATATAAAAGATAGCTTTTGACGCATATTTTGTAAATAACATCGTATAACAAGATATCAGCAAACCTGATCGATGGCAGCAACGACATCGGCAACAAATCCTCCAAAGTTCCGGTAGAGTGCCTTGTAAACAGCAATCCTATTCACACATGAATCATTATTCACAATGTTAAAAAAACAATAAAGATTATGCTAAAATTACCATCATTTGCATAGATTTTAGAGGATAAACATAAAACTTCACCTCGCACGGGGAGCCATTCCACTTGCTTTTCCAAACTCATAGCCTTGCACTTGCACAGGGATCCCATTATTTCCCGCAGCAATCGCTGCAGTGTGACTGCGAAACGATATTAGCACTTTAAAGTAAGACAAGGGCCAATAAATGCAACGTTTAACGTAACGTTTAGTTTGATAAAATGCTTTGACTAATAATTAAACACCTAAATTGAAGTATTTACACAAACCTTCCATGTCCATCGCCATCAAGAGGAGAAGCAAAATCAACCGAAGGATTAAAAGCACCGGCCGCAGTGGCGGCTGCTGCAAAATGTTGGGCACCAACTATCTTTCCGTTGCAGAAACTCCTCTTTGTATCAGGATCAACCTCACATTTCCCTCTATATTTTGGAAGAGGGCCATAGGGTTCGGTATTCTGATTTTCAAAGCTTGGATGGTGTGGAAAAATACCTGAATCCACGAATCCGATCACAATTTCCTCTCCAGCTCGGTCAAATCCACCTCCTGTTGGCCAAACTCCGGTGGGAAGCCCCAAAAATTCCGGGGTGTGTGTGGTGAGTTTCCTCACCTTCCAATCTCTATCCACCGATTTCACACCCGGGGTTCGCCTAAGCGTTTCTGCCTACTAATATTTTTTTAAATGTATAAGAAAAAGGATTACAAAAGTACTCTAATTATTGAACTTCTATATGCTTAGTGACATCTTTTTAGTAATTTTAATTTCAGTATGAAAGGAAGTAAAGAAGTCCAGATTGTGACCTGTTCCGGAGAAACATGAACAGCAAAACCATTGATAAGATGCTTGTAGCTGTATAGCTTCTTGTAGGATCCATCATCGAACAATGTTTCAAGAAGCGTATCATGCCTTTGTTCAAGGTGGCGGGAGTACGATGTAACCAAATCACTAAGGATAAAATACCAAAAAAATAAAAAACATTAAAAAGCAACAAACATACTATCACAACTTGATAATTCCATACTCTCCAAACCAAAACTAAAAAACATTATCCCGCGAAGTGATTAAGTGTGCATATCACGTGGAATCATATATATGATCTTGGAACTTATTAACTTCTCGTTTGAACATGACCCTAAGAACTTAATCTTATAAGATGCATTAATAAGAAGTTGTGAAAAAAATATTCAAGGAATAAGGACCTGGTGACATCAAGCTTCTCATCAGATTCAACAGCAGTGGCTTCAAAACCGTTAACACCGCCTTTGTAACTTATCACGGGCTCGCCTTCTATGGTTACAATATAAACCTCTGATTTTGCAATTACCAAAAGACCAAGTAGAACCATAATAATAAAAACAGACTCAATAATCCTCATCATCTTCATTGATCCACCTCCCAAGCAAAACAACAACTGTAAACAAAAATGTAAACAATAGAAAGAGAAATCTAATCAAATCAAATCCAGTGATTAAATGATTTAATTTCCATTTTATTGGATCATTAACAGAGATGAAAACCAGATTATAACCCCAGAACTTGAAGCAATTTAACAATCTTGAGTCTAACAAATGAAGTTCATACCTCCATACAATAAACTCATAAATCATTAACTGAAAGTGAGGAATCAAATAGCCATTTGTAAAATCGACTTGAAAAACAATACACCCATCAAAATGGATTAAATCATTATAGAAATAGTTGAAAATACTTTATTAAAAACAGAAAAAAAGGGTATTAAAAAAACAGAGAGAGAGAGAGAGAGAGAGAGAGAGAGAGAGGGAGAGATGAGATGAGATAATACCAGTGTGATTCAATCAGCAAACAATCCCTTTCATTTACATCTGAGAACCCATGTGATCAACCTGCAAATTATTACTTTCACAGTCACTCAACACATACTAAAAACAATATATACAAGAAACGAATCAAGACAATAATTTTTGCAAACTTTTGTTCTTCACTTAACAATCAAAACCCACACAGTAAAGATCAAAGAAAACCCAAATCAAAAGTAAGAACTTTACTCACATTGATCCAAGAAAAAGATCAAATCAAAATCCCAGTACCCACTAACCGAAAGTAACTTAATTTTGTTTTAATAAAAAGAAAACAGGCACATTAATCTAAGATGATCAGCCAAAATAAATCAAAAGTAGTAATTTTGCAAATGGAAGTGTAATCAAGAAAAGGGAAAGTGAGGAAATTACAGTGAAAAAATGTGGGTGTGAGAGAGATAAAGATAAGAGAGTGAGGTAGTTAGGGTTTTTACAGGCCAGACATGGGAGCGAAGATGGAGGGAGGAGTCTTTGCTAAATTAATTACTCAACTGCAGATTCTCGATGGTCTTCACTCTTCCAATTATTATTATCAAATATTTCCTTATAATCCCATCAAAATCAATATATTAGATTTCATTTGGTATTTATTAAAATAGTAAGATTTTTGTCTTTATTCATACAGAATCAAATAATTAGTATTTTTTATAATTGTATCTTCAAAAAGATATTAAATTAGACAATGTAGTGGAAGATCTTATCTATCCAGGTTCAAATTCAGACGTTGTCAAAGCTTTTGTGGCCATGAAGGTACACCTGCGATGACTCCAGGTCATTCGTGGTCGCCCGGGGATTAGTCGGTGCGCGTAAACTGACCCGGAAACCCACGGTTACAAAAAAATATATATATACATATATATATAGTGTTTGGTACATTTGAGAAATGGTAAATATATGAAAAATAGAGAAGTAATTCTAGTCATTCATATGGTCAAGATCGGATTTGACTAGTCAAATATTGCGGCTTTGACCGGTCAAAAGTTGCGGCTTTGACTGGTCAAAAGTTGCGGCTATCTCAAAAATAGAAGGACAATTTCGTAAATTTTACAAAACACACGAGCTGTGTTCATATATGAACATGTATAATTCACATATGAACTATATGTTCATATATGAACCAGTGCAATTCATAATTGAACTTTTTTAACTGATTCATATATGAATCAGTTGAACTAACTAACAGATTCATATATGAACCTTTGTGATTCATATATGAATCTGTATGAATCACAAAGATTCATATATGAATCAGTTGAACTAATTAACAGATTCATATATGAATCTTTGTGATTCATAAAGATTCATATATGAACTTATCCCGTGTATTTTATGAAATTACCCCTCTACCTTCTATAGACCACACAAGAAATTATCCGGTGTTTCGCGGTCAAAACGGCAAATGTTGACCAGATGAATGGCTAAGATTACTTCTCTATTTATCATATATTTACCATTTCTTAAATGAACTATATATATATATATATATATATATATATATAGAGAGAGAGAGAGAGAGAGAGAGAGAGAGAGAGGGGTAGGATCATACGATAAGCAAACTAATTTGCGAGAAGCCGAGAAAGAATGTGGGTCATATAATTTATTAATTAAAAAATCATAAATAAAAAATAGAAAATAGTTTTAGAAATTAGAATAATAATCATTTTAAATTGAATAAATCCTTAAAATTCTCATTACATCTTTTAGATTTATTTATTTTGTAATTTCAGTTATTAATTAATTTTTTTTCTAAATATACTTTTAATTTTTAAAATCAAAATTTTAACCAAATATCGCACGTGATATCATTATATAAATATTTATGCACATCACATATTATATTATTAGATGTGATAATTGTATATATTTTAGTTAATCATATGTGATTATGTATACTTGTAGTTATAGATCTTTTTTTGATGTAAATATTATCACATGTGATAATTGTATATATTTTAGTTAATCATATGTGATTATGTATACTTCTATTTATAGATCTTTTTGTGATGTAAATATTATCACATATGATAATTGTATATATTTTAGTTAATCATATGTGATTATGTATATTTATATTTATAGATCTTTTTGTGATGTAAATATTATCAAATGTGATTATGCGTCATTTATATTCATACATATATTATTATATGTGATATTTACAAAAATCCACCTAGTGGGATCATATGTGATACATAATAATATATCACATGTTAAACGAAGTTAATCACATGTGATTCAAAACGTAAATCTAAAAAATAGAGAAAAAATTGGTGAAATAAATAATGAATTAGTTATGGATATCACATGTGATATTTGATGAAAATTATGATTTTATCTAGAAAATAATAATATAAATTTGATAAAAAAAATTATGATTTTTTTAAATTAAAAAATAAATAAATTTAAAAGATATTATGAGATTTTTAAGAATTTATCCAATTCAAATTGTAATTATCCTAATTTTTTAAAAAAATAATTTATTTATGCTATTTTTAATTAATAAATTATGTGGCTCTTATTCCTTCTCGCTTTCTCGTAAATTGACCATCTTCTCGTTTGAATCTGTCCATATATATATATATATATATATATATATATATATATATATATATATATAAATAGAGGAGGAGAATATAAAAGTTGAAAAACAATGGAGCATGTGTAGAGGAATTTTTTAAGGGAATTTTTTAATTCTTTATTAATTTAAAATATAAAAGTTTAATGTTATTTAAATAAAAGGTTGGTATTTTTTTTTTTTGTATATTAGCTTTTTTGTTGTTGCATTTTTATAGTTGTAAGGACCAAGAATCTTACTCGGTAAGAGTGATACAATGACCAAGAGTCCTATCCAGTAAGTGTGGGTGACGACTCTTACCACAGTTAGTGCTTATCGCGTAAATTGGTACATACCATGTCATTTTGGTGAACTAAAATCTTACCCGGTAAGTAAATAATAGTGTTGAATTTTACCAGTAAGCTCTTACCGGGTAAGTGTTTGGTAAACGGCCCCTAAGTATCAGAAGACTAAGGGTTCGTGATGTTTGGATGAATTGTGCATTGACATGGACAACGTTTTGTGCCTTGATGTGGGACTGAGATTGAAACTCTTTAACATTGCTTCTTACGTTGTCCTTTGAGTGTGCAGGTTTACTCAAGTCTTTGGAGGTGGTGGGGTTGCGTTTCTCCGTTGTTGAACTCTTTGGAAGACATCATCTTGGTTTTAAGGGTACAATAACTTGCATTCTTCTGGATCTCGAATCAACTGGAATATTTCGGCTACTAATGGCCCGATTGTGCAGATCACTTCTATAGGATTTTTGCTATCATTTTGCAGTTGGATTTCACCTTTTAAATTTGTTGCATGGCTTGTTTTGATTTTGTTTTGTTTTGTTTGGCTTTCTTTAGGTTTGGGATTGTTTCGGCTATGTGTTTGGTCTTAGATTGTTTGGCTTTGTTTGAATTTTGGGTTGTTTTTGCATCTTGTAAGAAACATAGTGTTTGGTCTTTAGATTGTTTGGCTTTGTTTGGATTCATGTTGTTTTTGCATCTTGTAGAAACATAATATGTTGTCGTTGTACCTTTTTGCTTTTATTTTAATTTATTGTTTGGCTTTCTTTGATTTTTTTTCCAAAATTATCTTAATTACTATGTATTACATATATGTCATTCAACTTAAATAAAAACAGTCTTGGAAAAAAAACCTTTAATCTAATAGATAAGACTGATTCTCACATTCTCAACATAAATGTGTTCCGCATTTGAACCTAACACTATATATATATATATATATATATATATATATATATATATGTAGAATCGGATTCAAACGAGGATAGTACCTATTTAAAAGAACACGAGAACGACAAATCGCGTACAAAATCATATGTGATTTTACATTAGCGGGAAAGTCGTGCAAAATCATGGTACGCGGGTGACTTTTGTCGCGGCTTCAGGTCGTGGGAAAGTCGCAGGAATCACATGTGAATTTGCACGTTAATTATCGTTCGCATATTCTTTTATATAGGTATCGTTCTCGTTTGATCCTCCTTCTATGTATGTATGTTTGTATATATAACATAAAACAGTCAAGCGGCTGAAGGTGAGGAATAGGGTGAGGAAGACATAAGATGAATAGTTGATGCAAGACTTGGTGGCCTTAGATTAGGGTAGCGGATTTTGTAGAAGAGGGTTAGAAGAATAGACAGATAACCTTGTAGTGACATCACTACGACGAGGGTCAAAGGGAGGGGATATTGGCATAATAGAGTGTCAATTTTTTTAGGTTGAAGGTGTCCCCTTGGTGTAATGTTGGAGGTGTCCCCTTGGAAAGGCTTTATTCGGTTTGGAAAACGGGGGAAGTTAAGTCCCCGTTTCCTTGGACCGTTTTCTATCATGGAACGTATTGGTCAACAAGCGTACAAGTTAGACTTACCACTGGAAATGGATGGAATCCACCCGACGTTTCATGTATGCTATCTTCGGAAGTGTCTGGCGGAGGAAGAGAGCGTTATACCTTTGTCGGAGATCCGTGTAGACGACAACCGATGTGTCGAAGAACCCGAAGCCATTCTGGAAAGAGTAATCAAAAGACTCCGCCACAAAGAAATCACAATGGTGAAAGTGCAATGGAAACATCATCATGGTGCTAACGTCACTTGGGAAGCAGAGGAGGATATGAAGCAACGATACCCCCATTTGTTCACCTAGTTAGGATTTCGAGGACGAAATCATTCCCAAGATGGGGAGGATTGTAACACCCCGGAATTTAAGTGTGTATGAATGCTCAAGGTTAATTCAATAACTTTATTCTTCAATAGTTTACCTTGTTGACTCACCACTCGCGTTTGATCGTTGCTTCAGTTAAGTTTTGGCCTTGGGAGGCTCGGTACAGGACTAGCGAAAGTGCCAGCGATTATGACTAAATGTCACTCTCGCTGGGTACAAGCGCGGGGGAGCCCAAACCCTGCGGTACACTTGGGGCAAAAGTGCCCGACGATTGTGAAAAATGTCACTTTCGCCAGGGCACAATCGCGGGAAGGCTAAGCCGAGTCGCGGTACACTCTCTGCGAATATGCCCCGCGATAGTGACACTGTCACTATCGCTATGTCACTCTCGCCGACACCCAGTTGGGTATAAATTAGACAAGTCACGAATTTTAGTCATTTTATCTGATTTATAGGGTTGAGGGGCGATTTTCTCAGCAGTACTGGGTAAGTATTCTTCATCAAAACCTCTTCCTTCATTTATGATACCTCATAGCCATTAATGGTGATCCTTTACAATTTTAGGAAGTGATTTTAGAGAGCTTTCAAGTGATCTAGCATCTCACCTCTATTCTTCTCCATTCTAGGGTTTGGCTTTTTCATTAAAAGCCCTAAGGTGAGTTCATTCCTTTTACAAAAACCTTATACATGCTAAAATGTAGGTTTTCACCATCTAAATGTACTCATCTTTATTCAATGCATTATATGAACTTTTATACCTAAACCTAACTTTTGGTGTTTTAGGGTTTTATGATAATACTGTGGTTTTTGGGATTTATGAACCTTTAAAGTTGAACTGCTGATAAGTTTGTACATGGAAACTTGTTCACTATAATCCTTGGTTTAAACACTTGAGATCCAAAACTAGGGTTTTGAAATACCAAAGTGAACTGAATGAATGGGGATTTGAAATATGAGACTTAGAATATGGGAATATGATTCAAATGGCAACTTGAAACCTCTTGGTAAAGTTATGTGAGTATTTATGTGAAAACTTCATATACATATGTTTTGGTGGATATAATCATATGTCAAATCACCGGTTAACTTATTAGATTTTTGTGACATATTTGGTTGCATTGGGAGTCATGACCCCATAATTGATGTTGCATTTTGTCCGACCTTGGGACATTAGTTTCTCACGTTGAGGCATCGGATTGGGTTGTAAGTCCTACGTGCTAGGTATTACGATATTGGATGAGGATCTCAATGTAAGGGCCCTATGTGGTTCAAGTTGACTTTCAGTGGGTGTACGTTTAAAGACACCGAGCCTGACATCCTGTAACAACCCGAATTTTGAAAAGCATCATTTCAAGTTAATACTGAATCAGTATCTTTAAAGGGAAAAAGAAGATATTTGATTTTTGAACTTGAATCCTAGGTTTTATAATCTTAATGGGTGAAGGATTCAATTACGAGTCCAACGGTTCTTTCCGTAGCGAAATCGGAGCTATAACGAAGAAGTTACGGTCAAAGCAGTTAATAAGAAGAAAACCGGACAAACAGTGCATTACGTGAGTTGTGCCGCGATTTAGGGCCAACCTTGCGACTTAAGAGGGCACGGGCGACTTATGCCGCGACTTAAGGTCGCGGCATAACCCGCGAAACCCACTGTCAGGTCAAAACGCGATTTTCAGCCTTCAAGCCTCATTTCTCTCAACCAAAACCCTAACTCTCTCCCCCTTTTCTCTCCCAAACCGAACCCCAAACCCCAAAGTCGAACCTTAACCAATATTGAGGGTTTTTCCTCCTTAAACGACATGAATCTCCATCATCTATCTAGTTGAGATCATAAACCACCTTCATCTTCATCTTCTTCACCAAGTTCTTGGGGGTTGCGTCTAAACCTTTCACTATTTGAAGATTGGAAGCTTATGGTTCATTTTGGAAATCTACAAGTGTTTTGGTTGGTGATTCAAGCTATTGGTTGAGGTAATCTTCTCCTTCTTCAAGTATGGAAAATTAGGGTTTTTGGTATAAGATGAAAAGTTCATGTAAATGTTTGAGGAACATTTCTAAAAGGGTTGAATATGATTATTTATGGTTAGAAATGTGTGGATCTAGGTTTTGGAAGAATCGTGCTTGTGGATTCAAGTTTCTTCAAGGAAAACTCTAAGTGGGGTAAAATCTAGATTTAGCCTAAATCTAGCAAGGTGAGTTCAAGTTGATTTGTGAAAACGTTGTACATGCCAAAATGTTCATTTTTAAGCATTTATGTGTTTTACATGAAATTATCAACTGTTGAGTATTTGGTAACTTTTGGTTATTTGAAGTATTTGGCTTATTAAACCTTGTAAAATACAACATTTGGGATTTTTAGGCATTTTGATAAATAAGTCATAAACGATGGTGTTTTAACGATTTATTGTGTAAATGGATTTTTGGTCACAAATGCATTTTAGTGCTTGTTGGGTTTTTATGCATCATTCATGAAATGAGAGATTTTGAAAAGTACGAAGGTGTAAGTCCTTTGGTGTTGGGCCATTTCCAACTTTGGAGAACACTTTAGAAAACGATAATCCTTTTTGTGGGTTTTGGGCCGAAGGCCAATTGTGATTTGAGAAACAAACTTTTGGGAAAGATGAATTTTGGTTTATGTAATCACCTTGGCTCTCGTATTTTAGCCAAACGTTCATTATGCCTTGGGGCTTGGTTTACACTCAAATGAGTCTTTGGAACATTCGTTCAGTTTTGGTAGCTCGTTAAGGAGCCTTGGACGTATGGTGTACTTAGTTGCATCTTATTTGAGAGTTACATGTTTCGAATGCGTTAGTTCATTCTTTTGAGTCATGTAACGTTTTAGACTGTAATGCATTGGATCCATAGGCATATGAGTTAGTCGGTTGGTTTAGTGGGGACTGGATGTTGTTATGGCTAGCGGGAGGACTCGAGGTAGATATCGTGGGTGGTTGAACTCGACGACCGCGCAACCTTTATTGAGGGCTCGAGGTAGACATCGTGGGTGGTTGAACTCGATGCCCGTTTGTAATCCAGTCTGGTTACTCATCGTGGAATTTAGTGTCCGTGTTTGAATTCTAGTGAGTGGTCCCCAAGTCATGTGGTTGATTATGTAAGCTTGCGGTGGTGCTCTGCAGAGCCGTATACGGAGCTAAGTCTTGCGGTGGTAGCTCGGATGAGCCGGATACGGGGACTTGTGGCTTTGGTGGTGACACTCATTAGAGGTCGAGTAGACACTAGGATCAGTGGTGTCTTGCGGTGGTAGCTCAGAGGAGCCGGATACGGGGAACCATGGTCTTATGTGAAGCTCGAGAACATTGATAAGTGGCCTAACTTTGTGTAACCGCCACTTTCGATGGAATTCGGGTATCCCCCGTCACCGAAAGGTGTTGTTTTTGGGTATTGAGTTTTATTATCCAAGTTTTCTGTGGCGTCTTGTGTAAATGGATATTATCCTTGATTTATGGGTTGAGTATTATGCCTCACCCGTGTTTTGGGTGTTTCGGGATGTAAAGTTTTAACCGTATTTTTCATAAATGGAGAGTTTGATTTCTATTCACGTTTTGAGTAAGTGTTGGATTGCATTACTTCATGAAATAACGTTTGGCGTTGAGACGTCCATTTATAAATTGCATAATATTGAAAACGGGTCGTCCTCACATTTAAAGCAAGTCATTTTAAAGGATCATGATTTAAGTTGCATTATTTCCGTTTAATGGTTTTTATAATCATGATGAAAACTCTTGAACTCACTAGGCGTTAGCCTAACCTTTTTATTTGTCGGCATGTGCAACAGGTTCCGGTTGGGAATAGCTCTAGTGACACTGTGTATAGAGGAGTGCTAGTCGTGTGCTCAAGAGGTGGATATCTCAGTGAAGTATTCCGCACTTGTTTCGGGAAGAGCAGCTCATAGTGGGGATTAAGTAACACTGACTTTGGTCTAGTCCTTGTATAAGACTGGAGTTTATTTCTGTTGAAGCTAATTAGAAAGTTTTATTTTGAAGATTTATCTCTTAGTTGATATAATATCAAAATTTTAAATTAGTTGCTCTTACCAAATTTGAGGGTGTTACACATCCCTTGCATGTACTTTTATGTGTATTGGTTTTACTGACTTGTCAAGTGGCTTACTTTTGTGTTCCGTAATTTGTGTTAGTAAGCGGGTCTCCCCCGTTAACCCAAGAGATATTTGTTTATGATAAAAAAACATTATTATTTCTATCATTGAATTCAATTCTTTTACTTACGCTTATCATGGTTTATTTCTAAATGCAATTGTTTGTTCTCACTAGGCTTTAGCTTAACATTTTTTCTTAAAATGACATGTATAACAGGTCAATCTAGCGGTGGGATTCGTCGGGAATGAGCGGACGACCTAGGGGTCGAGAACAGTCTTTTTGGGAGATAAAGTGACTGATACAATGACGATAGAGGATAAACATTTTGGAGGAATAGCGACACCTGGCCTTAATCTCTCTTGACTAAGCTAGATTATTAGGTTGTCGACTTTTATTCTTCATTGTGTTGTTTGTAAATGGCATAACCTCGTTTCCCGTTTTCGAGATGATATTTTGGGATTGGCTGATAGATTGTTGTTTACCCAGGTTTACTCATTTTATAGCCGTCATGTTGCCGAATTTTCGTTTTTTTATTCCTCTAAATTTTAGGGTGTTACATGATCACCATTGTTTACGATTTTTGTTCTCCATAGAATAGGTTACGACTTCTGTTTTACTCTTTTATTAAAGCATTTTTTGTTCAAAAAAAATAAAATTATCAAAAATGGTATTTTGGTTATTTACCAAATTTCATTCAAATTCCAAAGTTACAATTTGTGAACCAAACAGACGTATTCTAACTCATTTATCAGATTTCATTACGATTCTGTCAACCAAACAAGTGGTCAAACCTGACAACATTTCATTCCAATTCTTTAAAATCAAATAAAAAAAAAATATATATATATATATATATATATACATTCTGCAAACCGAACGTCATTTCATTCCAACTTATACATCATTTATTTCGGTTAAATTTAATAATATATATATATATATATTTTTTTTTTTTGAAAAGCAACATTTGGAAGTAGGGGTGTCAAAAATAACCGAAACCGAATAACCCATCCGAACCGAATGAAATTTGGGTTAAACGGTTTCGGGTTATTCAATTTTCGGGTTAAACGGTTCGGTTAACCGAATAAGGATTCTTATTCGGTTCGGTTTTCGGTTAATGTTTTCCTAATTCGGTTAAACCGAATAACCCGAATAACACATTCTACTAATATTTTATATATTGCATGTTTATAACAAAAATAAATCTAAGGCATGTTATACTATTATTATTTTACATATTTTATTGATATATAATGTGTTTTTTATTCAGAGTAGATAATTTTTTTTATTATATTATATTTTATGCTTGAATTACATCGTCGCATGAAGAAAAATAATGTCATATGGTAGAAATAGGTTTTAATAGATGGTGTATTTTATTTAATATAAATTAGTTGTTGAGTATGAATGTATGATATAATTATATATTATAAGCAACAAACACTTGATTTGAAAACATTATTTGAGCAAATGTCCAACGAAAAAATATAAATCTTTATTCGGTTTAACCGGTTACCGAACCGAATAACCCGAAACCGATTAAACTGAACCTTATTTGGTTTGGTTATCGGTTAATTTTTAAAAAGCTTGAAAACCGATTAACCCAAACCACATAAACTGAAAATCGATTTAACCGACCGAATAACACCCCTATTTGGAAGATTCAATTTGCGGGCATTAAAATTTTCATTCTATATATAATTTATAGAATATTGAGAAAATTTATAACCATTAATATAAGTTATTAATGGAAAAAAAAACATTCTATCGACATTTTTAAAATATAAACCATGAGCAATTATTTTAATTATTTTTGATAACTCATTTGAATTATTAACAATATAATTGGACAATACGTGTCAAAGTGCTCTTGTCTTTATGTTTCAACCACTCTTAGTATTTACTGTATAAATTTTACATAGTAACAATAACAGCATCTTCAACATATTTAAAAAAAATAAAACTTAAAATTAAAAATATATATATATATATATATATATTCATTTCTAACGGATTCTTTATTTTACAGACTAAAATATTAATTATATTATCAAAATAATTTATACATGTAATAAGATATTATTTATCTATCATAAACATTTAACATCGGTGATTCCTTTAATGGAAATATAAAAAAAAATGATTTGCTTTCATTGTAATCATTTTTGAAATTCTCCAGAAATTCACCCCCACAACTATCTCATAATTTCTATATTTTGGAAAAAGTTTAAGAGAATTAGTTGAAACAAAAATATGTTCAAAATCTCTATTTTGGAGAATCTGCGGGAGATGTTCTAATATTTTTACTAGTGTTTTATGCATATTCCGTACATAAAACTTTTGTTTTAACGTTTTTATGTATAAGTCGTAAGGTTATGGCATTGACTTATGATAACTCTCATTTTGAGCGTTATTTACATGTCATTTGTGTGAGTTTTTCTTTCATTTTAGTTGTGTTTTTTTTTATTTGTTTGTATTTCTTCCTTTTATTATTTTATTTTCATTTGAAGTTGTTGAAAATGTTTTTATGGTTAAACGCATCATTTTTTGGTTAAAACATCACTGTTCCGCAGTGGGCACAGTCTGTCCACTGTGGGCACCCGAGGATAAATACGGTATTGGCTACGTATTCGTATTCTGAGGGTATTACAGAAATAAAGGATGGAAATTAGCTGAAAATTAGAAGATGGATGCTAGTTGGAGAAATTTTGCTAATCATTGTACTCTTTTACCCACTGGTTATTATCCTTTAGCTTTTGGGTATTACCCATTGGGTAAAAGCTTGCTTTTTCCTTGTAAATATGTAGGTTTGTTATCATTTGAGAAGAACACCAACCAAGAAAGCTCCACAATGTAGCACTTCTAGACCTAGTTTTCTTTACATTTTTTAGTTGTACTTTTATTATTTTAGTTGTAGTTTAATTTATAGTCTTTTACTTTCTTGCATTTAATTTTCGCATTTACTTTTCGTCTAACTTTGTAGTTTTATTTCTCTCTTTATTTAATGCAAGTAGTTAACAAGTATTTCTTTTCTTACATTATGTCTTTTATCTTTATTATGAGATAATCATCTTTTGGGTGTAGGTGTGAGCCGACTTGAGACTAGTAGGCAACACTTGGGTGTGACCATCACTACTAGCTCTTGAGCTTGGTCACTTGAGTCGAGACTTAAACTCAACGCTGATAAGCCGATCACTTTGAAGTGTTAATATTAAATCTAGACCTCGAGAGGGGCGGATTCGAAATACGACTTAAGGGATGCACAAAGATTTGAGAGAGTCTTTGATAATCACGTAGATATACGGTTTTTGCATGATTTATTGCGGTTCAAACGTCGGAGAAGATTTATATCACAAAGAGATTTGGGTGTAAATCTCCGCACCGGTATAATTTGATTTTTATCAACGTAATTAAATCGGTAAGATTAAGAGTTGGTTACGATGAACACTTTATGGGCATTTTGTAGGATCGGTCTTTAAAAATCCACTTTCGAGAAATCGGGATTTTTATAGACACTTCGTGCTACAAAGTAACTAACCATTTTTTTACTACATAAATCTTAAGGAAAACTTACACCTATACCCCTTTTAGTTTCTTATTTAGTTTTTGTTGTTAAAAGTACCAAACTCTCTCAAAAATATTTCCTTCTTCTGTCATTGAAATCGGTGTATTCTCGACTTAGGACTTAAAACTTTGAAGTCCAATCCCTGTGGATACGATCTCGGTATATTTACCACTTTATTACTTGTAGCGACCATATATAGTGTCGGTGTATACTTGCGCCCACACTGTGGACCTATACGGTTTTTCCGCTACCAACTTACAAAACCGTATGGTAGTTGATTTTCATGATTTAATTTTATATTCACACCTATCGATTAGCAATTATGTATGGTTTAACCTTACAGTATGGCAAGTCAATATGTTGTTACACTTCCTTCCATAGAGGTATAATTTTTAAAAAGCTTATAAAACAAAGGTTGTTTTATTTATACCATTTACACATAATTGTTTTAGCCAAGATGTCTATATTCATTAGGGTTTTATCAATAAAAACCGACATTGTTTTCATATATAAATATTTTACGATCCACATTTAACAAATCTCGTAATAATTGAAATAGTTAGATTTCTAATTGTTTATTATTCACGTGAAATTGAAAATGACATCTTACAAATGTGTTTGCCACTTTATAAATCAACATCATCTCGAACATATATGAACAAGTTAGATTTGTAGTTATATAAGGTTGAGGTCGGAGGGGAATCTCAAGCCGGATAACAAAATATATTAACATGGATGTTAAATTGAAGATAATAAAATGATTGCTTTTATGATGAAATTTATTTCATATAAATGATGGGAGGTATTTTTTATTTTAAAAAAAAGTGGTATAACCACTTCTTTAACGACACCCGTTGGATGATGCAAAATCAACGATTTGGATGGATCTTTGGTTCTTATTTTGTGTTTCTCTTCGGATCTTTTTTGCTATATATATAAGGCAAATCAAATGATAACCCTAAAAAGGTTATAAACCCGTGACAACCTGTCTAAAAAAATTGTTTACATGAATTTTTTCATCAAAGGTTGGGATTCAAGGTATTGTTTCATAATATGACAGTTTCACAATGTAAAACCTTTTTACGTGTATTTTTTGTTTACTATATGAACCAAAAAAAAACTTTACATGTATTATTTTCACGACGTGAACACAAACATATGTATGTGAAACAATACCTTAAATCATAACATTTGATGGGAAAAAACTGTAAAAAGTATTTTTATATTTATTCTCACGGGTTTGTAACGTTTTTTGTAGTTCTCATTTGATAATCGTTATGTGTGAGTGTGTGTGTGTGTATGGGTGAGATCGGGGAAGAACCTAAAATTGCATTAATTATGTGAAAATTTTCTTTACATACAATTTGTCGGTTACAGTATTAGAAGAAATATACCAAAATTGGAGATATTAGTAGTCGTGGCATATCATAACCATGTTCAGTTGTCGCATACATCAAAATAACATTGTTTTTATTTTAACGAATCCATGCTTCTATTTTCTTTAGTCCCATGATGTCTCAAGGATAACGTAGGTGTACGTTGCTTGAAAATTTTTAATCCATACAAACCATTATATTTATGGATAATAATCATGATTTATTAAATACGACTGAGATATATATGGAAGAGGATAAAGTTTATTTATTAAGATTATGACATTGGTTAGGGAAACAAAATAAAATTAAATATTCATTAGACTAGATGGACGACTGAGATTAGTTTGTAAGTTTATACAAATAGAGATGATTTGCATTTGATCGCTCCTCTATGCATGTATGTATACATATATAGGGGGATATTTAATTGAGAAGGGCAAAAAAATTGAGAAAGGTAGGAAGCAAAAGTTCATATCTAAATTATTGATAAAATGAAATATGGATTCACATATGTATATTCACATGTGAATAATTGTAAAAATGTTGATAAACAAAAACATATTCACATATGCATCTTCAAATGAATTTTTTAGCTTTATCAATGATTCACATATGAACATTCTTCGCACCTTTAAATGTATGCATGCAATTATATTGTATATCATATATGTATGTATGATTATTGTTAGCTTGTAGCACAGGGGTGTCTGTTTTAACCCAACCATTTTATAAAAACTTAATACATGTTCATTCTTGCGTTAAATTAATTAACAAGGTAGATTATATCAAAATTTAAGACGCTAGGAAAAAAAAATATATTGTAAAATAGATTTTACAAAAAAAATTATCCCAAAAAAACAATAATTTGTTTTACTATTCACAAATTATTTAATATAAACCTAAAAATAGGATTTAAATTCGTAAGCATATTTATATTATGAGCACATGTGTGTGGGCACCGCAATTTGTCGCTAGCAAAAACAATACCATGTGAGCATAGTTATGTTTGCATCTCCGTGATAGCAACCCAACTGCAATTCCATTTTCTCTATTTTTATTATTACAAAATATAATATCTATATATTATATACTATATTATAAAAGTACGGATAAAAAACTCTTAAATACAAATTATATATTAGACACAAGATAAAGGTACCATCAAATCTCTTAATTTACAAGTATCAAAGCAGAATATACATATTACTACTGCAGACTTCTAACACCCACCAATTTGGTATGTGCATGGTCTTCCTTTTATGCAGATTTTTTCATGTATCACTATTAATTAATATATTATATTACTATAATTTTGTTTTAATTATATTATTAAATATGTAATTGGTTATTTTTTCTAGATGTCATTAAAATATATAAGATAATCATTGAATTCGAACAAAATACTTAATTTTTTTTATATAAAAAACATTATATTATTAAACCTAAATAAAACAAATTTATAAAAAAAAACATTATCACTTTCTCAAAACCATCCAAAATCGTACTGTAAATCAACAAAAAAATAAAATGAAACATTAAAATGGTGATGTATCTCGCTGCATTGCGCGAGTACGCTTCTAGTTTATTCTAAATTATTTATAAATTTTATTTAACTTTAGGGGCCCGAGCCAGCTTGTGTACCTCGACTAATCCCAATGCTTCTGGAGAACAGTTAGAAAAATCTCCAGTGGTCTTGTAGGACTCGAACTAGTGACCTCTGAAGAGAATCCCCAGTGGAAGGTTTAAATACTGTAAGGGGGCGTTTGGTTCACATAATGTTTTTTGATTAATGGAATTTGTCAAAGGAATTTGACTTTGAAGGAATTGGAATGGAATGTTATCAGGTTTGACCACTTGTTTGGTTGACAGACATTGGAATGTAATCTGTTAAAGGAATTGGAATCTGTGTTAACACCCTAAATTTTAGAGAAATAAAAATTCGAAAATTTTGCAATATGACGGTTATAAATTGGTAAACCTGGGTATATCAAACCTGTTACAAACAATCCCAAAATATCATCCCGATAAAACGGGGAACAAGTTATGACCTTTACAAATGATCA
Organism: Arctium lappa; assembly: GCA_023525745.1. Classification (NCBI taxonomy): domain Eukaryota; kingdom Viridiplantae; phylum Streptophyta; class Magnoliopsida; order Asterales; family Asteraceae; genus Arctium; species Arctium lappa. Next base: position 153,033,848 of record CM042047.1, on the reverse strand, counting down.
AATGAAGAATACACTAACAACCTAATAATCTAACTTTAATAAGAAAGATTAGTATCGGGTGTTGCTATTCTTCCAAAAATGTGTCCGCTATCCAAATACCGGTCTATACATCTCCCAAAAAGACCGCTCTTGACCTCAATGCCAACCACTCAGTCCCGACGAATCCCACCGGAAACCTGACCTGTTATACATGTCATTTTAAGAAAAAGTGTTAGGCTAAAGCTTAGTGAGATCAAACATTTGCAGTTAAAATAATCGAACGTAAAAGTGAGTAAAAGGGTTTCATTTGTGACAACAATAATAATAACAATAATGCTCTTGAAATATAGCAAGTACCTCTTGGGTTAACGGGGGAGACCCGCTTACTAACACAAAGGACGGAACACAGAAGTAAGCCATTTGATGAGTCAGTAAAGCCAATACACAAATAAAGTACACGTAAGGGATGTCAGGCTCAGTGGCTTTAAACGTACACCCACGGAAACTCAAGTTCAACCCCGAAGGGTCCTTACGTCGAGCTCCTCATCCAATATCGTAATACTTGAGCACAAAGGACTTATAATCCAATCCGATGCCTAACGTGCCTCGACGTGGGAAACTAGTCGTCCCAATGCCGGAACAACAATATAACAACTTACGGGGTCATGACTCCCAAATGCAACAAATAAGCCAAATAATACTCATAAGGCTCAACGAATATTCCCAACAATTGATAATATGCATAAATGACATGACGAGTGATTTCCACCAAAGCCATTTCCGTTATTTACTAAAAGATCACTAGTCAAAATACAAATGACACTTTTTATATCTCAATCCCAAAACATGTTGTATACCAATATGCAAATTTATCAGCAATTAACCACAAGTTCAATATCCCCAAATCCATAAATTTTACATAGTAAATGTCATCCATTTAAATGCATGTCCCAAGAACAAGTAAGCTAAAAGAACATTATTGAAGTGCATAAATCTCCATTTCCCAAAAATCATCATAAACCCTAAAATCTCCAAAAGTTAGACTTGGTATAAAATCCCACAAATCAAGTATATGAAAATTGAGATGTTTAGGCATTTAAAACCCACATTTGACATGTATAAAGTTTTATAAAAAGTGTAAGAACTCGCCTTCTTAGGTTTTACCAACAACCCAAACCCTAGGAGATGATTACTTGAACTCTAATGCTTCACCACACCTAAAATAGGTTCATAAATGGTCAAGGTTGGAAGTAGATGAAGACATTAATGATGGGGGAAGTTAGGAGGATGAACTTACCCAAAATCTCCAAAGAAATCGGCTGAAGAAGTCTCCCCAAATCAAATAATGACCTAAATTTGCGACTTAAGCTTTTTATACTCAGACCACTGTCCGCGATAGTGACACGGCGAGAGTGACATTTGTCACTCTCGCAGGCAAGGTCGCGCGAGACCTCACCACCCGCGGTACAAACGGGGCGATAGTGCCCCACGATTGTGACATTCTGTCACTCTCGCGGGCACTGTCGCGAGCACCTAAAATTCCCCCAAACTTGATACTTTAAACCCACAATGCTTGAATCAATAAAACTCGATATTTAACTAATAAATCCCAACATACAAAAAGTTCCAAAATGAGGAGAATGCTACAGAGATTCCCAGAATTCGGGGTGTTACAATCCTCCCCAACTTGGGAATGATTTCGTCCCCGAAATCCTACTAGCCAAACAAATGAGGGTGTCTACACCTCATGTCTTCTTCCGCCTCCCAAGTCACATTGGTGCCACGATGGTGTTTCCATTGAACTTTTACCATCATTACCTCCTTATGTCGGAGTTTCTTGATCACTCTTTCCAAAATAGCCTCGGGATCTTCGATACAACGGTTGTCATCCACTCGAATCTCGAACAAAGGTATAACGATTTCTTCTTCTGCTAAGCACTTCCGTAGATAACACACGTAGAAAGTGGGGTGAATTCCGTCCATCTCCGGCGGTAAGTCCAACTTGTAAGCTTGGAGCCCGATGTGCTCGAGAATAGCAAACGGTCCAAGGAAACAGAAACTTAGCTTCCCACGCTTCCCAAACCGGATCAAACCTTTCCAAGGGGACATTTTTAACATCACCCGATCCCCCACTTGGAACTCTACCAGTCTCCTCTTTTTGTCGGCGTAACTCTTCTGTCGATCTTGTGCCGCTTTCAACCGTTCTCGAATTGACTTGACCTTGTCGACCGTCTCTTGCACGATTTACGGGCCGGAAATTTGCTTCTCCCCCACCTCTAGCCAACACACGGGGGTTCTACACTTCCGCCCATACAAAGCTTCAAATGGCGCCATCCCGAGACTGGAATGGTAACTATTGTTGTACGCAAATTCCACCAAAGGCAGATGGGTATCCCAACTACCGCCAAAGTCGATCACACACGACCTAAGCATGTCTTCAAGAGTTTGAATCGTACTTTCGCTTTGTCCGTCCGTTTTTGGGTGGTATGTCGTGCTCAAATTCACCCGCGTGCCCAACTCTTGATGTAAGGTTCCCCAAAATCTCGAAGTGAACCGACTATCACGATCGGAAACTATCGACAAGGGTATACTGTGTCTAGAGACTATTTCATCTATATAAAGCTTTGCCAACTTATCCATTGGCAAGGTTTCTCGCATCGCTAGAAAATGCGCACTCTTCGTCAGACGGTTGACAATAACCCAAATAGTGTCGTTCCCTCTCAAGGTCTTTTGTAGCTTGGTCACGAAGTCCATGGTGATCTTGTCCCATTTCCACTCGGGTATTTCAAGCGATTGAAGGCTCCCATAGGGTCGTTGATGCTCGACCTTCACTTGCGAACAAGTTACGCATCGCTCTACATAAGGTGTTAAGTCTGATTTTATAGTAATCATTGTATTTATAGGCTTGGACAAATACTGTGTTTAGAGTCTAATATTGTGTTGTATTGACCAAGGGTATTTAAGTCCCTTTGGTCTTGGTTGTTGGTAACACTTTCACGCATACTTTGAATACAACTTCTACTTTGCGCTTACATTGCTCTCTCTCTCTCTACTTTCTCTCTTTAGGATTTAGTGATCTTGGACTATCAATTGGTATCAGAGCTGTTCTAGATCTTGAGAGAATTGAGAGAATCGATTTTAGTATATGAATTTGTGAAATAATCTGAAAATTTGATCGATTTTCTTGAATTTTTCAAGAAAATCTCGTTTTTAGATTTTTCATCAAATTCGGCCCTGTTTGTGTTTGATTTTCGTTAATTTTTGGTTTGTTGGATTCGATTTTACAAGTAGAATACTTTTGATTCACACCAAATTTCAAGAAAAACAAGTTTTGATCTTCGATTTTAAGATATTGTGATTTTCTGAAAACTCGTTCTTGCGTACTGTTACATTCTCAAAATATCGATTTTGTGATTTTTAATCGTTTTTGGTGATTGAAATGTGTTAGAAACCAGTTTTCGTTCATTGTGTGTGAATTTGTTGCATTAATTTCATGGTTATAATCAATTCTTGCGAGTTTTACTTGATTTTCAGAGGTTTGCGCGAGTTCATACTAGTTTGCGCGAGTTCATACTAGTTTGCGCAAGTTCATATTGTTGTTCTAATCTGTGTTAGTGTATTTCAGGTTTTCGTCTCAAGAAGTAACTTTTCGCATTGGGTTATTAACACAAAGCGAACTTTGCGTATCCCGTGTATCACGAGAAGCTACTTTGCGTCTTCTTCTGTTCATGAGAAGTGAACTTTGAGTCTCCAGTTCATCAAACAAAGTTTATTTTGCGTATCCTTCAGCTCACGCAAAGCTATTTTACGTACTTCACAGCTTACGAGAAGTCCTGTTTGCGTAACAAGCTTATAACGCAAAGTTCAGTTTACGTATTCTGTTACTCACGCAAAGCCCAGTTTGCGTAATCTGCTACTCACGCAAATTCAGTTTGCGTCTTCAACGACACACGCAAAGCTCAGTTTGCGTCTTACTCGTCTCACGCAAAGTTCTGTTTGCGCGATCTTCTCCTAACGCAAAGTTTTGTTTGCGTATCACTTGGCTTACGCAAATCTTGTTTGCGTCTTCTCCTGCTCGCGAAAAGCTCAGTTTGCGTCTTCTGCTTCTCACGCAAAGCTCAACTTTGCGCCATCTCAAGACTTAGAATTTTTTCTGGATTTCTGAAATATGGATTCTGACAAGTTCGCTTATCAAGCTCAGTTCTACAAAAGTGATCTTATGATGTCTTTGGGTACATAAAATCGTCCACCAGTGTTGATTGATGAAAATGAGTTTACACAGTGGAAATATCGGTTCCTGAACTTTATTGAGCGTCAAAAGAATGGAAATGACATGATGATCATTCTATCAGAAGGACCGTTTGAAAAACCCAAGTTGGCTTCTGGATTATATAAGCCTACTAAAGATTATTCACCTGAAGAGTTGTTGGCATATCAAGTTGATCGTGATATTAAGGCAAATCTGATGCTAGCTTTGCCAAACTCCATATATAACAGGATTGACTGTTTCAAAACTCATCCTAATCTTATGTGGCAACAGCTTGAGAAGATTATGCTTGGTTCTTCAGTTGCGACTCAACTCCGACATACTCGTTACATGAATAACTTTGAAGAATTCAAAGCCAAGGACGGGGAGCCACTGAAAACTGTGTATGACAGATTTTGTGCCATTATCAATGATCTGAGGAAGATTAAAGTTGAAAAGACTGAGCTTGAGACAAATTTGAAATTCCTCAACGCACTTCAACCAGAGTGGAATAAATCCTGCCACAGACTGAGGAATGATGTCAGAATATCTACAATGCAGATCCAAGAGATGATTGAGATCTTACTTACTGATGAGTGCATTGTATCTGAGAAGAAAGCTAAACTGGAGAAGAAGAACAAGAAATCAGTGGACCCGGTTTCTCTCCTCACGAAACACCTGACAGAACATGCATTGTCTGATAATGCTTACAACGGGTCAACTGAAGATGATGGCGAGGCGTTAGAGAAAGCTATGATCCTTCTCTCTCAGCATTACCAGAAAAAGTTCCAGCCTCGTTCGAGCTCCAACACTTCTCGCTTCACTTCCGGTTCTAAAGTCAAAGTGCCCGAGCCAAAGACTGTTGTCTGCTATAATTGTGGAAAGTCGGGTCACATTTCAAAAGAGTGTCGAGTGAAGAAGGTTAGGGACTCAGCTTATTATCGAAAGAAATTGGAACTGGCTGAAAAGAGAGAGAACGGAACTGCTTTACTTGCCGAAGAGGAATTCTGGCTGGATCATTCTGACGATGAAGCTGCAAATGTCGAGATCGCTCAGATGTGCTTAGTTGTAGATGATCAGTCAGATGATGATTCTGAAACAGATGAAGACGAGGTATATTCTGAGTTTGATTTTAATTTCATATCTTCTCAGATGGATATTTTCATTATTGCTTTACATGATTTACGCTTAAAGTTATTTTCTGAAAAGAACTTAAATGCTGAAAAGTCAGATTTGATTGACAAATTAAAAATTTCTTTGAAAGATGAAAAATCTATTTTGGAAAATACAAAAGACATCTTTCAAAAGAAATTGGATGATTTGAAAATTTCAAATAAGACTTATCTTGAGTCTTTGACCGCTATGACCAATTTTAAGGATAGTCTTTCGGATAAAATAAATAAATTAGAAGAAAAGTTATATCGTAGAAACCAATCTGAGCAAACAATCTTTATGAACAAACCAATGAGTGAAGAAGCTTTAAAACAAAGATGGAGACTTGGTTTTAAAAATCCACATTGTTTAAACAATGCGATCGAAAAATCCCCTACTTTATATAAATACGATTATCTAACTCTTGCTAAGTATGCTCCTCAATTTAAAATTGATTGGATGAATGAAAAGCAAGTGTTAGAAATCGAAAATGAGAAAAGGAAAAATAACAAGAAAAAGGAAATTCCTTTTGTTTATACGAGCGAAAATGCAAAATATTTTCCTGACAAATCGAGAAGAGGAAGAAAACTTTAAATAATATATCTCCTGTTAAATCTTCAATGTTTGATGATTTTGTTGATCCTTATGCTTCTAATTCTGATAAGAAAAATATTTCTCCAATCATCTATGATTCGAAGAAATATACTCCTCCGTTAGTATTAGAAAGCAAAATCATTGATCTTGAAGATAAGATAGAAGATCAAAATGTTTTAAAGGAAATTGAATCTGATATTATTCTTTCTTTCATGACTTCTAGTTTTGAAGAAAATTTATTTTCTCAAAAACAAGATTCATTTTCTATTTCTGGCCTTTCTTCTGATTGTAAGGAAAACAAAAAGGAAGTTCCCAATTTTAAAATCTTTTCTCTAAATAATTCTGACTCCGAGGTAACTTCAGATTTATTGGTTGCTTAGGTAAAATTATTTCTTCTGATTTAATTATTAATTCGGAAATTCTTGATGATTCTTTTACGCTAAATGATCAGTATTATAAACCTAAACGTAAAAGAAGACGGTCAAAGAAATCGAAGAAACAAGATACAATTCTTTCTGACAGTTCTAATTCTTCCAATTTAATTCTTTCAGATAGGACTTTCAGCAAGTCAAAGAAGCAGATCTGGAAAGCGAAGCGGACATCTACTGATTCTATGACTGATGAGGATAAATGTGTAGACAGACTTTATAAAAGTGATTCATTACTACATGTAATAAAATTTCAAAATACTCAATAAAGCAAATGATTCGAATTTCAAAACATGTCTCATGTTCTTCCTCTGATTCTAGTTCAGATGATTATGCTTTGTATTCATCTGATGATTGTGCTTATTATTCTGATGATATTTCTCGTGCTTCTCGTATCAAATTTTCTAACTATTTCCCCATAAGAACTGCAACTAACAAACACGGGCCCAAATTCAAGTGGGTACCCAAATCTCAATCTGATTTAAAGTTGCAGGCATCTCATGTCAAGGGGGAGTAAGAGAAAATATGGTTTTTGAACATAGTAGTTCAAAACCTGGACTTCAATGTCAAGACTATGGCTTCTGAGTAATTCAACTCAGAACCCGTGCTTCAAAGACTTTGACTTCTAGACATGTTAGTCTAGGACTCGTTCTTCAAAACTTTTAAGCTTCTGACTAATGAGAAACTGTGAGTGCATCTACTTAATTTCCACTGCATTTATATCTGATTATGATGTTGTTCCAGTTTTCTCAAATTAAGAGATGCACTGTTTGGTCCTCCTCCTGATCTTTTAGCTCTGGATCTATCTCTGCCTCCTGGTGGTCCTTTTCAAGTAATTGACGATCCTTATGGAGTGTTCTTCAGAGATGATGATGAGGAACTCCGATTTCAAAGAGTCTCTGAGATTCCTATCTGTCCTCTGAATCATCTCAAGGATCTCTTATGCTTATGGTGTGACTTCTCCCCTGCTGCTGAGAAAATCAAAGAAATTATCAGCCAAGAATCTTTGGAACGAAGACAGAAAGGAGAAGAAATACCTGAGTATATGATCAATCCTCCTAAGTCTTCTTTTAATAACTGATAGATTAGTTTCCTTTTCTGTAATCTGTTAGTTATACTTACAGTAGTTAGTTATTCACTTGTACTTATGATTTTCACATCTTGTAATTCTATCCCTGAATTAAATGAAAATTGCAGTGATGTACTTAACCCTATCAGTACTGTAAAAGATCCCTCAAAATAGTAATTGGGACATGCATGCTATGAGCCCTTTTTATTCCTATATTTTGAATTATAAAGTAATTTTCTTTAGTTACTTTGTCATTATCAAATAGGGGGAGATTGTTGATCCAAACTCTCTCAGTGATTTGATAAAGACCCTCTTCTATACTTAGTGAAAATTACGTTTTAATATGTATTGGTGTTTCACCATCAGCGATCAGACTGAGTCTGTTCAGTTATCGCTGATAGTCTCTCTCAAACATTTCTATATATTAGTGTTTCACTATCAGTGATCAGACTGAGTCTGTTCAGTTATCACTGATAGTTTCTGAAGTAAACAACCAACGTAATCCCTGAAGACAAGTCTCGCGTCAACATATGTTCATAGCTGAATCGAAGACGAAGCTGCTGAATATAGAGAAGTCTACTAGTGATCTGATGCGGATATTAGTGAAGCAAATACAACTCTACATATACGTGAAGGAACATGAGGAAAAGCTTCAGCGATAGCTGAACCTCTTTATCTCTGAAAGAAGAGATATTCAGCGATCAAAATATCACAAAGCTGATGTCTCAAGTTTCCTTTTGTCTATCCTTGCACAAACTAGTACTATGTGTCAGAATGGACATGTCTCTGCCACCATACGTACAACAACTCTGTCAACTACACTGTTCATGACCCGACCGAAAGCATGTCTCCCAAAAGTAAGACTCCCAAAGCCAATCTGTGAACGCCACGTGTAAAGTGCCCTGCCATGCATTTAATGCATAGGGTATAAATAGGAAGTTCACCCCTCCATCTATGAGGGTGCTCAATTCTTGAACTCCATATAGAAACCATTGTTTTCTATATCTCTTAAAATCCCCCATTCTCTGAATTTCTTGTGCAATTATCTTAGTGTTTCTTAAGTTTGTTTAGATTGAGTCTGTCTTAATCTTATTCCGCAACAAACTTGTAAATTTTATTTTGATTTATCAATAAACAATTTATTAAACTTTAATTTATGTGTTTATATTCACCCCCCCCTTCTACAAACTTGTTAAGCACCTCCGAGACCAACAATAAAGTAAAAGTTTTACAATTTTTTTTCTTTTGAATACAATGTGTGTCTAGGATAAATTTTCAAGTTGCTTTGTTTATATTAAAGTTTTTATATGTTCAATTTTCAGCTCTAATAAAAGTCGAAAAGTCAGCAACATGTTTGTAGCTTTTGATTTTGCTTTAAAGTTGTGTGATTCAGAATATTTATAGTTTACAATGCTTAGAAAACCTAAAAAGTCAAAAATTTTGGATCGTAATGAAAATATGGGCTAAGCACTTAGACGTAAAACCTTGTGTTTGAGATGATTATTAAATTCTTATAAATCAGAAATCTCTAAGTTTAAAAGTTTGTACCTGTGACCTTTCTGGTTTGGGAAAGTAAGTTCTGTGGGATGCTTGTCATCTGGTCCCCTAAGGTCATTTGATCTGGGAGTGATCGAACCCAAATATTTCTATAGAATTAGATCGAAAGTCATGTTCTACTGGTATGAATGGGTTTAGGATATGTCGATGTAGCCTTTCTGATCTGGGAAAGTAAGTTCCAAGGGGTGCTTGACACCTAGTCCCCTAAGGCCAACTGGTTTGAGAGTGGCTGACCCAAATCCTGCAATAGGGTCACATAGAAAGTTACGTTTACGACATGTTCTTTACTTAATAAACTTGTTGATTCAAAAGATGCCAATGTGCACAAGCTTAGAAGATGCCAAAGAGCACACTCATGTAAAGATGCCATAGATCACAATGCTAAAAAATGCCAATGAGCACATATCACATGATACTTGGTGATATTTCTAAGTTGCAATAAACCTGTAAATTTGTGAAAATATGAATTCTTGATGGATTAGTGTGATTACATGCAAAGTTCTCTATTATATTTTTAGAATTGCATTTTCTTGAAGCTAGTCGAAGTTCACATGCGAGCACACTGAATAGATTGATGAAAGTTTTTGAAACTGAACATGTCATAACTTGATATGCAATGAAACTTGTTTCTGTATCCAATCATATACATTTGATTTCATCTGATGGATTTTATTGTGATATTTTACTAAGTAGAATTTTATTTGTTTCTGTTTAAATTTTTTATATATTTAGTCGTTTCAAAATACATATTCAATATATTTTTCTTTCTACATTGATGTTTCAATTCTTGTGTTCTCATATTTTTTTTTTAAATGAGTTTGAGCATTATTCAAGGGGGAGTGAAAAAGGAGATTTTTTCTTAATAATCATATCTGTTTTTGAGGGGGAGTATCTGATTCTCTATATGAATGCTAACTTGAATTGTCAAATTTAGTGCATTTGTGTAGGGGGAGTCAAAGAGTTATTCAGGTAAACTTTTTCATACTCCAAGTCAAATTTGCGTCACCAGTTGGTAGGACAAAGCTTAATTTGCGCCAAGAGCTTCTAGCGCAAAGCAAGCTTTGCGTTTCATGCCTGTCGCGCAAACCTCGCTTTGCGCTTCCTTCTGTTAGCGCAAACCTAACTTTGCGCCACCAACTTGTAGCGCAAACCTTCCTGTTTTCTCCGTTTCTTTGATTTTGCAGATCTTAAGTTGTCTCGTCTCCAACATATGCATGACCAAGTTGATCCAGATCATCAAGGTCATGAGGGCGAGAAGTTAAAAGAAGTTAAGGAGATGATAAAGAGACAAATAGTTCAAATTTTTATCTGTTGATCAAGATTCTGCTACTCAAGATTGTATTTTTCTCAGTTATACTATATCTTTTGTTGTTCCTACTCCGACTACCATAGTTCATTCAAGGTTATTTAAAAGAAGGTATGTCGTCTAGAGCACAAGCTGATGAATCAACTGTTCGTTCAAGTTTATTTCAATCTGGTCCAGTCTTGTCAAGGCAGCAAAGATAAATCAAACTGAAAGATGCTGAAAAGAATTTTTTTTCAAAAAGTCAGAAAGCTTCGCAAAGTCGCTTAGTTGGTCCTTGCTGATTTAGAAGATGGTTTTTGAAGACCAAAGCGTCAATGATTACTAAGGGGGAGATTGTTAAGTCTGATTTTATAGTAATCATTGTATTTATAGGTTTGGTCAAATACTATGTTTAGAGTCTAATATTGTGTTGTATTGACCAAGGGTATTTAAGTCCCTTTAGTCTTGGTTGTTGGTAACACTTTCACGCATACTTTGAATACAACTTCTACTTTGCGCTTACATTACTCTCTCTACTTTCTCTCTCTAGGATTTAGTGATCTTGGTCTATCATAATGTGCTACATCCAACTTCATAATCGGCCACCAATAATGTAGTTTCAGATCCCAGTACATCTTGGTACGTCCCGGGTGGATAGAATACTTGGACTTATGCGCGTCCTCCAAAAGTAGCTCTCGGCAACCACCAAACTTCGGTATCCAAACTCGCCAATTGAAACATTTTATTCCTCGACTATCTTCGGTCAACAATAACCGTTGTTTGGTCATCACTTCATCCTTGAGGTTTTCTTCCTTTAACGCCTCGGTTTGCGACCCTTTAATCCTTTCCATGAGGCTCGACACTAACTCGATCCTTGTAAGTTTGGCTTGAAGTCTCCCGCTATACTCTTTTCGACTCAAGGCGTCGGCCACCACGTTTGCTTTACCCAGGTGGTAGAGTAATTTACAGTCGTAATCTTTAAGTAGTTCCAACCACCTTCTTTGCCTCATGTTGAGTTCCTTCTGATCAAAAACATACTTCAAGCTCTTGTGATCCGTGTACAAGGTACACTTTGTGCCGTAGAGATAATGTCTCCATAACTTTAATGCGAACACTACCGCCGCCAACTCCAAGTCATGAGTGGGGTAGTTTTTCTCATGCACCTTCAATTGTCTAGATGCGTACACGATCACTTTTCCTCTTTGCATGAGTACACATCCAAGTCCCATTTTGGACGCGTCACTATAGACCACAAAATCCTCCGATCCCTCCGACAAGGATAAGATCGGAGCCTCGCATAACTTCCTTTGCAATATCCGAAACGCTCTTTCCTGCTCTTCAGTCCATACGAATTTTACATTCTTCTTGGTCAACATCGTCAACGGATAAGCAACCTTGGAGAAGTCTTGTATGAACCTCCGATAATATCCCGCCAAGCCTAGGAAGCTTCGGATCTCTGATGGACTTTTGGGAGGTTCCCAATTCATCATAGCTTCAATCTTGGCCGTATCCACCTTCACTCCGTCTTTAGTAACTACGTGCCCCAAGAACTGCACTTCCTTCAACCAAAACTCGCACTTAGAAAACTTTTCATAAAGTTTCTCCTTCCTCAAGATTTCCAAGACGTCCCGAAGGTGACGCGCATGATCGACTTCATCCCTCGAGTAGATAAGAATATCGTCAATGAATACGATGACCGACTTGTCTAGGAAGGGTCGGCACACGCGGTTTATTAAGTCCATAAACACCGCTGGGGCGTTCGTCAACCCGAAGGGCATCACTAAGAATTCGTAGAGACCATAACGCGTCCTAAAAGCGGTTTTAGGAATGTCTTCCTCTTTGACTTTCACTTGATGATAACCCGAACGGAGATCGATCTTCAAAAAGCAACCCGCTCCTTGAAGTTGGTCGAATAAATCATCAATTCTAGGGAGTGGGTATTTGTTCTTCACGGTAACCTTATTCAATTCCCTATAATCGATACACATCCGCATGGTACCGTCTTTCTTCTTCACAACTAAGACCGGAGCTCCCCAAGGCGAGGAACTTGGTCTTACAAACCCCTTCTCCAAAAGATCTTGCAATTGACCCATCATTTCCTTCATCTCTGACGGGGTCAAGCGATATGGAGCTCGGGCTATAGGATCCGCTCCCGGTGTCAGATCAATCTTGAATTCAACTTGACGGTCGGGTGGTAAACCAGGCAAGTCGTCCGGGAATACGTCGGGGAACTCTTTTACCACCTCGAAATCTTCTAGCTTCTTCTTTTCGAGCTTGGCATCTATAACATATGCCAAAAAGGATGAACATCCCTTCGACAAGCACTTTCGTGCCTTCGCCATGCTAATGATTGCAACTTCACCATTCCGCCTCTGACCATACACGGTCACCGCATCACCATTCGCAATCGGAATTCGGATCAACTTTTTAGCACATAGGATCTCCACGTGCTTAGTCGACAACTAATCCATACCGATTACAACATCAAATCCTCCGATGACCATAGGCATTAGATCAATAGGAAATTCTCTCCCTTCGATTTCGAGCTTGCAATGTCTTAGAACGTCCCGAACCATTACTTGATCACCATCCGCTAGCTCTACCACTAACGCATCTTTTAAACTAGTAGTGGGCATGGATAGTTTTGGGCAAAACGAACTTGACACAAACGAAAAACTAGCTCCTGAGTCAAATAATACACGTGTAGGTACGAAGTTTAGGAGAAACGTACCCGACACTACATCCGTCGACGCTTTCACCTCCTCGGTGGTCATGTAAAAGGCTCTCCCTGTCGCTTTAGGAGTGTCCATCTTTTTGCCTCCGCTAAAGTTCGTCTTTGCCTTCGGGCATTCACTTCTGATATGGCCCGACTCTTTACACTCGAAACAAATTCGCCCCTTGACTGGACAGTCACGGAAATTGTGTTCGGGCTTACCACATTTGAAGCATGGTTCAGACCCCGAATTGCAAGGGTCGGTGTGTTTGCTTCGACACCTTGAACACCACGGAGAATCACGTCTAGGACCATTTTCTCTTTGATTGTTGTTGAAGTGCTTTGACCTCTTTGAAGGTGTGGGATCCCCTTCCCACCTTCTCTTCTCGACTACACCACTCCTCTCCACCTTACTCAAGCCATAAGAGTCTTCCACAGTTGCGCTTCTTCTATTGCCTCTCAGAGGGTAGAGGCCTTTGACACCCGAACCATGTTCATCATCTCGGTAGGCAAACCCTTGATGTATGCCTTGATCTTCTCTCTTTCAGTGGGGACCAGATGTCCCACCAAGCCCAGCTTGTCCATAAATAACTTTTTGTACTCTTTCACCGACAAATTCCCCTTCTTCAAACCCCGGAACTCATCGATGATTCGATCCATAGCTCGCTCATTACAGAATTATTCCATAAACTTCTTCTTGAAAGCCTTCCAACTCAGTTTGGCCAATACAGTGGCCTCAACGGAAGTGGAATATACATTCCACCATGTGAGTGCGACCCTCTCAGCATTTGGGATCCGAAAACAGCTTTCTGACTTTCCCCACACTCGCTCGATCGGAAATCCTACTCCATCTCTCTAATCCAATTCATGCATGCCACTGAGTCGTCTGTGCCCTTGAATTCCGGTGGTCGGCATCTGAGGAATGCCTTGAAGGTACAAACTTTAGACGCTTGTCTAACTTCGGGGGTTGGGGTTTCATTAGAAGGAACTACGGGTCCCATACCCCCGGATCCCGCCACGACAACGTTCTCCGCCACCTTCTCGGGCCTACGATGGTTAGCATATCGGTCATCCAAAAGTTTTAGAAATACTTCTTGTTGCTGAGCCATAGTTGCATTCATTGCCTGCATCATCCATTCCATCATTCTTGTTTCTGGAGTCACCTCCTCCATAATCGGAGGAGTTACAACTAGGTTACGTTGGTGTATGTGCTCCGGTCCTCCACCCAAAACGTTTATAAAAGGTGGGGGCAAATCAACATTCATCACCCTTGGTTGACCAGCCGTAGATGCCGCCGTATCCTGCCTTTCTGGCCGGTTACGCGTATTTACCATAGTCTGCCACACACGCGAGAATGTAGGTGAGATAAGGCTATACAGATATAAATAAGGAAACGTACTACCACATTCGTTAATTATCATAACAATGGAAAACAAACATAATCACGTAAAACATCCTCATAATAACGTTAGCTAGGCGAAATTATGAACATGCAATACATAAGAATTTTCATTCCCATTCCCATAACTCTCAATTTGTGTAGTTTTCGTCGACTCTAAGACCATCCTATCTTAGGAGTTCTACCCAATCTCACACAATCATAGACTAACTTTACATCTTAAGTCTAGGTATCTTACATCCATACCTAGTTCACTTAAACTAATGCTCTGATACCAACTTATAAGACCCTAAATTTTAGAGAAATAAAAATTCGAAAATTTTGCAATATGACGGCTATAAATTGGTAAACCTGGGTATATCAAACCTGTTAAAAACAATCTCAAAGTATCATCCCGATAAAACGGGGAACAAGTTATGACCTTTACAAATGATCAAATGAAGAATACACTAACAACCCAATAATCTAACTTAAATAAGAAACATTAGTATCGGATGTTGCTATTCTTCCAAAAATGTGCCCGCTATCCAAATACCGGTCTATACATCTCCCAAAAAGACCGCTCTTGACCTCAAGGCTAAACACTCAGTCTCGACGAATCCCACCGGATACCTGACTTGTTATACATGTCATTTTAAGAAAAAGTGTTAGGCTAAAGCTTAGTGAGATCAAACATTTGTAGTTAAAATAATCGAACGTAAAAGTGAGTAAAAGGGTTTCATTTGTGACAACAATAATAACAATAATAATAACAATAATGCTCTTGAAATATAGCAAAATATAGCAAGTACCTCTTGGGTTAACGGGGGAGACCCGCTTACTAACACAAATGACGAAACACAGAAGTAAGTCATTTGATGAGTCAGTAAAGCCAATACACAAATAAAGTACACGCAAGGGATGTCAGGCTCAGTGGCTTTAAACGTACACCCATGGAAACTCAAGTTCAACCCCGAAGGGTCCTTACGTCGAGCTCCTCATCCAATATCGTAATACTTGAGCACGAAGGACTTATAACCCAATATGATGCCTAACGTGCCTCGACGTGGGAAACTAGTCGTCCCAACGCCGGAACAACAATATAACAACTTACGGGGTCATGACTCCCAAATGCAACAAATAAGCCAAATAATGCTTATAAGGCTCAACGAATATTCCCAACAATTGATAATATGCATAAATGACACGACGAGTGATTTCCACCAAATCCATTTCCGTTATTTACCAAAAGATCACTAGTCAAAAGTACAAATGACACTTTTTATATCTCAATCCCAAAACATGTTGTAAACCAATATGCAAATTTATCAGCAGTTAACCACAAGTTCAATATCCCCAAATCCATAAATTTTACATAGTAAATGCCATCCATTTAACACCCTTATTATGTTAACATAAATAATCGTATATAAACAAAAATGCAATGAAAAAATACGTTTTTTTACAAATTATACCATTATAATTGTCTCGTCAATAGCTTCAAAACGAGCCAATATTGAATATATATGAATTAGATTGTTTTATCATGAATATCTACGAATTATATTGTTTTATATCCTTATCCTTTATTTTTTTTTCAACTTTAGCATATTAAAAATACATAATCGTAGACCAACTAAAATATATTAAAAACATGTTTCATTCTTATTATAAATTACACCATTATTATTTGTTCGTCAATATTTTTAAAAATAAGCTTATTTTTTAATATTTCTTGATTTAGTAGTATTATAGAGTGTTTTTTTGGATGATGTACACATAATAGATGAAAATGCATACCAAAATAATTCAGAGTCGATATGATTCACATATATGTGCACCAAACGACTCAAGCACCATATCTTCATAGACTAAGTATTGATAATGACGAATATTACAAACTTAACATGAAACATGGTTGCCATTTTGATTTCGAGATGTTTCGCGAGCGGATACATATCTTTGTCAATTGTTTTTTCGAGTTCACAATTTTGGATGATGTCAACTCATTATCTCTATCCTATTAGGGCTTTGTGTACAATTATTTAAAATTGAAGGTATAGCGTATCTTCGTATAAGATTTTGCTTTTGTGATTTGAAAAAAGCTTGTGAAGTTCAGAATAAATTTCGTTTCAAGTTTCTTTAGTTTTCTCTTCCCAAAGTTTTGAGAAATTGGGAATTTGATATGTTACACCAAGGTTTTGTGCTATAATATTTTACTTAATTTATGTTTGATATTGTGCGCCTAATCATTTGTGTTTTATATATTGAAATTATTATGTGATTGGTAGAAGATAGATTCATTGTTAAAGTACTAACTTCTGAATGTAGCATAGCAATTAGACCTAACTATAGATGAACGATATTTTTCCTGCTCTTTTTTTCTTTCTAAATTTTCAAATTTTATAGGGAATGCAGATGAGAATGATATTCCCACTTCATATGGCAAGAGAATGATGATTACCATGATTGCATTTCTTTTGCCTCTGTATGGATCAGTACAAAGTCCTGGTTCTAATGCTGCAGAGTAAGTCAATAACTGCAAAATGTTAATTCAAGCTTACATTAGTTTTTTATATATATATTAAATTGTTGTTACCATTCTGAAACCAGCGTTTTCAAAGCCAATAGATTTTTTTTTTGGTAAAGGAGTATCCCAGACCACTTTGGGCCTGGACTAATCTCCTGGAAAACAGGCCTAAGGCCCGCGGGCATTCATCCCGTGGCCACAATGCTGTGAGTGGGGCTCGAACCCGGGCAATCGCTATGAAGTCCCCAGGCTCTTACCACCACGCCACAACCTTGTGGTTAACTAGGGTGGAAATGATACACCCTCTCCCTAAATACATGCAATGATTTATCAGCTCCACGGTTTAAGAAGATTGTTGACGATTGGTCATATTTTCAATATACCCCTCAATGATGACAAACATCTAAACTTTTTGGACCAAAATCAATGTTATTGGTCTCCAAGATTAATAGTAGAAAAATTGACAATTTTTGGATTGGAGTTTTGCCAAAGAGAAAAAAAGTTGTATTTATTTTGGGATGGAGGAGATTATGAAATTTACTATTGATACCAATGGTTTCTTATCTTTAAACTAGAAATAAGTTTATGTTGTTTTAGACACTAAAGTCAAATTGTATCACTAACTTACAAATGATAATATAAGTATATAACATCTATTATGTCTCAATGCCCGTGTTATTCTAAAATATGGAGCCATACATCTGGTATCCATATTCCTTAGTGTCATAAATGAGAATAAGGAGTCAGACATTCTGATACTATAGGTAAAAAGATCATTCTTGGTGAAATCTTATGTCCCGGTAGAGAATGTATATCACTGCCTCATTGGTAATACTGATATTCAACATTTTGTCCAAATTTAATTTTCTCCTTGATTCTACTCTCTCTACCTTTGTGTTTTCAAGGTAATGACGTGTTCCTATTTCTGAAAAAATGTTGTTTATTGTCAGTGATCTACTCTTGTTACTGGGAGAGATAAGGAAAAATATTGTCTAAAGGGAAGGATGTTGGTGCCCTTCGCTTGGTTTTCATGATGTAGGAACGTATGAAATGGATGAGGATTCAGGTATTATTAGGAAAGTCATATTCTTCATGAAATGACTGATTGTGATTATAGCTCATTCCATTCTAAAAGAGGACGGCAATTAAGTACGTTAGGTAGTGAATCATCAATCTTGTTTTCGACTAGAGTGCTTGTTATTTTTTCAAGATATTTTGGACATCTTTGTCAGACTCGACCATCGGGTTCTGAACTTTTTTGGAATTTTAATTTATATTGTATTATGCTCTTTTGGTATGTGTTCTACATTAAAAAAAAACCTATACTTTTTTCTGTTATCTTAGCTAAGGAAGTCACTAGATAATTGACCCCGTTCATATTTGCAGCATTGAGGCTATCACGGTTGGAGATAAGAAAATAGGGATCAAGATGCTTCGTGCTGCATCGTGCACGGGTATGTAGCTATATTATATTAAAAGTCTTACAAATTAAAATTGTCTTAAAATGACAGTAGCATATGAAACTCACTTAAATAAAATCATCCTTCTAACATCATTTGAAAGTCGAAATCGAGAATCACTGGATGACCATATCGGCTAAAAAGTAAAAGCTTAAAACATTATAATCAGGGGCGGACCTATGAAGGCCCTAGGAGGCACCAACCCAACCGATTTTAGCAAGTAGAATTTTTTTGGGGTATGAAATGTGCACATGCTAAACTTTGTAGTGTGCTTCGAGATATTAGAAAATATAAGGGACAAAAACCAAAAAATCAAAAAAGTCCCTCTAAATCAACAAAAAAAACCAAAAAAAGTCTAGTGAAATCAACTAGTAAACGTAAGAAAATCCCTCGAAATAGTAGAATTCGACTAACAACATATTGGACGACTTTACAGACCTTTGATCCAGGGACGGATCCAGAAATTTTTTCATACGGTGGCACCATATAACACAGACAAAAAATAATTACAAAAAGCACGATTTTTATCGACGTGTCTTCATTTTTTTACCGACATTCAATATTGTCCGATGTGTTTTAGCCTAATTCCACAATTTCTTGAGATTTTTAAAGTTGTTTGCTTGATTTCGAGGAATTTTTAAGTTTTTTTTATCGATTTCGAGAGATTTTTTCGGTTTTTTTTTGTTGATTTCAATAGTTTCTTTGGGTTTCTTGGTTGATTATGAGGTACGGTTGCATCTTCTTGATATTTTCAAAATAATACGGTAGCACATTTCAAAATGATACGGTTGCACCTTTCACGTACCTAAATTTTTTTACCCTTCGTCGGAAAAATAATACGGTGACACGTGCCACCGTATTCACTACACTAAATCCGTCCATGCTTTGATCTACATTAAAAGTGCACCTATTCGACAAAAACCCTGGTTCACAGCAGATTATAATTAGACTAAAACATGTATAATTCAACCTCAAAATTTTTTAGACCGTATTCCATATCTCATGTTAGATCACCCTATGGCACAACTATACGCTTTCCTTACTTTCTCTCATCCAATCATGTCCTTTACAATCTTCTTCAATCCCGTCCACTTATCAATCACACCTTAAGAAATTAATATTATAAATTTATTATCATAAATTGATTTAAAAATTATAAAATAAATATTCAATTTTGGACATACGTGTTACTTAAAAGCATCTTGTTTTCTTGTAATTGAAATTTGGATATCTACCAATCGACAAAAATCAATCTTTCTTTTGCCGAAAACAAATATATATATATATAAACGTTCAAATGCAACTCATTTACATGATGCAATTCATGCAATCCCTTTATCGACCACTCATTTTATTTTCATTTTTATAATTAAGAAAAAAGAAAAAAAGTTGAAATTAAAATAAGTGGTGGATAAAGGGTTACATGGGGTTGCATAATAATCTACCATATATATATATATATATATATATATCATTTATGTATTAAATGTCTAATATATTTAATAAAAAATAAATAAATTTTGGACACACAATATGATACCATCAATTTATTTGCAATAACGGTAACCGAGAAATCAGAAAATTGTAAATATACATTTGTTAAGAAAAAAATTACTTTACAATTTTATCATATGATTTAAAGTAAACTACACTTTTGGTCCCTGTGGTTTCCCGAAAGTAACACCTTTTGTCCTGTAGTTTTGTAATTACAGTTTCGCCATTGTGGTATGTAAAAACGACTGGATTTGGTCCCTGCCTCTAACGATCGTTAAATAATCTCGTTAGATGAGGGGTATTTCAGACTTTTCCCAAAAAAATTGTCATTTCTCTTTAAAAATACAAATATATTAATTATATAATAAACACATACACACACACACATACACACACACACACACATATATATATATAGAGAGAGAGAGAGTCAGGTTCAAACGAGAACAATACCTATTTAAAAGAACACGAGAACTAACAAAATCATTAGTGATTTTACATTAACATACGAAAAAAGGACTTTGGCCGCAACTTCAGGTTCGTGTGGCTTTTTTGCACGTTAATGTAAAATCACTAATAATTTTGTTAGTTCTCGTGTTCTTTTAAATAATTATTGTTCTCGTTTGATCCTCCTTCTCTCTCTCTCTCTCTCTCTCTATATATATATATATATATAGGGTGCGTTTCTTTTGCAAACCAAACAATTTGTACAAACTATGCAAACTATTATATTAGGAAACAATAGATATATTTATGGATAATGATTATGATTCATTAATAATGATTGTGATATATATGGAAAATGTTAAGTTCATTCATTATAATCATGATTTTAAATTAGGAAATGTTAAGTTTATTCATTATAATCATGATTTTAAATTAGGAAATATAATAAAATCATATATTCATTAGACTTGATGAACGGCTAAGATTGGTTTGCATAGTTTGTACAAATTGTTTGGTTTGCAAAAGAAACGCATCATATATATATATATATATATATATATATATATATATATATATATAGAGAGAGAGAGAGAGAGAGAGAGAGAGAGAGAGCAAGGATCATTTGTTAACCCCACACAATTCTTGTTAACTTTATGAACCTTGCTCAACCAATAGAAATGCAAGATTTTTTGTTGTTTAATTTGTTTATTTATTTAATGTAAAATGGTAGAAACGTCATTTAGTAATTAATTAATATTTCATTTATCTTCGTGGGGGTTACACAAATAAATCATCCATAATTATAGCGTAGGTTACAATTTCATAATTTTTTTCCATTTTCAACATAATTTTGAAATCATATGAATATTATCAAAGTCATCCAACAACGTGATCCAATCCTTGCTAATTCTTTGATTTCAAAATATTTTATATAATCAATTGCTAAAATCGTATGAACATCACATGAAGTCTAGTAGCTAGTTGTTTCAATTCAAATCTTTTGTCCACCGATTAAAAATGATGATTTATGCAAATCCAAGTATGATTGTCCCTTTAAACCACTCAGACGAAACTATGTGAATATACAATCATAAAGCACCGTGTTTTTGTCAAAATTTCAACTTTTAAAAGAAATAATGTTCATGTTTGTTCATTACTTCACCATTGGGCATATGAACAAAAACTTGTTAACGAGTCACATGAATAGTAAGGTGGTGGTTCATTCATGTTCATATTTCTTCATATGAATATGATATTTGAAATTAATATTGTTCATATTTCTTCATATAAATATGATATTTAAAAGTAATAATGTTAATATTTTTCTTCATATGAATATGATATTTAAAAGTAATAATGTTCATATTTTTCATATGAATATGATATTTAAAAGTAATAATGTTCATATTTCTTCATATGAACATGCATGAACCGGTGGTTACGATTCTTTTGGAAGAATACTGTTCAAATACATGCAGATTCATGAATACTAATGAACCGGGGGTTACAATTCTTTTGAAAGGAACATTAATTAAGAAAGAATAAAGACATAATGTTTCATTTATTTTTTTCCCAAAATACCCTTATCACTATAGTTCACTCCTAATTTTTCATTAATTGTACATTTATTAAGGCTTTTAAAAGATATTCAATCTCAACCATTGATTTCTATGATCAAGGCTTATAATGGTTCATAAAGTTTACACAAAAAATGTGGTTAACAAATGAACCTGACCCTATATATATATATATATATATATATATATATATATAAATATAAATATAAGCAGAACCCACCTATCATATCACATGACCTTTGTCCTACATGGATAAATCACCGAGAAAATACAAATGAAATTTGGGTATGAGATGATTTTAGTTTTAGTTTTAGTTTGGATTTTGATTTTTGAGATTTAGATTTAGATTTTGGTATTAAGGTTTGGATTTGGGTTTTAGATGACTGGAGGCTCGCCAGAGAAGATGACCGGAGGTTCGCCGGAGAAGATGACTGGAGGGTGGTGGTTTAAGTAGGACAAAGGAGTCGAAGGGGTGATGGAGGTTGGTGGCAATCGAAGGCACAAAATCGACATCTAAATAAACCCGATCACACATCTGTGTTATGGAGCTGCCAACATCTGAGTCTCAATTGGCCATCCAGACGGCGATGGTGGATTGGTCGGAGAACCAGACGGAGAAGCAGTAAACATTATCTCCGACGAGATGAAAACCGACGGTGAAAAGACCACCATCCGACCACCATCATCTCTCTGCTCCTCTATCTCCAGCCTTCATCTCTACAGATTTGGTTACCTATACAACCCTTCCCCCAAGTGATTTTTCACACAAACAAAAAAAATGGTAACCGACACAACCCCTTCCCTTTCTGGTAAACCATCAGCGACCAACCTTTTATTAGGAATGGCAACGAGGCGGGTTCGGGGCGGGTTCGCTGTCCCCGAAACTGAAATGCATCCCCGTCCCTGCCCTGTTCCCCGTCGAGTTTTTATTCGGGGCGCCCCGTCGGGGATTTTTTTATGCCCCGTCCCCGACCTGACGGGGAATCCCCGAACCCGACCTGAACATTGGGAAAAAAATCCAAGAATAAAAATGGCTGGAAAATCATGTCGAAATGCGATGTAAATTAAAATTGTTGCTCCAAACACAATCCAAAAATCTAAATTAAAATTGTTGCTCCAAACACAATCCAAATTAGAGTCCAAACACAATCCAAAATCAAGTTTTTTAACACTTAACAGTTAACACAACCAAACATAAACGTGTTCCGACGAAGACACAAACAAAATACTTCATCAAAAAGAGTAAAAAACTTAAAAGTTAAAACCCTAAAAAACTAAACATATTTATATTAAATATTAATAATATATATATATATATTAATATATATATATATATATATATATATATATATATCGGGGCGGGGATACTTTGCCCCGATACCGAACCCGATAAAATCCCCGAAATTTTCCCCATTACCCGACCCCGACCCGAAATTGTCTAACCCAACCCGAACTTAGCCGGGTTTCGAGTTTCCCCGTCGAGTTCGGGGTTTTCTGCCATCCCTACCTTTTATGCCTCAGCATCTTCGACCATGGATAGATAAAAACCCACAGGAATTACCAAATTCCCCCCCCCCAATCAAAACCCACAGATGAAATACAAATCCAGACCTTGGCCCTCGTCCCCAACCTCCCTCGATCTGTTTTTTCCTATTCTCGACGGTTCGAGGAGGGGTTCGTCGGTTTGGGGAGGAGTTCGTCGGTTTAGACGGCCGTAGAAGGGATTGGGAAAGGGTGTGGGTTTGGTCCCTCTAAATAACATATGTATACGTTTTAGTTATTTTTTTTTTAATTTCTAAAGAAAAATGAGATAAAAGTGAAAAAAAGACTAAAATACCTCTAACTTAACGGATTCTTTTAACAACCGTTAGAGGCAGGGACCAAATCTGGTCGTTTTTGCATACCACAATGGCGAAACTGTAATTTTGAAACTGCAGGAACGAAAAGTGTTACTTTCAGGAAACCACAAGGACCAAAAGTGTAGTTTAATCTATGATTTACATATGTGTGGAAGGAATAGATGTAACACCTTAAAAATAAGGATAAATTTAAACCTAAATATTTGCGAAAAATGATATCTTAAATAAAAGGAAATCACCCAAAAAGGGGAACTGGTAAAATTGTTTTACAATTTCTATGAATGGACATTAAAGTCGACAACATACTAATCTAAATAATTTATATCTAGATTATAACGGTTGTCAACGCAATCTCCCAAAAGTATCTATCTCTTTCTGTATGCCAAATCACCAAAAGATTAACTCCAAAAGTTGCCACTAATGGCCAACACTCGTCCCTCAAATCTTGGGAACCCCGCCGCTAAAAATACCTGATATACATGTCGTTTAAGAAAAGTGTTAGGTTTTACGCCTAGTGAGAAAAAACATTTTATATATGTAACATGGAAATGAATGAAGTATGAATAAATACCTTTTCGATAACTTAAAAAGGTAAAGTTTGCCAAATGACCACATAAGGACCTTACGGACCAAAAAGCGTCTTACGATGACGGGGGAGACCCGATTTCCAAGGATCGTGGTGGAACACAAAAGTAAGTCACTTTCTGAGTTGTAAGCTCAATATTGGGACCCATGGCCACGAACAACGTTGGCTCGTAGCCTCGTACATAGATATGGGGGAGGGCACCCGAGGATCTCAATCATACTTATTCACTAGGATTACATATACGGACCATGACTAGTATTCGGTCTCACATAACCGTACCAAGTTGCCTCTAAGGATCCAATATCTCAACTAGTTACAAAGGAGAAGATCATCCCAAAATAAGCCGACTCCTATTCCTATAAGTCCATTAGTAATAGTCTAGGATTTGTCACAATTACATTTGTGACAAAACGATAATCACATACATAGAATTCAAAATAGAATGTCCATAATATGATTTTCCATGCATCAATCACTTCCATACATTTAAACCCCATTAATGATCAACAATTGTTATTTCCATTTTCAACATGGCTACTTTCAAAATAAGGTTTCCAACATTTTATAACCATATTGATCAACATTCATCACGATAAACAAATATAAACCAATCTTAGGTGAAATCTTCCATTTGGGCCCCAAAACCCTAAAAATCATCAAGATCGTTTTCCTCCAAACATTTAGTTATAAATATGTACACAAAACATATTTTGTATGTCATCTAGTAGTTTCCAACCATATATCACAAATTATAACTAGAACCCTAAAATCTCCAAACCCATTTAGGTCAAAACTTGCATATAATAGAAATGTAAATGAGAAGATGATTATAGGTTCAAAAGAGTAGTTTTGACATGTATAAAGTTTAAAAGGTAAGGATGAACTCACTATGTTAGGTTTTTGAATAAAACCCAAATTCAACCCAAAGATGAGAAGATCTTGAATCCCTAGCTCCCACCTCGAATCAATGTGATAGTCCCTTAAATGCGCCCTACATTGTTTCTCCACCAGTCCTAAGATCACCCAAACTGAAATAAATGAAGAGAAGGGAAGTGAAGTGAAGAGGAGTAGATGCCTAAAACCTAGGTCAAATTCGACCTAAATGCGACTTGCACCCCGTACGCGGGTTTCACACGGCTAAACCTACGCCAGGATCGTCCGCGCACAACTGAAGCTACACACCACAGTGTCTCACGCGGGTTCCATGCAACCAAACTCGTCGGGAACTCGCTTTAGTCACTGTTCATTTTCCTTAAAACTTCATTTTCTTGATTTCTTTCACTAAGGTTTCACCACTAAAATACGAGGTCACCTAAGATTCAATTTATAAGGCATTTCTAAGATTAAAATTCAAATTATAAAGGTTCCAAATTCGAGGTGTTACAATAGAAGATTAGTTATGAAGTTTCAAAGGTTAGAATTTCAGTTTTCTTATTGATCTCGATTGATGATGCATCTGATATATCTATCGTTGACTTCGATTTGTAAAATCAGTAGTCACAAATTTAGGATCTTCAAATATCTAAACACAAACCTCACAAGACCTTGATCAAACAACGTATCTATATTATTAGCTTACTATGAATAAATACAGTAATAATTTGATCTATCAATTATATGAGTTTGAAAACTGATTTATTTGATTTATGTGTTTATCATAATCAAGCTTAGAGACTATTAGTTTAGAGTTTAATGTTATGAAGCTTATCACTCAGCCATATATGGTCGTTTTTATTTGCAGCGTAATGATTAATCAAGTCATCAACCAATTTGGCTTAATAAAGACTACAACTTATGCATTATTAAGTCGTATTTTTTTTTCCAACTCTTCCAATAATAAGTTCTCTTTATGTGTGTGAATATAATTTGGGGTTATTAATTAAAAAAAAAATATAGATTTTAACTTATATTTAATTATTCAAAATTTTACAATTGTATTTTTCTAATGAAATACATTTTTAATACATTATAGTTCTCATAATATATTAATTGATAATAACCTACCTCCATGAAATCTTGAAAAAAATTCTATAAGTCAATTTCATTAGAGATCATTTAACGAGATAATCCAGTCTTTTAAAAATAGTGTTAATTAAAATTAGATGGTTAGTATTAACTTAAATATCATATCATTTTATATTTTATGTAAAAGATATGTACAATTTAATTTTATATTCAGTCATGTTATTTTCATAATTTGTTGTTTGAATA
The DNA here is from genome assembly GCA_023525745.1 of Arctium lappa. Taxonomy (NCBI): domain Eukaryota; kingdom Viridiplantae; phylum Streptophyta; class Magnoliopsida; order Asterales; family Asteraceae; genus Arctium; species Arctium lappa. The sequence goes on along the minus strand of CM042047.1, from coordinate 153,007,283 downwards.
TAATTCAGATATACTTGTTGTAACACTTAAATAAATTTTATTTATGATTTTATATTTAACGAGAATTTAAGTTACTAATGATGATGTTGTGAAAATATCATTGAATATGTATTATTATGTTAGATCTACAATCAATACAACTTCAATTTTTCATATAACCAATCCATGTAATTTGGTATATAAATTAGTATTTTAGTTTGGTACACAAATGAGTATCATTTGAATTCTTCGGTTTTTGTTATGAATAATCCATTTAGGGGTTTGTTTTTTTTTTAAAACCTCTTAATTACTCTTAAGTCTAAATCGTTCAGACCTTTTTATACGTCACCTCTTATTAATCATAACTAAAATAGGATTTCAAACTTTAGACATCTTAAAAAACAAACGGCACCTTAGTATGATATACAATAGTTTTAAATTATAATTTAACTTATTAAGAAATTTATTTCATTATGTAGATAAAATATTTTTATTATTTAAGTAATTAATGAACTAATACCTTTTTGCATTAAGAAAATTTATTAAATGGTATTTTTATTTATCCTATATTTAATATAAGATAGAAGAGTAAAATGACAATTATGTCATTCACGCTTATTCAACATAAAAAACAAATAACAAATTATCATAATCTATATAAATAACTTAATTTACACACACGACTTAATCCATAAAAAGGGCAAAACAACCCGTTAATATGTGATCACTTCAACGACAAAGAATGATATTTATTAATGTATTTAACTTTTATTTCCAGTCAAACATCATATCTGTTTTTTTATCAAAGTTAATTTTAGAGTAAACTACAAATTTTGTCAATGTGGTTTTATGTTGGTTACGAATAAAGTCTTTGAACCCTAAAATTCATAATTAGGGTCCTCGTAGTTTCATTTTTGTTACGGACCAGATTCCTTACCTAACTTTCGTTAAAAACTCTGTTAAGTCAGGGTGTTTTTGTCCTTTATAGTTTTCTTTTGCTTTCTATTAGAATATAAATCAACATTTGTGTGTGTTAAACCATAGTGTTGAAATATTTACTAATTGAGGGATTAGTTTGTAAATATTTCTCCTATTTATATCTTGTATTGGTTGCCTTTCAAATAAATAAAATTACCTTAACCTAATTAAGGTTTTATATGGTATCAGAGCCAAGTGTACCCGGCCCTAACCCTAAAACCTTGTCGCCGACTCTAAGTTCCGGCAATCAAAAACATCCTCCGACAGCCTACAATCAGGTCAGTCTCATTCTCTTCCTCTCAACACCATGATGCCATCACCCACAGCCTTCACCGTGGCAGAAAAATCCGCCCACCGATGGGCCTTTCTCCTCAACCGAGAGAATTATCAATTCTGGAAAACCATGGTTGAACCCTTCTTCTTGGCAAACCAACTAACAGGATACCTTAATGGATCGATCCTGTGTCCTCCCTCGCATACAATAACAGACAACAAGACGGTGGAAAACCCGACACATGCGACATGGAAAGCAAATGATAATCATGTAAAAATGGTACTACTCTCCTCAATCTCTGAACAAGCATATGGTGTTTTCTATGGAAAACAAACATCACATGAGATTTGGGAGGCATTGCAACGTGCATTTGAGCCAACATCTCTTTCCCGAGAACTTGCCCTCAAAACCAATCTCTTGAAACTAGAGATCGGCAATGATGAATCTGTCGCTGCCTACCTTCAACGTGCAAAAGGATATGCTGATTCACTAGCCTCAATTGGAGAGCCTGTTCGTCCAAAAGATTTAGTTCTAATAATTCTTGCAGGTTTGTCCGGTCGCAACGAGTTCAACATCCTCGTCATAACTCTCACGGCCTGCGGAACAGATATATATGTTGATGGTCTCCAAGCCCTCCTCGCAGACCATGAGTTTGTCCATGGACGATCCAAATCAGGAGCACCAAATATTTCCCAGGCATATAATGTGCAAGGCGGTCAATCTCCGGTACCTAGCCGCATTCCCGACTAAAATGTGGTCAACTCTCCAAACTATATGCAACTTGTGGCTCAAGCCCAAGCCCTCGGCTTAAGTCTCATTCCGACAAGTGCACCACCACAAGTCTTCTTTGGCAATCGCCAATCGTCAAACAATGGGTATCGTGCAGAAAATCGTGGTAGTCGTGGTAGGAACAACAATCACAACACCCGTGGAGGCCGACCACGTGGCCCTGATTTCAGTTGGGCATCAACTCAGAACACTGTATATGGGCATTGTCAGCAATGTGGGATTCAACACATTCCAGCACAGTGTCCTAACCACAAGGGGAACACTAATACCCAGTCGACTGCTCACTTTAGCACCAACCGATCACAAGTATCTTCATCTGTGCCACCAAATTGGTATCCGAATACGGGGGCAAATAGTCATGTGACTCCCGATCTCTCTAGTCTGGATTTCTCCGAAGCATATCATGGTCTCGACGCTCTTCATGTTGGTAACAGTAAAGGTCTTCCCATCTTACATGTCGTCTCATCTGATATTCACACACCTCACAAAACCTTTTGCCTCTCAGATATTTTACACATTCCTTCTATCTCTAAAAACCTTCTCTCTATACAAAAATTTTGCACCAATAATGATGTATTCTTTGAATTTCACTCGAGTTTCTTTGTTGTGTTTAAGGATCAGAATACTCACACTGTTTTACTCACAGGCCCGAGCAGTAATGGTCTCTACTCTCTTACCATCCCACAACTCCAGTTCATCAAACATACCGTCTTCTCTGCTGAACGTTCCTCATCTGACATTTGGCATCAACGTTTGGGTCATCCCCACCCACGATTACTGCAGTTTATGTTGAAACTTTTTTCGCTTCCTTCTCTAATAAAACCTTACATAATTTGTGTTCGGCTTGTCAATTGGGCAAGTCTTCTAAGTTGTCTTTACCGTTTTCTTCCTTTAAAAGTACAAGAATTTTGGATTTGATTTATAGTGATGTATGGGGGCCTACCTCATGTTTATCATCCGGTGGTCATCGCTACTTTGTTTTGTTTGTCGATGATTTTTCTCGTTACATGTGGCTTTATCCCATGGATTGTAAATCTGATGTCTTTGAATTGTTTAAACAATTTGTTACCATGGTTGAACGTCAATTCATATCTAAACTTAAAACTATTCAAACTGATTGGGGGGTGAATATCGAAATTTCAACACCTTTTTCTCTACTATAGGCATTATCCATCGTGTATCGTGTCCTCATACTTACGAACAAAATGGCTTTGTCGAACGTCGAAATCGACATATTGTTGAGACCGAACTCACCCTCTTGACACAAGGAAATGTTCCCTATCGTTTTTGGCACTATGCTTTTGACACCGCCACCTTTCCGATAAATCGAATGCTATCTCGTGTCTCCCAATCCATTTCCCCGTATGATCATATTTTTCATAAACAACCCGCCTACTTATTCCTTAAGGTTTTTAGATGTCAATGTTTTCCTTACCTTCGTCCTTACAATGCTCATAAACTAGACTTCCGCTCCACTCCGTGTGTCTTCTTAGGTTATAGTCCGACCTATCATGGCTATCGGTGTCTTAACCTCAAAACCAACGACATTTATGTCGACCGTCATGTCCGATTTGATGAAATTGTCTTCCTTTTTTTACCTACTTCCATGATCAAACCATCCTACCTTAAGCCCGATCCTCCCCCATCCATGACCCAACCAGTTGGTCACATTTCCTTTCCCGACTTTCATACCGATATACCGGTCTCCCAAGTTCCGTCTCACCCATCTACCCCAACCACGGTCACTTCTCAAGTAGATGACACCTCATCTCCCTTTCCCGTTTCCCTCAGTGAGTCCACACCTCCTCCATCACCAACTCATATTCCTTCTTCTAAAACGGCTACTCCACCGAGTCCTAATCCCGTACCTAAAACTGCCTCCACGTCATCACCCTCTTCTCCGCCTCCGCCTCCTGTTATACGCACCCATCCCATGTCACTCCGACCACATCCCAAACCTCGTGTCCCTTTCGATCCTTCTTTATCCCATGCCACCCGGTTCGTCTCGACGGACACCGAGCCTACCTCCTTTACTGTTGCTAATAAATCTGTTGAGTGGCGCAGGGCTATGGCTGAGGATTACTCGGCATTGGTTCGTAATGATACATGGATTCTTGTCCCGTATTCAGATGCTTATAACATTGTTGGGTGCAAATGGGTGTACAAACTTAAGCAGAAGGCTGACAGCACCATCGAGCGCCATAAAGCGCGTCTTGTTGCCAAAGGGTTCCATCAACAACCAGGTATCGACTTTGAAGAGACTTTTAGTCCCGGTATCAAGTCTACCACGATTCGGGTAGTCCTCTCTCTTGCCGTCTCTCAAGGATGGTCTTTACGTTAGCTTGATGATCAAAATGCCTTTTTCCATGGGCACCTTAATGAGACTATATACATGTCTCAACCCCCGAGGTTTGTTGATCCTACACATCCACATCATGTTTTTCGTCTCAAGCGCTCACTCTATGGCTTGAAACAGGCTCCTCGTGCTTGGTTCTATCGACTCTCACGTGCTCTGGTTAATCTTAGCTTTACCGGCTTCAAGACCGACTCTTCATTGTTTATCTATTCCAAGGGCTCTATTGTTCTCTACATCCTTGTCTATGTTGATGACATTATCGTGACAGGGAACAGTACCCCCATATTGATAGGCTGGTGTCCACTCTTGGATCTGAATTTGCTTTAAAAGACTTGGGCACCTTACATCACTTCCTTGGGATTGAATTTATCTCTAGCGGTTAAGACATTATCTTGTCCCAACAACAATATGTTCTCGATCTATTGCGTCGGGTGGGCCTCTCTGATGCCAAACCGACTCCTTCCCTTATGTCGTCGGCGGTATAACTGAACCGGGAGTTCGGTACACTTTTTGGTGATCCAACGAAGTACCGTCAAGTTGTTGGTGCCTTTTAATATGCTACTCTCTCGCCCAGATATTGCTTATGCCGTTAACAAGGTGCGTCAGTTTATGCACGCACCGACGGACCATCACTTGGTTGGCAGTCAAACGCATTCTTCGATACCCTTCGAGGCACAAGTTCCCTTGGACTTCTCATTCGGCGCAACTCCAAGTTGGCACTCCATGCATTTTCTGACTCTACAATCAATGCCTTCTTCGACGCTGATTGGGCCGAATGTCCTGATGATTGAAGATCTACAGGTGGTTTTACTATCTTCCTTGGATCAAACCTCATTTCTTGGTGTTCAAGAAATCAACGGACCGTCTCCCGCTCCTCTACCGAGGCTGAATATAAAGCCATTGCGGACATCGCGACTGAACTCACCTGGCTTCAAGCTCTTCTCAGTGAACTGGGTGTTCGTATGTATGCCTCACCAACATTATGGTGCGACAATATTGGTTCAACCTACCTGTTTGTCAACCCGGTGTTTCATGCTCGCAGAAAACACATTGAGATTGACTTTCACTTTGCTCGGGAAAAAGTCTCCAGAGGTGAGTTGCAGGTTCAATTTATTTCCACCAATGATCAGGTGGCCGATGTCTTCACCAAGCCGTTATCAACACCTCGATTCCAATGTCTTCGGTCCAAGCTTCAGGTCGTGTCCCACCCTTAGCTTGCGGGGGCATGTTAAACCATAGTGTTGCAATATATTATAATTGAGGGATTAGTTTGTAAATATTTCTCCTATTTATATCTTGTATTGGTTGCCTTTCAAATATATAAAATTACCTTAACCTAATTAAGGTTTTGTAGTGTGTATATATTTATATAATATAAAAAAATTATTAAATGTATAATAACCTCCAACCCCCCCCCCCCCTCGACGAAGACCCCCCTGCGTTGTGAATCCTACCTCTTCCTCTAGAGCATCACCTGTCCAACCCACACCGAAAACCAACTTCGGCGCAAACACACCCTTCACAGACAATGAAACCTTCCCCCTCCCTACCCAGAATCAGATATGGAAACCTTCAAACATTGACGAAACCTTATCCCTCTCACCACATAAATAGAGATTCTAGGTTTAAGATTGTTATTGAAGACATTGGGAGAGGGGTCTTGAAGGTTTGGATCAGTAGTATAAGTTTGGGTTTCAGATGGTTTTTTTAGGTAACATGGGATCTAGAGATCTTTTCATCTAAGACTTGGGATCCAGATCATAGGGCCACTAACGGGTTTCATTTTGAGTTTTTTAAATAATGGAAAAAAACCAAAATGCCCATGACTTAACGAAAGTTAGGGTAAGAGATGTCGTTCATTACAGAAATAAAACCACAAAAATCCTTGTCATGTTGAAGGATTATGTGCCATCATCAAAATAAAGTGATTGACAAAATATTTTCTTAGTATTAGATTACCATAATTAATATTTTATTTTCTTTGTAAACTCCTCCTTATTTAAAGGGCTTATGATTAATGAGAATTACATACTTCTTCTCTCTAAATTGATTGTTCTGTAACACATTATCAGCACGTACGCTCCGTCAATTCACGGATAGATTTTTGGCTTCCAACTTCATCATTCAGTCTCGAATACTTCTATAATCCAAGAATTTTTCGACTTCTAACTCGAATATTGTTAGTATACTTGTTTTAAATCTTCAAAATTAATACCATAAGAAATAAATATGGTCTTTGCTTTCATCAGAATGGTTATGACATAAGGCAAAAAACCTATGTTTTGATGATATAATATAGATAATCTAGTATGTTGATGATGTTGTTTTGTCATCTCATGATATCGTAATTGATGTATTGTTTTTGTATACTTACAAAATTTAAATATAAATTTATTTGCTTACATTTAAATTTATGGTTAATATTTATATGATGACAATCAAATATGGTGATAAATATACATAAATACATGAATATATTTTTGTTTTTATTCTTTTATTAATCTGATTGAGTCTTAAAAATAAAAGAGAAACATTTTTTTTTCTACCAATTGATTTATTAAGAGATACTATTTTATTGAAAAAAATGGGATGAATTCGATGTGTTGTTTTTAATTATTTTATTTCTTTTAGAAAAAATGTCAACTCATGTCTCTAAACATAATTATAAAATTATTTTTAAATTTTATGTTATACATGATTTTAAATTTATCAATTAATCAACATAAGTCAATCTTTTTAAGATCTTTATTATTTTTTTAATTAAAAAGGAAAAAGGAGGTCTTTATTATTAGGAATTGATAGCTAAATATCTTTTACTTATTTTTCTTTTAAATTGGTTAATTATTTCTTTTGGTATGTATATCTTTAAGATTGTAACCAATTATAAAATATATTTTTTCCTGTTTTTCTTTCCTAAATGTTATTTAATAAATTTATTGGTAGACTTGAAAAAGAAAAATTACTTTTTTTAAAATCGTTTTTTTATACATGAACTCATTTGGCAACCATATATAGAATTATTAAAGGATGATCATATTTGAATGGAAATATTTGAGTATTTAATTATTGTGTTTAAATGTTTATTAATTTAATGGTGAATTACTTTTGCGTTGATTTATGTATACATTATTCAAATGTTTATTTAAGTGTTGATTTTTTTTAAGGATTTAGCATTTAAATTTGATCTCCCACATAATATATTCAATGAATACCTTAACTATAAGTTCCTACTTATAATTCCAATCATATAATTAAGTTTTTAGAAGTTATACTTCCAACCCCCATACATTTTTGTCTTTTACCAAAAGCTTCAAAAATATTAATAATATGTTAAAAGTTTGAATTTGACTTTATGTCAAAACCAATATTTATTTTTCTAATGACAAAATCTATTAAAATACTATTAAGGTATTAAAACACTGAAATTGGCCTCATATGCCAAACTCATATTCATTTTGGCTTCATGCCAAAACCTCTATAATTAACAATGTTATCTTCAAATTAAATAAATCGTAAAATATCGATTGGATTTTGTCAAACGGGTGTAAATAGCCCCAAGGTTTGTAGGGACTTAAGAAATCCATATGATTCCCCTACTACCTGAAAATCCAATAGATTGAGTGATTTCTTTTCGTAAATTGAAATATTAATGAAGTATTATCAACAAAATATAAGCATACATAATCCGATATTATTATGATGATGAAATTTCATACATAATATAATGATTATAGATCGTGATTAATTGTTTTAGAAAACCATACATTATCCCTTATATACGTAAATGGTTGAAAACAACCCATCCGTGATTCAATGTCCTAAACTCAAAAGAACTTGAGTACAAATATGAATATCCAATGTAAAAACTACTTTTGTCGAAAAGTTACAAGAATATATACCTAAAGTCCATCATCTCCCTATTGACCCTAAAACCAACCTTCTAATAAGGTACAAACATCATGTTTTGACGACATATAAATCCTAATTTTCATAGGAATACCTTTACTAGAAACCCCCAAAGAACTGTAGGATGCCCCGAAAGGAAGAATCGAGAGTACTCATGAATATGTACTTCCGGAACTAATCATACAGCGGAATGAAACCCACTTACTCGATTAAAAAAAGGTAACTGATCTCAACAAATAAATGTTATATCCAAAATGCGTCTCAATCTCTGTGGCAATGAACTCACAGAAGATGACATGATATATGACATTATTTCCACCTTTCATATATTAGTAAATATTAATGAACCAATATAAGTTGGAACGCAATCTTTAGACAAACTCATGAACCTACTTGTAACACCCTCAAATATGAAAATAGCAATTAAATTAAAATTTTCTAAATACACCGATAAATGATTCATCTACAATCACAATTTAAGATTTAACCTCAATACACACATTCATTCTATACATACAGTCTATAATAAGGACGGGTGTTACTACATACCAATAATAATTTCTATCTCCAAACTGTGGAAGACTTCACCAACTACTTACACTTGCATAAAGCTAAGGCTCAACTCTTCATAGCTGCTAGAACCAAACCCCAAAAGAACCTGATGCACATGCCGACAAAATAAAAAGGTTAGGCTTAACGCCTAGTGAGCTCAAGAGTTTTCAACATATAAAAACTAACCGTTTAAAAGAAGAAGCGCGGTTAAAATCATAATCTTTCAATTCGTTATGTCTTACATACGGAAACGACTCATTTTCCAATAATATGCAATTTAGGCAAACAACACCAATTTAAACGTTTTCCAATCTAAACTACTTCAAGGACGAAGATACCAAAATAAACATCCCATTCATAAATTTGGTTTAACACAAAACTCACTCAAAACGTAGATAGAAATGGAACTCTCCATTTATGAAAATGCGGTTAAAACTTTATATCCCAAAACACCCAAAACACGGGTGGGGCATAATACTCAACCCATAAACCAAGGATAAAACCCAATTATACAAACGTCACCGAAAACTTGGATAATAAAACTCAATACCCAAAAACAACACCTTTCGGTAACGGGGGATACCCGAATTCCATCGAAAGTGACGGGCACACAAAGTTAAGCCACTTATCAATGTTATATGAGCATCACTTAGGGATAAAACACTCGTTAACATCAACCTTTCCGGGTCTATAGCTAACAAACCAACAAGCTCAACAACTCCATGTCTATTGCATGGATAATCACCAAGTTCAACAACTCCATGTCTGTACCTTGGGAATATTCGTGCACTCATCAAGTTCAACCCCTCCAGGTCTATACCTTGGAATCCCAAAACATCCCAGTTAAGCTCGTTCACAAGAAAGTTGCAATTATTGATCATAAGACCTCATGCCAATTTCAAGTTACAATACGGGGATAAAGTCCCCAACTAAACCAACCGACTGACTCATATGCCTATGGATCCAATGCATTACAGTCTAAAATGTTACATGACTCAAACGAATGGACTAACGCATTCAAAACATGTAACTCTCAAATAAGATGCAACTAAGTACACCATACGTCCAAGGCTCCTCAACGAGCTACCCAAAACCGAAAAAATGTTCCAAGGACTCCACTGAGTACAAATCAAGCCCTAGAGGCTAAATAGACGTTTGGCCAAAACATGCGAACCAAAATAGTTATATAAATCAAAATACACATTTTCCCAAAACCTTTAATTCTCAAATTACCATTGGCCTTCGGCCCCAAACCCCAAAAGGTTTTTCCATTTCTAAAATGTTCCCCATAGCCGGGAATGACCCAAACCCAAAGGACTCACGTATTCGTACCTTTCAAAACATCCCATTTCATGAACGATGCATGAAACCTGACAGACACTTAAAAGTGTCTTTTTGACCAATTACTTATTTATGCAATAATTCCTCAAAACCCGTTCATTTATGACACATTTAATGAAATGCCCAAAAATCACAAAGATGTGTGCTATATAAGTTTATAAAGTTGACACTTTCAAGATAATCAAACTTATCAGTAGTTAACAATTTCATGTAAGACGCAAATCCCTTTAAAATAAATATTTTGGCATGTACACCGTTTTCACAAATCAACTTGAACTCACCTTGCTAGATTTAGGCTAAATCTAGATTTTACCCCATTTTGAGCTTCCTTGACGAAACTTGAATCCTCTAAGCCAAAACCTCCAAAACCTAGATCCAAACATTTCCAACCGTAAATAACCATAATCAACCACATAGAAACATTTCCCCAAACACTTAATCATCAAAATCTCTATTTTGGGCAAAACCCTAATTTTGACCCAAAACTCCCAAAATCTTCCAAACCGAAATTTAGAGAAATCAAACACTAGGAAACCATCAATAGAGCATTTATAACTTATTTCATGGTTTAGAAATGGAAGGGATACACTTACCACTTAGGTTTTAGTGAAAAACCTAGAAAACCCAAAAATAAGCTTGAGGTTGAAGATGAAGATGGAGATGGTGAATCCTTGACCATAGCTTTCAATCCTACCACTTGATGATGTTTCACCTCCACAAAATCCAAGGATTTGAGCCAAAATAAGTTAGGGTTTGAAGGGAAAAGAAGGAAATCGGTTTGGGAGAGAGTAGAAGAAGTTTGGATGAAGATAAATGAGAAAATAGGTTGAAATCCCGAACTTAACAGCTTCTGGACACTTTGGGCGACATTGCCCATGCGACATTGCCCAGGGCAATGTCGCTGGTCATAGTCGCAGCCAGCCTTCTTCTCGTTCACTGTTTTGATCGTAACTTCTTCGTTATAGCTCCGTTTTCGCTCCGGAAAGGACCGTTGGACTCGTAATTGAATCACTTATCCATCAAGACTATAAAATCTAAGATTCAAGTCCAAAATCATATACCTTACTTTTCCTTAATATATCGGTTTCGGCATTAACTTGAAATTATACCTTTCGAAGAATCGGGGTGTTACACTACTGCAAGTGGTTGAGAGACATAACAAGGTTCTTTCAAATAACAACACCAGATATGTCGGGACAAAGAAAATTCCCGAGATCAATAATGAAAGTGTTAGAGGTGGAACAACTCCAAACAATAGTGAGTGAAAGACAATTTCTCACATGTGGCATCTATGTATGTAACACCCCAAAAATTGGGATAAACAAAAATTTCCATAAAAGGAAAACATGGTAACAATATATGCCATATCATGTGCTCCTCCCAAAAAGGGAGACAATAAACATCTGTTAAGATTACAAGTTTGTAATGTATAACAATGTGAGGGAAAACAACCCTTTAATCTAAATCCTATCTAGGAACAAGATTAACAAAAGTTGTGATCCAATAAAAAATAAACTTCTATACTGCGTCCCAAAAATGTCCCCAAGCTCGCATCTAAGTCATCTAGACTTTCTTGGCGGCCACGTCGCTAGAACCTGAGATACATATCAAACCAAACAAGTGTTAGGCCAAATGAACCTAGTGAGTTGTACATAAGCATAGCATGATATTCAAGAGACATGTTAAAGCATTAATACGACTCAGTCCACATGGTCGTACTGGAATCAATGGGGGAGATCCATCACACCAATGAGTTTTACCTCAACTCAATGTACCTTGATGTTTGTTCACATGACAACACCCCAAAGGCCAGACACACCGTCCTGGTGGCGGAGGCCTTAGGTGCATACCGTCCCGATGGCACCTAAGACTACATCCTCCTGGCACATACTCATGGTTCATCCAACATATATATATATATATATATATATATATATATATATACACCTCTTATACATATCCCGCATCAACAAGATACATATACATACTATTCATCTCTATACATATCTCGCATCAACAAGATACATATATATACTATTCATCTCTATACATATCCCACATCAACAAGATACATATACATACTATTCATGATTTCAATCCCATGTTAAGTCTAAAACACCCAAACATGTATGTTCAACAATAATCTTCACAAATTCCATGAAATAACGCCATCATACCTAATAATAACAATATAAATCAACTTAACAATCCCACAGCCAAAACCCCCAAATATCATATAAGTAGCAGTTAGGTCAAACTTATCAGGTGATCAGATTTGTACATGTATATGAAATAGCACAAGTAAGCATTCAAGATATGTATCTCATTTAAAGATTTTAGTAAAGAAAAACTCACTATCTAGGTTTTATGGAAAACCCTAGAAACTTAGCAAGAACCCTAGAAACGGATGGAGGAAGGAGGTGATCTTGAAGCTTGAGATCCTTGGTTGAAATCTTGGTTGAGGAAGCTTGATTCTTGCAATAAATGTGGTAGATGGTGATTGGGATGAAGTTTGGTTCGGATTTGGGGAGTGGTAAATGAAGAGAGAGTTTTTTTGAGAGGAATTGGTTGAGAAGTAAATGAGGATTAGGGCTGAAAACTCATTTAAAAACGTCAGGAGAACCGTGTGGCTTGTGGCGCGGGTTGACCCACGCGGTAACTTGCGCCATTCACTGATCTTTCACGCAGGCAGTGCTCCGCGCGGCTTGTGTCGCGGCCTAACCCGCGCGGCAACCCGCACAGGGCACTGTTTCTTGCAGATTTCCCCTTAACAAAATTTAGAGTGTTACAATGTACCACGTGGACAAAACCGTGGAAAGGGTCAAGGTCATGATAATAGTTGGAAGGATTTTCCAATCTTTGGAGTAGAGATGCAACTATTGCCAGTTGATATTGGATAGTCAAAAAAGAAATACATTAATCACTAGTTCTTTCGAGAACGGAACAAATTGAAAATAAACTATATCATATTAATTAAAGATTGATTAAGCATTTCCTTGATATTTATGTTAAGCATAAAATTAATATACACACTTAAATCGATAACCATTATAGATGTAAAGAAATACATCAAAGACAAATACAAAACTCTCAATATTCTCCGTTCCGTGTAGGAATGTATTAAGGAGAACTTGAGTTTTTGTAGGACATTTCACACACTCTAAAGAGATTAACTAGCATTTATTTATTTTTAATTTATCCAATCAAAATACTTAGACGATGTACTGTCATTTTCTTGTTGGTACAAGATTAATAGTTATTAAAGCACTATATTAATGAAAACCTTGTTAAAATATTCATATCAACTAGAAATCATATTATAAGAATGGAATTAAGTATATGTACATCAACTCTAATGATATGAAATGAACATATATTAGAGAAATTAATGTGTCAAATTAGTGGATTATCTAAGTCACTAAATCATATTTTGTCAACAATAAAGAAATTTTTGGACAATGACACATATATGTTTCACATGGGACACCATGGTCATGACATAGTGATCCGTGTTTGCAAAATACACATAAACATATTCTCTTTCGAGTGAAAGGCAAAAATGAGGCAAATTGCAAATGTTGACTTCTGCAGCATAAGAAGCAACGCCATTATCATAATATGCCCTCTCAAATACCTAAAACTTTTGTATACCCTGATCCTTAGCCAAGACAGGAATGAGACCATCCTAAAGCCAAGGACATAATACCAAAATATTCCATTCTTACAAAGAATACAAAATGATATTTATGGACATAAACATCCAGAATGCGGGCCATTAAAGTACTTTATGGTTCTGGTTTCAACACGAAGAATGTATGTTGTATTATTGTCCACATGAAATGTTGCACTCCTAGCACTAGCTATATGTTTAAGGGCTCACCACCCTGATGATCTCATCAAGCCTACATGACTTGAAATGCTAGAGAATTTACATCATAAGGATTTGATGATTATTGCATATGTATTGGGATCAATGTAGAGTTTCCTATACCCCATATGTATATCTAAAATGGTCTCGTAGAAGTTTTCATCAAAAGAACATAGATGGTAGCCAAGACATTAGTTATACGCACCGATTTACTTACATGTGTTTGGGGTTATGCAATACTATACGCATCTTTACTTCTTCATTTTGAGACCTATTACTAGCTAACCAGTCTCATGTGTACCTGTTGGTAACTGGATATAAGCCTGATATTTTACATTTATGCATGTTTGGTTGTGCAGTATATGTGCCAATTGTGCCCCCACAATGCACCTAAATGGGTCTTTAAAATGATTAACTATATTTGTTAGATATGAAACTCCAAATATTATCCGCTAATTAGAATCCTTGACGGGTGATCTTTTTACCACAAGATTTGCGGATTGTCACTTTGATGAGACAATCTTCACGTCATTAGGAGGAGATAGGAAAAAGGATTTTCCGTAGGAATGACAGGAAGTGTCATTGAATATTCCCACTTTGTCTCTTGTTGATCCCCAAACTGTTGGGTTTTATATAAACTATAAATAAACAATGTAGCGGAAACTATAACAAAAACCCTACAAGGAAAACTTTAGTGAATGATATTAACAACAAGAAAGAAAAAGAATCACCAACCTTTAATCTAAACTCGTAATTGGATTTATTCACGTGAAGAACTCGAACACTTCGATTCCAAATTGCTTAGGAAAGTAGTAACCAAAGGAGATTACCTCTAATGGTTTGTACCCAATTTGTCCAAGATTATTAGACTTTGGAATATCCACCCAAGTGTAGTAAGAGTACCCACAAGGAATGGAGCAAAGAGAGAAGAGAAAACTCAAGGAAAAATGCTTGAGTTGGTACCCCTGATTTTGGAGTCATGGACCTCTATTTATAGTGGTAAGTAGCTTTAGGATTTAGAGAAAAGTCCTTTCACTTGCACTTTTAATTGGCACAAATTAATTCTAAATTAATTCCAATTAATTCTAAATTAATTCTAAATTAATTCTGAATTAATTCTAAATTAATTCTAATTAATTCTGAATTAATTCTAAATTAATTCCAATTAATTCTATAAAATTTCCATAATAATTTCTAATTAATTATTATCAAATAATAATTAATAAACTATTTATCTCTATCTCTTAATTATTCTAATAACCCTTGGACAATCGAGGGCAACCCAAAAAGGACCCTACTATTAATGGAAAGTCATGAGTAATTAGTTATGACTTTGGACACCCATTCCAACAGTCTCCCACTTGGACAAGTCATTAACTACTATTAGTCATAAACTAACCAAACAATCAGCAGAGAGTGCTTCCTTAGCAACTGCCGAACTCTGATTCAGAGACAGTCCTAGGTAAGTGATCAGCTTATTCCTGCGTTCTTCAAGATATCGTATGAACTGAGTCATGGACATGGATCAATCTCAAGTTCAAGGTTGTTTCCCGGTTTTCGATTTATGAGGACTTTATTAGACTACTGAATTGAACACATCAATCTAGTCCAGGCTGGGCCCAGCACTATAATGTCGTCATTAAATCACCGAGGGGCCCACAGATATCGCTTTTCCATTAATAGACAAAAGGAACGAATAAACTTTGACTACATAGTCCAAATCTATTCTTCAAATCATACATGGCAACATCTTTTATAACTTCCAGTTACGGTAGCGTTTAGATGTACCAATGCATAACTGAATCATAAACTTAAACTCATGCATCTCCATTTGAAGAATAACATATATTATCATCTTAGAATTACTTGTGATTTTAATCCATTAAGTAATCTCTAAGTGCGGGTTTCTCTAATACTTAAATCTCTATTTAAGTACTCATGAGGGTTAGATGCATCTCTATACTATGTCTATCTCTATAGACATCAACTAACACTCCATGACAGTCTTAAATCAATACTTACTTCCAAGAGTATGACCGACTGTAGAGTTTTGAATATTCAGTCGCATTCTCATGCTATGTTTATCTCTATAAACATCGACTTAATACTCGGGAAGTTAAACATGCAAAAAAAACACAATAATAAATAATTCGTATGGCAGTTCACTAACACATAAATAATCTCTATTATTCATCACCAAATCAATTACAATTTATTACTGTTACAATGTTTCGAATATCACTTAATTACTAAAACTAATATCTTGTCTCAAGCCAATGCTCCTAGCATGCAGGTCATGCTTGGTTTTGCTAAGTGCCTTTGTGAAAGGATCAGTCGGGTTTTCTTCCGATGATATCCTACTCACTAAGATGTCTCCATCCTCCACTCTATGTCGTACATAGTGAAATTTCCTCTTGATGTGCTTGGTCTTTCCATGATCTTTTGGTTCCTTCGTAAGGGCGACAACACCAGTGTTGTCACAAAAGATCTCTATGGGTTCATTGATAGTTGGAACGACTTCCAGATCACCAATAAAGTTTTGCAACCATGTAGCTTCCTTAGCAGCTTCAGAAGCTGCAATGTATTCGGACTCACAGGTTGATTCCGCCACAGTAAGTTGCTTGGAACTCTTCCATGTCACTGCACCTCCATTCAATAGAAACACCCAACCGGACTGTGAACAACTATCATCCACATCCGTTTGGAAGCTGGCATCAGTATACCCGCTAATTCTAAGTTCCTCACTCCCACCGAACACCAAGAACATATCTCTCGTATTTCTCAAATACTTGAGAATATTCTTCACTGCTATCCAATGACTTTCGCCCGGATTACCCTGATATCGACTCACCATACTCAAAGAATACGAGACATCAGGGCAAGTACATGTCATGGCATACATGATCGATCCTATAGCCGAAGCATATGGGACTCGACTCATTTTGTCCACCTGATCACGAGTGACGGGACATTGAGATCTACTAAGCTTTATGCCTTGATGAATGGGTAAAGACCCTTTCTTGGAATTTTCCATATTGAACCTTTTCAATACTTTATCCACATATGTACTTTGGCTTAGTCCTATTAGACATTTTGTTCTATCTCGATAAATCCTTATACCCAGTATGTACGTTGCTTCTCCTAGATCCTTCATAGCGAAACATTTCCCAAGCCAGGCTTTTACACCATTCAAGGTTGGGATATCGTTTCCTATAAGGAGTATGTCATCCACATATAAGACTAGGAAGGTTATCGTACTCCCACTAGCTTTGACATATACGCAGGACTCATCTTCACTTCTAGAAAATCCAAACGCTTTGACCTTTTCATGGAAGCAAAGATTCCAACTGCGAGAAGCTTGTTTAAGTCCATAAATAGACTTTTCAAGCTTGCACACTCTATTGGGATGCTTGGTGTCTACAAAACCTTCTGGTTGTATCATATACACATCCTCTGAAAGTTTCCCATTAAGGAAAGCGGTTTTGACATCCATTTGCCATACTTCATAATCATAGAAGGCGGCTATGGCAAGCATTATCCTAATGATCTTGGCTACCGGTGAAAAGGTTTCATCATAGTCAACCCCTTGGGTTTGAGTATAACCCTTTGCCACCAGCCTAGCCTTGAACGTGTGTACATTCCCATCCATGTCGACCTTCTTCTTGAAGATCCATTTACAACCGACCGTCTTACGACCTGGTGTTTGATCAACCAAATTCCAAACTTGGTTATCATACATGGATTGAATCTCACTGTCCATTGCCTCTTTCCATTTAGCAGCCTCAAGGCCTTCCATGGCTTCCTTATAGTTAGTTGGTTCATCCAAATTAACAAGTGTTCTATCACTTATTAACGTATCCCCTTCCGCAGTAATATGAAGACCATAGAACTCAGGAGGGTGGCTAACTCTTGAGGATCTACGAAGAGGTAATGACTTGTCAACTGGCTTAACAGGTATTTCTACCTCAGGTTGAGTGCTAGTGCCAACGTCAGGTATTTCATCATTTGATTCTTGAATTTCTTCAAAATCAATGTTACTCCCACTGACTTCTTTAGCTATAAGTTCTCTTTCTCGAAAGACTCCTCTTCGAGCTACAAACACCACATTTTCAGTGGGTCGGTAAAACAAATAACCATAAGACTTTTGTGGGTAACCGATGAATAGACACTTCTCAGATTTGTTGGCAAGTTTATCTTGGCTTTCGTGTCTCACGAAAACCTCACAACCCCAAACCTTGATATGTGCGAGTGAGGGTTTCTTCCCAGTCCACATTTCATGAGGTGTCTTTTCAACCTTCTTTGTTGGTACAAGATTTAGGATGTGGGCGGCTGTCTCTAAGGCATATCCCCAGAAATAGGTCGAAAGAGGAGCTCGAGTCATCATGGAACGAACCATGTCTAACAAGGTTCGATTGCGTCTCTCGGCTACACCATTAAGTTGTGGTGTTCTAGGAGGCGACAATTGTGAAACAATTCCACATTCCTTAAGATACTCATTGAACTCAAGACTAAGATACTCACCACCCCTATCGGAGTGTAGTACTTTAATCTTTCTACCCAATTGATTCTCTACTTCGTTCTTGAACTCTTTGAACTTTTCAAAAGCATCCGACTTATGTTTAATCAAGTAAACATAACCATATCTACTATAGTCGTCGATAAAAGTCACGTAGTAGCGATTGTCATCTTTTGTGGTGGATCTAAATGGACCACATACATCTGTATGTATTAGGTCTAACAATCCTTCACCTCTTTGTAAAGAACCGGTGAATGGTGACTTGGTCATTTTGCCAAGAAAACAAGACTCACACGCATCATACGATTTTAAGTCAAATGATTCCAAAACTCCATCCTTTTGGAGTTGGGCGATGCGTTTCTTGTTTATATGACCAAGACGACAATGCCACAAAGATGCATGGTCTAACTCATTAGAAGAATCAATAGCTAGCACATTACTCAAGTTATTATCACACACAACAGATTCATAAACACCATTACAAGGAGTAGCTTTAAAAACAAACAAGTCATCTTTAAAAACCAAAATATCTCCATTCAAATTATCAAAGTAATAACGGAATCCTTGTTTAAACAATGCGTGAAATGAAATGATATTCCGAGACATATCGGATGAATAACAGCAATTTACTAACTCTAATCTAAACCCACTATCCAAGACAAGCTCAAAAATCCCCATCTTCGTAACAGGTGCAGAAAGCCCATTGCCCATGATGAGATTTAGCTTTCCTGGCTGCAACTCCTTGCATTCACTTAGTCCCTGTAAAACAGAACAGATGTGAACACCACATCCTGTATCAAGGACCCAGGAATTTGAACATTTCAAATTAGTGTGTTTGATTAAGTACATACCTGAAACAGTGGCAGACGATTTTCCCTTGCTTTCTTTCAACTCTTGAAGGTATTTTGGGCAGTTTCTCCTCCAATGCCCTAGTTGTCCACAGTGAAAACACGTTGCCTGCTTCGGATCTTTGGAAGGCGGGATGTCACGATTAACCGTTCTCTTGGACCCTTTGTTGGACTCTCCAACATGGGCTTTCCCTTTCCAAGCGGGTTGAGTAGTGGCTTTTCGTTTCTTCCCTTTTCCAGGTCGAATGGCATTTACCTGTGCAACAACAGTTGAGCTTGATAAGACATGAGACTTCTTCATGCCTTGCTCACCTCTTTGCAGAAGGTTTTATGCAGTTGCATCATATTGGTCTCACCATCATTCATATGAAATTGCATAATGAACGGATCATAAGAATCTAGAAGTGAATCAAGGACCATGTCAATGGCCAAGTTCTTGTCAAACTTCACATCCAGTTTCTCGAGTCTTTCAATGAGCCTTTGCATCTTTTGCACATGGGCACATACTGACTCACCATCCTTGTGTTGACACTTTTTCAGGGCTTTAAGAACCTCCAAGCTCTCTTGCCTTTGTCCCTTAGCGAACATTTCGCGAAGTTTCTCATTTATTTCATATGCCCAGCTCTCATTGAACATCTTTTGAAGTTCAGAGGACATGGTGGACACCATGATGCAAGATGCCTTGGTAGAGTCGGTGCAATGCTTGTTGTAAGAAGTAATTTCTTCGGGAGAGGCAGTGTTCTGATCGATTTCAACGATTTGTTCATCGAGTACGTATTCCTTGTTTTCATAGCGTAAGGTCAATCTTAGAGCACACATCCAATCAAGATAATTGGGTCCTATAAGCTTTTCCTTTGCCAGAATAGGAAGGAGAGTGAAACCGGAGTTTCCGGTAGGAGCAGGAGTAGGAGGAAGATCATTATTGATTCCAGACATCTATAAGACAAGTGGTTTTAGTTAGTGATATTTAAATAATCCTTAACTATTTACCCAATTAATATATTAAGGTTAGGATCCAATTTCTAACATCCACTATATAAAGAGGGATGCCGTAATTATATATGAATTTAATTTAGGTAGGCATACAACTTGCCAATTTCATCTTTATGAAACTCCTGGAACGTTAGAGACTCCTTGTACATTCAAGGGCATGTTTAGTCTCGGATATACATCTTACTCATTGTGGCTGGGACGCCGAAGACCACAATTAAGATTGTGAATTAACCATGCAAAAATCGCGTTGGCACATTCATTCTATTTATAGTTCTCAAATTGACGTGCCGGTTATCCACACACGCTCCATCAATAAACTATAAAACCGAATTGCCACATCACCTTGCCTATCATAGTCTCAAATTAATGTGTCGGTTATCCACGCACGCTCCATTAATAGACCATCTAGAAGTGATGTGCGTTTTCATGGATTTGCATACATATTCACATTTTCTTATGTGTATCTAAGAAGGGAATTTAAATTAGATATAAGTTTTAGATTAATACTTTTAATCTTAACATCGACAATATTGGATCCATTCGATAACTCGCACTCCTTCACACAAAAAGTCGGTGAGCTGGCAACGCATGGCGTTTTGAAAGCCCTTCTCATTTGCCGCCATTTTATAGGCAGACTCCTAGTACCTTCTTATAGTTTTAGGAGTTTGATGGGTCTAGTAGTGATCCAACTACGATGTGTTTAACTTTAGGTTATACTATATACTGTATAAACAATTTATAAGTATAGGGTAAATTTTAAACATTTTAAAACTTACCAATTATTTAATCAAATTAATTCTAATTAACCAAGTAACCTAACAAGATAACTTTAATTTTATAATTATACATTCTAAACATGTGAGGTCACATGTTAATAATTAACATTAAATAATACATGCAAAAAACTATTTGCAATCAATTAATCCTAATTATCAGATTGAATCATATGGAAATTTAAATCTAGCCAATTAAACTTAAATCATATGAGGACATATGATAATGATTAAAAACGAAAACATGGTTAGCATATAAAAACTCTTTCAATTTTAAACCTTTTAAAATATGAGCCTATTAAATCTTTCAATTTTGCCAAATAATATAATAGCCATAATTATCGAATCTTTCATGTAATCCTCAAGATTTTCGGAAATCTTGACTATTAGATGAACATTGTATAATTGTCATTTAATAACTGTTTACCAAAAGTTAGGAAATAATAGCAAAAATACCAACATTTTTAACTAATAAAATGATCCTAATTTTCGATCAAACAGACATATATATATATATATATATATATATATATATATATATATACCGAAATTTAGCAAACAAGATTTAAACAAGTGCTAATATTATATAAACTATAAATAAACAATGCAGCGGAAACTATAACAAAAACCCTACAAGGAAAACTTTAGTGAATGATATTAACAACAAGAAAGAAAAAGAATCACCAACCTTCAATCCAAACTCGTAATTGGATTTATTCACGTGAAGAACTCGAACACTTCGATTCCAAATTGCTTAGGAAAGTAGTAACCAAAGAAGATTACCTCTAATGGTTTGTACCCAATTTGTCCAAGATTATTAGACTTTGGAATATCCACCCAAGTGTAGTAAGAGTACCCACAAGGAATGGAGCAAAGAGAGAAGAGAAAACTCAAGGAAAAATGTTTGAGTTGGTACCCCTGATTTTGGAGTCATGGACCTCTATTTATAGTGGTAAGTAGCTTTAGGATTTAGAGAAAAGTCCTTTCACTTGCACTTTTAATTGGCACAAATTAATTCTAAATTAATTCTAAATTAATTCTAATTAATTCTAAATTAATTCTATAAAATTTCCATAATAATTTCTAATTAATTATTATCAAATAATAATTAATAAACTATTTATCTCTATCTCTTAATTATTCTAATAACCCTTGGACAATCGAGGGCAACCCAAAAAGGACCCTACTATTAATGGAAAGTCATGAGTAATTAGTTATGACTTTGGACACCCATTCCAACACAAACTTCATAATGTAAAGTTGAAGTTAAACGAATCAGACTCGATACCTGATACGTTTAGTGTTATTCCAGAAGTGACAAGATCACATATACGAGTTGCAAATATACTCGCAAGGTTAAAGTCCCCAAACAAGGGCACAACGTCGTTGGAAAGTATGTTGCAATCACACATGGTGGAGGTGTGGTTGAGGTCGTAGCTCCCAAACGGAAATGGGGGAGCTACTTGGTTCGATAGATACGCATCTAAAGGAAGAGAAGAGTAAGGCACAACTACTTGTCATCAATACATAAACCTCTCATGAGATTATCTCTGATTAAACTATGTCTATCAATCATTACTGGAGGACGCTCCGAAGTTAATATTGATTCCAGAGATCAAAGAAATCTCAAATGAATTATGAGAGTGCATATGAGACGATGGACATATCATACATACTTATTGATGATATATGTCGCATATATTGTAGCTTATGAGGTGATAGAGCACATTGACATCGAACCATGCTCAGTTGAAAAATATCAACAAATAGCAAATTGGCCTAAATAAGCAATCCAGGAGAATCATATTATTTGACAAATGAACAGGTATTTGGTTTGGTAGTGTTAACCCATCAAGTGTAAATCCTATAAGACATAGATAAATCATTTGTCGTAAAGCGTAATGAGAATAATTAAGTCATAATGTATGAGACTTTCCTTTGGCACAAGGTTTCTCACAACGCCTTGGATTGACCACGAGAAGACTTACTCTCCCGTGATGGACGTTATAACGTTCTGCTAATTAATTAGCCTAGTAGTTTTCGAAGAGACTAGAAATGCAGTTCATGAATGTGGTTACCACATATCTCTACGGGGATCTAGATTCAGAGATATATAAAAGTGTTTGATGATATTACATTACCAAAATCAAGTAACTCTAAACCACAAAATGCGTTTGCAATAAAATTAAAACGCTCACTTTATAAATTAAAGCAATCTATGCGGTGTGGTATACCCGCCTAAGTGAATACTTGATTGGGAAATGGTATATAAGAACGATGAAATGTGTCTTTGCGTATTTATTTAAGAAAACAAGTTCCAGATCTTCAAAGTAGCTTTATATGTCAATGTTATGAACATAATAGACACTTTTGATGAACTAAGAGAAAGCACAAGCTACTTGAAATCTAAATTTGAGATGGAAAATCTTGGAAAAACTTGGTTTTGTCTAACTATTTGAGGTAGGACACCGAGTTTGTGAAATATTAATTCACCGACCGCATATGTCTAGAAAATAATCAGGCAATTTAATATGGACAAAGCGCATCCGGCTAGTAAATCCCATGATCAGTCAAAGTGTTGGATATAAGGAAAGATCCATTTCGTCTAAAGGATGATGACGAAAAAGTGTTGGGGAGTTGGAATTCCCTATCTAAGTAGAATATGTGCATTATCGTACTTAGCACAATACATTTGACCGTATATTGTATTTATCAGTGAACTTGTTAGCTTGATTTAGCTCAGCGTCAACGCAACGTCATTGAAAATGTATCGAATTAATCTTTTGAAACCATTGACATAGGCTTATACTTTCCCCATAGAAAGAAAAATGAGATTGATAATGAAAATTCAATACCTACTTAGAATGTAAGCAGCAAAAGTACTAGCTCTTATAGAAAAAACATCAAACAATATCTTGGTATGTCTTTGCTGATATTAGGTATGTGTCTGATCCATACAAAGGTTGTTCCCAAACTTAATAAGGAATTACCACGGTGAACACTCAAATTACTTGGAAGTAAGCTAAGCTAACCCTTGCAACTACCTCCTTGAACGATTCCAAGAATATTACTCTCCATGAGATTGTTCAAGAAATGTATATGATTAAGGACTGTCATTACATATATTAGAGGAGCTAGTAATTTTGAGTTCAAGCACTATCCTACATGGATATATGGAAATAATGCATCATGTATCGAATAAATGAAAATACGATACATCAAGGGTGATAACAGAAAATATATTATGCTTAAGTTTCTATACAATCAGTAGTAACAAACTCTCAGCTAGATTCAAGAGAATCAAGTAAGATGTCAGGAGAATGTGATATATTTTACCAAATCATTACCTAAAACCATATTTTGGAAATATGTAGAACGTATTAAAATGCAAATGTTTTCCAAACTTCTGTGATTAATGTATAAATCAGGGGGAGTAGTAGACAAAAGGGGGAGTCTACTATACATGTGACATTGGTATGTTATGTTATTTCCTTCACCCAAGGTTTTATTTTCCCACTGGGTTTTGTTCCTTGGTGTAAGTTTTTAGTGAGACAACAATTTATAAATCATCTTGTTTTATAAACCCCTTGATTGATTTACAAATCAAGAAATATAATAAACTAAAGAAATTGTTTATTGGTGTTTTGTACTCTTTCTTTCGACCAAATTTTTTATTTTTTCCATCGGGTTTTGTTTCTTTGGCGTAAGGTTTTAATGATGCAATAACTATGCACCATCACTCATTTGACTCGGCACAAGGGGGAGTGTTGAAGGATTATGTGTCATCATCAAAAGGAATTGATTGACAGACTTCTTCTCTCTGTCTTATTGTTATTCTCTCTATATTGATTGTTCTGTAACGTATCATTAATTTAGGATTGAGGGATCTTATTTTTTTTCCAAAAAAAAAAAGGATTGAGGGATGTTTTTCATAATCAACATAAAATCACAGGGGTAATTTTGTAATTTTCTTGAAATCATAAATAAAGAAAAGTATGGAGCAGCCCTTTTTGGACGTACTGCGTTTGCAAATCTTAAGATGGATCTTCATCATCACCATATTTTGATTTTTTTTTGAATTACTTGCCTACCTTTTAAAAGTTTGTCTTTCTTTTCAACAAAATATTTACCTCAAACAATAATGTCAAACGCGTTTTCACATTATTTTATAAATAAATATTCACAAAAAATATAATAATAAAATTATATAATGATTATTAAACAGGACCCTGGTCAAATATTCCATGTGTGGACCGACAATCATACTATAGTTACATTTAGAGAAATTGGCTAAAATAATCATATTACAAAGACAATAGCATTTCCCAGCCATTTCTCTCCTTGGTTGACCAAAATAGACCTAGGTCCGCAATAGCGGACCTGCAGGTCCGCTACCATGCAGAAAAAAATATAAAAAAAGGTAGGTGGGTCTTAAATAAAACAATTAATAAACTGAATAAACAGCAGGTCTGCAATGGCGGACCTGCAGGGCAATGACGGAGTTGTCGTCGAGTGAGATGGTGACACGTGTCAACCCGTTTCGGACCTGTCTTGAACCGACAACTTTTTTTTATCTTTTTTTGCATAGTAGCGGACCTAGGTCTATTTTGGTCAATTTGGGAGAGAAATGGCTAGGAGATGCAATTACCTTTGTAATATGACTATTTCAGCAAATTTCCCTTACATTTATTATTGTTTCACGAATAGGAAGTGTAAATATAAATGGGACAAACGTTCTCTTCTCAAATTTGGGGAGAAAAGAAGAAAAAAAACGGATTTTTTTTATTTGTGTTCTTGAAAAGAAAAAAAAAGAATGAAGGAAGGAAAGAAGGAAAGGGAAAAAAAAATTCATGTTCTTGAACAGAAGAAAAAGAAAGAAAATATATCATTTTTATTAATATACCTTTTCAAAATATATCAAAAATGAAAGATTTGGTAGTTTTATAAATTTAATTTTTTTTTTTGAAGAGTTTAATTTCTTTTATTTCATTTTCCTCTCACATTTGGGAGTAAACTTATTATTATTTTCCTTTTGTTTCCTTTCTTTTATCTCTTGAAAAGTTTCAAGAGTTTTTTCTTTTTTACTTTCCTCCTATTTCCTTCCATTTCATTTATTTTTCTTGGTAAAAAAATGTTTTGAGAACACAACAAAAATATAAAAAATTAACTTAATTTTTCTGATTGCGACTTTTTGGTAACATGAGTTTAGAATTTTTTTTATTTTGCTAAAAAAATTTAAGAATATGAATAACCGGTGGTTACCATGTTAATCATTATTTGCTAATTATATTAATTTAATTTATCTTAATTTTGGTTGAAGAGATTGAGCTAATTTAAAAGAGGAAAAACATTATTAATGTAATGTTTATTTATCTATACTATATTATAAAACACGGATAAAAAATCTTTAAATACAAATTATTAGGCATAATGTATCATCATTTTATGCAAAATTTTAAAATTTTCTTAATTTACAAGTATTAAAGCACAAGATACATATTACTACTGCATGCTTCTAACACCACCAATTTGATATGTGCAGGGCCTTTCTTTTACGTAGACATTTCCATATATCACTATTAATTATATTATTAAATATGTAATTGGTTATTTTTTCTAGATGTCATTCAAATATATAAAATAATCATTGAATTCTAATAAAATACTTAATTTTTTTATATAAAAAATATTATATTATTAAGCCTAAATTAAACAAATTTATAAAAACATTATTATCACTTTCTCAAAATCATCCAAAATCGTACTGTAAATGGAGAAAAAAAAAACATTAAAATCATGATGTATCTCGCTGCATTGCACGAGCATACTTCCAGTTTTGTATAAAGAATAATTACAGAAGTATGTGCATTAGAAATGATTGGTAGGAAAGTTCTAAACCACTTTCAGCTTTATACATATTAACAAAGTAATTGTTTTGCGCATTCAACAGTATGCAAATTGTAACATCCAATTTTCAAATTCACAAATACATTTTTGCAAGTCTTTCAAAGATCAAAATATTAACCCATATAAATACCGGTTCTAAATGTAGTAAAAATAAAATTACAAATCACCACGACAAATACCATCTGGGTCATTTTGTACCCGATTGGTATAAAATATAAATCACAATTTTATAGATTGGTATTTATTTATTACAAATTCTAGTAGCATCTATCTACCCTTGCAATAATAAATACCTTGTTATAAAATCATATTAAAGTTTGTAACTACTGGACTAGTAGAAGATTCACACTAAATATCGGGAAAAAATATTTCATTTAAAAATGCATAATATGTCAATTTACTTAGACATCTTAAATAGGGTTTCTCAGAATTTTTCAAAGGATTATCGTACAAACCGTCTTCTTACATTTTCATGTTTGAACCGGATTTTAACCTTCTCAACAAAAATGACCATTTTCATCTTTTGTATTGCGCTAGGTATAATGTTAACACTTGTCTTTGACCTTTGTTTTTATTACAAGAAAAACAAACACACCAACCAAGTACTACTATTTACGTATACAATGGTAAGAATCATGTTTTATTCACCTCACCTACCAATACCCATAATATTCACTTCCACACGAACAATGCTAAAACAATAATTACAAACTAGACAGACATTATTATTTTATTTGGCAACCAATTAATAACAAAACTAAAATAAAAAGAACCTCCATCAACCCTTGAATCTGAAAAATAATAGATAAACCGCCCTTGTAATCATAAATTTAGTTTCAACAAAATGTAATTGTCTACTATTAGTCACAACCGTTAGATTAAAATAGATGGACGGTTCAGATGGGTTCTTTTTTTTAGTTCTCTCCTCCTTAAGGTGGTGCATTCCTAAAACATCTACTACTTATTTGAAAGGCCAGACAACACATAAGCAAGTAATGAACCTTGCAGCTTATAAAATGGTATTTTGAGAACAAATAAAGAGGAAAAAAAACATGAGCAGATCCATTAAGTTATTAAACAGATACTACAATAACCATACGCCCTTGCTCTTACTTGCTTGTTGTATAGACTTAGGGAAGTTGACATGAGAACAACCACGAAAGCTCCAGCTGTACAAACAAATTCGCTTCACTTTCTTTAACCCACAGCTTTTCTAGCTAACTTCTATAAATATGTACACTAGGAAGCGTTCTGCAGATTCCAACAAATAACAAACAACGATAAAACAAGAGCATCCACCATATACGGAGATTAATGGAGAGCTTTTTGGCCACGTAGGATAGTAAAAAAAAAAAAAGTCACATTTTGCTTGGTCACTTAAACTTGTGGGTTCCACTTTTTCGGAGAAATCTCGAATAAAAAGCATTATCATTGTGGATGCTCTAAAGATGTCACAAAGTAAATGGAGGAGGGTACACTTACTTGAGCAATCAGCATTTGTAGTAGCTGTGAGTTCATCCTTCCTCGTCCTCAGGCTGAGACGTATTCTCCTGATTGTCATCAACTTTTGCCTCCACAGGGTGAACAGGGGAAGTTCCTGCAGTTGGATCAACGTTGTGTTGTAATTGCAATAGAACATTCCATTCGTATTACAGCACAAACAATTGCATTGACCAGAAAATCTATAGTATCATTGTATAAGATTCTTGGGAATGATTCAATCACATCCCATGTTTCTTTTTGGCTGTTTTGACTAGATAACATGATACTAATTATCACATTCTATTATGATCTTAAATTTGTAGGTTAATTTCCAAACTGTTCTTTAGATTCTGGACCCGACTTAACATTACGAGCTTAAAACATATAGTTTTTAGTACCTAACCAGGTTTTGCATGGATGGGGGCCACAACTCAACTGCGTTCACTATTAGTGTTATTTTATTCCGTCCACATGTACCTATTCCTAGCATAAAAGCTATTTTTGCTTCTCTCAAGAGAGATTTTTCATCTTCCAAAACCCAGCTTGCTATAGAACCTGAAAATGATGCACATATTGTTCAGTCACCAAGTCTCCGTACTCGGCAAATACAGACTTCCATTGCTTTGCACGACTTTGGCATAAAGAAGTAAGGTATCTACTTCCATTGTTTTACAAGTTGGCTAAAGCTAGGGAGCGAAGGGGTCGAGATTTAGGAAGCATAAAGCATATCAAGGATGGGAACGCATGTGTTAGTAAGGTATGAGCAGATAAAAAGGAGAGATGAGGTAGTTACTTCCGTTCGTTTTTTAATGAGCGAACGGAAAAAGAGGAGCTTGGAGGGTGTAGGGACATCCACAATCGTGTTTTTGTCTAAGGATTAGCAGGGGGTTGAAGGAGCCAGGAGGCACCAAGAAAAATGGGAAACAGAAAGGCCATAGTCCCTAACCAAACCCCTATTGAGGTCTGGAGATGGGTGTGCAATGGTTGGCGGATCTCTCAACATTCTCCTTAAGATTGCCAAGATGCCAAAAGACTTGAGACAATACACCTAATTAGACGCCTTATGGAGAAATATAGAGAGGTAGTAAAGATCTGCACTTGGTATCCATATCCCATATGCACTTGGAGAAGGCGTACTATAGCGTACCCAGGGACATGATTTGGAGGACCCTGGAAAGGAGTGGGGTAACATGGAGCTATGTCAAGGCAATACAGGATATGTACAAGCAAACAATGACCTGTGTAAGGACTCCGGGTGAGACGGAGTACTCCTCGGTAGACATAGGAAGACACCAGAGATGAGCACTAAACCCATTTCTCTTTGTCTTACTTTTAGATGAAATTTCGCGAGGGATCCACGAGGGGTATCCCGTGGTGTATACTATTTTCTGATGATATTCTATTGCTAGTAGAAACGAAGAGTTAGCTGGAACAGCAAAAGGCGGCTTTAGAGACTTGAGTGCGCATTAGTCCATCAAAGACCAAATGCCTTTAGTTTAATTTCAGTAGAGTGTGTAACGAGGAGGGGGTAGATGTCTGCATAAATAGCAAAGGTACTCCAAAAGGATAGTTATAGTTTCAAGTATCTAGGCTCTGTGATTCAGAAGGAGGGTGAATTCGAGGATGATGTTACTCAACGTATAAAGGCGGGGTGATTAAAATAGATGGCTGCCATGGAAATGTTGAATGACAAAAAGGTACCGCTAAGGCTGAAGGACAAATTCTATAAGGTGGCTATCAGACCAGATATGTCGTACGGCACAAAGTGTTGGGCAATAAAGAAAGCACAAGAGAGGATGATGAAGATGGCTGAAATGAGGATGCCCATATGGACTTGTGGAAGGACCATGCTAGATAGGATATCAAACAAGGTTTTTCGAGTAGATTTAGGAGTAACGGGTATCGAGATAAGATGAGAGAGGGGAGATTGCGATGATTTGGGCATAATTGTAGGACACAAATGTGAGCACCCATGAGGAAGGTGGAGTGTGTTAGCGTCGAGATGTAAGGAAGGGCATGCTCAGGAGGACATGGGAGGAGCAACTAAGAATGGGCATCGCAACTTACAGCATTTCAGAAGACATAATCTCATATATATTCATAGGGACGCTTGATTAGTGTAGCATAATGGATGTAAGGACCAAGAACATGTGGTTTTTGGGGGCAGGGGAGGGGTGGAGAGGTAGAGGGCAGATGGGAGGTAGCAAAACTCTAGGAAGGTCCGCTTCCTTTTGCTAGTTTAGTGGTTCCTTACCTTCTAGATTGCTTGCTTGCATGCTTTTTATTATTATTACTATTATTATTTTTATTTGTTCCTGTTACTTTTTTCTCAACTATCCTAAATTCCTTTTCTTTCTCTTAGTTCGTTTTGCTTTCCTTTTCATCAAACTTTTAACTTTCACAAAAGCATTTTCTCCAAACCTTTTTACAAGTCGGAGGTTTCATGAAAACATCTTTGTTGGTCATTTTAGTGAAATCATCGGTTCATTTTATGTAATTGGATTCACAAAAAATATGAGGTTGTTAGTTAAGTTATAACACGGGCTAGGAGGTGTAGAATGTACACTCGCGTAAGCTAACTAGAACTCGGGACTGTTGGATGGCTTCGTATGGGGAGGGTCTAAGTGGCCGAGGGTAGTGCACGGGCAGTGCATTTTTGGTCATTAGAAGAGCACAAACCATTCTTGGAAACAGAAGGCAGTGCATGGGTCGTGTGTTATTTCACATGAAAAACGCACAGGCCGTGCGTTCTTCGTCAAAATGTTATCAGCACTTGTGTTCAGCTCTATCTAGCTGATGGTTTTATTATGTTCAGCTCGCTGAAGGAGCGAAGGTTCAACTAGTTGATGGTTCACTACTTTTCAGCTTCGTTGAAGGTTCACTAGTGTTCAGTTCGCTAAAGGTTCACTAGCGTTCAACTTCGTTGGTGGTTCACTAGCGTTCAGCTCGCTGATGGGTTGCCACCTGATAGATGATGATTTGCCACTAAATTGTAACTGTCGTATATGTAACCGCCCACTCCTTATTTCCAGCAACCATTATCATTTAACGGGGAGTTATTCTCAGCATTAATATATGAGCGGTTACGATTTTCTAAGTTTAAAGGGAACGGCATCTGCCAAAATCGATCACGAAAATTTGAGATTGTCCTCAAGTGAATTTCGTGATACTCAGAAAAATTTGAGTCGAAATATCACTTTAGGAAAGCGAGCTCTCATGCAATCTCAAGTTTTAACCAAGATTGCACTCGTTATTTTCTCAATATTTTCAAGATTTCCCCATCAATCTCTACTCCTCAGGGTAGAGGTAACAGACTAACAGTAAGATTTACATACATCCTACCCTCCCCATACCCTACTTCATTCCGGATTTACTAAGTTAATTTGGTTTGGTTAAGTAATGTATCCTAGATTGACAAGATGATATGATATCATGATACCCCGTAAAAAAGAAAAGTAAAAGAGAATTTACTTGACATACAAATATTATGCAAATAGATGTTTGCTCAACCAACAAACCACCACATCTACTTGAACCCACAACCATTAAATCAAGAGACTTGGTTAATACCATATGAGCCAAAGGCCACAGGCAATGTATGTGCTTAATGACTTACTTGGGGATAATAGAAGGTTAACATGAAAATTACACGCCTATGAGAGACGACCAAATGAATACAAAACATATTAGAAAGAAGAAAGAAGATAAGCAAAATAACAGAAATTTTAAAATACTAATTTAAATAATATATAAAACCAATCAAGCTTATACACATTAAAAATGGTATGGTTTGAACTGGACTACATTAGAAGATAACTGGAAATTAGCCTATATCAAAATAAGATTGATATTTCCTAACAGTTCCGAAAGAGAGTTTAATAACTCCTTCAAGGCCTCAATGGAATAAAGAAAATGAAGGGTTCTGATTAAATGTCTCCTTCAAATATGAATACAAGACATTTTGGTAATACTTTCCTTCTAGCAAAAATTCTAGACTAATATAAAACGAAAATCACCTTTATAATGTAGTATACTTTAAAAACTAGAAAAAGTAGAAAACTATTTTCTTCCTTAATGGAGAAAGTAGAGAATTAGGGGTTGTTTGTTTACCTCTTAATGGTTCCATTAAGAGGAAACCTCTAAATCGTTAAGAGGTAAATCTTGTTTTGGCAAAAAAAAATGTCAACCTCTTAATGGTTCCAAAACCCTCTGAATGATTTTGTATTTCGACCCTGTCTTAACTCTTAACCATTAAGAGCCCTGATTTCATTCTAAACAACTAGCAAACAACCATATTTCATTTCGCACTATATCATAAGAGCCTCTTAATTATTCTGACCACTTAATCATTTTGTACCAAACCATTCGGCAACTGCCAAACAACCCCTTATATTTCCTTCCTAATTCCTAAATTACAATACACCACATAAAATATGGTCAAATGGACATCAGCAAAAAATCGGTGGCCAAAAATCGGCCAAAATATCGGGCCCGATAATATCGCCGATTTTTGATCAATATTTCGACCAAAATATCGGCCGATATAGCGATTTTTGTAGTGTACTTTTTTGGGCTTTTTTTTTAAATTATGTTAGGCTTTAATTTAATACATTTTACTTGGGTTTACTTGGGCTTCTTTTAAATGATAGTCAATTAGTGATTTGACTTAGGTTTACGTTTCTTCCATCTTTCTTTCTTCTACGGACTACAATAGCAGTCTGCAGTACGATAACACAGAGCTGTTAAGATTCTCGACTTTCTCTTCTTTCTTCTACGGACTACGAAAACACAGAGCTGCTGGCCTGCTGGTCGACTTTCTCTTTTTTCTTCAACACAGCTGCTGGCCAATAGGGATAGAGCATACATGTATATAAATATTATATATATATAGGGGAGCGATCAATTGAAAACCAGTATTACATTGGAAACTTTGGAAACCGAAATCAACCAATCAGTGAATTTTTTATTTTTTTAATTGAAAATGTTATTTTTGTCTTTTACATTATTTCATAATATATATGGCAACTGTTATTATTATTACATTAATAATTATTTAATTTTAATTTAGCTTATATATGGTAATAATAATCATTGATTAATTTAAAAAAGAGATATTTAATTTAGGTAACTTATTTAATTTTAATTTAGCTTATATATGGTAATAATGAAACAATAATGCTAACACGATGAACCTAATGAATCTATTTTCATTATGAAACAATAATGCTAACACGATGAACCTGATGAATCTATTTTCATATACGGATATGCAACTGAACAGGTAATGAAACAAAAATGGGAAGTTAACAAAAATGGCACAAATTCATCATGTTTCATTATGAAACAATAATGCTAACACGATAAACCTGATGAATCTATTTTCATTATGAAACAATAATGTTAACACGATGAACCTGATGAAATCTGTAATCCACAAATTCATTCTATTTCATCACAATATTAGATTGTGTGGGAAATTTTATAATAAAATGAATTAAAAAAAATATTTTCTTACATTTTAAAAGAAAAATAATTTTTTTGATGAAAAGACAAATGCTCCACGTTTTCATAGTAAAAAAAATAACAAAATTTAGATTGCGTGAGAAATTTTATTTTGGTTTCAAGTAATCTAAATAAAATAAATTTTTCTTGCCATATTTGAGACACAAAATCAAAAGACATATTTACCCTTTTCATCTATTATTTTTATTTATTATTAATAAAATAATTAATTTACTACCGTATATAACTCAAATGAATCTTAACCATTGATTATAAAGATCAATGGCTGAAATTTGGTTTCCAAAGTTTCCAATAAAACGAGGTTTCCAATTGATACCACCCCTATATATATATAGGGGTTGTTTTATTTGCAACCCTTAAAAAGGTTGCAACCTTTGCAACCCACATCTTAACCGTCGGATTAATGATCGGCGGTTACAATAGATATGGGGCCCAATATTTTTAATTAAAAAAACAGAAAAATAAAAATAAAATAACCGTCGATCATGAATCCAACGGTTAAGATGTGGGTTGCAAGGGTTGCAACCTTTTTAAGGGTTGCAAAATATCCTTCCACTATATATATATATAATTTTAAGAAATGGATATGATGTTGAAACTATGTTTTTAATTAATGGATATGATATGTTTATGGATGTATACATATATATATATATATATATATATTATATTTAATTCTAAGAAATATTATATGAACCGATATTTTTGGACCGATATATCCGATATCTCAAATATCGGTCCCTGACCGATATACCACCGATTTCCGATATTAACAGCATAGGTGTGCACATGTGGAAATACAAGTGTTTGCTAACAGAGGAAAGGAGAAAAGGAAAGTGTCTTATAAACAGTGATGTTAGTACCCATATTTATTATAGAGTTACGTAAAATACATTTGTGTAGTGTCAGATGCATGAGCATCAGCACCATCATGCAATATGGATGCAATATGGAACTGCTAAATAGCATATTCCTTCTGGTTCACTTTTTCTCCGTCTCATGTCTCATTCCAAACGTAGGGAGAAATGTTTTTATCCTATCTTCTAAATTTTCCTTCTTCGCTTCTCATTCCCATCCTACATCAACATGGTAGCTTCCATACTACCCACAGCTGTGTGTGAGACAACTTCGAGGTTTTTTAGTTGAAAAAGGAGGCATGTCTTAGGCAAGAATATCATCGCTCAAGAATCATTACAAGAGATGACCTATGACTTGTCTCAGGAGCCAGCATAGCCACAATATTTGCAGAAGTTTCCCTACACAAGCACGTGAGCTAGATATCACATCAAATTGACTCATAGACAACATTTAGTCCTCAACAAAATACCACAGAAATTGAGACCCTCATCCCGTGATTGCAGCATAGATGCAACGAAAGCTACATCCCATCAAAAAAAAAAACCAAACATGTCAACTTAACATTCCCACTTGAATCTTGAATACCACCAACAACCGCATGTCATTCCTAACCTTGTGTTTCTCACCTGGTAGTATTAGCTTCACGTCTCAAACTAAACTTATAGATACCAGTAAATTTTTTCCAGCTTTCTTCACTCTTTCCAACAACAATCTAGCTTCCTTTAAATATTATCTCCGTTTAAAGAACATCAGTCATTCACCAATCCCCCAATAATCGCAGTCTGGTAGGACAGGATTGTGATGAAGCAAGGACCACAAGTCATTCACCAATCCCCCTAATGTTATTGTTCCACACTTCCACCCAGGTCCAAGTATACAACTCAACTTTACAAGGTTTATAATATCAAAACTAGTTACAAATACAAACTTAAACTTCAATAGTGACTAAAAGTTCGACTCAATTTCGAGATTTTTACATAAGTAATTAAAAAAAATGAAGTTCTATACGAAGTACCAACATGTTACTCCATTCCACAATTAGAATCCTTTTGCACCCCAAAAAAGAGAATCAAAACTAAGAATCATATTGAGGGTGAAATGAGACAGGGGAAACAGGTTTATCAAAAACAAACATATATATATATATATATATATATATCCTTAATCTTTATGAGATATGGTAAATGAACTCAAAAAGGGAGTAATTCTATTCACAACTCCATCCACCAACTTCAAGGTAAACTACCACTGGTCGATCATATCATGCCCCCTTAAATAATGAAAAAACTTGCATCAAGTATGACTTATAATCCGTAGCTGCTATATAAGATTACAGTTCGGGATCTCGAGCGCCCAATCACTACTTTATCACATATATCTTTTCTTCTTATTGTTCCGCCGTGTATTTTGTAACTAACAAATCTACATAATCCAAATCGTTAACTTTTCGGTTCAACTTTACTCAAAAAAAAGTAAGGGCATAAAAATCAAACAAAACGCAAGGTAAAGAATCGATACCTTCAAGGAAATAAGCTGACGAAGGCCAACCGCGCGACGAGTTAAGAGACATAGATTCGTCTTCGGTCAACGGATTGGTAAACTTCGCCAGGACTTCAACGATACCGTGAGATTCAGGCCGGTGACGGCGAGGAGGGACCCAATACGAGGAACCTGGGATGAAAGGAAGCCAATCCGGAGTCGATTGCCTCACGATGATGTTATGAATAACGTCCTCAAGCTTTTTTAACCCTACCACCTCCCCTTCCGATTCCAGCTCGACTTCGATCAATTGCGCTTTTCCCGATCGGCTAGAGAACCGATTCGGCTGTGATACACCTAATTTGAATGTTTGCAAGAAATTCGATGATGATGATGATGATGTCGATTGAATTAGGGTTCTTGAGAGGAATCGAGCCATTGATTTGATAAATTCTACTGTGTGTGAAAAAATATTTCTTTTTCGTTGATAAGCAATCGATAGATATGGATCAAGATAAAGGTCATATAGCTATAACCAAATGTCAACTTAACCGCCAAGTTTTACTTTTTGGTTTTTTTTAGATGTTGAATCGTTAGGTGTATAATAATCAAGTAGTCTGAATGAATGATATAATGTAAAATAAAATATGATTGTTTTGTAATGGTTTAGAATGAAATTAGGACGCTGAACGGTTAAGGGAGACCCAATATACCATCATATTTAAGGATGGATACTTGTTGTATCCAAGATCATCTAGTTTGAAAGTCAAATCTTCAAGTCAAACCCTTCAAAACAAAAGTCAAAATCAAGCTTAAAGGAGAAAGTCAAATTCAAAGTCAAAGTCCTTGTAATGTTAGTTTTAGTTGTTTTGTTCCTTGTATTGTATGTAGGTATAAATAGATTTCTTTTCCTTGTTAATTTTGTAACTAAGAGAGCTTACCATTGAGTATTAAGGGAGAATCTTAAAGAGAGAAATATTGTGAGAGGAAGAGAGATTTATACGATTTGTAATATGTGAATTGAGATCAATACATATGGCTTATTGAATCGAATCTTGTTGTTCATCTTGATTGAATTGCATATTTCTGGGAATAACAATTGGTATCAGAGGAAGCAAAGATCAGAATCAAGTTAAGATTCTTGAAGAATTGGTCGAATTATCAAGAACTCGCAGAACGTACTGTCAAGATTCGAATTTCTTTGATTTTGATGTTTTTGGATTGGATTTTGGTTGCTTTGTATTAGAATTATAGTCTAGAACAATTTGTGTTTGAGTTGTTTGACATAATTCACATTCAATTCATGTGAAGTTTGGATTGTTGAAGTTTTGGAGTTCGAAGTTTGTAAACATTGTGTTAGAATCAAAATTTGATTTGTAGTTGTTGTTGTTGTTGATCGAATTGATGTAATAGAGAACTGTTCAGATTGTAATCGAGAAGTAATCTGCAAATTTTGGTGGTTCAATTCTGAGTTTTGAAGATTTGTGGTCGAAAATGTGATCTTAGGGTCGAAAGTGTGAAGAACTCGCAAGATCCAAAGAATCCGTAAGCATCATAGTGAAGAACTCACAGGCTTCTTGTGTTGATTGTGAAAATTATCTAAGGAAAGAATCTGCATAGATCAGCCTACGTAAAGTTCAGAATCCATAGAACATTGCATACTGAAAGTGTAGAATCCGCAAAGAATTGTGTGCGCAAAGTCCAAAATTCGCAAGTCTCTTCTTGCGAAAAGTTACTGTTCATCTTGCTTTGATCTGCGAAAAGTTCCAGAATTCGCAAAGAGAGGTCTACGAAAAGTTGATCATTTTTTTCTTGAATATTGTTCTAAGTCAAGAATCCACAGAACATTTCTTGAGAAAAGTGTACAAGTCTTTTTCTTGTTAACTTCTCTACTTCTAAAGAAATATGGTCTACCCTGTGTGTTCTTTACGAAGGTACGTCTGAGGTGAAAAAGAGTAGAAAGATTGCTCTTGTAAAAAAGTATGAACTCTTTTCGCATGAAAAGGGGGAATCTCTCTCAGACTACTATAACCGTTTTAACGGTCTTCTCAACGATCTCAAACTTGTAGGTCACATTTATGATAATGAGGAATTCTTGTGCAAGTTTATGGATTGTCTTCCCTAGTTCTGGGAAAATATTTGTACTTGCATCAAGTCTACCAAGGATCTTGACTCTATGCCACTCACTGCTCTGTATGGCATTTTTTTCAACTATGAGCAGACTAAACTACTTAGGAAGTCTATCACAAGAGACATAAAAAGTTTTTCTCTAGCTCTTGTCAGCGACTCTTCCAAAAACTTTGTCTGTGTTCCTAGAATCACCTATCCCTCTGATTATGACCATAATAGTGAAGAGTACCCTAATGATCCTTCAGAAGTCTAACTTAGCGAGGCTGATGATGAAGGTGAGGAAACTTTCAGTAACCCTCGCTTCTCTTCTGGAAAATCAAAGTTTTCAAGAAAATCATCTTCTACTTTTTCTAAAACCACTCCCTCTGACAAGTCAAATCAGGAATGTTACAAGTGTGGGAGGGAATGACACTTTGCTTCTGAGTGCAGAAGCATGTTTCCTAATAAATCCAGACTACCCTCTTCTAACCGTACCTCCTCTAGGTCTGTCAGAACCAAGTCTGAATCCTACCAACCTTCTTTCCAAAAGCCAAATATGTATGTCTCCTCAAACTCTAACCGGACTGAGAAATACAAGGCAAAATATAAGAGAGAGAAGAAGAGAAATGAAACCTTGCTCAAAAATGAAAAAGGTCAAATGATTGAAACCCATGATTGGGCAGATGAACCCACTTCTAAAAGTGACAAAGAAATGGCCAACCTTTGCTTCATGGCGAAAATAGATGATGTTGATGACAGTGAAGCTCAATCCTCCTCTATGGCCCTTGTTTCTGGTGGGTGCTCTACCTCATCTACCCAGGTACATCCCTTTTTCTCTCTCTCCAATGTTGAGAAGATTGAAGCCTTTGACTCTTTGACCATTGACTTCTATGAAGCCAAAGACGCCAAGAAAAAGACAAATGCTCAGATAAAATCTCTCTCTTCTCAACTTCAAATATGTCTTTCTCAATTGAAACATTTTACAAAATCAAGGTTGAGCTTGAAGATTTGAAAACCATAAATTTCACTCTTGCCAAAGAGAAAAATAAACTTCTCAAAATGTTTAAAAAGTAACAAGAAATTGTAAAAAGGTGGACAAGTTCCTCCAAAAATTTAGAAAATATTTTTCAAGATCAAATATCATGTGATGACAAATCTGGTCTTGGTTTTGGAAAAATGGAAGTTGATTGTTCTTCTACTCAAGTTCCTTCTTCCTCTTCAAAACTTCCTTCCTTTTCTTCTGAATATACCGAGCCTGATTCTGAAGACTCTCATTCCATGCATTCTTTAGATCTTTGCGATTCTTTAAAATTAAGAGTGTTTATCAAGGCCAAAGAATCTACTCCTAAACCTCAACCTGAATAATATCAAGGTTCAAATGATCTTGTAAAACCCATTAATGATCTTCTAAAATCATTAAATCTTGATGAGGCTACCTCTTCTTCTTCAAATTTCTCAAAGAAGAATTCTTAACCTTCTTCTAGAAAGTTTTCTAACCTTGACAAAGGAAAGTCAGTAGTCTCTGATTTCCCTTTAAAAAC
Organism: Arctium lappa; assembly: GCA_023525745.1. NCBI lineage: Eukaryota > Viridiplantae > Streptophyta > Magnoliopsida > Asterales > Asteraceae > Arctium > Arctium lappa. Next base: position 152,967,211 of record CM042047.1, on the reverse strand, counting down.
AAAATTGTCTCCTTCCTCCAAAGGTGAATCTCATGCTCCTCCTACCAAGTTCATACCCAAATATGTGAACTTGAGGAAACCTAAATCCAAGGGTACCTTAAACTTTCTTCTTCCTTCATCTGAAAAAGGCATCTTGGGTCCTAAACCTCTTGACTCCTCTCTTTCTTCAAAAGCCATAAAAGTCAATGTAACGAGTCATCACAAGGAAGTTGATCAAAGCTCCAAAAAGGTTATTATATATAGAAAATGTTATAACTGTGGTGACACCTTCCATCTTGCTAATGATTGTCCTTGCGAAAAGAATTGACAGAAATACTTTCAAGGATTCTCCATCTTCTTCTAACCCAAAAGGACCCACTTCAAAATGGGCACCAAAGAAATGATTTATCTGTGATGGCAGGTGTTTGAGCATTAACAAATCTTATGAAGGAATCTTCGTTGGATATTATCTCTCTTCAAAAGCCTACCAGGTCTACAATCTTCGGAGAAAATGCAGGAATGAATCTACTCACGTGAAGTTTGATGATCTTAAGTCATCATCTCTTCATGTGATGATGATTGGTGGATTTCATCATGTGTTGGTAAAGATTCTCAAAATCCTTCATCTAGATCAAAACCATATGTTCTTTTCACCTCAGACACAACTTCTCATCTCCAATCCCTGATCTTCAGATAGTCATCTCTGAAGATCAAGATCCCTCCTATCCTATTCTTCCCCATTTCACTCAACCTAAACATTCCTCCGTCATTACAATTCACACCAGCCGATCCTATTTCTCATCATATCACTTCTCCTTCCTCCATCATTCCCATCTTCCTCTCAACCTCAAAATTCACCACAAATCATCCCACCTACTCAACCATACATTCTTTCTTCACCTATTCCTGTTGATCTTCCATCTCTCTTTCCTAAAGAAGTCTATGTGAAACAACCACGTGGGTTTGAAGATCCTTCACATCCTGACTATGTGTATAAATTGGACAAAACTATATATAGCTTCAAACAGGCTCCCCAAGCCTGGTATGTTACTTTGTCCAATTTTCTGCTAGAAGACAAGTACTCTCAAGGTAAAGTCGACAACATCTTGTTCCTCAAGAATACAACAGGTAATATCATTCTTATTCAAATCTATGTGGATGACATCATCTTTGGTGTCATTGTTGAATCTCTTTGTCGGGAGTTTGTCTCTCTTATAAATTTGATATGAGATGGGTATGATGGGAGAGCTTACATTTTTCTTGGGTATACAAGTAAAACAAATTTCTGAAGAGATCCTTTTAAATTAAATATTTTCGTGATATCCTAAAGATTTTTTTTAAAATTTGCTCTCTATGAAAACTCCCAAAAAAAAAGAGGAAGAAAAGAAAGAAAAATCAAAAAAATAGAGAGAAAAGAAAAATAAAAAAAAAAGAAAAGAGAGAAATTTCAAAACAAAAAAACTAATTTTTTTTATATACATCATCCCTTTTCCCAATTTTTTCTTATACATATTTCCCCTCCCCTCATTTTTTTTCCACTCTCAAACCCCTCTCCACCGAAAAATCTCTCAAATATTTTCTCTCGGCTCTCACTCTTTCTTTCCTTCGGCTCCTTCTATCCACCGAAGACCAAACCCCCCCTTATTCCTCCCTTTCTTCGGCCTTCCCAACCCACCGAACCACCCACACTCTTTGGCTCCTTCCACAAGCCAAAGGCCCCTCCCACAAGCCGAAAATCCAAACACCCCTTATACCTCCCAACCAAATTCAACCTTCTCCCTCATCTTTCTTTTTTTCGGCCCATCACAATCTTTGGCCCTTCGGCCCTTTCCCTTTCCTTCGGCTCCATATCCCCACCGAAGCCCCACACCACCCCCTTATTCCTCCTTTCGGCTCCCACTTCCACCAAAAACCCCTACCCTTAGGCCGACCACACCCACCGAAGCCCAATCCTTTCAGCCTCTTGCTAGCCGACGACCTCCTTTTCTTCGACCTCCATATCGTGCCGAAGACCCCACTTCCCCCTTCTTCTTTACCTTTGCCCCCTCTCTCTTCCCTCTCCCTTTCTTCGGCCCCCCTCTCTCTACCCTATTCCTTTTCTCGGCTACCCTCTCTCTACCCTTTCGGCCCCCCTCTCTCTACCCCTTCGGCCTCTCTCTCTCTCTCTCTCTCTAACCCTTCGGTCTCTCTCTCTCTACCCTTTCGACCTCTCTTTCTACCCTTCGGCCCCCTCTCTCTACCCTCTTCTTTTCTTCATCTCACACCCCTCACCCCTCAACTCCACCTCCGACCAACCGTTCCACCGAACCGCGGTTCCACCGACCGACCGTGCCACCGAACCGCGGTACCACCGACCGACGTGCCACCGAACCGCGGTACCACCGACCGACCGTGCCACCGAACCGCGGTTCCACCGACCGACCGTGCCACCGAACCGCGTGTCGCCGAACCACGTGTCGCCGAACCGCGTGTCGTCGAACCACGTGTCGTCGAACAGCGTGTCGCCGAACCACATGCCATCGAACCGCGTGTCGTCGAACCACGTGCCACCGAACCATCGTGCCATCAAACCACCGAACCACCGTGCCACCGAACCACCGTACCATCGAACCACCATGCCACCAAACCACCGTGCCACCGAACCACCATGCCACCGAACCAACGAACCACCGTGCCACCGAACCACAGAACCACCGAACCACCATGCCACCGAACCATCGAACCGCAGTGCCACCGAACCACCGTACCATCGAACCGCCGTGCCATCGAACCACCGAACCAACAAACCACCGTGCCACCAAACCATCACCTCGTTCCTTCCCTTCCTATATCTTCTTTCTCCTTCATTTTTTTTACCACACTTCCAAATCTTCAAACCTTCTCATCCTTACCTCTAATCTCTCAAAAAACGATCCTCCCTCTTTTTTTTCCCACAAATTTCTTCCCAATTTTTTGTTCCCGATTCTATTTTCCCGTTTTTTTCTTTTCCGTAAAAAAAAGAGAAAAGAGCCCCCCCCCAAAAAAAAAATGGCCCATTGAATTTATGAGTTCTTCTTGTCTTGTAATTTTTTTGAGTGTCAGTATTTTTTTCTATGTGTTGGTGTCATCATCAAATAGGAGGAGAAAAATTGTTGTGTCACAAATTGATTTGGTGATGACTCTCCTACCAACACTTAGAAAGACAAGAAGACTTCTCTCAACAAGGGCTCTCTATCCACCAATCGATCTCTCAACGTAGGTATGATTTCCTTCATAAATTCTCCCGATCTACAATGGGGTGATGCTCGCGACACTCCGGTGTCCAAGGATCCCTCATCTGTAGTGGCCCCATCTGTCCCATCCTAAGTGAAGCCGACTAGGAAGAAAAAAATCCTCAAAAGCTTCTGACACCTCCGCACTTGCTTCGATGATCATACGACCGAAAGAACCTTTGGTTGTTACCCTAGTCACATATCCCTCTCCAAAGCAGAGACACTCATCATCTTCCCCTCCCTCTACTCTCAAGAGGCTGATGAAGGTTTCAAGAGCCAAGCCACCTACTCCACCCACCGATTCTCCACAATTGACGGGTGTTGAAAATTTCCATCTGGGCCCGGGGACTCTACCAAACCCAAAGCCACCACCTTTGTATCCTCACAAAAGGATACAATTGTAAAATCAAGGACCCCTATTATTCCATCATCAACCTTTTCCTTGGTTGATAAGGATGACTTAGACACATCCCCAATCCAAGGTGTCTCTTCTCCACCTCACAACCTATCACCCGACATTCTCAGTCCCGATGCTTCTGCACGATCCAAGGATGAATCTGCCTTTCCAGAAGCAGTTTCGGAGGATCCCAAAAATCTTCTGACTTCTTACTTTCCGAAACCATGAATTAGTTGAGGGGGAGTTTGAGTTGAGGGGGAGTTTGAGTTGAGGGGGAGTTTGAGTTGAGGGGGAACAACTTATATACCACTCAAGCTTAAACTCTGTTGAAACCAATTTTGTGATGGACTGTGTGATCAAAGTCACCGGACATTAGTTCAGGAGGATTATGAATTGAGGGGGAGCATCCAACCTCTCAAGTTCAAACAATTCTGGCTACTGTCTTCTGTATCTTTGTATATATATATATATATATATATCTCATTCTTTATTTATTGTATTTATTTATTCTTTTGTACAGCTATACTTCTTTTTTATTCATTTGTAAATGTCGGGTATACTTTAAAAAAATCCAAAAAAAAAATAAAGAAAAAGAACAAAAAGAATGAACCATGTGAAAAGAACCCAAAAAGAGTAAATATGAGTCAAAATAATTATTCAGTATAATCTTTGTTTTATTCTTAAGTATGGATGTCATCTTCAAATTGGGGGAGATTGTTGGGTCATCTGAAGATTTGAAGATGACCTTCCGATCTTCCATTTTGTATCATCATACTTAGAATATTTTGAGGTTCTTTTAGCAGCTTGGTTTCTATACAAATGTTCGGTGAAGTCGAAGATCAGCCGAAGAAAACAAAGAAGAAGTATATATCTCAAAGTGAATTGAAGATAGACTTCTCAGCTTAAAGCCAAACATGACTACTTGATCAACACCATTGGCCAGGATGGTGCCGATCTCAAATCTTTAGGAGCCCGAAGATTTCTCAAATCTTCAGGAGCCAAAGATTTCTCAATCTTCAGAAGCCGAAGATTTCTCAATCTTCAGCAGCCGAAGATTTCTCAATCTTCAGCAGCCGAAGATTTCTCAATCTTCAGCAACCGAAGATTTCTTAATCCTCAAGGCCCGAAGATTTCTCACAAAATTGTACTTTTCTGACAAATTATACTTATGATATGTTGCTGTTAGTGTATTATTGTATACAAGATTTAATAGGAAAAGTCAAGTCTAGTAAAGTCAACAAAGTCAATGTATGTTTAGTCAATATGATATTACTTAGTCATTAAGCTAGTGATTTTATACTTTGGTATAAATACCTTTTGTCTTTGTAATCATGTAGTAAGTAGAGTTCATTGTATACATTGTGAGATCTATGACAAGAACACTTTCTCTCTCTACACTCTCTCTCTAGAATCTTGATACTGTTATATTCTTAATAGAGATTGTGTTAGATTTGCTTGAATTGATTGGGAAATACAATTTCAATTGGTATCAGAGCGAGACCAAACAATTTCAGAAGTGATTGGATTGTATAAATTGATTGATTTTCTGAAAATATTGTCAAGAAAACTCGTTTTATTGAAAATCACTGTTTGATCACAAATTTTCTTGTTTGTGTACAATTAAATCAAGAAATTGATTTGATTGTGTACGTTTTATCAATTGGATCAAGTTTCTTTCAGATCACAAAGTCTAATTCGAACATTAGATTGATCAATTTGATCAAATTGTATTTTTCGAAAAAGTCGAACAACATGCACTGTTCTTGAATCGAATTATACTTTTTGATGTTTTTAATAGAAATTGACGTGGACCGCATCTGAAGATAAGATAAAGTAAGTTTGTCTCCTACACTCTTTTACGGAAAGGTCTACACCATCCGCAGGTCAACACTTCAAGACAAAGTCACCTCAAGACAAAGTCACCTCAAGACAAAAGGTACATCATGTACCATGCTAAAGACATGTGTCCATCCCTTGCTCAACAGGTGTCCCATGCATTTAATGCATGAGGCACTATAAATATGAAGGATGGTTCAACATGCAAGATAACCAGTTCTACAACCTTCCAGTTCTCTAAGTGTATGGCAACTTTCTCTCTACGAAGTTCAATTGTTTTCTAAGTGTTTTTCAATTGTTCTTCATTCTCCTTATGTAAGATTGTTTGAACAGAGTTCATCTGTTCTATTCCGCAACAATCAAATTTTTCTATGTGTAATTCTTGATTTCAAATCAATAAGAATTAAATTAAGTAAAAAACTGTGTGTATTGTATTCAACCCCCCCTTCTACAATACTTATCTTGTTTACTTACTGCTATTTGGGACCAACACGATTGTTGCTTAATTTCTCCTGTGCAGACCCGTCATATGTGGTACTTGGATTCGGGTTGTTCCAAGCATATGACAGGGCAAAAAGATATTTTGTCTAATTATACAGAGAAACTTTGCGGTAACGTGCGATTCGAAAATGACCATTTTTCACCAATCTTGGGATATGGAGACGTGATTCAAGAGAATGTAACGATCAAGAAGGTGAGTTATGTTGAAGGCCTAAGACATAACTTATTCAACATTGGTCAGTTTTGCGATAAAGACTTAGAGGTGAACTTCAAGGCTAAGAGATGTTGTGTAAGAACTGCAGATGGAAAAGAACTCTTGGTCGGCACTAGAAAGTCAAACCTCTACACGATTAATTTGTCTAATATCAAACCTGATAATGATGTGTGTCTAATGTCAAAAGCCTCTATGCAACAGAGTTGGTTATGGCATAGAAGGTTGTCTCACCTCAATTTCATATACATAAACAAGTTAGTGCAAGGAAATTTGGTCAAAGGATTACCTGAGCTCAAATACGAGAAATAACATCTATGTGATGCATGTGAGAAAGGCAAAATGAAAAGAGCCTCTCATAAGCCTAAGCCTGAACAAAGTACAAGTGCTCCATTGGAGTTGTTGCACATGGATCTTTGTGGTACAATGCATACACAAAGCATTAATGGCAAGAAATATGTCTTGGTGATTGTGGATGATTATTCGCGATACACTTGGGTCAAATTTCTAAGGTCAAAGGACGAGACTCCAGATATCATCATCTCGTTCCTAAAGAGTGTCTAAGTGAACATGCAGAAGACAGTGAAGCTGATTTGAAAAGGCAATGGCACAAAATTTAAAACAAGACCGTTACAGATTATTTCGAATCGATCGAGATAACGCATCAGTATTCCGCTGCTAGAACACCTGAACAGAATGGGGTAGTAGAAAGGCGAAACATAACTCTAGTTGAGGCAGCTTGTACTATGCTTAGTCAATCTGACTTAGCTCTATTCTTATGGATTGAAGTTGTTTCGACTGCATGTTATTTGCAAAACTGATCAATCATTCATCGTCGCTTCGGTAAAACTCCATATGCTTTAATAAATAACAGAACACCAAGCATTAAACACCTTCATATTTTTAGATGCAGGTGTTACGCGCTGAACGACAATGAGAACTTGAACAAGTTCAGCCCGAAAGCTGAAGAAGACATTTTCATTGTCTATTCTCAGACTTCTACATCATATAGAGTCTACTTGAAGAATTCAAAGATTTTTGTGGAGAGCGTAAACGTCAAATTTGATGAAGCTATGTAGATGGCTTCTAAACAAAGCAATTCAGAACCCGTTATTACAGGAGTATTAGCTTCAAGACAAATCAGTCCAGAACCTGGTTCAAATGTTTCTAATTCTGATAAAGCTTCTACGTCTACTTCACATTTAGCAGAATTAGATTTACTATTTGAATATTTCTATGATGAGTTTCTAGGGTCTAAAGTGACTAAACCTGTTGTGATTGATAAATCTGAAGATTCAAGTAATAATCAACCAATCACTTCAGATGTCTCAACTGAATCAGTTCCCCCTATTCAGACAGAAACTCTAGTTCAAATAACTACTCAATCAGTTGAAATTACACAAGATTTTGCACAGACATAAGCTACACATTCAGTTGGATGTACATAATTGCCTATTCAACAGACAACACGTGTTCCATCAACTGAAGCTTCTGCACCAGTTACTTCCAAGAAGATCAAGGATTCTTAGATGATCAACATGATCATTCTACTTATCATCCACTCCCTATCATTAATAAGTGGACCAAAAAGCACTCGATACATCAACTTATCGAAAATCCTTCGAAACCAGTGCAAACTAGGTCTGCTATGGCAAACAAGTGCATGTACGATTCCTTCTTAAGCAAGATAGAGCCTACTCTCGTATCAAAAGCTATTGAAGATCCATATTGGATTGTAGCCATGCAAGAAGAACTTAATCAATTCAAGGCACTGAAAGTTTGGAGACTTGTACCACGTCCAGAAGGAAATATAATAATTGGTACTAAATGGGTGTTTAAAAACAAGAAAGATGAAGATGGTATCGTAATTCGCAATAAAGCTCGACTTGTAGCCAAAGGATATCGGCAAGAGGAAGACATAGATTATGATGAAACGTATGCACCAGTTGCACGCATTGAGACAATCAGAATGTCTCTCCCCTATGTTGCACACAAGAACTTCACAGTCTATTAGATGGATGTGAAAACAGCCTTTCTGAACGACATTCTAAAAGAAGAAGTCTACGTTTCAAAGCCTTTCAAACTTCATGTCTATATTCTTGACAAGGACCTCTATGGTTTAAAACAAGACCCTCGAGCCTGGTATGAAGTACTTTCAAAGTTCTTATCAAGTCAGGCTTCTCAAAAGGTAAAATCGATATTACTCTTTTCATCAAGAAAAGAAAAAGGTGATATCATTCTCATACAGATTTATGTTGATGGAATAATTTTTGGTTCGACTAACCCTACGTATTGTAAGAATTTTTCTGACTTAATGGTGTCACGCTTTCAAATGAGTATGATGGGATAGATGAATTTCTTTCTCGGATTACAAGTTCGATATTTTAAAGAAATTCAAAATGGAAAATTGTACTCCTATTGCTACCCCGATGGCACCTGGAACAAAGATTGGAGCTGATCTACATGGAAAAGTTGTTGATCTTAGAACCTATAGATGTATGATTTGTTCTTTGATGTACTTGACGGCCAGTCGTCCTGATATTATGTTCTCGACATGTCTATGTGCGAGATATCAGTCCAACCCCAAAGAGTCACATCTTTCATCTTTCAAGCCTATTTTTAGATATCTGAAGGGCACCACAGATCTTGGTTTGTGGTATCCTAAAGATACATGATTCGAACTTATGGCAGGAAGAGTACTTCGGGACATATACAATTTTTGGGAGATAAGCTCGTGAGTTAGACGTTAAAGAAACATCTGTGCGTATCCACTTCAACAACCAAGCAGAATATGTAGTTGCGGCTAGTTGTCGTTCTCAGGTGCTGTGGATGCGAACGCAACTCCGAGATTATGGCTTCCATTACAACAAAATCCCGATTTACTGTGATTCCAAGAGCGCTATTACTATTTCTGCAAACCCTCTCCAACATACGAAAACGAAGCACATTGACGTGCGATATCACTTTATCAAAGATAATGACGAAAAAGGTACGATTGAACTTTAATTTGTAAACATGGATTATCAGCTTGTTGATTTATTCATTAAGCATTTGGACGAAAAAAGATTTAATTTTTTCATTTCGAAATTAAGCATGTTGAATCTCAAAACTTAATCCGTCTTTACCTCGTACAGTTTGATTTTTAATTTTTCTTCATGTCTTCATTTTTAATCTGAATGATATATGCATTAAAGGTTTGCTCATGATTTCAGGGGGAGTGAGTTACAAGATTAGATGATCAAACTTCGAGGGGGAGTTAAAGAAATTTGCGCATATATTTTTTACTGATAGATTTTTCATGTTGCAAATTTTCAGGGGGAGTTAGAGTAAGAATAATAACTTTTGATCAAATCAGATCATAACTCATTCTTCAAAGTTTTATTTTTCATGTCTTTCTTTCAATAAGATTTTGAATCAGACTTTGTTATTTTGACGACTTTTTGACTGAATGCAGATTTTGAGGGGGAACTTACAAGATTTATATCAATCATGACTTTGAGACGGATTCATGAGATTTAAGTTGTGCGTAAGGATTATTCTAACCTTAATCTCATATGTGTTTGAAAGATGGACGACTTTCAAGCATGAAAACATTGTTTCCTAAACGTTCAAACCACTTCTCGATTTTCAAAAAGATTTTATGAATTTAGAAGTGTGATTTTAAATGTTTTCATTTTATGAGCTATCATGATTAACTTACCATGTGTTTCTAAAGATCAATAATTGTGTATTATCTTTTCCATATATTATCAAGTATTCATACACACCAGTTTAGTATTTCTTATTGATGTTGTTATTACCATGTCTCAAAATGAAACAATTATCGATGGTAATACACCTCGTTAGATATTCAATGTTGTTGAGCGTACTTTTCATTCAAAACTAAGCGATTTTTTCAAGAATTGTCTATATTTGTTCCTATAGACAAAAGAAAGAGGGTGTGAGAACAGAGTTAAAAGAATATCAGAACTTTGCACTAACAATTTTATGAGTCGGGCAGCCACATTACTGTTGTTTTACGATTCTTTGGTGAACTTCATTGAAACAAGCACTAACCCATGCCAACTCCTGAATTAAAACCCACCCGCTACTCATATTTTTCTCAACAAAAAGATGTTTCAATTTTTAATGGGGACGCAACATATAATCTATCTGATCTTCACTCGGAAGATTTGGATATTGAAAAAGAAGGAAAGTTGCCCCACTTTCGACCTTTTGCACATTGAGTCTGTGGAATACTGTTGTTGTATCAACAGTTTACACACTTTGAGCCTAAATAGCTTAAGTAGCTTCAATCATTCTACACTTGCACGTACACACAAGGAATACGGCTTCTTGTCATAACGTTCATTGAAAATTCCTTTGTGGGTTTTGGATGATTGAATGGAATCCTTGGGGGAGTGAACATCAAAAAGCTCCTTTCTAAAGTACATTCGTTATACTAAGTGGCTCCATGCGACTTACAGGCATTTTAACTCATTCATTTGTTGATTAAGGGTTACACTCAATTCTAAATTTGAAAAGATTTGGAATCATTTTTTATGAATTGATGGATGTTATTCTATCAGTGGAAAAATCAAATGAGGATGTTGGTCAGAAATCGGATGCATACTTTTTCATGCAAAGTTTTGATGATGTTGATGCTCGCATTCATCAAAAAGGGGGAGAACATGAAACATGAAAAAGCAGTTTGGAGATGATATAGATTGAAAAAGTAGTTCATGGGGGAGAAATTATCAAGAAATGAAAGTTTAGTTTTTGTATTATGGGGAGAAAATGGAGAATGAAAAAGCAGTGTTTGTAGATATTTCAAAGAATTCTGAAAGTTTGCTGAATATTATAGAAATTTTCTATGATGATAGTTTGAAAGCGCAAAGAGAACTAAATCTGAAGATAATTTCTTTTCTAAAATCAACATCAGTTAAGAAATGGGGAGATTATTTCTGAAGGTTTCAAAGTGGAGATTATCATATACTTTGGGGGAGATTGTTTAAAACTTGAAAGATTCCAATGTAAGGGGAGATTGCTAAAGTTTTGATTTCCAGATAAAGAAGAAAAGGGGGAGATTGTTTTGACAAAGCTGAAAAAGGAGAGATTGTATTTCCAAAGGGGGAGATTATCAGTATTTCTTTTCAAAGAGGGAGATTGTTCTTTGTTGCTGAAATTCATTTGAAGATAAATCTCTACAAGATTATACAAAGAGGGAGATTTTCAATGTATTCCTCTGAAGGGGGAGATTGTTGGTTTGCATGAAAATTATTTTTGAAGATGATCTTGAATCCAAAGGGGGAGATTGTTAGAGCATATTTGTTGTATCCAAGATCATCTAGTTTGAAAGTCAAATCTTCAAGTCAAAGCCTTCAAAGCAAAAGTCAAAGTCAAGCTTAAAGGAGAAAGTCAAAGTCAAAGTCCTTGTAATGTTAGTTTTAACTGTTTTGTTCCTTGTATTGTATGTAGGTATAAATAGATTTCTTTTCCTTGTTAATCCTGTAACTAAGAGAGCTTACCATTGAGTATTGAGGCAGAATCTTAGAGGGAGAATCTTAGAGAGAGAAATATTGTGAGAGAAAGGGAGATTTATACGATTTGTAATCTATGAATTGAGATCAATACATATGGCTTATTGAATCGAATCTTGTTGTTCATCTTGATTGAATTACATATTTATGGGAATAACAGAACTTCTTCTTGAAGATGCCCATAAGTCCAAGTATTCCATCCATCCGGGGAGTACAAATGTGTACAGGGATTTGAAGCTACACTATTGGTCGCCGATTATGAAATTAGATGTGGCACGTTACGTAAAGCGATACGTGACGTGGTTACAAGTGAAGGTCGAACATCAACGACCATATGTGAGTCTTCAATCCTTAGAGATCACCGAATAGAAATGGGAATACATCACCATGGATTTTGTGACCAAATTGCCGAAAACCTTAGGTCACGATACCATTTGGGTGATAGTCGATCGGTTGACCAAGAGTGCCCACTTTTTAGCCATGCGCGAGACCCTACCGATGGACAAGTTGGTGAAGTTCTATATTGACGAAGTGGTTTCAAGGCATGTAGTGCCCTTGTCTATTTTGTCGGATCGCGGTAGTCGGTTTACTTCAAACTTTTAGGATGGCCTACAGAAAAAACTAGGAACAAGAGTTAAATTAAGCACGACCTACCATCCTCAAACCGACGGCCAAAGTGAGAGGACAATCTAGACACTAAAAGACATGTTGAGATCTTACGTGATTGATTTTAGGGGTAATTGGGACTTTTACCTACCTTTGGTAGAGTTCGCATACAACAATAACTACCACTCGAGTATTGGAATAGTCCCGTTTGAAGCATTATACGGACGAAAGTGCAAAACTCTCGTTTGTTGACTTGAAGCAGAAGAGAAACAATTTGCCAGTCCCGAAATTGTGCAAGAGACAACCGATAAAGTGAAGGGCATTTGGGAACGGTTGAAAGCGGTACAAGATCGGCAAAAGAGCTATGCCGACAAGAAGAGGCAGTCGATGGAGTTCCAAGTGGGAGACCGCTTGATGCTCAAAGTGTCTCCGTGGAAAGGGATAATCCGATTCGGAAAACGCGGGAAGTTGAGTCCCCGTTTTCTTGGACCCTTCAAGGTGCTTAAACATGTAGGACTTTGTAACACCCAAAAATTCTCAAGGTAAGTATTTGTTCCCTTAATACATTAATTGTGCCTATATGAGAATATGAGCCTTTGTATGCATTCTATGATCGTTATTATATTGAAATGTCACATAAATTGATTTATCATCTTAATGGTTTTAACCTCGCGCTCATTTTCGAATTTGGCTAAGTTTTCGGACTGATTTGGGTATGGCGCGAGAGTGCCATCGCGATAGTGACATTGTCACTATGGCCGGTCACTCTCGCGGAGAATGTACCGAGAGTGAGGGGGGCTTCGCGATAGTGACACGCGAAAGTGACAAATGTCACTATCGCCGGGCATATTCGCGCGGTTTGTACCGCGGGTGACTTGTGAGCCTTGCGATAGTTCCCTTGGCACTATCGTCGGGCACTATCGCCCGCGTGGTCCAGTCTGCTATTTTTATAGAATTTATACCTCATTTCTCATTCTCACTTTACAAAAACGGGAGAACTCATCTTGGAGGCGATTTTTCGCGCTTCATCACCTACTTCATTTATTTCCTAGGGTTTGGGTTGTTAGGATCATTTATTGACCATTAAACTTCATCCAAGTTCATTTAGTGAAGATTCTCATCAAGCTACTCATCTCCTACATCAAGTCTCCTTTGGGCAACTTCTAGGGTTTCCATATTTTCTAGGTTTTGGTTCAAAACCTAGATTGTAAGTTTACTAAACCTTTGTTAAAACTAGATACACATCATATACTTCTATTTGTTGTTATTTATCTCTATATGTTCAAGTACTTGGGATTTTCTTATGAAGAATTGTTGGAAATGTGGTTATATGTGAGATACCATGTTTTACTCTAAATGTGTAAGTATTGGGGCTTTTCTCTTGGATACATAATGTGTGTACTTTGATAGGGTAAATGTATACATGTCTCGGTATTAAGATGATTTCTAGTTGGAATACCATTTTGGTGATATATTCATATGTATGATTGGTATGATTGTCATTTGGGTCTCTTGTTAGACTTCTAGTGATTGGGATGGTAACATTGTACCCGTAGTTGGTATTGAAATATGTTTGGTTGAAATATACCTCAAGGACCTCCTATATGCGTTATGTTGGACGAACCAAGTCAGTAGACACTAGGAGGATGTAGTCTTGGGCGCCACCGTGATGGTATGTGCCTAGACCTCCGCCATTCGGGGAATTTCCTTCGTTGTAGTCCTCGAGTGTGTCGGGCCTTTCGGGTGTTCCTTGTTAGAGGGCATCAAGGTATATCGACTCTTTGGGTGGAACTTGATTGGTGCTTTGGGTCTCCCCTATTGACTCCACATATATTGAACTCTGGTTAACTGCTGATAAGAATTGTAACTGTTCATGCATGCTTATTATTGTTCAACTCACTAGGCTTTTTAGCCTAACACTTGGTTGGTGTCGATGTGTATCTCAAGTTCTAGAGGCGCCGGTCTTAAGCAATCTTAGTTGCTTTGGGGTGAGAGCTTGGGGATTTTGCACTTGGACGCTTAACACTTTTGGAAACGAATCGTTGGATTTATAGATGACAACCCTTTTGTAATCTCTTTTCTAGTGGTAGAAATTAGATTAGTTGGTTGTTATTTATTGTCCGTTATATTGCAACTGTAATTAAACATGTTATATAGATATTCCCCATTTTTGGGAGGCTCTTGCTATGGCAATTTTAGTATACCTCATGTTCATTTTTTCGGATTTTTGTTATCCCCATTTTTAGGGTGTTACAAGTTGGTATAAGAGCTTTAGTTTAAGTGAACTAGGTATTGTTTTAGCATATCTAGACTTAAGCTTCAGACTTTATAGTTTCACTGTCCACTTGGATAGTAATCCTAGGTGGGGAGAGCGTTAGGATTACGGAATTACTTTAATTAAAAGTTGTGATGATGGTGACAATAATTCTTGTGTATGGTTCGTTCATTATTTCACTTAGCTACTGCTATTATGAATGCATTGTTACGTAAGCATACTTAGTTTACTATTATTATGATAATTGATGAAGGTATTAGTACGTACAGTGAGTTCAACTCGTTTTGTCTTTTCTCAATCTATCTCTCGTACATGTATGGCAAATCGAAATGGTAAACACTCGGAGCAGGTTACCAAATACATCGGATGGCCAATTGGAAGTGGAATCTACATCTAAACGACCTCCAGTGGGTGTGGCTGCCGAAGGACCTCCCATACCCACAATCTTGGCAGGAGGACCTGAACAGATTCCACGTCGAAATCTCAATGCGAATAATGCCATCATGGAGGAAGTGACCATGGAAACCCGGATTCGGGATAGCATGATGTTGGCCATGAACTCCGCCATGGCCCAACAACAAGAGTTCTTCATGAAACTCTTAGAAGATCGAGACGCTAGTAACCGACAACCGGAGACAATGGCGGAAAACATTGTCATGGGGTCGGGTGGACCAGCTGTGGTGTCGGTTGAAAATCTGGCGGATAATGGAAACAAATCGAAGGCTAAAGGGTGCACCTATAAGGCATTTCTGGGGTGCCACCCTAAGGAGTTTGCGGGTTCCGATAACCTGGTGGCTTGTATGTACTGGCTCAAGGAGGTGGAGATGGCCTTCGAGTCCAGTGAGTGTGATCCCTCTCAACGGGTCAAGTTTGCTTCTCAACTACTTCGGGGAGAGGCTCTGATTTGGTGAAATCTCACTCGATCCGCCCTCACTCCGGAAGTTCTGACTAAGTTAAGTTGGCTGGTATTCAAAGAGAAGATCATGGATAAATATTGCAGTGAGTGTTCGTTGGACAAGCTGGAGCGGGAGTTCCGAAATCTGAAGAAGAGGACTCTGTCTATTGTCGGATACTCCAAACTCTTTTTGGAGAAATTAAACTTGGTGGAACATCTGGTCCCCGGTGAAAAGTCAAAGATAAAGGCCTATCAACAAGGTTTACCGGCCGAGATGCGAACGACGGTAAGAAATGCTAAGGGTTCGACCTTGTAAGAGGTCATTGAGGAGTCTTTGCTCATTGAGAAGTCTTTGCTCATTGAGGATGACATCAATGCGGAAAGGGAAGAAAAGAGGCAAGTTGGAGAGAAACAGAAGTGGGAAGGGCCATCTGGGCCAGTTCGTCAATCAAGACCCTTTGTGAGCGGGAGAACGGGTGAGCAGCGTCGTGAGGATCGGTGGTGCCACAAGTGCAAGTCAAAACACTCGGGGCCATGTGCTACAAGGACTTACTCCGGTCCAGCGGGGTGTGTCAAGTGTGGGAAGAAGAGCCACACGACTAGAGAATGCCCCATCCGGGGGTCGGTGTGTTATGAGTGCAGAGAACTGGTGCATATGAAGATGGATTTCCCGAAGCTAGTAGGAGGAAGTGGTGGAAATTCTGCGGGTTCGACGGCTAGAGTCGAGCAACCACCAAGGGCGCCAAGTTGAGATTTCCGGATGACCACTGAGGAGGTGAAGGAGACCGCGGATGTTGTTTCGGGTACGTTTCTAGTAAACTCCTTGCCAGCTCGTGTTTTGTTTGATTCGGGTGCTACGTGCTCCTTTGTTTCGGAAGTTTTCTGTAAGCATTTTGTCACTCCTATTAGTGTCCTTCCTGATGCGTTAGTGGTAGAAATAGCTAATGGGGATCAAGTGATCATTCGAGACCGTTTTTGTGATTGCACTCTATAGATTGATGGGAATCCTTTTGGAGTAGACTTGCTACCTATGGCTATAGGTGGGTTTGACGTGGTTATAGGCATGGACTGGTTAGTAAGACATAAGGCGGACATCTTTTGCTCTAAAAAGATGATCCAAGTGCCATCGCCGGAAAATGGTGTGGTTTCCATTTATGGGGAAAAAGGAAAGAGGAATAATCCCATCATTTCATCTCTCAAGGCTCGCAAGTTTCTAGCGAAGGGTTACCCTTCGTATTTCGCCTATGTGGTGGACGCGAAGAAAGAGAAGAAGTCGGTAGAAGACGTGGAAGTAGTGCAAGATTTTCCGGACGTCTTTCCGGAAGACTTACCCGGGTTGCCGCCGGAACGGCAAGTAGAGTTTCAGATCGACCTCACCCCGGGAGCGGCTCCGATAGCCCGTGCCCCATATCGTTTGGCACCGACGGAAATGAAAGAGATGATGACGCAACTTCAAGAATTGTTGGAGAAGGGCTTCATTCGACCGAATTCGTCACCTTGGGGAGCACCTGTACTGTTCGTGAAAAAGAAGGATGGATCCATGCGGATGTGCATAGATTATCGGGAGTTAAACAAAGTCACGGTGAAGAACAAGTATCCTTTACCTCGCATAGACGATCTTTTTGATCAACTTCAAGGCGCGGGATGTTTCTCAAAGATTCATCTTCGATCCGGTTACCATCAAGTAAGAGTGAAGAAAGAAGATATTCTGAAGACGGCTTTCCGAACGAGATACGACCATTATGAGTTCTTGGTGATGCCTTTCGGCTTAACCAACGCTCTGGCCGTATTCATGGACCTGATGAACCGTGTGTGTCGCCCATTCTTAGATAAGTCCGTGATCGTCTTCATCGACGATATTTTAATATATTCAAAGGATGAGTCCGAACATGGGAAACACTTACGGGAAGTATTGGAGGTTCTAAGAAGGGAGAAACTGTTTGCTAAATTCTCGAAGTGCGAATTCTGGCTCCAAGAGGTGAAATTCTTGGGGCATGTAGTATCAAAGGACGGAGTAAAGTTGGACCCGGCAAAGATCGAGGCAATGATGAGTTGGGAGCCTCCAACAAGTCCGACAGAGATTCGAAGCTTCTTGGGTTTAGCGGGTTACTACCGGCGTTTCATTCAAGACTTTTCCAATATAGCTACACCGCTCACTTCTCTTACAAGGAAGAACGTCAAGTTTCTTTGGACTAATGCACAAGAGCAAGCCTTTTAGACGCTCAAGAGGAAGTTGTGCGAAGCTCCGATCTTGTCCTTACCCGAGGGATCGGAAGACTTTGTTGTGTTTAGTGACGCTTCCAAGATGGGACTTGGGTGTGTCCTAATGCAAAGGGGGAAAGTAATAGCCTATGCGTCGCATCAATTAAAGGATCATGAGAAGAATTATCCGACTCATGACTTAGAGTTGGCGGCGGTAGTTTTCGCGTTGAAGTTGTGGAGACACTATTTGTATAGGACGAAGTGTACTCTTTTCACGGATCACAAGAGTCTCAAGTACATCTTCGATCAAAAGGAACTCAATATGCGGCAAAGGAGATGGCTTGAACTCTTGAAAGATTACGATTGTGAATTACTCTATCATCCCGGTAAGTCCAACGTGGTGGCGGATGCGTTGAGTCGAAGGAGCCATGATGGGGATGTCAAGATTTCCTTTACAAGAATCGATGTGGTGTCGAGTTTGTTGGAGAGTATAAGAACGAGTCAAGTGAAAGCACTTAAAGAAGAGAACCTCAAGGCCGAAGTTATGACAAAGCAAAAGGAACTCTTAACGGAAGATGGTCGTGGACTCAAACTCTTCCAAGGGCGAATTTGGGTGTCGAAGTTCGGGGGAAACCGTGAACTACTTTTCGAAGAAGCGCATAAGTCGAAATATTCTATACATCCCGGTAGCACCAAGATGTATAGAGACTTAAAGTTGAATTATTGGTGGCCGGTGATGAAGCTAGATGTGGCTAGCTATGTGTAGAGGTGTGTCACGTGCCTTCAAGTCAAAGCGGAGCATCAGAGATCGTATGGAAGTTTGCAACCGTTGTCCATTCCCGAGTGGAAGTGGGACAACATCACTATGGATTTTGTAACTAAGCTACCGAAGACCTTGCGCGGTCACGATACCATTTGGGTGATTGTGGATCGGCTAACCAAGAGTTGCTTTTTCTTGCGATACAGAAGACCTTTCCAAAGGATAAATTGGCTAAACTTTACATCGACGAGGTGGTATCGAGGCACGGAGTTCCGCAATCTATCGTATCGGATCGGGACAGTCGTTTCACATCGAATTTTTGGACAAGTCTACAAAAAGAGTTGGGCACTAGACTGAATTTGAGCACGGCATATCATCCTCAAACAGATGGCCAAAGCGAGAGGACAATCCAGACGCTAGAAGATATGTTAAGGTTGTGTGTTATAGACTTCGGGGGAAGTTGGGATTCACACCTACCTTTGGTGGAGTTCGCCTACAACAACAGTTACCATTCTAGTATCGGAATGGTACTGTTCGAGGCTTTGTATGGACGGAAGTGCAGAACCCCGGTTTGTTGGCTAGAAGCGGGCGAGAAGCAATTCTCCGGGCCGGAAATAGTTCAAGAGACGGCGGACAAGGTGAAAGAAATTCGAGAGAGGCTTAAGGCGGCACAAGATCAACAGAAAAGTTATGCGGACAAGAAAAGAAGACCGGTCGAGTTTCAAGTGGGTGACCGTGTCATGTTGAAGGTATCGCCATGGAAGGGAATTATCCGGTTTGGGAAGCGTGGGAAACTTAATCCTCGTTTCCTTGGACCTTTCGTCATCTTGGAGAAATTTGGTTTACAAGCCTACCGGTTGGATTTAGGGGTTGGGTTCGGGTTCAACCCATTTATTAATTGGGTTGAAAATCTCAACCCAACCCAACCTGTTTAATTAAATGGTTTAGATTTTCAACCCAACCTAACCTGTTGGGTTGATGGGTTGGTAGCGGGTTGACCTGTTTATGACTATCTCAACCCAACATGTTAAATAAATGGGTTGAACCAGGGTTGACCAATTTAAATTTAAAATTCTAAATGAAATAAAAATGCTTAAACTACTTCATTCCACGACAAAGTCAAACAAATTGTTCGAAGTTTAATAAAACACAACAAAAAAGTAAAATAAATAGTTCAAAGTTTCCCACAACCACAAAGTTAAATAAATCATAGTTCCAAAAAAGTTTCTAAGTAACTCGACTTGCACTTTCATCGCCTCCAACTTCATTCTCGGTATTACTTTCCTCTCGATCTTCCATTTTCTCCGTCATGATTGCTCCACATAACGCCTCAAGTTGCGATTTCATTTGTGCTATGGAAATAAATAAATTAACCAACTTAGTTATACCAAATAAATAGTTTTATATGATAATACAAATATACAAATAATAAGTTAGAACAAACCTTCTCCATAAACCCAATCTCTTAGATAAATAATAGCCTCAACCGTAGAAGACTTCAACGAACTTCTATAAGCATCAAGAACCCTACCGCCAATGCTAAAAGCAGATTCAGATGCCATGGTTGATATTGGGATAGCTAAGATGTCCCTAGCCATCCGAGCAAGAGTTTGATACCGAATCTCATGAGTTCTCCAATAGTTACATTAAACAGAAACTTATTGATTAATCAAATAAAAAGTTAAAAACATAAATGGACATATTATAAATAATTAAACAGTAACATTATAAACAGAAACTTACTCATTGATCAAATTGTGAACTGAAGTGAAACTGAAGTTGTGAAGAATGGAACTGAAGTGGAACTGAAGCAGAAACAATGGAACTGAGGTCGGGAACTCGTAATGGACTGGATTCGTCCTGGTCTCGTGGAACAATGGAAGACTGGAATCGGGATTCTGGAACTCGTCGTGGTCGGTGGTCCTCGTGGAAGTGTAGAACCGAACCGTCGAACATATTACAGAGGGAGAGGACTCTGGACTCCCGACGTATGAGGAGTCGCCGTTAACAATAGGAGAGGAGAGGACGACCGGCCGCCGGAAGCGTCAACCGTACAGAGCCGAGAGGGAGGAAACTTCAGACTAGAGAGGAAATGAGGAAGAAACTAAGAAAGCGGCGCCTATTTCCTATTAGGGTTACTTTCAATTTTAACTTTCAAATTTTAATATTGAAATTATATTATATATATTATATTTATTAATAACTAAAAAAATATTAGGTAATATTATAAATGAGTTAGTAACAGGTTGTAAATGGGTCGAAATCAGGTTGAAAACAGGTTAAAAATTTCAACCCAACACATACCCAATTAATAAATGGGTTAGGCGGGTTGACCCATTTAACTTAAATGGGTTGAAATTCTCAACCCGACCTGCTACTATTGGGTTGGGTTCGGGTTGGGTTGGCGGGTTGGGTCACTTTTTGCCACCCCTAGTTGGATTTACCACCGGAAATGGATGGAATACATCCTACGTTTCACGTATGTTACCTTCAGAAGTGTCTAGTCGAAGAGGAAAGTGTGATTCCTTTGTCGGAAATTCGGGTGGACAATGGGAATCGTTGTGTGGAAGAGTCGGAGACGATTTTAGAATCGAAAGTGAAAAAGTTGAGGCATAAGGACTTGGTTATGGTTAAAGTCCAATGGAAGCATCATCGGGGTGCTAACATTACTTGGGAGTCCGAAGATGATATGAAGAAGCGATACCCTCACTTGTTTAATTTAGGATGAGATTTCGGGGATGAAATCCCAATTAGGTGGGGAGGATTGTAACACCCGGAAATTCTCAAGGTAAGTATTTGTTCCCTTAATACATTAATTGTGCCTATATGAGAATATGAGCCTTTGTATGCATTCTATAATCTTTATTACATTGAAATGTCACATAAATTGATTTATCATCTTAATGGTTTTAACCTCGCGCTCATTTTCGAATTTGGCTAAGTTTTCGGACTGATTTGGGTATGGCGCGAGAGTGCCATCGTGATAGTGACATTGTCACTATCGCCGGTCACTCTCGCGGAGAGTGTACCGAGAGTGAGGGGGGGCTTCGCGAAAGTGACAAATGTCACTATCGCCGGGCATATTCGCGCGGTTTGTACCGCGGGTGACTTGTGAGCCTCGCGATTGTGACTCGCGATAGTGCCCTTGGCACTATCGCCGGGCACTATCGCCCGCGTGGTCCAGTCTGCTATTTTTATAGAATTTATACCTCATTTCTCATTCTTACTATACAAAAACGGGAGAACTCATCTTGGAGGCGATTTTTGGGGATTCATCACCTACTTCATTTATTTCCTAGGGTTTGGGTTGTTAGGATCATTTATTGACCATTAAACTTCATCCAAGTTCATTTAGTGAAGATTCTCATCAAGCTACTCCTCTCCTACATCAAGTCTCCTTTGGGCAACTTCTAGGGTTTCCATATTTTCTAGGTTTTGGTTCAAAACCTAGATTGTGAGTTTACTAAACCTTTGTTAAAACTAGATACACATCATATACTTCTATTTGTTGTTATTTATCTCTATATGTTCAAATACTTGGGATTTTCTTATGAAGAATTGTTGGAAATGTGGTTATATGTGAGATACCATGTTTTACTCTAAATGTGTAAGTATTGGGGCTTTTCTCTTGGATACATAATGTGTATACTTTGATAGGGTAAATGTATACATGTCTCGGTATTAAGATGATTTCTAGTTGGAATACCATTTTGGTGATATATTCATATGTATGATTGGTATGATTGTCATTTGGGTCTCTTGTTAGACTTCTAGTGATTGGGATGGTAACATTGTACCCGTAGTTGGTATTGAAATATGTTTGGTTGAAATATACCTCAAGGACCTCCTATATGCGTTATGTTGGACGAACCAAGTCAGTAGACACTAGGAGGATGTAGTCTTGGGCGCCACCGTGATGGTATGTGCCTAGACCTCCGCCATTCGGGGAATTTCCTTCGTTGTAGTCCTCGGGTGTGCCGGGCCTTTCAGGTGTTCCTTGTTAGAGGGCATCAAGGTATATCAACTCTTTGTGTGGAACTTGATTGGTGCTTTGGGTCTCCCCTATTGACTCCACATATATTGAACTCTGGTTAACTACTGATAAGAATTGTAACTGTTCATGCATGCTTATTATTGTTCAACTCACTAGGCTTTTTAGCCTAACACTTGGTTGGTGTCGATGTGTATCTCAGGTTCTAGCAGACTTAGTTGATTTGGGGTGAGAGCTTGGGGATTTTGCACTTGGACGCTTAACACTTTTGGAAACGAACCGTTGGATTTATAGATGACAACCCTTTTGTAATCTCTTTTCTAGTGGTAGAAATTAGATTAGTTGGTTGTTATTTATTGTCCGTTATATTGCAACTGTAATTAAACATGTTATATAGATATTCCCCATTTTTGGGAGGCTCTTGCTATGGCAATTTTAGTATACCTCATGTCCGTTTTTTCGGATTTTTGTTATCCCTTTTTTTAGGGTGTTACAGACTTCAAGCCTACCAATTGGAACTCCCACCGGAAATGAGCGGAATCCACAATACGTTCCACATTTGCTACCTTTGGAAGTGTTTGGCAGAGGAGGAGAGCGTCATTCCCCTTTCCGAGATAAGAGTGGATGAAGGCAACCGTTGTGTGGAAGAACCCGATGCAATCTAGAGCGAAAGTCCAAGAAACTTCACCACAAAGAGGTCACTATGGTTAAAGTGCAATGGAAACATCATCGTGGGGCCAATGTGATGTGAGAAGCCAAGGAGGATATGGAGCGGAGATATCTTCACCTTTTCGTGTAGTGTAAATTTCGAGGACGAAATCATTTCCAAGTTGGGGAGGATTGTAACACCCAGAATTTTCAATAACGTAAGTCGCTCGTCATCTAGATTTATGTTGGTTTTAGTATTAGGAATTGGAATCCATAAGAAACCCCGTTTGGACCGACCCCTTTTAAGTTTGAAAGTTGGATTTTTGGACCCTGCAGGCTCACGATGACAGTGGCCGATGACTGTGACAATGTCACTATCGCCAGGGCAAAGTCGCGGGGAAGATGAGAGTCGCGATACACTCCCTGCGAGTGTGACACGCGAGAATGACACGGGCACTATCGCCCTGTCACAATCGCCCAAACCTATGAGGTTGTGGTACACCTTAGGCGATTGTGCCCGACGAGAATGCCATGGCACAATCGCGGTGTCACTATCGCCCGCGGGTACCAGAGGGCATTTAATGTACGATTTTGAGGGGTTTTTTTTGTCATAACTTCTCATCTATTTCTCCAAAAACTCTCTCAACCTTATTTCTCTCATTGAATGTTTATCTTGGTGCATTGAAGGCTCCATCTACCTCTTCATTCTAGCTTGGATTCATCTTTAAGCATTGGGAGCTACTAGTGAAGGATTTCCGTTTTCTACCATCTTTCCACCATCAACTTCGAGTATTTCTTAGGTTTTCTAGGGTTTCAACAAAACTCATATTGTGAGTTCATTCCTACCCTTTTTAAAAATTTATACATGTCAAACTATATTTTTAAACTCCTAATCATCTCCTTATTTACATTTCATTTGTTGAAGAGATTTTGACCTAATTTGGGATTTTGGAGCATCCTCAGGAGTCAGTATTGTTTCTCCAAAGATTATACTACCAAATACTTCCTGGCGAGCTCTAATATGACCAGATTTATAAGTAAGCATCTCTTGTAAAATATAAGCAACGCTAAACCCATCTAAAGCCCAAACCTCCATTTATCCTACCCGTTGTCCCCCTTTCTTTCCATTATCCTACTGCAATAATTCTTGCTAAGAAGAACGCCTTTTTCAAATACTTCCTTCGTGCTGTTTCCGGGCTGTTTCCCTCTCGACAATGAAGCTTATCCCCTATCGTCTCACTGGCCGACCTTGACCCCTGTTATTTTGAGGTCATATCTAGTATTCAGAGAGGAGATCCAATACTTGAAGTAGGAGTCACTTCGGTTCCCAACCCCCTGGCCACGTCAAGTACTAGTTGTCTACCTCTTTCTTGAGCTGACCATGGAAGAAAAAGTGGATCTCTATCTGATCTATAATTGGTTTGTTCCAATTCTAATAGGTGCACATCACCATTTTGGGATATGATGAAATGTTTTATGTCTTGAGCTACAAAATATGATTTGTCTTACATATTTATGGTTAAATATCCAAATGAGTGTTGCATAGGAATATGTTGGTTGAAAGTTAAACAATAGTGCAATGATGGATATCTGGAAGGATAATCCTCAAGATAGATGGTGAAACTAGTTATTGTTAGACACATATTGTTCCATTCCTACAATGTTGGTCTACTGGAATTGGTGTTTATGTCCCACCAAAAGTCTTACACCCATGCTTTCCTTTATATTATGTTATTTCCATTATTATTAACACCAACTCAAACAAATATTACTATCTGAAATCATTTCTTTCAAGTAACTTTTACTACACTTTCGCTCCAATCTCCGTGGACGATATTCGGTATCTTTACCATTATTACTTGTAGAAGATGATATTGGACCACAATGTATACTTGCATTTGGTATCAATTATCTCATGTCTGGGGGTGTATAAATCCCGTATCACATGACTCAAACCAATCTACGAGCGATTTATTATGATTTTTACATTATCTAGACAACGAGTGGAAAAAAAGACCACATAGTTGCCCCATAAACGTGGATATATCTTTTGAAGGAAGAAATGTATTCTTTATACTTACATCTATTTAAAATAGATACAATACAACCTATATCGCTTCAACATTGAGCTCCCAACACTATGAGTGCAATTGACAAAGAAGAATAAACCCTAAATGTGGAGTTTTACTATGGTTGAGCTCAAATGGAAGTTTCAATGGTGGTTTTGAGATCCAATTTTCAAGCAATCCACCAACACCAACTCTTTCCTTATTAAATCACAAAAAGTATTATTTACTTGCAACGAGAGGGATTTTTCCCATTTGAAGCTCTAGAACAACCAAAAATGAAGATGTGTTGGGGATTTAAGGGTTTAATACCCAGAATATCTTAATAGTTTTGTTTTATAATACTTTGATCACCCAACTTTGCTTTAATCACAAAATGCACTTAAACTTGGTAACACTTCCAATGGTCCATCAAATAACACATATAAACCCATGATAGCTAAATTGTTCAAAAATATAGTTGTTACATGTAGGCCACATTTTATTAAATGTATGATGCCTTCTGCTAAGCTTGAATATTGCTATGTTATATCATGTTGAAATTATATTAAACTTTGGACTCACATTGAGTAATTTAGCTCACAAGTATCGTGTATCTTATGAGCAAGAAATGGGTAAATGATAAGGGTAGTTATAAGGTTGGATATGGTATATATGTTAGTCATGTGTTTTATTTCATTATGTTGACCTTATTAACATGTTACGTATTTTGTATTCGTAGTTTTGAAGGCTACCTACGCTTGTGGTTGTATTTTCTTTTAAGTTGTAAGCAAGATTTTTTCGTTGTTTATTTAAAACAAAAAAGTTCTCAGGTTTGTGTTGTTAACTAACTTTTTATAGATCACAACACGTCAATCAAAGTTTTTTAATAGATTATGTCAAATTTAGTTGATATACAAGAAACATATATATAATGCATTCTTAATACATCTAATTAATATACTGGTTTTTTGTTTCCTTAATCTCAAATCATCTTTGATACACATACATATATACATAAGGTTACACTCTATGCATAGATAAATTAACATTAAACATTTTGAGTCTAGATTAATCCACGGTTTCCTTGTGAATGATTAATAGCATCTCCAAACGGGTTCAGTACTATTGAATTGCACATAGGTCGTTGCCTATATTGGTTCGACGATTGTTGATGATTATTTGGTACAAAAATGTTTTGTTGTTGTTGTTGTTGTTGTTGACGATACCACTGTTGATATTGGTTTTGATAATGTGGTTGATATTGTTGTTGGTTCATTATCTGTTGTTGTTGTTGCTGCTGCTGCTGCTGTCTCATGACCATTTGCACTGAAGTCGGTGACCCTACACCACTAGACATCATGGAGGGGCTTTGTTGTAGTTGATATTCATACTTGGGGTTAAAGCATGTATGTTGTGGTTGTGGTTGTTTCCTTGTTATGTCATTTTCGTACAAACCATACAAAAGCAGCTTGTCGAATTGATCGCCACCCTATATATGAGTTGATTAGATCATGAACACATCTAGTTAACCGTGAGTCATGAATGCACAATCGTTGATTCAAAAGAAAAATCATCACTAACCGGTTTGACATGTGATATGGTGTTGATGTTGTTAGAGTTACTTGATGTGGTAACAACTGCAAGCTCCCAATTTGAGGTTTTTTTGGGCTCATTGTAGCCCGAAGATGTTGCACCTGCATAAAACGAGCTACATTATGTTGTTTTTTATAATTATTTTCAAATGTTCTGAAAAAAAATTGCTTTGAGGATCTACATATGTTAAGGTTTAAGGTTTAGAACATGTGTGAACCCTCGAAAGTAGGTCATTTGCAAAGAACTAAGGATTTCTTCAGAGCGATATGATATTACCAGGTTGAACTATGGCAAGAGTTGAGTGTGATTCATTGCTATCCTCTAATTTTGCAACTTTCGGATTTGTTTCATTCGGACCCTACAAAAAAAGGTCATTTAGTTATATAATCTTATCTAAGATTTTAATTAAATCCATGACCTCTTGACCGAGGAAAACAAGAACATCTTCAACAAAATTTCTAAAATAATGAAATATAAATTTTAGAGATTTTCTTTAATAAAAATTGGCTATGACAAATCCCCAAATCATTTTCCCAAATGGAGTTCACATAAAATTTCTTATATTTGGAAAATTGCATTACTCTCCAAAATTTGTTTTATTAGAGTCGAATATAATTGTTTTTATTATTTTAAAGATCTTATAAAAAATCTGTTGGAGATACTCTAATTCAGATGAATAAGACCTAAGTATCTCTCAAGCATTCCGTACTCACCGGAGGATCATAGTCATCGATGGCTATGAGTGGTAGAACTTCTTCAACCTTGGGCCGAGGCTTTGGTTCGGGCTCTTGATCTTGTAATACCTCTTTCTTTTCAACTTCTTCGATTTCTTGAGTCATAGATTCTTTGGATTCTTGCGCTGATTTCTCTTTCACGACATTTTGATGCTCCTTGAGTTTCAAATCGAAGAGAAAAACAAGAAGAATCCATTAATTCTCGAGTTCTTAAGCATGTGAACCGAAAAGGATCGCGCGAAATGATCTCACCAGTTTCTTATTTGAAGCAGAACCCTTCAAAGAAACTCCCTTTACATATTCCTCCATTGTTGCAAGAAATGAAGGTGGTGGCTGGAATTTTCGAAAAAAATGTTAGAGCAAATCGGGTTAATTTCAACAAGTTTTTTCGAAATGCAAAAATCAAACCTGATTCAATGTTGGAAACTGGATGTTCATCGCAAGACGCATATGTTTCCCGAGGTTGTAGAGCTCGGCCAGTTGTTCAGCCTAAATTCATTCGATAGATTATATGAAAAACCAATTGTATGCATCCGAAAATGTAGGAGAATCGGCGAGGGAAAGAACGATAGTAAACCTGTTTTCCGGCTTTCTTGTAAATGTTTAAAGCTGGAACGGCCTTCTCTTTCGACAAATTGAAGAACTGGTTGACACTGATGATCGTTTAGCTCGAATATAAACGGATCGATGAAACTCAATCAAAATATCAAGATACTTTTTTTTGGAACAGCAAGATACTACATCAAACTTTGGTTTTTATGATGCTTTTATAGAACATTTTTTAAGAAGTGTCCTATTAAAAGACTAATAAGACGATTTATACAACAAGATCAAGTTTATAATACGTCAAAAGACTAATAAGACGATTTATACAACAAAAGTGTCATAATGGAACGCTTTATAGGTATTAAGTTTATATGAATAAACAATAAAGTATGTTAAAGTGTTGTAATAAGTTTATAGGACGTTTTTGAACGTCTTAACAAGTTTTTTAGGATATTTTTAAAATAAAGCTTCGTATCAGCTATTTTATTGAACACTTTTGAGAAGTGTTCTGTAAACTTATTTTTTTATAGGACATTTGTTTTTATAAGACAATTTTTGTTGCAGTGAAACGAATAAAATGATACCAATTCCACGAGTTTTATTACGCCATCGTTTATCACATAATAGATCTTCAAGCTTTCTTTCAATACGAGAGCCAAGGCATGTTGTATAAGACCATTATGGCAAGCTGCTCCTTCAGGCTGCAAAAGTAGAAAAGCTGGTTTTTTTCACAAGGAAATATATCGTCGACCGCAAACGATTCAAACGAATCGCAGTTTGAACGTTTATAAATCGAGCGTTCACCTGACAAACGATGAGACGATAAAGAAGTTGTTGCATAGCAGGTAGCTGGTTGAGTAGCTCGTCGACATTCATAAGCCGCATTCTACTATACGCCTACAATTCACATATACTTATCTATTTACACCCATTTTGTCGTTGCGAATGAGGTTTTCGTTAATGTAACAAGCGTGAAACGACTAACCTTGCCTATTCCGGTGGCTGTCGTCAAACGCTCGGTCTCAATGTCGAATCCCGAAACACGATAACACTCCAACCGATCTTCAAGAAACATGGCGTACTTTCGAACCCACGACGAACAATCACAAGCTGGTTTTCAAGAATAAAAGCTTGTATTAGAAATCGATGATCTAATTACACCTCTATATATATAAAAGGCCGGGTTAAGGTGAAAACCGCAAAAAAACAAAGGAACACCATTCACCTGGACGGTATGCACAGTACAAGTAATTTGTAACATAAAAACCAAAAAACAACTTAATTTACTTGTATTCACATGTACATACTCCCCCCTCTTTCTCTCTCTTTATATATATTAGAGCATCTCCAACAGCATTGCTAAAATAGAAATTTTTGGCTTTTTTTTGCTATTTCTCTCCAACAGCTTTGCTATATGGTTTGCTAAAATAGAGAAAAATCAAAAAATCTCTAAATATAGAGAATTCTTTATAATCTCTAAATTGGAGAGAGAAAACATTATTTTATTCAATCTAACCAATAAGATTCAATTTTTAACATTTTATTTTAAGTTTTTTTTAAAAAGTATATTGAGATGATAAATAATGGAATATTATAATAATATAAATAATGATTCATTCTCTAAAATAGAAAAGTTGTTGGAGATAGAAGAAAATGTTTTTAGAGATTTTGACTTTTGATTCTCTATTTTAGAAAAAATTTAGCAATGCTGTTGGAGATGCTCTTTTATATATATATATATATGATGATGCTACCTTGTTTATATTAATTATTTACCAAGATGGCTTGAATCATCTTTGAATTCCAGAATCTGGAAAATGTGAATCCGGCGAGAATAATTGAGTAACTCTTCTCTAAAACTAGGATCACCTTCCTTTAAAATCCTATGAAAGACCATTAATATCTTTACTGCAACCTGCAAATTAACATCTTGATTTCATGCATTAAACCAATTAATTGCTTTGAAACATGAAAATTAAGGAATTGAAACAAATGAATTGATCAAGAAGAAGATGTTATTACAATCCAGTTTTTCGTCTTCATTAATCTCCTGGAAAGTGCATGAATGCAGTATCCAACGTCTGCTCGTGGTACAGCAAAAGATGTTCCAACAATAATCCCTTAATTGTATTTATATAACATGCAAAATAATTAATTAAATATGAAAAATTAATTCCAAAAAAGAAATTGAAGAAGAAGAAACTGATCAGTACTTCTAACATGCTGTTCTTTAGGAGGGCATTCTTCATGATTTGTAGCTTTCACGATGGCAATATCCAGATCCTTTTAATTAATTAATGAAAAATAATTAAGATGGAAATTATGATAAAATAATGGAAAATTAATTATGATTTAATTTAATTGAATATATGAAATTAAATAAGAGAAATGATCAGACCTTGAAATCGCTGCTGACTTTTGCAAGGCTGACGGTGGTGGAGTCCTTGAGAGCTCCATAGGCTCTCCTGAAGCTTTCGAATGTACCCATGGAAACCCTAATTTTTGTTTAATGGTAATCAAAAAAAAAATATTAATTAATTTTTTATTTATAATTTGAGAAAAAATTCAAGATATTGGATATGGGTTCTTGTTTCTTCCTCTTCCTCTTTTTGTTGTTGATATATATATTTACAAATGTTTGCTTGTTTCATCAACAATCTCTTCGTCTTTTGGAAAGAGGGAGGATAATTATTAATACTAGATTTCTGGTTTTATTCGATTCGATTGATGTCTAGTCGAGAATTTAAATCTAATTAATGTGTTATATGCCATGAAAAGAAACCGTCAATATGTAATTTGATCGTTATATATATATATAGTCCGATTTATTACAACCAAGAATGATTTCTTTTTTAAGAATAAATACGTGACTCGGGCTCTATCACGATCAAATGCAACCAACCATCCATGATATTGAAATACAACGATCAACACATTCTTCGAAATTGGGTGCCATTGTTTTGTTTTAAAAACCGTAACATTTTTTTTTTTGAGTTATTTTTTTGAAAGGCATAGCGGCATCGAACCAACGAACGACTACCACGAACACACGCATACACGCACGCACACCTCCCCGGCGGTATCAGACATCCACGGGCAACCCACTAATCCGCCGCTGTCCCGGCCCAGCTTACGCTGAACCTAGAACCCAACCACAGTCTTAAGACTTTTGAGTTATTACCACCACTACCTTTTTGGAATCAGATAGAATCAAACGCTTCCAATGAAACGACTCACACTCTCAAAACAACATCCTCCTAGTCGACGTTGCCTCCTGCTGCATGCCTCGTCGTCACCCCATGCTACTTCTCTCTACTTCTGGTATGATTTTGATCTTTCGTTCCTTCCATGTTTTTTCACATATATATACATGTTTCCTTCTTTGTTTTTTATTTAGAAATATGTTCTTTGTTGTTTATTGCTTCCTTCTTCGTTGTTTATGGAGTTGTTAAACCTGTGAAAAATAACCTTTCATCGTTGTGGTTTCACATACGTATTTATTGATGATTTTAAATTTGTTTTACAATTTGTTGTTGTATGATGTAAAAGTCTGACGGATTTTTCCGTCAGAAATTAATTTCCCATTTTTTTAAGAAAATCAGATTAATCAACAAATTCTTAATCTGATTAATTAGTTTCTGACGGATAAAAAATTTATTATTTAATTTATTTTTAACTGTTTATTTATTAAAAAATATATAAAAAACAATTTTAAAAAAGGAAAACAAATTTCCGACGGAAAATCCGCCGGAAATCCGTCGGTAATTCCGCTAGAAATCCGTCGGAAATTTGTTTTTCTTTTATAAAATTGTTTTCTTAAAATTATTATTTAAATTATCCCCCGGAAAAGCCCGTCGAAAATCTATCGAATTTTTTTTTTAAATTATAAATTTGAATCTATTTTATTTATTTCACCGATGGATAATCCGTCGGAAATTAACTGTATATTTAAAAAATGATTTTAAAATTTTAAAATCCTATAAATACAAAAAAGTTGTAAATAAAACTAGGCATGGTGTCGGCCGTCCTTAGACGGCTCTCTGCCTACGGATCCCGTAAAGTGCAATGTTTGGATACAAAATGTATGAATGCACATAGATGGATTTGGGTGCTTATATTATCGTTAATAAAAGACATTGGGATGTAAGCTTTATCTGTTTTTTTGCGAGTACATATTTGCCTTTACCAAAGTAGAAATGCAAAAGCCTTCTCTTATCGTTGTTTCTTCACATGATTACTTTTGCTTCTTGGTTGGTGTGTTTGTGTCGGGCTCGGTCTGCGTGGTCTTTTGAAGGCCTGTTGTTTCTATTGCTTTCCTTTTTTTGGAGTCTCATTACGACAGTCCTACGAGCACAAACAATAGAAAGTTTGTTGTATATAAACACCACAAAAACAAAAACATACATGAGAAAGTTTGTTGTATATAAACACCACAAAAACGAAAACATACACGGGAAAGTTATGGAACTTACTTAAATATATCCAAATTGCATCCTACACTAAAAGGCTACAACTAATAGAAACAAAAAGCCCTGAACAGAAAATGAACAACTTGCATATGTACTGGAAATGAAGTTTACATGATAAACAATTTTTTACTGAGGGACGAAACAAATACAATCCAGTTATCAAACCCACTCCTTCCCTGCTATGCACCCAAGTGGCTCCATACTCACCGTTGTCGTCTGCTAACTACTGTCGTGTCCCCGTCTCTGCTCAGTTTGTGTACAAGTGAGTGTGGCTGCACACCGAGATTATATAGAACACCCCATTTTATGGAAGTTAACAAACTATTTATAGTTAACATACAATTCTAATAAATGGGATGATGTAACTCCATATTAATTCTACAAAACTGATAGAAAATCAAGTGTTCTCTAAATCAAAGAAATCAAAAAGCTACCATGAAACATAATTGCAATTAACGAATATATGATGTAACACGAGATTCAGTTAACAACAATTGTAGTTAAACCAAATTAAACTAACATTT
The DNA here is from genome assembly GCA_023525745.1 of Arctium lappa. Classification (NCBI taxonomy): domain Eukaryota; kingdom Viridiplantae; phylum Streptophyta; class Magnoliopsida; order Asterales; family Asteraceae; genus Arctium; species Arctium lappa. The sequence goes on along the minus strand of CM042047.1, from coordinate 152,934,226 downwards.
ATATTATGTAGCTTGTATAGGGAACTCACAGATATTTGAGGATCTAACGCTCAAGAAAAGATTTGGTGAAGACACTTCGACTGCGAGGCCTTGTCAAGTTGAGGCCCTTGATCTACTCCTTTAAATTCTACAAAACCAACATAAAATCAAGATTTCCCTAAGTTAAAGTAATTGAAAAGCTACCATGAAACTTAATTGCGATTAACGAATATAATGATATAAAAAGAGATTTCGTTAACAAAATTTGCAGTTAAATCAAAGTGAATTGACATTTATAAGAAGTGGTGTATATAGAAGATTCACATATATTCTCTCCCTCTTGTATATCCCATCCTAATTGATGACTTTCTATTAGGTAGTAGATAACTTTTTATGCTAAGAAAAACCTTAGTCCCTGGCACATGAAAACACACAGGGGCTCATCCACAAACTTATACCTATACACGCACACACAAAATATTTAGCTTATTTTTCAAACCTAAATGTCATTGCACTTTTCAAAGTGTTGTGTATCCATTACATATGATCAACGATGAACATATATGTGATCTTCTATATCAGTGTGGATTGAAATGAGTTTTCATATGCCTGATTTCATATCCATTACCTTTAAGTATTCTTGCAGCCATTGTTCATAAGTAAGCAAATTGGAGTTTTGAATAGATTAAATTACCTTAGTTAATCGATTAGGGTTTCTCCAATCAGAGTTTACGCTTCAATAGATCTGGAAAACCTTGAAGAGCATCTTAAATCCAAACTTGTGATGGAGATGGAAAACCAAATCAATCTTCGACGGTCAATTTCGAGCTTGTTCGCATTTCAATGAATATCCAACAATCAGCATCATTCCACATTGGCACAATGTTACCATTCTAATCCACAACGTTTTATCTCAAGTTTCCAACTTTTTTCATGGATATTATTCCAGGAAAACATGGGTGAAACCATGTCTTGATTTGATATAAAATTTTCAGCCAAGATCACAAAATTTGTTTTTTTACATGTATCAATTGAACTAAGACAGAAATTGCATCTGAATATGATTGAAACCCATCAAACAGAACACCCCCCCCCCCCCCCCAATTCATCATGTGTAGATACATGTCGTCTTTAACTATGAAAGAGTAATTCCTAAAGTACATCCCATACGATCAATTTTGATTTGAAGATACTAAGCAAATAATCCTAAACAATATAAAAACAATGTTGATTATAACATAAAGACTCTGATAAAGCTCTTGCACTCCACTCCCCCCCCCCCCCCCCCAAAAAAAAAAAGTTGGAAAGACAAACAGGGTGACATATATATAATTAACAGAAAGAGAGAAATAAAAAGAGATATAACATATAACGAAAGCAAACATTAGAACTTTACAGACGTATAACAAACCTATTAGATTATTTGTTTAATCGTCTAATTTCTAAAAATTAGGGTTTGTCGCCAGAAATGTCTACCGACGGCATACCTTCTTAATTGACGGACAAGCCTCGAAGCTTCTCTTCGTTACATTCCCCTTGTAGGAATCATAACCGCATTCACTTTTCTACTTCTTTTTCTTTCTCTTCTTGTGATACTAATCTGAATTTGAATAAAAGAGATGGAGTTGCAGAGAAAACGAAAGAGATTTGGGGGGAGGAGGCAGCGGATTCAGGAGGTAGGGATTTTGGGTTAGTAGTGGTTTAGTGAAAGTAGAAGAGAAGAGACTAAGGTGTCAGTTTGTTTTTTTTTAAGAGGTATGAAGTTTTATTTTAGTTATGATTAATAAGAGGTGATGTATAAAAATGTCTGAACGATTCAGACTTAAGAATCATTAAGAGTTTTTTTTAAAAAAACAAACAACCCTAAGAGTGGAGAAGGCAATCTGTCGTCTCGATCTCACTCTCGTCGAAGGGCAGAAGGTCAAGGTTGTCGTCTCTTTTTCCCCAAATCTAATTTTCACTAAACAGACGGTGGGCTTGTGTTTTGGGGAAAAAAGGGGGAAATGAAAATTAGAAATAAGAAACAATGAGGGAAGTGAAAAAAAAAAGAAGAGGGAAATGAATATTATAGTGAGAAATAAAAGTTAATAGAAAATAAATTTTAGAAAATTTAAAATTTACGGTGTTTTTTTATTTATTAAAATTTAATATAGTTTATATATGTGTATATATTAATTTTTTTAACTTAGTGTATATATATATATACTATAAGAAAAGGAGGGGGGCTTAGAGCGCGCGTGAGATACCACGCAAGGGCGCGTCGTTTTCTCTTCCTCACACGCACCATCCCTTTTCCCCAAGCTCTCCCAGGTCTCATCTCGCTAAAGGTAATTTCTCACAACTCATTTTCCACCTCACTTGACCGCTTTCTCTTCAATTCAACTCCTCCACATCCAGGTTACCTTACTCTCTTCTCTTCATTCCGCATTTATCTCCGTTTCGTTGTCGATTAATACTTGATTCTTCAATGTTCAAGTGAAATTAGGGTTCTTGCTTTATTAATCGTGTCCAATTTAATTCTTGAAACGAATACGATCGCTGTTCAAGGTTGCTGATTCTCGTTCTGAGAAGATTGTCAATCCCCCAACTGTATGTTCTTCATCTCCTTAATTCCAATTTGTTAGAGCACACCACAGTGAGATGTCATTGATTTCTCTTCAATTTTCAGCGATTGCGTGAAAAGTTGTGATGTTGTTAGTAGGAAGGCAACGATTGTTGAGAGGAACAATTGGCTTTCGAAATTGTTGAATGTTTGTTCTGATGATGCTGTGGCTGCTTTTACAGCTTTGAGTGTGAGTATCTTATTCGGATCGCAGTTGGCAGAGCCGATGTCAATTCTTTCACAATCAATGAGCCCTACACTTGATGTCGGTGATCGAGTTCTGGCAGAAAAGGTATAATCCAAAGTGTTTTACTTATAAAATTATTGCAATGATCTTTTAAAATGTATCATCACTTGGAATCTTAGCTTATGTCTTGAGGTTGCAATTTTCGCCTGTATGAATGATTGAATGTGTTTAATTGTCGGTGGTTTACAGATAATGTAGTGATGATATATAATTATCTTAAGTTAATTATTGTTCTAATTGATCTAGACAGGGTTATAACTTATAATAGTTTACTTGTTATGCAATGTGCAATGCTAAATTGCTAATACCTTCAGGTAAATGGGGATTCTGGTTTCATTTGAAGGATTTGATGGTGTTATCAAGTAATTGTTTGGTAATTCACTGTTAACTTCTTCACCACTTAATTGTATGCAATTAAGTTGTTTCCATTAGCATTTTACCATCAAGAAAGATACTTACAAACCATAGTAACATGTTTTGTACTCTGATGCATATCCTTTCTCTAATTTGATTATTTGAGGTAGCCTTTATCAAATCATCAATGGGAATGGATTATATCTAAAACAACTAAACCAAAATGACATAGCTTGATAAAGTAGCATATGAAATGTGAAAAAGATGTTTGATTTGTTTGGTATCCTGGACATTTTGGTAAGGGTAAGACGAGTAGTGGGCATGATAATCATGAAGCGGACTTGCAGATGTTGTTTGCAAGAATTTTGAGTTATTGTTTTTTATTGATTCAGGTTTCATACATCTTTCGGAAGCCAAAAGTTTCGTGAGTCACGCGGGATCATCTGTTCATTTCCTCCCCACTCGCAGTCCCTTCTCTTCTACTTTCACCAAACCACTACTAGACCCAAAATCCCTACCTCCCGAATCCCTTTTACGATCTTCTGTAACCTTTTGTGATATGATGGTATAAATTTGATGTTGTGATACACTTTGGAAATCGTTGGTGGGATCATTATTTGGTTGACCGCAACCTTTGCCGTTATGCAAAATGGCAAGGCAAGAAATCAAGAAGTTTTTGCATCTACCATGGATCTTCTTCTAAGTTACGCGTTAAATATTACATTCTTATTGACCGATGTGCTTAGACTTGCGAGTCTAGCCGAGAATAGTTTGAATGTTTTGGAGCATGTTGGTACGTATATCGAGTTGCCTTCTGAGGCTCCTTCGGTTATTGAAGACAACCGGCCGCCACCTGGATGGCCTTCGTCGGGATCGATCAAATTCGAAAACGTTGTTTTACGTTATAGGACTGAACTTCCTCCTGTATTGCATGGTTTGTCTTTCACGATTCCGCCAACCGACAAGGTTGGAATAGTTGGAAGGATCGGAGCAGGAAATCTAGCATGCTCAATGCTTTGTTTCGTATCGTGGAACTGGAAAGAGGAAAAATTATAATGATAACTGTGATATCACGAAGTTCGGGTTTACCAATCTTCACAAGGTTCTTGGTAAGCACCTTCTCTTTTCTCAAGTACTTCAAAGTTTTTGATCTAATTAAACAACATCACTACTATTATTCTGCATCTCCATTGTTTTGTTTGGATATAAATATATGTGTTTATAGGACACTTCTCAAATTTGTCCTATAAAATAGCTAATATGGCGCTTTATATTAAAAATATCCTAAAAAACTTGTTAAGATGTCAAAAAATACAAACTTATTACAACAGTGGTAGATATGACACTTTATTGTTTGATCCTATAAAATTAAATCCTGTAAAACAGTCTATTAAGACACTTGTACATAAACTCAATTTAACTTGTATTATAATATTTCATTTAACATGATTTAAGATGGTATTCTTGGTGTATTTGTTTTCACCAATGATACTTTGTGTTTAAGTTCTTGCTCTACTCTTTCGGGTAGATGTCAGATTTGTGTGCATCCCAACCCCCCCTCTTCAAGTGGGATATACTGGGTTTGTTTTTTCTGATTTATTGGAATTATTTTGTAAAGGGACTGTAAGATTTAACCTTGATCCTTTCAATGAGCACAATGATCCTGATCTTTGGGAATCTTTAGAGAGAGCTCATCTAAAGATGTCACCAGGAGGAATCCATTGGGTTTAGATGTCGAGGTACGTGTTCATTTCTTGTTTTGAGTTATCGATCAAAGGACTCTTTTTTGGCCGTCTTTAATCGTATATTGTCTTGCCGAGTTAGAAAAGGTTTTTTAGGACTCTAGCATGAGTTGCATTATGATCATAATTACTTCTAACATGTTGTTTCTTGTAATAAAGGTATCAGAGGCCAGGGAGAACTTCAGTGTTGGACAACGACAACTGTTAAGTCTTTCGCGTGCATTGCTTTGGAGATCGAAGATTATTGTTCTTGATGAAGCAACGGCCGTTGTTGATGTTTAAACGGATGCACTTATCCAAAAGACGATCCGTGAAGAATTCAAGTGGCGTACAATGATCATTATTGCTCATCGTCTAAATACCATCATTGATTGTGACCGTATTCTTCTGCTTGATGCTGGGCAGGTATTGATCGCTTTATATAGAAGTTTTCTGAATGATTTTTTTTGATGAAGCAACTATATTTTGATGAGTCGTTATAATCACCTCTTTCCGAAACAAAGTGGTCAAGTTTTGATTTTTGCTTGGACCTTTTCAAAACAAAGTCGTCATGGCAAGATTATTGCTTTCGCTCTTACTGGGTAAGATTATTGGTCATTCACATATTCATCGATTAAGATAATATAACTTGGTAAATGCTTACCCGGGTAAGCATTTAGTAAACAGCCCCTAAGATGAGTATGAAGGGAGTTTATTGAAAAGCCTTCACTTGAATTTGTTACTTATAATTGAGGTCTGCAGATAATGACCACCCCAGTTTTGAATTCTTTTGAGTTGTGGGGTTGTATGGCTGCGCAATTAGATCAAGTTTACAGCAAGCCAAAAATGACTTGTAAAATTTACATTTTAGTGGTAATTGGTGATAGCGCTCTTCTGAAGGAAGGTACAGTGCTTTGTTCCTGCAATTAATACCACGAAAGTAGCAACAAGCATATAACTTTATATATTGAATTTTTCATCTAGATAAAACGAATCACAATCCTCAAACATTTGCAAGGCTATAGAGGTGATTATTTTATATGTTTGAAACCCTGGTTTCCTAAACCCAAGAAAAAATGATGTTGAACAGAAGTTCAAGGAAAGTGTGACAGAACCAACAATGTTTACATGCAGCAGCTGGAAATGTAATCCTATGTTTGTCCTCAAAGCAATACAATTTTAAGTTTGTGAAGTAACGAAATACGAACAACCATGAACATCTTTTAGATTGTGATAAAGTAGTTACTGGCTTCCCTGATAGAGGGAGATGCTCTAGGTAATTGCAAATCTTGGAGACCAATTCAGTTTAACATCCTTAGATATCTAACAACTGTATAGACTTGATCCCTATGGAATAGTTATTGATTGCATTGGCAAATGAGTCGAGCCATGTTACACTAAAATTGTAGAAAATTCACAACAGAAACCAATTCACTATAAACAACAAATTAACTTTCACAATGATTAGAAAATATGGAGAGAAATCAGTCCTCAGTTGAGATACATAATCACACATACACATAGTTCTTAGTTTTGAATAGTAATCCATCTGACAGCCATAGACCAAGTATCCCACACAAAAGCACCAACACTTGATTTAGATGCATCATTCGATAATATTCGTTTCCAGAGTGTTAAAATGGATCTGGTAAATTCATGTCAGGTTCTTTCGAATCCATGTATTTTTATGTCAATTGCATGCTTCTTGCATTCACTCATCATACATATGACATTTTTCTAACCATGGTGTTGTTTGGAGCAGAGCCTATCTGTTGGGTTGCTAAGGCAAGCCACATATACAACTGCCATACTTGGTACATTCATGTGAGTAATTATTTGATAAAATAAATGTTTATTGGAGGATATTTCGATGCTACATCTATAAAAACTTTAGCTTTTGTGTACATATAAGATCTGGTGTATTGATGTTTTCTTGGTTTTCAATGTCATTTTGCTTCTGCCATTCTGCTTTATCCTCAACGGCTGCTACATGTGCCCTATACAGACTAAGAGGGAGGATCATGCGAGAAGTTAAACATTTTGCGAGAAGGCGAGAAGTGTTTAATCATATATGATTACACGGCTTGTAGGTGTGTTTAATCATGTATGATTAAACGTCTATGTATTGCTAATATAACATGTGTTTAATCATATATGATTAAACGTGTGTATCATATATGATTAAACACTTCTCGCCTTCTCGCAAAATGTTTAGCTTCTCGTTTGAACCTGCCCCTACAGACTAATTTACGTGAAGATGTTCTTCTTTTGGTATGTGTGTGTATATATATATACATATATATCCGATCTAGCCGTGTTTGCCCTCTTTTCATGGAGAAAGTCTAAAGATTACTCCATGCAGGCAAGTAAATAGTTCTCTGAGCTCATAAAGATAACATATATATATATATATATACATATATATATATATATATAAGAGAACCCTTCTATAACTTGTTAATGGATAATGCAAGTTGAAGCTCAAGGTTCTGCTTATGCAATGCGCTATTCATGCAAGCAGGTTCTAAATATTTTGTCCCAAAATACAGTCAAAAGTGCATATCCCTGCCAGTCCAAGATATTTGTCAATTTAGAAGTTGATATAAGTAAAGTTTTACATATTGATTAGCAATTTAGGCCAACCTTTAACTACAATATTAGCACCTACAACATATTCCAAATCCAACGTGCTATATCACGCAAGGGCGCGTCTTTCACTTTTCTCTCCACTCACAGTTTGCAATTTTTGCCCAAAAATTGCGTTCTCTTTTCCTCTGTCTCTTCATTATTCATCCTTTTCATCTTCTTCACTTGAATCCCATGTCCCAATTTAACCTAATCTTTCATAAATTTTAATATTATCAACTATAATGTCAGACAATGAGAAAAACGCCCTCGTTAACTCACAATCCATCTCCAGGGCGGTCACGGAGACGGGGAACGGCTCGCACCATTTCTTCACTGTGTTACAACAGGTATTCAACATAGCAAGAACTTTTGGTATTTTTTGTTTTTATTCATGGGTCGAGAATTGCCCTCAATTCATCTCTGGAATTTCAAAATTTTTGATCGATTTCACTGCTTAATGCTTATACCTTATAGCCTGACTGGAATTGTAGACTTAATTTGTGTTTTTTGTGGGAGTAGTCAAGGCAAGAAGAGCAGCTACCAAGATTTTGCTATTCTTAAAAAAGTGATTATTTTGTTTGGAGTCCTGTTAGTGTTTTATTTGCCTTCTTCATTGCTTGTATTTTAATGGGGTTTTTATTGAAATCCCAACAACCAGAATGTGTTCCTATGCAAGATTTTTGGTTCCATCGTGTGTTTGTTTCTTAAGGGAGATTCTTTAAAAACCAACAATAAGAATGTGTTGTTTTTTCAAGATTTCTTGTTTCATCAATGAGCAAAAGGCTAAATTCTTTACTCAACATATACCCATCTGTTTCTGTTTCTATCTCTCTCGCTTCAAAAAACATATGTCTTGTTACTTATGTTCACAAGGTCTTTATCTCATAAATGCTTTCAAGTTTGTACATATTTTGTCCTTAAAACAGATAAATAATTTAAGCTTTAGGCTTCTTTTGCTGTAAATTCGTCATATTATATGCTATCTGAGGATTCCAGCTGATTCAATTGATATTCAATTGATGGGTGTTTGAGAAATTGTTGGAAAAAATCCATACTTTGGAATCTTGATTTGTTGAGCCATGTGTTTACGTTCTGAAACCAAAGCGATAATTATCACCTTCGAGATTATATCAACTTGTGCTTCATAGATTCCTTCAGTCCTCGGTTGACCCAAGCTAATAAACTTGAAACATGTGTTTGTTTGACAGTATATTTTACTTATTTATTCACGAGGTTCACCAAGTATCTTAATAGTTCATGATGTTGATATTAAAGAATATGATTATTTATAGGTACTAATTGCAATATGATTATAATTTATTTGCTAGGTTCTAAGTGATAGAGAAGTTGAGAAGATTGAGTTGTATGGGTCTGCTTGGTGAAATGGATCAACTTTCCCACTCTATCAACACCAATTCTACTACCAAGAGAGTCAAGCTTCCCAAAAAGGTGATAAAATATAGTATCATATATTATATATGATCTCAATTGGCCATAATCTTATATGGGTTTTACTTCATAAATATTATGAATTTTTTTGTTAATTTTGTCTTGCAGTTTCTTGATCATTGTGGTGCCATTAATCATGCTTCTACGCCAAGGAAGATACGGTCAGGTTTGTGGATGTATTTATCACCATTTTATGTGTTATTTCTTGATCTTTGAAGGCAATCAAAGCATAAAAAGTTACTTGTGATTTATTTGGTTATTCCCTACATATCTTTTTATGGGATACTTAATTATTTAATTTACAGCGATGAAGAAAAGAGACACGAAGAAACACAAAGCTGTTGTGGTTAGTAATCGATCTGAAGCTCAAAAACCCATGCTTGGTTTTGAGGAGGAATTCAAACACTCAAAAGTGTCATCTGTCATGACGAAAGCCGAGGAAGGAGTAGCTGAGGCTTTATTTGCGTTGGGTCAAGCCAGCCTCGACACAACTCCACAAGTAGTAGAAGTAAAACCACCCCCATCATCACTTGTTGTTGAAGAAACCATGCCTCTAAAGGCATGAAATAGATGTTCGGTTCATGTCTACATATGCAGTTTCATTAAGCTTCTACAGACTAAAAAAGACAGAGGATCAAATCATGGAAGATCTTACACCAACCCACAAACGATAACCAACAACGACTAATGCTGATATTGTCGATACGCCAAAAAAACCACAACGGAGACTTACGACTTCCCAGGATCTCATGGGTTTGCATCCAATAAATCCCACTTTCCATTCACTACAACAGCAGGTCACTTTTTTGATTCATTCATCCCTGATTTCCTTAATTATCCAATTCATCCTTCGCTTTTTGCTGTTCAATTTTCTAATGGGGTGAAATTTGCTATATGTATATAGAGAGAGATGTTTAGTTGTCTGTTGTTGGAATTGATCTCAAATAAGATGTGGTGAATGTTCAAATTTTCAGGGAGGCAAATCTTCAAGAATTGTGAATTGTATTCTAGCAGTTAAATCCTACGGTGAATGGAAACAAATAGGTGGCAATGGGACTCGGAAATTTGGGGGAACTTTAAAACCCGCCACACCTAGCAACAACAAGCACATTGTTCGCAAAAACTCAGACCCTTTCACGAATTCTTTGTCAAGGAGTATGTCCATGAATCTTCAATCTCTAGAAACTGATAATAGAAAAATTGTTTGTTTTCTATCCATCCGCATAACCAACTACTAGGACCTCTTCTTCTGTTCAAATTTAATTAAATGATCTATATATCTTGATACTTGCCATATTCTTGTATGCATCATAATTCATCCTTAAGTATGCTTGTTCGTGCAGTTTTGCTGGATGAGGTTCCCATTGTAAGTGTAACCTTCAACCACATTAACTAATTTCAGAAATATTTTATCTTTGGAATTTTCCTATCATTTCTTCTTCTGCCCTATTGAGATTTTCACTAGGATGCAATTGGAAAATATCTACGGAACATGACTTAATTTCTTATATGATGCAGCGTTTTCTATATATGGAATTGGTCAAATAGATTCTTTCTTGTGGCATTTTCTTCATATAGCAAATGTCATACATAACTATGATCATCTTTCTTCTCTATTACATACACTAATTGAGGCCATTCTGCTTGTGAAGCTTCTAGAATCCTTGCTAAGTAAGGTCATGGAAGAGTTTGAAAATCATATTGCAAATCAAGTTGAACTGGTAAACTTGTTAATTATTATGTCATTTGCCAAAATTCAGTCTTACAAGTAAAGGATAAACATTGAAATTTGGTTATATTTTTGATTGATTGCTCTTGTTCAACAACAAAAACCTACTCCCAAGGATTCTCCCATTTTTAATGGAAACAAAACCCTTCTGAAACGTACTTCTTTCAACATCAAGGTAACTTGTTGATTCTTGTTTTTCATAGGCTGAGGAGCAAAAGGAGGAATCCGCCCGTATCTTTCCACCAAGACATCATTGCCAAGTAAAGACAGTTCCGTTTGCAACAATTTATATGTTGTATCTTTTAATAAATTTTTCTCATAACTAAAGGTGGAAGACAAACATTCTGCAATGGTAATGAAAGACAAAAGCTCTCACAAAAACTCCATCTTAGCGGCATCCTGATGTACACCGTGGAGATTGTGAACACGTGCACCACCACCTCTCACATGATTCCATGCGTTTTGTTGATGTTTATATTTCATTGCACTTTATAGTACCCGTGGGTAGAGGGCCGTCTAAGGACGGCCGACACCATGCCTAGTATATATATATGATGGTAATCAAATGAGAAACATAAAAAATTATAAGCTCATAATAACATATATTAAAATATTCTTTTAAACAAATTTTTTCATCAAATATTATGATTTAAGATATTTTTTAACATATGCTTGTGTCTACATTATTAAATAAATACACGTACACTTATTTTTGTTCACATAGTGAAACAAAAAGTATACGTACAAATATAAGTATAAATATATGTACATGGTGGAGTACATATAACATGTATACATATAGGTCAATTTCAAAAGAAAACCTAAAAAAAGGGAAAACTAAGGAACACTCTGATAGCCCTTTATCTGGACGGTATGCACTTGTGCATACAAGTAATTTGTAACATGCACACATGCATATGCACAAGTGCATAATGCACACGTGCATAAAAACCAAAAAATAACTTAATTTTACTTGTATGCACAAGTGCATACCGTCCAGTTGAAAGATTACAGGGTGTACTTCAGTTTTCTATTTTTTTGAGGTTTTCTCTTGAACCTCCCTCTATGCATGTATACGTATAAGTATATAACTCATACATATGTGTAAATATAACACATTCAAATGAGAAAACAAGAAAAATTTACATATATGTGTGTATATGAAACCCACTACACATTCATGGGCTTCAAGATATTTATAAGGTCCAATTGAACCGATTTAAGCCCAATAGAACCATCAAATTGAAGCCCATCAATGCCCATTATGAGCATTGTTGACTTATTAAGCCCCAATATAACCTATTAAAATCCAATTGAACCGATATAAGCCTAGTTGAATCGGTTTAAGCCCAACAGAACCGATTTAAGCCCAATTGAAACGACTTAAAGATCAATATAACCCATCAATCCCAATTGAACCCATCAAAGCCCATTATGATTGTTATTGACTTATTGAGGACCAATATAAGCTAGTAAAACCCAATTGAACCGATTTAAGCCTAATAGAACCGATTTAAGTCCAGTTGAATCGATTTAAGCCCAATATAACCTAGTAAAACCCAATTGAACCGATTTAAGCCCAATAAAACCATCAAATCCCAATAAAGCCCATCAAAACCCGTTATAAGCATTGTTGACTTATTAAGGCCCAATATAACCTATTAAAACCCAATTGAACCGATTTAAGCCCAACAGAACCGATATAAGATCAATATAACCCATCAAAGCCTATTATGATCGTTGTTGACTTATCAATGCCCAAACACACAAGTAATACCTTATTATGTGCTTCTTTACAAGTATAATCGTTGTAGATGCATGTGTCGTGTATTCGTGTCAATTAGACAACCAAGAACCATTATACCTAGATATAAGTCACTCAACCACCATTATTGCCCAATATGACATTTTATGACTTATTAATACCCAATAACACCAATAGGCACTTATTATGTGTTTGTGTGAAAGTATCCACTCATGGATGTATATGTTGTCTATTAAGGTCGAAAAAAGAACTAAAGGGTTGTTTGGCAGTTGCTGAATAGTTTGGTGCAGAATAATTAAGTGGTCAGAATGATTAAGAGGCTCTTATGATATAGTACGAAATGAAATATGGTTGTTTGCTAATTGTTCAGAATGAAATCAGGGCTCTGAATGGTTAAGGCATCGTCAAGATACAAAATCATTCAGAGGGTTTTGGAACCATTAAGAGACGTAACTTTTTTTTTTGTCAAACAAAATTTACCACTTAACGATTCAGATGTTGCCTCTTAATGGAACCATTAAGAGGTAACACAAACAACCCCTAAGAACCATTATATCACAATACGAACCACTAAATCACCATTATATCCCAATATGACGTTTTCTAACTTATTAAGGTCCGACTTAAAACCATATGTGACTTATTACGTGTTTGTGTACAGATATGTGTGCAGTCGGTTTGATAAGAAAACTAAACCACCATATCTCAATACGAACCACTAAGACACAATAAAACCCAATAAAGCTCAATTGGAAATGAATAAGAATAGACGGAGATAAGTTTTGAAAAAAAAATACACAAAAACGTATTTTTTACAAATCCACCACAAAGTTTATTAAAGTAATTAAAAAATTATTTAAATATATTTCGAACGGAAATTAATTTAATTTTAAAAATAACTTTTATATTTATAGAAAGGGTTTTAAAATAACCATTACTCTAAAAAAGATTTTTGAAAATTGAATTATTTTCCGACGGAAAATAAATTAATTTTAAATTAAATTATATTCCGTCGGAAATCCGTCGGAAAATAATTCATCTTTTTAGATTTTTAAAAATAACTTTTATATTTATAGAAAGGGTTTTAAAATAACCATTACTCTAAAAAATGATTTTTGAAAATTCAATTATTTTCCGACGGAAAATAAATTAATTTTAAATTATATTATATTCCGTCAAAAATCCGTCAAAAAATAATTCATCTTTTTAGATTTTTAAAAATAACTTTTATATTTATAGAAAGGGTTTTAAAATAACCATTACTTTAAAAAAAGAGTTTTAAAAATTGAATTATTTTTCGATGGATTTCCGACAGAAAATAAATTATTTTCCGTCGGAAAATAATTCATTTTTTAAATTTTGTAAAAATAACTCTTATTTATAGAAAATGTTTTAAAATAAGAAAATTTTATTGAAAATTTCAAATTATTTTCCGACGGAAAATAACTTATTTAAAATTAATTTATTTTTCGTTAGAAATCCGTCAAAAAATAATTCGTTTTTTTTAACTTTTAAAAATAACACTTATTTATAGAAAATGTTTTAAAATAAAAAAAAATTATTGAAAAATTCAAATTATTTTCCAACGGAAAATAATTTAATTTAAAATTAATTTATTTTCTGTCGGAAATACGTCGGAAAATACTTCATTTTTTAAATTTTGTAAAAATAACTCTTATTTATAGAAAATGTTTTAAAATAAGAAAATTTTATTGAAAATTTCAAATTATTTTCCGACGGAAAATAACTTATTTAAAATTAATTTATTTTTCGTTAGAAATCCGTCAAAAAATAATTCGTTTTTTTTAACTTTTAAAAATAACACTTATTTATAGAAAATGTTTTAAAATAAAAAAAATTTATTGAAAAATTCAAATTATTTTCCAACGGAAAATAATTTAATTTAAAATTAATTTATTTTCTGTCGGAAATACGTCGGAAAATAATTCATTTTTTAAATTTATTAAAAATAACTCTTATTTATCGAAAATATTTTAAAATAAGATTTTAAAAAAATTGAATTAATTTCCGACGGAAAATAATTTAACTTTAAATTAAACTAGTTTCCGTCGGAAATCAATGAAATTAATTTACTTACTTTCTAATTTGTCTTGTTAGTTACTAATTTATTTAATTAAGTATTTTAATCTCATTTAAATAAATATCCGTTTAAAATCCGTCACAATATTAAAGAGAATATAAGTTTTTTTTTTTTTGTAAAATTTCAGTGGCAGATTTGTGCCGGATTTTCAACGGATTTAAGGCAATGTTGACTTTTTTTTACGTTTCTGGAATCCATCGGCGATAGCCCTTTTTCTAGTTGTGTTTAGGGACAACGTAGGATTTGGTTAGTTGTTTGTAAAGGAAAATGTTAGATGATGCTTTTAAATTTTGTTTGGAAATTCATCTTTATTAGATTAATATACAATATTGGTGTGTTATGTATGTATCGTTACTTCATGTTTCTTTTGATTTTTAATGAAAAGATAAATTAAATACTACAAAGTTTCAATAAATTGTTACTGATGTTCATTTTTTATTTGTTTTACAACTATGTTAGACCACGTTGCTTTGTATATATTTCATTTGTTAAGGGCATGAGTTTAATACAAAAAAAAAACAATAAAGGTAAAATGATCTATGTTAATACAGAAAACAGTTTATTTAGTCCAACAAAAAAACAACAGTTTAGTTTAATTTATATAAACGACTTAATCCATACAAAATTTATAGAAAACAACCAAACAACCCTTTAGTTTTTAAGATGTTTTCATATAACATTTTTCAAGAAATGTTTTAGAAATGATTAATATGATGATTGGTTTTCTCTAACTTATTAATTAGTTCGTAAGAATATAATTTGGTGGGTTCCTCAATTTCTCCTAACAAAATACTTAATGGGTTGTCTAATTTCATCTAACAATTTATCGTAACATTTTTATATAAAACATACATATGTTGGTCATATAAACTTAAAAGTTTCAATAAATCCTTTATTAGGATTGTTGTAAGCTTTTTATCGAACCCATTATAATAAAGTGCTTGCATTTTTTTTAAGAAAAAAGAATAATAATTTCCAATTGACTTATATCATTAAATCGTTTTATTCCTACATCAGATGTAACTTGTAAGAGTCAGTAAATTCTTTGAAAAAACTGAAAAACTATTACAAAAAGGAAAGAGCTTATACTTGAACATAGATAACAAAACTATTTTTAAACTTTCTTTCCTTCTCTTGCATATGTACATATTGTGGTTGCATTATTGTCGTGCAAAAAGGTAGAAACACAAGGGTCTGAAATGTAGAAAAAAAAAGGGACTTCAAATGCAAATACAACATAAGATGGAGGGGGTTAAAGTGGTTTCCATGTTTCCTCGTCCGAAGGGGGAGAATTTGGTTTTGTCACAAATCGTCCCTACAAAAATAGAAATGACAATATTGGAACAAAATTTAATGATTTAAGAGCATCTCCAAAATGGAGAAAATGTGGATTTTAGACATTTTTTTTTGCTCCAACAGATTCTCCAAACCTTTCTCCAAAATAGAGAAAATTGGAGAAATAGTGTAAATTTTTTCAAATTTGAAGATGTCTCCAAAAATGATTACCATAAGAGAGAAATGATTTTTTATTATATCCACCAATGAGAAACCTTGAAATAAAATATTTAGCAGAGAGAAATAATATTTTATTAAATATATAGAATATTTTAGTAATATAATTAATGATTTAATCTCTAAAATGGGAAAGTTGTTGGAGATGTAAGTAATTTTTTTGAAGATTTTAACTTTTGAATCAATATTTTAGAGAAATTTTAGAAAATATGTTGGAGATGTTGGTAAAGAAATAATGGGGTTGAAATAGAAGAAATTGAAACCTTGCATCTGGGCCGTCTATCAGAGCCGGCATTTTTGACCTGGTACCGGATCTTCTTGGAATGATTGTTGTCCATGGAACGCGTTGCAGCAGATTCCGTCCTCCCACCGTTTTCTGAGAATAAATCAATGTGAGCCGCTCTTGCCTGCCAAATGCATAAAAACACACATCAATGAAATTTTCAGGCACATGTTTTAAACAATTCTTTCTCCCATAATCGAATTAAATAATTTATAAACAAATTAATTAATAATTCGTATTTAATATTTGTTAATAACTAATAGTAATAAATGATAATCTATATTAAATATTAACGAGTGACATAATTAGAAGAAAGCTACAAAAAAACTTCTTGTTGAAACACTACTTGGTCAAAAGTTACTTCTTACACATTTAATCACTTTACATTAAAATTTCGGTTATGATGATAAATATAAGTAAAATAAAATTGTTGAATGAATGTATATGAAGATTTGTTTTTATATTTTTTCGTCATTACTTTTATTTTCATATAAACTCAATCCTAAGATTATATTTAGTAAAACTAGTTGGAAAGGTATGTGAGAGCTAATAAAGTTGCTATTAACTTCTAAAAACATTTCCAACAACTTCTTCAAAATGAAGATTTTTTAGATTTTTTGTTACAACAGATTCCCAAAACCTTCTCCAAAATGGAGAAAGTATGAGAGAGATGATGCAAAATCTCCAAATTTGAAGATATCTCTAAAAATGATTACATATGAGAGAAAAATGATTTTTTATTTATTCTACCAATGAAATTGCTTTAAAAAATGTTTAGGAAAGAGAAATAATATTTTATGAGTTGTATTGAATATTTTAATAATATAATTAATTGTGTAATCTCCAAAATAAAAAATTTGTTGGAGATGAAAGTGATACTTTTTAGAGATATTAACATTTTACTTCTCCATTTTGGAGAAGTTATTAGAGATGCTCTAAGCTAAGCTGACAAACTAGTCAAGTCCTAGAAAATTAGCTGATAACAATATAAAATATTCCAAAAACATGTTAAAAATTTAGTTAATAAATAAATTAAAAAAAAACTTTGGATCTTATTAAAACTAGGGGTTTGCATTAGCCGAGTTCAGATGGACAAACCAAAAATTCGATCGGATTTCGGATATAGAAACCAACTCGGGTGTGTTTGGTTTGCCGGAATGGATTGGATTTCATGTGAGGATTTGAATTTGGAGAGATTTGGATTTGGGAGGATTTGGAATCCTTTTGTGTTTGGTTTGTAGGATTTAAAATGGATTTGAATTTCATTATTTATAAAAAAATCATTAAAAATTATAAAAATAATTAAATTGTCTAATTATTAATTGATATTGGAAAACAAACATTTTTAACATATTTTAAAGCATTATTATATGCAAAACCTTCGAAATCCCAACCATCCCCAAAGGATTTCAAAATCCAATGTTTGAGGGATTTCAATGCAATCCTAAGATTTCAAATCCGGCCAATCCTTCAAACCAAACATGGGATTGAAATGGATTTGAAATCCAAATCCCTCCAATTCCAATCCATTCCGACAAACCAAACGCACCCTAAATATTGGATTTTGTATTATATGATGCATTGATGGTTTATGGGTGAAGAAAATAAGAATAGAAGAAATATGTATTTATATAATTGTTTGGTAAAACAACCCATGTGCAAACTCTTTCTGAAAACCATTTTTGTTTTCTTTTTCTTAATTTTAAGTTGTTTATAAAGTATTTGAATATTAAGAAAAAAAAAATGTTTTCAAGAAAAATTTTACTGACATTCCGGTGACAGAAGGAATGAAGAGACTACTTACATGGATGTCCGCTCCCGACGACGCCGACGGTGGAGCCTCCTCCGGCAACGGCGACCCTTTATCTGACCAAGCATTCAAAACGGCGTCGTAATCCAATTTCAATATGAATCGTTTCCCAATTCCACTCTCCTCTCCGGAATTCAAATTCCCCTGCCGGAATTCCGATCCTGATTTCATCAATTCCTCCACCTTCTTCTTCTTGTTGTTCTTCTTCCCAACCGGAGATTTTTCCGATTTAGGTGGTGATATGTTCACCATTTTCACCGCCGGAAAACCACCCAAATTCCGTTCATCACCCTTTCTCAATACCCTTGCTCCGTTTCTCATCACAAAACCGAAATTCAACTCCGATTTCCCAACAGATCCCAGCGCCATTGGGTACCCATAATAAGTGTCGAAATGTGATGCAATTACACCATTCGATTCATCGATTTCCAGTACCGAATTCGAATCCCCCATGATGCTATCAATCCCCTGTTCCATTTCCTCATCAAGCATCGACTCGGTATCGAAATCGTCACCATACCCATCGCTCGATTCCACGAAAACCGAACTCGATTCGGTTTCAATCGGGCACGAACTCGCGACCTTTGGCTCGATGATCAACGGACAGGGTTTCTCCATGTTTCGGAGGAGGAACCCGGAGTTCTCGATCACCGGAAACGGCAAGAGTAATTCCGGTGGGTTGTTGAAGAAATGACGATGATGGTGTTTGGGTGGATTACTGGTTCTGTTTGTGAGGTGAATTGTACTGAAAATGTTGGGACAAGCCATGGAAAGCAGAGCAGCTGCTTCATTGTAAGTTTGATTGGGTCTTTTTCGCGGTGTACGAGGTTTTCGGGTGGAGATTGTGATCGGAGAATTGGTGGATTCCGAGAAGGTTGAAGATGGAGATGATGAATTTGAAGTTGTTCTACCGGAAGTACTAGAACATGGCCATTTAATCATATGTTCAAGATCAAACCCACATGCCCTTGAACTCAAACAAGATGACATTTTTAGATTTCAAGAATTCAATCCACACCCAAATTCACCTACCCATTCAAGAAAATTAAAAAAAAAAAGATTCAAAAGTTCAAGAAGAATTCACTTCATTTGTCAGAAAGAATCAATCAAAACCAGATTTAAAGAAAACCCAAATCCCAAATCCACGAAAATTGATGAAATTGATTGGTACAGAAGTTGAATTGATTAAAGAGCTACGGAAAAGATAGTAGAAAAACCCTAAACCCTAAAAAAATACCTAAAGAGTGCTTTTTTTTAGTAAAATCAAAAGTAGGGTTCCTTTGGAAAAAGGCCAAAGAAAGAAACTTAGAATAATAGATCACAACAAAAACATGCCAGAAACCCTACTTGAAGAAAATTAAGCCGTTAAAACTTAGAATAATAGACTGCCATAGAAGATTGAAACTATGAAAAAACCAGAAACTTTATAAAAAGCAGTTAGCTAAATGAGGAAAGTGAAAGCATATTGAGATACAAACACTTATATACATATATATATATATATGTGTGTGCATTTATAGTAGGTGTGCGTGTATCAAGAAAATTGAATGCACAAAACCCAAAACATTGAAGTAATCATGAATTGGGTTTACCCAGATGAACAAGATTTTATCCAATAAGAAGATCAGAGACTGCAGTGTGTATTTGTATGTGTATGGAGTCACGGGGATGGAGAAGAGATTGTTGGGTAGTCCTGCAAAAGAGCCAGAGATCCACCTCTCTCTCTCTCTCTCTCTCTCTCTCTCTCTCTCTCTCTCTCTCTCTCTCTCTCTCCCTCCCTCCCTCCCTCCCTGTGTATATATCTATGTCTCTGTATAAACGAAGAATCGGATAAGAAGTTGAGATAATGGTGAGAAACGTGATAAGTGGATCTGAACCGTTGATGTCTTTTAATATTAAGCCCTTTCATGAATTGCGGCTTAGAATAGAATTGATTTGGTGCATCTCATCTTAATGTGAGTTTATTTCTCATCCAATGGTCGATAACCACTTCTCATGCTTCTCACCATTATCTCAACTTCTCACCGGAACCCAACCCTCTTTGTATATATGTATATGTATATCTATTTTTGTGTATATATGTATAGACTTGAGATAATGTGAGACCAGATTACTTTTGTGAGACCACAAAAATAACACTAAACCTTCATAGCAAAAGACCGTAAAAGTATTGTAGTAAACCTTCACACTGTGAAGGTTCACTGTTTTTCGTACCTTTATAATGAATCGCAGTAAAGTTTGGTGTTTTTTTATGGTCTCATAAAAACAAGTTGGTCTTACGCGAACCCAACCCTATATGTATATGTGTATGTATTTTTGTAGAGAAGTAAGTGTGGAATGGAGGTATGGGAGAGAATGGAAACAAAGGAAGGGACAAGATAGAGGCCCCAGGCATTTCTTTCTCCTTTGGAAGGACCACTCTGTTGTTTCTGCACTCTGTTTTTAAGTTATTGTGACTCTACTTTCATCATTCAATTATGTATGCTTTTGTATTGTTTTGTTTTGGTACCAAAAACTATCTATTGGTTATTAATAATTAATTAAGTCAGTTATATTATAGTAATTTAATTGTGGCATGATTATCATAACTTTTTAGTGATTTTGTCATTATGGTTAATTTATAATTATTATATATTTGTGTTTGATTAATTCTACAACATTATTTGTCTTTTAAGTCTTATATATGTATCAATTCTATGTAATTTGTCATCTTCGAATCTAGTAACTTATCGGATTCCATGATTCTTGAAAATGAGTAGAGATATTATTCAAATATAATTCTAAAGTTTGTCTTATCTATTTCTTAAAAAATGGTTTAGCCTAACAACCTATTTATACCAGAAAATTTATAGATAGACTATAATTTAAATAAGGTTTAAATAAACTTTAGTAATTATTTGTATTATTCAAATTCAAATATATATATATATATATACATATATATATATATATATATATATATATATAGTGTTTGGTTCATTTGAGAAATGGTAAATATATGAGAAATAGAGAAGTAATCCTAATCATTTATATGGTCAAGATCGGATTTGACTAGTCAAATATTGCGGCTTTGACCGGTCAAAAGTTGCGGCTTTGACTGGTCAAAAGTTGCGGCTATCCAAAAAATAGAAGGACAATTTCGTAAATTTTACAAAACACACGGGTTGTGTTCATATATGAACATGTATAATTCACATATGAACTATATGTTCATATATGAACCAGTGCAATTCACAACTGAACTCTTTTAACTGATTCATATATGAACCTTTGTGATTTATATATGAAACAGTTGAACTAACTAACAGATTCATATATGAATCTGTATGAATCACAAACATTCATACATGAATCTGTATGAATCACAAAGATTCATACATGAATCAGTTGAACTAATTAACAGATTCATATATGAATCTTTGTGATTCATACAGATTCATATATGAACTCATCCCGTGTATTTTACAAAATTACCCCTCTACCTTCAATAGACCACACAAGGAATTATCCGGTGCTTCGCGGTCAAAGCTGCAAATATTGACCAGATGAATGGCTAAGATTACTTCTCTATTTCTCATATATTTACCATTTCTCAAATGAACATCTCCCTATATATATATAGGTGATAGATCAAATGGAAACCACTCTAATTTTGCAAACCGTAGAAACCGTCGATTTCATTGGTTAAGTTAATGAAATTGGTTGATGAAAGTGTTTAATTTGTTGAAATTGTGTCATATAATTCTTTTGTTGATGAAATCGTTTCATTTATTTGTTTTTTTTATGTAAAAATGAAATTGGTTATGTATTTTCTCATTATGATGAAATTGTTTCATACATTTTCTCATTCTGATGAAACATTTTTATTTTTATATAAAAAACACAAATATATGAAACAATTTCATCAATAAAAGAATTATATAAAACAATTTATCAAATTTTACAAATTCATTAAACAATTTAATTAACTTAACCAATGAAATCGACGGTTTCCATGGTTTTAAAAATTAAACTTTAAATATAATTATATATATAATTACAGATAACAACGTGTAATTAACATAATTACGTTTTCACCCGATAATTATCATAATTACAGTTTAACACATATTTTCATAATTATCCTTCAAGAATAATTATTTCCTTAATTAATTTGATTTGATCTCGGTTTCTAAAGATGGAAATAAAACATATTATTTGTGTGCGACCCTATAGGTTTACATACTCCTCAGCAGTATCTCCATGTGACACGTGTCGTGTGCATATAATAACTTACATTCTCCCACCTGCACACGATACACAGTAATATAAACTATGGTAAGCGTCTAGCAACACGTCATCGCCTCCAAAGCTATGTAAATGTGTTGAGCAATTTGATTGATCCAATCAATCATACAGTAGAATCATTCATTATTCTTTTGCTTCACGATATTTTGTTTTGAACTTAAGGCATAGATCTATCTCATCCTTATATGTTTCTCAATCCCAACATATTTAATTATACAAGTGTCATTAGTCCAACTAATCCAATTGTTCATGCATGTAAATCAAACTATGTAATCGAGGGGCCTATATAGGAATATCTCTCTCATCTTGAGAGGAGCAAATCCCATATTGCATGTACACGACTAACTACATAATTCATGTTATACCCAACATAGCCCTTATGATTACCCGGTTAAGGGTAAAGTTAGACTATATCAAAGCATAACACTCCTTGTGCATTAGGTCCCAGTGCACATCTCAGGTGTGTGGATAAAGGTTATTTACTATTTCATGACTCACCTTATGACGCCGATCTATGAGGTGATCCTGACCATGGGTCTTGTCCAACGCCTTGTGCTCCGACAAGCGCATGTGATTCTGGTCGCACCTAGTGCACTTCCAACTTGGATTATAACCAGACTTCACAATGATCTTGACTTATTACTAGTTCCCTAGTAATAATCGATCAAAGACAATTTTAAATAATATGATCATCATATTTATTTATGGATACTTAAACATGCTAATAAAGAACAAAAAAATGTTTAATGTATATACTCATACCCAATATGCCATATCAGATAAAAACATAACTGTTTTAACGTTCCAGAAAGTTTAAAGTTTACTAAAATTATTGTTCAATATGAAAAATCCTCAAGCATATAACATGAACATCATGATTGTTTTGAGACATAGGCTTGACAAGTAAATTGCATGTAAACTCTTATAGCTCATAGTACCTCCGTTCAATACATATATCCCTACTACAATTTAAGTCATTACGGTCGGTTTGGAAACTCGTATCTATGTATCCTTAAACACACAGATCTCTTTCCTAACCGTTGTACAGTAAAAACATATCTTTAGTTCTTCTCAGATACTTCAGAATGTTCTTCATTGTTATACGTGAGTATCACTTGGGTCTGACTAATATTTCCTCGTCATGCTCAGGGCATACGAGACGTCCGGTCTTAGTACATTAACATGGCGTACATGATTGAACCGTTGGCTGAAGCACAGGGAGCACCCTTCATACGGTTCAGTCCTCTTTAGTGCTAGGACTCTGAGTTTTGCTTAGATGTACACTATGTACTATTGTCAAGTTTCCTCTCTTGGAACCTTTCATCTTGAAGCATTTCAAAGATCTTGTCAGTGTATGTACTTTGACTTAATCCAATTAAAAACTTTGATCTACCATGATAGATCTTTATACCAAGGATTTTATCTCTTCTAGATCCTTCATCGCGAAATACATTCCTAATCCATGATTTTACACCTTCAATCATTGGGATGCCATTTCTGATGATCATATAGGATCTAGAATACTATTATGTTCCCACTACCCTTTTTGTATATACAATATTTCAATTACGAGATGATTGTCCTAGTCCATAAATGGATTTTTGCAACTTTCACTTTTAGGTTTGATGTTTTAAAGTCTTGTATACGTCCTCGCTCAAAATTCCTTTTTAAGGAATTTGGCTTTAACATTAGTCTTCGTGGCATCTTGCCATTTATCAGTAGTCATTAGTAATGCGATCTTTAGATTGTCTTGTATCTCGTTTATTATTTTCAACAACTTGTTGAATTTCAGTGTCAACCGTCATCCCATCTTTGTGGTTCTTGAATTTCTTCAAGATCTACTGTATCCCCACTGTGATTCTTGACAAAAAACATTTTTCTAAGAGCTCACCAGGGTGCGTAACAAAACTTTTGTTCCCGCTGGACCTGTAGAAATAATATCCAATTGGATATCACATAAAGATGTATTTTTCAAACCTTTGAATCATGCTTCCTAGACTCTTTATGCATAGGTTAAGCATTATAACCCTATATTCTCAAATATCCTAACTTTGGGATCTTTCTAATTCATATTCTGAGAGTGGGTTTTATTGGTCCTTATTGGTTGCTACATAATCTAGTATTTGAGCAACTGTTTCTAGGGCATAACCACATAAACATTTAGGCAGAGTGGTTAGACTCATCATAGAGTGAACCATGTTCATCAGGGTTCCATTTCTCTTCTTGGATACACCATTGTGATGCGGTGTTCCGGGAGGAGTCAACTGGGATACAATCCCAAAATCTATATGATGATCTATTGGCTTAGATATTAATGACTTCGATCTGACCGAAACATATTTATCTTTTGCCAAGTATACTCACTACTTCTTTCTAAAACTCTTTGAAAATCTCAAAGCTTTTAGATTTGTTTTATTAGGTAAACTTACCTATGTCTATTGAAGTCATCAGTAGAATGCAATGAAGTATTTATGACTGTATCTTGTGACAGAACTATAAGGTTCACACATATCAGTATGGTTAACTTCTAATAGTTCTTGTATCCCCTAAGGGTTTTCCTTTTACAAGGTTCTTTTGTCATCTTGAATAACAAGACATACATGAATCATATGAATCATCATATGATTCCAACTCTCCGTCCACCTGGAGTTTGGCTATGTGTTTCTTGTTTAAATGTCACAAATAAATCTGATTTAAGCCCCGCTTAATTCGATATATTGATTTATAATTACAACTATCAATTTCATAAAACATTTATTGAGATAAAATGAAAATTTATTTCTAAAAACATAAATTCGGTTCGTTGTAACTGAGAAAATGAAACTAAATTCCTAGTAGTAGTAGGTACATGAAGACACTTGCTAAGTGTTAATGTAAGACCATCTGGAAAGTCCGTATCCTATGTCCCATTGAGCAACAACAAATTAGCTCCATTTGGTCTGGTTTCATCTTCTCTTCACTTCTCATATCCTGAAAGTAGTACTAATATGAGTATCATACCCAATATATAATACTTACTCAGTAGTGAATAAATCAAATGGTAAACATACCTGAAGGTCCAGCTTCGTTAACCTTTTGTTTCCTCATTTCTGCCAATAGGGTAGGGCGGTTCTCTTCCAGTGCCCCTTCTGGTTGCAATTGAAGCAAACGACATCTTCAGGAATCTTTCCTTTGACCTTTTTCTTGTTGGAGCTTCCAACCTTTTCTTTACCTTTGGTAACTGCCCTCTTTTTCTTGACTATCCCACTTTTAGGCCTGATCATCAAGACATGTTTTGGTTTGGATAAATCCAACTTGGATTTCATATTCCTCTCAACAGTTTTAAGCATGTTGTGAAGCTTTGTGAGAGTTTTCTCCAAACCATTCATATTATAGTTCAGGACAAACTGGTCATATGATTTGGATAAAGAATTGTGAACTATATTGATTCCCAGTTCTTGACCCAGTGGGTAGCTAAGATGGGTTAATCGGTCAATATACGCTTTCATTTTCAAAACGTGGGTACTGACTGATGATCCCTCAGTCACCATACAGGCATGCAATGCCCTGACTATGTCAAACCTCTCTTGCTTTGCCTGTAACTAAAACATGGATTTCAGAGAGGATATCATATCCCAGGCATTCATATCTTCATGATCCCTTAATAACTCGGGAGTCATGGATGCAAGCATTAGACAACTAACATCTAGTGAGTCATTAAGATGCTTTAAGCAGCCCTGACCTTAGTTGAAGTATTTCTAGCAGGTGGGTTTGGAAGGGGGTTTTCAAGAACGTACAACCTTTTCTCGTGCTTAAGGACAACCCTCAAGAAACAAAACCAATCAATGAAGTTTGTACGGTTCAATGTCCTTATCAATGATTAACTATAACGTAAATTGGGATAACCCGTCTGTGCTTGTAGTTTGGTTGGAGGCGTTAGCAGATATCTAACAAATAAGTTTAATTTTAGTAATTGTAAGATCTCAGATAAATGGATTAACCTTTCAAAAATCATTTAATTTGAGCTAACCTACTTCCATAAATGGCTAAGCAACTATCTATGGAATTAGGCTATTTAGGTATGCATCATCCAATTATGTTCAACATAACTCTTAGATATCGTGGGATCCTATTCAATAAATCATATATTGAGATTGACACGTTTAATCTCACTTCAACGCCTTGAAAATACTCATAAATGGACAAACAACTGTCTATGATATTCTCAAGTAAATAAACCATACTAAGGTATCATGATCCCACCTAAATACTCAACTTAGGGTTTACTGGGATCAGTCGTCTAAAATACAACTATTTAAGTGAATGACCAAACAGTTGTCCACTTAAATCTCGTTATTTTGGCGCCTTGTCTTACACTACATTCAACCATCATGCTTGGCTGAGCACTGACCACACCGGAATCTTGTATGCTCGAAAAGTACCTTAAATGGATTGTATTAAGTTTACATTTTGTAAAAAGTTTGATTTTAAAAAACATTCTAATTCTTTTAAAACGTTTGATTTTATCTCTAAAAATCCTGTTTTAAAAGTTTATCTTATTAAATCGGTTTGATTTTGATAAACATATCAATTTTAAAATATCATATTTTATTTACCGATTTAAAATTTGTTTTGCGTTTGATTTTATTTTTAAAACGTTTGCAATTATCATAACAATAATAAAGCATAAATAAAAGCAAACACAAAATAATCCACAATAATAATATATGGAGTTGCCCCTAATGTGGTGTTGTGAGCCAACAACAACTACGATCAATTCTAAGAACGTCTTCAAGCTCCCATTGGTCTCACCATCTTGGTGAACTCCAGGGACTCCGTCTCGACCTCTTGGAACGCCGTCTTCAGATTTGAAAAATAGAAAATACAATATGTCTCTTCTATTTACACTTGTCCCTATTTAGGAAATTTAAAATCGAAATATACATCTCATGCAATGAGTACATTTTAATTTTTCCAAATCATAAATATAAACAATCCAAACCACGGGTCTTTTGAGGCAAACCATATATTATTTTATTTATTTTAAACAAAACGTTACAATAACTTAAAATCGTCACTTTAGGTCTATAAAAAATTAATGTTTTTCCTCAAACCGTCACCGTAGCATGCCATATAGTGACGTTATATTTTCAAAACCTTCATAATATCATGATATATAGTGACATTTCTTTGTCAAAACCGTCACCATGGCATGACATAGAGTGACATTTATAAGTCAAAATCGTCACTTTAGGATGGCATACAGTAACCATTAATTGTTAAAATTGTCACGGTAGCATGACAAACAGTGACGTTTAATTTTCAAAACCATCACCATAGCATGACATATGGTGACCTTTATAATTCAAAATCGTCACTATAATATGACATACGATGACATTTATTATTCAAAACCATCACTGTAACATAATATACGGTGGCGTTTATTTTTCAAAACCGTCACCGTAGAATAATATACAACGACGTTTATTAGTTAAAGTCGTCACTTAAGCATGATATACAATGACATTTATTTATCAAAATTGTCATAGTATCATAACATACGGTGACGTTTATTTATCAAAAATGTCACTATAGCATGACATATGGTGATGTTTTTATATTTAAAATCGTCAACTTTTCATGACATGGTGACGTTTATTTTCCAAAACCGTCACTGTAGAAGTTCATATGGTGACGTTTATTTGTTAAAACTATCACCGTATCAAGACATACGGTGACATTTATTTTTCAAAATCGTCATCGTAGAATGACATGTGGTGATTTTTATTTGTTAAAATAGTCACTGTAGCATAATATATGGTGACGTTTATTTTTCAGAATCGTCACTATAACATGACATACGACGACGTTTATTTTTCAAAACCATCATTATAGTATGAATACAGGGGCGTTAATTATTCAAAATTGTCACCGTGGCATGACATATGGTGATGTGTATTTTTCAAAATCGTCATAATATAACGATATACGATGACGTTTGTTTTTCAAAATCGTCAAGATAGCATGTCACACAGTAACGTTTATTTATCAAAATAAATGGCATTTCAACCATGTTTATGTTTTATGCATATTATGGGTATTTTGATTGAAAGGGTTATTGGGTGGAATGGAGACAAATGGTTTAAAACATGAAGAAATCCATGTTTCAATAAAATGGTTTATACTATGGAAAAGTTTACTTGGTAAAGGAACATTTTGGGAAATGAGATGATAGCCTTATGTTTTATATATGGGTTTTGTATTTCTTATCAGCAGTTAACCACCAAAATGTGATTTGGGAACTAAATGACAATATGAACTATATGTTTGATATAGTTGGTCGCAAGTGTATTGTGACGAGTCTAGACTATTACTATTGGATCCATAGGTATTGAGTTGACTTATTATTCGGGGGTAATTCCCGTATGTAGCTAGTTGAGACATTGGACCCTAGAGGGCAACTTGGTACGGTTATGTGGGACCGATTACTAGTCGTGGGTCGTAAATGTAAATCCTAGTGAATGAGCATGACTAGGGATCATTGGGTGCCCTCCCCCACATCTTAGTACGAGCCGACGTGTTTGTGGCCTTGATCCTAGTATGGTGAGCTCAAAACTTGGAAAGTGGCTTACTTTGTGTTTCGCCACAATCCTTGGAATTCAGGCTTACACCCGTCATCGCAAGATAAAGTCTGGGCTGGAAGGTCACTATGTGTTTACCAAACCATTTACAAAGTCGATTGACGAAAACAATTTATTTATTGCAACATAATCCTTCTTACTATCTTTCATATAAACTGTATGTTCTCACTAGGCTTTAAGCCTAACACTTTTTCTCAAACGATGTGTATAACAAGTTCCCTTAGCGGCGGGTCGTCAAGGGGTTGACAGAAGAGCGTGGTCTCTTGAGGGCATTTTTGGAAGATAGATTTTTGGAAGCTTTTAGCATTTGATACAATCATTCATTTTTGGTACTGGATTGACAACCTATGTAATCTAGCTGGATGTGGTTTAGATTAGTTTGTTGTCGTTTCCATGCATTCCTGCAGGTTTTGTAAATGCTATGATTTTGCCCCTTTTGGTTTGCCCTACTTATAAACGTTTTATTGCCGAATTCTCAATTTTTAAAATTACCCGAAATTTTAGGGTGTTACAAGTTGGTATCATAGCTCTAGTTTTGTCAGGATCGAATTCTCAACAACAATTAATTCTCAGAAACAATATCAAAGAAGTTTGCGGAATAACACTTTGATATTCAATGAAACAGTAATCACAATCAGTAAATATGAATAACAAACTGTAAACTTGTATTGAATTATTGAAATCACAGGATTACACACTCAACCTCAATCTTGAAGAACAGACTCTTTCAAGACGAATTCTACTTCTCTAGAATTAGGATCTATGCCTTGAGGTTGATTTCTCTCTAGAACAAAACTTAGAATTTTTCTCTTTATCTTCAATTATTCTATACATTCTATACATATACTGAATAAAAGATAATTACAATAAATAAAAATATCTTCAGTATATCTTCTATGAATATCTCTAAGCTTCCCATAATCTTCAGTTTATCCAGCTGTCATCCTTTCCATACGGATCTCATAAGCAGTACTAATCATAAGCAACATTAACTGTTAGCAGCACTAACCACTAGCAGTACTAACTAGCTAAGCAGTACTAACTTTGTTCAAGCAGCACTAACTTTTAACTAGCAGTAGTAATACTCAGCAGTATTAACCTTGAAGTCTTCTAGCAGTAGTAACTCTGAACTAGCAGCATTAATCATACTTGGTAAATTCTTCAGTTCCCAACAATCTCCCCCTAACTTGACTTTTAGGAAAAGAAGTCAAGTTCTTCAGATACTCTTCAAGATGCTCCCAAAACTTCATAATGGCCTAAATTCCAGTATTTGCATCCAACCCCAAACTCTGATTAATGGTTTTTTGGATCAAATATATAGCCATCTCTGAATCTGGAATACACCCTAGCTTCTTCTTCAGCATGGCATGAAGCTTCAATCTGCTATGGTTGTACACTCTATCCACTAGGAAGTATTCAGTATGATTCAGATCCAAAGTCACTGTATATACTCCACTAGTTTCATATAGAGTCCAACTGTTGACTGTCTTGAATACATTCTTGATCACATGCTCTACTTCTTCAGGTTTAAACATCATACACAGATACTCCATAACCAGTTTTGTAATTGAAATCTCTGGAGCTTTCAGTATATCTGCATACAACTTCATTCCTATCTCAAACATCTCTTCAAGATCTGACCTAGAGCATGTTCTTACAATCTTTGCCCAAGTATTGAACACCTCATATTTTTCATCCTTCCTTTTTAGCCTTATATATTCCTTTCCATCCACTGTCAATGTATCCCAGAGAATGACCTCAGGAGGCTTAACTCCTACAGGTTCTGCTGAAATTGGTTCAGGCACTTTGTCCATCACTACCATATACATATTTACATCATCTGTGTTTGATGGCTCTTTCTGTTTAGATGACTCAGGTGCCCCTTCTTCTTCAGCAACCTTCTCAGCCTCTCCTTCAGATACTCTAGGCTTCTTAGTTGACTTTCTCCTTGCCATCATCTTGGTTCTCTTTAAAGTCCTTAGACTTTCACCCAAAGTGGCTTCTTTCTTTGGTGGTGTTTCTTGCTCATCTGGGAAGGGCTTTTGAAAATCAGAGTCATTACTTTCTTTCATCCTCTTCTCCATCTCCACCCTTGCAGTTTCATTCCCCTGAAGCTTTATCATCTCTGAATCATACAACTCTTTAATCTTCTCAAAGGACATCTTTGAGAACATCTCCTTTCTGACTCCTACAGCACCTTTGAGAAAGATAATCATCTTGTTTCTCTCTTGGGTACCTAGGAAAGTCTTTGAGGGTTGTCTCTTCTTTACAGCTGTTTTTACCACCACTGATTTCTTCAGAGTTGCAGCTTTCTTCTGTGCAATTTCAGTTGCCAGGCTTTGTTGATAAGATTCATTCAGTTCAGCAGCTAGAGCCTTAGCCATCTCTCTGTCTTTGTCTACTTGAACCCTCTCTTCTTGCTCAATATCAGCTTGTATTTTTCTGGCCAAAGCTTCATCTGATTCAACCAGCTTTTGCTTTTTGAGTGGTTGATCAGATTCCACTAGCTTAGCTTTGCCCTTTTCTTTGCTTATCACCTTCTCAGACCTGGATTTCATTACAGCATCACCTCTTTCTTTTATGGTAACTCCTTTGGCCTTTGAAGGGACCTTGGGAGTATCATGTTTTGCTTTGATCAGAGTTTCTGCAATTTCCAGTTCTGTTAGTACTTCCTTCACTGTTTCTGCTGCTTTATTCATGTCAGCAGTAGTAACCGTTTCTGCTGCTCCACTTGAACTAGCAGCATTAATGGTTTCTGCTGCTTGTTCACTTACTACTGCTTTCTCCCCCTCAACACCATATTTCCTCCCATCAAGCTCCCCCTCTTTTGTAGCTTCTTTCATGTTGATCTCCCCCTTTTTGGGAGCATCATTCCCAGATTTCCTTTTTCTGTGTTCAAATTGCTTTCTCCTCTTCCTCTGTACAAGACTGGTCACCATCTTCTTCAACTTAGCAATCTGTACTTGTTGTGACAGGATTACCAACTTCATTTCTTCTATCTCTTTACCTTGTTTGATGACATCCAGGTTGATGTTACCCATTGTCTCCATCAATTCATCATAGTCATATATGTCCTCACCTTCTCTAGGAGTGTTACCCCCTTTTGAAGGATCATTGGATCTTTTAGTAGTGGATGTCTTCTGCCTAGCAGAAGCACTATCCACCCCCGTGGTTTCTTAGCACCTGGGACCTTTGAATGATTGCTCATTCAAAGTTTCCATGGGGGATGTCTTATTGATGTTACCACTGTCCTCCTCTGTGCTAGCAGGAGTAGTGGCAGCCTCAGCACCCATATGCTCTTCCTCCTCCTCAGAGAGCACTTCCTTGGGGTTGGGAGACACCCCTTTGGTTGCCCTATTGATATTCCCTAAAGGAGAATTCTCCCTTAGAGGGCTTAAAGGCTTGGGGGTTGATGGTACAAGAAGGGAATGAGCCTTCTTTACCTGTTTCCTCTTGTATGTTTGGGTGATTGGTGAGGTTGGTTTTTCAAGAAGGGACTGAGGAATAGATTTAGAATGGGAAGGTTGGGATTGGCTAGCAGTAGGATGGTCTAATGGGGGCCTTGACCCTGCTGCCATACCTTCATCAGTGTGGGACACCACCATCATTGTAGGGAACAATGGGGTGTCAACTCCTTCCGAGTCCCCAGCAGATCTTCTCATATTTGAGAAAACCTTGCCTTTGGAGGGTTTAGGTACATATACCCCAGCAGGATGAGGTATATCCGTCAATTCATGAGTAATAACTTCTTGGACAAACCTGGGGTACATAAAGAAGCTCTTTTTGTTTCCCATGTTTGAGACAAGATCACTGAAGATCATTTTAGAGAAGTTGTACTTTCTGGCAGTGGCCAAGCACACCAAAGCATAAGCAATGGTGCTGCTGAACTCACTCCATCCAGGTCATCAGGGTGAAGTTGATCCAGATCATCATTAATCAATGCATTGTTGCTATGACTAGACAAAAAGGCTTCAAAGATAGTTCTAGTGCCTTTTTCTGAATTTACTCCACTGGTAGGTACTAACTGCTTCAGGGTTGGCAGTAGTATCAGTAGATGTTGAAAGCAGTGCAGCATTGTGGATATAACCAGTGGGCTTCTTCTTGGATTCTACCTCAGTTTCAAAGACTCTTAGATCATTATATAGATCATCAAGTTCCTTCTCTTTCAGATTGTCACTCTGTCTATATGAGACAGTGTACATAGTCCATTCATCCCCAAGAGATCTGAGGAACTTTCTGTTGATATCATCTTGTTCCATCTTCACCCCTACAGTAGCCAGTTCACCAATGAGCTTGTTGAACCTATCAAAAGTTTGAGTCATAGATTCATTCTTTGAAGAAGTGAAGTTCTCATACTGCTGCTTTAGAACATCTCTTTGATTCCTTTTGATGCTCTTAGTTCCAACAAATCTTTTCTCTAGAGCATTCCAGAGAATCTGAGCATCAATGCAGTTGCAAAATTGATGCTGATATTCATTGGGGATGGCCAAGAGCAGAGTGCTCAAGGCCTTCATCTCTGTCTGTCTGATCTTCCTCTCACCATCTGTCTTTGGTGGAGGTCTTTTCCCATCTGGTCCTATCCTTCCAGCTTCAGAAGGACCATTCTCAATGATATCCCACATTGAGTAGTCAGTGAGAAGAATGTATTGTCTGATTCTGATCTTCCACATGTCAAACTCACTGGGTTTGAGCATTGGAACCTTAGAGACCAGAGTACTGTTTGATTCTGCAAGGTTTTCCATGATGAATGAATAGATGTTTCTGAGGGAATTAGGCTCTGATACCACTTGTCAGGATCGAATTCTCAACAAGAATTAATTCTCAGAAACAATATCAAAGAAGTTTGCGGAATAACACTTTGATATTCAATGAAACAGTAATCACAATCAGTAAATATGAATAACAAATTGTAAACTTGTATTGAATTATTGAAATCACAGGATTACACACTCAACCTCAATCTTGAAGAACAGACATTTTCAAGACGAATTCTACTTCTCTAGAATTAGGATCTATGCCTTGAGGTTGATTTCTCTCTAGAACAAACCTTAGAATTTTTCTCTCTATCTTCCACTATTCTATACATTCTATACATATACTGAATAAAAGATAATTATAATAAATAAAAATATCTTTAGTATATCTTCCATGAATATCTCTAAGCTTCCCATAATCTTCAGTTTATCCAGCTGTCATCCTTTCCATACAGATCTCATAAGCAGTACTAATCATAAGCAGCATTAACTGTTAGCAACACTAACCACTAGCAGTACTAACTAGCTAAGCAGTACTAACTTTGTTCAAGCAGCACTAACTTTTAACTAGCAGCATTAACTCTACTAGCAGTAGTAATACTCAGCAGTATTAACCTTGAAGTCTTCTAGCAGTAGTAACTCTGAACTAGCAGCATTAACCATACTTGGTAAATTCTTCAGTTCCCAACAGTTTAAGTGAACTAGGCATGAATGTAAGATGTATAGACTTAGACTGAGTATGTTAGGCAATGATTTGTGAGTTGGGTAGAACTTCTAAAATGGTTTAGTCTTGGAGTCGGCGGAAGTTATTTTCATCAAGCATTGTGATGATGGTAACAAGCACCCTTATGTGTTATATGTTCATAATCTCACTTAGCTAATGTTATTATGAGTATATTTTATGTAAGTGTGTCAGGATCGAATTCTCAACAAGAATTATGAATACTCATAAACAATATCAAAGAAGTTTGCGGAAGAACACTTTGATATTCAATGAAACAGTAAAACAAACAGTAAATATGATGGATAATTTGTAAACTTGTATTGAATGCTTTAAATCACAGGATTACACACTCAACCTCAATCTTGAAGAACAATCTCTTTCAAGACGAATTCTACTTCTCTAGAATTAGGAACTATGCCTTGAGGTTGATTCTCTCTTAGAACAAAAACTTAGAATTTTTTATCTTTTTAACTATTCTAAAACAATTCTATACATATACTGGACAAAAGATAATTACAATAAATAAAATATCTTCAGTATATCTTACATGAATATCTTCAGCTTTCCATGTTTATCTTTGAACACGATCTCTTCAACATTATCTTCACATTATCTCAGAAGCAGCTTTAACTGAGTCTTGGCAGCATTAACTACTAAGCAGCACTAACCTCTAGTAGTACTAACTAGCTAAGCAGTACTAACTTTGTTTAAGCAGCACTAACTTTGACTAGCAGTATTAATTCTACTAGAAATAGTAATACCTAGCAGTATTAACTTTTGAAGTCCTCTGGCAGTAGTAATTCTGAACTATCAACATTAAATACTTGTTCACATCTTCAGTTCCCAACAAAGTGTACTTAGTTACTAATGTTATGATAATTGGTAGGCATAGTTGTACGTTTCTTTCATGCTTATTTCAGTTAATCTCTTTCTTACCGCTTTCTCGTGCTTGTGTGACAGCCATTACTCTAGAATGGTGAACACGCGCAGTCGACCGTTAGCCGACGGGAATGTACGAGAAGATAGTTCGCCCGAGCGGAATCCAATAGTCAGGGCGACGACCGTCATTCTTCCGGGCATGCCACCTATATTCACGGGAGAAGTGGAGCAAGTGCCAAGGGTGGAGTTGGCATCCAAGAACCCGGTGGTTCGAGAGGCGAACCCTCAAGCTGACATGATGGCCAACATCATGCAAATGGTATCGACGGCTATGGAAAAGCAGCAAGAGACGTTCATGAAGTTGTTAGAGGATCGCGACGCTAGCCTCAAGAGAAATGAGGCGGTCACAGAGAACGTTGTAGTTGGTTCTGGTGGCACTGGCAATAGGGTTAGAACTGAAGAGCATAGGGTTGTGGGTGCTCAGAGAAGTGGGGAAGAGTTGCTCCTACAAATCCTTCCTAGGTTGTGGACCACCGGAGTTCTTCGGTTCTGACAACCCGATCGTGTGTGTAAAGTGGATTCAAGCTGTCGAGAAGACTTTTGGCTCATCTGAGTGTGGGGTCGACCAGAGAGTGAGGCTTGGTACCCAGCTGCTTAGAGATAACATAGACATAATAGATTGGGCAATGTCTTTTTATTTATTTATTAGTTTAATGAAACAAAACTCAAAATTACAATCATCGTATGATTAGCTTTTGGGCATTCACTAACACGCGATGTCTTACGACGTTGAAGAAAGTGTTGAATAAGGTGATATCGAGTTACATACTTACCGTATCGAGGTGTTGTACAGACTTGAACGTATATAAATATTCATAATGAATATAATACATATATAACATTTCACATAAAAAACGGTTAAAACAATAATAAAAAAAACTATATCGAGATGGATGTCATATTGAAGATCATGGAATTCTCGTTTTTTGATGTAATTTGTTTGATTAAAATATTAATAATTTTTGAGATAATTTATTTTAAAGTCTAAGGGGTAAAAAATTTTAATTAAGAAAGAAAATAAAAAGTCAAATATGGTAGACGTAAGTTTAAATTATCTTCCATTTTTACCCTAAACATATTAAAATTAAAAATTCTATTTAATATGAGTTGTTGGATCAATAGAGATATTGGTTGAGATTTGTCCTCACGTACACAATGAAAATTGAGTTTTCATTTGAATTTTTCTTCTATATATATAAACTTATAAAATATGTTTTTGTAACACCCGCATTTTTATCTTCGGGTAAAAAGTTTTACATTTTCCAAAGTTCGGGGGGTTACATGTAACTTGGATTTATTTAAATACTAGATTTTGAGATATTTTGCAAAAATATCTCATAATCTATAATTTTGATCCAGTGGGTTTGTTTTGAAGAAAAGCTTGAGAAAAGCTTTGAAGTGGGTTTGTTTCTTTTCCTCTTTAAGGTATGTTGTCTTGTTTAATCTTAAGTTTCTTTGTGTTTTAGCCGTATAGATTCGTATTAGGAAGCTTTCCATCCGTTTAGAATCTTGTTTTTTTTTCCGTTTTTGAAGTTTGGCCGGAATCTGGGCCGGTGCTCCGGCGAGATTCTGGTTGAACATTTCGACCGGAAAAAGAGAAGACTGGAGGGTGCTGTGCATTCCCAGTGGGAAGCGCACAGTGGAGTTTGCGTTCCCTTTGGGAAACGCAAAGTGGACTGTGCGTTCCTAGTGGGAAACGCAAAGTGTGGGTTGCGTACCCTTCTGTTCGCGCTCAAGTCTTCTTTACGCCGTCAGTTAGCTTCTGTTGTCGGTGCTTTATTCAGGTCGAGGGAGTGTTATCTGTGCTTTAGTCAGGTAGAGGGAGTGTTATCTGTGCGTACCCTTCTGTTCACTGCTTTTGGATTGAACAACATGCACAAGTATTCCATGACCAGCTTCACTATTGGTAACCCTGGAGCTTTCAACTGATCTGCATGTACTTTCATACCCACTTCAAACATTTCTTCCAAATCAGATCTTGAACATTCTCTGACTATTTTGTTCCATGTTGCAAATACATAGTACTTTTCATCTTTTCTTTTCAATCTGATATACTCCTTACCATCCACCATCATAATATCCCAGTGGATAACTTCAGGAGGTTTGAATCCAACAGGTTCAGCTGAGATAGGCTTTGGAATTTTATCCATTACCACCATGTACATATTTACATCTGAACTCTGTGGTACTTCCTGAGATTCAACTTCATTCTTAGGTGCCTCTTCTTCTTCAACAACATTTTTCTCTTCTTCTACTCTAGGCTTCTTTACAATCTTCTTTCTTTTTGCCATCATTTTAGTTCTCTTCAGAGTCTTTTGAACTTGCCCTATAGTAGCTTCCTTCTTCTTTTCTTCCTTTATCTCTGCCTTTTCTTTTGTAGGAGTTCCCTCTTCACTTTCAGGGAAAGGTTGATTGATATTCACATCATGTCTCTCCTTGGCCTTCTTTTCAAACTCCACTCTATCCTTTTCATTACTCTTCAGCTTCCCCATTTCTTTCTCATAGAGATCCTTGATTTGATCAAAAGTCATCTTCACAAACATTTCATTCTTTACACCAATTGCACTCCTCAAGAAAGTTATCATTTTGTTTCTTTCCTGAGTTGCAAGGTAAGTTTGTGAAGGTCTTTTCTTCTTAGCACTTGTTCTGGCCATCATAGCCTTTCTCAAGCTCATTGCTCTTTGCTTTGCCTTCTCTGTTTCCAACCCTTTCTGGAATGCTTCATTTAACTCATTTGCAAGTGCTCTGGCCATTTCTCTGTCTTTTTCAACCTGCTCCTTTTCTGCTTGATCTAACTCTTCTTGCACTTTCTTTGCTAATGCTTCATCTGACTCAATCATCCTTTGCTTTTTGGATGGTTGATCAGATTCTATCATCTTTTCTTTTCCCTTTTTCCTTGCATCTGCAGCCATTTCTTTCTTCTCTATTTTCTTTGCCCCCCCTTCATTTATGACCACTCCCTTTGCTTTGGGAGTGTCATTCTTTGCTTTGACAAGCATTTCTGCTACTTCAATCTCTGCTGGTGTTAACTCTGTTACTCCTGCTTGTGAAGTTTCAGCAACACTAACAGTTTCTGCTGCTTGTTTTGGCTCAGCAGTAGTAACCATTTCTGCTTCTGGGGTTGTAACTGCTGCTGGTGTTGTTTCTGCAGATTTCTTTTCTTCAATAAACTCCCCTCAATCTGTTGATCTATCTGTTCTGAACTTGAATTCTCCCCCTTTTTGGAAGCATCTTTAGCACTGACCCTCTTCTTTAGCACAAATTGCTTCTTTTTCTTTTTAAGTACCAACCTCTTCACCAGTTGCTTGAGTTTGGTAATTTGCACTTGTTGGGACAAAATTACCAGCTTCATTTCTTCTATTTCTTTCCCTTGTTTAATAACATCTTGGTTGATGTTGCCCATTGTTTCCATCAATTCATAGTAGTTATATCTGTCCTCACCTTCTCCAGAAGTGTTACCCTCTTTTGAAGGATCATGGGATCTTTTTATAATGGAAGCCTTCTGCCTAGCAGAAGCACTATCCACCCTCGTGGTTTCTTGGCACCTGGGACCTTTGAATGATTGCTCATTCAAAGTTGCCATGGGGAAGGTCTTAGAGATGTTACCACTGTCCTTCTCTGTGCTAGCAGAAGTAGTGGCAGCCTTCTTTCCCATATGCTCATCCATCTCCTTAGAGAGCACCTCCTCAGGGTTGGGAGACACCCTATTGGTTTCCCTGTAGATATTCTCTAAGGGAGAATCCTCCCTTAGAGGGCTTAAAGGCTTAGTGGGTGAAGGTACAAGAAGGGAAGGAGCCTTCTTTACCTGGTTCCTTTTGTATGTTTGGATGATTGGTGAAGTTGGTTTATCAAGAAGAGACTGGGGGATTGATATAGAGTGGGAAGGTTGGGATTGGCTAGCAGTGGGATTGTCTAATGAGGGCCTTGACCCTGCTGCCATACCTTCTTGTGGTTGGGACACCACCATCATTGTGGAGAACAATGGGGTGTCAACTCCTTCCGAGTCCCTAGCAGATCTTCTCATATTTGAGAAGACCTTGCCTTTAGGGGGTTTAGGTACATATACCCCATCAAAGTGAGGTATATCCGTCAATTCATTGGTAATAACTGTCTGTACAAACATGGGATACATGAAGAAACTCATCTTGTTGTCCAGGTTTGAGACAAGATCATTGAAAATCATTTGAGAAAAGTTGTATTTTCTAGCAGTGGATAAACATACCAATGCATAGGCAATTGGACTGCTAAATTGGCTCCAGCCAGTTGTTTTCTTAGAAATACAATGAATCAAGGTATGAACAAAGAACCTCCATTGGGGTGAAAACTTAGCTTTGAAAAACTTGAAAATCCCCAATGGGCCTTCATACCCCATTCTTGTAAGAGTTGAGAATAATTCCTCATTAGGAATAGAGGTTATACCTGCAGCATCATCTAGACGTAGACAGATGCGTATAACCTCTTCAGTAACTGTTAGGGGTTTTTCACACACCCTTGTCTTGATCATTCGCACACCATTCTCAGTAACAATGGTGGCATTAGCCCAGAACTGCCTCTGATGCTCTATGAAGATGGTAGGAGACACAGTGAGCGCATGAGCTATGTGACTTGTCTTCAGAAAGTCGACTATTTGGTGAAACCCTTCAGCTTGTGTTGGCTTTTGGAGCATAGCTATCTCATTGTGCTCGTCGATGAATGCCAAGGATGCCATTGAGCTTGAAAGTTCTTGCCTGAAAATTTAGTACTTGAGAGAAAAAGGGGTTAGAGCGCAAGTGAACAGTATGCAAATGGTCGTTATGAACTTTTAGGCGGGCAATGGATATTTATAGTATTCGGAACATAAACAGTATTAACTAACTAGCAGTATTAACTGAGAGCAGTATTAACTAACTAGCAGTATTAACTGAGAGCAGTATTAACCACTGGCAGTATTAACTAACTAGCAGTATTAACTGAGAGCAGTATTAACCACTGGCAGTATTAACTAACTAGCAGTATTAACTGAGAGCAGTATTAACTAACTAGCAGTATTAACTAACTAGCAGTATTAACTGAGAGCAGTATTAACCACTAGCAGTATTAACTGTGCACTAGCAGTATAAAAACTGTACTGGCAGCACTAAAACTGTACTGGCAGTATTAACCATACTTACACTTTTAAGTAGGGGTGTTCGCGGTGCGGTGCGGTGCGGTTTATGCGGTTTGTACCTTACGCATTTGACACCTACAATTCAATAATTATAAGATCAAAACTTCATTTTAAAATCAACGATAACGTGATCGTAGTCCCTAAAAATAAAAATATTCAATACGTCCGATTCTAAAATACAAATTATATAAATATTGCAATTATTCTATATATACATATATGTGTGTTTAATATATAAAATTAAAAATATATACATATATATAATGTGCGGTGCGGTTTGAACCGCGGTTAGATAACTCAAAACCGCAAACCGCACCGCATAGTGCGGTTTGGTAAAAATGCAAACCGCAAACCGCACCGCGAATGTTCTAAACCGCGCTTTGCGGTGCGGTGCAGTGCAGTGTGGGCGGTTTGTGCGGTTTAGATGAACACCCCTACTTTTAAGTTTGTGATGAACTGAGTACTGCTATACATTTCCTGAAGAAGAAGATTAGTAACACCAAACAAAAA
This sequence comes from Arctium lappa, assembly GCA_023525745.1. NCBI lineage: Eukaryota > Viridiplantae > Streptophyta > Magnoliopsida > Asterales > Asteraceae > Arctium > Arctium lappa. The sequence continues at coordinate 152,893,063 of CM042047.1, read as the reverse complement.
CAATATACAGGTATTTAACCACTTTTTGAGAAGGGACTTATTCAGAGTTGATCATTCCCACACTTGTTACCAAGAAAGTGAATCTACCCACATCAAAGGCTTTGGTGAATAGATCAGCAAACTGGTTATCAGTGTGAACTTTTACAACTTGAATAAGTTTCTTTTCATCGCAGTCTCTTATAAAGTGATACCTTATCTCAATGTGCTTTGTCTTTGAGTGCTTGACAGGATTATTAACAATGCTAATAGCACTGCTATTATCAATAAAGATTGGAGTGTGTAGAAAGGTTACCCCATAGTCCAACATTTGATTCTGAATCCATAAGACTTGAGAACAACAACTTGCAGCTGCTATGTACTCTGCTTCTGTTGTAGATGTGGACACTGTGGTTTGTTTCTTGCACTGCCATGACACTAGTCTTGCACCCAAAAACTGACATCCTCCAGAAGTAGATTTCCTGTCCAAGCTTGCTCCACCTAGATCACTATCTGAGTATGCAAGTAGGTCAAATGATGAGTCATGAGGATACCAAAGTCCCAATCTGGGTTGCCCTTTGAGATATCTGAATATCCTCTTAACAGCTTGATAGTGAGATTGCTTTGGCCTAAATTGGAATCTTGCACTTACACAGACTGGAAACATTATATCTGGCCTAGAGGTTGTAAGATACATGAGAGAGCCAATCATGGATCTATAATGATGAACATCCATATCCTCCCCCTCAAGATCTGATGTTATCTGCTTGTGTGTCTCCATAGGTGTGCTGGCAAGTTTTCAATATGAGAAACCAAACTTGGTTAGAATATCCTGCACATACTTGGACTGACTGATAAAAATACCATCTGACTTCTGTTGAACTTGGAGTCCAAGGAAGAAGGTAAGTTCCCCCATGGAACTCATTTTGAATCTTTGATGCATTAGTTCCTCAAACTCCTTGCACATATTGTCTCTTGTGGATCCAAAGATAATATCATCAACATAGATTTGGACCAGCAAGATATCCTTCTTCTTTCTCTTGATGAATAGAGTCTTATCAATGACTCCTCTTTCAAAGCCATTTTCCAAGAGATAGGATGACAGAGTGTCATACCATGCTCTTGGAGCTTGATGCAATCCATAAAGTGATTTCTTCAATTTGTATACCCTGTCTGGATAGCTTGGGTTTTCAAACCCTGGTGGTTGACAGACATATATTTCTTCTTCAATTGAGCCATATAGAAATGCACTTTTGACATCCATTTGATAGAATTTGAATTTCATATAAGAAGCATAAGCTAGGAATAATCTAACTGCTTCTATCCTGGCTACAGGTGCAAAGACTTCTTCATAATCTATTCCCTCTTCTTGTGTATACCCTTGAGCCACCAACCTTGCTTTATTCCTTATTAATATGCCTCTTTCATCTCTCTTATTCCTGAAGACCCATTTTGTTCCTATTGCTCTTTGGCCTTTAGGAAGGTCTACCAGATCCCAAACATCTTGCAGCTTGAATTGCAGTAGCTCTTTTTGCATGGATTCTATCCAACTGGACTCTTTCATAGCATCATGTGCCTTCTTAGGCTCAGGCTGGGATAAAAAGCAAGAGAGCACTGTATGTTGTTGGTCTTGCATTTCTTGCAGCCTGCTTTGATTTCTAGTCACCATAGGGGAAGATATATCTCCTATTACCAGCTGTGGAGGATGACTCTTTTGAGTTCTGGTGTGATGACTAGGTTCTTCATTAAGTTCCACCTCTAGATTAGAGTCATTCAATTCAACTGAGGTGTTTTCAGCAGCTACTTCTAGGTCTTTATCTTCTTGACTCTTCTCATCTCTACTTTCTTCTTCACTCTGATTTGGTCCAGTAGATGATTCCTTTTCACAGTCTTCAGTAGAAACTACTGTAGGTATGGGAAAGATCACAGATTGAGATAAACTATCTTGAACTTGTGTAGTCCCTGATCCTCCACACCTTGAACCTACATAATCATCACTATTGAAACCAAAAGAGTTAGTTAGGGAATCAATGTCAAACAGCCACTGAGGACCAGACCCAATAGGATTTGGTGTGTTCTCATTGCATTTGACATTGTCACTTTCTTCAATTATTCTAGAAGAAGAGTTAAAAACTCTGTAAGCCTTACTCTGAGATGAATACCCAACAAGAAATCCATCATCTGCCTTGCTATCAAACTTACCTAAGTGAGATTTGGTATTGAGAATTGTACAAGGACACCCAAAAGGTTTGAAAAATCCAATAAAGGGTTTTCTTTTATTTAAAAGCTCATATGGGGTCTTGTTCTTTGGCTTGACCACTAGAACTCTGTTTTGGACATAACAGGCAGTATTAACTGCTTCAGCCCAGAAGGTAATTGGCAGTTTTGAATAAGCCAACAGAGATCTAGCAGCCTCTATTAGTGTCCTATTTCTCCTCTCAGCAACTCCATTCTGTTGAGGAGTCCTAGGGGCACTATATTGTCTCTCAATGCCTTTCTCTTCACAAAAGGTGTTTAGATCAAGATTTTTAAATTCAGTCCCATTGTCTGATCTAATGACTTTTACTCTTTGATTAGTTTGGTTTTCAATTCTTAGGATAAAGGATTTGATCAGTCCACTTGTCTCATCCTTAGTCCTTAGAAAATATACCCAGGTAAATTAGAATATTCATCAACAATAACTAAGCAGTAAGATTTCTTGCCTATACTCATAACATTTGTAGGACCACACAGATCCATATGTAATAACTGGAGACAAGAAGAAATTGTATTTAACTCTTTGGTCTTATGAGAAGTTTTGTGCTGTTTGCCTTTAAGACAAGCAACACAATGATCATCACATGAAAAGACTTTTGATGGTAAACCTCTTACAAGGTTGTTTTTAACAAGTTTGTTCATTGTTTTGAAGTTCATGTGACACATACTTCTGGGCCAAAGAGAGGATTCATCCACATAAGCTTTTGAAACAAGACAGTTCAGGGATGAATCACTAGAAACATTGTCCATATCTAGACAATAAACATTGTCCTTTCTTGGAGTTCTAAGTAGTATCATGCTTTCATCAACTACTTTGAACCCTGGAGCAAGGATCATACACTCTGTATTAGTAAATAATATGCTATGTTGTTTGTCACAAACCTGTGATACACTTAACAGGTTGTACTTCAACTGATCAACATAGTAGACATCCTCAAATGTCATCTTACCTTTTGTAACATTACCTTTTCCACTTATTTTACCACCAGTAAGATTATCTCCAAATGCAACATGTCCTCCATTGATATGCTTGAAATTCTGAAGGCATGACATGTTGCCTGTCATGTGCCTAGAGCAACCACTATCAACATGCCATATGCTCTTCCCCTTGAGCTGTTGGTTGCCCTGCACATAAGATAAATCAGTTAGTATGATTTAGGAACCCAAGCCACATTGGTCTTGGGTACCCCTTTCTCATCAAAATATTTGCATTCCTTCTTGACAAGATTTTTAAACTTTGACTCCTCATTACTGGAGTACTTAGTCATAATAATAGGTTTGGATGCACGCTTGCTAGAAGCAGTACTGGTATTAGAAGCACTAACTACATTGGCAGCACTTGCATGCTTAGCAGTACTAACCTTGTTAGAAGTAGTAACTGTGTCAGCAACAGTATCTGTATTAGCAGTAGTAACTATTGAAGAAGTACTAACAGTGTTAGAAGCATTAATCTTTTCAGCAGTACTAACACTGGTAGCAGCAGTATTGCTATTAGCAGCACTATCCCTGTTAGCAGTACTAACAGTTTTAGTGCTTCTAGGCACCCACATTAAAACACTTTCTTTTAAAACTTTTTTCTTCATTTGGCCTTTGGTTTCAACAGATTTCTTAGCCATATGTTTCTTTCCAGTCTTCCTATAACAAACAGGTTTTTGCAAAAATCTTTGAAAGTTCATCATTTGGTTAATAGGATTGAAGAAACAGTACTTAGCCAAATGATTCAACTTGCCACATATGAAACAGGGGTTTGGTCTGATTATTTTATTCAGATCAACTCCTTATTTCTGAGCCCATTGATTATTCCAGTTTCTTTGGTTACCTCTTTTTATACCAGAATTTAGGCTCTTAGATTTATTGCAAGCACACTGTTTACAAGGTCCAGGATTCACAACAGTGGTTTGTTTGTAATGGACCTTGTTATCCTTTCCTTTGGTCTTCTCTATCTCCTTAGACTTGACCCAGATTTTTCCACATCCCTCATTGGTGATAATGTTGTTTTCTAATGGTATCTCTTTACTCACAGCATTATTCCTATTCTCACTGGCTTCTTTCTCAGTCAAATCCTTAGCTACTACCTCATCCAAAGGATCTATCTTAAAAGCTTTCTCAGTCAAGTCCTTTTTCTTCTTGGTCTCTAACAAGTCTGAAGTAGGAGAGATATAGTTGTTGTTGTAAGGAGGAGGTGTATTGTTGTATCCAATACCAGGCTTCATCTTATCATGAATCTGAGCCTTTAGAAGAGAATCCATTGCTTTTGAAGCATATGCAAACTTTTCTATGTCAAGCTTAACCCTAGACAGTTCTTCTTTCAACCTGTCATTCTCTTCTATGGACTTAGACAGTTTTGTCTCTAACTCATTCTTTTCCCACTTCCAGTAGTTTGTGTCATAAGAGTGTTGAAGTTCATTAGCTTGAAAGCCTTTGATTTGTTCTTCAAGTCTCTCTACTATCAACACATAGTCTCTTCTGTCCTTTTCTAATCTTTTGAGGTCATCACACATGCTTTGGTTGTGATCCATGTACCTTTTGACAGTGTCTATGCAAGATTGAGTGCAAAGATTAGAAATTACCTCAGAGGGGAGATCAGACACTTCTGCCATAAGAGCTTGATTCTGAATGGCTTTCTCAGCTTGGTCACTCCAGTCAAACCCCATTCCTTGTTGAGAAACAAGGGCTTGAGCAGGGTTCTTATTTTGATTGTAGCCTCCATTCTGAGCTTGTTGGTGGTTTTTATTTTGTATACCACTTTTGCACTCTCTAGCAAAATGTCCCTTCATGTGGCACTTATAGCATTCCACCTTTGTCTTGTCAAAACCAGCACCATCTTCTCTTTTCTGAGAGAAGTTATTCCTCCCAGTTCTTTTAAAAAACTTCTTTACCCTCATAGATAACATGGCCATCTTCCATTTAATGTCCATCTCCTCCAGATCATCAGGGTGAAGTTGTTCAGATCATCATTAATCAAAGAGTTGTTGCTGTGACTGGACAAAAAGGCTTCAAAGATAGTTTCAGTGCCTTTTTCTGAATTCACTCCACTGGCAGCACTAACTGCTTTAGGGTTGGCAGTTGTACAGACTTGAACGTATATAAATATTCATAATGAATATAACACATATATAACATTTCACATAAAAAAACGGTTAAAACAATAATAAAAAAACTATATCGAGATGGATGTCATATTGAAGATCACGGAATTCTCGTTTTTTGATGTAATTTGTTTGATTAAAATATTAATAATTTTTGAGATAATTTATTTTAAAGTCTAAGGGGTAAAAAATTTTAATTAAGAAAGAAAATAAAAAGTCAAATATGGTAGACGTGAGTTTAAATTATCTTCCATTTTTACCCTAAACATATTAAAATTAAAAATTCTATTTAATATGAGTTGTTGGATCAATAGAGATATTGGTTGAGATTTGTCCTCACGTACACAATGAAAATTGAGTTTTTATTTGAATTTTTCTTCTATATATATAAACTTATAAAATATGTTTTTGTAACACCCGCATTTTTATCTTCGGGTAAAAAGTTTTACATTTCCCAAAGTTCGGGGGGTTACATGTAACTTGGATTTATTTAAATACTAGATTTTGAGATATTTTGCAAAAATATCTCATAATCTATAATTTTGATCCAGTGGGTTTGTTTTGAAGAAAAGCTTGAGAAAAGCTTTGAAGTGGGTTTGTTTCTTTTCCTCTTTAAGGTATGTTGTCTTGTTTAATCTTAAGTTTCTTTGTGTTTTAGTCGTATAGATTCGTATTAGGAAGCTTTCCATCCGTTTAGAATCTTGTTTTTTTTTCCGTTTTTGAAGTTTGGTCGGAATCTGGGCCGGTGCTCCGGCGAGATTCTGGTTGAACATTTCGACCGGAAAAATAGAAGACTGGAGGGTGCTGTGCATTCCCAGTGGGAAGCGCACAGTGGAGTTTGCGTTCCCTTTGGGAAACGCAAAGTGGACTGTGCGTTCCTAGTGGGAAACGCAAAGTGTGGGTTGCGTACCCTTCTGTTCGCGCTCAAGTCTTCTTTACGCCGTCAGTTAGCTTCTGTTGTCGGTGCTTTATTCAGGTAGAGGGAGTGTTATCTGTGCTTTAGTCAGGTAGAGGGAGTGTTATCTGTGCGTACCCTTCTGTTCACTGCTTTTGGATTGAACAACATGCACAAGTATTCCATGACCAGCTTCACTATTGGTAACCTTGGAGCTTTCAACTGATCTGCATGTACTTTCATACCCACTTCAAACATTTCTTCCAAATCAGATCTTGAACATTCTCTGACTATTTTGTTCCATGTTGCAAATACATAGTACTTTTCATCTTTTCTTTTCAATCTGATATACTCCTTACCATCCACCATCATAATATCCCAGTGGATAACTTCAGGAGGTTTGAATCCAACAGGTTCAGTTGAGATAGGCTTTGGAATTTTATCCATTACCACCATGTACATATTTACATCTGAACTCTGTGGTACTTCCTGAGATTCAACTTCATTCTTAGGTGCCTCTTCTTCTTCAACAACATTTTTCTCTTCTTCTACTCTAGGCTTCTTTACAATCTTCTTTCTTTTTGCCATCATTTTAGTTCTCTTCAGAGTCTTTTGAACTTGACCTATAGTAGCTTTCTTCTTCTTTTCTTCCTTTATCTCTGCCTTTTCTTTTGTAGGAGTTCCCTCTTCACTTTCAGGGAAAGGTTGATTGATATTCACATCATGTCTCTCCTTGACCTTCTTTTCAAACTCCACTCTATCCTTTTCATTACTCTTCAGCTTCCCCATTTCTTTCTCATAGAGATCCTTGATTTGATCAAAAGTCATCTTCACAAACATTTCATTCTTTACACCAATTGCACTCCTCAAGAAAGTTATCATTTTGTTTCTTTCCTGAGTTGCAAGGTAAGTTTGTGAAGGTCTTTTCTTCTTAGCACTTGTTCTGGCCATCATAGCCTTTCTCAAGCTCATTGCTCTTTGCTTTGCCTTCTCTGTTTCCAACCCTTTCTGGAATGCTTCATTTAACTCATTTGCAAGTGCTCTGGCCATTTCTCTGTCTTTTTCAACCTGCTCCTTTTCTGCTTGATCTAACTCTTCTTGCACTTTCTTTGCTAATGCTTCATCTGACTCAATCATCCTTTGCTTTTTGGATGGTTGATCAGATTCTATCATCTTTTCTTTTCCCTTTTTCCTTGCATCTGCAGCCATTTCTTTCTTCTCTATTTTCTTTGCCCCCCTTCATTTATGACCACTCCCTTTGCTTTGGGAGTGTCATTCTTTGCTTTGACAAGCATTTCTGCTACTTCAATCTCTGCTGGTGTTAACTCTGTTACTCCTGCTTGTGAAGTTTCAGCAACACTAACAGTTTCTGCTGCTTGTTTTGGCTCAGCAGTAGTAACCATTTCTGCTTCTGGGGTTGTAACTGCTGCTGGTGTTGTTTCTGCAGATTTCTTTTCTTCAATAAACTCCCCTCAATCTGTTGATCTATCTGTTCTGAACTTGAATTCTCCCCCTTTTTGGAAGCATCTTTAGCACTGACCCTCTTCTTTAGCACAAATTGCTTCTTTTTCTTTTTAAGTACCAACCTCTTCACCAGTTGCTTGAGTTTGGTAATTTGCACTTGTTGGGACAAAATTACCAGCTTCATTTCTTCTATTTCTTTCCCTTGTTTAATAACATCTTGGTTGATGTTGCCCATTGTTTCCATCAATTCATAGTAGTTATATCTGTCCTCACCTTCTCCAGAAGTGTTACCCTCTTTTGAAGGATCATGGGATCTTTTTATAATGGAAGCCTTCTGCCTAGCAGAAGCACTATCCACCCTCGTGGTTTCTTGGCACCTGGGACCTTTGAATGATTGCTCATTCAAAGTTGCCATGGGGAAGGTCTTAGAGATGTTACCACTGTCCTTCTCTGTGCTAGCAGAAGTAGTGGCAGCCTTCTTTCCCATATGCTCATCCATCTCCTTAGAGAGCACCTCCTCAGGGTTGGGAGACACCCTATTGGTTTCCCTGTAGATATTCTCTAAGGGAGAATCCTCCCTTAGAGGGCTTAAAGGCTTAGTGGGTGAAGGTACAAGAAGGGAAGGAGCCTTCTTTACCTGGTTCCTTTTGTATGTTTGGATGATTGGTGAAGTTGGTTTATCAAGAAGAGACTGGGGGAAGAATATAGAGTGGGAAGGTTGGGATTGGCTAGCAGTGGGATTGTCTAATGAGGGCCTTGACCCTGCTGCCATACCTTCTTGTGGTTGGGACACCACCATCATTGTGGAGAACAATGGGGTGTCAACTCCTTCCGAGTCCCTAGCAGATCTTCTCATATTTGAGAAGACCTTGCCTTTAGGGGGTTTAGGTACATATACCCCATCAAAGTGAGGTATATCCGTCAATTCATTGGTAATAACTGTCTGTACAAACATGGGATACATGAAGAAACTCATCTTGTTGTCCAGGTTTGAGACAAGATCATTGAAAATCATTTGAGAAAAGTTGTATTTTCTAGCAGTGGATAAACATACCAATGCATAGGCAATTGGACTGCTAAATTGGCTCCAGCCAGTTGTTTTCTTAGAAATACAATGAATCAAGGTATGAACAAAGAACCTCCATTGGGGTGAAAACTTAGCTTTGAAAAACTTGAAAATCCCCAATGGGCCTTCATACCCCATTCTTGTAAGAGTTGAGAATAATTCCTCATTAGGAATAGAGGTTATACCTGCAGCATCATCTAGACGTAGACAGATGCGTATAACCTCTTCAGTAACTGTTAGGGGTTTTTCACACACCCTTGTCTTGATCATTCGCACACCATTCTCAGTAACAATGGTGGCATTAGCCCAGAACTGCCTCTGATGCTCTATGAAGATGGTAGGAGACACAGTGAGCGCATGAGCTATGTGACTTGTCTTCAGAAAGTCGACTATTTGGTGAAACCCTTCAGCTTGTGTTGGCTTTTGGAGCATAGCTATCTCATTGTGCTCGTCGATGAATGCCATGGATGCCATTGAGCTTGAAAGTTCTTGCCTGAAAATTTAGTACTTGAGAGAAAAAGGGGTTAGAGCGCAAGTGAACAGTATGCAAATGGTCGTTATGAACTTTTAGGCGGGCAATGGATATTTATAGTATTCGGAACATAAACAGTATTAACTAACTAGCAGTATTAACTGAGAGCAGTATTAACTAACTAGCAGTATTAACTGAGAGCAGTATTAACCACTGGCAGTATTAACTAACTAGCAGTATTAACTGAGAGCAGTATTAACCACTGGCAGTATTAACTAACTAGCAGTATTAACTGAGAGCAGTATTAACTAACTAGCAGTATTAACTAACTAGCAGTATTAACTGAGAGCAGTATTAACCACTAGCAGTATTAACTGTGCACTAGCAGTATAAAAACTGTACTGGCAGCACTAAAACTGTACTGGCAGTATTAACCATACTTACACTTTTAAGTAGGGGTGTTCGCGGTGCGGTTTGGGGTAAAACCGCAAACCGCACCGCATATGCGGTTTGGGCATTTTTTCAAACCGCACCGCATATACCTCAAACCGCACCAAACCGCACCGCAAAATGCGGTGCGGTGCGGTGCGGTTTATGCGGTTTGTACCTTACGCATTTGACACCTACAATTCAATAATTATAAGATCAAAACTTCATTTTAAAATCAACGATAACGTGATCGTAGTCCCTAAAAATAAAAATATTCAATACGTCCGATTCTAAAATACAAATTATATAAATATTGCAATTATTCTATATATACATATATGTGTGTTTAATATATAAAATTAAAAATATATACATATATATAATGTGCGGTGCGGTTTGAACCGCGGTTAGATAACTCAAAACCGCAAACCGCACCGCATAGTGCGGTTTGGTAAAAATGCAAACCGCAAACCGCACCGCGAATGTTCTAAACCGCGCTTTGCGGTGCGGTGCAGTGCAGTGTGGGCGGTTTGTGCGGTTTAGATGAACACCCCTACTTTTAAGTTTGTGATGAACTGAGTACTGCTATACATTTCCTGAAGAAGAAGATTAGTAACACCAAACAAAAACAATATACAGGTATTTAACCACTTTTTGAGAAGGGACTTATTCAGAGTTGATCATTCCCACACTTGTTACCAAGAAAGTGAATCTACCCACATCAAAGGCTTTGGTGAATAGATCAGCAAACTGGTTATCAGTGTGAACTTTTACAACTTGAATAAGTTTCTTTTCATCGCAGTCTCTTATAAAGTGATACCTTATCTCAATGTGCTTTGTCTTTGAGTGCTTGACAGGATTATTAACAATGCTAATAGCACTGCTATTATCAATAAAGATTGGAGTGTGTAGAAAGGTTACCCCATAGTCCAACATTTGATTCTGAATCCATAAGACTTGAGAACAACAACTTGCAGCTGCTATGTACTCTGCTTCTGTTGTAGATGTGGACACTGTGGTTTGTTTCTTGCACTGCCATGACACTAGTCTTGCACCCAAAAACTGACATCCTCCAGAAGTAGATTTCCTGTCCAAGTTTGCTCCACCTAGATCACTATCTGAGTATGCAAGTAGGTCAAATGATGAGTCATGAGGATACCAAAGTCCCAATCTGGGTTGCCCTTTGAGATATCTGAATATCCTCTTAACAGCTTGATAGTGAGATTGCTTTTGCCTAACTTGGAATCTTGCACTTACACAGACTGGAAACATTATATCTGGCCTAGAGGCTGTAAGATACATGAGAGAGCCAATCATGGATCTATAATGATGAACATCCATATCCTCCCCCTCAAGATCTGATGTTATCTGCTTGTATGTCTCCATAGGTGTGCTGGCAGGTTTTGAATATGAGAAACCAAACTTGGTTAGAATATCCTGCACATACTTGGACTGACTGATAAAAATACCATCTGACTTCTGTTGAACTTGGAGTCCAAGGAAGAAGGTAAGTTCCCCCATGGAACTCATTTTGAATCTTTGATGCATTAGTTCCTCAAACTCCTTGCACATATTGTCTCTTGTGGATCCAAAGATAATATCATCAACATAGATTTGGACCAACAAGATATCCTTCTTCTTTTTCTTGATGAATAGAGTCTTATCAATGACTCCTCTTTCAAAGCCATTTTCCAAGAGATAGGATGACAGAGTGTCATACCATGCTCTTGGAGCTTGATGCAGTCCATAAAGTGATTTCTTCAATTTGTATACCCTGTCTGGATAGCTTGGGTTTTCAAACCCTGGTGGTTGACAGACATATATTTCTTCTTCAATTGAGCCATATAGAAATGCACTTTTGACATCCATTTGATAGAATTTGAATTTCATATAAGAAGCATAAGCCAGGAATAATCTAATTGCTTCTATCCTGGCTACAGGTGCAAAGACTTCTTCATAATCTATTCCCTCTTCTTGTGTATACCCTTGAGCCACCAACCTTGCTTTATTCCTTATTAATATGCCTCTTTCATCTCTCTTATTCCTGAAGACCCATTTTGTTCCTATTGCTCTTTGGCCTTTAGGAAGGTCTACCAGATCCCAAACATCTTGCAGCTTGAATTGCAGTAGCTCTTTTTGCATGGCTTCTATCCAACTGGACTCTTTCATAGCATCATGTGCCTTCTTAGGCTCAAGCTGGGATAAAAAGCAAGAGAGCACTGTATGTTGTTGGTCTTGCATTTCTTGCAGCCTGCTTTGATTTCTAGTCACCATAGGGGAAGATATATCTCCTATTACCAGCTGTGGAGGATGACTCTTTTGAGTTCTGGTGTGATGACTAGGTTCTTCATTAAGTTCCACCTCTAGATTAGAGTCATTCAATTCAACTGAGGTGTTTTCAGCAGCTACTTCTAGGTCTTTATCTTCTTGACTCTCCTCATCTCTACTTTCTTCTTCACTCTGATTTGGTCCAGTAGATGATTCCTTTTCACAGTCTTCAGTAGAAACTACTGTAGGTATGGGAAAGATCACAGATTGAGATAAACTATCTTGAACTTGTGTAGTCCCTGATCCTCCACACCTTGAACCTACATAATCATCTCTACTGAAACCAAAAGAGTTAGTTAGTGAATCAATGTCAAACATCCACTGAGGACCAGACCCAATAGGATTTGGTGTGTTCTCATTGCATTTGACATTGTCACTTTCTTCAATTATTCTAGAAGAAGAGTTAAAAACTCTGTAAGCCTTACTCTGAGATGAATACCCAACAAGAAATCCATCATCTGCCTTGCTATCAAACTTACCTAAGTGAGATTTGGTATTGAGAATTGTACAAGGACACCCAAAAGGTTTGAAAAATCCAATAAAGGGTTTTCTTTTATTTAAAAGCTCATATGGGGTCTTGTTCTTTGGCTTGACCACTAGAACTCTGTTTTGGACATAACAGGCAGTATTAACTGCTTCAGCCCAGAAGGTAATTGGCAGTTTTGAATAAGCCAACAGAGATCTAGCAGCTTCTATTAGTGTCCTATTTCTCCTCTCAGCAACTCCATTCTGTTGAGGAGTCCTAGGGGCACTATATTGTCTCTCAATGCCTTTCTCTTCACAAAAGGTGTTTAGATCAAGATTTTTAAATTCAGTCCCATTGTCTGATCTAATGACTTTTACTCTTTGATTAGTTTGGTTTTCAATTCTTAGGATAAAGGATTTGATCAGTCCACTTGTCTCATCCTTAGTCCTTAGAAAATATACCCAGGTAAATCTAGAATATTCATCAACAATAACTAAGCAGTAAGATTTCTTGCCTATACTCATAACATTTGTAGGACCACACAGATCCATATGTAATAACTGGAGACAAGAAGAAATTGTATTTAAATCTTTGGTCTTATGAGAAGTTTTGTGCTGTTTGCCTTTAAGACAAGCAACACAATGATCATCACATGAAAAGACTTTTGATGGTAAACCTCTTACAAGGTTGTTTTTAACAAGTTTGTTCATTGTTTTGAAGTTCATGTGACACATACTTCTGGGCCAAAGAGAGGATTCATCCACATAAGCTTTTGAAACAAGACAGTTCAGGGATGAATCACTAGAAACATTGTCCATATCTAGACAATAAACATTGTCCTTTCTTGGAGTTCTAAGTAGTATCATGCTTTCATCAACTACTTTGAACCCTGGAGCAAGGATCATACATTCTGTATTAGTAAATAATATGCTATGTTGTTTGTCACAAACCTGTGATACACTTAACAGGTTGTACTTCAACTGATCAACATAGTAGACATCCTCAAATGTCATCTTACCTTTTGTAACATTACCTTTTCCACTTATTTTACCACCAGTAAGATTATCTCCAAATGCAACATGTCCTCCATTGATATGCTTGAAATTCTGAAGGCATGACATGTTGCCTGTCATGTGCCTAGAGCAACCACTATCAACATGCCATATGCTCTTCCCCTTGAGCTGTTGGTTGCCCTGCACATAAGATAAATCAGTTAGTATGATTTAGGAACCCAAGCCACAGTGGTCTTGGGTACCCCTTTCTCATCAAAATATTTGCATTCCTTCTTGACAAGATTTTTAAACTTTGACTCCTCATTACTGGAGTACTTAGTCATAATAATAGGTTTGAATGCACGCTTGCTAGAAGCCGTACTGGTATTAGAAGCACTAACTGCATTGGCAGCACTTGCATGCTTAGCAGTACTAACCTTGTTAGAAGTAGTAACTGTGTCAGCAACAGTATCTGTATTAGCAGTAGTAACCATTGAAGAAGTACTAACAGTGTTAGAAGCATTAATCTTTTCAGCAGTACTAACACTGGTAGCAGCAGTATTGCTATTAGCAGCACTATCCCTGTTAGCAGTACTAACAGTTTTAGTGCTTCTAGGCACCCACATTAAAACACTTTCTTTTAAAACCTTTTTCTTCATTTGGCCTTTGGTTTCAACAGATTTCTTAGCCATATATTTCTTTCCAGTCTTCCTATAACCAACAGGTTTTTGCAAAAATCTTTGAAAGTTCATCATTTGGTTAATAGGATTGAAGAAACAGTACTTAGCCAAATGATTCAACTTGCCACATATGAAACAGGGGTTTGGTCTGATTATTTTATTCAGATCAACTCCTTATTTCTGAGCCCATTGATTATTCCAGTTTCTTTGGTTACCTCTTTTTATACAAGAATTTAGGCTCTTAGATTTATTGCAAGCACACTGTTTACAAGGTCCAGGATTCACAACAGTGGTTTGTTTGTAATGGACCTTGTTATCCTTTCCTTTGGTCTTCTCTATCTCCTTAGACTTGACCTAGATTTTTCCACATCCCTCATTGGTGATAATGTTGTTTTCTAATGGTATCTCTTTACTCACAGCATTATTCCTATTCTCACTGGCTTCTTTCTCACTCAAATCCTTAACTACTACCTCATCCAAAGGATCTATCTTAAAAGCTTTCTCAGTCAAGTCCTTTTTCTTCTTGGTCTCTAACAAGTCTGAAGTAGGAGAGATATAGTTGTTGTTGTAAGGAGGAGGTGTATTGTTGTATCCAATACCAGGCTTCATCTTATCATGAATCTGAGCCTTTAGAAGAGAATCCATTGCTTTTGAAGCATATGCAAACTTTTCTATGTCAAGCTTAACCCTAGACAGTTCTTCTTTCAACCTGTCATTCTCTTCTATGGACTTAGACAGTTTTGTCTCTAACTCATTCTTTTCCCACTTCCAGTAGTTTGTGTCATAAGAGTGTTGAAGTTCATTAGCTTGAAAGCCTTTGATTTGTTCTTCAAGTCTCTCTACTATCAACACATAGTCTCTTCTGTCCTTTTCTAATCTTTTGAGGTCATCACACATGCTTTGGTTGTGATCCATGTACCTTTTGACAGTGTCTATGCAAGATTGAGTGCAAAGATTAGAAATTACCTCAGAGGGGAGATCAGACACTTCTGCCATAAGAGCTTGATTCTGAATGGCTTTCTCAGCTTGGTCACTCCAGTCAAACCCCATTCCTTGTTGAGAAACAAGGGCTTGAGCAGGGTTCTTATTTTGATTGTAGCCTCCATTCTGAGCTTGTTGGTGGTTTTTATTTTGTATACCACTTTTGCACTCTCTAGCAAAATGTCCCTTCATGTGGCACTTATAGCATTCCACCTTTGTCTTGTCAAAACCAGCACCATCTTCTCTTTTCTGAGAGAAGTTATTCCTCCCAGTTCTTTTAAAAAACTTCTTTACCCTCATAGATAACATGGCCATCTTCCATTTAATGTCCATCTCCTCCAGATCATCAGGGTGAAGTTGTTCCAGATCATCATTAATCAAAGAGTTGTTGCTGTGACTGGACAAAAAGGCTTCAAAGATAGTTTCAGTGCCTTTTTCTGAATTCACTCCACTGGCAGCACTAACTGCTTTAGGGTTGGCAGTTGTACAGACTTGAACGTATATAAATATTCATAATGAATATAACACATATATAACATTTCACATAAAAAACGGTTAAAACAATAATAAAAAAAACTATATCGAGATGGATGTCATATTGAAGATCACGGAATTCTCGTTTTTTGATGTAATTTGTTTGATTAAAATATTAATAATTTTTGAGATAATTTATTTTAAAGTCTAAGGGGTAAAAAATTTTAATTAAGAAAGAAAATAAAAAGTCAAATATGGTAGACGTGAGTTTAAATTATCTTCCATTTTTACCCTAAACATATTAAAATTAAAAATTCTATTTAATATGAGTTGTTGGATCAATAGAGATATTGGTTGAGATTTGTCCTCACGTACACAATGAAAATTGAGTTTTTATTTGAATTTTTCTTCTATATATATAAACTTATAAAATATGTTTTTGTAACACCCGCATTTTTATCTTCGGGTAAAAAGTTTTACATTTCCCAAAGTTCGGGGGGTTACATGTAACTTGGATTTATTTAAATACTAGATTTTGAGATATTTTGCAAAAATATCTCATAATCTATAATTTTGATCCAGTGGGTTTGTTTTGAAGAAAAGCTTGAGAAAAGCTTTGAAGTGGGTTTGTTTCTTTTCCTCTTTAAGGTATGTTGTCTTGTTTAATCTTAAGTTTCTTTGTGTTTTAGCCGTATAGATTCGTATTAGGAAGCTTTCCATCCGTTTAGAATCTTGTTTTTTTTTTCTGTTTTTGAAGTTTGGCCGGAATCTGGGCCGGTGCTCCGGCGAGATTCTGGTTGAACATTTCGACCGGAAAAAGAGAAGACTGGAGGGTGTTGTGCGTTCCCAGTGGGAAGCGCACAGTGGAGTTTGCGTTCCCTTTGGGAAACGCAAAGTGGACTGTGCGTTCCTAGTGGGAAACGCAAAGCGTGGGTTGCGTACCCTTCTGTTCGCGCTCAAGTCTTCTTTACGCCGTCAGTTAGCTTCTGTTGTCGGTGCTTTAGTCAGGTAGAGGGAGTGTTATCTGTACTTCGACTTACCGATTCTTTCGGTGTTGTCATAGGTAGCATTCTTTAAGAAGTAGGAAACAGAGGTGAGTTCCTACTATCATTTTAAACTTTATACATATCAAAAGTTACCTTTTGGATCTTATCTTGTTAAAGTAAAATGATGTTTTACTTGCACGTTATGCGATTATGCGAAAAGAATATTTAAGAACTCCTTTTAATAATTTTCATTCTTACCAGAAGTTGAACTGGAAATAACATTTTGTTTATAAAATGTATTTATACCATATGTTCATTTATGGTTGGTCACATATGTTGTTGTGACGAATCTGTATCATTACTAGTGGATCCCTAGGTTTTGAGTTGACTATATTGTTGGGATGTCATATTCCCCAAATTTTGTAGCTATGGATCACATGTTCCTCGGGGGCAACTTGGTACGGTTATGTGAGGCCGGATACTAGCCATGGTTCATAGTGATCCTAGCGAAGGAGTATACATTGGTTTTGCTTGGGGCTTGATCTCACGTTGAAGCACGAACTTCTGTGTTCGTATCATCGGATTCCAATTGTTTAGCTCGTAACTCGGATTTTGGCCTACTTTGTGTTACGCCACAATCCTTGGTAAAATGTTTTATTGTCGGTCCTTTTATGACAAGTTTATAACGAAAAAGCCCGGTTGTGGCAAAGGCTTAATTTGTAAATTTAACCTCTTTGGAAATATTATCTTATGATACCAATGATTTATCTTTTGAACTTTATAAACTGTATGTCCTCACCAGGCTTTAAGTCTGACACTTTTTCTCAAATGGTATGTGTAACAGGTTTCCATTAGCGGTGGGTTGCCAGGGTTTTTGGAGAGACGAGTTTTGAGTCTCAAGGTTTTTGGAGATATCTAGTATTGCATCTGGGCATTTGTTAAGTCCCATTCTTTTGATGAATTATGGTTTGCCAGCTGATGAAATCTTTGTATAGGTTTTGTAAAGTCTTAAGGACCGATCCCATTTATGGGGAGTTAATTGCAATACTTCTGTCTTGTTGCCAGGATTCCAAGTTTTATTTTACCTTGATTTTTGAGGTGTTACAGTTTTAAACTTTAAATATAATTATATATAATTACAGATAACACTGTGTAATTAACATAATTACGTTTTCACCCTGTAATTATCATAATTACAGTTTAACACATATTTTCATAATTATCCTTCATGAATAATTATTTTCTTTAATCAACTTGATTTAATCCGGGTTTCTAAAGATGGAAACAAACGTATTCTTTGTGTGCGACCCTATAGATTTACATACTCCCCAGCAGGATACGTGTCATGGGCATATAATAACTTACAAATATATTTATATAACTTAATTCAATTATGGCAGTTTGGGAAAATCTCAACCCAACACACAACATTACAGGTTGAGGTTGGTTGGGTTGAGTAGGTGGGTTAGTAGTTACGTAAATTTGACGAATGAAATACTTTATAAGACTTAAATTTATAGGACCGGACTCTAAAGTATCATATATCTAAAAGTATTACAATAGTTTTATAAGACGATTTTGAAAGTTTCAACAAGTTTTTAGAATGCTTTTTAAATAAAGTTTTATATCAACTATTTTATGTACACTCATCTATTTATAGGCAATTGTGTTCATATGACACTTTTTCATGTGACATTTTTTCAGGTAATGTCGAATAATTTTGAGAAGTACCTATGAACTCATCTATTTATAGGGTATTTGTGTTCATATGACATTTTTTCAAATAAATGTCATATAAAATAACTAACACGACTTTTACTTTAAAAGCGTCATACAAACTTGTTAAGATACCCAAAAGCGTCATATAAACATATTGTGACACTTTTAGATAGCATGTTACTTTGTTTCGTCCTATAAAGTATCATATTATGACACTTAGACATTTTAGGCATCTTACAAACCTAATGTTGTTGTAGTGAAATGCTATAACTATCAACATTTTTCTTTCCACCAAGATAAAACATCAAATGAGGAAGTCTTTAGATTGATAGATTCGTCAACCAACTATTTATCAACATCATTCATATTTTCCGACATATCCATTTTTTGTTTTTGTTGTTGCAAGCACGATTCCAATAATTTTCTCCTAATATATTATTTGCCATCATTTTTTTTATGGTGAATTTCTTTAGGTAACCTATACTATACATATAGCTAAAAAGAAATAAAATCATAAACTCAAACAAACATTATATAAAATTTTATACATTATTAACACTACTATAATGTGTATATATATACTAGTATATTATATATATATATATATATATATATATAATTTTATTGAATTTAAATTTATTAGCGGCATGGTGGGTTGGGTTGTGTTAGGCTAACCAAATTTCAACCCTCTTAATCGACGGTTTAACAGTTTGACGGATAGATAGTTTAGCGGTTTAGCGGGTTGAACGGTATGACAATTTTTTGTACACCCCTAAATATGAATATTTGGGCAAAAAGTTGTTTATCAACAACATAACCGGACCCACACGAAACTTGCCTCAAAGACACCAACTTGATGACTGATGAGCATCTTTTTGGCTCAGTCAGCGGTTGAAGCTACCCCCTCTCCCGGGGGGATCAAATCCAGGACCTGTCTTGTATTCGGACAGAATCTTCTCGTTCTTTACCAACTGATCGAGCTACTCGTCGAAGGCAAAAAAAAATGGATATTAATTCTCACAATTTTCATGATTAAAAAACACTTGACAATAATAAATAATGATGATTGATGTTGTAAGAAAATGATTAATACTATTTTAATCATCTTCTCGAAACAAAGGTTGGTATAATGCAAGCTTGCAATGATTAAATAATTTATTTTTTTATGCTTAAAATATGCATGCTTCACACCCTACTTTCTTATGCTATGATTAATACTGATCATTAAGAATTAACAACTCAATCATAACATCTTATAATCATATGTAACAAATGACTTAAATATTTGAATACACATTAAACAATATGAAACCTAAACAAACTAAAACATATGACATTACTACCAATTACATGTGAACTGAATTCTAGTACAAATACTAAACTAGAAACAAATATCGTACGGGAATCTTAATAACGTAACAAGCTAGCTTCGATGATCACATAGTTCATTGGCTTTTGCTAGTCACTGTCTTATCGACTTATGGGATACATACTATTCTTAACTAATGTTAAGTAAGCTCATGATTTTGAAGCTAAAAATAACTAAGCAAATTAATACTTCAAAATAAACATTGCTAAAACTAAACTGAAACACTGAAACGATTATATATACATAATGATCAGCTTGCACACATGCAATATAAAATAGTTGAACTCATATGGGATTTTGACTAAACTACAAACAGATAGATGGTTTTGGTCTCTTGATGGTTCGGGTCAGTTTACGGTGGCTTCGGCTCGTAATTACATTGACTCTAAAATTTTGGTGGTGGATTCTTCTCCTACTAGATGGAATCGGTTTGTTCCTGTCAAAATTAATGTTTTTGCTTGGCGGTTGGGTATGAACAAAATTCAAACTCGTGACAATCTTGATAAAAGAGGAATTGATGTGCATTCTCTCTTATATCCGGTCTGCGATTTGGAGATTGAGTCGGTGGGTCATTTGTTTTTCTCTTGTCAAATGGCTAGGGACATTTGGAAGCAAATCGGTCGATGGTGGAGTTTGGATATCCCAGGGTTTAGGTCCAATTCAGAGTGGATTGGTTGGTTATTATCTTTGCATTTGAAGAAGATGGAGTTGGCTTACTTTGAAACGGTCGTTTTAACGGCTTTATGGGCTATTTGGTCTTTCCGGAATGGGACTTTGTTTAGGTTGCCTAAGCCTAAGAAAACGGTGGTGTGGGATAGCATTGTCACTCAGTCGTTCTTTTGGGTTACAAATAGGAGTAGAATTTTGAACATTAATTGGGTGGGTTGGTTAAAAGACCCCCTTCATGGTATCTCTTTTATGTAATTTATATTTTCTAGTTGCTTGCTAGTTTTAATATATTCTCCGCCTTTAAAAAAAATAACATAGTGTAAGGGCCATTATTACATTTGAACCAACCATGTATGGTGACTGCAATATCTATTGGTTAGAAATAGTTGAACTAAATTGTGTACAAAGGTACCCATGTGCTACATGTACCAAAACTATGTTTCTTCGCACTATCTCGCCTAATGCTACCAACATCCTAATACATTACCTCACACATGTACCTAACTAAATATGCATATATGAACATTGTGATGTAAAACTTTTTGCATGCTTTGGAAACTGTAAATACATAGTACGTTTGTACATTTATGAAAATATATAAAACATTACTGAACATTATCTATGAATTCTGA
The DNA here is from genome assembly GCA_023525745.1 of Arctium lappa. Classification (NCBI taxonomy): domain Eukaryota; kingdom Viridiplantae; phylum Streptophyta; class Magnoliopsida; order Asterales; family Asteraceae; genus Arctium; species Arctium lappa. Next base: position 152,872,120 of record CM042047.1, on the reverse strand, counting down.
AAACATAATGAAATTAATGTTTATAACTGATATCACAATATATAACTCACAATATAAACTTGTCACTTTACTAGATATTGAGTGCTACACACTACTGAAATGAACACTAGGAACTATATTGATATAAGTTAAATTGGCAAATTGGTAAACACGACCTGGGCATGCGACATAAGCTCGTGATTCTTAGTCATGACGACATGGTAAAATTCTACCTTGTGGCCTTCTGATCTTCTACACGACGTACACCATGAGACCTGAGGATCGTGGTCGTGATTAGTTATTTGCAACATGTTGCTCACTAGTCACACTATCCTTGTGACTAGAGCCATCACTGTAGATCGTATACATTCATTTTTCATTGTTGGTCTAACATAGTAAACCCAAAAATTCAATCCATAACCTTTCAAACTCAATTTACTATTTCTATTACTAGGGTTACTATAACATGTTTTCTAACACGTTTAAGCACTATAACAGTATATCTAACGTGCAATTCAAGTATCAATTAGGGTTTTTTTTTCCCATTTTACACAAAACGGATAAAAACTTCATCTTTAATCACTGAAGTAATCTAAACCCTAATTCCATAAAAAAAAACTATACTAAACATTTCTAGAACATCACATGTTCTCAAACCATGAGATAAACAAGAGATTTGGCATAGAATCAATTACTTGATTGTTAATTTCTCTTATTGATTTCACTGCATACTTCTAACCTTAAATGGCACCGACTTGCATCTTTCCTCTCTTGATTTCCTATTTTATGCTTCTATTGCTTATAGAAGGAGCAAAAATATGGCAATTGATTGTCATTGGGGACTCATTTGATGCCTTAAGCCACCACAATCGTTCCCTACCTCCCTTTCTCAACTTCAAACTAAAACACACATACACGTTACTGATTTTGAGTTTAACCTAAAGGTCCTCGGTTCGAGCCCCTTCAAGGCAGCTAGGGATTTTCTTGGCTATTCTCCAGGAACCCATGAGATTCGAGGTATGCACAAGTTGACTCAAACACCCACATTTACCCAAAAAAAAAAAAATCATCCCAAGGTTACTTCCATTTTGTTCTATTAAACACATGAAATACAACTTTACATTTTTGTCACAAAATGTCTAATTTTCTTTTACCAAAATGATAAAAAAATAATAATAATAATAAATCAAAACTTACACATAAGATCATTTATAACCACTTACCGAAATTATTATCTTGAACTCACAAGCCCTTATAATGGTTTTAGTATTAGGACTGGAATTACAGACGCTTCTAAAGGTAGAGACAAGGTTTCAAATAAAGGCCGAGATCTAATTATGTTTGTATGTATAAATGAAGGTGTAATCAAATAGCTTTATATTGTTTAAATTTCTTCTAGTTAAAATGTAATTATTCTACATTAATATCGAACCATTTCATAATTACGATGTGTATGGTTAGGAGTCACAACCTAGGAATAGGGCGTGACAAATCCGACTCAACAAATCAATAAACTATCCCAATATTTACGAAAGCGCCGAATTATTCATAAACTAACAGAACTTGAAAACCATGTCATGAACAAACAACTCATCCAACCAGGCCATCATTGTCATGAACTTTGTGAAATTAAACTCAAGATAACTTCTTTACTCCAACTTTCTTCAAAAAAGAAACATGCATGTACAAAATTAACACCAAGGCCATTCCAAAGTTTTGTTAATAAAGGCAAAGAGGGTACACTTGTCATTATTTTGTTTTTAAACAATTTAATTTCATGTTTAACCTTAAAATAAATTAAATGTTAGCATACTTCTTGCAAAGATATTTAACTAGCATTTGTAATATTGCTAAATGTACATATATAATAACAACGTATTATATATTGATTCATATTTTAAATAATGTAAAATCGTACTGTAAATCAATAAAAAAACAAAAAATAAAAATAAACATTAAAATCTTGATGTATCTCGCTGCATTGCGCGAGTACGCTTCTAGTTTTACATAAAATAACAACATATCTTGTCGTCATCTTAAGAAAAATATTGATTGTTTAAAATTTGTCACTCGGTAATGATTTTCAAAAGTATAGTAGTTGTTATCATGTATCATGTTAATTTTGATGATTAAACCGAGTATAATGATTCTGTCTTGCAAAAATAGATAAAAATTTGCTCACAAAATATAGCAAATTGAATATGTTGCTATTTTGTGGAATTTTCAAGAGCATTTCTAACAAATTTTTCATAATTTTTCTAAAACTAGAATCGTACTCGTGCAATTCAACGAGATACATCATGATTTTAATGTTTTCTTTTATTTTTTGTCGATTTACGGTACGGTTTTGAATGGTTTTGAAAGACTGGTAATGATTTTTTTATAAATTTGTTTATTTTAGGCTTAATAATATAATCCTTTTTATATATAAAAAATTAAGTATTTTGTTAGAATTCAATAATTATCTTATATATTTTAAATTCTTTATATTTAAATTGAGATGTTTATCCTGTTTTGATTATGTTTATTAGTTAGGTATGAATTCAAACATATAGTTTTAGAAATTTGTATCATGTATCATTACTTGTAATCTTCAATTTTAAATAATGTGTATCAATAAATAGTACTTAATGCATAAAAACTTGTTTTTAAAAGTTTTTTCGATAGTTTAATAATAATTTAATTTATTTTAGATTTAATAATATAATGTTTTTTAAAATAAACATTAAATATTCTGTTATATTTTCTTAATTATATTTTAGATTTTTTATATTTAAAATTTAATTTTTATCTTGTATTTAATTATGTAGGGAGTGATTTTAGATGAGTTAAAGTGGTTAGAGATAACGATTGAAGGTTAATAAATAACATTAAATGTAGTACCTAAAGCTTTAATGGTTGTTTTTTTAAGAGATTTTAAGTAATTAATATTAAATGATACGTTAACTTTTAGCAATTGTTTTTAATAGTTTTTTATACGTGCTTTATAATATAATATAAAAGTTTAATAATAATGTAATTTATTTTAGATTTAATAATATAATGTTTTTTTAAAATAAACATTAAATATTATGTTAGATTTTCTTAATTATATTTTAGATTTTTTATATTTAAATTTTGATTTTTATCATTTATTTAATTATGCAGGGGAGTGATTTTAGGGGATTAAAATGGGGAGTGATTTTAGGGGAATTAAAGTGGTTAAATATAACGATTGAAAGTTAATAAATAGCCTTAAATGTAGTACATAAAGCTTTGATGATTGTTTTTAAGATATTTTAAGTAATTAGCATTAAATAACGATACATTAACCTTTAGCAATTGTTTTTAAAAGTTTTTTATGCATGCTTTATAATATAGTATAGATATAGATATTGAAGTAAAAGTCAACAGTTTTATAAAAAAAATTACATTTAACTCCAATAATTTATCTATTTTGGAAATTTTAGTATTAACAATATTATTAAAATATTTAATATATTTAATAATCCAACAAACTTTCGAACAATTTTTTTTATTGTTGTAGGATAATTGTGTCACCGTCTAAATGATGTGACGATAGAGATATAGATAAATATATCAGAGATAGATTAGAACTGAAATATCTCGTAATTATCTATTTATAACTCATCCCATATTTAAAGTACTTATGATTAATGAGAATTACAGATTTTCTCTCTTTATTCTATTGTTGTTTTGTTTTGTTTTTCTTTTAACATGTTATCAGCACGTTGTTTGTTACCTACATTCGTCAATCATCACTTACCAGGTACATAATTTCTTTTGTCTTTTGCTTTATACTAAACTAAATGAATTTGTTGCATATTCACGATTTAATGTTTACATATATCACATAATAATTATGTGAAATACTTAATGTTATATATCTTATTATTATTTTGAATCCAGATTGATAGCAAATTCATATGTTATTCTAATCTTTCAAAAATAATATAAATTTTTACCTCTACTTTTGCTACATGAAATAGTAAATTAATTATGATAATATATATATATATATATATATATAGAGAGAGAGAGAGAGAGAGAGAGAGGAAAGTTCAAATGAAAATTCATTTATCATTGTGCACATGAGGACAAATCACAGCCCTTGATCGCAGCCAAATTTGAGTCGATGGTGTAATACGACTTCAGGGGTAATTTTGGCAGATTCCTTATTTTTGTCTCAAATCGATTTCTTCTAAATAACTGATATTTCACGATTCTTTCTCCATTTATTCGATTCTTTCCTGATTTTTCTTAGGTTGATTTCTTTCAAATATATCTATATCGATTATCGATTTGTTCATCTTTCTTGATTCTTTTTCTTTTATCGATTCATTTATCTTACGTGATTTCTTTAAATCTATATTTTGATCTGAATTTTATCGATTTGTTCTTATTGTACTGTTTCTATGGATTCTGATCCTGTTGAGAATTCTACACTTTTTGTTGATCAAAGAGTCAATTTTGTTGATGATTATGATTCTGTGGATACAGGAAACTGTGAAATTGATTCTTTTTCTATGTTCTCCAGTTTGTCGAATGTTGAGAAATCATCGACCTGTAAGTTTTTTTTGTTTAATTAATCTTTTTTCTTGTAATATAATTTGATTAATGTGTAAGTGAATGTTATTTTGTATTAGTTCTTAGTTTTAAAGTTATTATTTCTCTTTAAATTAGCTCTTTTTGATGTTTCTGTTTTTTGTTATTAATTTTGTTCATGTTGTAGTTAGATTTTGTTTTAATCTGTTTCTTATTAATATTCACTTTGAATATGTGTTGTTATATTTGTCCTCTTTAGTTATATTGAATAGTGAAATTTTTAAGCAGAGTATCATCTTTATTCATACTGAATATTGTAATTATGTCAATACATATTATCTTTATTCACATTGAATAGTTAAAATATTCATGTTTTGTTTTTGTATTATTTGATTGACATTTATTCTTTATTCATAGTGAATAGTTCATTAATATTCGGTTTGAATATGTGTTGTTATATGTGTCCTCTTTAGTTATATTGAATAGTGAAAATTTTTAATTAGCGTATCATCTTTATTCATACTGAATATTGAAATTATATAAATGCATATCATCTTTATTCATATTGAATAGTGTAAATATTCATGTTATGTTTTTATGTTTTTTTAATTAACAATCATTCTTTATTCATACTGAATAGTTCATTAATATATTTCTTGTTAATTGTTTATTCATTTTGAATATCTTTCATATGTTGATTGATATATTTTATTCATGATGAATAAAGTGTATGTATAATCATCTTTTTGTAATTTTCTTTCTACATGTATTTTGTATTTTGTTATTTTAATTTTTATTCATTATGAATATGTTTTGTAGATCAAATTTATAGTGGAGGTCAATATGGTCCTTCAAGTATTGGAATTGATGGTACTGATGGAGTGAAATTTTGGATTCTTGTTGTTGATGATGATTTGCAGCCTGTTGTGGGAAAAGTTTATGAATCATTGGAGAAAGGTATTGAAATATATAAGAATTATGTTGCTAAAGCAGGATTTGATGTTAGACTATCTTCTGTGAAAATAAATGCATATTCAATGATTGTTTTGAGGTATGTTGTATGCAATAGAGCTGGATTTCCAGATTCTGTTCAGGCAGATACATTGGATGTATCGAAGAAGAAGATAAGAAGTAGTAACATTCATAGAACTAGTTGTGAAGCTTGTGTGAAGTTCAAAGTTATTCCCGGAGCGAGGTCTTTTAGATTATATGCATTTGAAGAGAAACATAACCATTGTTTATTTGATGAAGATTCAAAGCACTTGCTGAAAAGTAGTCGCATATTAGACTATTCTCAACGAAGGTGGATTCTTAAGATGTCTAATGCAAATATTGGTGTTACGCAAGCCCATAACATTCTTTGTCAGTTGAAGGGTGGGTATGAAATGGTAGGTGGTACGAAGGTTGAGTATAAGAATTTTCAGCGGGATCGTAATTGTTTCATTGATGATATCGATGCAAATTTATTTATGAGGAAAATGAATAATAGGAAGTTGTATATTTCAAATTATTCCTTTGAATATAAATGCGATGAATGTGTATTGAATTATGTATTTTGGGTCGATCAGACGGTTAAATGCAACTTTGAAGAGTTTGTTGACATTGTTTCATTTGATGCAACCTTTCGAACAAATAAGTAAGCATTCTTTTTTGTTTTATAATATCTTTTAGTAATTTTTTTCCTTCTATCTTGTATTAATTAAATTTGTTTTCGGTATTGTACGGTATTTGTTCCATTCACTGGAATTGACAATCACAAGAATTGTGTTGTTAGGGCTATTTTGTTAGTTAAATAGAAGTTCAGGGTATAAAATGTCAATTATTCAAAGTTGTAAGCTTGTTGGGCCTAAAAGCCCATAAGCCCGTCAGGCCTGCGTGCCTAAGTATTTAAAGTTGATTTCTATTTCATTTGTAAGGTTAGAAGTTCATTATTCAGTTTTCTAGTCATTAGGTTTACAAACCCTTATCAGAAATTCTCTCTGTAAACCTAAACCCTTTGAGTTCATATCAATCATATGACTAGTTGTTGTGGCTTATAATTTGTTCATCTTTGATTGCTGTTATTCTGTTTTGCACTGCACTGGGATCTACAATTGGTATCAGAGCAGATAGGCAAAAAGGTTTGATCCAGTAAAAAGGTTTGTCTAAAACCCTAAAATCAATTACTTGTGATTTTTGCTTTACTTGCTTTAATTGATTGTTAGTGTTTGCATTCTGTGTTTATCTGATTAATCGATATCTGCAAAGTTAAGTTTTTGTGTTTGTGATTCGATCGAAATCTCTCTTCTGGAAAAATTAATTTCTATCGATCGAATCTGGAAATTTCATATTTTTTTTGCAAACTATCGATCTAAGAACTTCTCTGTGTTATCGCATCCGGTCGAGTGTTTTTTGATTGATTATTTGTGTTTCATTCGATCGAAGGATCGAAGTTTCTGGGTTTGGTTTCGGTCGAATCCCAGAAATTCATCGGGTTCTTCGGTCGATTCATCGTGTTTATCGGTTCTTTATGTTAATCGATCTTATCTGTTACTTGTGTTTATCGTCTTTAGTGTTTTGACCGATTGTTATTCGACCTGAGCCTTCGACCGAGTGTTTGTAAACACCGGTCCTTACTTCGACCGGGTAGTTGTGATTTCCGGTCTTACCCTTCGACCTGGTACTTGCTACTCCGGTCTTACCCTTCGACCGGGTACTTGCTACTCCGGTCTTGCCATTCGACCGGATACTTGCTACTCTGGTCTTTCCCATCGACCGGGTACTTGCTACTCCGGTCTTACCCTTCGACCGGGTACTTGCTTACTCCGGTCTTACCTTCGACCGGTATCTTGCATATTCCGGTCTTTGCTTCGACCGATATCCTGTTAGACCGAGTCTGTGGGTTTCTGTGTTTCTTCAACTTATTATTATATTTGGATCATCCTACTTGCCTAACGATCATTACAGTGCTCTTAAGTTAAGAAGTAAAGATGAACTCAAGGGAAGCTTTAGCCATCGGTTCTGACCAAAAGCCCCCGGTGCTCTTTCGGGGAGAGTACCCTTAGTGGCATGACCGATTTATGAACTTCATAAAAGCAAAATCCACCTATGAAGCAATATACAAATGCCTGACTGAGGGTCCACCAGATTGGCCAATGAAAGTGGTAATAGGAAACCCAGCTGAAGGAAGGCCAGAGCGACAGATTCGGAAATCTCTTGGTGATTTTACTAAGGACGAAAAGCATATGTACGATGCAGAAAAGCTAGCAAAATCATACCTTCTTCAAAGTCTACCAAATGACATCTATGCTTGTATAGATAGCTTCAAGGATTCATCGAAAAAGATGTGGACCAAATAGAGAAGATGATGATGGGAAGCCACATCAACAACCAGCTAAAGGTGACCAACTGTATCACCAGATATGATGGGTTTAAAGCGAGAAAAGGTGAAACGTTGACGGAAACCTACGAGAGGTTTAATATGCTTCTGAATGATCTTCAGAAGAATAAGATCACAAAGACGAACATGGAAAACAATATAAATTTTATGAATAACTTACAGCCTGAGTGGAAACCGTTCGTCTCCCATATACGCCACACTCAGACCTTGGAGAAGCTGTACCTTCACGAACTCTATGAAATGCTGCTCCAGGACGAAGAGGAAGTGATGGAGCTTATTGGGAATCAGAAAGCAGAGGAAAGGCCAGCAGCTGATCCATTAGCACTCGTATCTGAGAGAAGAGGCAAGTCCGTCAGCCGATCATCTAGAAAAGAGCCCGTGCTGAGTGATTCTGAACCTGAAGATCCCGATAGCGACTCGGATCCAGAACTTGCCAAGATGAAAGAAGCAATGTTGTTTCTCACTCAAGCATTTCAAAAGAGGAAGTTTTTTAACAAGTCCTCAAACAAGCAAAGAGTCTCTACTCACCGTGATCATCGAGAAAAGTCTGAAGGTAATAGACGCTTTGAAGTTGGTAAGAAGTCTGGCAAGAGAAATGAAGAAAATCCGAAAGACGAGTCGATCAAATGCTACAACTGTGGTCGGTCAGGTCATTTCGCCAAGGATTGTCGCAAACCAGTTGTGCGCAACGCCGGCTACTACCGAGCCAAGCTGCTTCTAGCCAAAGAAAAGGAAGCCGGTAAAGCTCTAATGGCTGAAGACGATTACTGGTTGCAAGTGTCAGATGAAGAACCTGAGGATGTTGAAGCTCATTTGTGTTTCATGGGCAAACATTCATCACCATCTGACACTGATGATGAAGATCGCAATGCTCCATGCCAGGTATGTGCCCCTTATCAAGAAGTTTTACTTGATCAGATGCAACTTTCAATGCACAAACTTGACTCTTACAAGTTACTTTTAAAAGAAAAAGAACAACTTCTCTCATCTCTAGAAAACCGTGTCACTAAACAGTCTGAATTTATGGAAAAACAAAGCTTAGAAATTTCTAGCTACCTGTGCACGATTTCTAATTTAAGAGAAGAGAATGAGAGTTGTTCAACATAGTCACAAAAGCTAATGACCAAAGTAGATGACCTGACCAATGAGCTACGTACGTCTGAGACCGAGAAAATTGATTTGTTAACTCAAAACGTGGCTTACAAGAATGAGAACATAAGGTTATCTAATCAGTTAGAAGATCTTGAAAAGAAACTCTATAAATTTGGTCAATCTGATCACACGCTAAAGCTAATCGCACCGAAAGAACCCAAGTATGGAAATGCGGGTATCGGAAGAGCAACTTCAAAAGGCTGAGCCTCAAACTAAGCCTTTCATTCTCCAAAGTGAGAAATCTCATTTGTCTGAAAACTCTTATCCTTCCTCTTACACATCTTCCTGCAAAGCTTTTATGGGTGACTCGTCACCAATCATTTCAAATAAAGGAAAAGAGCCTCAAGTTTTTGAATCGGATCAGTGTTCTGATTGTAAAAATGCTTCCGCATATGATCTGCTCTCAACAAACTCTTCTGCTGTCCTGAAATCCTCAAGTGATAAGGTCCTTTCAGATGAGAAACTAGAATTTTCCGCATTCTTGAATTCTGAGGTGTGTTTAGATAGTGATTTGAGCCAATTTGATTTTAATCCTTCTCTACCTAGCCATGTTGATTTTTTAAATGAGTCCTGTGAGTCTCCGGTTAAATTTTATAAGGGTGAATGTTCCACATCTGCCCCACAAAAACCTTCTGTGAACAATTCTTCAAAATCTTCAAAGTCTAAATCTAAAAAGCGTTCACAGAAGAAGAAAAAGACCGGTCGCTCTCAAAGGTCACAATCTTCAGTTTTCAAATCCTCTAACTATGGGTTTAACGGCATTTCAGATACGTTTGGTCGGCGGAAAGAAGTGAAATATGCTTGGGTAGCTAAGAAGTCAAAAGAAAGCACGACAACATCAGAATTAGTTGATCCTGTCTTAAAGTCTAGAAAGAACAATAACAATCATGATGTCTTTATTTCTAAACCTTTAGTTGAATGTAATGGAACTTTTCCTTTAAAAGTTTATTCAATTCCGCAGTTACTTCAACTGTCTCATGATTGTCTGTGTTGCTCTTATTGTGGATCAAATGATTTTGTTGATAGTCGTTATGCATCTGATTGGTTTAGCTCATATCATATTGCTCATAATCATTCTCATTGTGATGTTTCCCGTGATAGACAAAGACCCAAATCTAAACGGGTCTCTAAGTCAGGTGTTAAATCTAACCCCAAAGGACCCATTTACGAATGGGTACCTAAAAAGAAATAACCTGTTTGCAGGACGGTCATGTGTGGTATCTAGATTCAGGCTGCTCCAAGCACATGAACGGAAGACGGGAGCTTCTCACAAACTTCACCAAGAGGTTTTGTGGGAATGTGCGTTTCGGAAATGATCACTACTCTCCTATCAGGGGTTACGGGGATATTGTCAAAGATAACATCAAGATAAAGAAAGTCTCCTATGTCGAAGGTCTCGGTCACAATCTCTTCAGTATCGGTCAATTCTGCGACATGAATCTCGAGGTTACTTTCAAGGCTAAAAGGTGCATCGTTCGGACTGAAGATGGAAACAAGATCCTTGCTGGAACGCGTCGCACCAACCTCTATACGATTGACCTCTCGTCCTTGAAACCCGACAAGGAAGTCTGTTTGTTGTCCAAAGCATCTGCTGAACAAAGCTGGTTATGGCATCGTCGTCTCTCGCACTTGAACTTCAAGAATATCAACAAGCTAGTGCTCGGTGGACATGTCAAGGGTATGCCATATCTAAAGTTTGCAAAAGATCATCTGTGCGCTGCCTGCGAAAAGGGCAAGATGAAGAAGGCGTCCCACAAGCCTAAAGTCGTTCCTAGTACTTCTCGGTCCCTTGAGCTAATCCACATGGACTTATGTGGACCGATGCGCATTCAAAGCATTAATCACAAAAAGTATGTCCTGGTGATGGTTGACGATTTTTCTCGTTACACTTGGGTTCGATTTCTCTGTTCAAAGGACGAAACTCCCGAGTTGATAATCTCTCTACTGAAGAGCATTCAAGTCAGTCTCAACCAAGTAGTTCAGACCATCAGGACGGACAACGGCACTGAGTTCAACAATCAAATGCTCACCGGTTATCTCACTTCAGTGGGTATCTCGCATACTTTCTCAGCTGCTCGAACTCCTCAGCAGAACAGGGTGGTAGAGCGTCGGAACATAACTCTTGTTGAAGCAGCGCGCACGATGTTATCTCATTACAAGCTACCACTATTTCTTTGGGCAGAAGCCGTTGTTACCGCTTGCTACACTCAAAATCGGTCTATCATCAACAAGCGATTCAACAAGACACCGTACGAGATCATCAACAAGAGTATCCCGAACATCAACTACTTTCATGCTTTCGGATGCACCTGCTTTGTCTTAAATGATAAGGATGATCTTGGAAAACTCAGTCCCAAAACGGATGAAGGAGTGTTTATCGGCTACTCCCAGCACGCCAAAGCCTACCGTGTCTACAACAAACGGACAAAGACCGTCGTTGAGAGCGTAAACGTGACTTTTGACGAGGCCGCTGAGATGGCTTCTGAACACTTCAGTTCAGAACCCGCTTTAACTGGTGTGTTAGCTACTGGACAATTTCGTTCCAGAGCTACACAATCTCCAGTAGATTCAAATCAAGCGTCCACGTCAAGAGCACATCTTTCTGATTTGGATTTGCTGTTTGAATTCTTTCAAATCAAGCGTCCACGTCAAGCGTCTACGTCTTGTGACAGGAATACTGCTCAAGCACCAGAAGTGACACAAGTCACTGGTCCAACCGACTCCAGTGGTCCATCCTCGCCTGGTGCTCCATCTTCTACTGCCAATGATCAAGCTTCCCCGAGCTCAAGTGATAGACATCCTCTCGTTCAAGTTCCTAATGAAGTGCAACCTTCAGTTTTACCCCCTGAACCGACTCCTGTTGAAGGTGCTTCTGAAGCTACCTCTCCGGCAATCCCGGATCCTTCTATCGATTCATCACCAGCTGAGTCGTCCTCTACTCCTTGCTCGACTCCCACTAAGGAGCTTCCACCTCACAGGCCGTCATCCCTCGAGGCAGTTCAGGATTTACCCCCCGGTGGTCATGTGGATTCCGATACCTCCCATCAGACATATCAACCTCTTCCACACACCACCAAGTGGACTCGAGCCCATCCCCTGCATCAAATAGTCGGTGACCCCAATACACCCGTTCAAACTCGATCCACCACCGCGAATGACTGCTTGTTGTCTTCGTTCCTCAGCCGTATCGAACCTTCTACCGTCTCCGAAGCATTGAATGATCCAGACTGGGTGATCGCTATGCAAGAGGAACTCAACCAATTTGAGAGCCTCAAAGTGTGGCGCCTTGTTCCCCGGCCAAAGAACATGACGGTGATTGGGACTAAATGGATTTTTAAGAACAAGAAGGACGAAAATGGAATAATTGTCCGGAACAAAGCGCGTCTAGTGGCTAAAGGATATCGCCAGCAAGAAGGAATTGATTATGATGAGACGTTCGCACCGGTTGCCCGTATTGACGCAATCCGCATGTTCCTCGCCTACGCCGCTCACAAGAATTTCATCGTCTTCCAAATGGACGTGAAATCCGCGTTCCTCAACGGCGTTCTCAAGGAGGAAGTGTATGTCTCGCAACCCGAAGGCTTCGTGAGTTCTAAAAATCCGCATTACGTCTACTTTCTTGACAAGGCCCTCTACGGTCTTAAGCAAGCGCCACGAGCCTGGTATGATGCACTCTCATCCTTCTTAGTCAAGTCTGTCTTCTCTAAAGGTAAAATTGATACTACTTTATTTATTAAAAGAGAGAAGAAAGATATCATTCTTGTACAAATTTATGTTGATGATATAATCTTTGGCTCCACAAACCCCAAGTATTGTCAGAACTTTTCTGCTTTAATGAGTAAACATTTTCAAATGAGCATGATGGGGCAAATGAAATGTTTCCTGGGTCTTCAAGTAAAACAATTACAAACAGGAATTTTCATTAATCAATCTAAGTACATCTTGGATATTCTTCGGAAATACCAGATGGAAAAATCTTCACCGATGAAAACCCCCATGTCCACTACTCTAAAGATTCACTCTGATCCTGACGGTAAGGATGTGAATGCTACTATTTATAGAGGCATGATTGGCTCTCTGATGTACTTGACGGCTAGTCGGCCTGACATTATGTTCTCGACATTCTTGTGTGCAAGATTTCAGTCGAAACCTAAAGAGTCTCACTTAGCTGCGGTTAAAAGAATTTTTCGATATTTAAAAGGTACTGCTGATCTTGGTTTGTGGTACCCAAAAGAGACAGGTTTTGAATTGACAGCCTACTCGGACGCTGACCATGCTGGACCGGAAAAGCACGTCGGGTCATGTTCAATTCTTGGGCGATCGTCTTGTCAGCTGGGCTTCCAAGAATCAAAACTGCGTGTCCACCTCCACCGCTGAGGCGGAGTATGTAGCAGCCGCCAGTTGCTGCTCGCAAGTCATCTGGATGCGCACCCAGCTCAAAGATTATGAGTTCAATTACTCAAGGATCCCCATCTACTGCGACTCGAAGAGCGCTATAGCCATATCAAGCAATCCCGTCCAGCACACGAAGACGAAGCACATTGATGTGCGTTACCATTTTATAAAAGATCACGTCGAAAAAGGTACTATCGAACTCTATTTTGTTAATTCAGAGCATCAGTTAGCAGACCTGTTTACCAAAGCCTTGGACGAAAAACAATTTAATTACCTTGTGTCCAAGCTAGGTATGCTAAATCTGAGAGTTTGATCCGTTCGCAGCTCTCTACGAGTTTCGTTCAATAACGAATGACTGTGACAACTGCACCAGTGACTTGTCTCTGGTTGCTATTATCCACACTCCTTGGTTATTGCATTTTACTCGTTCAGTTTTGTGTCAGTTACGAACTTCTGTATCAACAAAGTAGATTTCGTGTTTTCTAGTTTCTCTTGTGTTCTTGTTTTTTTGTTTTCGTGGTGTTTTTCGTGCGTTTTGTGCAGTTCATACGGATGTTCCCTGAAAGGAGTCCATGGTGTGTGATGGATCTTCACAGCGATAGTGTGTTCAGGGGGAGCACTCTCGTCAGATGGTTGGTAAGTCTCTCGAGTCCTCTGTTCGAGTGGGGAGCAGGTAAGTGGCTAATGTGGTTTGCTCTCCTCATGGTAATCATTCGAGGGGGAGTTAAGTCTCGTGCGAATTTCGATTTTTTAAGGGGAGTTTTTATTTTCTGTGCCTTCGTTTTTTTTACTCATAGGTTTATTAAGTTTTTTTTCTTTCTTCCTTAGTTTTTTTTAAAAGTTTATTTTATTTTCGAAAAATACAAAAATATTTTTAAAGTTTTGGGTTTGAATTGTTTGTGTTTGGTTCCGGCCCATTGTTTCCCCGGCCCACTCTCGCCCGGCCCCGGTCCAAGTCCAAGTTTGGGGGTTTAAAAACCCCGATCGAACCCCTCTTTTCCTCATTCGATCGATTCCCCTTTTTCTTTTTCTCATCGTCTCCTTCCCTCTCTCTCGCCCGGAGTCTTCTTCGACCGAACTCCCAATCGACCGAACGCCATTGTCTTTGCTTCATCTTCGATCGAACAGGTAGGGTTAATCGTTTTTTTTAGTTGTTTACATCCTGGTTCGATTGATGTGCCTTTGTTTTCGCTGAATATGTATGCATCGCCGTCGTTTGCCCTGTTGACGACTCGCCTTCTCCGGGGGTTTCCTCCGATCTAGGGTTACGCCCCGGTCGAACGCACCTCCGGTCGAATGTTTCCTCCGGTCGTTGGTTAAACCCCGGTCGAAACTCATTCGGTTGAATGTAAGCACCGGTATTTGTAAGCACCGGTCGAATGCCATTTCGGTCTTTCTTATCCTCCGGTCGAACTTTATCCGGTGGGTTAGCCACCGGTCGAATAAATGCCCCGGTCGAATGTGATATCTGGTCTTAGCTGTTCCCCGGTCTAAGACCTATCCGGTCGAAGACCATAACCGGTCGAACACTTATCCGGTGGTTTAACCACTGGTCGAATGGTAACCCCGGTCGAAGACCCCATCCGGTCTTACGAGACCCCCGGTGGAAACCATATCTGGTCTTAGGAAAGCCCCGGTGGAAACCATATCCGGTCTAATATCTTATCCGGTCGAATCCTGTTTGTTTTGGTTCTGATGAGCTTATAGTTATACCTTTTCATATGTGTGTCTATGAGGTAAATTTGATGGTTCTCTGTGCTGGTTTTTCACTAGCTTAAATGGGTGCAGTTCTATGTGCCTTGGCGACTGACCCTAATGCACGCATAAGGGTTTGTTCTTCCACCTTTTGGAGTTAGTATCCGTTGTGGATTAAATCATGACTGTATAACTCCAACGGCTATCATATTTTACAAACCTGCGTACTAATCGACTATTCCTTCACAAGTACAATGGCACAAAACCAACCACCAGCGATTGATCCAATCGCCGATGCGGAACTGATTCCCGAGGATTAGTTCCTCCCTCTTACAACCAATAACTTACACCTCGACGTAACCCAACCTGCTATTCAATATCAGGTCATCATCGAGATACTTATGGGGCATCCAATCTCCTATGCTCTTACGGAAACTGCGACCGTTCCAGTCCTATACTTACAGCAGTTTTGGCACTCTCTCCGTGCTTTAGAGACCGATGGCGAATTCCACCTTGAAGGTCGGATAGATCATACACCAGTGCTTCTCACATGTGATCTCTTCCGACAATTCCTTCGTTTACTTACCGCCGGATCCGTTCTAGGCAGGAATAGCTTCGACCTGATGGTTTCTGATGCTACATTGTGCACCGACCTCATTTCCTTAGGATACGACGCAGAACTTCGCATTCCATCAACCTTCAACCGCAAGTACCTCTCGACGATCTGGTACACGATGTTCACCTACATAAATCGGTGCCTTTCGGATATAACGAAAGGCATTGATCAGACGAGCGCCCCGATTCTTCGCATCTTTCACGTGGTGGCCTTCAATCGCCACATGGACTTTGCCGACTTTCTTTGGTTTGAACTCGTTCAGAGAGTTCGGTCTAATGCATCTCGCCGATCGAATTTCATTCCATTCATGCGGTTCTTACAGATTGTCATCCAGAACTTCATGAACCTGTATCCCGAGATACAGCGCCGTTCTACGCACCCGACATGCCCACATCATCCGACACGCAAGATACCTTCCCGCGCTTATCCAAAAGGTGTTGTCGCCCGACAAATCCCAGTCGGGGTACTAGACTATGCTCGTCCTACGACACTGAGTGTGATAGCTTATAGGCACACACACAACATTCCAGCTCCTATGGTCCGGCCAGGACCGGCAGGACCTGCCCAGAGAGCACGACCTGAGCGACGTGAGGGTCCGCGTCCACGAACGAGAGGCAGGAGCGTTCGGATAGCTGGGGCTTCCGGACAAGGTGTGTCGAGAGAAATAATCGTGAGGGGAACTGGCGTGGGCAGTGCAGTTGGAATGAGCCAGCCTAGTTCTTCTAGACAACCATCTTCGCCGACACAAATAGAGACTCAAACGGCAGAAGAGACAACCGATTCTGAAGCCCTTCATGTTCATTCCTCTTCTATCGCTGCTACTGAGGACACAACAGAGTATTCCGCCATGGAGGAAACTTCGGGCCAATCCGAGCCTGCGGCGGAATCAGGTTCACCCGACTCTCAGTCGGAAGCTGCAACCGACTCTGAGGAGGCATCCGATAAATCCGACAGTGAGTCGGACCCAGCCACTAACGTATCGGCATCAAATGACGAGTCTTCTGACTCAGATGGTGACGATAATCAGCCCTCACCTGGAGAGATTAGGAGAGCGGAGGGAGTTTTAGTTGAAGATGATATTCTAGTGAGCAGAGAGAGGGAAAGAAAGAGAAAATATGACGCTGAGAGTACACGAGTGACGGGACAACCATCAACGGTTGTATCCCCCCTAGCCACATCTAGCCAGGTAGCCACATCTGCTACCCAGTCTCATGTGTTGAGACAGGGTATTGAAGAAGCCGCCGTGGACCTAGCAGCGCATTTGCACACCCCACCAAGCCACTCCACCATCTCTCAACAGATGGTGGTTTCACATTCTCACGAGGATTTAGCACATCCGCTATCGGGCTCTCACTTGGAGGGTGCCGATATTGAAACAAGAGAACAACTACCCCCGTTCTCGACATCTTTGCATTCAAGGAGTCTAGAGCCTTTTGCTTTACATGCCATTCCTAGGACACAAATTCCATTTTCAGCTATCGTCGGTCGCCTATGTGGCCCGGCCGGAACACCTATAGTAATACCGTCTTCGGAAGGTTTACGAGGATTGGGTGGAAGTCCTACCACGGCTATCATCACGCCAACCATGGACGTAGGCGGCTCGACTTCTACAGTCGTATCTACAACGGGAAGTCTAAGTGACCCCGGAGTTACCCCAACTAAGTTCGTCTCAAGGGAATACATGGACGGCGCCCTAAAGGTTGTCCAATCTATGATGAGGGAAGAGGTGGACAACCTCAAACGCATGATCAAAGGCAAAGGTCCCGCGACTGAGCCTGAGCCCACACCTACTCCACCTTCTCTACCCGCTACAGATCTTTCTATCCCTGAGCTTAAATCCATTCTACTTGCCAAACTACTGGCCCAATCTCTAACCGAACCCACCTAGGATGCCGATTTGTTATCACTGCTTCGTTCTCAAGCATCCACACCTACCCCACCAACCCCCCCAGCCTATTGTCTCTACTGAAGCCTTCCAGATCCAACAAGCCATGCTTCAGTCACTTCAGCAAACCGTAGCTGTTTTGACTGAACGTCTATCAGCAGTGGAGGATACCTGCCGAAGCCAGGCAGAACGGCTCAAGCGCCGACATGATGATCAGGATGATCCTGATCAACATGAGGGGGAGAAGCGCCAACGCCTAACTGAGCCGGAGACACATAAGGTGGAATCAAGTCAGGTTGAACAGGGTTCGGGTTCCGGTACAAGAACAGAGGGACAGAGACATGAACAGGAACAGGTGACAGACTTGGTACTATACGACTATCCGACGGTTGAAAAGCCTGAGGAATTTGAAGATGGTTCTCCGATAGTTCCTAAAGATTGGGCAATAATACTAGATCCGTATGAAGTGGCGGACACGACAGAAGAATGTGCTAATACGGAAAGAGCTCTGGTGGTTATGCAAGAAGAAATTGCTGAAATCCTGCATCCAGATGATCAGTCTTCTGTCGTAGTTCCATTGTTGACTTATCCGGCTAATCACCCTGACTTCTCTTCTATAGTTTTTCCCGAGAGATCTCCTCCAGCTTCACTAGTTAGAGAACCAGTACGTACTCCTCCAGTTCGTCCATCCAAGTGGGAAAGAGTCAGAATAAAAGTTCCTTTCCTCGAAGAAAGTCAGAAGAAAATCTTTGCCCACTGGATCAGAAAGTATGATGAAGTTGTTCTCCATGGCCTACAGTTAGTGAAAAACATAGAAAAACAGCGTGAGCTTGTGTTCGTATACAGAAAGTTCCAGAGCAAGTACTCCAAAACAAAGCTCAGGATTGTATCAGTTGATAGGATTATACCTGCCTCCTTCATGAAGGTTAAGTATACGGACTTCATGGTTACAAGAGAAGATGGTCAACAATACTGCTTTTCTGATGCTGATTTTCCATGTCTGGAGCCACAAGATCTGCTATTCATACTACGTGACTTAAAGACCAGAACCGTCAGACCTGGAGAAGTCATTGATGCACTGGAAACCGTGAAGAGATACATGAAGTGTGCAATGAAACTTGTTTCGGTGGAAGATTTTCAGATTAGGTTAGAAAGCGATCAACCGAAGATTAATCTGCTCAAGCCTGATCTGAGTGTTCCGTCTGATGCTCTAAGCGTACCTGCATTCACAGTTATAAAGATTCCAGAGTTTGGTATGTCATACGTCAACAACAAAGGTATTCTACGATTTATCCGATTCGATCAGATTGCCAGATTCTGTGATGGTACATTGATGCTGCTGAAAGACAAGCTGAAGCGTGCGCTGAGTCAAGATGAAAAAGGAGTTCAAGTACTGGATTCTACATACAAATCTCTTGTTCTTAAAGCACTAAGAGTTATCGAAGAACGACTGGAGTACAGAACGCAAATCAGATATTTCGAGATCAGTTTTGGTTTTCGGAAGATATATGTTCCTAACTGGCGCGAGTTTACTTCTATTTAAAGGGGGATATTGTTAGGGCTATTTTGTTAGTTAAATAGAAGTTCAGGGTATAAAATGTCAATTATTCAAAGTTGTAAGCTTATTGGGCCTAAAAGCCCATAAGCCCGTCAGGCCTGCGTGCCTAAGTATTTAAAGTTGATTTCTATTTCATTTGTAAGGTTAGAAGTTCATTATTCAGTTTTCTAGTCATTAGGTTTACAAACCCTTATCAGAAATTCTCTCTGTAAACCTAAACCCTTTGAGTTCATATCAATCATATGACTAGTTGTTGTGGCCTATAATATGTTCATCTTTGATTGTTGTTATTCTGTTTTGCACTGCACTGGGATCTACATGTGTTACTCTTAGTGTTGGTTCTTGATGGTGAAAATATTGAAGCATATAAATGGTTGCTTCATTCTTTCTTGAAATCTTTTGGGAGGCAACCAAAATTGGTTGTTACTGATCAGTGTCCTGCAATTAAGCAAGCTGTTTCTGAGGTTTTTCCAGATTCAAGGTACCGATTTTGTATGTGGCACATTAGTATAAAATTGCCTTCGAAGGTATTTCTTTTATTTTTATTTTTTATTATCCATAAACAATCACATTTCATATGTTTTATTCGCTTTGAATAAAATGTTTAGTTCACTGTTTGAAGTGGTATTCCTACTAAATATATACCTTTATTCAAACTGAATAAGGCTACATATTTCAGTGTGAATATAACACCTGCAGAGCATGAGTCCAATTTTTTTAGCAACCATAAACAATCATATTTCATCTTTTTTATTCAGTATGAATATTATCATTTATACTGAATAATGATAGTATTGTCTTATACTGAATAATAAATATCATCTTTATTCATAGTTAAAAAGTATATTCATACTGAATAGTAAGTTTATTCATACTGAATAATACATCCCATCTTCAATTTTTCATTTTATATAAGTTAACAAGAATATTCAATGTATTCATTTTTAATATATTCTGATATTATTATTATTATTTTCAGATTTCTTCAAATATTATTTCAAATACTGATTTCAAGAAACGGTTTCATGCTTTTATATGGGATGAACACATTGATGCTATTCAATTTGAAGAGAAATGAAATTCTTTAGTTGTTGAATTTGATCTTGTTAGCCACAAGTGGTTGGGTTATATGTATGATAATAGGCATATATGGATTCCATCATTTTATAGGGATATTCCTATGTCTCGTCTAATGAGAACGACATCAAGATCTGAGAGTGAAAATTCATTCTTTTCCCTATTTTTTCATCATGGTGCAAACCTTATGGCCTTTATTGACTCATTTGATTCTGCTATGGACAAACAACAGAATAATCATAGATTGTTTAATCATCAAACTGAATAAAGCTACATATTCAGTATGAATATCACATCTCCAGAGCATAAAGACAAATTTTCAGCATCAATATGCAATCATATTTTATTTGTTTATGCTCTGGAGGTGTGATATTCATATTTTGATGAAATGTAACAATATCTAAAAATGTATATTCATATAAATTAAATCTCATAAATAGATGTCTATTTTACTAGTAAAATAAGTAAAATATATTTTGTTCTTCATTTTTTTTTCCGTTTTAGGGTTTTCGAATGAGATTTTATTGCTTATATTTCAACTTTATCTAGTAATTGTTAATCAGTAAATAATGAATATAAGCTCTAACTATTCAGAATATACAGATTTTTAGGTTTTGGAAGTTACCTTTTGCAAAAACCTGTGCAATCGGAATGTGATCTCGTTGTTCTTCGCTTGAATCGCTCATTTTTGTTTCTTTTTTTCAGCAAAAATTCTTCGTAGATGATCTTCGACAATGGCGGTGTAGATCCCAGTTTCAGTGCAATCAACAGATATAAGAACAATGATGAACAATATATTGGCCACAGCAACTAGTCATATGATTAATATAAACTTCAAAGGGCTAAGGTTTACAGAGAGAATTTCTGATAATAATATGTAAACCTAAAAACTAGTAAACTGAATAATGAATCTCTAACTGACCTTTCTGAATAACGTCTAACCCTAATAATGAACTAGAAATGCCTTTATATACTTAGGCTTACAGGCAATTGGGCTTTATGGGCTTGGGCCCATCTAACTATTAAACTATCACTTAATTACAAATCAAACCCTTATAAATACTTTATTCCACTTTCAACACATAGGACTTTTAGTCCTAACAATCTCCCCCTAAAGTTGAATAAAGCATTTAACAACTTGATAAGCTTCAGGCCTTGATCTTCTTTCCCTCTTGAATCTTTGAAGAACTTTGGTGTTGCAAGTCTTCATGACTTTCCACGCTCCCCCTTGAATAAAGCTCTTGGTCTTCATAGTATCAACTTTGTAACCAAATTCAATATACAGTAGCCTCGACTAAATGCACTATCACGCAGCTTTTAACTGTAGAAACTCAATCACATCGGATCAGCACACAATAAAGATAATGTGAGAGTAACGTGACTTTCCATGGTGCATCTTCAGTTTAAAACAAAGAATTTGTCTTTGAACCGCGAGTTGAATAGACTTTCAGCTTAAGAACTTGTTTCAATCAGCTCGTAGGAGGAATAATGAAGAAACTTGTAGCAGACACCACATGATACGGGATCGAAGAAATAAAATCTTTGAAATCTTCATCTTTGAAAATTAAACAGCATCTTCATCTCTTTGATCTCTTTCTTTAAAACTTTGAAATTGAGCATCTTCATCTCTTTGATCTCTTTCTTTACAACCTTGAAATTGAACTTTTTCTCCCCCTTTTTGATGATTGTGAGCATCATGATCATCAAAACTTCTTCAATTTCAGCACTTTCTTTGATCTCCCCTTTTATGATAATTTGACTTTCTCCCACCTGTGATCTGAGTATCCGTCAATTCATGAAATGTATATATCCGAATCTTTTCAAATTCAGACATAATGAACAATGTAACCCTGATTCAACAGATGAAACAGTTAGTATGCCTGTAAGTAGCACTGAGCCACTTTGTACAACGGATGTACTTTGGAAAGGAGTTTTTGTGATGTTCACTCCTCCAAGGCTTCCATTCAATCATCGAAAAACCACAAAGGAATTTTCTATGAATGTTATGACAAGAAAACTCATTCCTTGTGTGCTCGTGAAAGTGTAGAAATGATTGAAGCTACTTAGCTTGATCAGGCTCAAATTGTGTAAACTGTTGAGACAACAACAGATATTACACGGACTCAATGTGCATGAAAGAGGTGCGAAGGTGGGGCAATTTTCCTTCTTTTTCAATATCTAAATCTTCCGAGTGAAGACTAGATAGCAGATATGCTGCGTCCCCAAAGAAAATGAAACATTTCTTTGTTAAGAAAGAAACGAGTGGTTGGTGGGGTAATAGCAAGAGTTGACATGGGCTAGGTGCCTTTTTCAATGATGGTCACCAAAGAATGTGAACCAATCAGAATATGTGGCTGCCCGGCTCAGAAAGTGGTTGGTGCAGAGTTTTCATATTCTTTTAACTCAGTTCTCACACCCTCTTTCTTTTTATCATTGAAGCTCACTTCTAACCAAACTCTCTTTTCCGTTTTTCCGCTCCACACAATGAGAAAAACTCAACCCGATGAGTTATCTCCCCCACTCTTTGATTTATGACCCCTCACCCCTCAAATCACTCTAGGATAACTTCCGGGGTAGGAAACACGGGTTAACGTGAATCCATGGAAGTACTATTTAAGTTCTCACACAAATCCCATGTAAGTCCTAAAAAAATAGTTACTCAACAGTTTAACTTGAACATTTAAGCACAGAATGTATGATAACACTGTCAAAATGTATGCTCATAAGATTTGAGCAATTGAAATTTGAAGATTTCTCAAAACAGATATATTGAATGAATGAAATGAAATTAAGAGAATTGTTTTGAGAATCTGACAGTATATCAAGCAGATCACATAAAATGGATAGGGTATCAAAGAATTGGATATTTTGTTTAATGAACAAATATAAACAATTTAGCAATGAAAGCACAAATTTAGAAATAATGATAGATGCTCAACAACATTGAATTTCAAGCGGGGGTATTACCATCGAAAAAATTGTTTCTCTATGAGACATGGTAATAACAAATACAAATGAAGTACTGAACATGTGTGTGTGAATACGTTACAGTATAAGGATAAGATAATACGCAAGTATTGATCTTTAGAAACACATAGTAAGTTAAACATTAAAGCTCAAGAATTGAACAACATTTAAATTCACACTTCTAGATTCATGAAACCTTTTGAGAATCAGAAGTGGTTTGAACATTTCAGAAACTGTTTTTCATGCTTGAAAGTTGTTCGTCTTCCAAACAATCAGAGATCTAGAGTTAGAAGATACTTACTTTTAAGCTCTCCCTCAAATCATGATATAATGATATAGATCTATTAAGCTCCCCCTGGATAGTTGCAAAATATCCAGGTCTGAACGTTGAAGAACGGGTCCTGATATGTCATGTAATCAGAAGCCAAACTTCGTTGAAGTCCGGGTTCTAAGCTGATTTACTTAGAAGCCATTGTTCTTCTACTCCCCCTTGACAGTAGGTGCCTGCAACAAAGAATCAGTTTTCGGTTTTGGTACCCACTGGTATTTGGGTCCATGAATGTTAGTTGCAGTTCTTGTGGGGGAAATAGAATAAGAACCATACCAGAAATGATCACTGGTTTTGTGAATGTGATCACGTGTATGACAATAAGAACAGTGGTATTTCTTACCTGACAACTTGAGTAATTGATCTCTTGAGTAGATGTGGTCAGGTTTACCTTTACTCGCATTGTTCTTCTTTGCATTAAACGCATATACACACGATTCTCTTTCTTTCAGCTCATCTTCAACTGGTTTCTTCTTCCAGACCAGTTCCTCATCTTCGTATCTCCTTCTTGTAGGAAGTGTACCTGAACCATCTATATTGCTATCATAGAAAAGGTTAGTTTTACGAATCCGGTCAAAAGATTTAACTGACCTTTGTGGAGAGACAGATTTCTGATTTGTACTTGATACAGACTTTTCAAGCACTTTAATCGTCGAAGCAAAGTTGTCTCTTTCTTTAACAAGCAGGTCAATCTTCTTCGTGAATTCAGACTTCGTTCTCTGCTCTTTTAGTGCCTTCTCAGATAGTTCAGATAATTTGGCAGTCAGCTTTTTGATCTCAGTCTCAAAGATGCTTCTCTCTTCTTCAAATCCCTTCTCAGCATCATTTCTTTGGCCGGATATTTCCTTGAAGAATCCAACATTCTTCTGTTCAATGGCCTTCTTTTCTTTTGCAAACTTTTCTCTTTCAAGAATGATTAGTTTCTCGAAAGCAGAAACTTGTTGAGAAAGTTTTATGCATTTCAGCTCAACTTCTTTCTTCTCCTCAACACATTTTCTCGAGAATTCTGAGAACTTCTTTGCGAAAGATTTCTCTTTAGTCTCAAAATCAGATTTGTGTTTAGCAAGCAGTTGCTCCAAATCAGATAAACGCTTTTGAAGATCTGCATTTGCATTTTTCAGTTCAGAAATCTTTTCCTCAGAACTTTCAACAGAGACTATTTGCTGAGTTTTAGCTTCCAAAATAGAGATCTTTCCTTTTAGCTCAGAGTTCTCAGTTTCCAATTCTCTTCCTGTTAATAAACCCTTTGTCCCCAACACCAACCATTCAGTACAATCCCACCGCTCTTTTCCTGTCATTTTGTTAGAATTTATTTGACCAATAAGTTCATTAAATATGTCACTAATAAATTCACACGAAATACTATGTTTCATATAATTTCGAGCATTATTATTGGCCCTCTCTCTTTGTTCCTTTTCCACAGGAGAAGCTTCTGGCGGAATTTGGGATTGCTTCTCTCCTTCAGTCAATGACAATCTGATGTAGGGACCCACCTCATGTTCGTCAACAAAATACAGAAAATCAGCTTTCCACCTTTCATATTCTCTTTTGGACCGCAACATTGGTGGGTTCACCATTTTGTACGAATTGAATAGAATGTATTCGCTCCGACTTTGAAGAGAGATGAAACTTGAAAGTGCAGGGACCAAAAGTGACAACTTGTGAAACTTGAAATTTTAGGGTCACAAATGACACGCTGAATCCTTGAAGTACGGGGGCTAAAATAAATGCACTGCAAAAAGATCGTGAGACAGAAAAAATTTGACCTTTTTTTTTTTTAATACCCGGTCAAACAGGGGTTCGGTCGAAGGTATGCCCGGAGGTAGCAAGTGTCCGGTCGAAGGACACGTCCGGTCATACACTTATCCGGTCGAATGATACGACCGGGGCACACAAATCCGGTCGAATGAAACGACCGGGGAACACGTATCCGGTCTAATGAAACGACCGGGGAACACGTATCCGGTCTTATGAAACGACCGGGGAACACGTATCCGGTCTAAGGACACGTCCGGGGATACACTTATCCGGTCGAATGATACGACCGGGGACACTCTATTCGGTCGAAAGAGGAAGTTTTATACGGTCCGGTCGAATACTTAGGTCGAAAGACTTAACTAATGATAATCACAAATAAGGATAAAAACAAACAACCCCGAAGAACACGAAGAATCCGATCGAAGAACCCGAAGAATTTCTGGGTTTCGATCGAATGCAAACACAGATCCTTCGATCCTTTGATCGAAGGAATTAACAAATCAACCAAAATCCAAACTCACTAAGACCGAATACTCATAAATCAGAAACTCTAAGATCGAAGGAATTTATAACCAAGACCGAATACATCTTTTCCAGAAACTTACCAGATTCGATCGAAGCCAAAAAAAATTCAGAAACAGATTCGATCGATAGAAACATAAATTAATTATCAACTAAAGCACTTATTAGCAATAAGTACATAAACGAATGATTATAGGGTTTTTAGACAAACCTTTTTCTGGATCAAACCTTTTGCCTATCTGCTCTGATACCAATTGTAGATCCCAGTTTCAGTGCAATCAACAGATATAAGAACAATGATGAACAATATATTGGCCACAGCAACTAGTCATATGATTAATATAAACTTCAAAGGGCTAAGGTTTACAGAGAGAATTTCTGATAATAATATGTAAACCTAAAAACTAGTGAACTGAATAATGAATCTCTAACTGACCTTTCTGAATAACGTCTAACCCTAATAATGAACTAGAAATGCCTTTATATACTTAGGCTTACAGGCAATTGGGCTTTATGGGCTTGGGCCCATCTAACTATTAAACTATCACTTAATTACAAATCAAACCCTTATAAATACTTTATTCCACTTTCAACACATAGGACTTTTAGTCCTAACAGGCGGTTTTAGAGAGAGAATTAACGAGAGAGTTAGTGAGAGAATTTTTGTAGACAAATGGCGGTTTTAGTGAGAGAGTTTCTGAATAAGTCGTATTTACAGGCTATGCATCATGATTTCTTTTTTGAACCGTCCAAGATTGTTTACAAAATTGCCCCTATGCGCTAAATATTCATTAAGCCATGGACCGAGTTTTCAACTTATTTACAAAATTGTCACCACATTTTTTATCCTTTGATCTATTCACCTTTTTTATCAACGACCCATAGTTGTCCTCATGTTCACAATGAAATATGAATTTTCATTTGAACCCATCCTTATATATATATATATATATATATATATGTGTGTGTGTGTGTGTGTGTGTGTGTGTGTGTGTATGATATTTCTTTCAATATTAATTCTCACATTTGGATCTATTTAGTTGCTTTAGAAAAAGATATTTATAATTTGTTTTATATATATTTGTTAACGTTATTTAATTATTTCGAGATTTACTGTTATAATATCTTTATTCTGGGTTTATTAGATTATTATTGATATTTGACCAAAAAATACTATTTATTTGTTTCATCAAAATTTATTTATTTATTGTAGCATTAGGTTGTTATATTACATTGATTTTGATTTAACATATTTTGATTTCATGTGGGTATGATAGCTTTTATGGATATGATAATATTTATCGTTTTGAACTGTTATTATTATTTTATTAATATTTATCCAGTTAGTTTACAATATTCATATATTTAGATGGTTAATATAAATGTTCATCTTAATATTCGTATATTTGGATGTTTATCCAATTAGTTTACAATATCAATTAATTATTATTTATTTATGTTAATATTTAAATGTTAATTTTTATTATAATTTATAATCTTATAATTAACTTTTTGGGAAGTTATGCTTCCAACCCCCATAACTTTTGTTATTTTGCTAAAAGCTCCAAAAATAGCATAAAAATGTTAAAATATTATTCAAATATTTATCTTGATTTTGAGTTCCTACTCATAATTTTAAACTATATAATTAATTTTTGTAAGTTACACTTTCAACCCCATATATTTTGGTTTTTACCAAAAGCTTCAAATATACTATTAAGAGCATCTCCAACAGCTTCTCCATTTTGAAAAAAAATGGAGATTTTGTGTATAAATTATGTTCAACAGCTTCCAACAAACTATCTCCAAAATGGAAAAAGTGGGAGAGATAAGGGTTTTTTTCTCCAAATATGGATATTGCCCCAAAAATGATTACCAAGTGAGAGGACCAATAGGAAACTTTAAAAATAAATATGTAAAGAGAGAAATAATATTTTAATAAATGAATAGAATATTTTAATATTATAATTAATGTTAGATTCTCCAAAATGGGGAATGTTGGAGATGGTTGTAATTTTTTTGAAGATTTTGATTTTTAGTTCTCCATTTTGAAGAAATTTTGGGGAAGCTGTTGGAATGCTCTAAGATGTTAAAAGTTTGAAGTTGACTTTATGTCAAAACAATATTTATTTGTCCAAGGGTAATCTCTTAAAATACTACTCTATTAAGTTATTAAAATATTGAAATTGACTTCATATGCCAAACACATATTCATTTTGATCTTATGTCAAAAACTCTATAATTAACAATGTTATCTTCAAATTAAACAAATCACAAGATATCGATTGGATTTTGTCAGAGGGGTGTAAATAGCCATAAGGTTTGTAGGGTCTTAAGAAATCCATGTGATTCCCCTACTATCTGGAAATCCAATAAATTTAGTGGTTTCTCTTTGCAAATTGAAATATTGATGAATTATTATCAACAAAATGTAAGCATACAAAAATCCAATATTATTATGATAATGAAATTTCATGCATAATATAATGATTATAGACCATGATTCATTGTTTTAGAAAATAAGATAGTATCCATTATTTACGACATCCTCAACTTGGAATAACTTGAGTACCATAAGGTTCAGACGAACACAAGAAAATATGTAAAAACCATTAAAACATATTGACCCTAAAAAAACAACTATTAAGGTACAAGTAAATGTCTTGAGATTTTTGAGACGATACATCAATCGCAACCTTCATAGGGAATATCGTTAACTAAAATCCCCCAAGAATTATGGAACACAGAGAAAAGGAAAATCCGGAGTATTCATTACCATGTACTTCTTAAACTAATCATACAGTGGAATGAAATTCACTCGATTACAAGAAAGTGATTGATTTCAACAAATAAATGTTGTGTCTCAAAATGCGTCTCAATCTTCATGGCAAGGAACTCACAGAAGATGATATGATTCATAACATTATCTCCACTTTTCATACATCAGTAAATATTAATGAACAAATATAAGTTGGAGTGTAATCTTTAGAAAAACTCATCAACCTAATGCAAGTGGTTGAGAGACATAATAAGGTTCTTTCGAATAACAATACCACATATGTCGGGACAAAGAAAATTCCTGAGATCAACAATGACAACGTTAGAAGTGGAAACAACTCCAAAGGATTGTGAATTAAAAATAATTTCACACATGTGCCATTTACGCACCATGTGGACGAGACCCTATAAAGGGTCAGGGTCATGGTAAGAGTTGGGAATGATTTTTCAATAACTGGAGTAGATATACAACTACTGCCCCATGTGATAATGGACAATCAAATAAGAAATGCAATAAACAGTGCTCCTATTGAAAAGAGAACAAGTTGAAAATGAACTATATCATATTAATTTAAGATTGATTAAGCATAGGTTTCTTTGAAATTTATTTTAAGTATTAAAATTAATTTCCTTTGCTTAAGTAAAATAGAATATGTAACCATTATAGATGTAAAGAAATGCATCTAAATAAATACCAAAACTATCAATATTCTCCGTTCCGTGTAGAAATGTATCGAGGAGCACTTGAGTTTTACAGAACATTCCACACAATCTAAAGAGAGACTAATATTTATTTTATAATTCATCCAACCAAAATACTTAGACGATGTACTGTCATTTTCTTGTTGGTACAAGATTAATAGTAACTAAAGTCATATATTAATGAAAACCTTGTTAAGATATTCGTATCAACTGGAAATCATATTATAAGAATGGAAATGAGTACATGTACATCAACTCTAATGACATGAAAGGACATATATTAGAGAAATTAATGTGTCAAATTAGTGGATTATCTAGGTCACTAAATCATATTTTGTCACCAATAAAGAATTTTTGGACAATGACACATATATGTTTCGACATGACCACATGGGACAACATGGTCATAACATAGTGATCCATGTATTGCAAAATACATATAGACACATTCTCTTTAAAGTGGAAGGCAAAATGAGGCAAATTGCAACTGTTGACTTCTGCAACATAAGAAGCAACACCATTATCATAATATACCCTCTCGAATATCTAAAACTTTTGTATACCATGGTCCTTAGCCAAGACAGGAATGAGACCATCCTAAAGCTAAGGACATAATACAAAAATATTCCATTCTTACAATGAATACAAGGTGATATTTATGGACATAAACATCCAAAATGCGAGCCATTAAAGTACTTTATGGTTCTGGTTTCGACACGATGAATGCATGTTGTATTATTGTCCACATGAAATGTTGCACTCCTAGCACTAGCTATATGTTTAAGGACTCACCACCCTTATTATCTCATCAAGTCTACATGACTTGGAATGCTAGAGAATTTACATCATAAGGATTTGATGATTATTGCATATGTGTTGGGATCAATGTAGAGTATCCTATACCCCATTTGTATATCTAAAATGGTCTCATATAAGTTGTCATCAAAAAAATATATAAGGTAGCCAAGACATTGATTATGCGCACCAATTTACCTACATGTGTCTGTGGTTATGCAATACTATACGCAACTTTACTTCTTCCATTTAAGACCTATTATTAGCTAACCAGTCTCATGTGTATCAGTTGGTAACTGGATATAAGCCTGATATTTTACATTTACGATGTTTGGTTGTGCAGTATATGTGTCAGTTGCGCCCCCACAGTGCATTAAAATGGGTCTTTAAAATGATTAAGTATATTTGTTGGATATGAATCTCCAACAATTATCTGCTAATTAGAATTATTGACTGATGATTGTTAGACCACAGTCTCATTGGATTCAAGATCATCCAATCTGAAGATCGCAATCTGAAGCCAAAGCCGGAACGTCGACTCTCGATATAAAAGTCTATGTCTATTTGTAATAAATGTCAATGTAATTGTATTAGTTTACTTAGATTTAAATATCTAAATTATAGTATTGTAATAGTTAGATAAAGCTAACTTGGTTAGTTTCTAGTATTTAGTTAGTTTACATAATATCTAGTTTAGATATTATGTAGATATTAAGTAGGTTTATAGTTTTATATTGCAAGTTGTAGGAAGTGTGTCAAACGCACTTGGTAGATTAAGTGTCTCTCAATCTCTCTAGATCAGATAACTTAACACACATATAAACACACACAAGAAGGTGTAAAAGAGAGAAAACATTGAGAACACAAAGCAAAGCTTAATCGATCAACCTTGTAATCGTTATTTTATATATCAAACAGGTTGGTAATCTTATTGTGTTGTTTCTAAGAACTTGTTAAGTAGTATTGTTGGACCGACAATTGGTATCAGAGCCTGATTAAGATCAAACAAGTTTTTCAGAAAAACGTCTCTGTGTTCTTCAAGAAAAATTGATTTCGAGTGTAAGAGTGTTTTAGGTGTTAGAATCGATCAGAGTGTGATCGAAATACATGCTAGATCGAGTTGTATGTGTTTAATTTCACGTTAAAGCTTAAATCGAGTTCCAATTTCTGGTTTTTGTGAGAAAAGAGTTGAGAAGAGTAAGTCACTGTGCGATCAGATTATTTTCTAAAAAGAGTGTTTTAGTGAGATCGAGTGCTTACATTCAGTTCTAGAAGTGATTCTAGACACTTTGGTAGTGTTTGGTTGTGCTAATCATTGCAGGAACAAAGATTTAGACGAATTTTGCAAGTTCAGGACGAACACCCGCATTCCAGAGGTTGAATAACCCGAAAAGCTCAACTTCTCGGTTCCCAAGTGACCCGAAAAGCTCAACTTCTCGGTTCCCAAGTGACCCGAAAAGCTCAACGTCTCGGTTCCCACTTGACCCGCATTCCTTACTTTGCGGCTCTCAAAGGACCCGCATTCCTTCAAACTCGGGTCCTCAAGCACCCGCATTCCTCAAACTCGGGTCCTCAAGCACCCGCATTCCTTACAACTCGGGTCCCAAAGCACCCGCATTCCTCAACTTCTCGGTTCATACCTCAGACCCGCATTCCTCAAAGACCCGCATTTCTCCTTATTCCATACTTAGAGATGACATCCAGAGAAGCCCTTGCAATAGGAACTGACACCAAGCCACCGGTTCTCTTTAAAGGAGAATACGAACAGTGGAAGGATAGGTTTCTAAACTTCATTGACAGACACGAGCTGGGTGATTATATCAGAACATCTATTGAAGAAGGGATTATGACACCACCAATGACGACTCGTGTAATTGATAACGTGCCTACTCAGGTTGAACTGAAGTATCACGAACTACAAGATGATAACCTCAGAAGAGCCAAAGGCGACAAATTATCAAAGTCATACATCTTACAGGGGATCCCAAATGAAATATACGTCAAGATTGACAGTTACAAGGCTTCAGGTAAAGAAATGTGGGATCAGCTCGAGAAAATGATGCTGGGTTCAAAAATTGGAAATCAGCTGAAGATCTCCAACTGCCTAAATAACTATGAAGAATTTAGAGGCAGGGTGGGAGAAACCTTAGAAGAAACCTATGACAGGTTTGTGACATTGCTGAATGAACTTAGCAAGAACAAAGTTCACAAATCTCAAAATGAGCTGAATATCAAATTCCTTAGTATTCTTCAACCTGAATGGAAAAGATTTGCTCGTCAGATGAAGCAGATTAAAGACTTGAATGAGATTCCACTTCACGAGGTGTATGAAACCCTCCGTCAAAATGAAGAAGAGGTGGATGAAATTCTGGATGAGAAGAGACAAAGAGGAAAGGTAATTGAAGACACAGTCGCCCTTGTAGTCAGAAAGAAGAAGAACAAGGCGACTGTATATGAATCAGATGAAGAAGATGAAGGTTGTGCAAACTCAGAATCAGATGAAAATGATCAGCTGAAGCAAGCAATGATGATGCTGACTAGTGCCTTTCAGAAAAGGTTCTACACAAAGCCAACATCAAATAATCAGAGATATTCATCTGGTCCGAACAACTACATTCACAAAGAAAGGATTGAAGGTAGCAGATATGAAGGGAAAAGATTTGAGGGGAGAAGATCAGAGGAGAGGAAACCTGAAGAAAGAAGGTTTCAGTCGGAAGGAAAGAGGATAGAGGAGAAGAGACCGGAAGAAAGGAAATTCAAAGCTGAAGGATCAAGTCAGACAGAACCTCCTACATGCTACAACTGTGGTAAACCAGGTCACTATGCCAAAGACTGTCGCAGATCAAAAGTCAGAAATTCAGACTACTACAAGAACAAGATGCTTCTTGCAAAACAACAAGAGGCAGGCAAGGCACTGATGGCTGAGGACGAATACTGGCTCGATCACTCAGATGATGAAGAAGAAGATGATGAAGATAGAGAAGAAGCCGTCAACATGTGCTTGATGGGCAAGATAGAATCAGATGCTGAAGCTGATTCTGACAATGAAGAAGATGAGGTATGTAATCTTTCTGATTTAGAATTCATGAATAAAATGCATGCCATGAGTATGAAACAAAGAGAGTTAGAATCTAATCCTAAACATGATAATGGTGTCATGACAGACAAAAACCAGTTGATACAGAAACTTAGCAATGAAATTGCTGAGAAGAAAGTATTAATTGAGGTTTTACATAAAGAACATGACACCAATGCTAAGGAAAAGACAATAATTCTAAAAGAGAATTCTGATCTTAAATCTCAACTGCTAAAAGGTGCGGTAGATATTTTTGAGCTTAAAAAGTTGCATGCTTCTTGTACAAAAGAGAACTTTTCTTTGTTAGGAAAACTAAAAAGTTTGGAAGAGAAGTTGTATAAAATGGGTCAAACTGAACAGACTATTTTTCTGAACAAACCCAAAGAGGAAACAGAGAGATGGGGAATCGGTTATAAGAATCCTCACTGTCTACAAAAGGGGATGTCTGAAGTTCCAGGACTTTATGATCATCTTAATATGCAATTAGCCCGCAGACTCCCCGCGTTTAAAAACCTTTTGGACTAAACTGTCAAAAGAGGATGAAGCCAATGAAACGGAAAAACGGATGAAATCAGCTAAAGTTCATCTTCCATTTTATTATGCGAAGTTGAATAATAGTTATGATGAAAACCCAATATATAAAAAGAAGGAACCACTTTCAAGTGATTTCTTTCCAAGTTATTCTGTAAAGGAAATGGAGGCGAAGCCTATCAAAGGTAAATTATATGTCCCTCCTCTCGTTTTAGAACGTAAAATTTCTGAACTCGAGACTTCCTTATCAGATGTAAGACTTATGATAAATATTGAACAAAGCATTTTTACAACCATGTTTTCAAATTCTGTTCTTTCAAAAGCTTCAAACTCTAATGATTTGTCTGGTTCATCAAATAAAAGTCTTGATTTTTTGAACTTTGACGGTAGTTCAGATGATAGTTCCAATCTCTTTGACTTTAATACAAAACTTCCCAACCATTCATCATTTGTGAAGAAAACTTTAAGAAAAACTAGTAAGCCTGTGAACAGTGCAAAATCAACGAAAGCTTTCGTTGATAAATCAGTCTCTGTGAATGTTAAGAGTGCTAAAGGTAAGAAAATATCTCAGCATTCACAGAAACCGACCACTACTGGTAATTCCAAGAAGAAGCATTTGTTTGTTGCTCCAAGGTCTAACTCACCAGCTTTACATGTTTCAGATCTGAGAAATCAAAGGCCAGAAGCAAATTCTCTGTGGCAACCCAAACGGAACCTTGACAAGACCGTCTTAACGTCTAGTAGTGTTAATTGTAATAAGACTTCGCTTACTAAAGATGTTGTAATTGCTGATATTGTTGTTTTGAACCCAAAACTTGCTGTTTCTCGTAAACAATATACAATGAAGCAATTATTTCAGTTATCTTTATCTGCTGGAAAGTCTTCTTTTTATGATAAACATATATCTATATCTTGTCAAGATTCTGAAGATTGGTTTGGAAATTACCATGTGCATTCATCTCATACCAATTCTTCTCATGCATTTCAAAAGAAAAAAGGATCCAATTTGAAATGGATACCAAAATCTTGTGCTAACACAGTAGGACCCAAATTCCAATGGGTACCTAAAGTGAAATCTGTGTTGCAGGCACACAAAGCTTAGAGAGAAAGCGACTTCTGATTATGTACATATCAGGACTCGTTCTTCAATGTCAAAAATAGGTTTTTGGATAATGCAGTTCAAAACCCGAACATCAAAGTCGAAATAGGCTTTTGAACAAATCAGTTCAAGACCCGCACTTCGATGACCAAAGTGTATATTCCAATGTTGTCATATACAAATCTAAATTTCTAATTTCTCTTATGCAGACTTGTCATACATGGTTCTTGGACAGCGGATGTTCAAAGCACATGACAGGGCAAAAAGAGATACTGTCCAACTTTAAAGAAAAATATTGTGGAACAGTAAGATTTGGCAACGACCAGTTTTCTCCAATCATGGGATACGGTGATGTACAACATGACAAAGTCACTATCAAGAGGGTGAGCTATGTAGAAGGCTTAGGACACAACTTGTTCAGTATAGGCCAGTTCTGTGACAAAGACTTAGAGGTCAACTTCAAAGCCAAGAGTTGTTCTGTTCGCAATGAAGAAGGCGAAGAACTCTTGGTCGGTACACGAGAATCAGACCTCTACACAATCAACTTATCAAATGTCCAGACTAACAAACAAGTTTGTCTACTATCGAAAGCTTCGATGCAACAAAGTTGGTTATGGCATCGACGTCTTTCTCACCTCAACTTCAGGTACATCAACGATCTGGTCAGTGGAAAGCTCGTCAAAGGACTTCCAGAGCTGAAATATGAAAGAGAACATCTATGCGCAGCTTGTGAAAAGGGGAAGATGAAGAGGGCACCTCATAAACCGAAGCCTGAACCAAGTACAAAAGCTCCTTTAGAGTTATTGCATATGGATCTATGCGGTCCAATGCGCACTCAAAGCTTAGGTGACAAGAAGTACATACTCGTGATCGTGGACGACTATTCGCGATACACATGGGTCAAGTTTCTACGTACAAAGGATGAAACACCAGATGTTATCATTACATTCCTAAAGACGACCCAGGTGAATCTGCAGAAACCGGTCAAGTTTCTAAGAACAGATAACGGCACAGAGTTCAAGAACAACAAATTTGAAGAATATCTCGAATCTATCGGGATTTCACATCAATACTCTGCTGCTCGAACGCCTCAACAAAATGGAGTAGTTGAAAGAAGAAATCGAACGCTAGTCGAGGCTGCTCGTACTATGCTAAGTCATTCCAACTTACCTCTATTTTGTGGGCAGAAGCTGTTTCGACCGCGTGCTACACACAGAATCGTTCCATGATACATCGAAGGTTCAAAAAGACTCCTTATGCGTTAATCAACAACAGAACACCTACAATCAAATATTTTCATATATTTGGATGTAAGTGTTTCGTACTAAACGATAGGGAGAATCTCAACAAATTCAGCGCTAAGGCAGATGAAGGAATCTTCATTGGATATTCCTCAACAGCAACTGCATATCGTATCTATCTAAAGAAGACAAAGACGGTGATTGAAAGCGTCAACGTCTCCTTTGATGAAGAAATGGCTTCCGAACAACAACGTTCAGAACCCGCAATAACAGGAATACTAGCTTCTGGGCAACTCAGTCCAGGACCTATGTCTCAACAGAACAAATCAGATGAAGCATCAACTTATACTAACCATTTATCTGATTTAGATTTATTATTTGAATTGTTTTATGATGAATATCTCGGATCTAATGTAAAGAAATCTGTTGTGGTTGACAGGATGGAAGACTTAACGACTACTCATCCAACCAGTTCAGATGTTCCAATTGAATCAAATGCCTCGATTCAACAAGAGATTACAATTCAAATGCCGACTCCAACAGTTGAAGAAGTTCCATGTGATAAAGAGCCAGAAGTAGCTGCAACAGTAGGAGATTCTGTTCAGATCAATCTACAGCCAGAACAAGCTGTACCTGCTAAGCCTTCTAAACCTGCCACTTCAACTGAAATCACTCCTCATGAACAAACCGAAGAAGGTACAAGTGGATTTATAGATGACACAATTGACATACATTCATATAATCCATTGCCTCATGAACATAAATGGACTAAAGAGCATCCGATAAGCCAGATCATAGGCGATCCATCAAAACCGGTGCAAACTAGGTCAGCATCAATGAACATGTGCATGCATGACTCCTTTCTAAGCAAGATTGAGCCAACAAGAGTATCAGAAGCTCTTGCTGATCCAGAATGGGTGATCTCAATGCAAGAAGAGCTGAATCAGTTCGATGCACTTAAAGTCTGGAGACTCGTACCGAAGCCTAAAGGTAAAACCATTATAGGTACGAAGTGGATCTTCAAAATTAAGAAAGACGAAGCTGGTACCGTCATCCGGAACAAGGCACGACTAGTAGCCAAAGGATACAGACAAGAGGAAGGAATAGACTATGACGAAACATATGCTCCTGTGGCGCGATTAGAGGCAATCAGAATGTTTCTAGCCTACGCGGCCCACAAGAACTTCACGGTCTTTCAAATGGACGTGAAGACAGCATTCCTCAATGGAATTCTGAAGGAGGAAGTCTACGTCTCTCAGCCAGAGGGTTTTGTCAATCAAGAGAAGCCGAATCACGTCTACATTCTTGACAAAGCACTCTACGGTCTGAAACAAGCACCTCGAGCCTGGTATGATGTCCTTTCCACTTTTCTAGTTAAGTCTGGGTTTTCCAAAGGTACGGTGGATACCACTTTGTTTATTAAAAAGGAAAAATGCGATATCATTTTAATTCAAATCTATGTAGATGATATTATCTTTGGTTCTACAAATACTAAGTATTGTAAGAACTTCGCAAACCTTATGGTGTCTAGATTTCAAATGAACTTGATGGGAGAGATGAATTTCTTTCTTGGTTTACAAGTAAAACAGTTTTCTACGGGTATCTTTATCAATCAATCAAAGTACATTAGGGATATTCTTCGGAAGTTCAAAATGGAAAATTCAAAACCGATTGGTACCCCAATGGCACCAGGTACTAAAATTGGCACCGATCCTTCGGGAAAGACTGTTGATATTAGGACTTATCGAGGGATGATAGGTTCTTTAATGTATCTTACGTCGAGTAGGCCAGATATAATGTTCTCAACATGCTTATGTGCAAGATATCAGGCCAATCCTAAAGAAATCCATTTGTCTGCTGTAAAGCGCATTTTCAGGTATCTAAAGGGCACTGCAGATCTCGGTCTGTGGTATCTTAAAGATACTAGTTTTGAACTAACAGCCTACACAGATGCAGATCATGCAGGTTGTATGTTAGACAGGAAGAGCACGTCAGGACATGTGCAGTTCCTCGGTGACAAATTAGTAAGTTGGGGATCAAAGAAGCAACTTTGCGTTTCAACTTCTACGGCCGAAGCAGAGTATGTAGCTGCTGCTAGCTGCTGTTCTCAGGTCTTATGGATGTGAACTCAATTACGCGACTACGGTTTCCACTTCAATAAGATCCCGATCTACTGTGACTCCAAGAGCGCCATCGCAATCACAGCGAATCCTGTTCAACACACAAAGACAAAGCACATAGACGTCAGATATCA
Source organism: Arctium lappa (assembly GCA_023525745.1). Lineage (NCBI taxonomy): Eukaryota > Viridiplantae > Streptophyta > Magnoliopsida > Asterales > Asteraceae > Arctium > Arctium lappa. The sequence continues at coordinate 152,833,788 of CM042047.1, read as the reverse complement.
CTTTATTAAAGATCATGTTGAAAAAGGAACAATTGAACTTTTCTTTGTAAAGACTGATTATCAACTTGTCGATTTGTTCACCAAACCCTTAGATGAAAAGAGGTTCAACTTTCTTATCTCTAAGCTTGGTATGCTAAATCTTAAGATATAATCGGTAATTACCTAACAAAGTTTTCTATTGTATACTTTTTCATCATTTCTTCATTCTTAACTCTGATTGATATCTGCCATTCTATCATATGTTCATGATCCAAGGGGGAGTATGAGAAGAAATTGACATCTGGTCAATATTACTTCGAGGGGGAGCTCATAAAATATTGCATGTACCTTTTAATGCAAGATTTTTTTGTAATGCAAGATGTTAGGGGGAGCTCTTCAAGTCAAAAAGGGAGTACGGATATGACTTCTGATTATTTCAGATCAGGACTCATACTTTAAAAAGTTTTACTGTTTTTTGTCTTTTCAATATAAGTGAATAATTATTACTTTGACTTGACATTAGACTTTTGCAGAATTTTTGAGAGAAGCTTACAAGTTCATATGTTTATGACTTAAAGCTTAGCTTCATGAGATGGAATATCGTACGTAAAGGTATAATTCTATATCTTCATCTCACATATGGTTGAAAGAAGGACAACTTTCAATCATAAGAAAACATTGTTTTTAATGTTCAAAACACTTCCCGATTTTTCATCACATGTTATATTTTGGGAGTGTATTTTAAATGTTTTCATGATCTAAATTGTGCTTTAACTGAAATAGTTAAACCCATCTGAGCATCACGTGCATCTAGGAAAACAAAGAATCATTGTGCTAGGAATTAACACAACTTCAATGGAATCACCTTAACTAGTGATTTCTACCCAAGAAGTTAATCCTTAGTGATTGAGTGTGCAAATAGAAAAGGAATGAGTGTGATTAGAGAAAGCAAAAAGTTTAAAAGAAAGAGTATGTGAGAACAGAGTTAAAAGAATATCAAAACTCTGCACCAACTTTTTCTGAGCCGGGTAGCCACCATTCTAGTGATTCACAATTCTTTGGTGATCATTATTGAAACAGGCAACTAACTCATGCCAACTCTTGATCAAACCTCACCATCTACTCATTTTCTTCTCAACAAGAAAGTGTTTCACATTTTCAAAAGGGGATGCAGCACATTTGCTATCTGATTTTCATTCGGAAAATCTAGATATTGAAAAGAAGGAAGTCTGCCCTACCTTCGCACTTCAATCATGCACATTGAGTCTGTGTTTAACTTACTGTTGTCTCAGTGGTCTACACAAAATTGAGCCAATAAGCAATCATCAGTGCTTAATTCTTTCAAACACAAGCACGAACACACAAGGAATTAGTTTCTTTGTCATAACGTTTATAGAAATTACCTTTGTGGTGTTTCGATGATTAAATGGAAGCCCTGGGGGAGTCAACATCAAAACAGCTCCTTTCCAATGTGTATTCGTTACACTCAGTGACTTAGTGTTACTGACAGGCATGATAACTGATTCATTAGTTGATTTCAGGTGTTACACGACACATTTGTCTGGATTTGCAAAGATCTAGATGAATCTCTTATGAATTGACAAATCAGGGGCTCTAACCGTCAGATTGACATTTCTTACAACAAATTTTGATGAAGTCGTTGCACTTAACATCAAAAAGGGGGAGAATGACTACACAAGAAATGGCAAAGATCACATGTTTCAAGAATCACGTCAAAGACTGAATTCTATTGAAGACATGTTGATTTCAGAAAAAGAGATTGTATCTTCTGAGCTGAACAAGAAGACTGAATTCGATAAATCTTTTTATTATATGATCTTGATCCAAAGGAGGAGATTGTTAGACCACAGTCTCATTGGATTCAAGATCATCCAATCTGAAGATCGCAATCTGAAGCCAAAGCCGGAACGTCGACTCTCGATATAAAAGTCTATGTCTATTTGTAATAAATGTCAATGTAATTGTATTAGTTTACTTAGATTTAAATATCTAAATTATAGTATTGTAATAGTTAGATAAAGCTAACTTGGTTAGTTTCTAGTATTTAGTTAGTTTACATAATATCTAGTTTAGATATTATGTAGATATTAAGTAGGTTTATAGTTTTATATTGCAAGTTGTAGGAAGTGTGTCAAACACACTTGGTAGATTAAGTGTCTCTCAATCTCTCTAGATCAGATAACTTAACACACACAAGAAGGTGTAAAAGAGAGAAAACATTGAGAACACAAAGCAAAGCTTAATCGATCAACCTTGTAATCGTTATTTTATATATCAAACAGGTTGGTAATCTTATTGTGTTGTTTCTAAGAACTTGTTAAGTAGTATTGTTGGACCGACAATGATCTTTTTTATCGCTAGATTTGCGGATTGTCACTTTGATGAGACAATCTTCCCATCGTTAGGGGGAGATAGGAAAAGGATTTCCCAAGGGAACGGCATGAAATGTCATAGAATATTCTCATTTTGTCTCATGTTGATCCCCAAACTTCACAATGTAAAGTTGAAGTCAAACGAATCAGACTTGATACCTGATTCGTTTAATGTTATTCCATAAGTGACAATATCACATATACGAGCTGCAAATATACTCGCAAGATCAAAAGTCTCCAAACAAGGGAACAACGTCGTTGGAAAGTGTGTTGCAATCACACATGGTGGGGGTATGATTGAGGTCGTAGCTCCCAAAAGGAAATAGGGGAAGCTATTTGGTTTGATAAATACTCATCTAAAGGAAGAGAAGAGTAAGGAACAACTATTTATCATCAATACATAAACCTCTCATGAGATTATCTCTGATTATAATTATGTCTATGAATCATTACTGGAGGACGCTCTGAAGTTAATATTGATTCCATAGATCGAAGAAATCTCAAATGAATTATGAGAGCGCATATGTGTCAATGGATAGATCATACATACTCATTGATGATATATTTCACATATATTATTGCTTATGAGATGATAGAGCACATTGACATCGAACCATGCTCAGTTGAAGAATATCAACAAAGTGCAAATTGGCCTAAATGAAAAGAAACAATCTAGGAGAATTATATTATTTGACAAATGAACGGGTATTTGGTTTGGTAGTGCTAACCCACCAAGTGTAAAGCCTGTAAGACATAGATAAATCATTTGTCCTAAAGCGTATTAAGTCATAATGTATGAGACTCTCATTTGACGCAATGTTTCTCACAATGCCCTGGATTAACCACGAGAATACTTACTTTCCCGTGATAAACATTATAACGTTATGCTAATTAATTAGCCTAGTAGTTTCCGAATGACTGAAAATGCAGCTCATGAATGTGGCTACCACATATCTTCAAGGGGATCTAGATTCAGAGATATATAAAAGTGCTTGCTGACATTACATTACCAAAATCAAGTAACTATAAACCACAAAATGTGTTTGCAATAAAATTGAAACGCTTTCTTTATAGATTAAATCACTCTATGCGGATGTGGTATACCCGCCTAACATTGTGTTCTTGAAACTCTTTTTACAAAGGAAAGGAAAGGAAAAGGAGGGAAATGGGAAGAAAGTAAAAAAAACTTGTGTTCTCGAAACTTTTTTAAGAGAGAAAGAAAAGGAAACAGAAGGAAAATAATGATAAGTTTCCTCCCAAATGTGGGAGGAAAGGGAAGAAAAAAAATTAAAACCATTTAAAAAATTATTAAAATTATTAAAATTACAAAAGTACCCAATCTTTCATTATAAAGAATATATTTTTATAAGGGTATATTTGTAAAAATGACATCTTTCCTTTCCTTTCTCTCGTGTTCAATAACATGAAAAAATATTTTCTTTCCTTTCCTTTCCTTCATTTTCCTTCCTTTTCAAGAACACAAATGAAAAAATTATTTTCCTTTCCTTTCTTTTCCCTCCCTTTCTTTTCTCTCCATTATTAGAGAACACAACATAAGTGGATACTTGATTGGGAAGGTATAAAAGAATGATGAATTGTGCCTTTGCGTATTTATAAAGAAAACGAGTTCTAGATTTTCAATCGTAGCTTTATATGTCGATGTTATGAACATAATAGACACTCTTGATGAAATAAAAGAAACCACAAGCCACTTGAAATGTAAATTTTAGATGAAAAATCTTGGAAAATCTTGGTTTTGTCTAGCTAGTTGAGCTTGAACACCGAGTTTGTGAAATATTAATTTACTGATCGCATATGTCTATAAAATAATCAAGCAATTTAATATGGACAAAACGTATTCGGTTAGCACTCCCGTGATCGGTCAAAGTGTTGAATAGAATGAATGATCCATTTCGTCTAAAGGATGATGATGAAAAAGTGTTGGGAGCTGGAATTCCCTATACAAGTACAACATGCGCATTATCGTACTTAGCACAATACACTTGATCATACATTGTATTTCTCAGTGAACTTGTTAGTTATATTTAGCTCAGCGCCAATGCAACGTCATTGGAATGATATCAAGTTAATCTTTTGAAACCATTGACATGGACTTATACTTTCCTTATTGAAATAAAAATGAGATTGATAATGGAAGTTCAATACCTACTTAGAATGTAAGCAGTAAAAGTACTAGCTCTTATAGAAAACACCAAACAATGTCTTAGTATGTCTTTGCTGATATTAGATATCTGTCTGACCCATACAAAGGTTGTTCCCAAACTATATAAGGAATTACCACAGGGAACACGTCGATTGCTTAGAAGTAAGCTAAGCAAACCCTTGTAACTACCTCCTTGAACTAATCCAAGAATATTACTCACTATGAGATAATTAAAGAAAGTATAAGATTAAAGACTATCATTACATATATTAGAGGAGCTAGTAATTTTGAGTTCAACCAGTATCCTACTTGCATATATGGAAATAATAGATCATGTATCAAATAAATAAACGTAAGATACATCAAGGGTGATAACACAAAGCATATTATGCTTAAGAGACTGTTTGGCAGTTGTTGAATGGTTTGGTCCAGAATGATTAAGAGGTTCTTATGATATATTGCAAAATGAAATATGGTTGTTTGGTAATTGTTTAGAATGAAATCAGGGTGCTGAATGGTTAAGGGAGGCCTAGGATACAAAATCATTCAGAGTGTTTAGAACCATTAAGAGGAAGACTTTAATTTTGCCAAACAAGATTCACCTCTTAACGATTCAGAGGTTGCCTCTTAATTAAACTATCAAGAGGTAAACAAACAACCCCTAAGTCTTATAGAATCAGTAATAAGAAAACTCTCCTCTAGATTCAAGTGAATCAAGTAAGATGTGAGGAGAACATGACACATTTTACCAAATCATTACCTAAAACCATATTTTGGGAAACATGTAGAAAGTAAATGCAAATGTTTTCCAAACTCCCTTGATTAATGCACGAATGAGGGGGAGTTTCCTATACATATGATATTGGTATGTTGTGCACTTTTCTTTAACCAATGTTTTATTTTTTCCATTGGGTTTTGTTCCTTGGTGTAAGGTTTTAGTGAGGCAACAATCTATATACCATCATGTTTTTCTAACTCTCATGATTGATGTACGAATCTAAGAGAAAACTAGATTGAAGAAAAAGTCTATCTATTGCAAAGAAGCTAATGCATTGTACTCTTTCATTCGTCAAACTATTATTTTTTTCCCATTGAGTTTTTATTTTGGCGTAAGGTTTTAACGAGACAACAATTGTGCACCGTTACTCTTTTAACTCAACACAATGGGGAGTGTTGTAAGATAATTGTGTCATCGTGTAAAGGATGTGCCGATAAAGATAGAGATAGAATAACATATATCATAGATAGATCAGAATTGAAATATCACATAGTTATCTACTTATAACTAATCCCCTATTTAAACTTTAAAGTACTTATAATTAATGAGAATAACAGATTTCTCTTTTTATTCTATTGTTGTTATATTTTGTTTTTCCTTTAACATTTATATGAAAATAATATTTTTTATTATCTCTCCTCTAAAACCAATAAAAATAATAATTAACACATCTTATTTTCAGAAAATAATTTTGAATACTATTTTTTTTTCAAATATGAAGAACTATTTTTTTCCTCTTATCGTTCGCTCCAGAGAAAAAAGAGAGGATTTATTTATATTAAAATTTTTTTTATTGAAGATGCTTTATGATAAAAATTGATTTAAAATTTTTATTAGTTTATGCATTTAAGCTTTGTAGTATGCTCCAATTATTATTGTTTTTAATTTAATTTTAAAATGTAATCTTTACATAAAATAATTTTTTTATTATACATATAAATTAAATAATCAAAAGTGATGATTTTTTTGTTGGAAGAAATATTTTTTCATCATAAGTCGTTTAATTATTATTTTATATATTCAAAGTTCATTAATATCTTAAATAAAGAAATCTTCAATCATAATCGACATATTAATATACTAATTTCAAAAATTTGTGAATTTGGTTTTAAAGTCAACAAACTAAATATGACGTCATTTTTGTTGGTTTTTTGATGAATTGAACAAAGAGGTGAAATTGTGTTGGTCCTTTTAGACTTCGGTGAAAAACGTAGCAAAAAAGGTCATAACACGTCCTTGTACTTTTGAATAATGGTAATAATAGTCCCTCACCTTTTGTTTTGCACTTTTATGTTTTATAAGCTCTTAAATATATCAGGATAAGTATGTATTGCTATTTCTTCAATAACAAATAAGCTCAAACATCATAATTTTTAAAGTAACTTAAACTTGCAACCTAAAGGTTGTGGAGACTCATTTGATAGGATTAGGGTAAATGGTTTTTACCTGGACACTGAATGATACAATCATTTATTAGTGTCGTTTAGTAATTTGATATTAACCAAGTCTCTTGAATCAATTATTGTGGATTTGAGTCTCACTGCTAACAGGGTACAAATCACTAAATACGGATTGTTACATGTTGTTTACTGATTTACCGTTGTCATCTAATCTAATGATGTTACACTTATATGCCTTATAGCTTAAGCTTTCATCTTGATGGCCGCAAATGGCATGAGGCATGTAATAAAATGTGTACGTTTTTTTTTTTTATCAAACCCCGACATAAGCATACAAATCCAGATACTTGCATGTGAACATATCTTTCCATCTCACATATTCATTGATATATCTACAAATGTCTTTCCATCATGAATATGAAATTATCTCGACCACAACCATTGTCCTACAATGCTATCGCTCATGGAACAAGAGTTCGTTGTTGTAGCGAGATATCAGTTTAGCATATATAAATAGAACTAGAACACATAAATATGACTAAAATCTGCAAGTCAACATAATAAAGTATAAGATTAAACATTCAAACATTTTCCATATCTCACAGTATAGTAGGTTGTATTAAATAATATTGGCAGTAAATAAACACATATATCAGTTTTGATGTTGTATAATCATCAATTAATTACAAACCAATGAATGACTCAACTTTCATAAATCTACCACCATTGTGAACTAAGATAACCTAGTTATGTTGTAACTAGAAAAAAAAACAAAGACTTATAGTCACTCCTTCACTCACTTTATTTCCTTATTTATACAATTAGTTAAAAGACAAAGATTTAAACTAAAGGTAAGGTCTAACCAAACCGGCTTTGGGAGGTGAAAGAGCGGTTGAAGCAGACAGACCGCATCGAAGATATATTTAGATATATATACGGTTAAGGTTATCTCGGACTGCATTCCGAAAAAAGTAGCCTACTTGAGAAAGAAGGGGTGGGCACTCTTGTCTTTCAACCCCACTACCGAACAAAAAATTGAAAATTTAACAACGAAAAGACAACTCGGAGTTGAAAGAAAGACTTTCTGGAACCAAAAAATGGAAATTAAGCAGTTAAAAGAACATTGAATTATAAAAAGAAAGTTTCCCGGACCAAAAAATGACAATTCAAGCAAGAAAACACGAACTTTAATTTAAAAGAAAGACTTCTCCGAACTAAAAGACGGAAATCGAACAACGAAAACAAGAATCTTGAATGGGGAGAAAGGACCGTTGTTGTCAATCTTTCAAGATAGTAGTAGCGAAAAGAAAGGTGAAAATGAGTCGCGAAGTTTATATATATATATATATATATATATATATATATATATAGGGGTAGTTTAATTTGCCCATGAAAATCTTACAACTCATGCAACCCACTTCTTAACCGTTGGATTAATGATCGACGGTTACAATACATGTGGGTCCAATATTTTCAATTAAAAAAATCAAAAAAATAAAAACAAAATAACCGTTTTTCATAAATCCAACGGTTAAGATGTTGGTTGCAACCTTTTTAAGGGTTGCAAAATATCCTTCCAATATATATATATATATATATATATGTATATGTATGTATACTTGAAGTGTATTGGGAGAAAAATTGAGCCCAGTTTCTTTCAGGGTTCCTTGCAAATCTGTTTAGCAAACAAACAAACACCCATTTAAAACTCTCTCTCTCTCTCTCTCTCTCTCTCTCTCTCACTCTCTCATGATCAACCATGTCTATACTTCGTCACAAGGTATCCAGAAAATACTAATTTTTTCAGTCAATCCCTGCAAAAAACCCCTTTGATTTCTTGCCTTTTCGTATTCTATCGGACTGTTGGTTTAGGGCTTCTGATCGCCATTCGAGAATGCAGGTACATTCAACTTTTTTTTTTGTTGTTGAACTTTGTGTTTCTGATTTCAGTTTACTTAGATTTCGATGTGGAAGAATTCCGAGCTAAAGTGTTGATTTTGGAACTTAATTTGCTGTATTTTTCACTTGTTTGAAATGGGATTTTTTTGGGGGTATAAGAACTTCTGTTTGATGCAGCATCTCCGATCTCTTACATTGAACAGTTGCAAAAATTTGGGGTCAATGTTTTTGATTTGGATCCATAACATATTACACATAGCATTTAACTTTGTGAACACGATCATCTTCCAGCGTTAGGGGATTTTGATTTCACTGTTACTTGTTTTAGCTGCAAGTTGGATCCTGAAATGAAGTTGAATTTTGCCTTCATAGATGAGGATTTTTCTGATTTCAATCCAATAATTACAAAATTTTGTTCTTCATTTGTTAGGACTCATACTTTAGATTCATTAATCAGCTAATTTTTCTTAACTTCTCATGTATAATCTCAAATCATGTGATTTGGTCTATTGTTTATGAATCCATTGTATGAATTGAACTTGAATCCCATGAGTGTACTACTACTAGTAAGCCATGATTAAGAAATGGTGCACGAATCGATCATCAATTGTGTGGTACAACTGGTTGATGATTTCGCTGCCCTAGAATCGGGCTCCATGGATTTTCTTCATTGATTTAGTACAAATAAATGCAGCAATTAATTCTCTTTTCTTTTGAGGTAACTATGGCAATGCTCCTTTACTGTTAATACTTCAGTACTTAAAGTTGTTTTCTTGACCTTTCGTTCTATACCCAATTCCGTGTTAAATAGAAATCGTAAATTGGATTCTGTATTTCGTTTTCTTGAAGTACTTTGACTAAACTCACTATGTTTTATGATTTTATCGCTGTGTAGGTTTTGATTATGCATAGGATTTGTGTGCTTTAGGCTGAATATAACGAAAGGATCCTTTGTTCACACATCCCATTTGTTGATTTACTCTAAAATCTAGACCTATGAGTTCACGGTTTCCATCTCATCAACTGAACAATGGTTTATACGTATCTGGCCGGCCAGAACAGCCGAAAGAAAGGGCTCCGACTATGTCCTCCACCGCAGTGCCGTACACTGGCGGTGACATAAAAAAGTCCGGGGAATTAGGGAAAATGTTTGATGTGGATCATGCTAGCTCCAGGCCAAGAAAATCTGGACCTATAGCTAACGCGCCTTTAAGAACGGGGTCTTTTGGTGGTGGGAGTTCTCATACCAATCAAGCATCATCAAATTCCGCCAATAGAATGGGTTCTTCTGGTGGGGGTGTTCCTGGTTCGACGTCAATGAAGAAAACTAGTTCTGGTCCTTTGAATAAACACGGTGAACCCATAAGAAAGTCCTCTGGTCCTCAAGGTGGAGGGATGCCCACTTCTCGACACAACTCTGGACCTCTCCCTCCGGTTCTCCCAACCACCGGTCTCATCACATCTGGACCCCTTAATTCATCTGGTGCACCTCGAAAGGCATCAGGTCCAGCCGACTCTACAGGTTCCGCCAAATCACGAAGTGCGATGGCTAAGAACCAGGCAATTACTCGTCTTAGCCAGGATGTTGGACGCTCTTACTCCAGGTTCAGAATGCTGGTTTTTTGGTCCATTATTTTGCTATCTGTGATGGGTTTATTTGCTACAAACTTTATAGTTTTAGCTGTTAGCAATCCTGTTTTATCTTATTGCTTTTATTGTTCTTTTTTGTGTTGGCAGTTCGGCCTCTGGTTGGAGTGCATGTTGGGGAGGAAAATCTGCGATTAATTTTATCGAAGGGTATCCAGATGCGGAGCTAAGAACGGCGAAGAATGGGCAGTTCGTCAAGGTGTCTGGGGTATGTTGCAGATTTAATTACATATGTTTATGCAAATTTGATATAAATGCCTAACTTTATATTTATTATTAGTTCTTTAATTTGCACATCTTATGCTCCAAATAGCTTATTTTACATCTTATATAGTTTAGTTTATAAACTTCTTGTTGGTTTCCTTCTTAAGCATGCAATCTTAATGACTATGGAGAAAATCATTTATATGGTGCAAAAAGTTGAATCTTTGGGCTTTCTCACTTCTTAGAAGTTTTAAATAGTGGCGCAATAGCTTTGATTAAAGCATATCGTTTTAGATTTTTAGCCATAATATCTAGTTTTAGAATTTTTTTGAATTTTCACATCTCATTTCTAATAAAAGGGATTAAATTTGCACTCTTGTATCCCCTTGCGATGATGGTCAAGAATCACCATCAAAGAACCGGATATGGGGATTTGGCAAGGGAAATATGGTCCTTGGGCAACCTTGTTTGGGAACTTGAGAAAGATGCGCAAATATATTTTCATGTAGTTATTAATCTATTCACAAATTAACATATTAGCTTTGTTTATATAGATGCTTCTACTGATCATGAAAACCTTGATTTCTTGAAGGTGGTTACTTGTGGAAATGTTCCTTTGGAGTCATCATTCCAAGGGGTTCCCAGATGTGTTTATACATCCACACGTTTATATGAATATCGAGGATGGGGTTCAAAACCTGCCAACCCTACACATCGTCGCTTTACCTGGGGTCTACGATCCATGGAGGTGAGACAAGTGACTAATATCTAGATGCTAATTTTCTCTACAAAATATTCAGGTTTCGAGGCTTTTTTTATACTAAAAACACAGATTTTATAGCATGCAACTTTATATTTGATCTTTGGGTGACTAAGTTTTTCAGCATGCTCGTTACAAACTCAGTCATGTTCGATTGCAATTTTAGGCCATTTTTTTAAAACAATTATACAGCTTGTAGAAAGTCTATTTTTTTAAGTTTGCATGTGTTTTTAGCTTTACATAAAGCAAATATTCTCCTATGGATTTAATAATACTTGCTACATTCCAAAAAGAAGACATATTGACTTCTCATAATCATTAAGATTACTTCATTGATTCATGATTATGAAGATTCTAAACTTTTTGTAAAGAAATAGGTGAGCACAGTTAACTTTACAGGAAATGATAGAAAATCCTTCCCTCCAGCCTGACAAAGTTGCATTGGCTGATTTGAAACATGATTTAAGGAAATCGTTTCGTTACTCGTCGAATATTTAAATAGAATTTAATAATGATAAATTGCGACCCAAATTGATGGCATCGGTTTCTTTCTGATGATGATGGTAGTCAGAGAGGCGGTGTTTCTATATATAGCACAAATCTCATCTTTCCGATTCTAGTGATGCTTTTTTTTTTCCATTTTCTGTACATTTTCTGAAAATTTGAGCATAAAAAAAAGATTATAGCCGTTACTGAAATGTTGCATAATGGTTTTCAGAGGCATGTGGTGGATTTCTATATATCCGACTTCCAATCTGGCTTGAGGGCATTAGTTAAGACTGGTTATGGTGCTCGGGTGACTCCATATGTTGATGAATCTGTTGTTATAGAAGTTGATCAGTCGAACAAAGATTCATCCCCGCAATTCATTAGATGGTTGGACGACAGAAATATCCCTAACGAAGATCGTGTGATGCGGCTCAAAGAAGGGTATATAACTCGATCCCAGTTTTTCAACTCCTTAAATATACTCTTCCCGTCTTGAAGTTATTGCAATGTTTCACTATAGTTAAATGTCATAAATACCCTACATGGAAAACTTTCGCCCCACTGTTTTACCCCTGTCCGAGACTGCAGAGAACAACTTCATAATTTCAAGCTTACTTAGGCGAAGTTTGGCAACCATAAGCTAGCCTATTGAAAAAGCCTTGGTTGGGTAGCCATAAACTAGCTTTTTGAAAAGCTACTTCAAGTAGCATTTCAATAAGCTTTCGGTTTTTTTTTCCAATTATGCCCCTTGTATTTTTTCTATTAATTTTTCGACAATGTCCCTTTAGGTCAATTTACATTGTCATCCAACTTATAAGTTAGTTTTTACCAAACATGACTAGTTTATAAGCTAGCTTTTCAGCCACCTTATCAAATACTTGTTTTGATTGTAAATTGAAACATAAATAGGTACATTAAAGAAGGCAGCACGGTGAGCGTAATGGGAGTCGTCCAGAGAAACGAAAATGTGCTGATGATCGTTCCACCATCTGGGCCAGTCCCAACTGGATGTCAGTGGGCCAGATGCCTCCTTCCCGTGAGCCTGGAAGGCATCGTTTTGAGATGTGAAGACTCATCGAAGCTCGACGTCATTCCTGTTTAGAATCGGGTAAGTAAAATCTGGACAGAAGCCAATATATCGACTATTTTAAAACAGTTGTATAGTCTGTTTGTTCTTGTTTCATCACAGTAACTAGTTACGGTGGTATTCTCTGAATGGTGTTTGTGTGATAAAGGAGTTAAAAAGGGTAGCTTTTGAGACTTAAAAGAAGAGGGTTTACTTACAGTTTCCCTTGTGTTTTTTTTTTAATTACTTTTTTACTGAATGTTTAGAGAACTTGAGTATTTTTCTTTATACTTTTGGAAAACAGAGAAGGTATAATTATACTATTTCTTGGATTCGTTTGTCCAACTACTGTTTCTTTCTTGTTAGTATTCTTGAATCTGGATGGCTGGACCATTGGGGTTATATATGAGCTGAACCCGAATGGACTGAGCCATTGGGGTTATATGTGAGCTGAGCCCGAGTGGGCTGAGCTCAATGAAAACCCAATTTTGTGTTGTAATTGGCTGAGCCATTGGGGTTATATGTGAGGTAAGCCTGGATGGGCTGAGCTCAATGAATAACATAATTTTCCGTCATGATTTGGCCTACATCTGTGAATAACCCAAATTTCATTTGTGATTTGGCCTATTGGTTGATGTTAATTCATCATGAAACTTTACTTTTCCTAAATAGGGTAATAGGTTGTTTGGGTTCGGCTCGAAAAATAATATCTGGCTCGAGCTCGAATGATTTTTTTTCCAGAATAGTTGAGCTCGATAGTTTTTCAATGTTTGAGCTGAAGCTCGAGGCTCGTTCAACAATTTTGAGTTACACATAACATACAATTCAAGTTTTATAATATGAGCTTTCAACTCAAAGATCGATTAACTTGTTTATTGTTTAGGGTTAATAGCAATTTTTATATTTGATTGCAATTTATGAATATGTTTGGTTCCAAAAAACGTACATTCGTATAGCTTGGCTTAACTCGACTTGAAAAATCTAATTGAGCTTTCGAACGAGTCGACTCAAACAGTGCTACGAAGTTTGAATTGTTAAGTTTAACAAGCTTTATTTTGTATTTAAAATCAACTCAAGCTTAAGCTTGAATAGCTCGTTAAATGCTTAAATCATTAATAATTGATGTATTTGTGTTATTATCAAATCAAATGGTTAAGACCAACATTATGTTTTTGGTTAGATTATTTTTAAGATACTGTTAAATTTTAAATTTATATAAAATTGTAACTCAATAATTATAAAATATATTTTTAGTTTTAAAAAACAAGTCAACTTGCCTATACATAGAATCAACATATTTGATCGAATCATGATTACAAAGTTATCTATGTTACTATTTGTTATTTAGTGTCATTTTGTTTATTAGGATGAGTATTTATATAATGTTACATATCTAATTGTAGCATGAAATTTTGTTTATGTTATAATTATTTCTAAATATGTTAGCAAAGTATGTATAAATTAATAAATTATAAGTAATACGAAAAAGTGTGAACTAACAAATTATATTGTGAATTGTGTTTTAATATATATGTATATATACACTATCTATACTATATTATAAAGATGACATAAAAAACTCTTAAAAACAAGTTTTAAATCTTAATGTACCGCTATTTAATGTTAATTACTTAAAAAACAGCCATAAAAGCTGTATGTACTACATTTAATGTTATTCATTAATTTTCAATCATTATCTCTAACCATTTTAACTCCCCTAAAATCATTTCCCACTTTAACTCCCCTAAAATAACTCTCAGCATATTTTAGATATAAAAAATCTAAAATATAATTAAAAAATCTTACATAATATTTTATAAAAAAAATTATATTATTAAATCAAAATAAATTACATTATATTATTAAGTCTAAATTAAACAAATTTATATAAAAAAATCATTATCATTCTCTCACAACCATCCAAAATCGTAATGTAAATCGACAAAAAACAGAAAATAAAATGAAACATTAAAATCGTGATGTATCTAGCTGCATTGCACGAGTACACTTCTAGTATTATAAAACATTTATAAAAAAACTCTTAAAAACAATTGTTAAAGATTAATGTATCGTTATTTAATACTAATTACTTAGAATCTCTTAAAAACAACCATTAAAGCTTTATATACTTACATTTAATGTTATTTATTAACTTTCAATCCTTATCTCTAACCACTTTAACTTCCTTAAAATCACTTCTCACTTCAACTCCCCTAAAATTACTCCCCGCATAACTAAATACATGATAAAAATCAAATTTTAAATATAAAAAATCTAAAATATAATTAAGAAAATCTAACAGAATATTTGATGTTTATTTTATAAAAAAAATATATTATTAAACCTAAAATACATTACATTATTATTAGACTATCGAAAAAACTCTTAAAAACAAGTTTTTATGCATTAAGTAATGTTTATTGATACACATTAGTTAAAATTCAAAATTACAAGTCATGATGCATGAAGACAAAATTTTAAAGATATATGTTTGAATTCATACTAAGTGATAAACATAATCAAAACATGATAAACGTTTCAATTTAAATATAAATAATTCAAAATATATAAGATAATCATTGAATTCTAACAAAATACTTAATTTCTTTTTTTTTTAATATAAAAACATTATATTATTAAGCCTAAATTAAACAAATTTATAAAAAAAACCATTATCACTCTCTCAAAACCATCCAAAATCGTATTGTAAATCGATAAAAAACAAAAAATAAAAGGAAACATTAAAATCGTGATGTATCTCGCTGCATTGCGAGAGTATGTTTCTAGTATATAATTATGTGAGAAATTAAACAAATTGAGAGAAGGTGAGAAGTCTCAATATCATTTATGATTACATGCCCTTTCGGGTGCGTTTAATCATATATGATTAAGTGTCTGTATAGTCAATTTAACGTGTTTTAATCATATATATAACAACCCCAAATCCAGTAATCAACTAAAACATAGTAATACAACGGAAATGACCCCAAATAAACTAAATACATTAATTCAACCCAATTCTACCGCAACGGATATACACGACCACAACTGAGATTTTCTATAAATCTATCGGTGACTACACGCCTTCGCCAATCCCCTTCTACTACGTCACCTCTTCTCTTCCCTTGGACGAACTCCCACTATACACTTGCCTTAAAAAGTTTTCAGTTTTATAGAAGCGAGGGTTAGACCAGAGGTCTAATGAGTTCCCTCAAGTTTCAGCATCACACCACATAATATCATTCAAAATGAATTATAGTAGCATTTACAAATAATTCACACCTTTAAAACCACAATGCACACACACAACACATGTAGATGGTACACGCTTAAGTCACGCACACCTGTGACAACGTGTTCGGGCACACCTGCCCTCAAAACGAATCACATGAAACGAATTCATGCATTCCAAATGGGTCACACCTCCCATATAAAAGCCATCACACGCCCCACCCCAAATGCATGCACACTTAATATCCACGCCATTAAACATATTTTAAAGCAATGTAAAACATGCATTTTGATAAGCATTATACGCATTTAGAGCTCATACGTCAATTGAAGTAAGTTAAGAAAAACTCACCTGTCGTCCATGCTTACGTCTCACACCTAGAGCTACGAGTGTCCAAATAGAACACCTAAACACACGACACACGAGGGTATTAAACCGCTTGAATGACCCCCAAACACACTCCTTAACATCCCCAAAACAACCCCTAACCGATACCCTGATCCCAATCCCAAACAATAGACGAAACAACATGGGAGTCGCCCAAACAGAGTCTGGCGCGACCTCCCGCACGACCTTATCCGTGCCAGAACCTGCGTGGAGCTCTGATCCGCCCCTGCACGCATTTTCATCCCCAAATCTCATCCTTTCTCAATCCTAAGCCATTCCAAGTCGATTTTAAGCCTTTAGATTGAGGTAATCAATGTTCTAAACCTTTCCCAACCATAATCAAACATTAGAACAACATTTAATCCATAGAAATCCTTCCATTGATGGGCTCTCTTTTCTAAAAAGAAACCAGAACCCTTGAAGATAAACACCATCAATGGTGGTTTTTGCTCCAACACTCAAAGAAAACCAAACAATACTCAATCAAACATTGATTCCTTTAAAGTTTCTTATCCCAAACTCATAACAAGAATGAAATACCCCCAATACTTTAACCATAAAACCCACCAAAACCATTGATGAGAAGAGATGGAGATGATTACCTTGAAAGATGTGAAGTTTAGCCCATGAAATTGCCTCCTTCCAAGCCTTCAATGACGAGTGCACCAAAATCTCTCTAAAATGGAGAAACGAGGAGGGTTTGAGGGTTTTGCCTTCTAGAGGCCCCTCAAATACACTCTAAACCCTGAAAACTAAGAAATGTCAAAAACAGACCCTCAACATCTAATTCCCTCAAAATAAGAGTTTATATTATTACAATATACTAGAAGCGTACTCGCGCAATGCAGCGAGATACATCACGATTTTAATGTTTATTTTTATTTTTTGTTTTTTATCGATTTACAGTACGATTTTGGATAATTTTTATTGAGTGATAATGGTTTTTTTATATATAAATTTGTTTAATTTAGACTTAACAATATAATGTTTTTTATATAAAAAAAATTAAATAGTTTGTTAAAATTAATTAATTATCTTATATATTTTAAATATTTTATATTTAAATTGAGATGTTTATCCTGTTTTGATTATGTTTATCAGAATTCAAATTTCATAATTTTAGGATTTGGGGATTAGAGATAAGAATTTTAGGGGATAATGATGAAATTTATTAATTAGGGTTAAAAGCATTTAAAAATAGTACATATTGCTTCATTAACTGTTTTTTAATTGAGTGATAATGGTTTTTTATATATAAATTTGTTTAATTTAGGCTTAACAATATAATATTTTTTATATAAAAAAAATTAAGTAGTTTGTTAAAATTCATTAATTATCTTATATATTTTAAATTTTTTATATTTAAATTAAGATGTTTATCCTGTTTTGATTATGTTTATCAGAATTTAAATTTCATAATTTTAGGGTTTGGGGATTAGAGATAAGGATTTTGGGGGATAAGGATGAAATATATTAATTACGGTTAAAAGTTTTACATGTAGTACATTTTGCTTTAGTAGTTATTTTTAAGAGATTTTAAGTAGATAGCTTTAAATGATAGTACATAAAGCTTAGTGAATTGTAATTAAGAGTTTTTTATGTCATCTTTATAATATAGTATAGATGATTAAGCTTGTGTATCATCTATGATATCACACTTCTCGCATTCTCGCAAAATGTTTAGTTTCTCGTTTGGAAACTACCTTAATTTTGAAAACAATGGAAACCGTCGATTTCATTGGTTAAGTTAATGAAATTATTTCATTAATTTGTAAAATTTGACAAATTCTTTTATATAATTCTTTTCTTGATGAAATTGTTTCATATATTTGTTTTTTTATGTAAAAATGAAAAGGTTTCATCAGAATAAGAAAATACATGAAACAATTTCATTTTTACATAAAAAACACAGATATATGTAAAAAAATTATCAACAAACGAATTATGACACAATTTCATCAAATTAAACAATTTCATGAACCAATTTCATTAAGTTAACCAATAAAATCGATGGTTTCCACGGTTTGCAAAATTAGTGTGGTTTCCATTTGATCTATCCCATATATATATATATAGCCATATGTTCAAATGAGAAATGCCAAGTGTGTGAGAAATATGGAAATAATTCTAGCCATTCACACGGTCAAGATCTGATTTGATTGGTCAAATATTGCGTCTTTGATTTGTCAAGAATTACGGCTTTGACTAGTCAAAAGTTACGGCTATTCCAAAAATAGAAGGACAGTTTCGTAATTTTTACAAATATGCGGGACGAGTTCATATATGAACCTGTATGATTCACATATGAACTTTATGTTCATATGTGAACCAGTGTAATTCACATATGAACTCTTTTAACTGATTTATATATGAACCAATTAAATGATTTACATATGAACTAATTAACTGTAGGTTCATATGTGAATCAGTTCAACTAATTAACAGATTTATATATGAACATTTGTGATTCATATATGAACTAATTATATAGACCACACAAGCAATTATCCGGTGCTTCACGGTTAAAGCCGCAAATATTGACCAGATGAAGGGCTAGGATCATTTATCTATTTCTCACACACTTAGCATTTCTCATTTGAACCTTATAAATAATAAATTATATAACTTTATTTGTTTATTATATATATATATATATATAATAAACAAATAAAGTTATATAATTTATTATTTATAAATAAAAAATGGAGGATGAAGTCGTATATGGATGTGACATGAAAAAATAGAAGAGTGAATTATGGATTTAGTCCCTGTGGTTTTGTGTTTTCTTTGACTATATTCAATGTTTATTATGGATATAGTCCATGTGGTATGCAATATATTGTGACTAGGTATAACACCCGTGTTTTTCGGTAAGCATTCTTTCGTTTTATTATGCTCAGATTTTAATATTTGGCCAAGTCTCATCCTACGAGTTAGTGTATGGGACCAATCTTGGGAATCGCGTCATGTTTCGAGTTTTGGTGCGAGAATAATTGGAGCCAAGTTAAGGCTCAGTACAATGTCGACGACAAATGACAGCGACTGTGACACCCTGTCACTATCGCTTGGCAAACTCGCCAAGGATATACCGAGGGCAGGGTAGAGTCGGTGACAATGCCAGCAATTGTGACACCCTGTCACTCTCGCTTGGCATAGTCGCCAAGTTTATGTTGGAGGGGCGCGAATGTGACACACGACTATGATAGTGTCATAGTCGCAGGGTACTGTCGCTAGCGAATAGTCGACCATTTATACCTCCAGACCTGATTTTAGCTCATTTATTTTAGATCTGTGTTGAATTTGTGCGATTCCTCAAGGAGCAAGGTAGGTCTCATTCTCACTTTGCATTTATTGCTATTGAGATGAATCAATGTGAATATTTATTACCTTTGTTTTAGGTTGGTTGTGGTTTAAAGAACCTAAGTGATTAAAGATCCAAGATGAACTCCATCTCTTCTCTCAAGTTCTCATCATCTAGGGTTTGTATACAAACTTGCAAGGTGAGTACATTTGCATATCTAAACTCCATACGTGTTAACTCTCTTATACTTAAGTCCTTACATACTTCCAAACTATGGGATTTTGGATTTTGGTAAACCTTTGACCTAAAATTTATTTTAAGAGATTTTAGGGCTTTGAGTATGGATAAAATTGTTTGGAAATGTATATGGTCTATTGATGAGTAGATAACTTATCACACTTTCCATCACTTTTTATTAGGATTTTCTAGCTATTTTATTTTCCCAATTACCATATTTGAGTTTCTTATTCTACTTTTCACCATTTATTGAGTTGGGAGCTAAGTATTGAAAATTTACCTTATTTGTGTGTTTTATGTATCAAATCACTTATGAGTAATGTTGTAGCAGGAGTCACAGCATGGGACTGCAATCAAGGACAAAGCTTCATAACCTTTTTGGTTGGTGTAACAAGATCTTTGAGGGAGACTGATAAACCAAGATCTATCTAAAACTATAGAGAGAGAAAGTAGAGAGAATGAATGAGACGCAAAAGCTTCATATGATTTAATATGCAGCGTAAAAGTTATTGAACAAGACAAGACAAAAGGGCCTTAAATACCCTTGGCCAAAGCATATACAAAAGACAAGCTAAACAACAGTTAAGGCCACAAGTAATAAGTACATTGATTACTACAAAATCAGACTTAACAATCTCCCCCTTAGTAATCAATGGCGCTCAGGTCTTCTAAGATGTCTGTTTAACCCGATCAGGACCTCTAAGCGTCTTAAAGTAGCACGGAAATCTAATCTTTGTTGTCTAGACAAGGAAGGACCTGAATGTAACACGCTTGGAGATATACTCACATTAGGTTCAGAAACAGGAACCTCAGCTGGTGCCCTTGACGACTCACCTCTTTCAAATGAACTAAATGAAGTTGCGGTGGTCGGAGCTGAGACAACAAAAGGGATTGATGAGATTGGAGAAGCATTATCTCTAACTGGAGACTGATCAGATATGACTGGAGGAATGGCTTCTTGAGACTGAGAATTCACTATAGGAGTTTCCAAAGAAGATTCTTGAGAAGCCAAGTCTCCATATAATGTATCCATAATCTCTTCATTTTTAACGTCAATACCAAAATCATGATCTTCAGAATCAGATATAACAACGATATCATCTTGGTCTTCTTCTTTGATTTTCCAGAGCTTCTCATACTTTGCATCATCATCATCGTCAGAATTTATTTCAATATAATTTGCAAAGTAATTTCTCATGTCTTGAACAGATGAACTTTCAACTCTTTGTCTCTTTGACATCTCCCCCTCAGGACCTTGATGATCCGGACCATCTTGGTCATGTCTTCGTTTGTGAGACGGGTCAGCTTCAGATCTGTAAGACTCTTATTTTTGCTAAAAAAAATACAACTTCAGATTATAAAAGGAGGTTTGCGTTACATGTTGGTTGCGCAAACTAGGTTTGTGCTACCTATAGGAGGCGCAAACTTTAGTTTTGCGCTACCAATTGATGGCGCAAACCTGACTTCAGATTTAATTTTGTATTTTCAAAGAAAAAGACATTTTTCACCTGTGAAGCTCTTTTACTCCCCCTATACAAATGCACTGGTTATAACAAATCAATTTAGCATTTGTATAGAAATTACTTACCTGATAAACCTCTGATCTGGACTTTTATTACTTTATCAGAAACATACATGTCCACTTTATTCACTCCCCCTCGAAATTAGATGTTGTCAGTTTTTTTTATTCAGATTTTCTCCCCCTCGAAATATGCAAACACCAATTTTCAAAGATATGGGTACACAAACATAGAAACATCAATGTATAAAGAAAAATATACTGAATATAGATTTTGAAACAACTAAATATATAGATTTTTAAACACTATGCAAATTAAATTCTACTCAGTAAAATATCACAGATTAATCAATCAATTGAAATCAAGTGTGTGTTTTTGGATGCAGATGCAAGTTTCATTGTATATCAAGTTAATACATGTTCAGTTTCAAAAACTTTTATCGATCTATTCAGTGTGCTAGCATGTGAACTTTGATTAGCTTCAAGTAAATGTAATTCTAAAAATATAATAGAGTACTTTGCCTTTACACACACTAAGCTGTCAAGAATTAGGACTTTCATAAATTTATAGGTTTATCGCAACTTAAAAATATCACCAAGTATCATGAGACGTGTGCTCATTGGCATCTTTCTATAATATGTGCACATTGGCATCTTCACATTATTGTGCTCTTTGGCATCTTTTAAATTTGTGCACATTGGAATCTTTTTAATCAAGAAGTTTTGTAAGTAAAAAACATGTCATAAACGTAACTTTCTATCTGATCCTATAGCAGGATTTGGGTCAGCCGCTCCCAGACCAGTTGGCCTTAGGGGACTAGGTGTCAAGCACCCCTTGGAACTTACTCTCCCAGATCAGAAAGGCTACATCGACACATCCTAAACCCATTTATACCAGTAGAACATGACTTTCGATCTAGTTCTATAGAAGGATTTGGGTTCGATCACTCCCAGAACAGTTGGCCTGAGGGGACCAGATGACAAGCATCCCATGGAACTTACTTTCCTAAACCAGAAAGGTCACAGGTACAAACTTTTAAACTTAGTGATTTCTGTATTTTATAAATTTCATCTCAATTACTTGGTTTTACGTCTAAGTGCTTAGCCTATATTTTCATTACGATCCATAATTCTGACTTTTTAGGTTTTCTAAGCATTGTAAACTATACATATTCCGAATGACATAAATTTAAAGCAGTCCTCAAAAATTTCAAACATGTTTTGCTGACTTTTCGATTTTTGTAAGATTTGAAATATGAAACATATAAAACTTGGATATAAACAAAGCAACTTGAAAATTTATCTTAGACACATTTTATTCAAAAGAAAGAAGAATTGTAAAAATTTTACTTTATAGAATAAAATTTGTGTAGGTTTAAACTTTTAAATTCAACATGCCGAGTTTTGAAAGCAGAAAATTAAATCGTTTTTCATCTAAGGCTTTTGTAAAAATATCGGCAAGTTGATATTCAGTTGGAACAAAATATAACTCAATAGTACCTTCTTCCACATGAAGCTTAATGAAGTGGTACCGCATATCAATGACTAGGCTGCACATTCAGATTTGATCGAAATCTGATTTCTAACCACAAAGAACAACCAATTCGAACTAATTTTTGCAGAATCATGAAATGGAAAATCGAACAGTAACTTTTAATCGAAAAGTCCAAAACCACGAATATCCTCAAATTGATCTTCAAACACTGAATTTCTTACAATTTGATGTGAAACAAAAATGATCTAACACTGAATGCGAATCCAACGAATCAAATCTCAAGAAAAACCGATCAAATTTTAGTACAAATTTGTGAAAATTTCAGGGAATGAGATTTTCTTGATCAAGATCAAGAAAATCGATCAAATTCTCTGAATTAATAACAAATTCAGATTGAAAATTGTTTCTCTCAAATCTCTCAGAGTTAGATTTGGCTCTGATACCAATTGATAAACCAAGATTTATCTAAAACTATAGAGAGAGAAAGTAGAGAGAATGAATGAGACGCAAAAGCATCATATGATTCAATATGCAGCGCAAAAGTTATTGAACAAGACAAGACAAAAGGGCCTTAAATACCCTTGGCAAAAGCAGATACAAAAGACAAGCTAAACAACAGTTAAGGCCACAAGTAATAAGTACATTTATTACTTAGAGCAATTTGGTTGAAGGAGGAAGTGGAGCAGAGCATATATGATCTTTTTATTCCTTTTGTTTCCTTTAAAAGATGCTTGTTGTACCAATAATTGAAATTTGATTCTAACTCTTGTAGTGGGGCCCTTGTCCCCTTGTACTTTGATGCTTTCTTAGATGTTAAGTTAGGAGCTCCTCTAGTATAAATAGAGGGCTCACTTTGGTTGAAAAACATGTTCCACTGGTTAGATAGCTCACCTAGCTATCATAACTTGTTACTTTAAGTAATTTTAATATTAAGTCTTTAATTATTCAGTACACTACTGTCCAGTGTCACAACAACGTTCACAGCACCTTTACATTTCCTTGTCATTTACAATTCGGCTTTACGTTTATGCTTTACATTTATGTTCTTTACATTTGAGCATTCCAATTCCAGTCATTTACTTTAATGCATTTTGTGAATCCCAGATTGCTCAAGTAACAATGAATAATAGAACGATTATTTGTATTGAATGATTGAGAGAGTTACAAACATAGGATTGAAAAGCAAACTCTCTCTCTAAACCTGATAAGCGCACAATTCAGTTTTTCAACTTCTAACCCTAATGATTAGAAAACAAACATTAAATACTCATGCCTAAAACCCTACAGGCCCAAGGCCCAACAAACCAAACAAAGGCCTAATTAACAAACAAAACCCAATATTAAATAAAAGGCTTTTACAACGCGATTAATAATTAACAATTTAAACTATATAAATGCTTTATATAAATTTCCACGCACTAGAACATTCAGTCCTAACAATCTCCCCTTAAAGTTGTATAAAGGATTTATCTCTTTGAAATCTTCACTTCTTAATCTTCTTTCTCTCTTGAATCTCTGAAACACTTTGATGTTGCTTGTCTTCATGTCATTCCAAGCTCCCCCTTGAATAAACTCTTGGTCTTCATAATTTCAACTTTGTAACCAGATTCAATGTATCATAGTCTCGACTAAATGCACAAACTGAGCAACTTTTAACTGTAGAAACTCAACACATCGGATCAGCACACAAGAAAGATATTGTGCGATTTACGTGACATTCCACATTGCATCTTGTAGATCCCAGTTTCAGTGCAATCAGCAGATATAAGAACAATGATGAACAATATATTGTCCACAGCAACTAGTCATATGATTAATATAAACTTCAAAGGGCTAAGGTTTACAGAGAGAATTTCTGATAATAGTATGTAAACCTAACAACTAGTAAACTGAATAATGAAACTCTAACCTCAACAAATGAACTAGAAAATAACTTTAAATACTCGGGCTCGCAGGCCTAATGGGCTTATGGGCTTTAAGGCCCAACAAGCTTACAACTATTGCAATTTGTCACAAACTACCCTGAACTTCTATTTAACAAAGAAAATGGCCCTAACAATCTCCCCCTTTAAATAGAAGTTGATAGTCACGCCAGTTAGGAACGAAGATTTTTCGGAAACCAAAGCTGATCTCGAAATATCTAATCTGAGTTCTGTACTCCAGTCGCTCTTCAATTTCACCCAGTGCTTCAAGAACAAGTGCCTTGTATTTAGGATCCAAAAGCTGAACCCCTTTTTCATCTTTATCAATTTCACGCTTCAACTTGTCTTTCAGCAACATCAACGTACCATCGCAGAATCTGGCAATCTGATTGAAACGAATGAAATGCATAATTCCTTTGTCATTCACATAGGTCATCCCAAACTCTGGAAGCTTTATCACAGTAAACGCAGGTACATTCTGGGTATCAGACGGAATCTTCAAATCAGGCTTGAGCAGATTAATCTTTGGCTGGTTGCTTTCTAACCCGATCTGAAAATCTTCCACCGAAGCAAGTTTCATTGCACACTTCATGTATCTTTTTACTGTTTCTAGAGCATCAATGACTTCTCCGGGTCTGACAGTTCTGGTCTTTAAGTCACGCAAGATATACAACAGATCTTGTGGCTCCAAGCATGGAAAATCAGCATCAGAAAAGCAATATTGTTGACCATCTTCTCGAGTAACCATAAAGTCCGTATACTTGACCTTCATAAAGTAGGCAGGTATAATCTTATCAACTGATATAATCCTGAGCTTCGTCTTGGAGTACTTGTGCTGGAACTTTCGATATACGAACACAAGTTCACGCTGTTTTTCTTTGTTTTTCACTGACTGTAGACCATGTATAACAACTTCATCATACTTTCTGATCCAGTGGGCAAATATCCTTTTCTGACTTTCTTCGAGGAAAGGAACTTTTATTCGGACTCTTTCCCACTTGGATGGACGAGCTGGAATTGTATTAACTGGTTCTCTAACTGGTGAAGCTGGAGGAGATCTCTCGGGAACTACTGTATCAGAAAATTCAGGGTAAATAACAGGATAAGTCAATAGAGGAATCACGACAGAAGACTGATCCTCTGGATGCAGTATTTCATCAATTTCTTCTTGCATAACCACCAGAGCTCTTTCAGAATTTGCACATTCTTCTATCGTGTCTGTTACTTCATACGGATCTAGTATTATCGTCCAGTCTTCAGGAACTATCGGAGAATCAAATTCAAATTCCTCAGGCTTTTCAACCGTCGGATAATCATATAGTATCAGATCTGTCACTGGTTCCCGTTCCTGTTCCTGTTCCTGCCTCTGTCCCTCTGTTCTTGTACCCGAACCCGTACCCTGTTCAACCTGTTCCGACTCCACTACATGAGACTCCGGCTCAGATCGACGTTGGCGCTTCTCCCCCTCATGGTGATCAGGATCATCCTGATCATCATGTCGGCGCTTGAGCCGTTCTGCCTGGCTACGGCAGGTATCTTCCACTGCCGAAAGGCGTTCAGTCAAAACAGCCACAGTTTGCTGAATTGACTGAAGCATAGCTTGTTGAATCTGGAAGGCTTCGACAGAAACGATAGGTTGGGGTGTAGGTGGGGTCGGTGTAGATGCTTGAGAAAGTAAGGATAGCAAATCGGCATCCTGGGTGGGTTCGGTTAGAGATTGGGCTATAAGTTTGGCGAGAAGGATAGATTTCAGTTCAGGTATGGACATATCCGCAGCTGATAGAGAAGATGGAGTAGATGTGGTCTCCGGCTCAGTCGCAGGACCTTTGCCTTTGACCATTCGTTTGATGTTGTCCAACTCCGCCGTCATCATAGATTGGACAGCCTTTAGGGCGCCGTCCATGTATTCCCTTGAGACAAACTCAGTATGGGTAACGCCGGGGTCACTTAGACTTCCCGTTGTAGCTACGACTGTAGAAGTCGAGCCGCCTACGTTCACGGTTGGCGTGATGATAGCCGTGGTAGGACTTCCATCCAATCCTCGTAACCTACCCGAAGGTGGGTTTACTATGGATGTTCCGGCCGGGCCACTTAGGCTACCGGCGATAGCCGAAAACGGAATCTGTGTCCTAGGAATGGCGTGTAATACAAGTGGATCTAGACTCCGTGCATGCAAAGAAGGCGAGAACGGGGGAAGCTGTTCTCTTGTTTCAATATCGGCACCCTCCAAGTGAGAGCCCGATAGCGTATGTGCAAAATCCCCGTGAGTTTGTGAAACCACCATCTGTTGAGAGATGGTGGAGTGGCTTGGTGGGGCGTGCAAGTGCGCCGCTAGGTCCACGGCGGCTTCTTCAATACCCAGTCCCAACACATGAGACTGGATAGCAGATGTGGCTACCTGGCTAGATGTGGCTGGGGGGGATACAACCGAAGATGGTTGTCCCATCACTCGTGTACTCTCAGAATGTAGCTTACTTCGCCTTTCCCTCACACAGCTCACCGCTTGATGTTCAACTAATACTCCCTCCGTTCTCCTTATCTCTCCGGATGGGGGCTGATTATCGTCACCATCAGAGTCAGAAGACTCTTCATCTGATGCTGATGTGGCGGTATGGGTTTCCTCGGTATCTGAAGTGGCTGATGTTCCTTCAGTAGCAGCGACAGAAGAAGACTGAGCTTGAACGGCTTCAGAAACTGTTGCCTCTTCTGTCGTTTGAGTACCTGTTGTTGGTGGCGGAGAAGGTTGTCTCGAAGAACTTGGCTGGCTCGTTCCAACGGCACTGCCCACTCCAGTTCCCCTCACAATAATGGCCCTCGACACACCCTGTCCGGAAGCCCCAGCTATCCGGACGCTCCCACCTCTCGTTCGTGGACGCTGACCCTCACGTCGCTCAGGTCTTGCTCCTTGGGCAGGTCCTGCCGGTCCTGGCCGGACCATAGGAGCTGGGATGTTGTGTGTGTGCCTATAAGCTATCACACTCAGTGCCATGGGACGAGCATGGGCTAGTACCCCGACTGGGATTTGTCGGGCGACAACACCTTCTGGATCAGCACGGGAAGGAATCTTCCGGGTTGGATGTTGTGGGCACATCGGGTGGGTGGAGCGGCGCTGTATCTCGGGATACAAGTTCATGTAGTTCCGGATGATGATCTGTAGGAACCGCATGAAGGGGACGAAGTTTGACCGCCGAGATGCAGTCGACCGAACTCTCTGAATGAGTTCAAACCATAGAAGATCAGCAAAGTCGACGTGGCGATTGAATGCCACCGCATGAAAGATGCGTAGAATCGGAGCGCTCGTCTGATCAATGCCTTTCGTTATAGACGAAAGACACCGATTGATATACGTGAACAACGTGTACCATAACGTCGATAGATGTTTGCGGGTGAAAGTTGATGGTATGCGGAGTTCTGCGCCGTATCCCAACGAGATAAGATCGGTGCACAATGTAGCATCTGAGACAAGCGGGTCGAAGTCTTCTTGGCCAGCTACAGATCCGGCGGTTGGTAACCGAAGAAATTGGCGGAATAGATCACTTGTGAGAAGCACTGGTGTGTGATCTATCCGACCTTCAAGGTGGAAACCGCCATCGACTTCTAAGGCATGAAGTGAACGCCAAAATTGCTGTAGGTATATGATTGGAACGGTGGCTGTTTCTGTTAGAGCATAGGAGAGTGGATGGCCCCTTAGTATCTCGATGATGACCTGATGTTGAATGGCGAGTTGGGTCACATCGAGATGGTAGTTATTTGCTGTAAGTGGAAGGAACTGATCCTCGGGAATCAGTTCTGCATCTGCGATTGGGTCAATCGCTGGTGGCTGATTTTGAGCCATTGTACCTGTGAAGAAGTAATCGATTAGTACACAGGTTTGGAAACACAATTTTCGCCGTTGGAGTTATACCGTGATGATTTAGATCACGCCAGATAGTAACTCCAAAAATTTGGAAAAGCAAACCCTACTCGTGAGTTAGGGTCGGTCACCAAGGCGCATAGACTTGCACCAGCACATATAACCAACACAATGTCCTCATAAACAACATATTAAAAGATATAACTAGAAGCACCACAAAAAAATTTGATTCGACCGAATAAACTTCAACCGGGGTTTTTATAAGACCGGATAAAAACATGACCGAACGAGGCATTCGACCGGAGGTCTGTAAGACCGGATATGGTCTTCGACCGGAGGTCACTAAGACCGGATAAGGTCTTTGACCGGATAGGGTCTTCGACCGGATACGGTCTCCGACCGGAGGTTATTAAGACCGGATAAGGGTCTTTGACCGGAGGTCATTAAGACCGGGGGTAAGATAAGACCGGAGGGATTGTTTGACCGGGGGAGCCTTCGACCGGGGCTGAACCCTAGATCGGAGTTTTCCCCCGGAGAAGATAAATCGACACTGATCCATCTCCGGGGAACATCCAGATCAACTCCCACTGATAACTCGATCGATTATAATCGATCGATATATGCTAAGCACATACCTTGTCGATTTAAGGCGATGAAAACGTCGAAGAATGCGGTCGAAGAATGCGGTCGAATGAGAGGTCCGGGCGAGAGAGATGAAGGCGAAGAAAGAAGATGTAATCGGTCGAATGAAGAGGATGGCTTCGACCGGGGTTCTTATACCCCGGAGGGTGTTGGGCTTAGGCCAGAGGGGCCGAAACTTTGGGCCGAAAATTTTGGGCCGAGGAAAATCAAACACCGCAAACCAAACACAAAAAGTAAACCAAACTTAAAAAAATCTTTTTGAAGTTTTCGGAGATGTAACACAGAACTTTTAAAAAAACTTAATTGAAGGAAAAGAAAACAAATAAACCTAAGTAGAGAGGAAAAAAAAATTAAAATTGAAACGACTTAAACACGAAGACACGAGACCTCACTCCCCCTCGAATGATTACCATGAGGAGATCCAAACACGGAACCCTCTTACCTGCTCCCCCTCGAAAGGAGGACCCGTGAAACTTACCAACCATCTGACGCTAGTGCTCCCCCTGAACACAGTATCGGGTTGTAGATCCGTCACTAACAACTTACTCTTCAAGGAACACAAGAATGAACTGCACACACAATCACGAAAAACAGACACACGAACACAAATAAAAACAAAAAAAAAACGGAAACACACCGAAATCTACTTTGTTAATACAGAAGTTCGTAACGGACACAGAGCTGAACGAGTAAAATGCAATAACCAAGGAGTGTGAAATATAGCAACCAGAGACACGTCACTGGGGCAGTTGTCACAGTCATTCGTTATTGAATGAAACTCGTACAGAGCTGCGAACGGATCAAACTTTCAAATTTAGCATACCTAGCTTGGACACAAGGTAATTAAATTGTTTCTCGTCCAAGGCTTTGGTAAATAGGTCTGCTAACTGATGCTCTGAATTAACAAAATAGAGTTCGATTGTACCTTTTTCCACGTGATCTTTTATAAAGTGATAGCGCACATCAATGTGTTTCGTCTTTGTGTGTTGGACGGGATTGCTTGATATGGCTATAGCGCTCTTCGAGTCGCAGTAGATGGGAATCCTAGAGTAATTAAATCCATAATCTTTGAGCTGGGTGCGCATCCAGATGACTTGCGAGCAGCAACTGGCGGCTGCCACATACTCCGCCTCGGCGGTGGAGGTGGACACGCAATTTTGTTTCTTGGAAGCCCAGCTGACAAGACGATCGCCCAAGAACTGAACATGACCCGACGTGCTCTTCCGGTCCAGCATGTTGCCAGCGTGGTCAGCGTCCGAGTAGGCTGTCAATTCAAAACCTGTCTCTTTTGGGTACCACAAACCAAGATCAGCAGTACCTTTTAAATATCGAAAAATTCGCTTAACCGCAGCTAAGTGAGACTCTTTAGGTTTTGACTGAAATCTTGCACACAAGAATGTCGAAAACATAATGTCAGGCCGACTAGCCGTCAAGTACATCAGAGAGCCAATCATACCTCTATAAATAGTCGCATTCACATCCTTACCGTTAGGATCGGAGTGAAGCTTTAGAGTAGTGGACATGGGGGTTTTCATGGAAGAAGATTGTTCCATCTGGTATTTCCGAAGAATATCCGAGATGTACTTAGATTGATTAATGAAAATTCCTGTTTGTAATTGTTTTACTTGAAGACCCAGGAAAAAGTTCATTTGCCCCATCATGCTCATTTGAAAATGTTTACTCATTAAGGCAGAAAAGTTCTGACAATACTTGGGGTTCGTGGAGCCAAAAATTATATCATCAACATAAATTTGTACAAGGATGATATCTTTCTTCTCTCTTTTAATAAATAACGTGGTATCAATTTTACCTTTAGAGAAGCCAGACTTGACTAAGAAGGATGAGAGTGCATCATACCAGGCTCGTGGCGCTTGCTTAAGACCGTAGAGGGCCTTGTCAAGAAAGTAGACGTAATGCGGATTTTCAGTACTCACGAAGCCTTCTGGTTGCGAGACATAGACTTCCTCCTTGAGCACGCCGTTGAGGAACGCGGATTTCACGTCCATTTGAAAGACGATGAAATTCTTGTGAGCGGCATAGGCGAGGAACATGCGGATCGCTTCAATGCGAGCAACCGGTGCAAACGTCTCATCGTAATCAATTCCTTCTTGCTGGCGATATCCTTTAGCCACTAGACGCGCTTTGTTCTGAACTATAATGCCATTTTCGTCCTTCTTGTTCTTAAAAATCCATTTAGTCCCTATCACCGTCTTGTTCTTTGGTCGGGGAACTAGGCGCCATACTTTGAGGGTCTCAAACTGGTTGAGTTCCTCTTGCATAGCAATTACCCAGTCCAGATCACTCAGCGCTTCAGAGACAGTTGAAGGTTCGATACGGCTGAGGAACGAGGAAAATAAACAGTCATTCGCGGTGGTAGATCTAGTTTGAACTGGTGTGGAAGGATCACCAATGATCTGATGAAGGGGTGTGCTCGAGTCCACTTGGTAGTGTGTGGATGAGGTTGATATGTCTGATGGGAGGTATCGGCATCCACATGACCACCTGGGGGTAAATCCTGAACTGCCTCGAGGGATGATGGCCTGTGAGGTGGAAGTTTCGTCGTGGGAGTCGAACACGGAGTAGAGGACGACTCAGCTGGAGATGAAACAATAGGAGGTTCCGGGATTGCCGGAGAGGGAATTTCGAGGGTACCGTCAACAGGAGTCGGTTCAGGAACACCGGCATCAAGAACTTGAGTAAGAGGATTTCTAGTACTTGAGGTTGGGGAAGCTTGATCATTGGCAGTAGAGGATGAAGCACCAGGCGAGGATGGACCTCCAGAGTCGGTAGGGCCAGTGACTTGTGTCACTTCTGGTGATTGAGCAGTATTCCTGTCACATGACTTAGAATTAGATTGATCATTAAATAAGTCATTATAAAAGAATTCAAACAGTAAATCCAAATCAGAAAGATGTGCTCTTGACGTAGACGCATGATGTGGATCCACTGGAGATTGTGTAGCTTCCGAACGGAATTGTCCAGAAGCTAACACACCAGTAAGCGCGGGTTCTGAACTGAGATGCTCAGAAACCATTTCAGGGGCCTCGTCAAAAGTCACGTTTACGCTTTCAACGACGGTCTTCGTCCGTTTGTTGTAGACACGATAGGCTTTTGCGTGCTGAGAGTAGCCGATGAACATTCCTTCATCCGCTTTGGGACTGAATTTGCCAAGATCATCCTTATCATTTAAGACAAAGCAGGTGCATCCGAAGGCATGAAAGTAGTTGATGTTCGGAATACGTTTGTTGATGATCTCGTACGGAGTCTTGTTGAACCGCTTGTTAATGATAGACCGATTTTGAGTATAGCAAGCGGTAGCAACAGCTTCTGCCCAAAGAAATAGTGGTAGCTTGGAATGAGATAACATCGTGCGTGCTGCTTCGACAAGAGTTCTGTTTCGACGTTCTACCACTCCATTCTGCTGAGGAGTACGAGCAGCGGAGAAAGTATGCGAGATACCCACTGAAGTGAGATAAGTGGTGAGTAACTGATTCTTGAACTCCGTGCCGTTGTCCGTCCTGATGGTTTGAACTACCTGGTGGAGACTGACTTGAATACTTTTCAGAAGAGAGATTATCAACTCGGGAGTCTCATCCTTGGAACGGAGAAATCGGACCCAAGTGTAACGAGAGAAATCGTCAACCATCACCAGGACATACTTCTTGTGATTTATGCTTTGGACGCGCATCGGTCCACATAAGTCCATGTGGATTAGTTCAAGGGACCGAGAAGTACTCGGAGCGGTTTTAGGCTTGTGAGACGCCTTTTTCATCTTGCCCATTTCGCAGGCAGCGCACAGATGATCTTTTGCAAACTTGAGATCTGGCATACCTTTGACATGTCCCCCGAGCACCAACTTGTTGATGTTCTTGAAGTTCAGGTGCGAGAGACGACGATGCCATAGCCAGCTTTGTTCAGCAGATGCTTTAGACAACAAACAGACTTCCTTATCGGGTTTCAAGGATGAGAGGTCGATCGTGTAGAGGTTAGTGCGTCGCGTTCCAGCAAGTATTTCTTTTCCATCCTCAGTTCGAACGCTACACCTTTTAGCCTTGAAAGTAACCTCGAGATTCTTGTCACAGAATTGACCGATACTGAAAAGATTGTGACCGAGACCTTCGACATAGGAGACTTTTTTGATTGTGATATTATCTTTGACAATATCGCCGTAACCCCTGATAGGAGAGGAGTGATCATTCCCGAACCGTACATTTCCACAAAACCTCTCGGTGAAGTTTGTGAGAAGCTCCCTTCTTCCGGTCATGTGCTTGGAGCAACCTGAATCTAGATACCACACATGACCGTCCTGCAAAACAGGTTATTTCTTTTTAGGTACCCATTCGTAAATGGGTCCTTTGGGGTTAGATTTAACACCCGCCTTAGAGACCCGTTTATAATTGGGTCTTTGTCTTTCACGGGAAACATTGCTATGTGAATTATTAGTAGCAATATGATATGAACCAAACCAATCAGATGCATAACGGCTATCAAAAAAATCATTTGATCTACAATGAGAACAACACAAACAATCATGCGACAGTTGAAGTAATTGCGGAATTGAATAAACTTTTAAAGGAAGAGTTCCATTACAATCAACTAGAGGTTTAGAAATAAAAACATCATGATTGTTATTGTTCTTTCTAGACTTTAACACAGGATCAACTAATTCTGATGTTGCCGAGCTCTCTTTGGACTTCTTAGCTACCCAAGCATATTTCACTTCTTTCCGCCGACCATACGTATCTGAAATGCCGTTAAACCCATAGTCAGAGGATTTGAAAATTGACGATTGTGACAGTTGAGAGCGACCGGTCTTTTTCTTCTTCTGTGAACGCCTTTTAGATGTAGACTTGGAAGGTTTTGAAGAATTGTTCACAGAAGGTTTTTGCGAGGCAGATGTAGAACATTCACCCTTATGAAAATTGACCGGAGGCGCACATGACTCATTTAAAAAATCAACATGGCTAGGTAGAGAAGGATTAAAGTCAAACTGGCTCAAATTGCTATCTAAACACACCTCAGAATTCAAGAATGCGGAAAATGCAAATTCCTCATCAGAAAGGACCTTATCACATGAGGACTTCAGAACATTTGAAGAGTTTATTGAGTGCAAATCATAAGCGGAAGCATTTTTACAGTCAGAACACTGATCTGATTCAAATCTTTGAGGCTCTTTACCTTTGTTTGAAATAATCGGTGACAAGTCACCCATAAAAGCTTTGCAGGAAGATGTGTCAGAAGAAGGATAAGAGTTTTCAGATAGAGACGATAACTCTCTTTGGAGAATGGAAGGCTGAGCATGAGGGTCAACCTTATGAAGTTGCACTTTCAGATTATCTGCTGCCATAGCAGCCAGTTGTGAGTGTAACTTCTTTATTTCTGTCTGATAGTATTCTTTATCTTCTTCCGACATAGTTTCCTTTTTGTTGGAACTGAGACACTCAATTTGAGATAAAAGACTTTGCTTTGCCTTTTGAAAATTTTCCCTTTCTAGTGCATACGATTCCTCCAGCTGAACAATTTTCTTTTCTAAAAGCAGAGTAGGAACATAAACCTTGGGAGCTAGAGGTTCCTCCTCAGTTTTAACGGTTTTTGTATCTAGTTCAGCTTGAGAGTAACTATGGAAAAAATCGGATGACAGGAAACGGGGTTTGTCAGTATTATAAGAAGCATTTAAAGTATCATAAACAAAAGGAAATGTCCTTTTAGAAAGAACAGAGTTTTCCCTTCTCAACTTATCTTCAAGGTCTTCCTCCTCAGTGGGTGTGGTCCAATGTATCTTATATTCAGGAAAGATTTTATCTAATCCAAAAAATTCAGATGCATATAAAGTAGGAACTTTGGATAAAGCCTTGTTTAAATAATCAGGGTTTTCGTACCCGATACCCGCATTTCCGTACTTTGGTTCTTTTGGTGCGATTAGCTTTAACGTTTGATCAGATTGACCCAATTTATAAAGTTTCTTTTCAAGCTCTTCTAGCTGATTGGATAACCTTATGTTCTCATTTTTGTAAGCCACATTTTGATTTAACAAATCAACTTTCTCGGACTCAGACATACGGAGCTTATCGGTCAGGTCATCTACTTTGGTCATTAGACTTTGTGACTCTGTTGAACACCTCACATTTTCTTCTCTTAAATTAGAAATAGTGCACACATAGCTAGCAATTTCTAAGCTTTGATTTTCCATAAAGTCAGACTGCTTAGTGACACGGTTTTCCAGAGAAGATAGAAGTTGTTCTTTTTCTTTTAACAGCAGCTTGTAAGAGTCAAGTTTGTTCATAGATAGTTGCATCTGTTCAAGTAAAGCTTCATGAAAAGGGGTACATACCTGGCAAGGAGCATTGTTATCGTCTTCATCAGTATCCGATGGTGATGAATGGTTGCCCATGAAGCACAGATGAGCTTCAGCATCCTCGGGTTCTTCATCCGACACTTGTAGCCAGTAATCGTCTTCAGCCATTAGAGCTTTACCAGCTTCCTTTTCTTTGGCAAGAAGCAGCTTGGCTCGATAGTAGTCGGCGTTGCGCACAATTGGCTTGCGACAATCTCTGGCGAAATGACCTAACCGACCACAATTGTAACATTTGATCGGTTCGTCTTTAGGCTTTTCTTCATGTCTCTTATCAGGCTTCTTACCAGCTTCAAAACGACTGTTACCTTCAGACTTGTCTCGATGATCACGACGAGTAGAATCTCTTTGCTTATTGGAAGTCTTGGAGAAAAACTTCCTCTTTTGAAATGCTTGAGTGAGAAACACCATTGCTTCTTTCATCTTGGCAAGTTCTGGATCCGAATCGCTATCGGGATCTTCAGGTTCAGAATCACTCAGCACGGGTTTTTGTCCAGATGATCGGCTGACGGATTTGCCTCTTCTCTCAGATACGAGTGCTATTTGATCAGTTGCTGGCTTTTCTTCTGCTTTCCCAATAAGTTCCATCACTTCCTCTTCGTCTTGGAGCAGCATTTCATAGAGTTCGTGAAGGTACAGCTTCTCCAAGGTTTGAGTGTGGCGAATATGGGAGACGAACGATTTCCACTCAGGCTGCAAGTTGTTCATAAACTTGATGTTGTTTTCCGTGTTCGTCTTTGTGATCTTATTTTTCTGAAGATCATTTAGAAGCATATTAAACCTTTCGTAGGTTTCCGTCAGCGTTTCACCCTTTCGTGCTTTAAACCCATCATATCTGGTGATACAGTTTGTCACCTTTAGCTGGTTATTGATGTGGCTTCCCATCATCATCTTCTCTATTTGGTCCCACATCTTCTTCGACGAGTCTTTGAAGCTATCTATACAAGCATAGATGTCATTCGGTAGACTTTGAAGAAGATATGATTTTGCCAGCTTTTCTGCCGTGTACAATTCCTTTTCTCTGTTAGTAAAATCACCAACAGTTTTCCGGATCTGGCGCTCTGGCCAACCTTCAGCTGGGTTTGCCGGTACCACTTTCATTGGCCAATCTTGTGGACCCTCAGTCAGGCATTTGTATATATCTTCATAGTTGGATTTTGCTTCTATGAAGTTCATAAATCGGTCATGCCACTGAGGGTACTCTCCCCGAAAGAGCACCGGGGGCTTTTGGTCAGAACCGATGGCTAGAGCATCCCTTGAGTTCATCTTTACTTCTTAACTTAATAGCACTGTAATGATCGTTAGGCAAACAGAATGATCCAAATACAATAAAATAGAAGAAACACAAATCAAACACTTTATCTAAACAGAAAAACAGGTCAACCAAATATCCGGTCGAAGGTATTCCCGGAGGAAGCAGTTATCCGGTCGAAGGACACGATAGGGATACACTTATCCGGTCGAATGATACGACCGGGGACACACGAATCCGGTCGAATGACACAAGACCGGAGGACCCTTATTCGGTCGAATGGACAAGACCGGATCACCTCTATTCGATCGAAGGGACAAGACCGGATCACCTCTATTCGGTCGAAGGGACAAGACCGGATCACTTCTATTCGGTCGAAGGGACAAGACCGGATCACTTCTATTCGGTCGAAGGGACAAGACCGGATCACCTCTATTCGGTCGAATGAGTTTGACCGGAGCACAAGTGTCCGGTCGAAAGAGTTAACTAAAGAAAAACACAAATAAAGATAAACACAACCAACCCCGAAGAACACGAAGAATCCGATCGAAGAACCCGAAGAATTTCTGGGTTCGATCGATATGCAAACTCAGATCCTTCGATCCTTTGATCGAAGGAATTAACAAAACAAGTAAAAAAAAACACTAAGATCGAAGGAAGCAAATTAGACCGGATACCTCACAGACCGAAAAATTACTTTCCAGATTCGATCGAAGTAAAAAAAATCCAGAAAAAAATTCGATCGATAAAATTCCAGATTCGATCGAAGTCAAAAAATCCAGAAACAGATTCGATCGAAAAAAAACATACCAAGATAATCAAATAAGCACATATACCAAGATAAATTAGGATTTTAGACAAACCTTTTTCTGGATCAAACCTTTTGCCTACTTGCTTTGATACCAATTGTAGATCCCAGTTTCAGTGCAATCAGCAGATATAAGAACAATGATGAACAATATATTGTCCACAACAACTAGTCATATGATTAATATAAACTTCAAAGGGCTAAGGTTTACAGAGAGAATTTCTGATAATAGTATGTAAACCTAACAACTAGTAAACTGAATAATGAAACTCTAACCTCAACAAATGAACTAGAAAATAACTTTAAATACTCGGGCTCGCAGGCCTAATGGGCTTATGGGCTTTAAGGCCCAACAAGCTTACAACTATTGCAATTTGTCACAAACTAACCTGAACTTCTATTTAACAAAGAAAATGGCCCTAACACATCTCCAGTTTAAAAACAAAGAATCTGTCTTTGAACGCGAGTTGAATTGACTTTCAACTTCAGAACTTGTTTCAATCAGCTCTTAGGAGGAATCAACTTGTAGCAAATACCATATGATACGGGATAGAAGAAATGCAATCTTGAAATCCAATGGCAAGAAGAAATTCTATTACTCCCCCTCAGATTTTGCTAACTCCCCCTCAACATTATATTCTGTGTCTTTGAATTGTATGTCATTCTCCCCCTCATGATGATTAGGAGAAACCTGAGCATCATGTAACTTCAAAGACTAACCGGATGAGTAGCAAAAGATCAAATAAAGCGATACAATAACCAAGGGTAACAGCTAACACAGAAACACAATAGTAACTGTTATCACAACAATTAAAATTAATTGTGTGGCCTATTTTCAGAGTTGGCATCGATGTATCTCTGATAGGACTTCCAGTTATCACTGAAGTAAAATATTAAAAAAATGACTTCTCAAACTATTCTGGCAATATCACAAAGATATGCAAGGGGAATCACAAAGATTCGTGCGGGTGTGAAAGAAGTATAAATCATATCGATTAGGCTCAAAGATTGATTCAACCTGGGACGCACGTTCATAAATCAATAGACGCAGTGAGATGAATATGAAGTTCGGAGACCGGAGCGGGTGTCTTCCTTTTTCAATATCTAAGTCCTCCGAGTGAGGAATAGATAGATTATGTGTTAAATCTTCGTGAATATATGAAACAAGTACCTTTTGTGAGATACTTGAGTGGCTAGGTGGGGTGACACAAGTTATCGACATTGGGTCCATGCCTGTTTCAATATCCATCTCCAAGGAACAAGAATGAATAGATTATGTGGTAACCCGAATAACTGACTCAGTTTGGTAAGAACCAATAATTCTTTTAAGTCCTGTCACATCTTCACCATATTATTTTCGCTCCGAACTCATCTATCAAGCTAGACTCCTCACTGATATCTAAGAATGGGATGTGCTTCTTGGGTAGGTCCTTCCAGTTCTGGATTGACCATAGAAACTTTATGAGCCCTAACACTCCTTTAACTCACCAAGATAGAACATTGAAGTAAAAAATTTTGATTTGAGAGAATCAGAAGTCAAAAGCATTTAAGAACGAGTCCTGAACTGAAGTGTTCAGAAGTCGATATGAAAGTTAGGATAAACCTGGTACTCCACCTCAAAAGATGGCATAACCCTTGATTGTAGTCATCTGACGTGAATAATCTGAATTAAAGCCCACATGACATTCCTGCAAAACAGATTAGACAGATTTTGGTTTTGGTATCCATGCTTTGATGGATCCTTGATGGTTAGTTGCCTTAGCTTTGAAGCTATGAAACTGAGGATTGGGGATACTATAAGTATTGTACCAGCTATTGACATACCTGGAATCCATAAAGTCACTATTTTCACAATAAGTGCAACAGATATTTGATCGGTTTAGACTGTACAACTTAGTTGTGGAATAGACATGAGTCGGTGACTTTGAATCAATTACAAGAGATTTGTATGACGTGTTTCCACCAATGTCTTTTGTAGTTGATTTCTTTTTCCAAACCATTTTCACTTTTCAAAACACTTGATTATCTGTATTATCAACAAGAGAGTTATAGAAAAGATTTGAAGGGCGAATCCGATCTTTTGAAAATTCATTTGATTTGACACAACTCTTCGAAGAAATAGTTGTGGAAGTTGAACTTGAAGAATAAGGAGACTGAGCAACAGTATCGGGACTGTCTTGTTCAGATAAATCAGTTTTAAAGTTTATTTCTTCAAGTTTCTTGACTTTTGCGGATAAAACATTTCCTTCTTCGAGAATTAAATCAAGTTATTTTTGTAAATCAAATTTTATCTTCTGCTCATTTGAAACCTCTGTTGCTAATCCAAATAGTTTTTGTGAAAGTTTATGAATTTATGTTTTGAATATCTTCCTTTCACTTCCAAAGTCTTTTTCAATACTGTTGCGTTTATCAGATATTTTTTTGAAAACCGCAACATTTTTCTTTTTAAGCACTTTCTTTGTCGTTTCAAAACTTTTTCGCTCTTTTGCAAAATTATCTCTCTCCATTATCAAAACTTTTTCAAAATCAAAAATCTATTTTGAAAGTTTTTCATTTTGAAGCTAAAAAAACTTTCTTTCGTCAAAAACTTTCTTTGAAAGATCAAGAATCTTTCTTTCAAAATTCTTTCTTTCATTTGAAAAATCAACCTTTTCTTTTTCAAAAACAGCAAGTCTTTTCTTCAGATCAAGGTTTTCGCTCTCTACAGCTTTCCGTTTCTCTTCAAGTTCCAGAGTCTTTTCTTCTCGGGCTTCAAAATTTGCAACTTTTCGTTCAAGTTCAGTTATTTTCTTTGAAGCTTCAACACTTGATGGATCACTTTTCTTCATATTCGCTTCTTTCAGATTCTCAATCAACTCGCTCTGGTTCTCTGCTTTTTCAAACTTTTTTGAGAGTTCTGAAAATTGCTTTTTCAAAACATCATTTTCTTCAGCAAGTTTTTCTTTTTCTCTTTTTAAAATTTGTGCCCAACTCAGATTATCAACATTTTCACTATTAACTTGCACAAGCACGTTGTAATTGTTTTCCAATCTGGCTTCAAGAACTACAATATTGGATTTGAGATCAGAAATTTCTTGTTGATAAGTAGAATAAGACATTGTTACTTGAACAAAATGATCGTAAGACGATTGCGATTTGATCCAATAAAGTCAGACAGAGTAATACACAAAAAAACGCAAAAAAAATGTTCCCCTCCTGCGACTTAGCAAGGGGGTGCCGAGATTTTTTTTCGGGATAAAGACCGGATACCTTGATCCGAGTTAAAAAAAATTCGTTCGATGAATCAGGGGTCACGGGACCGGATGGCGCCGTCTAGGAGTCTGATGGTGCGAGGACGGAACGGGGCAGTAGGGTGGTATTGGACCACAACACAGGCAGCGTGGAGAACCGGGTGGAGTCGTGGCATGGGCGGCGTGGGCGGCATGAACCTGGGTGTGGTGAGACCTGGGTGTGGTCGAAGTCGAAGCCCGGGTGTGATCGAGGCTGAAGCCCGAGTGTGGTCGAGGTCGAAGCGGGCTTTGCGAGAAGAGGGATTCGGGTGGAAGAGGGCTTCTGTTAGAGCACATATTTGTTGGATGCAAGATCATTAATTCTGGAGATAAATGTCAAGCAAGTCAAAGTTGAAAGTCAACTCTCAAGCATAAAAGTCAAAGTTTGTGTTTTTGTTTCTTTGTTTTAGTTGTGGGTATAAATACCTTGTATCCTTGTCTTTGTAAAGTAAGTGTAATTCAGTTGTATACGTGAGCAGATTAGAGAAGAGAGGAAGTAGAATTCAGATGTGAAGTGAGCAGATTAGAGAAGAGCAAATTAGAACATTATTCTAGAGAGAGAGAGAATGAATGTAGAGAGAGAAAGTGAGTTTGTAATTGTTGAATAGTGAATCAATGACATATGACTTACTAAATTCTCATCTTGATTGTTGTTCTTGATCGTAGTAGCATTTAGAACTTGAATTTCTGGGTATAACAATTGGTATCAGAGTAGATCCAGATTGAAATCAAGAAAAAAAATTCAAAGTCGACACTGTGTTCTTGAGTTCTTGAATCGAATTTTAAGTTTTTGGTCGAATTTGAGTTTGTAATTGATAGGAATGAGTTTGTGTATTGTTTTCGATCGAGTTTTTATAGTCTGAATAGTATTTTGCAATGTAATTGAGGTTTAATTTTGAGATTTCTTAAGTTCGAGTTACACGAGTTTTGTGCACTGTAATTTGAATCGAATTGTAATAGTTTGTGAGTTAGGTTGAAATTCATTGCTAGTTTTTGGTTCTAGGTGTGTTAGTGGTCAATTTGTCGAAGTCTCAGATCGAAATTTGGAGTATAAGTTGGTTTTTGAGCCATTCAAGTTGATCTTTCTTCGAGATCTAAAGAACTCGCAAGACTCATCATAAAGAACTCTCAGAGATCAATGAATTCATAAAAACTCCAAAGAACTCGCAAAAGCATGAAGAACTCGCAGAGTGTCGAAGAATTCGCAGAAAGTTCCAAGAATTCGTAGATTTATCAGATTTCGCATAGTCTTGTTTTTGAAAACACAAGGATAGAATTCGTAGAGAGCTATATTGCGAATTGCTTAGAATTCGTATCAATGAGTATTGCGAATTGCAAAGAATTCGCAGACTAGAGGGTTGCGAAAAGTGATTTTTAAATTTTTCTAAGGGAAGAATTCGCAGAAGTCATTCTTGCGAAAAGTTTTTCTTAATTCTTGCAAAAGACAGAATTCGCTAGTGTGAGTATTGAGAATTCCTTAGGATTCGCAGGTGTGTGAGTTGCGAATTCTGAAAGAATCTTGCGAATTCTGTGTGTGTTTTTATAAATTTGCGAATTCCTTGTATCTTAGTGTTGTTTGCGAATTCTTTGTTATTTCTTGTGCCTTGCGAATTCCAGACTTGGTGATTTTAGGAATTTGATTTTCTGAATTTTAGTGTTTGATTTCATTTGGATTAACGATCAAATTCAAGTTCTTTTTGTAACAGAATGACTTCCAGTGAAGCTCATGCAATCAGTACGGATGAGAAGCCACCAGTACTTTTCAAAGGAGAGTACGAACAATGGAAAAATCAGTTCTTGGATTTCATTGATCAACATGAATTAGGAGATCATATCAGAGTATCTCTGAGAGAAGGAAACATGAAAATTCCAACATGGATTCATACTACTTGTAATGTAGATTGGGAAATGAAAAAACAAGAGTTTCAAGTACATCCTGATAGCTACACAGATGAGCAGAAAAAAAGATATAAAGCTGACAGATTAGCCAAATCTTTTATATTGAAAGGAATTTCAGAGGAGATTCCAAAAGAGATTTCAATCAAATTAGAAAGCAAAAAGGCTACAGGAAAACAGCTGTGGGAACATATTGAGAAGATGATGATAGGACCAAAGATGTCATCAAGAGTACAGTTTTTAGAAGCTGAGAACTTTGAACTTAAAAGAAAGATTTTAGATCTGGAAGCTCAAATCCAGAAGCAATATTCTGTTGAGAACAATGAGAAGAAAGTTAAGGATTTGGAGAATGAAAATGTTGATTTTCATAAGAAGATTTCTGATCTGAAAAATTCTAATGCCGAGCTTATAAATAAAATATCTGATTTGGAACAAAATATGGTCAAAGAAAAGGATGTTTTTGAGAGTGAGAATAAAAGGTTTGCTAAAAAGTTCTCAGATTTTTCACGAAAATGTACTGATGAGAAGAAGACAGTTGAGCTGAAATGTATAAAGCTTTCTCAACAGATTTCAGACTTTGAGAAAGTAATCATTTTGGAAAGAGAAAAGTTTGACAAGGAGAAGAAGATTATAGAACAAAAGAATGTTCGATTCTTTAAAGAGATATTTGATGGACGAAAGAATGTGGAAAAAGACTTTGAAGAAGAAAGAAATATATTTGAGGAAGAGATAAAGAAACTGACTGCAAAGTTATCTGAACTATCTGAAAGTGCATTGAAAGATCAGAAAGCGAAGTCTGAGTTCAAGAGAGAGATTGACCTACTTGTCAAATAAAGAGACATTTATTCTTCAAAGATAAAGGAGCTTGAAGACATTGTTTCAAAGGTGGTGGTGACTGAGCACACGACTCCAGAGTCACAAATCCACACACCTCGAGATGATTCAGCTGATTCTGAATGCTCATTCAAGACAGCTGCAAGCTCACATAATAAAATTGTTTCTACAAAAAGGTTAGTCAATTCATTTGATCAGATTCGTACAACTAACATTTACTATGATTGGAAAATAGATGGTTCAGGTAAACAAAGAAGAAGAAGAAGGAGATATAATAAGAGAAACTGGTTTGGAAAGTGAAACCAGTAGATGAAGAAAAGAATGATAAGAAGAAGGAAGAAAAGAAAGGAGAGAAGAAAAGTAACAAATCATGTGTACATGCATCAACAGACAAGAAGAACAAAGTGCTAAAAGGTAAATCTAATCTTGCTTACTCGAGAGATCAATTGATCAGATTGTCTAAAAAGAGGTATTGTTCTTATTGTCATACATATTATTATGTTCATAAGTCTAGTGATCATTTCTGGTATGGTTCTTATTCTGTTACTCCCATCCGAACTACAACTAACAAATATGGTCCCAAATACCAGTGGGTACCAAAACCGAAAGATGAATCTGTGTTGCAGGCACCTACAGTCAAGGGGGAGTAACAAAACCATGGCTTCTGAATATTTCAGTTCAGAACCCGTGCTTCAATGAACTAAGGCTTCTGAATAGATCAGTTCAGGACCCGTACTTCAACGGAGTTTGACTTCTAAACACAACAGTTTAGACTTGTACTTCAACGAGGAAAGAGATGATACTCCCGGGATGATAAGAAATTGTACTCCGATACTCAGATGAGGAAATCAACCTTCAAGGGGGAGTACATATGTTTCTGGAAATATGTATTCGAAAGATATGACGAACTACACTTCAGGAGGAGTTGTAGATCTCTATCATGTGCTTTTTCACTGACATATTTTAGATGCATATTTTCAGGGGGAGTATTGAATTATGATTTCTGATTACTTCAGATCAGAACTCGTTTACTCAATGTTTTACTGCTTTCTGTTGTTTATTTTTCAATAAATTTGTGAATTTGTGTTTAAATCAGAAAATTTGATTGATTTTCTTGATTTTTTTCAAGAAAATCTCATTTTTTGATTTTTCATCAAATTCAGATTGTTTTCTGAACGAATTTTCTTGTAAAT
Source organism: Arctium lappa (assembly GCA_023525745.1). Taxonomy (NCBI): domain Eukaryota; kingdom Viridiplantae; phylum Streptophyta; class Magnoliopsida; order Asterales; family Asteraceae; genus Arctium; species Arctium lappa. The sequence goes on along the minus strand of CM042047.1, from coordinate 152,788,817 downwards.
TGATTTGTTGGGTTTGAAATCAGTATTAGATCATATTTGTTTCACATCGTTTCGCAAGAAATTCAGATATTGAAGTTCAATTTTGAGAATTTTCGAGTTTCTGGAAAAGTTCGATAAGCGTACTGTTTGATTCACGATTTCACGATTTTGCAAAATTTGTTCGAATTATTTGTTTCAAAGTTGTTAGAAATCAGTTTTCGATCATATCTTTGTGAACTAATTTCATTAATTTCGTTTCAGTGATCAAATTTAGAAGTTTTTCTTGATTTTCGTGGTTTTGCGCCAGATCTAAAGTGTGTGCGAGTTCTTCTCAAGTTTTCGCCAAGTTCAGGACTCCAAAGTCTTTACGCGAAAAGTATTGTTTTTTGCCATCTGTTCATCGCGCAAAGTTGATTTTGCGCCACCTAAGTTTCGCGCAAAGTTCAGTTTTTGCCACAAGTTATTCGCGCAAAGTTCAACTTTCGCCATAAGTTATTCGCGCAAAGTTCAGTTTGCGCTATCAACATCTCGCGCAAAGTCCAATTTGCACCACCTTCATCTCGCGCAAAGTTCAGTTTGCACCACCAACGTCTCACGCAAAACAACTTTGCGTCACCTTATGTTCGCGCAAAATCTAGTTTGCGCCAGTAACTGTTCGCACAAAGCTCCTGTTTGCGCCAGAATCACTGTTTTAAGACTTAGCAATTTTTTCTAAGTTTTTCTGTCGAGATGGATATGTCAAAATTCTCTTTTCAAGCTCAGTTCTACAAGAACGATATTATGATGTCATTGGGAACGGATACTCGTCCTCCGGTTTTGATCAATGAGAATGAGTTCACTCAATGGCAAGATCGGTTCATTAACTTTATCGAGCGTCAAGCAAATGGAGAAAACATGATGAAGTCTCTCACTGAAGGACCATTCGTCAAACCTAAGAACAATATTCCCTTGACTGCCGAAGAGATTACACGATAAAAAGTCGATCGTGAAGCAAAGTCTAACCTGATGCTTGTGTTGCCTAATTCCATCTACAATCGAATTGATTGTTTCAAGCACGATCCGATGATGATGTGGACTCAGTTAGAAAAGATCATGCTTGGGTCAACGGTTGCAACACAACTCCGACAAATGCGCTACATGAATAATTTTGAGGAGTTCAAAGCAAAGGATGGTGAGACTTTGAAGAGTGTCTTTGACAGGTTCTCAGTAGTGCTGAATGATCTGCAAAAGATAAAAGTGCAAAAGACTGAGTTAGAGACTAATCTGAAGTTTCTCAATGCTCTTCAACCGGAGTGGACCAAATCTTGTCACAAATTGAGGAATGATGTCCGGATCTCATCAATGCAAATTCAAGAGCTTTATGAGATTTTGATGACTGATGAATGCTTAGTACTAGAAAAGAAAGCTAAACTTGACAAGAAGAACAAGAAGACAGTGGACCCAATTGCACTCCTCACGAGCCAATTGGCTGAACAAGCATTGTCTGATAATGCTTATGATGGGGCTACTGATGATGATGGCGAAGCGCTACAGAAAGCGATGATTCTTCTCTCTCAGCACTACAATAAGAAGTTCCAACATCGTTCGGGTTCTAACAACCTTAGCTTCACTTCTGGGTCTAAGAATGTCAAAGTGCCTGAGCCTAAGAAAGATGCTTGCTTCAACTATGGAAAACTGGGTCACATCGAAAAGGAGTGTAAAGCAAAGGTGGTTCGGGATTCGGCATATGATCGGAAGAAAATGGAACTAGCTGATAAAAGAAAGGATGGCACTGCTTTGCTAGTTGAAGAAGAATACTGGCTAGATCACTCCGACAATGAAGCTGATAATATGGAAATTGCTACTATGTGCTTCATAGGAGATGATCAGAGTGACGATGATGATGATGACGATTCAACTGATGAATCTGAGGTACCTTCTGATTTTGATTACAAATTTATTTCTTCACAAATGAACATCATTATAACTGCGTTACATGATCTTCGCTCAAAGTTATTATCTGAAAAACAATTAAATTCAGAAAAGTCCAATTTGATTGAAAAATTAAAAGTTTCTTTGAAAGATGAAAAATCTATTTTGACTCATACAAAAGAAATCTTTTAAAATAAATTGGATGATTTAGAAAAATCAAATATGACTTATCTTGATTCTTTGACGGAAATGACCAAATTAAAAGAAAATTTTTCGGATAAAATAAATAAGTTGGAAGAAAAATTATATCTAAGAGATCAAACTGAACAAACTATTTATTTGAACAAACCACAGAGTTACGAGTCTATCAAAGAAAAATGGGGTCTTGGCTTTGAAAATCCTCATTTTTTAGACAAAGCTAAAACAGAAGTTCCCACTTTATATGAATACGATTATCTAAATCTTGCAAGATATGCTCCTCAGTTCAAATTTCATTGGACAAGTGAACAACAAGTTTTAGAAATCGAAAATGAGAAAAGAATGAACATCACGAAAAAGGAAATTCCTTTTGTTTAAACGTGCGAAAATGCCAAATATTTTCCTGAAAAATCAAAGAAGAACAGAAACAGTTTAAATGTCATGTCTTCTATTAAATCTTCATTGTTTGATGATTATTTTGATATATGTGCCAATAACATTGATAAAGAAAATATATCTCCAGTTTCTTATGATTCTAAGAGATATATTCCTCCATTAGTGTTAAAAATCAAAATCATTGATCTTGAAGATATAAAATGGAAGAACAAAATATTAAAAGAGAAATTGAAACAAGTGTAATTCTTTCTTTCATGACGACAAGTCTTGAAGAAAAATTAATTTCTCAAAAACAAAATATACTTACAAATTCTGTTTCTGGTCTCTCTTATGATTTTAAAGAAAAAAAAAAGGAAGTTCTAAAATCTGAAAAATTTTCTGACTCCGAGGCAAGTTCAGGTTTATTGTCTGATCAGATGGATTTCTTAGGTAAAATTGTTTCTTCAGATTCAAATCTTAAATCGAAAATTCTTGATGAATCTTTTACGCTAAATGATGATTATAAACCAAAGCGTAAAAGAAGAAGGTCAAAGAAGTCAAAGAAGAAAGCTACTGTCATTTCTGAAAAATCTAATTCTTTCGATTCTAATGTTTCAGATCGGACTTTGAAGAAGTCAAAAAGACAGATATGGAGGGTCAAGCAGAAATCTGATGACTCTGTGACTTTTGAGGATCGATATGTTGATAATCTTTGTCATAGTGATTCATTTGTTGTTTGTAATAAAATTTCAAAATACTCAATAAAGCAAATGATTCGAATTGCAAAAGATGTCTCATATTCTTCCTCTGGTTCTAGTTCTGATGATTATGCTTCGTCCTCTACTAATGATTATGTTCATTACTCTGATAATCTTTCTTATACTTTGTTTGTCAAATCTAACATATATACCCATATTCGAACTGCAACTAACAAACATGGACCCAAATACAAGTGGGTACCAAAACCAAACATTAATTATGAGTTGCAGGCACCTAATGTCAAGGGGGAGTAAGAGAAAGAAGGCTTCTAAGTAAATCAACTTAGAACCCGTACTTCAATGTATTTAGCTTCTGGACAAATGAGAAACTGTGAGTGCGTCTACTTAATATTCTACTGCACCTATCTCTGATAGTGATGTTGTTCCAGTTATCTCAAGCTTTTCAAGAATCTGAGCACGCTTGATCAGACCAAAAACATTGATATGACGTATCACTTTCTTTAAAATATCATGTGGAGGAAGGTATTATTGAATTATATTTTGTTCTAACTAAATATCAACTTGCTAATATTTTTACAAAAGCCTTAAATGAAAATCGATTTAATTTTCTGCTTTTAAAAAAATCGGCATGTTGAATTTAAAAGTTTAAACCTACACAAATTTTATTCTATAAAGTAAAAATTTTACAATTTTTCATTCTTTTGAATAAAATGTGTGTCTAGGATAAATTTTTCAAGTTGCTTTGTTTATATCTAAGTTTTATGTGTTCAAATTTCAAGACTAACAAAAATCGAAAGGTCAGCAACATGTTTGAAACTTTTGATATTGCTTTAAAGTTGTGTTATTCGGAATTTTATAGTTTACAATGCTTAGAAAACCTAAAAAGTCAGAATTATGGATCACAATGAAAATATGGGCTAAACACTTAGATGTAAAACTGGGTGATTGAGATGATTTCAATATATATAAAATATAGAAATCTCTAAGTTTAAAAGTTTGTACATGTGACCTTTCTGGTTTGGGAAAGTAAGTTCCAAGGGGTGCTTGACACCTAGTCCCCTAAGGCCAACTGGTCTGGGAGCGGCTGACCCAAATCCTGCAATAGGATCAGATAGAAAGTTACGTTTACGACATGTTCTTTACTTACAAAACTTCTTGATTAAAAGATGCCAATGTGCACAAGCTTAAAAGATGCCAAAGAGCACACTCATGTGAAGATGCCAATGTGCACAATGCTAAAAGATGCCAATGAGCACACATCTCATGAAACTTGGTGATATGTTTGAGTTGCGATAAACCTATAAATTTGTGATAATCTTAAATTCTTGACATCTTAGTGTGAGTAAAGGCAAAGTTCTCTATTATATTTTTAGAATTGCATTTTCTTGAAGCTAATCGAAGTTTGCATGCTAGCACACTAACTAGATTGATGAAAGTTTTTGAAAATGAACATGTCGTAACTTGATATGCAATGAAACTTGTATCTGTATCCAAAAACATACACTTGATTTCAATTGATTGATTAATCTGTATATTTTACTGAGTATAATTTAATTTATAGATTGTTTAAATTTTTATATATTTAGTTGTTTCAAAATTTATATTCTGTATATTTTTCTTTTACGTTGAAGTTTCGATGATTGTGTTCTCATATCTGTGTCAATGGGTCTGTGCATTTTTCGAGGGGGAGTACCTGATTTTCTATACGAATGCTAAATTGAATTGTCATATTTAGTGCATTTGTGTAGGGGGAGTAAAAGAGCTTAACAAGTGTTTCATTTTAGATCTCTAGTCAGATTTGCGCCAATAGTTGGTAGCGCAAAACTCAACTTTGCGCCTCCTTCAGGTAGCGCAAAACTAAGTTTGCGCCATCAACATGTAGCGCAAAATCTTCCCTTTCTCCTTTATTCTAATTTTTGCAGATCTGAAGTTGTCTCGTCTCCAACATTCGCATGACCAAGTTGATCCAGATCATCAAGGTCATGAGGGGGAGAAGTTAAAGAGACAAAGAGTTCAAACTTTATCTATTTAAAATTCGAGAAGTTAAAGAGACAAAGAGTTGTCTGCTCAAGATTCTATTTTCTCAGCTATATTAGTCCTTCTGCTATTCCAGCTCCGACCACCACAACTTCTTCGAGTACATTTGAAAGAGGTGTGTCGTTTAGAGCACAAGCTGATGAACCGATTGTTCCTCCAAGCTTATTACAAACAGGTCCAGTCTTGTCAAGGCAACAAAGGCAACATAGATTGAAAGATGCTGAGAAGAATTTTTTTTTAGTCAAGAAGCTACGCTAAGACGCTTAGCAGGTCTGATTAGAGTTCAAACAGCTTACTTTGAAGACCGGAGCGCCAATGATTACTAAGGGGGAGATTGTTAAGTCAGATTTTATAGTAATCATTATATTTATAGACTTGGTCTAATTCTGTGTTCTTACATCTTTTATATCTTGTATTGGCCAAGGGTATTTAAGTCCCTTGTGGCCTTGTGTTGTGTAAGTCTTGAACGCATAATCTCATAATTCACATACTTTGGCGCTTACACTCTCTCTCTACTTTCTCTCACTAGATTTAGAGTGATCTTGGATTATCACTTCCTTTTCACCTTCTCAAGTAATCTTGTCCACAACTGAGATACATATTTATAATTTTTAAGCCATTGATTGACTTGTGATTACAAATCTCATTTCAATGCATAAAATATTTAGTAAATCAATTTATAGCCTCAAATAAGTTATTGTATCATGTATATGCATGTAAAACATTTAAACATTTATGCTTTCCGGATTTAATCTCTCCCGGTGGGTGTCACCCCTTCGAACTTTTATTCGGAACCCTTCGTCAAGGATCCAAGACCGTTTCTACGACCCCTTACCGCGGTTATACCGTCTCGGTGGTTCTTATTCCACCTGTGATCAAATTTGTTCCTTTATCATGCATTTTAAAAATACATATAACATGTTATACATAACTATGTCATTAAAGGTTGTCCATATTCTTTATAATAACCAAATATGAACAAAACTTCATGAAAACATGTACACAAATATGTATCCCAGGTTTGGAGATCAAACCAAAAGAAAATATAAGTAATCACCTTAGTTTTTGGCTAAAAGACACTTAAATTCTACAACCATCTACCCGTGCTTGCTAATCTCCTCTTTCTATTCACAAAATATAGAATTGTATGTGTGTGTTTGATTGTTTTCTGCTGGATCAGAACTTAAAAAGAGACAACAGAGGCTAATATTTATACTAGAGGTTAAGGAGCTTGGAAGTAGGCTAGTCACTACTTGATGTGGCCTCCTCCCATGCACCATATGCCACCAAATAACACCTCAAGCTGCCACTAACAACCCCTTTTTCCAGCCCCTTTTCTTTTGTCTTTAGTACATATAACAATTTATTTATAACTCCCTTTAATTATTTTTTAATACTAAATAATTCCTTTTATTTATTTTATTTTATTAAAATCCAGCAGCTCCCTTTTTTCTGATTTATTAAAATTTAAGCAACTTTTTTTTAGTTAAAATAGACTGTTACAAATCTCCCCTCCTTACAAAAGATTCTGTCCTCGGAATCTACTTTCTTTAGAATAGATAGGGAAACTTCGTCTTCATGTCGTTCTCATTTTCCCAAGTGGCATTGCGACCTTTATGATATTTCCACTGTACTTTAATCAACGGAACCTCTTTATTTCTCAATCTTCGAATTGCTCGATCAATTATCCTTTCTGGTTGTTCCACATATGTCAGTTTTTCATTCACTCGAATTTCATCCAATGGGACCTTCATATCTTCATCAGCCAGACACTTCCTCAAGTTGGATACATGGAATGTATTATGTATCTTTTGTAGCTCAGCAGGCATTTCTAACCGATAAGCCACTTCTCCGACCCTTTGAATTATTTGAAAGGGTCCTATATAACGAGGACTCAACTTTCCTCACCTTCCGAATCTAATCAATCCTTTCCAAGGAGCAACTTTGAGCATAACCCGATCCCCCACTTGAAATTCTATATGCTTTCGTCTCTTATTTACGTAGCTTTTCTGTCGGTCCTGGGCTGCTTGTAGCCTTTCCCGAATTTGTTTTACCTTTTCTGAAGTTTGTTGAATTAGCTCTAGTCCTGTCATTCCTTTGTTTTCAAAGTTATTCCAACACACTGGGGTTCGACATTTTCTACCATACAAGACTTCATATGGAGCAACTTTTAGACTTGCGTGATAACTATTGTTGTACGAGAATTCTATTAGGGGTAAGTGATCATCCCAACCACCACCTAAATCAACTACACAAGCTCTAAGCATGTCTTCCAATGTTCTAATGGTTCGTTCACTCTGTCCGTCAGTTTGTGGATGGTAGGTTGTACTTAAGTTTAGTCTTGACCCCATTTCTTTCTAAAAACTTCTAGAATTGTGATGTAAATCGGCTATCTCTATCTGATATTATTGATAATGGTACCCCATGCCTTGAGACTATTTTATTAACATACAGTTTTGCAAGTCGTTCTACTGTATAGCTTTCTTTAATTGGCAAGAAGTGAGCTGGTTTGGTTAACCTATCAACGATTACCCAAATGGAATCATTACCTTTCTTGGTTCGAGGTAATTTCATCACAAAATCCATAGTGATGTGATCCCATTTCCACATTGGAATCTCTAAAGGTTGTAACCCTCCAAAAGGTTTCTGATGCTCTGCCTTTACTTGAAGGCAAGTCATGCATTTCTCAATAAAATTCCTAACATCCTTTTTCATTCTCGACCACCAGTATAGTAACTTCAAATCTCGATACATCTTATCCATGCCAGGGTGAATGGAGTATTTGGACTTGTGAGCCTCACTTAACAAGACCTCACGGTGACCGCTTACCAATGGAACTCATAACCTTCCATTAAATCTTCTACATTCCTTGTTATCAGTTTCTAGGAATTTGGCTTGTCCTACCATACTCTCTTTCATAATATGTTCTTCGGTAAGTGCACTAGCCTGATCTTCTTTTATTTTTACTAAAAATTCAGGCATCACATTTATTCTCAATGCTTTAACTCGTGTAAGCTTCTCGCGTTCCTTTCTGCTCAATGCATCTGCTACCGCATTAGCTTTGCCAGGATAATATTGAATTTCACAATCATAATCTTTAAGTAATTCCATCCATCGTTGTTGTCTCATGTTTAAGTCCTTTTGACTAAACAAGTATTGCAGACTCTTGTGATCAGTATAGATGATGCAATGAGTACCATAAAGGTAATGTCGCTAGATCTTTAGTTCAAATACAACTGCAGCGAGTTCTAAATCATGTGTCGGATATTTCTTCTCGTTTTCCTTTAGTTGCCTTGACGCATAAGCTATCACCTTGTCGTATTGCATAAGTACACACCCTAGTCCCAGTTTTGACGCATCGTTGTATACTATAAATCCTTCTGTTCCATCTGGCAATGATAGAATGAGTACACTACTTAGCTTTCCTTTTAAAGTATGAAAAGTTTATTCTTGCTCTTTCCCCATTCAAACTTCTTACCCTTTCTTGTCAATGTCGTTATTGGAGATGCTATTTTGGAGAAGTCCTGAATGAATCTACGATAATATCCTGCAAATCCTAGAAAACTTCGTATCTCTGACACACTTTTCGGAGCTTCCCATTTCATAACGACACTCACCTTAGCAGGATCTACTTGTATTCCTCGTTCATTAACCACATGCCCGAGGAATTGAACTTCCTTCAGCCAAAATTAACACTTTGAAAATTTGGCATACAAGTTCTCCTTCCTTAAAAGACTCAATACTGCATGTAAATGTTTTCAATGTTCACCCCCATTCTTGGAATAAATGAGAATGTCATCTATAAACACAATCATAAACTTGTCGAGATATGGTTTACATACTCGATTCATCAAGTCCATAAAGGCTGCTGGTGCATTTGTCAACCCAAAAAGCATGACCAAAAATTCATAATGGCCATATCTTGTTCTGAATGCCGTTTTGGGAACATCTTCACTCTTGACATTTAGTTGATGGTATCCCGACCTCAGATCGATTTTTGAGAAACATTTGGCGCCTTGTAGTTGGTCAAACAAATCATCGATTCTAGGGAGGGGATCTATTCTTGATTGTTCGTTTATTTAATTCTCGACAGTCGATGCACATATGCATCGACCCATCCTTTTTCTTAACGAATAGGATTGGTGCACCCCATGGTAACGTACTTTCTCAGATGAAACCTTTATTGAGTAACTCCTGTAACTGACTTCTCAGTTCTTGCATTTCAGATGGAGCTAATCGATATGGAGTTTTGGCTATTGGTACAGTTCCAGGTACTAAGTCAATCCCAAATCGTACCTGTCTGCCCGGAGGCAATCCTGGCAAATCTTCTGGAAAAACATCTAAATATTCCTGTACAACCGGTACATCTTTTGTTTTTATCATTTCTGATCTTTTTTCACCGATAACATATCCTAAGAATGTTGGGCATCCCTTCCTTATACAACGTTGTGCTTTAGCTGAACTTACTAGCACCATCCTAGTTTTTGTTCGTCCCCGTTTACCACTATTGTTTTTCCTTCAGAAGTTCTAACTTCAAGTTTCTTTTGATCACAAATTATATTGGCATGGTGGTTCCACAACCAATCCATTCCTACTATGACCTCGAATTCACCTAAAATCATGGGTATTAGGTCAATGGTCATTTGATGTCCGTCAATTTCTATTGTGCAATCTCTACAAATCTTGTTGATCCTAACATGGTTGCCATCAGCTAGTTCAACTTCAAAGCCTGGTTTTAGTTCCTTACCGTCTACTTTCAACTTTTGACAAAATGGAAGATACATAAAATATCTACTTGCACCACAATCAAATAGGATACGAGCAGGTTGATTGTTGATAAGGTGCGTACCTATCACTACGTCCGGTATTTCATTTGCCTCTTTTTCTGTCATTTGAAATGCTCGAGCCTTCGCTTTTCCCTTGTTACCCTCTTTAATATTCATGTTAGCCTCTGGATGTGGCTAATTTCTATTATGTTCCCTGTTACCTTGAGGACAATCCCGTTTTAAATGTCCTTGTTTTCCATACCGAAAACATGCTCCTGTCTTCGCCCAACACTCACCAGGGTGATTCTTACCACAATGGTCACAAGGCTTCTTTTGATTTATTTTAACAAAATTCTGAACCCCAAACTTTGGTTTCTTATTCCAATTTTGGCCAACACTTTGTTCTTTTCGCTTTATTTGGAAAGAGCCTTGATATGTAGGTGCCATATCCTTCTCGACTACCTTGGCGATGTTGACTGCTTTCTGAAATGTTTCTGGTAGTCCAGCCAGTACAAACCTTCGAATTTCGTTTCTTAATCCTGCAACGAAACAATCTGTTTTTCTTGCTTCCGTTGCTACTTGATGTTCCGCAAATCTTGACTTCTTTATAAATTGAGACACGTAATCTTGTACTGATATGTTTCCTTGCCTAAATTGTAGGAACTCCTGTTCCATACGCTTATGGTCTATGGTTGAACAATATTCATTCAGAAATATTTCTTTGAATTGATCTCATAACAAAGGTCTTAGTTTCCTCGGTATTTTTTTATTGCTTTTACCGAATTCCACCAGTGCAATGCGTCTTCCTGAAGTAAGGTAGTTGCATACCTCACTTTTTGCGTTTCTAAACATTGACATGTTTCAAATTACTTTCTACTCCGGTTAACCAGTCCATGGCTTTATGGGGTTCACATTCACCTTTGAATGGGGCTGGCTTGGTGCTCATAAAAGTTTTATAATTGACTTCTTTTGAGAGTATGTTATTTGGTTCTACCATTGCATCTTGTTCTTTTGGGGTATTTATTAAACGAGTTGTCTCTTCCCTGTTTTCTTTTAATATTGCAGGTAGAACATTCTTCAAGAGTGTTTCTAAATCATTGTTCTTGCTTATACTTTCAGTCCTATCATTATCTCTCATCGTCTCTGGTTCGGTGCTACTTGTTTCTGTTCCATCCAATCCTTTTCCTCTTTGGTAAGTTTGTTGAAATTGTGAAGCCATTCCCTGAGATAGGATATAGCAATATATACATGTTATCTTATGTTAGTCATCACTTTTTAACTAGTTTTTTTTAATAGGAATTTTAATACACCATACATAATAAGTTATTTCCAAAAGCACAAGTATTTATACAAACATTTCCTTTATATACATATATATTTTACATTAGTAGGAAATTACATTCATTGAGGTGGCATCTTTCCATGGGGTACAAAAGGTATTGACATAGAGCACACCTCATGTACCAAGATGTCCTAGCCTTTCTAGGGCTCATACATACAAAGACATCTCCAAAAAAAATAATATAAAAAAATACTAGTCCATAGTTGGTTGTACTTTCCTAAAAACCGGCTTAAAGCCATACAAAAACCCAAGGCTAAACCAGATGTGTGCATTCATTCATATACGAAATAACATACCCAAATTAAGATTTATTGGGGAAATTGAAAGACAGAAAATGGGGAGAGTTTACCGAAATTTCCGGTCGTTACAAGTACCACCTTACATTCCATACCCCAAAGGTTAAGGAATCAAAAGGAGGAGGTACAATTTAAGAAGTTTTTAGATGTGTTCAAGAATTTGCATATCAACATCCCTTTGGTTGAAGCAATTGAGAGCATGCTTTCTTATGCCAAGTTCCTTAAGGATATTTTAAGCAAGAAAAAAGAAACTGAATGAATATGAGATTGTGTCATTGACTGAAGGTTGTAGTGACTTTTTGACCAACAAATTGCCCCCTAAGCAGAAAGACCCAGGTTGTTTTACAATACCATGTTATATAGGAGGAAAAGAGGTGGGAAAGCTTTATGTGACCTAGGTGTTAGCATCAATCTTATGTCTTTGTTTGTTTTCAAAACACTAGGGATAGGAGAGGCTAGACCCACCACTGTGACCTTGCAGTTAGCTGAAAAATCCATAGCTTATCCTAAGGGAAAGCTAGATGATGTTTTGGTGCAAGTAGACAAATTCATATTTCCTGCTGATTTCATCATTCTAGACTTTGAGGCTGACAAAGACACTCCTATTCTGTTAGGAAGGCCATTTTTAGCCACTGGTAGAGCCATCATAGATGTCCAAAACGGAGAGTTGACTATGAGAGTGCAAGACCAAAATGTCACCTTCAATGTCTTTACTTCCATGAAATACCCTGATGAAGTAGAAGAATGTTCTGTTCTAAGCTCTGTAGAATCTTGGTGTCAAGAGGAAACCTTAGAAGAAATTATAGGTGAAGGATAAATGATGACCTGGAAGATGATGAGTTAGAGGATGATAATCCTGATGACGATGACTTAAATGTTGATGACTTAGACGCGGAATATGATGATGATGATGATGATGATGATGATGATGATTTAGATGATAACAATCACTGTGATGATATGCTAAAACATGTGGCAGCATATGAGCTGTTGGAAGAGAATACAAGAGAGAACTCCTTACCATCAATTGAAGCAACACCAAACCTTGAACTAAAGCAACTTCCTACACATCTTAAGTATGTTTTTCTAAGTGATGAGAACAAATTACCTGTGATCATTTCAGCAACCTTAGAACCCAAACAGGAAGAGCAGTTAGTGAAAGTGCTTCAAGCCCACACTGAGGCTATAGGTTGGACAATTTCTGACTTAAAAGGCATTAGTCCATCAATTTGTCAACACAAAAGCATTTTAGGCGACAAGGATTTCAGATTTGTAGAACCACAAAAGAGACTAAACCCTGTAATAAAAGAAGTAGTCAAGAAAGAAATACTCAAGTGGTTAGATGCTGGAATTATTTACCCCATATCTGGTGGTTCTTGGGTAAGCCCTGTCCAATGTGTCCCTAAGAAAGGAGGTGTGACAGTTGTTGAGAATGAAAAGAATGAGTTGATCCCAACTAGGGTAGTGTCAGGATGGAGAATCTGTATGGATTATAGAAAGCTTAACAAAGCAACCCACAAGGACCATTTTCCATTGCCTTTCGTTGACCAAATGTTGGATAGACTAGCTGGTAAGGAGTATTACTGTTTCCTAGATGGATATTCTGGTTACAACCAGATTACCATAGTACCTGAGGACCAAGAGAAAACCACTTTCACTTGTCCTTTTGGTACCTTTGCCTTTTTAGAAGAATGTCTTTTGGACTATGCAATGCGCCTGCCACATTCCGAAGATGCATGATGTTCATTTTCTCTGATATGTTGGAAACCTCTATGGAAATATTGATGGATGATTTTTCTGTCTATGGATTTTCATATGAACAATGTCTGAAAAACCTTGAACAAAGCCTTAAAAGATGTGAAGAGACTGACTTAGTTTTAAATTGGGAAAAATGTCATTTCATGGTCAAAGAAGGCATTGTTTTGGATCATTTAATTTCAAATAGAGGAATAGAGGTTGACAAAGTCAAATTGGAAGTCATTGAAAAACTTTCAGAACCTACAAATGTTAAGGGAATTAGAAGCTTTCTTGGTCATTTTGGCTTTTACAGAAGATTTATAAAAGACTTTTCAAATATTTCAAAACCACTCAGTATACCACTACAACATGACCAGTGTAACACCCTGGATTTCCATCCCAATTGAAGAAAAGTGTTGAACTGGATAAATAGGTAAAGGAAGAACCACATATAAAGTATGGATGTAGTGTCAAGTGGTTGTGACACCTGTCACAATAGCACCAATGGTACTAAGAGTATGGTCATCTCGGCTATAGTGCCTTGTGGTTGTGACATTAGTCACAATAGCACCAATGGTACTAAGAGTATGGTCGTCTTGGCTATAGTGACATGTGGTTGTGACATCTGTCATAATAGCACCAATGGTACTGAAAGTGTGGTAGTCCTGGCTATAGTGCCATGCAGTTGTGACATATGTCATAATAGCAACGGCGATTACCAAGTGGTTGGTCGTCCCAACAAATGTGCCATGTAATTATGACAATGGCAGGATATCTGGCATAATAACATCAAATGTTCCGAGAGAACGGTCGAGGAATGGTCGGGAGAACGGTCGAGGAACGACCGGTAAAAATGGTCGGGAAAGTCGTCGAGAAAGCGGTCGAAGAACGGTCGAAAAATCCTCGGTACGTCTCGCGCGACAGTGCCCGCTACAGTGACAAATGGCACTGTAGCATGGCAGGGTCGCGCGAGGCAAGGGACCCACGGTACATCTCGCACGACAGTATCCGCTATAGTGAAAAATGTCACTGTAGCATGTCAGGGTCGCGCCATCTCGCGCAACAGTGCCCACTACAGTGACAAATGGACTGTATCATGTCAGGGTCGCGTCAATCTCACAGTGCATAAAATCGGGATTTTCTTCATTTGGTCATATCTAGTTCATTTCTACTCTGTTTTGGGCGATTCAAAATGCTATGGTTTTGTTTTTGAGAGATTTTCAAGGTTAAAGTGTTATTTTTGAGAATATTAAAGAGTATTTGGTGGTGGATTGGAAGCAAAGATCAAGAGCTCATCATCTTCACCTCTATCTTCAAGAATCTTAGGGTTTTCTAGGTTTTCACCAAAACCTAAGTGGTGAGTTCATCCTCTTAACTTCTAAACCTTATTATAAGTTATAAAATGCTCCATTGATGATTTCCTAGTGTTTATGTTTCTCAAATTTCGGGTTTGATGGTTTTGGAGAAACTAGGTCAAAACTAAGGTTTTGGCCAAAATGGTGATTTTGGTATATAATGTTTGGGGAACAACTATAAATGGTTGAATGTGGATATTAATGGATGGAAACTTGTGGATCTAGGTTTTGGGAAGTTTTGGCTTGAAGATCCAAGTTTCCTCAAAGGAGCTTCAGTTGGGAAAATCTAGATTTAGCCTAAATCTAGCAAGGTGAGTTCAAGTTGATTTGTGAAAACGTTGTACATGCCAAAATATTTATTTTAAAGTATTTATGCGTTTAACATGAAATTATCATTTGTGGAGTTACTTGATGGGTTTTGGTTATTTGATAAGTTTGGTTTTATAAACCTTGTAAAACACCCATATTGGGGATTTTTGGGCATTTTGATAAATCAGTCATAAATGGGTGTGTTTGGTGATTTATTGCACAAGTGAGATTATTTGGTTAAAAAGGCATTTCAGTGTTTGTTTTGGAGAAATGCGTAATTTCGTGTTATGGGTCGTCTTGAAGAAGTAAATGGCATAAAATCATTTGGAAAGTAATTTGTCCCAATTTAAACTGCATTGGAGTCTGCACACGTATTTTGGGAGTGTGTTTGCATGAAGTGAGCCAATTGCATTATTCTTTTGGGGAGTCGTTAATCGTTGGTCACAAAAGGAGTTTTGAGCATTTTGGCTCGGTGTCGACTTAAAAGAGTCTTGAGGACACTTGTCCGGTTTTGAATGGCTCAAGTAGCCCCATCATGACGTACGTACTAATATACCTTGTTGCATTTTGGGTTGGTTACATGTTCGAGTGCGTTGGTCATTTCGGGTTAGGCATGTAATGTTAGACTGTGTTGCATTGGATCCATAGGCACATAAGTCAGTTTGTTTTGGGTGGTCAATTGGGTACTGCGGGGTTAAACTCCGGTACCTATGTTTTATGACCAAAAACTTTACAAGTGGTCGCTAGGAGGGTTGAGTCTGTAAGTGCTACCGGGGAAGTAGGCGCTAGGACCTCCGCCACTTGAAGTAATGCCTGGGATGTAGTCTTTAAGTGTGCTGGACCTTCGATATGGAGTTCTTCGGAATGTTTCATCAAGGTCAATTGACTTGGGGTGACGCTTGTTAAAGAAGTCGTAGGGATACATGGTTGTGATGTCGTGAGGTGTCATGCGATTAACGTTGCATGGGTGGCATACTTTTGTGTTCCTCCACCCTCAACGAATACGGGTCTCCCGCGTTGTCGGCTATCAACATTTTAAATATAAGGATATTTCACTTTATCATCTTTGGTCTTATGTGGTCGACAGTAAATGAGGACCTTAATATTGGACCTTCCTCCACGTATATTAAGGTTTGAATAATGTATATGTCGCCCCACGTTTAGGTGTTTGGGTTTCCTTTCAATTTATGGTCGCGTGAGTATTGGGCCTAGCGTCCGTGTTTTTGGTATCATATTGTACATGTGGGTTTTAACCACGTAGTGTTGGTTGAGTATTTTACCCCACCCGTGTTTGGGTGTTTTGGGATGCAACGTTTTATAAATAATGTTTTGTAGTGGGTGTCCACCTTTGAAAAATGCATGAAATTGGAAAAGAGTCATCTTCGAGTTTAAAGTAAACCATTTGAAAGATCACGATTTTATTTGGGGATTCATTCCTATAAAGATATATTTGTCTATGTAAAACTCTGGAACTCACTAGGCGTTAGCCTAAACTTTTTATTTGTCGGCATGTGCAACATGTTCTTTTGGGGATTTGTTCTAGGGACATCTTGGGGAGAGAGGTGTTAGACGTATACTCGAGGGTGATTAGTTTGGTAAAGTCTCTCGTCTTGGCTTGGGAATAGCAACTTGTATTTGAGTTTTAGTATCACCCGATCTCTAATTAGTCTCTGTATAAGAATTTATCGATCTTCGTTGATGGTTAGACCTAGTTTAATATTTCAAGCATGAACTCGTTGTAAGCGATCTTATCTATTTTTTTGAGGCATTATTGGAAATGTTAATTTAGTTGCTCTTTCCAGATTTGAAGGTGTTACAACCAGCCTTTTGATTTCAACAAAGAATGTAGGAAAGCTTTCAACTTTTTTAAACAAGCTTTGATTTCAGCACCTATTGTGATCACACCTGATTGGACACAACCATTTGAACTCATGTGTGATGCAAGTGATTGGGCAATTGGTGTAGTTTTGGGACAAAAGAAAGGAAAGATTTTTCACCCTATCTATTACTCTAGTAAAACTCTAAATGAAGCACAAGTTAACTATACAACCACTGAGAAGGAATTGTTGGTTGTTGTATTTGCCTTTGAAAAATTTAGATCTTATCTGATGGGGACCAAGGTTACAATTCACACTGACCATGCAACCATCAAGTACTTAATTTCTAAAAAAGATGCAAAGCCAAGATTAATTCGGTGGGTGTTGTTGTTACAAGAGTTTGACCTAGAAATAATAGATTGGAAAGGTATTAAAAACCAAGTTGTTGATCACTTGTCCAGATTAGAAAAAGGAAAAGGACCTTTAATTGAGATAAATGAAAAGTTTCCTGATGAACAGCTACTGGTGCTGCAGCATGCTACCGCACCATGGTTTGCTGACATTGCAAATTACCTAGCTGTTGGGATCATTCCACCTGAATATAACAAACACCAAAGAAAGAAACTGTTGAATGATTCAAAGAAATACCTTTGGGATGATCCATTCCTGTTTAAGCTAGGAGCTGACCAAATCATAAGGAGGTGTATACCTCATGAGGATACAACTGCAGTGCTGCAGCACTGTCATGCTGCTGCATATGGTGGACACTTTGGTGGCCAAAGAACTGCAGTAAAAGTCCTCCAATCTGGATTCTTTTAGCTTACACTTTTTATTGATGCAGATAAATTTGTTAAAAGGTGTAATGAATGTCAAAGAGTTAGATCTATTTCCCAAAGACATGAGATGCCTCTTAATGGTATTTTAGAAGTTGAAATATTTGATGTATGGGGAATAGATTTCAAGGGATCATTTCCCATGTCTGGAAACTGTCAGTACATCTTGGTGGCTATGGATTATGTCTCTAAATGGGTAGAGGCAATAGCTTACCACAATAATGATGCAAAGGCAGTAGTGAAGTTCCTTCACAATAAAATATTCACAAGATTTGGCACCCCTAGAGCCATAATTAGTGACGAAGGGACCCATTTTGTGAACAACATGATGACGGAAGTTTTGGAAAAATACAAAATTAGTCATAGAGTTGCTACAGCCTATCATCCACAAACAAATGGCTTAGTTGAACTCTCAAATAGGGAAATCAAGAGTATTCTAGAGAAAGTGGTCAAACCTTCAAGAAAGGATTGGTTATTTAAACTAGATGATGCTCTTTGGGCTTATAGGATTGCCTATAAATCCTCAATAGGAATGTCTCCTTACAAGCTTATCTTTGGAAAAGCTTGTCACTTGCCATTAGAGCTTGAACACAAAGCATTTTGGGCTCTTAAAGAACTTAACATGAGTATTAATGATGCTGGTGAAAGGAGAAAATTGCAAATCAATGAATTGGAAGAACTCAGAAATCAATCTAATGAGAATGCCAAAATCTACAAGGATAAAACCAAAAGATGGCATGATAAGAGGATTATGCACAAGGATTTCAAAGTTGGTGAAAAGGTTTTGTTGTTTAACTCAAGACTTAAACTTTTCCCTGGAAAATTAAAGTCAAAGTGGACTGGACCTTTTGAAATCAAGAATGTTTTTCCATATGGAGTAATATAACTCATTAATCCAAGCAATGAAGCCCCATTTAAAGTTAATCGACAAAGAGTCAAATCTTTTTTGGATACAACTGTACCTACGGGATCTTCTTTTGTAGTACAGCTTCAACCACTCTAAATCCATGATTTTTGAATCCCAAAAACAGTCCAAGTGTACATATGTAGATGGTTGTTATTAAGATTTAAATTTGGTATGTTTGATGTTTGTGAAAATGTGCAGATTCTGAACTCTCAGATGATGCTGCAGCATGTGCTACAACATCCGATCGATGTGGGACCCACAAGAAATATAAAACATAGTTTTATTTGACAAATTTTGAAAGTGTTTCCAGCTGTTTTTGCTTGTACCATGTAGAAGAATTTGAAAAGCGTAAAAGTAAAAAGCATATTTACTTTTGCTAATAGTCACCTCAAAAGGAAATAGTGAGAATATAAATGATAACCTACTAAACCTACTCCTTTTTTCCCTCTCAATTAATACCACTGCCAGTTTTAATCTCAAGCAAGAAAACCAACATTTTTCATTTTTATAAAACCATTTTTCATCTGTACAAAAACCACCTTTTCATCTTCCCAAAAAGCACAAAGTGATAACCAATTTTCAGCTATCACTTCCTCATTTATCGACCCCTATTTCTCCATTTTCTTTCTTCATTATTCACAGATACTGTAGCAGACAAAAAAACCATGAAGAAGAGTTCGAAGAAGGTTGTGCCATCACCAAGGGACAGTGACCTGGTAAAGGGTTGAGGAGGTCTAAACGATCGAAAGAGGAAATGGAGGATCAATCTCCAAAAGGAAAGAAAAAGAAGTCATTGAAGAAGGCTGTAGAGGGTAGTTAGAAAAAACAGAGGGTGGAGAAGTCTGTTGAACCAAAGGTAAACCCAGAAACTTCTTCCAAGGATTCTACTAAATCCCCCACTCCAAACAAAACCATTGAGGAACCCAAAACAGGGCCTGTGATCCCTATGGCAGCAGAAAATTTTTCTACTGCCATAGAGGGTGATCAGGCTAATGTAGAGGGTGTTGATTTGAACATAACTTATGTGGAAACAAGCCAAGACAATAACCCACCTCTTCAAGATGCTCAAGAACCCAATGAGTCATTTAACACAAGTCTATCACCATCCCACCATGAGGCATTCGATATGAACCAACCTCCTAGCCAAGAAAATGAAACACCTCATGTGATCACCAACAACCCACCACCAGAAACCACCATTCCAGTAACCATCTCCCCCGTTTCAGTGTTGGATGCAACTTTGGTCCATGATATTAGGAGTGAAAGTCTCACTGCAGTGCCACAGATGTCGCAGCATGAGGCAGTGGCAGTGACCATCCCTGAAGAACCAACCAATGTCCAAGGTAGGGTGGGAAATAATCCCATTCTAGATGCACTATTGGAAACTACAGAGAACTCAGAGAATGATGAAAATGATGCTGAGGGTGATAAGGACAAAGAGATGGAGAATGCGGGGATGGCTGAAGAAAAGGAAGAGAACAATGAGGAGGAGGTTGATGAATAGATCATTGAGCAAAGGGAAAAGGAAAGTGAGAAATAGGCAGTGGAGAAGACTGTTGAGAAGAAGAGAAAGAAGGCTGAAAAGAAATCCAAGGAACCTGAATCCAAGGCCAAGCCAAAACAGAAAGCTAAGGGCATTGGTAATGGGAGAAAAACAACAAAGAAGTATACTAGGGAAGAGAAAGGAAAGCAAAAGATGGTTGAACCAGAGGATGAGGAGGAGGATTATGAAGAAAGAGTGACAAGGTTCACATGCAAGGAGGATCAGAATAAATATGAACAGTTCAAAGACCAGGTTTGGGCTTCAGGACAAGGGATTTAGTCCCATAATCATCTCTAAATATCCCCTTTGTCCGGGAAGCCATTGAGTCTATGGGATGGGAGATTTTGTGCAAAATACCACCAAAGCACAACATAGACTAGGTGAGAGAGTTCTATGCAGAGGTTGCAGTCACACCAGATGAAATAGTTACTGTTAGAGGCATGGATGTTTGCTACTCAGCGGAGGCCATAAACAACATGTATGGCCTTGTACCACTACAAGATTTTGTGTACAACAAGTTGATGAGGAGAGCCAGTGTGGCTGATGCAAAGAGAGTACTGGAAACCATAGCCAAGGAAGGGGCAGATTGGAGCAACAAAGGAGAGGCCCAAAATTTGGAAACAGTGCACCTGTCACCAAAGTCCAATGTGTGGTTCCACTTCATCAGACACACACTGATGCCCACTTCCCATGACACAAGCCTGCCATTTGAATGGTGTGTACTTATCTATTCTATTTTAACATGGAAGAAATTTGATGTTGGGCAGGTTATCAACAAGAGTATCAAGAGTTGCATTGAGAAGCCTAAGGGTGGATTGTGGCATCCTTCCCTAATCCATGCCTTGATGAAGAAGGCTAAGGTGAGGACCATTGAAGCTGATGAGTATGTGGAGAAGAAAGCAGTGATAGATAAGCTAGAAATCGACATGATCATGAGGAACCAAGTGAAGAAGCGTGAAGATGAGGGTGATGTGCTGAGACCAGTGCAGGCTGCAGGCAGTGCTGCAGCATCTGGCAGAGTGGAGGCAGCTGCATTCACTATGATGATGAGTATACTGGAGGAAAACCAGAAGAATCTTATGGAAAAGCTGAATGACCAAGAGGAGTACTGGGATGAGAAACTGGCATCACATAAAGAGGAACTAGAGAAGATGTTTGAGGAGCGAGAGTTGGTAGTGAAGAGAAGTATGAGAAAACAAGAGAGGTTGATAAAGGAACTGAGGAAGGAGACAACCATTAACAAAAAAATGGCACAAGAAGAGATTGGATGTCATGGACGAGGTCTGGGCAAAAGACCATGTGGAGGCATCTACCTATCTGCCAGAGTACCCTGCAGCACTGACTAAGTTGCAGGATGAGTTCCTCAAGGGCCCTGCAACAGAAGGACCTACTCCATCTGAGTAGGGAGGTCAATTTCTTTTCCTTATCTCCATGTAGTGTCTTTTATTTTGTTATTTTTTATCTTTATTTAGTCCATTAAGGGTCTGGGAATTTGTTGATTTCTGTGATAGTTTACCTTTGGGTAAGTGCACATAACATAGCCCAAATAATTCATTTGCACATGTTCACTTTCAATACTAATGCTAGAACCAAACCAAGCCACCTGGGAATCAATTAGGCAAACTGTTTTGATAATAGGAAGGGATATAGGCCATTTTTCACATAGCCTTATACACTCTCCTTACCCCCTTTAACCTTTTGAGCCTATACATGTTCTCCAAAATAATGAGGACATTGTTTATTTCTAAGTGTAGGGAGGGGAGTTTTGTGTCAAAACTGATGAAAAGATTTGAGTCATTTAGTCTTGTTGATAAGTGCCAATTTTCTATATTTGAAATGTCGAATTTACCCTACAATTGGTGTTGGTTAAAGTGTTAAAATACCCTTTATAATTTAAGTTTAGTATTTTAGTGAAAAAGAAAAAAAAATTATAAAAAGTTTGTTTAGTCTAAAAAAAATAAAAATAAAAAAATAGTATTTTTTTATGTTCTGTCGTGCATGTGTTGTAGGTAGAAAAAAAATTAATTTAAATATGATTTGTGTTTGGTTTTTATGACTTTTGACAGCCCACGTGAAGGAAGAAAAAAAAAAGAAAGTAAATCCAAGCCTAATCACAGCCCAGTTCGCTTGAGCAGCCCAATACGGGAAAGAAGCAGTCCAACAGGTCTTCTTCTCCATCGCGACTTCTTGTCAACAACTCTTGAGCAAACTCCCGGTGGGCGCTGTTTTGGAGAGCAAAAATCAATCGCGCGACTTCATCTTGCAGTAAACTTGCGCCCAAACCCACGGTACCCACTGTTCGATGTCTCAAATCAACCGGGCGAGTTTTCACGCGGGTATAACCCGCGCCCCAAGTCGCGGTCGGCTGAATCGTGGGTTCTATACATCAATTTCAATCAGTTTTCAATTGGGGAGTATAAATAGCTTGGAGAACCGTCGTTTGGGAAGGGGGGAATCGACCGAAAAAACTCATCAATTTCAGAGAACTTGGAGAGGAGGAACTAGGGCGATTTCTAACATATTTTGGGAGTTAATTTCATATTTCTCTACTAGGTTTCATCTTCAATTTCCAGATTTCTGATTTCTAAAATTTGTAAGTTTAATTTGTTTTTTCGCATTACAATTATGAGTAGCTAAACTTTAATTTCTAGTGATGAGATTATAACTAGTTTGCTTTGAATTTTTGTTGAGACTTGTCTTTGCTAGATTATCAATTGAATTTTATTTTTGCAATCCTCGTACGAATGTGTTCTTCATATTTTGGGTTATGGGTTTTGAGAAGGATCCCTTGAATCCTTTAGCCCAACTTTGAATTGCTAGTCGATATTAAGAATCTGTAATTGTTCTTATTACCGACTAAGTGGCAAATAATGCATCTTTTAAATCCCATATCAATTGGTTTGCATTATAGGATTGTTTAATCTAATTTAAATGTTCGGACTTCCGGCCATTAGTTAGGATTGGTGCTTGTCTAACTCTAATGCAATTGGTAGGTTAAGTTCTATGTTCGTGACTAGACTTAACTTAATCAATTAGAGACTAGTTCACCGAGCTCCTCGTGCTAGTTTACTCATAAGGACAAGCGGAGTGTTTGGCGCGTGTCGACACTTACAGCCGGTCTAAAATCAATTGAGAAAATGTATTTATATGCAAGTCAGTGATACATAATTCCATAAAACTGGTTATACTCATCACTAGGATTCTTTCTCTAGTAATTAAAGTCTTAATTTATTTGCACGCTTAGATTAATCGACCATTTCCAACCCCCCCCCTTTATATAATGTTTTTAATAAACTTGCACGTGAATTCGTCTTGGACTTGCGGTTAACACTGAGTCCCTGAGGAGATGACCCTACTTACCATTGTCACAAATTGTCGTGGTTTAGCGGTAATAGGTTTTAATTATAAATTTTATTATTTGCCGGACTCGACACCCGTCAAAATTTTTGGCGCCGCTGCCGGGGACTCGGCAAGGTTTAACCGTTTATGCCAAGATCATTTCGTGCAGGTTCACCAGTGCCAATAGATCCGGAGATTGAGAAGACCGCTAAAAAGCTAAAGAAGCAAGCCAAGCTTCGAAAGAAACAAGAGAGCAAGGAGAAGTTACAGTTTGAAGAAGAAAAACCTCATTCTGGAAGAGAAGAACCGGTCACCGAGACCGAAGAAGAGAAAGAAGAGGATATGGCAAATCCCGAGTGTACTTTAAGGGAATGGGCAACACCTAATATTGATGAACAACCTCTTTGTATTGCATATCCGGAAGAAGAGGTAAGCGTTGAACTTAAAACAGGTTTAATACACTTACTTCCTCGTTTTCATGGTTTAGATAATGAAGATCCGTACAAGCACATGACCGAATTCCACATGGTGTGTTTGGGGATGAAGCCTCAAGGCACAACCGTAGAGCACCTCAAACTGAAAGCATTCCCATTCTCACTGGTTGATGCGGCTAGGGAGTGGCTTTTCTACCTACCACCGGGATCCATCATGACATGGCCTCAAATGGCGCGAGCATTCCTTGATAAGTTCTTCCCCGCATCCAAAGCCGCCGGGCTTAGGAGAGAAATATGCGGAATCAAACAGAAGGACGTAGAGACGCTTCACGAGTATTGGGAGCGCTTTAAGCGCCTATGTGTAAGTTGTCCTCAACATGGTATTTCCGATCAATTACTAATCCAGTATTTTTATGAAGGATTACTACCAATGGAGAGGAAGATGATGGACGCCGCTAGTGGAGGAGCGATTGCGAACAAGACCCCGACTCAAGCGAGGACATTGATCAACACCATGGCGGAGAATTCAAAGCAATTCGGACCAAGAACCGACATTAGTCAGAGGGCTAATGAGGTATATGTTCAATCACTTGAGACTAAAATTAATGATTTGACTGTTTTGGTGAAACAGATTGCTTTGGGGAACGTGCCTCAAGTCAAGGCATGCGGGTTTTGCTCGTCGGTAGCACACCCTACCGATGCATGCCCCACTTTACACGAAGAAGAGGAACAAGTGAATGCCATAGGGGGTGACAACTTTCAGAGCTCAAACAACTGGGCATTAGGCCCATTCTCGAGTACCTACAACCCCGGTTGGAGACAACATCCCAATTTGAGCTACGCCCCGAAGCAAGGACAAGGTCAAAGTCAACAATTTCAACCAAAAGCTTTTGTCCAACGACCTCAACAATTCCAGCAAGGTCAACAATTCCAAGCTCCACCGGGATTTCAACAATAGTTCAATCAACCGTCGGGTTTTCAGCAACAACCGCTTCAGCAACCAAAGGCACCATTCCAACCACAACAACAGATGTCATCTCAAGCCCCTAGTGGGTCAGGTATGTCTCTTGAGGATATAGTTAAGTCTATGGCTACTAACATGGCTAAATTTCAACAAGAAACTCAGGTGAGCATACAGAATACTCAAGCAAGCATACAAGATCTTCGGACCACCGTGGGTCAACTAGTGAACAAGGGCAAGTTGCCTTCTCAAACGGAGACCAACCCGAATGCCAATGTGAGTGCTATGACTTTGAGAAGCGGGAAGGAGATCCAAGATGGTGGTAAGAAGAAAGAAAGAGTTAAAGACAAAGAAGATGAGTTGGAGATCAAGGCGTCCACCTCGGGCGGGAAAGATACCAAGGATGATGAAGCAAAAAAGAAGACACCCGAGGTGATGGTGCAAACACCACCCTTTCTAGACAGATTTGGGAAGACAAAGCGAGACAATGAAGAGAAGGAGATATTAGACACCTTTCGGAAAGTCCAGGTAAATATTCCTTTACTCGATGCTATTAAACAAGTTCCTAGGTATGCTAGATTTTTGAAGGAACTTTGCACCAACAAAAAGAAATTAAAGGGTAATGAAAAAATCAGTATGAGTCAAAATGTATCTGCAGTCTTACAGAAAAGACTACCACCTAAATGTAACGACCCCGGCATGTTTACCATACCCTGTAAGGTAGGCAATGTCGCGGTCAATTAGGCTATGTTAGATTTGGGGGCATCGATCAATGTCATGCCATATGCCATATACACATCCTTGGATGTGGGACCCCTTAAGCCAACAGGTGTAGTCATTCAATTAGCAGATAGGTCTACTGTATACCCTAAGGGTGTGCTAGAGGATGTCCTTGTACAAGTGAATGAATTGGTCTTCCCAGCCGACTTCTATGTGTTAGATATGGAGGAGAATAATACCTCCAAGGCCGGAATGATTCTATTGGGGAGACCATTTCTCAAGACCTCTAAGACCAAGATAGACGTCCATGATGGTAATTTGACAATGGAATTTGATGGCGAGATTATTAAATTCAATATATATGATGCCATGCGATATTCGAGTGATGTTTCATCTTTGTGTTTTGTTGATATAATTGAGTCTTTATCTGATGATGTGTTTGAGTTGTCTAACCAAGATGTGTTGGAAGTAATACTTGGTAGGGACTTACATAGTGATAGTCTGAAGAAGCTAGCCCAAGAGTATGACTTGAATGAAGAATATGTCGAGCTGGTATCTTGGATGGAGCACGGGAAGAAATCAAGGTATGAAGTTTCTAGAATTGAGTTGCCATTATCTAATACGAAACTTTTGCCATCTGTTGAACAGGCACCTGATCTGGAACTTAAGTCGTTGCCGGATCATTTGAAGTATGCATACCTAGGTGAGAAGGATACACTTCCGGTGATCATTTCCGCCAACCTTTCACCTAGGGAAGAAGGCGAGCTAGTTAAAGTTCTAAAGGAGCATAAAGGCGCCATCGAATGGACCATTACCGATATAAAAGGTCTTAGTCCCTCTTTGTGCCAACACAAGATACTCCTTGAAGAGGAGTATAAACCCTTCCGAGAGGCACAACGTAGATTGAACCCCCTGATGATGGATGTCGTAAAGAAGGAAATTTTGAAGCTTTGTGATGCCGGTATGATCTATCCCATCTCTGATAGTAAGTGGGTAAGTCCTATCAAAGTAGTACCTAAAAAGACCGGCATAACCGTGGTCGAAAATTCGGAAGGTGAGTTGGTTCCCACCCGAGTCCAAAACGGGTGGTGGGTATGTATTGATTATCGCAAGTTAAATGCTTCCACTAGAAAAGACCACTTTCCTATTCCTTTTATTGATCAAATGCTTGAGCGTTTAGCCGATAAGACTTACTATTGTTGTTTGGATGGATACTCAGGTTTTCATCAGATTCCCGTCGCGTTAGAGGATCAAGAGAAGACAACCTTCACCTGGCACGTTTGCATATCGAAGGATGTTGTTCGGACTATGCAATGCCCCCGCCACCTTTCAAAGGTGTATGGTTAGTATTTTTTCAGATTATGTGGAAAATTGCATAGAGGTTTTTATGGATGATTTTACGGTTTATGGGGATTCATTTGAGTCATGTTTGTCTAATCTCACCAAAATTCTTAAGAGATGTATAGAGACTAACTTGGTACTTAATTATGAAAAATATCATTTTATGGTTAGTCAAGGTTTGGTGTTAGGACATATAGTCTCGAAAAAAGGTATAGAGGTAGATAAAGCAAAAATTGATGTTATTAAGACCTTACCTTACCCCACGAGTGTGCGGGAAGTCCGTTCTTTTCTTGGCCATGCAGGATTTTACCGGCAATTTATAAGGGACTTTTCCAAAATCACTCGACCGATGTGTAAGTTGCTACAAAAGGAGGTTGAGATCCATTTCAATGAAGAGTGCAAGGAAGCTTTTGACCGATTGAAAGAGATGTAGACTTCAGCCCCTATCATCCAACCTCCCGATTGGACGCTCCCATTCGAGATCATGTGTGATGCGAGCAACCATGCCGTAGGTGCGGTACTTGGGAAGAAAAATGGAAAAGCGTCACATGTTACCTACTACGCTTCCAAGACACTTGACAATGCTCAAAGCAACTACTCCACCACCGAAAAGGAGCTTTTAGCTATTGTTTTTGCTTTAGATAAGTTTCGTTCTTACTTGCTTGGTACTAAAGTTATTATTTATTCTGATCATGCAGCGTTGAAGTACTTATTGAAGAAGAAGGACGCAAAACCACGACTAATTCGGTGGATCTTACTACTCCAAGAGTTCAACCTGGAAATCCGAGACAAGAGTGGAGCAGAAAATTTGGTAGCGGATCATCTCAGCCGAATCACTTTCAATGGAAAGCAATCACCCCTCAATGATGACTTTCCAGATGAGCACCTCTTTATCATTGCAAAAGACACTCCCTGGTATGCGGACATTGTCAATTATTTGGTTACAAAGACATTCCCAGGTGAGTTGACTAGATTTGAAAAAGACAAGATTAAGAGGGAATCTCATTTTTATATTTGGGATGAACCTTACTTGTGGAAGCATTGTCCCGACCAAGTCATTAGACGATGTGTACCCCAACAAGAGTACCAATCTGTTTTGCAATTTTGTCATTCACACGCTTGTGGGGGTCACTTTGGTCATAAGAGGACGTTTAGGAAAGTGCTTGAGTGTGGGCTCTTTTGGCCAACTCTGATGCGTGATGCTTACACTTTTTGTAAGAGTTGTCCACGTTGCCAAATGACGGGAAACATTAGTTCTCGAAATCAAATTCCCCAATTTCCTGTACTATTTTGTGAGATATTTGATGTATGGGGCATAGATTTTATGGGACTGTTTCCCGCCTCATGTGGTCACTTGTATGTTCTCCTTGCTGTCGATTATGTATCGAAATGGGTTGAGGCTAAGGCCACCCGAGCTGATGATGCACGTACCGTTGTAGATTTTTTAAAATCTAATATTTTTTCCAGGTTTGGGACGCCAAGAGCCATCATAAGCGATAGAGGGACCCACTTTTGTAACAAGGTTATGGATGCTTTGATGAAGAAATATGGAGTTATACATCGGATATCCACAGCTTGCCACCAGCAATCCAACGGTCAAGATGAAGTGTCTAACCGTGAGATAAAAGCTATTTTAGAGAAGACGGTGAATCCTAACCGGAAAGATTGGAGCTTGAGATTGAACGACGCACTTTGGGCCTATCGGACGGCGTTTAAAATGCCTATAGGTATGTCTCCTTTCCGTCTAGTTTTTGGTAAACCATGTCATCTACCGGTAGAGTTAGAACACAAGGCATTTTGGGTCGTGAAAGAATGCAATATGAATTTGGATGAGGTGGGGCAGCATAGGAAGTTACAGATTCAGTAGTTGGAAGAGATCTGAAATGATGCTTACGAGAATGCCCGGATCTATAAAGAGAAAACAAAGGCATTCCACGATGACCGGATCTCACGTAAGAACTTCACAAAAGGTCATAAAGTGCTTCTTTACCACTCTCGTTTGAAATTATTTCCTGGTAAGCTAAGGTCCAGATGGTTAGGACCTTTTGTTGTCACTAATGTGTTTGATCATGGCGCAGTAGAAATTCAAAGCTTATCTACCGGCCAAGTGTTTAAGGTGAACGGTCACAGGCTAAAGCCCTTTTATGAAGGTTTCATTGGGGAGGATCTAGAGCGGGTAGCTTTGGACATGCTAAGCTACAATGGATGAAACGAATATGGTCTAGCCAAAGACTTAAAAGAAAGGCGTTGCATGGGAGGCAACCCATGGATTTTTATTTATTTGCTTTTTATTGCTTTTCGTATTTCCCTTAGTTTCGTGAGATTCTCCATTTTCACTCCTACATTTCTCTTGGTCTTTCTCAGGTTTCACCCCTGAATTTGGAGCTCAAAGGATGCATCTACCTTCCCGGATCCATACATTGAAGGACAATTCACCAAATCAGGGGAGTTTACTGTTTCCCCTCATTCTTTATTGCTTTGAATGTCCTTTATTTTATCGCACACATTGAGGACAATGTATGATCTAAGTGTGGGGGTGGGGGTACAAATTTAGAAATTGCATGATTTGGCATGGGTTGGGCTTATAAATGCTTTTAGGGGTAAATTTTTTGCAATTCTTGTGCTTAAATGTGGGTCTTTGTTCGTTTTGGCAAATGTGTTAGCATGTTTTTAATGAGCTTAACTTGTTGAAGATGATGAGTTTAGAGGCATATATAGCATGATTGAGTTTGATTGATAGCACTTAGAGTTGATTAGTGGTAGTATGCCGGTCAAAGTTAGACGTTTGTTAATCTCTTGAACTAGCTTTAACACTGTGAGACCTTGAGCCTATTAAACTAAACATTTTACATTAGTCTCAAATTTCGCTTCTTGTGTGATTACGTCATTCCTAGATATGTATCTCTAGAACTTGACTTCTCTCTCCTTAAGACTACATGATATTTACATGCTAATAAATATGATAAAGGCCATCGTTTGCTCATTTTATTAACCCATTAGCCTTAAGCCTACCATATGTCACTAGTACCCATTTTGCACACCACTTTGAGCCTTAGCCTATTTCTATTGTCACCCACGTCATAAACCAATCCAATCACGACTCACCTAACCAATCACCATGGAGTGGTACCGATATTCCTATGAGCTCAAAAGTAGAACTTATTTGTTGGGAAAGAAACGAAAATAAAGAGAATATATCCAAAAAAATGTTATGAAAAAAAAAATAAGAAGAAGAAAAATATCTATGAGAAAATAAGTCTTCCAGAAAAGAAAGAAAAAGAAAAAAAAAAGCAAGACGACAAAAATTGATGATAAGATTAAATATTCATGTTTCATTTCTACTTCTTATCATCCAATGGGAATGTGTTTAAAGAATGTATATCAAGATCCCATTTGCTAAAATGATCAAGTTAGTAATCGGATCCTCCATTGGTGTAAGGTCTTTAACCACTCTTTCCCAATTGTATCCCTACCTTACCCAATGCCTTATTTAACATTACACCCATAAAAGACCTTTTGATTTATAAGCATGTATTTTATCAAAGTAGTGGAGAGTGAGAGCCTTTTCAAGCCTATAGTAGATACATACTAGTGTAGTGATGGTTTGAGCGATACACTTTAACCCAAATGAGTGAATTGAGTGTTGTTATGATTATCCCATTTGTGAGAGTTCTCGAAATTAGCTTGTGTCTACTTGATTATGTGTGTGCTCATTTTTTGATGCTAAGATGCAAATCTCAAGTTCATGAAATGCTATATGTGTTAACGTTCTTATTTGATTCAATCCTTTTCCTGTGACGTGCTAACTTAAGTCATTGCCGAGACGGACAATGATCTAAGTGTGGGGGAAATTTGATAAGTGCCAATTTTCTATATTTGGAATGTCGAATTTACCCTACAATTGGTGTTGCTTAAAGTGTTAAAATACCCTTTATAATTTGAGTTTAGTATTTTAGTGAAAAAGAAAAAAAATTATAAAAAGTTTGTTTTGTCTAAAAAAAATAGTATTTTTTTTATGTTGTGTCGTGCATGTGTTGTAGGTAGAAAAAAAATAATTTAAATATGATTTGTATTTGGTTTTTATGACTTTTGACAGCCCACGTGAAGGAAGAAAAAAAAGAAAGTAAATCCAAGCCTAATCACAGCCCAGTTCGCTTGAGCAGCCCAAATCAAGAAAGAAGCAATCCAGCAGGTCTTCTTCTCCATCGCGACTTCTTGTCGGCAACTCTTGAGCAAACTCCCGGTGGGTGCTGTTTTGGAGAGCAAAAATCAATCGTGCGACTTCATCTTGCAGTAAACTCGCGCCCAAACCCACGGTACCCACTGTTCGATGTCTCAAATCAACCGAGCGAGTTTTCACACAGGTATAACCCGCGCCCCAAGTCGTGGTCGGCTGAATCGTGGGTTCTATACGTCAATTTCGAGCGGTTTTCAATTGGGGAGTATAAATAGCTTGGAGAACCTTCGTTTGGGAAGGGGGGAATCGATCGAAAAAACTCATCAATTTCAGAGAACTTGGAGAGGAGGAACTAGGGCGATTCCTTACATATTTTGGGAGTTAATTTCATATTTCTCTACTAGGTTTCATCTTCAATTTCCAGATTTCAGATTTCTAAAATTTGTAAGTTTAATTTGTGTTTTCGCATTACAATTATGAGTAGCTAAACTTTAATTTCTAGTGATGAGATTATAACTAGTTTGCTTTGAATTTTTGTTGAGACTTGTCTTTGCTAGATTATCAATTGAATTTTATTTTTGCAATCCTCGTACGAATGTGTTCTTCATATTTTGGGTTATGGGTTTTGAGAAGGATCCCTTGAATCCTTTAGCCCAACTTTGAATTGCTAGTCGATATTAAGAATCTGTAATTGTTCTTATTACCGACTAAGTGGCAAATAATGCATCTTTTGAATCCCATATCAATTGGTTTGCATTATAGGATTGTTTAATCTAATTTAAATGTTCGGGCTTCCGGCCATTAGTTAGGATTGGTGCTTGTCTAACTCTAATGCAATTAGTAGGTTAAGTTCTACGTTCGTGACTAGACTTAACTTAAATCAATTAGAGACTAGTTCACCGAGCTCCTCGTGCTAGTTTACTCATAAGGACAAGCGGAGTGTTTGGCGCGTGTCGACACTTACGGACGGTCTAAAATCAATTGAGAAAATGTATTTATATGCAAGTCAGTGATACATAATTCCATAAAATTGGTTATACTCATCATTAGGATTGCACGCTTAGATTAATCGACCATTTCCAACCCCCCCCCCTTTATATAATGTTTTTAATAAACTTGCACGTGAATTCGTCTTGGACTTGCGGTTAACACCGAGTCCCTGAGGAGACGACCCTACTTACCATTGTCACAAATTGTTGTGGTTTAGCGGTAATAGGTTTTAATCATTGTTCTAAAAAATTCGCCGCACAGCCGCCATGGCGCGCCATGGCACCAAGGCTTGTGTGTCACGCCACGTTAAGCCCATGGCACGCCATGGCCTAATGCACAATTATCGTAATAAGATATTTGATTTTTCTTTACGTTTTTAATGTCTTATTTGCAAGTTTTAAATTTATAACCTAATTTAACTTGCTTATTACTATTGACTCATTGAGTAACACTACAAAGCATACGTTTTTTATATATAATATTATATATGAATTAGAAATTTGACGCCATAAGTCACGCCTTGAAAACGCCATGGCTTCGCCGTGGCTTCTATGGCTTGAGGCTTGGCCTCGCCACGCCCCACGCCATTTAGAACTTTGGTTTTAATTATAAACTTTATTATTTGCCGGACTCGACACCCGTCACTTGTTCAATAATATCAAGTATTTGTGATATTGGTATCACATGGCTCAATCATTCCTGTGGTATTGGCATCACAAGGATCAATCAATTGTGATATTGGCAACTTCGGCTCAATAAAGTTCTTTTCACTGTGATATTGACATATCATGGCTCAATCATACCCACTTAGGCCACAAAAATAAATCTGGCCATTAGGGATAGGCTGCAGCAGATGTTGTAGCATCTAGACACAGAAAGTGAGGAGTGTGAGAAAATGAGAAAACCCAAAAATTGCAAAACCTATAAAGTCTTATTGATCCTACTTTTAGAAAGTATTCATGCCTAACAATAGGAACTTGTGTTTTGGCCTATGGTGTTGGTGTTTGTGAAGTGAATAAAGAGTGATTTATAAAAGGCTATGTCTATTGTTTGTTAAACTGACCACTATCACCCTTCTTTTTAATTTTTACCTTTCAAATTGAGTCTTTATGTTTGTCTTTTTCGTTGCTTGGGGACAAGCAACAGTTTAAGTGTGGGGATGTGATGCGCGGATAACTTATCACACTTTCCATCACTTTTTATTAGGATTTTCTAGCTATTTTATTTTCTCAATTACCATATTTGAGTTTTTTATTCTACTTTTCACCATTTATTGAGTTGGGACCTAAGTATTGGAAATTTACCTTATTTGTGTGTTTTATGTATCAAATCACTGATGAGTAATGTTGCAGCAGGATTCATAACATGGGACTGCAGTCAAAAAGCTTCATAACCTTTTTGGTTAGTGTAACAAGATCTTTGAAGGAGACTTAGAGCAATTCGGTTGAAGGAGGAAGTGGAGCAGAGCATATATGCTTTTTTTTATTCCATTTATTTCCTTTAACAGATGTTTGTTGTACCAATAATTGACATTTGATTCTAACTCTTGTAGTGGGTCCCTTGTCCCCTTGTACTTTGATGTTTTCTTAGATGCTAAGTTAGGAGCTCCTCTAGTATAAAATATAAATAGAGGGGTCACTTTGGTTGAAAAAATGTTCCACCGATTAGATGGCTCACCTAGCTATCCTAACTTGTTACTTTAAGTAATTTTAATATTAAGTCTTTAATTATTCAGTATGCTACTGTCCAGTGTCACAACACCGTTCACAACACCTTTACATTTCCTTGTCATTTATAATTCGGCTTTACATTTATGTTCTTTACATTTACGCATTCCAATTCCATTCATTTACTTTAGTTCATTCGCTTATTGTCTCTCCAATAATGTCGTACACCATGTGTCAAGCGATGATGGGGGTTAAGTCCCTAGCTTGGGTGTAAGTGATGGTTGGGAGATAAAAGCCTATGTAACTATGGATTAATGTTTTGCTACTAGCTATCAATTTCACTATTCATTCCTTGTTTCTGAGTTTCATCCAAGTGCTTCTTGATGGAGTGACGTACATTGTTTCACTTGGATGAGTTGGCTTGAATGCAAGACAACGTAAACTTCAGAACACTGAAGTGTTATAGGGGTTGTAACAAACCATTTCAATCTTGATTGATTGTAAACTATACGGGGAGAACAAGAAGATCTGTGTGACATCAGTTGGGTCGCCTAATTAGGCGTTGTTGGTAACCTATCCTAATATGAACCTTGCAAAAGGGTTATGCGAACCGATAGTGAAGTTGAGAACTAGTGTTGCAGCATCTCCTACAGCATGAGTTCTATTATTTAGTTGCTTACAACTCCAGATGGATCTTACACCCTTGCTTTCTTTTAATCTGTTTAAGCACTTTAATTTACTGTCAACAACACTCAAAGATCATTCCTTCCAAATCTCTTTTTGAAATCACCTTTTAAGACTGACTTAGGAATACGGCTTGTTTTATTGTCTCTGTGGGATCGATATTCGGTACTTAGTACCACTTTATTACTTGATCAAACGATAGTGGTTTAACATGTATACTTGCATGGTATTCCATTTGTAATTTTCGGGTTACATAATCCGCCGGCCATCTATGAATAAAGGATGTTTATGGTTTTCACATATTCCATTATTATCATCTTTGCTTTTTTGGGATTTTGATAAACCCAAGTGAAATTAGGGTTTTGGAAAGGTTTGGATTTTTATTCAATGACATATATTGTAGCTTCATTAATGATACAAGCTTATTATTGGCATATAGTGTATTTGGTTGATATGTGTTGTTCCACCCATTAATTAGGTAAGTTGTCTATGGATGCTTATTGGTATGAAATTGATATACCTAGAACAATAATATGGTTGTAGAATGTGTCTTAGCTTTTGGTTTAGTGCAATGAATCCATAGGCACAGTGTTCTTAATGTCTTCGTTTTGACATTGAGTTCACCACTTTAGCACGGAATAGGCATAGGGTCACCATGGTAAGTAAGGTGTGGACCTATATGGTCGGGCAGCGTCCCATGGGCAGTAAGATGTAATTCCATTGTGCGTAAGTTCCCGTTTTGGAACTTCTCAAGAATAGACCTAAAGGGTCTGACTTGATGTTTTTGGGAAATAGACTTAGAAGAGTTGAGCTCACTAAGGTGATTAATGTTTGATTTGAATATAATGTGATCACTAATTATTTGCTTGTTTGTTCTGATCTAGCTCACAGCTATATCTAATCGTATAACTTCAAATTGTCTTATAACCGCCTTTAAACTATTTGCTCTCACTAGGCGTCAGCCTAACACTTGCTTCTTTGGTTGTCATATATGGCAAGTCATCTTAGCGGCGGGGCTCGTCGGGACTGAGTGGATGACCACGTGGTAGAAAGTGGTCATTTTTGGAGAATTATAGACCAGCGTGATTTGTTTTGTGGAATACCTTTTTGGAAGAATAGCGACACCCGACTATAATCTAATTTAGACTAATTTAGATTACTAGGATGTTGATTTATATTCTTCATTTCATTTGGTTTTGTAAACGCCATACGTTATTACCCCTATTTTAGGGTGACACACTTTAATTATAGAATGTCATTTCCGCAAGTATTCAGGTTTAAATTGACCCCCATTTTTAGGGTGTTATACTAGGGTCCCTGAACACTAACACCGTTAAGTTTGAAATGTTAAAGGCATCATGTGCCTTGCATACCATATGTATAATTGTCAATTTATCTTTCCCTTTCAATTAACCTATGGACCTTTAAAACATAGAATATTGAATTGTGGAGTATATGTCCTAACCATAGACAAAAGCTACCATGAGTACTACTTGGTGGACAAGGTGTATGATCACAGCAAGACTAAACTGCAAGGGATGTTGAATGCCAAGTTGGTCTGCCCTACAGGTTCTGAAATGGCAAATATTGCAATCAGAAGAACCATTAATCAAAGTCTGGGTCTAGATCCTAATCTGGGGAACTGAGCAGCAGTTTTGAAAGCATCATGAAGACCACAATTTTCTTGAAGAACTTAACTTCTGGTTTTCAAAAGTTAAGTTAGGGGGAGATTGTTGGGTCAGAAATATGCTAAGTATGGTTAATGTTTCTACTTAAAGTTAATACTGCTAGTTGAAGAATTACTATTGTTAGAGGTATTAATACTTCTTGAAAGTTAATACTGCTAGTAGTTAGTACTGCTTGAAGATTACTACTGCAAGAGGGGAGTTAATACTGCAAGCATAATTAGTACTGCTGAGGATGTTAATGTTGTTGAAGATTAATGCTGCTGGATGAGGATGAAGTTAATGATGCTTATAATGACTTGGAACGAAAGAATAGGAGCTGGAGATAAAGATGAAGATAATTATGGAATGGATTATGAAGATCAAGTTTGTTTTGATAATTATCTTGTAATTAATTCTGTATATATAGTTTAGAAGTGTCAGGATCGAATTCTCAACAAGAATTATGAATATTCAGAAACAATATTAAAGAAGCTGCGGAATAGCACTTTAATATTCAGAAAAACAATGAAAACAGTGAATCAAAAACACAACTTGTAAACTTGTATTGAATGATTGAAGTTACAAGATTAACCACACAACCTCAATATTGATGAACAGGCTCACCAATACGAATTCTACTTCTCTAGAATTAGGATTACAAATCTTGAGGTTGATTCTCTCTATTGAAACTAAAAACTCAGAATCAATTATTAATTCTAACTATTCTAAACAATTCTATACATATACTAAAGATAAAGATAATTACAAAAGAATAAAAGATCTTCAATATAAACTTCCATCTTTATCTCCAACTTCCATGAATATCTTCAGTCCATCCAGCTGTCATCCTTTCATCCTAATTCTTTATCACATAAGCAGCATTATTCCTCAACAGCATTAATACTCTGAGCAGTATTAACTCCAGCAGTACTAACTATGCTCAA
Source organism: Arctium lappa (assembly GCA_023525745.1). Lineage (NCBI taxonomy): Eukaryota > Viridiplantae > Streptophyta > Magnoliopsida > Asterales > Asteraceae > Arctium > Arctium lappa. The sequence goes on along the minus strand of CM042047.1, from coordinate 152,751,769 downwards.
CAGTATTAATCTCTTCAAGCAGTACTAACTTTGAACTAGCAGTACTAATCTTGTTGAGCAGTATTAATCTACAACTAGCAGTATTAATATCAGAAGTACTAACCAGAAGTAGTAACCATGTTCTTCTAGCAGCATTAACTTTACTTGTTCTATACTTGTGCAATTCTTCAGTTCCCAACAATCTCCCCCTAACTTGAGTTTTAGGAAGAGAAGTCAAGTTCTTCAGATCTGATCTTCAAGATGCTTTCAACACCTCATAATCAGTTGCCCAAATTTGGATCTAGGCCCATACTTTGATTGATAGTTCTTCTCACCACAATTTTGGCCATTTCAGAATCCTTAGTACATACCAGCTTAGCTTTTAGCATTCCTTCTAGCTTCTCCTTGCTATGATCATAAATTTTGTCAACTAGGTAGTATTCATGATAACATTTATCAATTGTAATCATGTACACACCACAGTTTTCAAAGAGTATCCAATGATCAATCTTTTTGAACACATACTCATGATGAAGATCTTTAATCCTATGCACCACCTTCTCTGGATCAAACATCATACATAAGTATTCCATTGCCACTTTGAGAAGATTTTCTTCAGTACCTTTCAACACAGGCTCATAGAGTTTCATTCCCACTTTGTACATTTCTTCTATGTCTGTTCTTGAACAACCTCTGATTACTCTCCCCCAAGTTGAGTATGCTTCAAATGCACCACCATTTCTTTTGAGTCTGAAGAAATCCTTTCCATTGTCTCTTAGAATATCCCAAAAGATAATCTCTGGAGCCTTCATGGAGATTGGGACAGCCTGAACTGGTTCTAGAATTGTCATATACAGCCCCACATGCTCATCTGATTGCTCATTGGACTGTTCTGGGTTCTGCACAGGTTCTGCTGAAGGTGTGACTGAAGGCTTTGCTTCCTCTTCAACTTCTTCCACCCTTGGCTTCTTGAATTGTTTCTTGGAAGCAATAGTCTTTACCCTCTTAGCAGATTTAGTCTCTACACTTACATACTCAGGCTCTTCCTTCTTTTCTTTTGTAGGTGTGACTTCCTCAGAAAATGGTTGCTGAATGTTTAGATCATGTCTCACCTTCGTTCTTCTTTCAGCCTCTTCCCTTTGTGAGGAGTCCCCTTGAAGCTTAGCCATCTCCTTCTTATACAAATCCTCAACCTGACTGTATGCCATATTGGTAAACATTTCCCCTTTGACACCAATTGCACCTCTCAGGAAGTTAATCATTCTTCTTCTTTCCTGATTGGCCAAAAAGGTCTTGGAGGGTTGTCTTTTCTGCTTTTGAATTTGCATTCTTTTGACAGGTAACTTCTTGGCCTCAGTTGCTGCTTTTAAGCTCTTTTGATATTCTGCATTTAACTTTTTGGCCATTAGCTTTGCAAGTTCTCTATCTGTTTCAGTTTGGAGTTGTTCCTCCTTTTCCATCTGATCTTGAAGTTGCTTTGCTATTTTCTCATCCATTTCAATCTGAGTCTTTTTCTTTGAAGGTAGTTCAGTTTCTACTAACTTTTCCTTTCCCTTTCCCTTTGTATCCTTCAAAGTTGCTTTACTTGTTTCTTTTCTCTTCTTTGAGATTCCTTCTTCATTGATGACCACTCCCTTGGCCTTTTTACTAGCCTTAGGAGTGTCATTCTTGGCCTTAACCAATGTCTCTGCAATCTCCAGTTCCTCTACCGAGAGCCCTGTTACTGCTTCTTCTGTTTCTGGTGCTTCTTTTGTTTCTTTTGTTTCAGCAGCATTAACTGTTTCTGCCTCTATTCCATCCTTTGTCTCCCCCTCAACTTCAACTCTCTTTTCAGCTGAACTTTCTTTTTCTGTTTCCCCCTTTTTCTTCTCCCCCTTGTTGGAAGCATCTTGAGCAATTTCCCTCTTCTTTAGGACAAACTGCTTTCTCCTCTTCTTTTGCACCAACCTTGTCACCATTTTCTTTAACTTGGCAATCTGTACTTGTTGTGACAGAATCACCACCTTCATCTCATCTATCTCCTTTCCCTGTTTGATCACATCCATGTTGATGTTGCCCATGGTTTCCATCAATTCATAATAGTTATATATGTCCTCACCTTCTCCAGAAGTGTTACCCTCTTTTGAAGGATCATTGGATCTTTTTGTAGTGGAAGTCTTCTGCCTAGCAGAAGCACTATACACCCCCTTGGTTTCTTGGCACCTGGGACCTTTGGATGATTGCTCACCCAAAGTTGCCATGGGGAAGGTCTTATTGATGTTACCACTGACCTCCTCTGTGCTAGCAGGAGTAGTGGCAGCCTTATCACCCATATGCTCAACCTCCACCTCAGTGAGCACCTCCTTGGGGTTGGGAGACGCCCCTATGGTTTCTCTGTGGATATTCTCTAAAGGAGAATTCTCCCTTAGGGGGCTTAAAGGCTTAGTAGGTGATGGTACAAAAAGAGAAGGAGCCTTCTTTACCTGTTTCCTTGTATAAGTTTGGGTAATTGGAGGAGTGGGCTTATGAAGTAGGGACTGTGGGATAGATATAGAGTGGGAAGGTTGGGATTGGCTAGCAGTGGGATGGTCTGATGAGGGCCTTGACCCTGCTGCCATACCTTCTTGTGGTTGGGACACCACCATCATTGTTGAGAACAATGGGGTGTCAACTCCTTCCGAGTCCCTAGCAGATCTTCTCATGTTTGAGAAGACCTTGCCTTTAGGGGGTTTAGGTACATATACCTCATCAAAGTGAGGCATATCCGTCAATTCATGGGTGATAACTTCTTGGACAAACCTGGGGTATATATAAAAACTCTTTTTACTTCCCAGGTTTGAGACAAGATCATTAAAAATCATTTGAGAAAAATTATACTTTCTGACAGTGGCCAAGCACACCAAAGCATAAGCAATGGTGCTACTGAACTCACTCCAGCCAGTAGTCTTTTTAGAGATACAATGCATAAGGGTATGGACAAAGAAACACCATTGGGGTGAAAATTTAACTTTTGAGAACTTGAACACACCCAATGGGCCTCCATACCCCATTCTTGTAAGAGTAGAAAACAATTCATCATTAGAGATAGATGTGATACCAGAGGCATCGTCTAGATGTAGACTGATGCGAATTATCTCTTCAGTAACTGTCAAGGGTTTGCCACACACACTTGTCTTGATCACCTGCACACCATTCTCAGTAACAATGGTGGCATTTGCCCAGAATTGCCTTTGATGCTCGATATAGATTAATGGAGACACTGTCAGAGCATAGGCGATATGGCTAGTCTTCATAAAATCCACTATCTGATGAAATCCTGCAGCTTGCTTTGGCTTCTGGAGCATCGCGATTTCATTGTGCTCGTCGATGAATGCCATGGATGCCATTGAACTTGAATGTTCTTGCCTAAAAAACTTGGTACTTGAGAGAAAAGGGTTAGAGCGCAAGTGAACAGTATACAAAGAGTCGTTATGAACTTTTTAGGTGGGCAAAGGGTATTTATAGTATTCGGGACATAAGCAGTATTAACCTAGAGCAGTATTAACTAATAGCAGTATTAACTACCTAGCAGTATTAACTGAGAGCAGTATTAACCACTAGCAGTATTAACTAAGAGCAGTATTAACCACTAGCAGTATTATCTAACTAGCAGTATTAACTGAGAGCAGTATTAACCACTAGCAGTATTAACTGTGCACTGCAGTATTAACCATACTTACTCTTTTTGAAGCTTATGAAGGTCTGATCAAGGCAATAACTTCCTATGAAAGATGATTAGCAGCACACAAATAACCAAAATAGCAGGTATAGAAACACTTTTTAACATATGAGCTCATTCAGAGTTGATCATGCCCACACTTGAGACCAAGAGAGTGAATCTACCCACATCAAAAGCTTTTGTTAATAGATCTGCAAACTGGTTGTCAGTGTGAACTTTAGCAACTTGGATGAGCTTCTTTTCATTGCAATCTCTGATAAAGTGATACCTGATCTCAATGTGCTTTGTTTTGGAGTGCTTGACTGGATTGTTAACAATGCTTATAGCACTGCTATTGTCAATAAAGATTGGAGTGCGAAGAAATGTTACCCCATAGTCCAGCATCTGATTTTGAATCCATAGAACCTGTGAGCAGCAACTTCCAGCTGCTTTGTACTATGCTTCTGTTGTAGATGTGGACACTGTGGTTTGTTTCTTGCACTGCCATGATCCTAGCTTGCACCCAAAAACTGGCATCCTCCAGAAGTAGATTTTCTGTCCAAGTTTGCTCCACCTAGGTCATTGTCTGAGTATGCAAGTAGGTCAAATGATGAGTCATGAGGATACCAAAGTCCCAATCTAGGTTGCCCTTTGAGATATCCGAATATCCTCTTAACAGCTTGATAGTGTGATTGCTTTGGCCTAACTTGAAATCTTGCACACACACAGACTGGAAACATTATATCTGGCCTAGAGGTTGTAAGGTACATGAGAGAGCCAATCATGGATCTATAGTGATGAACATCCATATCCTCCCCCTCAAGATCTGTTGTTATCTGCTTGTGTGTCTCCATAGATGTGCTGGCAGGATTTGAATCTGAGAAACCAAACTTGGTTAGAATGTCCTGTACATACTTGGACTGACAGATAAATATACCATCTGACTTCTGTTGGACTTGGAGTCCAAGGAAGAAAGAAAGTTCTCCTATGGAACTCATTTTGAACCTTTGATGCATTAGGTCCTCAAACTCCTTGCACATATTGTCTCTTGTGGATCCAAAGATGATATCATCCACATAGATTTGGACCAGCAAGATGTCCTTCTTCTTTCTCTTGATGAACAGAGTCTTATCAATGACTCCTCTTTCAAAGCCATTTTCCAAGAGATAGGATGACAGAGTGTCATACCATGCTCTTGGTGCTTGATGCAGTCCATAAAGTGCTTTCTTCAGTTTGTATACTCTGTCTGGATAGCTTGGGTTTTCAAACCCTGGTGGTTGACAGACATATACTTCTTCTTCAATTGAGCCATATAGAAATGCACTTTTTACATCCATTTGATAGACTTTGAACTTCATATAAGAAGCATAGGACAGGAACAATCTAATTGCTTCTATCCTAGCCACTGGTGCAAATACTTCTTCATAATCTATTCCTTCTTCTTGTGTATACCCTTGTGCCACCAACCTTGCTTTGTTCTTTATTACTATTCCTCTCTCATCTTTCTTATTCCTGAAGACCCATTTTGTGCCTATTGCTCTTTGACCTTTAAGAAGGTCTACCAGATCCCAAACATCTTGCAGCTTGAATTGTAGCATCTCTTCTTGCATGGCTTCTATCCAACTGGAATCTTTCATAGCATCATAAGCCTTCTTAGGCTCAAGCTGGGATAGAAAGCAAGAAAGCACTGTATGTTGTTGGTCTTGCATATCTTGCAGCCTGCTTTGATTTCTAGTCATCATAGGAGAAGAGATATCTCCTATTACCAACTGAGGAGGATGATTCTTTTGTGTTCTTGTTTGATGACTAGGTTCTTCATTGAGTCCCACCTCTAGATTGGAGTCATTCAACTCAACTGAGGTGATTTCAGCAGCTACTTCTGGTTCTTTATTTTCTTGACTCTCTTCATCTCCTCTTTCTTCTTCACTCTGATTTGGTTCAGTAGTTGGCTCCTTTTCACCGTCTTCAACAGGATCCACTGTAGGTATGGGAAAAATCACAGACTGAGGTATACTGTCTTGAACTTGTGTAGTCCCTGATCCTCCACTTCCTGAACCTGCATAATCATTACTACTGAAACCAAAAGAGTTAGTTAGTGAATCAATGTCAAACAGCCATTGAGGACCAGACCCAATTGGATTTGGTGTATTCTCATTGCATTTGACATTGTCACTTTCTTCAATTATTTTGGAAGAAGAATTAAAACTCTGTAAGCCTTACTCTGAGATGAATACCCAACAAGAAAACCATCATCTGCCTTGCTATCAAACTTTCCTAAGTGAGATTTGGTATTGAGAATTGTACAAGGACACCCAAAAGGTTTCAAAATTCCAATAAAGGGTTTTCTGTTATTTAAAAGTTCATAAGGTGTCTTGTTTTTAGGCTTGACTACTAGTACTCTGTTTTGGACATAGCAAGCAGTATTAACTGCTTCTGCCCAGAAAGTAATTGGCAGTTTTGAATCTGCCAACAGAGATCTAGCAGCCTCAATTAGTGTCCTATTCCTTCTCTCAGCAACTCCATTTTGTTGTGGAGTCCTAGGAGCACTATATTGTCTCTCAATGCCTTTTTCTTCACAAAAGGTGTTTAGATCAAGATTTTTAAATTCAGTTCCATTGTCTCATCTAATGACTTTTACTTTTTGATTTGTTTGGTTTTCAATTCTTAGAATAAAGGATTTGATCAGTCCACTTGTCTCATCCTTAGTCCTTAGAAAATATACCCAAGTAAATCTAGAGTAATCATCAACAATAACCAGGCAGTATGATTTCTTGCCTATACTCATAACATTTGTAGGACCAAACAGATCCATATGTAATAACTGGAGACAAGAAGAAATTGTATTTAACTCTTTGGACTTATGAGAAGTTTTGTGTTGTTTGCCTTTAAGACAAGCAACACAATGATCATCACATGAAAAGACTTTTGATGGAAAACCTCTTACAAGGTTGTTTTTAACAAGTTTGTTCATTGTCTTGAAGTTCATGTGACACATCCTTCTGTGCCAAAGAGAGGATTCATCCACAGAATCTTTTGAAACAAGACAGTTCAGGGATGAATCATTTGAAACATTGTCCATATCTAGACAATAAACATTGTCCTTTCTTGGAGTTCTAAGTAGTATCATGCTTTCATCAACTACTTTGAATCCTGGAGCAAGGATCATACATTCTGTATTGGTAAATAATATACTATGTTGTTTGTCACAAACCTGTGATACACTTAACAGGTTGTACTTTAACTGATCAACATAGTAGACATCCTCAAATGTCATCTTACCTTTTGTAGCATTACCTTTCCCACTTATTTTTCCACCTGCAAGATTGTCTCCAAATGCAACATGTCCTCAATTGATATGCTTGAAATCCTGAAGGCATGACATGTTGCCTGTCATGTGCCTAGAGCAACCACTATCCACATGCCAGATGCTCTTCCCCTTGAGCTGTTGGTTGCCCTGCACATAAGATAAATCAGTTAGTATTGATTAGGAACCCAAGCCAAAGTGGTCTTGGGTACCCCTTTCTCATCAAAATATTTGCATTCCTTTTTGACAATATTTTTAAACTTTGACTCCTCATTGCTGGAGTACTTTGTCACAATAATGGGTTTGGATGCCCATTTGCTAGAAGCAGTACTGGTTTTAGAAGTACTAACTGCATTAGCAGCACTTGCATGCTTAGCAGTACTAACCTTTGAAGAAGTACTAACAGTGTTAGAAGCATTAATATTCTCAGCAGTACTAACAGTGGTAGCAGCAGTATTGCTTCTGGCAGCACTATCCCCGTCAGCAGTACTTTTTGATGTAGCAGTACTAACAGTTTTAGTGCTTTTAGGCACCCACATTTTAATGCTCTCTTTTAAAACCTTTTTCTTCATGTGGCCTTTGGTTTCAACAGATTTCTTAGCCACATGTTTTTTTCCAGTCTTCCTATAACCAACAGGTTTTTGCATAAATCTTTGAAAGTTCATCTTTTGGTTAATAGGGTTAAAGAAACAGTGCTTAGCCAAATGATTCAACTTGCCACATATGAAACAAGGTTTTGGTCTGATTATTTTACTCAGATCAACTCTTTGTTTCTGAGCCCATTGATTATTCCAGTTTCTTTGATTACCTCTCTTAGTACCAGAATTTAGGCTCTCAATTTTGTTGCAAGTACACTGTTTACAAGAGCCAGGATTCACAACAGTGGTTTGTTTGTAATGGACCTTGTTGGCCTTTCCTTTGGCCTTCTCTATCTCTTTAGACTTGACCCAGATCCTTCCACGACCCTCATTGGTAACAATGTTGTTTTCTAAGGGTATCTCTTTACTCACAGCATTGTTTCTATTCTCACTGACTTCTTTCTCAGTCATATCCTCAACAACCACCTCATCCAAAGGATCTATCTTAAAGGCTTCCTCAGACAAGTCCTTTTTCTCCTTGGTCTCTAACAAGTCTGATATAGGAGGGATGTAGTTGTTGTTGTAAGGAGGGGGTGTGTTGTTGTATCCAATACCAGGCTTCATCTTATCATGAATCTGAGCCTTTAGAAGAGAATCCATTGCTTTTGAAGCATATGAAAACTTTTCTACATTAAGCTTAATCTTAGCTAGTTATTCTTTCAACTTATCATTCTCTTCTTTGGACTTAGACAGTTTGGTCTCTAACTCATTCTTTTCCCACTTCCAGTAGTTTGTGTCATAAGAGTGTTGAAGTTCATTGGCTTGGAAGCCTTTGATTTGTTCTTCAAACCTCTCAACTATCAACACATAATCTCTTCTGTCCTTTTCTAATCTTTTGAGGTCATCACACATGTTTTGGTTGTGATCCCTATACCTTTTGACAGTGTCTATGCAAGATTGAGTACAAAGATTAGAAATTACCTCAGAGGGGAGATCAGACACCTCTGCCATAAGAGCTTGATTCTGAATGGCTTCTTCAGCTTGGTCACTCCAGTCAAACCCCATTCCTTGTTGAGAAACAAGGGCTTGAGCAGAGTTCTTGTTTTGATTGTAGCCTCCATTCTGAGCTTGTTGGTGGTTGTTATTTGGCACACCACTTCTGCACTCTCTAGCAAAGTGTACATTCATGTGGCACTTATAGCATTCCACCTTTGTCTTGTCAAAACCAGCTCCATCTTCTCTTCTTTGAGAGAAATTGTTCCTCCCAGTTCTTTTAATAAACTTCTTCACCCTCATAGATAACATGGCCATCTGCCATTTAATGTCCATCTCCTCCAGATCATCAGGGTGAAGTTGTTCCAGATCATCATTAATCAAGGAGTTGTTGCTGTGACTGGACAAAAAGGCTTCAAAGACAATTTCAGTGCCTTTTCTGAATTCACTCCACTAGCAGCACTAACTGCTTCAAGGTTGGCAGTAGTATCAATAGATGCTGATAGAAGTGTTGCATTATGAATACACCCAGTGGGCTTCTTCTTAGCTTCTACCTCAGATTCAAACACTCTTAGATCATTATACAAATCATCTAGTTCCTTCTCTTCCAGATTGTCACTCTGTCTATATGAGACAGTGTACATAGTCCATTCATCCCCAAGAGATCTGAGGAACTTCCTGTTGATATCATCTTGCTCCATCTTCACTCCAACAATAGCCAGTTCACCAATAAGCTTGTTGAACCTGTCAAAAGTTTGAGTCATAGACTCATTCTTTGAAGAAGTGAAGTTCTCATACTACTACTTCAGAACATCCCTTTGATTTCTTTTGGTGCTCTTAGTTCCAGCAAATCTTTTCTCTAGAGCATTCCAGAGAATCTAAGCATCAGTGCAGTTGCAGAATTGATGTTGATATTCATTGGGGATGTCCAAGAGCAGAGTGCTCAAGGCCTTCATCTCTGTCTGCCTGATCTTCCTCTCACCATCTGTCTTTGGTGGAGATCTTTTCCCATCTGGTCCAATATGGCCTTCAGTAGAGGGGTCATTCTCAATGACATCCCACATTGAGTAGTCAGTGAGGAGAATGTATTGCCTGATTCTGATCTTCCACATGTCAAACTCATTGGGTTTGAGCATTGGAACCTTAGAGACAAGAGTACTGTTTGATTCTGCAAAGTTTTCCATGATGAATGAATGAATGTTTATGAGAGAACAGGCTCTGATACCACTTGTCAGGATCGAATTCTCAACAAGAATTATTAATACTCAGAAACAATATTAAAGAAGCTGCGGAATAGCACTTTAATATTCAGAAAAGCAATGAAAACAGTGAATCAAAAACACAACTTGTAAACTTGTATTGAATGATTGAAGTTACAAGATTAACCACACAACCTCAATATTGATGAACAGGCTCACCAATACGAATTCTACTTCTCTAGAATTAGGATTACAAATCTTGAGGTTGATTCTCTCTATTGAAACTAAAAACTCAGAATCAATTATTAATTCTAACTATTCTAAACAATTCTATACATATACTAAAGATAAAGATAATTACAAAAGAATAAAAGATCTGCAATATAAACTTTCATCTTTATCTCCAACTTCCATGAATATCTTCAGTCCATCCAGCTGTCATCCTTCCATGCTAATTCTTTATCACATAAGCAGCATTATTCCTCAGCAGCATTAATACTCTGAGCAGTATTAACTCCAGCAGTACTAACTATGCTCAGCAGTATTAATCTCTTCAAGCATGTTGGTCCCGAAGGTGCTAAACAAGTTTGTAGAAGGGGGGTTGAATACAAACACAGAATTTAAAGTTTAATAAATTGTTTATTGAAGAATCAAAATACAATTTACAAGTTTGTTGCGGAATAAGATTAAGACAGACTCAATCTAAACAAACTTAAGAACCACTAAGATAGTTGCACAAGAAGTTCAGAGAATGGGGGTTTAGAGATATAGAAAACAAGGGTTTCTATCTTGAGTTCAAGGATGAAGCACACCTTTAGATGAAGGGGTGAACTTCCTATTTATACCCTATGCATTAAATGCATGGCAGGATACTTTACACGTGGCGTTCACAGATTGGCTTTGATAAACTGACTTTTGGGAGACATGCTTTCGGCCGGGTCATGAACAGTGTAGTAGACAGAGTTGTTGTACGAATGATTGCAGAGACTTGTCCGTTCTGACACATCGTACTAGGTTGTGCAAGGATAGACAAAAGGAAACTTGAGGCATAAGCTTTGTGATCGTTTGATCGCTGAGTATCTCCAAGTTCAGAGATAAAGAGGTTCAGCTATCGCTAAAGCTTTTTCTCATGTTCCTTCGCGTATTAGTAGAGTTGTCTTTGCTTCACTGATATCCGCATCAGGTCACTAGTAGACTTCTCATTGTTCAGCAGCTTCGTCTTTGATTCAGCTATGAACATCTATTGACGCGAAACTTGTCTTCAGGGATTACGTTGGTTGTTTACTTTAAGAACTATCAGTGATAACTGAACAGACTCAGTTCGATCACTGATAGTGAAACACTAATACATAGAAATGTTTATAAGAAAGACTATCAGCGATAACTGAACAGACTCAGTCTGATCGCTGATGGTGAAACACTAATACATACTAAAACGTAATTTTCACTAAGTATAGGAGAGGGTCGTTATCAAATCACTGAGAGAGTTTGGATCAACAATCTCCCCCTATTTGATAATGACAAAGTAACTGAAGAAAATTACTTTATGATTCAAAATGATGGAATAATCAGGACTCGTAACATACATGTCCCAATTACTATTTTGAGGGATCTTTTACAGCACTGATGAAGTTAAGTACTTTACTGAAATTTCATTAATTCAGGAATAGAATTACAAGGAATGAAAATTACAAGTAAATTACTAACTACTGTAAGTACAACTAATAGATTACAGAAGAGAAAACTAATCTATCAGCTATAAGAAGATTTAGGAGGATTTATCATATACTCAGGTATTTCTTCTCCTTTCTGTCTTCGTTCCAAAGATTCTTGGCTGATAATTTCTTTGATTTTCTCAGCAGCAGGGAAGAAGTCACACCATAAGCATAAGAGATCCTTGAGATGATTCAGAGGACAGATAGGAATCTCAGAGACTCTTTGAAATCTGAGTTCCTCATCATCATCTCTGAAGAATATTCCATAAGGATGATCAATTACTTGACCAGCTTGGAAAGGACCACCAGGAGGCAGAGATAAATCCAGAACTGAAAGATCAGGAGGAGGACCAAACAGTGCATCTCTTGAAAATTTGATAGAAGTTTCATTCCTGATGATGGCGACGTCTTCAGAGGAGGAGGACCCGATTTTTCTTTTGAGTTTCTTGGGATTGGGAGGGATAGGAGATGGCAGGTTCAGTACAGAAGTGACTCTGTTGATGAGAGCTTTAAGAAGTCCTTCAACGTAGCCTCTGTATGTAGATTTTGATTTCTTCAGCGCATCCCAGAATTCTATCCACTCTGTAAACCCGAAACCTTCAAGTTTGGAAACGTACATAGCTTTCTGAGTTCCATCCTCTCTGGTAATCTCCATGGTCACTGAGAGTTGATCCTTCTTCTTGCGACCAGAGATAGTCACGGCTGTTATTGGAAGAAGATCAGAGCGATAATCCATCTTCTGTTTGCACCATTCAATGGACTTATCGTTGATCTCTTGTTCTTTGGATCGTTCCTCTTCAATTTCTTTCAGCAGTGCAGCTTGAACTTCCACAGGCTTTCTTTTCAGCTTCTTGTCCTTGACTTGAGAAGATTGAATCTTTAAATCGAGTTGGGCATCTCGTCTGCATTCAGCGATCAGTTTCTCAGCTTTGGCAGATTCTTCTCGTTCAGCTTTAGTGAGGAAGTCGAGCTCTGAGAAGGGTGTTTGAAGAGGGACTTTCAGCCGTTGACTTTCTAGTTGAGCGATCATTTCAGATCTTTTCTTCATCACTTCCTCTGACCCATGAGATGGTTGAGAGGGCCTTCCTGGATGGACCAGGGAATCTTCTTCTTCTTCTTCATCAATCTCAGCGATAGAGATTGGGATTATTTCTTCAGCGATTGCAGCTGGGATTATTTGTAGTTCAGAACCCTTAAGCAGGGGAGAGAACTGTCTGGTCAGAAAATGAAAAAGAATTTAGATTATTTTTAAGGAAAGAAGAGAGATAAAGGCTAGAAATAAACAGGGGTAGAATTTTTATAGAAAGATAAGGAAACAAGAGTAAGGCATACCTGAGAAGGATTCTCCTCAGGTAGTGAGATCATCATCAGGGTTTCCTTAGCAGATGCACCTTTGCTTTGGGAAGGGGTTCCTGAAGATGATCCTTGTCTCCCCCCTGCTTGGATAACTTCTTTCGAAGCTATCGCTGATGATGTGACGGCTGAAGAACACCAGAGAGATGGATCTTCCTCATCGTCATCATCATCATCTTGATGAGAGTCATCCACTTGATCTTCAAGATCAAGGTCTTCATCATCATCTTCATCCTCCTCTTCATCATCGACTATTTCAGCGATGGTGGGAGGGGCTTTATCAGCAACTATCTCCCCCTCAACCTGAGAGGGAGTTTCCTTCGGTGGTTCAGCAATAACTTCAGCATCCGTGTTTTCTTCAGCTGTCTTCTCCCCCTCTTTGTCATTATCAACAAGGGAGAGATCTTGTGGAGATGAAGTTGTTGCAGTAGCCAGCTTCTGGACTTCAGCCTCCAGACCTGTGAGTCGTCCTTCAAGTGCAGGGATGTCGGACGTAGCTAGGTGAATAAATTCCACAGCTATGGTCAGGGCTGAACGATCATCTTCTGTAAATGATGGAGCAGGAACTGGAGTTGGTGCATTCAGCTTGTCGAGGACTTGCTGAAGAGTCGTAGTGCAGGCATCGATCTTTGCAGACAGATCATCATACTGCTGCTTGGATTCTTCCCTGACTTTGACAATCGCTGCCTGAAGAGTAGCGATGTGAGAAATATCAGCTTTGGAGGCGCAGGTGGCAGTCAACGTCTTCAATGCATCACCAGCTGTTTGAACAGCGCTGGTGGTGTTGTTGAGAGAAGCAGAGAGAGAATCCACCTTTGAACTCAAATTGTTGACATTGGTGTCAACAGTCGCCAAACTAGGACCTGAAAGATAAGTTAATTTTTCAGAACCAGGCTTATTTGGTGAGTTGGGAGAAGTGTATAAGGTTATAGGATTACCTGAATTATCAAACATTTTGTAGAATTGTAAAGATTCCTCAAAAGAATGATGTTCAGGTCCTATTGGTCCAAGCTGAGTGGTAGAGACCAAAGAAATAGGGGGACTAGAGATGGGGATAGAGGATGTAGGGATAGAGGTAGTTACCGCAGGTTTTGTCACTGTTGTTGTGACAGCGACCGAGATCGCTGGCACGGTTGTAGTGGTTTGAGCTGAGGATGTGGAGGAGAGACCCACGAAATCATCTAAGGAAGTTTGTAGAGAAACATCCTTAGGTATTGAGCTAGAAGTAGCTTTCTCCTTGGTTACCTTGGCCTTCTTTGAAGGACCAAGGGAGCCAGTTGATGGTCGTTTGGAAGGGGTAGCGGCAGGGATAGCAGAAGAAGGAACCTCCTGCGTGGCCGCTGAAGACGAAGAAGTGAGGAGAGAGAGACGAGAGCGAAGTTGAGAGATACTTACCTCGTTGGGGAGTGTCTTGACCTCCAGTGATCTCTGACCCACTTTTGGAAAAGATGCATCCGAGTTGGTGGGGTAAGTGGTAGGGTAGAGAAACTTCAGGTACGCGTAGATGAAGCGTACGTAGGGAATCTTGGGATCCCTCTCGGTCTTCTCTATCTTTGACTTAAGGTCATCAAAGATAGCTGTTGCGTAGTCGAAGTTACGTCCAGTGATCACTGAGTAAGCCATCTGGACCTGAACCTTGCTAGCTTGGTCCAGTGACCCACTCTTCCCACTCATACACTGAATGATGTGTGAGAAGACGTAGTTGAGCTGGGAAGGCATCAGTGCCTTCTTCACAAGAGTCAGCTTCTTGTTGGGAATTGTAGATCTTGGTTTGGGTTCCCAAGCATATTCCATGGCATCCAGGAATTGGATGAGTTCAGCGTCAGTTGGCAGGGCGTCGAATCCATTCCTGGATTTGTCGGGGAAACGCAGGGCTTTCCTCAGGCCTAGGGCAGTCATCATCCCTGAGCCTAGTTGAGTGCTGAAGGATATAGCAGGAACCTGTTCACCCTTCTTGTTGGTGAGAGAGGTTTCTTCAGCGGTAAACCAGAATTGCTGGAGTAGAGCTTTCGAAGGTGTTGGATCCACAGTGATAGCATAGGCAATGCAGGATTGCCTTAGGAATTGTGCAGCTTCCACCAGATGTGGGTACTTGATACCATCAAACTCGAGGCGAGCAAGATGATTGTTCTTTGGGAGCTCTGAGTCAGAAATGGCGAATTTGACATTCTTTGAGGCGATAAGTGCAGATTGAGTCATTCTGTTTGAGTAGATAAACGAGTAGAAGAAAGGTTTAGTCGAAAAATAAAGAAGATTTGCTAGTTTCTATTTGGGGAAAGAAACATAGAAAATCAACATATTTTTAGAGAAAAACAGTTTATCTTAGAACAAGATTCAAGAATAAGAAGAAAAACCATTGATTTTGAATAAAGAATAAAATGGTTTTTAAAGAATAAAATCAAAACAAATGATTTTATGAGATTTGAGTCTTATAAACCCATAAATGGGGTTTATGTGAAAAGTTTCAAGATAAGAAGTCAAGAATAACCTGTTGATCTTGAAGAGGATGATGCAGAAAGCTTGAGAATGTTAGAATGCTTGAGAGAGTATTCTTGTTTAGAAAGTATTTCCAGAAAACGTAAATTGATAGAATGGAAAAAGCATTCCTTTTATATGTGAGAAGGAGGAGAGAGAGTGTGAGAGAAGCGGGAAAACAAATGCACATCATGACATGGACACGTCCCTCGAAGGTGATTGGATAGAAGAACAACGGACGAACGTGTCAGAAAAAGGCATGTCGTGGATTGTCGGTTCAAATGACGTCATAGTTAAGAAAGGTACTGTTCATTTGTCCGTTTTGAATTTATCACTGAAGATAAATCAGCGATAGAATTTTCTTTTTGAAAGTATCCCTGATGAAAAGATAGGGATAGATTTTCTTTTAAAAGGATCACTGAATATAAATATCAGTGATAAATTTAATTTCAAAAAGCTTTTAATCATTTGAATAAAAATTCAGTGATTAAGTTTTATATAACTGAATGAAGATTCAGTTGTAGGGATTGAGAAATCATACCTGAGAGTCAGAATACTTATCAGAGAATGATGAAAAGAAACTTTTGATTACTGACACAATGCATGAATGCTGAAGAATTATTCTTCAAGATTCAGCATTCCAAGCTCACTGATGAGAAAGTTGAACCTTGTCTCATCAAGAGGTTTGGTGAATATATCAGCAAGCTGAAAGTCAGTAGGGATAAAGTGAAGTTCAATATCACCATTCATCACATGATCTCTGATAAAGTGATATCTGATCTCTATGTGTTTTGTCTTTGAATGTAGCACTGGATTATTTGCTATAGCGATAGCACTAGTGCTGTCGCAATAGATAGGAATTTTTGACAGTTGAAGGTCATAATCTAATAGTTGATTTCTCATCCATAAGATTTGAGAACAACAGCTTCCAGCGGCTACGTATTCAGCTTCAGCTGTGGAAGTGGACACAGAATTTTGCTTCTTGCTTGTCCAACTTACCAGCTTTCCTCCCAAGAGTTGACATCCACCAGTGGTACTCTTTCTGTCAAGTTTACATCCTGCAAAATCACTATCAGAATAACCAGTTAGATCGAACCCTGAGTCTTTGGGATACCAAAGACCGAGGTTAGGAGTTCCTTTCAGATATCTGAAAATTCGCTTTACAGCGATCAGATGGGATTCCTTGGGTTCATATTGATAGCGTGCACATAAACAAGTAGAGTACATGATGTCAGGTCGGCTTGCTGTGAGATACAACAGAGAGCCTATCATTCCTCTATAGGCAGTGACATTAACAGGTTTTCCAGAAGGATCTTTGTTAAGTGTCAAGGGTGGTGCCATAGAAGTTTTCATCGCTGAAGTTTGAGTAAGATCAAACTTCTTCAGCATATCTTTAACATACTTACCTTGGTTGATAAAAGTACCTTTGTCAGATTGTTTAATCTGAAGACCAAGAAAATATGTCAGCTCACCCATCATACTCATTTTATATTCTTTCTTCATTCTTTCAGCGAAGCGAGTACACAGAGATGGGTTAGTAGAACCAAATATTATGTCATCGACATATATTTGTACAAGAATTATATGACCTTTTATCTTTCTGAAAAATAACGTATTATCAATCTTGCCACGTTCAAAATTTTCAGAGATAAGAAAAGATGAGAGAGTGTCATACCAAGCACGAGGGGCTTGTTTTAGACCATAGAGAGCCTTATCCAATTTATAAACATAATTTGGATGCTTAGGGTCATAGAACCCTGGTGGTTGTTCTACATAGACTTCTTCATTCAGCTTTCCATTTAGAAACGCTGATTTTACGTCCATTTGATAGACGATGAAGTCTTTATAGACTGCATAAGCTAAGAATAGTCGAATTGCTTCGAGCCTGGCCATAGGGGCAAAGGTTTCATCATAGTCTATGCCTTCCTCTTGTCTGTATCCCTGAGCAACAAGTCGAGCCTTGTTGCGGGTTACAGTTCCATGTTCATCTAACTTGTTTCTAAACACCCATTTGGTGCCTATTACAGTTTTATCAGATGGTCTAGGAATGAGATTCCAAACTTTGTTTCGAGAAAATTCAGTCAGCTCTTCTTGCATAGCGCTGACCCAGTTTGGATCTCTGAGGGCATCATCAGTCTTCTTTGGTTCTATTAAAGAGAGAAAGTTTACAAAGAGACAGATATTACCTGAGCTTCGTCGTGTCTGAATACCTGCATCTGGATCACCAAGAATTTGATCTATTGGGTGATCTTTGGTCCATCGCTGAGCAGGAGCATTATTGCTTAACTCAGAGGTTGGATCAACAATTTGAATGTTTATCGATGATGACGATTGAGGTTCATCAGCGATCAACTGTTGAGTAGATTCACTGGAGAGATTTTCAGACGAAGGCAGATTTGATGGAAGGAGTGTGTTTAGAGGTTCAGCTGAAACCCATGAGTTGGATTCAGCGGTAGGATGTATAATGTTTGGATCATCATCAGCGACTGGAGGATCTGAATGCTGATGGTTAGAGAAGAAAGGTTCAGTTTCTCTGTAGTGAGAAAGCATCCAAGCATTTAATTCTTCATTGTCAGCGATTGGTTTGGAGTTCGCTGAGCGAGTTTCATCAAAAGTGACGTGAATTGTTTCTTCTACGGTTTGTCTTCTCTTGTTGAAGACTCTGTAGGCTTTGGAGACGGAGGAATATCCTAGAAATATTCCATCATCAGCTTTTGGGTTGAACTTTCCAAGTTGATCTCTGTTGTTTAAGATAAAACACTGACAACCAAAGATATGA
The DNA here is from genome assembly GCA_023525745.1 of Arctium lappa. Taxonomy (NCBI): domain Eukaryota; kingdom Viridiplantae; phylum Streptophyta; class Magnoliopsida; order Asterales; family Asteraceae; genus Arctium; species Arctium lappa. The sequence continues at coordinate 152,733,718 of CM042047.1, read as the reverse complement.
AGAAAGCTGATAGAAGGCTTCCTTCCAACAAAAAGTTCATAAGCTGTCTTCCCAAATCGCTTTATTATCAGCGATCTGTTTTGAGTAAAACATGCAGTGTTTACAGCTTCAGCCCAAAATTGAGTAGGGAGATGAGAATCGCTGAGCATTGATCTAGCAGCTTCTATGATAGTTCTGTTTCTTCTTTCAGCGACTTCGTTTTGCTGAGGTGTTCTTACTGAAGAGAAATTGTGAGAGATTCCCTTGTTCTCAAAGAAATTGTTCAGAGAACTATTTTTGAATTCAGTTCCATGATCACTTCTTATTGAACGAACAGTAAGATTGTTCAGCACTTCCATCTTTTTCACAAAAGATATTAGTTCTTCTGGAGTATCACTCTTACAGCGAAGAAAGATAACCCAGGTGTAGCGAGAATATTCATCTACAATGACAAGTGTATATTTCTTTCCAGCTATTGATTGGATGTTGACAGGGCCAAATAGATCCATATGCAAGAGCTGAAGAGGACTTGTCACTGAGGAAACTTGTTTCGACTTGAAACTTGCTTTTGTTTGTTTTCCTTTTTCACATGTTGAGCAGAGAGATTCTTTAGCATATGAGTGCTGAGGAAGACCAGAAACCAGTTCCTTAGATGAGAGAGAATTCAGGGTTTTGAAGTTTAGATGAGAGAGCCTTTTATGCCATAGCCAGTTGACATCAGAAGAGGCTTTAGATAGAAAACATAAGTTTTCAGTGATAGTAAAGTCCATATCTATTACATAGACATTTTCTCTGCGATGACCACTGAGAGCAAGTTTTCCTTTCTCATTTAACACTAAACATGCTTTCTTAGTAAAGCGTACTTCATAGTCTTTATCACATAGCTGACTGATGCTTAGAAGATTATGCTTCAGTCCATCTACATAAGCGACTCTTCGAAAGGTAGTTGTCCCATTGCTGAGGACACCAAACCCTCGGGTAAATCCTTTACCATTTCCACCAAAGGTCACAGAGGGACCTTTTTCTTCCTTGTATTCAGTGAGCAGGTCTCTTTGTCCAGTCATATGACGAGAACATCCACTATCAAGATACCAGATGCCCTTTGATCCCTGCACACATAAGGAAGATTAAGCGTTGTTTGGTACCCACTTTTCAATGGGTCCTTCAGAGTTAGTGGATAAGGTAAGTTCAGTAGTATTCTCAGTTGATGAAAATTCAGATTCAGTGGTAATCTTCACTTTGGTTAATTTCTTAACCTTAGTGGAGTTTTTCACCTTGGTTGATTTTTCAGCCTTGGTGACCTTAGCTTTAGAGACATTTTTCTTCACTTTAGCTATTTTATCAGCTTCAGTGGCAGTTGGACATTTGCTTGCAATATGATCAGTAAAACCACAGTGATAACACTTTCTGTATTTAAAAATGGTTTTAGGACCAGAAGTAGAAGGTTTTGCAAGTTTAAGATGAGCAGGGCCAGGTCCAAGAAGACTTTTCTCTTGAGATCTGGGAGGAATTTTTATTTCTTCAGATCTCGAAGGTTTAAGGTCAATCTTCAGCTTTGGAGGACAGAGATCAAAGATTTCTATCACACAGCTAGAGGATTGCTTAGCTGAAGGTTTATAAGGAACTTTCAGCTTTGCTTTCCTGTTTGCCTTCTGAGGAAGGAGAATGGACTTTCCTTTATCCGTAGACTTAGTGTCTTTGGATTTTTCCTCAGGGATGGGATTTGAAGAAGAACAGGGATAGAGTTGATTGTAAGAAGTGTCAAAGAAGGAGGTGACAAAGGTTCCAAACTTAAGCGAGGAACTCTCTTTCTTAGGATCATCCTGAGGTGTCCAAAAACCAAGACCAGTTTTATCACTATCAGGGGTTTGAGCATTTATTATCTCAGAGATTTTTGTTGATGATTTGCACCATTTTTCAACATGAGCCTTTTCTGTTTTTAAAGCAGCGATGGCTTGTTCGCGTTCAATACTGATGATTTCATTTATAATGACTTGATCTTTCAACTTTTCTTCTAAAAGATTTAGTTCTTTGATCTTTTCATGACATTTTTCCAGCTCTTGAGTTAAATGAACATTTTTGTTCTCAGCTTGAGTTTTGTCGTTTAGGGCATTATAAAGGTCAATCGTCAGTACATCAACAGCGCGACTTCTCTCAGCTTCAGGTAGAGAGGGATTTGTAGAAATAGATACCTGAGATGATATGTAGCTCATAGAAGATTCAGATGGTTCTTCCACTTCTTCTTTAATCTCAGCCATGAGGCAAAGATTAGCGACTTCTTCTTCATCAGAAGATGATTCTTCTGATTCAGCCCAGTCGTGTTCTTCAGCGATGAGACCTTTACCTTTTCGCTGATAGCTTTTCAGCTTTTGATATTTGTTCTTCAGCTTAAGGTATTTGTCATCACTGGATCTTCTTGAGGTAGAAGGTTTGAAGACCTTTTTCGACCTGCACTCACTAGCAAAATGTCCAATCTTTTCGCAGTTATAGCAAGTGGCAGTAGCCTTATCAACCGGAGTTGATTTTGGCTTTTCAGTAATAGAGAGAGGTTTACTTCTTCGGAAGTTACTCTTTCTTGCAAATCTCTTAAAAGAGTTTGTCAAGAGTGCTAAGGACTCATCAAACTCTGAAAGGTCAGGGTCTGATAGATCCTCAGATTCAGAATCTAACTCAGTGATAGTGAGAGTAGATTTCTGAGATGGAATTATCTCTGAAGAGACTAAAGCAACAGGAGTGCTTTTAGAGTCTTTAGAATCTTTTATAAGATTCTTTTTCAGTAGATTAGATTGCTCATAGTTGAGCAGTATTCCATATAGAGTGCTTAAGGAGAGAGTATGTAAGTCTTTTGTCAGCTTAAGACATATTGAATAACTGTCCCAGCTTTCAGGAAGACATTCCAAGAATTTTGTTAGGACCTCAGAATTAGAATAGGTCCTACCAACAGTTCTTAGGTCAATTATTAGGCAGTTAAATCGCTGATGAACGTCAGAAAGAGATTCATTCTTACCAGCGATGAAACTTTCATACTGTCTTACCAAGTTAATCTTTCGAGTCTCTTGGATTTCAGTGAAGTTTTCAGATGCATGATGGAATGGAAAACTTCATCAGGCAGAGCCATTGAAATAATGGTCTTTGCTCTTGCATCTATGCCTACCTTCTTTTTGTCTTCATCACTCCACTGTCTTATTTCCTTAACGACATATCGTTCAGGGACAGCTTCAGTGGTGGCAGTAGCGGGAACCGCAGCTATAATTCTAACAGGTTCATAGGGTCCGTTTTCTATATATTCAGGTATAGTAGGATCCGCACCTTCAAGAAATAGCATCATTCGATTTTTCCATAGAGAAAAGTTATCTCTGCTAAATCGAGGAGGTTTAGAAAGTGAACCATTATGAAACTGGACAAAAAGGCTTCAAAGACAATTTCAGTGCCTTTTCTGAATTCACTCCACTAGCAGCACTAACTGCTTCAAGGTTGGCAGTAGTATCAATAGATGCTGATAGAAGTGTTGCATTATGAATACACCCAGTGGGCTTCTTCTTAGCTTCTACCTCAGATTCAAACACTCTTAGATCATTATACAAATCATCTAGTTCCTTCTCTTCCAGATTGTCACTCTGTCTATATGAGACAGTGTACATAGTCCATTCATCCCCAAGAGATCTGAGGAACTTCCTGTTGATATCATCTTGCTCCATCTTCACTCCAACAATAGCCAGTTCACCAATAAGCTTGTTGAACCTGTCAAAAGTTTGAGTCATAGACTCATTCTTTGAAGAAGTGAAGTTCTCATACTGCTACTTCAGAACATCCCTTTGATTTCTTTTGGTGCTCTTAGTTCCAGCAAATCTTTTCTCTAGAGCATTCCAGAGAATCTAAGCATCAGTGCAGTTGCAGAATTGATGTTGATATTCATTGGGGATGTCCAAGAGCAGAGTGCTCAAGGCCTTCATCTCTGTCTGCCTGATCTTCCTCTCACCATCTGTCTTTGGTGGAGATCTTTTCCCATCTGGTCCAATATGGCCTTCAGTAGAGGGGTCATTCTCAATGACATCCCACATTGAGTAGTCAGTGAGGAGAATGTATTGCCTGATTCTGATCTTCCACATGTCAAACTCATTGGGTTTGAGCATTGGAACCTTAGAGACAAGAGTACTGTTTGATTCTGCAAAGTTTTCCATGATGAATGAATGAATGTTTATGAGAGAACAGGCTCTGATACCACTTGTCAGGATCGAATTCTCAACAAGAATTATTAATACTCAGAAACAATATTAAAGAAGCTGCGGAATAGCACTTTAATATTCAGAAAAGCAATGAAAACAGTGAATCAAAAACACAACTTGTAAACTTGTATTGAATGATTGAAGTTACAAGATTAACCACACAACCTCAATATTGATGAACAGGCTCACCAATACGAATTCTACTTCTCTAGAATTAGGATTACAAATCTTGAGGTTGATTCTCTCTATTGAAACTAAAAACTCAGAATCAATTATTAATTCTAACTATTCTAAACAATTCTATACATATACTAAAGATAAAGATAATTACAAAAGAATAAAAGATCTTCAATATAAACTTTCATCTTTATCTCCAACTTCCATGAATATCTTCAGTCCATCCAGCTGTCATCCTTCCATGCTAATTCTTTATCACATAAGCAGCATTATTCCTCAGCAGCATTAATACTCTGAGCAGTATTAACTCCAGCAGTACTAACTATGCTCAGCAGTATTAATCTCTTCAAGCATGTTGGTCCCGAAGGTGCTAAACAAGTTTGTAGAAGGGGGGGGGGGTTGAATACAAACACAGAATTTAAAGTTTAATAAATTGTTTATTGAAGAATCAAAATACAATTTACAAGTTTGTTGCGGAATAAGATTAAGACAGACTCAATCTAAACAAACTTAAGAACCACTAAGATAGTTGCACAAGAAGTTCAGAGAATGGGGGTTTAGAGATATAGAAAACAAGGGTTTCTATCTTGAGTTCAAGGATGAAGCACACCTTTAGATGAAGGGGTGAACTTCCTATTTATACCCTATGCATTAAATGCATGGCAGGATACTTTACACGTGGCGTTCACATATTGGCTTTGATAAACTGACTTTTGGGAGACATGCTTTCGGCCGGGTCATGAACAGTGTAGTAGACAGAGTTGTTGTACGAATGATTGCAGAGACTTGTCCGTTCTGACACATCGTACTAGGTTGTGCAAGGATAGACAAAAGGAAACTTGAGGCATAAGCTTTTTGATCGTTTGATCGCTGAGTATCTCTAAGTTCAGAGATAAAGAGGTTCAGCTATCGCTAAAGCTTTTTCTCATGTTCCTTCGCGTATTAGTAGAGTTGTCTTTGCTTCACTGATATCCGCATCAGGTCACTAGTAGACTTCTCATTGTTCAGCAGCTTCGTCTTTGATTCAGCTATGAACATCTGTTGACGCGAAACTTGTCTTCAGGGATTACGTTGGTTGTTTACTTTAGGAACTATCAGTGATAACTGAACAGACTCAGTTCGATCACTGATAGTGAAACACTAATACATAGAAATGTTTATAAGAAAGACTATCAGCGATAACTGAACAGACTCAGTCTGATCGCTGATGGTGAAACACTAATACATACTAAAACGTAATTTTCACTAAGTATAGGAGAGGGTCGTTATCAAATCACTGAGAGAGTTTGGATCAACAAAGCAGTACTAACTTTGAACTAGCAGTACTAATCTTGTTGAGCAGTATTAATATTAGAAGTACTAACCAGAAGTAGTAACCATGTTCTTCTAGCAGCATTAACTTTACTTGTTCTGTACTTGTGCAATTCTTCAGTTCCCAACAAGAAGTCTTTGATAGAGAGACAGTTTTTGATATACGTTTGTTTTAGAGATAATTAACCTCAAGGTTCTTTGTAGTCCTTTCAATAGAGAGGTATTGAACGTCTGTTGAGTCTGTTCAACAGATTGAGGTTTTGTTTGTAATCATTAAGTTAAATCAATATAACTTGTGATTTGAGTTTATACACTGTTTGATTGATTTATTGTTAAAGTGTTTTTCCGCAACTTCTTTAACATAGTTTCTGAGTGTTTATTAAATTCTTGTTTTGAATTTCGATCCTGAAAAGTGGTATCAGAGCATAAGGAACTCAGAAATCAACAATCATCACAAAACAGAATCCAGAATCAATCATTGATGGCTGAGGTTTCAGAGTCATCAAGCACTGCAATCCCCTCTGAGGTAAAATCTAACCTTTGCTCTAAAACCTGTCTTGAAACTGTTAAAAAGTACAGGGATCACAATCAGAGCATGTGTGATGACCTTAAAAGGTTAGAGAAAGATAGAAGAGAGTATGTTGTGATCGTTGAGAAGTTTGAAGAACAAATAAATGCATATCAAGCCAATGAACTTCAACATTTATATGATCTCAACTATTGGAAGTGGGAGAAGAATGAGTTAGAGATTCAGCTAGAGAAGTCTAGAGAGGAGTGTGAAAAAGTTAAGAATGAATTTGAGAAGGCCAAACTAGACATTGAGAAATATTCCAATGCTTCTAAAGCAATGGAATCTTTACTTAAATCTCAAATTCATGACAAACTAAAGAGAGGTATAGGCTACAACAATACCCCTCCACCTTACAATAATAACTATATCCCTCCCACCTCAAACCTCTTAAAAAGACAGGATAAGAATGACTTACCTGCAGGAGCCACAGAAGTAGATCCATTAAACATAGTAGTGGTTGAGGCAGATTCTGAAGAAGAGAACTCTGAGGGTAAGAATAAGGAAGACCATAAAGATATTCCCTTAGAAAACCATATTCTTACGAATGAGAGGAGGGGGAAACCATTTATTGAGAGTGATAAAGTGGAGATGTCCAAGACAGAGAAAGAGACTGTTAAGAGTAAGAAAGTTAAGACCTCCAGGAAAGGAAAGGAAAAGGTACAGGGAATTCACTACATGCAAACCTCTGTTATAAATCCCTGTACTTGTCAACAAAACAAGCCCCATAAACATAATAAAATAAGGGGAAATCAGAGAAATAGAAATAATCAGTGGGCTCAAAAACAGGGAATTGATCTAAGCAAAATCAATAGACCAAAGCCCTGTTTTATCTGTGGCAAATTGAATCATCTTGCCAAATACTGTTATTTCAATCCTATTAACCAAAGAGTTATTTTTCAAAGACAAACAAACAATTCCTTTGGTTATAGGAAGCAATCAAGAAATCACATGGTTGCTAATATGAGAACAGTACCAATGAAAACTGGGACTGCAAAATCTCATATCCAGAATAAGTTTGCTAAATCAAAAGAAAATACTCCAAGCAAGTTAAGGAGTAACTCACAGAACAAGAAAGCAAACAACTTTGTCAAGATTTGGGTTCCAAAATTCAAGAAACCTGTTAGTACTGCTACCTCAAATAGTACTGCTAACAGAAATAGTGTTGCTGATAGCAATACTACTGCTGACCAAGTTAGTACTGCTAACCAAATTAGTACTGCTAACCAAGTTAGTACTGCTAACCAAGTTAGTACTACTAACAAGGATAGTGTTGCTACCAGTGTTAGTGTTGCCAATCCCATAATTTTGACAAAGTATTCCAGCCATGAGATTCCTAAATCTGATCATCTCGTCCAGACTAAGATTACTGATTATAAATATGTTGATGAGAAAGGACAACCCAAGACCACTTTGGCTTAGGTTCCCTCTAAAAACTAACTATTTTATCTTATGTGCAGGGCAACCAACAGCTCAAGAAGAAAAGCATTTGGCATGTAGATTGTGGTTGCTCTAGGCACATGACAGGTAACATGGCCTGTCTTCAAAACTTCAAAAATTTTGATGGAGGACATGTTGCTTTTGGTGACAATCCAGCAGGAGGTAAGATCAGTGGAAAAGGTATGGTATCAAAAGGTAAGATGTCCTTTGAAGATGTATACTATGTTGAGCAATTGAGATACAACCTGTTAAGTGTATCACAAGTTTGTGACAAAAAACATAGTATATTATTTACTGAGACTGAATGTATTATCCTTGCTCCTGGATTCAAGGTAGTTGATGAAAAAATGATACTACTTAGAACTCCTAGAAAGGATAATGTTTATTGTTTGGACTTAGAGAATGTATCATCTGATTCATCATTAAACTGTCTATTTTCAAAAGCTTCTTTAGATGAATCATCTCTTTGGCACAGAAGGATGTGTCACATGAATTTTAAAACAATGAATATTCTTGTGAAAAACAACCTTGTAAGAGGTTTACCTCAAAAAGTATTTTCATGTGATGATCATTGTGTTGCTTGTCTTAAAGGCAAGCAGCACAAAACTTCTCATAAGTACAAAGAAATAAATACAATCTCTTCACCTCTTCAATTATTGCATATGGATCTCTTTGGTCCTACAAATGTGATGAGTATTGGAAAGAAATCCTATTGCCTAGTCATTGTTGATGATTTCTCTAGATTTACTTGGGTATATTTTCTAAGGACTAAGGATGAGACAAGTGGACTGATCAAATCCTTTGTTCCTAGAATTGAAAACCAAACCAATCTAAGAGTTAAAGTCATCATATCTGATAATGGAACAGAATTTAAAAACAATGACTTAAACAGATTTTGTGAGACTAAAGGTATTGAGAGACAATACAGTGCTCCTAGAACTCCTCAACAAAATGGTGTTGCTGAGAGGAGAAATAAGACACTAATTGAGGCTGCTAGATCTCTTTTGGCAGATTCAAAGCTACGCATCACTTTTTGGACAGAAGCAGTTAATACTGCTTGCTATGTCCAAAACAGGGTTCTAGTAGTCAAATCTCAAGGCAAGACACCTTATGAACCTTTTAACAAGAAGAAACCTTTTATTGGATTTTTCAAACCATTTGGGTGTCCTTATACAATCCTCAATACCAAATCTCACTTAGGTAAGTTTGAAAGCAAAGTTGAAGATGGATTTCTTGTTGGATACTCCTCTCAGAGTAAGGCATATAGAGTATTTAATAGTTCTTCAAGGATTATAGAGGAAAGTGACAATGTCAAATGCAATGAGAACACACCAAATCAAATTGGTACAGGTCCTGATTGGTTGTTTGACATTGATTCACTAACTAATGCATTGGGTTTTAGTAATGTGCAAAATGCAGGAACAAGCTCAGAAAAGGTACAAGCACAGAGTTCAGAGTTTGTATTGTTTCCAATACCTACAGTAGATCCTGCTGAATTTTGCCAGCAAGAAAGGAATGATGCTTCAGAATCAGAAGAGTCTGATCCAGATCAGGATGAAAATGCTAAAGCAGATGAAGAGGACAAAGGTGATGAAGAGAATAAGAGTGATAAAAAGGATGCTCCTAATTCAGGACACTCAGGTCCTGAGATGCCCATACTGACAGAAGATGACACTGATGATGAAAATTCTTCAGTGTATGGTGGAAGCACTCTAGAAAAGAATGACTCCAATCTTGAAGCAAATCTTAATGAGGATGTTGTCAATCATACAAGAACACAGAAGAATCATCCTCCTCGATTGGTGATTGGTGACATCAATTCCCCAATGATCACAAGGCAACAAAGCAAGTTAGTGGGATTGAAAGACCTACAAACAGGTTTGTTATCTTGTTTTCTATCCCAGATTGAGCCCAAAAAGGCTTATGATGCAATGAAAGACCCAAGCTAGATAGAAGCAATGCAAGAGGAGCTGCTGCAGTTTGTGCTGCAAGATGTATGGGATCTGGTTGAACTTCCACAAGGACAAAGGGCAATTGGTACAAAATGGGTTTTCAGAAATAAGAAGGATGAGAGAGGAATTGTGATAAAGAATAAGGCCAGGCTTGTGGCACAAGGATACACACAAGAAGAAGGAATAGACTATGAAGAAGTATTTGCTCCAGTGGCCAGAATTGAGGCAATTAGGTTGTTTCTAGCCTATGCTTCTTTCATGAAGTTCAGAGTTTATCAGATGGATGTCAAGAGTGCATTCATATATGGGACAATTGATGAAGAAGTATATGTTTGTCAGCCTCCAGGGTTTGAAAATCCTAACTTTCCTGACAGAGTATACAAATTAAAGAAGGCACTCTATGGGCTACATCAAGCACCAAGAGCATGGTATGACACTCTGTCTACCTATCTTTTGGAAAATGGTTTTGAAAGGGGAGTAATAGACAAGACTCTGTTCATCAAAAGGAAGAAGAAGGACATCCTACTTGTGCAGATCTATGTGGATGACATCATCTTTGGATCCACAAAAGATTATATGTGCAACGAGTTTGAGGAGCTAATGCACAAAAGATTCAAAATGAGCTCTATGGGTGAACTTACATTCTTCCTTGGGCTACAGGTTAAACAGAAGAAAGATGGTATCTTCATCAGCCAATCCAAGTATGTGCAGGATATACTTACAAAATTTGGATTTTCATATTCAAATCCTGCAAGCACACCTATGGAAACACACAAACAGATTACTGCAGATCTTGAGGGGGAGGATGTAGATGTTCATCATTATAGATCTATGATAGGCTCCCTCATGTATCTAACAGCTTCAAGGCCAGATATTATGTTTGTTGTCTGTGTGTGTGCCAGATTTCAAGTAAGACCTAAGCAATCTCATTTTCAAGCAGTCAAGAGGATCTTCAGATATCTCAAAAGACAACCTAGGTTGGGTCTTTGGTATCCTCATGACTCACCATTCGATCAACTTGCTTATTCTGATAGTGATTTGGGTGGTGCAAACTTGGATAGAAAGTCTACATCAGGAGGATGTCAGTTTTTGGGTGCAAGACTAGTGTCATGGCAGTGTAAAAAGCAAACCACAATGTCCACCTCTACAACAGAAGCAAAGTATATAGCTGCTGCAAGCTGCTGCTCACAAGTGCTATGGATTCAAAATCAGATGCTGGACTATGGTGTTACTTTTTTGCACACTCCAATCTTCATTGACAACAACATTGCTATAAGCATTGTTAATAATCCAGTGAAGCACTCAAAAACCAAGCATATAGAAATAAGGTACCATTTCATTAGAGACTGCAATGAAAAGAAGCTAATTCAGGTTGTGAAAGTACATACAAGTAACCAATTTGCTGATATATTCACCAAAGCTTTTGATGTGGGTAGATTCACATTCTTGGTCACAAGTGTGGGCATGATAAACACTGAATAAGCCTCCTTTGATTTTCTTTATGTACCATTTCTGTATAGATTCCTTCCTGCTTACTTTCTCATATTTTATTGTGCATGGTGCTGCTAACCTTGTGTGTTTAAGTGTTTCAGATTGCTTCAATTGGATACTTGGTACTTCTAGTTCAGTTAATACTTCTCTCTATATTACTCATGATGTCAGTTCCAATATGGTTAAGTATGGTTACTACTGCTAGGTGGTTTATAATGCCAGTGCAAAATTACTACTACTTGCCTTATTTCTACTGCTAATCAGTGTTACTACTGCTGGTATGTGTTAATACTGCTAGTCTGTGTTAATACTGCTAGTCTGTGTTAATACTGCCAGTATGTGTTACTACTGCTAATATGAATTAATGTTGCGGGCTTGTTAATACTACTAGGGTACTTAGTACTGCTTCTAACTGAAACCCTCCACCTATAAATACCCTCGTTGACCGCCAAAATCCAAACGGCTCTCTGAATTTCCTACGAGTGTTCTTTCTCTCTCTTTCTCTCGAATTCTTACTTACCAGTGCGTAACCCTAGTTTCGATCAAGAAGATGGCAGGACTCAACTTCTTTGATGAACACAACGAGTTGGCAATGCTACAGAAACCCAAGCAAGCAGAAGGTTTTCATCAGATTGTGGATTTCCTAAAATCCTCCCACATCGCCTACGCTTTAACTGTCAATCCCACAATCTATGTGGAGCACATGCGTCAGTTCTGGGCCAATGCCTCTATACAGACTATTGATGGCAATCAGGTCATCAAATCAAGGGTTTGTGATAAACCTATAACCATCACAGAAGTTTGTATTCGCATTCATCTACGACTAGATGATGCCTCAGGTATTACCTCTCTGTCCAAGGAAGATCTCTTCCAAGTCCTTAGTCGTATGGGGTATGAAGGTCCCACTGATGTCTACAAGTTTTACAAGAACAGATTTTCATCTCAGTGGCGATTCTTTGTTCATACCCTACAACATTGTATTTCTAGAAAAACAACTGGATGGAGTGAATTCAGCAGTACCTTAGCTTATGCTCTAGTCTGCTTAGCTACCTCTAGAAAGTTTAATTTTTCTCAAATGATTTCCAATGATTTAATGTCAAACCTGGATACCAAAACCAAAAGATTTTATATGTATCCTAGGTTTGTACAAGAGATTCTACTAAAGGAATTGACGGATCTACCCTCCTTTAAAGAGGTGTATGTACCAAAACCTCCCAAAGGGAAGGTGTTCTCAAACATGAAAAGGCCTTCCAAGGACTTTTCTGGCCAAGACACTCCATTGTTCTCTACAATGATGGTTGTGTCTCATTCCATTGGTGAGGCATCAGGGTCACAGCCCACATCTGACCACCCAACTGATGACCTACCCACACCATTCAATTCTATTAATACTCCTCAGATCCCTATTGTCAAGCCAAAATCCCCCATCACCAAAACATATATAAGGAAAAGGGTACAAAAGGTTCCTTCCCTTCTTGTATCTTCACCCTCAAAGCCTATAAGCCCTCTGATGGAGCATTCTTCATCAGAGAATATCCAAAGGGAAACCATAGGGGTGTCTCCTAACCCCAAGAAGGTGCTCTATAAGGAGAAGGATGAGCATGTGGGCAGAAAGGCTCACACTACTGTTTCTGCACAAGGTGTAGGACAGGACAGTGTGAACATCTCTAAGACCTTCCCAACGGCAACTTTAGATGAGCAATCATCTAAAGGTCCCAGGTGCCAAGAAACCACGGGGGTAGAAGGTGCTTCTGCTAGGCAGAAGGCCTCTACTAATAGATCCAAGGATCCTTCAAAGGTGGTAAACACACCTAAAGGAGGTGAGGACAGATATAACTACGAAGAATTGATGGATACTCTTGGTACATTAAGTCTGGAAGTTCACAATCAAAACTTGGAGATAAAAGATATGCAAAAGGTGATATTGTCTCAACAAGAGCAGATGGCCCATCTCAAGAAGCTGGTATTGAAATTAGTGCACAAAAAGAAGAAAACCAAATTTGTTTTGAAGAAGAGGAGCATTGTTCATGATGCTTCCAAAAAGGGGGAGACTCAAGCAACTGAAGATGAGGAGGAGAATACAGTTGGAATGGAATTTTAGTTTGAGGGGGAGTTGAATAGTGAAGCAGAAATTGGTAAAGCAACAGAAACAAGTATGAAAGAAGCAGAAACTGAGCCAGCAACAGTAACTACACCAGAAGTAGAAACTACATCAGCAGTAGAAACTATTGTGAAAGCAGCAGTAAATGAGGCAGAATCAGAAACTGAACAAGAAGTAGTAACAACAGTAGTAGAAACAGAGAAAGTTGCAGCTGAAACAGGAATGTCTGCAGAGGAAATAGAAATTGCAGAGACTCTAGTGAAAGCAAAGACTGACATTCCCAAGGCTACTCAAAAGGCTAAGGGAGTGGTAATCAAAGAAGATGGTTCAGAGAAGAAAAGAAAAGAAGTTAGTGAGACAGAGATCAAGAGGAAAGGGAAAGAAAAGGTGGTTAAATTTGTAAAGCTATCAAAGAAATCATCACAAATAGCTCTGGATGAAGAGTTAGCAAAGAAGCTGCAAGAAGAGATGGAAAAGGAGGAAGAAATCCAATCTGCAAAAGACAGAGAGATTGCTTTGGAATTGGCTACTAAGCTTAATGAGGAATATCAAAAAAGCTTAAAGACTGCTGCTGCTGCTAAGAAAGTTACAAAGAAGGCATCAAGGCAAAGGTTTCCATTAAAGACAAGACAAAGACAGTCATGTAAAACATTCCTAGCCAATCAAGAAAGAAGGAAAATGATAAATTTTCTGAAAGGAGCTATTGGAGTTCCTGAAGGAATGTTTACCAATATGTCTTTTGGAAGGATAGAAGAGTTATACAAGAAGGAGATGTCCAAGCTGAAAATGGACTTCACTCAAAGGGTTGAGGTTGAAAGAAAGTTGAAAGAAAGACATGATCTCAACATACAACAGCCTTTCCCTGACAGTGAAGAAGGCACTCCTATCAAAGAAAAGGCAGAAGTAAAGCAAGAAGAGACTTTAGCTAAAAAGATTGGAGCTATTAAAAGAAAGAAGTCCATAGCTACCAAGTCAAAGGCAAAAAGGCTTAGAACTGAAGAAGGAAAGAAAGAACAGGAAAGTGAGAAAATGGAAACAGAATCTTCAGAGCAGCAGAAACAGGGTGAACATGTTGACAAGGAAAATGAGAGTCAAGAGCAGTCCAATCAACAATCTAATGAGCAGTTCCATTATACATGACTTTGACAGATGAAGAACCAGTGCAAGCTGACCCTATCTCAATGCAGGCACCAGAGATCATTCACTGGGATACTCTGAGGGACAACAGAAGAGAATATTTCAGATTCAAAAGAATGGGTGATCAGTATGAGGTGTATCCAACCTTGGGAAAGATAGTGAGAAGTTGTACAAGGGCTGATCTGGATGAAATATACAAAGTTGGACTGACTCTGTATGAAGATGTGCTAAAAGGAGCAGAAATGAACCTAATCAAGATAGCCGTGGAGTACATATGCATGATGTTTGACCCTGACAGGGTTAAGCATATTATTAGAGATGTGGATCATGAAAAGGTATTTAGAAGCATTGACTACTGGATGCTCATTGAAAGATGTGGAGTATATGTTCTAACCATAGACAAAAGCTACCATGAGTACTTCTTGGTGGACAAGGTGTATGATCACAGCAAGACTAAACTGCAAGGGATGTTGAATGCCAAGTTGGTCTGCCCTACAGGTTCTAAAATGGCAAATATTGTAATCAGAAGAACCATTAATCAAAGTCTGGATCTGGATCCTAATATGGGGAACTGAGCAACAGTTTTGAAAGCATCATGAAGACCACAATTTTCTTGAAGAACTTAACTTCTGGTTTTCAAAAGTTAAGTTAGGGGGAGATTGTTGGGTCAGAAATATGCTAAGTATGGTTAATGCTGCTACTTAAAGTTAATACTGCTAGTTGAAGAATTACTACTGCTAGAGGTATTAATACTTCTTGAAAGTTAATACTGTTAATAGTTAGTACTGCTTGAAGATTACTACTGCAAGAGGGGAGTTAATACTGCAAGCATAGCTAGTACTGCTGAGGATGTTAATGTTGTTGAAGATTAATGTTGTTGGATGAGGATGAAGTTAATGCTGCTTATAATGACTTGGAACGAAAGAATAGGAGCTGGAGATAAATATGAAGATAATTATGGAATGGATTATGAAGATCAAGTTTGTTTTGATAATTATCTTGTAAATAATTCTGTATATATAGTTTAAAAGTCTTTGATAGAGAGACAGTTTTTGATATACGTTTGTTTTAGAGAGAATTAACATCAAGGTTCTTTGTAGTCCTTTCCATAGAGAAGTATTGAACGTCTGTTGAGTCTGTTCAACAGATTGAGGTTTTGTTTGTAATCATTAAGTTAAATCAATATAACTTGTGATTTGAGTTTATACACTGTTTGATTGATTTATTGTTAAAGTGTTTTTCCGCGACTTCTTTAACATAGTTTCTGAGTGTTTATTAAATTCTTGTTTTGAATTTCGATCCTGACAACATTACATCCAAAAAAGAAGGATGGGTGCAAGTAGCTTTTTTTGCATTTTACAAATTGTTATTTCAAATGCAATTATTATTTTTAAATGGTTCAAATAATTGTTAATTTATGAAAAAAAATTCAAAGCTTTCTTATTTATGAAACAAAAAGAAATATATAGCTTTTGACTTTTATGAAATTTACAAAAAATATTTTTAAAGTTGTCATATTTGTTTTTTTACAACTAAATACTATATTAAATATTTCCCTAGGGGTCCATCCCCTTTTACAAAAAAAATGTTGAATAAAAATAATAATATAAAAATAATTGATAAAATTAATAATAGTTCTAAATAAGAGTGAATTGTGGATTTGGTCCTCGTGTTTTGTTACTTTCTTTGACTACGGTCCCTATAGTATGTTTATTGTGGATTTGGTCCTTGTGGTATTCAATTTATCTTGGTCATGGTCCCCCTGACTAACGCATCTGTTAACTCCATTAAATCAGGGACCATTTTAGTCATTTTGCCTAATTTGTGTTTTATTATGATAAGAAAATTAAAAATATATTTTTAACACACACACACACACACACACATATATATATATATATATATATATCAAAATAAATAAAACAGGATGTTATTGTATGACTTGATTCTTTAAATTTTTAAAAAAAATTAATTATATTAAATATGATTTAATTTTATTATTTTATTGTAATGGTGGAAAAAAAATATGGTTTTATTGTTTTAATGTAATTAAAATTTTAATTTAAACAAACTAGATCATAAAATTATATCTTATTTTATTTAGAACGAATAAAACAAGATATCTTTTTAAGATTTGATTTATTAAATTAAAACTTTAATTATGTTAAAGGCGATATAATTTTATTGTTCTTTTACTATCATCACAACAAACAAGCTTATTATCGATATTTTGACACCAAAATGGCAAAATCATTGAAAACCTGAGAAATGAACTCTAATTTTATCATCTTAAAATTAGAGGTTCCAATTTTCATATTGTTTTTCAGTCAAAAATTAAAAATCAATTGTTTAGATTTTAACGAAATAAAATATTTAATTTACGAATATATTAACCCACAATCAAATTAACAAGTGTAATAAACTAATAATTATACATTTCTAAAATCTTGAGCCTTTTTTATTATGAACATTTATTTTGGGACGGAAGGAGTACCGAATAATGATAAGACCATGTCGTATCTTTCTATTGATGGATGTTGTAGTTGATCTTCGCTATTTTCTAAATGCTAACATGTTTTCATGTTGGTGTTACCTGACATATGATGCTCTATGTTTTGCCTTGTGGCTGTGAGTTAAAATATTCGTAACTTAAATATTTTATTTCGTTAAAATCTAAACGGTTTGTTTTGAGTTTTTTTATTGAAAAACAATATGAAAATTGGAACCTCCAATTTTAAGATGATAAAATTAAAGTTCATTTCTCAATGGTTTTCAATGATTTTGGTGTCAAAATATCGATAATAAGTTTGTTTGTTGCAATGATAGTAAACAACAATAAAATTGTATCGCCTTTAACATAATTAAAGTTTTAATTTAATAAATCAAATCATAAAAACATATTTTATTTTATTCGCTCTAAATAAAATAAGATATAATTTTATGATCTATTTGTTTAAATTAAATTTTAATTACATTAAAACAATAAAACCATAACTTTTTCCACCATTACATAAAATAATAAAATTAAATCATATTTAATATAATTAATTTTTTTAAAAATTTAAAGAATCAAGTCATATAATAACATCCTATTTTATTTATTTTGATATCTATATATATATATATATGTGTGTGTGTGTGTGTGTGTGTGTATGTGTTAAAAATATATTTTTTTATTTTTCATATCATAATTAGGCAAAATGACTAAAATGGTTCTTGATTTAATGGAGTTAACGGATGCGTTAGTCAGAGGGACCATGACCAAGATAAATTGAATACCACATATACCAAATCCACAATAAACATACTATAGGGACCGTGGTCAAAGAAAGTAACAAAGCACGGGGACCAAATCCATAATTCACTCTCTAAATAATCTATACTATATTATAAAAAACGACATAAAAACTCTTAATTACAACATTTTAAGCACAAGTTACAACTAATTAAAACCAACTACTTAATTTACAATTTCTTAATGCTTTGGTACAACATTTCCAAGCACAGTATCTCACATAATTATCCATTTGTGGAATTAATACTCATTTATTAATATAACTATTTGTTTTTTTGGTGGAGGATTTTATAAAATAGATTTTATATTAGCATAATCTATTTTAAATGTAGATTTTACATTTAAATCTATATTAATGAGATGTAATATAAAATCTTTTTTCTTCCGTATTTTTTTATATTACATCTCATAATGATTTTTCCATATTTTATTTTATAAAATCTTTTTCCATATTTTATTTTATAAAATCTTTTTACATAATGAGATGTAATATAAACTCTTTTTTCTTCCGTATTTTTTTTGCTAATATAAAATCTATTTTATTTTATAAAATCTACACGTATTTTATATTAGCATAATATAAAATCTACACGTACTTTTTTGATAATATAAAATCTACACGTATTTTTTTTCACGAGCATTAAAAGAAGAAAAAAGAAGGTTGATATGAGTTAAAAATAAAAAATAACGAGATACACTAATAAATTATCGTATTCTTTAAAATAAAAATATTCCGCAATACTTTCCAAATTAACCAAGTGTAAAGAAAATAAAATAAAAACGATGTAGATATAAAAATATTCTTCCATATTTTTAATATATTTACATTTAAATGTAAAATCGAAAATAAAAATAAAAGATTTTAAAATATTATATACATTCACTATAAATATATATAGCTTTTCTATGTATCATCCAAGTACAAGAAGAAGACGAACGGTCGGGTGATTAATGGCGGAACATGCAACTGAACAAAAGGTATTTCACTATATTTTTGTTTCTTTGAAAAACTACTTTTTTATATTTTATTTTATTTACTGAGGATTTGTTTATATTTTTCAAAACCCACAATCATATTTTTCGAAGTAGGGAATAAGATATATATACATATCTTTATTTTTATCGACTAATACTATGAGGTCTTGAAGTCAATAGTCAGATAAATATGTTGTGATACATGTCGTTTGAGTTTTAAATAATATAATACAAAATTATTACCAATATTATTGCACAAAGTCATAACAACAAACGATTAAGAATATATGCAAGTTAACCACTTATGAAAATACATTCGTTTTTCAGAGAAATTACGTTTCATTTTAACTCGGTTCAATATTCCAACAAAAAAAGTATCCTCCCGTGCAATGCACGGGCCCAACACTAGTAAATAGTTAATACTAATGAATAATTTATGATTAAAATTAATTAATAACTTGAAATTAAAATTAATTAATAAGTAAAATTAATTAATAATGTGAAATTAATAATAATTCATATTTAATATTTAATTATAAATAAATAACAATTAATATTAATCAGAGTTATAGTCGGAAAAAGTGCCAATAAGCTCCCAAAAGCTACTCGAACTAGTTTTCCAATAAGCTAGCTTTTGGCCATCAAAACGTTTATAACACCAATTTTTTGTGTTATTTTCATATCACTTTCCGTGTAAAATTGTTTATTTCTATGTAAATATAGTGGAATTTTTATAGTTTAAATCAAATGTTTCAGAATTTGTATCATGCCATGAGATAGCCAAGAATGCATGTGAGAAGTAAGTTTTTTCGAGCGAGAATCGATCACAAACATAATCAAGATCCAAGCTCGAAAAGTACCCGGTTAAGAATTTATTTTAAAAGTTAAAATGCTAATATTGACTCCCAAAAACAATGGCTAGGGCAACTTGGAAGGGAGTTGCTGAAGTTGAACTCATTTGACAACCCACTAGAAAGAAAGAAAAAAAGGCAACTTGCAAGCTAGTTAAGCTGATTTAACCTAACTACCAAGTTAGCTTAAGGGAGCTGGACGTCTTTAAGGCCTTTTCTTCTAGGGTTTGAAGGCATTATCCAATCTATCTCCAAGGGAACGACTAAGGAACAAAGGATGGCGATTTTGGCAAGGGAGAAACACCGAATTGAAGCGAGGAAACGATTTGGAAGCGATTTATACTCTGATTTCTTGCCGATCTTCATTGGTATTACACAATCAAGGGAGTTTTACAATCTTAGATTTTCGAGAGAACTTTTCTTAAATCTATGAACTCTTCTATTATTTTGTTTGTTAATACCCCCAACATGAACTAATCTTTAGATGTTGGGGGTTGGTTTGACTTTGGTTTAAACATATGAACATGTAGCTTGGGATTTTTATCAGTTTTTCCTAATTAATGAAGCATATGATTTGGGTTTTAATGCTTTTGTGAGTCTGATCAATTTTCATCTGATTTGTTCGTTATAAATTAAATTCGAAAGAATTAATTGTTAACTATAACTATAATTATATGCCTAAGGTGAGAAATTGGATAGAGATATACGAAATAAGCCTTAGTACCATTATAAACTTGATGTTAATGTATTTTGAGTTCATGTGTTGAGATCGATAGATAAAACTTGTGTTTTCAAAATAAGATCAGTTGTTACTTGAGAAAGAAAAACAGTGATTTTGGAGACTGGGTATTCATTAAAGGAAATAACTCACAGTTATTTTGAGTGAAATGTTCATTAGTGAAAACCATAGGAATTCCAACTTTCAACTATTTTCGCCATAAAAAGTTTCTTTAAGTCGATTGTTGCTCGATTCTTGATTTAGTTACTAGTAGTTAATTATTCTAAATTCCAACAATTCACCTTTTGGACCGTCCAGTTAGTAGTGAATATAATAATTGTGATACTTAGTTCCTAGTTTCCTTGATTCAATACTCGTACTTCCAAGTACATATTACTTTATTCGACCCGTACATCTGCAGTTAGATTATGAGGTGTAAACCCACCTTTCAATTCTTTGACGTCGTTGCCAGGGAGATAGTTTGTACTGATATCACTACCAGCTATAAGCATTATTACATTGGACTTCTTTTTTTATTTTTTCAGTCATTTTTATTATTCAATTTCCGGTTTACAAAATTTTCTATTCTGATTTGTAGGTACCAATTGGTTTAGAGGAACCCGAGGGAAAAGTCAATAGCCTATAGACCCATAAATTAAATGAACCGCGCGCCAATTGAGAAAAGCAACAAATAAGGTATGACATAATCCAGTTGTTACAGCAAAATCAGTTCGCGGGCGCACCAATAGAGGACCCTCATGGACATCTTCGGGCATTTGAAAATATCTGCAACACCTTAAAGATCAATGGAGTGTCAGACGATGCCATCAAATTGAGGTTGTTTAACTTCTTACTAAAGGGAAGAACACAAATATGGGAAGAGATCCAACCTACTGATCAAATCACTACTTGGGCCGAAATGGCCACGACTTTTTTTCGGAAATTCTTCCCACCGGGTAGGACAACTCAACTAATGTCTGAAATTACCCATTTTGCTCAGTGGGATCAAGAGACACTCTACGAGGTGTGGGAAAGGTACAAGGACATGTTGAAAAAGTGTCCACATCATGGTTTACACGGTTGGGTGATCATCCATACCTTCCATGGTGGGCTTCACCCGCAGTACAAAAAATGATATTACAGGCACAACGGGTGGTGCCTTAATGAACAAGACCTATGAAGAGGAAGTTTAATTGATCGAGAATCTGGTTGAACTTAGCTATGTCACTCCACGATCTTCTATCAGACGGGTAGCTAATGTTCAGGAATATGAAGAATTATAAGGCAATAAAAGCTCAACCGGTCTCCATCACTAATCAACTGAAGGGAGCTTACATCCAATCTCCACATCTCAATGAGGGAGATATTCCTGATTTGTTCCCAGCTTCTCACGAATCCGAACATGTTCAGTTCTTACAAAACTGAAACAATCGCATGGCAGTTAAGTCCACTTCGTGACATTTGCCAAGGAAGCAAAGGTAAGGGTGAAGAGAAAGAAGTGACTATAATGGTTTTATTAAGTTAGATGGACAAAATAAAAGATAAAGAAAATGATAAATAATTAAAAAAAATTGCATAGGTAAAATGATCGAAATACCTTCATACGAAGGGTATATGGAACACTTAACGATGGGAGGAAAACATGCATTAATGGGGGGAAGGAAAACAAAACAAATTGTAAACCACGAGGAAAGATATGTAATAAACGAAGTCAGGAGATGAAAACTGAATTTTTTAACTTGACAGATGGACAAAATTTGTAATTTACTCTTTTTGTAAAATGAAAGTTTGATGGTAATAGTGGAACTGATGACAAAGTGATACCTTGAAGCACGAAAAAGGGGGGGCACACTAGACAAGTGAGAAATGGAGAAGAAGAAGATAGACTGAAAATACAAAAATGCCCTTAAAAACATGACAAACTTAGACGATCCACTTTAGACTTGAAGCTAAGTATCATCTTATGACTCGGGACCCAAATGTTCACATATATTCTTACCCCTCTTTACTAGTGCACCATCATTAGTGTCTATTTTTCCAAAACGAGCGAATGGGTGTCTTCCTTTAACATTTTCATCATTTCGTCACTCTCCTTTTTGTTGTCATGGGAACAAAGAATCATTTTGTTCTATTTTTTGTATTTTAATCAATCATTCATCCAACAATATATGCATATGCATTAACACTAAATCAGTGGAAAAGGTTCATATTAAGTTCCATGTGTACAAAGATAGACCAAACCTTATCTTACCTCAAATTTCCAAAACCTTACGTCATTTGAGGAACCCCATGAACAATTGGCATATGAGTTCAAAAGATTGAAAACGACGTTTCTAAGGCCACGAGGTTAAATGATAAACATGTGCTTTCACACCTTAGTTTTATAATTGTCGAAATTTTATCAAAATAGAACACAATAACTTGTCCATAACATCTGTCAATTCATATCTATGCAGTTAATTGCGACGAAATTGCGGTCCAAAATTAGCAGCGCTATTGCACCGCAATTTGGGTTTACAATAGCGGTTCGTTATACCGCAATAAGTATGTTAGAGCATCTGCAATGGGCGGTCCATCAAGCCACCTCACCATGAAAGAACCACTTTTTTTTAAAATGAAGCATCGTTGGGAGGTTAAAGACATGGCATACCGCTCCATCTCCATGGAGCGGTCCATACCATCAAGAGGTTAAACTAATTTAATTTTTTTAATAAAAAGTAATTTAATAATCAATTAAAAAATAATTTAATAAAATTAATTAATTAATTATCAACTTCTTACCAACACAAATTAATTACAACTTCTACTTACACAAATTGTTTTTTAGGAGAAGATTGATATAGATTTATTAAAATTGTTCTTTTTAGTTATTGTAACTTTTAGTTATTATGACTTATTATTGTAAGATATACTTATTGTCTTTTAATTATTACTAGAAGTGTAATCGCGCAATGCAGGGAGATACATCACGATTTTAATGTTTCATTTTTTTTTGTCGATTTACAGTACGATTTTGGATGGTTTTGAGAAAGTGATAATGTTTTTTTTTATAAATTTGTTTAATTTAGGCTTAATAATATAATGTTTTTTATATAAAAAAATTAAGTATTTTGTTACAATTCAATGATTTTATATATATTTTAATGACATCTAGAAAAAATAACCAATTACATATTTAATAATATAATTAAAACAAAATTATAATAATATAATATATTAATTAATAGTGATACATAGAAATGTCTGCATAAAAGGAAGGCCCTGCACATACCAAATTGGTGGGTGTTAGAAGTCTGTAGTAGTAATATGTATCTTGTGCTTTGATATTTGTAAATTAAGAGATTTTTAAAATCTTGTATAAAATGATGGTACCTTGTGCCTAATAATTTGTATTTAAGAGTTTTTTATCCGTGCTTTATAATATAGTATAGATATAGATAATTATATTTTAATTATTGTCTTTCACTACTAAAATAAATCGTATTACCGACGACTGAAACAGTCGGTAAACCGTCGGAAAAAGGCTTTAGCGACGGTTTTCCGACGACAACTACCGACAGCTTACCGACGGTTCCAGTTACCGACGGTATTTACTTATTAAAAATAAATATAAAATGAAATGAAAAAAAACAACCGTCGGTAAGCCGTCAGTATTTCACTAATTTTTCCGACGGTTTTCCGACGACTTATTAAAAATAAATAAAAAATAAAATTAAAAAGATACCGTTAGTAGGCCGTCGGTTTGCCATCGGTAAATACCGACGGTTTTTTGCCGTCGGTAATTGTCGTCGGTATTTCACATTTTTATAGTAGTGTTTTAATTATAAAAGTAAATTTTATTATTATATATTCTTATTATATAAACTATGGACCAATTCATGATTGAGAGTGAAAGGTTTATGAAATGTGCAGCCTGCAGGAAAAAGAAAACTGATGTGACAGAGAAAGAAAACTGATGTGACAGATTGTGGATGCTCTTAGGAGCCTTTTGAGTTTTTAGAACATTTACTTTTAGACTTTAGTTTGACCTAAATTAACTCCATCTCCCTACCTTTCTCATCTTCATCGATCGACTACAAAGTCCCAACTCTAAACTCTCAACTTCAGACTTGAAGTCGTAAACCCTTGACTCCTACTCGATTGCTACTCCTCAACTTGGAGTTGGAGATGAAGAGGAAGAAAGGGAAGTTAGGGATGATGACATAAATGAAACAATCGATGTACTAAATGATGTCGATTCAGATGCGGAGCAGGTGGATTACAATTAGCTCATTTATTCATCTACGAGCTTTATAAACTCTATTACTATGTTGTTTGTGTGGTTTAACACTTTTTTTGAATTAATGAATTATTTGACTTGATATGTATTAGGCATACAATATATTAAGTTATATATAGTTATAGTTATAGTTATATATATAGATATATTCATATTTAATTTATGAACCTATTTTTTTTTACCGCTATTGCATCACTATCTCATTACGATAACCGTTATTGCAAATCAAGGTCCCAACTGCAATTTCCGCAACCAACCATTTAACTGCTTAGATTCATATATTCTTTAAATACATTGTTTAATCCTTTTATGTGACACAAATAGAAACAAAATGCTCATTTGACCTTTGTGATGATGCATTTTGATCTTTTGGTAACCACCTATATATAATAGGTTGATTTAGGTGCCGTTTGTTTTTTAAGAGGTCTAAAGTCTGAAGTTTTATTTTAGTTATGATTAATAAGAGGTAGTGTGTAAAAATGTCTGAACGATTCAGACTTAAGAACTTTTAAGAGTTTTTTTTTTTTAAAAACAACCCTTTAGTTTTGACAAACCTTACCAGATATTGTCCACATTGTTTATACTTTGACTCAATTTTAAAACACGTCTAACAGAGGAGGTATCCAGTCCCTAACAAGATAATGTTAGATCTCGTTTCCAGCCAATGTGGGATCAACCTATCTATAGAAGGATATATCATATATGTGGGTTAGGTTGCGGAGAGAATTTGAGTTAAAGGTGAGAAACATGAAAAGTGTTTATCAACCGTTGGATGAGAAATGGACGCACATTAAGATGATATACACCGAAATAAGATGCACCAGATTATTTCATTTCTAAGCGATAATTCATGGGAGAACTTGAAATTAAAATAGATCAACAGTTCAGATCTACTTCTCAAACTCCTCACCGTTAACTTCTCAAACGATCTCTCGCCTCATATCATAACAATACAAATAGAAAGGGGTAAAAGGGTAATTTTAGAGTTTGAATGGAACATCACGTGCTGAAAGGGATCCCCTTGGCCTATGTTATTATGCAAGACCTCCCTTCCATCACCTCTCTGTCAAACTCCCCTTCTTCTCCCTCCATAAAAACCCTAGCACGCACAAACACACACTAATGGCATCTACGATACCCTCAGACAATGGCACCCTCGCTCAAACCCCCAAACCCGACACACAATCTATGACTACTGCCACAACCGTCGTAGAAACCGACTCGAAGCCGGAGGCGGAAGCGGCGCTAGAGACCGGGACGGAGCCAGCTGATAAAAATCCTCCGGCTACTGGCTCAGCTACGGCAGAGGCAACGACCTCACCGGAGAAGAAGTGGCCTGGGTGGCCAGGTGAGTGCGTTTTCCGGCTCATAGTGCCGGTGCTTAAGGTTGGCAGTATAATTGGAAGGAAAGGCGATATCATTAGGAAGATGTGCGAAGACACGAAAGCTCGTATCCGTGTACTCGACGCCCCTGTTGGTACCCCTGACCGCATTGTAAGTTGTTTCAAAATGGTTCCGTTGAGCCTTGTTAATTTTCTGTTTTGCATAATTTGAGTGCTCATTTTTAGAGTAGATACGCGATGGAATTATTTGTTATTGAGTTTGTGCAAGCTCACTCGTGTTTTATGTCAAAGGTTTCTTGACCTTTCTTGAATCCAAGAAACTCACACTAAGCTATGTTGAGGAAATTACATCAAAGAGACCTATACTTCATGTTAGAGATCAGGGAAATTAGGTGAATAGAGTAGAAGTACTTCACGCACAACAGTGAAACAGCTGGAAAACTAATAGTGATGAGTGACATTTATTTCTTGGTTACGTTGTGCTGAACAAACTTAGAAGGGCTCATAATAGTTTAAATTTTACATTCTATTTGCAAAATGTAAGTGAAGTTACTTGTAATACTTTGTTTGTCTCTTTTTGTTCCTCAACCAAGTAAGTTGTACATTTGTTGCACTTAGCTTATAGAAAGAGAAAGAGTATGGCAATTAGAGAATAGAAAGCAGCCTTCCAATATACATAATCTTTAGCTTCTCCTTTAATAATTCTTTTTGTTTAAACACCAACAAGAAAATTTATTTGGGCCTGATTGAGTACTTACATTTGACAGAAAAAAGTGATAGATACTATTGATAAACCTAGTCTACCTGCTGAGGTTTTGTATTGCTATACAATCTTAATATAGAGAGATGGAACTGAGTACTCAACAAGGGTTGTTTTTTTCTTTTTTGGAACTTGACTTGATTCGATATTCGTTGAAGACTCTACTAATTGATGTTAGAGCGAATACACATGTTTGTATGAGAAAACTGTCAAACCAATTAAATCTTCAAAAAACTGACAAAAATTGATGCTTTTCTCATAGTTCTAGTGTTCTAAAAGGCATGCCGCAACATCCGCCGTGGCTCAAGGTTTATGTCTGATGCTACGTTAAGCACATGGTCTAATGTGCGGTTTTTGTAACGTGATATTTATTTTTTCTTACCTCTTTAATGTCTTACTTTATAACCTAATTTAAATTGTTTAATATCACTAACTCATTAGAAAACATATGTTTATATATATATATATATATATAGAGAGAGAGATTTGCTGCCATAAGTCAGGCTTTGAAAAACGGCGTGGTCTCGTCGTGGCTCCTAAAGCTTGAGGATTGGCCTTGCCGCCACCTCATGCCTCACGCCATTTAGAATCTTGGTCGTATCAATAGCTCCATGATCGTTTAGGACTTGGGGGGCGTTTGGTTCGCTGGATTCCGCCGGAATCTGGTGGAATTGGAATGGTCAATTCCATTGACCGAATTCCGTCGTGTTGTTTGGTTGCCAAGGGAATGGAATTGAATTCCATGAAATCCTTAGATTAAGGAATTTGTCATTCCATTTGAAAATGGATGGAATTGAATTCCATTCCATCATGGTTTTTCAAAAAGACAAAAATACCCTCCAAACCTTTTCTAACAAATTAAAACCCATCAGATATGGATTTGGTTTCCTCTCTCTCCTCTCTCTCTCTCTCTCCTCTCTCTCCTCTCTCGGCATTTAAAAAATAAATAAATAAAAATAAAAGAAAGGGTATTTTTGTCATTTTTCAGAATTCCATTCCAATTCATTTGTAAACCAAACAGACATATTCCAATTCATTTGACTGATTACATTCCATTCCTGCCAACCAAACAGTTGGTCAAATCTGAAAACATTCCATTCCAATTTTTTCCAGATTCCAATTCCATTGACAGATTCCATTCCATCAGAAATCATTCTGCGAACCAAACGCCCCCTTAAGGTTTCAACAATCCGTCTAGATGCTAGTTTGCTTACGTTTGTGGATTGATTAGGGGTGTACTTGAGTCAATGTAAGCTTGAGCTTGCTTGGCTTGTTAAGATTGGTAGGCACAGGATCACTTTGTAGTGTGTGGAGTTTGAAAAGCAAAGCTCATGCACAGTTTGTATATAGGTTCTGCTCTTCCTATCTTTTTGACAAGTCCGTTGATGAGTTCCCTAATCTCGTCTATACCTCAAAGACTATCTCTCTATAGGATTAGATGTAGCCTTTAATATGATTGAAAAAAAACTAATCGTATTTGGTTGATACAAATTGGTGGAGTTGACTACCAAAAAATTGTTGAAAGAGAGAATATATGTTCACTTTTTGGATAGTATTCTTCACATGCACATGTATTCTTCACAAAGGGGGGGGGGGGGGGGGGAGACTCGTCATCTTCTTGTCATGAGATTCTTAAGTTCAAGTAAATAATGTGTAGAGGGTATATTATCACACTAAGCATTAAGAAAATAAGAAAATTCATTCTGCATGGGCTTTTAAAATTCTACACAAGGTTATTTGTGTCAAACCTGATCCAAAAAGGATGTGATTGCCTGATTGGAATGAGTCCATGGGAGGCTCTTTACCTTTCGCTACAAGGAGCTAATTGCTAAGTGTGTCTATAGCTCTAATATGCACATGATGCTGCATACTGTCAAAGCTGATGCCTTCATCGCACTTGTTCTAGCGGAAATTCTTTTCCACCATGTTCGTTTAAAGTATTTCTCTAAGTTCGGGACAGACATTAATGTGCACTGGTTTAGATAAATTGTGTATCTTGTAAATCTTATGAAATACATTTAACACAGTTAAATTGGTATTCTTTTCAACCGACCAATGGGCATAGAGGGACTAGAAGTGAGTATGAATTGTGCAAATACCAACTGTACATTATGTGTAGCTTTAAATGCACATAGGTTTTATAGGCACACTTTGCACTTTGTTATGCAACAAAGCACAAGGAGCCCCATCCAAAGTCTTTGTAGATTGGATCTGATCCTCTTATGGATTTGTTTTTACTCACTCACCTAAGCAGCCATGTTAATCACTGGAAGAAACATTTATCAAGGCTTAATGTTTGGTGTTGTAACATACCCACTAAATGCATCAGCTTGTAACCAAAGGACCTTTATGACAAGGAGATCATTAAGTCTCTTCCCTTTCCACCGGTTATGAGACAGCCTCTATAGAAGGGACTTTAATGTGTGGTACCGATGCACCAGAGAAGTAACTATTTTACCCCTTGTAATAAACTGTATCATTAATTCATTATGTCATGAATGAAATATGGTTAGTTTTGCTGCAAGGTCCATTCACCCTGAGGCTTCATCAGATTGTTACATTTCTTGCTAACAGTGACATTGTTCTCCGCATAATTGTTGCAGCATCGTTTAATTTTTATAATTCTGCCACCAAAGTCAGTCTACCATGCCTTGAAATTACTTTTTTGTTATTGATTTATCACTAAACTTACATGAACACATCAAAATGGCTGAAATGTCACTTATCTAACACACTGATATGCCTTTGGAATACTATTGATAGATGTGGAACATCTGAAATATGCGACTTTTATCAAATTATTTGAGTGTCAGTTCGTCCCCAAAACTTCTCTGACAAGACACGAGATAGAGAATAGAGATGAGGCAACGAGAGATGTGAAGGGTGAGGATAACATAGAGACACCATAGCGGGTATATCTGGTGAATAAAGATGTGGAATATTGGGTTTTCTTCTGCCATAAATGTAGATTAAAGTCAGGATTTATTGATGATCTTTAATTCTTGTTCATCTTATACTGTATCTTCTTGGCTAGAGAGGGGTGAAGGCTATCTCTGCTTTCTGTTATTATTCAAATCACACAGATGTCACTCTTGCTTTTTTAGACATTCACAAATAGGTCCCCAGTTAAATATGCATGAAGCTTACAAAAACGGTGCCTCAAGGTTTGGAACTTGTGTACATATATTGTTCACATATGTAAATGTATTTTGAGTATCGCTCATATTACAAGGTTACCGACAGCTTGATGTGTTACAGTTTTAGACATGTCTTCATCTTGCTTCATTTTGTATCTCTTATCAAAGTATAATGCATGAAAGAACATTATCATCCCTTTAAGTGACAAGTTTGGCACTAATTTCATCTTTATTATTGCACATCAGCACATCCTCACATCCTGATCTTTCTTTTACATTCAAATTTCTAAAGTGCATCCTATTAGCTGCAATTCCTTTTATATGTGCTCTGTTGAAACTCTAAAGCTACGACCCTGGGGGTGGGGGTGGAGAAAGCAAGTTGTAACTGAAATATGGGATTTTTATGTAGCTTGTTATGCAAGTGCCTCTTAGAGTTTGAGGTTGTCTATGACTACTATGGGTGTTCTCAGCTAGTGGAAATCTTAATATTCACTGACAGTGAAGCATGTAACAATGCATTCAGATAAGCTAGAAAGGAAACTGATTGTAACTACTATTTCATGATTTGGGTTCTAACTTGTTGATTGTTGCCATGCTTCTATTTGGATAAAAAGAGTCATAACACTGAGATATGGGCTCTGCCTAGCCAGAACCACTCATTGCCCATTTCCCAGTGAGATATGTGATATTTTGTCTATGACTGCAAAGCTGAAGATTTGCCTCTTCAAAAACAACCCTTGCCATGCTAAATTGTTAAATGCCAATTGGATCTTTCTCTCTCCTCTAGTTGATAGTACCGAGCCTCTACATGTAACATGCTATCTATTGTTTTGTCTCACAGGCCGCAGCTAATGCTAATATGCTGTTATTTTCCATCCCTGTTTGTGCTTTCTACTCTTGTGAGTTGCATTCTGCTGACTGGTTACTAAATTAGGTCCTAATATCTGGCAAAGAAGAAACAGAGGCACCTCTCTCACCTGCAATGGATGCTGTAATAAGAGTATTCAAACGTGTCAATGGCTTTCCAGAGAATGATAGTGAGAGTATAGCATCCGTCCCGTTTTGTTCAATCCGATTGTTGGTGCCATCAATGCAAGCGATAAGTCTTATTGGAAAGCAAGGATCTTCAATCAAGTCAATACAGGAAAGCACTGGTTGTTCTGTGCGGGTGCTCTCAGGTTGTATGAATTTGCTCTTCGTAATTGAAACCTGAAGATCATTCAGTTCTTGCATGGCATGTCTTGTAGGATAAGGATATATTTCTTTTAACTAGTAGCATGTGTTTTTTGTAGATGCTTTTTTTTTTGTCTTTTAGTTGTTTGTTTAAGAACTTAGCAACATTGATAAAACCTGAGGGGACAAACTTACATATAGAACTGTATGTTTCAAACCAAACCAAACTGACCCAGTATATCCCACCCTGGGGATAGAACTATATCTTTCAATTTATTAAATCGCCAGATCTATATGGTACATATCTATTTGGTTTCTGTTGCTTAATAGTTACATTACCGTACCAAAAACGTTGAAACTTACAAACATCAGGTGTTAACTGTTTATTTATGGGGCTGATGATTCAAACATCGTGTAGTACTGTACTTTTGTTATCTTCTTGTAAGCTGAGGGACTTTATTTGCATTTCTGGTTAATTCATATACAAACTTTCCTTTGCTCCATCTATCTATCTTAATTTTTTGCTCCCAGACCTCACATTTGGGTGGGATATATTGGGCTCGTTTGGTTTGGTTTGGTTTGGTTTGGTTTAGTTTAATTTTTTACTTGCATGATCTCACCTCTTTGCATCTACTTTTGCTGGGCCTGTATTTTCTTTTCCTTAAGTCTGTGTCAGTTAGAAATCATTGTAGTTCTGAACATTGTTTTCTTCCAGAGGAAGTGTCAGCAATATCTGCCAACCCGGATGAGAGGGTTGTGGATTTGCAGGGAGAAGCTCTTAAGGTTCTGAAAGCTTTAGAAGCTGTGGTAGGACACCTGAGGAAGTTTTTGGTAGATCGTAGCGTTCTTCCTCTATTTGAAAAGACTGTAAGTAATTATTAGTTTGCTATTTGGTTACTATAGCATCCTTTCTGTGAATAACAGTGAACTGCCTTGTACAGAACAATGTAGCAGCTACACAAGACCACCAAGTGGAGACATGGGCTGACAAACCCATGATGCGTACTGGCTCACAGCATGGAATAGGTGGTGATTATTCTCTTCCAGTTAGGAGGGAGACTCTGTTTCTTGACCGTGAACCCCAACGAGAATCACAATTTTCATCCCATGGACTTTCATTGTATGGTCGTGATCCTGGGCTACCCACAAACCGTTCTCCTGCACTTACTCGTACTGGCGGTCCTATTGTAACTCAGGTCAGCAGTCATATTTGTTCACTTTCTGGTTTTGACTTGCACCAAAATAATTCCATATATGTTGCAAATTTGAAAATTGCTTGAACAAGCCAAGACAAATGCAAGGAAATTTTAGTTGGTCAAAATTGCAGTATAAATTGTCGAAGTTATCTCAACAAATGCTTCTACATTAATTTCCGTATATATTCTTTTCAAAGACAATATGCCGTGGAACACTGATAAGTGCACATAATTTAAGACAGCAGGAGTAATTCATAACTCACAAGTGTCCATGCTTATGTTCAAAGTAAGAGTTATAAGAGACTGGTGAACCTAGTGTAGGATTAGTGGTCCCAACGTTCTGCCAGTCTTTTTTATGAACAGACAATTGGCCATCTTGGTAAAAGTAAAGAATATGTATACATTCTGAAACTAAATACAATTTGTCAAATATTTAGCAACCTAATTGAACATTCCTTAGTGTTTTATTGTATTTTGATTTTATGAAAAATGAAACTTCAACTTACCTACGGGCAGTAGTAATTATTTAACAATTGGCGGAAGTGTGTGGACACTGGACCAAACCATTAGTACAGCAAATCCTGGAAGAATGTTGTGTGTGAGGCTGGGGATTTGTGGACTATAAGTTATATCTACAAGAAATTACTCACTTTTTGCGGTTCTAATTAATTATTTTTTCTTACGTTAACTAGATAGCTCAAACGATGCAAATACCACTAGTTTATGCTGAGGATATCATTGGAGTTGGAGGGACAAATATTGCATATATTCGTCGGACTAGTGGTGCAATTCTTGCTGTTCAAGAGAGCAGAGGTCTACCAGATGAAATTACAGTTGAAATAAAAGGGACATCATCACAAGTTCAGACAGCTCAGCAACTTATTCAGGTAAGACGGAACCTTTCCTTTTGTTTTTGGTTATACACGCACACACATATACACATGTATTTATGTGTATATATGCATGGGCATGTCTAGATTCTGCTGGGCATACATTCTTTTTTGATGGCCAAGGGCTAATATAGTGATGATTAAATTTTCGTTGTTCTTTCATTGCCTACCTGAAGAGAACATTTATCAGAAAACCATACTACTTGCATCATGTCCATCCCATTGTCATCCAAATCAAGAAAGATTGGATTTATAAATAAATTGAAAGGTCCCTACTTGTGAATAGCATATAGTACCATCAACTATTGGAAACGCCTCAATTCAACTGAAAGAATATAATTGATATGATTATGAGAACTTATGGGGTTGATAAATCTTTTTGTTAGGCCTAGGGTATGCAAGTGGGAAAAAAAATAGAGAAATCTCATCAATGAGCGTTTTTATTTTCTTTTTGTTTGAGAGGAGACAAAAGGGGGACGGTATCTAAATTTGAATTGCTTACGCAGGAATGTGTAAACGGGCACAAAGAATCAATTCCAAGCAGCTATGGGAAGATGGAATCAGGTTTGAGGTCTTCGTACTCGCAAATGGGGGGTAATTCATCATACCAATCATCATCATCAGCTTATGGAGGACAATCGTATGGCGGGGGGTATGGAGGCTCTGGCTTAGGAGGATACAGTAGTTACAGGATGTGAAATGTACCACAACATATTTGAAGCTTTGTTTTGCTAAAAAAAACCTCTTTTAATGTATCGTTTATAAAGCTTTGATGAGTTGTTCATGCTTTTTCTTCCATCGACATCGACATAGACATAGGTGGTAGTAGTAAAGACAAGAAAGAAAGAAAGAAAGAAAGCTTGTGAAATCTATCCTTCTTCCTTCTATATGTTCTACTATTGACTTGTTCATGATCTATGTAGTTTATAGCTGTGTGAACATGTAACTTGGTTACAAGTCTGGTTCAGCCATTTTGTTTGTATGGTGAGGGATGCCAATGGAATTTAGGGGTTGTTTTTTTATTAGTTAAATCGATGTTTGTTTGTTGTGCCTATAAATAACTATTTTACACCTTACTGTTTGGTTTTTGGTACTAGTGGGTGGAACCACATGTCTTTCTTGATCATGTTTTTATTTTACCTCCTAGATCATTATGTTGAAGTAATAAATATGCCAAGCATATGTAGCTATGGTTGAAATATTTTGTTAACAAGTAAAGAATTGCCATCTTTTAAGTAAAGCCCATCCATTCACAAAATTTCATTTTTAGTTCACTGCTATGGGAAGATAGGTGAAAGATCGTGTGAGAAGTTGAATTAACGTGAGAAGTGGATCTGAACCCTTGACCACTTATAATCTTTAAACCCACCCATGGATTGCGTTTCATAAGAGGATTGATTCGATGAATCTGTGTGCATCTCATCTTAATGTGATTGATAACCACTTCTCATGCTTCTCATGTTAACTTCTCACCGAAACCCAACCTTAGAAGATACAAGTATCATGTATTAAGCTCATACCAACTGGTTGAGTGAATAAGTCGTCGGTTGGCCCATTAAGCCACTTCTGAATACATGTACCGACTAAGTCATATATGTTATACAACCCATTTAACCGTTACCAAACAACTCCTCACTGTTGCATGATCTTATTATTCCACAGTCAACCAGCAGAAGTCAAATATGACTCCTTTTCGGGAAGCATCAACTCATGTTTTCCAGGACGAAAAGCATTTAGAATGTAACACCATTTGGAAATTTTCGGATCTTGTATACAAGTCACTTTTACAAACTAACCTTTTAGTTCAACATTTCCCTCAACCATATCATACAGCATGTCCTGAATTTAATAAAATTTATTTGTTCAAAACATTTATAACAAAAAAATCTCCTAAAACGAAGTCAATCCCACTTCTCAATCACGACATTCGTGTTTAAGCTATGACCAAAATGTTAAGCTGCCAATAAGCAGAACAAAGTTTCCATCAAATTGAATGCCATAAGCAGCCTCATGTAGGGGCATGGTTCCATTGGTTTGCACCATTTCAAGTCGTCTGGCATAGACCCATGCTCATATACAACGAACCGAGCTTGCTATAAATCAATTCTTCATCAGGATGGGTTCGATCACCAGTCCCAAAAACGTGCATCCCATTTCCAAACTCGATCCAACTGCAACCCGGCGTTTTCTTTACCTTCTGTTGCCTCATATTATGTCTCACATCCGACACCTCCTCATACCGACCCATTGTCCCATAGACATTAGACATCAATACATAACTCCCACAATGCTCAGGCTCAAGATCAATCACTTTTCTCACAGCAATTTTAGCAAGATTTGCATCGCCATGGAGGTGGCATGCCGCCAACAACGCCCGCCAGACCACCGAGTTGGTTTTGATGGGCATTTCTGATAGCAAGCCGTAGGCTTGCTCAAGAAGCCCAGCTCGGCCAAGCATGTCAATTACACAAGTATAATGTTCGACCGTTGGTGCTATTTCGTATCTTGACTCCATTTGGCTCAGAAATTCTTGCCCTTCCTTCACTAGACCTCCATGGCTGCAAGCCGATAAAACACCAACGAATGTCACCTCATCGGGCATCAAATTTGCTTCACGCATTTTGTGGAATACGTTCAGTGCCTCGTGGCCAAACCCGTGCATTGCATAACCCATGATCATGATGTTCCATGAAGCCGAATCTTTAATGGTCATGTGGTCGAAAACCAATTGAGCTTCTCGCATGCTTCCACATTTGCCGTACATGTCCATAACAGCGTTGTTGATGTATGTATCATCATCATCTTTCCCTAATCCCTTTGTGATCATGTACCCATGAATCTCCTTGCCATGCCTCAATGCTGCTAAATGGGAACAAGCAGGGAGAACAGTGGTGACAGTGACTAAATCTGGTCGAAAAACTCCATCACGCAACATTCGATCAAAAAGCTTTAGAGTTCCCTCATGATCACCAGATTGTTGATGAACACCAATGACCGAATTCCATGAATATATATCCTTAATCGCCATTACTTCAAAGATATCCAAAGCATCGAGAAAGGACTTGCATTTTCCGTACATATCGATTAATGCATTGCAAACCGCAATGCCTGAAAAGTACCCCATTTTCGTCACAAGTCCATGGACGGCCTTTCCGTTGTGAAGGTCCCCTTTTAGGGTAAGGACCGATAAGATGCCCGTCACCGTGAACCTGCTCGGCACATTCCCTTCTGCACGTAGCTTCCGTAAGCACTCCAACGCGTTCTGAAATTCCCCAATTTGCGCGTAGCCGTTAATCATGGCGTTCCATAGGACAACATCTCGGTCAGGCATTTCATCAAACACCTTATGCGCATCCGCCATCAACCCAAATTTCAAATACCCATTAACTACAGCACTACCAACGAACAAATCATGATCTACACCAGATTTAAAAACCAACCCATGAACAATCTTGAAACCCACAACATCCCCATAACCCGAAAACGCCTTGACCACACAAGGGAACGTGAATTTATCCATGGTAACACCCGCCAAGCGCATTCTTTGGTAGACCCGTAATGCGGGTTTTGGCATGTCATTAAAGATGAAGCCAGCAATGATTGCATTGTAAGCGAAAACGTTGAGTTCACAGTTTGAGGTGGAGGAGGAACTAAAAACCAAAAAGGCGTCGGAGATGGCGTTGCACTTGGAGTACATGTTGATGAGGCTGGTGATGGAGATGGGGGAGGTAAGGAAGCCATTAATGAGCATGTAAGCATGGAGTTTCTTGCCTTGATGTAAGTTGATGTTAGTGGCAGATGATTGAAGGGTCGTTATGCATGATGTGAGGTTTGGGAGAGAAGAGAAAGTGCGAAAGAAATGGGATTTGGTGATCCTTTTGTACATTTAGGCCCTGTTTGTGTTTTGAATTTTACCTCTGAAATACCACTGAACACTAGTTCGGTCAGATCTTTTGCGCTGTGTTCTCTAATCCGGAAAGAAAAGAAAAGAAATGGATGGAAAAGAAAGGAAGGTAAAGAAAGGGAAGAAAAATAATTTTTTCTCGAGATGGAAGGAAAAGAAAGGAAAGGAAAGAAAATAGTTTTTCATGTTTTTGAACAGGAGAGAAAGGAAAGGAAAGATGTCAATTTTACAAATATACCCTTACAAAAATATATTCTTTATAATGAAAGATTGGGTAGTTTTGTAATTTTAATAATTTCAGTAATTTTTTTAAATTATTTTAATTTCTTTCCCTCCCTCTCCTTCTCTTTCCTCCCACATTTGGGAGGAAAGGTTTGGAAGGAAAGTTATCAATTCTTTCCTTCCGTTTCCTTTTCTTTCTCTCCTAAAAAAGTTTCGAGAACACGAGATTTTTTTACTTTCCTCCCCTTTCCCTCCCTTTCCTTTCCTTTCCTTCGTTAAATGAGTTTCGAGAACACAACGTTAGAATTCAAGTGCTTGTTTTTTTTATTTGTTCATACCATCTTATCACATCTGAAAGAACCAGTGGTAACCTAAACTCTGAAATCCTCTTATTCACTCAATACACACGCCTTTCTCTCAAGTCGATCTCGCCCCAGTCATCACACCCAAATCAATTGCAACAAACAACATCTCGAAGTCGATCTCGACCCAAATCAAGTACAATATGTGTCAACAAACAACATCTCCAAATCGATTGCAACAAAAAGCATCTCCAGTCTTCTTTGATCTCCCTCCACACCGGAAAAAGTTTCGAACCTGTTTTGAACCCCTTTTCTTTTAAATCCCCCTGTTCTGTTTATAACAAGCTTCTTAGCAGGCTGAGGAGGTGTTGCTTTTTTACGAGCCATGGAAAAAGGGTCGAGGGAAGAATCAGTAGTAGCATCATCAAAGATTCAAAGTGGTGTTGTTTGATGCCATTTTTGGGGTCGAGGGAGCAGGCAACGGCCTGGGACTTGGCCTTCTTCGTCACCGGAAAATAAGGTCCGCCGTGGCCGGTAAGAGAGGAGTGGTTGTGGGTGGTAGTGAGATTAGTGTTGAAGGTAGAAATGTTGGTCTTGATGTTGGGTTGAGACATATATGATGAGATTGAAAGCAAGAGCTGCTAGCTATGATGAACTTGGTTGCCACCGTAACATTTCTCTTTTGTTTTATACTAGTTACACATCAAATTGTATAAATAACATAAATTTAATATTATAATGTTTTGAAAGAACAATTAATCAGATTTAGACATTTATTAGTTTACAGTCTTATTGATTCAAATTTTAGACTTCAGCACCTCTTAAAAAACAAACGCCACCCTAGAGATGTGTACACAGCTTTTGTTGTATGTGAGTGAGCTGAATCACACCCTCCATACAAGTGTTGAGATGCAGTCTTGTTTGTATACCGTCTTTGATGTTTGGCAAGCATATGCAAAATTGCTGAATCACACCCTCCCTCCATACAAGGTTCCGTTGAGCCTTGTTAATTTGCTGTTTTGCAAAATTGCGTGCTCATTTTTAGAGTAGATACGCGATGGAATTATTTGTTATTGAGTTTGTAAAAGCTGTTTTATGTCAAGGGTTTCTTGACCTTTCTTGAATCCAAGAAACTCACACTAAGCTATGTTGAGGAAATTACATCAAAGAGGCCTATATTTGATGTTATAGATCAGGGGGGAAATTAGGTGAATAGAATAAAAGTACTAAGAGCTGGAAAACTAATAGTGATGAGTGACATTTATTTCTTGGTTACGTGACAAACTTAGGGGTTGTTTGTTTTTTTTTCTAAAAACCTGTTAATGACTCTTAAGTCTGAATCATTCAGACTTTTTTACACACCACCTCTTATTAATCATAACTAAAATAAGACTTCAGACTTTAGACCTCTTAAAAAACAAACGTCACCTTAGAAGGGCTCATAAGTTTTACATTCTAGTTGCAAAATGTAAGTGAAGTTAGTTGTAATACTTTGTTTTTGTTCCTCAGCCAGGCAGGCAAGTTGTACATTTGTTGCACTTAATTAGAGAATGGAAAGCGGCCTTTCAATATACATAATAATCTTTGTCTCCTCTTTT
The DNA here is from genome assembly GCA_023525745.1 of Arctium lappa. Lineage (NCBI taxonomy): Eukaryota > Viridiplantae > Streptophyta > Magnoliopsida > Asterales > Asteraceae > Arctium > Arctium lappa. The sequence continues at coordinate 152,694,693 of CM042047.1, read as the reverse complement.
AATAATTATTTTCGTTTAAACACCAACAAGAAATTTATTTGAGTACTTACATTTGAGAAAGGAAAGTGATAGATACTACCTAGTCTATCTGCTGATGAGGTTTTGTATTGCTATACAATCTTAACATAGAGAGATGGAACTGAGTATTCAACAAGGGCTGGTCTTTTGGAATTTGACTTGATTCAACATTCTTTTAAGACTCTACTAGTTGATGTTAGGGCAAGTACACATGTTTGTATGAGAAGACTATATATCAAACCAATCAAAAATGACAAAAATTGATGCTTTTTCTCATAGTTGAAATTGGTTGCTGCTGCAAGTGTGCTTCCGTCTTGTGCAGTGTTCTAAAAGGCTTACAGCAACAGCCGCCGTGGCTCAAGGTTTGGACTTTGTGTCTGGCGCAAGCAATGGTCTAATGCGCGGTTTTTGTAACGCGATATTTATGTTTTCTTACCTTTTTAATGTATAACCTAATATAAATTGTCTAATATCATTAACTCATTGAGCAATAGTAGAAAACATATGTTTATATATACAAAATATTATATAGAGATTTTCCACCATAAGTCACGTCTTGAAAAACGTCGTGGCTCCTAAAGCTTGCGGATTGGTCCATGCCTAACATCATTTAGAACCTTGGTCTTATGATCAACAACTCCATGATCGTTTAGGACTTAAGGCTTCAACTATCCTTCTAGATGCTAGTTTGCTTAGGTTTGTTGACTGATAAGGGGTGTACTTGAGTCAATGTAAGCTTGAACTTGCTTGGCTTGTCAAAACTTTGTAGTAGTGTGTTGAGTTTGAAAAGTGAAGATCATGCACAGTTAGTTTGTCAAATGCTTGTTTGGCTAGTCTTGTATATATAGGTTATCCTCTTTTTGACAAGTTTGTTTGTTGGTGAGTCGTCATGATCTCGTCTATACCTCAAAGAAAGACTATCTCTCTTTGGATTAGATGTAGCCTTTAATTAATATGATTGGAAAAAAAAAACTAACCCTTTTTGGTTGATACAAATTGGTGGAGTTGACTACTATAAAAAAATGTTGAAAAAGAGATGTATGTATGTTTGCTTTTTGGGTAGTATTCTTCACATGCGCATGTGCTCGGATTTCTCTTAGCAGCAATTAGAAGGGGGGGGACCTCGTCATCTTCTTGTCATGAGAGAGATTCTTATATAATTTCAAGTAAATGATGTGTACAGGGCATATTATCACACCAAGCATTAAGAAAATGAGAGAATACATTCCCATGAATTCTACACAAGCATTAAGGATGTAATTGGAACGAATTGCAAATAGCAATAATATGCACATGATGCTGCATACTGTCAAAGCTGCTGATGCCTTCATCACACTTGTTCCACGATGTTCATTTAGGGTGCGTTTGGTATACAGGACATAACAAAACAAGGAACACTGTTCCAGTTTGGCACGGCTTTTATGTGGAACAGACAAGAACATGGTGGAACAAAGTGGAATATGCTTGTTTCACTCCCACCACATGGAACAAGGTGGAACAGACCTATATTTTACTAATATAACCTCAAAATAAAACCTAATTCTTTTCAAAAACATCAAATACTCTTTACGTTTTATTCATTCTTTAAATTTTATTTATTGTAGTTTATGTTCTTAAACTTTCACTTATTGTCCTCAAAATATGATTTTTATACGGTTTCTATATTTTGGTTAATTTATTAAAATTAATAATAAAAAATAATATAGAAAACGTATAAAATAATATGATAATTGTATATGTTTTAGTTAATCATATGTGATTATGTATACTTCTATTTATAGATTTTTTTTGTGATGTAAATATTATCACATGTGATAAGTGTATATATTTTAGTTAATCATATGTGATTATCTATATTTATATTTTATAGATTTTTTTGTGATGTAAATATTATCACATGTGATTATGTTTCATTTATATTATTACATATATTATCATATGTGATATTTACAAAAACCCACCTAGTGGGATCATATGTGATACATAATAATATATCACATGTTAAACGAAGTTAATCACATGTGATTCAAACCGTAAATCTAAAAAATAGAGAAATAAATGGTGAAATAAATAATGAATTAGTTATGGATATCACATGTGATATTTGATGAAAATTATGATTTTATCTAGAAAATAATAATATAAATTTGATAAAAATATTATGAATTTATTAAAATTAAAAAATAAATAAATTTAAAAGATATTATGAGATTTTTAAGGATTTATCCAATTCAAATTGTAATTATCCTAAATTTAAAAAAAAAAATTATTTATGTTATTTTTTAATTAATAAATTATGTGGCTCATATTTCTTCTCGTCTTCTCGCAAATTGACTACCTTCTCGTTTGCACCTATCCATATATATATATATATATATATATATATATATACATACATATATATATATATATGGGTAGTTTCATTTGGAAACCACCTTAATTTTGAAAACCACGGAAACCGTCGATTTCATTGGTTAAGTTAATGAATTTTTTTCATGAATTTGTAAAATTTAATAAATTTTTTATATAAATCTTTTATTGATGAAATTGTTTCATATATTTGTGTTTTTTATGTAAAAATGAAAAAGTTTATCAGTATGAGAAAATGTATGAAACAATTTAATCAGAATGAGAAAATACATGAAAACAATTTCATTTTTACATAAAAAACACAAATATATGAAACAATTTCATCAACAAAAGAATTATATGACACAATTTCATTAGCTTAACCAATTAAATCGACGGTTTCCACGGTTTGCAAAATTAGAGTGGTTTCCATTTGATTTCTCCCCCATATATATATATATATATATATATATATATATATATATATAATTAGAGTATACTATTCATATAATCCGGCCACCGTCGTACATAAAATCTGGTGTTTCCGCTCCCTTCTCTGTAAGTTTTTTATGTTTTTAGTTTGTTTATGTTGTTCTTTTTCCTTCTTCTTTATTCTTATGTTGTTATTTTCTTTATTTTATGTCGTTATTTTAAAATGTATTTTCAAGTGGTTTAACGGAAAACCCTAAAAAATCCGCCCTAGACCGGTTCTAAGATTTAAAAGACTGAGACTGACTCGTTTTTTGTTTGGTGGCGTCATTTTAATGCAGTAAGTTCCACCGTTGTATGCGAGAACCCGCTCAGGTGAAAATCAAGGGATTAGTTAGTGTTATGGTATTATTGAGACGGTATTGATGAATTTTTTTTGGGTTGATGATAAATCATATTTTTTGTTCATAATTATGTAAAGTTGTTTGATTTAATTTTTGTAAGTTATTTGTTTTATTTTTAAATATAAAAAGGATATAAGAAAATCTTAAGAAAAAAGGATAAGGATTAAGGTGAAAATTAAGAAGATTGAGACTCTCTCATTACTGAATACTTTTTCATTTCTTGGAAAAATGGATATGGAATATAATACACTTAAACAGACACTCATAGAACAGAGATATATTAATAAAATACTCATAGAAAAGAGATATATTAAAAAAAATAGAAAAAAGTAGAAATGACAGTCGAATTATATAATATAAGGATAGAACAGTTGAAAGAAAAGGTTTCAAAAATTGAAAACAAAATAGAAAAGAGAACAGAATTAATCAGTAACTTAACAGAAGAATTGGAATATATGAAAGAACAGAGTAATCAAATTATTAACGAATTAAAAGATATAAAAGAGAAAGACACTAATATTGAAAGATACAATGATAAAATAGACAAATTTGAAATAATAACATAAATACATAAGCTAAAAATGGATAAAATAGAAGAAAAAATTAATAATATTGAAAATCAAGATAATAAGAAAAGACAGGAAGAAGAAACGAAAAGACAGGAAGAAGAAATTATAGCCAAAATGAATGAAGAAAAAGCAAAGAGTATTAAAAACAAAGATAATGAGAAAAGACAAGAAGAAGAAAACACGATAACAAACATGAGTGAATAATACAAAAAACAGGATGACAAAACGTTCATTCAAACTACATGATCTATAAATATGATTAATTTACAATGTAGATTATGGTTAGACAACAATAAATTCTTAGATTTAACAGCCTTATTAGATACAGGAGCAACAAAAAGCGTAATTTCTTACAGTTTAGTACCTTTACAATATCATAAAGAATTATCATACAACTTGGTAACAAGAACAGTTGAAGATAGATTGATTTCAATCAAACATTATATAGAACCAACAGGCATACAATTTCTCGATTTTACAGGAAATTACAGTGTGAAATATGATATACCACAGGTAAATATTAACCCTGAATACATAAAATCAACAGATTTTGTGTTAGGTTTAAATTTTATTTTTGGTATAAATGGTGGTATGACAATTAACAGAAATTTTATTACATTAAGTAAACATAGTTATAGCTTTCCTACATTAAGATACAAAAATACATCAGAGTTTGCTCGAAAGTGTGGTGGACAAGGAAATCTAGATTTTTTAAAACAACATCAAAATAAATCGTTTATTGAAAACGAAGCGTTTAAATTACTCACAAATTTTTTGATACATGAATTAGAAAAAGGAAAAGATGTCACAACAAGTATAAATTATCCTATAATTTTACACTTAGAAAAAATAGGATTCATTGGTGAAGACATTAAAAAAGCAAAAGTAAAATGCATATGTAAATTTAAGCTTAAAAACCCAGATATTACAATTAGAACTGCAAACATAGAATATAGTCCCTTAGATAAAGAAGAATTTAAAAAACAAATACCAGAAATGTTAGAACAAGGTTTAATTAGAAAATCTGAAAGCCCTCACAGATCAGCAGCTTTTATAGTTAGAAATCACAGTGAAATTAAAAGAGGAAAAACAAGAATAGTTTATAATTACAAAAGATTAAATGATAATACAGAAGATGATGACTACAACATACCTAACAAAGATAGCTTATTAAATCTTATACAAAGAAAAAAGGTTTTTTCTAAATTTGATTTAAAATCAGGATATAATCAATTACAATTAGAAGAACAGTTTAAACCATGGACAACCTTTACATGTTAAGAAGGACAGTATGAATGGAACGTTTTGAGCTTTGGACTAAAAAACGCACCATCAATATTTCAAAGATTTATGGATAGTATTTTTTTTAAATATGATTTTTGTTTAGTTTACATTGATGATATTTTAGTTGCAAGTGAAACAATGCAGGAACATGAGAAACACTTACAGAAGATCTTCGAAGAGATTAAAAAGAATGGTATAATAGTTTCAAAAAGAAAAATGGAATTATTTAAGAGAAAAATATCTTTTCTTGGCCTAGAAATAGGAAATGGAAAGATAGAATTACAATCACATATTTCTACAAAAAATTTAGATTTTCCAGAAAAATTTGAAACTCTTAAACAAATTCAAGCCTTTTTGGGACTAGTAAATTATGCTAGAAATTTTATCCTAAATCTTTCAAAATTAGTGGGGCCATTATACAGTAAAACAACTAAAAGTGGCCAAAGACATTTTAATAAAGAAGATATAAAATTAGTTCAAACAATAAAAGAAACAGTAAAAAACATAAAACCATTAGAACTACCATTGGTTACAGATTATATAATAATTGAAGTTGATGGATGTAAAGAAGGATGGGGAGCAGTACTTCTCTGCAAACCTAATAAATACAGTCCTAAGGATACAGAAAAAATTTGTTCATATGCTAGTGGAAATTTTAACAAAATTGGCATGAATTGGACAAGTTTAGATTTTGAAATACAGGCATTAATAAATGCTTTAGAAAAGTTTAAATTATTTTTACATAATGAATTTACAGTTAGAACAGAATGTGAAGCTATTGTACGTTTCATAAAAAATGACCAGAGCAAAAAAATTAACAGAACAAGATGGATTAATTTACAAAATGTTATACAAGGATGTGGCTATAAAATAAATTTTGAACATATTAAAGGAAAAAATAATGGAATAGCAGATATGCTATCTAGAAATCTTAACAGATTATTTTCTGCAGATGGCTAGTAAGGACAAAGGAAAAAAGAAAGCTCATACAGCCTTCACAGATGAAGAAAAGCTCATCGTCAATGAATATTTCTTCAAATGAAGACAGAAAAACTGATGCAATCTGCCATCAAACCACAAAAAATTACTAAGTCAAAGATAGCTCAGATTGACCGTTTTCATAACTATTTACAAGGTCTTGATGATCCTACACTTCAACAGTTTTTACAAGGGTTTATAGCTCGGCATAACCAAGCTGGTTCATCAAAAACATCACAGAAGTCACAGATTCCTACAGACAATATCATTGCATTTGGACAACATCAATTACAAAAATGTTCTGATATTCATAAAAAATTTTGACCCATGAAGGGAATAATTTTAACAGAAAAACAACAGTGCTTATTAGATAATCTCTGGCATTTAAAAACTTTGCCAGAATCATCTAGTAACAAAGTTTACATTCTCAATGCTCTGAGTACATATTTTCAAGAACAGAGTCAAAAAAACCCTGAGAAATAAAGTAAGAAATTTTCTTACTATGTAATTTTCAGAGGAACAAAAACAGGAGTTTTTAACAAATGGGAAAGTGTAGACAATTACACAAAGTGTTACGAACCTACATATGAAGGATTTTACACCTTCTCTGAAGCTTTAAGAGCAGCAAGAGAAGCCTTCGGGGTTAACCAATTTTACATCGAACCCGAAGAAGTAAAAACGTTTTCAGAAATAGCAAAAACAAATCATGAGCAGTTGATTAAAGCTCAAGAAAATGTTATTGCTAATTTACAGAAACATCTCCTTCAAGCTGGAAAAAGTCAACAAGACACACAAATTCAAATTGATAATTCGATTCTCAAACAGAAGAATGCAATTCTCGAGGAAAAAAATTTACAATTACAGCAATAACTCGAGAAAACAGAATCGAACACATCTACAACTTTTTACAGAGATTATAACAGCTTCAAGGCAAGACTTTTAGATCTTCCTTGAAAAAACACAATGCAACCAATTTTGGATAAAATTCCTGAATTGGAAAATATCATTTCTGAAAAAATTTGTACAGAATTTCCTATACATTTGTATGGTTTACAACAACAAATCATAGATATAGCTTTCCATGAGGAAAACCATAAAGGTGTAAAGGTAATACAAAGATCATATGATGATCTTCCTTGTCGGAACACATTTCTACTCCATATTGATTTACAAACCACAGATCTTACAACAGATCAGATTCTCAATTTTTACCACAATGGTTTGATTGATTATCTAGAGTTCAGTTTGAATTCCAAAACAGAGGATCTTCTCAACAAGTTCGGGGAAAAGTTACTTTTAACAGCAGAAAACATGGCATCCTTCTCTGATGCATCCACAATAGGATGTAAAATCTTTGCATCCTTTCCAGAAGCAGATAGATACACATATAGACCTGCAAGAAAAAGAGTTTTTCTCAGTCATAGAAAGGCGGAACAAGCATATCTCAAGAACTTGGCTTGTTCAACAACTTTATATTTTGATCACAGCCGCACAGATATCATTGAACAATGGATTACACAAGGAAAAGAAACACCAGGGCTTCCATATCTTTTTAAATGGACAAATTATAAATTAATTGCAGAAGGACATTACATCCAGATATGGACTTATAAAAACTGGAACATGCTTCTCCCCTTCATAGGAGAAAGTGAGTTACTAAGTCCTATTGATATTATCAATAACGACTTATCATAAACAGATTCAGACGAAGATCAAGACTCACCACCATCAATTAACAGTACACACAGAGATTTCTAGAAGACAAAGTGACGTAAGAGATGACATTTTCACAACAATAATTCACAGCTGACGCAAGGGATGACATTTTATCCCGACAATTTACTGTATAACTTTTTACTTTTGTATTTTGTACTTTTGTCTTTTTTAATACGTGTATTGTATAAAATAATTCTTTTTTAGGATAGACCTAGACTAGGTATGTGGCACTTAGAGTTGCCACCTTTCATTTCTTTTTCAAATTAGTAATTATGTAGCCAACTAATGAAGGCCTATATAAACCTTCATTTAGTTCATTGTAAGACACACCTTAGCCAACACCTTAGCATCCATAATACAAGTATGAGTTGCTAAAAACCTCTCCTCTCATCTTCTTAGTTTGATCCTTCAATCCTTTTTAAGTTCTTCATATTATATCCCTTACCTTATAAAATATATATATATATATATATGTGTGTGTGTGTGTGTGTGTGTGTGTGTGTGTAGACACTTCTCTTTCACCATTGATGAAGAAACACCATCCTTGCTAAACTCCATTGTCGGCCAAACTTCCATCGTTGGGGCTCTACCGAAAACAACCCATCGTGAGTAAATAACCGAGTACCATCACAAAAAGAGAGATTTGGGTAACTATTCCAATGCAAACCAAGTTTATTGGAGATGGATAACGAGGTCGTCGGCAATAGACAAAATCACAGGGGCCAAATCGCTGGGCCAAAATTCCATCTCCAAATCACAGAGGCCAAAATCTTGGCCAAAGACAGAGCCAAAAATAGTTTATCTGACAATGTGGGGGTGGTGCCGACTGCCGATAAAAGAAGGGCTCGATGTGGGTTTCTATGAGAAAAGGTCGATGATCTGGGTTTTATAAGTCATAGATATTGATTTGTGGTTTGGGGAGTACACTACATATTTAAGGGACTAAAATGGGTGGGGGAGAAATTGGACAGTGATGTTGCCGGAGAATACATGTATATAAACAATGATGAAATAGTATGGTATTGTCCATGTAAGACATACTACTGGTGATGATAACATCGTATTTGTCCGACGATGGGTTTGGTCGCTGATATATCGTCCCTGTGATATATATATATATATATATATATAGTATCGTCCTTGTTCCACGAGCAAAAACCAGAAGGTGGTGTTTGGGTTCACCGGAGAAACCAGGGGAAGAAGACAATGGGGGTGTTGCAGGTTCTTCGATTTTGTCACTCACCGGAGTAGATGAACGACAGTGGTATTGGCAATGGTTTTTACAAAACAAAAAAAGCTTCATGAGTAGACCGAAGAAGGTATTGTCCCTGTCGTTTGTTACAAACCAGAAGGGGGAAATGGGAGTCACGAGTGGTCAATAGAAACAATGGAGTTATCAAAACCGTGCGTCGCCGGAAAAATTGGGAAGGAAGGTGGTTATACAAAATGTATAAAGTTGGTCCCTAAATTTTATGGTTTTTACAAGAAAACCCCCCCAAAAAAAAGGTGCAAAAAGGGACAAAAACATGGTTGGACGAATTTGCCCCTGCCTTTAACTGAGACTTTTAACGGAGTTAGTGACTAGGTCCCTCTTTTAGAGCAAAATCCAAACTATGAGGACTAAAACTTGAATTATGAAACCATATGTCCCTCTTTCAAAGAAATCAACAAACCTCAGGGACCAAAATTGGAGTTTACGCATAAATTATTGAGTAAATTACATTCATGGTCCCTATGGTTTGCTGATATTCTGGATATAGTCCCTAAAACGCATTTTAGAGACTATATCCAAAATATCAGCAAACCACAGGGACCGGGAATGTAATTTACTCTAAATTATTATTTTTATTTTTCTCTTCAAGATCACTATAAAATGAGGTTTTGAGGCACCATTGAAGATAATCACTTTCAGGAGAGTTTTTCATATCTGGAGCTTTAACATTTACTTCATATTCTCTGATTAAGTTCTTAATTGTAGTTGCATTTAAGTTTCTTGTAATTTCCATTTCTTATAACAACCTCAACACTGTGGCGACATAAGTGGTGACAACTTTCTACTTTCGTTTATGGAAGTTATGTTTATGTATCTTTCTTCTTCTTCCATGTCTTTTACTTATATCATGAGCCAAATCTAAGGGGTTGTTTACCAAATTTTCCATTAAGTCTTAAACTTGTCTGTTTGGATAAATTTGTCTGTCTGGATACAAATGTGGTGTTGTTTACTTTTTTTTCCCTGAATCGATGGACTGAATGATCGAAATGATTGTTTTACCCTTTACTTCATTAGATTCAGTTCATCATATTCATGGTTTGCATCTCTCATCATCCTTGAGTCCAGTTCATCAGATTCATCAATATTTACACCAATTTATTATCAATTTACATACAGAAAATATAGATTTACAATATTTTCTCTTCAGAAATTGACTTTTATGAATATGTTATTTGCTTCAATATAAAAAAACAACAAGAAGATACTGAAATTGTTGTCCTTCAATACCAGAAAACCCAAGTTCAAACCAAATAGTGATGATGAGGTTCGATTAGGGTTGGGAGAGATGAACAAAGAAGATAATGAACAAAACAAAGAAGATAATGAACTACCCGTTGAGGGTTTCAATCAGGGTTTGGGATAGATGAGGCTCTCTTAAGGTTCAATTAGGGTTCCGATGCAACACTGACGATTAGGATTTCGATGTAGCACCACCAATTAGGGTTTCAAACTTTCGATTATGGGAAGATGGTTTCGATTAGGATTGAGATGCCGACCTGATTTCTCGTCGGAGGAAGAGAAGAGAGGATGACTGGGGAGCTTTCTCATCGGAGGAACAGAAAAGAGATGCTGACCTGATTTCTCATTGTAGAAGAGATGAGAGGATGTCGCCGGTTGTAGGAGAGAACAAATGATGTTGAGGAAGACAACAAGAAGTGGAGGCGTGGGGAGAAAGGTGTGGTGTCCTGGAAGTGATGTGGAGAAGGGGTATATTTGTCAATTTTTTGGCTTAATGGGGACAACACACCCCCTATACATTGTGCGAATAAGCCCCTATTTTTATCATTAAGCCACAAGTAAACATCTATACATGTCTGTGCGAATAAGCCAAAATATCCATTAATCTGATTAAGTCAAATGTAAACGCCCCCTAAGACTAGTAGGCAACACTTGGGTCTTAGACTTGATCACTTGAGTCAGGACTCTAACTCAACGCGGACAAGCCGATCGCTTCCAAGTGTTAATATTAGATCTTAGACCCAGAGATGGGCGGATCCGGAATACGGATTGAGTGATGCAAGAAAATTTGAGAGAGTCTTTTACAACCACGTAGAGATACGGGTTTTTGCATGATTTTAACTAAGGTTCAAAATATCGGTCGATGTAGGTGTCACAAAGAGATTTGGGCGTCTATATCCCCCCCCCCCCCCCCAAAAAAAAAAAAAAAAAAACACACACACACACACATATATATTCGTAAATGAATAACGGAACCAATGTGAATAGTAACGCAACTCCTCTTACAAAAGAGTAATTCAAATACAAAACAAATATATCATCATATCTCATAATTGAATCCTCAAGAATGAAGAAGAAAATTTAATTCTTGAATAAAGCGACAAAATAGAAAAAAATAGGCGATCTGATCACAACTCTAGACACCAGGGTAATTACCACACCTATATCGGGAGAAGGTGCTAAAACGGTGAATGACGCATCGGCTACGGCTAGAAGCCTTCTTCACAATATTTCTAACTTAAGTCATTTCTTAAGAACAAATGTGTATTTTGTGATTATTGAAAGAAAATATGAATATAAGGTCTGAAAGGTTTGATCGACGATTGAAGAAGTTGTTGGCAATCCAATTTATGGAGATTGAGGAACGTGTACATGGCAAATGAAAAGTTTGAAGTTAAACTTAAAACATAAATGCCAATATGCAAAATTATCAAAAGAACTTACTTATAAGGAAAGATACACTTGTCATATATATTATGGTCTTAATGTCTTTAACATATTAAATCTTTAAAAAAATCAAGAAATCAAGAAAATTTATAATGAGAATTCTTGCTTATATAAACAAAAACAAAGCTTGCAGGGAAAGTATCGTGGTGGAGAGTGAAGTATATAAAGTTAGAAATTCGAAAATTGAACACACAACACAAACACATAATTTACACGCACACAAAACTCGAAAATTGACACATACACACAACACAAACACATAATTTACACGCACACAAAACCCTTTTGGATCAAAAATGTCAGGGGAGACGAAATTCAGTGTGATGTGCAGTCTCTTCAACTGGATTCAGAAATCCAAATCTTCTACCAAGAAGAGATCTAAGTTTCGAAAATTCCTTGACACGTATTGTAAACCCACTGATTACTTCGCCGCTGTCAGATTAATCCTCCCCAACCTCGACAGAGAACGAGGATCTTACGGCTTGAAGGAGTCGGTGCTCGCCACTTGTATCATTGACGCCCTCGGCATGTCCAGAGAATCTCCTGATGCTCTTCGCCTCATCAATTGGCGTAAAGGCGGGGCCAAAACTGGTGTTAATGTCGGCAACTTCTCACTCGTCGCTTCCGAGGTTACCAAAATTAAATCTCTCTCTCTCTCTCTCTTTTAAAGTAATAAATATATGAACTGCTATTACTTTTTTGTCAAATTGATTGTTGAAATTTCCACCAGCATTCTTTTACTTTCATTTAGGTTTGACGTAGTTAACAATTTCCCAAAATATGACTTCTTGCCTGCCTCAAACTAGAAGAAGTATAGATTCTTTTTGGAATGGAGAACTTGGCCCATATATTCTTACTTGGGTTGTCCAGAATATGATAAAGGAGGAAGAAAGTTAGACCAAGATTTGTAGTTCAGACCAAGGAAAAAGAGAGCTAGTTTGTATCTTGAGTCAAGAGAGGGTGAATATTGGAAGTATTTTAGGAGACCGGATAAAAAGAAATTGAAACTGAGTGTTTTAAGCTATGTCTCCGCCCCCCACATGCTTCAATGTGTATCAAAAGACAATCTTAGGAGGTCCAAAAGGAAGTCGCTCCGAGACTTGGTGTGCTATGAGCTTTTTATAGAAAATACCTTAATGATCATGTAGGTAATTTTCAAGGAGGCGTTGGCTGTTTGGGCATGGTAATAGGAATCGAGAAGGAGAAGGAATTTTATTTCTTGCGACAACATATCTTTTAGTGATAGTTTTTCTTTTTGGGAAATATGGATCTTATGTGGTAACCTTTAGTTAGTGGTCAGAACTTCAGTGTGATGTCCATTCTAGGAAATTGGATTGAGTATGTTCATGGACCGTAAAGTCATAGTTGGAATGTCTGCAGTCACACATGGTTTTTAGTGAGAGACTTTTGCATCAGGCATGGTGTTAGACAAAGTAATAATGTCAAACACCTTGGAATTAGATGGTGATGTTGCCAAAAGAGATGGGAATGCACATTCAAAGAGAAGAATAAGGTGGCGTTTGGTTCCCAGATTCCTTCTGATGGAATTGGAATGTTGAATTCCATTGACCAAATTCCATTCCTTTGTTTGGTTCATTTTTTTTCACGGAAGGAATCTCTAAATTCCATCAAATTCCACAAATGAAGGAATTTAACATTCCCTAGCAACTACATAGTATTTTGATGGAATGAAATTCTATTTTTTCATAATACCACATATGTCCTCAATCCAATATAACCTAATCACATAAAACTTATCTGATTAAACCATGCTTCTATCAGTTCCTTCTCTAAACCACCGCCGATCTGAACGACCACCGCCGACTATCGCCATTATGAACCTTCACCAATCTGAATAATCGCCGACCACCACTGACCACCGCTGTTCTGAACCACCGCCGATCTGATCCACCGCGAACCACCGCCGGCACCGCCAACCGCCAACCACCGCCGATCTGAACCACCGCCGATCTGAACCACCGCCGCCAACCGCCAACCGCCAACCACCGCCGTTCTGAACCATCGCCAATCACCACCACCGCCGATCACCGTCGTTCTGAACCATCGCCGATCTGAACCACCACCGATCACCGTCGATCTGAACCACCGCTGGTCTAAACCACCACTGACCACCACCAATCTAAATCACCGTTACAAATAAAGTATTTTTAATGGTTATTTTATTAAAGCATGTTTTGTTTAGAAAAATTAAAACTATCAAAAAGGGTATTTTGGTCATTTATCAATATTTCATTCCAATTCCAAAGCTACATTATTTGAAACAAACAGACATATTCCAATTCCTTTAACAAATTCCATTCCAATTCTGTCAACCAAACAAGTGGTCAAACCTGACAACAATCCATTCCAATTCCTTCAAAGTCAAATTCCTTTGACAGATTCAATTCCATCCAAAAACATTATGCGAACCAAACGCCAAGAAATGGTTGGAAAAATCAAAATGAATTTATATAAAATTTGAAAAGTTTGTGTTAAAACGGTATGAATCCCATACCAAGTGTGCGGCATATTAAGTTCAAGTCAAAAGTCAATGTGTAGCTATTGTTTGTAACCATGGGAGTATTCAGTTATTCATTTCCTAACACAATGAATTTTTCTGTGGGAAGGATTTTGACTTTGATTTCTGCAAGCTTCAAGGATATAATTGTAGAAAATTTAATCAAGAAAAGATTTCTTTTTGAGACAATTTAGAAAGTACTTTGTGGTGATTCAGTGATTGTATTCTTATTGGAGATGGATAATTCTTGTATAAAACACACATTTTAGACTCCAGTGATGGTATACTTTTTCGTTGCTTTCATCATTTTGTTATACCCCAAGTAGTGTGGTCAAATAGTCAAATAGGTTAGGCTAAGGTACAAGTGCTTAATGCACTAGTACAAGTAGTTAATGCTTAAGTAGTTTTAAGTGGGGTAGTATAAATAGGGGGGGTGAGGTCATTAGGGTTTATCATCGTTGAATTTAGTGTGTTTTGGGCGAGAGCCTCGGGAGACATCCAGCAGTCTCGAAGTGCCTGGAATCCTTTTGTAACCATTCAATTTCTGTTCCAATTCCATACTTATTCAATTGTTTGTTCGTCAAATCATTGAGGGTACATCACATTTTAGCTCTCTTCATCGTATCTTGGTTGGCTGTTGATGATGCTATCATTCTTCTGAGAATTAGCTAGTAAACTAGGTACTGAACATATATAATTTTGTCAAGGATATGGAGCTGTATGCCACCAATGAAGTTAGAGGGGTTTGGCTATGGATATGTTTATTTTTACTGAAAATCTGGACAATTCATTTATATGATTGCTTATGATGGGTCTTGAAATCTAAGGTAAAGCTATTTGTGTAGTCTTAAGTCAATGGAGAAGTGTCATAAGTATCCTTTCTTTTTGCTGGTACAATCATCTTCATTACATCGTTGTTTTTGGTTAGGACACTAACTTTATGAAGATCAGGTAACTACTATGTGATGCAGCTTGGTGACTACTTGTCTTATTGCAAAGTTTCTTACGCTAATATTTACATGTGGGTCTGAGCAGGTTCTACAGAGAAGACAGGGCATGATTTCTGGTGGACTAACTATTAAAGAGTTAAATGACTTGCTTGATCGCTTAGCGTCAAGTGAAAATAGGTATGCTGGTGTTGTCTATTTACCATAAAACAGCATCTATAAAATCTGAATAACGAGGATATACCTGTTCATTACTTCTTTAATATCGTATAACTTGTAATTTTTTAATCTACTTGTCCCTTGCATCTTCTTGTTTGGGAGCAGCCTCCGTATACTCTGCATGTACACAAGTTTCTGTACAACATGATGTAAATCACCATTGATAAGATGTTTTGATGGTTAGTCCTGATCTGAATCTTGTTACCTTCGAGGAAATTTTGAAGAAATTGTAGATATTCTGAAGTAACTACATGACATATCTAAAGTATCGCCATGGCAATAGGCTATGCACTCTTTTTGCAACTAGAAAAGAAATAGATTCAAAATATTAAAGTTAAGTAATAAACATTATTTAGAAGTATGGTATCAATAGTTATATTTTGTAGACTTTATACAATATGACTTTGGACTACAAATTTTGGAGGGAGTAACTAAGGGTGCAAGCTGTAGAGAATTTAGTGTGTATTTAAGGAGTAAGTATCTGGCATTCTGGCCTTCATTTTACCTTTTTTTTATATTTAACTGAAAACCATCATAACTTATTGTTGAAACACTGTAAAAGGTGAGCCCAAGGTGCAACTTCTCTCTACCTCTGCAGCGTGTACCATTCCATGTTGCAAAAGGCACACACTATTTTGTGGAGAGTAGCCACATGTGGGCCTAACCTTAAGATGCAACCATAGTTTTAAAAATCCCAATCGGGACTCGAGGCGTTTTCCCTCCACGAGGCGAGGCGTAAGCCTCGAGGCGGTCCGAGGCGTAAGCCTCGAGGTGTGTATATGTATATAATATATATATATATATATATATGTGTGTGTGTGTGTGTGTGTAATACAAAGTGGAAAACATAATTCCATACCCAATAAAATTCATAAATACTAATAATAAGCAAAACATAATTCCATACCAAACTTTAAACGTCATAAGGTCATAAAATTACTAGTTATAAGGCTAAAAACATAATAATCTACAAGTTATAAGGCTAAAAACATAACATGAGTAAATTGAGAAGAGAAACCTTACAACAATCCAAAAAATGGTGGAGAAAAGAAAGGTCAGCTTCTTCTTTCTTATTGAGAGGAGGAAAGGACACCCAAAATGACTTTTTTGTACTTTAAAATTATTAAAAATACAATTGCTTTTGTTTTGGTTTCTTCAACCTTTTTTAAATAGACAAAAGGTTATAAAGTACAAGTCTCTTAAAAAAAACAAAAAAACAAACATCAGTCTCACCAAAAATAGTAAAGTAGCTGAGGCTTGCTCCTCACCACCGCCTCACGCCTCACTGCCTCGAGGCACCGCCTCACCGATTGAGGCGTAAGCCCCGTCTAGGGACCATGAGGCTTAAGCCTCAGGAGCGGTTTTGAACCGCCTCGCCTCGAGGCGCGCCTCGAGGCGTATGCATCGAGCGATTTTGAAAACCATGGATGCAACTGCTCGCTAGTGCCATGCCATGATCAAGTACTAAAGAAAAAGTTGATCTTCGTACTGAGCGATGCTTATTGTGTAACTTACAAGTTAAGTTAGGTATTACTTGAGATTCTTTGTATAGTAGGGGGTGCTTATGGTTGGTCTAGATATAAATTTTGGAAAAGCTTCATCATCTTGTTAATTGACCAAATGAACTCACCCCACTTATTCAATCCTTTTTTACTTGATGAGTGTTCTTGTGTTGTATCAGTATCACATCTCTGATTGGGACTTGATGCTATATTGCTTATTACAGATTATTTTTCTACCCTGATGTAGTATATTAGATTTTTTGTTTCTGAGGTGTTCATTTAAAATTTCGGGCTTAAATATTTTAGGCTAGCTGTCCTTGACCCTGTATGCATACTGGGAGCTCTCTATTACAAGTATTCGGTTATCATGACATAATTGTTGATTCATGGTCGTCATGATGGGATGGTAGTTTACTTGGTTGATGGAAAACTTTCATGCTATAGTTCTCAGGGTTATGTCTCATCCCAATGGCTAACTGTTGTGGTCGATCTCGCCTTTATTTTTTCTCTTTTCCCGTCTCTATTTTCTTTGTTATTTTTGCTTCCCTTTAATTATTTGTTATGACAGAGCAGAGAAGATTTCTGTTCTTTCTGATCTGATCAAGAAAACAAATGCGCAAGAAATGAAGTGGATCATCATGATTATCCTTAAAGGTTTGTAGTTATTTATTGTTGGTAACTGTTTCTGGTCCTTTTATGAGCTTGATTTTGTTTCTGGTTTAAACCTCTTCATTCCAATTTCCCCTTTAAGATCTCAAGTTGGGAATCAGTGAAAAAAGCATCTTTCATGAATTTCATCCCGATGCTGAAGACTTGTTTAATGTCACTTGTGACCTGAAACTAGTTTGTGAGAGGTTGAGGGATCGACGTCAACGGCACAAGCGTCAGGTATAATCTAGACCTTGATCTAAAATTTCTCATTTTTCAGCATGTGGTATTTATGGAATTTTCTAATTGAGCTCCAAGATTCATGATATGAAACAATTTCCTCTGTCCATCTTTACACCTCCTTTTTGCTAATTACATACATATAAATGTACATATACATGTGTGTGTTTGTACATGTATATATATATATATACATACGTGTGTGTGTTTGTATATGTATGCATACTTATATATATATATATATATGTATGTATATATTTATGTGTGCGTGAACATTTGATTTGGTTCAACTTTTCACGGCAGTCATTGGAAGTATATAATGCATTTCATTAATTTATATGATTTAACATTATTCCGATCATCTATATGATGTTTAATCCTTGCAGTCTTTTTCTGTAATAAGATGATATTTTTAGGATTAATATCCACATCCATACTTTTAAAATTGAAAATATATAATAACTGTTAGAATGTAAAATATGTAATTCTTTACTTAGGCCCAATTAGCTCGCGGGCCCTTAGGGTTTTCTCTTTTAGGGTTTCCTTTTCTAGCTTTCTTGCCTATATATATCCTTGTACTATTTCATTGTATTGATAAGAAAATCAATAATATAATCTCTGATTACATGGTATCAGAGCCGCCGCTCCTAAAACCCTAATAGCCGTCGCTCCCAAAACCCTAATAGCACGCCCTACTTTCTGTCGGCGTGAACAGTAATCCGGCGTGAACAGTAACTCCGGTATGAATAGTAATTCCGGTGTGAATAGTAACTTCCGAGATTTTGGTGTTTTTTTTATCAATGTTCGCTTGGTACGTTTTGTCTGGATCGAAGATTTTTCCCTTTTTTTTTCGCTTGTTATGTTCGTCTTCTAGCACCCTGTGAGTGCGTTGTTTGTTTTCGTTTTTGTTCGTTGGTTTTCTGGCACCCTGTGAGTGCATTCTTTGTCCAACTTCAATTTTCTGGTTTGTGATTCATTGGAAGATGACCGGAGAAGACAAACCATCTGGTAGTACGGTTACTATACCCGCAGAAGAATATGCTCGACTTTTAGGGACTGAGAATTCCACTGCTCCGACTGCTACTTTTGCTGAGACAGGTAACTCTAGTACATGCCTATTATCCTCTGCCTCCAAATGGGTCATTGATTCAGGTGCTTCAGATCACATGACAGGTAATCCCACTATCTTCTCTAATTTCAATAAACACACGTCTCCATCACATGTCACAATTGCTGATGGGTCTATCACACTTGTCCTTGGTTCTGGCACCATTGATCTTACTCCATCTGTTTCGTTATCTTCTGTCCTTAGTCTACCCAATTTCTCGTTCAATTTGTTATCAGTCAGCAAAATTACTCGTGCTTTAAATTGTTGTGTCACATTCTATCCTGATTTCTGTGTCTTTCAGGATCTGTCGACGAAGAGGATTATTGGTAAAGGGCGGGAAACTGACGGCCTATATATATTTGAACATCAAATACCTTGCTCTTTGGCTTGTTCCAACTCATCGTCTCCACTTGAAGTTCATTGTCGATTAGGTCATCCTTCTTTACAGAATTTGAAGAAGTTGTGTCCTGAGTTTTCTTCTTTATCTTCTCTACAGTGTGAGTCTTGTCAGTATGCCAAACATCAACGTATTCATTTAAGTCCTAGAGTCTATAATAAGCGGGCCTCGTCCCCATTTGAGTTAGTCCATTCTGATTTTTGGGGACCATGTCCGGTCACTTCAAAACTTGGATTTAAGTATTTCGTTACTTTTGTTGATGATTACTCTCGTACTACTTGGCTTTACTTTATGAAAAATCGATCTGAGGTGTTTACCCATTTTTGTTCATTTTATACTGAGATTAAAACACAGTTTAAAGTCTCCATTCAAACTCTTCGTAGCGATAATGCAAAAGAATATTTGTCTCAAACATTTCGGTCATATATGCTTCAAAATGGTATTCTTCATGAGTCTTCCTGTGTTGACACACCAGCCCAAAATGGGGTTGCTGAACGAAAGAATCGTCATCTCTTAGAGGTGTCTCGGGCTCTATTATTTCACATGACTGTTCCAAAACTCTTCTGGGCTGATGCTATTGCTACTGTTTGTTTTCTCATCAACCGAATGACATCTGTTGTTTTGGATGGAAGAAGTCCTTTCTCAGTTCTGTTTCCTACAAAGTCATTGTTTCCTGTCGACCCAAAGATCTTTGGTAGTACCTGTTTTGTCCGTGATACCCGGCCACACATAACTAAGTTGGATCCAAAATCTCTGAAATGTGTCTTTCTTGGTTACTCTCGACTTCAAAAAGGGTACAAGTGTTTTTCTCCCACGCTTAATCGATACATTGTATCTCGAGATGTTACATTCCATGAGAATATACCTTTCTTTCCTGTGTCCACTCCTTGCAATCCAAGAGATAGCGATGATTTGTTGGTATATATCGTACCAGTTATCGAATCCCCTATCCTATCCGACTCGACACAACATCAAGAGCCTACTAAACCACCGATAGTTCATGTGTATAATAGGCGGCAACGACCTACGTCAGATCCCGACCCTATACCATCTTTATCATCGTCTGCAGATCCTTCTAATGATGATCCTACTGCTTCAAGTGATCCACCACCTTCCGATACACAGGATCCTGATCTTGATGTTCCCATTGCCCTTCGGAAAGGTAAGCGCTCATGTACTTACCCTATTTCTTCTGTTGTTTCCTATGATAAACTTTCTTCTCGTTCTCGCTCTTTGATCTCCACACTTGATTCCTATCCTGTTCCTAAAACGGTTGGTGAAGCTTTGGCTCATTCTGGATGGCGGGATGCCATGATTGAAGAGATTAATGCTCTAGATCATAATAATACATGGGATTTGGTAGAGTTACCTGCAGGTAAAAAGGCAATTGGCTGCAAATGGGTATTCACTGTGAAAGTTAATCCAGATGGATCAGTGGCTCGTCTGAAAGCACGGTTGGTAGCTAAAGGATATGCTCAGACTTATGGGGTCGACTACTACGAGACATTTTCTCCTGTGGCTAAGGTACCCTCCATCCGCTTGTTTATTTCATTAGCCGCTACTTATGACTGGGTCCTACACCAACTGGATGTGAAAAATGCATTCCTGCATGGTGATTTACATGAGGAAGTTTATATGGAGCAACCACCTGGGTTTGCTGCTCAGGGGGAGTCTGGTAGAGTCTGTAAGTTACGTAAATCATTGTATGGTTTAAAGCAATCCCCTCGTGCTTGGTTTGGACGGTTCAATGCTGTAGTGACTGAGTTTGGCTTACGGAGGAGCTCTTATGATCATTCTGTGTTCTTTACTTCATCCCCTTCTGGATGCATTCTACTAGTGGTGTATGTTGATGACATTGTGATTACTGGGAGTGATGGGATTGGGATCAAGAAGCTGAAAGATTTTCTTACGTCTCGGTTTCAAACAAAGGATCTAGGTCCCTTAAAATACTTCTTGGGAATTGAAGTATCTCGTACTCGGAAAGGGATCTGTTTGTCTCAACGGAAATATTGTTTGGATGTATTGAATGACTCTGGGATGATTGAAACAAAACCATGTGAGGCCCCAATGATTCCGAACATGAAATTGAAAGCAGACGATGGAGATCTACTTGAGGATCCAGAAAAGTACTGAAGAATTGTGGGAAAGCTAAACTACCTGACGATTACACGTCCTGACATCGCTTTTCCAGTGAGTGTTGTAAGTCAGTTTATGTCATCTCCAAGAACTCCACATTGGGAGGCCGTTAGACATATACTGAAGTACCTAAAGGGTGCCCCTGGTCTTGGCATTCTTTATCAAAATCACGGTCATCATGTCATAGAAGGGTTTACAGATGCTGACTATAATGGAGATCCTACGAACAGACGGTCTACGACAGGCTATTGTGTGTTAGTTGGAGGAAATCTAGTCTCGTGGAAAAGCAAGAAACAGAATGTCGTTTCCCGGTCAAGCGCTGAATCTGAATATAGGGCTATGGCCCAAACCACTTGTGAGTTGATATGGTTGCGTAATCTGCTAGGTGAACTTGGGTTTGCTCAATCTAAACCAATGAATCTATATTGTGATAATGAGGCGGCTATCCACATTGCAAATAATCCCGTGTTTCATGAGAGAACAAAACATATTGAAGTGGACTGCCATTTCACTCGTGAAAAGCTAGAAGATGGAACTATCTCAACTCCCTTTGTTCGAACAGGAAGTCAACTTGCCGATGTCTTTACCAAAGCTTTACCTGGTTCGCGGATCTCTTCTATCTGTAACAAGCTGGGCATGATTAATATCTATGCTCCAGCTTGAGGGGGAGTGTTAGAATGTAAAATATGTAATTCTTTACTTAGGCCCAATTAGCTCGCGGGCCCTTAGGGTTTTCTCTTTTAGGGTTTCCTTTTCTAGCTTTCTTGCCTATATATATCCTTGTACTATTTCATTGTATTGATAAGAAAATCAATAATATAATCTCTAATTACATACATATAAATGTACATATACATGTGTGTGTTTGTACATGTATATATATATATATATACATACGTGTGTGTGTTTGTATATGTATGCATACTTATATATATATATAAATATGTATGTATATATTTATGTGTGCGTGAACATTTGATTTGGTTCAACTTTTCACGGCAGTCATTGGAAGTATATAATGCATTTCATTAATTTATATGATTTAACATTATTCCGATCATCTATATGATGTTTAATCCTTGCAGTCTTTTTCTGTAATAAGATGATATTTTTAGGATTAATATCCACATCCATACTTTTAAAATTGAAAATATATAATAACAAATCAAACAGTCATTATTATCCAGTTTGATTTTGCTATTTCTTGAAAAGATGCATAAAATGAATTAGAGAATTCAAAAAATAATTACGTATGAGTTTATTTGCTCATCACCAATTAATCTATTAAATGATATTTAAGTAAATGTATAATCAAATTCAGTTGAAATTTCATCTGGATTCAACAAAAATCAAAACCCAATATATTCAAAACTTAGTATGATGCTCTTAAATATTTTCAAGGGTTAAATATGAAGCCATGAAGGTTGATATATGACAGAAGTACCAAATTAAATTAGTTCTTACATCACTGATGAAATTGAAAAGAAAAAATACAATTATCATCGTAAAGTTGTTGTATACAAATAAAACCTGTTTAATTAAATTTAAGTAACCGTATAATGAAACTTAATTGAAATTTCATCTGGATTGAACATAATTAAAACCCAATAAATTCGAAACTTAGTATGGTGATCTTAAATGTTTTCAGGAGTTAAATATGAATCCATGAAGATTAATATACGACAGAAGTATGGAATTGAAATAGTTTCTACATCACTGATGAAATGAAAAATATATATTTTGAACATAGTTGTCATTGTAAAACTGTTGCATAAATGTTCCGTACAAACATAATCATGCTATATTTTAGAATGTGTAGCCCTTCTAAAATTTTGATAAAAGTTGATTCAGTATATTACAGATTTAAATAAGATAAAATGTGAACGAATCATAGTTGATGTAAAAGACGCCTTTGTCTTCGTATAAACGAGAAATATATTTGTTTGTATATCACTACTTTTGGAAGAGTTTATTAGTTTTGTTAAATTACCATGTGTATCATGGACAATTTCTATTTGACTTCCTAACCAATAAAAACAGGCCGCCTTTCAAATTATCAAAAGACAACTACTATATATTTATATCAAAAGCTATTTTTTTTGCATTGATTCTTCTTTAGTATCACTAAGTAAGTTTTCAATAAAGTAACATGCCCGAGTAACACATGGGTACTTCCTTAGTTTCCAGAGTTTTATCGTACCAAATCCTCTAACATGTGCAATATATTGGTCCTGTACTTTCTTAGATACTGAATCAATTACCCTTACAAGTTACAACACAATTTATCATCATACGCCACTGTAGCATCATTTGCCTGATGGTAAATAGATGTGATTATGTTTCAGAATTTAGCACTAGATGTCCATTGTAGAGGCTGACCTTTTCAAATTGTGACTTTTCACAATGTATAATATCATAATTTAGTTGCTTGTGTGGTGTTAGATTGCATGCTTTTTTGTTTGCAGGATATAGAGGTTGGAAAAGCTGTACGTCCTCAATTGGCTTTGAGGGTTGCTAATGCAGCAAGTGCATGGAAAAAGGTATATACTGTTGGTGAGGGGACATGATTAGTTAACCTAATCTGCTTCTTTTTATGTGAAGATTTTTCCTAGAACAAAACTATCTTGGCCCCCTTGCTCACATATTTTACTTCTCTCTTTCTACAGCTTCATGGAAAGGAAGTTGTCATTGAGTGCAAATTTGATGGTGACCGCATCCAAATCCATAAGAACGGAGAAGATATACATTTCTTTTCGAGGTATGCACATCCTTGAAACTGAATGTTTATCTACTATATATTTTCTTTTTATTTTTCATTATTGATTTCTGGGACTTTTTTTTATGTCTATGCTACACTTTCTAACAAACTATTACCATAAGCCTAAGAACATGTCATGACTAACATACCCTTCATGTGCTTGCTTCTTAAATGTGGAGACATCTTATTACATATGCCTGGTAGATATATAGAAACTAGGACAAGCTGCAATGCTAAAGGTTTATTGAAATAAAATGAATTAAACTTGAACAACAAACGTTGAAGTTCCGATGTGATGCTAAACAACCATCTCATCTATAAGCTAAAGCTATTACAAGCAGGTTCTGTTCCTCTATGTGTTTGCTGTTTTTTAAAAAAAAATGCATATCCGTGAAGCTTAAAATTTTCTTCATGTTGCAGGAATTTTCTTGATCATCCAGAATATATGCATGGGATGTCAAATATGATCATCCAAAATGTTCTTGTTGACAGGTAAAAGTAGCCATTACGTTGTAAGATATTATATCGAACTACATTTTTTCTTTCTGGTTTTTGTTTCACTAGATCTTGTATTCAGCTGTACTGCTCCTTCCTGAGATTGCTGTTCTCTGTGTGCACGCGTTTAATCATATGTGGTTCTGTCTCTAGTTTTTTCCCTGACTCTGGCTGGTTCGTATTTTAGGTGTATACTTGATGGGGAAATGCTAGTTTGGGACACGTCAAATGGGCGCTTTGCTGAATTTGGTTCAAATCAAGAAATAGGTTTTGAATACTCATCCCTATACTTTCTCTTTGCCTAATGTTGCATATTATATTCATATTCTGACTTTTTCAGCCAAGGCTGCAAAGGAGGGACTTGCTAGTGAGCGACAGGTTATGTTTTGTGGCATTTGGGTTTAGTTGATGTTTCTTGAAGGAAAAACACTGACCGTCTTTTATTTCTCTAATGCAGTTATGCTGTATCCTTGTCTTGCACCTAAATTCTATATGAGCTGTAGCCTTTTATCAGCTGCAGCAACAAATTTATTTCTTTGAATATGTTAAACCCTGACTTTGGGTACTGCTAGACGTTGCATTTGATATTCTCTATGATGGAGATACCAGTGTTATCCATCAAAGCCTAAAGGAACGTCATGAGCTGCTAAAGAAGGTTGTGAAGCCAGTTAAGGGTCGTCTGGAGATCTTGGTTCCTGATGGCGGTCTTAATGTTCATAGAACTGTTGGTAATAATTTCTTAATGAGACTTCCTATAGCTGATAAGTGTCATTGGCTTTAAACGAATCCCTTTTGAACGTGATCGAAAATGAATCTGCTTTAGCCTTTTCTTTTAGTGCTGA
The DNA here is from genome assembly GCA_023525745.1 of Arctium lappa. Taxonomy (NCBI): domain Eukaryota; kingdom Viridiplantae; phylum Streptophyta; class Magnoliopsida; order Asterales; family Asteraceae; genus Arctium; species Arctium lappa. The sequence goes on along the minus strand of CM042047.1, from coordinate 152,669,178 downwards.
TCTTGGTTGGCATTCCCTTCGTTTTCTTTTCTTTTGGGGGTTTTGTTTGTGGTTAGGGGTTCAATAAATTCCATTCCAATTAATTTAAACTTTTTAGGTGGTCACATGCCCTAAGGTTTTTATAATTTGTGGAGATTGATTAAAGTAACTATCAAGTAACAAACAATTTTAGTCCCTGAACTTACGTGGCAGCAATAATTCCAGAATTATTAGCATTTGGCTGATTTTGTATGAACTATTTACTTTATATGTTTAAGCAGACAATTGTATATCAAGGCTTCTTGGCCAAATTCTGTTTCCTCTATGATAGGAGAACTCTTTGGATGGTTATCTTAGATGCTGAGCAGCTGAGGCTTTATGAGTATAAATGACAGTAATGATGTGTTGTCCATCTTTTTCTTATAAGACTGTATTCAGCTGTTAGATGCGGTTGTAGATATTTCTATTTTGACATGAAATTATATGTATGGACTGCTCTATGGATCTGTGGACTTCATTTGCATAATAAATAATAGAAATCATCTTAGATATGCATGCTGTATTCAACATTAAGTTCTTTTATGGCTCAGAATCTCAGAATACTTGCTAGTTACACACTTGCTTCCTCTCTGTGTTTGGTAAAATGGAATCATTGCATAATGGAATGAGTAATTCCGAAGGAACAAAAATATGTTGTTTGGTACATTTGAGAGTGACTGTTGAGTATGGGCTTCCAGTTTTGTAGACTTCCCTTTTTGATTATTATGATGTTGGCCATAAATTTGCTAAAATGATCAACTTTATATGGAGAACCACTGATATGTTGGAAAACGTTCGTTATGACATAAAACAAGATGTCCTTGGCCAGGTTCTTAGAAGCTGCCTTATGTTATAGTTTTTTAGAACGTCAGTGTACTTTGTTGCTTCCTTGTTTATCTCCCTCTTTCCAAGGTTAGATTACTGTATTTGTAAGCTAGGAAGGAGTAGTGCTTCTACCCTTTGTGGTTCCCATATCTGGTTCTTTGGGGGTGTGTGCAAGTGTGCAACCCATGCACCTTTGACCATACCCATGAAATTCATAGAGATACGAGAATGAGGACATGTAGGGGGCATAATTTGGTTTTTCTTTGACCAAAAGAGACTCAAAAGTCACAATTAGCAGATATTAAACAAAAGCTAATGTCGAAAATAAACTCTAAAGTTTATTTAATGAATGTGAGAGAAATACAAGGCCATAGGGTTTACTGTGAATCTGTCTTTACCTATTTAATGTATAAATCATGAAATCGCTCGTTGTATAATTTGTTTTCTTTTAGACTTGTATATACACTTGCACACATATATAACCACACCCCCATATAACTGGAAAGAGTGTCGTTAAACCTCTAAAAGGTACCAACAAAAAATTCTAGCAGCCTTGAGGTTGCACCTCCTTTCTGGGGCATCTGATTTATTCATTTTCTTGATGCTCTGGATGTTAGTGTCTGATCATCCCCTTTGGGTGTTTGTTTTCTTTTTTACGACTTCCGTTGTATGAACTGTAGGTCACATGTATATGAACTCACTAAAAGAATTAAGGAAGAACTTAAGAAGATTTAGCTTTTGTATAAAAGGGGTATCTTCTTCCGTCAATTTTGCTATGGGGAACATGTACTGGTAGATAAAAACATGATTGCTTAAGTATATATCTCAGGCTATTGGTAATTTATTATTTTATCTAATCTTTCATGTAAAGCATCAAAAAAGAATCTACTGCATGTAGCATTTCAAACTTCCTTTTTGTTCAATCATGTCGAAATATTGTTTGACGTTTTACTATTTTCAACTAATACTGGCAATTCAGGGGAACCTTGTTGGTCGCAAGTTGCTCATAATGTTGATGATGTTGAGACATTTTTTAAACGAACCATTGAGAACAGGTCAGTTCTCTGTTTTATCAGTCTAAGTAGTTATTGTTTAGGGCTTTATTTGTCAAGTTGTTTGCACTATGAAAGAGTTAGACATATGTAGTTCTATATGGAGCTTTGGACTCATTGAATATCTGGAGTTAGATACTTAACAAGTCCTAATCTTCATATGAGACTGGATAAGGATAAATCTTTCATTGTCCAAAACAGCTTGACAAATTAAAGATGATTCTTTTCTGGAGTTAGAACTGACAAATCCTTCGCCAATGATGATTTTTGGTGTGCTTTTTTATGCACAAATGTGGCAGTCTTATTTGCATTTTGTTGCACTAATCAAGCTGCCTTGTTATCTCTTGGTGGCTCAACTTTCTGAGCTACGAAGCAAAGGATGTTTCAGCATCATGCAATGTTACTTCCTTAATGATGTTTGTTTTTATATCAGAAGAGCATCATCTTTTATTCGTAAAGAAATATTTTCTTCCAGCAATACCATTTAATATGCATAACATGGTCAAAGATATATTTGGAAATATAGAGATGAAGGAATTGTTTTGAAAGACCTTGGCTCCAAATGGGAACCTAGTGATCGGAGTGGCAAGTGGTTGAAGTTGAAACCTGAATATGTTAGAGCTGGAGCTGATTTGGATGTTCTCATAATAGGTTTGTAGTGTTTTTTTTTGTTTCCCTGAAAATGTTAGATGGTCCTAGTTTGTGGTTATATTGAAGTATTTGTTTGCAGGGGGATATTACGGCTCTGGTCGTCGTGGTGGACAGGTGAGGATTGATCTTCTATAAGTTATCATATTGTTGATATGGACTAATGAGCTACAAGTTACTTTAATTGAAGGTTGCTCAATTTTTGGTGGGTCTGGCAGAGCGCCCTGCCTCAAACACCTACCCTAGGCGGTACGCTGCTCTTATGAATTAAATTTTGCCTCGTTTCTAAATCATGGATATACCTCAAGTCTGTATGTATGTGATCCACTGATCTAGTTACCTTGATATAAAGCTCCTAGCAAATACTTTCTCTTCTCCATTGGAGTTTTTGTAACTTGAAGACCTCATGTACATGGAGAGTAGTTTCTATATAATATAGATCTATGTGACATTTATAATGTATCAGTGGATAAAAGAATAAAAATGGTGTTATTCTTGTTTGTCCGTGACAATTTCTAAATTGGTATTATATTAATGTCCAATGCTGTCAAAGCATAACCTGATCTAGCCATGCTTTCAAGCCCCCATACCTCAATGTCTTTGCAATCATCATTTCTAACTCATTGATATGAATGCCAAGTTTCTTGAGAGACAGTGTTTTTGCTGTGATCCTCATCTCTACCTCTTTATCCAGTATGGTTTATCCACTCTGTAAGTACTTGATTGACTAGTTCTTTTTTTTTTTTATCAAACTAAAAAAGAAGGCAAAAACCATATATTGATTATGTACTTTCATGAAACTATCATTAGGTCAGCCAACTTTCAAAATTGACTATTGAGTTACTTAAGCCATTATGGTTCTCGAGTCAACATGGCATGTGGTTAATATAGTTCTTACGCTAGTTTTTATTAGCTTAAAAATATCTTCAGAATATTTGTTTATTACAGTAGCAATTGGTACTTGGTAGTTTATTATGTGCAGTTATTACAATGGTTCATAGCTTGGTTGATACTTTACATCTATGTGGTGTTTGTTGAATGATGACTTATTTTAATTGCTTTTAGCATCATGTATTTCACATTTAATGCTTAAATGATGATATAGTTGTGTGTTTGATCATATCCTACAGCTTTGGTAAACTGTTCAATGCGCTTTAGAAGTAAACTAGATACACGTGTAAATTGCAACTTCTGAATGGATTGTTGCAGTACAGACGCCATGGTGGCCACTAGTTCTGTATGTTTCTCGGCTGTTTGCTACCATGATGATTCATAGTGGCGCCATGACGTCTATGAATGGGAATGTTTTCCCATAATGATTTCCCTGTACTCGATTTTCTTTGGAAGATAAATCATTTCTAGTTTGTAACTGATTTTGTCAACAATAGGTTTTCTACCAATATATTAACTGAAATTCTGAATCAAATATGATTTATTTGCAGGTTCATTTCCTTCTGCAGAGTGGGTACTGGACTCTCTGATGAGGAGCTTGATGCTGTTGTAAATAAATTAAAGCCTTATTTTAGGTAAGGGATGATAAATTTTTGTTTAAACATTGGGGATGCTTTTACTCTAGTTACCGTAGTTAAGGTGCAAGGCACAAAGCACAAGTCCTAGTATCCTACTTATTCCTTTTATTTTTTTGTTTGTTTTTTGCTCAGGAATTTAAGATATTATGCATTTTTTCTAATAATAAGATTCATTGCAGGAAATACGAATATCCAAAGAAGGGTCCCCCTAGCTATTATAAGGTCACAAATAACTCAAAAGAGAGACCAGATGTCTGGATTGATAGTCCTGAGAAGTTAGCATTTCTTTTCCCTATAACAAGTTGAATTTTCCTGACAATATGAATACTTCTCACCATTTTCTGTCATTCTTTGTCACACGCAGATCAATCATACTTTCTATCACTAGCGACATCCGTACAATTCGCTCTGAGGTGTAACTAGAATTTTGTAATGTTCTATTTGTGCAACTTGCCCAATTGTAAGATGGTGATGCTGAATTCTTTTTGACCTTTTAGGTTTTTGCTGCTCCGTACAGCTTGAGGTTTCCTCGAATAGACAAAGTGAGGGATGACAAACCTTGGCATGAATGCCTTGATGTGGAATGTAAGTGGGTAAACTGGTCTTTATTTTACATATTACTAAAGCCCTTCAAGCTTCTTTCATTGTGGAATTTTCCTTTTTTCTTCACCACATACAGTGATATATCATATATGTTCTATAATTACAACTTTTTTATGGTTGGTGTTCTAAGTATTCAAGTTGATTCTTACAGCTTTTGTAGAGTTGGTGCGTTCTAGCAATCATACGACGCAATGGGGAGGAAACTATGAAAAGCAACAGGAAAATAAACCAAAACGATCAAAATCATCGACTGCAGATAAGAAAAGTGGTTCTGTCATTCCTTCTCATCTCCTTCAGACTGATGTTTCTCAGATTAAGGGAGAGACCTTAATATTTTCGAATATGATGTTCTGTATCCTTCTACCTTATTCATTAATCATTACACATGTCCCTCATTGCTTTTTTTTTTCCTAGGAATATTTTGAAATGCTAGCCTCACTTTGACTGCATGCATCTACTTGTTCATCAGTTCATGAATCTAACTGAGTTACTAATCAAATCAGGATCGTTGTAGGATGTTCATATGGTGATCACCCAAATTGTAGTTTTTCCCCATCTTTTTTTGGTAAGTTCTCCTGTTGTGGAGACAGAGGATGGGGTTAAAAAATATTATTTTTTATCCTGAATTATAAGCAAAATGGCAGTTAGTTTCCTCGTGAAGTGACTTTATCTGTGAAGGCAAATCCTTCTTTTTGTTGGGATGACACTGTTATGGCTACTGGCTCATATCTAATTTTGGGAGAAAGAAACTTCCTTTGTTACATATTGTTAAACTTTCAAGAAGGCTTACAATGAGTTCATGGCCCCATTATATCTATGTTTATCTGCTCTCTTTCTCTTTATAGTGAAATTGCCTACGTGTCATTTAGTATCATGTTTAATCTTTCCTGAACTTGTAGACTTTGTTAATGTACCTTCGACCCATTCCTTGGATTCATTACACAAAATGGTGGCAGAAAATGGTGGTACCTTTTCAATGAATTTGAATAACTCGGTTACTCACTGTATCGCTGCAGAGAGTAGAGGTTTCCCTTTTCACTTTTTTTGACTTCTCCCCCTCTCTCCCTTTTTTTGCTTGAAAGATTCATGTGGACTTCTTCTGGCAGGGATCAAGTTTCAAGGTGCAAAGCGCCATGGTGATGTTATCCACTACTCGTGGCTGCTTGATTGCTGTTCACAGAAGAAACTTGTTCCTTTACACCCCAAGTAATTACAGCTTTACCTGTTACTACCTTTTTGTGTTTTTAAGTTTTTCTGGAAGTGTCTGATCTATTAGTTTGCGGTACGACAGGTATTTCCTTGTCCTTTCCGAGTCTTCCAAGAAGAAGTTACAGGAAGAGATTGATGAATTTTCGGACGCTTACTACTTGCATATTGACATTAAAGACATGGAACAGGTAAACCGAAAGTAGGATAATGGTTTTTCTTCAAAGATATATAAGATTTATATATGGCAAATACTCATGCACACTCGTCACCTTTGGTGAGTTTGAACCCTTGACCTCTTGGGAGGCTTGGCTTTACGGTAACCCAGATACCGCTCCGCCAGTAGGATTATGGGTTGGTCACAATTATATTTGAATGTTACAACATCAATAACCTAAACCCCCATGAATGCATTTGAAAGAAGGAAAAGGCAAGTGGTATGATTTTCATGGCTGCCATCATCTTTTTTGTGGATTCTCATATTGGGATTTCCTGGGAAATGTTGTCTGCTTTGTTTTTTAAATTTGTTCTCTTGATCTGCTATGTGTCTTTGGGTTTTGTTCCAGCTTTTGAATAGCATCAATAGATCCGAGGATTCTAAAACCATAGACTATTATAAGAAGAAATACTGTCCTTTCGATAAATGGTCGCGCTTCAATGGGTGCTGCATGTACTTCTATAAGCCAGCAAACTGTCTGTAAGATCCTGTTAAAGTTTTTCGACTTCCGTTTTCTTGTTTTTATTAGCGCAATTCTAACATAGATGGTCAACCACGGGTTTCACCTGAAGGGGTTCGGATTGGGAAGCTTTACTTGAACTTACAATGAGGAGGATGAAGCTCGAAATTTGCTTTGGTGGTGCCAAAGTTAGCAGTTCTATTTCTAATGCTACTCATTTGGTGGTCATGTCTTTGCCAGGATTCAATGTGGACTTTGATACTATCGTAAAAAGGTAATCTACTGTTACATGTAATACCCTGCTGTATGTTGCTTTGAGATACTCAAGTCGGTGCTGCTGGGCTCCACATGCCTTCCCCGGCCAATTGATAATTTAGGAAATCTTGTGCAGCTTTTGGCATGGATTACTTGCACTATGAAAGGGTAAAAACCTAAAAGTAACAAGCAATTGAGACGCCTATAATAGAAAAGACGTTTTATTGGAGATTTTACTGGAAGTGTTATTCTAAAAAGATATAGTTGTGTGTATGCAATTGGCTTCTAATCTTGATATTAATTTTACAGTTTCTCAGCATCAGAGAGGCGCCTGTTAAGGAACAAAAATTTACATATTGTCAACTGTCAATGGCTAGAAGACTGTTCCGAAAAGGGCCTGATGCTGCAAGAGGAAGAATACAGTTTACGGCCCACCGGTTTTACAGAATCAACTTCATCCGAGTAAGTGTAAACATGTCTTCTTTGCATTTATTTTCGAACAGATGGATTCTTAGCGTATCTAGTTTATCAATAAACATCATAAACTGCAGTGAACATGCACTCGAGCCAGAAACCTTCTCAAGCTTGAAAAAAGAAGATAAAGACGAGAAGAAAAACACAGTTAATTTAGAAGTACCGACTTCAGATAAAGATGGTAGAAAGAGAGAGGGGAAGACGAAAGGGAGACCAATTAACACGAAAACAAGTGCTAGAGGAAGAACAGGTTTGAACCAGCGTCAAAGAACCAGGACAAGATCTGGCAACAAGGCAGTGAAAATACATGAATATGTATCCGATGATGAGGTTTCTGTAGATGAAAGCCATGTGAAAGATGATGAAAAGAGTCGGCATGAAATGCAAGATGCCACTGTAGAAGGCTCGGAACCGTTAGAAAAAGCCATTAATGTATCATCTCCTAATGCAAAAGTTACAACAGAATATAGTGGCAAAATGGCTGATGATGCTGCTGCTAATAAAGAAAGCGATAAACTGGAAGTCATGGTTGACCCCGTTCAAGCCATGTTGCTAGATATGATCCCGAGCCTGGAACCAAAGACCGAAAACAGAACCATCATGGATCCTGGTGTTGCTAAGAGAGAAAACCCAACTTTGGATCCTAATCCGGGGCCTTCGAAGAAGAAGAAAGTCAGTTACAAGGATTTGGCCATGGAGCTGCTCAAAGGCTAGTGTTCCAGAATCTTTGTTTTATGGTCAAAATGTACATATAAAACTCTTTTTAAGGTTCTTGTTGGGACTTGGAAGTGTTTTAAGGAGTCTTTTCAAGCGTTTTCTGCAGTAAAATTATTCATCTAAAAGTCGAGAAATATGGCATCACAAGTCTGGAGGATGTAATACATTTATCTTAGTTTATATTTGTAATCATTAAAGGAAAATAAATACTGTAAAAGATAGATGAAAAAAGGTAAAGTGATAACTAAACATATTCATAGTTATTGGATCAAAGAAGAATACAACCATGAAAGAAAGAGAAAAAAAGGTTAAAAAGATTACAAGGGATACCGTTCATTGATTTACCAATCATACTTGTTTCTTATACATATTCTCTATTCGTAATCAATCATAATTACACTCTTTACACAATATATTGATGATGGCCTTAGGTATGTATTTTAATTTTACATACTCATTGGACTTTGAGGGTGATTTAAGGCAGATATGGCTGCTTCGATTTGTATCCTCAAAATATCTGTCTCTTCCTTCTCAGCCTGTTGCACCAATCATTTTCTTATAAAACATAATCTTATTTTAAAACAAAACAAAATTAAATAAAAATATATTTATATAGTCTCCTCTTTTTCTTTTATAAGCCCATTAATTCATACAAACAAATAAAATGTAGTCTTTATACAATGTTATTTCATATGTGAAACGTTCAATGATTATTTTGTGTGTGGAAAAAACAGTCTTGAACATTTCACATACGAACAATACTATATTTTCACACGTGTTATTTTATATAAAAACTTGTCTGTAAGTTTGTATGAATTGTTCAATTTATAATGATAAGCTCTGTTTTAAGATGTGTCATGCGATATGCTTGATGGAACTTATATCAAAACTTGGGTCCTGTATTTTTGCTACATAGCAAAACCCGATTTTATTCTTAGAATTAATGTTTTAAAGTATATTTTTAATGGTTGTTGATCAAATTCATACTGTAACTAGTCATAGTTTTTAATAATAATAATAATAATAATATATTATTGTTATTATTGCAATTAGCAAATACTACTACATAAATTTTCATCAACTATATATGTCAAAACAAGAATATGGATGCTATAATGCAAGGAAAATATTATGAAATTTTAAAATCGTTATCAGCATAAAAACTTATAAACGTGTAAGACAAAAAGCTGTGATTTATAGTGGAAGAAAGTCATAATGATCGGTCTATATTTATTTAATAGTGATTAAAATAATATAATCATGGTGGTATATCCATAATCTATACTATATTATAAAACACAGATAAAAAACTCTTAAATACAAATTATTAGGCACAAGATACCATTATTTTATGCAAAATTTTAAAAATCTCTTAATTTAAAAGTATCAAAGCACAAGATACATATTACTACTGCAGGCTTCTAACACCACCAATTTGGTATGTGCAGGACCTTCTTTTTATACAGACATTTCCATGTATCACTATTAATTAATATATTATATTACTATAATTTTATTTTAATTATATTATTAAATATGTAATTGGTTATTTTTTTAGATGTCATTAAAATATATAAGATAATAATTGAATTCTAACAAAATACTTAATTTTTTTTATATAAAAAACATTATATTATTAAGCCTAAATTAAACAAATTTATAAAAAAACATTGTCGCTTTCTCAAAACCATCCAAAATCGTACTGTAAATCAACAAAAAAAATTAAATGAAACATTAAAATCGTGATGTATCTAGCTGCATTGCGCGAGTATGTTTCTAGTATATTATAAAGTACGGATAAAAAACTCTTAAATACAAATTATTAGACACAAGGTACCATCATTTTATGCAAAATTTTAAAAATCTGTTAATTTACAAGTATCAAAGCACAAGATACATATTACTACTGCAGACTTCTAACACCCACCAATTTGGCATGTACATGACCTTCCTTTTATGCATACCTTTCCATATATCACTAGTAATATATATAATATATTACTATAAATTTGTTTTAATTATATTATTAGATATGTAATTGGTTATTTTTTCTAGATGTCATTAAAATATATAAGATAATCATTGAATTCTAACAAAATACTTAATTTTTTTATATATAAAAAACGTTATATTATTAAGCCTAAATAAACAAATTTAAAAAAAAACATTATCACTTTCTTAAAACCATCTAAAATCGTACTGTAAATCGATAAAAAAACAAAAAATAAAATAAAACATTAAAATCGTAATGTATATCGCTGCATTGTACGGGTACGCTTCTAATATTAAATGATAAAGAAATGAATTTGAAAGAAAAACACCTTAAAATATATTAATATATTTATTTCGTTTCATAATTTTGGATAATGACACTTTGTTAAGCTGGCATTTATGAGCTAGTGGTATTTTTATATAAATATATTTTTTTATTACTTCACGTATTATTAGTTTTTCTGATTTAGAAATTATTTCATAATTGTTTTTTTTTTGTCAATTTGAACTTTATTTTATAACTGGTTTTTTTTATTAAATTTATTACTTTACAGGTTAAATGAAAATCATTATAACAATTATAATAATTTAATGTTATTTTCATCATGTTTCATTAGGATTTTGTTTTGCAAGTAATTATTGTTTCTCTATATGTATATGAAAATAATGATAATAGAAAATAAGTATATATAGATCAATACTTACTTACATTCTTTACTTTTGTTAATATTGTAATATAAAACAATCTTCTTGTAACTTTTTATATCTAATTATTTAAATTGTAATTTTAACATAAACGTCTATTTATCAAATTTTGTACAAGACCATTAACCTCATTAGCATTACCGAAGTTTAATTAATTATAGAAAACCAATTGGGATCATATTATATGATTGTCTATCAAATAATTTATAGAAAATATTAAAAAAAGGTATGATGGTGAAAGAGTTTAATTAAAATGATAGAAAACGTTATTTCTTATGTTAAACTAATATCGGAAACGAAAACAACAGATCAAAAGACTTTTGTTTCTCGTTTTATTATCTTAATTGTTTCCCAAGAAACAAGGAACAGTTGCGTAAAAAATGTTGTTTCTCATCTTGAATGCTAGTGGAGAAACATGTAAAAAAGAACTTATTTCATTCTAAAATTTCTTAAAGCATTTCTAACAGATTAACTCTTTTGAAATTGAATATAAATTGATTTTAAATTATATTTTTATTTTAAGAAATTTTAAATTATACATGTTTGTAGATAAATTCATTTTTGTTTTCTATATTGCTAAGAAACATGTTTGTAAATAAATTTTAAATTATTTTCATACCTTTTTTTTAGAAGACAATGATTAAGATGTCCCCGTTGCCACAAGAAACGATAAAAAAAACAAGTTCCCAATATCTAACCAAATGAATATTTTTCTATAAAATAATTAATTTTCTGAAGGAAAAAAAGTTAAAAAAAAAACATAACACCTTCTTACAAGAAGATACTTTACTCGATATAATATGAAATAACACTTTGAAAAAAATTATTTTTTCAATTAGAAAAAAACTTGATAACCCTACCACTACTACTTGTTCCAATAGATAAAAATAAAAAATAAAAATAATGAGAATTATATTTATAATCCTTTTTCTTTAGAGAGAATCTTCGGTAAGATCCAGATTAAAACAAGAGAATTTGGAAGATGAATGGGACTAAACGATTTGTGTAGAAATTCAAACTGACATATTTTAATTTTTCTGGTTGTTCAATTATTTATGAAATCAAAACACGAGTCTCACACTAAAAGGAAATTAAAGACACATTTAATTTAAGATTAGAGATAAAGTACTATATTTTTATAAATACTTAAACAAATATTTATATTTATATAATCGTTGTCATCCCATACTAAGGGTCTGTTTGTTAACAACTTAATGAATTTGATGGAACTCACATCTTATTCGGTAAAATATAAATGACTGTTTGGTAATGACTTAATGATATAAAAAGTAACTTAATTATTCAGTAAAATTCCGTAGAAGAGCTTTATGCAGAAAGCCAAGTTTTTTCTAAAGCTGCCCCTCCCAATTAAAAAACACGATCGTTCACTATGAAAAACTCTACCGAACTAAAATCTTCTCGATCTATACAAACAGATTAATCCATATAGACAATGTTATCCATCCAAGACTTAATGGAAAACCAATCAAACAACCTTTAAGAAAATTACTTTAATTAGATTATCATATTTAACTAAGAGCATGTAATAACTGTTTTTATTGAAATATACAATTAAAAATTTTACGTAAAGTTTTACATATTCTAAGTTACATACTTAAATGAAATATACATCTATGATTTATACTTTTATGATCGTATCATTTAAATTAATCATATCATCATTAACTAACTCTTGTTTATTAAGTTAAATAATTTGATTGAAATTCATATAGTATATTATAATAACTGAAATATATGGTGGTTAATGTTTATATTTAAAGATACAATTAATTAATAGCAAATAGTAGCTGCCATAAATCATTCCAAAATTTCCGTAGACTTGTCCTTGAGGAATCATATTCCATATCTTTAAAATTCAAGTTTATTGGTATTAATATCACATTATAAAAATGACTTGTAATGATCAGATTATATATATATATATATATATATTGTTAAATTAATAAGTATTTTTCATTAATTATTTATTTATAAAACCATTTAGTAATTAAAGAAAGAAAAAAGAAGGGTGGTGGGCAATATATATATATATATATATATATATATATATACCTGAACAAAGAGAGTGTTGAAAAGGCTTTCAGAAAAAGAAGAGATGTTGGCAGTCATAATCTTGAGCTTCAAAGATTCAAACACCTCACAAAGCTTCACAATGGTGTCTCTTCTTTTGCTGCATTTTAGGCTCACCAACACTGTCTTCTCTCCCACATATGATACTGATAGCTGTCAATTTATAAATTAATTACTCTTTTATTTCATTCATCATATATCACATCAAATAAATTAAAAAAATTATTATTTGGTGTATTCAATTCAATCATTTTACGAATCAAATAATAAGCCTTGAAAATATTTTAAAAAATGTGCAAAAGGAATTTAAATAACATGTGTAGAGAGGTTTCGTTTAATTAATTATTAGAACGAGCGTTTGTTGTTTTGCATCTCGAAAATATATAAATTAAGGTACGTGATGAGGAGTAGCTAGCTTACTTGTATAACTTGGATGGGATATGGTCTAGATCCACTCGAATCAAAGGCTTGTTCAAGTTTTTTCTTCTTTGATCTTTCCATTGACAGAAACTCGGTCTCTTGACAGAAATCCGGATTTTCCAGCTCTAGTTTTCGAGACTCGAGCTCCATCAGTTCTGCTTGGATCGTTCTCTCTTGATCGTGCAACACTTGAATATAATCAATTGCGTCCTTGATTATCGAAGCCTTATCCATCTTTAAAAAGTGTAGAGATCGAGTTATGATCATACTCAAGTACAAATCCAAACTATCATATAAGTAATCTAATTCACAATTCAATATCAATATTATCAAATCTTAAATAAGTAACATGCATTTAAATCCAAATTAAATATACTAACATTACATTTCGTAAGAAATCTGAAAATTACAAGTGTTATTTATGATCATAAGCATGGACGAGTTGCAAACAAAATGCATATATTATAAAATTGGATAGGAATTATAATCACGTAACTTTTGCAGTTTCGAGAAAAAAGTGATTATCAACGAAATTAGTGGAATCATGAATAATATATATATAGATTTATTTAATACTAGTAAAATGTGGAGTGGTGAACTAAACCTTACCTTACTAATATTAGGGACTACTGCTCTAAGTGCGAAGAGCCTATCATTGAGCTTCTTCCTCCTATTCCTCTCGGAGACGATGTTTTTGGAGGTTGTCGACGACTGAGGTCCGTCCGGCGAGCTCGAGTAGTAGCCGGAAAACGTTTCTTCCAATATCCCCCAACTATATATATATGATCGATCGAATGAATTCAAATGACGTAATAGAATTTGATTAATTATTTTTCCAGATGAGTAGATTGAGATCGAAAAGAGAGAAATATGTACCTGCAATCGTCGGTTTGAAGGAAGGATTCCCAGTAGGCTTCCATGGAAGAATTTATTTGAAAAAGCGAATGATTGATTGGTTTGGTGAATTTTAGGGACAAAGAGGGTATGTATGTATGTATGTATGTATGCTGCTTCTTTTTTAGGCAAGGTTATTTATAATAATTATTACAGTATAAATATAGGGGGTGGGGGTGGGGGTGGGGGTGGGTTTTTTATTTGTTTTGGGGTCCACATAAACTCCGATATCCTATCCGAACTCGACCCGGAAAATAATTGAACTAATAAATTCTACAATTCCTCCCAGGTACTTGGGCGGCTGAGTTATACAGAAAATGCAAATCAAATTTTGGTTAGAAGGGGGGAAAAGTTTAATAAAATCCAACAAACTATTTTATTTTAAATGATTAAGTATTTAAATTAATTTTTTGAATGAAAAACCATTAAACTTTCTTATTTTGAATGATTAAGTCACTGAACTATTTTGTTGAATGAAAAAACCATTAAATTTTCTCATTTTAAATGAAAAAACCACTAAATTTTCCCATTTTGAATTATTAAGTCTTTAAACATTTTTTTTCAATAAATTGAATCATCGAACTTTTAAAAATTGGTTACTTGCATCATTTTAACCTCATTTTATAGATAAAAAAAGAGGGAGATCGATAACATGGGCAACAACGTGTTAGACAATATGGAGAACGGACAACGTTCGGGCAACGGGGAGTGGCGAGACGGAACAATACGACTGTTTGTGAGTGGTTTTAATGACATAGAGTTTGAGAATTGTAAAACCGATTTAGATTTATTTTTACTTTAAAACCTTTATACTCAATTCCGGGTACCTTTAAAAAAAGGTAACCAATTTTTAGAAGTTCGATAGTTTATTTATTCAAAAAAATGTTTAGGGACTTAATCATTCAAAATTAGAAAGTTTAATGGTTTTTTCGTTCAAAAAAATAGTTAAAGGACTTAATCATTCAAAATGAGAAAGTTTAATGGTTTTTTCATTCAAAAAAATAGTTCAGGGACTTAATCATTCAAAATGAAATAGTTTATTGGGTGTTTTTGAACTTTTCCCTTTAGAAAGATGGATTTCGCTAATATTTATACTTTTTTTAAACGACAAATATATTTTTATTACCAACCACCATAGTACTCAATACAAGCACGAAAAAGAAAATATCAATGATCCAAACGACCACCAAACTATCGAACTAATGTGATACCCACAAGTACGTTTAAAGACCAAGCAGATGCTGGTTTGCGAGCAGCAAACCAGTTAGACCAAGACCAAAACCAGTAGCCAATGCGATCTGCATCGCACCTCTATGGCCAAACTGTCCAACGCAACCTGCACACCGTTGAACACAGTTTCGAAAAAACAGCTTCGAGCAAGACGATCGCGTAAACAGATCCGCAACCAGCCCAAACCAAAACCGACCGAGACACTTATGAAACTTTTACGAGCGGGGGTCCGATAGCCAAAAGGCCAGATCAGATACGATCTCGTGATTTCGCCATTTTATCCACTCGAAAGTACGAACCTGCGCCACGAAAAAGTTATCCGCAATCTACTTTGTTCCTTCGCATATACCACTTTGTTGCGATGAGACCAAATGATGTAGAAGAAGCAACCCAATACCGCTGTCCAACGCTTCAACGCCATTGTGTTCAGTCCCAACTGTTCACCGAGCAGCATCACTTCTGTGACCGAATTGATCGTCGCCAGATTTGCATTCCACCATCTCCCTGCTTGAATCCAAAAGGGCCTTACCTCTTCGCATTTGACCAACGCATGATCGATTGTCTCAACTTCCTTTCCGCATCTTGGGCATAGAATGGAATCAAACTCTATCCCAATTTTGTCCAACACTTCTCTAGATGGAATCCTCCCTAACCGTACTCTCCACGAGAAAACATTTATCTTTTTAGGGATAAACGAGATCCACTTTGTTTCCGACACTTCATTAGATCCCACCGGTCTTCTATCCTCCAATATCTCCCTCATTTTTTTTACCGAAAAACCCTCTTGAGGATCCCACTCCCACCCTATCCTATCCTTAACACCCCTTCTAATCCTCGCTTCTTGAAGCTCCCTCACTAAAGCTTCTAGTTCACCGACCTCCCTCCCTCTCGGAGCCCGCCTCCACCCCCACCTCCAATTCCAAACATCCCCTACCCACTCCCCTCTATCCATTACTGATATGCCATGCTGAGTTTCCAATTGAAATAGCCTTGGGAACTTCTCTTTAAGGGTTCTATTAGACAACCACTTTCCCCCCAAAATTTAGTGTCCGCTCCATCCCCTATCTTCTTAACTAATGAACCTGCGAAGTTTAGACCAACCTTCTCAATCTCTCTACCCACTTCCACAATACCTCTCCACACACCCTTTCCAACCACGCCATCATAGTTTATATGTTTTCAAATAAGTATTTATTTTATTTTATTTTAAACTATATATTTTATTTTTTAACTCTACTGTTACTTATGAAATGAAGAAGTTTACTACTTCCTCTAATAATAATAATAATAATAATAATAATAATAATGAAGTTGTCATTTAATTATTAAAAATAAAATAATTACACATTTTTAAAGTTATGTATTTTTATTTTAAACATTTATTTTTGAGATGTGTGAGTGTTTATTTTGATATCTTATATTTAGAATTATGATCGTAATATTTTGTCCCCTTCGAGCGTCATTTTATATGGGGAAGACTAATGACACCCTTATAAATGATTTTCTCCTCACACACATCAACATCAAAACCTGTTTTTTACATTCCCAATTCATGAATTGACCTGATTTTGACATTAATAAGGGTGTCATTAGCATTGCCCCTTTTATATTGGATCTATGCCTTTTCATATATTTTTTTTTGGTAAATGATTAAAGGATTGTGAAGAAAAGAGAAGTTTCCTTTTGAATTTGTCCAAGTCAATTTACAGTCACTATTTGCAAGGTTTTAAATGGTACGACCGCGTCATCAAAATATGATTGTTTACGTTTTCTTTGTTTATAACAATAATTTGCATTAATTGATCCAACAATATTTTTGTGTGTGTGATGTGGTTGGAAACGTCTGGCCTTTTTTTTTTTAATTTCTTTGTTTTTTTTTTTAATTCTTAATCGTTGTATGTTCTTCGGGTTCTTTTTTCAGTTTATTTTGAATTTATGATGACTTAAAATAAATTTTGATGGACTTTTGTGTGGTTTTAAAGCATGCGTAACGTAAAAATCTCATTCATCTCAGTCCATGGATGTGGGGAACTCTTGTTGTGTTATGCAAATTACATTCAATATATATTTTATATAATAATATCATAAATTATTTTTTAGAGTAAACTACATATTTGGTCCCTATGGTTTATTGGTTTACCACTATGGGTCCCTACTTTGAAATATCTTTGGATTGCATCCTCATGGTTTACATTTTATAACGTGTTGAGTCCCTAAAACTAACTCCATCCAAAAAGTGCCGTTAACTCATTAATATGTATTTTTGTCATTAATTTATTTTTTTATTTTCAATTAATTTACTCTAGTTTTTTTTATCAACCCATTGGGACCGAGAATGTAATTTACTTTATTCTTCATCCTCTCCGGCAAGACACCCACCCTTTTGCTTTCTCCGGTCATCTTCTCCGGCCACTACCACTTCTCCGACCACTACCACTTCTCCGGCCACTACTCCATCCTCACACTTCATCTCCATATCAATACACAAAAACCCAAATTCATTTCGAAACTCAAATTTCATTTCAGAACTTTGAAACAATAAACAAAAAGAACCCAAATTGAGAAATTTAAAACCTAATAGAAACACAGAAATCAACCTTTAAGAACTCTAAAACACATTCATATCAAAAGTTCAATATCCAATTTAATGAACCCAAAAATATGAAGTCAAAATAACCCAAAAATACAGTAAAGATGAACAGGCACATAATTTATTCAAAAAATTGAACTCCCAGATCAAAAATCTTAAATCTAATCACGACTCAAGAAAAAATCCTAACCTAAATCATAATCGTAAAGCTAAATAAAAAACTCGATCTCATGTCAAATACCCAGTTCTCCACCTTTTAGATCTTGACCGAGATAGAGGAAATCCATCAGAGATCTACCCTCATTCCCCGTCATCGTTGTCAAATCCTCCCTGTCAAATCTTGTTGTGAACGAGAAGAGGAAATCAAGAGAAGGGTAGAAATCTTCCCTGTAGTGTACGAGAAAGGCAGATCGAAAGACGAGATTTGGAGTTGCAGCAATGGAGATGTTGAAGGGCAGATCTGGAGAAGACGATGGTCCGTGAGGCCGTAAGGGTCGGTGTTCTTCGAAGACGATGGAGTTGCAACCATGTATTTGCAGCATGGAGGTGTTGAAGGGCCGATCTGGAGAAGACGATGGGTGGTGAGGGTAGAGGCCGGAGACGGAGGTTGGGTTTCCTAAGTGGTTTGTCGGCCAGTCGGAGGAGGCAGCGGTGATCTTCTTTCCCAGGAGGAGGTTCACGATGTATATACATATACATATATATATATCGTATATATGATAGAGTAAATTACAAAGTTGGTCCCTGTGGTTTAAATAAAAAAAATAGAGTAAATTACATTCTTGGTCCCTGTGATTTTAATAGAAAATAAAAAATTAATTAAATGACTAAAATACCCTCTAAACTAATTGAGTTAACATAAAATTTTAACGAAGTTAGAAGTTAGGGAGTCAACACGTCATAAAATATAAACCACAGGGATGCAATTTATAGATATTTCAAAGTAGGGACCCAAAGTGTTAAAACACCTAAACCATAGGGACCAATCGTGTAATTTACTCTATTTATTATTATTATTATTATTTAGAGTACATACAAATTTGGTCCCTGTGGTTTGCTAAATTATGATGGTGGTCCTTGAACCCTAAAACTCACTTTAATTACGATGGAGGTCCCTTGCTCTAACTTATGTTAAACAACTCCGTTAACTCAAGGGTATTTTGGTCTTTTACAGTTTCCTTTTTTTTCTATTAAAATTCAAATCAAATATATAATAACCATCAACCCTCCCCAATCCCAAACCCTTGCCGACGTTTTGCCAAGAACCCCTCATCCCGCGAGAAAAAGGAATAACCACCATCGCCTCACACCTGCAACCAACTACGCTCCAGTGAACCACCCTCCACTATTCTTCGTGAATCCCGACCATTTCCCTAACCCACCTCCTGCAACGTGAATCCCGACCATTCCCTTAAGCCATCGTCGGCCCAACTCACACCGAGAATCAACTCTTGGCAAACCTCCCTCCCCCCCAAATCCCACGCCTTCCCTTGAACCTGCCTATTATAATGAAACCTAACAGCATCCCAACCCATAATCAAGGATG
Source organism: Arctium lappa (assembly GCA_023525745.1). Lineage (NCBI taxonomy): Eukaryota > Viridiplantae > Streptophyta > Magnoliopsida > Asterales > Asteraceae > Arctium > Arctium lappa. The sequence goes on along the minus strand of CM042047.1, from coordinate 152,649,706 downwards.
GGAACTTTCAATGTCGATGAAAACCTTCCTTGTCACCCCAAAATCGATGACCAGAACCAGTCTACTAAGCTTCTATGGGGATTGAGATGCCAAAACCCATAAAGTTCCAGATGCCATTCAAAGACACTGATTGACAGTGGGTGTGTGGAGTTTTTCGGTGCTGGGTGAAAGACTGGTTTTCGTTGAATAAGAGGGGTTTTGCATCGAGTTCACAGAAACCCTCCTACCTTTTCTGACCATCTTCAAATAGGTTTTGCATTGAGTTCATAAATGGCCAAGATTTCATTGAGTTCATCAATAAGCTTTTGTTCTTCAAAAACTGAGTTTGCATTTGATTTGGTTGCATTTGATCTTCTTTGTGCTTCAAAAAGGAATGTTCTCGATGGGTTCATAGATTAATTTGATTTTAAATATGAATTTCTTTGAGTTTGAGAAGCATATACTCGGGGGGTGGGTGCAGGGCGGACGATTTTAAAGCAGACTCCCCATTCATTAGATAGAGAAGATGACCAAGATTTCGTGATTCGCTGCCGAACTTATTCCAAGAGAGCTCGGATCGAATCAGTATTGCTATCCGAGCTCCCTTATTGAATTGCTCATTCAATGAGCATTCTCATTGATTTCGATTTTCACGTGTGGCTCTTTGATTTTGATTTTCAAATCTAGTTATTAAGGTTTGGATTTGGGTTAATTTATTGTGTTCGGTTATATTTGGTGTAAGATAGTATACATCGACCGGAGATGTGGAAGTAGCCCGAAGAAGATGACCGGAAAAAGTAAAGGGGTAGGGTTGGTCTTACTACAGAAGGGAGGGATGAGGTTTTATATTTAAGTGCATAAAAGGTTTGTACATTTATCTTGTAACCTTGTACAACTAAAAAAGTAACAATCAAAAGGATAAATGACAAAAATGCCCCTCACATGAAGGGTACGTGGGGGGTTTAACAGAGCATTTTAAACGAAAGTTAGTTTCAAGGATCTCTCTCGTAACGAAAGTGAAACCATAAGGACCCTGTCCATGAATTTTAGGGTTCATGGACCACCATCGCAATTTGCAGCAAACCACATGGACCAAATTTGTAATTTACTCTATCATTTATTTATTTTTCTTATAGATGGGCCTATTTTGGGCGTGTACTGTATATTTGTATATAAAGAACACATTACACTTTTGGTCCATGTGGTTATCAATGACCGACAAGTCACGTCTTTATTTTGAAATAATTACATTTTTTATCATTGTGGTTGTCATTTTGTTACACTTTTGATCACCGTGGTTAACACTTGTTTTGTTTACTTTTGGCTAACTTCTGTTAAAAAGACCGTTAACTAAGAAGCATTTTGGTCATTTTATTATTTCTTTTAATTTTAAATTAAAAAATAAATAGATATAATACTATCGTGTGTGTGTGTGTGTATATATATATATATATAGACCCACCAGACGTCGACGTCATTTCCCTTCCCTTTTCCCAGCACCCTCTCCCCCTCCGACGAAACTCAAAACCCAACCCCAACCTTGTCCTTATTCCCACTACCATTGAACCAATGTAACCCATAAATTAAAACCAAATTCCTTTCCCTTTCTCATATTATAGCCCACAAATCAAAAGCTAATTAAATCAAATCAGAATCAAAACCCACAAATCATATCAATGTGTGTATGTGTTCAAATTCATTTATAAGGAACAAACCTAAAACCTATATTTTTGATTTATTGACCAACAAAAAAAGCTGAGGTTCATAGAAGAAGCATAAAGACTTTGATGTGACGAAAATGGGAAGAAACGTAAAAAAAAAATATTCTGCTTTGTTGTTCGTATGTTACTAAAACTTGAACATATATGAGGTTTAAATGAAAAAACCAACATTCGATGTGATGGAGCACATAAAATGGGAAGAAAAAGGAGGTTGGTTTGTAGGTTGGGGATCTCAGATCGGGGTTTTAGGTAGTGGTAGGTGGTGGTTTGCAGTAGGGGTGAGCGTTGGAACTGGTACCTATCTTTGGAACCGGAATCGCTCTGAAACTCCAAGTTTCGGAACTGGAACCATTGTGATTGGTTCTGATTCCGATTCCTAAAATACGGAATCGATCGGGACTAGTTCCAGTTTCGGTACTCTTTTTTTTTGGAACTGTTAACCACTGGGTACCCGCCGGGACCAATTCTGTGATCGGGTACGCGTTCCCGCTAGGTACCCAGAACCGGAACCGACGTGTACTCGCTATTTTTTTAATAAAAATTATTTTGTATGTTTATTATATTTAATAAACTAAAATTGAAATTATTAACTTACCTTTTAGGGTTACACTTACGCTGCTTTCTTAAGAGTTGAATCAGTACTCTCTTCCTCTTAGTCTCTTACTGTTCCACAATCGCCTGGGCAATCAACCTACGTTCTCCCAAATCCCAATCGCTTGTAATTTACTCGGAGTGTAATTTTATGCTGTTGCTTGTAACTAGCTTGTAATTTACTCATTATTTTTAATATTTTTTTTTCCAAATGTCAGGTTTAATAATGAAACATCCCATATGTAACACCCGTAACTTTCGGTAAGTAAAGGTCACCCGGGCGTTTTTAACTTGGAAATGGTGGGACTTATGTTGGGAAAACATTATCTAAAGTCTTTTAGAGTATCGAGAGTGTTGGCATTGAAAAAGTGGAGTTTCGGGGCTTCGGAAAGGTCCCGCTACAATGCCCGACGACTATGACAGTGTCATAGTCGCACTGTCACAGTCGCGGAAAAGGGACATAACATTGGTACACCTCAGCGACAACGACCAGCGACTTTGACCCTGGCATTGTCGCTTGGCAACGTCACCAGGTGTAACACCCGTGACTTTGATTAACCCTTAATCTACCCTTATCCGGTTAAGCTAGGATTATAGATCTTATCCAAATGGTGTTTAGGGGTTTTGGATTTTGGACCGAGAGCACGTCAGGTCGAAAAGTCGGAATTTTGACCCTCGGGATGGCCTGGACGATTGTGCCCGCGATTGTGACAGGATGTCACTCTCGCGGGGCACTATCGCGGAAGATGTACCACGGGCTTCCCCCTTCGGGCGACTATGCCCGGTGATTATGCCAAGGGCATAGTCGCGTGGCACAATCGCCATCGGCCCCTGGTTGTTTTAAATCCCGAATTTTCAGCCTCTTTCATTTGTTATCTTCACCCACTTCGTTTTTCTCTCCCAAGAACCGAACCTCACCATCCTATTGCGAACCCTAACTCATTTTTGGGTGTTTTTGTCATAAAACCAAGTGTTCCTTCACTTTCTAACCATGTTTTGGAAGCTAGAATTAGATCCTTTCATCTTCACCTTCTTCACCCAAGTTTTCTAGGGTTTCATCCATCTCTTCTCCATTTTTAAGATTGGGAGGTTGTGGCTCATTTTGGTGTCCTAGAAGTGTTTGATTGTTAGAATCAAGTTGTGGTTGAGGTAATCATCTCTTCTTTTCATTTATGAAAAATTAGGGTTTCGATATAAGTTGAGGTTTCATGTAAAATTTTGGGGAATGTTTCTATATGGGTGAATACGGTTATTTATGGTTGGAAATGCGTGGATCTAGGTTTTGGGAAACTTGAGTTGAAGAGTTGGAATGGATGTCTTCGGAAAGCTTTGGGTGAGATCTATGCTTTTGGGAGGCCAATGGTTGGGGATTGAAACCTAGGTTTAACTTAACCTAGCAAGGTAAGTTCAAGATGATTTATGAAAACGGTGTACATGCCAAAATGTTGATTTTAAAGTGTTTGCGTTTTACATCAAATTGTTAACTGCTGATAAGTTTTGCGTATTTGGTTATATCTCACTTTATAAACTTGTGTCACATGCATATTTGTGATTTTGGGCTTTTGTCAATTAAATCATTTTGATATGTTTCTTTGATGTATCTATATGTAAATGGAGTCCATTTGATGTAAAGGTCATTTATATGATTTTGTACTTACAACTATTTTGGAAAATGGTTTGCCTCAACCAATGTTGAGTTAGATTCAATTATACTTTTTGGGTCGTTGTGTCTGCATCAGTCGGTTAAACGTGTTTTTAATGTTTATAAAGGCTTTCGTTGGAGATTTACGTAAAGTGTTGGGCCTTTGGCTCGGTTTTGACTGAATGAGTCGTGTGGAGTTTTATCCGAATTTATAACCGTTGTGGGTTTGGAGTATGATGGCGATTAATTCATGTCATTGGTGAGTTACATGTTGTGGGTGCTTTGGTCATTCATTTGGAGTCATGTAAGATTAGACAGTGTTGTAATGGATCCATAGGCACGTGAGTCTTTCGGTTGTGTAAGGCCTGAGGTTTTGGGTTACTTTTAGTGACCGCTCGGGTTGCTAGCAAGTAGGAAATATGCGGTTCGAGCCGCATAGTTGAAACTCGTCTAGATTGGATAGGCGCCCGGGCTTGTAAGACCTCGGAGTGGAACTCGACGGAGTATGGCAAGGGGCAGCAACAGGTCCGAGGATTGTGATGTCTTGTATGGCATGGGAACTAGGACCGGGGCACGTTGGTGAAATCCAATAACATCACGGGTGGCCCCATTCACGTGTTCTCGCCACCCTAGATGGAAACGTTTAGAGGACATGCAAGGAAGTCGCGTGAACGACCTACTTGCGTGTTTCTCTATTCTCGGTATTTACGGATATCCTCATCGTTGATTCGTGGTATTTTAAATGTTAATGTCGTATTTTACCAACTTTGGTTTTTATGTGGTCGACGGTAATTGATGGCTTTAATATTGGGTTTTCCCCACGTATATTAAGGTTTGAATGGAATGCGTCATTTCTACGTTTTCAGTATTTGGTTTCTTTCCATTTTATGGTTGTGTGAGTTTTGGGTCTATTGTCCGTATTCACGGAAATATTTATTTATATAAATTTTCATCTATGGTTTATGAGTTGTGCAACATGTTCCACCCGTGTTGGGTATTTCGAGATATAACATTTTTCCCGCATTTTATAAAAATTGGGAGTTCTCTCTCTATTCTCATTTTGAGCAAGTTTTGGGTTAAATCTAAGTATGAAAGAACGTTTTATATTGGAATCTTATTCATTAAAACAGTTTGGTTTGGGTAACGACTAACTCGATGTCTCTTCCGTACAAAATGCATAGTTATTGTTCAACGAGTCGTTTTCATAAGTGAAGCATATCATTTTGAAAGATTATGAACTTAATCGCATTCTTCCTTTCTAAACGATTAATTTATATATGTTGAAAACTCTTGAGCTCACTAGGCGTCAAGCCTAACCTTTTTATTTGTCGGCATGTGCATCAGGTTCCAGTTGGGGGTTTGGTTCTAGCAGTTATGAAGAGTTGAGTCTTAGCTTGACACAAGGGTGAGTAGTTGGTGAAGTCTTCCGCAGATTGGAGATAGTGACCGTTATTGGGTTTTAGTAGCACCCGTCCTTATTATAGATTGTATGTATAGATTGAACGTGTGTATTGAGGTTAATTCATATATTGTGATTGTAGATGATGCAATTATCGATGTATTTAGAAATTTTAAATTAGTTGTTATTTCCAGAATTTAGGGTGTTACACCAGGTGTGCCAGGACTCTTTAAAGTCGCGATTTTTGTTGCATTTCTCATACCTCTTCACCAAAATCAGTTTCAAACTCTCCCTAACCTCCCAAGAATGATCCAACACCACCCTTTGACATTTTGGGGTGCCTTTGGTAAAATCTTTGCATATCATGGTAGCAAACCGTCACCAAGGTCAAGTGTAGAAGCTAGACACCAAGAGCCTCCATTTTCATCTTCAACCTCAAGCTTCATTTTGAGTTTTCTAAGTTTTCACCAAAACCTAAGTGGTAAGTTCATCCTCCTAGGTTCTAATCTTGGTTACGAGTTATAAATGTTTCATTGATGATTTCCTAGTGATTGGTTTCTCAAATTTCGGATTTGATGATTTTGGAGAAATTTTGTCAAAATTAGGGTTTTGTCCAAATTGGGGATTTTGATTAGGGGTGCTCACGGGTTGGGTTGATCGGGTTGAAGGCTTTTTAACAACTCAACCCAATAAAGGCGATTTGAAAATTTTACAACCCAACACAACCCAATCAAAAGTACAACCCAACCCAATCCAAACCGTTCGGGTTGATCGGGTTGTGTTTAAAGTTTAAACAAGATGAAATCAAATTTAGAAATATAAACATAAAGGAAACATTTCTTTGAAATACAACTGAATGACCGATAATTCATGATAGTATGTAAGTCCATAAAAAATATTACGATATTACATATAAAAATGTCTAAACCAAACGATAATATGTCAATCAACAACAATCGTTTTAGACGTCTCCAACCCCGATGCTTTCACTTTCTTGGCCTTGAGATTGGTCGTGTCATCATCAACCATTTGGTACAACTTATCCATACTTCTTAAATCTTAAATATATCACATTTAGTTAATTTTTAAGTTTGCACACACACACACACACATATATATATATATACATATATATATGTATATGTGTGTATGTGTGTGTGTGTGTTTACATTTATTAAACATATATACAAAGGAGTTATATAGAGATGAATAATAGATTGAAAATATATGTAAATGAAGAGGGTTCATCGGGTTGGGTTGGGTTCAAATAAAAGTAACTCGATATCAACCCAATACCTACGGTTTGAAGATTTTACAACTCGATTAGACATCGGGTTGCTTCGGTTTGAGTTATTTCGCGTTAGGTTGGGTTGGGTTGATCGGGTTTTTGAGCACCCCTAATTTTGATGTAAAATGTTCGGGGAACAATTCTAAATGGATTGGATATGATTATTTATGGTTGGAAATTGTGGATCTAGGTTTTGAAGGATTTTGCTTGTGGATTCAGATTTCTTCAAGAAAACTCAAGTTGGGATAAAATCTATATTTAGCCTAAATCTAACAAGGTGAGTTCAAGTTGCTTTGTGAAAACTATGTACATGCCAAAATGTGTATTTTGAAGTAAAAGTGTGTTTACTTTGTGTTATCAAATGTGTCGAGTATTTGTCAAAGTGTTCATAATTGGTAAATGTGGATTGTTACATCTTATAAAATAGCTATCATTGATTTTCGGGTGTTTTGATGTGTAAACCCCAAGCATATATTCTTTTGGAGATTTATTGCATAAAATGAAAGTTATTTGACGATTAACGTGATTTTGGTGTTTTCGGTTTGTAAATCGTTTGGAAATACACATCGTCATGTCATGGGATATTTTGGGAAAATGAGGAGGGTTTTAATTTGAAAGATGATTTGTCCCAATAAACTCATGTTTTAAGTTGATATAGATTCTTGAAGAATGTATTGCATAAACGTCGTTTAAATGCGTTTTATTATTTGGGGACTGCCATTTGTTGGTCAAAAGGATTTCGAGCACTTTAACTCGGTTTTGACTTAAAAGGGTCTTCGAGACATTTGTCCGGTGTTAATGGCACAATGTAGAGCCCATTTATGGTTTTCACATTAATGCATCTTGTTGCATAATAATGGTAATTACATGCTCGAGTGTGTTGGTCATTCATGTGTAGTCATGTAATGTTAGATTGTGTTACATTGGATCCATAGGCACGCACGTCAGTCTTTTTTTGATGGTCAATTGGGTATTACGGGGTTGGACTCCGGGGCCCACGTTTTATGACCTTAACCTTTCAAGTGTACACTAGAAGGACTGAGTCCGGTTGTGCTATCGTGTTGATGGGCATTTGGGGCATCCTCCATGTCGGGGAAATGCCTTGGTTGTAACCCCCGACTATGTTGGGCCTTTGGTGGTATTCATGGTAATATTCACTAAGTTTAACTGTCTCTTTTGGTGTAGCTTGAAAGGAGTCGTAGGGACACTTGGTCTTTTATGTCATGAAGTGTCATACGATTAACGTTGTATGAGTGGCATACTTTTGTGTTCCTCCACTCTCAACGAATACGGGTATCCCCCATTGTCGGACAACAATATTTTGGATATTTGATTGTCCATACTTTAACATTTGGATTTCATTCCATTTTATGGTCGCGTGAGTATTGAATTTTTGTTCCGTGTTTTCGATGACATGTTATATTATATGGATTGTTTTCCATGATTTATGAGTTGAGTATTATACCCCACCCGTGCTTTGGGTGTTTCGGGATATAAAGTTTTATCCGCGTTTTTATAAATTGGGAGTTCGTTTCCTATTCACGATTTGAGTGAGTTTCGGGTTGCATCACTTTATAAAGAATGTTTTGTATTGGGCGTTCGTCCTTAAAAATGCATATTATTGAAAAACGAATCGTTTTCATATTTAAAGTAAATCATTTTAACTAAGTGTTTATTCATGTTGAAAACTCTCGAACTCACTAGGCGTTAGCCTAACCTTTTTATTTGTCGGCATGTGCATCAGGTTTGGTTGAGGATTGTTGCTAGCGACTTAGTGCTAGTCCTATGCATGAGGGAGAGTATCTTGGTGAAGCCTTCCACACTTTTGGAGATTGCAACTGTTATTGGGCTTATAGTAACACCCTACTTTGATTAATCTTTATATAAGACTTGACCTATTATTTGCTGAAGTTAAATCTAGATTTCTAATTGAGGTGACTCAAGTGTTGATTAGTAGAATAGATCTTATCCTTATTTGATGTATATTTTGGAAATTTGAATTTAGTTTTTGTTTCCAAATTTGAGGGTGTTACGCCATAAACTTGGATCATGAAAGTGATGTTGAGCAAAGTCAAAAACAAATTCACCAAGTCGTAGACAAAAGAAAATCTAGTGTTTGCCACCATTAGAGATCCAAACACGGGAAAGGTTGCCAAGGCAAAATGCAAGTATTGTTCCAAGTTATTGATAGGGAGCACAAAGAATGGTATCTCATCTCTCTCTTAACATCTTGGTACATGTCTAAAATACCCTGCAAATGTGGGTAAAAACAAATGAAAATCAATACTTTAAGAACTACTCAAATTGATGTTGCCACTGTTTCTAATTGGGAGTTTGATCAAAATTGTATTAAACTTGCTTTAGCCAAAATGGTTATTGTTGATGAGCAACCATTCGCCACTTCTATCACCCCTTCCACATCTCCTTATAATCATAGCAACCCACTAGATAGAAGGAAATAATCAAAGGAAATCTCTTCCTAATTGTATTATTGGTAGTTTCTCTTTTGGCTACATTCCTTTGTACTATATATAAGGGGTTGAGATGAATGGAATAATCAAGCATTCAATATTCTGTTATGGTATCAGAGCCATACAATTTTCTTTTCTCCTAATTCTTCTTCTCTACCTCCTTCCTTCCTTCTCGTCGATCTCTCTACATGGCATTCACAGAACCTACCTCTCCTAAGAATGCTGATACAAACCATGAACCCATACGAACTCCATATCATCCCACCCTCACAATCTCCAATATACGTACCTTCATCCCCATCACTCTCGAAATCGAGAAAGGCCAGTACGCGTCAAGGGCAGAATTATTTAAAATTCATGCCAAAGCCTTCCAAGTTCTCGATCATATTCAACCCCAAGAGATGAGTTTGTCGATCGCGAGTTGTGGACAAGATTGGATGCTATCGTGCTCCAATGGCTTTACGGCACGATCTCCATCGATCTTCTTCAAACCATCCTCGAACCCGATTCCAATGCTCAAACATCATGGAATCACTTGCAAGCCATATTTCAAGACAACAAAAACTCTTGGGCTCTACATCTCGAACATCAATTTTCCAACCTACATCAATCTGATTTCCCCAATGTCTCGGCTTATTGCCAAAATTTAAAGATGATTGCCGATCATTTGGCAAACGTAGGATCTCCCGTCTCCAATCAACGTCTCGTCCTTCAACTCGTGGCTGGCCTTTCAGAAAACTATGATGGCATTCCGACTCTCATTCAGCAAACAAACCCATTATCGATGTTTTACCAAGGCAGGAGTATGCTCACGCTTGAAGAAGCACGTAAAGATAAATAGGCCTCTCTCTCTTCTCCATCAGCCTTAACTGTTCAACCGGGATCTCATCCACCTTCGTCTACTAATACCTTTGACTCCACCCGAACGGATCTCCAACCATCCGATGGCCAATACGGTCACCGTCCGGGAAGGGGTCGGGGCGGACGAGGTCGATCAGGCCGTGGGGGGCGGGGCGACCGAACTTTCGACCGAGGACGTGATACATGGTACCGCCCTCCTTGGGCATCGTCTGGCCCGGGATGGAATGGGTGGTCACACCCACCTTGGTTTGCACCACCATGACCATATCCGACTTCAGCACCGACATACTCGTTCTCCCAACAGCAACGACCACAACCACAGTCCCACCCCTCTAATGCTCACTCACCATATGCTCCAACCGATATCGAGTCAGCATTCCACACTCTTACCGTAACTCCGTCGGACGAAAGTTGGTATATGGATACGGGGGTGACAAGTCACATGGCATCAACTCCGGGTAAGCTCTCTTCGTTTTCTAATAATTGTTCATTTACTCATGTTCGTGTTGGTAATGGTTCGTCTATTCCGGTAACCGGATCAGGTTCGACTATCTTTCCTTCTTTGCGTCCTTTATCTTTGTCTCAAGTTCTCATTGTTCCACATATCGTTAAAAGTCTCATCTCTGTCCGTAAATTTACACGTGATAATTCACTCTCTATAGAATTTGATCCTAGTGGTTTTTGTGTGAAGGACCTTCGGACGGGAAATCCTCTCATGCGATGTGGTAGTCACGGGGACCTATATCCTCTTCTTCCAAGTCAAAGCTTTTCTCAACCTTCTGCGTTCACCACTATCTCCTCTACTATCTGGCATAATCAGCTCGGTCATCCGGTTTTTCTCATTCTTACTAAACTCGGTCATGTGATTTCTAATTTAAATAGTAAACATATTTCATCTTGTTTGTGTGCATCTTGTCAACTTGGCAAACAAAATAAATTACCTTTTCATGATTCTACTACATTCTCGAGTGCTCCTTTTGATATTATTCATAGTGATATTTGGACCTCTCCAATCGTTAGTACGAGTGGTTCACGTTATTATCTTATTTTTCTTGACGAGTACACTAATTTCATTTGGACTTTTCCTATGACCACAAAATCTCAAACATTATTAATATTTCAATCTTTCCATAAATATGTTCATACTCAATTTGAAAGACAAATAAAAACGTTTCAATGTGACAATGGCCGAGAATTTAATAATGGTGCGTTCCACACTTTTTGCCAACAACAAGGCATCCGTTTCCGTTTTTCATGCCCATATACGTCCTCCCAAAACGGTAAAGTCGAGCGTAAAATTCAAACAATCAACAAAATAACCCACACGCTCCTTCTTCATGCCTCTATTCCCCCTACTTTTTGGCCTCACGCACTCCAAACAGCTACTTACCTCCACAACATTCTCCCTAACCAAACACTTTCCTACCTCACACCCACCCATATACTTTACCAAAAACAACCATCATACGACCACCTTCGTATTTTTGGATGCCTTTGTTTTCCTCACAACCCTCCATCCCTCATCCACAAACTCCAACCACGGTCTACACCATGTGTGTTTCTTGGCTACCCTACACACTAGGGGTGTTCATCGGTTGACATCCAATGGATGTGAGCCCAACCGAACCGATCCAATCATCCATTAGATGTTGGATTTTTCCAACCGAACCGATCTAATCATCCATTGGATCTTGGATTTTTTCAATCCAATGGATGATTGGATCGGTTCGGTTCCATCCAATGGATATTTTTATTGGATGTCCATTGGATTGAATTGGATCCAACCAATGGATGATCGGATTGTATCCATCCGACATCCGATGGATGATCGGATGAGATTCATCCAATGTTTTAAATCCAATCTACAACAATTCATATATATAAATATAATATAATATTCCATAATTTTTATAAATTTATATATAAACAATATAATTTTATATTAATAATTAGTATTTGGTCGGTTTATATCGGTTCGGTTCGGTCGGTTGGTATTGGATGGTGAATTCGGTTCGGTTCGGTCGGTTCTTATCGGTTATGGACCATCATCCAAGAACCGAACCGATCCAATTGGATGTCAAAATTTTCGATCCGATCCGATCCGATCCGATCCAATTACAATTGGATATCCAATCATTGTCGGTCGGTTCCTATTGGATCGGTCGGTTCCTATTGGATCGGTTGAGTTTATGCACACCCCTACTACACACCATCGTGGATATGCATGTTTTGACACCGTTCAAAACAAAATAATTTTCTCGCGCCATGTCACATTTGACGAATCACGTTTTCCATTCGCCACTTCTATCACCCCTTCCACATCTCCCTCATATGATTTTCTCGATCCATCCCCCTCCATGGTTCCGCCTCATATATCTTTTTCCCTTCCGTCTTTTCATCCCCCCTACCTCTTTCTCTCCGTCACCGTCTCCCTCGCCACCCTCACCCGTACCACCATCATCCTCTCCCATCACGACCTCTCCCATTCAACCAAACACCACCCCTTCTATACAGCCCACCCTCACCCCCTCACCGTCACCTACACCGCCACCACATACCCACCCTATGGTCACCCGCAGTAAAGTTGGTGTCACCAAACCGAACCCTCGTTATGCTCTTCACACATCTACCACTCCAATCTCTCCCACTCCTACCTCTCATGTGTCAGCTCTTACTGATCCGAACTAGAAAACGGCCATGCTTGATGAATATGAGGCACTTATTAGAAACACGACTTGGGAGCTTGTCCCCCGACCGTCGGATGCAAACATTATTAGATGCATGTGGATTTTTACTCACAAATTTCGGTCCGATGGTTCTATCGAGCGCCATAAGGCCCGATTGGTTGTAAATGGCAGGTCTCAACAAGTGGGCTTGGATTGTGGAGAGGCATTTAGCCCCGTGGTTAAACCCACAACGATACGAACAGTGCTTTCTCTTGCTTTATCCCGACAATGGCCGATACACCAATTAGATGTCAAGAACGCATTCCTTCATGGCACGCTTGACGAGACCGTTTTTATGCATCAATCACCCGGTTTTCGAGATGCCCGGTTCCCGAATCATGTTTGCCGCCTCAAGAAAGCACTATACGGCCTCAAGCAAGTCCCAAGGGCGTGGTATCATCGCTTCGCCCGATTTATCTCTACATTGGGTTTTACCCATAGTCGTTGCGATAACTCCTTGTTTATTTATAATAATGGACATGATACTGCCTATTTATTATTATACGTGGATGATATCGTGCTTACAGCATCATCTGAGTTTTTGCGCCAGACCATTATCTCAAAGCTCAGCAAGGAATTTGCTATGAAAGATCTTGGACCCCTCAGTTATTTCTTGGGGATTTCGGTTCAAAAACATGCTTCCAGACTCTTTTTGTCCCAACAAAAGTATGCCACGGAAATTCTCGAATGGGAAAATATGTCTGGTTGCAACTCTTCTTCCACTCCTATGGCCACCAGATGCAAACTGAGCGCCTCATCTAGCCCTCCTGTTAAAGACCCAACAGTATATCGTAGTTTAGCCGGGGCCTTGCAATATCTTACCTTCACCCGACCGGACATTTCCTACGCGGTTCAACAAATTTGTCTATTCATGCATGATCCTCGAGATCCGCATATGAACGCCCTACGCCGCATTCTTCGGTACATTCATGGCTCTCTTCATCTTGGTCTTCATATTCGAAAATCAGACCCGAAGAGCCTCGTGGCTTACACTGATGCGGACTGGGGCGGGTGTCTGGATACCCGTCGCTCCACGTCCGGTTATTGCGTTTTCTTGGGAGATAACTTGCTCTCGTGGTCTTCCAAACGCCAACCAACCGTTTCCAGGTCAAGTGCCGAAGCTGAGTATCGCGGGGTCGCAAATGTTGTTTCGGAAACATGTTGGCTACACAATATTTTGTTGGAACTACGATGCCCTTTAACGACAGCCACAATGGTTTATTGTGACAATGTCAGCGCTGTTTACTTATCTGGCAACCCCGTTCAACATCAAAGGACGAAACATATTCAGATCGATATTCATTTCGTGCGTGAAAAAGTGGCGTTGGGTCACGTTCGGGTTCATCATGTGCCTTCCTGTTTTCAGTATGCAGATATTTTTACTAAAGGACACCCTCGAGTTCTATTTGACGAATTCCGGTCCAGCCTCAACGTTCATGAACCTCCAAGTTTCGACTGCGGGGGAGTATTATCGGAAACTAAATCGCATCCTTATAATCATAGCAACCCACTAGATAGAAGGAAATAATCAAAGGAAATCTCTTCCTAATTGTATTATTGGTAGTTTCTCTTTTGGCTACATTCCTTTGTACTATATATAAGGGGTTGAGATGAATGGAATAATCAAGCATTCAATATTCTGTTAATAACTATATTTGTTTGATTGCACTTTTTGTTGATGATAATTGGAGATTGCATAAACGGATTTTCAATTTCAGATTAATGGATAGTCATAAAGGGAAGGAAATTGGAAAAGTAGTAGAACCATGTGTTATTCGATGGGGTATTAAAGATAAGTTGTCTTGTCTTAGGGGCTGTTTGGCAGTTGCTGAAAGGTTTGACGCATAATGATTAAGTGATCAGAACGATTAAGAGACTCTTATGATATAGTGCAAAATGAAATATGGTTGTTTGCTAATTGATCATAATGAAATTAGGGCTCTGAATGGTTAAGGGAAGGCCAAGATACAAAATCATTCAAAGGGTTTTGGAACCATTAAGAGACAATTTTTTTTTGTCAAACAAGATTCACCTCTTAGCGATTCAGAAGTTGTCTCTTAATGGAACCATTAAGAGGTAAACAAACAACTTCTTACTTTAGATAATGCAAGTTCTAATGATGTGACTATTGCGCATGTAAAAGAAAATTTTAATGAAAAAACTTGTTTTAGGGGGTGAGTTTTTCATGAGATGTGTTGCCCATATTTTAAACTTGATTGTTAAAGATGGCTTGAATACGATTAAGGATTCCATTAATAGTATTCACGGTGCAGTTAGATATGTGAGAGCATCTCCAATAGCTTCTCTAAAATGGTGATTTTTTTTTGCTCCAATAGATTCCCCAAAACCTTCTCCAAAATGGAGAAAGTATGAGAGAGATGATGAAAATCTCCAAATTTTGAGATATCTCCAAAAATGATTACTTATGAGAGAGAAATAGTTTTTTATTCCTTCTACCAATGAAATTGCTTTAAATTAAATGATTATGAGAGAGAAATAATATTTGATGAGTTAGATTGAATATTTTAATAATATAATTAATTATGTAATCTCCAAAATAGAGATTCTGTTGGAGATGAAAGTGATTTTTTTTGGAAATTTTGACTTTTTACTTCTCCATTTTGGAGAAGTTGTTGGAGATGCTCTGAGGAGCTTTCCGGCAAGAGGTAAGTTAGTGTGTTTTAAAGTAAAAAATTATGTGTAAAGGTTTTGTTTGCTAGATGTGCCAACATGTTGGAACTCCACTTACATTATGTTAGATTTGACTCTTCAATTTGAGAAAGCTTTTAAAACAATGAGACAAGAGGATCATGATTTTTTGAAAGAACTCAAAGATGGATTCCCACCCCAACAAGATTGGGAAAATGCTAAACTGTTATCACTTTTTTGAAGCAGTTTTACGATGCCATGAAAAGTATTTATGGCACTTTATATGTTACAGTTAATTTGCATTTTCATGAGATATTGGGTGTCCTAGCTTATTTGCTAGAGTGGAGAGAAGATGATGATCCCAATATTACTCCTATGGGTGATCAAATGAGATTTTTTTTTTGACAAATATTATGGAGATTTTGGTAAAACAAATGTGATGGTTTAGTTGCAGTCGTTCTTGATCCACGTTATAAGATGAGGTTTGTGAAGTTTTCCTTAAAAAAAGATCTTTCCTTTTGGCTTTGATAAAAACAGTGAAATATATGATCAAGTATATGAGGTTTTGAAAAATTTGTATGATCATTATGCTAATGTTTCTTTATCATCAAAAAATGATTCTTCTAGTTCCTTTGTGAATGAAGATGGTGGCCAAAATTTTATTGGGACCGTAAAGAATAAACAAATGAGAAAAAATTATGATAATATTTATGAAAATGATGTTGGGGATGCTATTGAGAAATCTGAATTAGATGAATATATTGATGTTTCACCTGAAAAAATGGATGTTGAATTTTTTGAAATTTTGAAGTGGTGGAGTAAAAAATGTACTACATACAAGGTATTGACATCAATGGCAAAGGACATTCTAGCCATTCCAATTTCTACAGTTGCTAGTGGGTCTGCTTTTAGTACATCCGTTTGTGTGGTGGATGAGTTTCATAGTAGTTTGGGTCCGAAGAAGGTGTAAACTTTGATATGTGTTCAAGATTGGTTGAGGGCATCAACAATATGTATTGACATGAAACAATAATTGGAGGATGTGCAGAAATATGAGGAAGGTATTTTACTTATTTATTTTGTCTTTTTTCCTATTTTTTATATCATATTTAACATTCTAATTTGTGTTTTTATTTTGTAATTTTCATTTCAGAAACCGGTCGTAATGACCTAGATGAGACATTTGTTAGTATTAACTAATTTTCTTTTTGAGTTAATCTTCTAATTTATTTGTTGTTGTGACAATTTATAAAATGATGTTTTGCTGAAAGAAGTGTTGTTTTGCTGAAATAAGATTTTGTTTTGCTGCTATTAGGTGTTGACGTGAAGTGTTTTGGAAGCCGTTTTGCTGCTGACCTGTTGTCAAGAGTTTCTATCAAATTATTTATGTAATTATTAGTTTTTAGTTTTTATCGTATTAGTTTTCACCATTTGTAGTATTTATTTCTTTATGTTGGTACTTTGTAATAGAATAATAATTATTTTTTTATAGTATAAAATGATAAAATTAAAAAAAAAGACATCGAGTACCCAAGACCGGAACCAGTTCCAAGCGGTTTCGGGACCGGTTCCCAACTAAAAAGAACCGGTGTAACCAGTTCCGGTTCTTCATTCCAAGAACGGTTGGTTCCGATTCCGGGACCAGTTCCATGAATTCTAGCCGTAACCTTTGATCACCCCTAGTTTGCAAGTGAATTTTATGATGGTGCAAGGTGGGGGTTTACAGGGGGAGCCAGTCATGTTTGGTAGTGGCTAGTGTTTTTTATGTTGTTGGCTGGGAAATATTGGTCGAAGGAGGGTGAATCGGTAGGGGGAACCAAAGGGAGATGGGTGGATGTGGTTGTCGATTGCCACGCAAGGACGAACCTATAGTGGTGCCGACGGTGGCACGTGTCACTGTATTGTTTTCCGCGGTAAGGTAAAAAAATTTAGGTTTGTGAAAGGTGCAACCGTATCGTTTTAGAAGGTGCAACCGTATTATTTTAGAAGTGTAACCGTACCTCGTAATCAACCAAAAACCATAAATAAATAAAAACTAATGAAATCAACCAAAAAAACCCGAAAAAATCTCTTGCCAAAAATACCGAAAAAGTCTATCGAAATCGATAAAAAAACTTAAAAATCTCTCGAAATCAAGCAAAATAAACTTTAAAACCGGATTTGGGCTAAAAATCCATCAGGCGATATCAAATATCGGTAAAAAGATGAAGATACGTTGATAAAAATCGTATGAAAAAATATGGTGCCACCGTATAAAAGAGTTTATGAATTCGTCACCGATTGATAGTAAGTGATAATTATAGAGACCAATATAATTTACTCTATTATAAATATATAGTTTCTACATTAACTTAATGATAAAAAAAAACTCATATAATTATCACACAGTCACAATAGATTTTTGTTAATATCAACCGTTCGGATGAGCTTTTATATGAACACAAGTTACACAACTCGAGCATCTCCAACAACATTTCTAATTTTTTTTTTCTAAAATAGAGAATGAAAAGTCAAAATCTCTAAAAACATTTTTTTCTAACTCCAACAGCTTTTCTATTTTAGAGAATCAATCATTATTTATATTATTATAATATTCCATAATTTATCATTCCAATACATTTAAAAAAAAACTTAAAATAAAATGTTAAAAATTGAATCTTATTGGTTGGATTGATTAAAATAATAGTTTCTCTCTCTACTTTAGGGATTATAGAGAATTCTCTATATTTAGAGATTTTTTGCCTTTTCTCTATTTTAGCAAACCTTTTAGCAAAGTTGTTGGAGAGAAATAACAAAGAAAAAGTCATTTTTTTCTATTATAACAATGCTGTTGGAGATACTCTTATGTTTATAATACCTCGTAATTTGTTACAACAATATCTAAAAAGTAATGTGGGTTATTTTTATTGAAAAAATGTAATCAAGGTTAATATGTAGAATTGAATAACGTTAAATCCAAAATTGAAATTTAAATAATTTACAAAGGATATTAATTAAAATAGTCATTTCAAAAAATACACTTACCCTTTTGGTTATTCTCTTCCTTATTTTTGTGAAATAGCCCGTAGGTTTGTGAAAATGGTTCGTATATACGAACTCCTCCCAAAAACTCAAAAGAATTTCAGAATTTGGTGTAGGTTCGTAAAAAAACTTCGTATATACTAACATAGCTCAAATTTTTTAAAAAACCTAGGTTCGTGAAGTGGGTTCGTGAAAAGTTTGAAAGTATTAAAAATATTTACATATTTGGCCCCTGTTTTACTAACTAGGGCCAAAATTGTAAGTTTTTTTTACTAACTAGGGCCAAAAATGTAAGTTTTTTTTTACTAACTAAGGCCAAAAATGTAAGTTTTTTTTACTAACTAGGGCCAAAAATGTTATGGCGTGTTACACTGCATTATTTTGCTTATATGTGAGATTTTTTTAATATAAAGTGTGAGATAAATGATAATTATGTACGAGACTTAAGACTTAAATAAACATAAGAGTAAATTACATTTTTAGTCCCTATGGTTTGTTGAAAATTTCTAGTTTCGTCCTTATTGTTTTAAAATTACAATTTTCATCCCTATGATTTATACTCTTTACCTATTTCGTCCTTATGATTTAAATTTTATTGCTTTTTTTCATCCATATGGTTTACAATTCATTTCCATTTTAGTTCTTCATACTTAAAACTAGTGTTTTGACCTCATGAACGAAAATAAAAATGAATTGCAAACCATAGGGACGAAAATCGAAATTTGAAATCACAAGGACGAAATCCGAAATTTTTAACAAACCACAGGGACGAAAAATCTTCTCAAACTATACAGACAGATTAATCAACACAGACAATTTTATCCAGACATGACTTAATGGAAAACCAACCAAACAACCCCTTACTCTTATTCCCATATACAAAGATTCGAACACAAACACTTTGGTAACTGAAGAAAAGTAGTGAATTGATATTCAAAAGATTTAATCCTTGATTATGCACCATGGGTATCATTCTCTGTGAGCTCTATATATTTGACATCAATGATTCTTCCTTTTTTTAGTTTTATTATTTTATATAAATTTAATTTTTTATACATTATTATTCAAAGCACTAAAAATACACATATGTATATATTGCCACTTTAGGGCACACCTTAAAAAATGGCATGCATCACCGTAACTCGTAAGACTTAAAACTTGACCTCAGTGGCGGATCCAAGAATTTTGTTTAGTGGGGGCACCTTTAAGGTATATTAAAGGCTTTTAAAGTCGACCGATGTGTTTTTAGCTTCGTCACCACACAACACGTACCTCACGTCATTTAAAATAATAAGACTGTTTCAAAGATCGAGATTGATTATAATAATTTTTTTAATGCTTTTAAAATTCTCTTTTAAGTGTACCTTATGTGTAGGGGTGTAAATAATGCTAGTCGAGCTCGAGTATCATTATACTCGACTCAGGGCCGTTCCTAGGGTTTTTGATGCCCTGTGCGAAAACGCTAAAAAAATGCCCTTATGTCTATTTTTTAAGCAAGTAAAACGATGAAACATACGATTTTTTAAAGGGTTTGGAACCTAGTTAAGCTAGGTGACTCATCATCACATTACTTTTATAAATTATAATTAAAAAAATTCAAACAGGTGACATAAAAAACAAACCCCAAATTACAAATATAGAAAGATAAAAGGATAAAACCTGAATTAAGATCGCGCTTCCTTCTTTTTTAGTTTTCACTTTTCCAAATTGAAATTAGTTCAAAACTTTTAATTCAATGTATGGAACTTAAAACTAAAAGATAAGGAACACTATATAATTAGTTTAACTAAAATAGTAAATTAAATCGAAGTTAATATAGTAAGCAAAGAACAAAACTCAGAAAGTTACAAGTCTAAAGTCTAAATCCAATGTGGTAATGCCAAATCTTAAATTAAACAAAAGTCAAAAGAAACAATATTAAATTATAAAATTCGTAATCTATGCTATTGTGCATTGCAAAGAACAAGTACCTAATGTGGCAATATCACAATATGTTGTTATTGTTGTGCAATGTGCTCCAACTGTGTTGATACAGTGATGTGTTCATGTGCATTAATTGCAAATTTCAATATGCGAAACAAACCGAACTAGTAATAAATGACAAATTGATGCCCCCTCGGGCTTTGATGCCCTGTGCGGTGGCACGGGCTGCACGTGGCCAGGGTTGGCCCTGACTCGACTCGACTCGTTAGTATATCGAGTCGAGCTCGAGCTCGAGTCGAGTGTTGGCCGAGTTTTGACCGAGTCGATCTCGAGTAGCTCGTGGGTTGTCTCGTCTCATTTACACCCCTACTTATGTGTGTGTGTGTGTGTGTATATATATATATATATATATATATAGACTTAAGTTCGCGTGAGACCAAACAGTTTTCGTGAGACCGGTGAGACCAAACTTTAAAGTATGAAACTTCACACCAAAAAACTGTGAATGTAAAAAAAAATCGAACTTTTCATAGGGAAAACACCGTAAATGCTACGTTCACGGTGTTTTTCGCCGTGAATGTTCGTTTTTTTTTACCTTCACAGCGTCTTCACTGTGAAGGTTCAGATATACCTTCACAATCTTTTATCTTTGAATGTTTGATTTTTTTAAACTTGGTTTAGGCTTTTTTACCTTCATAGTGTGATTACATTATGAAGGTTCAAATGTTTTTTACCTTCACAGTGTTTCGGTGTGAAGTTTCATGTTTTAAGGCTTGGTCTCACGCGGTCTCACGGAAACAGCTTGGTCTCACATGAACCTGACCTATATATATAAAGCAAAATTTAACTTAATGGTGACATAATCAAATAGAAAGAATGAATGCGTCATCACATATTCACATGTGAGGTTTGGACGGTGTCCAACTCAGTTTTTACGTGCAAACGCCGAGTGGTCAAACATTTATGGGCAACGACTATGTCCCACTCAAGTCAATGATATATCTTGACTTCACTTTTGATTTATTAAATTCCTATTTCGGTTTCTTTTATATGTTGCGTTCATATGTTGTTGAGGATAACATGTATACAAATTAAACATCATAGGCCTTTAAGATTGGAATGACGATGATATATACACATCCTTTTAATGTGCGTTCATACTATTATATACTCAAATCATTCATGCATATACATACAGTTGAGAAATTGATAGCTGATTGTCATAAATGTTTATACATGAATAATCATTTAATAGGTTCAAATATTTAGATCTTTCCACGCGTCTTATAAATTATTGATGTCAATAGATTTACGTAATTAATCATTATACATGCATGTTAAACACATTTTCATAAAAATTATAACATTATATTGACTCGAGGAAAAAAAATATGTTTTACTATTTATCCGACATATTTTGATAAAAAGAAAAATCATCCAGTGGGACAAAAAACTAAATTAGGTCCCACTTAGGGGGTGTTTGGGATTGCTTATTTAAAGAGCTTATTAACTTATTTTTGTCATCGTTGATAAGTAGTTTTTAGTGTTTGGATGGAAGAAAAATAACTGTTTACCATGTTGTCAATGCTAATAAGTAGTTTTTAATAAGTTTTCATTCTAACTTATTAACTTACTAGAAATGTACCCTCGCAATGCAGCGGGTTTCTGAAATCTAGAACTCGAACTCTCAATTAATACTTTTTGTTAGTATTTTTTGATTTATTTTATTATTTTGAGAAACTTAGATTTAAAATAAAAATATATTTTAGTTTAGTTTAATTATGTTTTTTTTATAAAAAATAATAATAAAGTATTTTGTTACGGGTCAAAAAATGTTTAATTTAAATGATAACTATATTTAAGATATTTTATATTTAAAATTAAAAAGATAACATACTTCAATAAAAAATAAAAATACGGTGTTTTATCTCGAATTTTCTTATATTTATCGGTTAGTTATATCAATAGTTAAAAATTGTAGATATTTTAGAAAATAAAAATAAGTGCTTATCTGCAGTTTAAAAAGATAACATACTTCAATAAAAAATAAAAATAAGGTATTTTATCTCAAATTTTCTTATATTTATCGGTTAGTTATACAAATAGTTAAAAAATTTAGATATTTTAGAAAATAAAAATAAGTGCTTATTTGCAGTTTAAAAAGATAACATACTTCAATAAAAAATAAAAATAAGGTGATTTATCTTAAATTTTCTTATATTTATTGGTTAGTTATATCAATAGTTAAACATATTAAATACAGGATAAACACTATGAGATATACTACCTGTTTTATTTTTTATTAAAATATATTATCAATAATTTTAAATATAATAACATAACAAAATAATTTATCATTATCTTTATAAACAAATCATAAATAAAAGTAAAATAAATTACATCTTTATAATAAAATATAAGTTGTACCAAAACATTATGAAATTGTAAATTAAGTAATTGACTTTAATTAGTTGTATTTTATACTTAAAATATTGTAATTAAGAGTTTTTTATGTCTCTTTTATAATATAGTATAGATTTGAAACAACTTATGAGCTTGTTGGTTATTTTACATATATAATCAATCTCAAACACCTCCTAATTAAATAACAACTTATTAGCTTAATTATTATGTTTTGGTATCACCATAAGCTAATCCAAACACTTTTTATAAAATTCTAGTTTAACATCACATAAGTTAATAAACATTTTTATATAAAAACACAAGTTAGTTTTAAATAGTCAATCCCAAACACCCCCTTAGTATTATCCTATTCAAATATAATATTAGAGCAAACATAAAACAACTATTTTATCTTGTTCATCACATAAAACACGATAAATGTTGGCATTAGCGCTAGAAATAGTAGTCAACATGTCCACAAACTCCCAAGCTTGGTCAATTGTGTGTTATTGAGGGCACAAAAATTGTTTGGTTAGATATGGCGAAAACATATTTGTAACCGTCGTATTTAGGTGCCGTTTACTAAACATTTACTCGGTAAGTGCTTACCGATATTACTTACTTTAATGTAATTACCTATTTAGCATGAAAACTATCTAGAATCTTACCCCGTAAGTGAGGGAAATGACTCTTACCCGGTAAGTCCTTACCGGGTTTAAAACGCTTACCAACAATCAATTTGAAGGTTGGGAATGTTATATGATAAGGTAAGCAATGGTAATATCTTTGCCGATAAGTGCTTACCCGGTAAACATTTTAGTAAACGGCCCCTTAGTATTCAAAATTTTCGAATATCTTACTATTTATAGATGTAATATTAATGAGTGTTTTTGTTATTTTGTGTTTAATTATTTTCGTTATTTACTAAATATCAATATATTGATGTTCTATTTTACTTTTTTATGACATCAAATTTGAATTTAAAATCTTTTTGTTTCATGTTTAATTTTAATTACTATAAAATACATAGAGATAGAATGTGATTTAATTCAATACTTATTTTTAAAAACATGTTTCAAAATGTAAATGTAAGAATGTATCATTGTTTTAAATAACTCATCATGGCGTGTAACAACCCAACCCGCAGAAATAAAGCATAACGACAATAATATAAATCATTGTCAGAACGACCCCAATACAAGGATTTCAAATTCCAAGGTTTGCGGAAAAACAACTTAATACACAACTAAGAATACAAGTAAAACTAAGACATCTTGCTTCTAGGCTACGCCAACCAGCTTAGAGTTTTTCCTTTCCCTTGCCCGAGCCACCGACCTCACACTTACCTGAAAAGGTTTTAGTTTTTGAAAAAGCGAAGGTTAGACCGAAAGGTCTAGTGAGTTATCTCTAATAACAGTTCATGCCAAAGCCACATAAAAGATTTATAGAAATATAAACCAATTCAGTGTTTTTTAGAAAAAGAACAACAAACTCACAAATCACGTTCCTGGCACACACTACCGTCACACGAAGTGACAACGTGTCTGGCTCATACTGCCTCATATTGGGACACCCCCACAATGGCATGTACGGGATACCTCCCCCGGGTACGAGCACAAGCGGGACACCCCCCCTCCGCCTTAGGTCGTAACTCGCTACCAACAATGTATGCATACATTCATCAAATCATAAACAACAAAACATAACTTGCATTTAACAAATCTCATATGCATAAAATATCGCGTAAACATTGATAGGGATTTGGTTAGAAAAATTTACATATCGTCCCTTTGCTTACTTCCCTAAAAATGCGTCCGACCGGACCAATTACCTATGGTTTAAAAGATCAACGAAGCAATGGTTACTCACACGCCCTTGAGGCTAAACTAACTACCCCCCCCCTATCGGGCTAAATCTACAAGAATCCCAAAATTGGGCTCACTGGGCCTCAGCCCGAGATTGGGTCAACCGGCAGAAAGGTCCCTGTCCTTAAGGGATTTCCCGAACTACTCCTGGGTTGGGTTCTATAAGAACCGGGTTCATTTAAAATAAATGTAGAGTTGGGGAAGTGGTTGCTCAAAATCCCAAAAGTGTGAGGGGATAGTGGTAAAGTTGAATAAGATGAATTTAACCCTAGAGACTTATCTCTCATTCCTTAGTTGCGACTGAGAACTACTGCTAGAGAGGAGGTTGTAGGCGATTTTGGAGAAAAGAAAGCAAAGGGACAAGTTGCAATTGAAATCAAGCCTACATCAATCTCTTCAAGGTAAGTTTCTCTAGGTTGGTGCCTTCTATTGTTGAAAATGTATGGATTATCATCTGTGTCCTGATTAGAAAGGGGGGAGTTTTTGTTTTTGTTCTTTGGAAAAATAAATGGAGTTTGAACCATATGAATCTATCTCATATCGCTTGGGGTTAACGGATTGGGAGGTGTTAGTTTTGGTGGGCTTGCGTCGCAGTTCCAACAGCTGGAAATCGTCTTCCCCGTAGAGGTGGTCGAGTCACCGTCGTCGTCTAATTATCCGCCTAGCCGAACCAAATAAGAAGACCCAGGAGGATCCCGGGAGTCGCTCGACCGGGGGTGACCCATGAGTGACTCCACCGGGAGTTACAACCCGGGAGTTCGGGAGTAAGGGGACCCTGGGAGACAGGGCGCCCGGGAATTTCCATCCCCGGGAGGCGAGGGTGGAGACCCGGGCTGGACCCGGGAGGCGGAGAGCCCGGGTGGAGCCATGAGGGAGAGATCGGGGGAGACCTGGGAGTGGGGTTACCCCGGTGTATAGCCGGGAGTCGGCATATGAGAGTGAGGTCCCGGGAGGTGGGTCGGTTAGTATCTTTTGAGATCTGAGTTGGTTAATTTGTGTTCCTTTATACCTTAGGTGACCCGCTTAAGGAATTAGAGCGTGGGTAAGAAGGTCCTTGCAAGCAGGTAAGCTTTTCTAACCAAAAACTTTATCATTGATGATTACGCGATATTTTTTATATGTGAGATTTTGTTAAATGCGAATTATGCTTTATCGTTTAATGCGAGTTATGTATTTATCGTTTTTGATATGTGGAGATGTATGCATACATTGTTGTTAGCGAAATGGTCAAGTCGGGGGGGGGGGGGGTGTCCCGCCTGTGCTTATACTCGGGGGGGGGGGGGGTGTCCCGTATATGCCATTGGGGGGTATGTCCCAAATAAGGCAGTATGAGCCAGACACGTTGTGACCTCCGCATGACGGTAGTGTGTGCCAGAAGCGTGTTTGTAAGTATGATGTTTTATTTTAAAAGTTGAATTGGTTTATAATTCGATAAATCTTTTATGTGGATTTGGCGTGAACTGTATTAGAGGGAACTCACTAGACCTTTCGGTATAACCATCGCTTTTTCCAAACTAAAAACCTTTTCAGGAAAGTACCCGACAGAGGGTTCTAGCAAGGACAAAGAGAAGTTGTAGGCGAGAAGCGTGACATAGGCGAAGATTGTTTGCTAGATCCCGGATTTAGTTAATCCTGTATTAAATCTCAGTTGTGTAATAGGTTGCTTCCGCAAACCATGATATTTGAATTGTTGTTTTGGGGACGTTTGGCATTGTTTTATATTAAATTCGATTATGCGTTATTTCTGCGAGTTCGGGTTGTTACAGGTTCTGGGATCGCTACCACCGGGTTTTCTACTGGGTGGGGTGACCCCCGGGTTTATTCCCGGATGGGAAACTCCCAGGTGGCTTCCGGGTTTCTCGATCGCTCCCGGACGAGATGTCTCCCGGGTCTTCCCTGTTGCTCCCGAATGAAAGGGACTCCTAGGTGGGACTTTCCTGGTCGCATCTGGGTCCCCACACCCCCGGTTCATCGATACCATATCGAAACCCCAAAAGGAATGGAAATTTCCTTGTGAAGAATGAGATCGATACACAAGCGATTAACATCGATCTCACCACTTCTTACCAAACGATTCAATTTACAAAACAAACAATAGATTAACTTCTAATCCTATCAGAACAAAATGAAGAAGAATTCCAATCCCTCCCCTCAAGAACACGGCAAAAAACCCTCCCTTTTCTTAAAACAAAAAGACATAGCAAATGTAACACCCCGAAGTTTGTGATTTAGTAATGGTTGTTATCATAGTAAGACCTACCGTGTTTTGGGACTTATCGTTACATAATGAATTAATCTATTTTGGGCATCGTGGGCTGATAGTTGACAAAACGGGTTAATTTTGGACCTCGGTACAGTGCACGCGACTGTTCCCGCGATAGTGACAGGGTGTCACAATCGCGGGGCACAATCGCCCCGTTTGTACCGCTAGTCGGGTGGTCTGCGCTACTATGCCCGACGACTATGCCAAGGGCATAGTCGCATGTCACTATCGCTTGCGGCGGCTGAGAGGTTGTTAAGTCCGAAATTTCACCCATTATCCTCATTTCTCACTTCTATCTTCTTCCCTTTTCTCTCCCAAACCCCAAAACCGAACCCTAACCCATTTTGAAGGTTTTCCCCACCTTGAACCACATGATTCTTCACCTTCTAGCTAGTGGGATCTTGAACCACAAAACCTCCGTCTTCATCTTCCTCCTCAAGTTCATCGTTTGGGAGCTCGGGTTGAAAAGTTGGATTGGGTGTTCTCGGAAGTCTCTTTGTCTTAAAGGGTAAGCTTTCTTGTAATAAGGTTATAAATGCTCCATTGGTGGTTTCTTAAGGTTCGATATCTCAAATCTCAGATTTGATGGTTTTGGAGAAATTAGGGTTTTGATCTTGTTTGAGATCTTAGTATTTTTATGTTTGGAGAATGTTTCCTTATGGTTCAAAATGGTTATTTATGGGATGGAATGTTGGATCTAGGTTTTGGAAGTTTTCGGCTTGAGGATTCAAGCGACCTTCAAAGAGCTCGTTGGGTGAAATCTAGATTTAGCCTAAATCTAGCAAGGTGAGTTCATGTTGATTTGTGAAAACGGTGTACATGACAAAATGGTTATTTTAAAGTGTTTTACGTGAAATGGTTAACTGCTGATAATTTGAGTATTTTGAAGTAAAAATGTATTTCACTGGGTATTTGTCAAAGCGTGAGTATTTCAATGAGTTTTCATATTTGATAAACTTGGTTTATTTTAGTTTCATAAATGTCCATATTTGGGATTTGAACATCTTGATAAATAATAGCATGATTTATGCATTTTGGAGATTTTGGTACAAACGAAGTCTAGTTCATGTTATATGCATTTTGGTGTAATTGCATTCATAAACCCTTTGGAAAACCCTTGGGTCCCATTACGTGTTGAGTTTTGGGTTAAATGCGTCTTTGTAGTGTATGTCTTCATAAACGTTATTTTAAAAGACATTTCATTATTTGGAGGACCGATAATTATTGGTCAAATGGGTTTTGAGCATCTTATCTCGGGGTTGGCTTAAAATGAGTCGTGTGGACATTTGTCCGGAATTATAACTTGCGGGGGTTTTGAATAAGATGACGATTAATTTCGTATCGTTGGGGAGCTACATGTCTTGAGTGCTTGGTCATTCAATTGGAGTAATGTAATGTTAGACAGTGTTGTATTGGATCCATAGGCACGTAAGTCTGTCTGTTTGGTAAGGCCTGAGGTCTTGGGTTACATTTAGTGACCTCTCGGGTTTGCTAGCGAGTAGGAATATGTGGCTCGGGCCACAGAGTTGGAACTCGTCTAGATTGGATAGGCGCTCACGCCTGTAAGCCCTCGAAAGTGGAACTCCAATGGAGTAAGGCCAGAGGCGTTAAACGGTCCGTGGTATGATGCTCGGTGGAGGCATGAGAACTAGGATGTCGGGGTGTTCGGGTAGAATCCAATAACATCGCGGGTGGCCCCATTTACGTGTTCTCGCCACCCAAGGTGGAAACGTTTAGATGATATGCAAGGAAGTCGCGTGAACGGCCTATTTGCGTGTTTTCTATTCTCGGTGTATACGGATCTCTTCATCGTTGATTCGTGGTATTTTTCATGGTAAT
The DNA here is from genome assembly GCA_023525745.1 of Arctium lappa. Classification (NCBI taxonomy): domain Eukaryota; kingdom Viridiplantae; phylum Streptophyta; class Magnoliopsida; order Asterales; family Asteraceae; genus Arctium; species Arctium lappa. The sequence continues at coordinate 152,621,065 of CM042047.1, read as the reverse complement.
GTGGTATTTTACCAATGTGAGTTTTAGTGGTTGACGGTAAATGTTGGCTCTAATATTGGGTTCTTCCCACGTATATTAAAGTCGAATGGACCGCGTCGTTTCCACGTTCCGGTATTTGGATTTCATTATACTTTATGGTCGTATGAGTATTAATTCGAGTTACATATTTCCAATGGCGTACCATATTATTATAAATCGTTTCCTTTACATAAGGGTCGAGTATTATGTCCCGCCCGTGTTCTGGGTGTTTTGGAATATAAGGTATTATTTACATTTCCATGAATTGGAATGTCGAACTATGACCCCATCTTGGGTGAGTTCCGGATTGCATCATTTTTATATGAAACGTGTGTTTGGGAGCATTGTCTTTAAAAGTGCATATTGTGGGAAAATGTGTCGTTTCCATTTTAAAGTATATTATTTCGAAGGATCTCACTTTAAACTGGTTTCCTTGCTTTTAAAGATTTATTCATTCATGTTAAAACTCTTGAGCTCACTAGGCGTTAAGCCTAACCTTTTTATTTGTCGGCATGTGCATCAGGTTCCTGTTGGGGGTTCGGTTCTAGCAATGCTTCGAGAAGTCGAGCCTTAGCCTTGTGCAAGTGTATGTAGTGAGAGAAGTCTTCCCCAGGTTGGAGATAGTATCATGTTTTGGTTTAGTAGCACTCGTCCTTACCATGAATTGTGGTATAGAATGTGTATATGTGTTGAGGTTAATTCTTAATTTGTGTTTGTAGTTTGAAGTATTTATTGATCTATTTAGAAATTTTTTAATAAGTTGCTATCTTCAAATTTGAGGGTGTTACAGCAATCCCTCTAACCATTAATAATCAAAAGAAGGATCAAGAACCCCTTTGATGCCCACTTCCTTCTTCATCTTCTCCCAATCGATTTCTCCCTCAAGCTCTCTCTCTCTCTCTCTCTCTGTGGTTTCTTTAGCCGCCACCAACACCAAGAATGAAATTAGGGTAGGGTAATAGGGTTTAATCCCTTTCTACTCAAATTACAACTAGCCCCTCACACTTTAGGTTTAGACAAAGAATCCCCCACACTCTCAACTTTATTAACTAAACCACGGTTATTACAATATCTCCCCCTCAAAAGAATTCGGTCCCTGGAATTACATTGCTGAACAAACTAGGATATTGGGACCTCATGTCCACCTCCACTTCCCACGTTGCCTCTTGCCCTTTATGATATTGCCACTGCACTTTCACGAGGCGAATCTTTTTAGACCTCAGCTTCTTCACTTTGTAATCCAAGATGGCCACCGACTCCTCCATGTAACTCAACTTCTCATCCACATGAATATCATCCAACGGTACGACCACATCAGATTCTGTCAAACACTTCTTCAAATTTGACACATGAAAAGTAGGGTGGATTCCTCGCAGATCCTCAGGTAGGTCAAGCTTGTACGCCCCTTCTCCAACCCGTTCTATTATAGAAAAAGGACCAACATATCTAGGTCTCAGCTTTCCTTTCTTTCCAAATTGAACCACACCCTTCCAAGGTGAGACTTTTAACATTACCCTGTCTCCTACTTGAAATTCGATTTGGTTCCTCCTCTTATTCACATACATCTTCTGACGGTCTTGCACTATCCTCAACCTCTCTCTTATCTGGTTTACCTTATCGACAGTCACTTGCATGATTTCCAGACCTACCAGCTTCCTCTCACCCACCTCGTTCCAACACAGAGGTGTTCTACATTTGTGTCCATAAAGTGCTTCAAACGGTGTCGCCTGAACGCTGTCATGATAACTGTTGTTGTAGGAAAATTTTATCAACGGTAGATGAACTTCCCACGATCCTTTGAAATTTTGCACATGCTCGGAGCATGTATTCCATTGTTTGAATGATCCTCTAACTCTGGCCATCCGTTTGGGGATGATAAGCAGTACTCAGCTTGAGTTACGAACCCAACTCCCTTTGAAGACTCCTCTAAAAAGATGACGTTAATCGACCATCACGGTCCGATACTATAGATGTCGGCACTCCATGTCTGGATACCACCTCATCTATATACAACTTAGCCAACTTCTCTAACGAGTACATCTCCTTAATCGGTAGGAAGTGAGCTGATTTAGTGAGTCGATCCACTATTACCCAAATGGCGCCATGCCCCTTGGGTGATCATGGAAGTCCCGTGACAAAGTCCATCATGATTTCATCCCACTTTCACACCGGTATTTCCAACGATTGAAGTTCTCCGTACGGTCGTTGATGCTCAATTTTAAACTTCAAGCACGTCAGGCATCGCTCGACGAAGTGAGCAATGTCTTTCTTCAATCCCGTCCACCAAAATCACTACTTCAGGTCTCGATACATCTTATTGGTTCCCGGGTGTATTGAATAGCGAGACTTATGAGATTCCTCCAACACCCTCTTCCGAAGGTCACCCAACTTAGGAATCCATACACGATCTCCCAAGCATTTCACTCCGTGACTGTCATCAGTTAACGAAGCTACAAGTCCGACAATTCTCTCGCTTTTCAAATTCTCTTCCATAAGCGCCTCCTCTTGGAACTTCTTAACTTCACCCAAGAAATTGGAAGTTGATTCGACTCTAAAGGCTACAACCTTTGTCGTTTCTCCTCGCTCCTTTCAGTTGAAGGCGTCGACTACAACGTTGGCTTTACCCGGATGGTAAATTATCTCGCAGTCATAATCGCCTAACAACTCCATCCACCTTCTTTACCTCATATTCAATTCCTTCTGATTGAACATATGTTGAAGGCTCTTGTGGTCAGTGTAGATCTGACACTTAATCCCGTATAAGTAGTGCCTCCAAATCTTCAAGGCGAAAACCACCTACGCCAACTCTAAGTCGTGCGTAGGGTAGTTCTTCTCATGCTCTTTCAACTGGTGAGACACATAAGCGATCACCTTTCCATTTTGCATCAGTACACACCCTAATCCTAACTTAGAAGCATCGTTATAGATCACAAATCCTTCTGATTCGTTGGGTAAGGATAAGATGGGTTCACTACTTAGACTTTCTTTCAATTTACCGAATGCACCCTCTTGGGCTTCGGTCCACACAAAATTAACATTTTTCCTAGTTAGGGAAGTTAACGACGTGACTATCCGCGAGAAGTCCTGGATGAACTTTCGATAGTAGCCCGCCAACCCAAGGAAACTCCTCACTTCGATGGCGATTTCGGCGCTTCCCAAACCTTGATAGCCTCAATTTTAGCTGGGTCGACCTTGATACCGTCCATAAATACAGCTGGGGCGTTAGTCAAACCGAAAGGCATGACTAAAAATTCATAATACCCGTACCTCGTACGAAAGGCCGTATTGGGTACGTCCTCCTCTCTTACCCTCAACTGATGATAACCCGATCGCAAGTCTATCTTCGATTAGTAACTTGCTCCTTACAGCTAATCGAAGAGGTCGTCGATCCTCGGAAGCAGATAATTATTCTTGATCGTCACATTGTTAAGCTCACGGTAGTCTATACACATTCGCATAGAACCATCTTTCTTTTTGACGAACAACACTCGCACTGCCCACGGTGATGTGCTGGGACGAATGAAACCCTTATCGAGCAACTCTTGCAGTTGGGTCATCATCTCCTTCATCTCGGTCAGTGCCAAGCGGTAGGGTGCCCTTGCTATTGGCGTTGCTCCAGACATCAAGTCAATTCTTAACTCCACTTGTCGATCTAGGGGCAAATTGGTCAAGTCCTCCGGAAACACCTCGGGTACTCACTTACCACCGGAACTGATTCTAGTCCCCTCTTCTCGTTCTTAGCATCTAGCACATACGCTAAGAATCCTAAGTACCCCTTCACTAAGCACCACCTAGCCTTGATCATCGAGATTAAGCACGACTTTCTATCCCGACGATCTCCATAGATTACCGCCTCTTTCTTATCAGGCAGAGTTATACGGATCAACTTCTTATTGCATACTATTTTGGCATCGTTAGACGCCTACCAGTCCATCCCCATGATGACATCAAATTCCCCCATACCAATCGGGTATAGCCGTAATGAAAATAAATGACCTTGAATGTCAATCCTACACCCTCATATACTTCCCCCACCAAGACTCGACTATCATCGGCTACCTCTACTACAAACCCATGACTTAACTTCTTGGGTTCCATATGCAATTTCCGAATAAAGTTCGGCGACAAAAATGAACGGTTTACGCCCGAGTCAAACAACACCTTAGCGAAAGTCGAGTCAATAAGGAAAGTACTTGTCACCATATCGGGTGTTTCCACCGCCTCCTTTGCCGTCATGTGGAACGCCCTTGCCTTTTCTCAAACCGGTTCCACATTCTTCTGTCCCTCCCTTTCCTCCAAAACTTCCAGCCGCTCCCTTATTCAGTTGTGGATAATCAGTCTTGATGTGGTCTGGAGAGCCACACTAATAGCATGACCTCGGTCCTTGACAGTCCCAAGCCATATGCTCCGTCTTCCCACACTTGAAACATCCATCCCTATCCATCATACATTCCCCTCTATGCATCCGGTTGCATTTCCCACACGACTTATCTCCAAGCCTCAGTGTTACACGCTGCTCGGGTCTTGCAATCTTAACCTTCTTAGTGTCAAGCACGGGTATTTCCCACTTTCTCTTGTCGACACTTCTTTCAGACATCTAATGAACTTTATCCTTTTCTGTCATCTCTGTTGCGTTAATGGCCGCCTAAAAGGTAGTAGGGTTTCGCGTAGACGCCAATTCCTTGATACTGCGTTTTAGCCCATAGAGATGCCTCTCTATACACTGCTCTTCGTTCGGCACATAGATCTCGGCGAATCGGGCCTTTTCTAGGAACTTGGTTGTATACTCCCGTACTGTCATCTCCCCATGCTCTAACCTCAGAAACTCTTCATCCAATTTCTTAATAGCCGCTAATGGGCAGAACTGAACTTTAAATTTTCAGACAAATGTCTCCTAAGCCATACCCATTGTCGCCTTCGAACCTTCTTGGTTCTTGGATTATGTAACCTGAAAATTACAAATGGAATAACACACAAGTATACATGTTAAACCACTATCGTTTGAAACAAGTAATAAAGTGGTACAAAGTACCGGATATCGATCCACAGGGACAGGAAAGTAAGGATTTCTAACAAGTCAAAGTTAAAGTAAGATTTCAGATGGTGAATTCGAAGGATTGATCTTTGAGTGTTGTTGAAAGTAAATTAAAGTTCTTTGAACATATTAAAAGAAAGCAAGGGTGCAAGATCCGGCTGGAGTTGTAAGCAACTAAATAATAGGACTGATGTTGCAGTAGATGCTGCAACACTAGGTTCTCAACTTCACTATCGGTTCACAAAACCCTTTTGCAAGGTTCATATTAGAATAAGTATACCGGCAGCGACTAATTAGGCGACCCAACCGGTTCCGCACATATATTACTATGATCCCCATATAGTTTACAATCAATAAAGATTGAGAGGGTTTGTTACAACCCCTATAACACTTCAGTGTTATGAAGTTTATGCTAGCTTGCAATCAAGCCGCTCACCTAAGTGAAACAATGTACGTCACCTCATCAAGAAGCACTTGGTCGAAACTCATAAACAAGGAGTGAATAGTAAAATCAAGGTTCTAAATGGCGTGAGGCGTGGCGTAGCGGCGAGGCCAAGCCTCAAGCCTTAGGATCCACGGCGAAGCCATGGCGTTTTCAAGGCGTGACTTATGGCGTCAAATTTCTAATTTATCTATATTATTATACATAAAAACATATGTTTTGGTGTGTTACTCAATGAGTTAATAGTAATAAGCAAGTTTAATTAGGTTCTATATATTTAAAACATGCAAATAAAACATTGAAAACATAAAGAAAAACCAAATATCACATTACAAAAACTGCGCATTAGGGCATGGCGTGAGACACAAGCCTTGGTGCCATGGCGGCTGTGCGGCGAGTTTTTTTAGAACAATGGGCCCAGGATGTCTCTGATATGGCCGATCCTCTACTATCTTCGGTCGTTGCTGTCAACACTCTGCTAGAGCGGCTCCTCTCCTCTCACCTGGACTTTTCTCTATCTCTTGCTGCCCTCAAGGCCTTTTCCGATGCAAGGAATAGGGAACTTGAGTTCTTGAAAGCCAAGGTCCTCTCCCAGGACTTGGTAAATTCTTAGATCCTAGATTCTCTCAACAACCTTCATCAAAAGGTTGATGCGCTCCCAGCCTCTGTCTCCAAGTCTCGGACAAAGGAGTGGGACATTGCCCTTGGCGATGCGGTTTTCGGTGATAATGATCGAGATTTCCTTCACCGCTTGGATCGACGGATGGGTTGTGTGTCGACTCATCTCAGAATTTTTTCTCCTTCAACAGCTGAGGGGGAGAAATCTGTTGAGGGGGAGAATCCAGCCCCTCAAGTCACTATTTACAACGTCGAAGTCAAAGCTGAGGGAACCGACAAATCAACTCCTATCGATCTGACCGAAGAAGAGGGAACCATCCGATCGGATCCTACTGATCGGGCCAAAGAATCGGCGGGGGAGCTCACAAAGACAAAAGAAAGCAACCAATGACTCCCGAAGAAGAGGCAACCGACTTAAAAAGAAGAAAAGAAGAACAGAACAAACGAACTTTGGGGTCAGATGTTCTAAAACTTCAACCACCCCCAAATATTATATCCCAGCTGGGGATGTCGGCCGATGAAATAAAGGCAGCCGAACTAGCTCAAAAAACCCTTTGATGAAACTCAAGAGCTTGCTCAAAAGCTTGCCGAAGAAGAGGCAAAGGAAGCAAAACTTTCTAAGGATCCGATCGAAGCTCAAAAATTGGATCTTGGAATCTTGGAGAATTCGGCTAGAGAATCTGATGAGCAGAAAGCCAAGTGTATTTGTTGGTACAAAAAGTCCATAACCGACCGACACGAAAGCTCTCCAATCTCAAGTGTTCAAATCTCGGGGACAAAATCTGCAAAGGAACTGATCTGGATAATTATAACTCGAGAGAATTGGATGAGCCAAACTAACAAGATGGAATGGCTAGGGGCTTACGGTCTCATTGAATAGTTCAAAATTATCAACATCTTGAAGAAGAGTAAAAGTGCTTACAAAGAACAAGTCTTGGATCATATCAACTCCCTTCAGAACAGGATGAAGTCCTACCAAACCAAGTACCGAATTGAACACTCGGCGGCCGAAAGTGGGTTCATTCAGAAGCTCAAAACTGATCATCACTCCTTCTCCTCCTCCAAGCCAAAGTCTAGATATGTGAAGAAAGAAGGTGTTTTCCAAGACATGTCTAAGGAAAGAAAGGTTCCAAAAGTCTATAATCTTGACCTTTCCTTGTCGACTATCGTGCCCCAACCTTCTACTACGGTCATCCTCGAACCGACATATGGTATCTTTTTGGACGATATCTTCGGCCAAATCCGCTTCTTTAGAGCTGATAAGATCCATATTGCCGATAGTCTTTTTCTTTCTAGGATTCTTCAGATCATTCTGATGGGGTCTCATGCAGTTTCTATCTTCAAGGCAGTAACCGATGAGGTGAAGAAGAGAGACTACATATTGGATGATCCTTTTAAAGAATCTTAGTTTATTTTTACTTACTTTTGAATTGTACTTGTAATTTTTCTTATCTTGTACTCAAATTTTTTAGATCAATATAAGTGCAATTTTCTTTATTACATATTGTAAATAGTTTTCCTTTATTCATTTATACCTGTAAATGTCGGATACCTTAAAAAATCCAAAAAAGAAACAAAAAGAATGGTCTATATGAAAAAGAACTCAAAAGAGTAAAATAAGGTCAAAATGCACTGTTCATTTTCTTACTCTTTTATTTTAAGTATGGGATGTCATCATCAAAAAGGGGGAGATTATTGGGTCATCAAGGATTTGAAGATGACCTCCCTTTTCAGCTCACCAATTCTTACTTGGAATATTTGAACGTCCTTTGTACTTAGATTATTTTAAGGTTCTTTTTTTTGGGAAAGGGTGTCCTAGGCCTTTGGCCCAGACTAATCCCTTGGCAAAGAAACCGACTGCTAAAGCATGCATCCCTGAGGTTATACCCAGTGGCCACAAATTTGCGAATGCAGGGAATCGAACCCGGGTTAAGCGCTATGAACTCCCCAGGAGATTACCGCTACACCACAAGCCTTGTGGTTTATTTTAAGGTTATTTAATAATAGCTTAGTCATGTTTCAAATGATCGATGAAGTCGAAGACCAACCAAAATAAGCAAGAAGTAAATCTTCAGATGCGGATCAAGATAAACTTCCAACCTCACTAAGTTATCTACCTGCCGATTACTCCTCATCAATCGACTGGTATCCCACCTGACGAATTTCAGCCCATCAATTCGGTAGGACTCTCTTCTAGCCGATTTTATCTTCATAAATCGGCTAGTCTCCTTTTTGCAAACCTCATTCTGACAAAAACGGTATAAACCCCTTATTGCACAGATGATCTTCATCTGAGTTATAAAATGGTGGTGACATTCTTCAAAGGTTCATTAAAAGGATGTCTATATTATACTATCTTCAGGTGTTATCTTCTCAAGGTTTAGATGTCAACTTTGTTCTACGATAAGTCACATCAAATACTTTATCCCTTTTGTAAGAATTACCTGACATCCAATGCCAAAGATGTCAAGTGTCCTCAACATTTAATGCACAAGGTGGTATTTAAAGGTGAAGACTCCTTCCATGCAAACTACGCTTTTGAAAAGAGATCTCAGTGCACTCAAGCAAAAAGTTGGCAAACTTGATCTCTTATATCTGCTTTATTCTTGGTGTTTTTAAGTTGTGTTCTTGTTTCTTTGTGAAATATTGTTAGAAGAGGTTTATCAGTTCTTTCTACAACAATCTTATTAGTTTTCTATGTGTAATTCTTGATTTTACATCAATAAAGAATTAAACTAAGTGAATTTTTTTGTGTATTGTATTCAACCCCCACTTCTATAATACTTGTTTATTATTGCCATTACCTTTGGGACCAACACATATTTATACATACAAATAAATTAAAACAAATATTATAGATGATTACAAAAGTAATTACAAAAATCAAGATATACTATAACATAGATCAAGGGATGTGATATGGAGGTATAGATCAAGTGATATGATATGGTGTATCATGATCACAATCTTTATCTTTGTCACCATTAAGCTTATTAAGTTATTTTCAAACAGGCCCTAAGTATTTACCTATTAAGTTATTTTCTTTTTTACGTTTATACAAGTTTTACGTCTCGTACATATTTATCATTTATCCCTCAAAATGTATATTAAAAACTCATACCTTACAAAATAACGCGTCGTAATGCGTTACAATGCAAGTCAAGCCTTAGAGTGGAGCAATAGAGGTTAATGTGGCAGCGAAGTCAAACCTTGACGTCATAGCGCGCCATGTAATAATTGTGGTTTAGTTAATAAAGTTGAGAGTGTGGGGGATTGCTTGTCTAAATCTAAAGTGTGATGATCTAGTTGTAATTTGAGTAGAAAGGGATTAAACCTTATTATCCTACCCTAATTTCATTCTTGGTGTTGGTGGCGGCTAAAGAAAATAGAGAGAGATCTTGAGGGAGAAATCGATTGGGAGAAGGTGAAGAAGGAGGTGGGCATCAAAGGTGTTATTGATACTTGTTCTCCAAGGTAAGCTTTGATCCTTCTTTTGATTATTAATGGTTAGAGGGATTGATATGTCTTTTTGATTTAAAAAAAGGGAGGGTTTGTTGCCATGTTCTTGAAGGGAGGGATTGAAATTCTTTTTCATTATGTTCTGATAGGATTAGAAGTTAATCTATTGTTTGTTTTGTAAATTGAATCGTTTGGTAAGAAGTGGTGAGATCGATGTTAATCGCTTGTTTATCGATCTCGTTCTCCTCAAGGAACCCGCCTTTCCTTTTGGGGTTTCGATGCGGTATCGACGAACCCGGGGTGTGGGGACCCGGATGCGACTAAGAAAGTCCCACCCGGGAGTCCCTTTCAGCCGGGAGCAACCGGGAAGACACGAGAGACATCTCGACCGGGAGCGACCGAGAAACCCGGAAGCCACCTAGGAGTTCCTTATTCGAGAACGACCAGGGACCGGAAGCAAACCCAGGGGTCACCCCACTCGGGAGCAAACCCGGTGGTAACGAGCCCGAAACCCAACCCGGGAGTAGTTCGGGAAATCCCTTAAGAACCGAGACCTCTCTGTCGGTTGACCCAATCTCGGGTCGAGGCCTAGTGAGCCCAATTTTAGGATTTTGGTAAATTTAGCCCGGGGGGGAAACTCCAGGAAACTTTGCAAGCCTTGTTGGCACACCAGACGAGAACAACTTCTGAGAGTAAAGGAAAGAGCAGAGAGGGAGAAGAGACTGAGAGGTCTAGCCCGCCTGTAACTGTAGTGGGTAGTCACTCTCAGTCAATTCCTTATGTGGCACCTAGGTTATGGATAAGAGTTGCAACTACAAATCGTTTTCCTCTTGCAAGCCCCCTAGCTTCAAGGGAGAATGTGATCCGGTAGTGGTTATCAAATGGATTCGAGAGAGGGAATTGGTTTTCTATACTTGCAAATATGCTGATGAAGACAAGGTGGTGTTTGCATTGTCCATGCTAAGAGACTATGTAGTCTTTTGGTTGGAGGTCGAGACGGGTGGAGAAGTGATGAGTGGATAATTTATCACACTTTCCATCACTTTTTATTAGGATTTTCTAGTAATTTTATTTTCCCAATCACCATATTTGACTACTTTTCACTATTTATTGAGTTGGGAGCTAAGTTTGAGAAATTTACCTTATTTGTGTGTTTTATGTATCAAATCACTAATGAGTAATGTTGCAGTAGGAGTCACAGCATGGGTCTACAGTCATGAACAAGACTTCATAGTCTTTTTGGTTGGTGCAACTAAGGTCTTTGAGGGAAACTTGGAAGAGATTCGGTTGAAGAAGACAAGGAGCAAAGCATATATGCTCTTTTGACAATTGTGGTTTCCTTAAATATATGCTTATGTACCTAATTATGACATTTGATTCCTAGTTAGTGGTAGGGACCATGTTCTTTTGTACTTTGATTCTCTTATTATGCTTTCTTAGTTGTTAAGCTTTAGGAGCTCCTCTATGTATAAATAGAGGGCTCATATTCAGTTGTTTAGTGTCTCTTATTGTATTGGGTACCACCGGTTAGATAACTCACATAGCTATCTTAGCCTTTTTAATATTAAGTCTTTAATTTCAGTACGCTACTGTTTTGTGTCACAACACTGTTCACAACACCTTTACGTTTCTTGTCATTTACAATTCGGATTTACATTTCTGCTTTACATTTATGCATTCCAATTCCAGTCATTTACTTTTCATGCATTTGCTATTTATCTTTCCAATAATATCGCACACCATGTGTCAAGCGATGATGGGGTAAGTCCCTAGCTTGGGTGTAAGTGATGGTTGGGAGATAAAAGCCTATATAACTATGGATTAATGTTTTGCTACTAGCTATCAATTTTACTCACTGTTCTAAAAAACTCGTCGTACAGCCGCCATGGCGCGCCATGGCACCAAGGCTTGTGTATCACGCCACGTTATGCCCATGACACTCCATGGCCTAATGCGCAGTTATCGTAATGAGATATTTGATTTTTCTTTACGTTTTTAATATCTTATTTGCAAGTTTTTAATATATAACCTCTTTTAACTTGCTTATTACTATTGACTCATTGAGTAACACTATAAAACATATGTTTTTATATATAATATTATATATGAATTAAAAATTTGACGCCATAAGTCACGCCTTGAAAACGTCTTGGCTTCGCCATGGCTCCTAAGGCTTGAGGCTTGGCCTCGCCGCCACGCCACGCCTCACGCCATTTAGAACATTGCTCCTATCAGAAAGTTGAACCGAGCTTCATCAAGAGGTTTTGTGAAAATATTAGCTAACTGAAGATCAGTTGGAATGAAATGTAGTTCAATATCATCTTTTGAGATGTGATCTCTGATGAAGTGATATTTGATGTCAATATGCTTGGATCTAGAGTGAAGCACAAGATTGTTGGCAATAGCTATTGCACTTGAGTTCTCACATAGTATTGGGACTTTGGAGTAGTATTGGTTGTAATCTTGAAGTTGATTCTTCATCCACAAGATTTGAGCACAGCAACTCCCAACTACAACATATTCAGCCTCAGCAGTAGAAGTGGAAACTGAATATTGTTTTTTCCTGGACGAGCTGACCAAGTTTCCACCAACTAATTGGCAGCTTCCTCTTGTGCTTTTTCTATCAACTTTAGATCCTGCAAAGTCAGAATCTGAATACCCAATTATATCAAAACATAAGTCCTTGGGATACCAAAGACCCAGATTAATGGTACCTTAAAGATACCGAAAAATGCGTTTTACAGCAGACAAATGTGATTCCTTAGGATTGGCTTGATAACACACACATAGACAAGTAGCAAACATAATATCAGGTCTGCTAGTAGTAAGATAAAAAATATATCCTATCATCCCTCTAAAATTTGTTACATCAACCTATTTTCGGTCGGGACATGAATTTTCAGAGGTGGTGCCATTGGAGTTTTCATGGGAGAACAATTTTCAAAATTAAATTTCTTGAGGAGATCACGAATGTATTTGCTTTGATTTATAAAGATCCCCTCAGAAGTTTGTTTGATTTGAAGGCCTAAGAAAAATGTGAGTTCTCCCATCATGCTCATCTCATATTTGCTTTGCATGAGAGAGGCAAACTTTTGACAAAGAGATTCATCAGTGGCACCGAAGATGATATCATCCACATAGATTTGAACAAGAATTATATATTACCTTTAGTCTTCTTGAGAAAGAGAGTATTGGCAGGTAAAAAGTCTGACAAAGTGTCATACCAGGCACGAGGAGCCTGTTTGAGGCCATAAAGAGCTTTGTCAAGCTTGTACACATAGTCTGGATGAGTAGAGTCTTCAAAACCAGGAGGTTGTTTCACATAGAATTCTTTAGCAAGTTCTCCATTGAGGAAAGCACTCTTGACATCCATTTGTAAGACTCTGAAATTCTTATGAGCAACATGGGCAAGGAAAATCCTTATTGCTTCAAGTCTAGCAACAGGAGCAAAGATTTCATCATAGTCAATACCTTTTTTCTGTCGATATCCTTGAGCAACAAGTCTAGCCTTGTTGCGAATTAAAGTACCTTCTTCATCCATCTTGTTTCTGAAAACCCATATGGTTCTAATGATTGTTTTCCTAGGAGGACGTAGAACAAGTCTCCAAACTTTGTTTCTTTCAAATTGTGAGATCTCTTCGTGCATGGATGTTATCCAACATGGATCTGCCAGAGCTTCCTCAAATTTCTTGGGTTCAATGATGGAGAGGAAATTCATATAGAGACAAATGTTACCTGTTTCTCTTCTAGTTTGAACACCAACTTGTTGATCACCAATAATTTGATCAATGAGATGATCTTTTGTCCACTTGGTAGCTGGTGGAAGAGGTGCAACATTTGAGAGGTTGAGAGGAAGAAGGACCGGCTGGTGTGATGGAATCGGCTGGTGTGATGGATGTTGGTTCAAGAGAAGGAATGTTAGGAGATATGGGATCGGCTGGATCTTCAGATATGATGATCTGAAGATTTGGGTTTGAAGGTGAGGATGTAGATGGGTCATTTAATTGAGGAGATGACTCAGGTATGAAAGAAACACAAGAATTAAGTTCAGATGATTGATTTTGAGTGTCTTTACCCACACATGAGGTTATCCATTGTTTTAATTCATCATCATTACATGAAAGAGAAGATGATTTGTGATCATCAAATTTCACATGAATAAACTCATCAATGCATTTCCTTCGAAGATTATAGACTCGGTAGGCTTTTGAGGTAAGAGAATATCCCATGAAGATTCCTTCATCAGCCTTTGGATCAAATTTCCCAAGATTTTCTTGGTCATGGAGAATAAAACACACACAGTCGAAGACATGAAGAAATCCAATATTTGGTTTTCGGCTATAAAATACTTCATAGGGAGTTTGGTTATGTTATTTCACAATTCCTGACCGATTTTGGGTAAAGCATGCGGTGTTGATGGCTTCTGCCCAAAAGTAGGTAGGTTAGTTGGACTCACTTAGCATGGATTGGGCTGCCTCACATAGAGTTCTATTCTTTCTTTCCATAACACCATTTTGTTGTGGAGTTCTGACACCCGAAAAGTTTTGAGAGATTCCATTATCATTGAAGAAGGCTTCTAAGGTAGTATTTCTGAATTCGGTGCCATTGTCACTTTTTATAGACCTTACTATTTGTCCATTCAGTACCTCAGATTTTTTGATGAAGTTGATGATCTCTTCAGTGGTGTCACTTTTGTACCTGAGAAAAGATACCCAAGTGTAACGTGTAAATCATCAACAATTACAAGAATATACCTTTTCCCACCAAGGCTTGGGGTGCTGACTGGTACACATAAGTCCATGTGAAGCATTTGAAGAGGGTTGGAGATGGAGAAGCATTGCTTAGATTTGAAGGAAGATTTAGTCCACTTCCCTTTTTCACAAGTTGCACATAGCTTTTCTTTCACAAAAGATAGCTTGGGCATTCCAACAACAAGATCTTTGTTGGAAAGAGTGTTCAAAGTCTTGAAGTTGAGATGATATAGGCATTTGTGCCAGAGCCAGTTCCTTTTGATAGAGTCTTCTGAAATGAAACACATGCTTCCTTCAACTAATTTTTGACTCATGTTGATGATATACACATTGTCTCTCCTAACACTAGACAGAACAACATGATTGTCTTTATCTGTGATAGTGCAAACACTAAGTTTGAAGGTGACAATGTATCCGAAGTCACACAGCAGACTAACGCTTAAAATATTATGCATTAGTCCTTCAACAGAGGCTACTTTATTGAATGTGATGGAACCATTGGAGGGAGTTCCATACCCTATAGTGGAACTCTAGAGTTATTGTAACACCCACAAATTTGGAAAGAGTGACTCATTAAAATTTTCAACAATACCTTAAAGGATAATAAAATCTCTTACTACCAGTCCATAACTGAAATACATTTCTAGGTTGAACCATCAACAAATAATTAAAGTCTTACATAAAGACTAACTAAAGTCGAGTGTTACTATATCCCAATAACAATCGCTATCTCCAATATAAGTGCAGAAGACTTCATCAAGCTAAACACCTCTTCGAGCACACAACTAGCACTCATCTCTTCACAGTGTCGCTAGAACTAATCCCGAAATGGAACCTGATGCACATGCGGACAAATAAAAAGATTAGGCTAACGTCTAGTGAGTTCAAGAGTTTTATATCATGATTATAAAGAAAAACGTAAAATGGAAATTGTTGGTCCCAAATAGTAGATAGTAAAGAAGAAAAGTATTGTAGAAGGGGGGGTTGAATACAATACACACATATTTTCACTTACTTTAATTCTTATTGATTTTAAATCAAGAATTACACATAGAAAACTTTTGATTGTTGCGGAAGAGAATAGATGAAATCTATTCAAACAATCTTACACTAAGAGAAATGAATAACAATTGTAAAACACTTAGAAAACAATAAGAACTTCTTAGAGAGAGAATGCCAGTGCACTTAGAGAGCTTGAATGCTTGAGAGCTGGTGATCTTGAATGTTGAACCATCCTCCATATTTATAGTGCCTCATGCATTAAATGCATGGGACACCTGTTGAGCAAAGGATGGACACAGGTCTTCAGCAAGGTACATGGTGTACCTTTTGTCTTGAGGTGTTTTGGCTTGAAGTGTTGACCTGCAGAAGGATGGTAGAGACCTTTCCTTAAAATGGTGTAGTAGACAAAACTTACTTAATCTGATCTCCAGATGAGGTCCACGTCAATGCAAGATATCACAATATACTTTGTCAGAAAAGTATAATGTGTTTGAAAGAAATCCTTAAGCATAGACTGCCGAAGACTTGAAAGATCTTCGGCTCCTGAAGATGTGAGAACACCTTCATACTCTAAGGAGAGATCATTGGCTACCGAAGACTTGAGAAATCTTCGGTTGCTCCTTGAAGATGTGAGGACACCTTTATACTCCTGAGAGACATGTGATTGACACCATCCTGGCTGATGGTGTTGATCACTTGGGCATGCTTGGCTTTAGGCTGAGGAGACAATCTTCAATCCGCTTTGAGAGATGTACTCCTTTGTCTTCTTCGGCTGATCTTCGACTTCACCGGACATTTGTATAGAAACCAAGCTGCTAAAAGAACCTTAAACATATTCTAAGTAGGATGATATAAGATGGAAGATCAGGAGGTCATCTTCAAATCTTCAGATGACCCAACAATCTCCCCCTATTTGAGGATGACATCCATACTAAAGAATAGAACAAAGAGTGTACTGAATAAATTCATTTTGACCCATCTTTACTCTTTTTGGGTTCTTTTCACATAGTTTTTTTTTGTATAAGGATTTATAAGAATATCCGACATTTACAAAAGAATAAAAGAATGAAGTATATTTGTACAAACTAAATAAAGGAAATGCATTTGTATTAAATATCACTTAGCAAAACAACGGTTACAAGTACGTTAGAAAGATAAATAGATTTAGAGAAGAACCTCATTCTTTCTTCTGTCTTTTGTGGAGCTGAGCAAGAATATCCCGACGAAAGAGAGAGCCTTCAGAACTTAGGGGAATAAGGGATAGGATAGCAACCAGAAATTTGGTGTCAGCAATGGGGATCTCCTTATGTCTGAAGAACATGGGAGTTTCCTTTTCATTAAGGAAAAATACTCCTTTGGTTGGCCTAAACACTACAGTACCAGTAGTGCCTGAAATATGGGTCGGACACGGACCACCTGGAGTCTTCAGATTTAGATTCTTTATATCAGGAATCATTCCCTTGGCAACCATGCCCTTGAAAAGGTTTTGTGTGACAGAAGAGGAGAGTTGTGGAGAGGAGGAGAGACACATCTTTTTGAGACATTGAACTTGAGCTTCTTCTTCAGGAGAATGCTTATAATCTTTTGCAATGTCTTTCATTTTTTCAAGAAGACGATTGATGGTCTTCTTGGCCAAAACTTTGTGCCTACTAAGAGATTTAGATAAGAGTTCAGAGAGTTCGTACCATTCAGAGAGTCCATAGTCTTCAAGATCGTTGAATTTGGTGGAGTGATGACTTTTGTCTTCTCTAATGATTAACATCCGAACCTCATCTGAGCATTTGGTGGTGCCAAGCTTTATTTCAACAATTTTAGACTTCAACTTTCTTTCCATTAAAGTCTTTCGGTACCAAGGGATGTCATGAGAATCAAGCTTAGCTTTAGAAAGGCCAAAGTCAGAGGTGACTTTGTTTGGTGGTTGAAGTTTGAGCCTATCAGCTTCAGAAACAAAAGCCTTTAGAGAAGCAGACTTTTGTTGATGAGATAAAAAGGCCTCTTCATCTGGAGATAACTTGATCTTTCCTTTGTATCTGCTTTGTGTAGAATGCTCCCCCTCAGTTGGAGCATTGGTGATGGGAGTGGGACCCTGACAGCCGCTGTTTGAAGGAATGGGAACCGTCTCTTTCTCCCCCTCAGCGGCTGATGGGGGAGCAACCAGCACAGAATCAACCTTTTGATGAAGAGACTGCAAGGACTCAAGAATTTGAGTAGTGATGGCCCGATGAGACTCTGAAGCCGCTTGAAGCCGACGAACCTCCTCATCACGAGCACTAGAGGCTGCTTGAAGAGCAGTGACCAAGGCAGTGAGGTGCTGATTGGAGGTCTCAAGAGATAACAGTTTGTCACAAGTGACTTTGACAAGAGAGCCCACTACACAAGAGGTGAGGGGGAAGGGTCCACTACAGAGGATGGACCTTTGGACACTGGAGTGTCCTTGGCATCTCCCCACTGTAGATTGGGAGAAGTAAGAAAAGAGACCATACCTGGGAGCAGAGGGTTGTCAGTTGCCAAAGGCCCCTTATGAAGAAGGGGTTTGGTCATAATCGGCGCCTTGTAGTCAAAAGTGATGCTATGAGAGGCATCAATGGCAGTAGCAAATTTATGATAAATGATGAGCCATATAAACCGAGGAAAAGCGACATGGGGCTGCTTGTGAGGGGTGATGACACTGACTAATTCACGGAAGAAATACCATGCAAAATCAATCTTTCTTTGAAAGATAGGAGCATGTGCCAGTTGGGTGATGGAAGAAGGAGATTGATCATGTCCAGTAGTTTTCTTGCTAAGACATAAAATAACATGAGAGAAGAAGAAATGATAGATACCTCCCATGTTTTTGCGAAGCAGTGTGCCTGGACTTCTGTCATGTTCACCACGGATGTAGTTCAAAGCCGCAACAACTTCCTCATGCTCATTGCCAAGAGGGAATTTCTCATAGGGGGAGTAGATAGGAAGATGAAGTGCCGAACGAACATCCTCAACCCCGAAAGAGAGATCCGGCGAGGCGGGATCGGAGAGGATGGAAGCCGACACTTTCTCGGATGTAGCGTCATAAATACAAGTAAGCCAAAAATTGCCAATGAGCAATTTGCTTATTTTTGGTGGATTGTATGTCAAGGCATAGTGAAGAGGAGACTTCATGAGGAAGGAAGCAATCGGGTCAAACTCACTATGCTTGGGATCACTTTCCAACCGTGCAACATGATTACATGGGTTGAAAATTAGATCCGAATGAGAGGTGGGGGAAGTGAACACATTTTTCTTGACAAGGTTGGGGGAAGAGGAGGAAGCCATGAAAAATATAGAAGGAGGAAGAAAGGTGATGAGTGAGAGAAAGAGAAGATGGGTGTTTGTTGTGGTGGTGGTGAAAAAAAATGAAGGAGGAAGGGTGGTATTTATAGTGAAAATAGGAGGGAAATAGAAATGGAAGAGATTTGAAATGGGTAGGCTAAGTAGGGAGAAGATAATAGGGAGAGAGGTGTAAGTATGGTAAGGATGGGAAAGGTGATAGAGAGTAGGAGGAGATGAATGGGGAAAGGAGAGGATTGTAAGAAAAGTGAGACATGGAAGGAATAAGGGGAAAGGTAGGAGAAAGTAGGTGGTGTAAGAAAAAGAAGGGATGGGATGGGTAGGTGATTTTTGGGAAAGGGAAAAAGGGAAAGAAAAAAAAATTGGGGAGGGAGGGGGGTGGCGTCGGCCGAATGGTGTAAAAAAAAGCGGGGGGGGGGATTTCGGTTTGTGTAAAGGGGAAGGAGAAGAGAAAAAAAAAGAGGGATGGTGAGATTGGGGTGGGAGGATGTGAGCCGAGAGATAAAAAAATGGGGAGGGGAGAAAAAGGAAGATGGGGGTATGGTGATGGTGACTTCGGCTAGGGGATGTTTGGTTGAGGGGGGGGGGGGTGTCGGCTAGGGAGGTTTAAGGGGTTGTTTTGGTTTGGTGGAATAAAGGGAGGGGGAATGGGGTTCGGTTACCGAAAAAGGGGGGAAGTAGGATTCGGCTAAGGGGGGTGGTGAGGTTGGGAGGGGGGATCGGCTAGGGAGTGTTCGGTTGAGGGGATGAGTTCGGCTAAGGGGGGGTTCGGCTAGGGGGGGATCGGCTAGGGGTGGGGAGAGAGAGAGAGGAGGGGTTTCGGCTAGGAGGTATAGGGGGGGGGTGTTCGGCTAGGGGTGGTAGGTGGGGAGGGGGTTAGTTCGGTTATGGGGAAGAGAGGGAGGGAGGGGGTAGTTCGGCTAGGGGGAAGAGTGGGAGGGAAGAGAGAGAGCCGAAGAAGGAGAGGGGCCGAAGAGGGAGAGGGAGAGCCGAAGGGGGGGGGAGGTAGGGGAGGGGGTTAGTTCGGCTAGGGAGAAGAGAGAGAGGAAAGAGAGAGAGCCGAAGAGGGAGAGGGGCCGAAGAGGGAGAGGGAGAGCCGAAGGGGGGGGGAGGTAGGGGAGGGGGTTAGTTCGGCTAGGGGGAAGAGAGGGAGGAAAGAGAGAGAGCCGAAGAGGGAGAGGGGCCGAAGAGGGAGAGGGAGAGCCGAAGGGGGGGGGGAGGTAGGGGAGTTCCTGGTATGACACTCTTGCTGACTTTCTCCTGAAGAACAAGTATACAAGAGGTAAAATTGACAACACTTTGTTCATCAAGCAAACCTCAGGTAATCTTATTCTTGTTCAAATCTATGTGGATGATATCATTTTTGGTGCCACTGATGAGTCACTATGTGATGAGTTTTCCTCTCTCATGAAAAGCCAATATGAGATGAGTATGATGGGGGAGCTTACCTTTTTCTTAGGACTTCAAGTTAAACAATCTTCAGAAGGAATCTTTATAAATCAAAGTAAATACATTCGTGATCTTCTGAAGAAGTTCAATTTTGAAAACTCCTCCCCCATGAAAACTCCCATGGCACCACCTTTGAAACTCCATGCTGATCCGGATGGTGTATCTGTGGATATCACCAGCTACCGAGGCATGATCGGCTCTCTTCTTTATCTTACTGCGAGTAGACCAGACATTATGTTTGCTACTTGCATGTGTGCGCGTTACCAAGCCAATCCGAAGGAATCTCACTTGGCTGCTGTTAAACGCATTTTTCGGTATCTGAAAGGTACCATGAATCTGGGTCTTTGGTATCCCAAAGACTCAGGTTTTGATCTAATGGGGAGATTGTTGGGTCATCTGAAGATTTGAAGATGACCTCCTGATCTTCCATCTTATATCATCCTACTTAGAATATGTTTGAGGTTCTTTTAGCATCTTGGTTTCTATACAAATGTTCGGTGAAGTCGAAGATCAACCGAAGAAGACAAAGAAGGAGAATATCTCTCAAAGCGGATTGAAGATAGACTCCTCAGCCTAAAGCCAAGTATGCCCACTTGATCAACACCATTGGCCAGGATGGTTCCGATCTCAGTCTTCAGGAGCCGAAGACCTCTTCGGCTGAAGACCTCTTCGACCGAAGACATCTTCGGAAGCCGAAGATTTCTCAATCTTCGGAAGCCGAAGACTTCTCAGTCTTAGGAGCCGAAGAACTCTTCGGCAACCGAAGACTCCTTAATCTTCAAGGCCTGAAGATTTCTTTCAAACACATTATACTTTTCTAACAAAGTATATATGTGATATCTTGCATTGACGTGGACCTCATCCCAAGATCAGAAAAAGTAAGTTTGTCTCTCACACTCTTTTAAGGAAAGGTCCACACCATCCCTGCAGGTCAACACTTCAAGACAAAGTCACTCCAAGACAAAAGGTACATCATGTACCATGAAGAAGACCTGTGTCCATCCCTTGCTCAACAGGTGTCTCATGCATTAAATGCATGAGGCACTATAAATATGATGGATGTTTCAACATGCAAGATCAACCTCGCTCTGATACCACTTGTTGGTCCCAAATAGCAGTAAGTAAATAAGAAAAGTATTGTAGAAGGGGGGGGGGGGTTAAATACAATACACACAGTTTTTCACTTAATTTAATTCTTATTGATTTGAAATCAAGAATTACACATAGAAAACTTTGATTGTTGCGGAAGAGAACATATGAGATATGTTCAAACAATCTTACACATAGAGAATGAAGAACAATTGTAAAACACTTAGAAAACAATAAGATCTTCGTAGAGAGAAAGTTGACAGACACTTAGAGAACTTGAAGGTAGTAGAACTGGTTGATCTTGCATGTTGAAACATCCTTCATATTTATAGTGCCTCATGCATTTAATGCATGAGACACCTGTTGAGCAAGGGATGGACACAGGTCTTCTGCATGGTACATGATGTACCTTTTGTCTTAGAGTGACTTTGTCTTGAAGTGTTGACCTGCAGGGATGGTGTGGACCTTTCCTTAAAAGAGTGTAAGAGACAAACTTACTTTTTCTGATCTTGGGATGAGGTCCACGTCAATGCAAGATATCACATATATACTTTGTCAGAAAAGTATAATGTGTTTGAAAGAAATCTTCAGGCATCTTCGGCTCCTGAAGATGTGAGAACATCTTCAGCTTCTAAGGAGAGATCATCGGTTGCCGAAGACTTGAGAGATCTTCGGCTCCTGAAGATGTGAGAACACCTTCATACTCCTGAAGATATGTGATTGACACCATCCTGGCCAATGGTGTTGATCACTTGGGCATGCTTGGCTTTAGGCTGAGGAGACTATCTTCAATCCGCTTTGAGAGATGTACTCCTTCTTTGTCTTCTTCGGCTGATCTTCGACTTCACCGAACATTTGTATAGAAACCAAGCTGCTAAAAGAACCTCAAACATATTCTAAGTAGGATAATATAAGATGGAAGATCAGGAGGTCATCTTCAAATCTTCAGATAACCTAACAATCTCCCCCTATTTGAGGATGACATCCATACTAAAGAATAGAACAAAGAGTGTACTGAATAAATTCATTTTGACCCATCTTTACTCTTTTTGGGTTCTTTTCACATAGACCATTCTTTTTTTTTGGTATATCTGACTTTTACATAGTGAAAGAAAAAGTATAGCTATACAAACGAATAAATGAATACAATGAATAAAGAATGAGAAAGAGAAAGTACAAAGATATAGAAGACAGTAGTCGGGATTGTTTGAACTTGAGTGGTTGGTTGCTCCCCCTCAATTCATACTCCCCCTCAACTAATGTCAGGTGGCTTTGATCACATAGTCCATTGCAAAATTAGTTTCAGCAGAGTTTAAGCTTGAGTGGTAAGATGCTCCCCCTCAACTCATACTCCCTCTTAACTAAGAAGCCAGAAGATTTTCGGGATCCTCCGAACCTGCTCCTGGAAGGGCAGATTCATCCTTGGATCGTGCAGAAGCATCAGGACTGAGAATCCTGGGTGATAGGTTGTGAGGTGGAGAAGAGGCACCTTGGATAGGGAAGGAGTCCAAGTCATCCTTATCAACCAAGGAAAAGGTTGATGAGGGAATAATAGGGGTCCCCAATTTTACAATTGTGTCCTTTTGTGAGGATACAAAGGAGGTGGTTTTGTGAGCGACCGAAAGAGAGGGAGAGGGGTCTTTGGTGTGGTAGGGGTCGAAAAAGGGAAGGGTCGAATGTGGGGAGGTTTTCGTTGGGTGAAGGGAGGTGGTTGGTTCGGTTTGGGGAGTCATAAGGGGGGCCGAAGGTGGGAGGGTGTATAGGGGAGTGGGGTGTTCGGCTAGGGAGGTATAAGGAAGGGAGAGAGGAGGGATTGTGAGATGTAGAGGGTTCATTGTTTTGGTAGAGAGAAGTGGGAACTGTGTAGGGAATGTCTGATGATGTTGGAAGAGGACCATCATCAACACAGGAGGATATCCATATGTTCAATTCTTCATCATCACAAGAGAGTGATGATATCTTGAGGTCATCAAACTTGACATGGATGGATTCATCAATGCACTTCCTTCGGAGATTGTAGACTCTGAAAGCTTTGGAAGTGAGCGAATATCCCACGAAGATTCCTTCGTCAGCTTTGGGATCAAATTTTCCCAAATTTTCTCTATCATTTAGAATGTAGCAGACACACCCAAAGACATGAAGAAAACCAATGTTGGGTTTTCTACCATAAAAGACTTCATAAGGAGTCTTATTATGTATTTTTACAATGATAGACCTATTTTAGGTGAAGCATGCAGTGTTGATTGCTTCGGCCCAAAAGTAGGTAGGAAGGTGAGATTCACTCAACATGGATCGGGCAGCTTCACATAGCGTTCTGTTCTTTCTCTCCACTACACCGTTCTGTTGTGGAGTTCTGACGGCAGAAAAGTTCTGAGAGATGCCTTTTTCATTGAAAAAGTCATCCAACATACTGTTCTTGAATTTTGTTCCATTGTCACTTCTTACAGATCTTACCAGCTGCCCATTCAACATTTCAGACTTTTTGATGAACTTTATGATTTCTTCAGTAGTGTCACTTTTATACCTGAGAAAAAATACCCAAGTGTAACGAGTGAATTCATCAATAATAACCAGAATGTACCTTCTACCACCAAGGCTTGGAGTACTGACTGGTCCACACAGATCCATGTGGAGCATCTGAAGAGGCTGAGTGATGGAGAAGCATTGCTTGGACTTGAAGGAAGATTTTGTGAGTTTCCCTTTCTCACATGCAGCACACAGCTTTTCTTTCACAAAGGATAACTTTGGCATGCCCGTAACAAGCTCCTGGTTTGAAAGGACATTCAAAGTCTTGAAGTTGAGGTGATAGAGACGCTTGTGCCAAAGCCAACATCTTTTGGCAGAGTTTTCAGAGACAAAACAGATGTTTGTTCCGAAGGATGAGCTATGTCCCATGTCTATGACATAGACATTTTCTTTGCGGTAGCCAGAGAGTACAGTTTCCATCTTTTCGTTGAAGATGATGCATGAAGATAATTCAAACATCACCTTGTACCCCAGATCACACAGTTGGCTTATGCTTAGGAGATTGTGCATCAAGCCTTCAACATAAGCTACTTTATTAAAGGTGATGGAACCATTTGAGAGTGTTCCATAACCTTTAGTCCTTCCTTTAGAGTTATCACCAAAGGTGACAGAAGGACCTTTGGTAGGCACGAAGTCAACAAGGAGAGATTTGTTGCCGGTCATATGTCTTGAGCACCCGCTGTCGAGATACCAGATTTGTTGGTGCCCTAGACCCTGCAATCACAAGAAAATCAGTTCTTTGGTACCCATTTGGAAATGGGTCCTTTTGAGTTAGAAGGAGAAGAAGTATCCTTGGAAGCATTTTTATCAATTCTCTCCAGAGGACAATTCTTAGCAAGGTGAGAGGTATTACCACAGTTATAACATTTTCTATATGTAAAAACCTTTTTGGAGCTTTGACCAGATTCCTTGTGATGACTGGTCACATTGACTTTCATGGCCTTGGAGGTTAGAGGAAAGTCAAGAGGCTTAGGACCCAAGATACCTTTGCCAGAGTCAGTTGAAGGAATAGAAGAGGGTGTCTTGGAATTTAGCTTATTTAACATCACAGCTCTGGGGATTGGAAGAGAAGATGGTTTCTTTGAGTTTTTCTTGGGAAGTTTCTTTTGGGGAGGAAGATTGGCAACATATTTTCCCTTTTTGGAGAAAGAGACTTTGTTTGAAGAAGGCTTAGAAACTTTGGAAGGTTTGGGTTCAGAAGAGGAAGGCTCGTTTATTTTTAAGGAACACATAGACTCAATAATTGGTTTAGAAGGGTCATTTGAGTCTTGGGTTTCCTCACTCTCATTGGGTGAATCAATGCTCTTAGCTTTGATGAACATTCCAAATTTGAGATCTTTAGAGGGATCAGAAGAGTCCAAAGGTTCAGAGTTGTCATAGTTCTCTTCAGAGGATTCATAGAATGAGGGAAGAGAGAAAGGAGCATGAATGTCAGAAGGAGGTTCAAGGTCATATTTCCCGAAGCCTAGTCCAGACTTGTCATCACAAGATATTTGATCCTGAAAAATCCTTTCTAAATTTTTGGACGAGCTTGTCCATTTTTTCACAGTTTCTTGCTCCTTTTTAAACTTTTTAAGAAGTTTATTTTTCTCTTTAGCAAGAGTAAAATTTATAGTTTTCAAATCCCCAAGCTCAGCCTTGATTTTATCAAAGTGTTTTAGTTGAGAAAGACAGATTTGCAGTTGAGAAGAAAGAGATTTTATCTGAGCATTTTCCTTCTTCTTTGCATCCTTGGCTTCATAGAAGTCAATGGTCAAAGAGTCAAAGGCTTCAATTTTCTCAGCATCAGAGAGAGAGAAAAATGGATGTACCTGAGTGGATGAGGTGGAGCATTCAGCAGACACAAGAGCCATGGAGGTGGAAGAGGTTTCACCATCATCAACATCATCTATTTTAGCCATAAAGCAGAGATTGGCCATTTCCTTGTCACTTTCGGAAGTTGGTTCATCTGCCCAATCATGAGATTCGGCAAGAAGACCTTTTCCTTTGTTGGCTAGAAGAGCATTCCTTTCCTTCTGTCTCTTGTATTTGGCCTTGTACTTTTCAGCACGGTCAGAGTTTGAAGGAGCAGAAGTTTTTGATTTTTGAAAAGAGGGTTGAAAGGAATCAGACTTGGTTCTGACAAACCTAGAGGATGTACGGTTGGAGGAGGGCAGTCTAGACTTATCAGAGGACCTGCTTCTGCATTCAGAAGCAAAGTGTCCCTTCCTCCCACACCTGTAACATTCCTCATTTGATTTGTCAGAGGAAGCATTTTTTGAAAGAGTAGATGAGGGTTTTCTAGGAAACCTGGGTTTTCTAGAAGGGAAGTGAGGTTTGCCTTTAGAAAAGCCAGCCAGCATGGCAACACCATCTGACAGCTGATCCACAGAGGTCTCCTCTCCTTCATCATCGGCCTCACTTAGATAGGCTTCTGAAGGGTCATTGGGGTCCTCTTGACTATCGTTGTCAGAGTCAGAAGGATAGGTGATCCTAGGGACACACACAGTACTTTTGGAAGATTCACCGACAAGGGCTAGAGAAGAGCCTTTGATGTCTTTTATGAATGACTTCCTAAGCAGTTTAGACTGCTCATAGTTAAAGAGGGTGCCATACAAGGCAGTGAGAGGCATAGAGTCAAGATCCTTCGTAGACTTGATACAAGTACAGATGTTTTCCCAAAACTCAGGAAGACAGTCCATGAACTTGCACAAGACTTCCTCATTGTCATATATGCGACCCACAAGCTTAAGATCATTGAGAAGACTGTTAAAGCGATTGTAGTAGTCTGAGAGAGACTCACCCTTCTCATGAGAGAAGAGTTCATACTTTCTTACAAGAGCAATCTTTTTGCTCTTTTTCACCTCAGGCGTACCTTCATAAAGAACACACAGAGTGGACCACATTTCTTTTGCAGTAGAAAGGTTGACGAGAGAATGACAGGCCTCATCAGGCAGAGAGAGGGCAATAATGGCTCTGACTTTAGTATCAAGAGCTATAAGACGTCTGTCTTCATCATTGTATTTACTGGGGTCCTTTAGAATGTATCTCCCAGTAGCTGGAGTCCTTTCTTCTTCAGAAGAGTCCTCATCAGCTTTTCCCTTGTCTGCATTATATCGGTCCCAAACTCTAGGAATAAAGGGACCTTCATGTAAAATAGTTGGATATCTGCTGTCAACTCCTTCTAGAAAGAGTATCATACGAATTTTCCACAAGAAAAAGTTATTGGGGTTAAACCTTGGTGGTTTGGCTATAGAGCCATTGTCGTATGAAACAGCATTGAAGTTTTGAGAAGAATCATTTTTTAAAGAAGAAGAAGAGGTTGCCATCACGGATCTAGTTTATTGAGTTAAACTAAACCGCTCTGATACCACTTGTTGGTCCCAAATAGCAGATAGTAAAGAAGAAAAGTATTGTAGAAGGGGGGGTTGAATACAATACACACAGATTTTCACTTACTTTAATTCTTATTGATTTTAAATCAAGAATTACACATAGAAAACTTTTGATTGTTGCGGAAGAGAATAGATGAAATCTATTCAAACAATCTTACACTAAGAGAAATGAAGAACAATTGTAAAACACTTAGAAAACAATAAGAACTTCTTAGAGAGAGAATGCCAGTGCACTTAGAGAGCTTGAATGATTGAGAGCTGGTGATCTTGAATGTTGAACCATCCTCCATATTTATAGTGCCTCATGCATTAAATGCATGGGACACCTGTTGAGCAAAGGATGGACACAGGTCTTCAGCAAGGTACATGGTGTACCTTTTGTCTTGAGGTGTTTTGGCTTGAAGTGTTGACCTGCAGAAGGATGGTAGAGACCTTTCCTTAAAATGGTGTAGTAGACAAAACTTACTTAATCTGATCTCTAGATGAGGTCCACGTCAATGCAAGATATCACAATATACTTTGTCAGAAAAGTATAATGTGTTTGAAAGAAATCCTTAAGCATAGACTGCCGAAGACTTGAAAGATCTTCGGCTCCTGAAGATGTGAGAACACCTTCATACTCTAAGGAGAGATCATTGGCTACCGAAGACTTGAGAAATCTTCGGCTGCTCCTTGAAGATGTGAGGACACCTTCATACTCCTGAGAGACATGTGATTGACACCATTCTGGTTGATGGTGTTGATCACTTGGGCATGCTTGGCTTTAGGCTGAGGAGACTATCTTCAATCCGCTTTGAGAGATGTACTCCTTCTTTGTCTTCTTCGGCTGATCTTCGACTTCACCGAACATTTGTATAGAAACCAAGCTGCTAAAAGAACCTTAAACATATTCTAAGTAGGATGATATAAGATGGAAGATCAGGAGGTCATCTTCAAATCTTCAGATGACCCAACAAAAATATTGTAACTTATAAGCATGATCCTTTAAAATGATTTACTTTAAAATAAGAGAACAACTCATTTACCAATAATATGCATTTTATAGATGGGTGCCTCAACGCCAAACCATTCTTTCATGAAATAATGCAATCCAACATTTACTCAAAATGAGGATAATGGTAATGCTCGAATAATGAAATTTGAATAAACTTTATAAAATAAACGACCAAAATATGAGTAAACTCAAGTCTCCAAAGTATAAGGGAGATAACTCAAACTCAAAGTGTCACCGAAAACAAGGATAAAACTAAATACCCCAAAACAACACCTCTCGGTGATGGGGGAGTCCCGAGTTCCAAGGCTAGTGGCAGAACACAAAAGTAGACCACATTCCAAGTTACTGAGCTCACCATACTAGGAACCCATGACCACAAGCTCGCCGACTCGTACTAAGATGTGGGGGAGGGCACCCGAGGATTCCAAATCATGCTCATTCACTAGGATTACATTTACGACCCATGGCTAGTATCCGGTCCCACATAACTGTACCAAGTTGCCTCCGAGGACCCAATGTCTCAACTAGCTACAAATGGGAAGTGACTATCCCATAAAAACAGGCTCAGAAATTAAATCACGGATCCAGGTCCGGGTATTGGACTCCACGAGCCCTCGCCGTATTATCCTCGAAATCCCATAACTAATTTTGGTGCCAACATATAAATAATAGCCCATTTTTCTTTTAAAATAATAAAGACCGACTCATATGCCTATGGATCCACTACATTACAGTCTAAAACAGTACATGACTCCAACTGAATGACCAACGCACTCAAAACAAGTAATTCTCAAATGATGCGCATTAACCGCCATCATACTCAAAACTCCACAACGGGCTATTAAACTGGATAAACGTCCTCAAGACTCATTTATTTTCAAATATGCATTTCCAAGTTTAACTGCTGATAAGAATGAAAATCATAAAATGAGACTATATACATTCTTTCAAGTACCTCACATAAATGTGCAAGTAGTAATTTATTTAAATACTTTTTTTCAAGTACCTCACATAAATGTGCAAGTAGTACTTTATAAAACATCCAATTTCATGAATGATGCATAAAACCCGACAAACACTTAAAAGTGTATTTTTGACCAAAGATCTATTTATGCAATAAATCATCAAAATACATTCATTTGTGACACCTTTATCAAAATGCCCAAAAATCCCAAATGTGAGTGTTTTACAAAGTTTATAAAGTTAAATACTTCGAACAATCAATGATTACCAAATAACTCAACATTTGTTAATTTCATGTAAAACACATAAACACTTTAAAATGGACATTTTGGCATGTACAACGTTTTCGCAAATCAACTTGAACTCACCTTGCTAGATTTAGGTTAAATCTAGGTTTTACCCCCAAAACTTGAATCTCCTTTGATGAAGGCTTGAATCTCTAATAAATCTCCCTAGATCTTAGATCCAACACATCTACAAGATCACCTTCACCACATAAGTCATCAAAATCACACCCAAGTTGAAGGATAAAATGGAAAAGGATGAAACCATCAAACCCTAGCTTAACATTGAGAGAGATGAGAAGCTTACCACCACAAAATACTCTTGTATTATCTAATAGACTTCAAATATATTGCTATATCTTTGAAGATCTCTCAAAAATGAAACCATGGCAACTTGAATCACCAAAAACGGAGTTGAGATGCAAAAGTTATGAAGAAATGAAGTTCTAGGGCTGAAAATCGGGTTTTATGCTCGACCAGGTTGTTTCGCGACTTACCATGCGGACTTAAGTCACGGCATAAGTCTCCCGCTTCCCCTAAGTCATGGCACAAGTCGCGGAACAAGTCGCGTAGTGCACTGTTCCCCCGGTTTTCTTCTCGTTCACTATTTTGGCCGTAACTTCTTCATTATAGCTCCGATTTTGCTCCGGAAAGAACCGTTGGACTCGTAATTGAATCTTTCTTCCACCAAGACTATAAAATCTAGAATTGAAGTCCAAAATCCTATATCTTATTTTTCCCTTAAAATTACCGATTTCTGTATTAACTTGAAACGATACTTTTCGAAATCGGGGTGTTACAGTTATCTCCAAAGGTTAGAGAAGGTCCTTTTTCGGTCACATAGTTGTTGAGAGGATATTTTTTTCTGGTCATGTGTCTTTATCATCCACTATCTAGATACCAGATTTGCTGATGTTTAAATACCTGCGATCAAGAAAAATCAATCATTTGGTACCCATTTTGAGGTGGGTCCTTTAGGGTTAGAGGAGGAAGAAGAAGAGTCATCAAGATTCTTTCTTTCTATCTGATCTTTGGGACAATCCTTTGCTAAGTGAAAGGTTTCCCCACAATTATAACATTTTCTATAAATAAAGACTTTCTTTGATTTTTGACTCAGATCTTTGTCTTTTCCCTTGACATTGACTTTAAAGGATTTAGATGAGGAAGGTGAAGGGTTAGGTTTTGGTCCAAGAATTCCTTTTTCTGAGGAAGGGAGAGATGGGCTACAGATTCGGATAGAGGTACCCTTGGATTTAGATTTCTTTAAATTCATAAATCTGGGAATGAACTTGATAGGAAGAGGGCATTTTTCTTTTTAAAGGTAAATTAGAAACTAATTATTTTCCTTTGTCAAAGTTGGAGAATTTCTTTGAGGAAGGTTGAGAGTTTTCTATGGAATTTTTGAAGATTTAGAAGATGAGGAGGTAGCCTCATCAAGATTTAAGGATTTTAGAAGATCATGAATAGGCTTGACAAGATCATTTGATTATTGAGCTTCCTCAGATTGAGACATGGGAGTAGATTCTTTGGCTTTGACAAACATTACAAATTTCATGGAGTCGTAGAGATCTAAAGAGTGCACAGAGTGAGAGGCACCAAAATTTGAATCGGTGATCTCATAAGAAGAAGAATGAAGTTTTGAAGAAGAAGAGGGAGCTTGAGTGGAAGAAAAATCAACTTCCATTTTTCCAAAACCTAGACCAGACTTGTCATCACAGGGCATCTGATCTTGAAAAATCTTTTCTAGATTTTTAGAAGAACTTATCCATTTGCTTACTATTTCTTGCTCCTTTTTAAGACGTTTGAACATTTTGTTTTTCTCTTTAGCAAGAATGTAGTTGATGGTTTTCAAGTCTTCAAGATCAGCTTTGATTTTGTCAAATTGTTTAAGTTGAGAGAGACAAATATGGAGTTGAGAAGAGAGAGATTTTACTTGAGCATTTGTTTTTTTTTTTGCATCCTTTTCATTGTAGAAATTAATTGTTAAGGAGTCAAAGGCTTCGATCTTTTCAGAATCGGTGAGAGAGTGAAAGGGATGTACGTGAGATGAAGAGGAGGAACACTCAGTGGAAACAAGTGCAACTGTCATGTCATGATCTTCAGTTTCGGCCATGTCATTTTGCTTGGCCATCAAACACTTGTTAGAAGTTTCTTTGTCACTCTCAGAGGTTGGCTCATCATCCCAGTCATGGGATTCGGCCACAAGGCCTTTTCCTTTTATGAGAATGCCTTCATTCCTTTCCTTTTCCCTCTTGTACATTGCTTTGTATTTCTCAGCTCGATCAGTGCCTTCTTTGAAAGAAGAAGAGGAGAATTTTCAGGAGGGATATCTGTTGGCAAAGTCAGGTCTCATTCTTCTAAACTTAGAAGAATTTTGGTTGGAAAAGGTGGTTTTAGATCTCCCAGAAGATTTGCTCCTACACTCAGAGGCAAAGTGACCTTTTTTGCCACAATTATAACATTCCTCATTTGACTTGTCAAAGGATCTTTTAGAAAAAGAAAGAGAGGATTTTCGGCCAGACTTGAATCGGTTGGAAGGAAGATGAGTTTTGAATTTTAAAAAATCATCAAGCATAGCCATTTCATCAGTCATCTGATCAACCGAAGTTTCTTCACCTTCATCATCAGCCTCACTAAGATAAGCCTCTGAAAGGCGATTTGAATCCTCTTGACTTTCTTGGCCAGATTCCTCAGAAGGGTAAGTGATTCTAGGGATACACACAGATTTCTTGGAATAGTCACTGATAAGAGCCATAGAGGAGATTTTTATCTCTTTTATAACAGTCTTCCTTTGGATCTTAGTTTGTTCATAGTTAAAGAGAGATCCATAAAGAACGGTAAGAGGCATATGATCAAGATCCTTGGTTGTCTTGATGCAAGTACAAATGTTTTCCCAAAAGTCAGGAAGACCATCCATAAACTTACATAAAACTTCCTCATTGTCATACACTCTTCCCAAGAGCTTAAGGTCATTGAGGAGGCTGTTAAAACGGTTGTAGTAGTCAGAAAGAGACTCTCCTTTTTCATGAGAAAAGAGCTCATACTTTCTGACAAGAGAAATCTTTTTGCTCTTCTTCACTTCATTTGTTCCCTCATATAGAATGCATAAGGTTGACCACATTTCCTTGGCAGTAGAAAGATTTACCACGGAGTGATACACCTCATTAGGGAGGGAGAGAGCAATGATGACTCTGACTCTAGGTGTCAAGAGCAACAAGGCGCTTGTTATCATCATTGTACTTTTTTGGATTTTTGGAGATGTATCTGCCAGTAGCAGCAGTTCGTTCTTCATTCAAAGAGTCATCAGAATCATCTGTAATAGTATCTTTATCTTTAGACTCAGAACGAGCCTTTTTTGTCTCGAAGTGAGCTAGAATCTAGAGACAATAGATCCCTCACAAAGTACAGTACTGAATTTGCTATCAACTCCTTCTAAGAAGAGTATCATACGACTTTTCCACAAGGAGAAGTTATTGGGATTAAACTTTGGTGGTTTAGATATAGAGTATATGGCATATGAAGTAGCAGAGGAGTTTAAAGAGGAAGAATCAACTTTTGTGGATGAAAATGATGTCATTTCAGATCAAGTTTATTAGAGTAAATTGACCTGCTCTGATACCACTTGTTGGTCCCAAAAGTAATGGTAATAATAAACAAGTATTGTAGAGGGGGGGCTGAATACAATACACCAAAATTTTCACTTAATTTAATTCTTTATTGATATAAAATCAAGAATTACACATAGAAAACTTTTAAGAGTGTTGTGGAAAGAACAGATAAAACTATTCTAACAATTTTTCACAAAGAAGCAAGAACACAACTTAAAAACACAAAGATTAAAGCTATGGAGATGAGAGAGCAAGTTTGCCAACTTTTTGCTTGTGTGCACTGAGATCTCTTTTCAAAAGCGTAGTTTGCATGGAAGGAGTATTCACCTTTAAATACCACCTTGTGCATTAAATGTTGAGGACACTTGTCATCTTGGCATTGGATGTCAGATAATTCTTACAAAAGGGATAAAGTATTTGATGTGACTTATCGTAGAACAAAGTTGACCTCTGAACCTTGAGAAGACAACATCTGAAGATAGTATACAATATAGACACCCTTTTCTGAACCTTTGAAGAATGTCACCGCCATTTTATAACTCAGATGAAGATCTTCTGTGCAATAAGGGGTTTCTACCTTTTTGTCGGAAGGAGGTTGGCAAAAAGGAGACTAGCCGATTTATGAAGATTAAATCGGCTAGAAGAGAGTCCTGCCGAATTGATGGGCTAAAATTCGGCAGGTGGGATACCAGCCGGTTGATGAGGAGTAAAGCGGCAGGTAGATAACTTAGTGAGGTTGGAAGTTTATCTTGATCCGCATCTGAAGATTTAGTTCTTGCTGATCTCGGTTGGTTTTCGACTTAACCAATCTTTTAAAGCATGACTAAGCTATTACAAAGAACCTTAAAATAATCTAAGTACAAAGGATGTTCAAATATTACAAGTAAGAATTGATGAGCCGAAAAGGGGGGTCAACTTCAAATCCTTGATGACCCAACAATATATGTTTGCAATGTTGTAATAGGTAAGTCATTTTCCAATCAGTTTCTATATGGTATCAGAGCTCTAATCGATCAATTCTCCTAATCTCGTCTTCCTTTCTTCCTCTTATCTAAATGGCCTCTAGTGATAAGTTCTCCTCTATGTTCTCTAAGACGAATGTTCCAAGTTCAATCTTCTAATTTTAGTTTTCTTAACTTGTAAAGATGTTTGGAGATGAATAGACCAAAAAAATAGAAGAATAAAATAGTCATTTTCATTATTTAGATAAACTATTCAGCCGGACAAACAAACAACAATTTTATCCAACTCACACTGTAACACTCTCAAATTTATAAAGAGCAACTAATTAAAAAATTTCAACAATACATCACATGAAGGATAAAAATCCTTTCCTACAAACCAATACTTGAAATACCTCAAATATAATTCTAGATTTAACCTTAACAAATAGCCACCCAAATCTTATATAAACACTAAATAAAGGTCGGGTGTTACTAAACCCATATACGATTGCTATCTCCAAATGTGCAAAAGACATCACTCAATAGCTACATCCTTCTCGAGCATCTAAATAGCATTCAACACTTCACGGTGCTGCAAGTGACATTCCCAAACTAGAACCTGATGCACATGCTGACAAATAAAAAGGGTTAAGCTTAACGCCTAGTGAGTTCATGAGTTTCCAACATGAATGAATATTTCAATAAAAATGAAAGAATGCAACTTAAAACGCAATCTTTCAAAATGATTTACCATAAATATAAAAACGACTCGTTTTCCAATAACATGCATTTTTAAAGATGAACGCCCAAATACAAAACATTCTTTATAAAGTGATGCAGCCCAAAACTCACTCAAACGTGAATAGAAAACGGACTCCCAATTATAAAAACGCGATTAAAACTTTATATCCCGAAACACCCAAAACACGATGGGGCATAATACTCAACTCATAAATCATTGAAAACAATTCATATAATTATAATATGCCACCGAAAACATGGAACTAAAATTCAATACTCACGCAACCATAAAATGGGATGAAATCCAAATGTTAAAACATTGACAATTAAATATCCAAAATATCGTTGGCCGACAACGGGGGAGACCCGTATCCATTGATAGGGATGGTGATTTGCCCCGATCTGTTGGGGAACCCGGTTCACCCGACCCGGGCGGGTCCGGTTAATCCCCGCAAAAACGGGTCTGGGCACCGGGTCCGGGAATACCCGGTATGCTCAGACCGGGATTGGGGTCGGGGTCGGGTAGCCTACCCCCCGACCCGCCCGGTACCCGGGATATATAAGTGTTATTTATTTAAAATATATATAAAATAATTGATAGATACTAATATTTTTTCCAAATTAGGTTAAGTTCAAATCCATTATCCTGACCAAATCGTCTTCTACTGTTCTACTTCTCCAAAATTCAAATCGTCTTCACTCTTCAGTCTTCACAAGTTCACGGCTCAAGCATCGATTGACGACAACTACATTCTCCAAAACCCTTGATTTGGAGCCGACGCCCAACAGCAGCCTCAAGCATCGATTGATGACAGCACCCGATAGTAGCCTCAAGCATCGTTCAACCCCACCTCGATTCAGCCCTCGATTGACAACTTGAGTACTTGACAGGTCCATGTTTTGTTCATGAATGTGTTACTTCTATGGGTATATGAAAGAATAAGGTTATATGAAAATATGATTGAATTTAGATGAGATTTTACGTGTAGAGTTTATGGATTTATGTTGATTTTTTGTGATCGATGTGTCTTTGTTAGGGTTTGATTCCAAATCCAAACATTGCAGTATGTGAATACATATTTTATAGATAGCGGGTTCCAACCGAGTAACGGGGTTGACCGGGGTATTGACCGGATAATTACCGGGGCCAGGTACTCGATCCCCTGTCCCGCCGAGGACCGGGGTCGGGGCCATGCTTACTAAACCGGGGTTGGGGCCGGGTAAAGGGATACCCGCCCCGTTACCATCCCTATCCATTGAGAGTGGAGAAACACAAAAGTATGTCACTCATACAACGTTAATCGTATGACACTTCACGACATAAAAGCCCAAGTGTTCCTACGACTCCCTCCAAGCTAAACCAAAAGAGACAGCTGACATTAGTGAATATTACCATGAATACCACCAAAGGTCCGGCACAGTCGGGGGTTACAACCAAAGCATTGCCCCGACATGGCGAAGGCCCCAAACGCCCATCAACACGATAGCACAATCGGAGTCGGCACTCCTTGTGTACACTTGAAAGGTTAAGGTTATAAAACATGGGTCCCGGAGTCCGACCCCGTAATACCCAATTGACCATCAAATAAATATTGACTTACATGCCTATGCATCTAATACAACACAATCTAAAATTACAAGACTACACAGGAATGACCAACGCACTAGAGCATGTAATTATCATTAATATATCACAAGATGCATTCAGATGCAAATCATAAACGGGGTTCTACATTAATACATTAAAATCGGACAAATGTCCTCAAGACTCTTTTAAGTCAAAGCCAAGCTAAAATGCTCAAAATCTATTTGGCCAACAAATAATAGTCCCTAAATAATAAAACGTATTTAAACGACGTTTACACCGACACATACCTCAAAGATGTGACTAACCCAAAACTCATCACGAATTAGGACAAACGATTTTCTAAATGGGCTCATACCCGTACGTTTCCAAAATGTCTCATAACACAGAAACATGCATTTTCCAAAGGGTTTATGAAATTAAATACATCAAAAACTCATAAATAATAAAATAGACTTCATTTGTACAAAATCTCCAAAAGTGCATAAATAATAAAATAGACCTCATTTGTATAAAATCACCAAAAATGCATAAATAATAAAATAGACTTTATTTGTACAAAATCACAAAAAATGCATAAATAATAAAATAGACTCCATTTGTACAAAATCACCAAAAATGCATAAATCATGCTATTTACTTATCAAATATCCAAATCTCAAATATGAGTATTTCATGAGATCAAATCAACCCAAGTTTACCAAATATGAAAACTTATCAAAATACTCGACATATTGACAATTACCAAGTAAAACATATTTTTACTTCAAAATACACATTTTGGCATGTACATAGTTTTCACAAAGCAACTTGAACTCACATTGCTAGATTTAGGCTAAATCTATATTTTACCCCAACTTGAGCTTCCTTGAAGGAACTTGAATCCACAAGAAAATCCTTCCAAACACCTAGATCCACAAGTTTCCATCCATAAACATTCATATTCAACCATTTAGAATCGTTCCCCAAACATTTTATATCAAAATCTCCATTTTGGCCAAAACCCCTAATTTGACCTAACTTTTCTCAAAATCTTCCAAACCGAAATTGGAGAAATAAAACACTAGGTTGTCATCAATAGAGCACTTATAACTCATAAAGAAGTTTGGAAGTGGAAGGGATGAACTTACCACTTAGGTTTTGGTGAAAACCTAGAAAAGCCTAAAATTCTTGAAGATGGAGGTGATGATGATGAGCTCTTGATCTTTGCTTCCAATCCACCACCAAATACTCTTATATATTTCCAAAACTAACAATATACCCTTAAAAATCTCTCAAAAACGAACCCATAGCAACTTGAATCGCCAAAAACGGAGTTGAAATGAGAGAGTTATAAGGAAATGAAGAATGGGGTTGAAAATCCGACTTTTTACAAGTATGGTATACCCGTGCTACTATGTCATGCGACTTTTCCATGGCATAGTCGCTCTAAGTGTACCGTGGGCTAAAACTTGCCTGCAACTTTGTCACTGTCATAGTCGTCGGGCATTGTAGCTGGATTCGTACCAAGCCCCGAAACTCGACTTTTTCTATGCCAACACTCCTGAAACTCTTAGGGACTTAAAAAAAAGTTTTCCCAACATAAACTCCACCATTTACAAGTTGCAAAAACGTCCAGGTAATTTTTACCTACCGAAAATTACGAGTGTTACACATACAACCAACTTTATCAAGACTTAATGGAAAAAAAACAATCAAACAACCCTTTACTCTCATGATCCCCTACAAGAAGAATCGAAAACGAATGCTTTGAAATTGATTGAAGAAAGTAGTGAGTAGATATTCAAGAGATTTAATCCCGATTTTGCAATTGTAATATCATTTTTTATAAGCTCTATATATTTTGTATTAATTGTTCTTCTTTCTTTTTTAGTTTTGTCACTTTATATGAATTTAATTTGTTCTATAGTATTTATTTAAAACACTAACATACACAAGTGTATGTGTGTGTGTATAAGCCGCCTTAGGGAATGCCTTAAAAAATATCGTGGTCTCACCGTAACTCATAAAGCATGCCTCATGTCATTTACAGTCTTGAAATTTATATTTTAAAAATGACTACTGAAAATTCCACAGTTTGAAAAAAGAAAAAAAAAACTATTTTTGAAAATATATTTTAAAAATAAATCAAGTTTACGCATATCACATCAATGTAAAATAAACAATTTTCAAATTATAAATCATTAAATTGAGGTTTTGAAATATGACTACTCAAAATAAGAACCAAATCAAAATATGATAAAAACAAGCATTTAATTTAACGATATTTGATCTAAATACTTAACAGCATCTTCAACCGTACGCCATTTCTCTTCTTTTTTTTGCCGGTTTTGGACCTCCAACCGACCGGCATTTCCAGAATTTTTTTGCCGGCCAAATGTTTACCACGGCATATATGCCGGTCAATTTTGGAACGGCATTTGCATATGGGCCCACCACTAGTACCTTTGTTCCATTTTTTTATCATTAATTTATTTAAATAATTACTATTTATTTCTATATATATATTGAAGTATGTTATTTTAATGTGGGGTCCATCAATTTGGTGTTTTTTTAGAGGACGGTTGGAGTTGAGTTTTTTTTTTTTTTTTGTTGATGGACCCACCATATTTGGTGTTTTTTTTTTTTGTGCTACGATCGGAGATGCTCTAATTTCAATTATAATCCTACTTGAAGGGGCCAAATTGTATATTTGAATATCTAAGGGTCTAAATTGAAAATCCAACCTGTCATCTATTTGAATCAAACAAAAGCGAAAGTGCGAAACACTTCCAACTTTGCTTTTTTCAACTTTTGCTTATCTTTCTTTTTGGTACTTTATTTATTAAAGACATAAATTATTAAACTCTCTACAAACTTAAACGTTATGCGGTAAGACTTGTACTTTATTTTACAGATAAAAAGTTTACCTCTAGGTAGGGGTGTAAATGAGACGAGACAACTCACGAGTTACTCGAGATCGACTCGGTTAACACTCGACTCGAATAGGCTCGACTCGAACTCGAGCTCGACTCGATATACTAAGGAGTCGAGTCGATAAGCTCGTGAGATACTTGATAAGCAAAATAATAATAATAATTAGTAATATTATTTTAATTTAATTGATAATAATAATAATAATAATAAACTCAAGTTTTTTGATTTTTTTTGGGAAAATGATGGTGTAAAAGACATGGGTAAACTCTTGATGGTGTGTCTAATTCATCCCATATTGACGAGATATAGAACCCAATGCTTTGAATTTCACTATATATAGACATTTATTCTCCCTTGTTTTACATTTTTTGTCTTTGTTAAATGGTTTGAGCCTATGTAGGGATGTAAATGAGACGAGACAACTCGCGAGCTACCAGAGATCGACTAGGTCAACACTCGGTCAACACTCGACTCGAACTCGAGCTCGACTCGATATCTAACGAGTTGAGTCGAGTATAATGATACTCGAGCTCGACTCGCATCATTTACACCCCTACCTTTAGGAAATAAAGTCCCACTCTTCCTTAGATAGGGTTGAAAGCATAAATATCTTTGCGTCGTATAGTGGTAGTTCCATATTCTTTATTTCAATCACTTTTCATCTTATGTCCCATTCTGATATCGAGGGTTCAAGAGTTGTGACAAAAGGGGAAACATTCAAAATCCAGATGGATTTTGTGGGATAATCGTGTTCCCATTTATGGATAGTCTTTTTCAAGTGTTGCAAATCTTGAACCTAGAGGCCATTTACCAAACAGTTGTTGGGTAAGTGTTTACCAGGTGTCGCTTAACTTATCGGATGAGTATGATAACAACCAAGAAACTTATTCGGTAAGAAGCATTGCAAGAACTGAAAATCTTACCCAATAAGCACTTATCGAGTAGAAAACACTTACCAATAACTCATCTTATTGCATTTATTTATTTATTTATCAACAATATTTGAAAAGTAGACCTCTAGTAGCACGTGGTATAAAAGAAAATTGGGCTTATTTTATTAAAAGAAGGAAGGAATAAAATAATATAATATAATATAATATAATTGGCATCTAAGTAAGTTAGAGAAGTGAAATTGTTGCATTATTTAGACGGTGGATGATGAAAACAAAAACAGGTGCCTTTTTCCACTTCACTTTCTTACGTGCAAATAAATACACCAATAACTTGATGATGGTCAATGACTATATCCCACTCCACTCAAATCAGTGAATCAAGCCATCGTTTTTACCTTTGATTTTCAGAAACCGTTTATTATATTATTTCTGAAAAATAATTAATTTATAACAATAACGATTTTTGCATGAAACATGATTTTTATTAAGATATTCCAACTTTTATTGCAAAATGTACATTTTGATTGATAATTCTTTTTTTTTTTTTTTGCAAATTTCACATTGAATTCACAAGTTTCTCTTTTTTTTTTTTTTTTTTTTTTTTAATTTTGTTTGGGGTGACCCAAAATTACACTTGTATTGGGACCCACCATCGGTATAAATTCTTATTCATAAAAGTTCAGAAAAACCCAATGGACTTTAGTATTTTGAGTGATTAAGTCATTGGACAATTTTTTGGAACAAATAAGTCCTTAGACAATTCAAAATACATTAAATAAATCATTGGACTTTTGGAAACCTGTTAAATACATCATTATTACTTAAAAATGTAACTTGCAACCTAAATAACAGGTAAAACTACGAGTTGAAAAAAAAACAAAAAAGATATCACCGACTTTATCATCCTACAAATAAAAAAATGAAGAAATTAACTAAAATAGTCAATCTCATCAACCAAATACATTTTTTAAAATAGTCAAAGTTTAGGCATAATTTTTTTTGCCTTAAGAATTGTTTTTGGCAACAAAAAAAAACATCTTTATAATTTGTTTTTTAATTTACTTTATATCTTCTATTTTTCTTTTTCATTTTAACTTTTTTATTATACTAACACACGTAATCGTATATTAACTAAAATACAAAAAAATATGTTTTTTTACAAATTATACCATTATAATTTTCTTGTCAATACGTTTAAAATGAGCCTATTATTAACTTTTTTTTATTTAATATTATATTATTAAATATCATAAATGCGTACGAATTATATTTAATACTTACACATTCAATCCTTTATGGTTATTTATTTAATAATATCAGATTAATCTGTTATAAAGTGAAGTATTAAAAATAATTAATATATATTTAGGATATTGAATAGTATAAGATTAAATTCAAAAACAATATTGAGTTCAATTTGAATGTATTAACGAAACGATTATTATAATTTGTAAGAAAAAAAACTAATTTTTTTGATATATTTTAGGGAATTTAATTAAAATACCTAAACATAAAAAGTCAGTACCCAAAATGCCCAAAATCTTAAAGTTTTTGCAAAAATACCCAACAATCCAGTGTTTTTGGGCCATGTAAATGGGAAAACGCGGGGTTCTGTTTTTTTGTCCGTGTATCCAACGAAGCACGGGGTGAAGCGATTTTGGTCCACGTATGGAGACAAAACACGGGGTTACCCCGCGTTTTAATTGTGTAACGCAGGGTTAGGCCTCTTCACAAACACATGGCCGGAACAATTAAAACACGGGGTTAAACTTTTTTACATAAATATCTTATAATATAGTGTATATATATACATTGAATAAAATAGGAAGAGGGGGCAGAAATGGTGGAATTCTGTTGCAAACCATTTGCATTTCCAATTTATTTATTATTTTGTAAATAAAATAATTAGTGGAAGTTAAAACGTGTAAGAACCTCCAACCCTGCGTTACACAATTAAAAGGCGGGGTAACCCCGTGTTTTGTCCCCATACGCGGACCAAAATCGTTTCACCCCGTGCTTTCCCCGTGTTTCGTTGGATACACAGACAAAAAAACAGAACCCCGCGTTTTCCCATTTACACGACCCAAAAACACAGGGTTGTTGGGTATTTTGGCAAAAACTTCAAGATTTTGGGGATTTTGGGTACTGATTTTTGATGTTTGGGTATTTTAATTAAATTCTCTATATTTTAGTTAATATATGATTATGTGTGTTAATATAATAAAATATAAAATGAAAAAATAATGGATATAAAATAAATTAAATAACTAATTATAATTTTATAAGGATGCAAAGTGTAAATTTGTAGGTGACATTTTTTTTAATTTGTAGTTTTATCTGCTATGTAGGTTGCAAGTTACATTTTTAAGTAATAAGGATGTATTCAACAGGTTACCAAAAGTTCAAGGATTTATTTAACAGGTTTTGAAATGTCCAATGACTTATTTGTTCAATAAAATTGTCTAGGGACTTAATCACTCCAAACACTAAAGTCCATTGGTTTTTTTTTTGAACTTTTCCCTAAAAAATCCTTCCAAAGTTCCTATTATTATTTTTTTAACGGCAAAGAGCATATAATACCACAACCCAAAAAAAATTCCAAATTACAGACAACCCAGGTTATATCC
Organism: Arctium lappa; assembly: GCA_023525745.1. Taxonomy (NCBI): domain Eukaryota; kingdom Viridiplantae; phylum Streptophyta; class Magnoliopsida; order Asterales; family Asteraceae; genus Arctium; species Arctium lappa. The sequence goes on along the minus strand of CM042047.1, from coordinate 152,578,438 downwards.
CGATAAAGGCCAAACCGACCAAAAAAGAACAAAGTTAAGAGACCCGAGAACGGGGTTTGCGAGTAGCAAACCACCGCAGGGCCCAGGAAGACTTCGAAAATAAAACGCCAAAAAAAAAACATCGAACAGTTACGAGCAAGTCCGTTGCAACTCAACCCAATCCTGACTTTTCCGCATAGCAGCCCCGTGTTGCTGTTCAAGACGCCTCCCAACAGAAGCAACCAGTCGAGATAAGCTTTTTCAACATCTCGTCCCCTACTACTTCCCCTTAGATGACCCTCGACCCCTTGATACCCCAACCTGCAAAACTCCAGACACGGTGGAGCAACTCCCGCATCCACGACTCATACCCGTACCTGTCACGAACTACACTGTAGACCACAACAGTTCCATCTCGATCACGGGCAGTCGGCTGGTGCTTCCAGCCATCGATAGACCCTTGAAACAGCAACAAGGAAGATGTTTGAGGTCGGCAAACAGCAGCTGCCACAACACTGCTACAGCGTAATCAGAATTGACAGAAAGATTCCCGACCATTAGGACGATCCCTGGAACTATCAAACAGCAAGTTACGTCCCAAAACCTACCCAATTACTTTCCAATTGTTGCACCTATCCAACCCCCATGTAGAGGAAGCAGGTCGCACCTCCTGCTGAAAGCAAACGCAGGCGACCCATCCAACATTCCTTCCAGCATCGACCTTCTATCTCCAGCCACGACCGAATCTGCGAACACCCAGAGCCGCTTTTATAATCGATCATGCACTCATAACCCATAAGGTTTCGCTAGCCACGTACCCCAATCCACTTGTAACTCTTTGTCCCTTCTTGTCACCCATTCAAACGCTCTTACTTGGAATTCGAAGAATAGGTCCGTTATTGATCCTCTACAATTTTCGAATACCACCTTGTTTCAGTTTACCCACACTAAATAAAGAAAGCACCAAACCACCGTCGTCCATCTTCTCGCTCCTTTTTCATTATTACCCAAAATCTCACTCATTCCGATTAAATCGCTCAATGAATTCACCGAATCCATATCAACCTTCCACCATCTTCCTACAAGCCTCCAAATATTATTTATCGTCTCACAATTGACTAGTGCATGTTCGATCGATTCAACTTCTTTACCACATCTTGGACAAATAGTAGAATCCAAATCAACTCCCATTTTGTCTAACACCGACCGTGAGGTCAACCGCTCTTGTTTAGCTCTCCACACGAATATACTAATCTTCTTCGGAACCGCTTTTAACCAAGACGTTACCGTTGCGTTTCCGTCCTCCAGAACTCGCTTCTCTTCTATTAATTCCTTTAATTTCTTTACTGAGAACCCACCTTGAGGATCTAAACTCCATGATGCACTATCCTTAATCCCTTCCTATGGTATATGCCCCGCAATCACGTTTCTTAGAGCCTCCCACTCCCCAAGCTCCCGTCCCCTTGGTTCCCTTCTCCAACCTCATTTTCATACCCATTCCTCACCTTGCCGCTCTCCTCTATCCGATACCATTACCCCTTTGGTCTATTCTAGATGGTAAAGACGATTAATATTCTCCTTTAGTCCTCGATTCGAAACCCACCTATCCTCCCAAAATCTTGTGTTCGACCCGTCCCCCACCTTTTTACCAAAGGAATCCGAAAAACAAATCTCGGTCTTGTCTATATCCCTTCCCACCTTAATTATATTTACCCATACCGTATTCCCCCCAGTCCCCTTACAACGCCCTCCGCTAATCCCCAATCCCACCCATATATACTCATTATTACCTTCACCCATAGTGCACCCGGTTCATTGTGAAACCTCCACCACCACTTCCCGAGCAACCCCCAATTAGCTTCTTTAAATGCCCCGATATTCAACCCTCCCCTCCCAAATGATCTCAACACTTTTTCCCATTTTACCCACGCATGAACTTTCCTCCCATGATTATCCTCACTGACCCCCCCCCCTCCCTAAAAAAATCGACTCCTCACACTCTCCAAAGCTCTCAACACTTCTATCGGGGTACGAAACAATGAAAAAAAAATATAATGAAACATTACTAAGAACCGATCTTACCAACGTCCATCTTCCTCCAAATGAGATTATTTTTGCTTTCCAATCTGCTAGCTTACTTTTCATTTTTTGAATCACCGAACTCCAATGAGAAAGTCTTCTCATTGTCACTCCTACCGGCAGCCCAAGATATATAAAAGGCAATTTGTCACGGCCACACCCCACACCCCGCGCCCAAGCTTGAACTTCCCCGTCCGATACTCCCACTCCAAATATTTTACTTTTGCTCACGTTCAATTTTAATCCCGAAACCATATGAAAGCACTTTAAGATTTTCATTAGATTTATAATGTTTGAAGAGCTCAATTCCCCAAAGAAGATGGCGTCATCCGCGTATTGGAGGTGTGATATCATGATCTCTTCCTTGCCCACTTTATACCTTGAAACAATTTTTTTTCAACTGCTTCCTCCATCATAATGTGTAAACTTTCAGCAACAATTAAGAATAAGAATGGAGCAAGAGGGTCACCTTGTCTTGGACCCCTCTCCATTGGAAACTCGATTGTTGGAGCCCCATTTACTAAAATTGAAATCCTTGACGTTTTTAAACATGACTTTATCCAATTCCTCCATTTTGAGTCGAACCCCATATTTCTCAACCCTTCCAAAATGAATGACCACTCCACCGTATCGTAAGCCTTCTCGAAATCAACTTTGAAAATTATACCCCGCTTCTTTGTTTTTCTCAAGAAGTCCACCGTCTCGTTGGCTATAAGTATCTCGTCGAGAATAGATCTACCTCTTAGAAACACACTTTGCTCCTTGCTAATGATTTTTCCCATCACCGTCTTCATTCTTTCTGCCAAAATTTTCGACACCACTTTGTAGAGGATACCGATAAGGCTAATCGGTCTATATTCATTCAAACCAATTGGGTTTGCATTTTTTGGAATCAAAGTCAAGAATGAAGCGTTGCATCCTTCACTTATCTCCTCTTTTTCCGAAAACCAATCAACCGTCGCCAAAAGGTCACCTTTTATAATTTCCCAAAATCTTTTTATAAATCCTATCGTAAAACCATCCGGGCCCGGCGATTTGTTGTTTCCACACTCCTTGATCTCCCCCACACTTCCTCTTCCGAAACTCTTCTCTCTAACCAAACGGCCTCCTCCACCGAGATTTTCTTCATACGATCCATCTTCAACTTAGGCGCTCGAGTTCTTTGACTAACATACTTCTTTTTGAAAAAATCGAACACAAAATCCTTAATCTTGATAGGTTCCTCTGTCCATACTGAATCTATACTTAGCCCCCGGATAGAATTTTTCCTTTCCCGATTTTTACATGCCATATGGAAAAGTTTCGAGTTCTCATCCCTGTTTCTGACCCACCTAATCTTAGCTTTTTGTTTTGCCATCTCCAAACTCTTTTCTTCCAACCCGAGCCATTTACTTCTAGCCTCTAGCCATCGCTTTCTTTCCTCTTCTCCCAACAGATTAGATTCATTTTTACGTTCCCATTTTTTCACCTCCTTTTTCATAGCCACCACCTCTCTATCAACCTCCCCCCACTTATCCTTACGCCAAACCTTCACCGCGGATTTTACATTCTTTAGTTTATCCCGAAATCCATAATCCGGTCTAAATGACACTACCTCCTTTGTCCATGGTTCTCTTACGACTTCCTCGATACTCTCTTCTCTAAGCCATGCATCAAAAAATTTAAAGGGAGTCGGACCAAAGTCTACCTTTTTATTACATAGCATAATAGGGTAGTGATCAGACCATTTTCTCTCCAAGGTATTAGCACCCAAATCTTTCCAACTAGCCCCGAAGTCGATAGAGACCAAAAATTTATCTAGTTTGCTAAACTTTTTTCCGTCATCACTAATTCTTGTAAATTTATTCCCACCCAAACGAACATCTATAAGATTATTTCTACGAATAAAGTCATTAAAAGCAACCGTACCTCTATTGCAAGTTGTCGAGTTCAACCTTTCATGCGAACCCCAAACTTCATTGAAATCTCCAAAGAACGTCCATTTAATCTCTTCCTTTGCGCACAACTTCTCTAGATTGACCCACAGTGCCACCTTGTCTTTCTGCTCGTGTGGACCGTACACATTTACACAACCGACTAAACCTTCTATATTTTCCCATTTACCCACTACCGCCACAAAATTCCCACCTTTGATAAGGAACTCGCATTGAAATCTACTTGTGTTCCAGATCAGCAGTAACCCCCCCCCCCCGATCTCCCTGATGCGGAAATCCAAGCGAAATCGACCTCATTTGAACCCCATATATTAGCCACAAAACTATTGTCAAATTTCTCAAGTTTTGTTTCCTGGATTCTCATCATACAATGATTTTCTTTTCTGCAAATTTCCTTTAACCAACTTATTTTATTAAAGGAACCTAGCCCCCTCACATTGATCGAAATAATTTTCATCTATGTTAGAAGATATCGACGCTTACCCACAAAACAGTTCCCCTTAGTTATTAGGGAGGCCCTTCCTCCACCCTGAGTTGACATCGTTCTCCCACGTTACCCCAATTAAATTTCCAAATTACTCTAGCCCCTCCGTCTCATCCAAGTTTCTTATTTCGTTCAATAGAGAAATTGTCTTTGACTTTGTTCCTCCTCCCCTTGCCAATTTCGAACTTTCTGCCATTTGATTGTCATTTGCCATTTGTATTTTCTTCTGAGATCCTTTGGACTAATGGTTACTCCTCGCCTTTTGTTTAAGGTAGTGAAAACTTATTTTTCCCCTTCCAAAAACAAAGTTTTCTTTCCTCTTGCTTTTCGATTTTTCCCCACCTGCGATCTGCGATGGAGCTTTGTTGTCTTTAATCGTACTGATTTTTTTCTCGACTTCTGATTGGAATCCTCTTACTGTTGTTTCATTCTGGCCCTCCATGACTTGATTTAGACTTTGTTTATCTTGGGCCAATTCACTATCCTTTAATTCTTTATTGTTGGACCCATCTTTGCCATTAATAATACATCCTCCCCCACGTGGCCATCAAATATATTATGGAGCCCATGTGTTAATATCTTAACAGGCCCATTTTTAAGGCCCTTATCACTTATCCTTTTTATCCCTCGACACTTCTCGTCTCATTTGAAAATAACTCCTCCTCCGCTGCACCATTCTTGAATTTCGAATCGGGACTTGTTTCAGTACTAACTGATTGGTTTTGGGGATTTGGAGATATCATTGTGTCTCCCACTTTCGGCGACTGTTCTCCTTCCATTCTGATTTCCGCCACCCCTTCCAATTTTCCGGCCATCGGAAATCTTTTCAGCCTCTGAGATTCCACCTTTGCCTCATTCAGGTTCACCTTTTCTTTTTCTTTTTCGATTTCCATTTGGTCGACATACTCATCTTCCTGCCCTTTCTCTCAATTGTCTTTCCGAACTTCTTGATTTTTTCCTTCAATGATGCTTTCTTGGACCATCCACTCTTCCTCACTTCCTCCATCCCCTTCCGACCATTCTGATGGGTTGGAAGAATCTTCTCCATCCTCCTCATCGTCACCCACCAAACTTTCCTCCTCTACTCCTACTTGAAATTCCAGAAACCCGTTGTCTTCTTCTTCAATTTTAATTACATAAAAAAGAGTGCCTACTTTTATGCTCCTTACTTCACTGATTTTAAAAACTAGTCCTGAACTGATGAGGACTTTACCCCATAATAAATTTGAGCTTTCCTCCATTTGAAATTTCTAACATTTAAGACCTTACCCCATTTACTTGTTATTTACTTGAACACCTCCTCCTTCCAAATATGCAATGGAACTCCTTCGATCCTTAACCAAATAAGTCTATCGGAAGGACGAAACCCTATGAACCATCTTCTTAAATCTTTCACCCAATGGTGTAACCCATGAACCTTGTTATTAATCACATTTTCCATTGCCTCTTTAGTTCCAAAATTGATCATAATGCTTCACCCTCCCAAGAGTTTGATCCCACCATCTCCCATCGCTTCTGACTTGAGTACCGCCAGGATGACCTCGACTTTGTCCAAGGAGGTCACATTCCCAACCGCACACCTTTGTAATAACTCCAAAGCCGCTTTGTCTGCTTCCCAGTACACCACCACCTTCTTAGAGCCTTCTTTGTGTACTTCACTTTCCATTGATCTGTATTTGACGACCTCAACGTATGATGCTATCTTCGGCATCCTTACATCTTCGTTTTGCACTTGTATTAAGAATTATCATAGACAAAATTTCACAAAAATAGGAAAATTAAGTGAAATTCACTTTACACAACTCTATAAATTTATTCATTTAGTTTTGTTTCTGTTATGAATCTCGAGGCTCTCTGTTCAACTTGTGAAGCCTAGTAGATATGTCTTGTCTTACTAAGTGACATAATATGCAAGGGTCTTGCAAATGTCAAGACACCAACTTCGTATATCTTTTAGCATGGTTTTGCATGTTTTAATCTCATAATTCAGTTCTTTTTTCTAAGACATATTTCCTTTATTTGCATCCAACAATGGATCAATGTTATGTCAAGGATTAGCTCTAAATGACGATTTGGAGTGAGTCAAAGCCAAACAAAGTATTTTACAAGTTTTAGCATTTCATTTGGAAAGTTAAGCCATAAACTAGTCAAGCATTAGTACCTATTGATGTTCTTCTTATTGATGCAAGAGACTACAAACAACCTAGGTATATAATCAAGTCTACTTGTGTTGTTTCAGTAGCAAATACATTTTAGGTATCTAACATGGAAAAGTTCGATCATTTATCTAGATGAAAATGTTGTCAGAATAGAATTGAATATCTCAATTATTTTCTTATTTGTCAAATATCTAAAAGACCTTTTAATGAAGACAAAAGAGAGGAATCTTTATATACATCATCGTAAGAGAATATTGTAAATGTGGTAACATATATTTGTTGTTAAAAGTGTTTTGGCAATGATTAAAGACGAATTAAGAAGATGATTAACTATAATGTTTGGTTTTGGTTTTGGTTTTATGCTCTTGTAAACGTTTGTGTCTATTGTTTGTTGCATATATGATTATCGTTGTGGAGTGGAGTTGAAAGCATTTGTAAATACAATAATAAAACAAGTTGCTGAGTTATTGCATTTGAATTTATTATGGCTAGCAAATAAATATGCAAAATTAAATAATAAAAAAAAAGTGGGTACATAATGCTTCACGGTTGTATAATAAGCATAAATATGCAAATTTAAATAAAAAAAATATGTGGGAACATAATGCTTCACGGTTGTATAATAAGCAACCAGGTTCTTTTACTTGAATTTACTCTATTTTATACTAGAATCGTACTCGCGCGACATAATGAGATACATCATGATTTTAATGTTTTCTTTTATTTTTTGTTTTTATCGATTTACAGTATGATTTTGAATGATTTTGAGAGAGTGATAATGGTTTTTTTTTTATAAATTTGTTTAATTTAGGCTTAATAACATAATATTTTTTTGATAAAAAAAATTTAAGTATTTTGTTAAAATTCATTAATTATCTTAAATTTTTTATATTTAAATTGAGATGTTTATCCTGTTTTGATTATGTTTATCAGTTAGTTATGAATTAAAATATATAGCTTTAGAAATTTGTACTCATGCATCATGACTTGTAATCTTGAATTTTAAGTAATATGTATCAATAAACAGTACTTAATGCATAAATGTTTGTTTTTAAGAATTTATTCGATAGTTTAATAATAATGTAATTTATTTAGATTTAATAATATATGTTTTTTTTATAAAATAAAAATTAAATATTCTGTTAGATTTTCTTAATTATATTTTAGATTTTTATTATTTAAAATTTGATTTTATCTTGTATTTAGTTATGCGGTGAGTGATTTTAGGGGAGTTGAAGTGTGGAGAGATTTTAGGGAAATTAAAGTGGTTAGAGATCAAGATTGGAAGTTAACAAATGGCATTAAATGTAGTACATGAAGATTTAATGGTTTTTTTAAGATATTTTAAGTAATTAGCATTCAATAGCGATACATTAAGCTTTAGTAGTTGTTTTTAAGAGTTTTTTATAGATGCTTTATAATATAGCATAGATAAAGCATTTGAAAAAAAGTAGTAATAACACGCTACCAAGCAACCGGGTTCCATTACTTAATTAGACCCGATATGACAACGGGGTAACATTAGCATTTGTAAGGGCTCATGGGAAATGGTATTAGGTTGTCTTACTAGGTATTATTTGCTATTCTAACCGGCCCTATTAACCCATGTTTAATAGTGTCATATGTACAAATAAGACGAGATCAGTACTACATGTGTTTTTTGATAATGGTCGTACATTCCTATAACTATATGTTTTTTTAATTGTGGACATTTATCTTGGGACAGATGGTGTATCACTTTGAGTTTAGAAATGAAGATCAATTATTGTAGCAATTTGGGTATAAAAAACGAACAAACATATTCATATGTAGTATATATGACATATAGTAATATAATTGAAATAAAAAAAATATTCAATATTGGGTTCATTTCGAAGTTATCGACGAGACGATTATAATTGTGTAACTTGTTAAAATTAATGAGTATTTTTTTAACGTATTTTAGTTAATATACGATTATATGTGTTAATATGATTAAAGTGTGAAATGAAAAATAGAAAAGTATAAAGTAAACTAACTAAATAGTTATAAGGGTATAAAATATATATATATATATATATATATATATATATATATATATTAAAATCAATAACCCCGACACCCCGTGATTATCTTTCCCTTTCTCAAACCCTATTTAATTCACGGTCCAACCCTGTGATTACACCAAAATCACGGCTTAAACCCACGAAAATTCCATAAATCGCGGGGTAACCCCATGATTCTAAATTTTTTTCATAACTCCGCAAAATATAAAATCCCGACTCAAAATCCCAGGGAAAATAGGTATTTCGATAAACTTTGAGAGAGTTTGAACATTTTAATAAATTTATTTTAAAATACCGATATTTTAATTAAATTCTCTTCTCATAAAACAATTGAGTGAGAAGTGTGGTTTTCACGATTGCGGCTGGAACTGTAGTGGTCTAGTGGATGTGTCCACACTGAAAGTCTTGGTGACGTGTCATTTCGGCGGGAAGGAATAAATTGCAATGGTCAAAAAGTCTACGCTCCAAGTCTTGTCAAATTGTGTGTTTCATGAGGGACAGACAACTAATATACATGCATATATTGCACACACATGTTATATATATATGAAATTAGTGTTAGAATTATTTAAAAAACATACAAAATAAAAATAAAACAAATAATAAAAGACCAAAGAAACTATATTTTAAAGCTGAGAACTTAAAACCTGATTTATCTAGCAGCGGACCTTAGATTTTTGTCGAACGGTTACACCTTTAAGGTGGATTAAAGGCTTGTACGGTTGCAGTTTGATCTTATAGGAAAGTCAACATGGTTTCACCCATAAAAAAATCAATTGTGTCAATTTGAGGAATATAATACGTTTTTTTCAAATGAAATCGATCTTTTGAGCAAGACGCAAGACTACGCCTTAGCCTCTTAGGTGTAAACCCAATGCCTTTTTAGCCAAATTCCACTATTTCAAGGGATTTTTTTATCTTTTTGGTTGAATTTGATGGATCTTTGCGATTTCTTTAGCTAGTTTTGAGGGATTTCTTTTGGTTTCAGTTGATTTCGAGGGATTTTTTTGTCGATTTCCCTTGTATTTTATAATATACTGGAACACCGAACACCCCTTAAACTTTAGCTTATACACTTTTCATACTAAAAAAAATTATATTTACGAAAAGCTACTCAAAGTAGCGTTTTAAATAGCTAGCTTATCAGCTACAAGCTAACTAGTTTGCCGAACATAGCCTAAAGAAAGGAAAACCATTTTCAAATCAAATATATTAGTGCATTCTACTTGAACGGGTCAAATTCATATATTTCAATCTCTAAGGTCTAAAATGAAAATCGTATTTCACTGTACATTTGTATCAAACAAAAGTGAAAACATCCATCAATGGCTTATGCCAATCAAACTCTTCTTTTTCAACCTTTGCTTGGCTACTTTCTTTCTCCACATCTAAAACTCTTAAAATCAAAAACAATATGCATTATAACTAATACATTATGCATTGAAACTTGTACATTAGTGAAAACTTTTGCTTTTAGGTATGCAAAAGAGACAAGTCTTCTTTAGGCATGGTTGAAGGCATATATGACTTTGCTTTGGGTAGTGTTGATTTCACTTTCCCTCTTTGAATCATTTGGTGGTAAAAGGTGAAACATTCAAATTCAAGTTAGATTTTATGGCTAGTGTATGCCCATATATGAATACTCTTTATATGATGTTAGGAAATTTTTAAACCTAGAAAGAAAAAAAAAAGTGGGTTTTTTTTTTGTCATATTGATATAAGATAACAAAATGAGGGACGAATCCAAGAATTTTTTCATACGGTGGCATCATATAATTAATATAATATAAACCAAAAATAATTACAAAAAACACAGTTTTTACCTACGTGTCTTCATCTTTTTACCAACCTTCAATATTGTCCAATGTGTTTTAGCTTAATTCCACCGTTTCGAGGAATTTTTAAAGTTTTTTTTGCTTGATTTCGAGGGATTTTTAAGTTTTTATTTTTATCGATTTCGAGGGACTGTTTCAGTATTTTTGGGTTGATTTCAAGAGTCTTTTCCTGTTTTTTTGATTGATTTCAAAAGTTTTTCTTGGGTTTTTGGTTGATTACGAGGTACGGTTGCACCTTCTAAAATAATACAATGGCACATTCCAAAAAGATACGGTTGCACCTTTCACAAAACTAAAACCTTTTACCTTTCGACGAAAAGATAATACGATGGCACGTGACACCGCACCGGTGGCCCTTCTATGGGTCCGTCCCTGGTAAAAAGTATCATCTTAGTTGTATGTTTTTCGTTGCATGATGTATTGTTGAAATTAGGCATCATACTTCACAAGTAGATGTATATAATAGCAAAATGTGGCCCTGAGTTTTAACTATATCATCATAAATACATCTTATGCAAACATATATGGGTGAATTTGATACACTGTCGATTTTTTTTCTTTCTAAACGAAGTATTGTACTAACTATAGTTAGTAGACAAAATCAACTACCAATATCAACCTCCAACTTCTGCATGTAAACCTATCTGGCGACCAATAATTTCAATTGGTACAAGTTAGTAATGAGACAATATTAAGATCACAAATCTTTACACTGTGTTCTCAAGTTCCTTTTCACAAATCTTTACACTGTTGTGTTCTAGAACTATTTTACGAGGAAATGACAAGAAAATAATGTTAGTTTTTCTTCCAAAACTTTTCTCCCAAATGTGGAAGTAAATAAATATTGATAATTAAAAAAAACATTTATACAATTACACATCTATCCATCAAATACAACTAGAAGCGTACTCGCGCAATGCAGCGAGAGATACATTATGATTTTAATGTTTCATTTAATTTTTTTTGTCCATTTACAGTACGATTTTGGATGGTTTTGAGAAAATGATAATGTTTTTTTTTATAAATTTGTTTAATTTAAGCTTAATAATATAATGTTTTTTATATAAAAAAAAATAAGTATTTTGTTAGAATTCAATGATTATCTTATATATTTTAATGGCATCTAGAAAAAATAACCAATTATATATTTAATAATATAATTAAAACAAAATTATAATAATATAATATATTAATTAATAGTGATACATGAAAAGGTCTGCATAAAAGGAAGGTCTTGCACATATCAAATTGGTGGATGTTAGAAGCTTGCAGTAGTAATATGTATCTTGTGCTTTGATACTTGTAAATTAAGATATTTTTAAAAGCTTGCATAAAATGATGGTACCTTGTGCCTAATAATTTGTATTTAAGAGTTTTTTATCTGTGTTTTATAATATAGTATAGATATAGATATTTTGTAATATATATATATAGAGAGAGAGGTGGTTTCAATTGGAAACTTACATTAGATTTGAAACTTTGGAAACCATCTAGATACCATTGATCTTAGTAATCAATGGTTAAGATTCATTTGACTTAAATATGGTAATAAATGAATTAATTTATTAATGAAAATTAATAATAATAGGTTAAAAGGGCAAATATGTCATTTGCTTTTTTGTTTCAATTTTGGTAACAATATGAAATCCGTTGAATAATGAAACTTTTGCTTTTAATCAAAACTTAATTATTTTTTATCATTAATATTTACGACTTTATCTCTTATACATTTTTTATCAATATTGAAATAATTTTAAGTATGAAACAAATTATCAACTTTTTTTATTAAATTGAGAATTAATTAAATGTTGTATTTTTGTAATAGAATTATCAGGGTTATAAAGAAATATCATTATGGATTTCTCCGTTTTGAATAATTAAGAGAAAACTATTTTTTCATCAAATTGGTTCATGAGTTTCAACATTGTTTCAACAAACACGTATGTCATGAAACGCGTTTCAACATTGTTTCATCTATAACAAATTCATCATGTGTAAACATGTTTCATCTATTGGTTCATGAGTTTCAACATTGTTTTATCAAACACGTATTTGATGAAACACGTATTGGTTCATGAGTTTCAACATTGTTTCATCAAACACGTGTTTCATCTATTGGGAATCTTATCAGAATCATTACTAGGAATTTCATCAACCGGACGAATAAAATACGATAAAAACGTTTCATCGTTGTCGAGTAGATCTCGAACATGAATTTCGTTAGCCGAAACACCATCAAACATGTTATCCTTCATTGCTCCGTATGATTAGTTTTTTACACTTCAATTAAAAAACCCATACAAATATATAACAAAGAACAAAAAGAATATATATTTTAAAAATATTTCAATTCGATGAAAACAAATATTGATTTTAAATGTAATTAAATATTTGAATTTTCTATAAAAATAATTCTTTTCCAAAATTTGATGGAAAGGAAATCAAAAAAAAAAGTTTACCTTAATTATTCAAATTACTATGAAATTGAAATTGGAATTGGAATCAGAATCGGAATCGGAATCGGAATCAAAGAAAATAGTTTAAATTAATATGAATTAAAAAATGAATATTTTAAATTAAAAAGAAATTAAAATTGGAATAAAAAAATTCATACTTTAAATTAATATAGCATCGATTATTACCATATATAAAATGCATTCAAATTAAATAATTAATATAATAATAATAATAATAATAATATAATAACCATATGTATTACAAAATTAGGTAAAATACTAAAATACCCTTAACAGTTAAAATAAAAAATAAAAAAGGGAAATTCATTGATTGGTTAATATTGGTTTCCAAAGTTTTTCAGTCTATTGTTGGTTTTCAATTGATCTCTCCTCTATCTCTCTCTCTCTATATATATATATATGTGTGTGTGTTTGTGTAAAAAGGACATTTTATATGTAGCTACCAACCTAATATTACAGTCAGTAACATGTATGTTTGTTTTATTTGATATAAATTTAACATCTCTACAAACACACATGCATACCCTAATGTTTTGAAAGAGTGTGTCTATGTTTGACAAACTAGCTGAAAAGTTAGTTGATGAATTAATTATGTTTGACAAAAACTAGTATGGTCTGTAACATGAATATTTGTTTTATTTGATATAAATTTAACATCTCTACAAACACACATGCATACCCTAATGTTTTGAAAGAGTATGACTATATTTGGCAAACTAGCTGAAAAGTTAGTTGATCAACTATTTATGTGTTGATCAAAACTAGTTGATAAGCTAGTTGAAAAATGTAAAACGATAAAAAAATGTCATGTTAGAAAATTAGTCAATTGCAACATTTCATAAATATAAATAAATAAAATCACTAATAATATAATATGTTAATTAATACAAAACAAATAGTCAAGAAAATTAAATAATATAGTATGTTAATTAATAGAATTTCATTTACTATATATATAATTATAAATTTTGGATTTGTATAACCTAATATAAATTTAAAAAAAAATCTACATTAATTAATGATTTTATAATGATTACATATAATATGAATAAAAACAAATTTGATCAACCTTACATATCTTAACTAATTAATAATTTTTCAAAAATGTAATTAATAATTGAATTAACTATTTTATTAAAATTATTTGTCAAAATTTATAATTTAAGAAATATATATAGGGTTAACTCAAGTGATAACCAAAAAAGGTTAAGGACTTGAGGAGTAATATAATCCATTGATTAGAATAAATCAACGGCCATTAAATAAAAAACTTATTTGTAATAAAATGAATAAAATAAGGGTAGTTTTGACAATTTGTAAGGACATTGAAACTTGAAAGGGTAATTTGAACATTATTTTGTTAAATTCAAATTAAAACTAAATCTAAATCATGGAATCCAAATTCTAATTCATATTTGAAAATTTCTTTAACCAATTTCAACAAATCCAAACCTAAACTGACTTTTTCGATTCATCGATTCCTCAATTTCCCAATCTACCTATGATTTGACGATTTGTCAAATTTATAGGGTTTCTGGGGATCTTTCGATTTTGTATAATGGTTGTGGTTTCCAATGGCTTCGCTAACTCTGTTGTTCTTCCTGAATCCGAATCCAGAAGCATGATGATCAATCTTTCTTCTTTGTCTTTTTCTCATAAGTTTTGTCCACTATGATATGTCTTCCTCAAGCCAGCTTATGTTCCTCCAGAGCTTTGGATAGCATATTGTGAGAGGTCTTGTCCAACGACAAACGGATTGGTTAAAGGCGGATCCACCGAGAGACGAGCGACGAAGACGATGAACATTAAGAAGGTGAAGAAGATGAAGGCATCAGTTTTGTTCTTCATGATTTTGGGTGTGGTGTATCGTCTGACCATGAGTATGGAGAAAAAAAATAACGTATTTGATGTTTCGTGTATCCATGTGTCCTTCGGAAATCAACATTTGCATGGTAAAGTAACAACTTTAGGTTTTTTTTTGTTTCTCGATTTGGTGTTTGATTTCCATGGTAAAGTAACCGATTTTGGGTTTCTTTTTCTTTCCTAAATTTGTGTTTGATTTCATGAGGTGAAATAATATATAGAAAAAAATTGTCTTTGATTTTATTTGGTGAAATAACATGGTGATTATGTGTTTCATATGATGAATCTTTGTGTTTCATATGGTGAATCTATGTGTTTCATTTGGAAAATCATTGTGTTTCATCTGGTGAATCCGTGTGTTTCATCGGGTGAGTCTGTGTTACCAAAATGACAATTATGCCATTTTCATGTGGTGAAACAGTTTTCAGTTAAAACCATAGGATCAAAACCAAATTACGGCTTAGTTCGATTCTCACGGTTTTCAACCTTTTTATGGTTCTCATTTGATTATCGTTTTCTCTCTCTCTCTCTCTCTATATATATATATATGTATATATACATAGTTTAATTTTTATGTAACTTTACAATAACATTTTTAAAATTATTATATTTGTTTTTGCTGACAATATATTGAATAGTAATCAAGAAAAAGATACAAAAACAATTGATATGATTTATTAGTATTCACGAGTATAATTAGAATAAAGTGGTAAAAAGATCCTAGAGTTTATTGAAATGCTACTTCAAATAGTGTCCATCCAAATAAGATTTTAAAAAAATAAGTTAATTTATGGTTGTCAAACATATCTTTTAGGTGTTCATGTACATATACATGTCTTTTAGGTGTGCATGTACATGTATGTACTCATCGGAGGTGGCCAAAAACCGGATTCGGGCTAGGCCAAAAAGTGGTCAGGCCCAACCGGTTAAGGCGTAACCGGTCCCGGTTCGGTCACGGTTAAGGGGGTTTAGGTGGGTAACCGGTTAAGGTTAATATTATCCGGTTAAGGGTAACCGGTCCCGCTTCGGTTACAGGTCGGGCCTAAAATCGGTGAAGGCTTAATTTTTTTAAATACTGTTTTTAAAATACTTAATTAAACTTTAAAAAATAAATTTGGGTCACTTAAATACACTTTAAAAATACGTTTTATTATACTTTCGAGTTAATTACATCAATTATAAAAAAATACACTTATTAAAGATTCATATTCCCCGCATCACATGGATTGTATTGAAGAGTCCCGTACTTTTCAAGTCGTTGAAGAGTCGTTGGATCATCGAGGTCGTCAATGTCGAGTTCTTCATCGTCGTCTTAATGTGAGACACCACTACTACCATCATCGTTGTCGGTAGTTGGCGGCGTACTTAGTCCCATGCTCAACAAACTTGGGCAATTTGTTCGTTAGATGCGTCGTGATGTTCACTGGCCATTTTGGACGAGAAAGATAGAAATAGATGAGAATTGAGACTTGAGAGATTAGAACTTGCAAGTTTGCGAGAAAGGAATACGAGTCAAAATCACAAAATACAGCGAGAATTGTTTGTGTTTTTTGCGTTTTGTAACTTAGTATCTTACCCCATACACCAACCAACTTATTTATAGTGTTCTTGGAAGGTTAAGGAGGCAAAAAACGGTCAAAAAATGTCAAAAACGATCATATGACCATTACCCAACGGCTATAAAACGGTCACAAGATTTGAAAAAATTCGGATCGGGCCAGGCCGGACCCTTAGCCGGCTACATAACCGATCCCGGGCTGGATCGGGCTGAGACTTCGAATCCCTCCAAAAAACCTTAACGGTTACAGATTTCGAGCCTTCAAACGGTTACTTCCGGTCCCGGTTCGGATCGATCAAGAATCAGACCGGGTCTCGATTAACCGTCGGTTACGGATCAAGCCAGACCGGTTTGGCCACCTCTAACTCATCCTACCAATACTAGGGAAGGGAGTGGGAATTAGGATTGGACAAATGGAGTTTGGGCCCTACAATGTTTGGTAGATATGATTGGGCTAATATAATTACATATACATTTACAATCATAGACTTGATTGTGTGGTTGATTGTGATTAACCTTTTGGTCTAATCTCTTTTACAATAAATGCACATTTAACTACTCATAGCTAATAAGAAAAGACAATTAATAATTGTCATCAATCATCATTATCAAACATATTTTTTTAATATGCAAGGCTTACACATAAAATTGACTTTTATTTTTATGGATAAATCGGTTAAGTTTACTTAAAATTTCTTCTTTCACCGTTTTCCTTATTCCAACCGTACGGCAAAGAGATTAGGTTTTTGTCGGTATGGGATTTCACATTGCAAATATGCAGTGTGAAATTTTCACGCGGTAAATGATGGGACCCAAATATGTAGTGTGAAATTTTTTTAGAGCGTGGTTAGAGTTTATTTTTTTATGTTAATGGGTGTACCATATTAGGTGTTTTTTTAGTGTCAAGGTTGGAGTTGCTCTTAGGGCTAAAATACCTATTTTATCAAATGTTGAACATGAACCAAAAACATTTGTAGAACTAATGACTTCTAGAAATGGGCAATAAATGATTAGATGGAACTTTTGGTAGCTAATAAGACTTGTGTTTTGCCAGATTTATCCTCGGGTTCTAAGGTCGTTGAATGTAAACGAGTATTTGGAATAAAATGTAATACAAATGAATCATTCTAACTTTCAGTATTACACCTTCGACGTAAGAATTTAACCAACGAGAAAGAATATACTATTTTGAGACATAAACATTGATGGCTAGAATTATTAGTTTTATAGTACTTTCTTCAATCCATTTAGTTCTTTTTGCTAACACCAACCACCCCAAAATCATCTCCACTTGTAAAATAATAAACCAACACATCTCTACACACATACGCAAATATCAAGATTTACTTAAAATGGAACGTGTCAAGTGACAATGGAATTGTAAGCAATAGGATGTAAAAGAAGCACGTTGCGTGTAAGTCCAAACCTATTTGAAATCCCACTTTTATACCATATTCACAATGATAACAAACAAAAAAAATGTCTTAAATTATAACATTCAAGGTGATGACTGATGACTCCAACTACATAACCTCCCATTTTTTTTAGTTCTCCAATAGAGTGAAAAAGAAGTTATCCCAATATCAAATTATAACATCACAACAACAATGAAATTACAAATTACTGAAAAGAAATTTACTGTAGTCTTAAATTTTGTATAACATCAACCTTGTAACAAGAATTCATGTTGCATAATGCCTTGATACGCACTTCAACTTCTACATGTCTTGATAATTAAACATCCTCTTTCGCCTTACTGCTACTCTTAGTGATGTATTTGCGTGAGTTCCATATTTTAATATTTCTAATGAGTTCATGGTTTGTGCAATAATTGACGTCAATAATTTTAATATGTCATGTATTTAATATATTGCCTGATTTAATATTTCGTATTTTAATGTGAAAGTACATTTATGGTATATGTTAAACTGAAGCTCAAATCTTGATTATTTTTTATGATTTCAATGTCAAAATGTACCATTGTCAAAGTAGGAAAATCCCCATGAAAGGAGTTGAAAAGACAGAAAAATAGGGATTACAAGCATTGTACGTAGTTCTGGGTCGGACCCCTGGATTTGTGTGTTCCGTGAGTTGGCGTTGAAGCGGGTAAACCTTGGTCCCTTTGGCTATTGGCATTTGGGTTGGCTATTTTGCTTCTAGTTTAGACCAAAAATAGATCTGAACTATATATTTCTGTTGGGCATATTGTTCTGCTTTTGGACTAGGGCCAAGATTAACTTTAAATTAGGGCCTTGTTTTCATAAATGGGTTTATTTAATTTGAAAGTGTATAAAATAATTGGATTATATCAATTATTATTTATTTTGAACGCCCAATATTTTATGAGAGAACTATCAAAATGTCGGTTGTGAAAGTTTCCAAATGTTAGATATAACCTATAAGACTATTGGATCTTTGAGCTACTTCGGCAGTTGTACATTATTTTTACCTAAGATTTGATATGAAGACAATTATGGACAATTTGAACAAGTGACTAGACTTGTTCAAATCGAAACTTGGACAAACAGATAATATAAATAAAGATATTGAGGATAAGTTGATAGTAGTTATTTGTCAATATTTTGTAGAAAATTTTGAGAAGCGTAGTCATGCTCTAAGTGACTACATCAACTAAGGTGAGTTTCATGACTATTGCGAAAAAAACTTAGATATATGCAATGTTATGATGTGCATGCATTTATTATGTTAATGCAATTTATGTGATATATTGGAGATATATGTTATGTAATGTTTTCAATTGTGCATGAATGAACATTTTACACGATATACATGAAAATTTTGTTGGAACACATGTTTACTATTTGGACACCAAATTTTGTTATGTATGGGACGCCTCACATTCGATATGTCGAGATCAATTACAGGCGAGAAACTACTGTTATATTTCAATGTATCTGATTGGTTCTCGTTACACTTGAAATCGGCTTGGGAGATTTATCACTATACAACACATGTCCACATGGTACATACAACAAAATAGAGAGTTCTTATCAATACACATATTTTAAAGTTATTTACGGAATATTATGTACATAAGCACGCTTTACTTATTGCAATTTGAAAATGTATGTTATCAAAATTCATGAGCTCATGAAGAGTTTGGGTGATCGTTTTGTCTTATCAAAGTGTTAAGATTAGTCATCACATGATCAAAATAGGTATGCATGTGGACGATAAATTGCAGAAAAATAGAGATTCTTGAATTTATAGTAAAAACATATGTACAACAATTAATAGAAATTAATCATAAACACTTGCTTGATAAGATAGATTCATGAAATTTCCCAAAGTCCCAATCATTGGCATTTAATATGTAAATGTCATTTGCAAGGCCCAAGCACACACTCAATCCCAATGCCATTCTTTAATTTATTTTTATCCCCAAGTGTTGGGCTTTATTAATTGACATCTTATTGGACTTAGTTCCTATGTGGGACAAGTTCTTTTTCATATATACCAAGTTCTAGTACAAAGAAAAATACACGTGTATCTTAGGAACAATGGCCCCTAGAAGCTCAAAGGGTAGGAAAAAAGTTTAAATATCAGAGGATATTAGCTGAAAATTTTGAAGTTCTCCATATACCCATTTCTTACAGAAGAAATATTTATGTTACTATCATTATCATATAATGCATCAAATTTCGTAAACTTTTATAGCATGAACAAAACATAATTATATGATAAATATTTGCGTGTAATGAAAAAAGTATCACATAAAACTTACCTGGGATTCCTGACTTTAGAAAGCTATTATCACGTCTGGTGATTCACTGATTCTTCACATGTGATGGGTAACTAGATAAGAATTAACTTCACATTGTCAAACATGTCTCTTAATATGCTTTAAATCGATTTGTTGAATGTTTATAAATATTATTTGTCTAGACTTTGATAATCAAAATAGAATGGAGAGGGGAAGAGTGAGAGAACGTGGGAGAGACAGTGAGATCGGGAAGAGAGTTTCGGGGTACAGGAATGGGACTAGGTATAATGGAACATGGCAAAACCGAAATCACCATGAAAGTAAGAATCCAAAGGAAACCTCGTATCTGTTCTACAACTTTCCAAGAAACTGGGAAGTGTTAGACCTGTGGAGGACCTTCAAAAGATACGGTGTAGTTTCGGATATGTACATGGCTAATAAAAGGCTAAAAAATGGAGGAAATTTTGGATTTGTGAGATTCAAGTTCATTCAAGATGAAGAGGAATTTGAAAAAAGATTGAGGGACATATGGATTGGTACGTTTAGAATGAGAGTTTTTCTAGCAAACAAGGATAGAGGACAGGAGAAAGGAGATAGGAATGAAGACATAGGGATGCAAAGAAAGTGGAACTCAATGCAGGTTGGGAGAGGAACACAAAGGAAGGCTTCTTACGCAGAAATTGTCAAAGGAGGATCAATATTAAATGTAGCAGGAGAAGACAGGAAGCAGTCGGTGATTGGGAGTTGGGAGGCTGATAGAAAATACTGGATTACCTTCAAAACTATGCAGTCGGAAATGTGGAAACTATGGAAAGCATAGAAACGATACATAATATATTCAATCCAGAGGCACAAGGATGGGGGATTAAGCTGCTTGGAGGAAGGAACATATTGATTAACTTCGGGTCAAAGGAGGAATTAACGAAAGTGGTGGACAACAAGCATCACGGCATGCATCAATGGATAAAGAACTTGAGAAGATGGTCAATTGGATTCCGACCATCTGATCGGTTGTTATGGTTGAGAATCGAAGGGTTACCGTTACAGGTGTGGGGTGAAAAAACTTTTAAAGAAATAGCGGGTAAATGGGGGAAGGCTTTGTTAACGAAAAATTGCAATATTGAGGAGAGATCGAATCTAATGTGGGGTAAGGTCTTGATAAGTTCAGGGTTGGTCTCAAAAATTAATGAAATAAGTACGGTTAAAATAGGGGACCTGTATTATGTTGTTAAGGTAGAAGAAGAAGATAGTGGTTTTTTGGAATGGCAATTTGGAGGGATAAAAAATATGGAGTCGGAGGGAAGTGACGAAGATGGTAGCTATTCATCTGCTCCGTCGGTATGGACGGAGGGGGAAATGGGGAGCGATGAAGACTGGATGGTGGAGGAAAGCGTATTCGAAGGAGGAGGTCAGAAGGAAGGTGATTTAGACGGCGACGGGGGGAAGGCTGCAGAACAGAAGTTGGACGACGGGAAAGAGGAGATTCCGAGATCGATGGTCGGAGTTAGGCCAGAAGACGGCGGAGGAGATGAGAAGTCAGTTGGAAACGGAGTCATAATTACGGATTCAATTACCAAGTTATGGGGAAATGTGTGTAAGGAAATCTGTCACGAAGAGGCGGCTGTAGATTATGTGAATCACGTTGGAGAGGTGGTTGGATCCCCAAGTGGGCCAAACAGGTTGGGTCAAGGAAAAGGAAGAGGGGGCATAGTTGGGCCTCAATTAATAGGGGAAGCTGGGCATGGTAAAGGAAAAGGAGTTGGGCTTGAGGATATAAATAATGAAATTAAAAGGGCTGGTAATTTACAAGCACAGGAGTCCACATAAAATGCAATGCAGTAGGAAAGCGGATTCCCTTAGAAATCCAGTTATCTAATGTTTCCAGGGAAGTCGATAAAGACAATAGAGGAAGTCTTGAAACAAGTTGTGGGGAGAAATCAAAGATGAATATTAAGGGGAATAGTGTAAACGGGACGGGCAGATTGAGCTTCCATCTGCTCAAAAAACAGGCGAGAGACAATCAGAAGCAGACAAAAAAGCCAAAGTTAGTTCATGATCAGAGGATGACCAGATCGAAAACAAGAAAGGAAGGTGGGTTAATCTCGAACCAAATCTCACTATCAAGCGATCTAAAAGGGGTGAATTTTAGTGAAGGCCTGGAGGAATTCGGGTATGCAATTGGAGTAGAATGGCAAGTAAAACCAGGGGCAGAAGGGTGAAAAAAGGAGGCAAGAATAAAGCAGGTGGTATCAGGTATGATCGAAAACTTTGTTGTTCAATGAAGATAATATCGTTAAATATAAGAGGACTAGGTTCCGCAAATAAAAAGGACTGGTTAAAAGGAATTTGCAAAATTGAGAATCCATGTATGGTCGGTGTACAAGAAACAAAATTAAAAGAAATCTCAAAAGTGCAGTTGCAAATTTGTGGGGTACTAATGATGTGGACTATGTGCAAGTAGAAGCATCGGGTAGATCGGGGGGTTTACTTATAATGTGGAACGGCAATTCATTTCGATGTGATTATCTGGTAAAGGACGCAAATTTTGTGGCAGCAATAGGGAAATGGGATAAAGTAGAAGGATTGGTAGGATGTGTAAATGTTTACGGCCCACGTGAGAGAAATGAGAGGGTGGAGATCTGGGAAAAACTAGATAAACTTTGTGAAGAGGAAGGGGTCAGTTGGGTAATCTTTGGTGACTTCAATGAGGTAAGGGGCAGCCATGAAAGAATGAACTCGTCAACAAGTTCGAGAGGGACAGAAGAATTTAATGACTTCATAAGAAGAAATAAGCTAGTAGATGTGCGATTGGGAGGCAGTAAGTACACAAGGGTAAGTGATGATGGGAAGAAGCTTAGTAAACTAGACAGATTCCTGGTCACAAGTGCCTTTGGATCAACCTGGAGAAACCTAGGGGCTAAAACGTTGGAGAGAAAATGATCGGATCATGCGCCAATAGTGTTAAGCGATAAATGGGTGGACTTTGGGGCGACGCCCTTTAAATTTTTTGACGCATGGCTCATGGATCCGAACATTGAAAACGTGGTTAAAAAGGCGTGGAAAGAGGAAGTAACATCATCTAGGCCTGATTGTAGATTCCGAGATAAGCTAAAAAAGGTGAAATCTGAACTGAAGGAATGGCGGAAAACAAATTGGGGGGAGGTGGAGAAAGAGAAGGGTAAATTAAAAGAGGAGGTGAAAAAGTGGGAAATAAAAAACCAATCGGTTCTTTTGGAGGAAGAAGAGAGAAGAAGATGGATCGAGGCAAGAAAAAATTGGCTTGACTTGGAGGAAAGAAGCTTGGCGATGGCTAAGCAAAAAGCCAAAATCAATTGGATAAAAGACGGGGATGAAAATACTAGGTTGTTCCATGCGGTTACTAAGAACGGGGAAAGAAAAAACTACATCCAAGGTCTTTCAATTGGAACGACTTGGACGGAGGATCCGAATATGATAAAAGACCATGTGTTTGATTTTTTAAAAAGAAAATATGCAAAACAATATGATCGATTGCCAAAGCTGAAAACATATCTCATGAAGAAGCTCACAGATGAGGAAGCCACAATGTTAGAAAGCAGGTTCACGGAAATCGAAATCAAGGAAGCGGTGAATCAATGTGGAAAAAATAAATCGTCGGGGTCGGATGAGTTCACGATAGGGCTTATAAAGAGGTTTTGGGAAGTCATAAAAGCGGATCTAATGGCGGTGGTAGAATGGTTTTGGGACAAGGAAGTGTTAAGTGATGGATGTAATACATCATTCTTGACCTTGATACCAAAGAATTCTAATTTGTTAGGCCTAAACGATTTTAGGCCAATAAGTCTTATTGGGATACTTTACAAAATAATTTCGAAGGTATTGGCGGAAATAATGAAGGCGGTGATGGGAAAGCTCATCAGCAAGGAACAAAGTGCTTTTCTAAGAGGGAGGTCAATTCTTGATGGGGTGCTCATTGCAAACGAAACGGTGGATTACTTAAGGAAGAGCAAAAAGAAGGGGTTAATCTTCAAAGTAGATTTCGAGAAGGCATATGACACGGTGGAATGGTCTTTTCTACTGGATGGGCTGGAAAATATGGGGTTCGGATTAAACTGGAGAAAATGGGTAGGGGCGTGCCTTAAATCATCAAAAATTTCTGTTTTGATAAACGGAGCACCTACTAAGGAGTTATATATGGAGAGAGGCCTTAGACAAGGAGATCCACTTGCCCCATTTCTATTCTTGATTGTGGCCGAAGGCCTACATGTTATGCTGAAGGAAGCAATTGAAAAAGATTTTTTTAAGGGTATCAAAGTAGGTAAGGAAGAGGTTGTGGTCTCACATCTTCAATATGCGGATGACGTCGTCTTTTTCGGCGAATGGGAACCTACAAACATAAAAAATTTAGTGAAGGTGCTGAGATATTTTCATGCAGTATCGGGTTTGAAGATGAACATGAGTAAGAGTAAAATGTATGCGGTGGGTGTTCCGGATGGGGAGGTGCAAGCATGGGCGAATAGCTTGGGTTGCGGGAATGAAAGGCTACCGTTCATTTACCTTGGGCTCCCGGTAAGCGCAAATATGGGAAGAACACATCATTGGAAACCGGTAATCGACAAGGTGAAGAAAAAACTCGCAAGTTGGAAAGCAAAGTTGATTTCCTTTGGAGGACGATGGACATTGGTGAGATCGGTTTTAGGTAGTGTGCCATTATATTATATGTCCTTGTTTCGTACCCCGACGAGTGTTTTGAATGAGTTAGAGAGGGTGAGGAGCCACTTTTTTTTGGGGGGGGGGGGGAAGTGGAGAGGGCTCGATTATAAAGAGAGGAAAGGCTTGGGTTAAATGGGAAAAGGCGCTGGGATCATTTGAGAGGGGAGGGTTGAATATTGGGGGGCTAAAAGACTTAAATTGGGGTTTAATTGGTAAGTGGTGGTGGAGATTCTATAATGATAAAGACGCGTTTTGGATTAGTGTGATAAAAAGCATTTATGGTCGGGACGGGAATCTTGTGGAAGGTAGACATAGGGGAGTGGGTGGGTTTTCGGTTTGGGCAAGCATAGTTAAAGTAGGGAAAGACATTGACAAAATGGGTATACATTTTTCGGAGTCTTTTGGTAGACAAGTAGGGGATGGGACGAATACTAAATTTTGGGAGGATAGGTGGTCGACATTCGGGTGGCTAAAGGAAAGGTTCAAAAGACTTTTCCAACTAGAATCGAACAAAAGGGTTGTGGTAGCAGATAGAGGGGAGTTCCAAAATGGGGTGTGGGTGTGGAAATGGGGGTGGAGGAGAGAACTGAGAGGAAGGGCGTTAGGAGAGTTGGGAGAGCTACTAGAAGGAATTGCACAAAATGCACCGAAGGAAGGTAGTATGGACCGAGCTTCTTGGGGGTTAGATCCAAAAGGTGAGTTCGAGGTTAAGGCGTTGAGGCGTTTATTAGAGGAGAAGCGTGTATTGTCGGAAGGAAATAGGGCAACAACCACATGGCTTAATTCAATCCCAAAGAAGATTAATATTTTTATGTAGAGGGCAAAATTTGGTAGACTACCCCTACGTGCAGTCTTGGACAAAATGGGAGTCGACTTAGACTCAACGCTCTGTCCGAGATGTGGAAAGGAGGTAGAGGCATTAGAACATGCGTTCTTTAATTGTGACATGGTGAGAAGTCTATGGCGTCTAGTGGAAGGTTGGTGGAAAATTGATCTGGGAGCGGTTCAATCGGTAACGGGTCTGTGTGAAGCGGGGATCCAATTAAGAGACAACGATAGAGGGCGTAGGAGGTGGGAGGCAACAGTAGCGTGTCTGCTATATCTGATGTGGGCAAATAGGAATAAAATAGTTTTCGAAAAAGCGAATAGTTCGATAGTAGAATTGTTCATCGAATTTCAGATAAAGATATTTGATTGGTTGATGCGAAGGGACAAGGAAATTGCGGTGGACTGGATAACGTGGCTGTCGAATCCCGATGGAGTGTAAGGCGATTAGGAGAGCAATGGAGATCGAAGATAGTTAGCTGCTAAAAGATGATACCGTTCGGGTAGGTCTGTTGGGTAGGATTGTAGAGATGAAGGTCGCTTACAATGGATTGATAATTATCATGCTAAAAAGTTCGAGTGGAGTTCAAGTAAGGACTGGGAGATCAATAGCATTTGGACTATATGGATTTGGAATTCGGATACTCAATAACTGATTGCTATCGTACTGTCCTCTACCCCCTGCGTGGCCTGGGGTTTGTGTATCTTTGGCACAGTAGGAGATCGACTCTAGCTTGAGCCGGTAATTTGTTGTTGGAAGGCTACTGAGTCGTTGTCGATACACTTCGACACAGAGTTTTAAACGATTGCCACAGTACGTCCTGGTGGCAGTCAATGTTTGGTTCGAAGGCGGGACTGTTCGTGGCTTTGGATGTGGGTCAGATCGTTGCTGCAAGGTGTTACTCGGAGCTGCATATGGCTCCTATAAATGGGTTCTGGAGTAATTCTCGATTGGGTCAATTGGATGGGTTTCCAGACCCTTGCTAGTGTCCGGGTTCCGTAAAGTTGCTGTTAATTTTTGACCATGATAGGTGCTGGGCGCAAGGATTTTCTCTGACAGTCTCGGAGCGGTTGGGGTTGGTTCGGAGGATAATGTGATGTCGAAGAGGGACATCATATCGTTTGTTTTGCTGCTGCGTTTTGTTTGCTTCTCGCAAACTCGTTTTCGCTGCACTATATGTACTTTCTTGGCGATTGGTTTTGGTTTCTGTTTCTGTTTCTTGGCTTTGTTTCGGGGCTGATACGTTGTAAAACTTGTTGATTTGTTTTTGTTGGTATAAAATTTGATGTTGTTAAAAAAAAGCCAAAGTTACTTAAGAGGTCATGATATAATTTACAAAACTAATCGAGGGTAATAGAACAATACTTTGAAAAAAATCTCAAAATATACAACATTGAAATCAATTCGGGCTAAGGTGTAATTATTTGCTCAAGTATTGTCAAAAGTGTATATTCCAAAAAGTTTTAGTTGAAATCTGAACTTTTATATCTATAGGGCTACAATGTAAGTTTGTAAGCTTAGGGACTCGTTGATAACTTCTAGAAGATTAGGGTGTGTTTGGTATGCAAACAGGACAGGACAGGACAAGACAGAACAGAACAGAACAATTGTCCAACGTTTGGCAAAACATAATAGAACTGGACAGAACATGACTAGACTGGTTAAATGACGAATTTACCCCTGATGAAAATCATAGATTATATCACATAAAACTAATTTACATCACTAATACATAGTGCAATGGATTATCAAAAACATAAAACTAATTTAACACGATTGGATTTTGGATATGGAAATCAAAACCCAAATTTTAAGTTTCAGATTTTCAGTTGTTTCGGGTTTGAGTTGGTCGGGTTTCGGATTGATGTCGGTCGGGTTTGGGTATTATATAATGCAAAAGTTATATATAAATTCAATCGTTTTTAGGATGATTACAATCGATTGAAAGATTAATGAAATCGATTGCAAGTTTAAAATTTAGAAAATATTTCCATAGACTATAATTTACGATTTTCAATAGATAATTAGATAAATAAATAAATAAATAAATATATATATATATATATATATATATATATATATATATATAATATATAGATGTATGTTATTTCGGGTTTTCGGACGGGTCGGGTGGCCAACGATCAAACCCAATCTGAACCCTGATATCCTCCCAAATGTCGAGTTTTGAATTTTGGGGTATTCGGGTTTTGCAAAAACACCTTATTTTCGGTTCGGATTCGGATTTCAGACTATTTGGGTTTTGCACACCCCTAGCTTTGAGGCTTAGATGATGAGAAGACATGTTTAAGGTTTTGGTTTTTAACAAATGTTATATTAGTCAAAATATTGTTGTTCTACTTAGTTCCAGGGGGTTGGAGTGGGATAAGTGTGTCACATGCTTGTTCCACTTAGTTCTAACGTGTCCCACATATGGTCATGCCAAACATGGAACAAGCATGTTCTGTTCTATCTTGTTCCACCCTGTTTTGTGTACCAAACGCACCCTTAAGGAGTTGTTTGGTTCAGGATGGGAAATGAAAATGAAAATGGAAATGAAGTTTCATTCCCCCCCAAATTGACCTGAAAAGAAAATTTGGGTTTATAAGGGAATGAGTTCATTTATCTATACTATATTATAAATCACGGATAAAAAACTCTTAAATATAAATTATTAGGCATAAGGTACCATCATTTTATGCAAGATTTTAAAAATCTCTTAATTTATAAGTATCAAAGCACAAGATACGTATTACTACTGCATTCTTCTAACACCCACCAATTTGATATGAGCAGGACCTTCCTTTTATGTAGACATTTCTATGTATCAATATTAATTAATATATTATATTAATATAATTTTGTTTTAATTATATTATTAAATATGTAATTGATTATTTTTTATAGATGTCATTAAAATATATAAGATAATCATTGAATTCTAACAAAATACTTAATTTTTTTTATATAAAAAAACGTTATATTATTAAGCCTAAATTAAACAAATTTACAAAAAAAACATTATCACTTTCTCAAAACCATTCAAAATCGTACCGTAAATCGACAAAAAATAAAATGAAACATTAAAATCGTGATGTATCTCACTGCATTGTGCGAGTACGCTTCTAGTATTATATAAAACCAAATACTGATTTTTATTTTCAGTCCTATTAATTAATCTAGTAGCTAAAATTGGAAACTAAGAACTTCAAGAGTTAAACTATAACCTTGTGAGGATGTTCGGTTCATAAATTTTAAAGAAAATCAAAGAAATTGGAGTGGATAATTCATTTGACCAAATTCCAAATCTCATGTTTGGTTGATATAAATATAGGTCTTTGATCTTTCCATAAGCCAAATAATTCCATTTATTCACTTTGAAGAATTGGCAAAATAGACCCTTATAATTTTTGCTTTGTCCCTTCACACCCCTCATTATAAAATAATTTAAATAAAATATGTTTTGTTTAATTAATTACTTCTTTATTCGACCAATTAAATATTAAAACATAATTTAACGAAGTTGATGCTATTGTATAAATTTCTAGAAGGATCTTTCATTTCATCAACACAAAGTCACAAACCCTTTTCACCAATACACATCTTCATATAACTGGGCTTATTGGGCTTTCTTTTTGTCTCAAAACATTGGGCTCAAGTTAGCCCAATTCCTTATTGACACTTTGACAACAACCCAATCAAATGCATGTGTTGATTGAATTTAACCATTTTTCACTATTGGGCTTAAGTTGTATTTTATCGATAAATCGAGTGTTAATCATATAAAATTTAAGAAAAATTAGCTAAAAAACGGATCAAATGGTCTAGAAATTCCTCGAAATATATGTAAGTGCTACAGAAAAAGTTTTGAATTATTATTTCAATACTTTAATAATTTATGTGATTCCGTTTTTGTCGGTGGGTTTGGTAGGTCAATCCAACCTAATCATCTCTTATACATCTTAAAGTTTACTCATTTAATTCATATTTATCATTCAACATACTTGTTTTATTTTGAACGTCTGGTTTAAATACAGAAGAAAAATGACATTTGCAACTATGTGTGAGCAACAAAACAACGTAATAAATACTGGTATTTAAAGATTGATAAAGTAACAAGTCATGTTATTTTTAATATGATATAACCTTTTCCTTTAAGCATTCAACTAAATCATCGACATCCAGGTCGATACGCTTTATAAGTATCAAAATTATTATGCAATTGGCCCTATGCCATAAATCATGCAATTTCCATGAAATTTCTTGTGGTACCTTTGCATGTTCCATGTCCCAATCCCATGAATCAATGATTTATGACATGTGTAGTGGCAGATATCAAATTTATGATATATGTATTTAATAGATGTGATGCATTTTATTTTATTTTAACTATAAAAACGGTATAAGTTTTTAAGGTATGTTATGCGTACAAAATGGATCATGTAGGCCGACTTGCGATTGTGGGGTAAAAATGATGATTGATACTGTACTTCATACTTTTATGTTAGAAAAAATCAAGTTTGTTTTTAGGGAGTTATAAAAACTTTTGTGGGGTACACTTGTCTTTAAAAAAAGAAGTTATCTTTTTATCCGAATCATATAACGATAGTATTTTATATAAACTGATTAATTACGTGTACTAAAATAAATCAATGTCAAGAATCAAGATATTTGAAGAATAATAAATAATCATGGTGTACCCTTGTTGGCAAGTCATGTTACTACAATCACGTCACTTTCTCCTTTTTTTTTTTTTTGCAAAAATGGAAACTTAAACTTTACGATTCGTTTTAAGGCTATCTGAAATATGTACAAACAGATAGATAATAGAGGTGTACTTTATTCTTGATATTTATGACGAAGGCTTGTGTGAAAAAAAAAAAAAGAGTTAAGGTGGAAAAATGAGAAGGGATTTGAACCTTTGATCACTTTCAATCTTAAACTCACTCATGAATTGTACTTAATACGGGGATTGATCCGGTATATCTTGGTTCATCTTATTCTAATGTGCATCCAAGGATGAAGATCTCTTCTTACCATTTCTTACTAAAACTTTCATTCTAACCGGAACTCAACCGTAATGTTTATTACATGTTTATCAATATTGGGTGAGTCTAGGTTTTGGGAAGGATTTTGAACATAAATAATGGGTTGTAAGGTTGATGTATGATTTATTTTATATATTAGAGAGAAAAGTTTAAATGAAAATCAAAATTTTATTGTAAACTAAGGGAAAATTTTTGGCCCTCGATCTCTATTTGATCCAACAACTTATATTAAATAGATTTTTTTAGTTAAAAAGGGTGATTAAGAGTAAAAAAGGAAATCCATTTCAATCATGGTCACATTTAATTATATGATTTTTTTCTTTTATTTTTTTAATTAAATACTTTTACTCCCATAATCTTTAAAATTAAAAATTACTAATATTTTAATCAAACAAACTACATCAAAAAAACGGGAATTTCATTCTCTTCGATATGATATCCATCTCGATATTGGCTTTTTCGTTTTAACCATTTTTAACGTGAAATGTGTATATGTGTAATATAGAATTATGAATATTCATGTACGTGCAAGTATGTAGAATAGCTTGACACCGTAAGTTTGTCACTCGATATGATCGCCTTTTTCAACACTTTATTCAACGTCGTAAGTACATAACATGACATCATATTTTTACATTACCATAACCCAACACCCATCAAGACCGATCGAGAACCCATCGAGACATATCAAGAACCTATCGAGACCGATCAAGAATCCATTCATTGATTTGGTGTGTGTTTATGTCCGTAAAATCATAGCTTACCACCTCCATTTTCTATCAAGAACCTAGATCTATCGATTTATTATGTGTTTGTGTGTGTAAAACCATAGCCTACCACTTTCAGTTTTTTCCCGATGGATCAGGAACCCAACGGAACCAATCGATCAAGACTAGTCGAGAACCCATCAAGACCAATCGAGACTAATAAAGAACTCATCCATTGACTTGGTGTGTGATTGTGTGTGTAAAATCATAACCTACCACATTCAATTTGCATCGAGATCGGTTGAGAACCTATCGATTGATGTATTGAGTGTTTGTTTATGTAAAACCATGACCTACCACTTTCAGCTTTTATCGAGATGGATTGGGAACCTATAGAGACAAATTGGGAACTCATCGAGATCAATTGGAAACCCAATAAAAAAAACTAGAGTATGTAGAGGTTAAAATGTAGTCTATTCATGATGAATAGTATGTATATGCATGATGAATATTAATATTTACGATAAATATCATATTAATATGAATATTAGATAGTTGTATACACGTGATCAAACATAAATATTCATGATGAATAGTATATATATATCCATGATGAATATCATA
Source organism: Arctium lappa (assembly GCA_023525745.1). Lineage (NCBI taxonomy): Eukaryota > Viridiplantae > Streptophyta > Magnoliopsida > Asterales > Asteraceae > Arctium > Arctium lappa. The sequence continues at coordinate 152,546,407 of CM042047.1, read as the reverse complement.
TTGATGTATGAATACTTAAATGTTGTTGTATACACGTGAACCTATATAAATAGTCATGATCAACGTTATAGTGAAAATATATATTATTGATGTATGGATCTTGAAACGTTATTATATACACGTGAACATATATATATATATATATATATATATATATATATATATATATATTTACGATGATTGTTATAGTGAAAACGTATATTCATAATGAATATCATCCTGATATATGAATATTGAAAAGTTGTTGTATAAACGTGAACATAAATGAATATTCATTATGAATGTTATAGTAAAAATGTATATTAATGATGAATGTCATAGTGATATATGAATACTGAAAATTTGTTAAATACACATGAAAATACACAACTATTTATGATGAAAGTTATAGTAAGTTATATATTCATGATAAATATTATACTAATGTATGAATATTAAAGAGTTGTTGTATACACATGAAAATGCATAAATATAAATGTTGAATATTACACAGATATACAATTTTACATAAAAAACGGTTCAACAAAAAAACTATATCGAAATGGATGTATAATCAAAGAGAATGAAATGCTCGTTTTTTTATGTAATTTGTTTGATTAAAATATTAGTTATTTTTAAGATAATTTAATTTAAATTAAGGGGGTAAAAGTTTAATTGAAAAAGAAAAGAAAATAGTTAGGTGTGCGATTCAAGTTTGAAATTAATTTCATTTTTGTTTCTAATCACTTCTTAAGTAACCATTTATGTTTTAGCCATTGATTAATTTTCTTAATTTTGATTAATGGTCAAGACTTGTTCCTTGGTTTACAATGAAAAAATGGTTTCTATTTGAGCATAACTCTCTCTCTCTCTCTCTCTCTCTATATATATATATATATATATATATATATATATGTATAGTCATAGGTTTAAATTAAAAGTGTTAAATATATGAGAAGTAGAGAAGTAATCCTAGTCCTTCATACGGTACATATCGGATTTGACTAGTCAAGAATTGTGGTTTTGACTGGTCAAAATTTGCGGCTATGCCAAAAATAGAGGGGTTGTTTCGTAACTTTTATAAATAGGCGGCAAACGGGTTCATGTGTGAACCCTTGTAATTCACATATCTCACATATGAACTATTTTAACTAATTCACATATGAATTCGTAGGTTCATATGTGAATCATATGAACCGTTGTGATTCACATGTGAAATATTTAACTGATTCACATATAGTCAACGGGTTCACATATGAACATATAGTTTATATGTGAATCACACATGTTTACATATGAATTTGTTTGTTGTATATTTGTAAAAGTTATGAAACTATCCCTCTATCTTATGCAGACCATGCGAGGAATTTTCTGGTACTTTCTTAGTCAAAGTTGTGTTGACCAGATGAAATGTTAACATCACTTCTCTACTTTTCATATATTTAACACTTCGTCTTTGAACATCTCCCTATATATATTGAGAGGTTCAAATGAGAAATAGAGAAATGATCCTAGCCCTTTCATCTAGTCAACATTTACGGCTTTGACCGTGAAACATCGGATAATTCCTTGTGTGGTCTGTAGAAAATAGAGGGGTAGTTTCGTAAAATACGGGGGACGAGTTCATATGTGAACCTATGTGATTCACATATGAACTATAGTTAATTGGTTCATATGAGAATAGTTAATTAGTTCATATGTGAATCTGTTAATTAGTTCAACTAATTCACATATGAACCTACAGTTTATTAGTTCATACGTGAATCAGTTAATTAGTTCATATATGAATCACAAAGGTTTATATATATGAATCAGTTAAAAGAGTCCATATGTGAATTACACTTGTTCACATATGAACATATAGTTCATATGTGAATCATACATGTTCATATATGAACTCTTCCCGCGAATTTGTAAAAATTACGAAATTGTCCTTCTATTTTTTGAATTGCCGCAACTTTTGACCAGTTAAGGCCGCAATTCTTGACTAGTCAAAGACGCAATATTTGACCAGTCAAATCCGATTTTGACCATATGAATGGCTAGGATTACTTCTCTATTTCTCACACACTTAGCATTTCTCATTTGAACCTATGACTCTCTCTCTCTCTCTCTCTATATATATATATATATATATAGAGAGAGAGAGAGAGAGAGAAAGAGAGATGTAGGTTTAAATGAAAACCACATTTTCGTTGTGAACATGAGGACCAATCTTGGTCATTGATCAAAATTTAGAAAATTAATCAATGGTTAAAATATAAAATGGTTAATTGAAAAGTGATTATGGGCAAAAATGAAAGTCTGAATACACGCCTACCATATTTGACTTTTTATTTATTTTTTAATTAAATTTTTTTACCCTCTTAATTTTTAAACTAAATTATCTTAAAATAACTAATATTTTAATCAAACAAATTACATCACAAAAAACGAGCATTTCATTTTCTTCAATTTGACATTCATTTCGATATAGTTTTTTTTTGCCTTTTTTACGTGAAATGGTATATCTGTGTGATATTCATCATGAATATTTATGTACGTTTACATGTTCATAACAACTTTTTAATATTTATACATTGGTATGATATTCATCATTAATATACAACTTAGTATAACATTCATTATGAATACTTATGTATTTTCACGTGTATTCAACAAATCTTTAAGATTCATACATCACTATGACATTTATCATTAATATACATTTTCATTATAACATTTATCATGAATAAACATACTATTCATCATGAATATTAATATTTGTTCACGTGTCTACAACAATTTTTCAACATTCATACATTAGTATGATATTCATCATGAATATACATATTATTTATCATGAATATTAAAATATGTTCACGTGTATACAACATCTTTTCAACATTCATATATCAGTATGATATTTGTCATGAATATATATTTTCACTATAACATTTATCATCAATATACACATTATTTATCATGAATCTTTATGAATGATCATGTGTATACAATAACTCTCTACTATTTATATAAGGATGATATTTATTCATAAATATTAATTTTCACCATAATATTCAAATCATCCATATACATATTATTCATCATGTATATACAACAATTTCAACTCCACATACTCTAATTTTTCTTTCTTTTCTTTATGGGGTTCTCGATGAGTTCCCAAATCGTCTCGATAGATTTTTCGACCCATCTCGATAAAAGTTAAAAGTGGTAGGTTATGGTTTTAAACAAACAAACACACAATAGATTAATCAATAGGTTCTCAACCGGTCTCGATGAAAAATGAAGGTGTTATGTTATGATTTTTAAACAACCACAAACCAAGTCATGTGGAAGGGGTTGGTTGCTCCGTTATATGCATGCTAATGGGGCAAGTATGTTTCTCATTGGGTTCAATTCCCGGGCAACCCATTGTCATATTTAAATTATATTATATGTATAATGAAGCATGTCCAAAAGTAAACCAACCCTTATATTTAATCAAAATTATAATTCTTATCTATTTTAGATTGAAATTGAGTTGGAAATAAAACTTCATAATTTATTCCCATGATGAAGGCTCAATTGTTTGAAAAAGTGGATGCTCATATAGGATCAAAGTGATACTACTACTTATAGGTCGAGTGGCCCTAACAACCTGCTTAACTGATCTTATTGTCCCATCCCAAGAACAAGGTCCTAGTAACTAAGCACAAAGTGACGAAGAGCTTCAGCTAGATCCAGTCTTCGAAGTGAAGCTTCCTTTACTTTAAGGTTCCATGTCCTTTGGCATTCTTTTGTCAAAGAAAAGAGTCAAGTCCAAAGGAGGAATCCGTAATCAAAAAGAGCCTAAGGATTAACCAAAACTAAGCACAAAACTCCCCCCTTGAGGGGGGTTGGGGTGACATCCAAGAATATTGAAACTAACTAACTCCCTGCAGCGGGCCTTACAAGAGAGTGCTTCTCCGTAGAGGGGAGAAGCACGAGCGATCGTACTTACATCCCACAACTTCGGTAGATCGCTTAGCCTTGTTCATCTTTGGTCGTTGAAATCGATTTTTATTTACCAATCAGAATTGCCTCCCAGACAGCAGCATTCGTGCTTGCCTTTGTCGTGATTGTCTGTTGTTCCCTTGGTGATTCGCTGGCCACTAGATCTAAGGATCCCACCTTATTCTCAAACCTGGTGGCTCGGTTGATTGGATCTCCCTCTCAAGTTCTTTAATTCAAAGGAGGTTCTGAGAATTCAAAAGTCCGAAGTCACTTTTCTTGTCCCTAGGAATATCTATTCCAAAAGCAAGCTAAAACTAGAAAACAGTAGTTTCCGCTACCCAACGCTTTATGCCACCCCACGATGGATTTACAGGTACATTAATCAGTACCATAAAAGGATCAAAATATGACTAAGTCTCCAGCAGTTGTGGAGCGGGGGATAAAGGAACAACAGGATTACAACATTGCACAGGATCTTGGGTAAGGTGGAGGATTAATTTCAATTAACTTTTGAAAGCCATAGTAATAAGAACTATGTTGTCTAACTTAATTCACAAAGAAACGGTGTAAGCGGAAGGGAAGGCGTGAATCCTTGCAGCCTTGATCTTATTATACGATATACCAACCACTAGGTCTTTGGCCTAGTGGCCACCTCTCTTCCGTAAACGCTTCTACCTGGGGTTCCCGTACTAGGGTTCGAATCCGGGGGGAGACAGTATGTCTTTTCCGGTGCAGGATTATAGAGGTAGGGCCTGTAGGGCCCACGAAAGTGGGCCACGGGGCCTTGGGTCCCCGCCAATAAACCTTTATTATACGATATACCACCAAGCAATATGGGGGAAGTTCCCATCAGGAAACAACGGTTCTGTCTGACCCTACTTAATCATGCATATTATGTTTCCTGAGATGTCTTTCAAGCTGAAGAAGGAAGGGGACTTTCCTTCGTTGAACACAAGATAAACATTCATTGGTAATTTCGTAGAAGACCACACCCCCCAAGCTCAAGTCCTATCTTTAAACCACGTTGACGTAGCGACACCTATATCCCAACAAGTAGACTGGAATAACTAGCTTCTAGTCCAACTAGCTAGCTATCCATGGATGGAGGGAGTGGATGGGGTCGCATCCGGGTATACGGATGAATGGGGAATTAAGTCGCTCGTTGATCTGCAGAATAAGGCCTACGAGCTCACTCTTTTCTTTTATGGCAGAGATCTCTCCACACCAAGGAACTGTATCTACTTGTGGTGTACCCGGGTTGGTAGTCTCAGTTTTCATATTCTTTATCTTTGATAGGTTACCTATTATTGTAAATCTATATTTTTTATATAAAGTAAAAAAGGAGTAAATGAATTATTCAATCTTAGAGCTAACAGTTAAGTGCTTAAATTAATTCAAGCCGTTTGGTTGAAAAATGCAAAAGAAATTAAAATTTTCCACTTAACATGAGTTTAATTGTAACATCCCGAAATTTTGTTTGGACCCTTAATTTTAATTCCTTAGAATTGTCAAGATCTTGATTTTTGTGCTATCTTATTTGGATCAAAAGTCTAGTTGGAAATCAGTGTTGATTGGGGAATCAACAGTACCATTTGGGCGGCTATGCCAGCGATAGTGACACTATCACTATTGCAAAGGCACTGTCGCATGGGATGAGAGACCTGCGGTACGTGTCACACGAGAATTCCAAGCGATTGTGATGATGTCACTCTTGCTGTGGCACTATCACTTAAGTGGGGAGGGTCACGGTACAATCCCCGTGATTGTGCCCGTCGATTGTGACAAGGGCACTATCGCCCTGTCACTCTCGCCCGTGGTCACTAGGTCTCCTATTTCAGCTACGTTTTTCTTTATTGGTGAGTTTCTTAACATACAAAACTACATTAAATGTTAGTATTGCTTTAAATATTAATTTCATGGTTATTTGGGATTTTGACCTAAATCTAGGTTTTTATGAGTTGTGGTTGAATAAGGGTGTTACTCGTTATTATTTGCAATTAATAGCTTTGTATAAATTTATAACTCAAAGAAGTAAAGGTGGGAAATGTGAAAAATGAGAAACTCTTATCATGCTTCTTGTTATAAAATGAGATGTTAAACCAAAGGGAACCATATTGGTAGCTAGACCTTATTAATATTGAGCTACTTTAATGGCCTCTTGGAATTGGAAACATGTTGGGTTTGATATGGGCATGGAGTATGCAATGACATGAACTTATGAACTTTATATGGCAAATATTATGTTTATCGGTTTGATAGTGTAATGGGCTTTGGTATTATTATCTAAACTTGCTTATGTTCATATTGTGGAGTTTTGATGTCTATCTCCTTGTGCACGAGGATTTAGACCGTACGGATTATATGTTCATATTGACTGGCCATGTTGGGCCACTAGCGAGTAGGCAATAAAGGACACGTAAGTCCTTGAGGTGTAACTCGTCTAGATTGGGTAGACAATAATGTGTCGTAAGTCCTTGAGGTGTAACTCGACGGAGTAGGCAATAAAGGCATGTGATAGTTTGAGGTTGTGATGTCTTAATGACATGAGAACTAAAACCGGGACATGAGGTGTAACCCAATAACATCATGGGTGGCTCCACTCACGTGTTCTCGTCACTCCGATGGAAACGGGTATCCCCCGTATCTCAAGAGATATCTCTTGTGTGTTTATGTTCAGGTGTGGAACATCATTTGCAAGATTGAGAATTGGTATTTATACAATCAAAGTGGAGGCGGTAACATTTAAATTATAATATTATCATCTCACTCATTAATTGTTTATCTTATAAGATCTCAGTAGGCTTTTCGCCTAACACTTGTCGTGGTGTTTGTTGGTTCACAAGTCCCACTAGCGGTGGATCTAGGACGTCTTAACTTGTCGACCGTGTATGTAAGAGCACTTGAAGTGTTGGGCTTTTGGGGACTTTTTGAGAAAAGAGATTTTTGGAGATATAGCAACACCCAATGTTAATCTAGTTTAAGTCATTTCTAGATTATAAGTAGGTTGTTGTATTTCATATCTCAATATTTGCTACTTTGGAAATTGTGCAAACTATCCCAACTTTTGTGGGTTTTAGTTTTTGGAGGTTTTTGGTTATCCATTTTCTGGAATTTCCCTATTTTGATGTTTAAATTTTAGGGTGTTACATTAATACAGTTAGACCTAAACGACATTCGTTAGATCATAAAAATTTTCTTTTCTTGTCGCCTGTTTGGCTTCAGTTTTGAAAATAGAAGCTAATCTTTTTTGTTGAATTTATGCACCAGATCCAAGTTATTTAAAGTTTGTGTTCAACGCCAAAAACTTTCCATCGGAGTATTACTATGAATATATAATAGTAGGAGGTGGCACTGCCTGTTGTCCGTTGGCTCGAATTAGTCAACAAGCAACCATAATTTTCTATCTTTAAGGCTTCAGGTAGGTGGCCTAGCTAACACAACAAGGACTTACACCATATACTCAGTGCCCCTAAGAGATGTGGAATTAGACTTTCTCTCTTCTATGTTTTTAAGATGGATATCGAACTCCTTCTTGGATTCAAAAAATGTGGGAATAAATAGTATCAACAGAAAATATTTCATCTTTCCTTGATGCAACAATAAATAGTCCTTACTTTCCTGAAAGCTTACTAAGGTCTGACGCTTGATTGTGAGTCTCATAGCCATTGTTAGGTCTGATTTTATAGTAATCATTGTATTTATAGGGCTTGGTCAGATACTGTGTCGAGTGTCTAATACTGTTTAGTATTGACCAAGGGTATTTAAGTCCCTTTGGTCTTGTTCCTTTGTAAGAACTTCACGCACATTAATCAGATTACACACTTTGCACTCTCTTTGCTCTCTCTCTACTTTCTCTCTCTAGGAGTCATTGATCTTGGACTTTCAATTGGTATCAGAGCCATCTGAATCTTGAGAGGAATTGAGAGATTGTTTTTTAGAATCTGATTTTGTGGTTTAAATCGGAAATTTGATTGATTTTCTTGAATTTTTCAATAAAATCTCGTTTTCTTGATTTTTATCAAATTCGGATGCGTTTTTGAACGAATTTTATTGAAAATCAGTTTGTTGGATTCGATTTTGATAGTAGAAATCTTTTGATTCACATTGTTTTTCAAGAAATTCAGTTATTGAGGTTCGATTTTGAGTTTTAAAGTTTTTTCTGAAAACTCGTTTTTGCGTACTGTTTCATTTACGAAATCTTGTTTTTGTAGATTTTAATCGAAATTTTTGATTGAAATGTGTTGAAAAGGTGTTTTTGATCGTATTTGAATAAAATTTTTTCATCAAAATCAATGTTGAAATCGATTTTTTAGAAGTTTTTGTGATTTTTCTTCGGTTTGCGTAAGATTTACTCTTTGCGCAAGTTCTTCGTACTTTGCGCAAGTTCTTAGTTGGATTTGCGTGTCCTACTAATCTTGTTCATGTATTTCAGGTTTTCGTATCAAGAAGTTCAACTTTGCACATCCAACAGCTTACGCAAAGCTTAGTTCGCGCATCTCTCAGCGTACACAAAGTCTAGTTTGCGCAATAGCTCTCTTACGCAAAGATACTTTGCGTTTCCTTTTGCTTCCGAGAAACATCAATTCGCGTATTAAAGCTACTTTGCGCATCCCTCAGCACACGCAAAGCCCAGTTTGCGCATCAGCCTTCACACGCAAAGCCCAGTTTGCGCATCAGCCTTCACACGCAAAGCCTAGTTTGCGCATCAGCCTTTGTACGCAAAAGTCTCGTTTGCGTCTTCTACCTGTCACGCAAAGCTCTTCTTTGCGCAAGTCTGTCACTTAGCATTTTTCTGAACATTTTAAACGGATTCTGACAAGTTTTCTTATCAAGCTCAGTTCTACAAAAGTGATCTGATGATGTCATTGGGTACCGAAAATCGTCCTCCGGTGCTGATTGATGAAAATGAATTTACACAGTGGCAAGATCGGTTCCTGAACTTCATTGAACGACAAAAGAATGGAAATGACATGATGATCATTTTATCTGAAGGACCATTCGAAAGACCCAAATTGGCTTCTGGATTATACAAGCCTACTAAAGAATATTCACAGAATGAGTTATCGGCATATCAAGCTGATCAGGATATTAAAGCAAATCTAATGCTGGCCTTGCCAAACTCTGTATATAACAGGATTGATTGTTTCAAAACTCATCCTAATCTGATGTGACAATAGTTGGAAAAGATTATGCTTGGTTCTTCAGTAGCAACTCAACTCAGGCATACACGCTACATGAATAAATTTGAGGAATTCAAAGCCAAGGACGGGGAGCCACTAAAGACTGTGTTTGATCGTTTTTGTGTTGTGATCAATGATCTTCAGAAGATAAAGGTTAAAAAGACTGAGCTTGAATTAAATCTGAAATTCCTCAACCCATTGCAACCTGAATGGAATAAATCATGCCACAGATTGAGGAATGATGTCAGATTCTCTACAATGCAGATCCAAGAGATGTTCGAGATCTTGCTAACTGATGAGAGCTTGGTGATAGAGAAAAAGGCAAAACTTGAGAAAAAGAAGAAATCAGTGGACCCGGTTGCTCTCCTCACAAAGCAATTATCTGAACAAGCGTTGTCTGATAACGCTTACAACGGGTCAACTGATGATGATGGTGAGGCATTGCAGAAAGCTATGATCCTTCTCTCTCAGCATTACCAGAAAAAGTTCCAACCAAGAACGGGTTCCAACTCTTCTCGCTTCACTACTGGTTCAACAGTTAAAGTGCCCGAGCCAAAATCTACTGCCTGTTATAACTGTGGAAAGTCGGGCCACTACTCAAAGGAGTGTCGAGCAAAGAAGGTTAGAGAATCAACTTATTATAGAAAGAAAATGGAGCTAGTTGAAAAGAGAGAGAACGGAAGTGCTCTGCTAGCCGAAGAAGAATTCTGGCTGGATCATTCCGATGATGAAGCTTCAAACGTCGAGATCGCTCAAATGTGCTTGGTTGGAGTTGATCAGTCAAACAATTCTGAAACAGATGAAGACGAGGTATATTCTGAATTTGATTATAATTTCATTACCTCTCAGATAAATATCATGATAACTGCTTTATCTGATTTACGTTTAAAGTTATTATCTAAAAAGAATTTAAATTCTGAAAAGTCAGATTTGATTGACAAACTGAAAATTTCTTTGAAAGATGAAAAATCTATTTTAGAAAATACTAAAGACATCTTTCAAAAGAAATTGGATGATTTGGAAAATTCAAATAAAACTTATCTTGAATCTTTGACGTCTATGACTAATTTAAAAGATGAAGTTTCAGATAAAATAAATAAGTTAGAAGAAAAACTTTATCGAAGAAACCAATCTGAACAAACAATTTTTATGAACAAACCGAGGAGTGAAGAAGCTTTAAAACAAAGGTGGGGACTTGGTTTTGACAATCCTAATTGTTTAAACAAAGTGATAAACGAAGTGCCTACTTTATATAAATACGACTATCTAACTCTTGCACACTATGCTCCTCAGTTCAAATTTCATTGGACTAGTGAAAAACAAGTGTTAGATCTCGAAAATGAGAAAAGGACAAATAATAAGAAAATTGAAATTCCTTTTGTTTACACAAGCGAGAATGCAAAATATTTTTCTGAAAAATCAAGAAGAGGAAGAAGAATTTTAAATGATATATCTTCTATTAAATCTTCAGTATCTGATGATTTTGTTTCTTCTTATGCCCCTGATTCTGATAAGGAAAATATTTCTCCTATCATTTATGATTCGAAGAAATATACTCCTCATTTAGTATTAGAAGGCAAAATCATCGATCTTGAAGACAAGATAGAAGTTCAAAATATTTTGAAGAAAATTGAATCTGATATTATTCTTTCTTTCATGACGTCTAGTCTTGAAGAAAATTTAATTTCTCGAAAATCAGATTCTATTTCTATCATTTCCTCTGATTCTAAGGAAAATAAAAAGGAAGATTCCAATTTTAAAATATTTTCTCGAAATTCTTCAGACTTCGAGGCAAATTCAGATCTTTTAGTTGATCAGATTGGTTGCTTGGATAAATTTATTTCTTCTGATTTAAATATTTCGTCTAAAATTTTTGATGATTCTTTTACGCTAAATGATCAATATTATAAACCTAAGCGTAAAAAAAGACGGTCAAAGAAGTCGAAAAAACGAGATACAGTTATTTCTGACTGTTCTAATTCTTCCGATTCAATTCTTACAGATAGGACTTTGAGCAAGTCAAAGTGGCAGATCTGGAGAATGAAGCAGACATCTACTTATTCTATGATTGATGAGGATTTATATGTAGATAAATATTATAAAAGTGATTCATTTGCTGTGTGTAATAAAATTTCCAAATATTCTAGAAAGCAAATGATTCAAATTTCCAAAAATGTCTCATATTCGTCTTCTGATTCTAGTTCAGATGATTATGTTTTCTCTTCTGATGATTGTGCATATTTTTCTGATTATCTTTCTCGTGCTTCTCTTGTCAAGTCTGACAAATATTTCCCCATACGAACTGCAACTAACAAATACGGGCCCAAATTCAAGTGGGTTCCCAAATCTCAATCTGATTCAAAGTTGCAGGCATCACACGTCAAGGGGGAGTAATAGAACTTTGGCTTCTGAGTATTTCAGCTCAGAACCCGTACTTCAACGACTACGACTTCTAGACATGTCAGTCTAGGACTCGTTCTTCAACACATTTAGCTTCTGACTAAATGAGATACTGTGAGTACATCTACTTCTTTCCGCTGCATATCTCTGATAATGATGTTATTCCAGTTTTTCTCACTGTTCTTCATGAATCTGAGCGTTTTTCAATCTTTCCTGAATGATTGTTCATCCCAAAATATTTCATTTGAGACATTGCTTAAAAAAAAATTAAAAAGTTTAAATCTTTACAAATTTTATTCTTAATAGTAAAAGTTTTACAAGTTTTCTTTCTGTTTGAATAAAATGTGTGTTTAGGATAAATTTTCAAGTTCTTTATTTTTATTAAAGTTGTTATATGTTCAAATTTCAATTCTAACAAATTTCGAAAAGTCAACAACTTGTTTGAAACTTTTATTTCTGCTTTAAAGTTATGTGATTCAAAATATTTATAGTTTACAATGCTTAGAAAACCTAAAAAGTCAGAATTTTAGATTGTAATGAAAATATGGGCTAAGCATTTAGATATCGATCCTTGTAATTGAGATGAATATTAAATTCTTAAAATACCGAAATCTCTAAGTTTAAAAGTTTGTACCTGTGACCTTTCTGGTTTGGGAAAGTAAGTTATGTGAGATGCTTGTCATCTGGTCCCCTAAGGTCAATTGATCTGGGAGTGATCGAACCCAAATCCTTCAATAGAATCAGATCGAAAGTCATGTTCTACTGGTATGAATGGGTTTAGGATATGTCGATGTAGCCTTTATGATCTGGGAGAGTAAGTTCCAAGGGGTGCTTGACACCTAGCCCCCTAAGGCCAACTGGTCTGGGAGCGGCTGACCCAAATCCTGCAATAGGGTCAGATAGAAAGTTACGTTTACGACATATTCTTTACTTAATAAACTTTTTGATTCAAAAGATGCCATAGTGCACATGCTTAAAAGATGCCAAAGAGCACACTCATGTTAAGATGCCATTGTGCACAATGCTAAAAGCTGCCAATGTGCACAATGCTAAAAGCTGCCAATGAGCACACATCTCAAGTTACTTGTTGATATTTCTGAGTTGCGATAAACCTGTAAATTTGTGAAAATCTTAAATTCTTGATGGCTTAGTGTGATTTTATGCAAAGTTCTTTATTATATTTTTAGAATTGCATTTTCTTGAAGCTTATCGAAGTTCGCATGATTGCACACTGAATAGATTGATGAAAGTTTTTGAAACTGAACATGTTTTAACTTGATATGCAATTAAACTTGTATCTGTATCCAACAACATATGTTTGATTTCAACTAATTGACAAATCTGTGAGCTTTTACTGATTAGAATTTTATTTGTTTAGTGTTTAAATTTTTACTTGTTTCGTTGTTTCAAATTTCATTTTCTATATATTTTTTTCTTTTCTTTGTTGTTTACATTCTTGTATTCTCATAAATATTTACAAATGGGTTTGAGCATTATTCAAGGGGGAGTGAAAAAGGAGAATTTTCTAAATGTTCATATCTGTTTTCGAGGGGGAGTATCTGATTTTCTTTATATGAATGCTAACTTGAATTGTCATATCTAGTGCATTTGTGTAGGGGGGGTCAAAGAGCTTAAAAAGGTAAAAATTTTCTGTGTTTAAGTCAGCTTTGCGACATCAGTTGGTCGTGCAAACCTCTCTTTGTGCAACCTACGTGTATCGCAAACCTCGCTTTGTGCAACCCGCGTGTTACGCAAACCTTAGTTTGCGCAACCAACATGATGCATAAACCTCCTTTGTTTTTCTCTGTTTCTTTGATTTTGCAGATCTTAAGCTGTCTCGTCTCCAATATTTGCATGACCAAGTTGATCCAGATCATCAAGGTCATGAGGGGGATAAATAAGAGATGTTAAGGAGATGATAAAAGAGATCAAATGTTTATCTGCAGATCAAGATTCGCTCAAAGATTCAAAATTTCTTCATCTTTAATTGTCTTTTGCTGTTCAAGCTCCGATCACCACAACTTCTTCAAGATCATTTAAAAGAAGTGAATCGTCTAGAGCACAAGCTGATGAATCGATTGTTCTTTCAAGTTCATTTCAAACCGGTCCAGTCTTGTCAAAGCAGTAAAGACAACTTGCTTAAAAGATGTTGTGAAGAAATTTCTTTATAAAGTCAGAATGCTTCGCAAAGTCGCTTTGTTGGTCCATGCTGATTTAGAAGATGAATTTTTGAAGACCAAAGCGCCAATGATTACTAAGGGGGAGATTGTTAGGTCTGATTTTATAGTAATCATTGTATTTATAGTAATCTCTCTCTCTACTTTCTCTCTCTAGGATTCATTGATCTTGGACTTTCAACCATACACAAGAGCTTGGAATTACACCCAGAAGTAGTTAGTCAATTCCTTTCGCCTTCGCTTTCCTTCATCTCATGCATTTGGGGAAGGAAGCGAAGCTGTTTAAGTAAGAGTTAGTGCCTATGGAAAAGAGATTTGAATCTCTTTGTGGCGGGTTAAGCTGTGATCTTACTCCTAATTTGGGATATTAAGTAAAATAACATCACTCATTGGCAAAACATGAATTAGCCTTCGAGTTGTGGCTTCTTGTTCATCTTTCACTATCTGACCTTTTATTTCAGGTTCTCTTCTTCGACTCGACGAAGCTTCGTAGTTGCTCCCCCCTTTCTTTTGCCCCTCCATAACACTAGATCTATAATGACCGGCGAGTCGGAACATATATCAATATAACCACGTGGATCGCCATACCGACCTATCGAAGAGAAGAAAGAGATCATTGAGCCTATTTAAGCTAAGTTTAGAACCCTTTTAAAATAATATATATATATATACATATATATATATAATAAGCTAAGGGGGCTGGGAATCGCAAGAATTTAGAAGTCCTCCATTGAATGGGATGAGAAAGACAGGTTCGGAAATGGCCGGATTAGTAGGAGGAAGGGTGGCGGAGTGGAGCTATTTAGAGAGCGAACTCTTAATGTCGATCAGGTGAATCACTCCTGTTTGATCTCGATAGTCTTGTTATTCTTACATGAAGCATGAACAACAACTATATAAAAGCAATAAACCTATAAGGGCACAGGCTTCTGACTGCTACTTCCTGCTATTGATTGTAGTGTCCCACTACTGGCGTGTCGCTTTGCAAGCTCGGCAGTCCACCGGGTGGGTTTGTTTATCCTTCCAATTTCGAGTGTATTCTTGGATAGTTATAGCGACCCATAGGCGCAACTTTGTTCCTTCTTAGCAACGGTCTTACTCCCTTCGGTTAGAAATGTAAAATTGTTCTAGCTTCTCGACCCATTCCCCAGTCTCCCGCACTGCTCAAGTAAGTGTGCGACTCCGTATGAGGACCTCCTTCCCTTCTGCCCACTCTCCATGGGTAGGTCACAGGCAGATGTATGAGGCCTAAGATCGGATTGCAGGTCTAACCAAACTTCTCCTCAGGAGGATAGATGGGATGATTAATTGCGACAGGATGGGGCTTTCCTAGTAGCCTAAATATGGTAGGCCCGGCCCCAGGACCCCTATCCCTTATGTTTAGGAGTGTTGGCTAAGCCCTCACTTATGATGAGTCCTTTGGGCCGCCTTTAAAGCCATTCCTTTGGCCTATAATAAGAAAGGTCCATCAAGACTTTGAGTTTACCCTCGATCTTTTCAATCCCTCTATATTGTGATAAGATGTGACCCATTCAAACACTTAATGTCTCGATCTATACTATACTTATAGGGAGAGTTGCTCGACGGTTCCTCACTCTACCAGGCTATGACATGAAATGTGTAACTCCCAACGCAATTAAAAGTGAATCCTTAGTTCATTTTCTTGCCCATTTCCCGAGTGGAGAATATGAATATGCACCTCCATCAGAGAGAAAAGCACTTCTTATTGGGTGAAGGGCAGGGCCTACGCTCGCTTGTTCCTAAGAATTAAGAGGAGGAAAAGCCACAACTGGACGATATATGGAGCCATGTCGTTCGATTGACATGATCATGGTGGGCTTACTACTTCCACCAGTGCGAACAAGTACAACGACAGCTCTTGACTGCCCAACCCTTTGGGCCTCTCTATGTACGAGTTCAACCAATGTCGTCTTGTGTATCTTGGCTAAAACTAGAAAACAATATTTTCTGCTACCGACGCTTTATGCGCCTCCATAATTCTAGTACGCCTATTTTTCTGATCTCTTTTCCTTCTATTAATCATATTTTTGGCTTTGACCCATTCAAGGTGAAAAATGGGGTTGATGGTGTTGGCTAAAAAAGATGGATGGTTTTTTGAGTAGTCTAGACTGGTGTCTATTGGTCCCGATTGGGGTCAATCGATCTCGATATGTTCTTGATTGGTCTCAATGGGTTCCCGATCTGTCTCGATAGAAGTTGAAAGTGGTAGCCTATGGTTTTACACACACAAACATATAATAGAACAATAGATAGGTTCTCTAAGGAAAATAAAGTTGGTAGCTTATGGTCTAACACACATAAAAACACAAGTCAATGAATGGATTCTCGACCTTTCTCGATAAGTTCTCGATGGGTTACCGATAGGTTCTCGCTCAATCTCGATGGGTTCTCAATTGGTCTCGATGGATATTGGGTTACGATAATGAAGAACGCTATGCCTTATGACATTGAAGAAAGTGTTGAAGAAGAAGACGATGTCAAGTTACAGACTTATGGTGTCGAGGTGTTGTATACAATTGAACCTACATAAATGTTCATAATGAATATAATACATATATAACATTTCTCGTAAAAAACACTTAAAACGAAGAAAAAAAATTATATCGAGATAGATGTCATATCGAAGAGTATGAAATTCTCGTTTTTTTATGTAATTTGTTTGATTAAAATATTAGTAATTTTTAAGATAATTTTTTTAAAACTTTAAGAGGGTAAATATTTTAATAAAAAAAAGAAAAAAAGTAAAATAAGGTAGGTGTGAGATTATCAATAACTTCATTTTTTTACCCATAATCATCTTAATTAATAATTTTTAATTGAAAACTCTATTTAATTTGAGTTGTTGGATCAATGGAGGGGGATGACCGAGATCAGTCCTCGTGTTCACAATGAAAAATGAGTTTGCAAATGAACTCTCTCTCTCTCTCTCTCTCTCTCTCTCTCTCTATATATATATATATATATATATATATATATATATATATGACCATTTAAGGGAGAACTCAGTAAATTGTGACCGTGAGATCCAATCTCAACTACAAATCAAAATGATAAATTTATTAATTAATAACTTTGATAGTTTGACTTAAAATTTTAATTAGAAATCTCCTCTCTCCTCTCTCCTCTCTCAGGCGAACTTTATTCCGGCGAACATCACGTGAACACAAGATACACACTATGATAACTAAAAAACGTCAACACTATTAAAAAATATATATATATATATACAAACGATGCTATTTGTTATACCCAAGATACAGACGAGATGCACATTGTGATACACTTTGTAAAACAACGAAAATAAGAAAAATGCACATTGTGATATCCTTCATAAAACAGCGAAAATGATAAATAAATAAAAAGACCCATATTGTGATACACTTTGTAAAACAACGCTACCTGATACACTTCAAAAAGTACACATTGTCACACCCTTCATAGAACAACTAAAATAACGAAAACGCACAATGTGACACCCTATCGTAATGCAACGCTACCTAATAGGAATTATCGAAAGAACTTTTTTCTTTGGGAAAACATAAGAACACACAGTAAAGATAAACAATATCGTGTGTCTCTAGGAATTACCTAAATAATTATTCTCTTTAGAAAATGGGTCTTTATAAGAAATCTTGAATTTTATTATTAGGTATGTGAGAAAAATGAAAAATATTGAGATAATTATGGAATATTGGATAAAATTTTGTAAGCGAAAATAGGATATAATCAAATAGGGGTGTAAATGAGACGAGACAACTCGCGAGCTACTCGAGATCGACTCGGTCGAAACTCGGTCAACACTCGACTCGAATAGGCTCGACTCGACATACTAACGAGTCAAGTCGAGCGACCTGATACTCGACTCGATAAGCTCGTGAGATACTCGAATATATTATACACACACACACACACACACACACACACACATATATATATATATATATATATACATATACATTCGTTTAGTTATAATAGTAATCTAAAGAATCTAAAGAACATATATTAAATAAATAAACATTAAAATAATAATATAATTATATTTATATTTATATTTATATAATTATATTTATATATATATTATAATTATATAATTATAATTAATAAATAATTACTAGCATTTAAAAAAAAAGTAATAACACATAATATGACTTGTGGGTATTATTATTTAGATAAGAATTGTCCTCCTTTTGTTTAAAAACTCATCTCATATTGGTGGGACAATCCATCTAGGGCTTTTGCATTCAACTATAAATAGGACTCATCCCCTTCTTTTCCCTTGCCATTCCATAGCCTTTGTGGCTTAGCCTTTCTATTGTGCCTAGTGGCTTGAGCCCTTTGCCGTGAAGTTAGGCAATAAAAATTGTTGGTACCTATGGAAGTGGGTGCAACTAGTTTGTTATGTTTGTTTACAATTTTAATTAAACAAACATAAACAAATATGAACACATTGAATTTTTAAATGATTGAATACGAACACTAGTTTGAGTTTGAGCTTGGGTTTTCACTACTTGCGAGTTTTCGAGTCGAGTTCGAGCTCGAGTATTAGCTTTCGAGTTCGAGTCGAGTATAATGATACTCGAGCTCGACTCGCATCATTTACACCCCTATAATCAAACCATGATTTGCTTAGTTGCCATCCAAATAAAAAATTACCAATTCACCCTTTTATTATTAATTAAATAAATAACATATTTTTTCTAAATAAGTGGTTCACATTGGATTTTACGGTTATCATAAAATACCGAGTTCTTATCTGATTAGGCCCTTTACAAAATTCTTCATACGTTTTTATATAAAAATGTTCTTGACTTTTCCAAAAACTCTTAAATACAAATTATTAGGCACAAGGTATAATCATTCTATGCAAAATTTTAAAAATCTCTTAATTTACAAGTATTAAAGCACAAGATACATATTACTACTGCATGCTTCTAACACCCACCAATTTGGTATGTGCAAGATCTTCATTTTATGCAGACCTTTCCATGTATCATTATTAGTTAATATATTATATTACTATAATTTTGTTTTAATTATATTATTAAATATGTAATTGGTTATTTTTTCTAGATGTCATTAAAATATATAAGATAATAATTGAATTCTAACAAAATACTTAATTTTTTTATATAAAAAACATTATATTATTAAGCCTAAATTAAACAAATTTATAAAAAAACATTATACTTTCTCAAAACCATCCAAAATCGTACTGTAAATCGACAAAAAAATAAAATGAAACATTAAAATCGTGATGTATTTCGCTGCATTGCGCGAGTACGCTTCTAGTATATATATAATCCTGGTGAGATACTATAAAGTAGGAGTGCTAAAAAAACCGACCAACCCAACCCGAAAAAAATCAACATGAGGTAACCCGATATATAATCAATACAAAATTAGGGAAAACTGAATCTATTGGGTTGATATTGGGTTTAGGCTCAAAGTAACCCATAACCCAATGAAAGTTTTAGCGGCTTCTCTAAAATTATTTATATTTCTCTTTAATATGTATACGTTACCAAAAACAACTCGGCAACAACGAGCAATGAAATTCATAAGAGGACATTATTGAAAAGTTATATGTAATAGCTAAATATTTGATAAATTTGTATATATTCTCTTGAATGATTAATCGTATTTCAAATGAATGTTTCCTTTACTTTTATGCTCTCAATGTTGGTTTTACTTTGTTTACATACAACCTGACCAACCAGAACACAGGTTGAGTTGGGTTAGGTTGCACTTTTGTTTGGGTCAGGTTAGACTAAAAATTTTCAAACCGTAAAAATTAGATTAGGTTGTTTAAATACCTTCAATCCGATCAACCCACCTCATAAACACCCCTACTATAAAGTAATTCAATAACAAATAAAAAATAAAAATACGGTGAAATGAATAAATGTTGGTCTTTTATGAAATTTATGTCAAACAGTCTGAGTTATTTTTGGAAAAGTCAACAACATTTTTATATAAAAACGGATGAAGAATTGTGTAGAGGGATAAAAATTGTGTACCTAAAAGAGGGTATGTGGTAAGTTTTGATTGGTTGGGTGTTTCAAAATTGTGATAGGTGGATAATGATATGGTCGTAGGTAAGATGGTGATTGATGATGAAGGAATGGAATGATGGGATTGTGAAAAATGGAAAACTTTGAAAAAGATTGTGACCTCACCCTTCAATTCAATCGTCAATATCTCTTTGCTTTTGAATTTTGTCGACATAACTACCCTTTATTTAAAAGTTATTATTTTATCGACTTCAACCTCCGTTAGAGAGGTGAAAGCAAAGCAAAGGGTGTTTTTGTTGTCCGAAGTTGTCTGTTTGCATCTTTTTTTTTTTTAATGTTGGTTTTTGTTCAGTTATTTTGTTCCGTTGATGTTTATGTTAAAAGGGTTACGTCTTTGGATCGAAGAAGATGGGGAGATGGAGATGGAGGTGATGATGAGGACAGGTTGACGGTGAGGGAGGGCAATTCTCGGTTTGTGTGCTTGTGTGTATTTACGAATAATTATGAAACAACATGTATGAAAATTCAGTGTTTTTTCAACATTCAAGATTGTTTTGTGTGCAGGGGAAAAAGTTCTGAACCGTTTCACATATGAAAAGTATTGTATAAACAATGTATTTTCATTAGTGTTGATGAAAACAAGTTTGTAAGTTTGTACAATTTATAGGCTTTGTAAAAGAAAAAGACTCTCTCTCTCTCTCTCTCTCTCTATATATATATATATATATAAAATATTTTTTAATTTTTAGAAGGAAGTTAAGTAAATTTGTAAAATGACACAAGATACCTCTTCTTTTAATTGGACTTAACTGAAAAAGAACCGACATTAGTGGAAGGGATGAAAATCGAGCAATTTTATAAACGTCAATGACATGTGCGGAATAAATGAAGATTAGGGATGAGTTTCATTACAAGTGATAAACGTTAGGGACCAAATCTAAAATCTACTTAATT
This sequence comes from Arctium lappa, assembly GCA_023525745.1. NCBI lineage: Eukaryota > Viridiplantae > Streptophyta > Magnoliopsida > Asterales > Asteraceae > Arctium > Arctium lappa. The sequence continues at coordinate 152,525,710 of CM042047.1, read as the reverse complement.
ACAAAAGAACTGACACAAACAATAATATGACACTAAAAGATTTTAGTATTCTTAAATTTTAACTTGCAGCGAGTTGGACATAAGTGCCCATCTAATTGATTAAAATTTTAAAAATATGTTTCTTAAAATTATGTTAAAAATTAATAACTTCTAAAATATCAAAGCATTAATCAAATAAGTAGCATTGTTGCACATATCGACTTACACACTCAAAAGATAAGATACGACAAGTACAATGAACATGAATATGAAACTTTTGGTAACTAATAAACAACTTATTTTTTATTACAATTTTTAATTTTTAGTCAATGTTTATCCTGGCGATCGTAAGCAAACGTTAGAGAAATCAACCATTATAAATGACCATGTACTCCAGATAAGCCACAATTTCAAGAAATAAAGACTTACAGTCAGGCAGTCAACTTATACTATTAAAAGCAAATGGAATAAAACTGAAACAATCAACATTATATCATTAAGGGCAAATGGAACGAAAATGAAACATAATTTATTACCGTACCTATTTTGGATAACATACTTTTAAAAGTTTACTTTTGAATATTAGATGTGACATTTCAAACATTTAAATATTTACTTTAAATGATAACTTATAAATGTTGATTACATGTCACATCCCCCTAATTCCATTTGCAGGCTAAGGCATCATAACTTATATTTAATGCATTGCAATTCTAGACAATCTCTATATCTAAGGAGCTGTTCGGTAGGAGCTTAATGGGCTGTATAATGGATATGGCTTATTCGCACAACTATATCCAGTTGTTCGGTATTAGCTTATTCGGTCAGCCCATGACTGAACGTCTCAGCTAAAAAACATAGGTCCTTTGTGCTCAACCATTAAAATCCCTTAAATTTCCCTAACTACCCCTTCCCTTAAATTTTCCCTATCTTTATCGTGCCCCATGGGAGAAGATATGCAAACGCCATCTCAATCACCTCCGTTGTCCCAACGTCGGCGACTCAAACACCACCTCCATTATTGCCACCATCTTCATCTTCCTTCTCTATCTGTGCATCACGTCACCATCTGCATCTTCCTTCTCGATCCAGACCCCTTGAATCCCCACCCCTTCTACCGACTTCACCACTACAACCATCACATCTCTTCCATCGGAGAATATCTTCCCAAACGGATCCCCTTGCCACCGTCGGAGTTCCTATTTCACCGTCAGAGTTCCTATTTCATAATATCTTCCCAAACAGAGTGGTGTTTTATCCTGCATCTCAGCGCCTTTTACTCTGCATAGTTTTCTAATCTCCATCTGTTTTTACTCTGTATTTTGGGTTTGATTTAGGGCTAAAATTTGTTTTAGGTTTTTTGTAACATCCTAAAATTTGAGGTGAATTTAAAAATTGAAAATTCGGCAATATGACGTCTAAAAGTGGAGGAAACCAGTCCACCATAAATGGGGGACTAAACAACCTGTATTATACGGATATGACAATGTAAACCAAGTGTATGTCAACCCAACACGGGGAACAAAGTATGACAATTACAATCCCAAATCAGATAAAGAATGAAATTCGACAACCTAATAATCTAACTTGGTCAAGTAAGATTAAAGTCGGGTGTCGCTATTCTTCAAAAATGTGTAATCTCTATACTTCAATGTATTGGTCACTATATCATCAAAAAGACCGCTCTCGACCCCAAGACCATCCTCTCAATCCCGACGAGCCTCACCGCTAGAGTGACCTGCCATACATGACCACCAAAGAACAAGTGTTAGGCAAAGCCTAGTGAGAACAATTAAGCTGAATAATAAAAGAATAATAAACCCGTTTGAAGTCATACAGCCGATCTAGTCGTGAGCTAAATCAAAACAAATCAAATAAACCATTAGTGATCATTATATGTTACGAATAACTCTAATCACATAGCGAGCTCAACTACTCCAAGTCTATTGCTCGAAAACATCAAGTCAACCACTCCAGGTCTATTCTTGAGAGTTCCAAAACAGAGGAACTCATGCACAAAGGAATTACACCTTACTGTCCATGGGACGCAGCCCGACCGTGTAGGTCCACACCTTACTTACCATGGAACCCGATGCCTATTCCGTGATAAAGTGGTGAACCTGATGCCCATACGAGACATAGGAACACCGTGCTTATGGATCCATTGCACTAAGACCAATTACTCAAAGCATTCTAGCACATTCGTTACTTAGCAATGTATGTAACTAATTCATAGATATAAGCTTACCATAGTGAAACATTAGCTCCCATCATGGAGGGGACTTTATCAACATAACCCATCAATAATAATACCACATATTCCCTTTCCTAAATCATGGTTGTAAATAATAAATCTAATACTTGCATTTTTCCCAAAACCCTAATTATCACTTGGAGTATTACCAAAATCCCATGGAACAAGAGTTGATTGCCAAATAAGTAGATGAGTATAGATAACCATTTATCTTAGTTTAAAACACATTTATCTAACATTCATATTTAGGTCATAAACCACCATTTTTCCCTAACCCCTAGGTCAAAATGCATCATACCAATATATGGTTATAAAACATAGTTAAGGGTGATAATACATAAACCCTAGTATTTATGTAAGAATCAAAAGATAGAAAACTCACCTTCTTGGAGATATGAACAAACCCTAGATATTTGATGGATTAGAGAAAGAAGGGAGATGTAGAGTTTGAATCCTTGAACCACTAGAACCCCTTAATAAATGCAAAGGATCTCCTACACCAACCATTAATCATCACTTAGAAGGTTTTCCCAAATGATAATGAATGAAAAGAGAGAGGTGGCCTACCTTTTCCTCTCAAGAAACTGGCCAAACAAAAACAAGAATGAGAAATGAGGGTGAGAGGTCCGATTTTATGAAATAAATGAGTCTGGCCCCGCTTGCGATAGTGACCGGCGATTGTGACATCTGTCATAATCGCTGGCAAGGTCGCGCTAGGTACCCCCCCCCTCTCGGTACACCTTCCGCGACAGTGCCTGGCGATAGTGACTGATGTCACAATTGCGTGGCACAATCGCCACCCCTTCCCCATTCGCGATACAATCCCCGAATTTGTGCCCCGCGAGAGTGACCACCGTCACAATCGCGGGCACAATCGCCTAGCATGTACCGAAGCCCCGTTTCTTCCATTTTCAACCTGAGGTGCTACCGATCCCAACTCTAGATTCGTAAACTACTTAAAACACGATTACGAACTATAATAATTAAAAAGGTGTTCGAGAGAGACGTACTAAAATCACGGGTGTTACAGTTTTAATTTTGGGATTTGGTTTAAGGGTAAAATTATCATTTTTGACATTCAGACTGCTTATTCAGCACAACAACCGAACTACAACTTATTTGTTAACATATAAACAACGTTATCAATACAGACAACTATATCCATTCAGGTTTTAACAAAAAACGAACCGAATAACACCTAAGACAAACATCATTCATAACCTAATACCTAATATATGAATATTGGAAATAAAAAAACATTGTCTAAGGGGTCGTTTACCAAATGCTCACCTGGATAAGTGCTTACTAGTAAAATTCAACACTATCACTTACTTACCGGGTAAGATTTTACTCCACAAAAACGGTATCGTATGCAACAATTTACCTAGCAAGCACTAACTGTGGTAAGAGACTACGACCCTCACTTACCATGTAAGACTCTCGGTTCTTGCCTTCGTTCTTACCGCATAAGATTCTTGGTCCTTGCCATATCCATCCGATAATGTAATGTGACTTGGTAAGCACTTACCTAGGAAAGTGTTTGGTAAACGACCTCTAAGTATAGATTTCAGCTAGACATTCTCTTTGACTTTGTTGATAATGGTCTTATTATCTCTTGAGATACACGTTAGTATTCAACTATTAAGCTTATTAAGTCTATTATTTGTCAAGTTAAACTCATTTTTAAAATAGTTCACTTATCATATCCAATATACCAAATTGTTTTACATAACACAACATCGATAACCATAACATGTATACTCATAAAACACTTATGAGTATCATCACCAATTAACATGTATGTAAAATAACATACTATGACATAGGTCACCAAGCCTCCTTATGACACGGTTGAGATGGGTTTTCCCAACAATTACTTGTCATCTTCTTGTCGACACACCTTGTCGTGATTACCAACATCCTGATACGTGAACCCATACATCTTACATCTACTCAAACACTAATTAAATGCATAACACAATTATTATTTAATAGCAAAGGTATTTTAGGATCCTAATAATTTATAACTCATTTCAAATATTGAGAAATAATAAACATGTGTACATTTTGAATCACATAAAACTCAAATGTTTGTGTAGGTCTGATTGACTCTCCCAAAATAGTATAAACACATACACCATAACACATGTACTAAGTATCTATACATCTTATTACATAATTATGATGGCTTAACTACATGAAACACTGATTTGTCTAACATTGCAAGTTGCAACTCACAGTGGATGTACACTACCTCCCACACAACTTCATGGTCACTTACAAGTTACAATGATTATGATTTCAGGCAACCTGGCTGGTCAACTTCACACAATCAATCATATGCTACTTTTTTATGAGCTTATGCTTGCTTTCAACCTCTCTTTCACCATGCCACTTCACATGTGACTTCCAGCTCACCTTGTATTTTTTTTAACCATCGTTTTCACGACTTCATGTGTGACTTGTTGAAAATTGTTAATTGTTAAAACTCAAACAATTGCAGTTTAAATGAAATAAATCTTTATTAACAAAGATTAAAACTTTATTATTAAAGTTTTAAACTTTATCTATTATGTTGGATGTAAGCTAGAAACCGAGTTGAATACCACACAGGTCGATTCTATCAACCGCGATATATTCGATATAAAAAAGGAGTAGAAACAGACTTGTTCACTTTGTAAATGAAAATAAATGTGATATTGAAATTAAAACCAAGATGGAATGTAAATGAAGATGAAGAAACTGCACAAATAAAGATATCTTGTCCTTAAAGGTTTTGGCGATACTCTTAAAAGTTGTGAGTCCGTCAATCATGAAGCCCCATGATTTGATGAAGATTAACCAAACACTAACAACTATAGTGTTTGATTTAATTCAAAGTAGATGTAGAAATTTGGCAGAAATCGGTCTAGAACAGTAGGCAACGATAGAGAGAAAGATAGCAGATTTTCTTCTTTTTTTGATGATTTTAGAAGAGGATTCAATTCAGTATTTATACTGAGATTATGATCAGGTAACAATATGATAACTTCCCAAACTTCCTTAGCTTTCTCCCAAATATTTAGGGATAATGTATCGTTAGGAGACTAAGTTTCCAACCGAAATTCTATCTCTAAAAATTAATTAATAAAATTAATTTAATTATCCATTAAATAATTAAAACGACTCAATTTAATTACTGATAAATAACATGTTTTAATTAATTGGTAATTTTATCGTATATCTCTATTAAACGTTTTATAAAAGAAAGCTCGGGGCGAGGCTCCGATGCGGCGTGCGAAGTGCAAAGCACCTCCTCACGCCACTCCGTCTCATCATGCCTTTTCTCAGTCTTATTTCCTTCATCAACGCGTCTCTTCCCTTCATACTTCTCTTTATGATCAGGTCGATTGAGAGGAGTAGTGGAGTATCTTTGCTTGTTTGATGAAGACTTGTTGAAGAACTTCCTTTTCTAGAACGATTGGGATAAGAACAACACAACTTCTTTAATCTGAGTGTATTCTGGATTCGAGTCACTGTCAGGGTCTTCGGGTTCAGAATCACTTTTCACTGGCTCCTTTTCAGGCGTGCGACTGACAGATCTACCTCTTTTATCTGAGGCAAGCGCTAACGAATCAACCACCGACTTTTCATCTGCTTTTTGATTTCCCATCAACTCAAGAACTTCCTCTTCATCCTGGAGAAACATTTCATATAGTTCGTGTAGAGGAATTTTCTCCGGGGTTTGAGTATGACAGATATGAGAGACGAACGTCCTCCACTCTGGCTGAAGATTATTCATGAACTTGATGTTGTTCTCAATGTTAGTCTTCATGATGTGGTTTTTATGCAGATCGTTCAGAAGCAGGTTGAACCGTTCATAAGTTTCCGTGAGCGTCTCGCCTTTTCTTGCTTTGAAGCCGTCATATCGGGTAATGCGGTTGGTGATCTTCAGCTGAGTACTTATTCGACTACCCATCATCATTTTCTCAATTTGGTCCCACATTCCTTTTGCAGTAGCCTTGTAACTGTCGATGCAGGCATATATGTCGTTGGGTAGGCTTTGGAGAATATAGGACTTTGCATGCTTTTCAGCGTCATAGCGGCTCCTTTCTTGAGGGGTAAACTCACTGAGATTTTTCTGAACAGAACGGTCTGGTCAACCTTCGTCTTGGTTTCCAGGCAGGACTTTCATCATCCAGGGTTGTGGCCCCTCTTCCAGGCACATGAGTATTTCCTCATAGTCTGGTTTCGCTTCGATAAAATTCATGAATCGATCATGCCATTGTGGGTATTCTCCCCGATAGAGCACCGGGGGTTTTTGATCTGAACCAATGGCTAGAGTGTCTCTCGAATTCATCTTTACTCTTTAATCTTAAATGCACTTTTTGGATCAAAACTTTTGTCTATTTGCTCTGATACCAATTGTAGATCTCAGATACAGTGCAATCAGCATATATAATCAATGAAGAACAATAATACTTGAATCACAACCTCTAGTCATATGATTGATATTCAATAAAGGTTTAGGTTTACAGAGAGAATTTCTGATAAGCAAATGTAAACCTATTGACTAGAATGAATACGTCTAAACTGAAATATGAAACAAAAACACCCTTTAAATATGGTGCGTATAATGCCTAATGGGCTTTAGGCCCATTACCCAATAAACTATCAAATAATTACAATATGCCCCCTGAACTTCTATTTAACAATCAAACTACCCTAACAGCATCCCCGGATGTCCCACATTCAGTATGAATAACAAATGTGAACGTTCATTCATTATTCATGATGAATAATATAGTATTCAGGATGAATTACACAACATTCATGACGAATAATACACGAATTCATGAATCGTGAATTATTCACCCTGAATGTTGTATTATTCATCATGAATGAATGATACATTATTCATGATGAATAACAAATGAATGACCTGTGAAGATGTGGAGACGTGACGCGCTCTCTTTTGTTCCCCGATTCACAACAGAATTACTCGATAGGTTCTCGATTCGTCTTGATGGGTGTTGGGTTACGGTCCTGAAGAAACGTGATGCCTTACGACGTTGAAGAAAGTGTTGAAAAAGGTGATGTCGAGTTACATACTTACGGTGTCGAGGTGTTGTACAAACTTGAACGTACATAAATATTCATAATGAATATAACACATATATAGCATTTCACGTAAAAAAATGGTTAAAACGACAAAAAAAACTATATCGAGATGAATGTCATATCGAAGAGCACAAAATTGTCATTTTTTATGTAATTTGTTTGATTAAAATATTAGTAATTTTTAAGATAATTTATTTTAAACTTTAATTGGGTAAAAAGTTTTTTAATTAAAAAAGAAAATAAAAAGTCAAATATGGTAGACGTGTGTTTAAATTTTCTTCCATTTTTACCCCTAAGCATTTTAAAATTAAAAACTCTATTTAATATGAGTTGTTGGATCAAAAAAAATCGAGTGGTTGAGATTTGTCCTAACATGCACAATGAAAAATGAGTTTTTATTTGAACTTTTCTCTCTCTCTCTCTCTCTCTCTCATATATATATATATAGAGAGAGAGAGTGAGTGAGAGAGAGATCGTGAATCATTTACAAACCATCACATTAGTACATTTCCACGTTTTTTTACGATATTTATTTAATTACACGGGTAATATTGTCTTTTATTGATTAATGGATAATTTAAGTTAACTATGGGAGTTAACAGATTGAATCAATTACCTTTTTAATCCATTTTTTTTGTTTATTATGGTAACCGTCTTCCATTCAATTTAGGCATATATCTTCATTTTTTTATATGATCACTGTATTTTTTTTTCCACATAAGGTATCATCATCGGTTTTTTTTATTATGTAGTTTTATTCATTGAATGTATCATCATCGATTGTAGTTTTGTTAGTGAAAATGGGTTGTATTGGTTTCATGATCAATAAAATTGGGTTTTGTGTATTTAGTTTCATATATGGGTCCGTAAATGAAATTGAGTTTTGGTCTGGTTTTATGAATGAAATTGAGTTTGTGTATTTGATTTCATATATGATTTCATGAATGAAATTGGGTTTTGTTTTGGTTTCATTAATAAAGTTGGGTTTTGTTCTGTTTTCATGAATGAATTGGGTTTTGCGTATTTGGTTTCATGTCAAGTTTCTTGAATGAAATTGAGTTTTGTATTGGTAAAACCAAAACGACCTCAAAACTAAAACAAAAATCTAGAAAAATATGAATAAATAAAATACATGAAATTTGACTAGTATTATCCTCCAAAAAAGGTTACTCAACGAAAAAAATCCCAATAAAGTAGGCAAAAAATATGGTAATCGTTATAATTACTTAAAGCATTATCTAATCACTAAAAAAAAGACTGGATTACCCGTTTCCAATAATCAAAATCAGAAAAAAAAATCCATATTGTTATAAAAAACATCGCTCCTTCATTATCATCCGTAAATCAAAGAAATCAATAGATGAGATCGATTTGTACAGTTTGTACCAATGATGTGGGTTGTAAAATAAAACATCTCTCTCTATATATATATGTATGTATGTAAGTATGTATATATGCGTGATTTACTGATTGATGATAGCGAGACTTCAAATAAATTTGTTCCATCACTTTCACATACAAACATGTGATTTGTATAGCACAAATCACTCCTTGATTTGAGAAAATTTTGTTTTCTAGTATAAAATACAAAAAAATCGTGTTTTACCTCCGTTATATAAGAATTCTTTGGAGATTCACGAGGATGAAGAATTGAAAATGTTTTTTAAGTAGGCAAAGAAAGAAACATAAAGACATTTGCAACAACTTGCCCTAGTTTTCAGTTTTTGACTCAAACTAAATTGAAATTTTCTAAATATTTGTTGGAACATCTGCATGTATTTTCTCTCTCATTAAATACCTTCATTTCGTATCGTACTACGTGTGATTAAATATTTTTTGTCTCTTTTTATAACATCCTAAAATTTAGAGTGAAAGAAAAAAAATTGCAATATAGTGACTGTAAAATGAAGAGCCAAAACCTGCGATTGAACATTTCATCCACAAGAACAACGAAGCTAAAATAGACGAAGATCACCCAAAAGGTTGGGGAAAGTAGTTAAGACGTTTTACAACAAAATAAACTTGAAAATTAAGAATGACAACTAGTTAATCTAAGACATGATCATCTAGATTAGACCATGTCACCAAATCTCCCAAAATGATCTATACTTTCATGTTTATACGCCAAGCCACCTAATATTTACTTTCAAAAAGTCTTCGCTATACGCTCAACCCCCGAAGCTCAGACTTTACGAGCCCCACCACTAATAGAACCTGAAAAGTGAAACATTTAAGAAGCAAGTGTTAGGCTTACGCCTAGTGAGACAAATCATAATAATTTAAATAAAGGTTTAATAATTATCGGAACATGATTTTATCAATGTTACTTTCATGAGTTGCTTAACTCTCCTTGGGAAAGGGTACAGTCTCACAATATGACGGGGGAGACCCGAGTTTACCATTGAGGCGACGGAACACAAAAGTAGGTCGCACACAAATGTTGTGGAACTTCTATTATAGTTAGCACCAAAGGTTCTCGGGTTCAACCACCCACGGTCTCTAGTTCGAGCTCCCAATATGGTCTAAGAAAGCTCACTCGCTAGATTATACGCATCATGTGATACAAGGTTTTCGTATTCAACCACCCACAGTCTATAGCATGAGCTCCCAAGTAGCACCCATCTAGCCTAATGGTTATTTATCTTGCTAGGTACAATTACCCCTAGTGCCTATGGATCCATTACACTGTCTTTGTCCAACATATACACCAAACATGTCATAATTTATATATTTCATATATCATTACCAGTTATAATTCCAAAGGTAAGGGAAACCCATACTTATCAGTAGTTCATAAAAATAGCCAACTCGGTGTTTTTACCAAAAGTCCTTTAAATCATCCAAGGGTCATCATTTATATATTCAAAACCAAAACCTGAAATCTTTTCAACAAAACGTTGGGTTTGGCCAAAACCCTAGGTTTGACCTAAATCTCCCAAATCTCAAATGTATAAATTGGAGTAATAAATTGAACAAAAACCTTTATTAACAATATACACATGCATTTAGAAAATGGAGTTTAGAGATTGACTTACAAAGTAGGGTTTTGATGAAAACCCTAAACCCTAATTTCTTATCTTGAAGAGGATGACAAGTAGGAGAAGTAGAAGCTAGATTAGCACCTTGGATCTTGGTTGGTGAAGATAGATTCTTACAATAAATGAGGAGTGAATGCCCCCTTTCCACCCTAGAATCGGTCTAAGCAAAAAAGGCGAAGAGAGTTGAGAGAGTCTTAGTGAAATAAATGAAGAGTGATAAGAGAAATGGTCAAAATCCCGTTTTTAAGTCACCAGGACCCCGACCGCGAGATTGCCAGCGATAGTGACATTGTCACTATCGCGAGGCATATTCGCCGAAAACGTACCGCAAGTTGTGGCTCATTCGGCGATTGTGCCAAGCGATAGTGACACTTGTCACTATCGCGAGTCACTCTCGCACAAACGGTACTGAGCCTAAAATTGCTCAAAGCTCAGACTTCTAGCACGATTTGAGTAGGGGATCGAAAGCGTAACATAACATAACCGAAAGATCAACGAAAGGCAAATAAAAGATCAGAAAGGGCATGGGAAACTTACTTAGAAAATTCCGGGCGTTACAATCCTCCCCAACTTGGAAAGGATTTTGTCCTCGAAATCTATGCTCACGCAAAAAGGTGAGGGTATCTCCTCTTCATGTCTTCCTCTGCCTCCCAAGTCACATTTGCTCCCCGGTGATGCTTCCATTGAACCTTGACCATCGTAATCTCCTTGTGACGGAGTTTCTTTGATTTCCTTTCCAAAATGGCGTCGGGTTCCTCAATACATCGGTTACCTTCATCCACTCTTATTTCCGAAAAAGGAATGACACTTTCCTCTTCGGCCAAGCATTTCCGGAGATAACACACATGAAATGTGTTATGGATCCCGTTCATTTTGGGTGGAAGCTCCAATTGATAGGCTTGGAGCCCAACCCGTTTGGTTATAGAGAATGGCCCAAGGAATCGAGGGCTCAACTTTCCCCGCTTTCCAAACCGAATGATTCCTTTCTAGGGCGATACCTTGAGCATCACACGATCGCCCACTTGGAATTCCACCGGTCGTCTCTTCTTATCCGCATAACTCTTTTGTTGGTCTTGTGCCACCTTCAAATGTTCTCTGATACTCTTGACCTTATCCGCGGTTTCTTGAACGATTTCGGGCCCATCGAACTGTTTCTCACCCGCCTCTAACCAACAAACTGGAGTTCGACATTTTCGACCGTACAAGGTCTCGAAAGGAGCCATGCCAATACTGGAGTGATAGTTGTTATTGTAAGAGAACTCCACCAAAGGTAGGTGGGAGTCCCAACTACCACCAAAATCGATAACACACGATCTTAGCATATCTTCCAACGTCTGAATCATCCTTTCACTTTGGCCATCGGTTTGGGGATGATAAGCCGTACTCAATTTTACTCCCGTACCTAATTCCTTTTGTAACCCATCCCAGAAAATGGAAGTGAAACGACTGTCTCGGTCAGACACAATTGACAACGGTACCCCATGCCTTGAAACAACTTTATCGATGTACAACTTGGCAAGCTTATCCATGGGCAACGTCTCGCGCATTGCCAAAAAGTGTGCACTCTTCGTTAATCGGTCGACAATTACCCAAATTGTGTCATGACCTTTGAGTGTTTTGGGTAACTTCGTCACGAAATCCATCGTGATATGCTCCCATTTCCACTCTAGAATCTCTAAGGATTGGAGACTTCCGTAGGGTCGCTGATGTTCTGCTTTCACTTGCAAGCACATCACACACTTCTCCACGTATCTTGCCACATCCAACTTCATCACACGCCACCAGTATGTCAATTTCAGATCCTGATACATCTTGGTGCTCCCCGGGTGAATGAAGTATTTGGATTTATGGGCATCTTCTAGGAGCAATCTCGGTTGCCTCTAATCTTGGACACCCAAATACGACATTGGTATAATTTTAACCCCCGGCCGTCTTCGATCAACAGTGATTGCTACTTACACATCACTTCATTCTTGAGGTTCTCCTTGTGCAAGGATTCTCTTTGAGACGACTTTAATTGGTCAATTAGATTGGACACCACATCTATCCTTGCGAGTGTGGCTCGAATACCGCCACTATACTCCTTTCGGCTCAAGGTGTACGCCACTACATTCGCCTTTCCCGGATGGTAGAGTAATTCACAATAATAGTCTTTTAATCGCTCCAACCAACGCCGCTGCCTCATATTCAGCTCCTTCTGGTCAAACATATACTTCAGACTTTTGTGCTCCATGAACAAGGTGCACTTGGTGCCGTATAGGTAGTGTCGCCATAGCTTTAGAGCGAACACCATGGCCACCAATTCCAAATCATGGGTTGGATAATTCTTCTCGTGCTCCTTGAGTTGCCTCGACGCATAGGCGATCACTTTGCCCCGTTGCATCAACACACAACCTAAGCCCATTTTAGATGCATCACTGTAGACCACGACATCTTCAGATCCTTCGGACAAAGAAAGGATCGGGGCTTCACACAACTTCTTCTGAAGTGTCCAGAAAGTTTTCTCTTGCGCTTCCCCCCCCCCCCCCCCCCCGAACTTCACATTCTTGCGGGTTAAGGCCATCAAGGATGAAACAATCTTTGAGAAGTCCTGAATGAACCTCCGGTAGTAGCCTGCTAGACCGAGGAAGCTTCGAATCTCAGATGGGCTCTTGGGTGGTTCCCAATTCATCATCACCTCGATTTTGGACGGGTCTGTAACACCCAAAAATGGGACAAACAAAAATTTCCGGAAAATGGAAATGTGGTAATCACAAAAATGCCAAAGCATGAGCTCATCCAAAAAGGAAAAATAAATGCCTGTTAATTACATGTTTGTAATAAGAAGCAATGATAGATGACAACTTCCTAATCTAGAATCTAGCTAGAAATAAGATTACAATCAGTTGTCAACTATTTCCAAAAGAATCGTCTTCTAGAATGGCATCCCAAAAATGCTCCCAAGCTCACCTCTAAAAGCCAACTAAACTTCCATGGCGCTCGCACCGCTAGAACCTGAGATACACATCAAAACAATCAAGTGTTAGGCCAAACGAGCCTAGTGAGTTGTACAAGAACATGGCATAACATTTATAAATATGGTATGAACTTTTTATCAATTTAGTCACTAAAGACCATTAGGGGACCAATGGGGGAGACCCATCACACCAATGAGTTTTACCTCAAGTCAATGTACCTTGATGTTCACTCGCCTGAGCAACATCCCGAAGGCCTGACACACTTGAAGACTACCTCCCAGGCATTACTCCAAATGGCGGGGGTCTAGGTGCATACCGTCATAGTGGCACCTAAGACTACATCCTCCTAGCACTTACTCATGGTTCATACTACGTATGTACGTTATCCATCTCTATACATAATTCCATATCAACAAGATACATGTATAAGACCTTATCAAATCCCAAGCATATTTTAGGTACAAAACTCTAAAATGTACAAGTCCCAATATGGTATCCAAGGCTCACCGAGACAACATACAACCAAGTGGTAATAGCCTTCATATTAACATTATCAATATCCACATGAAATGCCATAACTATTTTCCCAACAATCTTACAAGTAGTAGTTAGGTTAGACTTATCAGGTGATCAGATGTTTACATAAATATGAAATACTAAGCAAGTAAACACACATAATATGTATCTCATTTAAAAATGGTAGTAGAAACTCACTATCTAGGGTTTTACACAAAACCCTAGAAAACTTGGATGAGATGGTGAGAAGGTGACACTTGAATGCTAGCTTGTTTCCACTAAATGCTTCCACCCACTTCCCAAAAGCTCAATAAATGAAGAGATTACTCCTAGGCTTGCAATAAATGAAGCTAGGGTTCTCAGTCTCCCAAAATCGCCCAAAGAGAGCTCTCAACCGAGGTTATATCTGATTGTGTGAGAAATGAGGAGTAAAATCGGCTTAGGGACAATTTTATATGCTCAGACCCCGCCGGCGACAGTGCCCGACGACAATGCCCATGGCACTGTCGCGGGGGCATAGTCGCGCGCTCCCAACGACTCGCGGTACAGGCCCCGCGATAGTGACCAGCGACAATGCCCATGTCACTATCGCGAGGGCAATGTCGCGCCGTGCCCACATGTCTCGGTACATGTCCCGCGACTGTGACCAGCGACTGTGCCCAAGGGCACTGTCGTGTAGCACTCTCGCGCCACCCTCGCAAGGCCCGAAAATTCAGTCGAAACTCCACGCTAGCACACACGATAAAACAGTTTAAAAGGTATAACATTGACGGATCAATAATACGCAATTTAGACACAATTAGTAGGTCAAAAATTAACAAGTTGACAAACAACAAGGAAACACTTACCTTAGATTTTTCGGGTGTTACAGGGTCCACCTTCACTCCATTGCGGTTGACTACATGACCCAAAAATTGGACTTCTTCGAGCCAAAAGTCGCATTTGGAGAATTTTGCATACAATTTCTCTCGCCTCAAAACTTCCAAAACTTCCCGGAGATGTTGCTCATGATGCGCCTCGTCCTTGGAGTAGACAAGTATATCGTCGATTAACACAATTACAGATTGATCGAGGAACGGTCGACACACTCGATTCATCAAGTCCATGAACACCGCCGATGCATTTTTTAAACCGAATGGCATCACAAGAAACTCGTAATGGCCATAACGTGTTCTAAATGCGGTCTTTGCCACATCTTCACCCTTCACCTTCACTTGATAATATCCCGAACGAAGGTCAATCTTCGAGAAACATCCCACCCCTTGAAGTTGATCGAACAGATCGTTTATTCTCGGGAGTGGGTATATGTTCTTCACAGATACCTTGTTTAGCTCCCAGTAATCTATGCACATTCTCATTGTGCCATCCTTCTTCTTTACAAATAGGACTGGAGCTCCCCAAGGCGACGAGCTCGGTCTCACAAAACCCTTCTCTAAGAGTTCTTGTAATTGGGACATCATCTCTTGCATCTCTGAGGGCGCTAAGCGGTAAGGCGCTCTAGCGATCGGTGCAGCCCCCAGAATCAAATCTATCTGAAACTCGACTTGCCGATCGGGTGGCAAACCGGGTAATTGGTCAGGGAACACATCCGTAAATTCGCGGACAACTTTGAATTTCTCAAGCTTCTTCATTTCCAATTTGGCATCTACAAAATATGCCAAGTAGGATGTACACCCCTTCACTAAACACTTGCGTGCTTTGGTCATAGAGATGACTGCTACTTCTCCTTTCCTCCTCTCTCCGTATACCAACACTTCTCCATCACCCTCCAAAGGAATACGGACCAGTTTCTTGGAGCA
This sequence comes from Arctium lappa, assembly GCA_023525745.1. NCBI lineage: Eukaryota > Viridiplantae > Streptophyta > Magnoliopsida > Asterales > Asteraceae > Arctium > Arctium lappa. The sequence goes on along the minus strand of CM042047.1, from coordinate 152,510,067 downwards.
AAGGATCTCCGCTCGGTTTTCTCCCAACCAATCCATTCCAACGATCAAGTCAAATCCACCAATAGACATTGGAATGAGTTTTATCGGAAATTTCCTTTCTTCGATTTCCAATACGCAATTGCTATAGACTTGACTAATCATAACTCGACTACTATTTACTATTTCCACTACAAGAGCATCCTTTAAAACACTAGCAATAATAGGCAACCTTGATAGGAAAGATATAGATATGAAAGAATAACTTGTTCCCGTATCGAAAAGAATATGTGCAGGTACGAAGTTAACAAGGAACGTACCCGACACCACATCCGTCGATGCCTTAGACTCCTCAGCTGACATCTTGAAAGCTCTTCTGGGTACTCTTCGTGCACTCTCTTTCTTCCCAGAATTTCCTCCCGACTTGAGCTTCAGACACTCATTGCGGAAATGGCCCGGTTCTCGACATTCAAAGCATATCGGCCCTATGATCGGACAATCTTTTTGTGCATGGCCAAACTTGCCACACTTGTAACATGAGTCGGGCTTCGATTGGCATGGGCCCAAATGCTTGCTCTTGAACTTCGGGCACCACTTAGCCTCCCTCTTAGAATCATAGTTTCGGTTGGTGTTGTTGTGGAACGGTCTTGGTCGCTTGTAAGATCCAGCATTACCTTCCTACTTCCTCTTCTCCATCTGCACAACCTCTTTTTCCTTCTTGAGGGCATACACATCCTCCATGATCTTGGCCTCTTCGATAGTTTCCCGAAGGGTGGAAGCCTTAGAGTTTCGAACCATGGCCATCATGTCGGCCGGTAGGCCTTGATCTTTTCCTTTTCACTTGGAGCCACATGCCCCACAAGATCGAGCTTTTCGATGAAAAGGCGAGCAACTACCTCACCGTTTTATCACCTTTCTTGAGTGCTCGAAATTCTTCTTCAATCAGGTCGATAGCCCGCTCATTACAACACTCCTTCAGGATTTTCTTCTTGAACGTAGCCTAAGACAGTTGGGCAAGGACAACGGTATCGAGGGTGGACATGGTGAAATTCCACCATCGATGTGCCTATCCTCTAAGCATTTGGGAGACGAATTTTACCTTCTGCTCCTCCCCACACTCACTGGAGCCGACGGCCTGCTCGATGGCTTGGATCCAGTTTATGCAAGCAATTGGGTCATCGGACCCCGAAAACTCGGGTGGTTTGCTGCACAGAAACGTCTTGTAGGTGCAAGTTATTCCGCCTCTCTGAGCGCAGACAACCACATGCTCCTCTGTCCTGTTCCCATTACCAGTACCCCCTGAACCCGCCACAATATTCTCAACAACTATCTCAGGCCTCCTGAGACTGGCATCTTTATCCTCCAACATCTTTAGAAATGCCTCTTGCTGTTTCTCCATAGCCGACGTCACCATCTACATGACACTGGCCATGATATCGGCTTGAGGGTTTGCTTATTGGATAACTGGATTTGAGGACGCCAATTCCACTCTAGGTACGTGCTCAACCTCCCCAGTGAATATCAGTGGCATACCGAGAGGTATAACATTTACCGCCCTAACCACGGGATTTGGGTTAGAGGTGCTACCTTCCTGGGCTTCCCCTTCAACCAACGGTTGACTCCGAGTATTCACCATGAAAGAACACGGCTGCCACAGAAGCACGAAAGAGAATAAGAGATTGATTGAAACAAGAAAAAAATAACGTACTAACACATTCGTCAATCGTCATGACATTAGCAAGTCAAGCATACTCACATAACAATATGTTCATAATTGGCATTAGCTACGTGCAATTCTGAATACATTATACACAAGAACTTTCATTACCATCATCACAATTCTTAAGTCATGCAATTCCGTCAATCCTAAGAACATCCTATCCCAAAATTCTACCCAATTCTCGCCAATCATAGCCTAACGACTACAACTTAAGTCTAGACATCTTACTATCATGCCTAGTTCATTTAAACTAGTGCTCTGATACCAACTTGTAACACCCTAACATTTAGAGTGCAAGAAAAAAAAATTGCAATATAATGACTGTAAAATGAAGAGCCAAAACATGCGATTGAACATTTCATCCACAAGAACAACGAAGCTAAAATAGACAAAGATCACCCAAAAGGTTGGGGAAAGTAGTTAAGGCTTTTTACAACAAAATAAACTTGGAAATTAAGAATGACAACTAGTTAATCAAAGACATGATCATCTAGATTAGACTGTGTCACCAAATCTCCTAAAATGATCTATACTTTCATGTTTATACGCCAAGCCACCTAATATTTACTTCCAAAAAGTCTTCGCTATACGCTCAACCCCCGAAGCTTAGACTTTACGAGCCCCACCAATAATAGAACCTGAAAATTGAAACATTTAAGAAACAAGTGTTAGGCTTACGCCTAGTGAGACAAATCATAATAATTTAAATAAAGGGTTAATAATTATCGGAACATGATTTTATCAATGTTACTTTCATGAGTTGCTTAACTCTCCCTTGGGAAAGGGTACAGTCTCACAATATGACGGGGGAGACCTGAGTTTACCATTGAGGCGGCGGAATGTAACACCCCGACTTCGAAAAGTATCGTTTCAAGTTAATTTAGAAATCGGTAATTGTAAGGGAAAAATAAGATATAGGATTTTGGACTTGAATCCTAGATTTTATAGTCTTGATGGATGAAGGATTCAATTACGAGTCTAACGGTTCTTTCCGGAGCAAAATCGGAGTTATAACGAAGAAGTTACGGCCAAAACAACGAACGAGAAGAAAACCGGGGGAACAGTGCATTTCGCGACTTATGCCGCGACTTAAGGTCGCATGATAAGTCGCGAAATCCCCTGGTCGAGCATAAAACCCGATTTTCAGCCCTAGAACTTCATTTCTTCAAATCTTTTTCATCCTAACTCCGATTTTGATGATTCAAGTTGCTACAGTTTCGTTTTTGAGAGATTTTCAAGGTTAGATTGTTAGTTTTGGGATGATTAAAGAGTTTTTGGTGGTGGATTGCAAGCAAGGGTCAAGAACTCATCATCATCACCTTCATCTTCAAGAATTTGGGGTTTTCTAGGTTTTTTTACCAAAACCTAAATGGTAAGTTTCTCCCTTCTACTTCCAAACTTCTTTATGGGTTATATATTGTCTATTGATGTCAACCTAGTGTTGTATTTCTTCAATTTCGGTTTGGAAGATTTTGAGAAAAGTTAGGTCAAACTAGGGTTTTTGACCAAAACGGAGATTTGAATATAAGATGTTTGGGGAATGATTCTAAACACTTGAATATGGTTATTTATGGTTGGAAGATTGTAGATCTAGGTTATGGAAGTTTTGACCTTGAAGATTCAAGTTTCTTCAAAGGAGCTCAAAGTGGGGAAAAGTCTAGATTTAGCCTAAATCTAGCAAGGTGAGTTCAAGTTGCTTTACGAAAACTATGTACATGCCAAAATGGGTATTTTGAAGTAAAAATATATTTTACTTGATAATTGTCAAAGTATGGGTATTTTGATAATTTTTCATATTCGATAAACTTGAGTTATTTTAATCTCGTGAAATGCTCATATTCAGATTTTGAATATTTCAACAAGTAACTAGCATGACTTATGTATTCTTGGTGATCTTGTACAAATAAAGTCTATTTTATGATTTATGTATCTTAGGTGATTTTTGTACAAATGAAGTCTAACTCGTGATGTTCGGTATTTTGATGTATTTGAGTTCATAAACCGTTTGGGAAAATCCTTGGTTCCAATACGTGACGAGTTTTGGGTTAATCACATCTTTGGGTCATGTGTATGCATAAACGTCGTTTAAAGGCACTTCATTATATGGGGCTCCATTGTTTCTTGGCCAAGTGGATTTTTGAGCATTTCAGCTCGACGTTAACTTAAAAGAGTCTTGAGGACATTTGTCCGGTTTTAATGGCTCGATGTAGAGTCCAATCTATGATTTACATACTAATGTATTTTATTGCATATTTATGATAATTACATGCTCGAGTGCGTTGGTCATTCATGTGTAGTCATGTAATGTTTAGACTGTGTTGCATTGGATCCATAGGCACTAAGTCAGTCTTATTTGATGGTCAAGTGGGTGGTACGGGGTTGGACTCCGGGACTCATGTCTTATGACCTTGTCCTTTCAAGTGTACACTAGGAGGGTTGAGTCCGGTTGTGCTATTGTGACAATGGGTAGGTCATGATGGGCGTTTGGGGTCTCCGCCATGTCGGGGCAATGCCATGGTTGTATCCCCGTGCCGAGTCTTTGGTGATATTCTTGATAATATTTGCTAAGGTCAGTTGTCTCTTTTGGTGTAGCTTAAAGGAAGTCGTAGGGACACTTGGGCTTGTGTGTCGTGAAGTGTCATACGATTAACGTTGTATGAGTGGCATACTTTTGTGTTCCTCCACTCTCAACGGATATGGGTATCCCCCACTGTCGACCCGTAGTATTTTGGATATTTAATTGTCCTTACCTAAATGTTTGGATTTCATTCCGTTTTATGGTCGCCTGAGTATTAAGTTTCAGTTCCATGCTTTTGATGACGTATCATAATTATATGGTTTGTTTTCCGTTATTTATGGGTCGAGTATTATGCTCCGCCCGGGTTTTGGGTGTTTTGGGATATGAAGTGTCATGCACGTTTTTACAAATTGGGTGTTGAATTATAAACCCGTTTTAGGCGAGTTATGGGCTGCATCGTTTTACAAAGAATGTCTGTTTTGGAGCGTTATCTTTAAAGATGAATGTTATGGGGAAAACGAGTCGTTTCCACTTCTAAAGTAAACCATTTCGAAAGATTTAAATTTGAACTGAATTCCTTTCTTCAATGATATATTCATTCATGTTAAAACTCTTGAGCTCACTAGGTGTTAAGTCTAACCTTTTTATTTGTTGGCATGTGCATCAGGTTCCAGATGGGGGTTTTGGTCCTAGCAGTCTTATAAAGAAAATGCGTTTAGTTATTTACGAATGTAATTATTTGGCGAAGTCCTTAGCAGTTTGGAGATAGCGGCTATTGTTGGGTTCTTAGTAACACCTGTCCACATTATAGATTGTATGTATAGAATGATATGTGTGTATTGAGGTTAAATCTTAAATTGTGATTGTAGATGAATCATTTATTGGTGTATTTAGAAAATTTTAAATTAGTTGCTATTTACATAATTGAGGGTGTGACACGGAACACAAAAGTAGGTCGCACACAAATGTTGTGGAACTTCTATTATAGCACCAAAGGTTATCGAGTTCAATCGCCCACGGTCTCTAGTTCGAGCTCCCAATATGGTCTAAGAAAGCTCACTCGCTAGATTATACGCATCATGTGATACAAGGGTATCATATTCAACCACCCACGGTCTATAGCACGAGCTCCCAAGTAGCACTCATCTAGCCTAATGGTTATTTATCTTGCAAGGTACAATTACCCCTAGTGCCTATGGATCCATTACACTGTCTTTGCCCAACATATACACCAAACATGTCATAATTTATATATTTCATGTATTATTACCAGTTATAATTCCAAAGGTAAGGGAAACCCATACTTATCAGCAGTTCATAAAAATAGCCAACTCGGTGTTTTTACCAAAAGTCCTTTAAATCATCCAAGGATCATCATTTATATATTCAAAACCAAAACCTGAAATATTTTCAACAAAACGTTGGGTTTGGCCAAAACCCTAGATTTGACCTAAATCTCCCAAATCTCAAATGTATAAATTGGAGTAATAAATTGAACAAAAACCTTTATTAACTATATACACATGCATTTAGAAAATGGAGTTTAGATATTGACTCACAAGGTAGGGTTTTGATGAAAACCCTAAACCCTAATTTCTTCTCTTGAAGAGGATGACAAGTAGGAGAAGTAGAAGCTAGATTAGCACCTTGGATCTTGGTTGGTGAAGATAGATTCTTACAATAAATGAGGAGTGAATGCCCCCTTTCCACCCTAGAACCGGTATAAGCAAAAAGGGGAAGAGAGTTGAGAGAGTCTTGGTGAAATAAATGAAGAGTGATAAGAGAAATGGTCAAAATCCCGTTTTTAAGTCACCAGGACCCCGACCGCGAGATTGCCAGTGCTAGTGACACTTGTCACTATCGCGAGGTACTCTCGCACAAACGGTACCAAGCCCAAAATTGCTCAAAACTCAGAATTCTCGCACGATTTGATTTGGGGCTCTAAAGTGTAACATAACCTAACTAAAAGATCAAAGAAAGGCATAAAAAGATCAGAAAGGGCATGGAAAACTTACTTCGAAAATTCCGGGCGTTACACTTTTGAAACAACATTTATTCGATAGTACCGAGGTTGCCTTGGGACTCGTGTGATCGTGTCTGTCTGCATGATGTTATCCGCTTGTGTTCTACCTCGTCAATTCAAGTCACATACATACCTTCAAGGGCAAACCTGTATTCGAATCCCGCTCAACTTATTTTTGCAAGTAGGATTTTTTTGAGGTATGAAATGTGCACTCGCTAAACTTTGAGGGGTGCTCCGGGATATTAAAAACTATAAGGAACATCAATCAAAAAAAACAAAAAATTCTCTCGAAATCTACCAAAAAAAGCCAAAAAGACCTTCAAAATCAACAAAAAAAACTTAAAAAAATCTCTCGAAATGGTGAAATTCAGCTAAAAACACAACTGGTGACTTTGCAGACCTTTGATCTATCTTAAAGGTGCATCTGTTCCACAAAAATAATGGTCCACACTACATACATTGTATATTAATTATAAAGAATTTGGTAAAAACTTTTAAAAACAACTTATTAATCATTAATTTTGTATTATTTATTAATGTATAATCTCTTAAAATTCAAGTTTATAACTTACTTTTTGAAACTCTACGTTTGACTTTGAGCTTCATAAAACCAATTGAAAATTATGTTTGTGTTGTGAACCACTATCACCCTATGTTACACCAACTGAGCCTATCCAGAAGACTATGGAAACAGAGCAGGTGACTGGTGTAAGTGAGCATCCAAGATGTTCCAAGAGAATTGTAGTGGCTCCTGGTTGGCATAAAAATTATGTGATATGTTGAATCAATAAGATTAGCATAAACAATAAAGAAAAGAAGTAGTATTGGATTAGGATAAACAATAAAGGAAAGTAGTATTGGTCTAGGATTGGTATTAGGATAGGATTATTGTTAGTTTATTGCTTTGTGTTTATCTTTTGGTAGGGGTAGAAGTATTTATATCTAGGCTTTGTTTAATTATTAATTATGAAAAGTTTAAATTAATTCTTAGTTTCTTCACCATCATTTCTACAATCTTTCTGGAGTCGACACTCGCTCGAAGAGTGTGGGTTAAATCGCCCATTTGATCGTATCAACTGGTGCTTTCATTGAGAGAGTTTTTTCTTTGCTTAATCAAAATCAATTGTGGATGAAACAACGTTGTGGTTACTATGGAAAGAACAGATCGATGCATTAACAAAAAAAATCGATAGTTTGAGCACAAAACTACAGGCGGAAAAGCTACAGGTTACCGGTAACCAAGGAGATCCGAAATTAAAAGGTGAACACGGTGGTACTTTTCTCAGGTCCATGCGATTAGAAGTACCTCGATCCAATGGATCGGAGCTTGAAACATGGATCTTCGCAATGGAGGAATATTTCAGTATACATGAAACGCCAACCGATCAAAGACTTCATATCATAAGGTTTAATCTAGATGGTGACGCAGCTGAGTGGTATCGATAGATGCGCCGAAACAACTTAATCACCACATGGGAAGACTTCCTAGAGAATGTTCGAAATAGGTTTGGTCCATCCAAATTTGAAGATCCACAAAGTGCACTCTCCAAATTGCTGCAAAAAGGAACAGTTGCAGAATATCAGGCCGATTTTGAGAGGATGATGAACCAAGTAACTGGAATCAATGAATCACTATTAATCTCGTTTTATACTTCTGACCTTAAAGCATTGTTACAACAAGAGTTGTTGGTAGCCAAACCCCGAACGTTGGGTGAAGCGTTTGCCTTTGCTCGTATTTCTAAAGCTCGGTTTGAAGATAGTTGGCCGCCTGCACCAGCAAATACCCCGGGTAAGATGATAAGAACAACTCAAATGTTCCAACCCATCACACAAAAGATACCTCCTCAAAAATCCGGGGGTAATACCCAAACTTTTAACCGCCTGAATAATGCAAGATCAAACCCAACCAAACCACCTCTACCACCAACACCAAATACCCCACCCAAGCCAGTCTCGACGCTACCAATCAAATGGATTTCCCCCGCTGAAAGACAAGAAAGGATGAACAAAGGCTTATGCTTTAACTGCGATCAAAAATATGTAAGGGGGCATAAGTGTACAGGGAAGTTTTTACTACTCATGACCTCTGAAGAAGACGATACTAGAGGCGATGAACTCGAACAGGTAGACAATGTGGCAGAGGATGATGAGGCACTTGAGAGCGGGGATGTGTCAGTCTTAAACTCGTTAGTTAGCCATGGCAACCCACGTTCATTACAATTGTGGGGAAAGGTTGGTAATTGTGAGGTTCACGTTTTAATCGATAGTGGCATCACACATAATTTTGTTCAACCGAGGGTGGTCGAGAAATTGAAACTACCTGTTAAAACGACCAAGGCCTTCAAAGTTTATATAGGTAGTGGTGATACTTTATCATGCGAAAATTTATGCCCGAAGGTCACGATAACCATGCAAGGACTTCAATTCGACCTCAATTTTTTTTTTGTACTGCCAATGAAAGGGGCTGAAGTTGTCTTGGGGATACAATGGTTGCAAAGGTTAGGCAAGGTGACGCACGATTACACTCAACAATCCATGGAATTCATATTGAATGGGAAGAATCAAGTTCTGAGAAGGGAGGAAGCCTTGAAGATGAAGAAAATTAGTTTCAATCAAATGCAAGCATTAATGGATGTCGATGACGTATATGGAGTATACGAACTACATTCAATCCAAACTGAGACCAACTCGGAGAAAGGGCCAAGCGTGAAACCACTAATAATGCAGTCAGACATCAGTAAGTTGTTGGACCATTACCAACATTTGTTTCAAAACCCCACTACATTACCACCCCATCGCCTTATTGACCACAAGATTCACCTACTACCAAACACTAAACCGGTCAACACACGTCCTTACCGTTACCCCCATTACCAGAAGGGCGAAATAGAAAAGTAGGTCTCTGAGATGTTAAAGCAAAGAATCATACGATGTAGTCAGAGCCCCTTTTCTTCACCGGTCTTGTTGGTGAAAAAGAAGGACATGACCTATCGATTTTGTATGGACTATAGGGCCTTAAACGCAGTGACTATCAAGGATAAATTTCCAATACCGACAACAGACGAGGTGTTTGATGAATTGGGTAAAGCTAGTGTATTAAGCAAATTGGACTTGCGGGCAGGCTACCACCAGATTCGTGTTCATGACAGAGATATCTATAAAACGACATTTAGGACTCATGAAGGGCGTTATGAGTTCCTAGTCATGCCATTCGGGATCACGAACGCACCTTTAACATTCCAGGCCACCATGAACCGAATTTTCTCACCTTATTTACGAAATTTTGTTATTGTCTTCTTTGACGATATATTAGTTTACAGTGACTCAATTGCTTCACATGTGGAGCATTTGCAACGTGTTTTCCATTGTTTGCATCAAAACCATTTTTTTTGTCAAGTTGTCAAAATGTGTGTTTGGCGCTAACTCCTTGGACTATCTTGGGCACATTATTTCATGTCGTGAAGTGGCAATGGATCCCCAGAAAATTGAAGCGGTAATGATGTGGTCGTACCCCAAAAATCAAAAACAGGTCCGTAGGTTCTTGGAGCTAGCAGGATATTATAGAAGATTTATCAAAGGGAATGCAACTATAGCCGCACCTCTGATCTTTTACAAAAGGACGAGTTTAAATGGGGAGATATAAATAAAATGGCATTTGAAAGACTTAAGCATCAGTTGTCCAACGCCCCTTTGTTGAGACTACCGAATTTTAACAAGCAATTTATCATTGAAACCGACGCGTCAGGGGTTGGATTTGGAGTCGTTTTGCTCTAAGGTGGTCGCCCGATTTGCTATTTTAGCAAAAAGTTAGGTCCCCGAATGCGAGCAGCAACAACTTATCAGAGAGAATTATTTGCCATCGTAGAAGGCGTCTATAAATGGCGGCAATATCTCCTCGGAAGGAAGTTTGTGATACGAACAGACCACAAAAGCATTAAAGAACTAATGCAACAGGTAATCCAAACACCCGTGCAACAACAATACATTAGGAAACTCTTAGGATTTGATTTCGTAATCGAGTATAAGTCGGGTGAAACAAAGTGGCCGACGCTTTGTCTCGGATACATGAAGAGGATGAGATGGTTTACTCATCTTTTATGGCTTTAAGTAAGCCAATCATAGGCCTGTTAGATGAATTAAAAGACGAAAATAAGTCGTTGGAAGAACTATGCAAACTAAATGAACGATTATCCCGAGGTGAATTACCCTCTGATTTCCAACAGCATTATGGCATTCTAACTTTTTAAAAATCGTTACTTTCTTGGTGACGAGTCCAAACTGAAGTAAAGGCCACTACAAGAGTTTCATATAACACCGTATTCCTGACATTGTGGAGTGAAAAAGATGATGGTTAGTTTATCAACATTATTTTATTGGAAGGGAATGCGACAATCTGTTGACAAATTTATCGGCCAGTGTTTGGTTTCTCAACAAACCAAGTATTCTACTCAAGCACCGGCAGGGCTGTTACAATCGTTGCCCATACCCAAGGCAGTCTGGGACGATGTGACTATGGACTTCATAACAGGATTACCCATTTCAAAGGGAACATAGGTCATACTGGTTGTCGTGGATAGTTTGACCAAATATGCCCATTTTGGTGCATTGCCCACTCATTATAATGCCAAGAAAGTCGTTGAGTTATTCATTGAGATAGTAATCAAACATCAGGGTTTTCCAAAGTCTATCGTGTCGGATCGGGATGCGGTATTTCTTAGTAAGTTCTGGAAACACTTGTTTGAATTAAGCGGCACAAAATTAAAACATAGCACCTCGTATCACCCTCAAACGGATGGGCAAACCGAGGTGGTCAACAGGGGCTTAGAACAATATTTAAGAGCAATGATGTCCGAGCGGTCGCATAAATGGTCATCATTATTGAGTTGAGCTGAGTTTTGTTATAACTCGAGCTACCACAGCAGCATCAAGATGTCCCCATATCAAGCTTTGTATGGTAAGCGACATCGTGCCTTAATCCTGTACACACCAGGGACGTCCAAAATAGCGGCAATTGAAGACTTGTTAATTAAGCGAGATGCATTGTTGCAGGCATTAAAAGAAAACTTGGTTGTTTCAAGAAACCGGATGGAGATGATCGCTAATCGTGGGCCCCGAGAAGTCAACTTTGAAGTAGGGGATAAGGTCTTGGTAAAACTGCAAACATATCGACAAGTAACAGTTGCCTCTCGACTTTCTAATAAGTTGTCCAAAAGGTTTTGTTAGTGTATTTTATTGAATCCAAGATTTAATAGGAAAAGTCAAAGCATGTAAAGTCAACTAAGTCAAAGTCTTGTTTGGTCAATATGTTGTTTAGACTTGTGAGAGTTTAATCTTTGTGTTTAGATTTGTGATATAAATACCTCAGGTGCTTTGTAATCTTGTAACTAGAAGCATTGTTGTGAGTTCATTGGACGTATTCAGTTAGATCTATGACATGAACGCTTTCTCTCTCTACACTCTCTCTCTAGACCTTCAATGTCAAATCTTGAACTGTAGATTGTTTGTTTGATTGCTTGATTGATTAGGACAATATCAATTGGTATCAGAGCAAACCAAACAGATTCAGAGGAGATTACACCACTTGATTAGATCGATTTCTGAAAATTCAACATAACTCGACTTTCAAAAATTCATTGTTGAATCGGATTTTCATTGTTAAATAGTTTTTGATTCAAGAAAATGGATCTATTGTAGTCAATTTATGATTTCAAATGTTTCTTGTATTGATTGTATAATCAAATTCAAATTGAATCAATTTCAATTTTGAATTTTTGAAGTTTTTTTTAAATTTTGAAAAGTTCGAACACTGTTCTTGAATCAGATTGTTGCATTTTGATGTTTTTATTCAAAATCTTATGATAGAATAATGTTCTAATTGGTAAATCGATCATCTCTATGCAATTTCATGTTTAAATTTGCAGGTTATTCGATTTTTTGATCGATCTTGAAACTCAGAGGAAGAACGCGCTAGATTGGTAAAATGCGCAAGGTTCATCAAGTGAAGAACACGCAAACCTCAGTCTGCGAGTTCTTGAAACGCGCTAGTCCTTATTAGCGAGTTCTTCATAAAACGCGCAAGTGTCTTCTGCGAGTTCATCATCAAATGCTCAAATAGTACCTAGCGAGTTCTTAAAACACGCAAATCAAAGGTTGCAAGTTTGAAAAGTGTCGAATTTTTTCTAAGGCAAGAAACGTGCAAAGGAATATAAACGCGCAAGTTGAGTTTTGTGTGAACCTTGAAAAGTGCATATTGTGTTTTTGCGCGAACTTCGAAACGCGCAAATCTTGTTTTGCGCGAGCCTCAGAAAGCGCATATCTTGTTTTGCGTGAGCTTCATAACGCGCAAGTAACGTTTAGCGCGAATCAGAAACGTGCAAGTGCTTGTTAACGCAAACTTCACAAAACGCGCAAGTAGCGTCTAGCGCGAAACATAAACGCGCAAGTGCATGTTAGCGCGTTCCTCAGTGAATAGTGACTAGCGTGTTCAGTGCTTAGCGAGTTTCAGTGACTTGCGAGTTTCAAAGATAGAAAAATTTCTGAATTTTTTTTTAGAATTTTTTTTCAAGTGGTGATTGGTTTTTGACTTTTAGTCAACTGTTCTGATTTGTTTGGGAACGATCATTTCATAATCAAGCTAATCATTCAAGATGTCTTCTACAGGCAAATATTCTACAGGGAGAAAGCAGATAAACAAGAAAGATTTGGAGCCTATCATTTTAACTTCACATATCATAGTGGATGGAAAAGAGATAACTCCAACTTTAAATAAATCTGTTTCAATATCTAAATTATCAAACTCTGATAAAATTACTGTTTGTGCAAAATGTACTGATTATTCTAACTATGTTGCAGGTATTATCAGTGAGAAAGAGAAAGAGATTAAAGATAGAGAGAAAATGATGGGAATAAAAGATAATACCATTCAGTCTCTTGAGAAAGTTATCAAGCTCAAAGAGTCTTATATTACAAATCTTCAAAGCCAACTGAAGAGAACTGAACAAAGATCTTCAGATCTACAAGATGAATCAGTTGAGCTTTAACAGAAGTATATGGCTTCTGAAGAAAATGTATATGCATTGAAAGTAAAAAATGTTGAGTTGATGAAAAGTATCAAAGAAGATAAAGTTAAAGCGAATCTTCAAAGCTAACTGAAGACGACTGAACAGGAATCATCAGAATTGCAAGATGAATCAGTCAAGCTTCAAAACAAGTTAAAGGCTTTTGAAGATCAGATTTCTGCTCTGGAAAAGAAGAATGTTGAACTGAAAACAAGCCTCCAAGCAGAAAAAGAAAAATCAAATGTGAAGACATCTTCTACCCAACAGTCATCTGAATTTTCTAAGAAAGTTAACCAAGAGAAGAAGGATCTTGAGATTAGATGCCTTAAACTTTCCAAACAAGTGTCAGATTTTGAAAAGATCGTAATCACTAAAAGAGACACTTTTGCGAAAGAAAGACAGGTTCTTGAAGCTAAAATAACTGAACTTCCCACACAGATTTCTACTTTACAAGACTTGCTCGAAAAGGAAAGACAAATTTTCAAAGAAAACAAAAACTCTTATGAGCTTGAAAAGAAAAATGCGGAAAAGAGAAATACTGGGATTTTCAAAGATATTTCTGAGAAAACCAAGAACTTGGAAAAAGATTTTGAGCAAGAACGCTTACACTTTGAATCTGAAATATCTAAGCTCACATCCAAAATAACTGTCCTATCATCAGATGTCCAAAAAGAACAGAAGGCCAAATCTGATTTGAAACAGAAGTTTGACACACTTAATTCTGAAAGAAACAATTTATCCGAAAAGATAAAAAGCTTGGAAGTTGCAAACGTTAATTTGTCAGAAAATATTACAGCTGATGTGATTAGTCAATCACCTGTTGATAATTCAACAGAATCAGTCTGTTCTTTCAAAACAACTTCAAGTTCTATTCATGAGAAAAATGTTTTGAAAAAGAACAGTGTCAAATCACAAATTGTCAACTCAAATCAGATTAGACCATCTAATCTATTCTATGATAAATCTGTTGATGGTTCAACAATTTTTTATATAAAATCTCTTGGAAAGAATTCTAAGAAAAATCAGATGGTCTGGAGAGTAAAGAGTTCTTCAGATGAAGAGAAGAAGAATAACAAAGCATCTGTATCCACAACCAATGCCAACAAGAACAGTGTGCATAAAGGTAACTCTTTTGGTAATTCTGATATGTTTTATTCTACTAATCATCTTATCAGGATTGCTCAGAAGAAAATATGTTGTTCTTACTGTGTAGCACATGACTTTGTAAGTAAGAATTTTGTCAATTACTGGTATGGTTCTTATTATGTAAACCCCACAAGAACTGCAACTAACACTTCAGGACCCAAATACCAGTGGGTACCAAAAGCTAAAAATGTGTTGCAGGCACCCAAAGTTTAAGGGGGAGCATGATGTTTGACTTCTAGACAAATCAGTCTAGGACTCGTTCTTCAAAGTTTAAAGAACATTGACTTTTGAACAAAACAGTTCAAAACCCGGACTTAAGTGTCAAGATTGTGGCTTCTGATCACATGACAGATCAGGACCCGTTCTTAATGATTAGACATGGATATTTTGCAAATATCCAGGGGGAGCTTAATAGACCTAAATCATTCTATAATGATTTGAGGGGGAGCCTTAAAGGTAAATATCTTCTGATCTTAGATCTTTGATTGTTTGGAAGAAGAACAACTTTCAAACATGAAAAACGCTTTCTGAAATGTTCAAACCACTTCTCTATTCTCAAAAGATTTCATGAATTAAGAAGTGTGATTTTCAAATGTTTTTCATATTGAGCTTTAATGTTTAACTGACCGTGTGTTTCTAAAGATCAATACTTGCGTATTATCTTGTCTATATACTGCAAAGTATTCATACACATCGGTTTAGTACTTCATTTTAATCTGTTATTACCATGTCTCTAAACGAACCTATTTTTCGATGGTAATACCCCCGTTTGCTTTCAATTATTGTTGAGCATCAATCATCATTTCCAAATTTGTGCTTTCATTGCAAAATTGTTTATATTCTTTCATATAAACAAAATATCCAATTCTTTGATACCCTAACCATTTTATTTGATCTGATTGATACATTGTCAGATTCTCAAAACAATTCTCTTGATTTCATTTCATTCATTCAATATCTTTGTTTTGAGAAATCTTCAAAGTTCAATTGCTCAAATCTCATGAGCATACATTTTGACAGTGTTATCTTATCTGTGCTTAAATGTTCAAGTTAAACTGTTGAGCAATCATTCTTTATAGGACTTACATGGGATTCGTGTGTGAGCTTAAACAGAACTTCCATGGATTCACGTTAACCAGTGTTTCCTACCCAGGAAGTAATCCTTGAGTGATTGAGGGGTGAGAGGTCAAAATCAAAGAGTGGGGGAGATAACTCATTCGGTTGAGTTTTTCTCATTGTGTGGAGCGGAAAAATGTAAATGAGAGTTTGGTTAGAAATGAGCAAAATGTTAAAAAGAAAGAGGGTGTGAGAACAGAGTTAAAAGAATATCAGACCTCTGCACCAACCACTTTCTGAGCCGGGAAGCCACATCTACTGATTGGTTCACATTCTTTGGTGACCATCATTGAAACAGGCAGTGAGCCCATGCCAACTCTTGCAATTACCCCACCAGCCACTCGTTTCTTTCTTAACAAAGAAATGTTTCATTTTCATTGGGGACGCAGCACATATGCTATCTGATCTTCACTCGGAAGATTTAGATATTGAAAAAGAAGGAAGTTTGCCCCACCTTCGCACCTCTTTCATGCACATTGAGTCCGTGTAATACCTGTTGCTGTCTCAACAGTTTACACAACTTGAGCCTTATGAAACACAATCATTGTGCTAAATTCTTTCATAACACAAGCATGAGCACACAGAAAATTTGTTTTATGTCAGAACATTCATAGATAAACCTTGTGTTTTTCAATGATTGAATGGAAGTCCTGGGGAGTCATCATCAAACCAGCTCCTTAAATTGTACATTCGTTGTACACAGTAACTTCGTGTTACTGACAGGCACTCCTAACTGTTTCATTTGTTGAATCAGGGTTACCAAGTTCATTTTATCTGAATTTGAAAAGATTCGGGTATATACAGTTCATGATTCAGATACTCAGATCAAAGAATGGAAAATGTCAAATTATCATAAAGGAGGAGATTGTTACGTTGAATACTAAGGGGGATGATCAAAGAGAATGTTGAAATTGAAGATGTTTTGATGATTATGGTGCTCACAATCATCAAAAAGGGGGAGACGTTTACAAAGATCAATTTCAAAATCATCAAAGGAGATATCAAAAGGTGAAGATAATTTTGAAAGATTAAATCAGATGAATGTTTTGTCAAAGAACTCAGAAGATTCTGAAGATGATTTTTGAAGAAAGATGATTCGAGAAAGTTTGTTTTTCTAAAGACTGATCAGAGATCACAAGAGATGAAGACACGAGATCGGAGATTCCTCAAAGCTGTTTAAAAGCTCGAAGTTTCAAAAGTTTTAATGAGTTTCAAAGATTTGTTCAAGACTTGTTGACATTCCGAAGATACAAAGTGCAAATGACTTTTCAAGATTCTTCAAAAACTTAAAGACTGAAGATTTCTAGAGCTTCAAAGTTTTAAAGATGTCAGAGACAAAAGTTGAAGAATAAAGCGTTGAAGACTAGTGTCAAATTTTTTTTAAATCTTGTATACAAAGGGGGAGATTGTTAGTGTATTTTATTGTATCCAAGATTTAATAGGAAAAGTCAAAGCATGTAAAGTTAACTAAGTCAAAGTCTTGTTTAGTCAATATGTTGTTTAGACTTGTGAGAGTTTAATCTTTGTGTTTAGATTTGTGATATAAATACCTTAGGTGCTTTGTAATCTTGTAACTAGAAGCATTGTTGTGAGTTCATTGGACGTATTCTGTTAGATCTATGACATGAACGCTTTCTCTCTCTACACTCTCTCTCTAGACCTTCAATGTCAAATCTTGAATTGTAGATTGTTTGTTTGATTGCTTGATTGATTAGGACAATATCAGGTTTTACGGGCCATTTACTATCGTAGAGCGCATCAAGGCGGTAGCGTATCGGTTGGATTTGCCAATATCCAGCCGTATCCACTCGGTGTTTCATGTGTCTCTCCTTAAGGCTTACAAAGGGGAACCGATTGTCGTCAAGGATTTACCTACAGATCTAGAAAATGGGCACCCAATTGAACATCCCCTGGTCATTTGTGATATGTGAAGTGTGCTACGAAATGGGAAACCGACGAAACAGGTTTTGGTTTAATCGTCTGGTAGCCAACCGGAAAATGCAACATGGGAGTGGTTGCAGGAGTTCAAATTTGTGTACCCTCATTACCACCTTGAGGACAAGGTGATATTCGAAGAAGGGGGGAGTGTTACACCAACTGAGCCTATCCAGAAGACTATGGAACACAGAGTAGGTGACAGGTGTAAGTGAGCATCCAAGACGTTCCAAGAAAATTGTAGTGGCTCCTGGTTGGCATAAAAATTATGTGATAGGTTGAATCAATAAGATTAGCATAAACAATAAAGGAAAGTAGTGCTGGACTAGGATTGGTATTAGGATAGGATTATTGTTAGTTTATTGCTTTGTGTTTATCATTTGGCAGGAGTAGAAGTATTTACATCTAGGTTTTGTTTAATTATTAATTATGAAAAGTTTTGATTAATTCTTATTTTCTTCACCATCACTCCTACAATCTTTCTGGAGTCGACACTCGCTTGAAGAGTGTGGGTTAAATCGCTTGTTTGATCGTATCACCCTAATACGATAAAATTACTTTATAAATTTTAGATTTTTTAATAAAGAATTATATTAATATTTTGTTCTTTATTTAAAATAGAATGTACACATAAATACACAACTAATATATATAAATATATATATATATATATATATATATATATATATAAAAGGTAAAATATCTCCGAATAAAACCTAATTAATACTAGTTATTAAATAAGTGATGTCGATCAATTAAAATGTTCCAAATATTGATCTAACCATGTTTCCTTCTATTTATTATACTTACAAAAAAATAGAATCAAATTCTTTACCCCCCCTTTTTTCTTTCTTTTTATTTGTTATTTAGAATAATTATTTTAAAAAGAAGTTAGAGTGAATTGTGGATTTGGTCCCTGTGGTTTTGTGATTTCTTTGACCATGGTCCTTATTCTATGTTTATTGTGGATTTAGTCCTTGTGGTATTCAATTTGTTTTGGCCATGGTCCTTCTGACCAACATCTCCGTTAACTTCGTTAAATCAAGGACCATTTTCGCCATTTGCCATTTTTTTGTTATTTTACGATAAGAAAAAAACAATACTTTTATACACACACATATAAATATATAAAAATAAATAAAAGAGAATATTATTGTATGATTTGATTGTTTAACTTTTTTAAAAGATTAACTTATATTAATACGATTTAATTTTATTATTAAATTATAGCATAAATAATGGAAATACTTTAATTTATAAAATTACTGGATATTTGTTGACTTTTATATATTAGGCTAATATAAAATTTGTCAAATATTATATTTCAAAAAAAGGGTGGGTGAGGCCAATTACACGCCTACCTATTATTTTTCTCCTCTTATACATTTACATCAAATTTTATTTTTTAGATTTTCAATATAATTTGATTTGATTCGAACATTTAAAAAAAGGGAGGAAGAAGGTGCATATAATATTTGTGACAGCATTACCCTTATAAAAAAGATTGAAGAGAAAGGACTATATCATGTACTACGGCGGTGAGAAAATGTGTAAGTTGTCGTTATCGGTTCAATAATTATAAGCATTCAATCGATCGATGGAATGAATAGAATTCTCTAGCATTTGTGACAACTATGGTTTATTTTATATTTACAAAAAATGTACAATGATGAATATATCATTTGATTTAATTTTATATTTTAAAAAATAAATTCAGTCTAATAAAAAAAAAATATCACCTGTAACTTTTGTCCTTGTCAAATAGGAAAACTGAATTGAAAATAAACTAACTTTGAACTTGGACTTCCGAACTAAATTTCGAAGAATAGTATTTCTCAAAAGAAGGCATGAAAAAGAATTGAAATTCCTTACTACAATGCAAGGAATTTAAATTCCACTATATGCGGAATTGGACTCCCGAACTACATTTCGAATAATGAACTAAGCGCATATATGTAATTTGGTCAATTTCCAAATCTTTAAGATCTCACCGGATTCCAACCAACCAAATACTACGATAAACTTCGCTACATATTGAATCCCAATACAAGATTTCCATTCTAAACAACCTGGGTTTTTCATCATCCCCCATCATCAGGGACGAACCGAGAAATTTTTTCATACAGTAGCACCATATAATATAGATTTTTTTTTACAAAAAGCACGGTTTTAATCGATTTGTCTTCATCTTTTTACCGACGTTCAATATTGGCTGATGTGTTTTTAGCCTAATTACATGATTTCGAGAGATTTTTAAAGTTTTTTGCTTGATTTTGAGGTATTTTTAAGTTTTTGTTATCGATTTCCATTATTTATGCTATTAAATCGTATTAATATAGTTAATCTTTTAAAAAAGTTAAACAATCAAATCACACAATAATATTCTATTTTATTTATTTTGATATCATTATATGTGTGTATAAAAATATTGTTTTTTTTTCTTTTTCATTTATGGACAAAAAAATGACAAATGGTGAAAATGGTCCTTGATTTAACGAAGTTAACGGAGATGTTAGTTAGAAGGACCATGACCAAAACAAATTGAATACCACAAGGACCAAATCCACAATAAACATAGAATGAAGACCATGGTCAAAGAAATCACAAAACCACAGGGACCAAATCCACAATTCACTTAAAAAGTTATATGTTGAAAAAAAATGAATTATTCACCACTTTCTTTGGAATTCATATTCCTACCTTTACCTTTGCGTATAATCAAAGATTTCTTGCTTCAAAAGTGAAACTACTCGTTTATTTTGTGTTTTAAAAATGATTTAAAAGTCTGAAGTATAAATTTATTAATTAAATTATTAAAGTAACATTAATAAATCAGTAAAAAAACGTTTCTATCTCTTATACTGTTGTTGCCCGATTCTTCATAGAGCAAAAAATGATTTTATTCATTTAATTTAGGTTTGCAAAGATCCGATAAAAATCGCATATGATAAATCATATTTTTTTTTCACATGTTCATTGAATAGGTTCTTGGTAATGTTCAAAAGCAAGATCTTTAACATATCGTAAAAAAATTCCGAATATTGAGTTGGTGATCAGTCCAATGAAATAAATTTTATGACTATTTTGCATCTTAACGCGTAAGAATATTTGCAAAGGATGTATATATGTCGGCTCTTTTAAAAGAATTTGATTGGATTTCTATATTTCATTAGTTTTTGTATATATATAAAAGCTATAAATACAATCGTTATTTTTTAGTCTTTGAGGTCAAGTATTCAAATCTAAGTCGATTATAATATAGAATATTGTTTAATAATTATATATTATATTAAAAGATTTGTGAAATTAAAAAGAAATTAATAGAGCATGGTACCACATGAAACTTTCATGAAAATAAGGGTTTATTGTCACATTCAATATCACATGAATCCCATGAATTAATGGAGTTTCCATGTGCATTTTATACCTATAAATCTTCACTAATAAATAGAATTAAGAGTGAATTACATTTTTGGTCATTGTGTTATGGTTGCCTTTTGACTTTGCTTCTTAAAATCGATTAAGTATATTTGTGGTCCTTATTTTGTGTTTTACATAATAGATTGGTTCCTTAATTTAACATCGTTAACTCCACCTCCGTCAAACTCATTATCACATGAGGGACAATTCCGTCTTTTTACACTTTTTCATCCTCCTATCTCATTCTTCAACACATGAACATCTACCACCACCACCATCCTACACTTTTTCAATCATTTCGTTACTATACCCATCATGAAATATGAAAAATCAAATACAAAACCAATATATCTAGAACGTAAAATTTCAAGAAATCAAAACTCTAAATAGGTGTGGAATCAAGATCAAACTTATACAAATTCATTCATGAAATCAAAATCCTAATCAAAGTTATACAAATTCATCCATCAAATGGAAACCCTAAACAAACTTATACAAATTCATTCATGAAATCAAAACCCTAATCAAAGTTATACAAATTCATTCATGAAATCAAAACCCTCAACAGACTTATATAAATCCATTCGTGGAATCAAAAAACCTGAACAAAAATTTGAAATCGAAACCCATATGGATCTCTTTCTCTCTCTCTCTCTCTCTCTCTCTCTCTCTCTTGATCTCTTGATGAACACCAAACCCCTATGGTTGCTCGTGAGATGATATTGTCAACAAAAACATAGGTGTTAATAAAAGGGCGAAGTAAGTGGTAGTTAATCAAAGCTCAAATCATTGCTCATAGCTCAAATGTGGAACCACCACCGCCGTTGATGGAAGGGAACATATTCAATGAGAAAGGATGAGGTCTCATTGAGGAATTGCAAGTGTATAAGTTGGAGTTGCATGGGGAGGGACGAGATTCATCGTAGTGGGAAAAACATGGGAAGAGAGTTTGCTAGAAAAACAAGATAACACACTTGACAGAAAAACGAGAAAAGCAGCCAAAACATAAGGACCAAAAATGTAATTCACTCTAGAATTAATGAATAACCATTTTAATTATAAAAACTCAACATATTAATTTTTTAGGGGTAACACAATTTACAAATATATGTATGTTAGGTTTTAGGATTCTTTTAATAAAGGTTTTAAATTCAAACCTCCTCTAAAGAATTTTCGGTATCAAAAAACTAACATATTATTAAAAAATTAAAATAACAATTAGATATTGTTTTATTATTTGAACAACTACACATATCGTTTAACAAATATATATCTAACTATTTCTTTAGTATATCAAACACTCCTTAAAAGTATAAAACTAATGAATTTAATAAATTATAAAAACAAAAAAATGCTTGGATGGCATGTCGACATGTGATCCACCTGTCCGTAAAGAATGTCACCCTTTATTCCAAATCTCCCCTTCCGTTTACGTGCCTTCCTCTACTTTTTAATTACTCCTAATTTAAAACAAATTAATTAAAAAAAAAAACTCCTAATTTAAAACAAATTAATAAAAAAAGAGTAAGTTACGTTATTAGTCCTTATGGTTTATTAAAAATTGCGAATTTAATCCCTGTGGTTTTGTAATTTCAGTTTTCATTCCTATGGTTTGTAATTCATTTCTAATTTCGTTCCTAAGATCAAAACGCTACTTTTAAGTATGAAAGACGGGGGTGTTGATTGCAAATGAAACGGTGGAGTTCATCCGGAAATCGAAGAAGAAAGGTTTGATTTTCAAAGTGGATTTTGAAAAGGCGTATGACAGTGTGGAGTGGTCATTCCTTTTAGACTCTTTATCCTCGATGGGTTTCGGCAAGAGATGGTTCAAATGGGTTAAAGCTTGTCTGGCTTCGTCCTCGGTCTCGGTGCTTGTAAATGGGTCGCCGACACAAGAATTTCAAATGGAAAAGGGTCTGAGGCAAGGCGATCCCATGGCTCCATTCCTATTCCTAATCGTGGCTGAATGTCTAAATATTCTCATGTTGGAAGCAAGAGAAAAGGGGTTGTTCGAAGGTGTGAAAGTAGGTAAGGACAACGTTATATTGTCACACCTCCAATATGCCGACGATGCTATCTTCTTTGGTAAGTGGAGTGTCGAAAACGCTAAAAACCTTATGAAAATTTTGTATTGCTTCCAAATGGCATCGGGGTTAAAGGTGAACTTTAGCAAAAGTAGGTTGTATGGGGTAGGGGTGGAGGTGGATGAACTTCAAATGTGGGCGTCTATCATAGGGTGCGGTGTTGGGGAGATGCCGTTTATGTATCTCGGGCTTCCGGTTGGAAGGGACATGCATAAAATAGAGAGTTGGAAGGAGGCAAAAAAGAAAATGGAGAAAAAGTTGGCGGCTTGGAAGGCGAAAATGATCTCTTTTGGTGGGCGTCTTACTTTGGTAAAATCGGTACTTGGTAGCCTATCCTTATACTTTTTCTCGCTCTTTCGTGCCCCGAGAGGAGTGTTGCAAGAGCTTGAGAGTGTGAGGAGTCAGTTCTTTTGGGGAGGGGGAATGGGCTAAACTCTAAAAGGGGGTGGTTTGGATCAAATGGGAAAGAGTGGTGAGGAGCTTCAAGCGAGGGGGGCTTAATGTAGGAAGTCTCCAATCGTCAAACTGGGGATTGGTGGGCAAATGGTGGTGGAGGTTCTTTTCGGAGAGGGACACTCATTGGGTAAAAGTTATTAAGAGTATATTTGGAAAAGAGGGGGGGTTGGGCACTAGTGTAGGGTTGGTAAGAGGGGGTCGGTCGGTGTGGGGGAACATTATCGGAGTAGGAAAGGTTTTGGAGAAAATGGGTATTGATTTCAAGGCTCTTTTTGGGAGAGAGGTGGGGAGAGGGGACGAGACTAGATTTTGGTTGGATAGGTGGTTGGGAGATGATATCTTGGGCGAGAGATTTAGTCGTCTTTTCCATCTAGATTCCAATAAAGAGGGAGTATTGGCCGATAAGGGGGAGTGGAAGGAAGGGGAGTGGGTTTGGAATTGGGAGTGGAGGAGGGAACCGAGGGGAAGGGAAGTGGGTGAGTTTGTGGCTCTTAGGGACGCTCTAAGGGGTTGGAAGCCGAGAATAGAGGTTAGGGACGGGTTGAGGTGGTTGGGGGGAGGGGGAAGAGGAGAAGTTCTCGGTCCAAGGCCTTAAGGAGTTAATCGACGATCGGTTGGCGACTATTGGGGGAAACTTCGAAGAAACGGAGTGGTCGAAGCGAGTTCCGAAGAAAGTGTGCATTTTCTCTTGGAAGGCTAAACTAGGAAGGATTCCATGTAGAGTGGTTCTAAATAGAATTGGCATAGATATCGGTTCGGTATTGTGCCCGAGGTGTGAGAAGGAATCCGAGACGGTGAGTCATGCACCAGTTCAATGTCAGGAGGTATCACAGGTATGGAACTCGGTGTTTCGAAGGTGGAGTCTCGGAGCAACAAATGTCTCATCGTTGCAAGACCTTCTTGAAATAGGCCGTGTAGATGGAAATGAACCTCGAAACAAGGTATGGACCGAGACCGTATGGTGCTTGGCTTATATGGTTTGGGCCCAACACAATCAGATTGTGTTCAAAGGTGTCAACAAGAAGATCGAGGACAGATTCTTAGAGTTGCAGCGGTCATGTTTTGAGTGGATCAACCGACGAAGTAGAGGACGCAAACTTGACTGGAGGAAGTGGTTGAACGATCCAGCCAATTGTCTGTGAATTGGAGTGGCTGGACGGCAGAATCGAGTTGGAACGGACCGGGCAGAGGCGACTTGGATTGGCTGTTGTTATCTATGTGGCGATGCGGGGTGGGTTGCAATAGAGTTTTGGTGCAGATGTCGGTGGTTCGGGCGGGGGCGTTTGTTGTTGGTTGTCCTGTTCTAGATTTTGCATTCCTCTACGGTTTAGTCTCGCTCGTTGGTTTCGTTTGCATAGAGTCCGGGATCGGTGTATCAGACGATAAGTGGCAGGAGCCTCGATGAGTTTTGATGGTTGAGTCTGCGCTGGTGACGATCTACACAAACAGGTCTCGGTTGCCACCTGCAAGGATACTGTTTCTGCTGCGGTTGCCGATGCTGGAAGGCCTGGGTAGTGAATTTATGTACGGGCTCGTGCGCAGCGGTTTGGCGGAGGCAGACGGTTGAGCTGTGCGCTGGTCTTTTAGAGTGGTCGATGCAGTTTCGGGACGCTAGCTAACTACATTCCTCTTCGCCCCCATAGCGTGGAATAGGTGACTAACGGTCCCCGATGGAAAGTGGTAACTGCGAGTCAGTTTCGGGGTGGGATTATCTGTATTCGGGATTAGAAAGTCTTCGGGGCGTGATTCGGGACAAAATTACGTCCGGTTCTTGAGTCTGAGTTCGGAGCTTGTTTGATGGGTATTCTGGTGCAATCTTAGAGGTGGCTTGGAGCGGTTTCGGTGAGTCGAGGGATTGATTTTTGCAGCTGTTTTTGTGCAGATTTGTAGCTGAATTTGTTGCTACCTGTTTATTTATGGTTTCCTCATGCTCCTGTGGGTTTGTGTAATGTTTGGTCTTGGTTGTGTTTAGTTCTGTGGTTGTCTTGGTGGGGCTTGGCTTTGGGTTGGTTGGCTTCTTGCTAACCTCCCTTTGGTACTCTGTAAGGTAGCGTTTGGTATGCAGACATGATTGGACGGGACAGAACTGGACAGGACAGGACAAGAGGCTAGGACTGGACTGGACAGGACAGGACTAGACAAGACAATTGTCTGTCTTGTGTTTGGTACGACTAGGACTAGATAGGACAGAACTGGACAAGTTTCCCTAAAAGTTGTTTGATGATTTTGTATATCATATAATAATTATAAATAACACAAATAAAGTATATTTTTAAATAATTTAATTAAAAAATATTTTTATTTTTTTACACAATTTTCATACATATAAATACTTACAAAAACAATGGTAGAAATTTTGAATGAAGAATCTGAAATAATTGATGGTAGTTCGAAAAAATCCGATTTATATAAAGAAAATATAATATTTTGGTTTAATTTGGAAGATCTTAATGAATTGGCCGATACATAGTCGAAGCGACACGTAAAGATAAAGGCGATGGGTGGTCGGTGAAAGACGGTAGTTGTGAAGAACGTGAAAGATAGTGGATAGTGGTGGTGCAAGAGGTTGTTGTACTTGTGGTTGATGTCGTAGAAGTATAGGTGGTCGACGATGATAGTGGTGGTGGCGGCGGTGGACAGTGGTAATAGAGGTTATTGTAGTGGAGGAAGAGGCGGAGGTCACCGACAGTGGTTGACAACGAGCGACGGTGGTTGGCTGTGAGCGTCGGTGGTGGCAGCGACAATGGGTGGTGGTGATCGGTGGAGGTGGTGATGGGCGATGGCGGAGGAAGTTGTTGTAGTAGTGGAGGAAGAGGTGGAAGTGGTCGACGATGGTTTGTGGTGGCTACCGGTGGCCATCGATGGTGGTGACGGCCATAGGTGGTGGTGATCGGTGTTAGTGGAGGTGGTCGATGATGGTAGCAGAGGTGGCGATGGTCGATGGTTGTGGAGGTGGAGGAGGAGGTTGTTATGGTGGAGAAATAGATAGAGGTGGTTAACGGTGGTTGGCGGTGGCTACTGGTGGTCGTCGATGGTGATAGTGGCAGTGATGGGTAGTGGTGAGCCTTAAGACTAATACCATATTAGGATTATATATCTAATGACGTTAGATTAGTGATTTTTAGTTTTTATCTCACTTTTGTCCCATGTTGTTCCACCTATTTTGGTGGAACAAGAAAATACCCTTTTTTGTCCCATCTTGTCCCACTCTGCCCAGTCCTTGTCCCTGTCCCATGTCGCACCAAACGTGGGACAGTGAATTTTTGTTCTGTCCCATGTCACGCCAAACGTGGGACAGTAAGTTTCTGTCCCGTCCTGTCCCACACAGTCTGCAAACCAAACGCACCCTAATTGTTGGGTTTTTATATATATTTACTTTTCCAAAAAAAAAAAAGTATGAAAGACTAAAAGAGAAATGAATTGTAAACCATAGTGATGAAAAAAAAACAATAAAATTTTCAATCATAAAGACGAAGAAGGTAATGAATTATAAACCATAGAGATGAAAATTATAATTTCAAAATAATAAGGAATAAAATAGAAATTTTCAACAAACCACAAGGACTAAAAACGTAATTTACTCTAATAAAATAGACAAGACGCGTATCTTCCTTCCTTTCAATCGACAACAGAAAAAAAAAAAATCACAAAATTAAATATCTTTCTTTACGCAAAGCTATCACACCTGTCATGTTTCATAGATCATCCAAATGAAACAACCATCATCATCGACACAAAAATGTTTTGTGCTTGATAAACGTTTAAAGAATAAAAATGTTGCTATTTTTATGTATTTTACATTTTACTTGCGTTTAAAGAATAAAAAATTATAACGATACATTAATACAAGAAATATTGAATTTCATTTTAATATTTTTTATTTACTAAAGTTTTTTCTAAAAAATAAATTGATTTAATAAAGTTATTAAGGGGGTGTTTCGGATTGCTTATTTAAAGGACTTTTTAGTTTATTGGTTTCGAAGATAAACACTTTTTAGTGTTTG
Organism: Arctium lappa; assembly: GCA_023525745.1. Classification (NCBI taxonomy): domain Eukaryota; kingdom Viridiplantae; phylum Streptophyta; class Magnoliopsida; order Asterales; family Asteraceae; genus Arctium; species Arctium lappa. The sequence continues at coordinate 152,482,611 of CM042047.1, read as the reverse complement.
AACAGAGAAAAAATAAGAGTGCTTATAGCAGTGTCAAATCGGTGAAAATGAGTTTTTCATAAGTCATTTGGTTCTAACTTATCAACTTATTTGAAACCACTTATGATTTTTTATTTATTTATTTTATATGTATAAGCAATCCCAAACATCCCTAAAAATAACAACTTATTAGCTTATTACGTTTTGATACCACAATAAACTAATCCAAACATTTTTTATAAAACTACATTTTATCACCGCATAAAATGATAAACACTTTTAAGAAGAAAAAAAAAAACATAAAATGTTTTAAATAAGCAATCTCAAACACCCCCTTAAGTTAATAAAATATTCAGTCATTAACGTGATTATCTGGCTTTTTTGTGTTTATAATATTGGTGTGTTAAGAGCAGTACATAAGTAACCGTTTTCATACGATATTTTTGGTTGGAAATTCTCAGAAGTGCACAGCTTTGAACTTCTCAGAAGCAAATCGTTCTACTCGATAAAATTTCCCCTTTTCTCGCCAACAACAGGTTTATTTCAAAACCTCTCCTATTCAAGAACTGAATTTGATTTCGAAATTGTGTTGTGTATTTATAAGCAAATCTTTTGCTTTGATATGCGGTGCTTCCAATCCTGGTAGATGGTCGGTCGGTCGGTGGCTTCTTCTATAGCCTTCGCATAAATGCCAAACCCTAATACGTACTTCTGAATACACCTTTGAGTTTTCTGCTTTTTAGGAAATAATGATGAACTCGTCGTTTGTTTGGTATCTTTTTCTTTTTGGTTCTTCCTCAAAGTGTTTTAGTTTCCACTGGATGTCATAACGGTGTTTATGTTTTGCTTTTGCACAGAGTGTTTTGTGTATGTGATAATTGGGGAACTGATACGGTGTCATCTCTCCTGCAACAATTACTGGTTTTGTTACGCCAATGAGTACTGGGGGGTCGCCTTACCGGAGACACCGGAAGGATGTGGAGTCCGGTGGTAGCGGAGATTTCCAGGACTATGGGTCGGCTTGTGATCCTTTTGACATTGTTAGTACCAAGAGTGCATCGGTCGACCGCCTTAGAAGATGGAGGGTAAATGTCTCTCATGCATTAATTCTTGATGTTTGGATTGCATATTAACACTATATTTTGTTACCTGCCAATTTTCTTTTGGTCACAAGAGGAGTAATGTTTTGAAATTGATGCTTATTGCGTTTTCCTATTTGGTCTTGGTGACTGTATTACGTTTTTTGTTGAGTATTTTTGGATAGGAGATGGTTGTGGATTATTGTATGAGTTTTCCGAAACTGTTCGGACTGCAGTTCGTTGCACAAATTAACGTTTATCCTTCTTCTGCAATGCGTTGGCGTTAACCATTAGAATAGAATTCTTGAAAAGGGTGGCACGAAGTGAGGTTAAACAACCAACTTGTGTAGTAGTAGCAATGTTCGAATTCGCCGGTGTAATGTCTTCGGGGATGTGATCTTGGATAGCAGGGTGGAGGGATGTTAATTAATTGTATGTGGGTCCCTTCTACATGATAGGTTTTAAGCTTAGGAAAAGTTGGTTCAATAGATTATTCCTCTTCCTCCCTCTTTCCCTCTTCTTAAATCGTTAGGTTTAGACGGCGGTATATTTCATACAATATACACCAAGTTGAGTACTGAACTGTATATGGGAACTGAACCACCTTTATCGGCTTCTTGATTGGACGTTGAACATTATTGTGTGATTTGTGGGACTGGTAATAATTGGTACCAGGTCTTTGCAAGAACAACCTGGTTTGTAAGGACGTGATTCTAGATAAGTCGTTGCATGTTGATTTGTGTGGCTAGGAGTTAACAATCTAATGAGCTTTTTTTGCATTCTCTACCGTTGTATATGTATGTTTTAGTCTCGTTGACCAATTCTGTAAACACTTCACATATCTGAATCTCCGGCATATTGCATGTGCCACCTGAAAACCATGGCAGGTTCATGTTTCTCCAATTGGCAAGGGAGTTAGTTATGACACTAATTCAATACAACTATGCTCCCACATTCAATACCTAACATAGGCATACATTTGATTAATGACCATAAACTTGTGCAGGCATGTGAACGGTTTTTTGACTTCTCTTTAGATTGTGGTAATTGCTTTTCTGGTGTTTTGTTGGTCCTTTTAGATGTTGTATGCAGTCTACTTATAAGTCAAATTATCTAACTTTATGGAACAAGGAAAAGAGGATATTCAGTCCCTTGTGGTCAACATTCTTGTGGTTATACATGTTATATAAATTCTTTTAGGTAAAATCGAAGAATCTAAAATCTGATTAATTCATGGGTTTTGTATAGTGATTATCTATTTGATTCTCGAATTGACAATTATGTACTTCAGTTACAAGTTAGAGCTAACCTGAACCCTATTTTGCGTAGTTAATTAATTTCGTTATGCTTATATGATCAAATGAAAACAACCAAAGTTGGTCATATTCCATCTTCACTAACCTTGTTTTGTTTCGATGCTGATATTTGTTTGATATAGCAAGCGGCACTTGTGCTGAATGCTTCCCGTCGATTTCGATACACCTTGGATTTGAAAAAGGAGGAAGAGAAAAAAAAAATTATAGCAAAGATCAGAACTCATGCGCAAGTCATACGAGTAAGGTTATCTCATATTTATACATAATTTAATGCAACTTGAATCTACTTATGATTCATTATTGTTGCTTTTCAGGCAGCATACCGCTTTCAAGCAGCAGCTGGATCCGAACCAGAAGGTATTTTCTTTTCATCGGAACTGCCCACAATCCATTTATGTTTCATTGTCTTATATTCTCATTCTTACTGTTTTCAGATTTTAACTTCTTTTGACGTAACACTTGTGTACATTTTTCACTTCTGCTTTGTATACACGGGTCTATCATGCTTCATATGCATTTGTATACCTTTTAGGGTTGACTTATTAATGTCCTTCTTGGAACAGGAGCCCAGAAAGCACCTCCATCTCCCATTCCTACCGGTGATTATAATGTTAGTCCGGAACAACTTGCTTCAATGACAAGAGACCATGATTTTTCTGCTTTACAGAGCTTTGGAGGGGTAAGTTGATAGATGAGGGACTCACACACACAGACCGACATATAAGCATTTTCACTCATCACTTGCTCTTGGAGCACATCATCCTGTTGATGACATTGTTCTTTGTTTCCCTTCCATGAACACAACAGGTTCAAGGAGTGGCAGAAAAGTTGAAGACAAACCCCGATAAGGGAATCCCTGATGACGAGTCTAAAATATTGGAGAGGAAAAATATATTTGGGTCAAACACATACCCACGAAAGAAGGCACGAAGCTTTTGGGTACTCACTTATTATCCATGGACTTGTTTTTGAGCTAAATTGATACCATTCGGTATTTAAATGCTGTAATTTAAATCGTTGCATGCTATGCATTTGATAGAGGTTTGTGTTTGATGCTTGTCGAGATACCACCTTGATCATCTTGATGGTAGCCGCTGCTGCTTCTTTGGCACTAGGTATAAAAACAGAGGTTAGTAAATCAACACCTGCGGATTTCTGTTATTTCCTTCCTGGTGACAGTCTACATGAAGTATGCTTTATTTCTTTGGGCTTTGTCTATGTTTCTGATGACATGTTTTTTAGATTTTCCCTCAATCTATTTTCATTCCTTTTGTTTCATCTTAGATTTTGAATATGATCAGTTAGAGATTTAGTATTGGGGTATTTCTTTAAGCTCAAAATAGCATCAAAGTCTTCCATTCCAAACTATTTGGGGTATTTTGTTTTGGGGATTTACTTCTTGCATGAGTTGTAGTATTCTATAATATGTTGATCTTATACCAAATAAATTAGTTTCCGTGATGTGTATCGCTTAATTTATTATCAACTACAGCATGTAGAACAATTGTAAGTAGATGCTCAGATGATGTGCATGTCGATGTAATTGACTATATACTTTTATTTTTACATTAATTTATGGTCATAAAACACCTGTTTCAGTTTTTCCACATTGAAGCAACTACAACATGCAAGTTCCTTCCTGCTTTATAGCTTTAAACGCAAAATGATGTTTAGCCAATTAAAGAAAACTTAACTAGGAAAAGTGTAAACAAGCACTCGTCAGTTCTTTTTTTTTGGGGGTGGGTGGGGGGGGGGGGGGGGGTGTTTTCTCCCATGGTTTCTTAAAAACCAGGAGGCTTTGAATGTGGGCTGTTAAAACTAGTGGTCCCATGATGACTCTTGGGCTATTTCTTTGAGTACTCTCTCTTTTATGATGTAACATCCTTTTTTTCTTCTCACTTGTACCATTCTCTACAGGGGATTAAAGAAGGATGGTATGATGGGGGGAGCATAGCTTTGGCTGTTATAATCGTCATAGTCGTTACAGGTGCCATATTTAAATAGACGTTGATGTTGTTGATGTTTGTGTTATGAGTAGAAACTTATGTCTTAAGTGTCGTTATATTTGGGAAATATAACATTATAGGCACAGGTGAATGAAATCTTGATAACTCAAACTCGCCATTTGTACAATTGTACCTGAAAAGCCCAGCAAATGTCAGTAATCACAAGGCTTCATATTCAACTGTCATTAGAAGTAGAAAAGTTCGATGCAGGAGCCTCATCTAATCACTCATGAATACATAGGCATAGCCATTCAACATTTAATTGGTTGCACATGTTAGCTTGAAACTAACCTGAAGCAGTAGAAAAGTTATTAGATTTAGTACTGGCATTAGGAAGTGTGTAATCTAACATATTTTCTTTTCAATGAAAATTGTTAGCTTGTATATTTTACAGATGTATGTTTGAGAATATATTTTATCTTTTAACATGCGACTGTTGTTTTCTGTTAACTAGCCATAAGTGATTATAAACAATCACTCCAATTTCAAAACTTAAATGAGGAGAAGCAGAACATACAATTGGAGGTGGGTTTCTAACAATGTATTTATATTTTCATCTAAGCATATTACTTCTGCTGACAAATAAAGATGACATTGCTAGGTCGTAAGAGGTGGAAGGAGGGTGAAGATTTCAATATTTGATATCGTTGTGGGGGATGTCATTACCCTAAAAATTGGCGATCAGGTCAGATAGTATGTTGCTCATTTCATTTTAGTAACATGGTCCTTAAGACTGCCATTCTTGCACTTCGTTTACATTTCAATGATAAACAGGTTCCAGCTGATGGGATTTTAATTTCTGGTCATTCCCTTGCTATGGATGAATCAAGTATGACCGGGGAGAGTAAAATTGTGAGTTTCATGAGATTCTGTTATATTGCATTTTATCTCGCGTCTTTGTGGGTAGATGACATAGCTTTCAACATGGTGTTTCAGGTTTATAAAGATCACAAATCACCATTTCTAATGTCTGGATGCAAGGTGGCTGATGGCTATGGTACTATGCTGGTAAGAAAGATGCTATGTCTGTTGGTAATGCTATTTATAGCACTTGCTATCATATCTACTTTCAGCTCGTCTTTTTCAAAAGCACTTGCAGTTCTCTCTAAGAGATTGATGGCGTTTGATCTTGTGATATTCAGAAATTCGTTAAATTTTTCGTCTTCCCAATTCTTGGATAACTTATAAATATACATTCGTGATGACATTTTCAATCTTTTTATCTGGACTTAAGCTGTGATTGTTCTCCCTCCTTTTGTTGTTGATAATTTAATTAATTAATAAAACCATTTTAGGCCACTAGTGTTGGAATAAATACAGAATGGGGATTGCTTATGGCTAGCATCTCAGAAGATAACGGCGAGGAAACACCGTTGCAGGTTGGTTCTCAATCTCTACTCTAAACATTTCTCATTGGCAAGAAACAAATTCGTTCAAAGTCGAAAAACTATGCAAAGGTTTTAAACATGCTGTAATCAAGATGATTTTGTTACACAACTCCAGGTGCGCTTGAATGGAGTCGCAACATTTATTGGTATAGTGGGGCTTGTGGTAGCTGTATTTGTTCTTGTCATCCTACTCATCAGGTAATTCATGGTGGCATATCCACTTGACCTGCATTATAATCTTCTTCTCCCCTCGCTTTCTTGATTTGAGATGGCAATGTCTGTATGCTAGGTTTTTTACTGGACATACGAGGGATGCAGAGAGACGTGTAGAGTTTATTGCTGGCAAAACTAGTGTCGGGGATGCTGTCGATGGTGCAATAAAGATTTTCACTGTTGCGGTATGTATCTTCTGTGTTTATAGTTGATGCTCACCCAACCCCTACGAGTGTCCTACTTGACTTTTGAGAATCAGACAAACTATTTGTTAAGACATCAATAATGATCTGAATTCGTTAAAAGATTTATTACAATACGTGTGAACAAATTGTTGTTGTGAAACAGTTTATGTTAGTTTTGACACCCAAAAGTTAAAACATGACACGTATTGGGGAAAGATGAACTTTAATTAGGCTTTCTTTTTTAGCTACTAATTCTTGAAGAATCTATAGGTCACTATCGTTGTTGTTGCGGTGCCAGAAGGGCTTCCATTAGCTGTCACCTTAACGTAAGTTATCCGTTTCTATAATCATTGATGTGTTTTTTTTTCTTTCCATGTGCCACTCACCCAAGGCATACTATACTGTTCTTGCTACGTTTATGCCCATACTGGGGATGGTATTGTTTATTTTTTGTACTGGATTTTTTAATTAAGTTTCGGATTACTAACGCGTTCTTCGTATTATACATGATTACAGGCTTGCATACTCGATGCGGAAAATGATGGCGGATAAAGCGTTGGTAAGTTTGATATTTTTTTCCTCAAAATCTTGTGAGAATTTGCTCCTGTGTTTTTTGTTTTATGTTGTTAGTAATTGTGCAAGTGCAGGTTAGGAGGCTTTCTGCTTGTGAAACAATGGGTTCTGCAACTACAATTTGCAGTGATAAAACAGGAACCTTGACATTGAATAAGGTGGGATATTGTTGCTTCTGTTGATAACTTTATGGTTCTTGCAGATCTATAATGGTACTAAAAACTTCTGTTCATGTTATAACGTGGTTTGACGGGTGATGAAACTTTATAATCTAAATGTTAAATAGAAGCATGCTTCTTGGGGTGCAAATGTGTCATGTTGTGAGGGGAACTCATTTTTTCTTCTTATTGACATCCAAAGGCTCTTAAGAAGAAGTCACAACCTTTCCTTCTTTTTTACTTATTTTACGTGTTTTTGCTTTCTTCAGATGACCGTGGTTGAGGCTTATATTTGTGGGAAGAAAATCGATCCACCAAACAACAAGTCTGAATTACCTTCAAGGGTTGTATCTCTTCTCATTGAAAGTGTAGCTCAGAATACAACTGGTAGTGTATTTTTACCTGAGGTAGGTATTTCAGAATTTGTACCTTTGAGACAGCCATTCCCCTACTACAGCACATCTTTATCCTGGTCTCAGTGATCTTATTTGCTGCATATAGTTAGTTCACTGGAATCACCGTTATGTTCAATTTACCTATCAACTTATTACAGACACACGCATATACATATATATATATATATATATATATATATCAAGTTGCTCTAGAGTCATGTATTAGTAGAGTATACCATGATAAACGAGCAAGTATTGCAAGGTTTGATGATTTTCAACCTGTTTTGTGAATGACGATATCACTTTTCCATTGTTGGTGTTTAAATAGGGAGGCGGTGATGTTGAGATTTCTGGATCACCAACAGAGAAGGCTATTCTTCAGTGGGGGGTTACAGTAAGTTGCTTCTTTATATCTTTTCGAGCCATTTTGTTTCTTATCTTTGATATCAGGTGATACTGATTATATTTGTAATAATTGCAGCTTGGAATGAATTTCGAGGCGGTCAGGTCAGAGTCTTCAATTATTCATGCATTTCCCTTCAACTCAGAGAAAAAACGAGGAGGTGTTGCGGTGAAATTGGTAATTGTACTGTTTTTTTTTCTTCCTGAATTCAGAAAAAGCTATCAGCACATACTGAACGCCAATGCATAATGTGTGATATATTTGTAGTGTATGCTTTCATGTTAATGCAGTACAACTTATATGCCTCAGGAATGTAATACGGTTCAGTTAAAATATCCTTTTTTGTTCTTTGATCTTTCCACAGCCTGATAATGAAGTTCATGTACATTGGAAAGGGGCCGCTGAAATTGTCTTAGCTGCATGTACGAGATACATGGATGATAACGAGCAGCTTGTTGCCCTGGATGAAGTTAAGGTACGAGAATTCAGTCTCATAGTAATGTATCAAATTAAGAAGTCTATTTTTCTCTTCTGAGTTATGATTTCTGAATACATAGGATAAAATCCCATATGTTAATTGTGCCTACCGTGCACCAACACAAATCTCCTTTTGGGCGGTTGTCTGAAATTACTCCTGATCTAGAGTTAAGTGTTTCTTAACGTGTCTTTGGTGCAGGTAGAATATTATAAAAAAGCAATTGAAGATATGGCTGCTGGAAGTTTGCGCTGTGTTGCTATTGCCTACCGACCATGCGAAGGGGAAACTGTGCCAACAGATGAAGACGAACTGGCACAGTGGGAATTGCCCGAAGGGGATCTTGTTTTGCTAGCGATAGTTGGTCTGAAGGTATGAGCAGGTCTTGGTCTTACTGCATATTATTGACATATTTATTTCTATATTTCAATTATTTGCATTATAGTTTTTTACTAGTCTTGAGGAAATTTCTGTGCCATATTTTGCTATTTCCTTTTCCACTTTCTAGCATACTTTCTATGAAGTTTATGGCATGCTGGTAATGAAGCCGAACTAATTCAATGTGACTTATGGTTGTTATTTTAGTGGTTATATTGGGTTCTGAGCGTTGACTCAGAATTCGATAGATTTCTTGCAATTCCTATAGACACATGTTTTTCTTTACGTATATCATATATGTCGCCTTTTGTGCCACTTTTATAAATGGCATGAAAATTAAATGATTATACATGGTTTCCAATGTAGGATCCTTGCCGGCCAGGTGTCAGAGAGGCGGTTGAACTGTGCGTAAAGGCTGGCGTGAAGGTAAACCGCATTCTATTTTCAGATGTTGATTAATGCTCAACTAAAATGACATTCTTAATCGACTGTGTTATGGTGCTGAATATATTCTGGAATCTAAATGCATAATGCTGATTTTCAATTCAGTTCACAATCTCTGTTTGGATGTTCCCTTTAATAATGTTGTGCCATTTGCAAGATTATATGGTTTACGTAATAATTGTATCTATTATTTTTCTGCAAATAGTTCTCATTTACCTAAATCCATGCAGGTAAGAATGGTGACTGGTGACAATCTTCAAACGGCAAAAGCAATAGCGTTAGAATGTGGAATCCTAAGGTCGGATGCAGACGCAACAGAGCCAAACCTAATTGAAGGGAAATCATTCCGTGCCATGACTGAAGGGCAAAGGCTAGAAGTAGCTGACAGTATATCAGTATGTGGATACAAGCCGATGAGTTTTGTTAAATTCTTAGTTCTATGACTAGTTTTTAATTGAAACGATAGTTGATATGGTTTTGCTTGTGAAACAGGTAATGGGAAGGTCTTCTCCTAACGATAAATTGTTGCTTGTGCAAGCACTGAGGAAGAGAGGCCACGTTGTTGCTGTAACTGGAGACGGAACTAACGATGCCCCTGCCTTACACGAGGTAAACACCAGAAAGATAACCAATATTCTGAAATCAGCATCGTTTTTTTTGCCTATTTTTCTTCGATATTCTATGTAATGATTGAATTATTTCACATCATTAGGCTTATTTTCCAATTGTAGGCTGATATTGGTCTTGCTATGGGCATCCAAGGAACGGAAGTTGCAAAAGAAAGCAGCGATATTATTATATTGGACGACAATTTTGCTTCAGTTGTAAAGGTACTTGTTGCTTTTTTGTTAACTAGACGTGATGCGTTCCCCTTTAGTCTTTTATCTTTATATCTTCGCTATCAAAATGTACAGGTTGTTCGATGGGGAAGATCTGTTTATGCAAATATACAGAAATTTATCCAGTTTCAGCTTACTGTGAATGTTGCTGCTCTTATAATTAATGTTGTGGCCGCAATTTCTTCAGGCGATGTGCCTCTAAATGCAGTGCAGGTCTCTTTCTTGTTATCTTTCATGCTAAAATATGAAGTCAGTATTGTTAAAGAACGATATTTTATGTTGTTTAATTGATTCGTGTGCAGCTACTTTGGGTGAATCTTATCATGGATACTCTGGGTGCGCTTGCGCTGGCCACTGAACCACCGACAGATCACCTCATGGACCGACATCCCGTTGGCCGCAGGTTATATTTCGAAGTTTGATCGAAATCATATTTATAGTTACTACTGCCTATGTTTTATGTTTGTAACTTTGTTGTGTTTTGTGTCCTCAGGGAACCTCTTATAACAAATATTATGTGGAGGAACTTGTTGATACAGGTATTTGTGAAACAATGAGTGATAATTCACAGGTGAATAATGGCATTTTTCTTGAATCAAGTGTGCTAATGATGCAATAAAAGTGCAGGCTTTTTATCAAGTGTCGGTTCTCCTTGTACTCAATTTCCGTGGGAGAGAACTCCTGCATTCGGAGCACGACCCTGCTGAGCATGCTATCAAAGAGAAAAACACTCTCATTTTCAACGCTTTTGTCCTTGCTCAGGTAATCATATGTTCATTACAACCACTCGATAGATAATCATTCTAATTTTTTACCAAATCATCTCACTCGAACCATTTTAACTGCAGGTATTCAATGAATTTAATGCGCGGAAGCCTGATGAAATGAACGTTTTCAAAGGAGTTACTAAAAATCGCCTATTTATGGGAATCGTGGGCCTAACTGTGGTTCTTCAAGTAAGTTTTGGCCCCTTCCCCCCTTTTTTCTGTCTCACATACGGATGTTGTGATATCACATTTCGTCTCTAAATATTCCAGGTCCTTATAATCATGTTCCTCGGGAAATTTACGACAACCGTAAGGCTCAGTTGGCAATTATGGCTAGTCTCCATCGTGATTGGTGTTATCAGGTTCGTTGTAATTTCGAATCAATTACATCCCAAAGACCGATCATTTTCATGTTTTTGCGCTCATTATTTGTTCATTGTCACCAGTTGGCCTCTTGCTGTTGTTGGGAAATTAATCCCCGTCTCCGAGAAGCCCTTCAGCGAATATTTTACCAACATCTTTTCCTCCTGCAAACGGCATAAAAACAGAGGTGTGCATATTTGGGACACTTTTAACCGCTTTCGCGTTATGAAAACCGATGAATGATTATAACTTGTGTTTTTCTTGTTATCGCAGGTGGAAACGAGGATGATGGTTGAATACAAAGGATGGGCAGGCTCTTGGAAGGTTATCGTTTTCTTTTAAATCATCATGTTTGCTCTTCTGGACATAGTCAAAGAGGCTAACCGTAACTCTAACAATACACCATAGTTTTGAGGAGGATATTAGTCAAGAAGATGAAGTGGTTTTCAGTTGGTTTGGCAGATTTGTTGAGGGTTTTGTGTGTTAATGTTATTACCATTTTGTTATTTGATGCATTTCATTCCTTCTGCACAGAGCCTAATCCGAACAAGCTGTACATGTGGGTGTAGTTGTGTGTTTTCTATATATATCGATTGCGTTTCACAACAACAGAGGTTTCGAGTTTTTATGATGCTTGAAATCACTTGATGAGATGTTGATGTAGTAGAGAATGGAAATGATGCATGGCCTTCTCTACCATTGGAGCATATCGACCGCTGTCATAGGCTGGCGATTCCAACCCTCTTTGAACCGATTCACAGAGCACAATATCTTCCATCTATATATACATCATATATATGTATATGCATAAGAAACATGGTGGCCATATGTTCTTTTACTGCCAAAAGTTAGATAAAATCGATCTCTGCATACCTGAACTTGCTCACTGTCTTCCAAACTCTTGGCCACAAAAGCTTCATCATCCTTGAGAGAAGCATCAAGAAAGTAATCAAAAATGACTCGGCATCGTCGGGGTCCTAACGGCAGTACCAGATTGGTGTCCATCCAAGGTCCGTACCTGAAACGAGAACTGGTTAGAAAAATAAGAGCAACCACAGATGTCTGTGGTCGTAAAAAGCAAAGCTTAAATCAGGATGAGACTTGCCTATTCACCATGAAGTTTGGATAAATGAAAGCATATAAAGATTTTGATCCAAGCCTATCAAAATCTTCATCTCCATCACATCTTTGGATGCTTACTTTCTCATATATCTACAACAACAATTTCGTTTAACTTTTTCATATCGTGTGCTAAATGCAAGTAGAGTAGTCGTAGGTTCAAAAAGTAGGGAGCGTACGGTGGTGGAATAGGAGTCGAGCTTAAGACCCGATGCAAGATCTTTATGTGCAAAAGGTACATGATAACCACCGTCTAAGTAATTGTCACAAAAGACCTGCAAAAACGTAACTTAAATATCCTCTTCTTGGTAATGGCTTCATAAGACGCTAAATATGTTGACTTATAAGTTACAATGAGTTGATAAGACATATCTGACATCTTATAAAAGTGATTTTGTTGTAGTGACGTAGCATATATACGAGGTGAGAGATGGGAGTTTAAAAACCAAACCTTCCAATTACAGTCGATCGTGTATTCGCGTCTGCAAAGATAACTTAAAGAAGTATCAACCCCATTGGTACTTAGTATCTCAGAAGTGCTACCAAGCCACTCCATCCCCACATTATCATCACAATGCTGTTGTTCATCAAAAGCATTTCTTTCTAAATTTAGAAGGATAAATGGCCCCCAAATGGCTACCCTTACTGGAATCAGTCCAAATTCCTAACATCAAGATCAGCAGATAAGTCACACCAACCATATAACAGTTAAAAGATCATTAAGGTGTTAAATCATCTAAGTCATGTACTTTGACATTGAAGTTCTTTATTCCTGTTATTCTAGTTGCCTTCAGAAGTGCTCCATCTAATCCATATGTCCATCCCTGAAAAGATTGACAAATTCAGTTCATTCCCTCTCTGCAATTTTCTTTTTGGTTAACCAAATTTCTGTTGGAGGAAAACCCAAAAAATTAAGAGAAAACAGAGAGTATGATGCCCAGATAGAACTTGAAATCATGTGAGAACTCACTGAAGTTGTATTTCGACCCTAATTTACATGGGTATCTCGAGATCAACTTCAGGATGACCTCAAATTTCAGTATTGATTTTGGCAGAAACCGTTTCCTTTTAAACTTAGAGAATCTTGAAAGTTCATGAATCAAATGTTGAGAATCCTCATAAATGGAAATGATTGTCAGAGTAATTAGTGGGCGGTTAAACTGCGTAGCAGCAGTTACAAGTACGGATCAGAAGGCTTCAAAGATTTTGACTCTTTAAAGTCCTCATTAGGGAACCACCACGGGATCCGCCCTTGACCCCCATCCAATGATCCCTCGTTCCAGTTAGCTTACACGAGTGTGCATTCCACACCTCCTAGCCCGTGATATAGCTTAATTACCAACCCCATATTCTCTTATGAATCCAATTACATAAAATGAACCGGTGATTTCAATAAAAAAAAACATAAACATTATTCTTTCCATTTGCTATATGTATGAACTGAAACTAAAAGAACCCAGTAGATCATAGATGTTTGTTTTCATCCCGAATAAGCTAAGAAACCAATAAAGAACGACACCCAGAAGTTAACTCACATGGTAAGGGCATACGAAACAAGATCCTTTTCCACTTCCAGAGGCAAGAAGCGAGGCATGGTGACGACAAACGTTATGAAATGCACGAACCTCGCCATTTTCATCACGGCATACCACATACTCTACATTTCCTAATCTGCCACACTTGAATTAATCAAGATTTTACAATGAACAATAACCAAACACAATCAAAATAACACTGAAATTTACCTGCCAGTAAAGAAACTGTTAGCTTCCTGAATTTGGTGAGTACATCCTAAACGTCAATCAAACATAAACAAGTATTTTATTTCCTCTTTTTATGGATTCTAAATTTAAAGCTTTTCTTGTTAACCAAATTTCAAATGCCACAATCCTGCCTCAGTTCTTGAGATAGATGTACACATAACATTATGAATTATGGGTTTCTTGCAATGTCAAGCTTGACTGTTGTTTGAAACAAATAGAAAATACATTAATTCGAGAAATTGACGTTGACAATCAACCAATTTGATCTTGGAAATCAAACAATAATATGCAAATTAGAAATTGAGAGAGAAAGAGATGAGTAATATGTTGATTACCGACGGCCTGCCATCCTTTGTAGAAGACTTGATTGAATTCTAGAGAGAGAAAAGAAGGGGAAGTGTACCATGAACTTGGTGGGGTTAGGGCTTCTTGAATTGGGATAGATGGGTTGAATTCATGGACCAGTGATCGATCTAAATCTTGAGATGTTTGGAGTAGTAAACTATGATTGGGTTCATGGGATTTTGTAATCAGTGATGAATTTGGGCATGGATTTCTGAATTTCTTCAAGCCAGAAAATTGAAGACCGATGGGTTTCATCATCATCATCGCCATGATCGGATTATACAATGCTTTCGCACTCCATCCCACAATTTTGGTTTTTAACTGACATGAAATTTAGGAATTGTTTTATTCTATACATTCCCTGTCCATTGTAAATTTGTAATTAATCATTTTGTAATAAATACATAATTATTTTAGATTAATAAATAAAATGACAATAAACCTATATCTTACATGGAATTTTTAACACAATTTTTAATTAAAGGATGGTTTTAGAAAGATAGATGCATGTCTCTACTCGCTAAATAGACAATTTTTTATTACTTTTTTCTTCATGTTAAATCTTTTTCTTTGGTGCATGTCACACTATATTTTCAAAGTAGTGTAAATTTAATAGTAAATCTTCTTCAATGAGTAAAAATATTCTAGACATATTCACTTTTTATATTAATTTATTATTAATTTTTCCATAATATCCTTATATTTATTCACTTTACCCCATATATTTTTTTTAAATTTATATCATAAATTAATTTTTTTTATTAATTATGAATTGAATAATTTTGATATATGAAACAAAACTTTTTATTAAATAATAAAAATTACATTAAAACAAATACAAAAAGAGAATACAATTATGTATTTTTAAATTTTCATTGATTATGTTTTCATCTTTTAATATTAGCTTATTTTCATTGAATATTTTATCATGTTGTATATTATTTAATTAATTAAAACATAAATAAGAAATTGATATAAAAATAATATATAACAAATAAAACCTATTAAAACTTTAATACTTTAAAAAACAAAAATAATATGGACCAAAAATGTAATTAAAAAAGTGACGTAAAAAATAGTGTAAATGAATAATGTTACACCAAATATAATGTAATACTATTCATTACACTAAATTTAGTATAGAAAATAGAGACCCCGTTGAAGATGCCAATAGTATCATTTACTCTAAATTTAGTAACATTTAGTGACCCCATTGAAATGGTCTTATATTTCCAATGCATGGTGTCACCTAAATAGCTGCTTATATGGCAAAACATTTTTTAAAATGTCATATTAATTTTATACATGCTTGTACGTGGTAGTGAAAATAGTTTTCTTATGGTGCGTTTGGTATGCAAGACAGAGTGGGACAGGATAGAACAGAACAGGCTTGTCCCATGTTTGGCGTGACCATATGTGGGACACGCTAGAACTAAGTTGAACAAGCATAAGACACACGTGTCCCACTTCAACCCCCTGGAACTAAGTAGAACAGCAATACTTTGACTAATATACCCTTTGTTAAAAACATTAAACATGTCTTCTCATCATCCACGCCTCCAAGCTAGGGGTGTGCAAAACCCGAATAGTCTGAAATCCGAACCGAAAATAAGGTGTTTTTGCAAAACCCGAATACCACAAAATCCGATAATCCGAAACCCGACATTTGAGAGGATATCCGGGTTCGGATTGGGTTTGATCGTTGGCCACCCAACCCGTCCGAAAACCCGAAATAACATAAATCTATATTTTAAATACTATATATATATATATATATATATATTTATTTATTTATTTATCTAACTATTTTTTGAAAATCGTAAATTATAGTCTATTGAAATATTTTCTAAATTTTAAACTTGCTATCGATTTCATCAATCTTTCAATCGATTGTATTCATCCTAAAAAACGATTGAATTTATATATAACATTTGCATTATATAATACCCGAACCCGGCCGACATCAATCCGAAACCCGACCAACCTAAAATCCGAAACTTAAAATTTGGGTTTTAATTTCCATATCCAAAATTCAATCGTGATAAATTAGTTTTATGTTTTTGATAATCCATTGCATTATGTATTAGTGATGTAATCTATGATTTTTCATCAGGGGTAAATTCGTCATTTAACCGGTCTAGTCCTGTTCTGTCCAGTTCTGTCATGTCTTGCCAAACGCTGGACAATTGTCATGTTCTGTTCCGTCATGTCCTGTTCCATCTTGTCCTGTCATGTCCTGTTTACGTGTTACGAGAGTTTTGTTTTTTAATATTAGTTATATTTTGAATTTTTTTAATATTCATTAATATATTAATATTAAATTTATAGTTTAATAAATAAATTCTTTCTAGCAATATTAATTAATGATTAGACTATTCGAGTTTTTTTATAACCAAACTCTTATTTGATTATTTATGTATATTTTATGAACATATTCATTAAAACATCAAAAAACATTATGTAACATTAGCAATTAGCAAAAAACAATTTCTTATTTAGAAATTACATCCCACAATTTTTTTTATATTATTCAATGTCACATTAGTAAAAAGTATTGATATGATATTAACAATTACCAAAACCTATTTCTTTTTAGGAATTCATACTCACAACAACCATAAAATCTAATACAAGAGTGTGCCTCATCATCATTTCTTTATACGTGTCACTTAAGAAATCTGCTAAAAACTTACAGTAATGGACGATTTGTAAAGTTGTCACATCTACTCAACAACAGTAGAAAGTTGTTTTTATAAATAAAAAAAAAACTCTCAAACTTATGAAAAGTTTACCAAAAAAAACTTGTCCAAAGAAACTTTGGATTGTAACCATTAAAAATGTATATAATTAAAAGGTTAAAGAATATATATCTTTTTGTTTTGAGATGTAAATTATGGGTACTTACAAGTTACAAGTCACATATAATTGAAATGATTTATTTATTTAATCAAGAGTAAAGTATGATCAAATTAGTATTTTTATTGGATCCCCATAAATATAAAAATAATTTTAGTAATAAAAGTAAGAAAATGCATTGAACATGGTCGTAATTAGTTGTGACAATTCTTAATTGGGGTAACAAGTATTTTTTTTTTTTTTTTATAACCGTGGGTTTTCGGGTCAGCTTACGCACACGATTAATCCTGGGACGACCACAAATAACCTGGAGTCATCGCAGGTGAATCTCCATTTGGTAACAAGTATGTTAGTAGTAACTAAAAACGAAAGATGTGGTCTTAAACTTAAGGATATCAAATATGTCAATTTAACATCCTAAATTCTTAGGTTATGTTCTAGATGTACAAAAAAAGTTAGTTTGAAATTAGATTTGTCTTCAAAACGGTTAGTCCTCACTTGTAGATTGTATCATATTGTTAATTCAATAACTAAACAATAAGTTAAACCCTCAAAGACACAGGGTTAAACCCTCTGTCTTTGATGTTAGACACACAATTCATGTAAAAACTCTACAATGTTAAATCGTAAAAATAACTTCTATAAAATAATTACTAAATAACCTAATTGAAACCGACCTAATTATTAACATAGATTAATCTTGTTGGTGTTTTACCATATCACTCTAATCTTTCAAACAAATGCCTATATATATTTTCCTAAATTTTGGTATGATGTCCTTAATACATTTGTTACGTAAAATAGGGGTGTATATGGATTGAGTTGGACTGTTTAAGGGATTTAAACAACACAACTCAATTATGATGGTTTGGAAAAATCTTAACCCAACCCAATCCATATGTATAATTTTTTTGGTAAAAATGACTAAAGGTGTAGATGAAGAATGAAGGTCTATGTTTATTGTGAGCCATCAGATAAATGTAAGATCCACATTCTTTTAACTGTTAGATTACAAGGGAAAAAAAAACTAACTGGAGTTTTAGAGTGTTTTTACCTACTCACAAAAAAATTTTCACATAATCTAACTCTCTCTATATCTATCTATACTATATTATAAATATGACATAAAAAACTCTTAATTACAACTCACTAAGCTTTATATACTATCATTTAAAGCTATCTACTTAAAATCTCTTAAAAATAACTATTAAAGCCTAATGTACTACCTGTAAAGCTTTTAACCCTAATTAATATATTTTATCCTTATCCCCCAAAATCCTAATCTCTAATCCCCAAACCCTAAAATTATGAAATTTGAATTATGATAAACATAATCAAAACAAAATAAACATTTCAATTTAAATATAAAAAATTTAAAATATATAAGATAATTAATGAATTTTAACAAACTACTTAATTTTTTTTATATAAAAAATATCATATTGTTAAGCCTAAATTAAAAAAATTTATATATAAAAAATCATTATCACTCAATAAAAATCATCCAAAATCGTACTGTAAATCAATAAAAAACAAAAAATTAAAATAAAAATTAAAATCGTGATGTATTAAACATTATGTACTATTATTTAATGCTAATGTACTTAAAATCTCTTAAAAAATAATTAATGAAGCAATATGTACTACTTTTAAATGCTTTTAACTCTAATTAATAAATTTCATTCTTATCCCCAAAATCATTATCTCTAATTCCCAAATCCTAAAATTATGAAATTTGAATTCTGATAAACATAATCAAAACAGGATAAACATCTCAATTTAAATATAAAAAATTTAAAATATATAAGATAATTAATGAATTTTAACAAACTACTTAATTTTTTTATATAAAAAACATTATATTGTTAAGCCTAAATTAAACAAATTTATATATAAAAAAATCATTATCACTCAATAAAAACCATCCAAAATCGTACTGTAAATCAATAAAAAAAACAAAAAATAAAAATAAACATTAAAATCGTGATGTATCTCGCTGCATTGTACGAGTACGCTTCTAGTTAACTTTTTAATAGAAAAAAGACAAAAAAAAAAAAAGAATAAAAAAGTAATGGGTTAAGAGGATTTGTTAGCATGAGAGACCCAATGCAAAACAAAATGTATACCATAGAGCCCAAGTCCATAACAAAATACAAACCACAGCCCACAAGTCCATAATTTTTCACTTTAGGAACCTAATTAATTCATAAGAAAATACAAAACCGTATGGACAAAGAATATACTTAAGAAACTCTTAAGTGTTGTTATCGAGTTATAAGTGTCCACTGTTTTTAAAATTGATTATATATTGGGTTGGGTTCCCGTGAAAAGTTGAGTTAACGGTGAGAAACGTGAGAAGTGGTTATTAACCGTTGGATGAGAAATGGACGCACATTAGGATGAGATGCACCGATATAAGATGCACCAGATCAATTGTCTTCTAAGCCGCAATTCATGAGAGAGTTTGAGATTAAAAGAGATCAACGGTTCAGATCTATTTCTCACGGTTCTCACTGTTAACTCAACTTCTCACACTATATATATATATATATATATATATATATATATATATATATATATATATATATATATATATATATATATATTCATTTTGTTATTTGTCAAAATCCAATAAATGAAACATAATACACATAAAACGTCAGGTAATGGGGTGTCACACATTCTAAGTTTCTAACTATCATTTGCCAAAACGACATTTTCATCAAAAGTTTGGAAACCACACTTTTAGGCAATTTACTTCATTCTCCACATCCCATGTTTAAGAGTACATGGTGCAAACACAAGGTGCGTTTAAGGGCCGCAAGGATGTGTGGTATATATACATTGCAACCCTTAAAAATGTTGCAAACCTTGCAACCCACATCTTAACTGTCGGATTTATGATCGGCAGTTACAATAGATATGGGGCCCAATATTTTTAATTAAAAAAATAGAAAAATAAAAATAAAATAACCGTCGATCATGAATCCAACGGTTAAGATGTGGGTTGCAAGGGTTACAACATTTTCCAGGGTTGCAAAATATCCTTCCAATATATATATATATATATATATATATATATATGTGTGTATGTGTATGCCTAAAAAAAAAAACTTGCATCCCATGAAACTTGGTTTTTGAATCTTTCTAAGAAACATTATATTTAAAAGAACTGATCAAGTCATCATTTTGCAAAAAAAAAAAATAATCCAAATATGAAATACAAAATCTAAACTTATATAATAAACGAAACTAGACAAATATATATATATACAAGTAGTATAGATTATGTAATTTTAACTTGTTTGTACTCGGCTAACCACCACGTAATAAACAAGTAAATAGTAGTGATGTAGCAAGGGTAATTTGGGGAAAACACTTGGTATCTATTAGAAGGCATGGAATGGAAGTGATGAAAATGTTGTTTTGTTGTTGTGTAGTACAATTTGTTGACTATTTGTATTGGTCATATTATATATTTTCATGAGGTAATTAAGCTTGTTAAATATCATGATTTTATCTTCTAATTCGTACTTTACTAATAATAATATCATCTACGAACAATGACAAAAATACCCGTCTTTATTCTTATCCGTACAACAGCCATATATATATGTTGTATTTTTTTTTTCTTCTTTTTGTAATATCAACATGTCAAAAGCTTGATGTAAGTAAGTATTAAAAAATATGAATATTTTTCTATTTAGTTGAATGAAAGTACTTATTGATATATAAATTCAATAAAAATGACGTATTATTTTAATCTTAACATCAATCAATAGATTGTTTTCTAGTACGGATAATTTTTATAGTCTTACGGTTTGAATAAGTTTATAGAGACAATAAACATGAAAAAAAATAATTAATATTTTACGTCATCAAACTAGTTTTTATAGACCAATAAACAAGATATATTTAATCGAATAAGATGATGATCCGATAAATCTTTTATTGTCGGCGAATCTGATCTTTCAATCCATTTTCACACTTCTGATTTTTGTACGGAAAAATTAAAATAATAAAGTTTTTAATTTTTATCTTAAAAATGGACAAATTGCATAATAAACATGTTTTTATTTAGTTGATAAGCTTATTTTTTGAATTTAAGTATTAATAGTTTAAAAAATATTTATTCAAGAGTTAATAATTTAAGAAAATGTTTATTTCGATATATATTTTTTCCATATCATGTTGAATTTCATGTATAACACAACAAAGTCATGCTAAAAAAACATTTTTTAATGTATCATTTATCAAAATAAAAATGAATAAAAACAAATACATTTCTTTATTCAACAATTTGACATAGAAAAGTTAAACCTCGCCGTCTAATTTATTTAAGATTTCTAAGTTTCGACAATTTCTATAGTTTTCAATTAATTGAACATGCTTTTTTCCTATTTTGCATACGGACGAATATTAACTGTCATAATAATAATTGAGGTTAGTTGCGGTGGGACCCACGTCTTGTTTTCATTGTTCCATATAGGCCCCTTGAAATACTTAATATTGTCATAGAGTTAACCCAGAGCATATTAGTTAACACATGATCATTAAAATGAACCCCTAATCTAGCAATCATGTATAACACCGGATAAGTTCCTTCTTTTTATCTATGTACGTTTTTATGTTCTCATTGCTCGATATTGTATCCCATTGCTAGATTTTGATGACAAATTTATTTTATTATACTGATTTTTTAAAATGTAAGATATTAGTTACAAATGACTCAATGATTTGGGTTATTTCAGTTTCTTGTCTTGGTTCTCATGTCCCACCTTACCAGATTTGTAAAAAAAGGAAAGACTCGAAAGACCTACTTGACTGACAGGTTTTCTTATGGGTGAGTGTATAGGTAAAAATCAGTAATTACATATATGTCACTTAACCCATTAAAACATTTGATTCTTAGATAGAAAGTGAAGACATGTGAACTACTTTAATTGTTGCTAAAAAGGGTTAAAACATGATGCAAATTAATGACGTTGTTGTTGTAAATGGTTCATTTAACGAAGGATTTAAACCCCCTAATGTTAAAAGTATTTACTGAAATAAACAAAACTTCAAGGGGGTTATATGCAACTCGCCCAAAGTACATAAAATAGGTACTACGGTATATGAGGTGGCACTTAAAAACTAATATTAAGAAGCACACAGATTTAAAACATAAGGTACGTAGAATGTTATCGTTTTAATGTTTTTTATGAAAGACGTAAAATTATATATTATTATCGGGCATAATGTTACAACTGTGCTGATGAGGACATGAAAATGATGGGTATAACCGTACATTTCTATTTTTAATGAACTTAAGACCAAAATTTGAAAACATATTTAAAGGAGTTTAAATATTAAGAACCAGCGTTATAAAATTGAAACATTAGATTAAGAATTTATAAAACAAAATTAAAATTAAAACCCACCTTCTATCTCGTTCCACAATAAAACAAATCGTATCGTGTGGGGTCGTGCTTGTGAGAGGGCGGGTTGGACCTATGCCCAGGACCAATGAAAAATATGGGCCAATTTTTTTTTTTAGCATAGAGTAGTAGTAGTAGTAGTAGTAAAAAAAATAGTAAATAAAAGAGACAAATTATGTTTCTATCTAATAGGACCCAAAGAATTTTGTATTATATTAGGGTCCAAATATGTATTAATTAATTACATTGGAAAAAAATATGTTAAAAGTTAATTGGTCGTACATTTTATATTAATAGAAGCGTACTCGCGCAATGCAGCGAAATACATCACGATTTTAATGTTCATTTTATTTTTTTGTCGATTTACAGAACGATTTTGGATGGTTTTGAGAAAGTGATAATGTTTTTTTTATAAATTTGTTTAATTTTGGCTTAATAGTATAATGTTTTTTATATAAAAAAATTAAGTATTTTGTTAGAATTCAATGATTATCTTATATATTTTAATGACATCTAGAAAAAATAACCAATTACATATTTAATAATATAATTAAAACAAAATTATAATAATATAATATATTAATTAATAATGATACATGAAAATGTCTGCATAAAAGGAAGGTCCTACAGATACCAAATTGGTGAGTGTTAGAAGCTTGCAGTAGTAATATGTAACTTATGCTTTGATACTTGTAAATTAAGAGATTTTTAAAATCTTGCATAAAATGATGGTACCTTATGCCTAATAATTTGTATTTAAGAGTTTTTTATCCGTGTTTTATAATATAGTATAGATTGTTTTTCTCTAAGTTATTTATCTAGTACCAAAGTATAAACTTTGATATATTTTTCATCATTCATCTCTCACTTGTCCTATTAGAAATCCAAAGTATAATGTAGGGGTGAGCAAAACCCGATTAACCCGATCCCACCCAACCTGAAATTTAGCCCAATATCCGATGTCCGAGATACCGAAACCCAAAGTAACCGATCCACTTAAATTTTCGGGTAAAGCAGGAATGGGTTGGGTATCCAAATCCCAAACCCGACCCGCCCGAATATCCGAAAAGTATTTATTTTTTTAAAAATTTCAGTTTTATAAAACTAAACCTAAACGCCTAAAGTCTCTAAACAAAATCCCTTATCAAATTCTCAATCGAGTAATCGACTCCAAGACCTCTCTCTCTGTCTCTCATCTCAAATTCTCAATCGACTCCTCCAGGCCAGCCTCCGGCCATCGGCTCACCGCCTTTCTCGGTTGCTCCCAGTCCTCGACCACCTCCCTGCTCCCACCGGCGGCCATCGCATCGCACCCTCCCAACTCCCAAGTCCCAACTCCCATTTGTAAGTTTGATTTCTACATATGTAACTCTGTAAGTTTGATTTCTAGTTTTCTACTCTCTACTATTTAGTCAGTAGTCTCTACTCTCTTCTCTCTCGGTCTCTCTACATTCGATTTCTAGTTTTCTAGTTTTTTTGTTTTTTTTAATTTTGGTAGAGTCTTGAGAAAAATAACTTAGATTGCACAAACACAGGTGGTTTGTGGTATTGCAAATTAACATTTTGTGTTATAGCAAATTAACATTTTGTGTTATAATATTTTGTTACCTATTTTTGCCATGGACCTGGAATTTGATTACTACCCGTGGATGTGGGTTTGAATTCTGTTACCTATCTGGAAACAAACCCTAAACCCGAAATCATCCGAAGTCCGACCCGAAATCCTTGCCATCCGATGCCCCGATATCCGATTAACCCGAATTTTATTTGGTCGGGTTTCAGGACTTTTCCCCATTACCCAATATCCGATCAGGTTTGGAGTTTTGGGCCCCGACCCGACCGATGCTCAGCCCTAGTATAATAGGACCTAAAGAATTTGTATTATATTAAGGGCACAAACATATATTAATTAATTACATTAGAAAAGAAAGTATGTAAAAAGTTAATTGGTAGTTCATTTTATAGTATTGTCTATTATTTCTCTAAGGTTTTTTATCTAGTATTAAAGTTTAAAACTACTTACCTATAAAATATTGATATATGATCTATCATTCATCTCACACTGACTCTTTTAATTATTGTATCAAAATGAATTATATATTTGTATTAGAATATAACTAGAAGCGTACTCGCGCAATGCAGCGAGATACATCACGATTTTAATGTTTTCTTTTATTTTTTGTTTTTTTGTCGATTTATAGTACGGCTTTGGATGGTTTTGAGAAAGTGATAACGTTTTTTTTATAAATTTGTTTAATTTAGGTTTAATAATATAATGTTTTATATATAAAAAAATAAGTATTTTGTTAGAATTAAATGATTATCTTATATATTTTAAATTAGATGTTTATCCCGTTTTGATTATGTTTATCAGTTAGTTAATATTCTATATTTAAAATTTGATTTTTTAGGAAGTTAAAATGATGATGATTAAATAGTAAGAGATTTAGTTTTCATTTTTTATTTAAGTTTTAAAAGAGTTTTTTATGTCATCTTTATAATATAGTATAGATATAAATATAGATAGAATTAAATGATTATCTTGTATATTTTAAATTTATTTATATTTAAATTAAGATATTTATCCCGTTTTAATTATGTTTATCAGTTAGTTAAATTCTATATTTAAAATTTGATTTTTTGAGAAGTTGAAATGATGAGTGATTTTAGAGAGTTAAAATTGTTAGAGATAATGATTAAAATGTTTTATATATACAAAAATAAGTATTTTGTTATAATTAAATGATTATCTTATATATTTTAAATTAGATGTTTATCCCGTTTTGATTATGTTTATCAGTTAGTTAATATTCTATATTTAAAATTTGATTTTTTAAGAATAAATTGTTAGAGATAATGATTAAATAGTAAGAGATTTAGTTTTCATTCTTTATTTAAGTTTTAAGTAATTAGCATTAAATAACGGTACATTAAGCTTTAACAGTTGTTTTTAAGAGTTTTTTATGTCATCTTTATAATATAGTATAGATAGATTTATTTTTATTAACTAATAAAGCATGTTTCTATCTTTTGAAAAAAGTTACCAATCATATGAGACGTTCAACTTACATCTATATACTTGTTTTTTTCAAACATTATTGACTCTTTAGTACCTAATATTGAGTGCATGAATCTTAAGTTTCTCATATCTCTAAAACAATAATGAAATCTTAATTAAGCTATATCCAACATGGGTTTTAATTCTAAGATTGATGGTTTCGAAAAAGTTTGTTTCAACCCTAGAACTTTAAAACGGTGATAAAAACATTAGCCTAAAATGAGATGAAAACTCAATTGATTTATATTGATTTACATAGAGTATTACTTCAAATAGTCAAAAGATTTTACCAAATATTATGTCATTTATATATTAATGTACATCATTAGGATGTTTTTGACGGTAGAATAGATTAACAATGCTATGTAAAATTGAGGACAAATAATATTAATTTAAAAATAATTATTGATTGATTTTTCGTTTAAGAATACTCAGAAAAACGATTTTATATGAATGATTAATATTTCTTGAATTCAATTTTATTTTTTATGATAAAAACAATATATCAAAAAAAAATTCATAATTATCAATGGTCCTTTTTTACATCTCACCCAAAACCTATAAAAAAATAAGAAACGGGTTTGGTATCACGGCATCTCTCTTTGTCGTCTGTGGATAGATATTTTAACGGTTGGATAGATATTTTTAGAGTAAATTACATCCTTAGTCCCCGTGGTTTGTTCAAAACTTTGGAGTTCACCCTTACATTTTAATATTTGCAAACCTTTACCTGCTGTTTGTAATTGTTTACGGACTTGGTCCCTGAGCCTAACAGATGTAAGGGCATTTTTCTTTCTTTCTTTTTCATCCCCTTTGAGATCATTGAAATCCGTTAAGAACATTCATTAAGAAAAACCCAATAAGTTCAAGAACAATTCAAAACATTTACTCGGAGGTGGACCTAATTTCTCTTTTCAAGTGGTGAAGCCATTTGATCATAAGAAACGAATATATAAATATTTTTCACAAAATTATCATTGTTCGGTTGGTTAGTTCCTTTTTTTCGCATGTAAGGTCGTGTGTTTAAGTCTTTTATCACAATTTTTTTTCAGAAACATAATAAATATGAAATTAAAAGTTAAAAACTAACAAAATGACACAAACAAGATTTGGACCTACACCTAGGGTAGGAGAAAAGCCATGCAAACCAACTTTATCAAGGGAAGCTTGTGTTATCATTGTAGTTTCAAAATATATACGGTTGCACCTTTAACGACTGAAATTTTTTACACTACGACGAAGGAAAGAAGCAGTGGCCCATGCCACTGTATGTACTAGTGTGTGCCCGCCCTTGCATTTACCCTCTTCTTTAACCCAGAAAACCAAAAATTCAAAATCATCTTCAAACTTTTATAGCAAACACAAAATTTTCAATACCCGGTTGAATAAAAATCAAATGGTTAAACAAGCCCATGTTTAAAAAGAAGATAAGAAAGTGGGAAAGATCTTATATCAAACTAAAAGTTCGATCCCTCCTTTCGCTTCTTCGTCTTCATTAGCGAACAAAGGCAACAAGAACAGTGATGGAGGTCAACAATGGAGAAGCGGAAGCAAGGATAAGGTTATTTGGTCTTCATCACACCTCCCTCTTCATCCGTCACGTCCATTGAATTGAAACATGCAAATTTAATCCCATTTACATCACTTTGTAGAATTTGCATTTAGTGATCTTGAATCCCTTTTAGCAAACACTAATAGCAAATTGATCCAAATAATATTAACAACGTTAATGCTTCTTTGAATCACCATACCTCTTACGTACAACACCATTAACTAAATTTTTTGCACATTTGATTCCCTGCCACCAAGAAATAGTTGTAAGTAGAAATTCCTCATTGAGAATTGGGGAATAACCATTTGCGATAACATTCCTCTTGAAGGAGTTGCAAGAGAAGGGTTTAATTTAGGTTTTTCCCCTTAAATGTTTTACACACTTGTACATTTTCAGTTCAAACTTGTAAAAAATAAACTATAATATAGAAAAATAAAATGACCAAAACTCCCTAAATTCAAGGTGAGACACTTAATGGAAAAGATTTAAGACCATTATACTTGGTGACTAAGAAATTGCAAACGATAGAAAACAAATTATAATTTTTTAAACTGAAGGGACGAGATTCAATATTTCAACAAACCACATGGATGAAATTGTAATTTACTCTAATATTTATAATCAAATGATATTTTGAGAAAATTTGATGATGATTATCTTTTTATTTTAAATATAGTAAACTTCACTTTTCGTCTCTAAGGTTTGTCAATTTTAACGGATATCGTCCATAAACTAACGAAACTCGGATTTGGTCCTTCACATTTGTCATTTCACTTTGGTTTTGGTTCCTCCTCCTAATGCCTATTAACCTTTTCCGTTAAGTCTAACTAAATGAGGGGTATTATGATCATTTTACCTTTCTTTGTCATTTTTGTTTTGTAATTATGTTTTTCCTTTTTCATATTATAACATAACATAAAGATTATATTATATTATATAAAATTTATATTAAACTTAATTATACATACATATACATATATTGTATACACAAAGGACAAAAAACCATACTTTCATCAATGAAACTTATCTCCAATCATTGTGTTTGTCCCATCTTCGGCATACCACTATGGGGTTCTTCTCCCTCCCCACCATCGGTTTCCATGTCATGCTATATCCCCTTCCCTTATTGTTGCTATCCGAATAGAAAACCATCATGGCTTGCATATGTTCATTTTCCGGCATAGGTTCAGAGCGTGGGTTGTGCTTCATAACAAATCTGGGAGGCTTTTGTTTTGAATCTTGATTTGCTTTAGATTTATTTTCATTTAGTGATGATATGGTGATTTTCAATGGTAAAGAAATACGATAACCATAGATGGGTTTCAAAAGTGATCTATGGTAGTGCTCAACGTTGACAGACAGACATGGCTATGAATTACAGATCTACAATGATGGATCGGTGGAGTTGCATGTATCGCTTGATGATGGAAGGGGAAACAACACAAAAGAAGAAGTGGGGGTTGGAGTTGGAGTTGGAGATAGATGGAGTTGTAGAGTGGTAGACGATGGTCGAAAGAGAGTGGATGTTGATGAGTTGTAGAGTGGTGGACGATGGTCGGAAGTGAGGTTACATCGGACGATGGTCGGAAGTAAGGTTAGACTGAAGAAGGGACAACGTTATGGGTGTTCACGATGGGATGAAATTCATCTATTTTTTGATAGATTAACTAGAAATTTGGTAAATTGACAAAAATGCCCCTCATTTAATCGAACTTAATGGAAAAAGTTAACAGTTGTTAGATTGAGGAACCAAAACCATTGTAAAATGGCAAACGTGAGAGACCAAATCCGAGTTTTCAAAGTTTAGTGACGATATCCGTTGAAATTAACAAACATTAGGGACTAAAAGTAAAGTTTAATCTTTTAAATATTAAAATGGTTTGACTTTTAGTGGTGTGTTGGAAGTGGAAAAGGGTCAACCATCACATTTTATACGTAAAATACGCCTTTTTGTACTTTCCCACCTCATATTCCGTACATCTCCTTCTTTCTCTCTCCCTAGACTTCATTTTCTCTACAAACACAAAAGTCAATTCTCTCTCTACTATAATTTCTCCATTTCCCTTTCATTTCAAAACCCCCCCACTCTATATCATAATCATTCACACCCAAATCATCATATACACGCAAAAACAACCCCATTTGGGTGTGTTGAATCTTGATAATTTTGTGCATCTATCTATCTATATATGTGTTGAATTAATAGATATATATATATAGAGAGAGAGAGAGATATTTAAAAATATAATATATATAAATTAATTTAAAAATGATGATGAATGGTGAGCAAATGATGATGATGAAGGTGGACTATTCAAAGTCAAGAAGAAAGCATTTTGGAAACCCCCATAAAAAGCTAATTCCATCTTCATTATCTTTATCATCATCATCTCCACCTTCATCATCCTCTCAAAAAACCATGGGTGCAGAAACACCTAATTCAGATCATATGCAGGAGGTTGTGGATTTGAGTGCCATGTCTTTAGACACCCTCCCCATCACTTCCCATCTCAATTTATCCATCATTCGCCTCTTGGATATCTCCAACAACAATCTCCAGGTTTTTATATATCCATCCATTTATATATATACATATATATATATACTCAATTCTTGTTCTTGTTCTTTAATTAAGGTGCATGCATGTGATATATGAATGAATTTATTAATATATATACAGGTAATACCAGAGTCTTTAGCAGCAAGATTGTTGAATATGGTGGTGTTAGATGTTCATTCAAATCAACTCAAGACTCTACCAAATTCTATTGGATGTTTGTCAAAGCTCAAGACTCTCAATGTTTCTGGCAATCATCTCCAGTTCTTCCCAAAAACCATTGAAAATTGCAGGTTTTTAATTCTTTCACTTTTTTTTTTCCTTTTTAATAATCGTGGGTTTCCGGACCAGCTTACACAGACCGACTAATCCCGTCCGACTACGAATGGCTTGGAGTCATCACATGTGAACCTCCATGCCACAAACGCTTTCAAACCCTAGATAGATGAAATTTTCCACTACACCCCTAAAACTTAACCAATACGCCACAACCCAAGTGGTTAATTTTTTATAATTTCTCTAATTTTAATTTTGATGTAAATATGATGATAATTTATATGAAGATAATTTAAGAGAAAGTGTTGAAAAAAATAAAGGATTAATTTATGTTTGAAAATTTAATTAATTTGCAGAGCACTGGAGGATTTAAATGCAAATTTTAATCAACTGACAACACTACCAGACACCATCGGATTTGAGCTGATCAACCTCAAAAAACTCTCCGTCAACTCCAACAAACTCATCTACCTCCCAACCTCCACCGCTCACCTCACCGACCTCCGCCACCTCGACGTCCGTCTCAACCGCCTCCGATCTCTTCCCGACGACCTCGAAAATCTAATCAACCTCGAAATCCTCAACGTCAGCCAAAACTTCCAGTACCTCCACACACTTCCCTACTCTGTCGGCCTCCTCATCTCCCTCGTCGAACTCGACGTCAGTTACAACAAGCTCACCACCTTGCCGGATTCCATGGGCTGCCTGAAAAAGCTCCGCAAGCTCAGCGTCGAAGGGAACCCCTTGGTGTCTCCACCGCCGGAGGTGGTGGAGCAAGGTGTACAAGCAATCAAGAATTATATGAGTGAGAAGATGACCGGAGCTCATCAGAATTCGCCGAAGAAAAGGTCGTGGATCGGGAAACTGAAGAAATACGGGACGTTTAATGGAATCCGAATGACGCCGGAGAGAGAAGGATACATAATGCCGAATTACCGGACGATCGACGGACTTGCGTCGCCGAGATACATGGGGATGTTCTCGCCGCGGAGGCTTTTCTCGCCGAAAAACTATTTTACGAGATGAAAAAGAAGTAGTTTTTTGTGGTCGCTTTGTAAAATAAAAAACTTGAGTGTTAGGGGTGAAAAAATGCTATTCCTATGTGTCTTGTTTTATTTTAGTGTATTTTGTTTGTAGGTGTGGTCTTGCTTGTGATGTTTAGAAATGATAATGTGTAAAATATATGTGTATATAAATTTAGATCCAAATATTTGATTTTGAAAACTTATGGGTTTTTGTTTTGAAAAGGTGTTGATGAAGTCTTAGTTTAGTCATGGTTGCATTTTGGGCTTGGACACGATAAGTATAAACGAGTCAAATAGTGATTGATCCGCTCGAATATAAATGAGTCAAATAACGCTTAAAGTCGCGTATAATAATACCATCGTTTTCAAGACTAGCTTGTCAGATATTTATGGTATTTCGTTATTGAAACGTTATCTACAACTTTGATATATATAGGCGAATGATCGCGTGAGAAGTTGAGGTTAACGTGAAAAGTGGATCTGAACCGTTGATCACTTTTAATCAAATTTCTTCCATGAATTGCGGCTTAGAAGGGAATTGATCTGGTGCATCTCATTCTAACGTGCATCTATTTCTCATCCAACGACGGATAGCCACTTTTCACGTTAGCTTCAACTTCTCACCGAAATCCAATATATATATATATATATATATATATATATATATATATATATATAATAAAATGATAATATTATTAATGAATTTGGTTTTAGGCTATGAAAAACTGAACCTTTCAGCAATTACGTGGTTTTTCTTTGACGCCACAACCAATTATAAATATTTATATAAATAAAAATATACGAAACTCATGGTGTTGTAAGAGTTAGTTATTTTATTGACCAAAATTTCTTCATATTTGAAAAACATGCCAGCAAGAATAGACTAATGACTTAAATATATTATAAATCATAATTTATGAATAATAATGTTAATATAAATCATACAAAATCAATGTATTTCACTTGAAAGTAATGTATAAGGTTTAAAGGTAGGATATATATATACATCTTCCCTTTATTCCAAATCTCGAATTCAGAAAGAAAAGAAGAAAATGAAAGACAAGAAAAAAAAAATAAAAGATAAAGAAAAAGAAAAGATGTCATTTTTATAAATATACATTGTTGTTTTATCCAATGGCTTATAATTGATGAGTGTTTTTGTAATTTTGCTAATTTTTTAATAGTTATCTTTGATTTTCTTACATTTTTTCCTACATTTAAAATGAAAGTTTTGGAGAAACTCATTATTTATTTTCTTTTTGGTTCTTTTCCTTTCTCTTCCACAAAATCTCGAGAACACAAACATAGCCAGAGGGTAGAGAGATTGATCCCATGTCTTTACTCCTAATACTATGGGGGTGTTTGGCTTATTAACTTATTTCGATGTGGTACTGATAATAATAAGTTTTTAATGTTTGGATGAAAAAAAAATTATACCGGTTGGTTATCGATAATAAGAAGTTTTTGATAAGTTTAACTTATTAACTTATTGTGGTGTGGTACCACTATAAGTTACTCTTTGCTCCTTAGCCAAACACTAAAAAACAACTCATCAGCTTGTTACGTTTTGGTACCGCCATAAGTTAATCCAAACGTTTTTATAAAACTCCGGTTTGGCACCAGTTGATAAACACTTTTACATAAAAGAATAAGTTGTTTTAAATAAGCAATCCCAAACACCGCCTATGATGGGATGTATTTATATACGTATATTCATATTTTAAAAAAAAACACGTATCTTTTTTTTAACCTTTCCTTTTCTGTAAAAACTTATTTAAATATAATAAAAATAGAAATTAAAAAATAACTCTAATAATAAATATCCAATCTCTCACATTTGTCTTTAACTATAAAACTACTCATCAAGAACACAGATCACCTTTTCCTCATCATAGATTAAAAGAAGGAAACAAGTAACCCCAATCATATGATTGTTGGATTCTTGCAACAACATGATTTAAAGAAAAAAAATACGTATAATACGACTGTATATTTGTATGACGACGTAGAATCTAGGAGGAGGATCCGATCCAATCCAATCCAATCGCTATCTATCTATAAATCAGTTTCAAGACTTCTTATTCCTCTCTTTTACCATGGTTTGAACGAAAAGCTCACCTGCCCTGTATGACGATCGTACCTAAACAAATATAAAATCACATCATGCTCTTATCAAATATAACTACACAAAATAAAAGCAAGGAAATTGGAGTGATACCAGAGGTCCGCTTGCTACATAACGGAAGCCGATCGACTCCCCATACTCTTTCCAGAAGTCAAATTTCTCAGGTGTAACATATTCTTTCACAGTAAGATGCAATGGAGTTGGCTGCACGTATATATGTATTATATATATATATAAAAAGTTTGAATATTTTAGAGTATTGAAGACAGAAAGAAAGACGGGTTGGAAAAGAGATGGATGAGTTGCCTGTAAATACTGTCCAAGAGTCAAAATATCGACATCTATGGCACGTAAATCAGCCATGGTTTGCTTCAGCTCCTCATCAGATTCTCCAAGTCCCAACATTATTGATGTTTTAGTTATCATCCCTTCCTTACTAAGCTTAGCATGTTTCAGGACCGACAAACTCTGGTCATATCTGCACAAACCAAAAATGTGCTTAGCGCAAACTCATGATAAGCTCCCTGGTAGCTGAAAAGCTAGTTGTTAGCGGATAAACTAGTAACGTTTGGTAAAAACTAGCTAGATGACAATGTAAAAAGACACATTGAGAAATCAATTGGAACATATTAGGGGCACAATTAGAAGAAAAAAAAAAAGTGAAACAAAGCTTATAGAGCTTATTGAAACCGTTTTAAAAATATAGCTTATAAGCTAGTTTATGTCTCAACAAATGGAGCTTCTTCAATAAGCTCAAAAGATAAGCTAGTTTATGGTTGCCAAGTATCCCCTTGAGCACAAACCCATCTTCCTTGATAATAATAAATAATAATTTGCACGAACATAACTCACCCAGCTCGTGGATCTCTTACAATTCGCTGCAGTCGTTTAACTGTTTCAACGTTGTGGGCAAAAACATCTAACCCTGAGTTTGCCAACATCGATACAGCTTCCAAATCACCCCGAAAATCAGAAGTCAAGCACTCAACCATAATCTCAGGCTTGCTCTTCTGCAGACATATAGAAGCATGCATGTCGTTATCATTTACAATTTAGCTTTTTTCAATGTAACCGTGGGTGTCCACACCTCGACTAATCCCATTGGACCCTGAAGATAACAACCAGAAAAATCCCTGGTGGCCATGAGGAGACTCGCATGGGAAGGAGCCCCAAGGCCTAGCCTTTATTTGACGGTATTGTAATTTGTTTCTAAATGAGATGCAGAAATTTATGTACCTTCATTGCTTTGACAGTTTCAGCAAAATGACCACTCCCACCATCTGGTAGATCATCCCTGTCCACACTGGTCAAAACAATATAGTCCACACTGCAAGGCCAAACAAAAAAAAGGAAAAAAAAAAACATTTCTTGTTAAGTCAAGAGGCTCAAATACTCGATTTTAGCTCAACTTGAAAATAAAGGCTAGGCATTGGGGCTCCTCCCCATAGGTCGTCAAGTCTCCTCAATGGGGATTTTCCTGGCTGTTATCTTTCGGGCCCCATGGGATTAGTTGAGGTGCTCGCAAGCCGGCTTGGACACCCACAGTTACCAGAAAAAATAATGATGATGATGATATAGATTTCAGCCAACAAGATTCCCCTATTTTGGGCACGTTGCGGTTATTTTGGGAGGGTGAGAACTTATGTGACTTACCCCCAACTAACAATGGCTTCAGCGGTGTTCTGTGGTTCCATAGGATCTGGTGGTGCGGGGTTTTTGCTAGTTTTGACAGCACAAAATCTGCATCCTCGAGTGCAAGTGTCGCCAAGAAGCATGATGGTTGCAGTTGCAATACCATCTCCACCTCCATTCCAACACTGTACATGATAAATTGTTACAAAAAAACAGTCAACTTGATAATACTTGCTCGTTTTCTTTAAAATTTAAACCTTTGAATTGGCACATGGTTTTGAATAATGACAGAAAAAGGGGATTGTGATAAAGATCGATAGCAAATGTCTAGATACCATTGAAAAATGACATCAAAAGGGGAACTTTGTGGAATGAAATCAATAACACCGATATCAAATGTCTCAAATACCATTGAACAATGACAGAAAAGGGGATTCTTGTTGAACAAAATAATCTAAATCAATAGCAAATATTCTAAATATCATTGAATGATGGTAGGAAAAGAGAACTTCGTTGAACAAAATCACTAAAATCCATGGGTGAATGAGTTCTCTAACCATTGTATCTGCGCAAACAGACCAATGAAAGTTGCTCAAAATCGTCCGTTACGCCATACATCCATATTTTTTTTGGATTTTAGCAAGAACTAATGTTACTTTGCAATAGTGCTACAACCATGATGGTTAGAAAAAGCGGTTTCACCTAAAATCAATAGCAAATGTCTCAAATACCATTGAACAATGAAAGAAAAAGGGATTTTGTTTTTAACAAAACCAAATAAACCAATAGCAAATGTCTCAAATACCATTGAACCATGACAGAAAAAGGGATTTTTTTTTATAAACAAAATCAAATAAATCAATAGCAAATGTCTCAAGTACCATTGAACAATGGCAGAAAAAAGGATTTTTCTTGAACAAAATCCATTAAATCAAATAGCAAATGTCTCTAATACCATTGAATGATACAGAAAAAAAGAACTTACTCAACAAAATCAATATCAAATATCTCAAATACTCCTAAAGAAACCCTGAAAATGGGAATTTTGTTAATTTAAATTGGTAGTACAACGGACAATTTAATGTTGAAAATTGCTAAGCAAATATACATCTTAAATGGGAAATTGTTCAATTTACAAGCTGCTTGTTCATCCAATTATGGAGGAGAATAACAACACAGATATACATAAAACAACCAAGATATGTGTAAATGAAAGAGAAATACCTCCCCAATATTAGGGCATTGTGCTTCTTCACAAACAGTATTCAGTTTAAGGCGAGACAAAGAATCTTTAACCTCCTGATATTTATCTCCTTGTGGAGCCTTTTGGCGGAGCCAACCCGGTTTCTTAACATTCGGGTCCCTACCCGTAAACGGACCCATCCCACCAGGATACGGTGCCGATTTAGACAAATCAGATGACGACATTAACAATGATGGGTTTGCTGAACCATCATCAAAAGGATCGGGTTTCTTCGTAGTAGAATCAGTAGAAGAAATGCTGCTGCTGTTGTTATTCTTGATTGAAAAACGTATGTTGTTGTGATTTTGGAAAGGGGTTTTGGAATTTGAGGTAGAGATTGGGAGATTGTAAGAAGGGGGTGACTTGAATTGTCGAATCAGCATCATGATTCTGAACGAAAATCAAATAAAAATGAAGAATCTGAAAGAATGGGAAAGATTTTTGTTGTTCTTGATTCATATAAAGAGAGATGGAAGAGGGGGCGATGAAACCCAGGAAGAACACGGCGTCAGCATACTGAGATTTCTGGTAATTACTTCTACCAGATCAATGACTAATGAATCCAGATACTCTACCATATGAATTGCAAAAAGTAAATAAATAAATCGAAAATTATTTAAAATTTTGGCTTAAAATGAAAATATGTTAAAAAGAAAAGGGAAATTGGCTCAAATAGCCACATTATATTGGCATATTGGTCTCCTAGCCATTTCTATACCTTATTGACGAAAATAGACCTAGGTCCGCAATGGCGGACCTGCAGGTCCGCTACCTCCAGAAAAAGACAAAAAAAATTGTTGGTCCAAGCCAGGTCCGCAACGGGTAGGTCCGCCACCCGACCCAGGTCCGCCATTTCGTCACGTGTCACGATCTCACTCAACGACAGCAGAGGTCGATGGCGGAGGTAGAGGACCTGCAGGTCCGCCATTGCGGACCTAGGTCTATTTTGGTAAATGTTGGAAAGAAGTGGCTAGGAGACCAATATGCCTATGTAATGTGGCTATTTGAGCCAATTTCCCATTATAAGAAAAACTAAACAGAACCATAATAAATGAATAGAATGAATATGTAATTCTTATTAAAAAGTGAATTGTGGATTTGGTTCTTCGTTTTGTGATTTCTTTGACCACGGTCCTCCTTTAATATTTATTATGGATATAGTTCATATGGTATGTAATATATTGTGGCTAGGGTCCCTAAACAATAACACCGTTAACTTTGAAGGGTTAAAGGCAGCATGTGCCTTTCACACTATGGGTATAGTCATTTTACTTTTCTCTTTTAATTTATTCTATACACCTTTAAAACAAAGAATACTAAATTGTGGATTTGGTCCATATTCATCACTCATCTTTAAAACACATTTATCATCTTTCTTAATTTTTTTTCATCCAATCTTCATTGTCAAAGTACAAGAAAAATTCATTTGTTAAAGTGCAAAAAGACATTACTTGCATTTAAAAATAACAATTGTCTGAACCCAACATTATATCATAAAAAAGACAACCCATCAAAATAACAATTGTTTGAAACCAACATTACATCCCAAAACAAACAACCCATCAAAATGACAATTGTTTTATAGCAACATTACATCCCGAAAAAGTAAATCCATCAAAATAACAATTGTTTGATATTAACATAACATCCCGAAAAAGAAAATCCATCAAAATAATAATTGTTTGATATCAACATAACATCTAAAAAAACAACCCATCAAAATAACAATTGTTTGACCTTGTTTTTAGTTCCCACTTGACTGTCCCTTATAAGTTGTGACCTTGTTTTTTGCATTCCACACATCTCACCGTCTTCCCAAGCCTTGATAGTTTACTTCATTTCCCAATTCCTTGGGTCTGTAAGAGCATCTCCAACATTTATGCTAAAGTTTTTCTAAAATAGAATAAAATAAATCAAAATGTCTAAAAAAAATTGCATCCAATTTCAACAGCTATTTTATTTTAGCAATTCTAGTATTAATTATCTTATTAAAATATTTAATTTATTTAATTATATTATTAAAATATTTAATATATGGAAAGTTGAGAGAATGAAAATTTGCTTTTTGGAGGTAATAATTAGTTTTGGCGGTAAACTATCTATTTAAATATTTCTCTAAATTTAGAGATTTTTACAACCTCTGTCCTCTTTTCTCTATTTAAGTATAGAAGATAACATAACTGTTGAAACAAGAAAAATGCTAAAATCTCATTTTCCCCCCATTTTAACACAGCTGTTGGAGGTGCTCTAAGGCTTCATATTAGGCCCAAGTCCCCTCGATTGGGTAGCATATCCGTCCCAAGAAACAAACTACTAGTAGGTTTTTAACTCGCTTATACAAACTCAAATTGAACAAAGAGACGTCAAAATGTAATAAAGTTTGTATTAGTTTCTATTTAATGTAACACTGATTTTTTGAGAACAGTGTAATAACATTTAATTCTATTGTATACCCATTTTATGTGATAAATAGGTTTTCAATCCACATAGAATCATTTAATTTTAAGGTGACATTTTTTTATCACGTAATCAATAATAACTATATAATTTAACAACTTGACATTAATACTTATAATATCTATTATTTGGCGGTTAAAATAGATACAAATATAAAGAACTGAATGGATGTTACATTAATTTTAAAAAAAAAATCAAATAATACACAATAATTTTAGAAAATATGACGAATATATTCGTTTATGTTTTCCTTGAAGTTGAAGGCCTCAACATTCACAGCTTTAATATTTTAAGAAACCAAACACATTTGTATTTTTCTTGAAACATAAATGCATCATTCCACATTTTTACATGCAATTCATATTGTTAATTCAAGTGACCAATAATACACTATGAACCAAACAGATTATTGACCAAAATACCCCACAAAATAAAATGGAGCAGTAAACCCTTTCTACACACTTATGCCCCCTCTCAACTCCACACATTAATTCCAACAAAATCTCTAAATCATAACCATCTTCCTTTTTTTCATAATATACACATTGCATCCTCAAAAGAGCCATATTCCCATTTCAACACAATGGCAAATCAGTCATTTCACTTGATTGATTTCTTGTCGATTGTCACCCCAACGACAACGTTGCTTACCTAAACCGTTATAAAAAGAAATAAGAAAGAAAGCAATCTTGATCGAAACTGCAATCGAAGAAAGAGTTGAAGAGGAAGAGGATACCAGTTTCCCACTCTCATCAACAGACATGGGATTTTCAACTACTATTGTTTGGTTATAAGAATGGTTCATTCCCTGCAGATATATAAAAATTGTACGGAAGATTCAGAAGCAAAACTATATAATCACCGTAACATCCATAAACTACAATGAAACGAAACAAAAACCACCTATACGTGTATTATGACACACAAGCAACATAAAAACTCACTGTTGAGGCAGAGGGCATCGATCCGGATGTGGGTGTATCGTTAGGTTGAACTGGAACAGGAACCCTTCCATTGTCTATCTGCAGTTAATGGACAAGAAATAAAACACAAGAAAGCATGTGTTGGGAAAATTCCTACGTATTTCTTGGCGAGGCAATCACCTCAGTATATACATATATATATATAGATAGGATCCCCTTCATTTGCTAACCAACACATTGGTGCTAACCGTGCTAACCAAATTTCGACCAATCAGAAGCTTTCATTTGTTTATGTTAATCGATCAAGGCTATTAAATGATGAAGGGCATAATTGGAATTCTATATAATCGCCCAATTTAATGCATACCATATTTTAAGGAGGTTTTAAATTTGGTATTTATCTAAACAATAAATGTATTAATTCAAAATTAAAGTTGGATTTGCATGTGTTTATGAATGGAAGTTATCTTTTTCCTTATTTTTAGCATTTGATATATTTCTCACGCCATAGCTAATTTGGTTTTTCTTTTTGTTTTACTAAGATTCAAAATGAACAACTGTAGACAATATACAGAAACAGTGTGCACATGTATGCACATATGCATATGTGCACTATCCAAATTGACCATAAGTTACTTTAAAATTAGCAAATCATCAACGCACATGGGCACACATAAGACATGTACATACTCACAATTCAAATGTGCACATATGCCAATAAAGTGTATACATGCATTATGCACATCCCAAAAATTCAAGATGCACATCCATAGCCAATATACATAAATCCTATGTGCAAGTATGCACATATATGCATATAATATTTTTCTACAACCCACATGCACATATGCATATATGCATTTGTGCATATATATGCATTTAGAGTAGAGGGACGATTCATCTCATCTAGGAAGAAAAGTTTGAAAGTAGAGGGACGATTCATGTAAATATTTCCAATTCATCGGGTAAGCCGAATCCCTATCTTTCCAACTCCCAATCGCAACACTATCCAAAGCGTTGTTGTTATTATTACCACCATTGTTCATCATGTTGTGATGATTGTTGTCGTTTCCGGTGCCGTCTTTATCTTCGCCAACATCTATGGTTCCTTGATATTCGCCGGTGATTGGGACACCGCCGCCGACGGCAGCGGCGACGCTGCGACGGTTGTTGTGAGGTTAACGAGGGGACGAGTTTTGGAGAATTTGGGATCTTTGGAGTTAAACTTCCATTGTTGATGTTGTTTGGTTCTTCGTTGAGGATTATCGAAAGTGTGTTGATCTCTGATATCACCTAATCGAACGCTTAGTCTACGCCGTCGTTTTGGTGGAGCTATTACGACGATGTCTGCCGGAATACTGACCGGAGCTCCGCTTCCACCTCCGTTTTTAATATTTTAATATTTTAATTTAATAAAAAAACCAATTAATTATGGACCATTGATCTCATCAATGTACGGTTGAGATTGGTTAGGACGGTTAGCACCAATGCGGTGGTTAGCAAATGAATGGGCATCTATATAGATATATAGATACAAATACAGAAACTAAATCAGCTCGACAACCTAGCAAAAGAATATACAAAAAAGTTTCCCTAATTGACAGCCTGTATTACATTACTCGGTGTATGCACCCACTAGTTTTGTATATATAGGATATCTAGAAACTTAATCTCCTGCCATCTCCGTAGGAAGTGAACACATCCACTAGACAGTAATATGAATAGAGTATCCGTAAGCCTGGTATGGACTTGAGATACCTCAAAACGCGAACTTGCATCTCATTGACATTTGTACGGAGCGGACATGAACGGACTCGTGATACTATTATTAACAGGAAATGATATACCCAGTCCAATAGTTGTCTAATAATTAACTTTCTGAATTAGTCTCTTGCATATCTCTGGATACTTTGTAGGTTTTCCATCCTTTCAAAGAAGTTCCCCAGTAGTGAGCAACGGGCTATCGTGGTTTCATCCTAGTAAACCACACATCAGGCTATCCATTGCTTTGTACCCAGTAAACCACACTCGGTAAGCATATCAAGAACATACTTCAATTGAGATAGAAGAATCCCTTAAGGAGACTAGGAAACTTCTATCCTAGAGACGTCCTAGGTCTGTAACTTGAAATTGAAACTGTAAACAAATGTTTGAACTCTGAAATCTGGATGCTATCATCTTTGGCTATAATAATGGCATCCACACATATACCACTAGTATGATTCTTCGACCTTGATAATATCGAAAGAACACATAATCATCCTTGGAACTTTGAGCCATACTGAACGCATGGAAAATATTTGAAAATCTCCCAAACCATGCTTAGGGGACTTTTGAGACCATATGAACGCCACAATCAACATACCTTTAAGGCGTCCTCTTGAATAAAAACCCAAGTGGCTACTACATGTATACCTCCTCAAGAATGTCATTAAGGAAGTCATTCTTGACATCCAATGATCTATGGCAGCCAAGGCTATGGCCACTGAGAGGTAACTCATCATAGTCAATCTCATGCAATTAACCGTCAATATTGAGCTTCATTGTAAATACCCATTTACAACCCCACTTTGCACTTTCCAAGAGGAAGTTGTTTTAAATCTCAAGTATGATTCTTCTACAAGGCATCCATCTCCTTTGCATTGCTTTGAACCATCCGTTATGATTAAGTGTCTCAGACATATTCCTCATAACAATATAGGCATCAATGGTTGTTGTTTAAGCACACGACTCAAGTAAGAGGTGAGAGCAAACAAGATAATTGTGGATGAGAAAACTGGTACAAGTTCTTGTGCCTTTTTGGAAGGCAATTGGAATATGAGGGAGGGGTGCATCGGTTACAAACTCAATATGTGATGGTTTGTGTGTAGCATATGACGAAATGGGTGACTCACCAAAATCTTGATACACATGTAAGGTCTCTTGGGTTTCTATCACTTGTTTTTGGCGTTGTGAATCGAGTATCTATAGTATCACTATGGAAACCTATGGTACAATATTAGAATGCTTGAGACTAGAATACAGGTGATTTATAAGGGTCAAGACTGGATTCGTTGACTGAAGGATTGTTTGTGGTTTTGATAAAGAAGGAACGCGAATGATTGGACCTTGGAGGTAATGTCAACCCAGATAAAACATCTAGGAAGGACTGGACCGTTGGACTATAACAGCAAAAGCCTTTTTGGACACATGAATACATATGGAACACACACTTGATAGCACATGGCTAAAATTAATTATGTCTTAGGGAAATGATCATGGACATAAGAGATGCATCCATATATTTTAGAGATAAAGCAAAATTAATGCCTTCTGAAAATGGTAAGGAGAAGAGTGTCTTTACATCAAGGACAAGAGAGATCATGCACTTAATCAGATAATCAGTTGTAAGAATCGCATCGATACAAAACTTCCTGGTATAGTAAATCATCATAGTGCAAGCCACATCCAACAAATGACGGTTTTTTCTTTCAGCATGTCAATATGTTGGGGGTGTACACGCACATGATTATTCATGTATAACAACATGCTCAAATAAGAAATTTGTAAACTCAAAAGTTTTATGCATCATCAGATCGAGATGTTTTAATGAAGCATCAAACTGGCTTTTAACACCACCATAGAATTCACGAAAGATAGAAAAGATTTCATTATGTGTTTTTAAGCAAATAAAATCATAGCGCACAATAAATGTCATCAACAAACGTAGTAAAATGTTTAAAAAACCACTATTACAGGTAATACGACATGGTCCCTAAATATATTGGAGTGGATTAACCGAAATGAAGTACTAACTTGAGTAGACTCTCTAAGGGGATAGGGCGAGTGTGTTTACCCAAATGACATGACTTGCAAACTAACTCATGGAAGGACATTATGGCCTTAACTGCTTCATACAGGTAAAGAGCTTCATACAGGTAAAGAATGATGGTCTTGTCTACAGTGAGCCACCCTAATACAAGAATCACAAAGATGTGTTGTTGGAGATTGCAAGCATACAACATAGAGAGCTCACGACTCATAACCTGTAGCAATCAACCAATTCTTCCCGTTTCCTAAAAACACAATGTTTGAGAAAGAAAGTTACATAACTACTGTGTTTTCTAGCAATTTGGCTAACATATATTAGACGATCCGAAAGAGTAAGCACATAAAGAACAAATAATAAGTTTAGGCTTGGCAGGTTGTTATTGGATCTTATGTCCATAATTGAACATGAAGAACCATAAGTAAGTTTGAACGGGTTATGGG
The DNA here is from genome assembly GCA_023525745.1 of Arctium lappa. Lineage (NCBI taxonomy): Eukaryota > Viridiplantae > Streptophyta > Magnoliopsida > Asterales > Asteraceae > Arctium > Arctium lappa. The sequence continues at coordinate 152,439,048 of CM042047.1, read as the reverse complement.
GCATGTCGATATTAAGATTGGATATGAGATTTTTGCTCCGAGTCAGACGCTCAATGACACCTAAACCAATAGTCCAGGATGATGAGCAAGAAGAAAAACAAGTAAATGATATGCCTAAGTTTGTTGTATTAGCACTAGGAGTGGATGGAACCTGTCTACAAGACCCATGCTAGAATTGAGAGTCATAAAGAAGTGAATGGTCATAACATTATCAACAATTGCTACATGGGTATGGGGAGGACGTGGTGATAGTTGGGATATGTGTCTTGAAGTAGGACAATTCGGGTAGTTATACTTGGTGTGTCTGTAACCCTTGCAACAGAAGCACTAGATCTTTTACTTATATCCTCCCTTTCCAGTATTTCTGGCACTAAAAGTTGCAAATGCTTATGTATTAGTCCCGGATTGTTGTGATGTTGAGTTACACAAGTATATATCTCGAGCAAGGTGATACATGGATTCCAAAGACCAAGAGGTTGTGTGACTCAAGGGACGAGCACTAGAATATTTAGGGGGCAACCTTGAAATGAGCATCATCAATCATGTCCAATTTAGCCAATTCTACTCATGAACTTCTAAATCTAGAATTACATGGAAGAACTTAAAGTCCTCTGCTAGCTTCTCAATAGCCTGGTGCAGTGCTCGGTGAGATTTAAGTCGCCTTGTTCGTATCCAAAATAGCACCTGAATATAAAATAAATATAAGAGAGTGACTACAAAGTCAAGAAGGTAGACTGCAAGCGCTCCGACAACTTCTTTGTGGTAGGGTAGCTTTGAGCAATGCTCAGGAACTTGTGGTTCCATTGCATTCCATAAGGCTATTTGGATTCCACTATTATCTAGCTTTTATTCTCGTGTTTTAAGGTTTGGAGGATCTTGAGTCAGGTATTCATCCTTGTCCAAACTTTCAAGACCGGTTTTGACAAAGGTAAAGCCCGATATGTTGAGTTTGTTATAGCAGAATAGTTGATTATCCCTTGAGTGGTAACATCACAAGATTTTGAGTTTGGAACAGGAACTACATTTTCCGTGATGAACTGAAATATCGAATAGGATTATATGAATAATGGTAAAGCAGGTAATAGGTCTTGTCTTGTGGTGGTCCAACATTCTGCGCTGAAAATTGAAGATCCTACAACCATCTTTTCAAGGTAATCTGACCCCATCAGTTATGAGGTATGTTGTGAACATCATGCTTGGGGAGAGAGTAGCTATCAACTTTTTGAAGTTATTCACTATAGTGGGCACCACAGATGAATTCAAAGAAGGGTCAAACATGAAGGATACGAAAGAGTATTGAAACTAAAATCTTATAATTTGTTGACAAGATCAATATTCATATGAAATGTCTAGAGACGTTCTTATATATTTTAGACCAACTCTGATCAGCAATGCAAGTGTAGATACAATTGTGCAGCTAAATGAGACAACATATATTACAGGAAGCCCGCATGGTTGTATGTTAGCTACTTAGCTATATAAACGAGAGCGGAAGTTTCCATTCAGGGCATTTTCCGAAATTTCAAACTCAAAAATGGAACGAACAAGAAGTAAGAGTTCCAAACGTATCATATGACTTTTAAATCTGGAGCCTCTATCCACAAAGTTCATTCAGAATTAGCAGTCTTCACAAAAAGGGCAAAATTATGTCATGGGTTCTGTTGTACTCACATTGGCATTTGTAATGTAGTGACAAACTGCGCATTTAACTGATGGGGCACCATATGGATACATCAGCATTGTTCGGCAATTTCCGCAATTGACATGAGCAAGCTGGTTGGAAACTATTAATGCAAAAATAGCAAGACATTTTAGAATCAGAAAAGCACTTTATACAACATGAAGATCAATTGTGTTATGAGATTAGGAACTGAGCAAATAACCTACAAAGCGAAGATTGATCTCTACATTGATCTTCCCTTTTACAAGACTGTTAGTTCTTTTACCGTCTCTTGTCAGAGATTTATACCATGTCACAAGCAACGATGCTGATGGAAGACATCAGGCATTTAATAGTGGTAGGAGTATAGCTAGGGTTGTAAACAAACCGAACGAACATGAACGGAGGCTTGTTCGTGTTCGTTTGTTTAACTTAACCGAACAAATGAACGAACACGAACGGTAAACGAATGCAATTTTTTGTGTTCATGTTCGTTCGTTAAGAAAATATGTTTGTTCGTGTTCGTTTATGTTCGTTCATTAAGAGCTAAACGAACGAACATAAATGAATGAACACAAATGAATAAAAAGCAACCACCGTTACTCATCATTTCGTTCGTAAAAGATAACATAACAAAATGAAAAACCGGGTAAACTTAGGAGGTATAAAAAAGTAATTTTAAAAAATTAATTTAATTAATGCTTTTACACATTAATGCCAAAATATATATAAATATATTTATATATATATATATATAAAACATAAATGAACGAACGAGACCATTGTTCATGTTTGTTCATTTAACTAAACGAACAAAAAAAATGTGTTCACGTTCGTTCATTTATTAAATAAACGAACATAAACGAACTTCCCGCCGAACGGTTTACGAACGGTTCGTTGAACGTTCGGTTCGTTTATAGTATGGCCGACCATCAAGAAGATACAGCCAGAGTAAATTTTGACAAAGATGGAACCTACGATAACTGTATAAATTTACATACAATTGGCCAAAAAAATCATTAGAGTGAAAACTTACAACAGAAGCTACCCACAAAAACAAACTTGAACAAGAGAAATTTAAGCTTTTTCTCCATACAAAAACTTGGAAAAACAGTGCATACCTATGTTAAATGGAAATCTATAATGTTTGCATATACTTGTTACTTCAGGTCTGTGCAGGTAGTTTCCACTTAAAAGATAAGTTGCATGAAAATAAGCAGCCAATAAGCATATGCATCTTACTGTCAAAACAAAATGTGAGAAGTTTGTAAATTGGCCATCATTTTACTTCCACGATGTCGTCCTTAACAAATATGATCAGATGATGCAACACTGCTGAAAGCTCGTAACCATATAACATCTCTAACCCCAATGTAGTGTGGCTCAAAACTGCAGAATTTCATCTCAATCATCATTTTTTAAGACATTTAGGTGAATTGCTAGGATCCAACAAGGCATTTAATACCTGTTAGTATGTTACTAATCCAGCATGGGATAATTTATTACTAGTACTACCACATCCCCACAAGTTTGGGAAATGTTTGATGATCAGAGTAAACTTTATGCTCCAGATCCAAATTTAATTAGCGATTTATTTGGTTGCCCATTGAGGAACAGGGGCTGCCATTGTAACCCTCACTTAGAAAATCACCACTTCCAATCAGGCAATCACCATGCTGTCAAAATCCATTTTTGTTGACATTTGGTTCCTCTGTAAACACCTACTAAATGAGCCTACAAGAGTTCATGAGACGCATGTTAAAATCAAGCCTTCAGATTGTTTAAGCAGGTTGGGTGTCTTGCAGTTATCCACCATAATATCCTTGTAACCACCTAAGCTTCACATCCCTGGCTAGGATCGCTAACACCAATAGCATTTAAGACCTATAATCGACATGCACCAGCTCATCAAGTCTTAGCTCTTATAAATGATCAATAGCATCATCCACAACTAATGCAGCATTTAACATCGGCGGGCAACCACTGTATATCTTCTACAAACTGCCCAAATCCCCCTAAAAAGACTCTAGCTCCCAATAGTACCTGTTTTTCCTCAGCACGTGGAAACCACACCCTCAAATTGTATAATGTCTGCTTATTACTTTACACATCTCATACAACTCTCATTACTAGCTCCACCTTAACAACACCAGCACCAATCCTGCCTATGTCGAGTAGCCAATAGCCATGGCAACTGCAACAACTACCCAAATAACCTATTGCGAACAACAAGCAATGACGAAATGCATTCACATGAATTTATGCCCAAATTCTCATATTCAACAATTTCCCAGGAGTTCAGAGGCTCCTAAACAATAAAATTTATTTGAGAATACCAACCTATTCTACACTCAGTTACTCTGACAGAGTGGATGTGATGCATGGTGAATTTAAAACCTTAAATAACCCTAAGGTGGTTGATTAAAATATGAATCCATCTAGATTGTGTTTAATGCAAGGTGAAACTTTCAATGCCACCTTTGATGATAGAGGGAGAAGGGTTTTGACCATCTGCACATGTAAAAGAAGGCATGAAGAAATAAGAAGAATTTTGCCTCTTGCCCATCCAAAGGCAGAAACTTGAACAAGGATAAGGATAATGCCTACCCTCTCAAGGGATCCGGCCATGAGAGAAGCTAGCACAAGACCATAAATCACTCCATATCATTGAGATGAGGGATCACATCAACATATATATATATATATATATATATATATATATATATATATATATGAGTTGGTTTCAAATAAGAAGGCTAAATATCATGACAAGGTAAGACGGGAAGGTTCATATGTGAATCATTGAAAAAAAATCCGGAAAAATCTACTTGAAGATGCATATGTGAACCGACATTACAGATTATTCATATGGGTTCACATATGTATTTCCATATGTATTTTTTCAATGATTCACGTTTACCTCCTCTTCTTATTAGAACCTCCCACTATATATATATATATATATATATATATGACAAAAACAAAATATGCTAGAAACCTAGACCTGGTAGGGCTAAGAATTGGAACCTGAGTCAGTTACTACCAATAGACTACTATAAGAAGCTAGATTCCTGGTTATTCCTACAGAGTTATATAATACAAATCTATCTATGCATCCAACGCTAAATTCTCCCAAAAACATTGTACCAGAGTTAAAGAGATCAATTTTAATTTTTAACTTATTGAAAAATAGAGGATTTAGGATTTTTAGTATTTTAGGCAAGTAGAGGTAGGTTATTATGCAACCCCTTTACATGGTGCAACCCATGCAACCCCTCTATCCACCACTCATTTTATTTTCAGTTTTTTTCCCTTTTCTTACTTACAAAAGTGAAAATAAAATGAGTGGTGGATAAAGGGTTTGCATGGGTTGCATCATGTAAAGGGGTTGCACCTCTAGGCAAGTATGCCTCCAAAATGTTTTAGTACTATGGAAAATATTTGGTTTTCATATATTTTTTTCCTTTAATAAGCATTTGCTTAGAGTGACATTTCCTGGTTCTACCAGGTATATTTCATTCCATGTATAATGTAACCCCACCCCCAAATAGTATGAGGTGTGATATTATGATTTTGTCAGCTTGACTCTCATGTTGCAAAGGCAGGCCGTGTTTATAGAAGGTTTCCTCAAGTGAGTCATGACTGCTAAATGGGGCAACCAAACATGGAAGCTTTTAAAATTAAGCTGTAAAACCTAAGACAAGTTCAAAGTGCCAAACCAGGAGCACTATACTGAAAATTGAAGTGGTCATTGCAATGTGGATCATAGAGTATGTATACATAGGAGAGAGAGGAAAAGGAACAACCACCATGGGTATGAGATTTTCCAAAATCTTTGCATCATAACAAGATTCAACTAGTCAATTGTCTGATAAGTATACTCGATGATATCAAGCTTCCACTAAGTAGCTGCATTACTGTCCTAAAACATACATGCAACCAGAGCAAAGCAAAACGAACAAAAAGGAAATTCCATATTACAATAGAAATAAACAAATTTATACCTGGTGCAAGATTCACAGTATGGCAACAAGAGCATCTCACACTCGTAGCTCCACGCGTATACATCAGCAATGTGCGGCAACCTCCACAGATCAATTGGGCCATTTCCATCCCTGAAAAGTTTTCCACCAACATATAATAAGCAATTATTATCATGAGTAAGGTGTGACAAAAGGCTTAAGTTGTCTACGGCATAATTCATACAGAATAATGAAAAGGAAAAAGTGATATGAATATACATGCCTACCGACAAAAAAAACTCATTTGGTGTGGAGGCTGAGAAGAAGGTAACCCTTTTATTTAGAAGATAGCAAAGGAAAATAACATATAGTAAGGATCTTCCATAAAGTTACTCATTATTAGCCAAGCAGCCAAAAACCTTTTTTTACAGTTGTGTGTAGGTTAAATCATGGTTTTCAAAATCGTTTGAGGCGTACGCCTCGATGCGAGGCGGTCCAAAACTGCTCATGAGGCTTAAGCCTCATGGTCCCTGGACGAGGCTTACGCTTCAATCAGTGAGGCGGTGCCTTGAGGCCTTGAGGCGATGGTGAGGCGCAAGCCTCAAATGCTTTCTGTTTTTTGTGAGACTTTGGTGAGAGACTCGTGACTTTTTATAAGAAAAAAAATAACTTGTACTTTTATTTAAAAAGGTAGAAAGTCAAAAGCAAAAGTGAGTGTACTTTTAGTAATTTAAAAGTACAAAAACCCATTTTGGGATGTCCTTTCCTTTTCTCTAGAAGAAACAAAGAGCAATTTGATCATGTTACGGGGAACTATAACTTGTAGATTATTATGTTTTTAGACTAATAACTAGTAATTTTATGAACTTATGACCTTTAAAATTTGGTATGGAATTATGTTTTGCTTATTATTAGTATTTATGTCTTTTATTTGGTATGGAATTATGTTTTCCACATATATTTTTTGTATTATATATACACATACATATATATTATATATATACACACCTCGAGGCTTATGCCTCGAGTCCCGATTGGGATTTTTAAAACTATGGGTAAAATAGGGAATGATATCTCAAAATGTGTATTGACAGTATGAAACCATCGAAGGGCTTATATTGATGAAACAAGTAGCAATCAAAACACATGGATCAATACGTAAATGTGTATCAAAGCATAACTAGTTGTATGTCCCTGTGATGAAGCGAGATGTAAAAATTTATTGTAAACCAAAAACGAAAAATTAATGCAATTCTGCATTAAAAAGGAAAATCTGAAATTAATGTTTGAACAAAATTGAGATTGCAATCATCTATAAGCACATCAATACATAAATGACTAAATATGTTAAATAGTTTGATTTTTTCTTTTTTTGAAACACAGGCCTCTGAGAGAAAATCGACCGCATGAAAAAGAATTAGAATCACATAGACTAACATCTCAAGTCACCCCCGCATTACACCCACACTCACCAATATTTAACTCACCTTTCTTCACTCTATAACAACAAGAAAGAAAATAATCAAATACTTAAAGTGCATTTAATTGGGGCACATTGAAACCAAAAGCCTTGTACTCCTTTTATAAGCATGCAACCCACTCCACCTTTTGTTGCTCCACCTATGTGGGACATGCTTTCATGTTTATCCTTTTATTTTAGCCAAAAATTCTCAACAAACATAACTTTTAATGCATTAGTGATTTGTGCATGATGCTTCATTAGATGTTGTACTCTTGAAATTTAAGAGCTTTACCTAAATGCTTTATAAGATAGTATAGATGCTCTAACAACTTCAAGTATGTGCTCATGCTTATTTCCAACTCCACTTGTTATGGCATATAATTCGATGTATGATGTGTCGACACATAAATAAAAACACTTAAACCATGGTTAATAAATCTAGACCCATTAGGCTTCATGAACAGTTTTGAGTTGCTTTTTGCAAAAACATGAGATACCATAGTGATGGAAGGCATGTTGGTTGTTCTGCATTAAGTATCCAATTGGCACTAGAACAATCATCAACAAAGTTGTAAATGTATTTATATTCATCAACGACTAGTTGTGTACCTGTGCGATGTAGCGGGATGTAAAAGAGTTAGAAATTTATGTTTGAACAAAATAGAAATTAGAATTATTTGTAAAATGTAATCATAAGCATTTGTAGATAAATGGCTAAATATGATAAATTGTTTTGCTTTATTTTTGGAAAGGGGTCAATGGCGAGATGGGGTTTCCAAAACCCATGCACCTTCCATTCATAACTCTTAAATGCATTGGTGATTTGTACTTAATGATTCACAGATTTTGTATCTTGAAATTTAAAAAGTTTTACCTAAATGTTTTATAAGATAGTATATATAAAATGTTTATATGGACCCACACATCCATATGCACAACGAGAAAAGATTTATAAGCATGAGAAACATTGATGTGAAAGAAAAACTTATGTTGTTTGGGTAGAGGGCAAACAGACAAATGAGCAGCATCAGACTTGTTCAAGTCAAGTTAAGTTGCCATGTATTCAACTGAAGGCAAGTGGCATGCAATCCATGTAAGAGTTTGACAACTTTAAAAGAATGATGCTCAATTCTCTTATATCATAGAGAAAACCATTTGTTTGTGCAAAGATTACAAACTAAATGGAAGCTTTTTTTAAGGAAATGGAAGTTTTTTTGTTCTTTTCATGATCAGACAAATGAAGACGTAATCGTAAAGGCCCTTGAGGAGAACCCGATGTGCCATCACATTTCTCTTTCTTGGGTCCTAAATAAAATTTGCACTTCGAGAGAGAAACTTACGAAACGAAATGATGGTTGCGAGCAAAATAAAGAACAAATAAAACATGGTGGAGAACAAGCCAAGGATTGTTATAGACAAAACAATTAAGCTAACTTTCACGATTTGATTGTTTGCAAGTGTGGCTTTAACGGGTGTAGAATCATGCATTTAACAAAAACAAACCAAGACATAATCAATTGGACCATTGTCAAATGCCCAAGCATTTCCATGACTAATTAGTCACCAAGTGGTTAGAAAGACTTCCCCTATGTTGTTGTTTCATGAGCATAACTTGGTTCATTGGACTCTACAACTCTACAAGTGACCCATCCTGGCCCAGGCAGCATCAAGTTGTATGTCTGTCCATTGATAACCAAAGAGGTCTTGCTAACTAATCTAATCCATTATCCAGATGGTTAACCTCTTCCATCTGAATTGTGTTCATAGACCTATTATTTATCTTGATAATGAGTTCCATGAGTGAGATTTTCAGTGCAGGGATGTGCAAATGGAATACTGGATACTAAATTGTTGCATTTCTATTTTAAATTTGACCTCCTTGTGGCAATTAACATGCACATACCTTTTTCTAAAAACTTCTTTGCCTCTATTTTGGTCAAAAGAGTATCACCTCCTTATTACATTACTCAGATTCTATGTGAACTATTCACATCTGATAAGAAAATAAACATCCTCCTTGGTTAAGTACCCCTTTGTTTTCTTCTCTTTTCGCAATTATAAGGCTATAACCTTTGGCAATTGTGGAAAGATGAATCAACAATTTTAGCCCTTTATGTTGGTGATGCTTTCATCTAGTGTCATATCAAACTGAACCACCTCCTTTCATTGTTCTCTCTCTTCTTGAGACATCATATCTTGCACTTACAAATATATGAACCTCTATGTAGGGCATCAAATTCATCCTATGGACTTTCTAACAACTAATGATATACTCCAACCTAAGAGTACGTTTGATTTAGTCATGCAATATTTACTACATGGCATACTTGATGTCTGAAAACCTTTCATTCAACTCCTTTTCATATGTCAACATAGAAGTAATATGACTATTGCTTCTGTTTTCTTCCACCACATTCAAGATCTAATAAACCATCAGCTCATTTCAGTGTGTGTTTACCAAATAAAGATGTTAGAGGTCCTTGATATTGGCATGTGCCCTAACTTATTCTTTCATTTTTGCATTTAACAAAAATGTAATTGGCCTACTCCATGAGATATAGTTATCTGATCTACTTAATTTCTTCAAGAAGAGTATTAGACCTGCATGATAAGGTGCACGTGCAGATGGTGCATATTTGAATCAGCACCAATTTCTGGTGAACTTAGGCTTCCCCATGAATGGGTACTTGTGACAGTCATATTTATGGAGGAAGAGAACCAGTGGCAGTCAATAAGAAAAGGATTTAAGAAACAAGTGACAGGATTTGCAAAGCTTTGTTCAAGAAGTAAACAGGATCAACATGAAATACGAATATACGATCTGATAATTGAATTTTTTTTCCCAACATGAAAACAGCTAAACCAGTGTTACAGAAAGGCATTGTTTCAGCAAAAAAAGATGGACTGAATTGCTCAACAGTCGTCAGCTACATTCAGGTACACATACACAAATCAGTAACAGGCTGAATTTACTATCACTAACAGCTTCTATTAACTATAATCCTATAACATAAACATAAAAAATGAAAATTAGAAATAAACCCTCCTACTTTAGCAGCTCTGAATCCCGAACACTAGTTAAAGCATTAATTTTAAATAACTACATATAAATTTTCTTAAGTTGTAAATAATGTGTCAATCCTACATGAACAAAGGAGTTATCAGTGTGGAGGTCTTTTCTCTACAAACCAAACTTCTTCAGTTCTTAACTCTCTTAATTCATTCATTTTTCAGTGTTGTTCAATGTTTCTTATCAAGATATTTCTTCTTCCTTTTTACATTCCTTTATGTGTCGCTACACAACCTAAGCCTACTACACCTGATGTTAAATTTTTCTAAACACAAGTAATGACTTCACTGTTTGTTGAAGAATCCACATTTTCTCAGAACCAATATGATCTTTCTAAATAACCCAACATGGTTACCTGATCAACAATCATATATTCATATTCAAAAAAAAAACTTCAATAAAATAACAAAAAGTCAGCCTTTTCTTGGTTTGTAAAGATTAGTCGATTATTTCTCATATAAAAAACATAATTAAAAAAAAAAAAAAATCTGATGAAGCAAGCATACCAGGAGGGGGGGCTGAGGTCACGGCATTACATAATGCACAACACACATTCGCAGCTCCTCTCGGATAAAGTAAAATGCTTCTACAACCGCTGCAAACTATTTGGCTCTGCATATTTCTCTGCAGTTCAAACAGCCAAAACAAAAGTTAAAACTTTATCTACAAAGTCCACCAAAAACCTAAAATCCTCCAAAATCCAACAAATAGGGTTTCCAGTTCAACTTAAATAATGAAATTAAGAATATCATCAAGTCAAATTCACACAACGAAAAAGAATTTTATGGAACTAGATAAAATAAAGTACCTGGACCAACGGGGATGAGATCTAGAGAGGAATTTATTGGTAGATTAATTTCGAATTCTATGGACGGAATTTATCGGCAATCCACAAAGCATTGTTGAAGAGGAGAATCGGCTTCAACAACGCCGAAAAGGGGAAAGAAGCAGATTGGATTTGTTGGAATAACAGACATTTTGCCGAAAATTATTATTTTATCTCAATTCATCACTAGTTAATTCATTATTCATCCTCTATTTTTTTTTCACATTTTCAATTTATAATTTAACAAAATAATAATAATAACATTCAAATAGTGTCCACGTTCAATCTATAACCACAATCAATATATATTAAAGAAACATTAAGGATAAAGATGTCACATAATGAGATTTAGGTATTTTTTTTGACAAAAATAAATTAGCTTATTTTCTGGTTATATGTTTGGAATTTGGATGGTTATAAGTCGGCTTATAAGTTAGCTTTTTGATAAGCTACTTGGAGTAGCTTATGAGAAGTTTTTTTGTGATTATTTCAATTATGCCCCTCATTAATATTCATAATTATATATTAAAAAATAGTAAACTAAAATTTTGGCCCCTTAGGTTTACACTTTGCTCCGAAAATGATCCCTAGGCTTCAATAACTATAGTGAGTGTCCCTACTGTTTCCATTTTGCTTTGAAAATGGTTCATCGTCGTTAACTCCGTTAAATTTTATTTCTATTAAGTTAGGGGTATTTTCGTCTTTTTTCTTTTACAAGGACAATTTGCACACTTTTGTTTAAACCAGAGGGACCAAATTGTAATTTACTCTAATTTATATTAATATATACATATATATGTATGCACATATATATACATACGCACACGACATATATATGTATACATCCGTCAACCAGATCACCACCTCCGACCAATCTACAACTCCGACTGTCCGACCAACCTCTTCTTCGACTCCCGACAACCACCTCAACCCTCCATGTCCCCTTCCCCCGTGAACCCTCTATCATCCCTTCCCCCGTGAACCCTTCATCGTCCCTCCACCCGTGAACCACTTCCATCTCGTCCCTCTGTCGATCTGATTCAAAGCACATCACCAGCCCCGACTAACAATTGCAGGTCCAATCGATGGTTACAACACAGTTAATCGATTCAATGGGTCTGACCATTGGAAAACTTAGATCCACCTAACAGTTGTAGGTCTGGAAGTTGGGTTGGGGAAGAAAGGTTGGGCCAGAGTGGAGGGTGTTGGATGGAGAAGACCACTGGTCTTGATATCTCGATGTTGGTCGGTGATGGAAAAGACTACCGTAGAAGCCCACCGTTCAGACAAGACCACCGGAGGAGAGTGTTATGGTGAGGGAAAACCACGAGAGTGGAGGGTCGATGGAGGTGGTTCACAGGGGTGGTGAGGGTTGTTGGCGATGTAGGTGGTGCAGTGGTGGATGTGGTGAGGATCGTCGGAGCTGGTGATGGTGATCGCCGGAAAAATACATACATATATATATATATGTCATGTGCGTATGTTGTAACACCCTGAATTCTGGAAATAGCAACTAATTTAAAATTTTCTAAATACACCAATAAAAGGATCATCTGCAACCATAATTTAAGATTTAACCTCAATACAAACATTCATTCTATACAAAAGTCTATGATAAGTACGGGTGCTACTAATCCCCATGCATAGTCACTATCTCCATAAAGCGGAAGACTTTGCCGAATACTCACTTTCGGATCTAGCTAAGGCTCTACTCTTCATAGGACTGCTAGAACCAACTCCCAACCTTGAAACCTGATGCACATGCCGACAAATAAAAATGTTAGGCTTAACGCCTAGTGAGCTCAAGAGTTTTTCAACATATATAAAATAATCGTTTAAAAAGAAATGATGCGGTTAAAGTTATAGTCCTTCAATATGATACGCCTTACATGTGAAAACGACTCATTTTCCAATAATATGCATTTTAGACAAAGAACACCAATTTGGACATTTTCCAAACCAAACTACTACAAAGATGATAATACCAATGTAAGTCGCCCATTCGTAAATTAGCTTTAACCCAAAACTCACTCAAGGCGTAAATATAAATTGAACTCTCCATTTATGAAGATACGGTTAAACCTTATACCCCAAAACACCCAAAACACGGATGGCAAATAATACTCAATCCATAAATCAAGGATGAAACCCAATTATACAAAACGTCACCGAAAACTTGGATAATAAAACTCAATACCCAAAACAACACCTTTCGGTGACGGGGGAGACCTGATTCCATAAAATGTGACGGTCCACAAAGTAAGCCCATTTTATGTTGTTAAGACTAGTCATATAAACAAAAATACACGCAAGGGATGTCAGGCTCAGTGGCTTCTAACTTACACCCACGGAAAGTCAACTTCAATCGCGAAAGGTTCGATCGTGAAAGGTTATTATGTTGAAATCCTCATCCAATATCGCAACCAAGGCTCTAAGTCGAGCTACCAAAACTGGACAATTGTCCAAAAACCCAATCGAAATAAAAATACCAAGTTGTTGGCTTAGCAACCCATTGACTCATTGGTAAATGAAATAAAAATACAATAAAACGCACTCGACCAACGGATATGCAAACACAATGACCAAGAGTAGGATTAGTTCAAAACTCAACGTTAGTTGAGGCAACCCATTTTCCAAATGAACTTATACCCTTACATTTTTCCAAATGCCTCATAACACAAAAATATGCATTTTCCAAATTTGACTGCTGATAAGAATGAAAATCATAAAATGAGACTATAAACATTCTTTCAAGTACCACACATAAATGTGCAAGTGATACTTTATAAAACATTCCATTTCATTAAAGATGCATAAAACCCGACAAACATTTAAAAGTGTATTTCTTCGACCAAAGATCTACTTATACAATAAGACCTCAAAACACATTCACTGGGTGACACAATTATCAAAATGCCCAAAAATCCCAAATGTGGGTGTTATACAAAGTTTGTAAAGTTAAATACTTTAAATAATCAAAGATTAGCAATAACCCAACATTTGATAATTCCGTGTAAAACACATAAACACTTTAAAATAGACATTTTGGCATGTACAACGTTTTCACAAATCAACTTGAACTCAACTCGCTAGATTTAGGCTAAATCTAGATTTCACCCAACTTGAGCTCCCTTGAAGAAACTTGAATCCTCCAAGCCAAAAGTCTCCAAACATTTATATACGTACATTTCCAACCATAAATAACCACATTCAACCATATAAAAACATTCCCCAAACATTACACATCAAAATCTTCATTTTGGTCCAAACCCAAATTTCGACCAAGTGGTATGTATGTGGGAAAAGGATATGCCTTGAATGGCATGTTCAAGTTGAATGTAATGGTGGTTAATGAAATGAATAAAGCAAGTATTAGTTCTGCTTATATGCTTGAGTTTCTTAATGTTTGACATGGCTGTTTAGGACATGTAAACTTTAATTCCATTCGACATTTAATTAAATTAAACTGCATACCTAAATTTGATATTAACTCAAATCACAAGTGTCCCACATATGTAGAAGCCAAACTTACTAGATCATCTTTTCAATATATTGAAAGAAAAACCGAACCCCTTGATTTAATTCACACTGATGTGTGTGATTTAAAATTCGTTCCTACTAGAGGTGGGAACAAATATTTTATCATGTTCATCGATGATAGCACGAAATATTGCTATATATATTTACTTAAAAGTAAAGATGAAGCAATAGACAAGATTGTCGTGTATAAAAAATAAAGTTGAAAATCAACTTAATAAGAAAATCAAGATCGTTAGAAGTGATAGGGCAGGTGAGTATGTTTCACCATTTGCTGAGTTTTGTTCTAAAAATGGAATTCAACATGAATTCACAGCAGCACCCTATTCACCACAGCAAAATGGTATTGCTGAGAGAAAGAACCGTACCTTGAAAGAGATGGTGAATGCCATGTTAATTAGTTATGGTTTAAGTCAGAACATGTAGGGGTAAGCTATTTTGTCGGCTAATTGTCTTTTGAATAAGATACCCCACAAGAAACAAGATGAAACAATGTATGAACTTTAGGTGGGTAGGAAACCATCTTACAAGTACTTACGAGTGTGGGGTGCCTAGCTAAAGTGGTTGTACCTCCGCCTAAGGTACAACAGTTAGGACCTAAAACAGGGGATTGTGTATTCATTGTATACAACACAAAATAGTAGTGTTTATCGGTTTCTTGTGTATGAGTCTAAAAATCCTGAGATACACAATAATACAATTATGGAATCAAGAAATGCTTCATTTTTCGAAGATGTATTTACTTGTTTGAACAAGGAAGATCAAATCTCATCTTCTAAAGATAAAGAAATTGTTCGAGAGGATGAACAAGTTATATCTGAAGAAGAAGTGATGGAACCTAGAAGAAGTAAACGGGCTAGGGTTGAAAAATCGTTCGGTCCTGACTTTCTCACTTACATGGTGGAAAGTGAACCCAAAACCTATCGTGAGGTGGTTACGTCTTCAGAGGGACCTCAATGGAAAGAAGCCATCAAGAGTGAGATAGAATCTATCTTACAAAACCATACATGGGAACTAGTGGACCTACCTCCGGGATGTAAGCCACTAGGTTACCGTTGGATCTTTAAAAGAAAGATGAAAGCTGATGGCAGTATTGACAAATACAATGCGAGATTAGTGATCAAAGGATATAGACAAAAGGAAGGTCTAGATTATTTTGATACTTATTCGTCGGTGACAAGAATAACATCCATTAGATTGGTGCTAGCTATTGCAGCCATTAGAAATCTGCAAATTCACCAAATGGATGTGAAAATTGCTTTTCTAAATGGAGATTTAGAAGAGGAAATCTATATGGAGCAACCTGAGGGATTCGTTTCCCCGGGACAAGAGAACAAGGTTTGCAAACTTATTAAGTCCTTGTATGGCCTAAAGCAAGCTCCAAAGCAATGACATCAAAAGTTTGATCAAGCCATGTTAGAAAGTTGTTTTAAAATAAATGAGTGTGATAAATGTGTTTATATGAAAGACACCACTCATGGATATGTCATATTGTGTTTATATGTTGATGATATGCTTATCATTGGTAGTGATGACAAAATGATAAGGTCCACGAAGGATATGTTGAAATCTAAGTTTGACATGAAATACATGGGTTTAGCAGATGTGATCCTTGGAGTCAAGATCACAAGAACCCAAAATGGTCTGGTGTTAAATCAGACACATTACGTGGACAAGATTCTTGAGAAATTTAATGAAGGAGATACTAGTATAGCTAGAACTCCGATTGACACTAGTCAACATCTATCTAAAAATAGAGGGGATAGTGTTGCACAAGTGCAATACTCAAGAATAATTGGCAGTCTGGTGTATGTTATGAGTTGTACTAGACTTGACTTAGTATATACAGTGACCAGGCTAAGTAGATATACTAGTAATCCCAGTTTTGAACACTGGAAGAGTATTACTAGATTGTTAAGATATTTGAGATACACACGCGAGTATGGACTACATTATGGAAGATATCCAGTTGTGATCGAAGGATACAACGATGCAAATTGGATATCTGATATAAAGGATTCCAGATCTACAAGTGGATATGTGTTTACACTTGGAGGTGCAACTATATCTTGGAAATCATCCAAGCAAACTGTTATAGCTAGATCCACGATGGGATCTGAATTTATTGCCTTGGATAAATGTGGTGAAGAGGCATAGTGGCTACGTCAGTTCATGAAAGATATTCCCAGATGGCCTAAGGCGGTAACGGCCATATGTATACATTGTGATAGCCAATCGACAATTGGTAGAGCTCAAAGTACAATGTATAATGAGAAATCTAGACACATTAGACGTAGACATAATACGATTCGACAATTACTCTCTACTGGAGTTATCACAATTGACTATGTGAAGTCAAAGGATAACATTGCGGATCCGCTTACGAAAAGCATAAGTAGAGATTTAGTTTATAAGTCATCGAGAGGAATGGGACTAAAGCCCTTAAATAAGTAATTCATGCAAAGGCAACCTTACCCAGAAGACTGGATATCCCAAGATCCCAGTTCAAAAGGACAACCTAGTTGTATGAATAAGGGAGGTCACTGTGGGGGATAGGGATGGCAGAAAACCCTGAATCCGGCGGGGAAACCCGAAACCCAGCTAAGTTCGGGTCGGGTCGAGTTAGACAATTTTGGGTCGGGTAACGGGGAAATTCTCGGGGATTTTATCGGGTTCAGTATCGGGGCAAGGTATCCCCGCCCCGCCCCGCCCCGATATATATATATATATATATATATATTATTAATATTTAATATAAATATGTTTAATATTATTAATATTTAATATAAATATGTTTAATATTGTATTTCATATGTTATTTTTATTCATGAATACTATATTTGTGTTATTTTTTTTAAATAATATTTTTGTCTTCGTCGGAACAAGTTTATGTGTGGTTGTGTTAACTGTTAAGTGTTAACAAACTTGATTTTGGATTGTGTTTGGACTCCAATTTGGATGGTGTTTGGAGCAATAATTTTAATTTAGATTTTTGGATTATGTTTGGAGCAACAATTTTAATTTACATCGCATTTCGACATGATTTTTCAGCCATTTTTATTCTTGGATTTTTTCCCCAATGTTTGGGTCGGGTTCGGGGATCGGGAATTCCCCATCGGGTCGGGGACGGGGCATAAAAAACCCCGACGGGGCGCCCCGAATAAAAACCCGACGGGGAACAGGGCGGGGACGGGGATGCATTTCAGTTTTAGGGACGGGGACGGGGGACGGCAAACCCGCCCCGTTGCCATTCCTAGTGAGGGAGTTAATAAACTTCCTAGTCCATTTATGGAATCAGTGACAGTGAGGCTAAGCGTATGACTTATAATGATTATTGAAAATCGCCTATGTGAGAGAGAAATGGGGTCGCTTTGAAGGGAACTGTGGGTGGGGAGCAATTCCTGACAGCTCTCGCTGAACCAGGCTAGTGTTCATGACCATAACGAACACAACTTTGTTAAGAAGAGTCCTGCGTGAAATGCATTGTCGTCTACATAAATGGTAGTTCGGTTCAAAGACATCGAGTCTACTGACAGCTAGGAGACCAAGTATGTTTCACAAGGGAATGTTCAAAGGGTAACACCTACCTATCCTATGCAGGATTCGACTATTCGAAATTTCGTAGGGAAATTTTCGTATGTAAAGATCGATCTCCATTCATGTGGGGGATTGTTGGAAAATTTAGTAAAAATATATGTTTTTACTAACTTTGGACACATTTAAATATATATATATATATATATATATATATATATATAAATGTATGCATGTATGTATGTATGTATGTATTTTCTAATCAACTCTTGGTGGGTTTGTGTTCTCCTATATGAGAGCATCGAAACGATATATTATATGTCCAAAACGGAGTATGCGTGAATGAGATATCGATACTCAAAGTTAAGTACTTGGGATAAAGTTAGTGAAAAATCAAGTGGGTGTGGGGAAGTGTCCCACATAGGAAGGAGGAGTAAAAAGTTTGTGGTTTATAAATATGAAAGTGTGAGGGGCTTACAAGCTCATTTGATTGGTTTTACTCCAACTCCTACCTGCGCGCGCGCAGGGGGGTGTCGATTGTGATTTTCGTAAGCTAAATCGGCGAACTTGTGCATGGGCGCGACCTACAGACACGAATGTAGCTCCGAAATCTTGTGCTCGTGCAACTTGGTTTTTGCGAATTTTTTGTTTTGATTCAGTGGCCCGGGCGGGTTATGCCGCAGGCTAAACCTCACGGCTACCCGCGTCGTGCATTGGAGTATGGACGAAAAACAGTGCACCAGACGGGTTAGGCCGCAGGTTAACTCGCACGGTTACCCGCACCACGCACTAGAATGGGGACGAGAAATAGTACACCGGGCGGGTTGTGCCGCGGGTTTACCCGCGCGGCTACCCGTGCCACGTACTGTTATTAATTTCGTTTGTAACTCCCAATGATACTCATTGAAGGTAGAAATTAATATGTTTAATTATCATATAATTACTGGTTAATTGCATATTAATTTTTCGGTTTCAAATCTCAAGTATAAAATGAGGAGTCCGATTCACATTCCACACAACGAAAACCGACACACAACTCTCTCGAAATATCAAAGGGGTTAGCTTAATTGGATAGGTAACATCCTGGGGGGTGAAAGCCACACTACCCAGGTTCGATTCCCACGAGCGACACTTTCCTGAGATATACAGACTCTGGGTCTGGTCCTTCGAGGCCAAGTCCGGGACCGGTCCGAGTGGGTCCAGTCTATGGGACCCTCTACCCTGTCAGTCGGGTTCAACCAAAGGTTGGGTCGGGTCGCAGCGGATTAGTGGGACTGCCCGTAATGGAGGCCCGATACCGCTGGAACGTGTGTGTGCGTTAACTTGTCGTTCAAAAAAAAACTCTCTCGAAATATCTGCTGCATACGTTTATTCCAGTTACTTTTCCAGGCAAATGGTCATCTCCAACAGTACTACTGCTTACGTTGTTGTACCCTGGGAACAGACGACAAATATGCTTAAGGGAATCGTGTGATACATGAGCCCCAACATCTGTTTGATTTTCTTCTTTATTCTCTGTACTCAAATTATTAAATCATTTGTTGATTTATTTTGTAATATTATATGTATGCTTAATATACATCGTTATTAACAAAAGAAGGGTAGGAGTATTCATTTTCTAGGTAACTTCAACCATCCAGATCAAGGTTGAACCTCGAGATCAGAGTGGTATGGTGGTACATGGCGCATTTGGATGTGCCTAGAGGTGGTGTTGGTGTTCATTAGAGATGAAGGGGAGAAGGGGAGGATGAGGTCGACGCAGTCGTCGATGGTGTCACCGGGGGGGACTGGTTAGCGATAATTATGAGGCGACGTAGGTGGGAACTTTTGTGTGTGTATGTGTGTATAGTGAGGTTTAGGGGAAAACTGAAAATCTTTAAAAAAACTGAGGAACACCCTAATAACCATTTATCTATACGGTATACATGTGCATATAATGTAGGGTCGGAGCATGTGAAGATGAGAGAGGGAAAGTAGGTCTCCAATGATTGTGCATTCATTAGTGTGCGTATATATATAGAGAGAGGGAGGGGGGGATCAAATGCAACCTCCTTAAAGCTTGCAACCAATGCAACCCAATTAGATTTAGATCATCCCCCTTTCAAGGAGTATATTTATTTTTAATTTTTAAAAATTTAACCGCTTTATCCTCAACCATTGATCGTTTAATTGTATATTTGTATGGTGTAGGTGAAGTTGCATTGGCTGTAACATTTGTTATGATTGTATTAGAAATATATATATATATGAATAATATATATAATATATATATATTAGGGTTGGGTTCCGGTGAGAAGTGTGAAAAATGGTTATCAAGCGTTGGATGATGAGAAATGGACACACATTAGGATGAGATGCACCGATATGCACCAAATCAATTCTCTTCTAAGCCGCAGTTCATGGGAGGGCTTGAGATTAAAAGAGATCAACGATTCAATCCACTTCTCACGCTTCTCACCGTAAACTCAATTTCTGACACGATCCTTCGCCTATGTATATAGTTATATACACACACTAATAATGATAATATAATATATTTGTTTTATTTTCTATTAGAAAATTTAAGTGAAATTATAAAAATATCAAACTACCTAGAGTTAACAGACCGAGGGGCCAAAATGCAATAGAATGGCAACAACCGAAAATGTAATTACTTTTAAATAGGGACGTTATTTAATAGTCACTAATAACCATAGGGACTAAAAGTGTATTTATTCTATTTCTAACAAGTGCATCCAAACACCAAAAGAATATTCCGTTGGTCAAACTGACATTATTCCATGTGTCCTTGCAAGTCAAACTTTCATGAAGCGACCAAATTTGTCGGCAACAATCATCACCAATCACGTTCTCTTTTAAAGAAAGAGTTAATTACACTGTTGGTCCTTATAGTTTGCTAAAAGTTTGGATACCATCCCTATTTTGAAATAAATATATTCAATGTCCCTGTGGATTACATTTTATTTCGACTTTAGTCCCTTACCCTTAAACACCCCTTCGTTAACTAATGGGTACTTTTGTCAATTTATTTATTAATTAAAAAATATATTTAAGAAACCACTTAGACGATGCCAAGTGCCATCCTACCCATTAGATGTAATTTTTAGTTACAAATCCTCTAATTAATACAATCCAGATAAATTATACCCAATCGACCATATAGTCTAATGAATATTTGGGTTCATAAAACGTTTATTTTCCGATCTAAGCCATTGATCGTAACGAATGAACTTTGAATATTTTTCATAAATATTTAGATAATCATAAAATAAACCCTCGTCATTTTCACAAATATCTCATTTGATTGGTTTGTATAGTTTGTATCAATTATAATGTTTATATTTGAAACTATTTATATACATCATACATACATACATACATGTATATATGGGCTTAATCATTTTTTAGAATTTCAAAATTTGTGAGATCCGTAAGACCCCGTATTAACCACCCGTTTTAGTTAATTAATTATATTTCTTTAACTAATAATTCAAAGGAGATTTTTGTATTTTTTTAATTTATATGACAACTGACCAGTTTAATATATTTATTTTATTATCATCTCTCTCTCTTTCTCCATTTTCATAAATTGAAAACCCTAACAAACATCTCTTTCTCTCTCCATGCCTCCTAAATTCTCCGACCACTCTCAAAACAACTATCATTCGGTGCATGGCTTGGTATAAAAAATGCCACAAAACAAGGCTGAGACCATTGACCCACTCGTCGGAGGAAGCTTTTCCGGCTCTTGTTTTCAGACGTCGGAATATAGGACGTTATTACAGTTGCGGGTCTTGATCTTCACCACCGCCACCTCCTTGGTTTTATTTTGTTATGAATCGAGTCTCTTACGAACCCTATCTTTGTTTAAAAAAATCTGTTAAGTCATTATGGTATTTTAGTCATTTTAACCATTAAATGAAAACTTTATTTAATGAAATGGGGCCACCTGTCTTTACCTTAGACCAACTCTAACCCATAACACCAAAAACACTAAAACTGGTGGGACCCTTGACACTAATAAAAAATTTAACTCCAACCATACTTAAAAAAAAACACCAAATCTTCTAAAACCATATAAAAAAACATTTTTCATTATTATTAAACATTTCTCATTATTATTAATAATATTATTACAAATAATAATAATAAAGATATTATAAAAAAAAAATTAAAATAATGGATTAGTGTTTTTGAAGGGTGAATAGTATGACACCAAATTTGGTGTTTTCTTCTTAAAAAAAAATTAAACGACAAAAACTTTTGGTGTTTAGAGTATGATTGGATTTCACCATACTGCAAATCACCATATTTGCAGTATGGTTGGAGTTGCTCTTACCCCTTTCCTTTCTCCGATTAGATCCCGCTAATGCCACATCTGGTCATTCTTCGACCACTTGCAACCCACACATTACCAATGAAGTCACAAATCTCACCCATCCATGAACTCAGCTCAACGAAACTTAAAAAAAATTAAACTCACTTCAAGGAACATATCTAGATCACATCTACAAAAATGGGTTTTTCACAAGGGGGTTCACGACACAAAGAAAAGAACGGAACCTTAGATCTCTTTTTCATTTTTTTTGTTTTTTGTTTCCGTTCTCGACCGTAGCTAAGTTACATGTATGGACCATGTGGAGCCAAGAGTTGCATGTATAGAGGCCACAACTTAAATATGAAACCACTATCGTTGGTGGTGATTAGTTCTTGTGATTGGAGTTAATGTGGGGAAGAACTGAAGAAGAAGAGGAGAGGGTTCGTTGAGAAACCGGTGGTGGTGATTGATTTCTTGTGTGATTGAGTTGGTGGGGGGAGAATAAGAGGGGAGGGAGTGTGGAGTCACAGGAAACTCGGGGTGAGAGATAGAGCCAATTGTGTGACCGAAGTTGGTGGTTCATTGAGTTCTCATCCCCCAGCTCCCTATGGTTTCCTGCGTGCCGAACATTTTTTTATGTTGTTTGTATGTGGGTTTATATATGGGTCCGTTCAAACTAAGGGGATGTTCATAAGTGAATTACTGAAAAATTTTATTTGAAGTCGGTTCACATATGCATCTTCAAACATATTTTTCTGGATATTTTGAATGATTCACATATTAACATTCCCTTAACAATCATTTCTTACATTTTCAAGATATTTGACCTTATTATATGAACATCTCACTATAATATAATACTAGTGTTGGGTCCGTGCAATGCACGGGAGGATAAATTTTTTGTTGGAATATGAGATGTAATATAAAAAAATACGGAAGAAAAAAGATTTTATATTACATCTCATTAATATTGATTTAAATGTAAAATCTAAATTTAAAATAGATTATGCTAATATAAAATCTATTTTATAAAATCCTCCAACAAAAAAACAAATATTTATATTAATAAATGAGTATCCATTTCACAAATAGATGATTATGTGAGATACTGTGCTTAGAAAGGTTGTACCAAAACATTAAGAAATTGTAAATTAAGTAATTGACTTTAATTAGTTGTACCTTGTGCTTGAAATTTTGTAATTAAAAGTTTTTTATGTCGTTTTTATAATATAGTATAGATATAGATAAAAAGATTTTATAAAATAAAACATGGAAAAAGATTTTATAAAATAAAGTATGGAAAAATCATTATGAGATGTAATATAAAAAAATACGGAAGAAAAAAGATTTTATATTACATCTCATTAATATAGATTTAAATGTAAAATCTACATTTAAAATAGATTATGCTAATATAAAATCTATTTTATAAAATCCTCCACCAAAAAAACAAATATTTATATTAATAAATGAGTATCTATTCCACAAATAGATGATTATGTGAGATACTGTGCTTGGAAAGGTTGTACCAAAGGATTAAGAAATTGTAAATTAAGTAATTGGCTTTAATTAATTGTACCTTGTGCTTAAAATTTTGTAACTAAGAGTTTTTTATGTCGTTTTTATAATATAACTAGAAGTGTACTTTCGCAATGCAGCTAGATACATCACAATTTTAATGTTTCATTTTATTTTCTGTTTTTTGTCGATTTACATTACGATTTTGGATGGTTGTGAGAGAGTGATAATGATTTTTTTATATAAATTTGTTTAATTTAGACTTAATAATATAATGTAATTTATTTTGGTTTAATAATATAATTTTTTTTATAAAATATTCAGTAAGATTTTTTTATTATATTTTAGATTTTTTATATCTAAAATATGCTAAGAGTTATTTTAGGGGAGTTAAAGTGGGAAATGATTTTAGGGGAGTTAAAATGGTTAGAGATAATGATTGAAAATTAATGAATATCATTAAATGTAGTACATACAGCTTTTATGGTTGTTTTTTAAGTAATTAGCATTAAATAGCGATATATTAAGCTTTAATACCTGTTTTTAAGAGTTTTTTATGTCATCTTTATAATATAGTATAGATATAGATTATATCATATAGTGTTTTTAAAATGTTTTTATAAATATGGGAAAAATATATCAAAATTTTTATTGACTTAATAGAATTTTTTAAAACGAAAGTTAAGACAAGGGACTGAATCCTTAACCAAAATGAAACCATAAATACCCTAATCATGATTTTTAGAGTTAGGGGCTTTTTCATAATTTTTCGTTAAACTATAAGGACTAAATTTGTTATTAGCTCTTTATCTTATCTTCTACTTTGTTAAATAGTCATATTTTTTTTTTGAGTTAGGGACTTTTTTGTAATTTCCATAAAGCCACAAGGACTAAACTTGTAACTAATTATTTATTTTATCTTTTGCTTTTTGAAATATTCATACACTTTAGAGTAAATTACAGATTTGGTCCCTTAAGTATGTCAATTATTATGAATTTGGTCCTTTTTCTTCATTTATTACAAAAGAAACCTCCACATATACAGTTTGTTATGGATTTGGTCCTTCATACTAACGGCGTCCAATTTATCCATTAACTATAAGGGTAAATTGGTCTTTTTAGTTTTTTCTTTTATTTTATCATTTTTTAGACCACATGGGCCAAACATGTAATTACCAAATTGATTTATTTTCTTTTATAAACATCACACCTAATTAAACGTATGAATTGATTATGAACATACTAAGAAGAACACAAGGGTTGTGATACATCAAGAACATATAAACATAAAAAATACATAAACATAAATCACAATCGTGTACAGTTTCATACCAAAAATTGTGATACAAACGTGAAGTTGAAACTTAAATTAGGAATACTAAATCAAATTCTAAATCAAGCCCTAAATCAAACATGAAAAAAGATCAAAACCTAATTAAGCTTAAAGCCCATATATGTAACCAAATCCATCAAGAACCAGATCCAGACGGTGCTGGTATTAGGAACCAAATCCAGATCTGGTTCGATGGAATAAAACTACGATGATGCAGAGAAGATGATCAAAGAACCAAATTCAAATCTAACCGAGGGGTAAAATCGTCTCTAGCAATGAGGAGACGATGCAGGAGAAGCAACAGATCGGGGAGAAAATCGGTTTAGAGCAGATCTTGTAACAACCGGATACAAAGTTTAATAAAGAAAAGTTAGGGGTTTAGTTGGAAAAAGAGTTATTTGCAAGGGAGTAAGAGGTAACTTGGTTTTTAAAAGAGTTTCTACCCTAAAATCTCTCATTTCTTTGTATCTGGCGGCTGAAACGGAATTGGGAAAGGGAGAGCCTGGCAAGCACCGACAGATAGAGGGAGAGCAAAGGAGTCGAGGTCGAATTTCTTCAAGTTTTGAAAGGTAATTTGCTAATCCTCATCTCTTTATTAGTAAGGGTTTAAAGTTTATTTTTCTGAAGCTTTTTAATGGAGGTTGAATTGTTTGAGGTTCGGTGGTTGGGAGTCCCTGGGTTAAGTCTTGAAATGGAAAACATTCAGAACTGGTAGGAATGGAAGTAAAGAATGGATTTCTTAATGATTTTTTAAAGTTGCCATCGATTAATGCATGAAACGATTCTGCTGTAAGGGATTGTTGGGGTTTGTTTTCATTTTTCTTTCTGGGTAAAGGAGTCACTGGTCGAAGGACCGAGAGGGAGACCCCGGTCGCCCGATAAGGGGGACTCCGGTCGATCTTTATACCGGTCTTAATTGTATACCGGTCGAATTTTACTAAATGGTTCAGGTCGCCCGATAAGAGAGAACCTCAGTCGAACTCCATATCGGTCAAGGGGGGGGGATATCGGTCGACCGATGAAATTGAATACCGATCGTATTACCTTGTTCCGGTCGGAGGTTGCCTTACCGGTCGCGATTGAGAAGAGTGGGCCGAAGCCCACGTGTGTTCAATTTGAGGCCACCTATATTTTAGTTCATCTTGGGCCGGCTTGTGGAACACAATTATGGGGTTGGACCTCAAGTGGTCGGCCCATATTTGTTGTAAATTTATTTATTTTACTTTAGTTATCTAAGGTTTTGGGTATGTCGCCTCGAGTCAGTTTAGTGGGTTAAATTTCGGTCAAAGGTTAAATGGAGTTGGAGTTGGGATGAGAGTGATAAGATTAACCTTGTTCAACTAGAAAGTGTTGTAATTCATCGAGCGATGTCTCGTTTTATAGGTTCGGCTCGGACTATTCAATTAGGCGGGAGATTTTAACGGTGGACGTCAGGTGAGTTTTTCTAAACTAAACCTTTTGATGATGAAAGCATGTGAAGTTTATTTTAAACGTTGATTTATTTATGATGGCATGATTTTATTAACTTGTTCAAGCGTGTTATAAATTGTTGTTGCTTAAATGTATGCATACATTATACGTGAGTTACGTGACCTAAGTCGGGGAGTGTGGTCCGCCTACTCGTGCCGGGGAGTGTGGCCCGTTTATGTCGTTGGGGGTGTGTCCCAACATTAAGGCAGTGCGAGTTAGACACATCGTCTTTGACGGTCGTGTGGTCCGTAACGTGTTTTATTTATGTGCCATTATTAAATGTTGTCTAAAATTCTGAAAAGTATTTTGTTGCTTATCTGGTTAGAGGGATCTCACTAACCTATGGTCTAACCCTCGCTCTTTCAAAACTAAAAATATTTTCAGGCCGTCGTGAGTTAGACAGGGCAGCTAAGGGCAAGGAGGAGGCTTAGCGGGGCGGATAGAAGACCAATACTTAGTTTATTCTTTTAATCTCAGTTGTGTATAGGTTGTTTTATCTAACCTTGATTATTCTATATTAAGATTGGGACCGTTGTGGCATGGATTATCGTTTGATTATTGGGATTTTATTTTACGAAGTGATTCGCTGGTTTATATTTTTCGGTTGGGTTGTTATAGATCTCGTCCCCTGTTCAGATTGATTTGGAATAGATTCCATCTGGTCCTCGGTTGCAACAGGGAAAAGGAAGAAGAATGGGATGCAACAGACCAATGGAGCGTCGAATCTCGAACCCAGGTTTGAACCCCCCACATTGGATCAATTTCGAGAAGCTTTCTTGTAGATCTTGGGTGTACTATGGATGAGAGACAAATAGAGTATTGTGAAGAAGTCATGCCGACAGAGAAGTTTTGATAAGTCACGCCGACAGGGAAGTCACACTGACAATTTTTCAGGGGGATTTATCGCCAGTGGTGATGGAGATTTGATCCTTATGGGTTTTAACGATTTGGTTTCAAAATATAACATAATTTTGACTAAATTACATATTTCGTCCACATCGTCTGAAAAAAATGATGAAATAAAGAAAAAAAACTAAAAAGATCAATTTACCCTTATTGGTTAAAGGACAAGTTGGACGACCATTAGTGTGAAATTCCAAATCCAAAACAAATTGCATATATGGAGGTAACAGATTGTAATAAACGAAGAAGAACCAAATATGTAATAAATAACGTACCTAAGGGACCAAATCCATAATTTACTCTTCGGAGTTATTAAACTTTCCACAAGAAAATCACATATGTAACTAAGGGGTTGTTTGTTTTTTTTAAAAAACCTCTTAACATCTCTTAAGTTTGAATCATTCAAAATTTTTACACACCACCTCTTATTAATCATAATTAAAATAAGACTTCAGACTTTAAATCTCTTAAAAAATAAACGGCACCTAAGGATGGCAATGGTATCTATCATGTTTGGGTCCATTAGATAAGGGTATGAGTAAGAAATTTTTTATCTATTTATTTATTACCGTTTAACCGACATTTTAGTAGGTAAGGTACGGAGAAACGGTTTTCGTTATCCATTACCTGTTACCGTTTACTATATATATAATAATAAAAATAAAAATATTTTCTTTATAAAGCTATCATATATGTCGTATATTAATGTATAATTTATTTTGCATTTTATATTTATCGAGTAAAAGAGTTCATGACGATTAAATGAGAAAAAAAAGATAAAATCGTGAAAATAAATACAACGAAAATAAAATTTTCTATTGTTTTTTAAATAATATATTGTATTTATATTTAGAAACATAACAATGTTCTTCATAATTATGAACTTATACTTTACTTGTATATTAGACGTTTAACAATATTATTTATGGGTTAGAATGACTTTTTAACCCATTTATTCATTACACATTTTATTATCCGCTATCATAATAGGTATGATATAAATATGGATAATTACCCATTTCATTACCCATTATTTTAAATAGATTGGGTAAAAAAAATAATCCATAACATACCCATTGACCATTGTCAACCCCATATCTATACTATCTATCTATATCTATATCTATATCTATATTATAAAGCATGAATAAAAAACTCTCAAATACAAGTTACTAGACATAAGATACCATCATTTTATGTAAGATTTTAAAAATATCTTAATTTACAAGTATCAAAGCACAAGATACATATTATTACTGCAAACTTCTAACACCCACCAATTTGGTATGTGCAGAGCCTTCCTTTTATGCAGACATTTCCATATATCACTATTAATTAATATATTATATTACTACTAGAAGTGTACCCGCACAATGCAGCTAGATACATCACGATTTTAATGTTTCATTTTATTTTATGTTTTTTGTCGATTTACATTACGATTTTGGATGGTTGTGAGAGAGTGATAATGATTTTTTTATATAAATTTGTTTAATTTAGACTTAATAATATAATGTAATTTATTTTGGTTTAATAATATAATTTTTTATAAAATATTTTGTAAGATTTTTTAATTATATTTTAGATTTTTTATATCTAAAATATGCTGAGAGTTATTTTAGGGGAGTTAAAGTGAGAAATGATTTTAGGGGAGTTAAAATGGTTAGAGATAATGATTGAAAATTAATGAATAGCATTAAATGTAGTACATACAACTTTTATGGTTGTTTTTAAGTAATTAACATTAAATGACGGTACATTAAGCTTTAAGACTTGTTTTTAAGAGTTTTTTATGCCATCTTTATAATATAGTATAGATAAACTTGTTTTAATTATATTATTAAATATGTAATTGGTTATTTTTTCTAGATGTCATTAAAATATATAAGATAATCATTGAATTATAACAAAATACTTATTTTTTTATATAAAAAATATTATATTATTAAGTTTAAATTAAATAAATTTAAAAAAAAAAATATTATCACTTTCTCAAAACCATCCAAAATCGTACTGTAAATCGACAAAAAAATAAAATGAAACATTAAAATCGTGATGTATCTCGCTGCATTGCGCGAGTATGCTTCTAGTATTATAAAGCACATATAAAAAAACTCTTAAATACAAATTATTAGACACAAGGTACCATCATTTTATGCAAGATTTTAAAAATCTCTTAATTTACAAGTATCAAAGCACAAGATACAAATTACTACTGCAAGCTTCTAACACCCACCAATTTGGTATGTGCAGGGTCTTCCTTTTATGCAGACATTTTCATGTATCACTATTAATTAATATATTATATTACTATAATTTTGTTTTAATTATATTATTAAATATGTAATTATTATTTTTTTAGATGTCATTAAAATATATAAGATAATCATTGAATTATAACAAAATACTTAATTTTTTTATATAAAAAACATTATATTATTAAGTCTAAATTAAACAAATTTATAAAAAAAAACATTATCTTTTTCTCAAAACTATCCAAAATCGTACTGTAAATCGACAAAAAAATAAAATGAAACATTAAAATCGTGATGTATCTCGCTGCATTGCACGAGTACGCTTCTAGTATTATAAAACATAATTTGCAAAAAGTCTTAAAATCAACCCTTAAAAATTATGTTGATTAATGGATATTCCTTGAGGATACATGTAATTATTTCATGCCTACAAACTTTTTTAATTCCATGAAACTAACAAAAAAAACAACTGATAAACACATTCAAATACAAGATAATACTCTTCATTACGATCTTTATAAAACAACCAACATTAAAATCAAAATAAATTAAATCTTTATAATTAATTATGATACAATTTAAAAAAGTGAGAATTCTATAATATATAATTTGACATTCATATCGATATAGTTTTTTTATGGTTTTTTTTTACCGGAACTTTAAATTAGCAGGACTTGTTTAACCACTTGTAATTTATGTTTTATTCAAGCATAATTTTTGAAAATTTCTTTTTAGCGAGAACTTACGTTAATTTTACATTTGCATTTTGTAATTAAAGATTACATCTTATTAGTGTCACAAGGTACCATGTACATAATTAATAGTATATTATGATACATTGATACTATCTCAAACTAGATTTCGTAAAACATACAACTTCCGAAAACATTGTTCAAATATCAGAAACTACATATAAGGGTAAATCATTTATATCAATATTTTGAAGTTGATGTCACATCACATGCTTCCCAAAATATGAATGCATGATTATTAAAAACAACATATTTATCACAAATGTAACACTTGTTATTATTTATGGCAAGGAACTTAAAATCAACAACATCACATGAGGGTAAATTGATTATAAACATATTTCAAAGCCGAATACTTGTTTTTGTGTTTGCTCAGATTTGAAATGCCGAGACAGTGATCGTGAATGTACATTTAATTTGATCACAAATACGTATTTTATTTTTATTTTATAAAAAATAATGATGATATTTTGGAAAAAGAATATATTCGTTCACATTAAATAAAAACTAATTTAGACGAAATTTGATGTAAATATAAAGGGAATAAAACTCGTTAATTTATGGCCTTTGCAAAACAACTATCCTACTTTTTAAAATAAAAAAACAAATCTATCTGTATACATCTTAGAGCTTGTTTATTAATAGCCTAATGAGTTTAATAAGATTCACAACTTATTCAGTCAACTATACATAAATATTTTCTTAATGATTTAATAATATTAAAAGTAGTTTATTCAGTAAGCTTCTATGGGATAACCTTTATTCAGAAAGCTAATTTTTTTTTTCAAAACCTGTCCCTCACAATTTAAATAACAAGTTCCATCCATCTAAGAAAAACCCTTTAAAAAAACATTATCAATTTATATAAAAATATTAATTTACACAAACAACTTTATTTATACACGATTTAATAAAAAACCAATCAAAAGACGGAGCTCTTATCCACACATTATAAAGATTCTACATTATCTTTAAATTTGGTTTATTTAAATGAATGAACAAAACATGATGCAAAAAGCAAGAATGGTGTGAGTTTATGGCACACTATGAGTAACAAAGGACCTAGTTAGTTGGGTTGGGTCACAACCACACTGGTAGACTCATATCTTCCTCAAAGTCGTCAAATTTCCCAAATTCAATCGCGTTTCTGTCGGTGGGTGCGCGTGATTTCCTCCGTATCTCCGCCTTTCTCTATCTCTCTCGGCCCACCACGCTTCTTCATCCTATTTTCTTTCCAATCTTTATGATTTGTTTAATCGCAATCCACAGTTGATTGTGATTTTGCCTGCTTGGATTTGTCATAAATTGAACAATGCACCACATTAACGAGAAACCTGCACCTGGGTTTTAATCATTCACCTCCAATATAGACAAAAAATCTAGGGTTTTGGTGAGCAATGCTGGGTGGTAAAACCATGTTCAATTTCCTCACCAGAAAAGATGTCAGGAAAATTCTCAAGCGCAAAGACAGTGACGCTGGTGAAAAAGGTAATAATATTTCGCCAACACTTTTGTTTATTCTGTTTTCGTTCCCCCTTCCTCCCATTAAAATTTCGGAATTGTTGATTCAGTTTTGTAATCTTGTAGTTGATACAGAAAGCCAGTGAAAAAACAGTGAAAACGCACCAGAAATTGATTTAATTTAATTTAATTCCA
Organism: Arctium lappa; assembly: GCA_023525745.1. Lineage (NCBI taxonomy): Eukaryota > Viridiplantae > Streptophyta > Magnoliopsida > Asterales > Asteraceae > Arctium > Arctium lappa. Next base: position 152,406,792 of record CM042047.1, on the reverse strand, counting down.
GTTAGTTGGAAATATAAGAGGTTGAGTGTAGGTGTTAATCTGCTTCATTTATATAGACTTTCCTTAAGTGGGTTTTGTATCATTAATGGAGTAATGTGAGATTTTAGGTCAAATTCTTGATCTGTTTGAATCATATAAAATCCCCCAAAGTGGGCTTTTAACAATTAATGGAGCAATGTAAGGTTTTTAGGTCGAATTCTTGATCTGCTTAACTTGTATGAAATTCCCTTTAGTGGGTATTGAACAATTAATGGATTAATGTGAGTTTTCAGGTCAAATTCTTGATGTGCTTCACTTATTTGACATTCCCTTAAGTAGGTATCGAACAATTAATGGAATAATGTAAGGTTTTAGGCCAAATTCTTGATGTGCTTGACTTATGTGAAATTCCCTTTAGTGGGTGTTTGAGTTGTTGACCAATTAATGGAGTTCTGTAAGGGGTGTGCAGCTTGAGTAAGCCAGTCTCTCTTTCCATCTATGGTTATGTTCTTGTATAAAGAAATAGGCTTGTATGTAAATGTAACCTACATTAATATGCCCATCGATTTCTTGATGATTTTGAGGATATTATTTGTATTTCAAGGAACTACAACTACTAGTAGTTCCTTTTATGATCAAGAGAACAAATTTATCCAAGTAAGAAGTAAATAGAAGTGCGCTTCTGGATTTCCCTAACACTGATACAATCATACACATACATTTGTTTAGGCTAAAATTTTCGGAGAATTGTCTGAATCGTTCTTGATTTCTTGATTGCTTACATATTTGAAGATTCATGTTGCTTCTTGAATGTGTGATCGGTGGCGTGTCTTAGTGAATTAACGTTGTTGTGTTGCTTGTGAAGGGTGATTCAAAGCTATTCTACATTTTGATTGGGGTTGTGGGTGCTAATTCGTGCATGTTATTCAGGATCAGTATGGATGTCAATGTTTTGTGAATAAGTTATCAGCCACAAGTTCAAATGTGTCAGATTAGAAATGGATCATGTCATGTGGAGCTTAAGTAGTACGTCCTCCAGACAAAAGAGTCCATAATTTTATTTGTCCCAAAAAATAGTCCTATGTTTGAATTTTGCTTTGAGATAAATTTGAAATTACAAAATTACCCTGATTTAAAAATTGGATGAAGTAGTCAATTTGTTAATCTGTTATTAATTACCTCATAAATGATGCTTCCTTGGCAAATGAAGTATACTTACTTCGACTCTACACACATATGAATAGAAAAATTGGGCATTTAATAAAATGTCTAAGACTCCATTCATTTACGACAAAATAATGGTTTGTCGACCAAGATTGATAGCATTTAACGATGAGAATAGGCAAATAGGTAAGCTTTAGCTCGAAACTTTGCCAAAAAAAGAAACTTTCACATTGGATATGCCAACATGGAATTGTTGCAATTTTCATAGGGTGGAGGGAAGAAAAGCTTTTGTAGGATCTGTTTCTTTCTACGAAATTTCTAATACTACATCAAGTATACAAAGTAAATTTTTGGTTTTATAAATGTAAAACAATTAATCTATGAGTTCAGAAACTAGTACAATCGAGTGATTGACCAAATCAAACGTCTAAACTGGAACCTAGTTGTAATTATATATTTATCTTGCAAATACCATAGCTAAGTTGCTTCAACGGGATTAACTTGTATATAAACATGTAAACGACGTATTGCAACATGGACAATAAAGTACTTGCTAAAAGGTTTTAGAGTTTGTGACCTACATAAGCTTGAAAGTATGATCATTATGCATTTTGACTTAATATTATACAATAATTGCACTCCATGCTCGATTCAAGCATTCTGGTTTTCTTCTACTTGCTTTCCATCATGGGAGGTAAATTAATATATCCAAAATTTCGACTTAGTCAAACTCATTGACAGAAGTGAACAGTTAAATTAGTATAAATCCCAAAAATAACCAATGCTGCAAATGAGCTTTTAGTGAGTCACAATGAAATTAATATTCCCTTTTAATTCTCTCTCTTTTTTATAACCAGGAAGAGCAATGGAGGAACTACGGGCTTCTTTATTTAGCAAGTTACGACGTCAACACCAATCCTTGTTGGGACCCACTCTTGCGCTTACGTTCAATTTTGTTGCGTCTGTTAGTATTATCTTGATGAATAAATTGGTAAGTTTACATCACTTCCTCCTTTTCATATGCAATATCGGTATCATTTGTCTGTTTATAATGCTAACACTTTCATTTATTTACTTGTATACCCTTCGTGTTTCAGGTACTTGTCAAAGTTGGGTTCAATTATCCAATCTTTCTCACTTTTATCCACTACATTTGTAGTTGGTTGATAATGGCCCTCCTAAAGGCTTTCTCTCTCCTTCCTCCACCTCCTTCTTCAAAGACGACAAAATTTTCTTCGTTGCTTGGTCTTGGTATAGTCATGTCCCTATCTACCGGCCTGGCTAATGTTAGTTTGAAGTTCAATAGGTACGTCAAATTATTCTAATACCCTTTGTACTCGTATAATCCGATGACCTTCTATTTTTGGATATTTCTAACTAAAACATATTATTTTAGTGTTGGTTTCTATCAGATGGCTAAGATTGCAGTAACCCCGGCAATTGTTTTAGCAGAATTCATGCTATACCGCAAAAGAATATCTTTCCGAAAGGTAACAAGTGTCGTATGAAATTTTTTTTTTTTTTTTTTTTGATTTTGAAGTTGATACGACTTCACTAGAGTATTTTTGGTGAATACTTTCATTAAACTTCGAAAAATATTTCTAAAAGACAAATATTTAAATGTCTGTGCTAAGCCATTAAAACTATCAATGTCAAAATATTTAGTTCATTTGACCTCAAAAGTCAAAGTGTGTTTTTTGCGTTCGAATGAATTTTGTTTGTAATCCATAACACCTGGATGTTTCAGGTGCTTGCACTTACCATAGTGTCGATTGGCGTTGCGGTTGCTACTGTTACGGATTTGCAATTTCACTTCTTTGGTGCATGTATAGCAGTGGCATGGATAATACCGAGTGCAGCCAATAAGATATTGTGGTCAAACCTTCAACAACAGGAGAGCTGGAATGCGTTAGCGTATGTTGCTTAATTTCATTATCCTTCTATATGGCAGTACATTTTGACCTTTAAGGTCAAACTTATTACATTGATGAGTTTGACCACAAACTGACCACCAATTTCTTTTAAATTTTAGCATCTTTTAATCAAATTTAATGTTTCAATCAAAAATTTCTCAGGAATTAACGAATTCATATGGGTTTTCAAGCCATTTGACCTCGGAAGTCAAAGCATACATTTTTTCGAAAGAGAGACTCCATGCATCCGATGAAAATTGCATGAAAATTCCAAAGATTTCATTTTTAGCATGTCCCATGAAAATTGAAATATTGGTATTTCTTGGCAGTTTGAAGTTACAAATACTTGTACACCCATTGTGATCATTACATAAAAAATGTAGATAATTATTTTTTGGGTAACCATGGGTGTCCCGGCCAATCTGCGTGCACCTCGACTAATCCCATGGGTTTATAAGATAACAGCTAGGAAAATCCTCAATGGCCCTCGAACTAGCGACCTATGGGAAGGATCCCCAAGGCCCAACCTTTATTTGCCGGTTTTTATTTTGTTATTATCATTGAAGGGTATTTTATACATTTGGTGATTCTGTGCAGGTTAATGTGGAAGACCACACCTATCACTCTGTTTTTTCTAGTGACGATGATGCCATCGCTTGATCCTCCTGGTGTTCTTTCCTTCGACTGGAGCTTCTACAATTCTTCTATTATCGGGGCTTCCGCTGTCCTCGGCTTCTTGCTTCAGTGGTCCGGTGCATTGGCACTCGGGTAAGTTTCCTCCTGCAATTTTATTCTTCCCATGGTCATTAGATGATCATCATATGAGGTACACCGACCACATAAATCTACCATAGCAAAATGGAAAAATGATTTGTGGGCCCCACATACATAGCAAGTAAACTAAAAACACACTTTTTAATAAGCCGGGCTTGTCACAAAAACAACCGCTCTACTCTTTGTGGTAGAGGTCAGGTCTGCATACGTCACCCTGACCCTACTTTCAAGTGGGATTTACTGGGTCAGTTTGGTGTGGTCAAATAATTTCTTTGCACTTTTTGTAATATTTGATAACGTGACTTGGATTTTGTGCATGTTAACAGGGAAACATCGGCAACAACTCATGTTGTTCTTGGACAGTTCAAAACTTGTGTGATTCTTCTAGGAGGTTTCGTTATGTTTGGTTCTAACCCCGGATCAACCAGCATCTGTGGTGCAGTCACGGCTCTTGCCGGTATGTCTTTCTACACTCACCTTAACTTGAGGCCACAGCAGCAGCCGATGAAAACGTCTCCCAGACAATCATCTGCGTTCGCTTTACCAAAATCTAAACTCAGCAAAGAAAACGGAGACACCCATGATCACGGGAACCATGGAGACGAATCTGTCTAACAACATACACGACGAAAATCCATAACCTTAATTGTTTGAATTCATTTTGTTTACAAATGGGTTGGTTTTTTTTCTTGATGTTTTAGATAGTAGCTCTAGCTCTAGGATGGTAAGATGAGGCATGTAAATTGGGTTTGCTTAGATTCATATGGCTAATTGTCTACTGGTGCATCTCCAGTTACAGTTTGACTTAAATTCATGTCTATTCTCAGCCTGCAATATGTACATCATATGGGTTGAAAGATGGGAAAAGGAATTTTTTTTATCGGGTTTATAAAGTACCATGTCTGTCTTAGCGGGCTAACCCGTGATCACAAATGGGTTAGCCCGCAAATCGGTGCATTGCCTATAGCCTGCAAATAGTTGCGAACCTAACCATAAACAAGTGACTTAGTGTTAATATATGTAATGTTAAGTGGCCGATCTTCGTCACTTAGGGGCCGTTACCAAACGTTTATCCGCTAGACGCTTATTGGGTCACTCACCGAGTCACCGTACCGGATAAACATGGCGAGGACCGAGAACCTTACCCGGTATATAAGAGCGATGGCAAGGACCAGGAGTCCTACCTAGTAAGTGAGGATGACGACTCTTACGCGGTTAACGCTTCCAGGTAATTGTTCAAATACAATTTCGTTTTGATGGACTAGAATCTTATGTGGTAAGACAAATGAGAGTGTTAGATGACGTTTGTTTTTTAAGAAGTCTGAAGTCTTAGGTGGCGTTTGTTTTTTAAGAGGGGCTGAAGTCTGAAGTCTGATTTCACTTCTGATTTTTAAGAGGTGGTGGTGCTAAAGTCTGAAATCTAAAACAATAAGACAATTTGTTTTTATAAACTATTAAACATCTGAAATCTAAATCGATTCGTTTTAATCAATTCTTAATTTGTAGTTGAGTGGGATTGAGGTTCAACATCATCAGGGAAGAACAAAAACAACACCGATAATCAAGGTTCTAAATGGCGTGGCGTGGCGGCGAGGCCAAGCCTCAAGCCTTAGGAGCCATGACGAAGCCTTGGCGTTTTCAAGGCGTGACTTATGGTGCCAAATTTCTAATTTATATATAATATTAGATATAAAAACATATGTTTTGGCGTGTTATTCAATTAGTCAATAGTAATAAACAAGTTAAATTAGGTTATATATATTAAAAACATAAAAAATACCAAATATTGCATTACAAAAACTGTACATTAGGTCATGACGTGCCACGAGCTTAACGTGGCGTGAGACACAAGCCTTGATGCCATGGCGCGCCATGGCGGCTGTGCGGCGAGTTTTTTAGAGCAGTGTCGATAATGAAGATGATGAAGACGATTGCTTCTATATTTTTCCACAAAACCGATTCACTTCACTTTTCTTCATTTTTCAAGAAACATTGATGAACCGTGATATTATCGAAAGAACCACTTTGACAGGAAAGAACCAACCGTGGTCTGTTGTTGTTCCATTGATGAACCGATTCCACAAAACCCACTTCGACAGGAAAGAACCAACCGTGATATTATCGAAAGACTTGCATATTTCAGGGGCTGTTTGTTCGGTCGATTGAAGAGGAGAGAAGATCGATTCAGTAACTTCAACTCTTTCTTTGTTTCTTCGAGCTCCGACTCGATCTTTTTCATGGAAGCAACAAGAAACGACGACGATGGTTCTTCTTGGCTTTCGCACGAAGACGTGCATGATTTCCATGAAATTTGGGGGCTTTGTGCAAATTTCCATGGTAGGGTTTCTTGTTTGGGTAAAGTAAAAGGGGGTTTAGGCGGTGGTAAGAAGATTTCTCCGCTGAGGAGAGTGTTCTGTCAGATTTGGAGAAATAAGTGAAAAAAAAGTGATAGGATTATCACTTTTTCGGTAAGTGGAAAATAAGTGTTAGTGGATTTTAATTTATGAAAAAAACAAACACACTTAATTGGGCAACCTCTGACCGAAAAAATGATAAGGGGCTGTTAAGTGCTTATTTCTAAAAAACAAACAAGACCTTATTTTACTTATGATTAATAAGAGGTGGTGGTGAAGTCTGAATCAACAAGACTGTTTGTTTTTGTAACGTCTAGAGGCGTCTTGAGAGAAAGGAGAGCATATGAAATGAGGTGACGATAAGAGGTTTTAAGAAGTTAGGCCACCACTTCTTATTTCAGATGTATTTAAAAGTTAAGAGGTTCTGAAAACTGGAAAAAACAAACAGTCTTAATGTAAAAAGGTCTGAAAGATTCAGACTTAAGAGCCATTAAGATAGTTTTTTTAGAAAAACAAACAACCCCTTACTCTTACCGGTAAGCGTCTACTGGGTAAGTGTTTGAATAAATGGCCCTTCAGTGTTAATTATCAAACAATTATATTTTATTTTGTATTAAATCATACATAATCTCTAAATTCTTTCTGTACCAAATCATTTAGTATCTACCAAACAATCTCTTATCTCGAAGATAAAAAGGTCTGTGCAACAGGTAATAAGGAAATATAACAGGTAGAATAATAAGCAACAAGAGTTACAAAAGAACGCAACAACCCGAACATGAGAAAAAGCACAGCTGGCATAACAAGAGACTTCCTATCTCTAACATAGGAAACCAACAACCTTTGTCTAGCCTCCGATCCCCTCCCTTTAACCATACTCCTACTTGCATTCAAGTACCTTAATCTGCCACCTCCAAGTACTCTTATCTGAGTTCAAGCCCTTTGAAAAAAACTAAAGCCCTCATATCGAGTCTCAACTGCTCATTCTACGTCCTCCTAAGATTGCCTCGGCTCCTCACCCTACTGATTGTGACACTCCCCACCCTCCTAACAGGAGTCATTAACGGTCTTCTACGAACATGCCTAAATCACCTCAACCTATCCTCTCTCATCTTTAGTTCTGCCCAAAAAACCTCTTTCGGTGTCTTATACAATATAGTTCTGCTACTAATCCACCTCAACATCCTCATATCTACTACTTCCATTTTACCTCCATGTGTTTTTCTCATGGCCAACATTCCGAACCATACAACATAGTTGCTCTAACGACTACCTTAGAAAAATTTCCCTTTAATTTCAACGGGTCTTGCTTACCACACAACTCCTGTGAGCGCCCTGCATTTTAGCCATTGTGTCTTGATGTGGCATGTAACAACCTCCTCAACCTCTCTACCCTTCTGAATCATAGATCCTTTAACACAGGCTTGTAGATCACCATTAGACTTTCTATAAGTCTCAGTTGTGGATGTGTTTATCTGTTGCAGACGTTGGGTTGAGGTTAATGTATTTTAGTATATTTCGGGACCATTTTGGTTTTAATGCTATGTTTATGTTATTGTTGGTTTTGGGTCGCTACACATTATTTTCATAAATATCTGTTTGGTTTGTATAGTTTATACTAATTAGAACATTTCAAACATATTCTCTAAAATACAGAAAATTAAGCTTTTGTTCTCTATTTTACTTCAAGAGATTCTACATACGATTATCTAAAATAGAGAAAACTTCAAGATTAAAGAATTCTTTAAAACTTGATGTGTGAAGAGAGAAATTACTTTTTTTATTCATTGCCACAAATGAAATTGAATTATTATTATTTCACATAAATTCTTTTTAAAAATGTATTGGGATGATAAATTTATAAAATATTTTAATAATATAATGAATGTTGAAATCGCAAAAATAGAGAATTTGTTGAAGTTAAATATTATTCTTTTTAGATATTTTAACTTTTGGTTCTTTATTTTTAAAAAAAAAATCATAAAGAATTTATTGAAGAAGTTAGAGGATTTGTACTAGCACACTCTCTATCTATATATAGTTATATACATTAAAACTTTTATTCAACTAATTATAAAAAAATGAGTAAATAAAAAAAATAGATATTAGCTAGTTTAGTTGAAACTGAAACCCTCCATACACATTGGAACATAAACTGAAGGGGTCTCATAAATTAAGGGTGGAGATGCTGGGTGTCTCCTCTTCCCCAACAATATGTCTTTTGTTTTTCAATTAATTAATTTTATTGTGCCAGAGATTATATTGTATTTATGCAATGTTTATTTTTTATTTTGTAAAAATTATAATATTTAAGTTAATAGATAGTTTAAATTATGTTTAATTATTAAAAGAATATGCAAAATACTAAATTATAAATGAAAAGCAACAAGTTTTATCTTTAAAATAATTATTTTTTAAATCAATATATATTTTTAAATTACAAAAAGAATTCGGTTTAAAAATGTTTGTATAAATCAATTTCCAATAAGTGTTAAATAAAAAAGTTAATATAGCTGTAACAACCCAAAACATTCAAGAGTCAAACATAACATTTAAATAAGAAAAATATGCCAAAAGTCTACAATGAAATCTTAAGGTTTGTGGATAAGCAACCTAATACACAACTGAGAATACGATAAATTAAATATAAAAAGGAAGGTCTTCCAGTCCAACTCCAACTCACACATTCTCCTTACCCTTATCTGCACTTCCTACATCGCGCCTGCCTGAAAATGTTTTTAGTTTTGAAATGACGAGGGTTAGACCAACGGTCTAGTGAGTCACCTCTAGCAACATTTCGAGCCCAAGCAACAAATAAAAGATTTATAATAAAATAAACCAATTCAGCTTTGCAAAGACATTCATGTTTTCAATATGCGTTTTAGCTCACACTACCGTCACCCGAAGGTGACAGCGTGTCTGGCTCACACTGCCTTACTTGGGACACACCCCCAATGGCATAAACGGAACCCCCCCCCCCCCCGGCATGAGCACATGCGGGACACCCCCCGACTTTGAGCATAACACACTTACAACAATGTATGCATACATTTCAACAACAACAAAACATATCTCACGTATAATGAGTCTCACAGGTATAAAGCATGCATAAATAATAGAAATGCTTTAAATACTTTCACATGCCTTTAACTACATAATAATCAGAAAACCTTTAGTTAAAAAAAACTCACATGCATAAATATAACATCATAATCATATGCGGTTTTAGTTCATAAAAACTTACCTGACCCTTGCGAGACTTTCCTCTCTAGATTCCTTAGTACCGAACCTATCAAAAACAACAAGAATGGACGCTTATTGAATTGAACCTTGAAGACTCAGACGACCCCCCCCCCCCCCTTACGACTCGGTTCTTCACCGCCCGGCCCCTCCCGGGATCATGCCACCGCCCGGACCCTCCCGGGGTCATGCCGCTGCCCGACTTACTAACCCCCGGGCTCCCCCGACTCCCGGGGTCACGACCCGGGTCCTTACCCCCTACCTCCCGGGGTCTCACATCCCCGGGGTTCCACTCTGATCGGGACTCCCCCAGTGCGATCCCGTCGCACGGGTTCTTGACCGACACTGGGCCACTTACCTTCTGAGTTCGCCCGGTTGGTTGTTCCACCCCCGACATACCCCCAAGACCTCAACAATCCCAATGTTTCAATTATAAAATAAGGAAACTAATGTATTAGGGTCACAAATCATCTTTAAACTAACCCAAAACAATCTAATTTCATTATAATGATCCTTAAGGAGGGAGAAGAGAATTCTCCATTATTTCTCACTTAGAACCCAACAAGGAAACCTCAGACTTCCCTCCCCAAAGAGGATTTAATTCGATCTACAAACTCCTATTAATAGGGTAAAGCTAACATAGAGATCTTACCTTGAAGATGATGAATACAACACCAAGAATCACACGCTTAGCTCCCTTCCCCTTGCTTTCTCCAACAATCGCCTTGGGTCTCTTTCTCTCTGCATATAATAATGCAAGATCGTTCTAAATCTTAGAGAGAGAAAGTAGAGAGAGAGTTGAAAGCGCAAAAGTATGTTTTCTATTAAGATGTGCGTGAGATTCTTACAAGACACAAAGCCACAAGGGACTTAAATACCCTTGGCCAATATCAGATATACAAGCACTCTAAACACAGTATTAGACCAAGCCTATAAATACAATGATTACTATAAAATCTGACTTAACAATCTCCCCCTTAGTAATCATTGGCGCTGTGGTCTTCAATATCCATCTTCTAAATCAACTCAGACCATCTAAGCGACTTAGAAAAGCTTCTTGACCTAATTTTTTTTCTTCTCAGCGTCTTTCATTCTATGTTGCCTTTGCTGCCTTGACAAGACTGGACCTGTTTGTAATAAACTTGAAAGAACAATCGGTTCATCAGCTTGTGCTCTAAACGACACACCTCTTTAAAATGTACTCGAATAAGCTGTGGTGGTCGGAGCTGGAACAACAAAAGAATTAGTAGCTGAGAGAATAGAATCTTGAGCAGACAACTCTTTGTCGCTTTAACTTCTCGAATCTTGAGCAGATAAACTTTTAACTCTTTGTCTCTTTAACTTCTCCTCCTCATGACCTTGATGATCTGGATAAACTTGGTCATGTAAATGTTGGAGACGAGACAGCTTCAGATCTGCAAAATTCAGAATAAAGGAGAAAAAGGAAGTTTTGCGCTACATGTTGATGGCGCAAAGATTGTTTTGCGCTAGCAACTGTTGGCGTAAATCCGAGTTTTGCGCTACCAACTGTTGGCGCAAAGCTGACTTGAAATCTGAAAAATTTCACCTGTTAAGTTCTTTGACCCCCCCTACACAAATGCACTAAATATGACAATTCAAGTTAGCATTCATATAGAAAATTAGATACTCCCCCTCGAAATCAGATATGACCTTCTCAGAAAATTCTCCTTATTCACCCCCCTCGAAAAATGCACAGACCCATTAACAAAAATATGAGAACACAAGAATCGAAACATCAATGTAGAAAGAAAAATATACTGAATATGTATTTTGAAACAACTAAATATATAAAATTTTAAACACGATACAAATTAAATTCTACTTAGTAAAATATCACAGATATTATCCATCAGTTGAAGTCAAAAGTGTATGTTGTTGGATATAGATACAAGTTTCATTGCATATCAAGTTAAGACATGTTCAGTTTCAAAAACTTTCATCAATCTAATCAGCGTGCTAGCATGCAAACTTCGATTAGCTTCAAGAAAATGCAATTCTAAAAATATAATAGAAAACTTTGCACGTACTCACACTAAGCCATCAAAAATTAAGATTTTCACAAATTTATAGGTTTATCGCAACTCAAACATATCACTAAGTATCATGAGATGTGTGCTCATTGTCATCTTTTAGCATTGTGCACACTAACATCTTCACATGATTGTACTCTTTGGCATCTTTTAAGCTTGTACACATTGACATCTTTTAATCAAGAAGTTTGATAAGTAAAGAACATGCCGTAAACGTATCTTTCTATCTGATCCTATTGCAGGATTTGGGTCAGCCGCTCCCAGACCAGTTAGCCTTAGGGGACTAGGTGTCAAGCACCCCTTGGAACTTACTCTCCCAGATCAGAAAGGCTACATCGACACATCCTAAACTCATTCATACCAGTAGAACATGACTTTCGATCTGATTCTATAGAAGGATTTGGGTTCGATCATTCCCAGACCAATTGACCTTAGGGGACCAGATGACAAGCATCCCACGAAACTTACTTTCCCAAACCAGAAAGGTCACAGGTACACACTTTTAAACTTAGAGATTTCTGTATTATATATATATATATATATATATATATATATATATATATATATATATATATATATATATATAATTCATCTCAATCACCCAGTTTTACATCTAAGTGCTTAACCCATATTTTCATTACAATCCATAATTCTGACTTTTTAGGATTTCTAAGCATTGTAAACTATAAATATTCCGAATCACATAACTTTAAAGCAGTATCAAAAGTTTCAAACATGTTGCTGACCTTTCAACTTTTATAAGACTTGAAAGTTGAACATATAAAACTTTGATATAAACAAAGCAACTTGAAAATTTATCCTAGACACACATTTTATTCAAAAGAAAGAAAAACTGTAAAACTTTTACTTTATAGAATAAAATTTGTAAAGATTTAAACTTTTAAATTCAACATGCCGAGTTTGAAAAAACATTTATCATTTAAGACTATTGTAAAAAATTCGACAAATTGACATTTAGTCGGAACAAAATAAAATTCAATAATACCCTTCTTCCACATAATGTATAAAGAATTTGTGTCTCATATCAAAGTTTTTGGGTTGAACTTGCTCAGATTCTTGAAAAACATTTGAAATAACTGGAACACCATCACATTCAGAGATAAATGCAGCGGAATAAAGTAGATGCACTCACAGTTTCTCATTTGTCCAGAAGCTAAATGCATTGAAGAACGACTCCTAAATTGATATGTTTAGAAGTCAAAGTCCATTGAAGTACGGGTTCTGAGCTGATTTACTCAGAAGCCATTGTTCTCTTACTCCCCCTTGACATTAGGTGCCTGCAACTTAGAATCAATCTTTGATTTTGGTACCCACTTGTATTTGGGTCCATATTTGTTAGTTGTAGTTCTAAAGGGAGTAAATTTGTTAGATTTAACATATAAAGCACGAGAAAAATAATCAGATGAATTAACAGAATCATCAGTAGAGGACGAAGCATAATCATCTGAACTTGAACCAGAGGAGGAATAGGAGACATCTTTTGAAATTCGAATCATTTGCTTTATTGAGTTTTTTAAATTTTATTACAAGTAGCAAATGAATCACTTTTACAAATTTTTTCTACATTTCGATCCTCTTCAGTCGTAGAATCATCAGATGTCCGCTTGACTGTAACACCCCGATTTTCGAAAGGTATCATATCGAGTTAATACCGAAACCGATATATTAGGGAAAAATAAGATAAAAGATTTTGGACTTGAACCCTGGATTTTATAGTCTAGATAGATGAAGGATTCAATTACGAGTCCAACGGTTCTTTCCGGAGCAAAATCGGAGCTATAACGAAGAAGTTATGGCCAAAACAATACCGAGAAGAAAACCAGGGGAAGTGCATGACTTATGCCGCGACTTAAAGTCGCGAGACAAGTCGCAAAATCCCATGGACGAGCTTAAACCGATTTTCAGCACCCAAACTTCATTTCTTCATATCTCCTTCATCCTAACTCCGATTTAGGTGATTCAAAGTGCTACGATTTCGTTTTTGAGAGCTCTTCAAGGATCTAGCAATAGATTAGAAGTCTATTGAAGTATGCAAGAGTATTTTGTGGTGGTAATCTCCTCATCCCTCCCTCTTCATCTTCTTTACCCAAGTTTTCTAGGGTTTCATCCACCCTTTGTGCTTCTTTTCATAAATTGGAGGTTTGTAACCATTTTGGTGAACTAGAAGTGTTTTGGTTGGTGGATTCAAGCTTGGGTTAAGGTAATCTTCTATTCTCTTCAGTTATGGAAGTTAGGGTTTCGGTATTAGTTGAGGTATTCATGTATATGATTTGGGAAACGATTCTTTGTGGTTGATTATGTTTATTTATGGTTGAATATGTATGGATTTAGGTTTTTGGAAGTTTTGTCTTGAGAATCCAAGTGTTCTTCAAAGGAGCTCTAGTTGGGTGAAAAATCTAGATTTAACCTAAATCTAGCAAGGTGAGTTCAAGTTGATTTGTGAAAACAGTGTACATGCAAAATGCTTATTTTAAAAGTGTTTGTGTTTTACACTAAATTGTTAACTGCTGATAAGGTTTGGTTATTTGAGTATATTTAACCTTATAAACTTATGTAACTCGCATCTTTGAAGTTTTTGGACGTTTTGATAAATAAATCATGTTAACATGTTTCTTTGATGATGTAAAAGATAAATGGAGGTCATTTTATATATTTATCCATTTGGTGCATACGATTTTATAAACAGTTGGAAAATGCATATCATGGTACTATGAGTCGTTTTGGGTATCGCGAAGAGAATAAGTTCATTTGGAAAATGTTTGTTTCAACCAACGAGGAGTTTTGGGTTATTTACTCTTGAGTCGTAGTATTTTCATAAATGTTGGTCAAGCGTGTTTTGATGTTTATATTGGCGTCCATTGGAGATTTATGTAATTGTTGGGTCTTTATGTCAAATTTCGGCTTTGTCAGGACTTTGGGACTTTTATCCGGTTTAATAACCTAAGTGGAGCTTTGGGGTGTGAGTTGCATTTATTGCACTTTATTTTGGAGAATACATGTTCTGGGTGTGTGAGACATTCATTTGGAGTCATGTATTTTAGATAGTGTCGCATTGGATCCATAGGCACGTGAGTCAGTTGTATGTATCGGTGAGGACTCTTGGGATTCTCACCTTGGAAAATAATGTCGTGTTGGCATTGGTGTTGTCCCGGTCGTTTTGCAGAGAGGAACCTTTATGGGTTGTACTCCGGGACCTTGGGTTTGGAGTTTGATGTTCTAATTCTTGTGCACGAGGGTTAGACATCGAGTGTTATCAAGTAAGGAGTTGAGGCTCCTATCTTGACTGATAGGGAGTAGGCACTAAGGGTAAGTGGGGACCCCGAGGATGAAACTCCCTAGAGACCGAACAAGCAATAAAATTGCGTATCCTTGAGGTGTAGCTCGGCAGAGCAGGCAATAAGGGATACGGTGCGGTGAAGACTTGAAATATAGTCATGACTGGAGGTGTAGCTCAGCAGAGCAGGCAATACGGTCACGATCTGAGGTGTTGTTCGACAACATAGTTATGTGGTTTAACTTTGTGTTCCGCCACGTACAATGGAATCGGGTATCCCCCGTCACCGGAAGGTGCTATTTGGGTATTTTATTGTGTCATTTTATTATCCATGTTTTCGGTAACGTTTTACTTATGGGGAATTGTTTACTCAAGATTTATGGGTTGCGTTTTATGACATCCATGTTTGAAGGATTTTGAGAAGTAAAGTTTTATTTCATATTTTTATAAATTAAGAGCTTTGCTTATTATTCACGTTTTGGTTGAGTTTGGGATTAAAGTGGTCTTTACAAGAGAAGGTTCATGTTGGGTTCTTTGTTCTAAAGATGTACTTTTGAAAAGGGGCGTCATTTGTTATTTAAAGTAAATCTGTCAGAGAGTCTGTGATTTAAACTACTTTCTTTCCCTTTAACAAATATATTTATTTAATGTTGTAAACTCTTGAACTCACTAGGCGTTAGCCTAACCTTTTTATTTGTCGGCATGTGCATCAGGTTCCGGATGGGGGAAGAGGTTTTAGCTTTTTGGTGAAGCGTTGAGTGCTAAGAGTTTGTGCAAGGGTCAGTAGCTTGATGAAGTCTTCCGCGTTAGTTGTTGATAAGAACAACTGTTTCTTTGGGGTTTTAGTAACACCCGACTCTGATCAGTCTTTCTGCGAGACTTGACCTTTTAGTTGTTAAAGTTAAATCCAATATTCTTTTGAGGTGTCTCAAGTGATGATTGTAAAATAGATTATATCCTTTTTGTTGTATAATTTGGAAGTTTTAAATTAGTTGCTCTGTTCATTTTCGAGGGTGTTACATTGACCCTCTATATCTGCCTTGTAGGAATGCTCAAAGTCCTCTCTGAAATATTTGAATCACAAGAATTAGAACTGTTAGAAATGACTTTAGCTTGTTTCTTTGACTTCTTTGACCTATTTCTTTTACGCTTTGGTTTATAATAATCATCATTTAGCGTAAAAGATTCATCAAGAATTTTTGATTTAAGATTTGAATCAAAAGAAGCAATTTTACCTAAGAAGCCAAACTGATCAGACATTAAACCTGTACTTGCCTCAGAGTCAAAATTTTTTTGAGAAAAGTTTTCAGATTTTAGAACTTTCTTTTTGTTTTCTTTAAAATCAGAAGAAAGACCAGAAACAGAATTTGTAAGTAAATCTTGTTTTTGAAAAATTAATTTTTCTTCAAGACTTGTCGTAATGAAAGAAAGAATCACATCTGATTCAATTTTTCTTTGAATATTTTGTTCTTCCATTTTATCTTCAAGATCAATGATTTTGCTTTCTAACACTAATGGAGGAATATATCTCTTAGAATCATAAGAAACTGGAGATATATTTTCTTTATTAGTGTTAGTAGCACAAATATCAAAATAATCATCAGATAATGAAGATTTAATGGGAGAAATGTTATTGTAACTGTTTTTGTTCTTCTTTGATTTATCGGGAAAATATTTGGCATTTTCGCGTGTGTAAACAAAAGAAATTTCCTTTTTCTTGTTGTTCATTCTTTTCTCATTTTCGATTTCTAAAACTTGTTTTTCATTCATCCAATCAATTTTAAATTAAGGAGCATATCTAGCAAGATTTAGATAATCGAATTTATATAAAGTCGGGGATTTTTTTATAGCATTGTCTAAACAATGTGGATTATCAAAACCAAGTCCCCATTTTTCTTTGATAGACTCATAACTCCGTGGTTTGTTCAAATAAATGGTTTGTTCAGTCTGATTCCTTCGATATAATTTTTCTTCCAACTCATTTATTTTATCTGAAAAATTATCTTTTAATTTGGTCATTTCCTTCAAAGAATCAAGATAAGTCTTATTTGAAATTTCCAAATCATCCAATTTCTTTTGAAAGATTTCTTTTGTATGAATCAAAATAGATTTTTCATCTTTCAAAGAAATTTGCAATTTGTCAATCAAATTTGACTTTTCTATGTTTAAATACTTTTCAGATAATAACTTTGAGCGTAAATCATGTAAAGCAGTTATAATGATACTCATCTGTGAAAAAATAAAAGTGTAATCAAACTCAGAAGGTACCTCATCTTCATCAGTTGAGGAATCATCATCATCATCACTCTGATCATCTCCGATGAAGCACATATGAGCAGTCTCCACATTATCAGCTTCGTCGTCGGAGTGATCTAGCTAGAATTCTTCTTCAGCTAGCAGAGCGGTTCCATTCTCTCTCTTTTCGGCTAGTTCCATTTTCTTCCGATAATATGTCAATCCCGAACTACCTTTACTCGACACTCCTTAGCGATGTGACCCGACTTTCCACAGTTGAAACAATCATCAACTTTCTTATTCTCGGGCACTTTGACCTTAGACCCTGAAGTGAGGCGAAGGTTGTTGGAACCCGAACGAGGTTGGAACTTCTTATTATAGTGCTGAGAGAGAAGAATCATTGCTTTCTGTAATGCCTCGCCATCATCATCAGTTGCACCGTCATAAACATTCTTGGATAATGCTTGTTCAGACAGTTTGCTTGTGAGAAGTACAACTGGGTCCACTGTCTTTTTGTCTTTCTTGTCAAGTTTGGCCTTCTTATCCTTGACAATGCTCTCATCTGTCAACAAAATCTCATACATCTCTTGGATTTGCATGGTAGAGATCCGGACATCATTCCTCAATCTATGACAAGATTTGTTCCATTCCGATTGAAGAGAATTGAGGAACTTCATATTGGTCTCTAGCTCAGTCTTTTCAACTTTTATCTTTCGCAGATCATTTATCACCGCACAGAACCTGTCAAAAACATTTTTCAGTGACTCCCCGTCTTTGGCTTTGAACTCTTCAAAGTTGTTCATGTAGCGTGTATGCCGAAGTTGTGTTGCAACTGTAGACCCAAGCATAATCTTCTCTAGTTGTGCCCACATTAGTTTAGGATTGTTTTTGTAACAATCAATCCGGTTGTATATAGAATTTGGCAAGGCTAGCATCAGATTTGCCTTTATATCACGATCGGCTTTATATTGCAACAACTCATCGGGTGTGTATTCAGCGATAGGCTTTGTCATCCCAGAAGCCAGTATGGGCTTTTCAAAAGATCCTTCAGTTAGAATCTTCATCATGTCATCTCCGTTCTTTTGACGCTCGATGAAATTAAGAAACCGATCTTGCCATTGAGTGAACTCATCCTCATCAACCAGAACCGGAGGACGAGTTTCTGTGCCCAATGACATCATAATGTAATTCTTGTAAAACTGAGCTTGAAAAGCAAACTTTGCAGAATCCATAGAGAAAAACTTCAGAAAAATGCCAAGTCTGAAACAGAAAGTCTAGCGCAAACCGAGTTTTGCGCGAACAGTAACTGGTGCAAATTGAGTTTTGCGTGAACAGAGGATGGCGCAAACTTGAGTTTTGCTTGAGAAGAAGCTGGCGCAAACTTTACTTTGCGCGAAACGTTGGTGGCGCAAAATTCACTTTGCGTGAGACGTTGGTAACGCAAACTTCACTTTGCGCGAGAAGAGTGTGACGCAAACTTAACTTTGCGCGAACAATAATTGGCGCAAACTTAGATTTGCTCAAGACTTTGATGGCACGAATCTTTCTTTGCGTGAGATGAAGGTAGCGTAAAATCTACTTTGCGCGAATAACTTGTGGCGAGAACTGAACTTTTCACGAAAACTAGTTCCTGACTTGTCGAAAACTCGAAAAACAGAAGAATCTGGCGCAAAGTCTGGATAAACTGGCGCAAAACTCGAAGAACTCGCGCAAATCTCAGATCTGGCGCAAAACGTGAGAAAATCAAGAAACTTCTAAAAAAATGATTACAAACTTGAAATTGATGAAATTTTTATGCACAAAAGTGATCGAAAACAAGTTTCTAACAATTTTTAAACACTTAGATCGATCGAAAATCGCAAATTCGTGAAAAACTTGAAATGAACAGTAAGCTTATCGACTTTCCAGAAACTCGAAAAAAATTTGAAATTGAAGATCAAAACTCAATTTTCTTGCAATCTGATGTGAAACAAAAAAGTTCTATCATTAAAGACGGATCCAACAAACCAGAAAACAAGAAAATTCGTTCACAAAACAGTCCGAATTTGATGAAAAATCAAAAAAAATGAGATTTTCTTGAAAAAAATCAAGAAAATCAATCAAATTTCCTGATTCAACCACCAATTCAGAATCGAAATAAGATTATCTTAATCCTCTCAGATTCAGATTAGGCTCTGATACCAATTGATAATGCAAGATCGTTCTAAATCTTAGAGAGAGAAAGTAGAGAGTTGAAAGCGCAAAAGTATGTTTTCTATTAAGATGTGCGTGAGATTCTTACAAGACACAAAGCCACAAGGGACTTAAATACCCTTGGCCAATATTAGATATACAAGCACTCTAAACACAATATTAGACCAAACCTATAAATATAATGATTACTATAAAATCTGACTTAACAGCATAATTGCTTAGCCTCCAAGGAGGAAAGAATGATAGAGTCCTAGGGTCAAAACCCCCTTTTTACCAAATTTCACTTTGACCCCTCCAACTTACATTTAGTGCTAACCCTCCACCCAACTTTAAATTATTAAATTTTCAATGCGGTTATTACAATAGCTATTTACTTAATGGTTCTATCATACCGTAATTTATTATGACTTTTTTAGGAATTTGTTTTATAGGAATAAAATTGTAATACATCATAACAATTAACAAGTTACTGTAACGTCTTTATATAAACTATACAATTATCAATCTTATAAACTTACAACTATTAAGAGTCGTTTACCAAATGTGTAACCGCAAGGAGTGGGGGTGCCGAAGGCAGGGCTAGTGACTGGAGTGAAGTCGTAACAAGGTAAACAATGAGTAATAACCCCCCAGTAGAGTAGAGGTTGATACGCAACATTTTGTTCGTTTGGGTTTGATTGTGTCATAACTGGAGACGACTCTTACCACGGTAAACGTTTACCGGGTAAATTGTTGCATATGACGTTGTTTTGGTGGACTAAAATCTTACCCGATAGGTAAGTGATAGTGTTGAATTTTACCAGTAAATACTTATCGGATAAGTGTTTGGTAAACGGCCACTAAGACAAACACCGAAAGTCTTACTTGGTAAGTGATGGTGAAAACTCTTACCACGATTAGCGCTTACTGAAAAATTGTTGCGTGTGATACCGTTTTGGTGGGCTAAAATCTTACCCAGTAAATAAATGATAGAATTAATTTTATCGCTAAGTTTACTCGAGTAAGCATTTAATAAACAATCCCTTAATAATACTCTACTAAAACACTTACAGGCATCTTGATATGTTAATTTTGTGGTAGTGAATAAAGTAAACATATCTATACTATAATATAAAGATGGCATAAAAAACTCTTAAAAACAACTGTTAAAGCTTAATGTACCGCTATTTAATGGTAATTACTTAAAACTTAAATAAAGAATTGTTTATGCCAAAAATCTCACAAGGAAAATTTAAGGTAAATGTGGAGCTTGATCCAACCAAAGAAAGTAACAACAATAATCTTACGACTATAATAAAAATAAAGTAAATAAGACGAGAGAATTGGTGACGCGGAAAACCCCTAAAATGGGTAAAAACCGCGGACGAGTGTGAGTCGTCGTGCACTATGGACGTCAATCAGGGACGTCGTCCTTTAGAACAGGTGTTACAAGTGTAATACAATATAGAACAATACGATAAAGTAAAGTCGGTCGTGCGTCGTGTGTAGTTTAGACTTTGGTCGTGCGTCTTATGAGAAACAGCGGAAAACTATGAACTTCAAGAGAGATTGAGTAAGCTTCGAGAGTATAATTTGTGAGCTTCTGAGGTATGAGAATCAGGTGTCCTTGAGTGAGTTTTCCTCTTCGTATTTATAGTACATTCTTCCGTTAGGATGTCTTTAATGTGTATCTTACACATTAATGAGATGATCATTTTGACATGAATGATGGCGTCCGTTATGTCCGTTATATCCGTTATGTCCGCTGCTATTGATGAAGGCTTCCGTTATGACCTTTAGTCATAAATATCCTTGACTCCTGCATTAAAACATGGTATAATATATGCTGCTAATTAGTAACTGAAATCATGTCGTACGATGGTATTCGTTAGACGGATATTTAACCGTTTTAGTCGAGGTTGCTGAAGATAGAGCGTCTCTTACCTTATGTCGTACGACAATAGTCTTTTGGACTTCCTTACCTGTTGTCTAGTGTCAATCGTACGACAATGTACTATTGAAATTTTTACCCAAACAGTTTGCCCCCAAATTTAAAATTCAAGCGGCAATTTTTGAAATTTAAATTTAAAATCAAAACACGTGTTGCAGAGGGAAACGTGATTCTTTTGTTTAGAATCAAATTAGTTCTTTTCTAACTGGATAATGACGTCATCGCCTGCATAAGGAAAACGATGACAGCTAATTTTTAGACAGGTGTCGAATTTTGGAAGGACATACTCGAGATACAAGGGACACGTGTTAAACGACGACTGGCGATCTATTTCCTCGGTCGATTCAGTTTCCAATTTTACGATACAAATAAGGAAGGTTGTTTACCCTTTCCTTTCTTACGCTTACAATTCTTTGAAAAATATACACTTCCGGCGAGATTTCCGAGCGATCAGAATCTTTTCCATTCTAACTTTGAGGTTTAGAACACTATTTAAGGTACGATTTCTGAGTCCTTTCTGTGTCGATTTATGTATAAGAAATCCTTAGCTAAGAAACCTAGAAAAGCTTGGGATTGTCTTAGTTATTGGAAAGCCACTGTGAGTGTTTCTGATTTCAAAATGTCAAGCGAGCCTGTTAGTGTCTTCAAAGAAGAAGAAAACTTAGAGTATTTTAAGAATTTAGCTAAGATTCCTGAGGGTGTTAATCTGGTAACGCCAGAGGACTTACGACCAGATGAAGTTCCGAAGGGGTATGGCGTTTTATACGAATATCCCTTCAAAATAGGTTTTTCGTGGTCATTTACTCCCTTAGTCAGGGAGTTTTTAGATGCATTCGATTTATCGCCTGGTCAATTAATGCCTCAATTCTGGCGAATTGTCCAAGTGGTCGATCGTCTTACGGCCGATTGGGAGGTTCCATTCAATTTGAATGACCTTCTAGCAGCTTACAGCGTTAAAGCAGATAACTATCATAGATATAGTTTGTTCCCTCGAACGAAGGGAGACACTGTACTGGTGCATAATACTGCGGTGAATGACCGTGGTTGGAAACGTCATTATGTTTTCCTCCAAATGGCATCCTTAAACGATGAGGATAGCCAGTGGTTCTCATCCGGATGGAATGAGTCGGGTAGGTTCTCTTATTTCGTCGGTCGTTTTTGTCGTGCGTTTTTATTCGTGCGTTTTAGCTTAATGTTTTTTCTTTGTCTTGCAGTGATTGACTTCACTAAAGTGAAGCCAAACAGAGATTCTTTAAACAAGGTTCAAAGGATCTTGGAAAGGAGTATTGCTGACCGTTCTTTTTCTGTTCGGTCGAACGACGAAGAAGAGGAAGTCGTTTTTGTTGCAGAGGTTCCATCCGTTGAAAGTTCTCATCAAGGAGAGGAGAGAGAAGAAAGAAGAGAAGAAAAGAGAGAAGAAGAAATGACTGGTATGTCGCTTGATGTCTTTTTCGTGATTTGTATTTCATGTCTTTTCTAACTCGTTTATTTCGTCCAGAAGATTCATCTACGAAGTCGGCTGCTCAGAGACGGGCCGAACAACTGGAGCTTGCCCGTCAGGGCAGAGAGAAATCGAAGAAACGATCTGCTCCTTCTGCGGGGTTGGATCCAAAACGGATTCGAGGCAAACAACTTCAATCTTCGCCTAAAAAGACGGGCGATGTTACTATGACGTCCCTACCAGGGGCGTCACCGACGAAGGGAACCGTTTCTGGTGTCGAGCTCGGAGGCTCGACTCAGATGACGAAGGACATTTCCCCGTCGGGGGTGTCGGGCGTTAATAAGCCCACTTCTTCTTCTTCAAAGGAAGAAAAGAATAAGGAGAAGGTGGGAGAGACGACATTCAGAGTCACTCTCCCATCTGACTTCATGGCAAATGACGTCCTCGAGAGGGACGTCATTTTTCCTCATTTGGGAAAATTCCTTCTCCCGACCTTCTATGATCGATACAAGGAGTCCAGGGTCGAGGATACGGGAGCACATGCTGCTGGTCTTTCCTTTATGGTACGTCTTTATTTATTTTTTTACTCCGTTCAATTTTCTTACTACTAACTTTTTCTTTCTGTCATACAGGCTTTCCAAGCTTGCTTGAGCTTCTTCGCTCAGATGGAAGGTCTTAGGGCATCCTTTCCCGACGTCAAGAAAAGGGCCGACGAGGCTCTTGAAAGGGAGAAGGTTGCCTTAAAGGCGATTGAGGTCGAGAAGAAGAAGGTCGAGAGTCTCAAGACCAAACTTGTCGAAGCTCAAGGTGAGGCGATCAAGTTCAGGGATCACGTCCTTGAACTTGAGGCCTCAATGTCCAAGCTGGAGGTGGAGAAGATAAAGGCCGTTACTGCTGCTGCTGCCTCTGCTGAAGAAATCAGATCCCTTCTCAAGAAAGTTGAAAGCTTAGAAGGTAATGTCAAAGATTTAGAAGAAGAGAATCAACAGCTTGAGGCTTTTTCTCGTCTTACAGCCAGGGCTGCTTTGATGAGACGTCATATGAATGGGAAGAATCCCATGGCGTCGGCTGCTGAAGAGCTTAAGACTTACCTTGAGAAGGTGGGGACTGAGAGAGATCTCGACGAGGATGATGATTTGGAAGGAAGTGAAGGAGGAGAAGAGGAGCCGGTAGTGAGAACGGACGTCACACAAGAACAATCTGACGTTCCTCCTTCTTAGTTTACTTTTATTTAGATTTACAAATAAGAGTCGGTTGTCTGTGGTCGTCTCTTATATTTGTAATTTTTTAGAAATGACAAAAGTTTCTTTTGCTTATCAATACTTGTCACTTGCTTTATTTTTCCAGAAGCACGCCAAGTAAATTTAAGGAGATACCAAAATCATTATATACATTCGACCAAACCATTAATCATTCACATGCTGAACTTAAAAATCGAACGAATGCAATCATAATAAATTTACATATTGAGAGTCAAATGTAAAGGATTAACCTTTAACAAAAACTAACCATCTCCATGCGATCACATGAGTATTACTTTGACAGGGAAATTTTAGTTAAGTCGTGCGTCCCTGCGAAGATCATTGTTAGCGTGGTGGTCGTTGGTTTGACCAACGACCCTCCGATGCTTAAGTTAGTAATCTTTTCAAGAAATAATCTAAGAGAAAGAAATCATAATTTAAAAGAAATACCTCTTTAAATGAACTGCATTCCAACTTCGTGGGATATCTTGACCATCAAGGGTTTGGATTTTATAAGCTCCTTTACCCACGACACCAGAGATTTGATAAGGGCCTTCCCACTTAATGGAAAGTTTACCTGCGTTAAGTTCTTGAGTGTTTTGGAACACTCGACGTAAGACATAGTCGCCTTCTTGGAAAACTTTGATTTGGATTTCCTTGTTGAAATGTCGTTCAACAGCTTGCTTCTGCGATGCCATGCGAATGTAAGCAGCTTCCCGAAGTTCCTCTAGGGCGTCAAGATCATAACTTAGATCGACTAAGTTATGTTCAACAGACGTATGTCTTGAAGTTGGTAGTTGTACTTCAATAGGTAACACAGCTTCACATCCATAGACTAAGGAAAAGGGAGTTTGTCCTGTGGATGTACGAGGTGTCGTACGATTAGCCCATAGAACAGAAGGCAATTCTTCCACCCATTTTCCTTTGGCAGCTTTAAGTCGTTTCTTAAGTGAATTAACAATAGTTTTATTGCTCGACTCAGCTAAACCATTCGATTGTGGATATCGAGGTGTCGACGTTACTAATTTGATATTTCTTTCTTCACAAAATCTTCGCGTTCGGTTACTGATGAATTGTGTCCCGTTGTCGCACGTTATTTCAGATGGAACTCCAAACCTACAAATGATGTTAGTTTGGATAAAAGAAACGACTTCTTTATCCCGGACTTGAGAAAAAGCCGCTGCTTCAACCCATTTAGAGAAATAATCAGTTAGAACTAAAAGGAATACCTTTTGCCCGGGAGCAGGTGGTAGTTTCCCAACAATATCCATTCCCCATTTCATAAAGGGCCAGGGGATCAAAGTCGAGTGTAAAGGTTCAGAAGGTTTATGAGACATACCTGCGTGTCGTTGACATGCGTCGCATAACTGTACATACCTAGTCGCATCTTGTCTTATCGTCGGCCAATAGTAACCTTGTCTTGATATCCGGTTAGCTAAACTGCGGCTTCCAGAATGATTTCCACATTCACCATCGTGCATATCTTGTAAAATTTTGTGTACTTGTTCCTTGCTGGTGATACACCGCAAATTCAAACCAGTTGAAGATCGTCGATACAATTGTCCTCTGATCATAATGTACCTCGATGCTTTGAATCTAATTTTTCTTGCTTCCATTTTATCATCGGGTAATTGATTGTGCTCTAAGAAATTTCGAATGTCGTCCGACCAAGAATTTTCTTCTTCGATTGGTGCGACTGAAATATTATCATCCTCTTTGATGGAAGGGGTTGCAAGATGAACTATTGGGATATTGTCGAATGTCGTTCGACTAAGTGCTGACCCCAAATTGGCCAGTGCATCAGCTTGAGTGTTCTGATCTCTTGGTATTTGCTCGATTACAAAGTGGCCGAATTTCTTTGCTTCTTCTTTTACTATTTTATAATAGGCAATCATCCTTGAATCTTTTGCTGCGAATTCTTCATTGATTTGGTTAACAACTAAGGATGAATCACTTCGAATGTGCAAACGTGTTGCCCCCAGTTCACGAGCAATTTTGATTCCTGCAATCAATGCTTCATACTCTGCTTCATTATTTGTTGCTTTGAAATCGCATCGTATGGAATATACCATTTTGCCCCCTTGTGGGGACTGTAGGACGACACCCAAGCCTGTGCCACGTATATTTGCCGAACCGTCAACGTCGAGCGTCCATGTAGTGTCGTGCAAAGTCGCCACAATTTTATCGGACGTCATCGTGTTTTCTAGTTTTGGACTAAAATCTGAGATGAAATCGGCTAAGACCTGTGACTTAATCGCTGTTTTGGGCTTGAAATCCAGATCAAAATTGCTGAGGTAAATACTCCACTTAGCTAGTCGTCCTGTTAATTCAGGCTTTCTTAACACAGATTTTAAAGGAAAATTAGTTACCACAATTATAGGATGTGACTCAAAATAGTGTCGTAACTTTTTAGCAGCCATAACTAATGAAAGTAAAAGTTTTTCTATAGACGAATACCTGGTTTCAGCATCTAACAGGGTTTTACTTACATAGTAAATTGGCAGTTGTCGTCCGTCGGTTTCTCGTATAAGGACTGCACTTACCGAATTAATGCTGACGGCTAGGTAAAGTTGAAGGACTTCACCTTTCTCAGGTTTAGAGAGGAAAGGAGGCGACATCATGTATTTTTTGAGTTGCTGCAACGCTTCTTCATGCTTATCCGTCCATTCGAACCCTTTATTTTTTCGAAGGACATTGTAAAATAAATGACACCTGTCGGACGATCGAGAAATAAACCTGTTCAGCGCTGCTACTCGTCCTGTAAGACGTTGGACTTCTTTAAAATTTCTGGGCGATTTTAGCTCAACAATTGCTTTAATCTGTTCTGGATTAGCTTCGATTCCTCGTCGTGTGACCATATAACCGAGAAATTTTCCAGCTCGAACCCCGAAAGAACATTTCGTAGGATTTAACTTCATCTTGTATTCACGCAAGATGTCGAATGACTGCTTCAAATGTCCGATATGATCGTCCGCATGTTTTGATTTGACAAGCATGTCATCAATGTATACCTCCATAGTATCACCCAAATGTTCTTTGAACATCATATTCACCAATCGTTGATATGTCGAACCTGCATTTTTAAGACCAAAAGGCATTACTTTGTAACAATAAATACCTTTATCCGTCATGAAGGCTGTTTTTTCCTGGTCGTCTGAATGCATCAGTATCTGGTTATACCCAGAATATGCATCCATGAATGTGAGTAACTCATGTCCTGCTGTAGCGTCGACCATGGAGTCGATATGTGGTAATGGAAATGGATCTTTCGGACATGCTTTGTTAAGGTCTGTGAAATCGATGCAGACTCGCCATTTGCCATTTTTCTTTTGAACGACTACAACATTAGCGAGCCAATCTGGATACTTGACTTCCCGTATTTTTCCTGTTTTAAGTAAATTATCAACTTCGTCGTTGATAATCTTATTCCTCTCAAGAGCAAATTTTCGCCTTTTCTGTTGAACAGGTTTAAATGATGGATCAATGTTGAGTTTATGAGAAATAATACTCGGATCAATACCTACCATGTCTTCGTGCGTCCAAGCGAAACAATCATAGTGGTCCTGCAAAAAAGAAATTAGTTGTTTTTTAAAAGAAGGGTCGAGCGTAGAACCTATGTAAACCATTTGGTCAGGTTTATCCTGGTTTAAGACGACAGCTTCCAAGCGATAATCGTCGTTAGTTCCAGGAACATCCTGGTTCTGTAATTGCTATACTGTCTGTTTCGGGGGCTTCAAGGAAATTTTATAACATTCCCTAGCAACCTTTCTTTCGCCTTTGATTTCCTGTACTCCCCATTGCGTGGGAAATTTCAAAGTTTGATGATATGTCGAAGGCACAGCCTTCATGTCATGAATCCAAGGTCGCCCAAGAATAACGTTATAAGCTGATGAACAATCGACGACATTGAATTTCGTCTGTCTGTTGATTCCTTTAGCATATACTGGGAGTATGATTTCACCCATGGTGTTTGTCGCTCCACCATTAAACCCAACGAGTGTGGTCGAACGTCGTGTAATCTCGGATTTGTCGATACCCATTGCTTTCACTGCATCAAAAAAGATAATGTTAGCTGAACTACCTCCATCGACGAGTATCCTTTTGGTTAGACAATTCCCAATGCTTAATTGAATAATTAGTCCGTCATGATGCTTCTGATGTACGTCATCGAGATCTGCCTGATCGAACGTTAAGGGCATAGCTTCCAATTCTGCGTCCTCTTTGAGTCGTATATCCTTTGGAATTGGTCGATCATCAGGACCACGACTGGCATGTCTCTTAGCAGCTGAATAAGTGGTCCCACAGATATCAGAACCTCCAGTGATACAATTAATCACCTTGGCATGCTCTGGGGATGTGGGACGTGCGTCTTTCTTTTCCTTTAACTCCTGTAAATAACCTTTCGAATTAAGTCAGGACAACTCTTTCTTTAAGGCGATGCAATCTTCCGTTATATGACCGAAGTCATCATGGAAGTCGCACCATTTATTTTTATCCTTCTTGTCACTGTCTTTGTCACTTTTCTTTGGCCATCGTATGTTTTGCTGAAGTTGCTTCAAGGATATGACGACGTCTTTGGCTGATCCAGGGAAACCATAAGATGATACCTTAGGATACTGGATAGATTTAGAAGTCGTCAGTCCTTTCTTTTCAAATCTGACGTTTGAAATCTGACGAGTAGGCTCAGATCGATTGGTTGACTTTGGTTTGAAGTCTGGCTTTTTAACACTTAAGTTTTTTCGGTCGCCCGAATGTTTATTTCTGAATGCAAGGTCATCTTCGACCCTCATGTGGGCAAGTGTCCGTGCTCGTACGTCTTCAAAGGTTTCCGGAGGATATTTCGTAAGATCGAGATATAACCCAGAACTATCATCCAGACCTCGTTTGTATGCTTCAATTGCTGTTTTTACATCACAATTACGGATACTAATCATCTCTGCATTAAATCGATTAAAGTAGCTTCGGATGGACTCTCCACTCTTCTGCACGACATAATAGAGGCCGCTTGTCTGCTTCTCCATTTTTCGGCTGCTAGCGAATTGTTGAGTGAATTGATTCACCAGTTCTGCAAAAGACCCAATAGTTTTAGGTTTAAGATTTATTAACCATTGTAAAGCTGCCCCAGTCAAGGTCGCCCCAAAACTTTTGCACATGCAAACTTCTTGGAATTGGTGCGGTATTGAGACAGTCCACATAAGTTGCTTGTATTGAGCGACGTGTTCCGTTGGATCAGTGACGCCTGAGTACTTTGGATTGAAAGTTGGAATACTATATTTCTTTGGGACGTCCACCAACGCAATCTCGTCAACAAACGGCGACGCCTGAAACCCTGTACGAGGCTCGACATCGACTGGAACTGCTGCCCCCGGTAATTTGGCCAACATTGATAGGACACGTTCATTTTGTTCTTCTAGAAGTTTTAATCTTTGCGCAACAAGATCTAAGGGAACACCACTTGAAGTGCCCAATGGAACATAACCAATCCCATTGAGGCTATTCTGCTGTGAGGCGTCAGAAGCATATCCATTAAATGGAATAGAGGCCATAGGCATAGTTGGAATCATAAAAGTTGCAGGGTTAATTGATGGCGGACGAGGATAATTTGGTAATGGAGGAGGCACATTCCAAGTACCAACATAAGCATTTGTAGTCCCCATCATATTGTTTCCATTTTGACTTCTCAAATTCTCAATGGTTTCGGCTGCTTGTCGAGCTTGAGTTGTTAAGGCGTCAATACGAGCACGAGCAGCTGTCAACTCCATGTTCATTTGAGCCACGACATGATCTTGAGTTCCTTGGAATGCCATTATCTTGAACAACTGGACAAGAAAACACTAAGAGAAAACGTTAGTCCGTCGTTAGATTATTGAAGATTTCCTTTGGATGGGGCCCCACGGTGGGCGCCAAACTGTTTATGCCAAAAATCTCACAAGGAAAATTTAAGGTAAATGTGGAGCTTGATCCAACCAAAGAAAGTAACAACAATAATCTTACGACTATAATAAAAATAAAGTAAATAAGACGAGAGAATTGGTGACGCGGAAAACCCCTAAAATGGGTAAAAACCGCGGACGAGTGTGAGTCGTCGTGCACTATGGACGTCAATCAGGGACGTCGTCCTTTAGAACAGGTGTTACAAGTGTAATACAATATAGAACAATACGATAAAGTAAAGTCGGTCGTGCGTCGTGTGTAGTTTAGACTTTGGTCGTGCGTCTTATGAGAAACAGCGGAAAACTATGAACTTCAAGAGAGATTGAGTAAGCTTCGAGAGTATAATTTGTGAGCTTCTGAGGTATGAGAATCAGGTGTCCTTGAGTGAGTTTTCCTCTTCGTATTTATAGTACATTCTTCCGTTAGGATGTCTTTAATGTGTATCTTACACATTAATGAGATGATCATTTTGACATGAATGATGGCGTCCGTTATGTCCGTTATATCCGTTATGTCCGCTGCTATTGATGAAGGCTTCCGTTATGACCTTTAGTCATAAATATCCTTGACTCCTGCATTAAAACATGGTATAATATATGCTGCTAATTAGTAACTGAAATCATGTCGTACGATGGTATTCGTTAGACGGATATTTAACCGTTTTAGTCGAGGTTGCTGAAGATAGAGCGTCTCTTACCTTATGTCGTACGACAATAGTCTTTTGGACTTCCTTACCTGTTGTCTAGTGTCAATCGTACGACAATGTACTATTGAAATTTTTACCCAAACAAGAATGAAAATTAAATCTCTTTCTATTTAATCATTATCTCTAACAATTTTAAACCCCTAAAATCACTCATCATTTCAACTTCCTAAAAAATCAAATTTTAAATATAGAATATTAACTAACTGATAAACATAATCAAAACGGGATAAACATCTTAATTTAAATATAAAGAATTTAAAATATATTATTTTTTATATATAAAACATTTTAATCATTATCTCTAACAATTTTAACTCTCTAAAATCACTCATAATTTCAACTTCCCAAAAAACCAAATTTTAAATATAGAATTTAACTAACTGATAAACATAATCAAAACGGGATAAACATCTTAATTTAAATATAAAGAAATTTAAAATATACAAGATAATCATTTAATTCTATCTATATTTATATTTATACTATATATTATAAAGATGACATAAAAAACTCTTTTAAAACTTAAATAAAGAAAGAAAACTAAATCTTCTATTATTTAATCATTATCTCTAACAATTTTAACTCCCTAAAATCACCCATCATTTCAACTTCCTAAAAAATCAAATTTTAAATATAGAATATTAACTAACTGATAAACATAATCAAAACGGGATAAACATCTTAATTTAAAATATATAAGATAATCATTTAATTCTAACAAAATACTTATTTTTTATATATAAAACATTATATTATTAAACCTAAATTAAACAAATTTATAAAAAAAATGTTATCACTTTCTTAAAACCATCCAAAATCGTACTGTAAATCGACAAAAAAACAAAAAATAAAAGAATATATTAAAATCGTGATGTATCTCGCTGCATTGCGCGAGTACGCTTCTAGTATATATATATATATATATATATATATATATATATATATATATATATATATACTACCTTATAATACATTTACATCAAACTCTTAATTACAACTCACAATGTATAGAGTACAATCATTTTATGCATAAATTTAAAAAACTATGAATTACAACTAACAAGACATATTGTACAAGTTACTGCTGCATTGTTTTAACCCCTACCACTTTGGTAAGTGCAGAGTTCCCTTTCTCTGTGCAAAGCTCTCCTTCTTTCTTGTATCAGTATTTCACAACCTGTCCTCTCGGTTTGCTTCCAGATAAACTTTCAAAATTCAAAATTCAAACTTGAGGCTCCAAACATTATCCCGTTGCTTCTTCTTTCTACTCTCACAATTTCAGTTTCTCTGGAATTTGAATTTCTCTCTCGATATTACAAAATTTTTAGGTATGAAAAGTTAACTTTTGTTGCTTAATTGTGGGAAGTTGTCTCCATTATACATTTACTTCTCTAGCTATCTATCAAGGATGTTGGGTTAACATTAGTAGCGACAAGCACATTAATAATTTTAGACATTTCTTGGACTCCAGGATACATTATTCAAGCTAAGCACCCTGCTCACAAAATTGGTCAGGTAAAAGAACACTCTTTAAATTTCATACAAGTTAATCCAGTAAATTTTATGCATTGACTTGAGTTCTTCTGATTTTTTAATCGAACCTTGGTGTCAACTGGAACACCTTTCAGGAAAATAGTTTTATTCAAGCATCAAGTTTTTGCTAATTTTTCGATTTCTACTTGCAAGATGTTATGTTCTTTGGTTTTTGTTGATATGTATGGCTGTTTGTTTTTTATTGGCTATCTTTTTGCAGGTGTCAATAGTGAATGTATACTATCTCTAGCAAATGACAAAGTGAGTTTTGATCTTAGTATTGGTGCTCATGAACTGTTTGTTATAATGTCAAAGTGAGTTTGCTTTTGTGATTTTTGGTTTATGATGTCAAGTGTGTTAGTTAAGCATTATTTTAGTGTCAGAATTGATTTTTGGTTTATGATGTCAAGTGTGTTAGTTAAGCATTATTTTAGTGTCAGAATTGATTTTTGGTTTTGGTTTATGTGAGTTTTAGTTTAGTGTCAGAATTGATTTTTGGTTTTGGTTTATGTGGATTGTGGTTTTGGTTTATGTGGGTTATGGGTTTTGGTTCAACAATGAATAGACCGAACACAACGATATACCTGATGAAGAATGAACAAACCATCGCTTGTTGTGCTTGCTGCTGTTCTTCAAGGACTACTATGATAGACTGTTGCTTCAGAGATGATTTCAGATGTTATGTGGTCACTGCTGCAAATCGATGCTGCCATAGATGATTTAAGAAGGTAAACATCCTCGTACCTTCCCCTATATATTTAGGTAAACATCCTCACATTCAGGTAAACATCTTCACATCTTCCCTTATATATTCATAAGCAAATCCAAATTCCCTTGAGTGTATACTTGAGTGATGAAGTAGATGGCATGAACTCTACTATTCATATTTGATTTTACTTAGCCTTATGTCTTATTTGTTAGTTTTTAATATACAACTTGATTTAAGTTGCTTAGTATGTAATATTGCTAAAAGAAGAAGAAAAATAAACCAATTGGCTCATTTAAATTTGGTATAAAGGAAGTATCATGTTTAGATTTTCTATCATTAGCGAACAGGTTGTGAAGGCGGATGACTGTGTTGGTCCAGAGGTTGAAAAGTTGGTGGCTACTGGCTTCATTTGCTGATGGTTTTGCAATTTGCAATATTGAACGACAGGTTTGTGTTCAATTCATGAGCAAATCCATGGTGACCATCAATTTTTTATGGTTTAATTTTATATCATGTTATAACTTATACGAACTGCAAATTAC
This sequence comes from Arctium lappa, assembly GCA_023525745.1. NCBI lineage: Eukaryota > Viridiplantae > Streptophyta > Magnoliopsida > Asterales > Asteraceae > Arctium > Arctium lappa. The sequence goes on along the minus strand of CM042047.1, from coordinate 152,373,558 downwards.
CAACTTGATACGAAAATCTCAGAAAAGGATTGCGACTTTAACATGTATTGTGCTGTTGTACTGTCAAAAAAACATTTTCATTGCAATGATTGTGAAATAAGTAGGTGAGTAAGTAAAACAACTGATGTGGTTTAGGAAAAATTATATATACACACACACACACACATATATATATGTGTGTGTGTATTTAGAGGGAGGATCAAACGAGAACAGTAACTATTTAAAGGAACACAAGAACTAACAAAATAATTAGTGATTTTACATTAACGCGTAAAATAGTCACGCGGACCTGAAGCCGCGGCCAAAGTCCCTTTTTTGTGTGTTAATGTAAAATCACTAATGATTTTGTTAGTTCTCGTGTTCTTTTAAATAGGTATTGTTCTCGTTTGAACCCGACTCATATATATATATGTGTGTGTGTGTGTGTGTTTATTGTTATATTGCTATTCCTTGACATAAGTTAATGCTACAATACACGGCTTATTCACTTTGGTTCACTTATGCAGGCTTAAGGGTGGGTGTGCAGTGTTTGTTTGGTGAATATTTATTATGCTTTTCAGAGTCAATAATTTGTCATTCAAAATTCCACTGCTACTATCTTATTTAGATGAAGCTTAATGAATAATTTTGAGTGTTTTTTGTTTGGTAATTATTTCTATACGAAAGTTCTTGCTTGTTTTGATGTCCAATACAATCTATTTTATCCAATTGTTGTGATTATCAATGGTTTACATTATGTGTGAATATTTCAAATATTGGTTGATACATGCGAGGTTAACTTATTCTCATCTATACAAATGGTTTTGTTTTTTATTTATAAAATTTAAATCTCTCTTATTTACAAATGGTGAAGCATGATGTTCAACTTATTGAGATGTGTTTCTTGGTTAAAAATTCAAGGGTTTAAATGTTGCAGGTTCCAATATTTCTGTTTCTAAAAGGTTCCAATATTCAGATCAAATACCGACTCTGTTTCTGTTGTCTATCTATTTGCTCTTCATCATTCCATGCTTATTTGATCATTATATGTTTTTTACTTTACCATATCGAAGGCTTTTTGAAGGTCACGAATCAGATTTCTCTGGGCATGCTTATTCCTCTCACGCTTTGCGGCCGTGTTTTGCTGTCGTGTTTGACTTGTTGTCGAGGCTGTAGTCGTGTTGTGTGGTTGGTATTTGCTAGACAGCAGCTGTCGGCTGTCGTTAGGTGCAGTTCGGAAGTCACGGGTGTTCGGCTCGGTGTGCGTCGATGCTGTTTGGTGCTGCTATGCTTGGTCGTTTGTTGTTGTTTCTTTTTTGGGTTGTGGCTCTGAGTTTGCCGCGGTCCTGTTTGTTTGTTTTCTTGCTGTTTTGGTTGGTTTGCCTCTGGCAAGCCTTGTTTTTTTCGGCTGTGTTCGGGCGTTTGTCCGGTTTCTGTGTTTTGTTCTTTCTGTTCTGGTTGTATAAAGTTGCTTGCCTTTCAAAAAAAATCTTAGTATTAAAGTGATCTAAAATGTTGTTTTGGGTGGGGTTTTGAACCGTACTGTTGCTAAGAAGATTAATCAGAAGTTTTTTTTTTTGAATTTTAGCTGCAGAGATGAGATTATAAAGTGGCCTTCTGATCACTTTTTGCTTGATGCTGAAGAGTGAAGATTTGCTTGTGTCTGGAAGTTGGGCTGACATTGTAAAGAAGAAATTTTAGAACATTTAGAACATAAGCAATCTGGGATAAAAAATTATTGTAAATTAACTCCAAACTATAAGTGAAACTATTGGTACAAATTAGTTATATACACGTTTTTTTTAATATTTGGTCGATTAAATGTATAAAGTATAATGTCAATATTAATCGAGACTGATATCATTGCAATTTTATTTTGTCTAAAGCATAATCTCGAATTCTTTTGGTAAGCTGTTGTGCTAATTTTATATTTTTGATTTATTACATCCTGCCGCTTTGCGCGGGTAGACTGCTAGTATATATATATATATAGTGGAAGGATATTTTGCAACCCTGAAAAAGGTTGCAACCATTGCAACCCACATCTTAACCGTTGGATTCATGATCGACGGTTATTTTATTTTTATTTTTCTGTTTTTTTAATTAAAAATATTGGGCCACATATCTATTGTAACCGCCGATTATGAATCCGACGGTTAAGATGTGGGTTGCAAGGTTTGCAACCTTTTTAAGAGTTGCAAATTAAACAACCCCTATATATATATATATATAAATAAAATAACCGTCGATCATGAATCCGACGGCTAAGATGTGGGTTGCAAGGGTTGCAACCTTTTTAAGGGTTGCAAAGTATCCTTCCAATATATATATATTGGAAGGATACTTTGCAACCCTTAAAAAGGTTGCAACCCTTGCAACCCACATCTTAGCCGTATATATATATATATAGGGGTCAGGTTCAGGGGAAAAACTCAAAGAAATGGAAAACTGAAGAACACCCTGGTAGCCTTTAATCTGGACGGTATGCACTTGTGCATACAAGTAATTAATTTGTTTTTTGGTTTTTATGCACAAATGTATATTATGCACTTGTGCATATGCACGTGTGCATGTTCTAAATTACTTGTATACACAAGTGCATATCGTCCAGATTAAAGGCTACCAGAGTGTTCATCAGTTTTCCGTTTTTTTTTGAGGTTTTCCCGTTGAACCTCCGTCTATATATATATATATATATATATATATATATATATTAAATATAAATTAATCTTTTTTATTAAATATGTTGTTAAATTATGTGTAAAATAAATTTATTCTGTGTGTTAGCTGTCCATGTGGAAATTAAATTATGCAAAGTCAGTTCCCATGGAACATATGCATGTTCATTGGCCCTATTTTTATTTAATGCATTTTCCAAAAAAATTGGCATTTCTGCGATTTTGCTAAAAATAATTAGCATTTTAGGGAAAACAAATATCATCATTAAAACGATATTGTTTTAAATAAATATTCTTTTTCATTATGTCGTAGCTACACATAACAAATTTCCCTTTTTATTTTATAAAGATATTAATCGTACTTTCATCCGGATTGACGTATCTTTTTAAATTAAGGTGGCGTTTGGTTCGTGAAATGGAATTCGATGAAATTGGAATTCATTAAGGAATTTGACTTTGAATGAATTGGAATTGGAATTTGATGGAATTTGACCACACATTTTGGTGGCGTTTGGTTGGATGGAATTGGAATTGTAATCTGTTGGAAAGAAAATGAATTCCACAGGATACCCCGTGGAATTGTGAAATCCGTATTTGAAGGAATTTGATGGAATCCGCAGGATTCCTTAGTTTTAATTATGTGAACCAAACAAGACTTTGGAATTTGGTCAATGGATTTGGACATTCCAATTCCATTGAATTCCATCCAATTCCGCGAACCAAACACCCCCATTAAATATTTACTTCAAAAAAAAATGTTTAAATATTATACATGTAATTTTTAAACACTCATTTAAAATCAAATATATCGTAAGTTTCATTAGGTTGTGCTAGTTGAATTGATTAAGAGTAATTTTTATTTCAAGTCTCTTTAATATATTGGATAAATTGCATAAAAATAAATAAATAATATACTCAATTTTAATTTTTATGTCGGATAACATACTTTTAAATGATCTATTTAGGGGCCTATAACAAACTTTATAAACTAAACGAGAACCTGATTACCTTTAAACTTAATAAAAACTGATGTGGCATAGATGACATATCAATAAACCAAATTAAAATTTAACTTTGATTGACTTATCTATGATGTAACGATCATATTGATTTTTTTTAATATTATTATATCAAAATATTTTCTTATTTCTTTTATCGTTTTCTTCACATTGTAGACAACGAGTTAGTTAAAACTACCGACCATTACTAGGAGTTCAAATCCAAACATTTCTAATGAACTCAACCATCTTTTACACAAATAACATAAAAATGATATAATAAACAAAAACAACAACAATAATGATAATTAAACAATAACATCAACAACAATAATAATAAACAATAAACAATGTCGACATTATTTTTATTAAAAATGCATCGTCAATATTATAACCGACTACCTGTTGATCAAGTAATCAGCATGGCCGACCCTGACATTTTGGAGGCCATGTGCGATAAATTAAAAGTGGCCCTTAATTTTTTTAAATATACTATTAAGGGGGTGTTTGGGATTGCTTATTTGAGGGACTTTTTAGCTTATTGCGATTTGACACCGGAGATAAGCATTTTTGAGTGTTTGGATGAGCAAAAATTAAAATGGCTTATAGCGGTGCCAAACCGCTGAAAAACCCTTTTTGATAATTGTTAGGACTGAAAGTCCTATGTGTTGAAAGTGGAATAAAGTATTTATAAGGGTTCGAAATGTAATTCTTTAATAGTTAATTTGTTTGATGGGCCCAAGCCCATAAGCCCAATATCCTTCTAAACCTAAGTATATAAAGGCATTATTTGTTTCATAATTAGGTTAGACAGTCGCATTTCATAATTCTCTAGTCAATAGGTTTACATTTACTGATCAGATATTCTCTCTGTAAACCTAAACACTTTGATTTCATATTAATCATATGACTAGAGGTTGTGGCTAATATAGTGTTCTTCATTGATTATATCTGTTGATTGCACTGCAACTGAGATCTACAATTGGTATCAGAGCAGATAGTCAAAAGGTTTGATCCAGTAAAAAGGTTTGTCTGAAACCCTAAGATAAATTTCTTGTGTTAATTGCTTTACATGCATTAATCGATTGTTTTGATTATTAGTTATCTGTTGGTTTCAGTCGTTCAATTTACTAGTCAACAGATAACTAATAATCAAAACAATCGATTAATGCATGTAAAGCAATTAACACAAGAAATTTATCTTAGGGTTTCAAACAAACCTTTTTACTGGATCAAACCTTTTGCCTATCTGCTCTGATACCAATTGTAGATCCCAGTTGCAGTCCTAACAATAATGCATTCAAACAATAAGTTTACAGTTGACTAGTAAACCTTTTTCAACACATAGGACTTTCAGTCCTAACAATAAGTCATTTGATTTTAACTTATCAACTTTTTGAAAAGTGCTTATGACTTTTTTTGTTATTTAATATATATAAGCAATTCCAAACACCTTCAAATAACAATTTATTAGCTTATTACGTTTTGGTACCACAATAAGCTAATCCAAACACTTTTTTAAAAACTCCGGTTTGACACCGCATAAGTTGATAAGCATTTTTTAAAATAAGCATAAGTTGTTTTAAATAAGCAATCCCAAACACCCCCTAAGTAACTTATTTTCTACTATTCCACCATATGTTTAATAATTAATCGATCAATTGTTCTTTTTTGACTTTAAAATTTATGTTCTATCTTTTCTTATGTTTTGACATTTGTAATAACTGGGCTTAAAGTAAACACAAAAGTTGGGTAAGAAAATAGAAAAGTCGCATTAAGGAAGGGTCTATTGTGAAAAGTTGGGAAAATGGGGTTTTAACCCTAGGAATTGAGTAGTGTGTTGGCCGCCGTTAATTTTGGAAAGCGAAAAAGAGAGTGCGGCGTTTCGATCAATAAGGGAGCAAAGGAAGTCGAGATTTGGTGTTCTTCAATTTCTAAGGTAAGAATATAATCACGTTCTCTCATTTATTAAGAGACTAGAAGCGTACTCGCGCAATGCAGCGAGATACATCACGATTTTAATGTTTATTTTTATTTTTTGTTTTTTATTGATTTACAGTATGATTTTGGATGATTTTTATTGAGTGATAATGATTTTTTTATGTATAAATTTGTTTAATTTAGGCTTAACAATATAATGTTTTTTATACAAAAAAAAATTAAGTAGTTTGTTAAAATTCATTAATTATCTTATATATTTTAAATTTTTTATATTTAAATTGAGATATTTATCCTGTTTTGATTATGTTTATCAAAATTCAAATTTCATAATTTTAGGATTTGGGGATTAGAGATAGAGATTTTGGGGGATAATGATGAAATATATTAATTAGGGTTAAAAACATTTAAAAGTAGTACATATTGTTTCATTAATTGTTTTTTAATTGAGTGATAATGGTTTTTTATATATAAATTTATTTAATTTAGACTTAACAATATAATGTTTTTTATATAAAAAAAATTAAGTAGTTTGTTAAAATTCATTAATTATCTTATATATTTTAAAATTTTTATATTTAAATTGAGATGTTTATCTTGTTTTGATTATGTTTATCAGAATTCAAATTTCATAATTTTAGGGTTTGGGGATTAGAGATAAGGATTTTGGGGGATAAAGATGAAATATATTAATCAGGGTTAAAAGCTTTACAGGTAGTACATTAGGCTTTAGTAGTTATTTTTAAGATATTTTAAGTAGATAGCTTTAAATGATAGTACATAAAGCTTAATAAGTTGTAATTAAGAGTTTTTTATGCCATCTTTATAATATAGTATAGATTAGTTGGTTATTTCATAATAGTTTAATTGGGTCTGGATTGAAATCTGCTTTGGGGAAAGATTCCATATTCATTGTTGTTTATCAATCGATCTAAATGGCATGGAGGATTATAGTTAATTAATGGACGTGGTTAAAATCGAGTTTATCAAAGGTTTATTGAGTTTTGGATTGAATTGTATCAAGGTTTAAAAATTAAACTGGAAGTTTTGGAAATGGTTATCGATTTCTTCTTCTGTTTGTTCGTTTTGGCACCGGTTACCGAGGGAGACCCCGGTCGACTTTTGACATCGGTCGAGAAGGGGAGACCCCAGTCGACTCAGACCCCGGTCGATGTTGAAATACCGGTCGAAGAAGTCGACACCGGTCGTTGATATACCACCGGTCGATGGGGGGGGGGGGGGGTCCGGTCAAGCCATGCCCCGGTCGAAGCTGGGAGTAGGCTCCGGTCGTTGGGACTTCAACCTCGGTCCCCGGGTTGTGCATTGGGCCGAAGCCCAAATTATTTAGATGTGGGCCGAAACAAGTTAAGTTAATTTAAGTTTAAGTTTAGTTTAATTATTTTAGTGTTGAGCTTCATTTTATGGATTGATCCATTTCCAGTGTGGTACATTAGGATGCTTTAAATATTGCCTTGAGTTGAAATTTTAGAGAGTCAGGTTCTCTTAATTAATAGGAGACCGTTGAGATTTTTGGGTTTAGGACCAACTTTGTTAAATTAAGGAGTATCGAGAATTCATCAAGCAATGCATTGTTTTATAGGTTTCAGTTCGGATTATTAAAGGTAGACGTAAAGCTTTAAGCAAAGGGCGACATGTGAGTTTTTCTGAACTAAACTTTTTTGGTATCGAAAGCATGCGAAGTTTACTTTTAAACTTTCATTTATTTACGATGACATGATATTTATAAAATGATTTAAGTGTGTTATAAATCGTTGTTGTTTAAAGGTATGCATATATTATTTGTGGGGAATGTGACCTAAGTCGGGGAGTGTGGCCCACCTACTCGTGCCGGGGAGTGTGGCCCGTTTATGCCATTGGGGGTGTGTCCCGTTTAGACACATCGTCTTTGACGGTCGTGTGGTCAGTAGCGTGTTTTATCTTTATGTGTTATAAATCTGTTGATTTAAATGTTTTGGAAAATTTTATTGTTGCTTATCAGTTAGAGGGGACTCACTAGACCTTCGGTCTAACCCTCGTTCTTTCAAAACTAAAAATCTTTTTCAGGCAGGCGTGTTATAGAAAGGGCAGATAAAGGAAAGGAGAAGATGTAGCGGGATCAGATAGAAGACCATCATCTTAGTTCTATTAATTACATCTAAGTTGTGAATAGGTTGCCCTTTTGCAAACATTGAAATTTTATTGTACGCTTGGGGCCGTTTTGGCATGGAGTATTATTATTATTATTAAGATTCAATTGTTATCTTGTCGTTTGTGGTTATCAGAGTCATAGTTTAAGGGATCTAGGTGACCGGATGGGCCTAGACTTAAACTTAGGGAGTAAATCACAACTGAGATTATAGGACGACAGTAGGAAGGCGAGTGATAGAGTAGTGAGGACTAACATGTAAGTTAAATTTAGAATTACATCTGGCCAGTGTAATTATAAATTTACAGGTACATGTGCGTGCTTAACTTGCTTTATTGCTTTGGGTTTTACCTTAATGAAGTTGTCTGTCGATGCTTTATTTGTAGTTATGTCGGAAAGAGTAACTAGGAGCAGATCGGTGCCACCAGTAGAGATGGCACCTGAGAATGAAGTCGTCGAGGATGGACCGGTTGCTCCTCCTTATGCAGCTGCTAATCGTGGAAAGGGTCGCGACCGGCCTAAGGGGAAAACGACGAAGAAAGCGACCACTCAAATGAATGAGCCAATTGCGGGAACTCGAGGGGGAAAGGCGACTCGTGTTGTTCGCCGAGCTAGAAGTGTGGAGGCGAGACCTGGTCAGGAAACCTCTCTTCAAGAGAGTTCAACTTCAGTAAGGGGATGGAGGCAGGCAAGGAACCGTGGCGGGGGACGAACACAGGGATTTGTTACGCAAGAAACCTTTGCTGCAGAGATGGGGAAATTGCAAGAAACTCTGAATGCATTGTTGGCTCAGCGAACTAATGAGGTATTGGCAAGCAAAGAAAAGAGTGGGGATAAAGAGGTAACTGAAATAGCTGATTCGCCGGTGACTGTGGTGGGGAGCCACTCACAGTCGACTCCTGCAGTTTTGACCAAGGCAGTGGTTGAGAAAGGGTGTAGCTTCAAGGAGTTTGCGGCTTGCAAACCTCCTACATACAAGGAAGAATGTGATACTGTGCTGGCAATGAAATGGGTAAAATGGATGGAATTGGCATTCAATACCAGTAAGTGTTCTGAAGGGGATAAAGTCGTGTACGCTTTGTCTATGCTGAAAGATGAGGCGGTAATGTGGTGGGACGTTGAATCAGGGGGACAGGGTTCAACGACGACTAGAGAGTTATCCTGGGAGGGATTCGTGAAAGATTCAAGACGCAGTTTTGCCCTCTGGCGACAATTAAAAAGTTAGAGGAAGAATTTCTGAGCTTGGAACAGAGGGATATGACAGTCTGGGAGTATACGACAAAATTCATCGAGAAATCCAGATTTGCAAAAGTCTATGTGCCTAATTAGGAAAGGCGAGTGGAGCGTTTTATCTTTGGGTTGAGAAGTAACATTAGAGAATTTGTTTCGAACAGGGAACCTGCTACGTTTCAAGCGACAGTGAATGTCGCCGAGTTGAGAGAGAAGGAAAAGAACCGTCAGGCTACAGAGAGGAGTGGTGACAAGCGAAAGTGGGAGGAGTCTACCCGTGATTCCAAGACGTTTAAATCGGCAAAGCCTGACCAGCGAGTCACTTCAAAGTTTGAGAGTAGGCCATGCAACAAGTGTAACCGAAACCATAAGGGAGAGTGTCTGATGGATCGAGAAGGGTGTTTTAAATGTGGGAAGATTGGGCATATGGATCGTGTAACATCCTAAAATTCTGAGTAATTTAAAACTTCATAAATAAGGCAATATGACACTTGAATTGCTATAAACTTCTCAAAAAGTGTATCAGTCCTTAAGACTTTACAAAAACCTGTACGGAATTAGAATTCTTCAACAGACTAATCTAAACAAAACTATCTAGAATACATCAGTTGACGATTCAAAATTCATCCAAAGAATGGGACTTAACAATGCCCAACTATCAACACTTTAGTCATCTCAAAATGCCTCGAGACCCGAATCGTCTCTCAAAACCTAGTGCAACCCACCGCTAAGGGGAACCTGTTATACACATCATTTGAGAAAAAGTGTTAGGCTTAAAGCCTAGTGAGAACATACAGTTTATAAATTTCAAGAGATATAAACTTTTGTATCAAAGGTAATCTTTTCAAATAAGCTTTTCCAAGTTAACTGTTGATAAGAATGAAATCCATTTAAAATGAGACCATAAACCTTCTTTCCAGAACTTCACAATTTAATGCACAAGTAGTTCTTTTATAAACTTCCCAAAATATAAACATCAGTATCATAAGGAAATCTTTTCATAAAGGTTTAATTTATAAAAGATAACATTTTGCCACAACCGGGCCCTTTCGGTCCAAAACTCATCATACGATGACAAAAGAACTATTTTACCAAGGATTGTGGTGTAACACAAAGTAGACCACCAATCCGAGTTATGAGCTAAACAATTGGAATCCGAGGATATGAACACATAAGTCCGTGCTACAACGTGAGATCTAGCCCCAAGCAAAACCAATGTATACTCCTTCACTAGGATCACTGTGAACCATGGCTAGTATCCGGCCTCACATAACCGTACCAAGTTGCCCCCGAGGATCATATGCATCCATAGCTACAAAATGGGGAATGTGACATCCCAACAATACAGTCGACTCAAAACCTAGGGATCCGCTAGTAATGGTAAAGACTTGTCACAACAACATATGTGACCAACCATAAATAAACATATGGTATAAACACATTTTATAAACAAAATGTCATTTCCAGTTCAACTTCTGGTAAGAATGAAAATCATTAAAATGAGTTCTTAAACATTCTTTTCATATATCCACATAATGTACAAGTAAAACATCATTTTACTACATTAAGATAAGATCCGTCATTTTAGTAAACACAATGATCGGGAACCCTAAAATCTCCCAAAACTCAAGTTATATCAAATATGTAGAAAACTTAAATCTGAAACCATTGAGATATATAGGAGTTCCAAAAGGTAACTTTTGATATGTATAAAGTTTAAAATGATAGTAGGAACTCACACAATAGGTTTATACGAAAACCCAAAGAACCAGATATCGACCCCCTTGCGAAGACGAAGCTTTCTACACCGAAACCCCGAGCAATGCATTTAATACTAGCGATTAACGGAAGCTCGAAGATCCAAAGAATACCAACCAAACTTAGATAGAGAGATAAATATTTAGAGAGAGAATAGAGAGAGAGAGTTAGAGATCGAGATAATGAGATCAAAATGAGATATTTGTGTCTGAAGCCACTTAAGTTGGCCAGGGACTTTCGCGGGTTATGCCGCGACCTCAACTCGCGGCATAACTCGCCCGCATTCTCAAACCCTAAAACCAACAACGGACATCGCGACTAGTGCCGCGACTCCAAGTCGCGAGCAAGTCGCGAAACTCACTGGAAAGTTCCAACTTCACCGAACAACATAAATTCAAACGATAACCAATTACTGTGATAACGACAAGAGTTAACACTAGAAGACCAAGGTTACATAACGAAAATTCGGGGTGTTACAATACTCCCAACCTTAGAATGATTTCGTCCTCGAAATCTACTCTTCTCAATGGAACACTGTCCGCAGAGAAGATCATCTCAAACCCAAAAGCCATAATCATTAACGAGATTCTAATACCGACATCCACATTAACTACCCTTCTTGGGCACAATTCATTCCTAACCGAGCGAACACTCAACACTTCAAAGTAATATTTACTCCCAAGGTTACGGTTGCCTCCCAACCTTAGGTGACAATTACTACCTCCAGGAAATTAGCGACCTCAACTTTCCATCTACCAATTTCTTTCGAACTACACGGTTCCGAACTCAAAGCCAACGGTCGACGCTAATCTTCCCAAAACTCTCAGATTTCACTGATCCAATCCTAGTATTGATAAAGATATTCTTACAAGGCGCACCAATGCGTCTTTCCGGCAATTGGTTAACACAGATTCTGCTATCACTCAACTCCGATCCGACCCCAAATCTGGAAATAGCCCTTATTCAAATTTCTTAATACTTCCATAAATACTTCGTCTACAACCGCATTATAAAGATTAATCTCTAAACATACCACCAATCTATACATTCGGACTATAAAGGACGGGCGCTAATAAAACCCACAACAGGAATTTGATGCACATGCTGAAAAATATAAGGATTAGGCTCAATGCCTAGAGAGCTCAAGAGTCTTACATAAGTAAAAACAATTAAATTGAAGAACTTCTCTTTAAAACATAATCTTTCAAATAATGAATTTTAAAACATGGAACAACTTCTTTTCAAAGTTATGCAATTTCAAAGATGAATCCTTCATTTCAACGATGCTTTATAAATTGACACAACTTGTACTAACTCGAAGTATGAAACATTAGTAACACCATCCACATCGTACGTCCGAAAACATGGACACTAGGCCAAATACTCACACGACCAAAAACGAAAGAAAACTAAATACCAACATGCAGGAATAACACATTTCATTCAAACCTTAATATACGTGGGAAAAACCCAATATTAAAGCCATCATTTACTGTCGACTCCACATAACCAAAGTTGGTAAAAATATGACATTAGTGTTTAAAATACCCCGGGTCTACGACGGAGAGACCCGTAAACAAAGAGAATAGAAGGACACGCAAGTAAGCCGCCCATACAACTTCCTCGCATGACCTCTAAACGTTTCCATCTTGGGTGGCGAGAACAAATGAATGGGGCCACCCGTGATGTTATTGGATTTCACCACATATCCCGATCTTAGTTCCCATGCCATACCAGACATCACAACTTCAAACCGTTTATTGCCTCTAGCCATACTCCGTCAAGTTCCACTTCAAGGGCTTACGGACACGGGTGCCTATCCAATCCAGACGAGTTCCAACTCAGCAGCTCGTGCCACCTATTGTCTACTCGCTATCCAACCCGAGCGGTCACTAAGGGTAACCCAAAACCTCAGGTTATACAAAACAGACAGAATGTCTATGGATCTACAACATTACAGTCTAAACGCTACATGACTCCAAATGATTGACCAGCGCACTCAAAGCATGTAACTCTCAAATGACACGAATAAACACCATCATACTCAAATCTTTTTTTACGATTATAAATCCGGACAAATGTCCACACGACTCATTTAGTCAAAACCCGAGCCAAAGGCCCAACACTTCACGTAAATTTCCAACGAAAGCTTCGTAAATCTTAAAACACATTTAACCGACATTTAACGTTTCCCCCGAATAATGAAATGTCTTTAAACAATGCTTATGAAAACCCACACCACAAAGACATGCTTTCTCAAAACTCAACACGTATTGGGACCAAAGATTTTCCAAAGGTTTTTATGAATGCAAATATACTAAGATGCATATGTCATGAAATAGACTTTGTTTGCACAAAATCATCAAAGGTGCATAAATCATAATGTAGATTTTACGTGTACAAAATCGCCCAGAATATGTAAATCACGCTATTTACTTATTGAAATATTCAAGATCGACATGAGCAATTTATGATGTTTAAAACAATCCAAGTTACCGAATACGAAAACTTAACAAAGTACTCGCACCTTGAGAAATACCGAGTAAAACATACGCAATAATTTACGCTATAACCGTGAAAATAGGTTCTTGCACTTCAACATGTGCAACAATTGTTTGTACAACTCCAAAGGGAAAATCACAATTTTATCTTTAAAATTCCTCCTCTATAACCAAGAGACGTTGCAGCAAAAACTTTCAACTCACCCCATATGCAACAATTCATTCCCCAAAGGGCGGTAAAATAACGGGGATGCAAATAAAATTTCAAATCGAGTTTAAAAGCTTCACGTTGTAAAGATAAACACATTTGACCAAAATAAAAATTACAACGACAAAATATCGTTAACTCGCTAAATGCTTTGCGGAAATTTTAACAGTAAGAGTTAATGATGGAGATACAATCAGAATGAAAATCCTGCCTTAAAAATAACATAAATCGTTTATGCAATCCTTCACACCAAAGTTATACTTAAATCCAATGCACAAAGTACACGACGGTTGACATTTGTTAGCAAAACCCCGAAATTAACGCACACAATGATGCATATACACATGTTCCTGCAATTATCTACACGACACAAAAGTCGTAAGATGAGACACCATAATCCAACTGGATTTTCATAAAACTCATTAACGCTAAAAATCAAGTGGTGTCCAAATTTCCATTTTTCAACACAAGGTAAGGCGACCATTTTGAAAAGATTTTTGATGAGACACGACGCCCAAAGAACTCATAACTTGCACGCAATAAAATTAAACTCACGCATCTCTAAATATACGCACGCGACCAAAAGAAACCGTAAAACAAAACTCCATGATGTTCAACAAAACTCGTACAAACTAAAATCTCCAAGAAACTTCGACTAAAAGCATGAGAATAACTTGTCTTTTAAAACCATTGACGTACGTGGAAGAGATCCAAAAATAGCATTTAAACACAAGACGTGAATAAAGAGAGTTTTGATAACAATTTGAAATCAGGTGCCACAAAACCATTTTAAGCATGCTTATGCTCATAGTTTAAAGTATGCTGAGTGCTAAATGTTTTGCCAAAACGTTATAAGGTAATTTACTTTATGGTTGGCGATCATGAAAAGCAATTTATGCAACCTTATTTTAGAATTAAATTTAATGCATGAATTTGGTCGGCACTCACATCTTAATACTACGCTTCCCAACATACCGACGTACTATAATCAACCGGATGCCTCAGGCATCATAGGGCAACCATCCCATTAATTAACTTACAATTCTCCTCAAAATATAATCGATCTAACAAGCTTATAGTTCTAATTCCATCAATGAATCTGACTCAAGATGATTAGCTTAATGCGTTCCTCGCACTTACTATCATCCCAAAGAGACATTGCTATAAACAACAATCATACTTTGGCTTACTCGCTTAGAAACTTTCGCACTACTCTAACGGTCAACATACCAAGGTAGAGCAGGTAAACACAAGCACAAGAAAGGGTAAGGAAGAGTTTAACTGAAACACGCACGAAAGAAACGTACCGCCATGTCTACCAATTGTCATAACATTAGCAAACCAATTACACTCACATAAAATATCCTCATAATCACATTAGCTAAGTGAGATTATGAACATATAACACATAAGGGTTCTTGTTACCATCATCACAACGCTTGATTAACATAACCTCCGTCGATTCTAAGACTAACCCATCTTAGAAGTTCTACCCAATCTCACAATCAGTGCCTATCAAACTCAGTCTAAGTCTAGAAATCTTACATTCATGCCTAGTTCGCTTAAACTAGAGCTCTGATACCAACTTGTAATATCCTAAAATTCAGAGTAATTTAAAACTTCATAAATAAGGCAATATGACACTTGAATTGCTATAAACTTCTCAAAAAGTGTATCAGTCCTTAAGACTTTACAAAAACCTGTACGGAATTAGAATTAATCAACAGACTAATCTAAACAAAACTATCTAGAATACATCAGTTGACGATTCAAAATTCATCCAAAGAATGAGACTTAACAATGCCAACTATCAACACTTTAGTCATCTCAAAATGCCTCGAGACCCGAATCGTCTCTCAAAACCCAGTGCAACCCACCGCTAAGGGGAACCTGTTATACACATCATTTGAGAAAAAGTGTTAGGCTTAAAGCCTAGTGAGAACATACAGTTTATAAATTTCAAGAGATATAAACTTTTGTATCAAAGGTAATCTTTTCAAATAAGCTTTTCCAAGTTAACTGTTGATAAGAATGAAATCCATTTAAAATGAGACCATAAACCTTCTTTCCAGAACTTCACAATTTAATGCACAAGTAGTTCTTTTATAAACTTCCCGAAATATAAACATCAGTATCATAAGGAAATCTTTTCATAAAGGTTTAATTTATAAAAGATAACATTTTGCCACAACCGGGCCCTTTCGGTCCAAAACTCATCATACGATGACAAAAGAACCATTTTACCAAGGATTGTGGTGTAACACAAAGTAGACCACCAATCCGAGATATGAGCTAAACAATTGGAATCCGAGGATATGAACACATAAGTCCGTGCTACAACGTGAGATCTAGCCCCAAACAAAACCAATGTATACTCCTTCACTAGGATCACTATGAACCATGGCTAGTATCCGACCTCACATAACCGTACCAAGTTGCCCCCGAGGATCATATGCATCCATAGCTACAAAATGGGGAATGTGACATCCCAACAATACAGTCGACTCAAAACCTAGGGATCCGCTAGTAATGGTAAAGACTCGTCACAACAACATATGTGACCAACCATAAATAAACATATGGTATAAACACATTTTATAAAAAAAATGTCATTTCTAGTTCAACTTCTGGTAAGAATGAAAATCATTAAAATGAGTTCTTAAACATTCTTTTCATATATCCACATAATGTACAAGTAAAACATCATTTTACTACATTAAGATAAGATCCGTCATTTTAGTAAACACAATGATCGGGAACCCTAAAATCTCCCAAAACTCAAGTTATATCAAATATGTAGAAAACTTAAATCTGAAACCATTGAGATATATAGGAGTTCCAAAAGGTAACTTTTGATATGTATAAAGTTTAAAATGATAGTAGGAACTCACACAATTGGTTTATACGAAAACCCGAAGAACCAGATATCGACTCCCTTGCGAAGACGAAGCTTTCTACACCGAAACCCCGAGCAATGCACTAAATACTAGCGATTAACGGAAGCTCGAAGATCCAAAGAATACCAACCAAACTTAGAGAGAGAGATAAATATTTAGAGAGAGAATAGAGAGAGAGTTAGAGATCGAGAGAATGAGATCAAAATGAGATATTTGTGGCTGAAGCCACTTAAGTCGGCCAGGGACTTTCGCGGGTTATGCCGCGACCTCAACTCGCGGCATAACTCACCCGCATTCTCAAACCCTAAACCCAACAGCGGACATCGCGACTAGTGTCGCGACTCCAAGTCGCGGAACTCACTGGAAAGTTCCAACTTCACTGAACAACATAAATTTGAACGATAACCAATTACGGTGATAACGACAAGAGTTAACACTAGAAGACCAAGGTTACATAACGAAAATTCGGGGTGTTACAGCTCGAGACTGCCGCAGATCAAGATCTTGTTACCAGTGTGGATCTCCTGATCATATCAGGAGCGACTGTCCTCAGTTGAAGAAGGGAGTTGCTGGAGGTTATGGAGATAAGGGAGGCGAGAAGAAGGTGGAGCCAGCTTGGGCAAGAGCTAGGGATTTTAATATGACAGCTGAGGAGGCGGTTGAGACACCGGATGTGGTGACAAGTACTTTCCCCATAGACTCGATTTTTGCTAAAGTGTTGTTTGATTTGGCCGCAAACCTTTCATTTGTATCTCCGAACTTTGTGCATAAGTTGCTTGTAAAACCCAAGAAGCTTAGTCAAGGGTTTGAAGTAGAAGTAGCAGATGATAGTCGAGTCTTCGTGGGAGAAGTATATGAGGTGTAGTATAGATAGCGACGGTCATACCTTTCCATTGCAGTTATACCCGATGGGCATGGGGGAATTTGACGTCATTGTGGGGATGAATTGGTTAGCATCTAACGATGTCAACATCGTCTGTAATAAGAAGTTAATTAGTATAGCTTTGCCTGATTAGAAGGAGGTTATAGTGTATGGGGATCGTCGGGATAGGAAGTCGTGCTTGATTTCTATGATTAAGGCTAGGCGTTGTCTAGTGAAAGGGTTTGTGGGGTACTTAGCGTATGTAGTAGACGCTAAGAAAGAGAAGAAGGGATTAGAATATGTTCCGATAGTGTGTGAGTACCCAGAAGTATTTCCGGAAGACTTAACCACCTTGCCACCGGATAGGCAAGTGGAGTACAGAATAGATTTGATGCCGACAGCGGCACCAATAGCAAGAGCTCCTTATCGTTTGGCGCCGACCGAAATGAAGGAGATGATGACTCAACTGCAAGAGTTACTGGATAAAGGTTTTATCCGTCCCTAAACGTCACCGTGGGGAGCACCGGTATTATTCGTCAAGAAGAAGGACGGGTCTATGAGGATGTGCATAGACTACCGAGAGCTCAACAAGGTAACCGTCAAGAATAAGTATCCACTTCCCAGAAGTGATGACCTTTTCGACCAGTTGCAAGGTGCGAGTTATTTCTCAAAGATAGATCTGCGTTCGGGCTACCATCAACTGAAGGCGAGAGAGAAGGATGTACCCAACACTGCTTTTCGCACAAGGTATGGACACTTCGAGTTCTTAGTGATGCCGTTTGGGTTGACAAACGCACCGCAACATTTATGGATCTGATGAATAGAGTGTGTAGTCCATTTTTGGACAAGTGTGTCATCATTTTTATCGATGACATACTAATTTATTCACAGTCCATGAGCGATCATGAGGCGCATCTTAGATCTGTGTTGGAGTTGCTCAAGCGGGAGAAGTTACACACCAAATTCTCGAAATACGAGTTTTGGCTAAGAGAAGTGCAATTTTTAGGGCACGTGGTGTCGGAAGATGGGATTAAGGTGGATCCAGCTAAGATTAAAGCAATCAAAGAATGGGAGGTGCCAAAATCGTCGTCCGAAGTGAGAAGCTTCCTTGGTTTGGCGGGCTACTATCGAAGGTTCATTCAGGACTTCTCGAGATTAGCCACGCCATTAACGACTCTAACGAGGAAGAACGTCAAGTTTGCATGGAAAGAAGCTCAAGAGGATGCATTCGGTAAGCTGAAGGAAAAACTGAGTAGTGCACCTATTTTGTCCTTACCCAACAGTACAGAAGGGTTCGTGATCTACAGTGATGCTTCAAAGTTAGGACTAGGATGTGTGTTGATGCAAGATGGGAAGGTAATTGCTTACGCGTCTCGTCAATTGAAAGATCATGAGAGGAATTATCCGACGCACGACCTTGAACTGGCAACTGTGGTATTCACGTTGAAGATTTGGAGGCATTATTTGTATGGGGTAAAGTGTCAAATTTACACTGATCATAAGAGCCTTCAACACCTATTCAATCAGAAAGAGTAGAACATGAGGCAGTGAAGATGGATGGAGTTGCTGAGTGATTATGATTGTGAGATTCTATATCACCCGGGTAAAGCCAATGTGGTGGCGGACGCCTTGAGTCGGAAAGAACATAGTGTTGCATCTAAAATAGTGGCGTTTCGAGTGGAGGCAACTTCTAGCTTTTTAGAAGAAGTCAAAAAATACCAAGAGGAAGCAGTGACGGAAGAAAAATTGAAAAGCGAAAGGATCGTTGGAATTGTCGACTTGTTGATCGTTGACACCCGTGGAGTTAGATGTTATGAGAAAAGAGTGTGGATTCCAAAGCTGGGAGATCTTCGAAAGAGAGTGTTGGAAGAAGCTCACAAGTCGAGATACTCGATACATCCGGGAACCAATAAAATGTCTCGGGACTTGAAGCAAAGTTACTGGTGGCCCGGCTTGAAGAAATACATAGCTTACTTCGTTGAGCGATGTCTAACGTGTTTGAAGGTGAAAGCGGAGCATCAAAGGCCGTACGGGGAACTGCAGCCGTTGGAAATACCAGTATGGAAGTGGGATGAAATAGCAATGGACTTCGTTACTGGATAACCGCGATCACCTAAGGGGCACGATGCTATTTGGGTGATAGTGGATCGACTCACAAAATCTGCTCATTTTCTAACGCTCAAGGAGACGTACCCGTTAGAGAAGTTGGTTAAGCTGTACATTGATGAGATTGTATCCAGACATGGAGTACCGTCTTCTACCGTGTCAGATCGGGATGCTCGCTTCATGTCGTCGTTTTGGAGGAGTCTACAACGGGAATTGGGTTCGCAACTCAAGTTGAGCACAACACATCACCCTCAGACGGACGACAAAAGTGAAAGAACCATTCAAACGTTAGAAGATATGCTCCGAGCGTGTGTTATCGATTTCAAAGGTTCGTGGGAGACTCATCTACCTTTGATAGAGTTCTCTTATAACAATAATTATCATGCCAGTATTCGAGCCGCTCCGTTTGAAGCATTGTATGGGCGAAAATGTAGAACACCTTTATGTTGGAATGAGGTGGGTAAAAAGCAGCTAGCTGGACCAGAAATTGTGCAAATGACAGCAGATAAGGTCTGTCAGATCCGAGAAAGATTGAAGATAGCCCAAGATCGTCAGAAGATGTATGCAAATAAGCGAAGAAAGTCGATACAGTTCCAAGTAGGAGACTTGGTGATGCTAAAAGTTTCACCATGGAAGGGAGTTGTCCGTTTCGGCAAGAAGGGCAACTTGAGGCCGAGATTCGTGGGTCCGTTTTCTATCACGGAGCGTGTTGGGGAGGTAGCTTATAAAATGAAATTGGCCGTAGACCTGCGAGGAGTTCACCCCGTTTTCCATGTATCTAATATGAAGAAATGCTTAGCAGAAAGCGGTGTCGTTATGCCTTTAGAGGATGTCCAAATAGATGAGAAGATAAGCTATGTAGAGGAACCGGTAGCCATTTTAGATCGTAAAGTGAAGAAATTGAAAATCAAATAAATCCAACTGGTAAAAGTTCAGTGGCAATTCCACAAGGGTCAAGAAGCGACGTGAGAGTTAGAGTCGGTTATGAGGAACCAATATCCCAGTTTGTTCGACGAAGGAATTCCGAGGACAGAATTCTTTTGAGGGGGGGGGGGATATTGTAATAACCGATCTTAAAGTAATCAATACAAAAGTTGGGTAAGAAAATAGAAAAGTCGCATTAAGGAAGGGTCTATTGTGAAAAGTTGGGAAAATGGGGTTTTAACCCTAGGAATTGAGTAGTGTGTTGGCGACCGATAATTTTGGAAAGGGAAAAAGAGAGTGCGACGTTTCGATCAATAGGGGAGCAAAGGAAGTCGAGATTTGGTGTTCTTCAATTTCTAAGGTAAGAATCTAATCCTGTTCTCTCATTTATTAAGAGATTATTTGGTTATTTCATAATAGTTTAATTGGGTCTGATTGAAATCTGCTTTGGGGAAGGATTCCATATTCACTGTTGTTTATCAATCGATCTAAATGGGATGGAGGATTATAGTTAATTAATGGACGTGGTTAAAATCAAGTTTATCAAAGGTTTATTGTGTTTTGGATTGAATTATATCAAGGTTTAAAAATTAAACTGGACGTTGTGGAAATGGTTATCGATTTCTTCTTCTGTTTGTTCATTTTGGCACCGGTCACATGGGGAGACCCCGACCGACTTTTGACATCGGTCGAGAAGGGGAGACCCCGGTCGACTCAGACACCGGTCGATGTTGAAATACCGGTTGAAGAAGTCGACACCGGTCGTTGATATACCACCGGTCGATGAGGGGGGGTCGGGTAAAACCATGCCCCGGTCGAAGCTGGGAGCAGGCTCCGGTCGTTGGGACTTCAACCCCGGTCCCCGGGTAGTGTAGTGGGCCGAAATCCAAATTATTTAGATGTGTGCTGAAACAAGTTAAGTTAATTTAAGTTTAAGTTAAGTTTAATTATTTTAGTGTTGGGCTTCATTTTATGGATTGATCCATTTCCAGTGTGGTACATTAGGATGCTTTAAATATTGCCTTGAGTTGAATTTTTAGAGGGTCGGGTTCTCTTAATTAATAGTAGACCGATGAGATTTTTGGGTTTAGGACCAACTTTGTTAAATTAAGGAGTATCGAGAATTCATCAAGCAATGCATTGTTTTATAGGTTTCAGTTCGGATTATTAAAGGTAGACGTAAAGTTTTAAGCAAAGGGCGACAGGTGAGTTTTTCTGAACTAAACTTTTCTGGTATCGAAAGCATGCGAAGTTTACTTTTAAACTTTGATTTTTTTACGATGACATGATATTTATAAAATGATTTAAGTGTGTTATAAATCGTTGTTGTTTAAATGTATGCATACATTATTTGTGGGGAATGTGACTTAAGTCGGGGAGTGTGACCCGCCTACTCGTGCCGGGGAGTGTGGCCCATTTATGCCATTGGGGGTGTGTCCCAAAATTAAGGCAGCGAGAGTTAGACACATCGTCTTTGACGGTCGTGTGGTCGGTAGCGTGTTTTATCTTTATGTGTTATAAATCTGTTGATTTAAATGTTCTGGAAAGTTTTATTGTTGCTTATCTGTTAGAGGGGACTCACTAAACCTTCAGTCTAACCCTCGTTCTTTCAAAACTAAAAATCTTTTTCAGGCAGACATGTTATAGAAAGGGCAGATAAAGGAAAGGAGAAGATGTAGCGGGATCATATAGAAGATCGTCATGTTAGTTCTATTAATTATATCTCAGTTGTGAATAGGTTGCCCTTTTGCAAACCTGGAAATTTTATTGTACGTTTGGGGCCGTTTTGGCATGGAGTATTATTATTATTATTAAGATTCAATTGTTATCTTGTCGTTTGTGGTTGGGTTGGTACAACGTTTAACATCATAATTTTTATAGAAATAATCAATGCTACCGGTAATTACAAAAACACATACCAGCAAAAACGTTTTATAAATCTATCATCGTTAAAAGAGCTAACATTATATTTAAAAAAAAAATCAAAGGACATATTAAAAAGACCAACAAAATTATTTTTCCCTAAATTTCATTACGTAATCAAAGAAAATTATATAAGAAATTATTAAAAATATAAAAAAATAGTAAACAATCCAAATTAGTAATCCAATTTTGTACCTAGAACTTTAGAAGTGAAAAAGTCAAAAAGAGACATTGTTTAATGATGAGTGATGACCATAATAAAGATTGAAAAAACAAAATAAAAGAAATAACTAAGGATGAAGGATTTTGGGTTTCAACTTTGAAGAATAAATTATAAAAGTAGGGTATTAAAAAAAATTACATAATTTAATTATCAGATTGATTAAGAAATAGGTAACAAAAAATCATTAAATTTTTTAATTAAGAGATTAAAAGTCATAAAAAATTTATCTAGAAAACAAAATTAAATTAAATTTAGAAACACAAACACATTGCAAGATTCGATCCCGTCACACTACAAACTCCCCTAAATCTTTTGGTGCCGTTCCATTACGCCAAATAACATTTTTGGTGAAATCATGTTTTAATTCATTTATATACCAAACCTATTATAAATTGTATTTAAAAAAAATACGAAGGCCCTTGGAAAATGGAGGCCCCGTACGGCGGCACCGTCGACACACCCCCAGGGCTGCCTGGTAATCGGGTCCTTTTTTGACTTATAAAGTTTGTCATATACATTTATATAGATCATTTAAATGTATGTTTATTAAAATAGAATATGAAACAAAATACGTTACCTTTTTATACAATTTACCTTAATATACTTAGGTGACGTTTGTTTTTTAAGAGGTCTGAAGTCTAAAGTTTTATTTCACTTATGAAGTCCGAAATCTAAATCAATAAGATTGTTTGTTTTTGTAACGTCTGGAGGCGTTTTGAGAGAAAGAAGAACATATGAAATGAGTCGGCGATAAAAGATTTTAAAAAGTTAGGTCACCACTTCTTATTTCAAATATATTTAAGAGTCATTAAAAGGTTCTGAAAACTGGAAAAAAAAACAATCAGTCTGAATGTCAAAAAGTCTGGATGATTCAGACTTAAGAATCATTAAGAGGTATTTTTCAAAAAACAAACAACCTCTTAGTTAATTTTCAAATAACATTTTAAAGTTGTATACAATTATTTTCCCACGACAATAGATTCAGAGACATATGTCATCACTTACATATGAATTCGAATAATTAAAGTTAATTTTTACAAAATCCAGATTTTTTATCCTAATTAAAAGAGACAAGATTGATCTTGTTTGAATATTTTAATTACCGTGTACATAATTAAATTATTATTAAAATTAAATATTATAGTTTGAAAAAGGCAAGCTTTGAGTTACCCTTTCATGAATTTTAAATGCATAGCCTCACATGCCAATAGGAAGTAAAATGTAAATTATCAATCAATCACCGAATATTGTAGGGGCAAGATTGTAAATTCACATGTCTTAAAATCATATCGTATCAATTGACAATTGGTCTGTTCCGATTTGTGACTGTATCGAGTGGACTTAATTTGTAATTTTTAAAAATAAATGAAAGGGAACCAAATTAAAGTTGAATGGCTTGGTATATTAAATTTGTCTCATAGATGAAAAATTATAATGTGATTTTATTATAAATAAAAGTTATAGATTACCAATAACTTCCATCATGGTTCTAAATTGATTCAGAGGTTATTAATCGGTTTGCTACTTTGGGATTTAGGCGTCACAAATGATATTAGAGCAAATCTTTATACTAACGAGATAGTGGGGTAAACCTCATCGAGCTTCATAAGTCCTCGAGGGGGCAGGGACGAACCCATGTGGTGCATGTGGTGGCATAAACCACATCTTCGTTCCTTCGTCGTAGTGTAAAAAAATATACGGTCGTGAAAAGTGTCACCGTATCAATTTGTTGTGTATATACTTTGTAATTACAATGAGGACACGGGTTTTCCTTGGTAGTGTTCATTTGCAAGGCTTTTCTTCCACCCCATGTCCAAGTTCGAATATACCATCTGCCCAGGGTTCGAATCCAAGCGTACACAACAATTGTGGCCACTGAGGTTTAATCAGGGCTGATGCCCTACAGTCAATAATTTGCCAAGGGATTAGTTGTAACACCCGTATTTTTGTGTAAGTCTGGTTTCCCAACTTGTTGAATTTGTGACCCTTATCCGTATCGTTTTACCCCTAACCGTTGTATCTGTTCCCTTTTGTCGTCGCGTAAGTCGCGGATTCGAAATCTCGGGTTTTGGGTTTCGGTACTTGTGGCGCGACTGTGCCACGCGATAGTGACAATTGTCACTATCGCCAGGGCACTCTCGCGGGGGATCATACCACTAGCGGTACAATCGGCGCGATTGTGCCCGCGATAGTGGCAAGCGTCACTGTTGCAGGGCACTATCGCTGTAAACGTACCGAGAGTCCGTTGGAGCGAGCGATAGTGCCTCGCGATTGTGACAATTGTCACTATCGCCGGCAAGTTCGTGGTCGGGGATCTGAGGTATAAAAACGACCCAAACTAATTCATCTCTCTTTATTACAAGTGTGGAGTTGTTGGGTGCGATTTTGGTGCCCTAGGTCAGTTTTCCCCCATCTCTCTCTTCATTTATTTCTAGTTTGTTGCTATCCTAAGGTTCTATACTTCTTAATCTAGGTTATCAAGTGTTGTGAAGATCTCAAGTTCTCAAGTTCTCTCCTTGTAAAAGTTGCTAGGGTTTAGAATAAACCCATTGTGAGTACATCTACCTTTTCTTAAACTTTATACACACCAAAATACATATTTTGACTACTAATCATCTTCTTGTTTACATTTTCATCATTTATGAGATTTTGACCTAACTTGGGGTTTTGGAAATTTCTAGGGTTTCTTACTATTTTGCAAACTAAAGGAACAAATCATGTCTTGGAACTATATATGTAGTTGATTTCTTATGTTGATGAGTAAAGGTTCCATTTGTGGCTTTTAGTCAAGTTTATATTTCTAAACATATTATGGATGTTTCGGTTGGAAGAGATATTGTTGGAAAAGGAAATAAATGGTTTAATATTTAAGAAGTTCATATTTACATTGAGATGGTCTTTCATATATTTGGAAATGAGAAAATAGCTTTGTCTCATGCTTGAGCATTGTATTTTCTTATCAGCAGTTAACCATGAAAATGTGATTTGGGATTAAATGATATCATGAACTATATGTTTGATTATAGTTGGTCACAAGTGTATTGTGACGAGTCTAGACTATTACTATTGGATCCATAGGTATTTAGTTGACTTATTATTTGGGGGTAACTCCCGTATGTAGCTAGTTGAGACATTGGACCCTAGAGGGCAACTTGGTACGGTTATGTGGGACCGGTTACTAGTCGTGGGTCATAAATGTAAATCCTAGTGAATGAGTATGAGTAGGATCATTGGGTGCCATCCCCCCACATCTTTATTTGAGCCGGCGTGTTCACGGCCTTGATCCTAGTATGATGAGCTCAAAACTCGGAAAATGGCTTACTTTGTGTTTCGCTACAATCCTTGGAATTCGGGCTTACACCCGTCATCGCAAGATGAAGTCTGGACCGGAAGGTCATTATGTGTTTACACAACCATTTACAAGGACGTTGATGAAAATAGGTTATTTATATTTCAACTAATTCTTTTACTGTCTTCCATATAAATTGTATGTTCTCACTAGGCTTTAAGCCTAACACTTTTTCTCAAATGATGTGTATAACAGGTTTCCTTAGCGGCGGGTCGTCAAAAGGTTGAGAGAAGAGCGTGGTCTCTTGAGGGTATTTTTGGATTATAGTTATTTTGGAAGCTTTAGCATTTAAAATCATTATTCATTTTTGATATTGGGTTGACAACCAATGTAATCTAGCTAGATGTAGTTTAGATTAGTTTGTTGTCGATTACCCACACATTATTACAAGTTTTGTAAATGCTCATACTTTACCCATTTTGGGTGGTTTGCCCTATTTATAAACGTTATATTGCCGAATTTTTAAATTTTTAATATTATCCGAATTTTAGGATGTTACAAGTTGGTATCAGAGCCCTAGTTTAAGCGAACTAGGCATGAATGTAAGATGTCTAGATTTAGACTGAGTATGTTAGGCAATGATTTGTGAGTTGGTTAGAACTTCTAAGATGGGTTTGTCTTAGAGTCGACGAAAGTTATGTTCATCAAGCGTTGTGATGATGGTAACAAGAACCCTTATGTGTTATATGTTCATAATCTCACTTAGCTAATGTTATTATGAGGATATTTTATGTAAGTGTACTTGGTTTGCTAATGTTATGACAATTGGTAGATGTAGTTGTACGTTTCTTTCGTATTTGTTTCGGTTAACCTCCTCCTTACTCTTTCTCGTGCTTGTGTGGCAGCCATTATTCTAATATGGTGAACACTCGTAGTCGACCGTTAGTCGATGGAGATTTGTGTGAAGATAGCTCGCCTGAGCGGAATCCAGTGGTTCGGGCAGCGATTGTCGTTCCTCCGGGTATGCCACATATATCACGGGTGAGGTGGAACAAGTGCCGAGAGTGGAGTTGGCATCCACAAACCCGGTGGTTCAGGAGGCAAACCCTCAAGCTGACATGATGTCCAACATCATGCAAATGGTATCGACGGCAATGGAAAAGCAACAATAAGCGTTCATGAAGATGTTTGAGGATCGCGATGCCAGCCTCAAGAGGAATGAGGCGGTTGCTGAGAACGTTGTGGTTGGTTCTGGTGGTACCGGTCCGGGTATCCGAACGGAAGAGCACAGGGTTGTGGGTGCTCAGAAAAGTGGAAAAATCTGCTCATACAAATCCTTTATGGGATGCGGCCCGCCAGAGTTTTCTGGTTCTGACGACCGAATTTTATGTGTGAAGTGGATTCAAGCTGTTGAGCAAGCTTTTGGTTCCTCGGAATGTGGAGACGATCAGAGAGTGCGTTTTGGTACCCAACTGCTGAGAGATTCGGCGCTCACCTGGTGGAATGTTACTCAATCCACTCTCTCTCCTGCCGTATTGGCTCAATTGTCTTGGGCCGAGTTTAAAAGGAAGCTTATGGATGAGTTTTGTAGCGAGAAATCTATGGACCGCATCGAAAAGGAGTTTCGATCTCTGGTAAAGGGGAACTTGACGGTGAGAGAGTACACCCGTCAATTCATGGAGAAGCTTGATTTGGTGGGGCATGTGGCCCCAACGGAGAAAGAGAAGATAAAGGCCTACCTCAATGGTCTACCGGCGGACATGTTGTCTATGGTCCACAACTCCAAGGCTTCCAATCTTCGCGAGACGATGGAGGAATCTCAATTCATGGAAGAAATCTTTGCGAGAAGCAAGGCGGAGAAACCAATAGTGGTTGGGGACAAGAGAAAGTGGGAGAGCAACTCTGCGCCTCCTAGGAGGAATCAACCTTTTGTTGGGAATATGAGTTTCAACAACCGGTAGGAGGCACAATGGTGCCAAAGATATAAGAGCAAGCATTACGGCAACTGTAATTCTAGTCCATTTCTTGTGCCAAATGTGGTAAGACCGGTCATCAGGTTAAAGACTTCCCGATCAAGGGAATTGTTTGCTTCGAGTGCAAGATGCCGGGGCATTTTCGAAAGGATTGCCCAAAGTTGAGGACGGGGAGTGCCCCGGAGAAAAAAGAGAACCCTCCCATAGTTCCTGGCCGAGCTTTCCAAATGACAGCCGATGAGGCCAAGGCATCCGCTGATGTGGTATCGGGTACGTTTCTTCTAAACTCCGTACCTGCTCGTGTGCTATTTGATTCGGGTGCCAGCTTCTCTTTCATATCTGTTGCGTTTCGTGAAAAACTTGCCATGCCCACTAATAGTCTAGAGAATGCTTTAGTGGTAGAGATAGCTAATGGTGATCAAGTCTTAGTCAGTGACGTCTTGAAGGATTGTACCCTTAGCATTGAAGTAAAGAAGTTTCTAATCAACTTGATGCCAATGGTCATTGGTGGTTTCAACGTGGTGGTCGGTATGGATTGGTTGGCGTACAATCATGCCGAAATCTTATGCTCCAAGAAAATAATCCGACTCCCTATGTCGGATGGGTACATGGTGGTAGTTTATGGCGAGAGGAGGAAAGGTGATGTGGTGGTTATCACCATGGCTAAGGCGCGGAAGTGTTTGGTGAAGGGATGTTCGTCCTTTCTAACTTATGTGATAGACGCGAAACTCGAGAAGAAGAAGAAGCTCGAGGACGTGAAGGTGGCGTGCGAATTTTCCGATGTCTTTCTGGATGATTTGCCCGGTTTGCCACCCGATCGTCAAGTAGAGTTCCGGATTGATCTTGTACCGGGGGCGACTCCAATTGTGCGAGCTCCTTACCGGTTGGCGCCATCGTAGATGCAAGAAATGATGGCTCAACTCCAAGAACTCCTAGAGAAGAGATTTATTAGACCAAGCTCGTCGCCTTGGGGAGCTCCGGTCTTGTTCGTCAAGAAGAAGGATGGCACAATGAGAATGTGCATCGATTATCGCGAACTGAATAAGGCTACGGTGAAGAATAAGTATCCACTCCCGAGGATCGATGACTTATTCGACCAACTCCAAGGAGCAGGTTGTTTCTCGAAGATCGATTTGCGCTCGGGATATCACCAAGTGAAGGTGAGAGAGGAAGACGTTCCGAAGACGACTTTTAGAACGCGTTACGGCCATTACGAGTTCCTTGTGATGCCGTTTGGTCTAACTAACGCACCGACGGTAT
Source organism: Arctium lappa (assembly GCA_023525745.1). Lineage (NCBI taxonomy): Eukaryota > Viridiplantae > Streptophyta > Magnoliopsida > Asterales > Asteraceae > Arctium > Arctium lappa. Next base: position 152,344,665 of record CM042047.1, on the reverse strand, counting down.
TTATGGATTTGATGAATAGAGTGTGTCGACCGTTCCTCGACAAATCGGTCATTGTATTCATTGATGACATACTCATGTATTCCAAGAGCGAGTCAGAACATGAGTAGCACCTATGCGAAGTCCTAGAAGTGTTGAGAAAAGAAAGTTTGTTTACCAAGTTTTCCAAGTGCGACTTTTGGCTTGAAGAGGTTCAATTCTTGGGTCACGTTGTCACTCGAGACGGAGTGAAGGTGGACCCCTCCAAGATTGAAGCAATGATGAATTGGGAGCCTCCCAAGAGTCCGTCCGAAATCCAAAGTTTCATGGGTTTGGCGGGCTACTATCGTAGATTCATACAAGACTTCTCCAAAATCGCTTCTTCCTTGACGGCTTTGACGAGGAAGAATGTGAAGTTTGTTTGGACCGAGACGCAAGAGAAGGCGTTCCGGACTTTGCAAAAGAAGTTGTGTGAAGCTCCAATCTTGTTGCTACCCGAAGGATCGGAGGACTTTGTGGTTTTTAGTGACGCTTCGAAGATGGGTTTGGGTTGTGTGTTGATGCAAAGAGGCAAAGTAATCGCTTACGCATCGAGACAACTCAAGATTCACGAAAAGAACTACCCTACCCATGATCTAGAGTTGGCGGCGGTGGTGTTCGCTTTGAAGCTTTGGCGATACTATCTCTATGGCACCAAGTGTACTCTGTACATGGATCATAAGAGTTTGAAGTACGTCTTTGATAAAAAAGAATTGAATATGAGGCAAAGGCGGTGGCTCGAGTTACTCAAAGATTATGATTGTGAGTTGCTTTACCATCCCGGTAAGGCAAATGTGGTAGCCGATGCTTTGAGTCGGAAGGACTATAGTGGAAGCATTCGGGCTACCCTCTCAAGAATCGAACTCGTGTCGAGTCTCATTGAGAAAATTCGGACATCTCAAGTGGATGATTTGTTGGAAAAAAACCTCAAGGAAGAAGTTATGACGAAACAATGTTTGCTCTTAAGGGAAGATAGCCGTGGAGTGAAATTGTTCAACGGCCGTGTGTGGGTGCCCAAGGTTGGTGGCAATCGGGAACTTCTTCTTGAGGATGCTCACAAGTCCAAATATTCGATTCATCCGGGTAGTACAAAGATGTACCGGGACTTGAAGTTACATTACTGGTGGCCAGTGATGAAGCTTGATGTGACACGTTATGTAGAACGTTGTGTGACCTGTTTGCAAGTAAAGGCCGAACACCAACGACCGTACGGGAGTCTTCAGCCTTTGGAGATCCTCGAGTGGAAGTGGGAGCATATGACCATGGACTTTGTGACCAAGTTGCCAAAGACTCTTCGAGGTCACGATACCATTTGGGTGATAGTTGACCGGTTGACCAAGAGCGCACATTTCTTGGCTATGCGGGAAACACTACCGATGGACAAGTTAGCGAAACTTTACATCGATGAGGTAGTTTCAAGGCATGGAGTGCCCTTGTCTATTGTTTTTGATCGTGATAGTCGGTTCACTTCCAATTTTTGGGATGGCCTACAGAAAGAACTTGGTACGCGCGTAAAGTTGAGTACGACCTACCATCCTCAAACCGACGGTCAATGCGAGAGAAGGATCCAAACGCTAGAAGACATGTTAAGGTCTTGCGTTATCGACTTCGGGGGTATCTGGGACTCTCACCTACCTTTGGTGGAGTTTTCGTACAACAATAGCTACCACTCGAGTATCGGAATGGCTCCGTTCGAAGCCTTGTACGGGCGGAAGTGTAGAACTCCCGTATGTTGGCTTGAAGCAGGGGAGAAACAGTTCGCCGGACCTGAAATTATGCAAGAGACGGCCGATAAGGTCAAAGGCATTCGGGAAAGATTGAAAGCGGCTCAAGATCGGTAAAAGAGTTATGATCGTGTGATGTTGAAGGTGTCGCCATGGAAGGGCATAATAAGGTTCGGAAAACGCGGGAAGTTGAGTCCCCGTTTCCTTGGGCCATTTAAAGTGCTTAAGTGTGTGGGCTTGCAAGCTTATCAGTTGGAACTTCCTCCAGCAATGAACGGGATCCACAACACATTCCACGTTTGCTATCTTCGGAAGTGCTTGGCGGAAGAGGAGAGTGTTATCCCTCTTTCCGAGATTAGAGTGGACGAGGGTAACCGTGTGTTGAAGAGCCCGAAGCTATTTTGGAGAAAAAGTCAAAGAAACTTCGCCACAAAGAAGTCACTATGGTCAAAGTGCAATGGAAGCATCATCGAGGTGCCAATGTGACGTGGGAAGCTGAGGAGGATATGAAGCGGATATATGCTCATCTGTTCGAAAAGTTGGGATTTCGGGGACGAAATCGATTCCAAGTTGGGGAGGATTGTAACACCCGTATTTTTGTGTAAGTCTGGTTTCCCAACTTATTGAACTTGTTACCCTTATCCGTATCGTTTTACCCCTAACCGTTGTATTTGTCCCCTTTTGTCGTCGCGTAAGTCACGGATTCGAAATCTCGGGTTTTGGGTTTCGGTACTTGTGGCGCGACTGTGCCATGCAATAGTGGCAATTGTCACTATCGCCAGGGCACTCTTGCGAGGGATCATACCACTCGCAGTACAATCGGCGCGATTGTGCCTGTGATAGTGACAAGCGTCACCGTCGCAGGGCACTATCGCTGGAAACGTACCGAGAGTCTGTTGGAGCGAGCGATAGTGCCTCGCGATTGTGACAATTGTCACTATCGCCGGCAAGGTCGCGTTCGGGGATCTGAGGTATAAAAACGACCCAAACTAATTCATCTCTCTTTATTACAAGTGTGGAGTTGTTGGGTGCGATTTTGGTGCCCTAGGTCAGTTTTCCCCCATCTCTCTCTTCATTTATTTCTAGTTTGTTGCTATCCTAAGGTTCTATACTTCTTAATCTAGGTTATCAAGTGTTGTGAAGATCTCAAGTTCTCAAGTTCTCTCCTTGTAAAAGTTGCTAGGGTTTAGAATAAACCCATTGTGAGTACATCTACCTTTTCTTAAACTTTATACACACCAAAATACATATTTTGACTACTAATCATCTTCTTGTTTACATTTTCATCATTTATGAGATTTTGACCTAACTTGGGGTTTTGGAAATTTCTAGGGTTTCTTACTATTTTGCAAACTAAAGGAACAAATCATGTCTTGGAACTATAAATGTAGTTGATTTCTTATGTTGATGAGTAAAGGTTCCATTTGTGGCTTTTAGTCAAGTTTATATTTCTAAACATATTATGGATATTTCGGTTGGAAGAGATATTGTTGGAAAAGGAAATAAATGGTTTAATATTTAAGAAGTTCATATTTACATTGAGATGGTCTTTCATATATTTGGAAATAAGAAAATAGCTTTATGTCTTATGCTTGAGCATTGTATTTTCTTATCAGCAGTTAACCATGAAAATGTGATTTGGGATTAAATGATATCATGAACTATATGTTTGATTATAGTTGGTCACAAGTGTATTGTGACGAGTCTAGACTATTACTATTGGATTCATAGGTATTTAGTTGACTTATTATTTAGGGGTAACTCTCATATGTAGCTAGTTGAGACATTGGACCCTAGAGGGCAACTTGGTACGGTTATGTGGGACCGGTTACTAGTCGTGGGTCGTAAATGTAAATCCTAGTGAATGAGTATGAGTAGGATCATTGGGTCCCATCCCCCCACATCTTTATTTGAGCCGGCGTGTTCACGAACTTGATCCTAGTATGATGAGCTTAAAACTCGGAAAATGGCTTACTTTGTGTTTCGCCACAATCCTTGGAATTCGGGCTTACACCCGTCATCGCAAGATGAAGTCTGGATCGGAAGGTCATTATGTGTTTACCAAACCATTTACAAGGACGTTGATGAAAATAGTTTATTTATATTTCAACTAAATCTTTTACTGTCTTCCATATAAATTGTATGTTCTCACTAGGCTTTAAGCCTAACATTTTTTCTCAAATGATGTGTATAACAGGTTCCCTTAGCGGCGGGTCGTCAAGGGGTTGAGAGAAGAGCGTGGTCTCTTGAGGGCATTTTTGGATGATAGTTATTTTGGAAGCTTTAGCATTTAAAACCATTATTCATTTTTGGTATTGGGTTGACAACCAATGTAATCTAGCTAGATGTAGTTTAGATTAGTTTGTTGCCGATTACCTACACATTATTACAAGTTTTGTAAATGCTCATACTTTACCCATTTTGGGTGGTTTGCCCTATTTATAAACATTATATTGCCGACTTTTTAAAATTTTAAAATTACCCGAATTTTAGGGTGTTACATTAGTCTAGGCATAGCCTAGGACACTCTTTCCAACAAAAAAAAGTTCGAATCATATTAGTGTCATTTTCTGAAAAAGTTTTGCAACAAAAAACTTGAACACATGACCTCACATATGAAAAACAATGAACTAACCAATATACCAATTATGATTTTGTGAAAAATATCCATATATTTGTTTCTTTTAGTCAAATTGTAATAACTGTGATTTATCTATCAAAGTTGAGGGTTTGGGTGGAGTTTTGATTTAAGCCAAAGGTTGAGGGACCAAGTTACAAATAAAGGAAAAAGGGGGTTTTACACTAATCCTCTCATCTCCTTTCTCATTCTTGTTGGAGGCGGCTAAGAAGAAACCAAGAGGTGTGTGTGTGTGTGTATGTGTGTGAAATCAAGCAAGAAGAACTGGAAGAAGAAGAATATCATTGAAGAGGGTTTTGTCATCTATTCTTGAAGGTAATCAATCATTCCCATCGTTGTTCATTAATTTCTTGGTTAGTTTGTGGTTTAGCAAGTTTATGTTTATGGGTTGAATGTTTATCTTCTAAGCCTGTCGATTGGTGGATGATTTGGGATTTAGATATGGAAGGGAATCAATTAATTGATTTAGGTTTGGGACAAGGGAGTTTTGGAAATCGTTTAGAAAAGTAGTAGTCCATTCGTTCCCCAAAACCATCGACTGAGTTTTCTCAGTCTTCGTCGTCACACCCGGGAAAGGCGCCCCGGGAGACGGGGTCTCGGGTGAAGTGTTGTCATCGGGTGACCCGGGGAGACCGGGAGACCTGAGTAGTGCAAATCCGGGAGAACCCGGGGAGGACTAGGCGATCCTGGGAGGGGGGAACCGGGAGAACCCGGGGAGATCGGGCGATCCTGGGGGAGACCTAAGTGAACCCGGGGAGGCCAGGTCCCGAGGAAGGTTGTAACTCGGGAGTCGGTTGGGGTTGTGTTGAGCCGGGAATCGGCGGGGAGGGTTCAACTCGGGGTCGGGTGGGTGAGTTGTAACACCCCGATTTTCGAAAGGTATCATTTCAAGTTAATACAAAAACCGATATATTAGGGGAAAATAAGATAAAGGATTTTGGACTCTAATACTAGATTTTATAGTCTTGGTAGATGAAGGATTCAATTACGAGTCCAACGGTTCTTTCCGGAGCTAAATCGGAGCTAAAACGAAGAAGTTATGACCAAAACAGTGTTCATGCAAGGAATTCAAGTGGCAGTGCTCCGCGCGGCTCTCCGCGCAAATGGACCCGCGCGACCACCAGCGCGGAGTCGCTGTGTGCACAAAAACGGGAAAAATCGGCCCCAAACCCCATTTTTCACCCCAACCCCAAATCCTTCCCCCATTTATCTCCCAAACCCCAAAATCAAATCCTGAGGGGTTGTTTTTTTACCTCTTAATGGTTCCATTAAGAGGCAACATCTGAATCGTTAAGAGGTAAATCTTGTTTGGCAAAAAAATGGGCTGCCTCTTAATGGTTCCAAAATCCTTTTAATGATTTTGTATCCTGACCCTCCCTTAACCATTAAGAGCCCTGATTTCATTATGAACAATTAACAAACAACCATATTTCATTTTACACTATATCGTAAAAACCTCTTAATCATTCAAACCACTTAATCATTCTGCACTAAACCATTCAACAACTACCAAACAACCCCTAACTCATTTTGGGGTGTCTTTCTCCTAAAATCAAGTGATCATTCTTCATCTAGCAAGCTTGGAGGTTAGAACCATAATCTCTCATCTTCATCTTCTTCATCAAGATCTCTAGGGTTTCATCCGCCCTTGTTCTCCCTTTTGTAGATTTGGAATTGGTGGTGTATTTTGGTAACCTAGAAGAATATTGTTGATGGGTTCAAGCTTTGGTAAAGGTAATCTTCTCTTCTCTTCAACTATGGAAATTAGGTTTTTGGTATAAATTGAGATCTTCAAGTATAATGTTTAGAGAATGACCTTATGTGGTTGAATATGGGTATTTATGGTTGGATATGTATGGATCTAGGTTTCAGAAGTTTTTGGCTTGAGGATCCAAGTGTTCTTCAAAGGAGCTCAAGTTGGAGTAAAATCTAGATTTAGCCTAAATCTAGCAAGGTGAGTTCAAGTTGATTTGTGAAAACGTTGTACATGCCAAAATGTCTATATTAAATCATTTATGTGTTTTACATGAAATTATCAACTGTTGAGTTATTTGGTAACTTTTGATTATTTGAAGTGTTTAGCCTATTGAACTTTGTAAAACACCACATTTGGGATTTTTGGGCATTTCGATAAATGTGTCATAAATGGATGGGTTTTGACGATTTATTGTATAAATAGATATTTGGTCAAAAACGCACTATTAAGTGTTTGTCGGGTTTTATGCATCATTCATGAAATGAGACGTTTTGGAAAGTACGAAGGTGTGAGTCCTTTGGTTTTGGGTCGATCCCGACTTTAGGAACACTTTAGAAAATGATAATCCTTTTTGGGTTTTGGGCCGAAGGCCAATTACGATTTGAGAAACAAAGTTTTGGGAAAGATGTATTTTGGTTTATGTATCCCTATTGGATCATGTATTTTAGCCAAACGTTCATTATGCCTTTTGGGGCTTGGTTTACACTCAAATGAGTCTTTGGAACATTTGTTCAGTTTTGGTAGCTCGTTAAGGAGCCTTAGACGTATGGTGTACTTAGTTGCATCTTATTTGAGAGTTACATGTTTTGAATGCGTTAGTTCATTCTTTTGAGTCATGTAACGTTTTAGACTGTAATGCATTAGATCCATAGGCATATGAGTCAGTCATTGGTTTAGTGGGGACTTTATCCCCGTTTTGGGACTGGATATTGTTTATGGCTAACGAGATCTCAAGGTACAAATCGTGAGTGGTTGAACTCGATAACCGCGTAACCTTTATTGAAGGGCTCGAGGTATATATCGTGGGTGGTTGAACTCGATGCCCGTTTGTAATCCAGTCTCGTTACTCATCGTGGAATTTAGTGTCCGCATTTGAAGTCTAGTGAGTGGTCCCCAAGTCATGTTTTTTTGTAAGCTTGCGGTGGTAGCTCGGTTTGGGAGCCGTATACGGAGCAAAGTCTTGCGGTGGTGCTCTTGGAGAGCCGGATACGGGGACTTGTGACTTTGTGGTGAGACTCATTTAGAGGTCGAGTAGACACTAGGGTCATTTGGGTATCTTGCGGTGGTAGCTCGGTTGGGAGCCGTATACGAGGATCCATGGCTCTATGTGAAGCTCGAGAACATTGATAAGTGGCTTAACTTTGTGTGTCCGCCACTTTCGATGGAATTCGGGTATCCCATGTCACCGAAAGGTGTTGTTTTTGGGTATTGAGTTTTATTATCCAAGTTTCAGTGACGTTTTGTATAAATGGATCTTATCCATGATTTACGGGTTGAGTATTATGCCCCACCAGCTTTTTGGGTGTTTCGAAATATAAAGTTTTAACCGCATTTTTATAAATGTAGAGTTCGATTTCTATTCACGTTTTGAGTGAGTTTTGGGTTGGAGTTTATTTACGAAAGAACGTTTTATATTGGGACCTTGTCCCCGAAGTTGTTTGGATTTGAAAACGTTTATATTGGTATTTTGCCCAAAATGCATATTATTGGAAAACGAGTCGTTTTCATATTCAAAGCATATCTTTGGAAAGATTATGATTTAAACTGCATTACCTCTTTTCAAAGATATCTATATTCATGTGGAAAACTCTTGAACTCACTAGTGCAACAAGTTCCGTTTGGGAATAGCTCTAGTGACACTGTGCAGAGAGGAGTGCTAGTACTGTGCTCGAGAAGTGGTTACCTTAGTAAGGTCTTCCGTATTTGTTTCGGGAAGAGAAACTTGTAGTTGGGATTAAGTAACACCCGACTTGGCCTGGTCCATGTATAAGACTGAAGTTTATATTTGTTGAGGTCAAATAGAGAATTTTATTTTGAAGATTTATCTTTTACTTAATGTAATATCGAAATTTTAACTAGTTACTCTTACCAAATTTGAGGGTGTTACATGAGTGAAGGACCGGGAGTCGGTTATAGGGGAGGGAAGTCACCGAACTCAGTCTTTGTCGTGGGTCGACGGTGTGTTCATTTAGAATTCGATTTCTTACCGCCCGCCTCGTTGTTTTGATAGGTGATCGTCTTTATGGGTAAGGCTGAAGTTGAGACATTTCGTGGGAAAGTCAGGTGAGTTTTCTAACCCAAAATCTTTGTCGATATTTGTGTTATTATTTGTAACACCCCAAATTTCGTTATGTAACTTTGGTACTCTAGTGTTAAGCTTTTGTCGTTAGCACCGCGTTTGGTTCCAAGTTTTAGTTTGGCTTTTGGTGGTTTTGGACAAACCACAGTGATCTACGCGAGTTGCACCGCGACTTGAGGTCGCGGCACAACCCGCGAATCCCTCTGGATGGGTTGGGTTTTGTGTAAGCGGGCGAATTATGCCGCGAGTGGAAGTCGCGGCATAACCCGCGAAGCTCTCCTGGCCGACTTAAGGGTTTCAACCCAAGATATCTTATTATCTCAAATCTCTCTCTCTCTCTCTCTTCAAATCTCTCTCTCTCTAGTTGGTTTTCTTTGGATCTTCAAGCTCCCGTAAGTTGCTAGTATTAAGTGCATTGCTCGGGGTTTCGATGTTGAAAGCTTCGTCTTATGAAGGGGGGGTCGATATCTGGTTTTCGGGTTTTCGTATAAACCTGTTTGGTGAGTTACTGCTATCATTTTAAACTTTATACATATCAAAAGTTACCTTTTGGAACTCCTATATATCCCCATGGTTTCAGATCTAAGTTTTCTACATATTTGATATAACTTGAGTTTTGGGAGATTTTAGGGTTCCCGATCATTTTTGACTAAAATGATGGATTTCAACTGATTTGAAGTAAAATGATGTTTTACTTGCACATTATGTGGATATGTGAAAAGAATGTTTAAGAACTCATTTTAATGATTTTCATTCTTACCAGAAGTTGAACTGGAAATGACATTTTGTTTATAAAATGTGTTTATATCATATGTTTAATTATGGTTGGTCACATATGTTGTTGTGACGAGTCTGTACCATTACTAGCGGATCCCTAGGTTTTGAGTCGACTGATATTATTTGGTGGTTACCAAGTAAAGAAAATATAGAGCTACATGTGCATTAAATTGTGAGGTTCTGGTCATTAACGATTTTGTTGGGATGTCACATTCCCCATTTTGTAGCTATGGATGCTATTGATCATCGGGGGCAACTTGGTACGGTTATGTGAGGCCGGATACTAGCCATGGTTCATAGTGATCCTAGTGAAGGAGTATACATTGGTTTTGCTTGGGGCTAGATCTCACGTTGTAACACGGACTTATGTGTTCATATCCTCGGATTCCAATTGTTTATCTCATAACTCGGATTTGTGGTCTACTTTGTGTTACACCACAATCCTTGGTAAAATGGTTCTTTTGTCATCGTATGATGAGTCTTTGGACCGAAAAGGCCCGGTTGTGGCGAAATGTTATCTTTTGTAAATTAAACCTTTATGAAAAGATTTCCTTATGATACTGATGTTTATATCTCTGATGTTGAATAAACTGTATGTTCTCACTAGGCTTTAAGCCTAACACTTTTTCTCAAATGATGTGTATAACAGGTTTCCCTTAGCGGTGGGTTGCACAGGGTCTTTGAGAGTCGAGCGTGGACTCGAGGCTATTTTGAGATGTCTAGTATTTTGGTGTTGGGCATTGTATAAGTCCCATCTTTTAGTGATTTTTGGTTCGTCAAGTGTTGTAGTCTAGATAGTTATGTTTAGATTACTATTGTCGATAAATTCTATATTCGTATGACTTTTGTATAATCTTAAGAACTGATCCCCTTTATGGGAAGTTTATATCATTGCGGATCTCTTGTTGCCATATTTCCAGGTTTTAATACACTCTGGATTTTAGAGTGTTACAATTTGGTATCAGAGCTCTAGTTTAAGCGAAATAGGGATGAATGTAAGATGTCTAGACTTAGACTGAGTTTGATAGGCATTGATTGTGAGATTGGGTAGAACTTCTAAGATGGGTTAGTCTTAGAATCGACGGAGGTTATGTTAATCAAACGTTGTGATGATGGTAACAAGAACCCTTATGTGTTATATGTTCATAATCTCACTTAGTTAATGTGATTATGAGGATATTTTACGTGAGTGTAATTGGTTTACGTGAGTGTAATTGGTAGACGTAGCGGTACGTTTCTTTCGTGCGTGTTTCAGTTAAACTCTTCCTTACCCTTCCTCGTGCTCGTGTTTACCTGCTCTACCTTGGTATGTTGACCGTTAGAGTAGTGCGAAGGTTTCTAAGCGAGTAAACTAAGGAATGATTGTTGTTTCTAGCAATGTCTCTTTGGGATGATGGTAAGTGCGTAGAACGCATTAAGTTAATCATCTTGAGCCAGATTCGTTGGTGGAACTAGAATTATATCTTGTTAGATCGATTCTATTTCGAGGAGTTTGTAAGTTAATTAATGGGATGGTTGCCCTATGATGCCGGAGGCATCCGATTGATTTTAGTACGTCGGGATATTGGGAAGCGTAGTATTAAGATGTGGGTGCCGACCGAATTCATGCATTAAATTTATTTCTAAAATAAAGTTGCATAAATTGCTTTTCTTGATCGCCAACCATAAAGTAAATTACCTTATAACGTTTTGGCAAAACATTTAGCAATCAACATATTTAAAACTATGAGCATAAGCATGCTTAAAATGGTTTGTTGCACTGATTTCAAATTGTTATCAAAACTCTCTTTATTCACGTCTTGTGTTTAAATGCTATTTTTGGATGTCGAAATATATGTGTTTTAACGCTTTTTGAGTTAATGGGCAAGTAGGTGTGGAATTTTGACCTTGACATTGGATCTCTTCCACGTATGTCAATGGTTTTAAAGGAAGAGTTATTCCCATGCTTTTGAGTAGGAGTTTCTTGGGAATTTTTAGTTGTGTGAGTTTTGTTGAATTCTTGGAGTTTTGTTTTACGGATTCTTTTGTCGCATGTGTATATTTTGTGATGCGTGAGTTTAATTTCATTACGTGCAAGTTATGAGTTCTTTGGGCGTCGTGTCTCATCAAAAATCTTGTCAAAATGGTCGCCTTATCTTGTGTTGCAAAATGGAAATTTGGACACCACTTGATTTTAGCATTAAGAAGTTTTATGAAAATCCAGTTGAATTTGGTGTCTCATCTTACGACTTTTGTGTCGCGTAAATAATTTCAGAAACATGTGTATGTGCATCATTGTGTGCGTTAATTTTGGGGTTTTGTTAACAAATGTCAACCGTCTTGTACTATGTGCATTGAATTTAAGTATAACGTTGGTGTGAATGATTGCATAAACGATTTATGTTATTTTTTTTAAAAACAGGACTTTCGTTCTGATCGTATTTCCATCATTAACTCTTACTGTTAAAATTTCCGCAAAACATTTAGCGAGTTAACGGTATTTTGTCGTTGTAGTTTCTATTTTGGTCAGATGTGTTTATCTTTACAATGTGAAGCTTTAAACTCGATTTGAAATTTTATTTGCATCCCCGTTATTTTTACTGCCATTTGGGGAATGAATTGTTGCAGATGGGGTGAGTTGAAAATTCTCTTGCTGCAACGCCTCTTGGTTATAGAGGAGGAATTTTAAAGATAAAATTATGATTCTTTTTCCCTTTGGAGTTGTACAAACAATTGTTGCACATGTAGAAGTGCAAGAACCTATTTTCACGTTTATAGTGTAAACTATTGCGTATGTTTTACTCGGTATTTCTCAAAGTGCGAGTATTTTGTTAAGTTTTCGTATTCGGTAACTTGGATTGTTTTAACATCATAAATTGCTCATGTCGAGCTTGAATATTTCAACAAATAAACAGCGCGATTTACATATTCTGGGTGATTTTGTACACGTAAGATCTACATTATGATTTATGCATCTTTGATGATTTCGGTGCAAACAAAGTCTACTTCATGACATATGCATCTTAGTATATTTGCATTCATAAAGCCTTTGGAAAATCCTTGGTCCCAATACGTGTTGAGTTTTGAGAAAGCATGTCTTTGTGGTGTGGGTTTTCATAAGCATTGTTTAAAGACATTTCATTATTTGGGGAAAATCGTTAAATGTCGGTTAAATGTGTTTTAAGGTTTACGAGACTTTCGTTGAAAATTTACGTGAAGTGTCGGGCCTTTGGCTCGGATTTTGACTGAATGAATCGTGTGGACATTTGTCCGGATTTATAACCGCAATGAAAGATTTTAGTATGATGGAGTTTAATTGTGTTTTTTGTGAGTTAAGGTTGATTTGTGAAAACGGTGTACTTGCCAAAATGTTTATTTTAAAGTGTTTGTATTTTACATTAAATTGTTAACCGCTGATAAGTTTTGGTTATTTTGAAATGTTTGGTTTATGAACATGTTGAGACACCCATTTTGAGATCTTTGGTTATTTTGATAAAAAAAAATCATTTTGAAGTGTTTCTTTGATGATTTTACATATATAATTGGAGTTCAATTGACGTAAGTGTCATTTGGTGTATTTGATCTTATAAACCTTTTTCAGAAAATGCATATTATTGTGTTATGAGGCATTTTGAAAACATAAGGGTATGAGTTCATTTGGAAAACGGTTTGTTTCAACCAACGATGAGATTTGAGTTAATTATACTTTGGGTCGTGTTTGTATAATAGTTGGTCAAACGTGTTTCAATATTTATATCGGATTTCATTTGGGTATTTACGTAAACTGTTGGGTCGTTGGCTCAGTTTTGCCTAAATGGAGTCTTGAGAACGTTTGTACGATTTAAAAACAGTTGTGAAATTTTTGGAGTATGATGGCGATTATTTCATGCCATTGGGAGTTACATGTTTTGGGAACTTTGTTTTTTTTTCCAGTTGGAGTCATGTAATGTTAGACAGTGCTATAGATCCATAGACAGTCTGTCTGTTTTGTAAAGCCTGAGGTTTTGGGTTACACTTAGTGACCGCCCGGGTTGGCTAGCGAGTAGACAATAGGTGGCACGAGCTGCTGAGTTGGAACTCGTCTGGATTGGATAGGCACCCGTGTCCGTAAGCCCTCGAGGTGGAACTCGACGGAGTATGGCAAGTAGTAATAAACGGTTTGAAGTTGTGATGTCTGGTATGGCATGGGAACTAAGATCGGGATACGTGGTGAAATCCAATAACATCACGGGTGGCCCCATTCGCTTGTTCTCGCCACCAAAGATGGGAACGTTTAGAGGTCATGCGAGGAAGTTGTATGGGCGACCTACTTGCGTGTCCTTCTATTCTCTTTGTGTACGGGTCTCTCCGTCGTAGACCTGGGGTATTTTACACACTAATGTCATACTTTTACCAACTTTGGTTATGTGGAGTCGACGGTAAATGATGGCTTTAATATTGGGTTCTCCCAACATATATTAAGGTTTGAATGAATGTGTTATTCCTGCATGTTGATATTTAGTTTTCTTTCGTTTTTGGTCGTGTGAGTATTGGGCTTAGTGTCCATGTTTTCGGACGTACGATGTGGATGGTGTTACTAATGTTTCATACTTCAAGTTAGTACAAGTCGTGTCAATTTATAAAGCAATGTTGAAATGAAGGATCCATCTTTGAAATTGCATAACTTTGAAAGGGAGTTGTTCTATGTTTTAAAATTCATTATTTGGAAGGTTCTGTTCTAAAAGAGAAGTTCATCAATTTAATTGCTTGTACTTATGTAAAACTCTTGAGCTCTCTAGGCGTTAAATCTAATCCTTTTTATTTTTCAGCATGTGCATCAGATTCCTGTTGTGGGTTTTATTAGCGCCCGTCCTCTATAGTCCGAATGAATAGATTGGTGGTATGTTTAGAGGTTAATCTTTACAATGTGGTTGTAGACGAAGTATTTGTGGAAGTATTAAGAAATTTGAATAAGGGCTATTTCCAAATTTGGAGTCGGATCGGAGTTGAGAGTTATCAGAATATGTGTTAACTGATTGCCAGAAAAACGCATTAGTGCGCCTTGTAAGAATATCCTTATCGATATTAGGAAAGGATCAGTGAAATCTGATAGTTTTGGGAAGATTAGCGTCGACCGTTAGCTTTGAGTTCGGAACCGGGCAGTTCGAAAGAAATTGGTAGATGGAAAGTTGAGGTCGCTAAATTCCTGGAGGTAGTAATTATCACCTAAGGGTGGGAGGCAACCGTAACCTTGTGAGTAAAGGTTACTTTAGAGTGTTGAGTGTTCGTTCGATTAGGAGTGAATTGTGCCCAAGAAGGGTAGCTCATGTGGATGTCGGTATTAGGATCTCGTTAATGATTCTGGCATTTGGGTTTGTGACGATCTTCTCTGCGGGTTGTGTTCCATTGAGAAGAGTAGATTTCGAGGACGAAATCATTCTAAGGTTGGGAGGATTGTAACACCCCAAATTTCGTTATGTAACTTTGCTATTCTAGTGTTAAGCTTTTGTCGTTAGCACCGCGCTTGGTTCCAAGTTTGAATTTGACTTTTGGTGGTTTTGGACAAAACACAGTGATCTACGCGAGTTGCACCACGACTTTAGGTCGCGACACAACCCGCAAATCCCTCTGGATGGGTTTGGTTTTGTGTAAGCGGGCGAGTTATGCCGCGAGTGGAAGTCACGGCATAACCCGCGAAGCTCTCCTGGCCGACTTAAGGGTTTCAACCCAAAATATCTCATTATCTCAAATCTCTCTCTCTCTCTCTCTAGTTGATTTTCTTTGGATCTTCAAGCTCCCGTATGTTGCTAGTATTAAGTGCATTGCTCGGGGTTTCGATGTTGAAAGCTTCGTCTTATCAAGGGGGGGTCGATATCTGGTTTTCGGGTTTTCGTATAAACCTGTTTGGTGAGTTCCTACTATCATTTTAAACTTTATACATATCAAAAGTTACCTTTTGGAACTCCTATATATCCCCATGGTTTCAGATCTAAGTTTTCTACATATTTGATATAACTTGAGTTTTAGGAGATTTTAGGGTTCCCGATCATTTTTGACTAAAATGATGGATTTCAACTGATTTGAAGTAAAAGGATGTTTTACTTGCACATTATGTGGATATGTGAAAAGAATGTTTAAGAACTCATTTTAATGATTTTCATTCTTACCAGAAGTTGAACTGGAAATGACATTTTGTTTATAAAATGTGTTTATATCATATGTTTAATTATGGTTGGTCACATATGTTGTTGTGACGAGTCTGTACCATTACTAGCGGATCTCTAGGTTTTGAGTCGACTGATATTATTTGGTGGTTGCCAAGTAAAGAAAATATAGAGCTACATGTGCATTAAATTGTGAGGCTCTGGCCGTTGACAAATAAGAACTACATGTGCATTAAATTGTGAGGTTCTGGCCGTTAACGATTTTTTTGGGATGTCACATTCCCCATTTTGTAGCTATGGATGCTATTGATCATCGGGGGCAACTTGGTACTGTTATGTGAGGCCGGATACTAGCCATGGTTCATAGTGATCCTAGTGAAGGAGTATACATTGGTTTTGCTTGGGGCTAGATCTCACGTTGTAGCACGGACTTATGTGTTCGTATCCTCTGATTCCAATTGTTTATCTCATAACTCGGATTTGTGGTCTACTTTGTGTTACACCACAATCCTTGGTAAAATGGTTCTTTTGTCATCGTATAATGAGTCTTTGGACCGAAAAGGCCCGGTTGTGGCGAAATGTTATCTTTTGTAAATTAAACCTTTATGAAAAGATTTCCTTATGATACTGATGTTTATATCTCTGATGTTGAATAAACTGTATGTTCTCACTAGGCTTTAAGCCTAACACTTTTTCTCAAATGATGTGTATAACAGGTTTCCCTTAGCAGTGGTTGCACAGGGTCTTTGAGAGTCGAGCGTGGACTCGAGGCTATTTTGAGATGTCTAGTATTTTGGTGTTGGGCATTGTATAAGTCCCATCTTTTAGTGAATTTTGGTTCGTCAAGTGTTGTAGTCTAGACAGTTATGTTTAGATTAGTATTGTCGATAAATTCTATATCCGTATGACTTTTGTATAATCTTAAGAACTGATCCCCTTTATGGGAAGTTTATATCATTGCGGATCTCTTGTTGCCATATTTCCAGGTTTTAATACACTCTGAATTTTAGAGTGTTACATTATTCGCATGAGAAGTTGATTAAACCATTACAGTGAATATGCTATTTATTGCATACGAGATATATTAAATGCGAGAAAAGTTTTATTGTTATTGCTCTGGTTGTAATGTATGCATACATTGTTGAATCGAGTAAGGCCTAAGTTGGGGGGTGTGTCCCAAATAAGGCAGTGTGAACCAGACACACTGTCACCTCCATGTGACGGTAGTGTGTGCCAGAAGCTAAAGTTGTAAGTGTGATGTCTCTTTTAAAACTGAATTGGTTTATTTTGTATAAATCTATTTTATGATGTTTTGGCAAGGAACTGTTATTAGAGGGACTCACTAGACCATTCGGTCTAACCCTCGCTCTTTCAAAAACCTAAAACCTTTTCAGGTAAGCGTAAGGTTGGTGGATCGGGTAAGGGAAAGGAGTAGCTCTGCGGTTGCTGGCGTGGCCTAAAAGCAGGATGTCTTAGTATTCCTAATTTCAGTTGTTTAGTGCAGTCTCAGTTGTGTAATAGGTTGATTCCGCAAACCTTGTCTTTGACTTGTACCTTTGGGGCCGTTTGGCAAGATGTTATACATTTTGATGTTATGCTTTATTTATGCGAGTTTGGGTTGTTACACAAATGGTGCCACTACTTGAAAAGATTTCTAGCTAGGTCCGAAGCAATAACTTTCATCATGGTATAAGTTCATTTGAAGGTTATTAATTGGCCATAAGATTTTTACGGTTTAGTTAAATTCCAAAAAGTTAGAATTAGGTAGGGATTGTTTGGTTGAAATCAAATCAAACTAAAGAGCAATTTACCAAGTACTTACCGTGTAACCACTTATATATCTCTTATCTTATCGAGTGAGCATAATAAGATTCGAGAATCTTATTATCGAGTAAGAGCCCAGGCAAAAATTGAGGGTCCTGATAAGTGAGGGTGATAACTCTTATTCAGTAAACCGCTTGCCAAGTGATATACGCTAACAATTCATTTTGATGGCTGGAAATATTATCCAATAAGGTAAGTAATAGTGAGTCTTGCGTCATTCAGTCGGTTAAATCAGTTTTCGGTGTATTCGGTTCAAGTTAATCGGTTTTCAATCTTTGTTAAAACTAATTAACCGATAACCAAACCAAATAAGGTTCGGTTTAATCGGTTTGACGTTATTCGGTTCAATAACTGATTAAATCGAATAAGGATTTATATTTTTCGTTGGACACTTGCTCCAACAATTTTCTTAAATTAAGTGTTCATTGTTTCTAATATATAATTATATCATACATTCCTACTCAGTAGTTGACTTGTATTAAGTCAAAAACAATAGATACCAAATGACAATATTTTTTTTCATGCGACGTTGTAAATCAACTAAAACATGTAATATTGGAAAGAAAACATAATCTACTATCAATAAAACAATACTATATAACAATAAAATATATAAAATAATAATAGTATAACATGTATTTGGTTTAGTTTTTATAAACATGAAATATATAAAATACTAGTAGAATATGTTATTTGGGTTATGCAGTTCAAATTAAGAAAAATTAATTGAAAATCGAAACAAATAAAAATCTTTATTCGATTAACCAAACTGTTTAATACAAAATTGTTTTACCGATATTTCATTCGTGTTGGTCTGGTTATTTGGTTTTGGTAAACGCTTATGTAGACGTTTAATAGACATCTCCTCAATTATATTTTTATTAAGTTATTGTAAAATCAATTATCAAAAGGTTAAAAAGAAGATTTTTGTAAGATTGTGAAGTCAAATTTGTCTCTTTTTGACCTTCATGTGTGAATATAATATGAATGTTTGAAGATCTCAATGAGAGAAAACTAAATATGGAGATCTATAGTTTAAGGCTTAAATACTTTAAAATAAATACATTGTATAGATATTTTAGATGCTATATGATATAATTAATTAAATAAACAATTAATTGTCAACTAAATAAAAGCTTTTAACAATTAAGACTTAACAATATGATCATTAAGGGGCTCTTTGTTTACCTTTTATTGGTTTTATTAAAATGCAAACTTTGAATCGTTAAGAGATGAATCTTGTTTGGCAAAAAAATGTCTGTCTCTTAATGTTTACAAAACCTTCTGAATGATTTTGTATCTTGACCTTCCCTTAACCATTTAGTGCCCTAGCAAACGACCATATTTCATTTTGCACATCCTAAGAGCCTCTTAATTATTCTGCACCAAACTATTCAACAACTGTCAAACAACCCCTAAAACTCTTTCAGATAGATTAACAATAGTTTTGACAAAAAAAATATTTTTTTAATATAAACCATTCAATATTACATTAATAAAATAAGGTGTTATTTAGTTGGAGATATTAAACAGTAATAAATGAAAATGATAATAAAAAAAAACTGTTCAGCTTTATATAATATAATGAATCCATTCTTTCATAAGGCCACATTTTCATACTGTTGAAAAAATAAAAGGGCAAAATATTACTGTTATTGGGACATAATGTTATAATGTTATTGGGACATATTGGGACATAAGGCCACATTTTCATAATGTTATGATTGTTTGTTTAAAAAAAAAACTCTTAATGACTCTTAAGTTTGAATCGTTCAGACCTTTTTACACACCACCTCTTATTAATCATAACTAAAATAAGATTTCAGACTTTAAACCTCTTAAAAAACAAACGACGCCTAACAACATGAAAGATGATGGACCATCAAAATAACTAAGGGTGCTCAAAAAACGACCAATTCAACCAACTTGATCAACCCAACCCGGAAAAAAAATCAACCCTAGGTAACCCGACATATAATCGATACAAAATTAGGATAACCCGAGTCTATTTGGTTGATATTGGGTTAGGCTCAAAGTGTAATAACCGGTTCTATTTTTTTTAATAAGCAGAAGTTGGAGGGGGAAATCTTGTTATATCTTTGTAAGGAAGGGCCAAGTGGTAATTATGGAAATAAGGGTTTTAGCATGATTGTCGTACCTTTTTTTGGTCACTTTTGGTGTGTGGCGGTTAATAAGCAGACCTTGGGTGATTTTGGGAGAGCATAGGAGAAGGAAGCAAATTCTTGGATTGGAAGAGGTTTTTGCATCATCTTCTCTAAAGTAAGTCAGCTAATCTTGTGTTCTTTATTAATTTGAGAGGGTTATTGTGATTCATTTGGGTATGTTCTTAAGAGCTGTTGGAAGAATTTTAGTCGTGATTTAGTGAGCTTTTGCTTGAGAATAAACTCTTGTCGATTTAGGGTTTAAAACCCAAGAAATCCTTTTAATCGATCGATGTATAGGAGAGGGAAAATCGACCCCATCCTTGACTTTTGTCGCCGGTCGGATTAGCCTTCGGGCTACACGACCTTGGTCTAAGGTTGCTATGGAGGTCGACTATGCAACGCGCACCGGTCGAGAGTCTCCCCGGGCGACCCCGGGCATTGTTCATTCGGGCGACCCTGGGCTTTATCCATCCAGGTGACCCCAGGGCTCTTTAGCCGGGTGACCCTCGTACCTTGTCAACCGGGCGACCGCGGGACCCAACAGCCGGTTGACACTGGGTTTTAGTATCCGGGCAACCTGGACCCATGGAGAAGTTAGGCCGGGTTAGCCCATTCTGATTGGGCCAAGTGAGAGGTGTTGCATCCAATGATTCCTTAATTCCTTCGAGAAAATAGAGTGTTATAGCAAGAGAATTCAATTATGGATTTAAAGAGTAGGTGAGAGACTTACCGGTTTACATCACTTTATGTATAGGATTCGTTTTCGACCATAAAAGTAAACACGAGGACTTAAGCAAATGACAACATGTGAGTTTTTTTAATCGAATCTTTACCGTTTACGATTATGCGAGAATCATTACATGCGAGATCCTATTATATGCGAGTTATGCTTTATCACTTAATGCGAGTTATGATTTTTTACCATTTTTATAAGTGGATATGTATGCATACGTTAATGTGAGCTATGTGGCCGAAGTCGGGGTGTGTGACCCACCTGCGATTATACCGGGGTGTGTGTCCCGTATATGCCAATTGGGGGGGGGGTGTCCCAGCTAAGGCAGGATGAGCCAGACACACTGTCACTTTCGAGTGTCGGTAGTGTGTGCCAGAAGCGTGGTTGTAAATACGATGTTTTTTTATATAACTGAATTGGTTTATTTTATCATAAATCTTTCTTTACTCTGTTGGTGATAATTATGTTTTGAGGGGACTCACTAGGCCTCCGGTCTAACCCTTGCTCTTTCAAAAACTAAAAATCTTTTTAGGTAGACATGAAGTAGGAGGTTCTAACCACAAGGGTGTGGCGTGGTGGTAAGAACCTGGGGACTTTATAGCGGTTGCCCGAGTTCGAGCCTCACACGCAACATTTGTGCCAATTATTGGCACGGGTGTCATCCTTGTGGCCACATGATGAATGCCCACGGGCCAAAGGCCTGTTTTCCAGAGATTAGTCTAGGCCCAATGTGGTTTGTGATACTCCTTCCCCCCCAAAAAAAGGAGGAGGTTCTGGTAAAGGAATAGAGAAGATATGAGCAGCGCCCGACTCTAGAAGAATACCTTTATAGTTGTTTCCCTTATTCTCAGTTGTGTAATAGGTTGTCTTACCGCAAACCTTAACTATTAATTGTTGTCTTGGGCCATTCTGGCGTGAATTTATATTAATCGGATTATGATTTATTGCGGGAAGTTTTGGGTTGTTATACAAAGTAACCCGATCAACCCGATAAACGTTTGAGCGACTTCTCTAAAATTATTTATATTTCCTTTTAATATGTATAAGTTACCAAAAACAACTCGACAATAACAAGTCACATAACTCATAAATGGACAATATTGGAAAGTTAAATGTAATACCTAAATATTGGATGAACTTGTATATTCTTTTAAATGATGAATCATATTTCAAATAAAAATTTTCTTATTTTTATGTTTTCAATATTGTTTTTAGTTTGTTTAAACACAACCCGACCAACCCGAACGAGTTGGGTTGGGTTGGGTTTGCACTTCTGTTTGGGTTGGGTTGGGTTGGGTTGAAAATTCTCAAACCGCCAACATTGGGTTGGATTGCTGAAATGCCTTCAACCCGATCAACCAAACCCGTGAACACCACTAAAAATAACATTGTTTTATTTCATTGACACTCATCCCTTGATTCCAATCCCTTAAGGTTGCGTTTGGTTTGCTGGATTGGAATGGATTTGGAGGGATTTGGATTTCAAATCCATTCCAATCATATGTTTGGTTTGCAGGAATGAATTTTGTTGACCGGATTTGAAATCCTTTGACCCTTTTAAAATCCTTTAAATGATGGATTTGGAATTCCTTTGCAATAGGCCGGGATTTCAAATCCTCCCAAATCCAAATCCTTGCTTGAAATCCAATCCATTCCATTCCAATCCCGCAAACCAAACGCGCCCTAAATGTTTTTTTAAGGCAAAATTGGATAAAAAGAAAGAACAAAGCAAGCTTTACGAATACTAGAGACACAAGAAAACCATAAACCAAAAACAAGCCATTAGGCCAAAAAAACCCAAAAGGGGGGAATTAACGCAGATCAAGAAGAAAAGAAACAATGTGAGGAGAGGGACCATCAAATGGTAACACCACTCAATCGGATAGTCGATCAACGAAGCCCAAGATTTTGAGAAGGACTTGAGTCTTGAGGATATCTAACCGAATATTTGACTACAATGATATTGGCACAACATTTGACTACAACAACCTTATAACTTCAAATATTAATCTTAAATAAATAAAAAAAACTTTCTTAAAATACTATCATACGATTTTTACGTGATATCACAATAAAATACTATAATTTTCTTTGTAGTAATTAATCACATGTAAATACTAAAAATTAGAAACTATATTTTTTTTCCTGCTGGGTTTTCTGTTAAATCATTTCTTCACAACTAAAATGTAAAACTTGTAAAATTTGTAGAAGATATTGTATTTAGGCGAAATTACAAAACTATTAATTGTTTTTCAGTTTAATTCCGGTTAGAGTTTATATAACGTATAAATTATATGTTAAAATTGCATAAAAATTTAAAAATAGTTTGAGGAAATAAAATAATGTGCAAGAATAAAAATTAAAATCAATAATTCTACAATTTCCATTGTTTTTATATAGGATCTACACCTCTAATTTCCTTCTTAAAAAACAAAAGTGAAAAATAATTAATCTAAAAAAAGAAGAGAAGTATAATTAATTAATCCAGTGAGTAACACGTAAGCTGCATGTGGTGTCACGTAGGTCGTACGTTGACCGATCTAGTCTTGGATTCACCACCCAAGCGTTGACTTTTAGTAATCTTACTCTTACCGTTACACCCCTAGCAATACATAGTAAAGTATTGTTATGGGCAAAGCTATTAACATTCCAAAAATAACCCTGCAAAATTCCCATTATTACAAATTAGTATTTCATCAAAACCATATATAAAAAATAATCATCTTATATGTAGATTTAAAGTTACAATAATCTATAAGTATTTCTTCTGAAATAGTTGAATGACATACAGAAAACGACTTACGCAGTGCTCAGAATATCAGCATGGACATTGTACTCCTTTGCAAAAACAAACGGCACGATTCCTTGAGGCAAAGCCGCCTACATTTCGAAATTAAATATCAACAATGGTCCCAAGGTCCGACACTTTTAGTGATAAATTTTTTGATGGTCTTATACATGCCACTTGATAAGTTAAATGTTAGCTGTAAAGTTAGTTGTTGACTAATAAACTTAAGCTAAATGATAAACCAGATAATAATGTAAAATAATCTAAAATAATAAAATTAATTAAAAAATATAAATGGTATAATCGAATAAGAAATATTAAAACGTTACTTAAATCGTTTATTTGAAAGTTTTATTTTTTAATTAATTAAATAAAATATTTTTAATAAATTCAAAAAATAAATAAGGTAGTTTATAAATGAACCTGAACGATAGCAACATGAAGGAGAACACCACGAAGACCGATGGCGATGGAAGTAGCCGCCATGACTGCAGGCCCAGTTAAGAATCTCACCGCCATTGAGAATGTAGCCACACGTTGACCACATGCTATTAATTTTGGTTGCAATGCCATAAATAATCCTGCATATTACAACATACATAATTCAATGCACAAACAATTATTAATTGAGTAATTCATTATTTGTACATTAATTAAATAATAATACAACTCATCAATGCATGCAATTTAATAATGGGTACCAAGTATAATTACCTAGACTAAACATAGCCATCCCCAACCCTGCATCGGATAAAATAGCGATGGATCCACTTACAATCGTTGGCATTTTAATGTCCCATCTGTAAAAAAAAACATATATAATTATTAATATGTCATGTACGAGTTATTAAATTTTAATAATGTTGTACGTAAATCAGTTGAAACCGAACCTGAACGAGATTAGAGACCAAATGAGTCCCAAAAGGCTTGAATATGTGTTAGGGTTTCGAATAAGTTTTCGCCAAACCATTATGAGGATGAGCCTCGTCATTACGCTAGCCGGCGGCATATGGTGGTTCTTGTTTTCGGCTTCTTCCGTTCCGAGTTTCTTGAACGGGGATCCATTTTTTTGTAGCTTCGGTTCATCTATATCTATCTCTTTCTGTTCCCCGTACGTTTTTGTCATTGGACTTGCATTCTCTGTAAAAAATAATGTCAGTCATCAATTCTCATTTTCATTTTTTGGGCAACAAGTTAAAAACCGGCAACCCTAACCCAGCCTAGTCCCCACGGACACCAATGTGAGGGAGCATTTTTTACCTCGTCAGACAAAGTCATCCCACCTATTTGCCAACTGAGCTAAACGTAAGAGGCAATTTTCATTTTCATTATTGTTTTCAAATTTTCAGGAAAACAGTCCCTGTAATCTTTAGATACAGATTAGGCATACGCACATCTTAACCCCGACCCCACGTTTAGATGTAATATACAGTACTCGTTTCGTCTATATCTATAAATTAACAAAAAAAAATTTAATTAAAATAGAATGGGTAAAAAAGTAATTATCACCTTGTGGAGGTACAACTCTAGAAGGATCAATGGCTCCAAACTCAGCAGCTGCCTTATTCACTGCATGTTTCATGTTACCTTCAGAAACAGGAGATGCACTTGAACTCCATACAAACATATGAAGCTCTTTACTATTATTAGGCGGTGGTGCACCACCACCACCACTACCTTCCTTCTTCTTCGGACCACCACCACCGCCGGCGGCACTAGTAGACCCCAACGAAAAAGTGGGGTTCGGAATCGGAGGTGGATAAGAACAAACCAAACCATTATTATTATTAACATTAAACAACTCCCCACTCATACTCCTCCCTCCGGTTCTTTTCTTCCCAATCCTCAACATCTCCTCCTCGAAATTCGACGTTCTCGGCGTCGGACCTTTCGACGATTGCATCGAGAACACATCGCCACCACCGAAACTACTGGTGTAACCATGTTTAGGACTACCAGCTTTACTAAACATGGCGTAGAAGTCAGATTGGTTGAAGCTAGAAGCTCTGGGTGTCGGTCCTCGTGACGACTGAACCGAATAAATCTCAACTCCGGTGAGGTTCGACGCCCGTGGCGTTATTCCGGTGATGTTATGTGACTTATTGTAAGACGAGATCACAGATCGCGAAGACGCAGTGGACGACCTCCTGACCACCACGTGAAGCTTCCCGTCGTCTCCGATCTCGGCGTCGGTCTGCAACGGCTCACGTCCGTTCAACGAAACGACGTCGGATTCGACATGGAACGACGTAATCGAGCCAGCAGTTTCTGGAAACTGCTCCGTGATGAGAAGCTTAGCTCCTCGATACTCGAACATGAAGAGCATGAGTGTGTACCAGATCACGCTCTGCAACACGACGATCTGAACCATTAAAGAGCCTGAGAAATCTCCGTACATGGCTTTGAGCAGCGGGATTCCCATGACTAAAGTGTTGGGGAGGGTTGAGAGGGAGAACAAGGTGATCATCCATTCGAGGCTTCCGGTTTTGCTCAGCCATTGCCAGACGAATAAGGCGGATAAGATGACTAGTTTTTGAAGGGAGTCTGCTGCGATGAAGTGGTAGTTCATTTTGTAAGGGTTGTTGGAAGAGATGAAGTGAAAGGAAAGAAGTGGGACGGCGAAAACGGCGACGAATCTGTTAATGCCGGAGCATTGATCGGGGGTGAAGATCTTCCACCACCGGACGGAGCCGTAGGCGAGCATCATAGCGACGTAGAGTGGTACGATGGCTGCCAGAACATCGTAAATGTCTTTTCCGGTGATCATGGTGGTTGCGCAACATGTACACGAAGGGAATTGATTGAAGTTGGTGGTGGTGGTGGTTGGAGGCGGAGAAGGGAGGAGGAATTGAAGATGGATGGATGTGGATCCTTATGTATTGGAACTTATGAATGAGGGTAATTAATGAAACTGGGCAAATGGAATCTTATATAAACATTATATATTGAAAACTTAAAGATTTTGATAAATAAAATAATTCATGAAATCAATAATTCATAAAAGATAATTAAAGTGAGTATTAATTATTAACTCATTTAATGTTTAGTTATTAATTCGTTTCATACGTATAAGCAAAACAAAATATACAAATCTCAAAATAATTTTTTATATTTTTGTAATCTATTTTAAAATGATTGTTTATTTTAAAAAATAAATAGTTTTTGTATCATTTTACCTAATGGTTGAAATTTATTTAACCTTCTCAACCTTTTGTTATATATCTAACTGACATATTTTAATATTTTAAATTGGTTTAGGGGGTAGAGGCGGACGTATGAAGACCCCCACAAGGTTTTATAAGAGCATCTTCCAACAATAACCTTCTTTTTTTTTACACTTTTTAGTGTCACCTAATTTCAACTTATTAATTTAAAATTTTGTATAAAAGACCACAATGGTAATTTTTATAATAACCTCATGTCAACATCAATAATTATTATATATTTAAAAATAAATATCAAATATTTAATTTAACTATCAATAAAAATAAGAAAATTGTCATTTCACACAAACTTCATAATAAGAACCAAGGTTCTTAAATAAGAATTCAAGTAGGGTTATGTTCTTATAAGAACTCTCCACAATGATAGTTCTTACTAGACACTTCACTTTTTGCTTACAAGAGTCTTGCATTGGAGATGCTCTAAATAAACCTATTCAATCGATTTTCGCAAATAGAATTTTTTTGGGTATAAAAGACATACACACTAAACTTTGAGAGTTGCTTTAAGATATTATAAATACAAAGGACATCAACCAAAACCCAGAAAAAAAGGCCCTCGAAATCAACTTAAAAAATCAAAGTCTTTCGAAATCAACCAAAAAAACATAAAAATATGTCTCAAAATCAATCAACAAACTTAAAAATCTCTCAAAATCAACCATTTCTTTTTAGAAAATCATTCAAATTGATGGAATTCGGCAAAAAGACGTCGGACGATTTACATGACTTTGATCCAGGTATACCCACTCAATAAAAATCTTTAGTCCGCCTTTTAAGGCCAAATTTTAAATACTGTTTAATCAATCATATACAATGTATCATCGTATAAAGATATATTATTAGTATATAATAAAAATTATATAGGATATAAATGTGTATATATATATAGACACACAGAAATATGGAATAAATTAATGAAAGGAGTAGTGTGTACTGTAGTGTGATGAAATATAGATAGCAAATTGGTCACGTGGACAGGCATGCAGAAACTGCATGTCATACGCGTTTGCGCTGACAAACTGAACGTTGAATACATAAATAACTGGGATTTTAATTTAATACTAATTAATTATTTTCAACACCAATACGCATACTTAATAAATCAAATAATTGTCTTAATTAGGGTGATAAATTCGGTGGAATTTGAAAATAAAATAGTAGTAGGTTATTTGAAAAACATGCTGTTACAAATACATGAATTTTAGAAATTTAAGTTGAATTCTTTCTAAAAAAATGAATAATTATAACATTGAAAACAATTAAGGTTATGATTAAGGACATGGTCACGAGATAAACATAATTTTAATTTAAAAAAAGAAATGGTGTAAACACTGGAGCAGACATCGCCACACACCCCTTCTCCATGTGGGGTGAAGGCACGTAAAAATATATTATAATAATAAAAAATATATAATTAATAGAGAAAACCCCTAAACCAGTATTTTAGTAAAAAAAAATCATCAAACATCCGTTTTTCAAATTATCATCAAGAAATGACGAGTAATTTCGTAAATTGGCTCTGCAAATGTTAGTAAAAATTTCGAAAAGGTATTTACGGCTGAGTATGAGCAATATTCTAGTGACTAGAAAAAAAAGTGATTCTTGTAAAAGATGGTTAGTTTGGTGATTTTTTCAACTAATAATGACGTTGAATGTAGTGTCTTTCAAAATAAATGTGAAAGTATTTGGTTCTGACCATCTCGAGTAAGAGCACCTCTTATGGAGGTTCTTGTAAGAACATCATTTTTGTATTTTTTATTGCCACTTCATTTCTAAGTTTGAACGTATTCATTAAAATAAGAACTTTTTTTTTGGAAGGTGTAATAATCGGGCTAAAAATCAATGAATTTAATTTTTTGGGTGAAAAAGTAGAAAGGGTCCTTAGTAAAGGGGTCTATATGTAAAAGAGAGGATAATAGAGATTTAACCCTATTAGAGCTTCTCCAATATCTTCTCCAAAATGGAGAAATAAAAAGTGAAAATCTCTAAAAAAAATCATTTTCATCTTCAACAGATTCTCCATTTTGAAGATTACACAATTAATTATAATATTAAAATATTCAATACAACTAATAAAATATTATTTCTCTCTCCTAAACATTTATTTTAAACTAATCTCATTGGTAGAATGAATAATAAATAACTTCTCTCTCATGTGTAATCATTTTTGGAGATATCTCCAAATTTGGAGATTTTCATCTTCTCTCGCATGTTTTCTCCATTTTGGAGAAGGTTTTGGGGAAGTTGTTGGAGCAAAAAAACCGCAAAATCTCCATTTTGGAGAAGTTGTTGGAGATGCTCTTACCTTGTATAATTGTTGTTGGCGGCTCGCATTTTGGGAAAAGAGCGAGAGAGAGAACTTTGGCCGATCGATCGAAGGGAGAAAGAGACTGAAATTGTTGGTGTTCATCAAATCTCCAAGGTAATTCCTTATTCTATTGTTCTTATTGTTGAGTAAGGGTTTAGCAATTGAGTTCTCAAGATTTTTAGTTGGGCATTTTAGATATCAAATGTTCTTTTGGGTTTAGTTCTGGCTTGGGGCTGTGGATTCATCGTTTCGGTTAAAGGGGGGGATTTTGTTGAATCGATTTCTGCAAATGGTAATGGGTTTTGGTTTGAGTCGTCAGTAATTTCTAGTAATAAATCGATTATGTGGTAGCTGTGCTTCAACCCTCGGGGTTTTCGTTCGAACAGTTAAGGCACCGGTCGATGTTCAGACACCGGTCGACTTGTAGGCACCGGTCGAGACCAAGGGGGGGGGGGAGACACCTGTCGGTCAAGGGGGGGGGAGACCCCAGTCGCTCTCCACCTCGGGCGGCCCTTATGGATCCGGTCCCTTCGTTCTGGGCTGGTGGGCCGAAGCCCACATATAACTTAGGATTTAGCTAGTGGTTGGGCTTTGATTGATTGGAATATCGGCCCACTTTCGGTTTATTCCAAGGCACCTCGTTGCGAGTCGATGTTCTAGCGGATTAATATTCTTTTAGGGAATAGGAAGTTGGGATTTTGGGTTAAGGTCAAACTTGTGTAAAAATAGAAAGAATCGCGAGTTCACTGGCCAATGTATTGTTTTATAGGTTTCGGATCAAACTTTAAAAGTAAGCACAGGATTTAAGCAAAGGACATCAGGCGAGTTTTTCTGAACTAAACCTTTTGTTAACAAAAGCATGTGAAGTTAAAGTTTTAAACTGCGATTTATTTAAGATGGCATGTTTATTATGAAATGATTTAAGTGCGTTATAATTCGTTGATGTTTAAATGTATGCATACATTATGTGTGGAAATTGTGACATAAGTCGGGGAGTGTGGCCCGCCTACTCGTACGGGGGAGTGTGGCTCGTTTATGCCATTGGGGGTGTGTCCAAAAATTAAGGCAGTGCGAGTTAGACACACCGTCTTCGACGGTAGTGTGGTCAGTAGCATGATTTATCCTTGTGTGTTTATAAATCTGTTGATTTGAATTTCTGGAAAGTTATTTTGTTGCTTATCTGTTAGAGAGGACTCACTAGACCTTCGGTCTAACTCTCTCTTTTTCAAAACTAAAATCTTTTCAGGCATACGTGAATTAGGAAGGGCGGTTAAGGGCAAAGAGAAGATGTAGCGGGAAGAGATAGAAGATTGTCATATTAGTTCGTTTTATTTAAATATCTCAGTTATGTATAGGTTGCTTTTGCAAACCTTGAAATTTAATTGTACGCTTGAGGCCGCTTTGGCATGGATTATTATTAAGATTTAATTTGTTATTTTGTTGTCTAGGTTGGGTTGCTACAGAAGGCATAGAGGCATCGAACCAATGAACGACTACCACAAACACACGCACGCACACCTCCCCGGCGGTATCGGGCATCCACGGGTAGCCCACTAATCCGCCGCTGTCCCGACCCAGCTTACGCTGAACCTAGAGCCCAATCATAGTCTTAAGACTGGGCTGGGGGCGGGGGGGGGGGGGGGGAGCCCAGTCAACGACTGGACCGGACCAAGGACTGGGTACTCCTCATGCCCTCAGAATGACTCCCCTTGGATTCGAACCCAGGTAGATAGGGATACCATCCACAACCCCTCCCAGGATGTTACCGCCCTTGGGGAAACCAACTGAGCTAGACATGATTTGTTAAAATAAGAACTTAGAGTATCTCCAATGGAGGTTCTTACTATTTTTTACACTTTTTGTTGTCACCTCACTTCCAACTCATCAAAACAAGAACTCACATAAAATGCTACAATGGTAGTTCTTACAAAAACCTCTTTTTGTGGGTCTCATATAATAATTATATAAGTTAAATTGTTAGGACACAGTCTCATTGGATTCAAGATCATCCAAAACTGAAGTTCGCAATCCGAAGCTAAAGAAGAAAAGTCACTCTCAGACATAGTCTAGGGTCAAATTGTAATAAGTGTCAAAGTTATAATATCTAGATATTTATTATTTAGATATTATATTTTAGTTTAATATTAGTTTATTATTAAGTTTTGATAATATCTTTTTATAGATATTATCTCTTGCTCTCTCTATCGTACACAACAATCACATACACAACACATACTGATAAGGTGTAATAAGAGAGAAAACAAACAGAGCTTAAACTCAAGAACTCAACCGTGTAATCCGCGTTTATATATTGAAACAGGTTGGTTTATCATCTATTGTTTGTTGTTTGATTTATCTGGTAACGATCACGGACTCACACACTGGAGAAAAGATTTTCTGGTACCAAAATTACCAAGAGAAATCAGAAGGCCATCCTGAAGCAGCAATATGAAAACTTCATGTCTACAAAGAATGAGTCCATGACTCAAACTTTTGATAGATTTAATAAGTTAATTGGTGAACTGGCTACTGTTGGTGTCCAGATAGATCAAGATGATGTCAACAGAAAATTTCTCAGATCTTTTGGTGATGAATGGACTATGTACAATGTCTCCTTCAGACAGAATGACCAACTGGAGGATAAGGAACTGGATGACCTCTATAATGACCTTAGAGTGTTTGAAGCAGAGGTAGAAGCAAAGAAGAGGCCCTCTGGATACTCATACAATGTTGTTCTTTTATCTTCTTCTACTGATTCTGCTGCTAATACAGAATCAGTTAGTACTGCCTATGGATTAAAGCAAGATGGATCTAATGACTCAGTTTTAGAAGCTTTTCTAGCCAGTCATGCTAATTCCACTCTAATTAATGATGACTTAGAACAGATAAATGCTGATGATCTGGAAGAGATGGATATCAAGTGGCAGATGGCTATGCTCACAATGAGGGTAAAAAGGTTCATCAAAAGGACTGGAAGGAATAACTTTGCTCAGAAAAGAGAAGATGGGGTTGGATTTGATAAATCCAAGGTTGAATGTTACAAGTGTCACAAGCTGGGACACTTTGCAAGAGAATGCAGAAGTGAATTGCCTCAACAGCATACTAGCAACCATCAACCATCACAGTCCACTAGCTTTAACAACAGGAACTCTTCTCAAGCCCTTGTTTCCCAAGAAGGAATGGGATTTGATTGGAGTGACCAAGCAGAAGAAGCAGTTCAGAATCAAGCTTTGATGGCCGAAGTTTCAGAGTCATCAAGCACTGCACTTCCCAAAGAGGTAACATCTAACCTTTGCTCTAAAACCTGTATTGAAACTGTTAAAAAGTACAGGGATCACAATCAGAGCATGTGTGATGATCTCACAAGGCTAGAGGAAGATAGAAGAGAGTATGTTTTGATTGTTGAGAGGTTTGAAGAATAAATTAAGTCATATCAGGCTAATGACACTTCAACATTCTTATGATACCAACTACTGGAAGTGGGAGAAGAATCAGTTAGAGATTGAACTAGAGAAGACCAAAGCAGAATGTGAGAAAATTAAGAGTGATTTTGAGAAGGCCAAACTAGATATTGAGAAATATTCCAATGCTTCTAAAGCAATGGACTCTTTACTCAAAAATCAAGTTCATGACAAACTGAGAAGAGGAATAGGCTATAACACCACCCCTCCACCATACAACAATAACTATATTCCTCCCACCTCAGACCTCTTAGAAAGACAAGACAAGAAGAAATTACCTCAAGGAGCCACTGAAGTAGATCCTTTAGACAAAGTAGTGGTTAAGGCAGATTCTGAAGAAGAGGACTCTGAGTGTAAGAATAAGGAAGACCATAAAGATATTCTCTTAGAAAACCACATTCTGACAAATGAAAGAGGGGGGGGGGTAAACCATTTGTCAAAAGTGAGAAAATGGAGAAGTCCAAAAGTGGGGAAGAGACTGTGAAGAAAGAGAAGGCTAAAAACTCTAAGAGAGGGAAGGGAAAGGTACAGAGAGTCCATTACATGCAAACCACTGTTGTTAATCCCTGTACTTGTAAACAGAATCAGCCCCAACAACATGATAAAACAAGGGGAAATCAAAGAAACAGAAATAATCAGTGGGCTTTAAAACAAGGAATTGATCTGAGAAAAATTAACAGACCAAAGCCTTGTTTTATCTGTGGCAAGTTAAATCATCTAGCCAAACACTGTTATTTCAATCCTATTAACCAAAGGATCACTTTTCAAAGAAATATACAAAATCTTGTTGGTTATAGGAGGCAAATAAGGAATCATATGGCTGAGAATGTGAGAAGGGCACCTATAAAATCTCATGTTCATAATAAGTTTGCTAATTCAAAGAAAAATACTCCAAATAAGCCAAGGAGTAACTTAAAGAAAAAGAAAGCAAACAACTTTGTCCAGGTTTGGGTTCCAAAAGTAAAGAAATCTGTTAGTATTGCTACTTCAAATAGTACTGCTGACAGAAATAGTGCTGCTGCAAGCAATACTACTGCTAACCCAGTTAGTACTGCTAACAAAATTAATACTGCTAACCCAATTAGTACTGCTAACAAAGTTAGTACTGCAAATCAAGTTAGTACTGCTTCCAGTGACAGACCCATTATTCTGACAAAGTATTCAAGCAATAAGATTCCTCAGTTTGATAATCTCATCAAGTCTGAATATGAATATGTTGATGAGAATGGGAAACCCAAGACCACTTTGGCTTGGTTTCGTATTAAAAACTAACTGCTTTATTATATGTGCAGGGCAACCAACAGCTCAAGGGAAGGAGCATTTGGCATATTGATAGTGGTTGTTCCAGGTACATGACAGATAACATGACTTACCTTCAAAACTTCAAAAGAATTGATAGAAGACATGTTGCTTTTGGTGATAATCCAGCAGGTGGTAAGATAAGTGGAAAAGGTAATGTATCAAAAGGTAAGATGACCTTTGAGGATGTATACTATGTTGAGCAATTGAGATACAACCTGTTAAGTGTATCACAGGTTTGTGACAAGAAACATAGCATATTGTTCAATGATACTGAATGTATTATCGTTGCTCCAGGGTTCAAGGTAGTTGATGAAAGTATGATACTACTTAGAACTCCTAGAAAGGACAATGTTTATTGCTTAGACTTGGAGAGTGTATCTTTTGATTCATATTTAAATTGTTTATTTTCAAAAGCTTCATTGGATGAATCATCTCTATGGCACAGAAGGATGTGTCACATGAACTTTAAAACAATGAACAAACTTGTGAAAAACAACCTTGTAAGAGGTTTGCCACAAAAGGTATTTTCATGTGATGATCATTGTGTTGCATATCTTAAAGGCAAAC
Source organism: Arctium lappa (assembly GCA_023525745.1). Lineage (NCBI taxonomy): Eukaryota > Viridiplantae > Streptophyta > Magnoliopsida > Asterales > Asteraceae > Arctium > Arctium lappa. Next base: position 152,310,962 of record CM042047.1, on the reverse strand, counting down.
AGCACAAAACTTCTCATAAGTCTAAAGAGATAAATACAATCTCTCCACCTCTTAATTTACTGCATATGGATTTGTTTGGTCCTACAAATGTAATGAGTATTGGTAAGAAATCCTACTGCTTGGTTATTGTTGATGATTTCTCTATATTCACTTGGGTCTATTTTCTGAGGACTAAGGATGAGACAAGTGGACTGATCAAATCCTTTGTGCTTAGAGTTGAAAACCAAACAAATCTAAGAGTTAAAGTCATAAGGTCTGATAATGGCACTGAATTTAAAAACAATGACCTAAACAGCTTTTGTGAGGAAAAAGGCATTGAGAGACAATACAGTGCACCTAGGACTCCTCAACAGAATGGTGTTGCTGAAAGGAGAAATAAGACTCTGATAGAAGCTGCTAGATCTCTGTTGGCAGATTCAAAACTTCCAATTACTTTTTGGGCAGAAGCAGTTAATACTGTCTGCTATGTTCAAAACAGAGTTCTAGTAGTGAAATCCCAAGACAAGACACCTTATGAGCTTTTTAAAAAGAAGAAACCTTTTATTGGATTTTTCAAACCATTTTGGTGTCCTTGCACAATTCTCAATACCAAAACTCACCTAAGCAAGTTTGATAGCAAAGCTGAGGATGGGTTTCTTGTTGGATATTCATCTCAAAGTAAGGCCTACAGAGTTTTCAACACCTCTTCTAGGATTATTAAGGAAAGTGACAATGTCAAATGCATTGAGAACACACCAAATCAACTTGGTTCAGGTCCTGATTGGCTATTTGACATTGATTCACTGACTAATTCTTTGGGTTTCAGTAATGAGCATAATGCAGGAACAGGGATAGAAAAGGTACAAGTACAAAGACAAGAGTTTGTGTTGTTCCCAACACCCACTGTTGATCCTGTTGAATTATGTGACCAAGATAAGAAAGATACTTTAGATTCAAAGGACACTGAACCAGCTCAAAATGAAGAGGACAGAGGTGAAAAGAAAGATCAACCCTCAGATTCATGAATCAAAGGTCCTGAGATGCCATGTTTGGAAGAAGATGACACAGATGATGATAACTTTTTAGTTTTTGGTGGCATCACTCCTGAAAAGAATGAATCTAATCTGGAAGCAGATATTAATGAAGAGGTTGTTCATCAAACAAGAGTTCAGAAAAATCATCCTCCTCAATTGGTGATTGGTGACATCAATTCACTTATAATCACAAGGAATCAGAGTAAGTTGGGAGGATTGAAAGATATACAATCAGGTTTACTTTCTTGCTTTCTATCTCAGGTTGAACCCAAAAAGGCATATGATGCAATGAAGGATCTAAGCTGGATAGAAGCAATGCAAGAGGAGCTACTGCAGTTTGTGCTGCAGGATGTATGGGATTTGGTTGACCTTCCAAAAGAACACAGAGCTATAGGCATTAAATGGATCTTCAGGAACAAGAAAGATGAGAGAGGAATAGTAATAAAGAACTAGGCCATATTAGTGGCACAAGGGTATACTCAAGAAGAGGGAATTGCTTATGAAGAGGTATTTGCACCAGTGGCTAGGATTGAGGCAATCAGGCTATTTTTAGCCTATGCTTCTTTCATGAAGTTCAGGGTCTATCAGATGGATGTAAAGAGTGCTTTCCTGTATGGGAAAATTGAAGAAGTGTATGTCTGTCAGCCTCCAGGGTTTGAGAATCCAAATTATCCTGACAGAGTATACAAATTGAAGAAGGCACTCTATGGGCTACATCAAGAACCAAGGGCATGGTATGACACTGTTCATTCAGAGGAAGAAGAAGGACATCCTTATAGTGCAAATCTATGTGGATGATATTATATTTGGATCCACAAAAGATCAAATGTGCAGAGATTTTGAAGAATTGATGCACAAGAGATTCAAGATGAGTTCTATGGGTGAACTTACTTTCTTACTTGGGTTACAAGTTAAGCAGAAGAAAGATGGGATATTTATAAGCCAATCCAAATATGTGCAGGACATTCTTACGAAGTTTGGATTCTTAGATTCAAAGCCTGCAAACACACCCATGGAGACACACAAACAGATCACTGCAGACCTTGAGGGGGAAGATGTGGATGTTCATCACTATAGATCCATGATTGGCTCCCTCATGTATCTCACTGCTTCAAGACCAGATATCATGTTTCCTATTTGTGTGTGTGCAAGATTTCAAGTAAGGCCTAAGCAGTCACACTTTCAAGCAGTCAAGAGGATATTCAGATATCTCAAAGGCCAACCTAGATTAGGCCTTTGGTATCCTTATGACTCACCATTTGACCTACTTACTTATTCAGACAGTGACTTGGGTGGTGCAAATTTGGATAGAAAGTCAACTTCAGAGGGATGTTAGTTTTTGGGTGCAAGACTAGTGTCATGGAAGTGCAAGAAACAAACCACAGTGTCCACCTCTACAACAGAAGCATAGTATATAGCTATTGCAAGCTGCTGTTCACAAGTACTCTGGATTCAGAATTAAATGTTGGACTATGGTATGACTTTTCTTCACACTCCAATCTTCATAGATAATAACAGTGCTATTAGCACTGTTAATAATCCAGTCAAGCACTCCAAAACAAAGCATATAGAAATCAGGTACCACTTTATCAGAGACTATAATGAAAAGAAGCTCATTCAGGTTGTGAAAGTCCATACAAATAACCAATTTGCTGATCTATTCACCAAAACTTTTGATGTGGGTAGATTCACATTCTTGGTCACAAGTGTGGGCATGATAAACACTGAATAAGCCTCCTTTGATTTGCTTTATGTACCATTTCTGTATAGACTCCTTCCTGTCTACTTTCTCATATTGTATTGTGCATGGTGCTGCTAACCTTGTGTGATTAAGTGTTTCAGATTGCTTAAATTGAATACTTGGTACTTCTAGTTAAGTTAATACTTCTCTCTATATTACTCATGTTGACAGTTCAAATATGGTTAAGTATGGTTACTACTGCTAGGTAGTTTATACTGCCAGTGCAAAGTTACTACTGCTTACCTTGTTTCTACTGCTAATCAGTATTACTACTGCTGGCATGTGTTAATACTGCTACTCTGTTTTAGTACTGCAAGTATGTATTACTACTGCTAATATAAGTTAATACTGTGAGTTGGTTAATACTGCTAGGGTACTTAGTACTGCTTCTAACTGAAACCCTCCACCTATAAATACCCCTTTGTGACCGCCAAAATACAAACGACTCTTTGAATTTCCATTGCTTCTCTCTCTCTCTCTCTCTCTCTCTCTCTCTCTCGATTTCTTGCTCACCAGTGTAAACCCTTGTTGCGATTCGAACCCTAGAATCAATCAGAACGATGGAAGGACTAGAATTCTTTGATGAATACAACGAGGTTGCTATGCTGCAAAAACCCAAACAGGCTGAAGGTTTTCATCAGATTGTGGATTTCCTCAAATCGTCACACATTGCCCATGCCCTCACTGTTAATCCCACAATCTGTGTGGAACATCTATGACAATTTTGGGCAAATGCTACCATCCACACTGAAGAAGGCACTCAGGTCATCAAAACAAGGGTGTGTGATAAACCCCTGACCATCTCAGAGGAGTGTATTCGCATCCATCTACGCTTAGATGACGCCTCATGTATTACCTCTCTTCCTAAGGAAGATCTCTTCCAAGTTCTTAATCGTATGGGGTATGAAGGTCCCACTGATGTATTTAAGTTTTTCAAGAACAGATTTTCACCTCAGTGGAGATTTTTTGTTCATACCCTACAACACTGCATTTCAAGAAAAACAACTGGCTGGAGTGAGTTCAACAACACCATATCCTATGCTTTGGTCTGCTTAGCGACCTCTAGAAAGTTTAATTTCTCTCAAATGATCTTAATTGATTTAATGTCAAACCTGGATATCAAATCAAAAGGCTTTTATATGTATCCAAGGTTTGTACAAGAAGTACTTAATAAGGAATTGACGGATTTACCTACCTTCAAGGAGGTATATGTACCAAAACTCCCCAAGGGGAAAGTGTTCTCAAACATGAAAAGGTCTTCCAAGGACTTTTCTGGCCAAGACACTCCATTGTTCTCTACAATGATGGGTGTGTCTCTTTCCCATGGTGAGGCATCAGGGTCACAACCCACATCTGACCACCCAACTGATGACCTACCCACACCATTCAATTCTGTTAATATTCCTCAGATCCCTATTGACAAGCCCAAATCCCCCATCACCAAAACATATATCAGGAAAAAGGTATAGAAGGTTCCTTCCCTTCTTGTATCTTCACCCCCAAAGCCTTCAAGCCCTCTAATGGAGCATTCTCCATTAGAGAATATCGAAAGGGAAACCATAGGGGTGTCTCCCAACCCCCAGAAGGTGCTCTATAAGGAGAAGGATGAGCATGTGGGCAGCAAGGCTCACACTACTAATTCTGCACAAAGTACAGGACAGGACAGTGTGAACATCCTTAAGACCTTCCCCACGGCAACTTTGGGTGAACAATCATCCAAAGGTCCCAGGTGCCAAGAAACCAAGGGGGTAGAGGGTGCTTCTTCTAGGCAGAAGACTCCTACTAAAACTTCCAAGGATCCTTCCATGGTGGTCAACACACCTATAGGAGGTGAGGATAGATATAACTATGAGGAATTGATGGAAACTATTGCAAATGTCTATCTGGATGTACTCAAACAAGGTGCAGAAATAGAGGAGATGAAACTGGTGATTCTTTCACAACAAGTGCAGATAAGCAAATTAAAGAAGATGGTTCTGCGATTGGTACAAAAAAAGAAGAGAAAGCAGTTTGTGCTAAAGAAGAGGAGCATAGATCATGATGCTTCCAAAAAGGGGGAGACAACTGAAGCTGAAACTGAAAAACAAAGTCCTGTTGGCATGGAATCTAAATTTGAGGGGGAGTTGGGTATAAAAGAAGAAAACAACAAAGCAGCAGAAACAGAAGTAGCAGCAGAAATTGGCTTAGCAGCAGAAATTGAGAAGGCTGCAGTAGAAACTGAAAAAGTAGCAGCAGAAGCAGGGTTGACTATTGAGGAAATACAGATTGCAGAAACACTAGTGAAGGCTAAAGATGACACTCCCAAGGCTACTCAAAAGGCTATGGAGTGGAAATCAAAGAAGGTGGTCTAGCAAAGAAAAGCAAAGAAGCTAGTGTTGCTGAGATTAAGGGTAAAGGCAAAGAGAAGGTGGTTGAATCTGTAAAAGCATCAAAGAAACAAAGTCAAATAGCTCTGGATGAAGAATTGGCAAGGAAGATGCAAGCAGACCTTGAAAAGAAAAAAGAGATTCAATCTGCCAAAGACAGAGAGATTGCATTGAGGTTAGCCAAGAAGATCAATGAAGAATATCAAAAGAGTCTGAAGTCTGCAGCTGCTTTTAAGAAAGTCACAAAGAAGGCTTCAAGGCAAAAGCTACCACTGAAGACTAGACAAAGACAGCCTTCCAAGACATACTTAGCCAACCAAGAAAGAAGGAAGATGATAAACTTCCTGAAAGGAGCTATTGGAGTTCTTGAGGGAATGTTTACAGATATGTCTTTTGGAAAGCTTGAAGAACTTTACAAGAAGGAAATGGCAAAGCTGCAAGGAGACTTCATTCAAAGGGTAGAGGTTGAAAGAAATATGAAAGAAAGGGATGACCTCAACATACAACAACCCTTCCCTGACAGTGAAGAAGGCACTCCTATCAAAGAAAAGGCAAAAGTGAAGGAAGAAGAGACCTTAGCTCAGAAAATTGGAGCTATAAAAAGAAAGAAATCCATTGCTACAAAGAAACAGGCAAAGAGGTCAAGAATTGAAGAAAAAGAAAAAGAGAATGAAAGTGAGAGAGCAGAAGCAGAATCGGCAGAACATGTGCTAAAGCAGAATCAAGATCATACAAGTCAATCAATACAATCTGATGTGCAATTTGATTTGTACATGACAGTATCTGATAAAGAACCTCTGAAGGTTGATCCTATTTCAGTGAATGCTCCTGAAATCATTAATTGGGATATTTTGAAAGATCAAGGCAAAGAATACTTCAGGATCAAGAGATTGGGATATCACTATGAAGTGTATGCTACATGGGGTAAAATTATCAGAAGTTGCTCTAGGTTTGATTTGGAAGAAATGCACAAAGTTAGGATGAGCTTGTATGGTGAAGTGTTGGAAGAAGTTGGAATGAGTCTAATCAAGATAGCCATGGAGTACCTATGCATGATGTTTGATCTTGACAGGATTAAGCATATTATCAGAGATATGAATCATGAAAGGGTTTTCAGAAGCATTGACCAATGGATGTTAATTGAAAGATGTGGAGTATATGTCCTAACCATAGATAAAAGCTACCATGAGTACTTCTTGGTGGACAAGGTGTATGATCACAGCAAGACTAAACTGCAAGGGATGTTGAATGCCAAGTTGGTATGCCCTACAGGTTCTGAAATGGCAAAGATTGTAATCATAAGAACCATTAATCAAAGTTTGGGTTTGGATCCTAATTTGGGGAACTGAGATGGAGTTTTGAAAGCATCATGAAGGAACATCCTGAAGAACTTAACTTCTCAATCTGAAAAGTTAAGTTAGGGGGAGATTGTTGGGTCAGAAATAACTAAGTCTGGTTAGTACTTCTAGGTGAAGAAAGATTACTACTGGTAGTAGAATTAATACTGCTTGAAGAATTAGTGCTGCTACTTTAATAGTTAGTACTGCTTGGAGAGTTAGTACTGCTAGTAGTTAGTACTGCTTGAAGATTAATACTGCAAGCATGGTAAGTACTGCCAGGGACAAAGTTAATACTGCTATTGAGTTAATGCTGCTTCTGAAGATAAAGATGGATTGATGCGGAAGAATAGGAGATAAAGATAATTATGGATTGGATTCTGAAGAATAATATTTCCTTTGTAATTATCTTGTAATTAATTATGTATATATAGTCTAGAAGTTCTTGATAGAGATACACACATTGATAGAGTTGTTTTTGTTTAGAGAATTAACCTCAAGACTAGTATGGATCCTTTCTATAGAGAAGTATAGAACATCTGTTGAGTCTGTTCAAAGATTGAGGTTGTGTTTGTAATCATTAAGTTTTATACAATATAAACTTATGATTTGAGTTCATAGTCTGTGTTTTTGATTAATTGTTAAAGTGTTATTCCGCAACTTCTTCAACATTGGTTCTGAGTTTGTATTAAATTCTTGTTTAAGAATTTTCGATCTTGACAAAAGGTTGTGGCCCTGAGGGCTAAGGTGATGTTTACCTTGTTGGACGAGATAAAGAGGTGTCAAGTAGAAGCCCTATCATCGGAGAATGTTAAAAAGGAACGAATGATCGGATATGCAACCTCCCTAACCAAGGATAGTCGTGGACTAAAATGTTTCAATGGGAGGATTTGGGTTCCTAAACTCGAGGAAGTTGGGAAAGTCATACTAGAGGAAGCACACAGATCAAAGTATTTGATTCACCCGCGAACTAACAAGATGTTTGGAGACTTACGACAAGATTACTGGTTGTCAGGAATGAAGAAAGACATAGCACATTTCGTAAAGAGGTGCTTGACGTGCCTACGAGTGAAGGTAGAACACCAATGACCTTATGGAAAGCTGCGACCTCTAGACATACCAGTTTGGAAGTGGGATCACATCACGATGGGCTTCGTGACAAAATTGCGTAGAACCCCAAAAGGGTATGACGCGATATGGGTCATTGTGGATCGACTTTCTAAATCGGCCCATTTCTTACCTATAAAGAAGACCAACTCGCTGGAGAGGCTAGCAATGTTGTACATCGACGAAATAGTGACCCGACATGGGGTGATGTTGTCAATAGTGTCAGATCGTGACAGTCGTTTCACATCCGCGTTTTGGAGGAGCTTCCAAAGGGAAATGGGGTCACAAATTAAATTGAGCACCGCTTACCACTCTCAGACCAACGATCAGAGTGAGCGAACTATTCAGACGTTGGAAGATATGTTGAGGGCATGTGCCCTAGACTTTCAGGGCTCATGGGAGAACCACCTACCGTTGATCGAGTTTGCATACAACAACAGTTGTCATGCGAGCATCAAGGCGGCCCCGTATGAGGTGCTCTATGGTAGGAAGTTTCGAACACCTTTGTGCTGTAATGAGGTTGGGGAAGAGCAGTTGGCTGGACCCGAGATAGTACAGATGACTACGGACAAGATAGTCCAAGTGTGGGACAAATTATAGGTAGTGCAGGATCGACAAAAGAGTTACACGAATAAACGAAGAAAAAACATAGAGTTTCAAGTAGGGGACAACGTGGTGCTTAAAATATCCCCTTGGAAAGCAGTGGTACGATTTGGAAAGAGGGGAAAATTAAGCCCACGTTACATCAGGTCGTTTGCGATCGTCGAACGGATTGGGGAGGTGGCGTACAAGTTGGATCTACCTGAGGAGCTACGAGGAATTCACAGTATGTTCCACGTCTCCAACTTGAGAATGTGTTTAGCAGAGTTTGATATGGTGATGCCAAACCCCTTTAGGTTCTTAAATAAGAACCTTAGTTCTTACATTGATGTTTGGTGTGAAGTGACATATTATTAGTTTTTCTTTTTATTTTTTTACTTTATAATCATTAATATAATATATTTATGTGAGTCCGTGATCGTTACCAGATAAATCAAACAACAAACAATATAAAGATTACCAACCTGTTTGGATTACAAACGCGGATTACAAGGTTGATATCGGTTACAGTTTAAGCTCTCTCTGATGTTCTTGATGTGGTCGATGTTGGTTCTGATTAGTTATGAGAGAGATTGATACTTTTTAGACTTAAACTAAACTAATAAAACATAATAATATCTAGATATCTAATATCTAGATATTATATTAAAAACTAATATAATAATTAACTAAATATCTAAAACATAATATCTAAATAATAAATATCTAGATATTATAACTTTGACTATTATTACAAAATAGACCCTAGACTATGTCTGAGAGTGACTTTTCGGCTTTAGCTTCGGATTGCGAACTTCAGTTTTGGATGATCTTGAATCCAATGAAACTGTGTCCTAACAATCTCCCCCTTTGGATCAAGATCATTACTAAAATGATTTAGCAATCTGGTCTTCTCTTTCAGCTCAGAAGATACAATCTCTTTATTTGTCTTCAATTGTAATAATCTCTAGGTTTAGCTTCGAATGCTTTTAGCAAAGTATCTTCAAAGAAATTTCCCTCAGATCAGTATGTCTTTAGAACGCTTTGAAGAATCTTTTCTTGATTAGCTCTTATCTTCTCTATCTTCAGAATAGTTGGAAGAGTTCTCTAAACCTTTGATCTTTCACATTTCTTGGTAGGCTCTTCTCCCCCTTTTTGATGAAAAGTACAACGACTTCATCAAAACACATGTCAAGAAATGTAATGCTTATAGAGCCCCTGATTCGTCAATTCAAAAGACACTTTTTAGATATCTAGATAAACCAAAGTTATAATATTTAGATATTTATTATTTAGATATTATATTTTAGTTATAATATTAGTTTATATTAGTTTTTGATAATATCTAATACTGATATTATCTTTCTCTCTGTACAACACAAAAACAGATAAGAAACACACACAACACACATCGAAGGTTCAAGAAGACTCCTTATGCGTTAATCAACAACCGAACACCGACAATCAAATATTTCCATATATTTGGATGTAAGTGTTTCGTGCAAAATGATAGGGAGAATCTCAATAAGTTCAGTGCTAAGGCGGACGAAGGAATCTTCATTGGTTATTCCTCGACATCAACTGCATATCGTGTCTATATGAAGAAGTCAAAGACGGTGATTGAAAGCATCAATGTCACCTTTCATGAAGAAATGGCTTCCGAACAACAACGTTCAGAACCCGTTATAACCGGAGTACTAGCTTATGGGCAACTCAGTCCAGAACCTGCGTCTCAACAGACTAAATCAGACGAAGCTTTAACTTCAACTAACCATTTATCTGATTTAGATTTATTATTTGAATTGTTTTATGATGAATTTCTTGGATCTAATGTAAAGAAATATGTTGTGGTTGACAGGATGGAAGACTTAACAACTACTCATCCAACCAGTTCAGATGACTCTATTGAATCAAACGCTTCGATTCAACAAGAAATTACAATTTAAATGCCGACTCCAACAGTTGAAGAAGTGACAAATGATAAAGAGACAGAAGAAGCTGAAACAGTAGGAGATTCTGTACAGATCAATCTACAGCCAGATCAAGTTGTACCTGCTGGGCCTTCTGAACCTGCCACTTCAACTAAAATCATCAATCCTCCTGAACAAACAGAAGAAGGTACAAGTGGATTCGTAGATGACACAACAGACATACAATCATCTAATCCACTGCCTCATGAACATAAATGGACCAAAGAGCATCCGATAAGCCAGATAATTGGCGATCCATCAAAATCGGTGCAAACTAGGTCAGCTTCAATGAACCTGTGCATGCATGACTCCTTTTTGAGCAAGTTCGAGCCAACTCAAGTATCAGAAGCACTTGCTGATCCAGAATGGGTGATCTCAATGCAAGAAGAGCTAAATCAGTTCGATGCACTTCAAGTCTGGAGACTCGTACCAAAGCCTAAAGGTAAAACCATTATAGGTACGAAATGGGTTTTCAAGATAAAGAAAGACGAAGATGGTACCGTTATCCGAAACAAGGCAAGACTAGTAGCCAAAGGATATAGACAAGAGGAAGGAATCGACTATGACGAGACATATGCTCCTGTGGCGCGATTAGAGGCAATCAGAATATTTCTAGCCTACGCAGCCCACAAGAACTTCACGGTCTTTCAAATGGACGTGAAGACAACATTCCTGAATAGAATTCTGAAGGAGGAAGTCTATGTCTCGCATCCAGAGGGTTTTGTCAATCAAGAGAAGCCGAATCACGTCTACATTCTTGACAAAGCACTCTACGGTCTGAAACAAGCACCTCGAGCCTGGTATGATGTCCTTTCTAATTTTCTAGTTAAGTTTGGGTTTTCCAAAGTACGGTGGATACCACTTTGTTTATTAAAAAGGAAAAAGGCGATATCATTTTAACTCAAATCTATGTAGATGATATTATCTTTGGTTCTACAAATACTAAGTACTGTAAGAACTTTGCAAACCTTATGGTGTCTAGATTTCAAATGAACTTGATGGGAGAGATGAATTTCTTTCTCGGTTTACAAGTAAAACAGTTTTCTATGGGTATCTTTATCAATCAATCAAAGTACATTAGAGATATTCTTCGGAAGTTCCAAATGGAAAATTCAAAACCGATTGGTACCCCAATGGCACCAGGTACTAAGATTGGCACCGATCCTTCGGGAAAGGCTGTTGATGTTAGGACTTATCGAGGGATGATAGGTTCTTTAATGTATCTTACTTCTAGTAGGACAGATATAATGTTCTCAACATGCTTATGTGCACGATATCAGGCCAATCCTAAAGAAACCCATTTGTCTGCTGTAAAGCGCATTTTCAGCTCATTTTCAGGTATCTAAAAGGCACTGCAGATCTTGGTCTGTGGTATCCTAAAGATACTAGTTTTGAACTAACAGCCTACACAGATGCAGATCATGTAGGTTGTATGTTAGACAGGAAGAGCACGTCAGGACATGTACAGTTCCTCGGTGACAAACTAGTAAGTTGGGCATCGAAGAAGCAACTTTGTGTTTCAACTTCCACGGCCGAAGCAGAATATGTAGCTGCTGCTAGTTGCTGTTCTCAGGTCTTATGGATGCGAACTCAATTACACGACTATCGTTTCCACTTAAACAAGATCCCGATATACTGTGACTCCAAGAGCGCCATCGCAATTACGGCAAATCCTGTTCAACACACCAAGACAAAGCACATAGATGTCAGGTATCACTTTATTAAAGATCATGTTGAAAAAGGAACAATTGAACTTTTCTTTGTAAAAACTGATTATCAACTTGCCGATTTGTTCACCGAACCCTTTGACGAAAAGAGGTTCAACTTTCTTATCTCTAAGCTTGGTTTGTTAAATCTTAAAATCTAATCAGTAGTTACCTATAAAAGTTTTCTAAATTGTATACTTTTTCATCATTTCTTCATTCTTAACTCTGATTGATATCTGCACTTCTATCAAATTTTCATGATCCAAGGGGGAGAATGAGAAGAAATTGACATCTAGTCAATATTACTTCAAGGGGGAGCTCATAAAATTTGTGCATGTACCTTTTAATGTCAAATTTTTTTGTAATGCAAGATTTTAGGGGGAGCTCTTCAAGACAAAAGGGGAGTTCGGATATGACTTCTGATTATTTCAGATCAGGACTCATACTTTAAACAGTTTTACTGCTTTTTGTCTTTTCAATTTAAGTGTATAAACTTGCTTTGACTTGACTTAAGACTTTTGCAGAAGTTTGAGAGAAGCTTAAAAGATCATATCTTTATGACTTTAAGCTTAGCTTCATGAGATGTAAGATCATACGTAAAGGTATAATTCCAAATCTTCATCTCATATATGGTTGAAAGAAGGTCAACTTTCAATCATAGAAAACATTGTTTTTAATGTTCAAACCACTTCCCGATTTTTTCAACAGATTTTATATTATGGAAGTGTGATTTTAAATGTTTTCAAAATCAATTTTGTGCTTTAACTGAAATAGCTAAACCAATCTGAGCATCACGTGCATCATAGGAAAACAAGAATCATTGTGCTAGGACTTAACACAACTTCAATGAAAACACCTTAACAAGTGATTTCTACCCACGAAGTTAATCCTTAGTGATTGAGTGTGAGAAGCGAAAAGAAATGAGTGTGATTAGAGAAAGCAAAATGTTTAAAAGAAAGAGCGTGTGAGAAGAGAGTTAAAAGAAAATCACAACTCTGCACCAACTTTTTCTGAGTCGGGCAGCCACCATTCTAGTGATTCACAATTCTTTGGTGATCATTATTGAAACAGGCAACTAGCCCATCCCAACTCTTGATCATACCTCACCAACTACTCATTTTCTTTTCAACAAGAAAGTGTTTCACATTTTCAAAGGGGATGCAGCACATTTGTTATCTGATTTTCATTTGGAAAATCTGGATATTGAAAAGAAGGAAGTCTGCCCCACCTTCGCATTTCAATCATGCACATTGAGTCTGTGTTTAACTTACTGTTGTCTTAGTGGTTTACACAATTTTGAGCCAATAAGCGATCATCTGTGCTTAATTCTTTTTAACACAAGCATGAACACACAAGGAATTAGTTTCTTTGTCATAACGTTTATAGAAATTACCCTTGTGGTGTTTCGATGATTAAATGGAAGCCCTGGGGGAGTCAACATCAAACAGCTCCTTTACAATGTGTATTCGTTACACACAGTGACTTAGTGTTACAGACATGCATTCTAACTGATTCATTAGTTGATCCAGGTGTTACATGATTATTTTGTCTAGATTTGCAAAGATCAGGATGAATAACTATTGAATTGACGGATCAGAGACTCCAAGTGGTTGACATTTCTTACTCAAAGTTTTGATGAAGTCGTTGCACTTTCCATCAAATAGGGGGAGAATCTAAAGCTTGAAGAAATGCTCAGTCCATTACATTACAAGACCAAGAACTGTGAGATCAAAGTATTCTGAAGACATGTTGATTTCAGATAAATTTTCTTTGAAGGTACTTTGCTAAAGCATTCTGACTAGAGAAAGAGATTGCATCTTCTATGCTGAAAGAGAAGATCGTATTGACAAATCATTTTCGTAATGATCTTGATCCAAAAGGGGAGATTGTTAAGACACAGTCTCATTGGATTCAAGATCATCCAATACGAAGATCGCAATCTGAAGTTAATGCTGAAAGTTACTCTCAACAATAGTCTAGGGTCTATTATGTAATAAAGTTAAAGTTGTTTTTAATATCTAGATATTATAGTTTTAGATATTAAGTTTTATTATTATTTTATGTTTTGATAATATCTAATAATCAGATATTATCTCTCTCTGTATTATCAATCGATCAGTAAGAGATCAAACACAACACATACTATCAAGGTGAAATAGAGAGAAAACAAACAGAGCAAAAACTCAAGAACTCAACCGTGTAATCCGCGTTTATATATTGAAACAGGTTGGTTTATCATCTATTGTTTGTTGTTTTGATTATCTGGTAACGATCACGGACTCACACAGTGCATTCCATAGAATTTGAGCATCCGTGCAGTTGCAAAACTGGTGTTAGTACTCATTAGGTATAGCCAAGAGCAGAGTGCTCAAGGCTTTCATCTCTGTCTGCCTCATCTTTCTCTCTCCATCAGTCTTTGGTGGAGGTCTCTTTCCTTCTACGTCCATCTTTCCTCCATCTGAGGGACCATTCTCAATGATGTCCCACATTGAGAAGTCTGTGAGAAGAATGTATTGCTTGATTCTGATTTTCCACATGTCAAACTCATTGGGTTTGAGCATGGGAACCTTTGAGACCAGAACGCTATCGCTTGAACCATCCATGATTATATATTTATTAGTTTTCTAGCTCTAATACCACTTGTCAAGATCGAAAATTCTTAAACAAGAATTTAATACAAACTCGGAAACAATGTTAAAAAAGTTGCGGAATAACACTTTAACAATTAATCAAAAACACAGACTATGAACTCAAATCATAAGTTTATATTGCATAAAACTTAATGATTACAAACACAACCTCAATCTGTTGAACAGACTCAACAGACGTTCAATACTTCTCTATAGAAAGGATCAATACTAGTCTTGAGGTTAATTCTCTAAACAAAAACAACTCTATCAATGTGTGTATCTCTATCAAGAACTTCTAGACTATATATACATAATTAATTACAAGATAATTACAAAGGAAATATTATTCTTCAGAATCCAGTCCATAATTATCTTCATCTCCTATTCTTCCGCATCAATCCATCTTTATCTTCAGAAGCAGCATTAACTCAATAGCAGTATTAACTTTGTCCCTGGCAGTACTAACCATGCTTGTAGTATTAATCTCTTATGGCAATAGTAATCTTCAAGCAGTACTAACTACTAGCAGTACTAACTCTCCAAGCAGTACTAACTATTAAAGTAGCAACACTAACTCTTCAAGCAGTATTAATTCTACTAGCAGTAGTAATCTTTCTTCACCTAGCAGTACTAACCAGACTTAGTTATTTCTGACCCAACACCTTTGAAGTTTCACCCCTCCCCTTACAACTTGGGAGTCGGCTACTACATTGGCCTTTCCGGGATGATACTCAATCTTACAATCTTAATCCGTTAGCAGTTCCATCCACCTCCTTTAATGCATGTTCAACTCCTTTTGATGGAAGAGGTGGCAGACACTCTTGTGATCCATGAAAATCTGACATTTTGTCCCGTAAAGGTAATGTCGCCAAATCTTTAGCGTAAAGACGACATCTGCTAACTCCAAGTAATGAGTGGGTTACCGCGTCTCGTGATCCTTCAACTGGCGTGATGTGTACGCGATCACCTTTCCACGTTGCATCAGAACACAGCCTAAACCTAATCAAGACGCGTCGCTATACACCACAAAGTCGCCCGTACCATCCGACAAAGTCAAGATAGGAGCGCTATCTAACAAGACGCGTCGCTATACACCACAAAGTCCTTCAGCTTCTGAAAAACCTCCCTCTACGTTTTCGTCCATGCAAATTTTGCACTCTTCTTAGTTGACTAAGTCAACTGGGTTGCAATACGGGAAAAATCCTTGATGAACTTACGATAGTATCCCGCCAAGCCAAGAAAGCTTCGAACTTCAGACAGATTCTTCGGAGGCTTCCAATCTCGGATTGCTTCTATTTTAGACGGGTCTACCTTGATCCCATGTTGGGATACTACATGTCCAAGGAACTGCACCTCCCGTAGCCAAAATTCACACTTCGAGAACTTTGCATAAATCTTTTCTATCTTTAGCAGCTCTAACACTACTCGAAGGTGATTCTCGTGTTCACTCTCGGTTTTCGAGTACACCAAGATAGCATCAATAAACACTATCATGAACTTATCCAAGTAGGGTTGACACATCATATTTATCATATCCTTGAAAGTTGCAGGGGCGTTTGTCAAACCAAACGGCATCACAAGAAACTCGAAGTGTCCATATCTTGTTTGAAAATCCGTCTTCGATATATCTTCCTCCCTCACTTTAAGTTGATGATAACCCGACCTCAGGTCTATTTTAGAGAAGTAGCTAGCCCCTTGTAATTGATCAAACAGATCGTCTATCCTCGGAATCGGGTATTTGTTCTTAATCGTAACTTTGTTGAGCTCATGGTAATATATGCACATCCGCATCATTTTGTTCTTCTTCTTCATAAAAAAGTATCGGCGCTCCCCAAGGCGAGGTACTAGGCCTAATGAATCCTTTATATAATAACTCTTGCAATTGAGACATCATTTCCTTCATATCAACATGTGCGAATCTATACGGCACACTCGCGATTGGTGCGGCTCCATGCACCAGATCGATCTGAAACTCAACTTGACGATTCGGAGGCAGACTCGTCAAGTCCTCCAGAAACACCTCCGGGTACTCATTCGCTAATCGCACATCCTCCACTCCGCACTTCTCTTTCTTAGCATCTACAATATAAGCTAAGAATCCTTGACATCTTTTCCTCAAGCACCTATTAGCCTTAATCATAGAAATCAGGCTAGTACTCCTATCTCGCCTGTTTCCATAAATCACTATTGTTCCCTTATCGGGTAATAACACACGAATAATATTTTTATTACAAACAATATTGGCACAACTTTTAGCTAACCACTCCATTCCGAGCACTACATCAAACTCTCTTATCGCCATCGGGTACAACAACATCGACACGAGACTCTCTTCTATGTCTATAACACAACCTTCAATTACCTCCCTAATAAACACCTGATTATCATCAGCGGTTTCTACTTCTAATACCCGTTCTAAATGCTTTGGTTTTACTCTTAAGCATTTGGCAAAATCTGGGGACACAAAAGAGTAACTTGCCCCTGAATCAAATAACACCTTTGCGTGAATAGAGTTCACCAAAAATGTACCTGTCGCCACATCCAAAACCTCCTCCGCCTCCACTTCTGTCATATGAAATGCCCGCCCTTTCAGGCGTACCGGCTCCAACCTCCTATCCTCCTTCTTGCCTCCCTAACGATCACTAGCTTGAACCGACCCTACTCTCTTCGCTTGCGGGCAATCAAACTGCAGGTGGTCAGGCGACCCACGCTGATAGCACAACCTTTTACTCGGATAATCTCTTTATACATGCCCCAGAAATCCACATTGGAAGCATGATCTCGTCTCCCCGATGCACTCGTCGACACTTCCTACACGGTTTGTCCCCGACTCCACGACCTCCTCGTGGCTCTGGCCTTAAAGTCTTTCCCTTCCTCGCATCAATTCTCGATCCATCCCCTTTCCTCTTGTCCTCGACCCTCTCCATCACTTGACGGTTCTTTTCCTTTTCAGTCATCTCGACCGCATTAATGGTCGTTTGAAGGGTAGTAGGATTTCTTGTCCAAACCAGTTCCCGAATGTTGTTTTTCAATCCATATATGTACCGTTCCACTCGCCGTTCTTCAGTCGACACATACAACTCCGTAAAACGAGATTTCTCTATAAACTTGGAAGTATATTTCCGTACTGAAAGATCCCACATTGGTTGGGGAGGGGAACGAAAGTTTCCTTATAAGGGATTGGATACCTCTTTTACTAGGTGCGTTTTAAAACCGTAAGTCCGGGTGTGTGGAAAAAGTGGACAATATCTGGTACGGTTAGCCTGGGATGTTACAGATGGTATCAAAGCCGGGAACCAGACTGATGTGCCAGCGAGGACGCTGGGCTCCCAGGGGGGTGGATTGTAAGATCTCACATTGGTTGGGAGGGGAACAAAAGTTTCCTTATAAGGGATTGGATACCTCCTCTACCAGACGAGCTTTAAAATCGTGAGTCTGGGTGTGTGGAAAAAAGGGACAATATCTGGTACAGTTAGCTTGGGATGTTACACGTACCGTCATCTCCCTTTGTTCCAGACTCAAAAACTCCTCCTCTAACTTTTTAACTGCCGCCAGAGTGAATAACTGTGCCTTAAACTTCCCAACAAATGTCTCCCAAGTCATACTCTGAAGTCTAAGCCGCAGATGACCCTTTCCCACCGGTCTCGGCATCCTACCAGAAAACTGCATCGGATTTCAACATAGATAGAGCGAAAATCACTTTATCTCTATCAGAACACTTGCAGGTATCGAATTCCAGTTCCATCTCTCGGACCCATTTCAGAGCTAAGACTGGGTCGCATTCTCCTTTGAACGTTGGAGGCTTGCAAGAGGAGAATGCTTTGTAGTTGCACCCTTTTGCTACACCAAGGTCGTTTGTCACCAACGTAGTTGAGTGAGAATGACCGCCCACTTCGGTCATTGGTGGGCTAGACATTCTCGTGCCCTCCTTGCTCACTCTTCAGTCTTCTCCTTGCTTCCCGATACAGACTTCTCCTGACGTGATAACAGGGCTTGCAAGGTCTCTAGAAGTTTACCCATCTCAGTTGCGAAAATTTCTTGCTGCGATACTTCATGTTCCGTCAATATTTCGACGCTTCTCGCCCTACGAGAGACACGAGTCTTGGCTCAATCTCGAGTCCTGGTGTTGGTTTCATCGACTTGGGTCATCGTCCTTCGGGGTGTCCTCCCTCGACGCCGTCCACAACCCCTGCCCCTTACTCGGGTAGTTGCTTGCCTAGTTGGGTTTACCGGTCCATCTACAGGGACCTCATTAGTCGGAATTGCCTCTTCCATTGGCACCGATCTGCTTCTCAAAGATTACTGAAAAGAGTTCACAAGACAACATTTAATTCCACAGTTCCAACATAACAAGTCAACTAAGCACATACATGTATCTGTAAATTTGCAATTACATTGGCTAGATGTAACTTCAAATTTACCTTACATATTAGTTCTCACTACCCTTTTATATATGCTCCTAATGTGGTATCTCGTAAATACATCCTATATCTTGGTTGTGTCTTTCACACTATAGTTTAAGTTTAGGCCTATACGATCATCTAAATCTCATAAACTATGGCTTTGATACCAAATGTAACAATCCAAACACAAACATAGCAAAACCTTTCCAATAAATCCCAAACATGGGTCTTAATACAACGCAAATTAAAACTTAGTCTTCAATATTCAGAAAACGAAAACACTCCGCCACAACCGAGATGTCTAACTAACAGCAACTTCAAAGTTCTAGATCAACTACCTTCGGCTCCTAGCCTTCACAGTTTCTCCTTCCCTTTGGAGGAAGCACCACTGGTTCCCTTACCTGAAAATGTTTTTAATTTTTGAAAATGAGGGTTAGACCATAAGGCCTAGTGAATTCCCTACCGAAGGCAAATTAAGAAAATTTATAAAGTTAACTTTGTAACCGCACAGATTATTAAGTTTAAAGAAAAATGACAGTTTCAAATAGATACCATAACCAATTCCACATAAGGGAATTTGCACCTTGAATTAATCACCATCACCTCTCGTGATGTCCACGCTCAGGGCCCCCAGTAGATCCCCTTTTTGGCCCCCAGTAGATGCCTTAACCGTGTGCACGAGGAACAAATTCAAGGCACACGGTTCACCCAAATTCTCACAATAATTCCCCAATCCGAGAAACTCGACTCCACATAATTTGACAGTTCATAATTAAATAATAGCTTAATCATAAGTAAAAGAACGATCCTTTATCATACAAAATAGGTGATCATGTTTTCAAGTCCACATATTAAACAAATCCAAGTCAGTTTACAAGTATGCAACCGTGACAATTATTTTCCAATAAATGAGAAAGAGAACTCACCTTTCGATGGAAAAACCTGGCACACTCACTCCGAAATTTACCTCAAGGAGACAGGACACCTATAATTCGGTCACAATACTGATAGACGGTTTATGCAACCCTCCAAATCTACCGCAAGTGTACGGTGTCAATCAAGTAATACATACTAAGTACGAGTATCGATCCAAGGAACTACGAGTTTAAGTACCACAAAGGCTACCACAACTACTAACTGAACTGCTGGTAAATTTGGTTTGAGAATGATTAATTAATTACTTATCAAGAGACAATGGAAGCAAGCACAGAATACAATTCA
Source organism: Arctium lappa (assembly GCA_023525745.1). NCBI lineage: Eukaryota > Viridiplantae > Streptophyta > Magnoliopsida > Asterales > Asteraceae > Arctium > Arctium lappa. The sequence continues at coordinate 152,290,889 of CM042047.1, read as the reverse complement.
ACAATTGATTCAAGCACTACAAGGAGAATACTTATATGACAAGGGAAAGGCTAGGGGTCGGATTTCATTTGGATTACACCAACAAATAAATAACACACATTCAAATGACTCAATACACAAGGTTAAATTTAGCAATTCCAAATATACTCACTACTCTCTCTCGAGCAATAGCAAGAATGTATCATGCAATATATATTGACGTCTCTCAACCAATACACATAAACATTCAACTCATTAAGCATAAGAATCACAAACACAAACTAGGGTTTACTTGGTATATCTCTATCCAATATCTCACCCTAGGTTTATCTAACTTTTATCAAGTTATAAAACCAATTTCTCAAGAGGAAATACAACCAAAAGATGAATAATATGGCCAATCTCAAAAGCAATAAGAACAAGATAGACAAACTTCAACCAACAAGTGTATTAACTCAATAAAATGCAATAATCATATATCTAAAAGTATAAAACCAAAATCCATCCTTCCCCCAACCTCAAAAGGTTTAGTTCATGTTACTAATAACAATTAAAACCATAGAGAAGATGATGACAGCACCCGAATACATTGTTTCTCAACAAAATACAAGTATAATGATAAAACTCCCTCAATGATTGATACACACTACCAATTTTTAGCTCCAAAAGTTGTTTCCACCTTCCCAATCAGTAAAAGTCTTCTATTCTGCTCTGAAAATGGTTTAGAACAACTCCCCTAGGGTCTAGCCTCCAACAATCCCGAGATAACCCTAAACATTAACTTTCTGCAGCTTTTTATACCCGGAGACCACGACCGCGATAGTGCCCGCGATTGTGACAATGTCTCAATCGCCTGGCACAATCGCCAGGCTTAACATGCTCGCGGTACATCTTGGGCGATTGTGCCAGCGATAGTGACACATGTCACAATCGCCTGGCACAATAGCTGAGGTTATGATTTTCGTTTTTTTTCTTCACTCGTTCACTTGGTTCGATACCGTCTTCAATCGGGACGTTCAAATGGAGTATAAATAAGCCTTTTTTTCTTCCACTTGATATCTTGTATGTCTGCACAACACTTGCTCAAAATATTAGTCCGAAATACCAATTATTGTTTCAAGACGAGCCGTAAACTTATGATTCGGAGGGTGAAAACCCGTCAGATAACGCAGTTATCAACAACTCCAAACCTAGATTTTGCTTGTCCTCAAGCAAAAATTGGCGTAAAGGAATATAACAATAACATACAGGCAAGCTTACTGAGGTGATGGGTTTTCGAAAGGGGACAATATGAACAATCATTTTAACAACTGAATGAGGGAAGACTAATGCGAAGTTAATAAAAACCAACATAAGTTTCCTAGCTTCTTGGTTAATTAAGTCTGGATAAAACTAATATTGACATGAAATTATTATCAAGCACATGTTTGTTAAGATCAATTTCATCATGTACATAACTAGTGGAGGATTTCGTTTCGATCCTAACCTCACGGGATGCTCTCTTTACACTTGAATCCTAGGTTCACACTCGTCACAAACACATGCGGGAGAGTTAATGTACAACAAAATAGCAAGTTCATCCGCGTGTGATAGTAGAGAAACACGTAAAAGTCAAATAAGATCTCATGAACGGAGTTGAGCAGTAAGATACAATTTACACATGTATTATTCACAAATCACATTTCCCAAGAGCTCAATCGGGGCTAAAATAATTGCAACGCGGTTGGGGAAAAGGAGTAGAAGGAACGGTCATGGCATAATTAGTCCTAAGTGCATCAAAACTAATAGTGGCTCCCATTCTTGCCTTCCTTTGCAACCACACATCTAATGCAAACTTTCATCAATCGCTGCTATACGCCAGCTTTATTCAGGATTTTTTTTTTTTTTGAACTTTAAATAAATCTTTCACGGCTTTTATCGACTCACCCCCAAAATTGTTCTGACGCTATTGACCATCTTTCTCAAACCATGATGCACTTAGACTACGGGGTAGGTTAGTGTATTTGGCTAAGTCAAAGTATTTAGGCATAATTAACGGCTACAAAATGGTTACGGGATCACATATCAACAAAAGGGTAGAGAAAGAGGAGCTGGAAACAATAGACCAAACGAAATTTCACACAAAGCCCGATATCGTCTCTCAAAGTACACATGATTCACAAATAATACACATGTTACATTTTAAAGACCAATCTTTACTACTCAATGCAAAACAAATGAGATCAAACTATCAAATTGAAACGTGTATAAGATGGTGAACAAAGTTGAAGCAACACTCGGGAATGAAGGCATGGAAGCTTAAAATCTCACAAAGGTGATCTCCACTAATGTCCACAATTAGTGTACACAACTACACTATCTCTCTAAAAACATGACTCAACAAAAGTATGCATGTCAAGACAAGTTTTTCCAATTTACTTAACCAATAACTACCAACACATGTATCCATTCCGATTAATCAAGCATTAAATACAACCCAAACATTTATAGCGATCAAAATACAAGTTCATACTATTCGACCCACAAAAAGATAAACGACAACTCCAAACCTCTGAGACACATCGTCCCCAATGTGCCCCATTAGTTACAAAGTCGGTTTGCAAAGTTTAACCATCACCAACGAAGTGTAAGAAAAACTACATACATGAGCTGATAGGTATACAAACAAAATGAAAGAGAAAACAAACCGATCAATCGTTGTCGTCTTCTTACGGCCGTGAGGATGAAGGGCCGGCGTCGGAATATCGCGATCGTCTCTGATACGTGACTCCAAAGCGTGTAGGACCCAAAACTAGACCAAGGCGCTGGTTGATCATCCTAATCTCCTCACTATTTCTCGCTTCTCTCTCATCCAACCTCTCGACGACTTGAGTAAGCCGCTCCAAGGATGGGTCGACACCCCGACGTTCACCAGCCGGAGGTGGTGGGACGGCACCCTGAACTGGTGCCTCTTGCTGCCGGGCTGCGGCTTGAAGGCGTCCTCTGCGCCGGTAGCGTCCTTCCGTGGGTAGGTTAGACAACCCGTGGCGAGAGCAAAAAGAGTTATATGCCTTTTTGCATATATCGGATGGTGGTTCCGTGAGTGCCTCCTCCATGGAAGCTGCTCCAATCCCCGCCCTCCTACAGAAATACGTGATGAGACAAGGAAAAACAAGGAGGGATCGGTAGTCGGTACCACACTTCAGGATGCTACCGAGGATAAAGTGCCCGACATCAAAATGTACACCCGTATGGATGGCGTACAGCAGTATGGCGGTCTCTATCGTGACGTTGGTTCGGTGAGTGGAGGGTATGAGGTTGTGCTTCAAGAACACTGTCCAGAATGCCATGTCTGGAGTGAGCTCGCCATGGTGTAGCTCAACAGTCCCTGGCTGCCACACATTAGATCCGTTGTGGCGAAGACCGGCAGCCATCTCTCCAAGCTCGGGGTAGAACCCGTCATTGATGGAGAATCCCTCATGGTAGGCTGCGTTGGGGTCGGTCGGGGTGAGGAGAAATTCATTGATGGCGGTTGATGATAACACCACTCTCCTCCCCCTCACCCAAACCAGCCCACTATCGTGAAAAACCTCGGGGACCATCGCTGCATAGAATTCTCGCACCAGCTCCGCGTGATACTTCCTGGGGGTGCTGGTGAAACGAGCCCAGTGGCGATGGCCGATGGCACCTGGTATGGTGGTGGAATCCAATCCGGTCAAATCGATCACTCGCTCCACAACGAAGCCACGATTCGCGCATGCGGCGAGCCTATCGGGGTAGTGAACATTGGGAGCATTCGCCAAGGCCCTCTGATCAGCTTCATCAAGCGTATCAAAAATTTGGTATCGGTCTCGCGAAAGATGGGCGCTGCGTACCATGGTGATAATCTGCAGGGAAAATTGGAGAGCTAAGCCACTAACAATTGTTAAAAAAAAAAAAGAGACACGGTAACATGTTGCAAGAAATGCACGAAGCTATGATGATCAAACGAAATGAAAGTGCATGAAGTGTCCTAATGGTCTACCCTTGCACACCATTCAAGCCTATGAACGACATTAAGGCTTGGATAAATGTGCAAAAATCAACCAAAGGGACGCAAAAACAAAGTTTTCATAAGTTCATACGACATCCCACAATGATTATCATAACTTAGATTACCTCTAATTAACATTGGACCAAGCCAAAAATCTCAACATTGAGTGCAAAACAATTATCCAACACGAGTTGCATGATCAGACCCAAAACAAAGGGTGATGCGATTAAAAGGTCTAATCATCAACTAATCAAGGCTACTACCCACATTGAACATGCCAAAATGAGTAACACAAGTTAGAAACATGGCAACCCTTAATTTGAACAAGAGGGTACATGAGGTCACTATAAGCATACATATAAAAATTGAGCAATTTTAGCACAAGTGTATGAGTTCAACATCGTAATTGTAGCTTCAAATTCGGTTAATTAGGGCACATAATGCAAACAATAGCTAGGTTTAGGTGAACTAATATTTAGGACTTCAACAAGATCCATTATACTAGCAAAGCCACAAAAACCCACAAATGTACAAATCCTTAAAGCATAACATGCAAAATGTAGAACCCTAGTTTCAATACATGGTAAATTGATGCAATGGAAGAACAATGTGGAGTGAAACTAAGCATTTCCAAGTGAAATAAAAACTCCAAACCTAATTTGAAACACAATTTCTCGAGAACTTTATCATGAAAAAAATCATTGACCACAAACCTAGAAATCTCACAATGTAGGGAGAAATAAAGTGAAATAGAGAAGAAATCTTACTTGGTAGGTGAAGTATAACAAGGAATCAACCAAAAATTGGAAGAGGATTCGAGAATGGAGAGGTAGGGAGTGAAATCACCCAAAATCGCCCGAGAGATAAGTCAAAAAAAAATCGCCCCTGAACTGCTCTATGTGTGTGCGTGTGTTTCTGATTTCGGCCAAGGGTTTTAAAACCTGATTTTCGCGACGGAGATAGTGCCAGGAGATTATGCCTTAGGCACTATCGCGGGGCTTAATCGCCTAAAGTGTACCGAGAGGGTGTGTTCTGAGGCGATTGTGACACGGGCGATTGTGCCAGGGCACTATCGCGGGCACAATCGCCTAAATGGTACCGAGGGTCGATTTTCTTGGCGATAGTGACATGGGCGATTGTGCAATGGCATTATCGCCGGCACAATCGCCGAAATGGTACAGAGAACAAAAAAAATTGTGAGGTGTGCCAACTTGCTGTCACAATGGCTTGAGACCAAAAATGGGGTATTTTGGCTGGTTTTCATGAGAAAACACATTGCCAAACTCAAAAACGCTATTATGGACAAAAAATACAACTAACCTTGGTGGGTTGCCTCCTACCCAGCACCTTATTTAGGGTCGTGGCACAACCTTGACGATCTTCAAGTTGGTGTAGAGAGCAATACGGAGTCCTTGCTTTGCATTGGTTCGCCTTCCAGATATGGCTTTAACCTTTGGCCATTTACTTTGAAAATCTCCCCATCATCACCCTTTAGCTCGATGGCCCCGTATGAATGGACTTTAACCACAACGAACGGACCGGACCATCGTGATTTCATCTTACCGGGAAATAACCGAAGACGAGAGTTGAACAAAAGCACTTTTTGACCTTCATGGAACGTTTGGTTCATGATGAATTTATCATGAAAACGTTTTGTCCGCTCCTTGTAGATGCGTGCACTTTCGTACGCATCTAGACGAATTTCGTCGAGCTCATTAAGTTGCAAAGTTCGCTTCTTCCCCGCTGCATCTAACTCAAAATTAAGGGTCTTGATTGCCCAATATGCGCGGTGCTCCAGTTCCACCGGTAAGTGACATGATTTGCCAAAGACTAATCGATATGGCGATATACCTATGGGCGTTTTGAATGTTGTACGGTACGCCCACAGTGCGTCATCAAGCCTTGCCGACCAATCCTTTCTAGAAGCACTAACTGTCTTTTCCAAAATTTGTTTAAGCTCTCAGTTAGATACTTCGGCCAACCCATTGGCTTGGGGATGATAGGGTGTGGTGACCCGGTGAGTGACAGAGTACTTTTTAAGTACGGTATTCAAATATCGGTTGCAAAAGTGACTTCCACCGTCACTCACCAATGCACGCGGAACGCCAAACCGTGAAAAGATGTGCTTACGCAGAAAGTTGATAACAACCTTGGAGTCGTTTCTTGCGGACGCAATTGCTTCGACCCACTTAGATACATAATCCACCGCCACTAGAATATATTCGTTTTTATAGGACGGCGGGAATGGACCCATGAAGTCTATGCCCCAAACGTCAAATATCTCCACTTCCATGAAGATTTTCATGGGCATTTCGTTTCGTTTGGAGATATTTCCAACTCGTTGACATCTATCACAAGAGGCAATGAAGTTCCGGGCATCTTTGAACAAAGAGGGCCAGTAGAATCCGGATTGTAAGACTTTAGACGCGGTGCGATCGGTGCTGAAGTGACCGCCACACTCGAGAGAGTGACAATGCTTGAGCACATTGAGTTGTTCTTCGCCTGGCACACAACGTCTAATCATACCATCCCCACAATGTTTGTAAAGATATGGCTCCTCCCAAAAATAGCACTTCACATCAGCAAAGAACTTGCGCCTCTGATGTGAGCTTAAGCCGTGAGGAGCTACATCGCTCGCCAAAAAGTTTACCACGTCCGCATACCATGGGTCAGATACCCCAATGGCATACAGACGCTCATCTGGAAAGTATTCGTTTATGGGAACCACATCTTCTCTCTCCAATCCCTCCAATCTTGACAAATGATCCGCGACAAGATTCTCCGTCCCCTTCTTGTCCACTATCTCAATGTCAAATTCCTACAAAAGTAAAATCCAACGGATTAATCTTGGTTTTGCATCTTTCTTTGACATAAGATATTTTAAAGCGGAATGATCAGTGTAAATAATGATTTTAGACACAACAAGATATGATCTAAATTTTTCACATGCAAACACTACGGATAGCAATTCCTTTTCAGTGGTGGCATAATTGACTTGTGCCGCGTCCAAGGTTTTGCTAGCATAGTATATTGCATGGAGTTTCTTATCCTTCCGTTGGCCCAAAACAGCCCCCACGGCTAAGTCACTAGCATCACACATGACTTCGAAGGGTAAGGTCCAATCTGGTGCGGTGAGAATTGGTGCGGATGTGAGTTCTTTCTTGAGCCTATCGTAGGCTACTTCACAGCTTTCTGTGAACTCAAACTTTGCATCCTTGAAGAGTAACTCGGAGAGGGGCTTGGCAATCTTAGAAAAATCTTTGATGAAACGACGATAGAACCCCGCATGACCCAAGAAGCTACGAATCCCTTTTACAGAAGTCGGATATGGAAGTTTATCAATCACTTCAATCTTTGCCTTATCGACTTCGATACCCATGGCGGACACCTTGTGGCCTAATACAATTCCTTCCGTCACCATGAAGTGACATTTCTCCCAATTCAAGACTAAGTCGGTGTCTTGACATCTCTTGAGGACCATCTTGAGATTTGCTAGACAAGCGTCATACGAGTCCCCAAAAATAGAGAAGTCATCCATGAATATCTCCATCGTCTTTTCTATCATGTCGGAGAAGATAGCCATCATGCAACGTTGAAATGTGGCGGGTGCGTTGCATAATCCGAAGGGCATACGACGATAGGCAAAAGTACCGTATGGGCATGTAAACGTCATATTTTCTTGATCTTTGGGGGCAATCGGGATTTGGTTATAACCCGAATACCCGTCAAGAAAGCAATAATAAGCGTGCCCGGATAATCTCTCCAACATTTGGTCAATAAACGGCAAGGGGAAGTGATCTTTTCTTGTGGCGTTGTTAAGTTTGCGATAGTCAATGCAAACTCTCCAACCGGTAACCGTTCTTGTTGGAATCAATTCATTCTTCTCATTCTTCACCACAGTTACCCCACCTTTCTTTGGGACTACTTGAACGGGGCTAGTCCAAGGACTATCAGAAATTGAGTATATAATCCCCGCATCAAGAAGTTTCATCACCTCCTTCCTCACCACCTCTTTCATATTAGGGTTCAATCTTCGTTGGTGCTCAACGGATGGTCTATATCCATCCTCCATCTTTATCCGGTGCATGCAAAAGGAAGGGCTCAACCCCTTCAATTCGGCAATTGTCCACCCGATGGCGGATTGGTGCTCCCTCAAAACTCGAAGCAACTTTTCTTTTTCCAACTTACTTAGTTGTGATGAAATTATCACGGGAAATGTAGAATTTGCCCCTAAGTAAGCGTACTCTAAATGAGAAGGTAATGGCTTGAGCTCTAGTTGCGGAGGCACTTCCGCCGACGGTTGGGGTTTGACATTTTTAGGTCCCAACTCTTCAAACTGTTGGTGCCTTGAGAATTTTCGGAAAGGTGTGGCCTCCAATTGCATCACGCATTCCACACCTTCGTCTTCATCGCTTTCTCCTTCGTAACAGCTATTCATTAACACATTTCCCATTTCATCATCAGTCGCTTTTCTGTCAAATGCCTCTTGTACCACTCGGTCAACAACGTCCACGCTAAAACAAGCGTTCACATCATTTTTGCTTCGGGTACAATTGAATACATTGAAAACGGCCTCTTCATCTCCTACCCGTAAGGTCAATTTTCCACCTTGGACGTCAATCAATGCGCCTTCGGTTGCTAAGAAGGGCCTTCCAAGAATTAGAGGTACATCGACGTCCTCTTCCATGTCCAAAACAACAAAGTCAACGGGGAAGTAGAATTTCCCGACTTTAGTTAGGACATCTTCAATGATACCATGTGGATGTTTGATGGAACGGTCCGCCAATTGCAATGTGACCCTTGTCGACTTGATTTCACCAAGACCAAGCTTCCTGAAAATAGATAAAGGCATAAGATTAATACTTGCGCCTAAATCACATAAAGCTTTACCAAACTCAAAATCACCAATATGAATAGGAATGGTAAAACTCCCTGGATCCTTAAGCTTGGGTGGAAGCTTGTTTTGGATGATGGCACTACATTCTTCAGTGAGTGCGACGGTGGCATGCTCTTCAATCTTTCTCTTGTTGGATAAAATGTCCTTCAAGAATTTTGCATAAGAGGGCATTTGAGCTAAGGCATCCGCGAAAGGAATATTGATTTGTAACTTTTTAAAGACCTCCAAGAATTTAGCGAATTGTTGTTGGTCCTTGTATTCCTTAAGTCGGTTGGGAAATGGTATTGATGGTTTGTATGCCTTCACAATCGGTTTGGATGACGATTGTGCCTCTTGAGCCTTCTTGGGTGTTTCAACAACATCTTCAACCTCAACTTCAATAAGTTCCGGCTCTTGAGTGATTGGCGCTTCTTTCTCCTCGGAGTCCATGTCATCTCTAGTTGGATCCTTAATCAACGGCTTCCCACTTCTAAGAGTAACAGCCTTGCAATGTTCTCGTGGATTTGGCTCGGTTTGACTAGGCAAATTTCCTTGGTTCCTTGAAGAGTGTGCATCCGCGAATTGACCAAATTGCCTTTCGAGATTCCGAATGGCAATGGTATTTTGTTCATTGCTTTGCACCACCGCTTTAATTGTGGCCGCATTTTGCTCATTACCTTGGATGACCGCTTTGATAGTTGCACCTTGTTCACCGATCACCGTATCCATCTTTGATAAATATTGCATCATCATTTCCTCCAACCCCGATTTCTTTTCGCTTGAAGTTCCCTCCCCATCGTTTCTCATGTTTTGGTTTCCTTGATGATTGAAACCGGGGGGTTTGAAATTCCGGGATGAAGAAGAAAATTGATGTTGGGCTTGAGCTTGTTGTTGTTGATGTGACCGACCCATATCACCCCTAGATTGATCCCCTTGGTTTTGTTGATTTGACCAAGAGAAGTTAGGGTGATTCCTCCAACCCGGATTATATGTATTTGAGAAAGGGTTGTTGGGCTGTCGGTTGGGTTGGTTTTGCATGTAGTTCACTTGCTCCACATCGTTTGCATCCAATGAAGTCACAATGTGGCATTCTTCGTAGAGTGAGAATCTCCACATATCTGACAAGCTGCATTGCCAACTGCCTTCACCGCCATGTTCCTTAGTTGGTTTGTTAGCCCAGAGATTTGGGCTTTCAAAGAAGAGATCTCTGATGAATCTTGTGAGCTAGATCCAGTTGGCCTTCTTAGTTGGCCACTCCTTTCGGAATGCCATTGATAGTTGTTGTCGGCCATTTCACATATCAAAGCATAAGCGTCATCATAAGACTTTGACATGAGAGATCCCCCTGCTGCAGAATCAACAGTGGCTTTAAAGTTCGAGTGGAGAGCATTGTAGAACATTTCAATGATCAGCCATGATTGAAGACCATGGTGGGGGCATTTTCTGAGCAATTCCCTGTATCTTTCCCAAGCATCATAGAGTGATTCTTGGTCCAATTACTTAAACTGCGTAATTTCTGCTCGCAATCTTGCAGTACGAACGGGAGGGAAAAACTTTGATAGAAAGGCCTTCACAAGTTGGTCCCATGTGGTGATCTGTCCGACAGGGATACTTCTTTGCCACGACTTGGCCCGATCACACAAGGAAAATGTGAAGAGCCTAAGACGAATGGCCTCCGGTGGGACTCCGTTCATCTTGAAAGTGTTGAGGATCTCACTATATCTTTCAAGATGACCAACCGGGTCTTCATGAGGTAGCCCCCCAAACTGTTCTTGCTTGATCATGCTTATGATGGCCGGCTTGATTTCGAAGTTGTTAGCCTCCACATTCGGAGCTTGAATGCCCTGTTGTGAGCCATCATAAGTGGGACAAGAGAAATCTCTTAAAGCTTGATTGTTCGCCATCACGTGTTCTTGTTCTTGCTCTCTTCTCCTTAATCGAATTGTGCGTTCGATTTCCGGATCCAAGGGCAATATCGCTCTTCCTCGGTTACGTCTCCTTGGCATGCACTAGAGTGAGTGCCTGAAAACAACCCAAAGAATAGTTAGTAAAAATAATGGAATTAAAGAATAATGTCCAATCTAGCAGCGCTATAACCGGTAGTGATATTAACACTACAATAGTTCCCCGGCAACGGCGCCAAAAACTTGATAGACGGTTTATGCAACCCTCCAAATCTACCGCAAGTGTACGGTGTCAATCAAGTAATACGTACTAAGTACGAGTATCGATCCAAGGAACTACGAGTTTAAGTACCACAAAGGCTACCACAACTACTAACTGAACTGCTGGTAAATTTGGTTTGAGAATGATTAATTAATTACTTATCAAGAGACAATGGAAGCAAGCACATAATACAATTCAACAATTGATTCAAGCACTACAAGGAGAATACTTATATGACAAGGGAAAGGCTAGGGGTCGGATTTCATTTGGATTACACCAACAAATAAATAACACACATTCAAATGACTCAATACACAAGGTTAAATTTAGCAATTCCAAATATACTCACTACTCTCTCTCGAGCAATAGCAAGAATGTATCATGCAATATATATTGAAGTCTCTCAACCAATACACATAAACATTCAACTCATTAAGCATAAGAATCACAAACACAAACTAGGGTTTATTTGGTATATCTCTATCCAATATCTCACCCTAGGTTTATCTAACTTTTATCAAGTTATAAAACCAATTTCTCAAGAGGAAATACAACCAAAAGATGAATAAGATGGCCAATCTCAAAAGCAATAAGAACAAGATAGACAAACTTCAACCAACAAGTGTATTAACTCAATAAAATGCAATAATCATATATCTAACAGTATAAAACCAAAATTCATCCTTCCCCCAACCTCAAAAGGTTTAGTTCATGTTACTAATAACAATTAAAACCATAGAGAAGATGATGACAGCACCCGAATACATTGTTTCTCAACAAAATACAAGTATAATGATAAAACTCCCTCAATGATTGATACACACTACCAATTTTTAGCTCCAAAAGTTGTTTCCACCTTCCCAATCAGTAAAAGTCTTCTATTCTGCTCTGAAAACGGTTTAGAACAGCTCCCCTAGGGTCTAGCCTCCAACAATCCCGAGATAACCCTAAACATTAACTTTCTGCAGCTTTTTATACCCGGAGACCACGACCGCGATAGTGCCCGCGATTGTGACAATGTCACAATCGCCTGGCACAATCGCCAGGCTTAACATGCTCGCGGTACATCTTGGGCGATTGTGCCAGCGATAGTGACACATGTCACAATCGCCTGGCACAATAGCTGAGGTTATGATTTTCGTTTTTTTTCTTCACTCGTTCACTTGGTTCGATACCGTCTTCAACCGGGACGTTCAAATGGAGTATAAATAAGCCTTTTTTTCTTCCACTTGATATCTTGTATGTCTGCACAACACTTGCTCAAAATATTAGTCCGAAATACCAATTATTGTTTCAAGACGAGCCGTAAACTTATGATTAGGAGGGTGAAAACCCGTCAGATAACGCAGTTATCAAATACATAGACAAGTTCCGGATTAGGTTCGGGTTAAGTCCTAGATAAAGATCCCAGGTCTCAGAGCCCCTCGACCCCGCCTAAACCAGAGTTGAGCCTCGGTCTTCGACCCTACCGGGTTAGGTTCCGGTTTCTGGCCCTACCGAGTTTGGTTCCAGATTCTGGCCATACCGGGATCGACCCCGATTCTAGCTCCTATCGATTTTTCCCTCGGACCTGGTATATCCGGGTTGGCCTTAACTCCCGGTTCATCCGGATTTGGGAGTTCCCGGTCCCCGAGCAATTAGCATCTAGGTTGTAACCTGGTCTTATTCTCGGTGTAAGCAAAGTTCCCGGTAACACCAATATCCGGGTTCTTGACTTCCCGGTATGGGTTTGGTCCGGCTTTGGCGATTATCGGGGTTGGTTCATTTCGATTACTCAAGGAATATCTCCTGACCTCCCCCTCCCCGCCCCCCCTCTAATTCCACACAAAGATTAAAACTAAAACAAAGCATTATACTCAAAATAACCAAATCAAAAGGTTCTATCTATTTTAAAATTGATTTCCCAACACTGGATTCTCCTTAGAAAACTTCCCAGATTGGAATTGAATACGGGGGAAAAATCTTCTTCATCGCCTCTAACCTTTAGAACTAAAGAAAATGATAGATTGATTACCTCTTAATGATGAATCCCCCTTAGTTGCCTTGCTTTGATTTCTTGACAAATTCTTCAAGGCTTCAATCCCAATGATGGCTTTCTCTATTTCCTTACTTTCTCTATTGCGCCGTCTCCAATAATAGTAAGAAAAGAGGTTTATTTAGGGTTTCTACCATTAAAAGCAATCTTTCCAATTATTTGCTAAAATACCCTCAAGTCCTCTTTCTTTTCAACTTCGACACCATTCACCTAAAAGGAGAGGATTAGGGTCGTTACAGTAAAAGATTTACCTATTGAAGGTTTTTTGTTTTTATGTTTCCTTTTAATGTTTATTTAAGTCTTAGGTGTCATAGAATTATCAATTATCCCCCAACTTATATGTTCAAAAAAATTCATGCCCTACAAAATAACGCTTCGTAATGCGCCATACCACACCATAACGCGTTACAACAGAAACCAAGTCTTAGAGTGGTGCCACAAAGGCTAATGTGACTGCGAAGCTAAGCCTCAACGCCATAACTCGTCATAACGAATTATTTAGAACTATGGTTTGAATGATACACAAGTTTTTTTATCAGTATTGTAAATGATAAAGTTATGATTTAAATAGAAAATGTTAAATAAAATATAATAATCAAACGGAAATACTAGGGTGTTATAAACATCAAATAGATAGACTCTATCTCATTAATGTCCTGCCTCAGTTAATATTCACTGTTATTCATGTTAAGGTATGTTAAGATTGTATGTGTTTATGTCCAAACATTATGTTAAGACTTGATAAGGTTGTGAGGTATGTTAAACTTGATATGGTATATTAATTATGTTACATTTGAGTATTTTCGTGTTAACTTATGTCATTGTTGACATGTTAAAATAAGTTAAGGTGCTTGAAGAATGTTAAGAGTATGTTAAGCTGTGTATCCACATGTAGTATTGTCATCGAAGTTTCACTTAACTGCGTTCAAGCCACTGTGTTTTTTAAAAATGTCGGATCAGGAAGCACGTTTCATCCAGAGGCCACAAAAATAAAATATTCTTACGTTTCACATCAAAATTTAGAATTTTTAGACGATCCCAAATCTATAAAGCTTATTCTTTTAAGTGTGATCCTATAAATTTATATACTCCTTTAACATATTGTGTAACACATGTGAGCATATAAAAACTTACGCAATAATTGTACACATTTTTATCATGTAATCTATAATTTGTACGCCAACTCATTCTCCTTCCGGGTGTATAAAGGATTGGGCCCATTTCTGTAATGGGCTGCCTAAGCTATAATTCAATGGCCCGTGTGTTATTTTAACTATATTTTTTAGTTACCTATTATTTATATTTTTGTATGAAATATATTAGTTGTATTCCGAGTAAAATTGTGAAAAACATTTTATTGTTTTTACTATATACTAGCAGTGTACCTGTGCAATGCATCGAGGTGAGCAATTGTAAATGGAAATAAAAAATTAATGTAATAGCTTATCAGAAAAAAAAAAAAAAAAAAGATATATATATGGAGTAAATCATATATTTATAATTTATGTAGCATTAGTAGTGATAAACGCATAACTTGAGTTTTCTCAATCATGAAGCATTAAGAAATTATATTAAAGTAATTGTTAAATGTATATTTGAATTTTAAAAACATGTATTAATCAGCGATATCTAACGAATGATAATATTTTTTCAAAATACTGAAATATAGAATAGGTAAAAATAACAAATATAATGTTGGATAGTATTATTTTATATCTAAACGTATATATAGGTTCATTATTAGTTAGTTTTATAGAATTCAAAAGGCTTTAAAAACTTGTATACATGAAGAAAATACATGTACCATCATAATTAAAAAAATATGTTAATTTTAGCAAGCAAATAACTTTTCTTTGTTTGGAGAAACCCCAAATGTAAGGGGAAAAACTTGAATATGGAAGGTAGTGAAAAAGTAAAGTTTGAATTTTTTTCAAATGAGTTGTACCTTATGCATACTAAATTGTGATTAAAAGATTTTTGAAATGTATGCATAAAATGGTAGTACCTTATGTTTTATAAGTAGTAATTAAGAGTTTTTTATTCCGTCTTTATAATATAGTATAGATATATGGTCAATAAATATATATTTTAAGAAGGGTATGCAAAACGACATCAGATGAAAGTAAAAGGGGGTAAAATATAACATGACAAATTTTTATTGTTAAAAGAAAACGAAAATTTAATACAATTCTTTACTAATAAAAAAATTCGAAATTTATATATTATTTTGTCCTAATAGTATATTTCAATGCTTATTCAGTAAATAAGCATATTTATTATTAGATAATAAGTTAGTTTTATAAGTAAATGTGAAGATTAAAAAAGTTATAAACTTTAATTTTTAGCGAACTTAAGAAAATATGATGAATATTTTATAGTAATAGAGTAAAAATGTAGTAATATCCTCGGACATATTCAAATTGGGTTAGAGAAGTTTATTAGAAAATATTGAACTCATATATTATATAAGGCGAAGTATTATGTTAGAAATTGAGTTAACATGAGAAGTGGATTAGAACCCTTGATCGTTTAAAGGTGAGAATTAGTTTACGGACAAAAATAGCAATACATTACAAATCATAGGGATCAAAATTGTAGTTTTTAAATCATAAGGATGAAAATTAAAATTATTAACAAACCATAGGAATGAAAATTGAAATTATTAACAACGAAAATTGTAATTTACTCTTTTATTATTTATGTTTTTTAATAAAAAAAATACCCAGATAAAATATTACAAGTTAATGAAAAGCCTTTGGCTCTTATTTTGATTATGGTTATATTTTGAGATGGTAATAGTGGTTGAAAATGTGTTCGTTTATAATAAATAAGGGTTGATGAGAGATGAGGACTTAGAGCATCTACAATCATGAACTTTTTCAGAGGCTCATAACTTTGCCACAACGTCTTTCTTTCTTTGTCACGTCAGTTTTCTATTTCCTACACACTTCATAAACCTTTATCTCTCAATTATGGACCGGTCCATAGTTCATAAAATAAAAAACTATAATAGTAAAAGTTATAATTGTGAAAAATTATTTATTACAATCAACACGTCATAAAATAAAAAACTATAATAGTAAAAGTTATAATGTGAAAAATTATTTATTACAATCAACACTAATTAAAAATTACATTAATAAAAGTCACTATAAATAGTGTTGGGTTACGGGATCTCAAGCACAGCGGAAAATAAAACCGTAACTCTCCAAGGACCCATACGAACCGGAATAAATCGGGTGTTTCGAAATTATACCTCACAGTTAACGAGACTTTGAATCACAGCAACAAACAGTGTCGGCCCTGGCTATAGGCCAAGAGGGCAACGACCCTGGGCAGCAAAAGCCCAAAGGGCATCGTCGGCCCAGTTCCATGTTAGCTTTGCTAGGTTGAGTTCGTGAACGACAATGGAACGTTTACCCTAGACACTTTGGTAGGATGAGTTACCTCTGTGACTTTGTCTTAGACGCTAACGATTTACCCTCTTTGAGCGATTGAACGAATGGAACGAGTTACTCATTGTGAAAGAAAGAATCTGGACTACCTCCACTCCCACTTCTCGAATCTGACTCTCACTTGGTTACTGGTTAGGGATTCGAAACCCTAATCATACATTGTTGAAGTGTTGATTTCTCTTAGATGGACTCCACAGACGCACAAGTAAGTTTTTTCTGTTCATGCGCTTCAATTGAATTTTTGATTTCCACCATCAATTCTTGAACTAGAAGACACTTGAGATATATTATAGTCATAGAGATAATGTGTTGGTACTCAGACTTCTGAGTTTAGAAAGACTACTCTATTTGTTTGTCAATGTTGTGATTTCTAGCTTCCAAAACAGAACAGGTGCTTTTACCAATACATGGTTCATGATTTAGAATGCATGAGGAATTTCACAGCTTCAAAATTTTCCTTCAATCAACAACTCCCCTCTTCATTGACCTTGTATCCTGTGAAACGTAATTAATTACAACTTACAAGGTTATTTTAGATGGATTTCTTGATATAACTTAATTAGTTAGTAAATTTTATCCTTTCTTCAACCAAAATTTTAGGTTGTACTTCATGATGCTTTCAAAGACAACAATACTCAGCCAACTTTAGGATCTTTCTTTTTATGTATATTAAGACAATTTTAGCAGCTATAATATAGTCTACAAACCTATACATGTACTAGTTGTGTTTTTTGCTTTGTCAAATTCTATTGTTATCACTAGATTCTTGAATGTTGTCACTTGATTCTAGAATGGGTAGTATTTGATTTATTTGAATGTTGTCATTTGGTTCTTGGATAGTTTAATGTGCAATAGGTAATTTAGTAATTCATTTGAATGTTGTCATTCCAATGTGCAATAGTTAATCAATGTCCTGCCCTCACTTGAATGTGCAATAGGTAATTCACTTGAATTCATGATGGACTAAAGGAGTCATGCAATAGCTAATTTCATAGACAAACGCCTCAAATGACTAAATATAGTAGGAGGATGACAAAAGTGAAGTAGGAATGAGCCATTGATGTTGCAAAGTTTAAAGGATTGAAGAAGAATCAACTAATTAAGTGCTTGGAGTTGGATTGAGATGGGATTTAGTGTTGATTTTGGTTTATATAGAAGACGTGAGATGTAGGAAATAGGGACAAGTAGATAAGTTGGTGGTTATGACGTTGGTTTTGGCTTTGGTTTATATACTTAACTTCTCATCTATATATGGCTTGTTTATCTCTTGTGATGCTTATTTTGGGTAGTTGGTCTTGATGGTGGTTTTTAGTCCTATTGTGAAGTTTTAAGGGGTTGTGGGTTTGATTTTTTATTCCTATTTGGTTGTTAATTTGTCATTTGGAGGATGACATGGGTGGTATTTCTTATATTTTTAGTCTTTCCAATTTGTTGGAGATTAGGTTAGTCCTATTTGGTTTAATTTCCACTATGAGATGTAGGGGATACAACAAATTTACTAACAAAACCCTAACATCTATACTATATTATAAAAAAAGACATAAAAAAACTCTTAAAAACAAGTCTTAAAGCTTAATGTACTGTCATTTAATGCTAATTACTTAAAAAACAACCACTAAAGCTATATGTACTACATTTAATGCTATTTATTAAATTTCAATCATTATCTCTAACCATTTTAACTCCCTAAAATCATTTCCCACTTTAACTTTCCTAACATAATTCTCAACATAATTAAATATGGAATAAAAATCAAGTTTTAAATATAAAAAATATAAAATATAATTAAAAAAGTCTAACATAATCTTTTATAAAAAAATTATATTATGAAACTAAAATAAATTACATTATATTATTAAGTCTAAATTAAACAAATTCATATAAAAAACATTATCACTCTTTCACAACCATCCAAAATCGTAATGTAAATCGACAAAAAACAGAAAATAAAATGAAACATTAAAATCATTATGTATCTAGCAGCATTGTGCGAGTACACTTCTAGTGTAATTATAAAGCAAACAACCAATTGTAAGATCACGCCTATGAACAAAAAACCGGACAACTATAAATTACCAAACTCGGATGTTTTAAAGTGGGCATCATTTGGTCTTTTTGCCACGGGCACCAAAAATCTCAGGACCGGCCCTGGCAACAAAGCAAGTTTGATGCCTCCACGGTATCCACGCGAACAATCTGAATCCTTTGCCTTCTCGTGATGCTAGTCACGGTTTCAAAACTTAGAAAGGAAATGGAGCATATAGTTGTAGGTGATTTTTAGAGAGATTTGCAAGAACAACTCTCGTATAAAATGTCATACATTTATATGGATATGAAAGGCATGATATGAAAGCACCACCATCCCTACACCTTACTTGAGTGTAGAAGTATCAATGCTTGAGTCTAAGACTTTCCATACACCATCACTCCCTTACAAAGGCCATCCCTAGTCAACTTTATTTATGTCCAACACAAATAATATTTGGTTTTATTTAATCAGTTTAAATCAATACAAATCAGATATAATAATTAAGCGTTTTAATTATTTAAACTCCTTATTCGAATATGTCCAAAGCGTGTGACCCAATGGGTTCTCGACATGTTGGTAATAATTATAAATCCCGTATTTATATTTATAAACAATGAGCGGTATCTAGCAATACATCATTGTTACCCAAATGACGAGAATTGGTGATACAACAAATTATCGGTTTGTAGTCAATTTTAGTTTACACATTTAATTCATTTGTCCTTGATGTCTAGATTGAACACGAGACATTGAATGTGTCATTCTCGTTATGTCCAATCTCTAGTTTCTTGATTCCCTAATATACTAATAAAACAGATCATGATATCTCATATCAATTATCCGAGCATGCATGCATTTCCTTAGTATATATATTTATCAAGGGGCCCAGAGACATCACTCCCGTCATAAAGGATGGACAAATCCTATCTCGATATATGCTAGTTCTACCATGTGATTTATAACATACCCAACATTAATTATGTCATCCAGTTACGGAATGATTAGAACAAATGTCAAAATATATTACTCACACATAGCAAACTCCATATTTCTCAAGTCAAAGAATTACATGTACATTGACCACATGAGAAACACTTATGACACTCACATGACATCCAATGAAGTGTTCTCATAGCGAGTCACGTCCTATACACAAAATCTCCATTTTGTACCCATATGCAGATTCAATATCTCTATATGAATCCCTACAAATGCTAGTCATTATCATATTACTTCAACCTTAAAACCCAAAATAATATTTAACTAGGGACATTTAAAATACATTATTCTAAAGTTATTTATTATGAATAATTAAAACACAGAATATAACATATACATAATAAATTGGGCAATGCCTTTTATTTATTTATTAATTTCATGAAACAAAACTCAAAATTACAACCATCGTATGATTAGCTTTAGGGTATTCACTAACAAATAGAAACTATGAAATAAAAAAATGGCTAATACAAATAACAAAAATTATTTGTTCTCTAATAAATAAAATTTAGTCATAAATTATAATTTTTTTTCTTTTTTTATTATATAAGTAAAATTATAATTTTACTTATATATATACAAGGAATTTGATTATATATATATATATATATATATAGGACGGTAATCAAATGAGAACAGTAAAAAGGTTAAGGACCGTATGGACTAATCTCAATCATTAAAGCGTTTTAATCAATGGTTATTAATTATGGTGGCATTTTTGTAATATTAGTGAAAGTTTTTAAAGTGTTAAGGGTAAACTTGTAATTTAAGACATCAAAACTACCTCTCACGTCCTCATCTTCTCCCCATAAGTTATCAATCCATCAACACAGTCACCAACACAACCCTTCAAAAGCAAATCCGAAAAAGAATCGGAACACCATCGCCACCGACTTTCCGACGAGATCCAGATCTGTAATACCCTGGTTATTTTTTCTTAACTGGTTTGGAGAAATCTCTACCTTCCTTTTTCGTTGTAATACCCTGGTAATTTTATCGATTTTGTCGAGATGGAAATTTTCGAAGATGGATTTGATGGAGGTGAAGGCATTTGAGATCCATACTGTACGAAACCCTCATATCTTTACGTAGTTGTTTTAATTTCTACTACGATCTAAATTTTGTATTTGATCGTGCCCTGATAACACTAATCGATACCAAGTTGCAGGTCACGAAGATAGGATTTTCACACACAGTCCCATCATGACCTGCAATCATCACGTTTGGGTTTATGTACAATTTGAGTTTTCTTGAATCACAGATCTGGGTACCAGGTGTTCCAGGAGCAGATTCGTAGAGAAACGTGGTGATGGGTTGAGCAAAGAGCAACGACCGGGGGCTTCGCCGGGAAATCAACATATTTGTTTCCAAATGCTTATAGGATGTAAATCAATCAATAATCCATTTTAGATTCTAACATATTCGGTGAATTAGAATGCGACGAAGACGGTTTAGATGATCTAATCAACTATTACGATACTAGATGGGTTTCTGATTTTGTTCAAAGTTGGGGTTTTTTGTTTCTCAAAATTTTGTTTAATTTCATGAGGTGAAATAACATGTATACGAAAATTGTGTTTGATTTCATAAGGTGAAAATAACACATAGACAAAACTTGTGCTTGATTTCATAAGGTGAAACTGATTACTTGTAAAAATTGTGTTTGATTTCATATGGTGAAATAACATATATATATATATATATATATATATATATATGAACATTATGTTTGGATTTCATGAGGTGAAATATCATACTTATGAAAATTTTGTTTTTGTTTCATGAGGTGAAATAGTATGTGTTTCATCTGGTAAATCTCTATTAAAAAAATGACGATTATGCCCTCCTCATATGGTGAAACAACTTTTAATTAAAATCATGGGATCAAAACCAAATTACGGCTTAGATCGGTTCTCAAAGTTTTCAACCTTTTTTTGGTTCTCACTTGATTAAACCCCTATATATATATATATATATATATATATATATATATATATATATATAGAGAGAGAGAGAGAGAGAGAGAGAGAGGAAAGTTCAAATGAAAACTCAATTTTCATTGTGCACGTGAGGTCAAATCTCAAACACTCCATCTCTATTGATCTGACAACTCATATTAATTAGAGTTTTTAATTTTAATATGCTTAGGGGTAAAAATGGTAGATAATTTAAACTCACGTCTACCATATTTGACTTTTTATTTTCTTTTTAAATTAAACATTTTTTCCCACTTAAACTTTAAAATAAATTATCTCAAAAATTACTAATATTTTAATCAAACAAATTACATCAATAAAACGAGAATTCCGTGTTCTTCGATACGACATCCATCTTGATATAGTTTTTTTATTGTTTTAACCGTTTTTTACGTGAAATGCTATATATGTGTTATATTCATCATGAATATTTATGTACGTTCAAGTCCGTACAATACCTCGACACTGTAAGTATGTAACTCGACATCACATTTCTTCAACGTCGTAAGGCATCACGTTTTTAAGCACCGTAACCCAACACCCATCGAGACGAATCGAGAATCTATCGAGTAATTCGGTTGTGAACCGGGGAACAAAAGAGAGCACGTCACGTCTCCACACCTTCACGGGTCATTTATGTATTATTCATCATGATGTAACACCCGGATTTTTGGGGTAAGTATAATTTCAAGTTTAATATGTAATTTAACCTTAAATTGGTCTTTTGGAAGTATTAGGAGTGTTGGTGAGGTTGGATATCGCTTTCGGAAAAAAAATCAATCTTTGGTCGAAAGTTTCACTGCTCACCCCCACGCAGCAAATTGCTCGCGGCCGCGACCATTGCTCGCGCCCACGCAGCCAATTGCTTGCGCCCGCGACCATCTGGGCTAGAAGTTTCATTTAAATCCGAATTTTCCTCTCATTTCTTCATTTGTTTCTTCACCAACCCTTCTCCCCTCTCTTCCAAATCGGTCTAAACCCATTTATCTCACCAAATCAAAATCTTCAAGTGCTTTTAGAAGATTGGGAGCTAGATATTCAAGCCTTGAGGGTGGAAGCTCAACATCTTCATCTTCTTCATCTTCCTCACCAACCTTTCCACCATTGTTGACCTAGTTTTTGGGGTTTTTCCTAAAAATGAATTATAAAATCTTAATCTTCTAAATCTTTATTCTTGCTGTCGGTCCAACAATACTTATCAAGTTTTATAGAAACAACAACACAATAACGATTACCAACCTGTATTGAATATATCAAACGATGATTACAAGATTGATCGATTAAGCTTTTGATGTGTTCTCTATGTTTTCTCTCAAAATACACCTTTATGTGTGTGTTTGTGTGTTTGATCTATGATATGATTGATAGAGCTAGAGGAACACAATATATAATCTAAGTGTGTTGAACACACTATCTAACTTAATATCTAGATATTAAATCTAGATATTAATTCTAACAAACTAGAAACTAACTTAGTTACTTAATATAACTATTACAATACTATTACTTAGATATTAAATCAAAGTAAACTAAAACAATTACATTAAATTACATTGACATTTATTACAAACGACATAGACTTTATTATCGAGAGTCGACGTTCCGGCTTTAGCTTCAGATTGCGATCTTCAGTTTGGATGATCTGGAATCCAATGAGATTGTGGTCTAACAATCTCCCCCTTTGGATCAAGATCATTTAATAAAAAGATTTATCCAATTTAGTCTTCTTGTTCAGCTCAGAAGATGCAATCTCTTTCTCTGAAATCAGCATGTCCTCAATCTAACAATCTCTCCCTTTGAAGAGTGGACGTGACTCTTGAAACATGTGATCTTTGCCATTTCTTGTGTTGTCATTCTCCCCCTTTTTGATGTGAAGTGCAACAACTTCATCAAAATATGTGGTAAGAAATGTCAATCTTGCGGTTAGAGCCCCTGATTCGTCAATTCATAAGAGATTCATCTAGATCTTTGCAAATCCAGACAAATGTGTCGTGTAACACCTGAATCAACTAATGAATCAGTTATCATGCCTGTCATTAACACTAAGTCACTGAGTGTAACGAATACACATGGGAAAGGAGTTATTTTGATGTTGACTCCCCCAGGGCTTCCATCTAATCATCGAAACACCACAAAGGTTATTTCTATAAACGTTATGACAAAGAAACAAATTCCTTGTGTGTCCGTGCTTGTGTTTAAAGAATTAAGCACAGATGATTGCTTATTGGCTCAAAATTGTGTAAACCACTGAGACAACAGTAAGTTAAACACAGACTCAATGTGCATGATTGAAGTGCGAAGGTGGGGCAGACTTCCTTCTTTTCAATATCCAGATTTTCCAAATGAAAATCAGATAGCAAATGTGTTGCATCCCCTTTTGAAAATGTGAAACACTTTCTTGTTGAGAAGAAAATGAGTAGATGGTGAGGTTTGATCAAGAGTTGGCATGGGTTATTTGCCTGTTTCAATAATGATCACCAAAGAATTGTGAATCACTAGAATGGTGGCTACCCGGCTCAGAAAAAGTTGGTGCAGAGTTTTTATATTCTTTTAACTCTGTTCTCACACGCTCTTTCTTTTAAACTTTTTGCTTTCTCTAATCACACTCATTCCTTTTCTATTTACACACTCAATCACTAAGGATTAACTTTTTGGTTAGAAATCACTGGTTAAAGTGATTCCATAGAAGTTGTGTTATTTCCTAGCACAATGATTCCTTGTTTTCCTAGATGCACGTGATGCTCAGATTGGTTTAACTATTTCAGTTAAAGCACAATATTGATCTTTTGAAAACATTTAAAATACACTCCCAAAATATAAAATCTGTTGAAAAATCGGGAAGTGGTTTGAACATTAAAAACAATGTTTTCTATGATTGAAAGTTGTCCTTCTTTCAACCATATATGAGATGAAGATATAGAATTATACCTTTACGTACGATCTTCCATCTCATGAAGCTAATCTTTAAGTCATAGAAATATGAACTTGTAAGCTTCTCTCAAAAATTCTGCAAAAGTCTAATGTCAAGTCAAAGTAATAGTTATTCACTTATATTGAAAAGACAAAAAGCAGTAAAACTGTTTAAAGTATGAGTCCTGATCTGAAATAATCAGAAGTCATATCCGTACTCCCTTTTTGACTTGAAGAGCTCCCCCTAAAATCTTGCATTACAAAAAAAATTTGACATTTTAAAAGGTATATGCAAATTTTATGAGCTCCCCCTCGAAGTAATATTGACCAGATGTCAATTTCTTCTCATACTCCCCCTTCTATCATGAACAGAATGTTAACTTGCAGATAGCAATCAGATTAAAGAATAAGATAAGGATGAAAAAGTATACAATTAGAAAACTTTTATAGGTAATTACTGGTTATACTTTGAGATTTAGCATACCAAGCTTCGAGACTAGAAAGGTAAACCTCTTTTCGTCTAAAGGTTTGGTGAACAAATCAACAAGTTGATACTCAGTCTTTACAAAGAAAAGTTCAATTGTTCCTTTCTCTACATTATCCTTGATAAAATGATACCTGAAGTCTATATGCTTTGTCTTCGTGTGTTGAACAGGATTCGCCGTTATTGCGATGGCGCTCTTGGAATCACAGTATATCGGGATCTTGTTGAAGTGGAAACCGTAGTCGCGCAATTGAGTTCGCATCCATAATACCTGAGAACAGCAGCTAGCAGCAGCTACATATTCTGCTTCGGCCGTGGAAGTTGAAACACAAAGTTGCTTCTTTGATCCCCAACTTACCAGTTTGTCACCGAGGAACTGCACATGTCCTGACGTGCTCTTCCTGTCTAACATACAACCTGCATGATCTGCATCTGTGTAGGTTGTTAGTTCAAAACTAGTATCTTTAGGATACCACAGACCAAGATCTGCAGTGCCCTTCAGATACCTAAAGATGCGCTTCACAGCAGACAAATGGATTTCTTTAGGATTGGCTTGATATCTTGCACATAAGCATGTTGAAAACATTATATCTGGCCTACTCGACGTAAGATACATTAAAGAACCTATCATCCCTCGATAAGTCCTAATATCAACAGCCTTTCCCGAAGGATCGCTGCCAATCTTAGTACCTGGTGCCATTGGGGTACCAATCGTTTTTGAATTTTCCATTTGGAACTTCCGAAGAATATCCCTAATGTACTTTGATTGATTGATAAAGATACCCGTAGAAAACTGTTTTACTTGTAAACCGAGAAAGAAATTCATCTCACCCATCATGTTTATTTGAAATCTAGACACCATAAGGTTTGCAAAGTTCTTACAGTACTTAGTATTTGTAGAACCAAAGATAATATCATCTACATAGATTTGAATTAAAATGATATCTCCTTTTTCCTTTTTAATAAACAAAGTGGTATCCACCGTACCTTTGGAAAACCCAGACTTAACTAGAAAAGTAGAAAGGACATCATACCAGGCTCGAGGTGCTTGTTTCAGACCGTAGAGTGCTTTGTCGAGAATGTAAACGTGATTTGGCATCTCTTGATTGACAAATCCCTCTGGATGAGAGACGTAGACTTCCTCCTTCAGAATTCCATTGAGGAATGTTGTCTTCACGTCTATTTGAAAGACCGTGAAGTTCTTGTGGGCTGCGTAGGCTAGAAACATTCTAATTGCCTCTAATCGCGCCACAGGAGCATATGTTTCGTCATAGTCTATTCCTTCCTCTTGTCTGTATCCTTTGGCTACTAGTCTTGCCTTGTTCCGGATGACGGTACCAACTTCGTCTTTCTTAATTTTGAAGATCCACTTCGTACCTATAATGGTTTTACCTTTAGGCTTCGGTACGAGTCTCCAGACTTTAAGTGCATCGAACTGATTCAGCTCTTCTTGCATTGAGATCACCCATTCTGGATCTGCAAGTGCTTCCGATACGCGTGTTGGCTCGAACTTGCTTAGAAAGGAGTCATGCATGCACAGGTTCATTGATGTTGACCTAGTTTGCACCGGTTTTGATGGATCGCCAATTATCTGGCTTATCGGATGCTCTTTGGTCCATTTTTGTTCATGAGGCAGTGGACTAGATGATTGTATGTCAGTTGTATCATCTACAAATCCACTTGTACCTTCTTCTGTTTGTTCTGGAGGAATGATTGTTTCAGTTGAAGTGGTAGGTTCAGAAGGCTCAGCAGGTACAGCTTGAACTGGCTGTAGATGGATCTGTACATAATCTCCTACTGTTTTAGCTACTTCTGTCTCTTTATCATTTGTCACTTCTTCAACTGTTGGAGTCGGCATTTGAATTGTAATTTCTTGTTGAATCGGGGCTATTGATTCAATAGGAACATCTGAACTGGTTGGATGAGTAGTCGTTAATTCTTCCATCCTGTCAACCACAACAGATTTCTTTACATTAGATCCAAGAAATTCATCATAAAACAATTCAAATAATAAATCTAAATAAGATAAATGGTTAGTTGAAGTTGAAGCTTCGTCTGATTTATTCTTTTGAGACGCAGGTTCTAGACTGAGGTGCCCATAAGCTAGTACTCCGGTTATAACGGGTTCTGAATTGTATTGTTCTGAAGCCATTTATTCATCAAAGGAGACGTTGACGCTTTCAATCACCGTCTTTGACTTCTTTAGATAAACACGAAATGCAATCGCTGTTGAAGAATATCCAATGAAGATTCCTTCATCTGCCTTAGCGCTGAACTTGTTGAGATTCTCCCTATCGTTTAGTACGAAACACTTACATCCAAATATATGGAAGTATTTGATTGTCGGTGTTCTGTTGTTGATCAAACCGTAAGGAGTCTTCTTGAATCTCTGATGTATCATGGAACGATTATGTGTGTAGCATGCGGTCGAAACAGCTTCTGCCCACAAAAATAGAGGTAAGTTGGAATGACTTAGCATAGTACGAGCAGCCTCGACTAGCGTTCGATTTCTTCTTTCAACTACTCCATTTTGTTGAGGCGTTCGAGCAGCAGAGTATTGATGTGAAATCCCGACAGATTCGAGATATTCTTCAACTTTGTTGTTCTTGAACTCCGTGCCGTTGTCTGTTCTTAGAATCTTGACCGGTTTCTGCAGATTCACCTGGGTCGTTTTCAGGAATGTAATGAGAACATCAGGTGTCTCATCCTTTGAACGAAGAAACTTGACCCATGTGTATCGCGAATAGTCGTCCACGATCACGAGTATGTACTTCTTGCCACCTAAGCTTTGAGTGCGCATCGGATCGCATAGATCCATATGCAATAACTCTAAAGGAGCATTGGTACTTGGTTCTGGCTTCGGTTTATGAGGTGCCCTCTTCATCTTGTCCTTCTCACAAGCTGCACAAAGATGTTCTCTTTCATATCTCAGCTCTGGAAGTCCTTTGACGAGCTTTCCACTGACCAGGTTGTTGATGTACCGAAAGTTGAGGTGAGAAAGACGTCGATGCCAAAACCAACTTTGGTGCATCGAAGCTTTCGATAGTAGACAAACTTGCTTGTCAGTCTGGACATCAGATAAATTGATTGTGTAGAGGTCTGATTCTCGTTTACCGACCAAAAGTTCTTCGCCTTCTTCATTGCGAACGGAACATCTTTTGGCTTTGAAGTTGACCTCTAAGTCTTTGTCACAGAACTGGCCTATGCTAAACAAGTTGTGTCGTAAGCCTTCTACATAGCTCACCTTCTTGATAGTGACATTGTCGTGTTGTACATCACCGTATCCCATGATTGGAGAAAACTGGTCGTTGCCAAATCTTACTGTTCCACAATATTTGTCTTTGTAATTGGACAGTATCTCTTTTTGACCAGTCATGTGTTTGGAACATCCGTTGTCCAAGAACCACGTATGACTAGTCTGCATAAGAGAAATTAGAAATTTAGATTTGTATATGACAACATTGGAATATACACTTTGGTCATCGAAGTGCGGGTCTTGAACTGATTTGTTCAAAAGCCTATTTTGATCTTCGATGTTCGGGTTTTGAACTGCATTATCCAAAAACCTATTTTTGACTTTAAAGAACGAGTCCTGATCTGTACATAATCAGAAGTCGCTTTCTCTTTAAGCTTTGTGTGCCTGCAACACAGATTTCGCCTTAGGTACCCATTGGAATTTGGGTCCTGCTGTGTTAGCACAAGATTTTGGTATCCATTTCAAATTGGATCCTATTTTCCTTTGAAAAGTATGTGAAGAATGGGTATGAGGTGAATGCACATGGTAATTTCCAAACCAATCGTCAAAATCTTGACAAGAGATAGATATATGTTTATCATAAAAAGAAGACTTTCCAGCAGATAAAGATAACTGAAATAATTGCTTCATTGTATATTGTTTACGAGAAACAACAAGTTTTGGGTTCAAAACAGCAATTACAACATCTTTAGTAAGCGAAGTCTTATTACAATTAACACTACTAGACGTTAAGACGGTCTTGTCAAGGTTCCGTTTGGGTTGCCACAGAGAATTTGCTTCTGGCCTTTGATTTCTCAGATCTGAAACATGTAAAGCTGGTGAGTTAGACCTTGGAGCAACAAACGAATGCTTCTTCTTGGAATTACCAATAGTGGTCGGTTTCTGTGAATGCTGAGATAAATTCTTACCTTTAGCACTCTTAGCGTTCACAGAGACTGATTTATCAACAAAAGCTTTCGTTGATTTTGCACTGTTCACAGGCTTACTGGTTTTTCTTAAAGTTTTCTTCACAAATGATGAATGGTTGGGAAGTTTTGTATTAAAGTCAAAGAGATAGGAACCATCATCTAAACTACCTTCAGAGTTCAAAAAATCAATTCCTTTATTTGATGAACCAGACAACTCCTTAGAGTTTGAAGCTTTTGAAAGAACAGTATTTGAAAACACGGTTGTAAAAACGCTTTGTTCAATATTTATCAAAAGTTTTGCATCTGATAAAGAAGTCTCGAATTCAGAAATTTTACGTTCTAAAACGAGAGGAGGGACATATAATTTACCTTTGATAGGTTTCGCCTCCATTTCCTTTTCAGTATAACTTAGAAAGAAATCACTTGAAAGAGTTTCCTTCTTTTTGTATATTGGGTTTTCATCATAACTATTATTCAACTTCGCATAATAAAATGGAAGATGAACTTTAGCTGATTTCATCCGTTTTTCCGTTTCATTGGCTTCATCCTCTTTTGAGAGCTTAGTCCAAAAAGTTTTAAACGCAGGGAGTCTGCGGGCTAATTGCATATTAAGATGATCATAAAGTCCTGGAACTTCAGACATCCCCTTTTGTAGACAGTAAGGATTCTTATAACCGATTCCCCATCTCTCTATCTCCTCTTTGGGTTTGTTCAGAAAAATAGTTTGTTCAGTTTGACCCATTTTATACAACTTCTCTTCCAAACTTTTTAGTTTTCCGAGTAAAGAAAAGTTTTCTTTTGTACAAGAAGCATACAACTTTTTAAGCTCATAAATATCTATCTCACTCTTTAGAAGTTGAGACTTAAGATCAGAATTCTCTTTTAGAATTATTGTCTTTTCCTTAGCGTTGGTGTCATTATCTTTATGTAAAACCTCAATTAATACTTTCTTCTTAGCAATTTCATTGCTAAGTTTCTGTATCAACTGGTTTTTGTCTGTCATGACACTATTATCTTGCTTAAGATTAGATTCTAACTCTCTTTGTTTCATACTCATGGCATGCATTTTATTCATGAATTCTAAATCAGATAGATTACATACCTCATCTTCTTCATTGTCAGAATCAGCTTCAGCATCTGATTCTATCTTGCCCATCAAGCACATGTTGACGACTTCTTCTCTATCTTCATCATCTTCTTCTTCATCATCTGAATGATCGAGCCAGTATTCGTCCTCAGCCATCAGTGCCTTGCCTGCCTCTTGTTGTTTTGCAAGAAGCATCTTGTTCTTGTAGTAGTCTGAATTTCAGACTTTTGATCTACGGCAGTCTTTGGCAAAGTGACCTGGTTTGCCACAGTTGTAGCATGTAGGCGGTTCTGGCTGACTTGATCCTTCAGCTTTGAATTTCCTTTCTTCCGGTCTCCTATCCTCTATCCTCTTTCCTTCCGACTGAAACCTTCTTTCTTCAGGTTTCCTCTCCTCTGATCTTCTCCCATCAAATCTCTTCCCTTCATATCTGCTACCTTCAATCCTTTCTTTGTGAATGTAGTTGTTCGGACCAGATGAACATCTCTGATTATTTGATGTTGGCTTTGTGTAGAACCTTTTCTAAAAGGCACTAGTCAGCATCATCATTGCTTGCTTCAGCTGATCATTTTCATCTGATTCTGAGTTTGCACAACCTTCATCTTCTTCATTTGATTCATATACAGTCGCCTTGTTCTTCTTCTTTCTGACTACAAGGGCGACTGTGTCTTCAATTACCTTTCCTCTTTGTCTCTTCTCATCCATAATTTCATCCACCTCTTCTTCATTTTGACGGAGGGTTTCATACACCTCGTGAAGTGGAATCTCATTCAAGTCTTTAATCTGCTTCATCTGACGAGCAAATCTTTTCCATTCAGGTTGGAGAATACTAAGGAATTTGATATTCAACTCATTTTGACATTTGTGAACTTTGTTCTTGCTAAGTTCATTCAGCAATGTCACAAACCTGTCATAGGTTTCTTCTAAAGTTTCTCCCACCCTGCCTCTAAATTCTTCATAGTTATTTAGGCAGTTGGAGATCTTCAGCTGATTTCCAATTTTTGAACCCAGCATCATTTTCTCGAGCTGGTCCCATATTTCTTTACCTGAAGCCTTGTAACTGTCAATCTTGACGTATATTTCATTTGGGATCCCCTGTAAGATGTATGACTTTGATAATTTGTCGCCTTTGGCTCTTCTGAGGTTATCATCTTGTAGCTCATGATACTTCAGTTCAACCTGAGTAGGCACGTTATCAATTACACGAGTCGTCATTGGTGGTGTCATAATCCCTTCTTCAATAGATGTTCTGATATAATCACCCAGCTCGTGTCTATCAATGAAGTTTAGAAACCTATCCTTCCACTGTTCGTATTCTCCTTTGAAGAGAACTGGTGGCTTGGTGTCAATTCCTATTGCAAGGGCTTCTCTGGATGTCATCCTGTATTGAATAAGAGAAAAACTTGACAGATATGATCGTTAACCTAGGTAAAATTTGATCACACAAGAAATTTTGTCCCCCTAGGCAGACTTAGCACGGGGGTCCCGCTATTACAGTTTCGAAAAATTCTCAGAAAAATATTCTAAGTATGGATTGGAGCAGAGAGGTTTGCGTTTCTAGTGGGAAGCGCAAAGTATGGTTTGCGTTTCACGTGGGACGCGCAAAGTAAGGTTTGCGGTTCACGTGGGACGCGCAAAGTAAGGTTTGCGTTTCTGAGGTTTGCGTTCCTGACTTGATCCGAGAAGAGAAGTTGAGGTTTGCGATTGCTCTTTGAAGCGAGAAGTGTGCTTTGCGTTTGGATTGAGAGGCGCAAAGTGAGGTTTGCGGGTCACTTGAGGAGCGCAAAGTGGGCTTTGCGTTTCACTTGAGACGCGCAAAGTGGGACTTTGCGTTTGATGTGAGAGCCACAAAGTTGAAGTTTGCGGGCTATTCTTCCTCTGTTGTGCGGGTGTTCGTCCTGAACTTCTGAAAATCGTCTAAAATTTGATCCTGAAACAATTTAGCAATACCAAACCCTACCAATGTGTCTAGAAACACTTTTAGAAAATAAAGTAAGCACTTGATCTCACTAAAACACACTTTTTGAAGAAAAAATTTATCGCACAGTAACTTTATGCTCTCGACTGTTTCTTCACAAAAATCACAAAATGGAACTCAATATATGCTTAGAACTGAAATTAATCAACACCAACTCTATCTAGCATGCCAATCGATCACAAACTGATCGATTTTAACACCTAAAACACTTAAACACTCGAAATCCCTATTTCAAATAGAACACAGAGTCGTTTTTCAGAAAAACTTGATTTTGATCTTAATCAGGCTCTGATACCAATTGTCGGTCCAACAATACTTATCAAGTTTTATAGAAACAACAACACAATAACGATTACCAACCTGTATTGAATATATCAAACGATGATTACAAGGTTGATCGATTAAGCTTTTGATGTGTTCTCTATGTTTTCTCTCAAAATACACCTTTATGTGTGTGTTTGTGTGTTTGATCTATGATTTGATTGATAGAGCTAGAGGAACACAATATCTAATCTAAGTGTGTTGAACACACTATCTAACTTAATATCTAGATATTAAATCTAGATATTAATTCTAACAAACTAGAAACTAACTTAGTTACTTAATATAACTATTACAATACTATTACTTAGATATTAAATCAAAGTAAACTAAAACAATTACATTAAATTACATTGACATTTATTACAAACGACATAGACTTTATTATCGAGAGTCGACGTTCCGGCTTTAGCTTCAGATTGCGATCTTCAGTTTGGATGATCTGGAATCCAATGAGACTGTGGTCTAACACTTGCTAAAACCTTTCATTTTAACCTACTAAAGCATCTTTTTTGATGTATCTTCCATATTTTAAAGTTTTGGCAAACTTTGGGTATTTTAGATGATTAAGGGATTTGACTAAGGTTTCTTATGAATCTAAGTTTGGGGTTACTTTTGGTACATCTCTAGGCTTTGGTTGTGACCCAGATAAAGTTTCAAGAGGTGGGTGTTGATGGATCCAAAGTCTTCACCAAAGGAAGCTCAAGATTTGGGGTAAAACTTAGATTTAGCCTAAATCTAGCAAGGTGAGTTCAAGTTGATTTGTGAAAACGTTGTACATGCCAAAATGTCTATTTTAAAGTGTTTATGTATTTTACATGAAATTATCAAATGTTGGGTTAGTTGGTAATCTTTGATTATTTGAAGTATTTAACTTTATAAAACTTTGTAAAACACCCACATTTGGGATTTTTGGGCATTTTGATAAAGGTGTCACAAATGAATGTGTTTTGATGATTTATTGCATAAATAGATCTTTGGTCAAAGAAATACACTTTTAAATGTTTGTCGGGTTTTATGCATCATTCATGAAATGGGATGTTTATTAAAGTTCTACTTGCACATTTATGAGAGGTATTTGAAAGAATGTATATAGTCTCATTTATGATTTCTATTCTTATCAGCAGTTAAACTTGGAAATACATATTTGAAAATAAATGAGTCTTGAGGACATTTGTCCGGTTTAATAGCCCGTTGTGAAATACCGAGTATGATGTCGGTTAATGCGCATCATTTGAGAATTACATGTTTTGAGTGTGTTGGTCATTCAATTGGAGTCATGTACTGTTTAGACTGTAATGCAGTGGATCCATAGGCATATGAGTCGGTCGTGTCATTTAAAAAGAAAATGGGCTATTATTTATATGTTGGCACCTGAATTAGTCTTGGGATATAGAGGATAATACGGTGAGGGCTCGTGGAGTCCAATACCCGGACCTGCATCCGCGAGTTAATTTCTGAGCCTGTTTTTATGGGATAGTCACTTCCCATTTGTAGCTAGTTGAGACATTGGATCCTCAGAAGCCTTTGTTGCGGTTATGTGGGACCGGTTACTAGCCATGGATCGTAAATGTAAATCCTAGTGAATGAGCATGATTAGGAATCCTCGGGTACCCCCCCCCCCATCTTAGTACGAGTCGGCGTTCGTGGCCATGTGATTCCTAGTATGGTGAGCTCAGTAACTTGAAATGTGACCTACTTTTGTGTTCCGCCACTAGCCATGGAATTCAGGATTCCCCCGTCACCGAGAGGTGTTGTTTTGAGGTATTTGATTTTATCCTCGTTTTCAGTGATGCTTCGAGTTTGGGTTATCTCCCTTATGCTACAGTTTTGGAGACTTGAGTTTACTCATATTTTGGTCGTTTGTTTTTATAAAGTTTATTTAAATGTCATTATTTGAGCATTACCATTATTCTCGTTTTGAGTAAGTGTTGGATTGCATTATTTCATGAAAGAATGTTTTGGCGTTGAGGCGACCATCTATAAAATGCATATTATTGGCAAATGAGTTGTTCCATTATTTAAAGTAAATCATTTTAAAGGATCATGATTATAAATTACAATATTTCCATTTTACGTTTTCCTTTATAATCATGATATAAACTCTTGAACTCACTAGGCGTTAGCCTAACATTTTTATTTGTCGGCATGTGCATCAGGTTTCATTTCGAAATTAGTTCTAGCGACACTATGAAGTGATGAGTGCTAGTTGTGTGCTCGAAGAGGTGATTAGCTTGATGAAGTCTTCCGCAGTTATATTTGGAGATAGCGATTGTTATTGGGTTATAGTAACACTCGACTTTAGTTAGTCTTTATGTAAGACTTTAATTATTTGTTGATGGTTCAACCTATTAATGTATTTCAATTATGGACTAATAGTAAGGGATTTTATTACCCTTTAAGGTATTTTTGGAAGTTTTTAATTAGTCGCTCTTTCCAAATTTGAGGGTGTTACACATGAATAATGTATCATTCAAGATGAATAATACAATATTCAAGGTGAATAATACACTATTCATGAATTCGTGTATTATTCATCCAGAATGTTGTGTATTTCATTCTGAATACTGTATTATTCATCATGAATAATGAATGAACGTTCACATTTGTTATTCATACTGAATGTGGGACATCTGGGGATGCGCATACATATTCATAAATTAAACCAAATTTTGGTTGTGAATTGGGAAACAAAAGAGAGTGCACCATGTGTCTACACCTTCACGGGTCATTCATATATTATTCATCATAAATAATGTGTCATTCATGATGAATAATACAACATTCAAGGTGAATAATACACGATTCATGATGAATAATACATGAATCATGAATTTGTGTATTATTCATCCTGAATGTTGTATTATTCATCCTGAATACTGTATTATTCATCATGAATAGTGGATGAATGTCCACCTTTGTTATTCATACTGAATGTGGACACCCGGGAAGGCGCATACATATTCATAATGAATATAACACATATATAGAATTTCACGTAAAAAACGGTTAAAATGAAAAAAAAACATTAAAATATCGAGATGGATGTCATATCAAAGAACACGAAATTCTCGTTTTTTTATGTAATTTATTTTATTAAAATATTAGTAGTTTTTAAGATAATTTATTTTAAACTTTAGGGTGGTAATTTTTTTAATTAAAAATAAAAGTAAAAAGTCAAACAAGGTAGACGTTGATTCAAATTTCCAATTTTATCCTTAATCACTTCTCAACAGGGGCGGAACCCTGTGGGTACAATTAGGGTCCCCCGTTTTTTCTGCCTTGAAGTATTGAGGGTTAGATCTCCAAGTGCTATTTTTTTTTCTTTGACTTGGGCCCA
This sequence comes from Arctium lappa, assembly GCA_023525745.1. Lineage (NCBI taxonomy): Eukaryota > Viridiplantae > Streptophyta > Magnoliopsida > Asterales > Asteraceae > Arctium > Arctium lappa. The sequence continues at coordinate 152,255,078 of CM042047.1, read as the reverse complement.
CCACTAAGCAGTCACTGTCCAATAGTATGTGTGTTGAATCCAATCCATTAGTCCAAGTGTCCAACAACATTTCTTAGTCCATTACATTAGACCAACAAAATTGAATCGGTATCTTCATCCAAACTCAAATTTTTTTTGTGACCTGCGACGGACGAGTAGAACTCACGACGTGTCTTCATCCAATCACTCATCTCCATTCTCCGGTCGGCTGCCTCTGCTTCTCATATCTCAGTTCTCGACGACAACCCTAAATTCCAATTTGAAGTTTAACCTAATAATCTAATAACTCCAAATGCAAGTGGAATCTCATTGGTTTTAACTTCACTTTCTCTATGCCAATTGCACGATTGTGCCTCTGCTTCTCCAATCACTAGGGCTCGTTTTGAGGAAAAATCGTCGATTCAAGGTAATTTCTTAACAAAACTTGATGATTTTTACATGATTGAACTCAGTTTTGGTTTATATTTTGAATGACATGGGTTTTAAGGGCTAATTATGGTCGTTTGTTGTGAGTTTTGAGTGAAAACCTGCTGTTGCGGCGAGTCTCAAGACTTGAAATCAACCGAAAAAAGGAAAAATAATCTCTTGAAATCCACAAAAAATACCGAAAAAAATATCTCGAAATCGATAAAAAAAACTTAGAAATCCTTCGAAATCAAGCAAAAAAACTTTAAAAATTCCTTGAAACGGCGGAATTAGGCTGAAAACACATCGGACGATATTGAGGGTTGGTAAAAAAACGTACACACGTTAATAAAAACCGTATGAAAAAATATAATTTTTTTTTTGTCCGTCCCTGTTGGTAAGGACTAGAAATTATATAATATATTAGGTCCGGCCCCATGCGGTAGGAATGTTGTGTTCCGCCTCTGCTTCTCAATTAATCTTATGATGTTTTAACCATTGATTAGTTTTCTAAGTTTTGATCAATTGTTAGGATTTTTCCTCATGTGTACAATAAAAAATGTGTTTCGTTTAAACCCATTCCTATATATATATATATATAGATAGATAGATAGATAGATAGATAGAGAGAGAGAGAGAGAGTGGTGGTTTCAATTGGAAACCATATTAGATTGGAAACTTTGGAAACCGTCAATTTCATTGGTTAAATTAATGAAATTGGTTGTTTAATATGATCAAGTTGTTTCATGTAATTTTTTTGTTAATGAAATTGTTTCATATATTTGTGTTTTTTGTATGTAGTTTCATCTATTTTTCTCATTCTGATAAAATTGTTTCATGTATTTTCGCAGTCTGATGAAACTTTTTCATTTTTACAAAAAAAAACACAAATATATGCAACGATTTCATCAATAAAAGAATTATATGAAACAATTTCATTAATTTAACTAATGAAATCGAGGGTTTCCACGGTTTTCAAAATTAGAGTGGTTTTCATTTGATCGCTCCCCTATAAATATTATATATATATATATATATATATATATATATATATATATATAGGATGTGGTTCAAATGCAACTCACTTATCCACCACATATTTTATATAATTAAAAAAAGAAAAAAAAGGTAAAAGTAAAATGTGTGGTAGGTAAAAAGGTTGTAAGGGGTTGCACCATGTAAAAAATTGCATAATAACCCACCTCTATATATATATTGGGTGTGACCCATATATATGAAAAAGAAGAGGTCCATAAACATGGATCTTTCCCTTCCACATGGCAAGGAACCACTTCTTTCAATTGTTTCATTTTTTATAAACCGGTTCCTTTCTAATAACATGGATTCATAGACTTTCCATTGGGGATGTTCTTAGGAGGCATTTGACTCGTTATATTTTGTCATAAATTAATTTAAATCACGTTTAAACATATATTTGATTGGTAGAAAATGAAATGATATACCAAGAGGTTATTGACCAGCGATATCTTGACTATTGGTATAGTTTGGCATTCTAAAAGGTTTGTTAATTATTTAACATTATTTATTATAAAATCATTTATTGTTTTGGGATATTTTTATACTTTTAATAATTTTACCATAGATTAAAATGAAATTCACATCATAATAAAAAGTCCGCGTAACCAGTGGAATCTTCTAATTCCATTTGAATTCAATGATTTGCATTTACGAATGATTAAAATAAAATGAATTTGACCATTCTAATTTGATCGGATAAAATATGGGTTACGTGAATAAAAAGTTAAATTTTTTTCTAGATATGATCTTTCAGTTCTACTTAGAGGTGTTTATTTTACTGTATGAACATCAATAACTTGCTCGTCTGTACCTTACCCAAACCACACCAAACCGTGTGGTTTCAAACATTCACGATACAATTTGCGGTTTATATTATTTTTCTAAGGGATAAAATCAAAAAATTCTAACGAGCTTTCCTTTGAATAGTTAAGTTCTTGAACTATTTCTTTGAATGGAAAAATCGTTGAACTTTCTCATTTTGAATGATTAAGTCCTGATTTTTTTTTAAATAAATAAACCATTAAACTTTTAAAAATTGGATACTTACATCTTTTTAATTAAAAAAACTACTTGTAACCGGCTAGGAAGATTTTAAAATAAGCTACAAAAAAACTAAAATCAGTTTTACCATTCCAAAACCTTACACCATTTACGTTGTGTTATCTAATTTGGAGAGAAAAGAAAAGAAAGGGGCGGAAAAGAAAGGGAGAGAAAAGAAAGGAAAAGAAAATATTTTTTTTATTTGTGTTCTCGAAATGGAAGGAAAAAAAGGAAATGAAAGAAAATAAAATAGTTTTTTATGTTCTTGAACAAGAGAGAAAGGGAAGGAAAAATGTCATTTTTACAAATATGTCCTTATAAAAATATATTATTTATAATTTTTGAAGCATGTTTGTCTGCAAAATCCCTGAAAATCCTCTTGGCATGGGATGAAAAGTATGTGGACTTTGTCCAAGGTGTTTTGTGAAGATTTGTCCAATGGGTTTCTTGCTTTATTGGGCTATATAAAGGGGCATGGTTTTGCATTTGTTTCATCAACATCTATCATCCATACAACAAGTAACCAACAACTCTCTAGCTTTAGTTTATCTTCAAGTTACTTTCTAACTTGAAGATTGTAATTTTAAACTTCTAGCATTTTAGTTTAACTTGTAATTTAATTTCAAATACTCAATTTATATTTTCGTAATTTAAATTTATGCAAGTCGTTCTTAATTATTTATCTTCTTTTATTATGTCTTCCATTTTAATTATGAGCTAAGCACCTTATTGGGTGTGGGTGTGAGTGAACGTGAGACTAGTAGGATACACTTGGGTGTGTCCATGATTACTTGTTCTTAAGTTTGGTCACTTAAGTCGGGACATAACTCAATGCGGATAAGTTGATCACTTTGAAGTGTTAATATTAAATCTTGACCTTGAGAGGGGTGAATTCGAAATACGGCTTAAGTGATGCACAAGGATTTGAGAAAGTCTTTGATAACCACGCAGAGATGCGGGTTTTGTATGATTTACTAAGGTCCAGTATGTCGGTCGAGATTTACATCACAAAGAGATTTGGATGTGAATCTCCATACCGGTGGAACTTGACGTTTAGAGTCAAACTTAGATAAATCGGCAAACTTAAGTGCAGTAATTGTGGGCACTCTATGGGCACTTGTGGGCATAGTTTATAAACATTCATTTTTGAGAGATCGGGTTTCTATATACAGTCCTATGCACTCAAGCGCCTGACCACGTTGTTATTACGTTTATCTTAAGAAAACCTTACACCCATACCTATTCCTTAACTCATCGTTACATTTCATAATTTTTACGTTATTTTACCAACAAAAACGACAATTTTTCTCACAACCAAAGTGTGTGCAAGAAGTTCATGAAACTCTCTGATTCTCAGTAGTCCAGTCCATGTGTAAACGATATTCGGTAATACTTACCACTTTATTAATTACAACGATCATAGTTGAGGTGTATACTTACGCCCCCACTGTGTGGAACTATACGGTTTTCCGCTATCAGTAAGCCAAAAAAATGTCCCATCACATGATGTTCTTAGAGACGGGTTCCGTGTAAGACCGGTTAAGATTTGTCGATAATCAACTTTTTATCAAAATACTTGGTGAGTTGCTAGAGCATATATCAAGTGGGTAACCTCAACGTCTAATGGATTTATCAGGTCACCTAACATATTATGAAATGTTAAGTATTATATTTGAATCTATCTTGATTATCCATCTTTTTACAAAGAAGAAAATTTGTTTGGTTGATTTGAAAAAGACGTTATAAAAAACCAAAAGCATATTCAATAATGAAAGCTTTCAAAGGACAAAAAAAAAGTTTTTGACTGATCTCCAATTTTTTCTTCTCTCGATATTTGTTCCGGAAATCTTTGAATTTTTTTTGCTATTGGACTGACATTGATTAAAAATAGGTGTATAAAAAACCAAAAACTAACCTTGATTTATAAGACCATCTCCAACACATACACTAAAAACATTAAAAATGGTGGAACATTTGACACTAAAAAAAATTCCAACTCCAACCATACTTCAAAAAAAAACACCAAATCTCCTAAAACCAAATAAAAAAAACATTTTTCTTTATTATTAAACATTTTTAAATACAGTATCTATTATTTATAAATAATTATTATGTATTAGTTTATGTTATTTCAGTTGTATTTTTAATTTATGTTATTTAATTTCAACTATTATGTATTTTTAATTTGTTATGAAATTAGATTTTGTCAATTTTATTTAATGCTAATTTTTTAATTTAATTTAATATCTAAAATGATTTAATATAAAAAGAATATATAAAATGATATCTAACAATTATATTAAAAAAAAAAAAAAGGAATTAAGTGGGCCATTTAGGTTTTGGAGTGTGAATAGTCTCACACCAAATTTAGTGTGTTTTTAAAAGAAAAAGGGTTGGCCGGCAAATACTTTTGCAAAATAAAGTATGGTTGGAGTAAACCATACTGCAAATCACTAAATTTGCAGTATGGTTGGAGATGCTCTAATACTATTCACTTCATCGTTTTTGGCATGTAGCTCAGTCAGGAACGGACCTGGTATGTTGAATACGGTGGCACATACCACCGTATTATTTCTTCGATGAAAGGGTAAAAGATTTTAGATTCGTGAAAGGTGCAACCGTATTGTTTTGGAAGGTGTTACCGTATTATTTTGGAAACTTCAAGAATGTGCAACTGTACCTCATAATCAAAAGAAATTATCGAAATCATCAACTAAAAAAACGGAAAAAATCCCTCGAAATCGATAAAAAAAAACAACTTTAAAAATCCCTCGAAATTATGGAATTAGGCTAAAAACATATCGGACAATATTGTACGTCGGTAAAAATATGAAGGCACGCCGATAAAAACCGTGTTTTTTGTAATTAATTTTTGTCTGTATTATATGGTGTCACCGTATGAAAAAAAATTATAGGTACGTCCTTGAGCTTAGTTGGCAAAAAGGCAAGTGACTATGCCCAAATACAACACACGTCCTGGTTCGATCTCTCACATTGATATCCTTAAAGCATGGTTCCGTATGGAGATGATTGTGGTTGTCGATAATCAATTTTTTGTCCAAATACTATTCACTCTATCATCACTATATATATTTTTTTTTTGATAAAGACATTAGCAACTTTTTTTTTTTGCAATCCAATTAGTAGTCAATTACAATTCATTAGATTTGTCAAACACATAATTTTTTAATTAGATTTGTGCCACATTAAATTTTGCCTAACATTTTACTTTATCAATCGCTTTGGTATTACTGTAGTGGACAGTCAAATTAAAAAAACGAAATAATGATTTTACTATTTCATATGGTAGATGCTCCATTTGTTGAATTGATCGAGTCAATTAACATTAAAATAAGAAAATAAAAAGACAGTACTATTAAACTATTGTTAATGTCGGAAATACCCTTTGAAGTACGAAGGGTAAGATTGGAATTTTCTTAAAATAATAGTGAAGTACAAGAATAAAAAAAAGGTGAAGGTAGCATTGACTTTAAAAAAGTCATAATCCATCATTTGCACTTAAGTAATTCTTTTCTTTAAGAAAACGATTCTTGGATGCCATCACAAAGAAGATGCCTTTGTATGCTTTTCCCCCAATTGTTAATTTTTAATTATAAAAACTATTGAAAATCACATTACTAGTAAATTTAATATGAAAATTATTTTGGAAAAAGAATCTTCCAGATTTTCGTATGATATTGTAAGGTTATATATATATATCATAATATACATGGGTATGTGTGTGCGCAAATATATATGTATTTATGTGTATATATATATATATATTATGTATTTTGTTATATGTAATAAACTGCTTATTTGACTGGGTCATCGATCGGTCGGGGGCCTCAATCCGTCCTTTTTCGTAACCAGACTCCTAACCCAAAAAATTGTAACCAATCATAATCGTCGGTTGTAAATTGTGCCTAGTGGTCCTAGGCCACGCTTTGGCTTCAAGTCCAAATGTCCTCTCTATCTGAGGTATACTTGTATCTATCATATATTAGTGACGGCTTTTGCTTTTTGTTTAATTATTTTGACAATTGATCCGATGTGAATATATGTTTAGTTTTTTTCTTATTTAAAATTAAAATTATATTTCAAACCAAAAACATAATTTTGAACATTGAAATATTTTTATTTCTAATATGTTTCTAGAACTTAATTATAGTTTGTTCATCGTAAGTGAATTTTTGATATAAATATCCTAACTTCATTATAATTTTATTATATATATATATATATATATATATATATAAGGAAAAGTCTTGCTTTAAATTGATTATGTGATGATTTGGTTGGTTGGATTGGGTATAAATTATATTTATAATTATGACACTAATATCTTTAAAATATACTTAATAAATGTCCACAAGTCAAATCGCTAATGGATGCAACACATATTAATTTGATATTAAATTATAAAATAGTAAATATATTCCACTTGAAGATATTGAATGATTTTATGTTGGAGATATATTCTAAAACCATGATTCATTCGTCCATTGGAGATTTTCTTTTAAGACAAATAAATTAAAAAACGTCCATGTTTCAAGTATTAGATTTATAACCATTGGATCAAGAATTATATCGAATTTAGGGTTCTAGAGACTTTTTATTGTTTGTCCAACACTCTTTCTTAATTATCTGTATGGTTGAAGTAACGTTTACAAATAAAATTTCAAGAAAATCTAATTTCTGATTGGTGAAAATTGTGTTACGTACATTTAAAGATGTGCATTATCTCGTTTGAACCAGCCTTTTTGGACAGAAATCACACAATACTGTAAGCAAAAAAAAAATGGGGTTCCTTCGAAGGACTAGTCCGGTCCTTAACCAATCTTTAGGATGAAAATAAGATTGAGCTAGGGCTAACCGTTCTAACCGGTCCCTCATCTTATATTTACATTTTCAAATAAAACCTTGTGTAATTTATGTGAAAGTCACATCCAAACAATTAACTTCTTTATAAAATGTTTTTTTTTCCCTTATGAGGAAGTATTTCTGTATATTGTCATACGACCACTTCGGTTATAATATGATTTTTCAGATTGGTCCTTGGCCAAAAAGCTTTAATTGGTTCCGGACAGTCGATCCTTGGTCTTGTGCATCTCTCTACATGCGCCTATTCTTATGATAATTTATTATTTTTTCTTTCTATGCATCTGATATTGAAGTAATTATGTTAGTTGGGTTTTATTAAAACAACATGCATTGTTTATATTTTATACAACTTGTGGCAATCCTTAAATAAAACAATATACGAATCAACCTTAACAAGTCTAGTCATATTTCCTCTTCCTATATTGTAATATTAATTGAAGTGATAAGACACCAATTGTTATCGAATCTATAATGATGTCGTGATTATATTTTTGGTGGGCTCAAGTGGCACAAACTTGTACAGAATAAAGTTATATGTCACTCGGAGAAACATTGTTCCATTAGACTCACCTAAATAACGTTAAATTAGAATCTTGAACTTGAAGTAATATCATGTCTAAATTAGCCTAAAGTTTAGCAATGGTACGTTAAGTGGTGGATAAGATATTATTTGTTCCTACCCGAGTCGAGTTAATTTATATAAGAGTAAGAATTGGATTGGAGGTATGGTCAAACTGAATTAGTGATGTACTTTATAAGTGGAGAATTAAATAAAATAATAGAAGTTAAAATCAAATAAAATCTTGAAAACCCTATCTACTTCAATAACAAATATTATTTGGGATACAAATTGATTGCATAAATATAATAGTTTTTGCGGGATGTCATATTTCACTATCAAACATTTTGGTGCCTTGATGATTGAAGCATAGTCCATTAATACATTAAAATTATACATGTATGTTTTGTAAGAATAAACTCCATAGCAATATTTTACATTTGTTCAATATTTATTATGAAGAATTTACTTTTAAAATTGTATTTAGGGTTTTATAGTTTATAATTAAAATTTTATATTTTCATAAACGTATTTTAAAAAATCATGTAAGTTTCATCTATATTATGTGATTTATGTCAACATTAAAAACTAAAATAAATATATTTTAAATTATAGACTTTTAAATGTAACTTTTGAAAGTATACTGTTAAGAAACGAATGAAAGTATGGTTCTTTACGAATATGTGTGATTGATAATTAAACATTTAAAATGTTTTTTAATGTCATGAAATAAAAAAGAGTAAATTATGTAAAGCCTTAATGTAGTTTGGTTTTGATCCCTACGATTCATTCAATTCTTTATTAGAGATTTTTAGGTATATGACCATAAATAAGATTTTAATTAAATCCATAACCTTCTTGTGAGTATATACCCATTTTTTCTTGAATAAACAAAAGATCATATATTTAATTAAAAATTCATTTAAGGTCATTTTCCTAAATGACCTCATAAGGAGACGTTTGGTTCGCAGGATTCTGATGGAATTCAAAGAAATTGGATTGGTCAATGAAAATTTTGTTGAGACGTTTGGTTCACCTATGAAATGGAATTTAATTCCACACATTCCACCATTCATAGATTTGTTCATTCCATCACAATTGAGAAGGAATTCAATTCCATTCCATCTCATTTTCTCAAAATACAAAATTATTCCCATTCTTGATTTACCTAGACGGCCGTCGCTGACCGCCATCAACCATCACCATCGACCACCACTGATCTGAACCACCGCCAACCACCACCAATTTGAACCACCGTCGACCACCACGGATTTGAACCACCACCAATATGAGCCATCGTTCTGAAACACTGTTGACCACCGCTGATCTGAACCATTGTTGACACCACCGATCTGAACCACAATAGTTGGATTTCGATTTCAAATTTAAAAAAAAAATGATATTTGGTCATTTACCAATATTTCATTCCAATTTCAAAGCTAAATTATGTGAACCAAACAGACAGATTTCAATTATTTTAATAGGTTCATTCCAATATATGTCAACCAAACATGTGGTCAAACCTGATAACATTCTAATTCTAATTCCAATTTTTTAACAAATTCCATTACAATATCTTTCAACCAAACAGGTGGTCAAACTTAATAACATTTCATTCAACTTTCTTCAAAATCAAGTTCATTTAACAGATTCCATTATACAAAAAACATTCTATAAACCAAACACCCCTAAATACACCATCACCCGCACAAGCTCAACTGTTGACCACCCATAGGACTACCAAAACCATCACCAACATCCTTAGACCAACACTAAGTACTGCCACAAATTCAAAGAAAATAAATATTAATCCCATATATTATGATCTAAAACCTTAATGCAAAATGTAAAATTCATCGGAAAAATCATAATACAATCAAAACCTTAGAATCAAATACAATAAAAAAATCACTAAATCGAAATACAAAAATAATCAATAAGAAACTAATATAAATTCAACAAATTACTAGTTTTTGTACATGATTTTTTTATGCAAAAGCTCATACAGATCCGGAAGTATATTTCATTTTTTGAAGTAAAACAATTCAAAGGACATTTTAGTCATTAATATTTAAATTTATAACAAGTTCATGAGAACGAACCACATGTCATTCACTTCAAATTCAAACTTATAGAAAAGTCAAACGCCACTTCCACCTAAAAATTTTGCAAGTTAGAGAAAACATAGATACTATTGTAGACACAGAGATTGAAACATCTATATTGTTGAATATTTCATCATGTCTCTTTTATAACAGATGCAAACGTAAAAATAAGATAAATATTTTATATATTTTTAGTTCTAAAAATCCAATTATAAAATAACCAAAATTAATTTACCTAATATGAAAGAACTAAAGTTCAATTAAAAAAAAATTGATGTCTTTAAAAGAAAGAAACAAAACTAAAATAAAAAAATATATATATCACCAGTTTTTTAATATAATAAACTAATTAGTAGTTACCAAAACCAAAAGGATCATCTCCATGATTTATTCAAGAAAATCAATTATAATAACTATTAAATAAATGTGATTAATTCAATATTATTATAAAGTAGTAATGTACAAATCAAAATTTGAATTTTAATTACTATATAATATGCGGGCTTTGTTGGACTTTATTTAATTAATTGACGAGTAGCTTCCACTCATTTGTCGTATTAAAATAGAATCCCCAAAAGTCAAACCCATCCCATCATCTCCTTTGACTCCAATTCCCATTATAACCCCCATTTCCCTCTTCCTTTCATCTCTACCTTTCGATTTCAATCAACCAACTCAACCTTTTCTTTTCTTCCACAAAAATGGCCGTTGATTTCGTCGGAATCCAATCATCCGAACACCTGAATCGCATATTCCACCTCAACAATCATGATTTCGCTCTGTCAACTGATTTCAAACATGCTGTCTCTGCCTTGAAGCGCACCGGTCACGCTCGTTTCCGCCGCGGACCTTCACCGTCTTCCTCCGATTCGCACGCTCCTTCAACTTCTACGCAATCGGCGCCGGTGTTTATCGGATCAACGCCAGCGTCGAATGAGTGCTCTTTTAGTAAGTCGGTCACGGATACGACGACGACGTCGTCTCGATCAACGAACTCGTCTTCTTTGATATCTCCGTTGACCGCAGGAGAAGAAGGCAGTGTTTCAAACGGAAAACAGTTTCCTTGTTTAGGTATAGTAGCTCCGGCACCCGCGTTTTCCTCTCGGAAACCGCCGCTACCTTCGTCGCACAGGAAAAGGTGCCGCGCCGACCGGCCTTCTGTTTCGTTGCAAGGATCTGGATCAGAAAACCACTCCGTTTCTCGCAGCGGTTGTCACTGTTGCAAGAGAAGGTATGTACATACGCTCACGGCACATTTTAGCAAAAATCATATTCATACCATTATCCTAAGCCTCAAATCCATGGATTAATGATTTTTTTTACATTCTCTCAGGAAAATCGCATCAAAACGTGAAATCAGAAGAGTTCCGATTACCGGATCTAAGGTCGCAAGCATACCGGCCGACGATTTCTCGTGGAAGAAATACGGAGAGAAGAAGATCGACGGATCACCTTATCCTAGGTAACTTGATGAGAAATTAACCACAATTTTCAATAATTTCACTCAAAAATTTCTGTAAACCTATAGATGTTGATCCCGATTTGGCTGAAAATGTGCAGAGTTTATTACAAGTGCAGCACCGGGAAAGGATGTCCGGCGAGGAAGCGCGTGGAGTTAGCCCTAGACGATCCAAAGATGCTTCTCGTAACCTACGATAGAGAACACGTTCACCATCAGGCTCCGACGCCGATACTGACAGGTTTGACCGGCTTAGTGGTACAGTCAAAGTGAATTTGGGGGGACAAGTGTGGGCCCCAGCCACTCGGTACAATTTTCTATAGTCAATTTTAGTAGTAGGTCATGCATGAACAACCTCTTTTTTTGTTTTTATTTAGTATTTATTTATTTTCACGGTGGGTTTGTGGATTTGTAAATTAGGAAAAGTTGAAAAGAGAATATGAATGCGATGGTTGGTTGGAGTTACAATTTTCTAGTAGTCAATGCGGTTTAAATTTAACCTTCGATACGCTATTTATTGTAGCATAATTCAATATGATGATTGTGAGTTGTAGGACAAAAGAGAACAATGATAACACTATCAAATGTCGCAAGAGAATTTCATTACAAACAGATTCAATGATAACGTAACAATCAAATGAAAATTAATTGGTAAGAAAAAGAAAAAACGTGTCTTGCTAAATATGAAGTCATTTATAATCCAATCAAGCCTTGAAAATATAGAAGGGAAAATCTTGATGGTTTGAGTTTCCGTGAGAATGAAAGTTACGGTGAGAAGGGTAAGAAAGAATCTTCACCCTTGTATGCACGTTGGAATGAGATGCACCAACATGGACCAGGTCAATCCCCGTATCAAACGCGATTCATGGGTAAGTTTGAGATTAAAAGTGATCAATGGTCTAGATCATTTCTCACCTTAACTCTTCTTTTTTGCACGATCCTTCATCAGAGCTTGATTTGGTATGTGTGTGAATCTGTTGGAGTTGTTCATTTAACATGTAGGAGATGTTTATTAATGGGTTGTTTGAAAATTATTTCAGTATGTTCTATAAGGATTAAACCGAATTGTTATTTGTTTGTATTGCAAAATAAATTGTTCGAAATGATTATTTTACCTCTTAGTGTTATTAAACTCGTCTGTGTTTTCCTACTAAAGTTTGACAAAGAAATTGAATGAATCCTTAAAATTGATCAACTAACCATAACAATGAATTACTAAAATTGATCACCCAACTATAATAATGCAAGATCCAAAATTTTCTCCATCATTTCATCAAACATCTTATGTGAAATTCATTCCACACAGGGATGTGGTATTGGAATCTAAATATATATTTTCATTGCATACCAATTACCAAATGCATAAATTGTATCAAAAGCAATAAATTGATCAAGTGAATTAATACCAAATTGGAATCTAAGAGAAGAAATATATCTATCTCAAAAAGAAAATCTAATCTAAAAAGAGGTAACAACAAGAGGAGGAAGGAGATCACCGGGTTGTATAGATGGAAAATTATTGACCGAACGGAATGAGGGTTAATTGATTTAAGACGTTGTCTTGCTTAATAATATATAAATAAACATATTCATGTATGACTTACCTAATAAGTTATATAGACCATTAAACCTATTAAGCCAATATTAAATAACCCCTAAAAGTCTTTCAAGAAAAAAAATTAGATCCATAATCATATACGGTTATCAAATTATGAGGCTAATAATAACAAATCGATATGCAAAATTTATACAAAGTAAATCAAATATATAAAACAAAATATCCAATGAGTACAAATATTAAAACTTCGTTCGACAAATAAAATTTATTATTTATGAGCATTATTATTTTTGAAATAAAGTCATGTTATTTTATTCTTATTAGGAAAGATAAAAGAAAGAAAAGAAGTGTGATTGGGATGAAGAAGTCAATGGATCCGCGTTAAACGTCAATGGCTATGAGTTCTTTATCCTACTAGTCTACTACTTATATAAAACTCAATCATCCTTCAACTTTTTTTTTTTTAATTTCCAACCTAATTACAAAATATAAATTAGAGTGGACTAAATTTCTCTTCATGATACAAATCAAATTCAAGGCTTAAAGTATGTTTATTAGCAGATTGATAAGATTCACAACTTATTCTAATTGACTATTTGATAGTGGCTTAATTATATATAAAATGACTTATTCAGTAAGCTTCTAAGAAAAATTCTATGCAAAAAGCCAAGTTTTTTCAAACCTTCCCCTCCCAATTATAAAACATGTTTCTTCCATGCATGAAAAAACTTTTTCAACCAGGTTAATTTACACAAACAACTTTATCCAAACATGATTTAATAACCAACCACACAACCCCTTCTACTTTCTCGATACATGACTTAAAATGCTTTTGACATAAAAAGGAATGCACATAACATTACCCTATAAATTTTCTTATAAATTAACAAGTACAAAGGTTATAAAACTGCTAAAATATCATTTATATCTAGTTTCTCTTAAAAAATTATAACAAAAAAGGTTAAAGTTAAATAACTAAAATATTTAAAAACGTTTTTAGTTCACAGAATATTTATTTTGCAGATTATTAGTTAATTGATAAAACATAATTTATTATGTTTCATATACAAGTTCGAGCTTGATCCAACCAAAGAAAGTAACAACAATAATCGTACGACTATAATAAAAATAAAGTAAATAAGACGAGAGAATTGGTGACGCGAAAAACCCCTAAAATGGGTAAAAACCGTAGACGAGTATGAGTCGTCGTGCACTATAGACGTCAATCAGGGACGTCGTCCTTAAGAACAAATATTACAAGTGAAATGTATAATAAAACAATACAATAAAGTTAACTCGATCGTGCGTCATGTGTAATCAAACTTCTGTCGTGCGTCGTACGATAAACAATAGAATGCTTTGTGAACTTCAAGAGAGATTGAGTGAGCTAAAGAGCGTAATTCGTGAGCTTCTAAGGTCTGAGCATCAGATGTCCGAATATGAAGTTCAATCTTCATATTTATACTCTGTTTGTCCGTTAACAAGTCTTGAATGCATATCTTTAATAGAGTAACCGTTTGATATTGATGATAGTATCCGTTATATCCGTTGTTGTTGGTAACGTCTTCCGTTATGATCTCTCATCATAAACGTCCTTGAAATCCTGCATTAAATATAATTTAAAGTATGTTGCAAATTAGTAACTGAAATCATGTCGTACGATGATATTCGCTGGACGGATACTTAACCATTTTAGTCGAGGTCGCCTGAAGAAAGATCGTCTTTTACCTTATGTCGTACAACCATAGTCTGTTGGACTTTTTACCCAAACAATTATATAGAAAAAAAATATAGTATCTAATTGTATATTTTAAATAATATTATAGTTAATTTAAGTGGACTCATTTTGAAACTTTATTCTGCTCTTCTTTTTATGCGACTTCTTTTTGTTGCTTTTTTTAATCGTTATGGACAACTCAATGATGGTGCATCGATGAGTGCCGATTAAAGTGGATGATGCCCTTTTTTTATCTCTCCTTTTGATCGATTTAATTTTCATTTTATAATTATATATGTATCAAAATTTAATAAAACTTTTATTTGTGAAAAATTAACATAACCCATTTAATAAACTTTCAATTATCATTATGTATTTAAATATAATGAGATTTAATCATTATTATATTATATGTATTTAAATGTGAACAATTTGTAAAATTAAATTCCTAGAAAGGGAGTTTTATTTGTCTGTTAATTGGTGTGTACATAATAATATATGAATAAAATATTTGATCATAAGATCTTTTAGGTGATGATCAGATAAAGTTATATAAATGTGTTCAAACACAACAAAACATTTTTTTTTATAATAAAAATGTGGTATTTAATTATAAACTTGTCCTTCATGTTGTAGCCCAGTGGTAAGCTAACATTCTGGGGGTCAGTGGATGGTATTCCTGACTATCCAGGTTCAAACCCCGTGTTGAGCATCCTGTGACATCCATGATCATGGGTCTGCCACATAGTGGTACCCTTAATTGGGTTGGGTCGTGATTGACGGGGATTAGTCGGGTGACACCCTTAAGTGGGAGCCCGGATACCCCGGGAACGTGTGCGTGTGTTAACTTGTCGTTCAAAAAAAATTTAATTACAAACTTAACATAACTGTAGTATGTGTTTTTCTCTTGACTATTTTAATGTCTTTTAAAATGGAATCATTGTTTTTTACCTTTCTGATTTTTACTTTATGTTTCAACTATTACGTATTCGATTCACTTGGTTTTGATAAAAGTGAAAATTGAATACAAAGGAGAAAAAAAAAATTGTCATTATGTTTGGGTTTTTTTTATGTTACGAGAAACCACTTAGAAATTTCTTTCTTCGAACACATAGTTGTTAGTCATAGTCAAAAAAACAGAATATGGTTTGAATTTTGCCGATAAACATATGATTAGCAAGGGAGAGTTTTCAAGTTGAAGTCATCATTAGATACTAAAATGGTGCAGATGGGGCTGTAAACGAACCGAACGTTCAGCAAACCGTTCGGCAGGAAGTTCGTTTATTTAATAAATGAACGAACATGAACACAATTTTTTGTTTGTTTAGTTAAATGAACGAACATGAACAATGGTCTCGTTCGTTCATTTACGTTCGTTCATTTATGTTCGTTTACATATATAAATATATTTATGTATATTATGACATTAATTGTAAAAGCATTAATTAAATTAACTTTTTAAAATTCCTTTTTTATACCTCCTAAATTTACTCGGTTTTTCATTTTGTTATGTTATTTTTTACAAACGAAATGATAAGTAACGGTTATTGCTTTTTATTCATTTGTGTTCGTTCATTTATGTTCGTTTATGTCCATTTATGTTCGTTCGTTTACCTTCATTTAGCTCTTAATGAACGAACATAAACGAATACGAACAAACATATTTTTTTAACAAACGAACATGAACACATAATATTTCGTTCGTTTACCGTTCGTGTTCGTTCGTTTGTTCGGTTAAGTTAAACGAACGAACACGAACAAGCCTTTGTTCATGTTCGTTCGGTTCATTTACAGCCCTAGGTGTAGAAAGTCATTTGATCTAATTATAACCAAACGATTAAAAATTGAATATCCAATTATAATTGGATTGGATCGGATCCAAAACCATAATATTCAAATTAATTCAAACTGATTCGATCAATTGTTGTATGATAATTCAAAATCTAGTAAAACTGAATCCATCCAATCCAACCACCATATACAACAATTATGATAAGTTTTTCAGCTTTCCTTTTTTTGTGGTTCTTCCTAGATCTTCCACACACACACACATTGAGAAAGAGAGAGAATAAGAAAGAAAGAGAGTTCAAACGAGAACATTGATCAAATAGAACACGAGAAAAGTCAGATTATATATGATTTTACACTAAAATCCCGTGTAAAATCACATGTGATTCCTGTACCTTCAAGTAATGGGTCAAGTCGCCCGCACACCCTTGCGGTGACTGTATTTCTTAATCATATATAATAATGTAAAATCATATATGGTTTTTTTGTTCTCTTATTTTAACTAAGTTCTTGTTTGATTCTCCCTATAATTATGTGTATATGCACAACAAAACCAATTATGTTGGATTTATATTGATATCTTTTTGTGAATATTGTTTTTAATTGAAATGTATATATAATTGATTGGAAGGTATGAATATACATTGTTTTCAAATTGTTTCCAATCCAATCCAATTCAATTCAATAAATACCATTCAATTACTAGAATTGATCCAATCTATTGAATAATTACAACAGATTGGATGGATTATGTCCAAATATATCGAATGTGAAACCCATATTCAAGGTCGTGTCTTTTTCCTAAATTTAATCGTACACGTTAAACTTTGATTTGATGGCTCAAACGACATATGAATCTACAAAATCGTACACGCAACCATTACTTCCCCAATCATCTCACGAACAATATTGCTAAAATTTCTATTCAACTATGTACGTTAAAATAAAGAGCTGCAAAATAAGAGTATCTCATATGTCCTCTTGGATGGTTGCTATTCAAAAATTTGCAATACCACATGAATACATACATATATTCGCATATCTAAATTCTATACGGGATAAATTAAGGGGCCGTTTGTTTTTTTCAAAAAAACTCTTAATACCGCTCAAGTCTGAATCGGTCAAACATTTTCTCGTTTAGACCGTTTGTTTTTTCTTCAAGATTTCAGACCCTTTTAACTATTAAATACATCTTAAACTAGAAGTGGTGATCCTTGGAAACAAGGGTCACATCTTATTAATCAAATGTGAAATAAGACTTTAGACATCTTAAAAAACAAACGACACCTAACTGTCTAACTATGATGTAATGTATAGAATTATTTGAAGTTCCTTTCTTTAACATCAAAATTTAGGGTTTTATCTAGAGATAAATTTTCGGTTCAAAAACTTTGGTACATTCCATCTTTAGAATACACAAATTCTTGAAACGAAAGATAATATTATTCATAGTTATTTGACAACATGCTCTTAGGGATATGAATACTTGCACCATATGCTAATGCTCGATTACGCTTGTGATATTTTGCTACAACTTAATAAGACCTTGATTTGAGCAAAGTATTTGATATTCCTTGATGACATACGAGACACTGGTATTTAGTTTGTTTGATTAACGAGGAGAACGTTCAATTAAGAAAAAAAAAGTTACGAATGTAAGAATAAATGATTCATATATGAATCAAAAAAAAGTCCATCATATGTAAACCCACGTTTGATTACCTACCTTTATATGAACACACATTTCCTTCCATTAACGATTCACATATAAGATCATTTATTCTTACGTCTCAACTTTTTTTGTCTTTTCTTATTTGAACCTCCCTGTAATTAAAGAAAGGCAAGACCGGAGACCAAGCAAAGAAATTAGAACAAAGGAAAACAAAGAGAACAAAAATTAAGATGAATACTTAAACTCAACTGGAATATATTGACAAACATTAGAAGATGAAAACACAGCAGAAAGAGTAAGAGGCTATTTACTAAACACTTGTCAAATGTCATTTACCTTACTTGGTAAATGCATAGCATATAAAAAGACACTTACCAATAATCCATTTTGATAGCCAAAAATAAGGTAGATAAGATGGTGACTCTTGCCGCTATACAATCTTACCAGGTAAGTGTTTAGTAAACGACCTCTTGATCAGATGTTATAATAGATAACAATGTTAGAACACACCAAAACAAAAAATCATGATATATGCTTCTATGCCTCATAAAGGTAAGACCATCCACTACATAAGTTATTCATACATTTTTTTTATAAATTATTCATACATTTTTTATAAACACACTCTACACAACAATATCAAAAAGCACGATGCAACATTAATCAATTTTTTATTGAGAAATTTCTTATACTATTCACTACTACATCAGCAAAAAAAAATAGTGATGTGCCATTAACAATTATCAGAAACCAATTTCCCATTAAAGAATCATCCTCACAACCACCACAATTTCTTAATTAGAAATCAAAAACCTTGTAGTGGATTGGCTAAGTTGTTAACGGTATTCCAAGAAGCATCACGTGACATGGGCATGATAAATTATGAACTAACTAACATCAAGCATTCTACAAGAAATAAAATAGATATTGAATAAAATTCATTGGATCTAACATGTGCATGTAAAATAATAAACCATCCTTAAGTATTCTACAAGAATACAGAATAATATGCTAATATATGGTATCACTTTGACATATTGGATTGAATTCATTGAACTTGGTGCAATTTCAATTTTTACTACATTAAACAAAGGTTATACAGTAACAATACCCCGAGCATCACACTAGTCAAGTATATGATAGACGACAAGTGTTCTAAGGATGCGTTTAGTATGCAAACAAGACGAGATAAGACAAGTTTGTGGGACAAAAATGCTTTTTTTTTGGTCCTACCAACATAAGTGGAACAAAAGGTAGGGAGATGTGACAAGATCAGTAAATTACTAAATCACCCATAATTAAAACCCTAAAACCGTCCACAATTATTTCACCCGAATACAGTACCAAACACAACCTTACAGCTGAACAAGGCTTCACTCATCTACCAAAAGAAACAAGCATCACCAAGTTCTTGAAGTAAACTTTAATAACAAAGCACATGTTATAAGAACAGTCATGTAAAATAAAATAAATTAGAAATGAAAATTAAGTTGTTAAAGAATGAGAACAAGAGATGGTTTAAGCTTCACAAGAAGTGATGGAACTCTCAACCAAAAAAGGCTCAAAGCTTCAGACCATTGTGAGACATATGTCAGGAGTCGCAACTAATAAGGACCCACGGCTTCAGGGGATTACAATACCTATGAATTATGCCACTTATGCAAGGATGAAGGGGAAGCATAGGATCGACAATTGGAACCTAGTAGCAGTTTGGGATTTGGTCATGTAAGTTTATAAGTGCAGTCTGGTTAAAGCTTCAAAGGTTCTAGACTCTGCTACAAATTTCGAAGTGATCCTTCATCAGTGATTAGAGAATATTGGTTGGCATATGAGGATTTGTGCATAGGTGATTTAGTGGAAGGTAGTCAGGTACCAGCCAAGCTTGTGTACCATTTTTAGACAAGTCTGCCTTGATTCTTCATACATCAAGATACAAGAGCTAGTGCCTAGATTGTTAAAAGTCTGGAGCATATCAATATTTTTGCACCTGTCTTTACAAGTCCATAACTACCACCCACCTTATCATTTTCTCCACCATGGGCTATTGTCCTCCAGTCCCAAGACCCGGATTATTATCAGAGCAATCTAGTTCAGAATTAAACCCAGGTGGTGACTGTAACCATTCTTCTCTACTTGAATATATCTATGTAGAAATATGAAGTTCAAAGCTGTACTTCATGACATCCTAGAATGTTCTTAACTATTACCAGCAAAACATGAGCATATAAAGTAACAAAAGTAATAAAACTTTTCATGATAGAGGATCTCATGTAATGATAAATGTTTCCAAGGATTATGCAAGACCATTTGAAGATCACTGGGGTAAAGCATACTTCTATAATTCAAGAATAATTAGTTTCTATGCATACACTACCAATCCAGACTTGTATTTTTAAAGGATAACTTGCAGTCTCTGTTTTGGCACCATTTGCAAAGACCTAATGGCCATGCATGGACAATATTTCAACCTTCAATAGCAAACTGCTTTTTTCCTTGCCCATATTCAACTTCCAGTTTGACTAAAGTTAAGATGAGTATAAAAACCGTGTGAGAAGTGAGAATGTCGCAAATTAATATAACTTACGGTTCTTATTTGGCATTGTACATTGATTATAAAAAACTATTGCCATTAACTAGCATAATAACGAAAGGCAACAGCACAAACCAGGCAGTCAATTAAATCGTCCTTCACTTCAAAAAAAGATTCTGGATAAAGCAGTAATCCTTAAGAACGAAACACCCCAAAAAACTTCACAGTAAAGTAAACCACATGAAAACTGAAGAGTACCAACCTACCAGAACAGATGTCAATTACAGTCACCAATTGGATAGTGACCGAGTAACAACTGATCACCTGTTACATCATAAACCCTTTATGACACTATTTGAAACAAAGAAGCTCCCACCAGCAATGGCAGGACAGTCTTAAGAAGAGGTCTGCACTTCATCATGCACACTTCATATTAATTGACTTAGCATACAGCTTAAAAGAGATACCCGGTTCTGATTTATTGCAGCTGAGAAGCTAAGTTAACATTGTGATCCATCTTAGAACAGCCAAATACATCAGGTGAAATGGAATCGTTTATGCTCACAGCTGTAGCTTATAAATAACATGAGATCACATCATTGTCAAAGCCTACCGCATACAAGATGTATAAAAATACTTTCTGAAAAGTCATTCCTCCTTCATAAGCTGTTTTCCAGCTAATTTCCCATGAAAAGTTGTTTGCCCTTTATTTGCATTACGAAGCAAGTCACAGTGTAGTCTCAAGATGCCACTACTATGTTATGCTCTTATTGATAACCCCACTCCGTCAACAGATACTATTACTAGGCTTCTCAAGTTACATACTTACATATAATGATAGAAATCAAGTCCAACTAACCTAGACAGAATTAAGGAGATTCAGAACCCACAAGAAAACAGAAAAACTTTGATGCATCCAGAATAGTATACAACACAAGTTCTTTTATTTGTTTCTCCAGACCAGCTTCACAGCAATGGCAGCTGAGAATTTTAGTTGCTACCATCATCACATACATCAACAACTTTCACATTACTATTCCTATAAAGGAACTCTATAGTTTCCATTACAATCATGTTCTTATTTCATATAGAAAGAGAAAACATTAACAAGTACAAAAACGAGAGAGATAGAGAGAAAAAATGTACATACTGAAATTTAAAAAGGTGTACAAAATGATTCGAACCCTAAACAGGTGGTATATTGGAGAAAGAAAAACCTTTGTAGCCCTTGTAAGCGTAATAAGCAATCCGTGTATAGTAAAACCCTGGTATGAACAAGATCGCCCCCAATATCGCAAAAAACAACCCTAATCATTAAAAAATAAATAAAAAATTACAAACAATAACATGATAAATCATATTCCAGGGGTACACACAGAGACGTTAGTGAGAGTTACCGTGGCCTGTGTCGCCGCCGACACGATTGATGGCCATAAAGATGCCGGAGACGATACCGACAATGCCGAAGACAAGAAGAGAGACGGCGAGAGAGATCTCCTTGACCGGAGGTCGGTTGTGGGAGGTGTAAACAGAATCAGAGTCCATCATGATGTCTTCATCTGATATAGAAAAAGCATGGTCTACGTATGCCATGGAAATTGATGATTAATGGTGAAATTTGTTAGGGTTTGAGGTGGTAGTGCAGGTTGATCGTGGTGGATAGAGGACGGCGAGTGTCGTTCAAATTTGGGGGTTTCGTCTGGTTTAGGGGTAAGACCACGAGAAAGGAATGGTAGTTTGCGTGCTAAATCGGTGTGCTTTTAATTAGATTTGACGAATACTTTCCGTTTGGAAATATACACATCTATACATATCTATACTATATTACTATATAAAAGAGACATAAAAAACTCTTAAAAACAACCCATTAAGTATTATGTATTGTTATTTAATATTAATCTACTTAAAATTTCTTAAAAACAACTAATGAAACAATATGTATTACTTTTAAATGTTTTTAACCCTAATTGATAAATTCCATCTTTATCCCCCAAAATCCTTATATCTAATCCCCAAACCCTAAAATTATGAAATTTGAATTCTGATAAAAATAATCAAAACAAGATAAACATCTCAATTTAAATATATAAGATAATTAATGAATTTTAACAAACTACTTAATTCTTTTTATATAAAAAACATTATATTATTAAGCCTTAATTAAACAAATTTATAAAAAAAAAAAAAACCATTATCACTTTCTAAAAACCATCCAAAATCGTACTGTAAATCGATAAAAAAACAAAAAATAAAATGAAAAATTAAAATCGTGATGTATCTCGCTGCATTGCGCGAGTACGCTTCTAGTAATAAATAAGTAATAGAAGTGATACGTGTCATCTTTTGGTGACTCAATTTTTTCATTTTCCCGCCTAAACATGAATCTGGACGCATTTTACACTATAAGTTCATTTAGCAAATCCATATTCATTTCTTATTTAATCTTTCCTTAATTCAATTTTTTTAATTTATAACTTACATTTACTACCCTTATAATTAGATATGTAGTTTATTTTTAATCTCTTACTTTTTTATTTTTTTATTTTTTTATTTTAGACTCTTATCATATAAAAATAAATAATGTATATGAACTAAATTGCATTGAAAAAAACATTTTTATTTTTTACAAATTATATCATTGTAACCGTTTCGTCAATACCTTCGAAATGAGTCTAACATTGAATATTTTTGGACTTAATTATATAATTAAATATCATAAATATATACGAATTAATATGTCGTGGTTACTATGGAATTTGTCAAAATTAGTATGAAATAAAAGTTGAAAATGAGATTGCATATGTTTGGAAATCCAATTTAGAAATCAAAATTGTAATATGAATATCTTTTATTGAATTAAAATATATTATATTTTCTAAAAATAAAATAGAATATATTTTATTCTAATACAAATTGAAAATAAAATATTATTTCGTATTATTATTTTTGTAATACAAATTGAAAATCAAGTATTATCGAACATATGCAAATCCTTTTACAAAATTCATTTCAACTTTTATCTCACAAATTTTAATAATTGATTTTCAAAATCAATTATTAATACAAAAAAAAAATTGGCATGATTTAACCAGCTGCAAAAAAAACAACTTTAAATGGAAAAAAGTTTGGAAAAATAGTATCGTACTTTCGATGACCATTCATATCTGTAAGATAAGTTTTTTGGCATAATTTAATTTTTTTAAATTACCCCGTGTAATACACGGAGGCGAATCTAGTAATAAAATAAAGAGTAAAATTATCGATTTGATTTCTCTCACGTTTGATGATTGTTATAGAATTGGTCCTTTAACTTCATTTATTACATGATAACCCTTCAGGTATGTAGTTTGTTATGGAATTGATTCCTTGAGCGAACGACCGTCTATTTCCTGCCGTTAACCCCCACCACGTGAGATGCACACAAGGGTATTTTTATCAAACCATTATTATTTTGTTTTTTCCCTTTTCCTATACCTCTCTCTTTTAAAAACACCCCGACACCTGTTACCCCCTCACCCAACGAATAGAACTTGTATGTCGTCTTCTCCATCGAAGCTCTGACCATGGTGTTGTGTTAATGTGGTGCGTATACGGTTATCCAAACCTCGTAGACAAATGCAAACCCAGGCCGAAGATTTTTCTCTTGTTCTCGCCCTGTAAGTTTTTAGGGTTTATGCTAGTGGACTTCGATTTTTTTCTCTTCTCTTGAATCCGTTGATTTTTACAGGGAAGCAATTGTCCCTTTATTGGTTGGGTTGACCCACCAATGTGTGCTCGATCCTTGGTGGTTATACCTGGTTTATTGAGGTCAAAGAACGTAATTGAAGAAATATTAAGGGCAGAGCTATGGACGCTAGAAGAATGAAGACATTACTGTTAATCAGTTGGATCCTCTTTGTAATCCATTTCCTTGTGTTTTGAGCAACTATAACCATTTCCTTGTGTTTATGTCAAATGGTTTGTATTTTGTCCTGCTTTTTGTTCTCTGTAAGCCTTCAAGTGGAATGTGTGAAATGGTTTGTATTGTAATCAATTGGATTATGTTGTCATTGAATGAAATATCTTTTTGATGTTGTTTGTAACCAATTTCCCT
Source organism: Arctium lappa (assembly GCA_023525745.1). Classification (NCBI taxonomy): domain Eukaryota; kingdom Viridiplantae; phylum Streptophyta; class Magnoliopsida; order Asterales; family Asteraceae; genus Arctium; species Arctium lappa. The sequence continues at coordinate 152,230,229 of CM042047.1, read as the reverse complement.
GATTATGCACTGTTATTTATTTTGGTGTTTGGTACAACCATCAACATTAAATGAACAAAGGTTTCAAAAGCAGTTAAGGCAACGAAGATTACAAAACCACATATTACCATTAATTGAACAACACAAAGGTTACAAAAGGAAGGTCATTAAGCCTTCATCAACCACAAAATAATGTTTATATAACCGGATTGTTAAATAAACTAAAGCAAGCATGTTATGGGTTACAAAAGATCAAACATCCACAAACATCAACTAAGACCAACTCAAACTTCCATGGCTTCCTGTCCTTTACAAGTCCTGGAGTTGTGCCCACTCTTCTTACATTTGCTACAAGTGACAGTCTTTCCAGCCTTTGAAAGCTTTGAACCCTTTAACAAGTTGGCTTAACTCCTTTGCCTTCTCTTCTTCTTGGGTCTCCCAACATGTGTGTGATGAACTGGTGGAATTAGATTCAATGCACAATCACTTTTGGCCCATAATTCCTTCCCACTCAAAGGGCCAACCTTGAAATTATACACCTTCTTCCAAGTTGCCAGACTGTAACTGTCATTAACCCATTCTTCAGGTAAACCAACATCCTCTCTATTAACCGCCATATACCAGATTGTGGCAACAACATGCCTACAGGGTATTCCTGTCAACTCCCACTTTCTACATGTGCATGACTTCCTTCTTGAATCAACAACACACTGATCTTGCCATGGTCCACTCACTTGGTACTTGTCCCCACCATTCCAAAGGACAACATACTATGTAACTTATGTCTTGGTTACTCCAAAATCCTTATGGTTGTGGGTGTCAGAAGTCCCTCACTCTTTGCAATGACCATTCATACATTTACAATCCTCTTCATGAGGTATTCTCTAATATACTCCATTGCTGTGATGATATGCTTATCACGACCATTTATAAGTTGTCTATTGAAGACATGACACATGTTGTTCAATAGAACATCACAGTGAGGTCTAACTGTACATGTGAAAGAGATATGCATTACTATCCAATTTACTCAACTCATCCATGTACATCATGTAACACCCCAAAAATGGGACTTTTAGGGCATTTTGATAAATAAGCCATTAAGGAAAATGTTTTAATAATTCATTGCATAAAATGGGGATTATTTAGTAAAGATGCATTTTTGTGTCTGTTGGAAATATGCATAGTTCGGGTTATGAGTTGTTTTGAAAGTATCAACGTGTGAGTCATTGGGTTTTGGTCATTCCCGACCTTGTGAATATTTCGGGAATTGTACATCTTTTAGTTTTGGGGAAAAGACGCATTCCAAGTATTTTGATGAGCAAATCTTAAGCATTGACAATTCTAACGAATTAGTTTACGGGTATAAGTCTTTTGGTGTAAATACTCTTACTATGTGTTTTGGAGAAATGTCCATCCTTGTGATATGAGACGTTTTGAAAGAGTCAATGGTATATCTTTGTTTGGAAAATAATTTGTCTCAATCTAAGTTGTGTTGGAGTTGGTCGTGTACCTTGGAGCATGCGTTTGCATAAACGTTGGTCGAGTGCATTTTATTGCATTATATTTCCTTTGACAATAAGTCGTTTGGTTGTTTGAGCCTGTGGCCTGGTATTTTATTATGATTGGGTTTTAGGTCATTTGTCCAGTTTTGATAACTTGACTTAGAGCTTTGGTTGCGATATTGGATAAGGGACTCAACGTAATGACCATTTATGGTTGAAGTTGATATCCCATGGGTGTACGTTTAAAGCTACCGAGCCTGACATCCTTTGCGCTTGGAATCATTATGTCCAATGATGGAACGCTAGTTTTCCACATTGATGCACGTTTAGGCATCGAATTGGGCTATAAGTCCTACGTGCTAGTACACGATATTGGATGAGGAACTCAACGTAAGGACCTTTCACGGTTGAAGTTGACATTCCATGGGTGTAAGTTGAAAGCCACTGAGCCTGACATCCCTTGCGTGTGCTTGTTTATATGACTAGTCTTAACAACATAAAATAGGGCTTACTTTGTGTACCGTCACATTTTATGGAATCGGGTCTCGCCCGTCACTGAAAAGTATTGTTTTGGGTATTGTGTCTAGTATTCATGTTTTCGGTGACGTGTTACATTTACAGATTTTATATATGATTATGGGTTGAGTATTACGCCCCACCCGTGTTTTGGGTGTTTCGGGATATAAAGTTTTATCCGTTTTTCATCACTTGGGAGTTTGATTTCTATTCTCAGTTGGAGTGAGTTTTGGGCTGAATTTAATTTACGAAAGAACGGTTTATATTGGGATCTTCTCCCTTAAAATAGTTTGGATTGGAAAACGTTTATATTAGTGGTTCCTTCGTCTAAAATGCATATTATTGGACAACAAGTCTTTTTCATAATCGAAGCTTATCATTTTGAAAGAGTATAATTTTAAATTGCATTACTTATTTTCAACGATATCTTTATTCATGTTGAAAACTCTTGAACTCACTAATCATTAGCCTAACCTTTTTATTTGACGGCATGTGCAACAGGTTCCAGTTGGAAATAGTCCTAGTGACACTATGAAGCAAAGAGTGCTAGTTGTGTGCTCGAGGAGTGGATATCTTAGTGAAGTCTTCCGCATCTGTTTGAAAAGAGTAACTTATGTTTGGAGTTAAGTAACACCGACTTAGGTTTCAATACTTGTATAAGACTAGAGTTTTTGATTGATGAGATTAAATAAAGAATTTTATTTTGGAAATGTATCAAGTTTAGATTTATTGGAAGAAGGTTTATCTTTTGCTTGATGTAATATCGAAAATTTTAAAGAGTTGCTCTTTCCAAGTTGAGGGTGTTACAAGTTAGTATCAGAGCTTAAGTTTGAGAAATTTAGGTGTTGATTTTGGATACCTAGACTCAAACTAGCGTTATACTAAGTGGATGAAAGTGAGATTGTACAATTAGGCGCTTTGAGATAAGATATTTTGAGGTCGATAGATGAGGATCTAAGTGTTCTTCAAATGAGCTCAAGTTGGGTAAAATCTAGATTTATCCTAAATCTAGCAAGGTGAGTTTAAGTTGATTTGTGAAAACGTTGTACATGCCAAAATGCCTACTTTAAAATGTTTATGTGTTTACATGAAATTATCATTTGTCGAGTTATTTGGTGAGTTTAATTATTTGAGGTGTTTGGCTTTATAAACCTTATTTGAGGTGTTTGGCGTTTGAACTGTCTTGTTGGGGAGTCTTGGTTGGCTTCATCTTCCACTGCAATTTTCACTGTGGTCCCTGGGTTTGCTCTCTTAAGCTCCAACACATAGTCCTTAATGTTCATACTGCTCACTGTAATCTGTAACACCCATAATCTGGAGATTTCCCTCGGTGTTAATTCGGGAATCGTCTGACTCGTGGGAAGTAAAGGTATCAAGAAATCAGATACTTTTTGCTATAGAATCATCGAGGATCGAATCAGGTGCGAAAACACGAGAAAACAAGGTTTTCTAGGCGTCGCGAGTTGGCACGCGACTTTGGGACGCGACCCAAGTCGCGTAACTCACTGGATGTGAGTTTTGGGGAAACGGTGTTGAGCTAAAACCCCGATTTTCAGCCATTTAACCTCATTTCTCTCAACCCAAACCCTAAATCTTCTTCCCTTTTCTCTCCCAATCCTCAAATGTCGAACCTCTACCTATTTTGAGGGTTTTCCTTCTCAACCCTCATGCTTCATCATCATCTAGCTAGTTGGGAGCTTGAACCACTGAACCTTCATCTTCATCTTCTTCATCAAGTTCAACGTTTGGGAGTTCGGGTTGAAGTGTTGCATTGGGTGCCCTCGGAAGTCTCCTTGTCTTCAAGGGTAAGTTTTCTTGTGATAAGGTTATAAATGCTGCTTTGGCGATTTCTTAGTATTTGGTATCTCAAATCTCGGATTTGATAGTTTTGGAGAAATTAGGGTTTTAATCTCGTTTAGGGATTTTTGGTGTTTAATGCTTGGGGAATGCTTCTAAATGGTTTGGATTGTTTGGATCTAGGTTTTGGAAGTTTTCGGCTTGAGGGTTCAAGCGGCCTTCAAAAGAGCTCGTTGGGTGAGATTCTAGATTTAGCCTAAATCTAGCAAGGTGAGTTCAAGTTGATTTGTGAAAATGGTGTACATGCCAAAATGTCTATTTTTAAACATTTATGTGTTTACATGAATTTATCAACTGTTGGGTTATTTGGTAACTTTTGTTTACTCAAAATGTTTAGCTTATTAAACCTTGTAAAACATCATATTTGGGATGTTGGGATATTTTGATAAATGTGTCACAAAGGAACATGTTTTGGTGATTATTGCATAAATGGATATTTGGTCAAAAAGGCACTTTTACGTGTTTGTCGAGTTTTATGCATCATTCATGAAATGGGGTATTTTGGAAATGGAAAACCTTTTTGGGTTTGGGCCGAAGGCCAATGGTAATTTGAGAATCAAAGATTTTGGAAAACGAAGTATTTTGGTCTATGTAACCAAGTTGGCTCTCTTGAGTATCAAACGTTTTATGAAGCCTTTCGGCTTTAATTGTACCTTAACAGGTTTTGGGACGTTGTCCGGTTTAAACGACTCCTTATGGAGTGTTTCATTGAAAAACAACCATTATATAAATGTTGGTTAATTACGTGTTTTGGATGCGTCAGTTCATTCATACGGAGTCATGTAATGTTTAGACTGTAATGCATTGGATCCATAGACATATGAGTCGTTATGTTCATCATGGAGTTTTAATGTCCATGTTTGAGTCTAGTGAGTGGTCCCCAAGTCATGTTGATTATGTAAGCTTGCGGTGGTAGCTCGGATGAGCCGTATACGGAGCTAAGTCTTGCGGTGGTGCCCAGAGTGAGCCGGATACGGGGACTTGTGACTTTGTGGTGAGACTCATCTAGAGGTCGGGTAGACACTAGGATCAGTGGTGTCTTGCGGTGGGAGCTCGGATGAGCCGTATACGGGGAACCCTGGTCTTATGTGAAACTCGTGAACGTCGATAAGTGGCTTAACTTTGTGTGCCCGTCACATACGATGGAATCGGGTATCCCCCGTCATTGAAAGGTGTTATCTTGGGTATTCCCTTATCCATGCCTTCGGTGTTAAAACTTACATTTTAACTACACAATGAGTCTTTTGGAGAAATACTATGTGGGTGCGTTTTGGGTGCATCGTTTTATAAGAAATGTGTGTTTAGGAGCATTGTCTTTAGAAGTGCATATTATGGAAAATGTGTCGTTTCCATTTTAAAGTATAGTATTTCGAAGGATCTCGCTTTAAACTGGTTTCCCTACTTTTAAAGATATAGTTGTTCATGTTAAAACTTTTGAGCTCACTAGGCGTTAAGCCTAACCTTTTTATTTGTCGGCATGTGCATCAGGTTCCAGGTGGGGGTTGGTTCTAGCAATTCTATGAAGAGATGTGCTTAGTCTTTCGCGAGTGTAAGTATTTGGTGAAGTCTTCCGCAGTTTGGAGATAGTGACTTCTATTGGGTTTTAGTAGCACCCATCCGTATCATAGACTTTATGTATAGAATGATTGTGTGTATTGAGGTTAAATCTTAGATTGGGATTGCAGACGAATCAATTATTGATGTATTTAGAAAATTTTAATATGTTGCTATTTCCAGATTTGAGGGTGTTACAAGTTGGTATCAGAGCTTAAGTTTGAGAGATTTAGGTATTGATTTTAGGATGCCTAGACTCAAACTAGCGTTCTTATAAGCGAAGATAAGTGAAGTTGCACGTTAGGTACCTTAAGATAAAATGTTTTGAGGTTGACCAAGTCGTTAGAAACGGGAAACTTGTCGAAGGTCTTAAGGATGATTGTGTACTGTGCGTTCATAATGGCACCTGGCCAGTGTCATGATGAACCTACATGCTACATATGTATACTTGATCTACCTTGGGATGATGACCGTTGGGGTAGTGAGAAGTCCTAAGCGAGTTAGCTAAGGAAGGAGTGATGTTTACATCAAGGTCGCCTGGGAGTGATAGCTAAGTGCGAGGAGATCACTAAGTTGATCCTCTTGGGTCGGAAATCTTGGTTGGATTAGATTCGTGAGTTGGTAGACCGATGCTATTCAAGGAGAATTCGTAAGTTTATCAATTATTGAGATTGTGGCTTTAAGATGTTTGATGCATCCGGATGACAATAGTGTGTCAGGTTTTTGGGAAGTGTAGTCCTATGATGCCAAGTGCCGATCAAATTCATGCACTAAATTTATTTCCGAAATAAATTTGCATAAATTGTTTCTTATGTTCGTAAAACAAAAAGGTGGATTATATTATAAAGTTTTGGTAGAGCATTTAACACACATCAGATTTAAAACTGTGAGCTTAAGCATACTTGAAATTGTTTTGTTGCACGTAATTGCAAATTGTTATCAAAAGTCTCCTTATTCACGTCTCGTGTTTAACGTTATTTTCGGATATTGCAATATCCATGTTTAATGTCATTTGGGTATTGGGCAAGTAACTATGAGATTTTTACCTAGACATTGGATCACCTCCACGTATGTCATTGGTTTTAAAGGAAAAGTTATTCCCATTTTTGAGTCGAAATTTCTTGAGAATTTTAGTTTGTGCGAGTTTTGTTAAATTTCATGGAGTATTGTTTTGCGATGTCCTTTTTATGTGCGGGTTTTAATCTGTTTCATATAAACATGCGAGTTTATTTGGCGTCGTTTCCCATGTAAATTTCGTTGGAAAAGTGTCACTTTACCTTTCATTGCAGTAAAAAGAGGAAACTCTTAGAAGATTAATATTTTAAACATATAGTCGTCTTGCACACTTTGTTGAGAGATGAAAATTTGACACTGCATGATTTTAGCATTAATGAGTTTTGCGAAAATTCAGTTGGGTCCATGGTGTCTCATCGTACGTCATTTTGCGTTACGTAAATAAGGTTGGAGTGTGTGTTCATACATTTCTGCATGCGTCTAAATGTAGACTTACTAATCGGTGTCATCCCACATGTTGTTTTGGGGAAATTCCCTTATCATGCAATTTATCTTTGGGCTTGATACAAATGTCAATCGTTGCATACTATTTGCATTTGGATTTAGTTATAACGTTGGTGTGAGTAAATATATAAAAGATTTACATAATTTCAAACATGACTTTTGTTCTGTTCATATTTCAATCAATTACTTTTACCGTTAGAAATTTCCGCAATGCATTTATTGGGTTAGCAATGTTTATGTCGTTGTAGTTACTTTTTGGTCAAAGGTGTTTATCTGTACGATCCGAAGCTTTAAACTCGATTTGAAACTTTATTTGTATTTCCACTATTTTACCAAGCTTTGAGGATTAAACTGATGCGTTTGGGATTGTTGATAATTTTAGGCCACAACGTCTTTTGGTTAAAGAGGAAGGATTTTAAAAGTTAAAGTTGGGAATTTCTCTTTTGGAATTGTAACAAACCTTTATTGCACGTGTTGTGGTGCATGAATCTATTTTATCTTATATGGTGTAAATTGTTGCACATGTTTTATTGTTGTCTTTACTAATGTAAGTATTGAACAAACGAGTTTTTGGAAATGGTTTTATATGCGTTGTGTGGTTAATCAATTTTGAAACCTATCGCATGGACGGTAGTGTATTTTGCCGCACGATTAATCATTAAGAAGCCTTTGTATTCGAAAGTTTTATAAACTCAAATTGGCATACTAGTTGAAAAACCTTGAACTCATTAGGCTTATAGATTTTAACCCTGGCGTAAGAGCAGTTGTAATTAGGGACTAAGGGAGTCCTTGGAATTGGAAGCGTCGGATGTTCCAACTTGCGGTCAGTCGTGAAAGTTTGAGTTTCAGTTTTGAATATGTGCACAATCGTTTTATGGAAATAGTAGATTTAAGTCTTCTCAACTAGTTAAGGGGTGATTTTTATACTTCGGTAATCATGCAGGATAAGGTCTTATGTGACTATCTGCGCTTATTTTGGGATTCGTTTTGATGGATTGCTAGTCGGTGTCACATCATGGGATGTGTTGTCAGTATACCGTCTTAATTGGTTCCACGACTAAAAGGAAGTTTTGGCGAGCTGTCTATTAGAAACGTAAGATTTGGAATTCTAGCACTCTATTAGGTGTCGACCTTGGTACAACCACCCGTCTGGAACTGAATTTTGGGCGAGATGTCCACATTTTCGAGGTCACTGTTTAGTCCTAGGTGTCAACTTGTTTTCTTGAGGTCAATGGATCTTGGAATGGATGGAGGTAACCCGGTTGGATTATGGAAAATAGTGACCTTTCGGAAATGGATTTTGAAAGGAGTTTGGGTATTGAGGATTGAGTATCGATGTACCCAAGCATTCCGGTGGTGATAAGGATGTTACTTTAAGAATGTTGAGAGATTGGTGTTGGATCGGAGTTGAGCGAAACCTGTGTTAGCCGGTTACATAAAGGACGTTTTGGTGCGCCTTGGAAGGATGTTTTTATAGACATTAGGAATGAATCAGTTGAAATCTGAGGATTTTGGAAGTGCGAGTATGATCTTTGATGTTGGGTACGAAATCGTTTAGACCCGAAGGAATTGATCAGTAAGAAGTTGGAGTCATAAATCACCTGAAGGTGGTAATTGCCATCCAAGGGTGGGAGGCGACCGTAACCTTGTGGGTAAAAGGTTACTTTGGAAAGTTCAGTGTTCGCTCGGTTATGAGTATACTGTGCCAAGGGGAGCAGCAAACGTGAATATCGGTGTAAGGGTCGTATTAGCGGTTTGGCAAATGGATTAATGGCAATCTTTTCAACTGGCGGCGTCCCACCGAGAGGAGTGATTTCGAGGACGAAATCATTCTAAGGTTGGGAGGATTGTAACACCCATAATCTGGAAATCTCCCTCGGTGTTAATTCGGGAATCGTCTGACTCGTGGGAAGTAAAGGTATCAAGAAATCAGATACTTTTTGCTATAGAATCATCGAGGATCGAATCAGGTGCGAAAACACGAGAAAACAAGGTTTTCTAGGCGTCGCGAGTTGGCACGCGACTTTGGGTCGCGACCCAAGTCGCGTAACTCACTGGATGTGAGTTTTGGGGAAACGGGCGGCTTATGCCGCGACTTAAGGTCGCGGCATAACCCGCGGAGCGCCCTGTTGAGCTAAAACCCCGATTTTCAGCCATTTAACCTCATTTCTCTCAACCCAAACCCTAAATCTTCTTCCCTTTTTTCTCCCAATCCTCAAATGTCGAACCTCTACCTATTTTGAGGGTTTTCCTTCTCAACCCTCATGCTTCATCATCATCTAGCTAGTTGGGAGCTTGAACCACTGAACCTTCATCTTCATCTTCATCTTCTTCATCAAGTTCAACGTTTGGGAGTTCGGGTTGAAGTGTTGCATTGGGTGCCCTCGGAAGTCTCCTTGTCTTCAAGGGTAAGTTTTCTTGTGATAAGGTTATAAATGCTGCTTTGGCGATTTCTTAGTATTTGGTATCTCAAATCTCGGATTTGATAGTTTTGGAGAAATTAGGGTTTTAATCTCGTTTAGGGATTTTTGGTGTTTAATGCTTGGGGAATGCTTCTAAATGGTTTGGATTGTTTGGATCTAGGTTTTGGAAGTTCTCGGCTTGAGGGTTCAAGCGGCCTTCAAAAGAGCTCGTTGGGTGAGATTCTAGATTTAGCCTAAATCTAGCAAGGTGAGTTCAAGTTGATTTGTGAAAACGGTGTACATGCCAAAATGTCTATTTTTAAACATTTATGTGTTTACATGAAATTATCAACTGTTGGGTTATTTGGTAACTTTTGTTTACTCAAAATGTTTAGCTTATTAAACCTTGTAAAACATCATATTTGGGATGTTGGGATATTTTGATAAATGTGTCACAAAGGAACATGTTTTGGTGATTATTGTATAAATGAATATTTGGTTAAAAAGGCACTTTTACGTGTTTGTCGAGTTTTATGCATCATTCATGAAATGGGGTATTTTGGAAATGGAAAACCTTTTTGGGTTCGGGCCGAAGGCCAATGGTAATTTGAGAATAAAAGATTTTGGAAAAAGAAGTATTTTGGTCTATGTAACCAAGTTGGCTCTCTTGAGTATCAAACGTTTTATAAAGCCTTTCGGCTTGAATTGTACCTTAACAGGTTTTGGGACGTTGTCCGGTTTAAACGGCTCCTTATGGAGTGTTTCATTGAAAAACAACCATTATATAAATGTTGGTTAATTACATGTTTTGGATGCGTCAGTTCATTCATACGGAGTCATGTAATGTTTAGACTTTAATGCATTGGATCCATAGGCATATGAGTCGTTATGTTCATCATGGAGTTTTAATGTCCATGTTTGAGTCTAGTGAGTGGTCCCCAAGTCATGTTGATTATGTAAGCTTGCGGTGGTAGCTCGGATGAGCCGTATACGGAGCTAAGTCTTGCGGTGGTGCCCAGAGTGAGCCGGATACGGGGACTTGTGACTTTGTGGTGAGACTCATCTAGAGGTCGGGTAGACACTAGGATCAGTGGTGTCTTGCGGTGGGAGCTCGGATGAGCCGTATACGGGGAACCCTGGTCTTATGTGAAACTCGTGAACGTCGATACATGGCTTAACTTTGTGTGCCCGTCACATACGATGGAATCGGGTATCCCCCGTCATTGAAAGGTGTTATCTTGGGTATTCCCTTATCCATGCCTTCGGTGTTAAAACTTACATTTTAACTACACAATGAGTCTTTTGGAGAAATACTGTGTGGGTGCGTTTTGGGTGCATCGTTTTATAAGAAATGTGTGTTTAAGAGCATTGTCTTTAGAAGTGCATATTATGGAAAATGTGTCGTTTCCATTTTAAAGTATAGTATTTCGAAGGATCTCGCTTTAAACTGGTTTCCCTACTTTTAAAGATATAGTTGTTCATGTTAAAACTTTTGAGCTCACTAGGCGTTAAGCCTAACCTTTTTATTTGTCGGCATGTGCATCAGGTTCCAGGTGGGGGTTGGTTCTAGCAATTCTATGAAGAGACGTGCTTAGTCTTTCGCGAGTGTAAGTATTTGGTGAAGTCTTCCGCAGTTTGGAGATGGTGACTTCTACTGGGTTTTAGTAGCACCCATCCGTATCATAGACTTTATGTATAGAATGATTGTGTGTATTGAGGTTAAATCTTAGATTGGGATTGCAGACGAATCAATTATTGATGTATTTAGAAAATTTTAATATGTTGCTATTTCCAGATTTGAGGGTGTTACATAATCACCTCTCACATTTTTTTGTTGCAATTGCCTTTGTTCTGTAAGCCTTCATTTTTGTTATACTAAGTTCATACTTCTTAGTTAGTCCTTCTACCAAAGCTTTCATGGGGATATCTAGATTGGGAACTATGCTTTCTTCAACCTGTTGAGAGAGAAAAGTGGTTGTACACTGTCTCACTTGTCTGGATTGTAAACACTTGTGAGTGTCTTTGTAGGGCTTCACAGTTCAGGTTTTGTTTTTGTTATCAGTAGAAATAAGTAATACCCATGGACATTGTGGTTCAGTCATGGTAGGCCCATCAGTGTTAGGCCCAACAGTGCTTATACCTCCACTTTCAACAACCTTTCCTTTGCATATCACCCTCATCCTTATCTTATCATTTTTTGAAAACCCTAAATCCTTCCTAGTCTGAATTGAGTGCTCTGTAACTGCTTTTCTTATGTCTTTCTTACTTCCAAACTGTTGACCAACATAAAAATGTGTTTGCTTACCTTGATGAACTTTTTTAAGTTTATGCAATGCTATTTTTCTACCACTTTCAAACTCAGAGTCCTCACCACTCTCAAACACTTCCATGTCCATGCTTATATCCTCAAAGTCTTCCATGTCAACCTGTTCATCAAGCTTTTCATGTGCCTTGCCCTTATCAGCCTGTTCGTGTGCCTTGGCCCTAAAATTGTTCATGCAACTCCTCTTGTTGATGCACTTGTTCCTGCTCATGAAACTCATCCTCAAACTGAATATAGTTAGTGTAGTCATCACTCAATACATCACTGACATCAAAATCCTTTTCTTCTTCATTACCCTGCTCTTCATGATCATATCCATTAAGGTCATTTAAGTCAAACTTCATCCTTCTGTATTGCCCTGCTCTTCATGCTCAGCCTCATCCAGGTCATTTAAGTCAAACTTCATTCTTTCTGCTTCACCCAAAACATCATTTAGGTCAAACTCCCTCCTATCTTATGCATTGACCTCCCTGTGTTGGTTGTTTTCTTCTGCATTGACCTCCTGGTAGGCGGGTTTTAACCCCCCCTTTAATCTAACCGCAAGTGTACGGGTCAAAATCAAGTAATAATACTAAGTACGAGTATCGAACCAAAGGAACCCGGTATTGAGTACCATAATTACTATATAAATTATTAACTAGACTAACGGAAATTGATTTGAGTTCAAATAATCAAAGAGGTTTTAGATAAACACACTAAAATCTCAACCTTGAGGATTCAAAAGAATAAATTCAAATTAGGAAAACCAGTTGGGGATTGGAATCCTTTTGGGTTCACCTCATTCAAACAACGGATGGGTTAAGTATTTTTCTCAAATGTTCAATGAAATTAATCACAAAAACAGTTACTACACTTTCTCAAGCTATAGCAACCTTAGCAGTTGGAAAATGATGTTTCATCTCTCGATCTCAACAATCACATCAAACTTAGTTACCAGAACAGGATTAAACAAATTATATGGTTGAATTGGTATATCTCTATCCAATTATTTCCATAAACATATAACAATTACATATAACCTTAACAAACTTTTCTCAAAGATTTAGAAAGGCCAATAAACAAATCCATTAGTTGATCAGGCTAATAGTGTAACACCCTAAAATTTTGGGTGAATTTAAAATTTAAAATTTCGCAATATGACGTTTATAAATGAAGGAATTTAAACCTAGAACATTTGACTCGAAATGAACCTTCACAAAATGACATCACCCCAAAAGGGGAAGAGTATAAGCGTTTACAAATTTAGAAATGTAACGGAAACAAGGACCGACAACCTACTAATCTAAAACATTCTAATTTAGATTACAATCGGGTGTCATCATCATTTCCCAAAATATCGACAAGTAATGTGTATGCTCTATATCTCATCAAATGCTATATCCTCAAAAGATTGTCCCCGACGAGACCCAACCCTCCACTCAAGGTTTCGACACCCCACCGCTAATAGAACCTGATATACACATTAAAGCAAACATGTGTTAGGCTTGGAGCCTAGTGAGATCATTCAACAATTATAAATAAGAGTAAATTGATGCATAGACAATATTTAGGGAGTCCACTTAGAGTAAGGTAGTCGGTTAACTTTCCAACACTTGAGTTCCTTATGTAAGACGGGGGAAACCCGTTCCACCATAGGTTGTGACAGAACACAAAAGTAGGCCACACCACATACGGTGCACATATTAAGAATGAATATTTACCGGCGTCAACTCTATCCAAGTCTTTAGCCGTTAGAACATCAACTCTATCCAAGTCTTTAGTTCAATGTAAATATGGGTTCAACTCTATCCAAGTCTTTACCCCAAAGATATCAGAGTTCAACCCTATCCAGGTCTTTACCTTGAACTCTCACAATTCTCCATATTTTGAAGGTGTATCAATTTATTATCTTTCTCTTGGCAACAAAACCCAAACATATCATATCTTGTATCATTATACCATCACTTGACAATTTTAACTACCAAAATCATCATCTTCACATAAGTTATATTTTCCCAAAGCGTAGGACATATTTCCATAGTATCCCATGTATACAAATACTAATAACATATAATGAGCATAGACACTCCATCTCCATCCCAATCAAAAATCCAAGTAAATCATATCACCCATTCGGGTCACCATATTTCATAATAATTGTAGAAACCATATATATATATATATATATATATATATATATATATATATAGAGAGAGAGAGAGAGAGAGAGAGGAAGGATCATGTGAGAAGTTAAACATTTTGCGAGAAGACGAGAAGTGTTTAATCATATATGATACCACGGCCTGTGGGTGTGCTTAATTATATATGATTAAACATCTATGTATTGTCAATATAACATGTGTTTAATCATATGTGATTAAGCTTGTGTATCATATATGATTAAACACTTCTCGTCTTCTCGCAAAATGTTTAGCTTCTCGTTTAAACATGCCCCTATATATATATATATATATATATATATATATATATATATATATATATATATATATATATATATATATATATATATATATATATATGTAGAGGCACCTTCATTTGCAAACCTTCTAAAGGTTACAAACAATACAAACCAGGGCATTTATGTCTTTTTACAAATTTCGTAATTTTAGGAAAAAAATAAAATTTTTAATTATCTCTTCCTTAATTATCTCTCCATCTCTCTCCCTCTCTCTCTCTCTCTCACACACACACACACTCACGATCCACCGTCACCATCCACTTTCGGTGACGTCCTCCCACTTTCGGTGACCTCCTCCCACTCCGGCGACCTCCCCATTTCCGGCAAGTTTCATAATTTTTTCGACTTTCATATATAAACTGTTTTTCGAAAGTTTCAAGTTTTTTTGGTTTCATAAAATGTTTTGTTGAAATTTTCACGTCTAATCATCTGATCATTCATATTGGATAAATGTATGAAACTTAAAAATCTTATTATTCATATAGGAGAAAAATATATGAAACTTAAAAAATATATGATTATTTCGAAAAAATCTGAATATTCATATGAGAGAAAAATATATGAAACTTTAAAATATGATTATTCATATGGAGAAAAATATATGAAACCGTTTATGAAAATATATGAAACTATAAAATTTCAAAAAAACAGTTTATGAAACTCGAACAAACATTGTATGAACTTGAAATTTCATAAACTCGTCGGAGATTCGGGGGAGGAGGTCATGATACGTGGGGTGGCGAAGGAGGCTCCTGGCGGATGGCGGCGGCGCACGACAATCGTCGGATGGAGTAGTGGAGAACCGCGGTGGTTCTCAGTCACCGGCGTAGTGATGACGATGGAGATGATGGTGGTGGTGGCGGGATTATTTTTTAGATAGAATGAGAGATAAATATGGAGAAAATTAAGGATATCTTGTAACCATAATTAGATAATTCAAATTAATTAATAAAATTTAAATTTAAATTTAAAATAACTAAAACTATTCCTAAACTACCCTTTCCCTATTTTCTCCTTATTTTTTAAATTAATTTAAGTCCTAAAATTTCTCAACCGTTGATCAAAAATTTGGATGGCCTAGATGTGTTTGTATAGTTTATAACATTTAGAAGGTTTCTAAATGATTATCCCCCCCCCTCTCTCTCTCTCTCTATATATATATATATATATATATATATATATATATATATATATATATAAACACTTATACATTTTATAACAACATATCTCAACATATTCCCAAAATATGTCAAAACCCTAGATTTTGACCTAATAGTTCAAAAAAATACAAAAATGGAGAAATAATGTTAATATTTAAAGTAATGTAAAGGAAAAGGTTTTCATGGAAGCATATATAATTTATTATGAAGGATGGACTCACAAAATAGGGTTTTGATAAAAACCCTAAACCCTAGATTCCTTCACTTGAAGAGGATGACAATGGAGAAGGATGAGGTGACAACCCTAACTTCCAAACTTGAATGATGCTATTAAAATCTTGAATTAAAGGAGAGTAAAAGCCCCTAAGAACCCTAAAATCGGGTTCTTAAATGAAGAGGAAGATAGAGAGAGTTTTAGAGGAGAGTAATTGAGAGTGATAAATGAAATGGGATGAGAGGCTGCGTTTTAAGGGAGGTCTGCACCCGTCGGCGACCTTGCCCTCGCAAATATGACATGGGCAATCTCGCCGATCATAGTCGCCTGCTAAAGTGAGCATACGGTACATGTGGCGCGAGATTGACACGCGACAGTGACCCAGACATAATCGTCGAGCACTCTTGCCCAACTTGTACCGAAACCCACCCCTGGGCCGCGATTGTGACACTGCGACTATGCCCCGGGCACTCTCGCCCTGGGGTACCGAAACTGATTTTTTGGAGTTTTCGATGCATGGTTCGATTTAGATAAGGATGGTAAGCACTAGATCAATTTCATAACCTAACATAATACAAGGAAACATAAAATGACGTCATTACTTACAGAGATTTTTCGGGTGTTACAATCCTTCCCAACATGGAAATGATTTCATCCTCAAAATCAAACTTGTGCGAATAAATGAGGGTATATCCTCTTCATGTCCTCCTCCGCGTCCCAAGTCACGTTGGTTCCCTGATGGTGCTTCCACTGCTCCTTGACCATTGTGACTTCCTTGTGACGGAGTTTCTTGGATTTTCTTTCCAATATGGCATCGGGTTCCTCAATGCAACGATTACCCTCATTTGGTCGAAAATCGCCTTTCTTCGTCTCCAAGTTCGTCCCTCTGCAGCCGTCGTCGGTTAGAAAATAGTGTAACCCTTAACCCCAGCTCAAAATTCGAATAAGAGCTGCAAAATTCGAAACAGCGAGTCCCGTGGCTTACCCCGCGACTTTGAGGCCGCGGGATAAGTTGCACGTGTCAGGGAAAACATTTCGCCTCGACTCTACCTTACGTTGTACTCTCATCTATCGAGTCCTAGGTTTCCACACATAACAATTCATGCAGAGAGAATTCATGAATAATAAAACTCAAGATTAAGATCTGCATGATAAGAGAACTGAATAACACTTTATGTATGCAAAATAATCTCAGGATGGAATCAAATAGTAAGAAATGGAGGACATTAAATTCAGTCTACTCAACTATGTTTTCCAAAAGAATCACCAGGCATTTGAAGATTTCAGAGAGATACAGGAAGTGGGAAAACAAGTAATTTGCTTTTTCTTGAATCCCTCTCCCCTTTGAGTTCTAATCATTACCCCTTTTATTTATTCAATAACACCCTTTTATCTAAAATCTCACCCCACCTCTTTTTCTTTTCTTTTTTCTTTTTTTTACCCATGTCATATTTGAGCTTGATGCAAACCGATGGGTAACATTGGGCAACAAAAGGTTTAATTTAGGGACTTAATGGCTTCAAACCTGGCATTGATTCTTGAGGTCTACACAACTGATCAACTGATACTTACTATCTATCCAGGTGTGGGTCTTTACTACTTAATACAACAATAATAGCGAGATTAACTATTATCAATCTTTAAAAAAGAGAGTAGTGTATAGGATTAGAAATGAAAATCTCACTCAGAAATTCAAAGATCAACAATTAGGCTCAAGATGATTCTTTCCGGTAGTCTCCACTAATGTCCCTAAACACATATCTCACTGGTCTCCCCTAAGTGGTTACCTCACTATCTCATAATTCTTCCCACAATGGTTTGTTTCAGCCTTCTAAGATTTGGCTTAAAGTCATTTTTGTTATGAAACAATTGAGCTTGAAAAACATACACATGACAAAAAGAAGGGAAAAACGATTGGAATGCGTGCCCGATTGGAGAAACCCAAACCTGACCAACACATTGTCCCCAATGTGATAGAAATATATGGAAGTATAACAACTACTAAGTAGTATCATCATGCAATTAAGTACAGTCATCCGAATTTAAATCATTTAACCAAAGTTCATGAAAAGAAGTCTAAAATGAAATTACCAACCCATGATCACTTTCAGTGTGATGAAGATGCACCACTAGTCTGAAGTCCTCGCACGCGCCGCCCACCACGCTAGGATCCTGAAGACTCTAGTACGATCTGACTCAGTTTAATCCATCCATCTTGGTGTTGATCGCTTGAAATCCTTGCGTCATCTGAGTTGTAATCCTTGTCGCCCAAGGTGGTGTATCTCCACTGTGCTCCTCTGTAGCTGTTTGTGGCACAGCCAGGTCGAAATGGGGGTCACTGGACTCTCCCTTAGAGTGCTCGCCTTCTGCTGGTAGTTGCGGCATTCCATGCTC
The DNA here is from genome assembly GCA_023525745.1 of Arctium lappa. Lineage (NCBI taxonomy): Eukaryota > Viridiplantae > Streptophyta > Magnoliopsida > Asterales > Asteraceae > Arctium > Arctium lappa. The sequence continues at coordinate 152,212,349 of CM042047.1, read as the reverse complement.
TCTCTGTTACTCATTTTCCTCATCACACCGTTTCTTGTCTAACTCTGTGGCTATGCGGATTTGAATACGGTGTTGTTTCAATGCAAAATCTGCCTTAGGTGATTGAATTCCAACCACATCCATGCCCGCTTCCTTGCAGTCATGTGTGATCATACATGGGAATAAGAGAATCCCATCAGGGGTAATACCGACATCCAACAGCTCCATCTAAATTATATGTCCAATATCCATAAGAAGATTTTGTTGGAGAGAAAAAAGATCATGTGCAACCTGGGTGTCTGTAGTGGTGTTGTGTGAAGATGGCTTTAGACTGCTTTTTATGAAAAGCATTAAGAAAGCCAAGTCTATGTGTAGATCGCTCTTTAGAATATCATTTGTGGTTCTGTCCCATCCGTTTCCCCATTCCGCCTCAAGGAGCCGGCTATGAGAGGGCTCAACTCTGTGTGAAAGGCATCATGTGCGGTCATGCCGTAAGTCATACCCAATTCCGGTCGTCGAGGGACTTGGTGATATGCGCAGATATCATCCAGGGAAATGCGCACCTATTTTCCTCGAACCATCACCGTGTAACGCTCGTGGTAGACGGGGGGAATCATGTTGGCGTAAAATTCCCAAACTATCTCCTCATTATACTTCAGATGTGTTCGTATGAAGTGTGTCCAATGCTACTTCCTGATAATGGTAGCCACACGAGATCCGGCAGGCAGCCCCACCAGCTTGATTCCCCTCTCGGTGAACGGTTGACATCTTTTTCGCGCCATTCATGCTTGCCTTTCTTGTGCTTTCACGTTTACCTCATTGGCCAGTCTAGCCCTTTGAGCGGCGATGAGATCTTCGTACCCCGGGAATTCAAATGGTTTAATTGGGTGGCTCCTCATGTTTTCTGCAAAAAGAAAAACACGTCGTATATAAATTAACGTCTGATAACTGGTCACCCCAAACCTAGGTTGAAACCCATACGACACAATTGGGTCCAAGTTGTGGTCACCCCAAACCTAGGTTGAAACCTAATATGGGGATACCACCTATAACAAAATTTCACCTACAATTATGTCTTTTATCTCCACAAAACATGCATGCAAGAGTTAACCACAATCTAAAATTTTCAAAGCAAAACATGCAATATAGAGTGAAAACCCGGTGATATTAAACCCACAATCCAAGACTTATATCATCATCACTCAAAATCAATTCAACCACAACCTAAAAATCCCCAAATTACCAAGTATGGTGATAGTAAAATCACAAATCCCCAATGGAATGGATAACAATTCCAACATCACAAAAAGAACACACATCAAAAATCACACATTAGGAATCACACAATCATTCCAACAATTTCTACCAAAACTTTATCACATGGCATAACATTGAGGAAAAAGGGAAACAAAACATACCTTAGAAAATTGAAGAAACACTAAGATAGAGTAAAGGATATGCTTACCCAGGAGAAAGACCTTCAAAAAAAATCTTCAAAGGAACACAATGGGAGGAGAGATGGTCGAGTACCAGAGAAAGAGATGCAAATTTGAGAAGACAAAAATGGTTGAAATCAACCCTATGACTAGGGTTACTGATCGTTGGGTCCCGCGGTTTAGACCCCGACTTGGAGGCCGCGGGGTTTCCCGTGCGTGTCTCTAAGCCCTTGAGATACAACGACTTACGAGGCTTGAGCCGCGTGTAGTAGACCACGACATTTCCCGCGGGGATTCCCTTCCATGAAATTTCCAACGACTTACACAACTTCACCCATGACTTGGAGGCCACGGGGTAGCCCGCACAAATCGCTGTTTCTTCACACACTATTTCTCATCAAATTAAACCCCCACACCAAAAGTTCACTAAGAAGTAAGAAATTAAACGACATTTAAAGAAAAATGAAAACACACAAATATAAAAGAAATCAAACCTTGGTGGGTTGCCTCTAACCCAACTTAGTGTCGTGGCACGACTCCTTGGGTTGCTCACTCCTTAGGTTGGTCAAGGAAAATGCTCGACGTTCCCAACAGTTCTCCTCCTAGATAAGGCTCGACTCGTTGACCATTTACCTTAATTTTTTGTCCATCCGCTCCTTGTAGCTCGACTGTGCTGTATGGATATACTTCCACCACTTGGAATGGTCCCGACCATTTCGACTTCAATTTTCCTGGAAATAGACGCAAACATGAGTTGAATAGCAAAACTTTCATACCAGGAATAATTACCTTTTCTCGAAGTCGTTGGTCATGGAATCTCTTTTTCCGCTCCTTGTAGATGGTTGCGTTCTCATATGCCTCTTGCCTGAGTTCCTCCAACTCATTCAATTGGAGTAGTCGATGCTTTCCTGCTTTGCCAAGATCCATGTTCAGTTTCCTTATTGCCCAATAAGCTCGATGTTCGAGTTCGACCGGTAAATGACATGATTTCCCAAACACCAATCGATATGGAATGGTTCCAATGGGTGTCTTGAATGTCGTTCGGTATGCCCAAAGAGCATCATAAAGCTTCAACAACCAATCTTTTCTGGAAGCACTAACTGTCTTCTCCAAGATTTGCTTCAACTCACGGTTTGATACTTCCGCTAATCCATTTGCTTGCGGATGGTATGGAGTTGTCACTCGATGCTTCACCGAGTATTTCTTGAGTACCGCCTCTAAGTATTTGTTACAGAAGTGCGTTCCTCTATCGCTGATTAAGGCTCTCGGTACTCCAAATATTGTGAAGATGTTTTTCTTAAGAAACTTGATAACCACTCTTGAGTCATTCTTCGGCATAGCAATGGCTTCCACCCACTTGGATACGTAGTCGATGACGACTAGGATGTATTCATTCCTGAAAGACGGTGGAAATGGCCCCATGAAGTTGATGCCCCACACATCGAATAATTCGACCTTTAAAAATATTTGTATTGCATCTCATCCTTCTTCGTGATGTTACCCATTCTTTGACACTTGTCACAGCTCGCAATGAATTTCCGACAGTCCTTGAACATTGTGGGCCAAAAGAATCTGGATTGTAGTATCTTTACAACTGTTCGATCGGTGCTGAAATGTCCTCCGCATTCTAGAGTGTGACAATGAGTCATGATTCCCTCTTTCTCCTCGTCTGGGACACATCTTCTGATCATTCCATCCCCACATCGCTTGTACAAGTATGGCTCGTCCCAGAAATACATCTTGATATCAGCAAAGAATTTCCTACGTTGATGGGAGTTGAGTCCATGTGGAGTGATGTTACCTGCCAAATAATTTACAAAGTTAGCAAACCATGGGTTAGAAGAACTTACAGAAAAAAGTTGCTCGTCAAGAAAAAAATTTATTGATTGGCAGATCATTATTTTTCTTCGCTCCATCGTCCTCAATTCTCGACAGATGATCTGCAATCGTATTCTTTGAGCCCTTCTTATCTCGGATTTCTATGTCGAACTCTTGTAGTAGCAATATCCATCGGATAAGTCGTGGCTTGGCATCCTTATTCATCAGGTACTTTAATGTTGAGTGGTCAGTATGAATAATAGTTTTCGACCCCACCAAATACTGTCGGAATTTCTCGCATGCATAAACCACGACTAAGAGTTCCTTTTCAGTCGTTGCATAATTCACTTGGGCGTCATCCAAAGTCTTGCTCGCATAGTAAATTACATGCAACCTCTTTTCCTTCCGCTGCCCCAAAACTGTTCCAATTTCCAAGTCGCTAGCATCGCACATAAACTCGAATGGTAGACTCCAATCTGGTGCAGTTAAGATGGGTGCAGATACATGCTCCTTATTTAACCTGTCAAAAGCCACAATGCATTCATTAGTAAATTGGAATTTAGCATCTTTCAGAAGTAAAGAACATAAGGGTTTAGAGATTTTAGAGAAATCCTTAATAAATCGACGATAAAACCCTGCATGGCCCAAGAAGCTTCAAAGGCCTTTAACTGAGTTCGGGTATGGAAAATTTTCAATGACCGCCACTTTCGATTTATCCACCTCTATTCCATTCCTAGATATTTTGTGACCCAAGACAATTCCCATAGTCACCATGAAGTGGCATTTCTCCCAATTAAGTACACAACTTGTCTCTTGGCATCTTCTAAGAACAACTTCCAAGTGGTTGAGGCATGAGTCAAAGGAGTCTCCAAAAACGGAAAAATCATCCATTAAAATCTCAATTGTCTATTCAACCATGTACGAAACAATTGCCATAATACACCTCTGAATTGTTGTTGGGACGTTACATAACCCGAATGGCATTATTCTATATGCGAATGTCCCATATAGACATGTGAATGTCGTCTTACTCTGATCTTCCGGTGCTATCGAGATTTGATTGTATCCCGAATATCCATCAAGGAAACAATAGTAGGCGTGACCGGATAATCGCTCAAGCACCTAGTCAATGAACGGTAGAGGAAAGAGATGCTTGCGAGTGGCATCATTGAAATTCCTATAATCTATGCACACTCTCCATCCGGTAACCGATCGAGAAGGTATCAACTCATTGTTGTTGTTTTTCGGACTGTCGGCCACCACATAAATCACTCTAGCATCAAAAAGTTTCAGTACTTCTTTCCGAACTACCTCTTTCATATTTGGATTCAAACGGCGTTGATGGTGAACTATCGGTTGATGCCCTTCCTCTAAGTTGATGTGGTGCATACAAAAAGTTGGACTTAGCCCTTTCAGATCTGCAATAGTCCACCCGATTGCCGATTGTCGTGCCCGTAATACCCGCAGTAACTTTTCTTTTTCCATACTGGTGAGATTTGATGCGATAATTACCGGTCGTGTCGACTTCTCTCCCAAATAAGCGTACTCTAGATGGCTCGACAACTGTTTGAGCTCTAGTTGGGGTGGCACCTTAGATGAAGGTTGTGACTTGGCGATTGGCTCACCCAAATCCTCTTTTATCGGCCTTTGTTGTCCTTTATCGCCGGTAATGCATTCAGTTGCATCACACATTCACTCTCTTGATCGGTAGTGATTCCATTCAAAACGTCCCCCAACTGGTCATCTGTGCGTTGATGCATGGGTGTTTCTCGCATCAAAACTTACATCATATCAATTCGGTAACACTCATTGTTTCCCATTCTGTCTTTCATTGCTCGAAATACATTGAAAACTGCTCTTTCTTCCCCGACTCGTAATGTAAGATTTCTCCCTTGTACATCGATGAGGGCCCCTCTGGTAGCTAGAAATGGCCTTCCGAGAATCAACGGTACTTCCTTGTCTTCGTCCGTGTCTAAAATAACAAAATCTACTGGAAAGTAGAATTTGTCCACCTTCACCAGTACATCTTCAATTACACCATACGGATATTTGATGCATCTATCCGCAAGTTTCAAGGTGACGTTTGTCGCTTGAACTTCTCCCAAACCGAGTTTCCTAAAAATAGACAGTGGCATCAAGTTAATACTGGCATCTTAATCACATAATGCCTTACCAAATTCAGAAGCTCCTATTTGAATAGGGATAGTGAAACTCCCTGGATCCTTAAGCTTTTGAGGAAACTTGTTTTGGATAATGGCACTACGTACACTCTTCAGTAAGTGCAACTGTGGCGTGTTCCTCGATCTTCCTCTTATTTGACAAGATATCCTTCAAAAACTTCACATATTGTAACACCCTCAAATTTGGAAAGAGCAACTAATTAAAATTTCGATATTTCATCCAGTAAAATATAAATCTCCAAAATAAAATTCCCTATTTAACCTCAAAAAAAAAAAATAATATAAACCCCAGTCTTATACAAGAACTAGACCAAAGTCGGGTGTTACTTAGTCCAAATGACAAGCTGCTCTTTCCGAAACACATGCGGAAGACTTCACTAAGATAACCACTTCTCGAGCACATAACTAACACTTCTCTCTGCACAGTGTCACTAGAACTATTCTCAACCTGAACCTGTTGCACACGCCGACAAATAAAAAGGTTAGGCTAACGCCTAGTGAGTTCAAGAGTTTTAACATGGATAAATATATCGAAAAAGGAAAGAATGTAACTTAAATCATAATCTTTCAAGACAATTTAATTTAAGTATGAAAACGACCTATTTCCAATAATACGCATGATTTAAAGAATGAACATTCAATACAAAACATACTTTGATGAAGTGATACAACCCAAACTCACTCAAAACGTGAATAGAAATTGAACTCCCAATATATGAAGCACGGATAAAACTTTATATCCCGAAACACCCAAAACACGGGTGGGGCATAATACTCAACCCATAGACCATGAATAAAAACCCATATAAATAAAACGTCACCGAAAACATGGATAATAAAACTCAATACCCAAAAAAACAACACCTTTCGGTGACGGGGGAGACCCGAATTCCATTAAATATAGCGGGTACACAAAGTTAAGCCACTTAGCAATGTTCTCGAACTTCACATAGAGCCATGGATCCCCGTATACGGCTCCCAACCGAGCTACCACCGCAAGATACCCAAATGACCCCAGTGTCTACTCGACCTCTAGATGAGTGTCACCATAAAAGCCATAAGTCTCCGTATCCGGCTCACCATGGGCACCACCGCAAGACTTAGCTCCGTATACAACTCTACAGAGCACCACCGCAAGCTTACATAAAAACATGACTTGGGGACCACTCACTAGACTTCAAACGCGGACACTAAATTCCATGATGAATAACCAGACTGGATTACAAACGGGCATCGAGTTCAACCACCCACGATGATACCTCGAGCCTTTCACTAAGGTTACACGGTTATCGAGTTCAACCACCCATGATCTATACCTCGAGCTCCCGCTAGCCATAAACAATTTCCAGTCCCAAAACGGGGAGAAAGTCCCCAACTAAACCAACTGATTGACTCATATGCCTATGGATCCAATGCATTACAGTCTAAAATATTACATGACTCAAACGAATGTACTAACCCATTCAAAACATGTAACTCTCAAATAAGATGCAACTAAGTACACCATACATCCAAGGATCCTTAACGAGCTACCAAAACTGAATAAATGTTCCAAAGACTCATCCGAGTATAAACCAAGCCCCAAAAGGCATAATGAACGTTTGGCTAAAACAGTGAGTTAATAAGGTTACATAAACCAAATTACATCTTTCCCCAAAAATCTTTGTCTCTCAAATCACGATTGGCCTTCGGCCCAAAACTGAAAAGGTTTACTATTTCCCAAGGTCGGGATTGACCAAAATCAAAGGACTCACACATTCGTACTTTCAAAACATCCCATTTAATGAGTGATGCATAAAACCCGACAAACACTAAAAGTGCATTTTTGACTAAATATCTATTTATGTTGGTCCCGGATGTGCTTAACAAGTTTGTAGAAGGGGGGGGGGGTTTGAATACAAACACATAATTTAAAGTTTAATAAATTGTTTATTGATAAATCAAACACAATTTACAAGTCTGTTGCGGAATAAGATTAAGTAGAACTCAATCTAAACAAACTTAAGAAAACACTAAGATGGTTGCACAAGAATATAGAGAATGGGGATTGGAGAATATAGAAAACAAAGGTTTCTATAAGATAGAAAGATGAAGGCTAGAGGTGAGCATACTCTTCAGATGAAGAGGTAATCTTTCTATTTATACCCTATGCATTAAATGCATGGTAGGGCACTTTACACGTGTCCTTCATTGATTGGCTGAGAGAGTCTGACTTTGGGAGACATGCTTTCGGCCGTATCATGAACAGTGTAGTTGACAGAGTTGTTGTACGAATTGTGGCAGAGGCATGTCCGTTCTGATACATCGTACTTGTTGTGCAAGGTAAGACAAAAGAGACTTGAGGCATAAGCTAAATGATCATTGATCGCTGAATATCTCTTCCTTCAGAGATATAAAGAAGTTCAGCTATCGCTGAAGCTTTTCCTCAGGTTTCTTTGCGTATGAGTAGAGTCGTCTTTGCTTCACTGATATCCGTATCAGGTCACTAGTAGACTTGTCTTTGTTCAGCAACTTCGTCTTCGATTCAGCTCTGAACATCTGTTGGCGATAACTAAACAGACTCAGTCTAATCGCTGATAGTGAAATACTAATACATATAAATGTTTACAAGAAACACTATCAGCGATAACTGAACAAACTCAGTCTGATCGCTGATGGTGAAACACTAATACATATTAAAATGTAATTTTCACTAAGTATAGAAGAGGGTTGTTATCAAATCACTGAGAGAGTTTGGATCAACAATCTCCCCCTATTTGATAATGACAAAGTAACTGAAGAAAATTACTTTATAGTTCAAAATAAGGAATAATCAGGACTCATAACATACATGTCCCAATTACTATTTTGAGGGATCTTTTACAGTACTGATAGGGTTAAGTACATCACTGAAATTTTCATTAATTCAGAGATAGAATTACAAGATATGAAAATTACAAGTACAAGTGAGGAACTAACTACTGTAAGTTTAACTAATAGATTACAAGAAATAGGAAACTAATCTATCAGCTATCTAAAGAAGACTTAGGAGGATTGATCATATACTCAGGTATTTCTTCTCCTCTTTGCCTTCGTTCTGAAGATTCTTGACAATTGATTGCTTTGATTTGCTCAGCAGAAGAGAAGTCACACCATAAGCACAAGAGATAATTGAGATGACTGAGGGGACATATAGGAATTTCAGATACTCTTTGGAATCTGAGCTGTTCCTCATCATCTCTGAAGAAGATTCCAAAAGGTTCTTTGAGTACTTGCCCTGCAATATAGGGACCACTAAGAGGCAGGGATAGATCAAGTACTGAGAGATCAGGAGGAGGACTGGACAGAGCTTCTCTTGAGAACTTGATGGAGGTTTCGTTTCTTATCACAGCGACATTTTCAGAAGAGGAGGAGACATGCTTTCTTTTTAGTTGCCTTGGCTTGGAAGGAAGAGTAGATGGCACCTTTAGGATGGCAGCGACTCTGTTGATGAGAGCATTATTTATCCCTTCAACATAGCCTCTGTAGGTTGACTTGGATTTCTTCAGCGCATCTTTGAACTCTAGCCATTCCATGTAACCGAAGCTTTCCAGCTTTGAAACGAACATAGCCTTACAACTTCCATCCTCTCTGGTTATCTCCATTGTGACAGAAGTTTGGTCCTTCTTCTTTCTCCCTGAGATGACAACAACTACGATCTTCATTGGGTCAGTGCGATAGTCGATTTTATGTTTACACCATTCGACTGAGTTATCGCTGACCGCTAGTTCTTTTGAGCGCTCCTCTTCAATTTCTTTTAATAGAGCAACCTGGACTTCCACTGGTTTCTTTTTCAGCTTTTTGTCTTTGACTAGAGAGGACTGAACCTTGAGAGCTAGAGAGGCATCTCTTTGAAAATCGGCAATCAGTTTCTCAGCCCTGACAGATTCTTCAATTTCAGCTTCAGTCAGGAAGTCTAGTTCTGTAGAAGTTGTTTGAAGAGGGACCTTCAGCCGTTGACTCTCTAGATGAGAGATCATCTCTGTTCTTTTCTTCATCTCTTCCTCTGACCAGTGAGATGGTCTTGAGGGCCTTCCTGGATGGTGCAGGGCTTCTTCTTCTTCATCTTCTTCATCAGCTGTAGAAGTTGGGATTATTGACTCATCAGCTATAGAAGTTGGGATTATTTGTATTTCCTTACCCTTAAGCAGGGGAGAGAACTGTCTAGTCAGAAATAGATAAAAAAAATGAGTTAGTGTATGTTTGGGAAGAAGAGAGATAAAGGCTAGAAAGAGATAGAGGGTTTATAGAAAGATACAGGGACAAGTGCGAGGCATACCTGAGAAGGATTCTCCTCAGATAGTGAAACGTTAGTCAGGCTTCCTTCAGCAGCAACACCCTTAGATCTGCTTTGGTAAGGGGCTCCTGAAGATGTTTCATTACTCCCCCCCTGCTATGACAACTTCTTTCGAAGCTATCACTGATGATGTGGTAGCTGCAGAAAACCATAAAGATTGGTCTTCTTCATCGTTATCATCATCATCTTCTGGATGTTTCTCTTCATCTTCATCTTCATCTTGATCTAGATCTTCATTTTCTTCATCCTCCTCCTCTTCTTCTTCTTCTATTAAGCCTTCGAAAGAAGATGGAGGGGCTTTGTCAGCAACCTTCTCCCCCTCAACAAGAGAGGGAGGATCTTCCGGGTGAACCTCAGCAACAACTTCCTCTTTATTTTCTTCAGCAACTTTCTCCCCCTCTTTGTCATTATCAGCGAGGGAGAGGACTTTAGGTGGAGAGGAAGGTTGTGCAGTGCTCAACTTGCGGACTTCAGCCTCCAGACTTTCTAAGCGTCCTTCAATCACAGGGATGTCTGAAGTAGCTTGATGAATGGATTCAACAGCTATATTCAGAGAGGTGCGGTCAGCCTCTGTGAAGGAAGGAGAAGGAGTCGGAGCTGGTGCATTCAGCTTATCAAGGACTTGCTGTAGAAGAGTTGTGTAGGAATCGATCTTCGTAGATAACCCCTGGACATTGTTGTTTAGAGAATCGAAGCGTCCCTGAAGAAGTTGAGTATCCTCCTTTACTTTGAAGAGCTCCCCTCGAAGAGCTGAGATTTGTGAGGCTTCAGCTTTGGTGGAGCAGGTAGCTGTCAATTGCTTCAGCTCTTCACCAGCGGTATTGACGGCGCTGGTGGTTTCATTGATGGAGGTGGTGAGAGAATCCATCTTAACACCTAAACTGTTGACATGAGAATCAACAGTCACCATATTAGGACCTGAAAAAAAAGTTAGCTTATGAGTAACAGGCTTATATGGATAGATGGGAGTTGTTTTGGTGGGTTTAGGTATACCTGATGGTTCAAACATCTTGAAAATTTTCATGTCTCTTTCAAAGGTTTGAGCATCAGGTCCTAAAAATGCAACGTGAGGTTGCTGCACGAGAGAAGGAGGGTCAGAGTCCAAAGAAATAGAGGGATTAGAGATGGGGATAGAAGAAGTTGGGAGTTGGGTAGTTACCTCAGTTGGGACTGAGATGGGTGGTTGCGTCACTGATGTTGTGACAGCGACCGAGATCGCTGGCACGGTTGATGATGTGATAGCTGAGGATGTAGAGGAGAGACCCACGAAATCATCCAAGGAAGTTTGTCGAGAAACTACCTCAGGTATTGAACTAGGGGTAATGGTCTCCTTAGTCAATTTGGCTTTCTTTGAAGTACCAGAAAGACTAGTGGATGGTCGTTTAGAAGTGGTTTTAGCGGCAGGGTTAGCTGGAGAAGGAACCTCCGGCACGACCGCTGAAGATGAAGAATGGAGAGAGAGGCGAGAGCGTAGAGTAGAGATAGTTACCTCGTTGTCGAGCGGTTTGACCTCCAATGAACGCTGACCCACTTTGGCGGAGGAGCCATCAGGAGTAGTGGGGTAAGAGTTGGCGTAGAGAAACTTCAGATATGTACAGATGAACCGTACATATGGGATCTTGGGATCCCTCTCCGTCTTCTCTATCTTTGACTTGAGATCGTCAAAGATAGCGGTCGCAAAGTCGAAGTTCTTTCCAGCGATGACTGAGTAAGCCATTTGGACTTGAACTTTTCTTTCCTGATCAAGTGAACACTTTTCCCACTCATACACTGAATGAAGTGAGAAAAGATGAAATTCAGTTGAGAAGGCATGTTTGCCTTCTTGATGAGAGTCATCTTCTTGTTGGGGATTGTGGAGCGGGGCTTGTTGTCCCAATAGTATTCCATATCATCCAGAAACTGGATGAGTTCAACATCAGTTGGAAGAGCGTCAAATCCACTCCTGGGTTTGTCAGGAAATCTGAGTGCCTTCCTCAGGCTGAAAGCTGTCATCATGCCTGATCCTAAGTCAGTGCTGAAAGAGATAGCAGAAACCTGGTCACCTTTCTTGTTGGTGATAGAGGTCTCTTCAGCAGTAAACCAAAACTGTTGGAGAAGTGTTTTGGATGGTTTGGGATCAACAGTGAGGGCATAAGCAATACAGAATTGCTTCAGGAACCTAGCAGCTTCCACAAGGTGTGGGTATTTGATACTGTTAGTCCCAAAGAAGTAAACAAGTATTGTATAAGGGGGGGGGGGGGTTGAATACAATAACACAAAATTACTTAATTTTAATTCTTTTATTGATAATGAATATCAAGAATTACACAAAGAGAAAATAAAGATTGTTGCGGAATAAGAATAGTTAAGTACTACTCTAAACAATCTAACACTTAGAAGTTATTAAGAACACAAAGACTTAAACCTTAAGAAAATGAAAGACAACTATCAACCTGCTTGAAATCTTGTGAAATGCCAAAACTTGAGCTGAAAGCGTGAGTAGCAAGGTGCTACTTCCATCTTTTATATACTATCCAATGTAATGAGTGCAAAGGACAAGTAGGAGTAAAGGCATGGGTGGTTGAGATATTGTCAATAAATTATAAGATATTTGATGTGACTTATCACAGTACAAAAGGTAACTTTTGTACTATGAAAGTACAATATCTCTATAAAATATTTATGGGAAAATCTTTTTTAGATCAAATAGAAAATATACGTTTCAATCAAGTTAAGACTAATTGTATATCTTCTCAAGGAAGAAAGAAGCTTCCATTCCCATTGTCAGAAGATCATTGGGAAAGAGGAAGTATGTCAAATCATGAGGATTTAACATAAATGTTCTTAAAGATAAAGAAGCAATCTTTAAGAGGAGGACTACCGAAATAGGAATTCGGTAACTGAGATGTGTGCCGAAAGAGGAGTTCGGCACAAAGGGAATGAATGTCGAACAACAAATCGACAAGGATAAGAATTGCCAATTTAGAAATCGGCAAGGGTATGATCTGCCGAATTGAAATCTGCAGACTATGCTTAGTTCACTTTTGAAGTCCATCTCAATCCGCATTGTAGACTTCCTTCATGTTGGATTCGGTTTATCTTCGACTCACCGATCGGTTAAACTAACTAAGCTATTACAAAGAACCATAAATCAAAATACAAGGTTCAATCATCAATAAAGACTAAGGAGAGGTTATCTTTAAATCTTAGATGACCCAACAATCTCCCCCTATTTGATGATAACATCTCATACAACTTAGAAATTAATGAATAATGCATTTTGACCCTTTTTCATATTCTTTTGGGTTCTTTATCACATAGACCATTCTTTTTGTTTATTTTTGGATTTTTTTAAGTATCCGACATTTACAAGTATAAAAGAATGAAATAATGATTTGTACAAACTATTTACGATAAGACATAAAAACTCAATGTATTAATCTTTTTAAGAAAATTACAATACAGAGGAAAACAAAATAAATACAAAAAAAATCTATACCGAGTTTATTCAAAAGAAAAATGCGGTTCAACATCCCTCTTCTTTAGTTTGTCGGTAGTAGCCACATAGAAATCCTTAGCCGACATTGGAATTATTTGAATAATCCCGTGGAGAAAGGTTGTGTCGACAATAGGGATTTGGCTTGATCTGAAGAAGGAGATCTGCCCAAGCGCGTTGTTGAAGAAGATACCATGAGTCGGCTCAGAAATCACAGTTGTTGAAGGATGAGGAACCAGAATAGGTAAAGAGAGATCAAGATTTGAAGTATCCGGGACCTTTCCTTCTCTATCCATTTGGGCAAACACGTCTTCCTTTTTGGATTTCGACTTTGATTTGGGAGGAGGACGACCAGACATTAGATTGTTGATAATCTCTTCTTCGGCAGGAGTATGGACAATGTTGTATCTTTTTCGGTAAGTTCTGAACTTGGTTTAAAGATTTGCAATGTATTTATCAACCTCAGCTTTTGCAGAGCTTTGGCTTTTTAACAAGCAGATACCAATTTCTACCCATTCTGATACTCCGAACCGAACAAGAGAGTCTAGTCGGTCCATAGACAAAGAAGCATCATCCCTGATAATCTTTAGCCGAATAACCTTGCAGCTTGCAGACGGTTTGATTATTTTGACATCTGTGATTTTGGTAGAGCACCGGCGTCTGTTGAGGGTTTTGCGGTACCAATTGATACACATAGTCTTTATTTCCTCATTTCTCTTCGCCGAGTCCTCTAGAGCGCTCATCTGAGTTTTGATTGTATTGGTAGGATCTTCTTCAACAGCAATCTCCAACGCTAGCTCGACATCTCTGTCACGAGCAATCTGGGCAAGCTTTGCAGCTTTCAGTTCTTCTTCAGATAAGCCTAGATCAGGAGAGGTAACCTTTGGAGGAGGAAGATGAAGACCAACACCATCCGTAACTTTCTTTAAAAGAGCATCTTTACGACGCTTTTCTTCAGCAGCTACTTCATCCGGTGACATAATAGATTTGCCCTTATCCTTTTTGGGAAGTTTCTCCCCCTCAGGTTCTTCGACCACCTTGGGGTGATCGGTTCCCTTCTCTTTGGTAGCAGAAGGTTCGGTAGAAGCAGATGGTTCGGTTTCGGCAGCAGTAGAGGGTTTTTCCTGACTCGTACTGATATGAACTTGAGAACGGAGTTGCTCCCCCTCAGTTTGTTTCTCCCCCTCAGTACGAGACGGGGAAGAAATACTGGATCTGGCCGACACACGGCCTACTCGCCGATCAATACGTTCCAAAACATGGCGATCGGCAGGAGTGAATGCAGACTCAGTGATATCAATGTCAAGAGACTGAGCACAATACTGAGCCATATCGGCAGGCAGAGAGTCAAGACGCCTATTTAAATTCTGCAAGGCACTGAGAACTTCAGAATTAATAGACTCCTGAGCCGAATGCTGCTGCCGTAGATGGATAAGATCCTGATCCCGAGCATCCGAGGCGGCCTTGAGAGCAGCCATTGATAAGGTCAAGGAGGTATTTTGATCATTAAGTCTGACCACCTCCTTGAGAATAGAATCCATAGCTGCTGATAGAGGAGAACGAAGACCGTCAATCTGTTTATGCATGACATCCAAACACTGAAAGATGTCGCGATTAAGAGCGACAACCTCAGAATTTTGCTCCTTGACGAGCTTCAGAAGTTCCTCCAAAGAGATGTTGTTGGCGTTCAGAGATTCGAGGAACGCCGGTTCACGCAAAGACTGGCGAAGTTTTTCAAACTGGGTACCAAGCATTCGTACCTGCCGATTGGTGTCACTGATGTCGGCAAGAAAATCGACAGATATTGTGACCGGTACCTGGGTAGAAGACCCAGCCATTTTTACAGGAGAAGGGTTTGGTGAGGGAGATCTCTTTGGTGGTGATTTCTTCGGCGATGGTTGTGGAGAAGGAGACTTCGTCGGTGAGGAAGTGGGAGAGAAGAGCCGTCGGTACATATCCTGGGATGAAACCCCAGTTTGTGCAATATCAACGGGATTGACCCCGGGTGTTAGGCTGTGTGGTGAGGAAGCAGAATGTCGGTCCGGAGAGAAGACCAACTCATCTTCAACCTCCACATAAAAAGGAGGAGGAGAAGGAATATTTGGGAACTCCGTTTGTACATCCAAATCTTGTGGAGAAGCTTTGGAGGAGCTGGGAGTGGGTTTAACGGATCCCCGTGGCCCTGGAGGGGAAAGTTCAACATCTACCGATTGTTGAGAATCGGTAGATGGAGTGTGAGTCTCGGCCGAAGGTTTCCTAAGTTTCTTAGAACGAGACTTAGGAGGGGATTTTGAGCTCCGTCGCTTAACAGAAATAGAAGGGGTTATGACTGGGGTAGCCACCGAAGGATTCGTCGGTGGCAGAGTCATGAGAGCAAGTGCGACGTTTCCGGTGGCCTTTTTCTTTTTAATAGCCACCGTCTTAGCTCGGGAAGGTTTTGGGGGAGAAGGGACCACCGATTTGGATGGCTTTGGAGAAGGTGAAGGCCTTTCGGATTCACCTTCAGCAAGCGTTCCCCAAATCGGATTGGGAGAAGAGATGAAAGAGAGCATACCTGAGGTGAGCGTAGAGTCGGTAGGCTTTATCGGTTTGAAAATAGATTGCTTGCTAATTTGAGAAATTGGCAAGTCAAACTTGATCCTTGGCTCGGGGAGAGCAACATCGGCACTTAGTTGTGCAGAAAGCTTGTGATTGATGATGAGAGAGATGAAGCGAGGAAGAGCCACATTGTGATTCCTGGGAGGAGAGATGGCGGTGATCAAGGAATCGAAGAATACCCGAGCAAAGTCTATACGCCTCATAAAAATGAGAGCATGAGCCAGTCGGGTAATAGCTGCTGGAGATTGATCCCACCCCGACATCTTGTGGGAAAGACAGTAAAGAAGATGAGAGAAGAAGTAGTTCCAGAGTGCAGCCATATTCTTTCGTAGAAGAGTGCCGGAACCCTTAGTCTTTCCTTCGTGTACATATTGTAGAGCAGCAACAACTTCATCATGCTCGTGATGAGTAGGAAATGGAGCATACACATTGAATTCTGGAATGTGAAGAACCGAGCGAATATCATCCACCCCAAAGGAGAGATCGGGGTGCTCTTCAGAGGATAGAACAGAAGCAGACACCTGGTTAGTAGTTGAATCATACTTACAGGTTAACCAAAAATTACCAAGGAGCATTTTGCTCATCTTGGTGGAGGAGGTGAGAGCATGGCATATTGGAGATCTTTGGAGAAAGATGGAGACTTGGTTGAACTCTGGGTGATCAGCATCCGCAGAGAGACGAGCAACTTGGTTGCAAGCAGGGAAAGTGAGAGATTCACGAGTGAGAGGAGTATCCTTGGAAGCCTTAGTTGATTTGGAGGATGCCATTGAGGAAGAAGAGAGTTGCAGGTTGAAGAAGTTTTGAAAGAAAAAGATGAGAGAAATAGGTAAAGAGGAAAAAGGAAAAGAGAAGAGGTATTTATAGATTTAAAAAGAAGAGGGAAAGGACGGAATTCAAAACGTTGAAAGGTAATGATGTTATGACGCAAACGTGTGTAATTGGGAAGTGGAATAGCCGTAAAACGGCGAAATGTCAGGTTGTGGATGTCCCATCAACTGACACACGTTCCCTAAGGTGCCACGTGTCATACAATCATACGTAAAAGAAATGGTGCCGAATTGATTCGGTATGTATGATGTGGATAAGCATGACACATCATAAACGATACCGAAAGAAAGAGATACCGAAATATGAGAGATACTTCGGTAGAAAGGGATACCGAAATATGAGAGATACTTCGGTAGAAAGGGATACCGAAATATGAGAGATACTTCGGTAGAAAGGGATACCGAATGATGCAAATAATTTGGGAATGATTATTTCAGTGGAAAGAGTTACCGAAGGTAATAGGTACCGAAATATGAAAGATATTTCGGTAAATGAAATCGGTATGTAGAGATACCGAAATTTGACGATTAAGAAAGAAACCGAAGATGGGTTCGGTATATAATGATACCGATGATTAGAAGGAAGAGATATCGGCAGGAAGAGAGAGTATGTACCGATGTTAGTTGCCGAAAGGTAATCTTCGGTAAGGAGGTACCGTCAATTATTGGAATTTTTTTTTTAACATAAATTTAGCATACCTAAGGATCCCACAAGGAAGTTGAAACGTGCCTCATCCAGTGGTTTTGTAAAGAGGTCTGCAAGTTGAAGATCTGTAGGAATGAAGTGAAGTTCAATATCACCTTTAGAGATATGATCTCTTATAAAGTGATACCGAATATCAATGTGTTTAGATCTAGAATGCAGAACTGGATTGTTGGCAATGGCTATGGCACTAGAATTATCACATAGAATCGGTACATAAGAATAAACTTTGTCATAATCTTGTAGTTGGTTCTTCATCCACAAGATTTGAGCACAACAACTTCCAGCAGCAATATATTCGGCTTCGGCAGTGGAGGTGGATACTGAATTTTGCTTCTTACTGGACCAGCTGACTAAGTTTCCACCTAGTAATTGACAGCTGCCAGTTGTACTTTTTCTGTCAACCTTAGACCCTGTAAAGTCAGAATCTGAATAGCCAATTAGATCAAAACCTGAGTCCTTGGGATACCAAAGACCCAGATTCATGGTACCTTTTAGGTACCGAAAAATACGTTTCACAGCCACCAAGTGAGATTCCTTGGGGTTGGCTTGATAACGTGCACAAAGACACGTAGCATACATGATGTCAGGTCTACTAGCAGTAAGATAAAGAAGAGACCCTATCATTCCTCTATAATTCGTGATATCCACCGACTTGCCGGTAGAGTCTGCATGAATCTTTAGAGGTGGTGCCATTGGAGTTTTCATGGAAGAACAATTTTCAAAATCAAACTTTTTCAAAAGATCACGAATGTATTTATTCTGACAAATAAAAATACCTTCAGAGGTTTGTTTAATTTGAAGACCAAGAAAGAAAGTAAGTTCACCCATCATGCTCATCTCATATTTACTTTTCATGAGAGAGGCAAACTCCTGACAAAGATTTTCATCAGTGGCACCGAAAATGATATCATCCACATAGATTTGAACAAGAATGATATTACCTTTTGTTTTCTTGAGAAAAAGAGTATTATCAATTTTACCTCTGGTATATCGGTTGGATAGAAGAAAGTCAGACAAGGTGTCATACCAAGCACGAGGAGCTTGTTTCAGACCATAGAGAGCTTTGTCAAGTTTGAACACATGGTACGGATGAGCGGAATCTTCAAAACCAGGTGGTTGTTTCACATAGACTTCTTCAGCAAGTTCTCCATTGAGAAATGCACTCTTAACATCCATTTGAAAGACCCGGAAGTTTTTGTGAGCAGCATGAGCAAGAAAGATTCTTATTGCCTCAAGTCTAGCAACAGGAGCAAAGGTTTCATCATAATCAATACCTTCCTCCTGCCTATATCCTTGAGCAACAAGCCTGGCTTTATTTCGGATTACTGTACCGACTTCGTCCAATTTGTTTCGGAAAACCCACTTAGTACCTATAATGGTTTTACCGAAAGGTCTTGGCACAAGTCTCCAGACTTTGTTTCTCTCAAATTGAGACAACTCTTCTTGCATGGCAGTGACCCAACAAGAATCTGCTAGAGCTTCTTCAATTTTCTTGGGTTCGATAACAGATAGAAAATTCACATAGAGACAGATATTTCCAATACCTCTTCTAGTTTGGACACCTGCTTGCTGATCTCCGATAATTTGATTTATCGGATGATCTTTGGTCCATTTTAAAGCTGGGGGAAGAGGTGCTGGAAAAGTGTTTGAAGGTGAAGGATCGGTGGATATAGGTTGCATGTGTTGGATAGGTGAAGAATGTAAGGTAGGTTTGGTGGGAGATGTGGGTTCGGTAGCAGCAATGGGTTCGGTAGCAGGGGAGGGAGCTGCCGAACCATGATGTAGGGAAGAGGAAGACACTGAGAATGGTACATAAGGAGGTCCTGAATTTAGAGTAGTTGGATATTCGTCTCCAACACAGGAAATAATCCATTCATGAAGTTCAGTGTCATCACAAGATAGAGACGATGTCTTGTGATCATCAAACTTCACATGTATTGACTCATCAATACATTTTCTTCTTAGATTATATACTCTGTAGGCTTTAGAGGAGAGAGAATAACCCACAAATATACCTTCATCAGCTTTGGGATCAAATTTCCCAAGATGCTCTCGATCATTCAAGATAAAGCACAGGCAGCCGAAAACATGAAGAAAACCAATGTTTGGTTTTCGGCCATAGAAGACTTCATAAGAAGTCTTGTTGTGCCTTTTCACAATGATAGATCGATTTTGAGTGAAACATGCTGTATTGACAGCTTCAGCCCAAAAATAGGTTGGAAGATTTGATTCACTTAGCATTGATCTTGCAGCTTCACATAGCGTACGATTCTTTCTTTCCACAACACCATTTTGTTGTGGAGATCTTACTGCTGCAAAGTTTTGAGAAATACCTTTGTCACAAAGAAAGGCATCTAAAGTAGCATTTCTGAATTCGGTTCCATTGTCACTTCTGATAGATCTGACTAATTGACCGTTGAGAACTTCAGATTTCTTGATAAAGTTGATGATTTCTTCAGGTGTATCACTTTTGTACCTGAGAAAGAGTACCCAAGTGTAACGTGTGTATTCATCAATAATTACAAGAATGTACCTTTTTCCACCTAGGCTAGGTGTGCTGACAGGCCCACAAAGATCCATATGCAGCATCTGTAGGGGAGTAGAAATAGAGAAACATTGTTTTGATTTGAAAGAAAATTTTGTCAGTTTGCCTTTCTCACAAGCTGCACAAAGCTTCTCTTTTGAGAAAGAAATTTTCGGCAAGCCAACAACAAGCTCTTTGTTGGAGAGAGCATTTATCGTCTTGAAGTTGAGATGAGAAAGACGTTTATGCCAGAGCAGTTCTTCTTTTCAGAGTCTTCAGAAATGAAGCAGATGCTTTCATTTTCAGTTGATTTGTCATTCATATTGATAACGTACACATTATCCTTTCTAAAACCAGATAGGACAATGTGAAACTGTTTATCAGTGATGAGACAATCAATTTCTCTGAGAAGAAGAGGAAGAGCACTCAGCAGTGAAGTCCATCCTAGAGCAGGAGTCTTTAGGTTCTTCATCAAGTTTGGCCATAAGACATTTACTCGACACTTCTTTCTCTCTCTCTTCTATATTTGGCTTTGTATTTGTCGGCTTTGTTGGTAAGTTCTTTGAAGGAAGAGGACGGAGAAGGTTTTCTTGGATGCGATCTCCCTGTAGAATTAGATCGAAGATGTCTTCTTTTAGAAGAGTTAGAAGAATTAGATTTGGAAATCGTAGAAGGATTGCTTCTGCATCCAGATGCAAAATGGCCTTTCTTACCACATGCATAGCAATCCTCCTTGGATTTGTTCAAGGAGTTTCTAGAAGAAGAAAAATTTCTGTTTCTTTGAAATTTATTAGAAGAATTCTTTCGAAATTTAGAGAAATTTGCAAGCATACCCATTTCCTCTGTCAATAGATTGACAGAGGGATTTTCTCCTTCATCATCAGCTTCACTTAGATAAGCTTCCGAGGAGTGATTCATATTTTCATGACTTTCTCTATCTGAATCATCAGAAGGGTAGGTTATACGAGTAATACACACAGATTTCTTGGAGTCATCACTGATAAGAGCCATAGAGGGGGCTCTTATTTCTTTATAGATGGTTTTCCTTTGAAGTTGGGTTTGTTCGTGATTAAGAAACATACCATAGAGAGAAGTGAGAGGAAGGCTTTCCAAGTCCCTGGAAGTCTTAATGCAAGTGGAAAGGGTATTCCAGAAATCTGGAAGACCATTCATGAATTTGCATATGATTTCCTCGTTGTCATAAAGTTTTCCAACAAGTTTTAACTCATTTAAGAGACTGTTAAAACGGTTGTAATAGGAGGGAAGAGATTCTCCTTTTTCATGAGAGAAAAATTCGTATCTACGTACGAGAGAGATCTTTTTAGATTTCTTTACTTCATTTGTACCTTCGTACAAAACACATAGAGTTGACCACATATCTTTTGCCGTTTTAAGACTGACAAGAGATTGGTATACTTCATCAGGAAGGGATTGAGCAATGATGGTTCGCACTTTGGAATCAAGTCCAACCATGCGCCTATCTTCATCATTGTATTCTTTGGTCGTTTTTAAGACATATCGACCAGTTGCATAAGTTCTTTCCTCCTCTGATGAGTCATCGGAAACTTGAAAGCGATTGTCCTTTTTCTTTTCTTTATCCTTAGGAGTTTTGACAAATCTATCCCAGACTTTTGGGATAAGAGGACCGTCACTAAGGATGGTAAGATACCGACTGTCAGCTCCTTCAAGGAAGAGCATCATCCTACTTTTCCATAAGGAGAAGTTGTTCGAGTTGAACTTAGGAGGTTTAACAGTAGATCCATTGTCAGAGTAAAAAGAATATTGAGAAGAAGACTCAGGTTTTGTAGAAGGAGAAGTCATTACGGATCTGGTTTATTAGATTAAACCAACCGCTCTGATACCACTTGTTAGTCCCAAAGAAGTAAACAAGTATTGTAGAAGGGGGGGGGGGTTGAATACAATAACACAAAATTACTTAATTTTAATTCTTTTATTGATAATGAATATCAAGAATTACAAAAAGAGAAAATAAAGATTGTTGCGGAATAAGAATAGTTAAGTACTACTCTAAACAATCTAACACTTAGAAGTTATTAAGAACACAAAGACTTAAACCTTAAGAAAATGAAAGACAACTATCAACCTGCTTGAAATCTTGTGAAATGGCAAAACTTGAGTTGAAAGCGTGAGTAGCAAGGTGCTACTTCCATCTTTTATATACTATCCAATGTAATGAGTGCAAAGGACAAGTAGGAGTAAAGGCATGGGTGGTTGAGATATTGTCAATAAATTATAAGATATTTGATGTGACTTATCACAATACAAAAGGTAACTTTTGTACTATGAAAGTACAATATCTCTATAAAATATTTATGGGAAAATCTTTTTGAGATCAAATAGAAAATATACGTCTCAATCAAGTTAAGACTAATTGTATATCTTCTCAAGGAAGAAAGAAGCTTCCATTCCCATTGTCAGAAGATCATTGGGAAAGAGGAAGTATGTCAAATCATGAGGATTTAACATAAATGTTCTTACAAGATAAAGAAGCAATCTTTAAGAGGAGGACTACCGAAATAGGAATTCGGTAACTGAGATGTGTGCCGAAAGAGGTGTTCGGCACAAAGGGAATGAATGTCGAACAACAAATCGACAAGGATAAGAATTGCCAATTTAGAAATCGGCAAGGGTATGATCTGCCGAATTGAAATCTGCAGACTATGCTTAGTTCACTTTTGAAGTCCATCTCAATCCGCATTGTAGACTTCCTTCATGTTGGATTCGGTTTATCTTCGACTCACCGATCGGTTAAACTAACTAAGCTATTACAAAGAACCATAAATCAAAATACAAGGTTCAATCATCAATAAAGACTAAGGAGAGGTTATCTTTAAATCTTTAGATGACCCAACAGATACCGTCGAAGTCCAAACGTCCAAGATGGTTGTTCTTGGGGACTTTAGAGTCAGAGAGAGCGAACTTGACTGTCTTCGAAGCAACGAGAGCTGATTGTGCCATTTCTGAATAAGGAAAGAAATGAGAATAGAAGGAAAGGATTAAAGTCTAAAAATAGAGAAGTTTTTACCAGTTTCTATTTGGAGAAATAAACGTAGAAAAAAAACCAAAATATTTGAAGATGAAAACAGTGTTCTTAGTTGAAGAAGTAAGAACAATAAGAAAACCAAAGGTTTTGAAAGAATAAAATCAAAAAGAATGATTTTAGTGAATAGAAATCTTATAAAAATCCATAATGATGGAACATAAATAGGATTTAGTAACAAGATTTTAATAGAAAGAAGATCAAAATAACATGTTAATCCTTAAGGAAGAAGATGCAAATGTTTTGAAAGAGGTTCTTGTAAATGCTTGAGAGAGTTCTTGTTCAATAAGATTTTCAGAAAGAGTAAAAGATAAGAATGAAAAGAAACATTCCTTTTATACGTATATATATAGAGAGAGAGGCGGGAAAACAAATGTTCATCATGACATGGACACGTCCCACGAAGTTGATTGGATAGAAGGGCAACAGAAGAACGTGTCAGAAAAAGGCATGTCGTGGATTGTCGGTTCAAATGACGTAATAAGGAGAGAGAAAACGTTTCATTTTTCCTTTTTGAAATTATCTCTGAAGAAAAGTCAGAGATAGGTTTTCCTTTGAAAGAATCCCTGATAAAAATTCAGAGATTGATTTTTATTTCAGAAAGATCACTGAAGAGAAATGTTAGTGATAGATTTTGTTTCTCAAAAAGCTTTTAATCATTTAAAGAAAACTTCAGTGATCAAAGTTTTATTTTAAAATGTCTTACTGAATGAAGATTCAGTGACTGAGAGTAAGAAAACATACCTGAGATTCAGAAATTTATTCAGAGATTGAGTGATAAATGGGAACTTATAATCACTGACATAATGCATGAACGATAAAGAGTTACTCTTCAAGATTCAGCATTCCAAGCTCACTGATGAGAAAGTTGAACCTTGTCTCATCAAGAGGTTTGGTAAACAAATCAGCTAGCTGATAGTCAGTAGGGATAAAGTGAAGTTCAATATCACCATTCATCACATGATCTCTGATAAAATGACATCTGATCTCTATGTGTTTCGTCTTTGAATGAAGCACTGAATTGTTTGCTATAGCGATAGCACTAGTGCTGTCGCAATAGATTGGAATATTTGATAGCTGAAGGTCATAGTCTAATAGTTGATTTCTCATCCATAAGACCTGAGCACAACAACTTCCAGCAGCTACATATTCAGCTTCAGTTGTGGAAGTGGACACTGAGTTTTGCTTTTTGCTTGTCCAGCTTACCAGCTTTCCTCCTAGGAGTTGACATCCACCAGTGGTGCTCTTTCTATCGAGTTTACAACCTGCAAAATCACTATCGGCATATCCAGTTAGATCGAACCCTGAGTCTTTGGGATACCAAAGACCGAGGTTAGGAGTCCCTTTGAGATATCTGAAAATTCACTTAACAGCGATCAGATGGGATTCCTTGGGTTCAAATTGATAGCGTGCACATAAACAAGTAGAGTACATGATGTCAGGTCGGCTCGCTGTAAGATACAGCAGGGAGCCAATCATTCCTCTATAGGCAGTGCCATTAACAGGTTTGCAGATGGATCTTTGTTAAGTGTTAGAGGAGGTTCCATAGGAGTCTTCATCGCTGAAGTTTGTGTTAAATCAAACTTCTTCAGCATGTCTTTAACATACTTACCTTCACTGATAAAAGTACCTTTGTCAGATTGTTTGATCTGAAGGCCAAGAAAATATGTTAGCTTACCCATCATACTCATTTTGTATTCTTTCTTCATTCTTTCAGCGAAGCGAGTACATAGAGATGGGTTAGTAGAACCAAATATGATATCATCGACATATATTTGTACAAGAATAATATGACCTTTTATCTTTTTGAAAAATAATGTATTATCAATTTTGCCACGTTCAAAATTTTCAGAGATAAGAAAGGATGAGAGAGTGTCATACCAAGCACGAGGGGATTGTTTTAGCCCATAGAGAGCCTTATCCAATTTATAAATATAATTTGGATACTTAGGGTCATAGAACCCTGGAGGTTGTTCTACATAGACTTCTTCATTCAGCTTTCCATTGAGGAACGCTGATTTTACATCCATTTGGTACACAATGAAGTCTTTGTAAACTGCATAAGCTAGGAAGAGTCGAATTGCTTCGAGCCTAGCCACAGGGGTAAAGGTTTCATCATAGTCTATGCCTTCCTCTTGTCTGTATCCCTGAGCAACAAGTCGAGCCTTGTTTCGGGTTACAGTTCCATGTTCATCTAACTTGTTTCTAAACACCCATTTGGTGCCTATAACAGTTTTATCAGATGGTCTAGGAACGAGATACCAATCTTTGTTGCGAGTGAACTCAGTCAGCTTTTCTTGCATAGCGCTGACCCAGTTTGGATCTCTGAGGGCATCATTAGTCTTCTTTGGCTCTATTAAAGAAATAAAGTTGACAAAGAGACAGATATTACCCGAACTTCATCGTGTCTGAATACCTGCATCGGGATCACCAAGAATTTGATCTATAAGGTAATCTCTGGTCCATCGCTGAGAAGGAGCATGATCGCTCATTTCAGAGGTTGGATCAACAATGGGAATGTTTACTGATGAAGAAGCTCGAGGTTCATCAGCAATTAGCTATTGAGTATTAGACAAACCATTGTTTTCTGACATGTGTTCAGACGAAGATGGATCTGATGGAAGTAAGGTGTTTAGAGGCTCTGCTAAGATCCATGAGTTGGATTCAGCGTTAGGAGGTATTATGTTTGGATCATCATCAGCAGCTGTAGGATTTGTGTGCTGATGGCTTGAGAAGAAAGGTTCTTGTCAGGATCGAATTCTCAACAAGAATTAATTCTCAGAAACAATATCAAAGAAGTTTGCGGAATAACACTTTGATATTCAATGAAACAGTAAACCAAAACAGTAAATATGAAGAACAAACTGTAAACTTGTATTGAATAATTGAAATCACAAGATTACACACTCAACCTCAATCTTGAAGAACAGACTCTTTCAAGACGAATTCTACTTCTCTAGAATTAGGATCTATGCCTTGAGGTTGATTTTCTCTCTAGAACTTAGAATGAATAATCATTCTCTAA
The DNA here is from genome assembly GCA_023525745.1 of Arctium lappa. Classification (NCBI taxonomy): domain Eukaryota; kingdom Viridiplantae; phylum Streptophyta; class Magnoliopsida; order Asterales; family Asteraceae; genus Arctium; species Arctium lappa. The sequence continues at coordinate 152,186,405 of CM042047.1, read as the reverse complement.
ACTATTCTATACATTCTATACATATACTAATCAAAGGATAATTACAATAAATAAACATATCTTCAGTATATCTTCCATGTATATCTTCAAGCCTTCCATGAATATCTTTATTCTTTCCAGCTGTCATCCTTTTCATTCGGATCTTCAAGTCATAAGCAGCACTAACTATGCTCAGCAGCATTATCTTCTTCAAGCAACATTAACTTCTAAGCAGCACTAACCACTAGCAGTACTAACTAGCTAAGCAGTACTAACTTTTTTCAAGCAGCACTAACTTTGACTAGCAGTATTAATTCTACTAGCAGTAGTAATACTCAGCAGTATTAACCTTGAAGTCTTCTAGCAGTAGTAACTCTGAACCAGCAGCATTAACCATACTTAAGCTTTTCTTCAGTTCCCAACAATCTCCCCCTAACTTGACTTTTTAGGAAAAGAAGTCAAGTTCTTCAGATGCTCTTCAAGATGCTTTCAACACTTCAGGTTCAATTTCCCAAATTTGGATCTAAGCCCAAACTTTGATTTACAGTTCTTCTCACCACAATCTTGGCCATCTCTGAATCTTTTGTACATACCAGTGTAGCTTTAAGCATCCCTTCTAACTTCTCCTTGCTATGCTCATAGATTTTGTCCACCAGGTAGTATTCATGATAACAGTTGTCAATAGTAATCATGTATACTCCACAGTTTTCAAACAGTATCCATTTATCAATCTTCTTGAATATGAACTCATGCTTATGATCTTTAATCCTGTAATTTACTCTTTCTGGATCAAACATCATGCACAAGTATTCCAATGTCACTTTGAGAAGATTCTCTTCAGTACCTTTCAACACAGGTTCATAAAGTTGCATCCCCACTTTGTATAATTCTTCTATATCATCTCTTGAACAACTTCTGATAACTCTCCCCCATGTTGAATAAGCTTCAAATGAACCATTAGCTCTCTTGATTCTAAAGAAAGTCTTGCCACTGTCTCTCTTAGAATATCCCAGAAGATGATCTCTGGAGCTTGCATAGAGATTGGAACAGCCTTCAAAGGTTCCACTATTGTCATGTACAGATCCATACTCTCATCAGTTGGCTTACTTGACTGTTCTGGAAGTTGTACTGATTCTGCTATAGGTACCTCTGAATGCTCTGCTGTAGTACCAGTTGTTTCTTCCACTCTGGGCCTTTTAGACTGCTTTTTGGAAGCAATTGTCTTCACCCTTTTTCCAGCCTTGGCTTCTACACCAACACTCTCAGGTTCTTCCTTCTTCTCTTCTGCTTTATCTTTTGAGGGTGTGGTCTCCTCAGGGACTGGTTTTTGAATATTCAGGTCATGCCTTTCCTTCATTCTTCTCTCAGCCTCCTCCCTTTGTGCTGAATCCCCTTGGAGCTTGGCCATTTCCTTTTGATACAACTCTTCAACCTGAGTGTATGCCATATTGGTAAACATCTCCCCTTTAACACCAATTGTACCTTTCAGGAAATCAATCATTTTTCTTCTTTCCTGATTGGCCAAAAATGTTTTGGAGGGTTGTCTTTTCTGTTTTGGCATCCTTTTGACTTGAAGTTTCTTGGCTTGAGCTGCTTCTTTGATGCTTTTCTGATATTCTGCATTCAACTTTCTAGCCATGATCTGTCAGGATCGAATTCTTAACAAGAATTAATTCTCAGAAACAATATCAAAGAAGTTTGCGGAATAACACTTTGATATTTAATGAAACAGTAAATCAATACAGAAAATATGAAGAACAAACTGTAAACTTGTATTGAATGCTTTGAAGTTACAAGATTACACACTCAACCTCAATATTGATGAACAGGCTCACCAATACGAATTCTACTTCTCTAGAATTAGGATCTATGCCTTGAGGTTGATTTCTCTCTAGAAAAACTTAGAATTAATCTATTCTATAACTTCTATATATATACTGAAAGAAAAAGATAATTACAATAAATAAACAAATCTTCAGTATATCTTCCATGTATATCTCTAAGCATTCCATGAATATCTTCAGTCCATCCAGCTGTTATTCTTTCATGCGAATCTTCATCTTATAAGCAGTATTAATCTTTAGCAGCATTAATTTTGTTCTAGCAGCATTAACTACTAAGCAACACTAACTACTAGCAGTACTAACTAGCTAAGCAGTACTAACTTTGTTCAAGCAACACTAACATTGACTAGCAGTATTAATTCTACTAGCAGTAGTAATACTCAGCAGTACTAACCTTGAAGTCTTCTAGCAACAGTAACTCTGCACCAGCAGCATTAACCACACTTAAGCTTTTCTTCAGTTCCCAACAATCTCCCCCTAACTTGACTTTTAGGAAAAGAAGTCAAGTTCTTCAGAATTAATCTTCAAGATGCTTTCAACACCTCTGGTTCAATTTCCCAAGTTTGGATCTAGGCCCAAACTTTGATTTACAGTCCTTCTCACCACAATCTTTGCCATCTCTGAATCCTTTGTACATACCAGTGTAGCTTTAAGCATCCCTTCAAATTTCTCCTTGCTATGCTCATATATTTTGTCCACCAGGTAGTATTCATGATAACAGTTGTCAATAGTAATCATGTATACTCCACAGTTTTCAAACAATATCCATTTATCAATCTTCTTGAATATGAACTCATGCTTATGATCTTTAATCCTATAGTTCACTCTTTCTGGATCAAACATCATGCACAAGTATTCCAATGTCACTTTGAGAAGATTCTCTTCAGTACCTTTCAACACAGGTTCATAAAGTTTCATTCCCACTTTGTATAGTTCTTCCATATCAGCTCTTGAACAGCTTCTGATAACTTTCCCCCATGTTGAATAAGCTTCAAATGAACCATCAGCTCTCTTGATTCTGAAGAAATTCTTTCCACTGTCTCTTAGAATATCCCAGAAGATGATCTCTGGAGCTTGCATAGAGATTGGAACAGCCTTCAAAGGTTCCACTATTGTCATGTACGGATCCATACTCTCATCAGTTGGCTTACTAGACTGTTCTGGAAGTTGTACTGATTCTGCTATAGGTACCTCTGAATGCTCTGTTGTAGTACCAGCTGTTTCTTCTACTCTGGGCCTTTTAGACTGCCTTTTGGAAGCAATTGTCTTCACCCTTTTTCCAGCTTTGGCTTCAACACCAACACTCTCAGATTTTTCTCTCTTCTCTTTTGCTTTATCTTTTGAGGGTGTGGTCTTCTCAGAGAATGGTTTTTCAATATTCAAGTCATGTCTTTCCTTCATTTTTCTCTCAGCCTCCTCCCTTTGTGTTGAGTCCCCTTGAAGCTTAGCCATTTCCTTTTGATACAACTCTTCAACTTGAGCATATGCCATATTGGTGAACATTTCCCCCTTAACACCAATTGCACCTTTCAGGAAATTTATCATTTTTCTTCTTTCCTGATTGGCCAAAAATGTTTTGGAGGGTTGTCTTTTCTGTTTCAGTTGTTGAGTTGGCATCTTTTTAACTGGAAGTTTCTTGGCCTGGGCTGCTGTCTGAGCTGCTTCTTTTAAGCTCTTTTGGTATTCTGCATTTAACTTCTTAGCCATAATCTTTGCAAGTTCTCTATCCTTTTCTGTTTGCAACTGTTCCTCCTTCTCCATTTGGTCTTGAAGCTGTTTAGCAAGTGCCTCATCCATTTCAATTTGGGACTTCTTCTTTGCAGGTATTTCAGCTTCACCCATCTTCTCCTTTCCTTTTCCTTTTGACTCTTTTTCCTTTTCTTTCTCCTTCTCTTGGCTTCCTCCTTCATTTATGACTACTCCCTTGGCCTTTTGAGTAGCCTTAGGAGTATCATTCTTGGCTTTGATCAAAGTTTCTGCTATTTCTATTTCTTCCACAGAGAGCCCTATTTCTGCTGCTTCAGTTTCTGCTGCTACTTTTACTTCAGCAGCATTAACTGTTTCTTTTTCAATTTCTTCCTCTGTCTCCCCCTCAACTTCAACTCCCTTTCCAACTGAACTTTCTTTTTCTGATTCTGCCTCTTTCTCCCCCTTGTTGGAAGCATCTTTATTCTTTGACCTCTTCTTTAAGACAAACTTCCTTCTCCTCTTCTTTTGCAATAACCTTGTCACTATTTTCTTTAATTTTGCAATCTGGACTTGTTGTGACATAATCACCAGCTTCATCTCCTCTATGTCCTTTCCTTGTTTTATAACATCTAGATTGATGTTTCCCATTGTATCCATCAATTCCTGGTAGTTATATCTGTCCTCACCTTCTCTAGAAGTGTTACCCTCTTTTGAAGGATCATTGGATCTTTTAGTAGTGGAAGTCTTCTGCCTAGCAGAAGCACTATCCACCCCCGTGGTTTCTTGGCACCAGGGACCTTCGAATGATTGCTCATTCAAAGTTGCCATGGGGGAGGTCTTATTGATGTTACCACTTTCCTCCTCTGTGCTAGCAGGAGTAGTGGCAGCCTCATCACCCATATGCTCAACCTCCTCCTCAGAGAGCACCTCCTTGGGGTTGGTAGACACCCCTGTGGTTTCCCTATGGATAATCCCTAAAGGAGAATTCTCCTTTAGAGAGCTTAAAGGCTTGGGGGTTGATGGTACAAGAAGGGAAGGAGCCTTCTTTAACTGTTTCCTCTTGTATGTTTGGGTGATAGGAGAGGTTGGTTTTTCCAGAAGGGATTGGGGTATAGATTTTGAGAGGGAAGGTTGGGATTGGCTAGCAGTAGGATGGTCTAATGGGGGCCTTGACCCTGCTGCCATACCTTCATTGGTTTGGGACACCACCATCATTGTAGAGAACAATGGGGTGTCAACTCCTTTAGAGTCCCCAGCAGATCTTCTCATATTTGAGAAAACCTTGCCTTTGGGGGGTTTAGGTACATATACCCCAACAGGTTGAGGTATATCCGTCAATTCATGAGTAATAACTTCTTGACCAAACCTGGGGTACATAACGAAGCTCTTTTTGTTTCCCATGTTTGAGACAAGATCACTGAAAATCATTTTAGAAAAGTTATACTTTCTGGCAGTGGCTAAGCACACCAAAGCATAAGCAATGGTGCTGCTGAACTCATTCCATCCAGTAGCCTTTTTGGAGATGCAGTGCATAAGAGTATGGACAAAGAAACGCCATTGGGGTGAAAATTTGGCTTTAGAGAATTTGAAAACACCCAATGGGCCTCCATACCCCATTCTTGTAAGATTGGAGAACAGTTCATCGTTTGGGATAGAAGTTATACCAGAGGCATCGTCTAGACGTAGACTGATGCGAATAACCTCTTCAATAATTGTTAGTGGCTTGTCACAGATCTTTGTCTTGATCATTTGCACACCATTCTCAGTAACAATGGTGGCATTAGCCCATAACTGCCTTTGATGCTCTATATAGATTGTAGGTGATACAATAAGAGCATGAGCAATATGGCTTGACTTGAGGAAATCCACAATCTGATGAAATCCTGCAGCTTGCTTTGGCTTTTGTAGCATCACGATCTCATTGTGTTCATCGATGAATGCCATGGATGCCATTGATCTTAGTGCAAAGCTTGCCTGAAAACTTCGAGTCTTGAGAGAGAAAGGGTTTAGAACGCAAGTGAATAGTATGCAAAGAGTCGTTATGAACTTTTATGCGGGCAAAAGGTATTTATAGTATTCGGGACATAAGCAGTATTAACCTAGAGCAGTATTAACTGCAAGCAGTATTAACCGCGAGCAGTATTAACTAGCTAGCAGTATTAACCACTAGCAGTATTAACCACTAGCAGTATTAACTGAGAGCAGTATTAACTGAGAGCAGTATTAACTGCAAGCAGTATTAACCGCGAGCAGCATTAACTAACTAGCAGTATTAACTGCGAGCAATATTAACTAACTAGCAGTATTAACCACTAGCAGTATTAACCACTAGCAGTATTAACTGACTAGCAGTATTAACCACTAGCAGTATTAACTGAGAGCAGTATTAACTGCTAGCAGTATTAACTAACTAGCAGTATTAACCATACTTACTCTTTGAAGCTTAGCCGAATTGAGTACTGCTTTGTATGCCCTACAAAGGAAGATTAGTAACACCAAGAATCTATAAAATTCAGATATTTAACCACTGTTTGAGAGGATTCTTATTCAGAGTTGATCATTCCCACACTTGTTACCAAGAAAGTGAATCTACCCACATTAAAAGCTTTGGTGAATAGATCAGCAAACTGCTTGTCAGTATGAACTTTTACAACTTGAACAAGTTTCTTTTCATTACAGTCTCTTATGAAGTGATACCTGATCTCAATGTGCTTTGTCTTAGAGTGCTTGACAGGATTATTTACAATGCTGATAGCACTGCTATTATCAATAAAAATGGGAGTGTGTAGAAAGGTTACCCCATAGTCCAACATTTGATTCTGAATCCATAAGACTTGAGAACAGCAACTTGCAGCTGCTATGTACTCTGCCTCTGTTGTAGATGTGGACACTATGGTTTGTTTCTTGCACTGCCATGAAACTAGTCTAGCACCCAAAAACTGACATCCTACAGAAGTAGATTTTCTGTCCAAGTTTGCCCCACCTAGATCACTGTCTGAGTATGCTATTAGGTCAAAGGGTGAGTCATGAGAATACCAAAGTCCCAATCTGGGTTGCCCTTTGAGATATCTGAATATCCTCTTAACAGCTTGAAAGTGAGATTGCTTTGGCCTAACTTGGAATCTTGCACATACACAGACTGGAAACATTATATCTGGCCTTGATGATGTGAGATACATGAGAGAGCCAATCATGGATCTATAATGATGCACATCCATATCCTCCCCCTCAAGATCTGCTGTTATCTGCTTGTGTGTCTCCATAGGTGTGCTGGCAGGTTTTGAATCTGAGAAACCAAACTTGGTTAGAATGTCCTGCACATACTTGGATTGACATATGAAGATGCCATCTGACTTCTGTTGAACTTGGAGTCCAAGGAAGAAAGTAAGTTCCCCCATGGAACTCATTTTGAACCTTTGATGCATTAGTTCCTCAAACTCCTTGCACATGTTGTCTCTTGTAGATCCAAAGATAATGTCATCAACATAGATTTGGACCAACAAGATATCCTTCTTCTTTCTCTTGATAAATAGAGTCTTATCAATGACTCCTCTTTCAAAGCCATTTTCCAAGAGATAGGATGACAGAGTGTCATACCATGCTCTTGGAGTTTGATGCAGTCCATAAAGAGCTTTCTTCAATTTGTATACCCTGTCTGGATAACTTGGGTTTTCAAACCCAGGTGGTTGACCACTAGAACTCTGTTTTGGACATAACAAGCAGTATTAACTGCTTCAGCCCAGAAGGTAATTGGCAGTTTTGAATCAGCCAACAGAGATCTAGCAGCCTCTATTAGTGTCCTATTTCTCCTTTCAGCAACACCATTCTGTTGAGGAGTCCTAGGAGCACTATATTGTCTCTCAATGCCTTTTTCTTCACAAAAGGTGTTTAGATCAAGATTTTTGAATTCAGACCCATTATCTGATCTAATGACTTTTACTTTTTGATTAGTTAGGTTTTCAATTCTTAGGATAAAGGATTTGATCAGTCCACTTGTCTCATCCTTAGTCCTTAGAAAATATACCCAGGTAAATCTAGAGTAATCATCAACAATAACCAAGCAGTAAGATTTCTTGCCTATACTCATAACATTTGTAGGACCAAACAGATCCATATGCAGTAACTGGAGACAAGAAGAAATTGAGTTTATCTCTTTGGTCTTATGAGAAGTTTTATGCTGTTTGCCTTTAAGGCAAGCAACACAATGATCATCACATGAAAAGACTTTAGATGGTAAACCTCTTACAAGGTTGTTTTTAACAAGTTTGTTCATAGTCTTAAAATTCATGTGACACATCCTTCTGTGCCATAGAGAGGATTCATCTATAGAAGCTTTGGAAACAAGACAATTTAGAGATGAATCACTATTCACATTGTCCAAATCTAGACAGTAAACATTGTCCTTTCTTGGAGTTCTAAGTAGTATCATGCTTTCATCAACTACCTTGAACCCTGGAGCAAGGATCATACACTCAGTATTTGTAAATAATATAATATGTTGTTTGTCACATACCTGTGATACACTTAACAGGTTGTACTTCAATTGATCAACTTAGTAGACATCCTCAAATGTCATCTTACCTTTGGTGACATTACCTTTTCCACTTATCTTACCACCAGTAAGATTATCTCCAAATGCAACATGTCCTCCATTGATATGCTTGAAATCCTGAAGGCATGACATGTTGCCTGTCATGTGCCTAGAGCAACCACTATCAACATGCCATATGCTCTTTCCCTTGAGCTGTTGGTTGCCCTGCACATATGATAGATCAGTTAGTATGAATTAGGAACCCAAGCCAAAGTGGTCTTGGGTACCCCTTTCTCATCAAAATACTTGCATTCTTTCTTGACAAGATTTTTGAATTTTAACTCCTCATTCTTGGAGTACTTTGTCACAATAATAGGCTTGAAAACATTTGTGCTAGGAACAGTACTGGTTTTAGAGGTACTAACTGCCTTAGCAGCACTTGCATGCTTAGCAGTACTAACCTTGTTAGCAGTAGTAACTGTGTTAGCAGCAGTAACTGTGTTGGCAGTATTAACCTTTGAAGAGGTACTAACTGTATTAGCAGCATTAATGTTTTCAGCAGTACTAACACAGGTAGCAACAGTAATACTTCCAGCAGCACTAACCCTGTCAGCAGTACTAACAGTTTTAGTGCTTTTGGGCACCCACATTTTAATACTTTCTTTTAAAATCCTTTTCTTCATGGGGACTTTCTTTTCACCATGTTTCTTTCCAGCCTTCCTATAACCAACAGGTTTTTGCATAAATCTTTGAAAGGTCATTTGTTGATTAATAGGGTTAAAGAAGCAATATTTAGCCAAATGATTTAACTTGCCACATATGAAGCAAGGTTTTGGTCTATTGATTTTACTCAGATCAACTCCTTGCTTCTGAGCCCATTGATTATTCCAGTTTCTTTGATTTCCTCTTTTTAAACCAGAATTTAGGCTCTTGACTTTACTGCAATCACACTGTTTACAAGATCCAGGATTCACAACCGTGGATTGTTTGTAATGAACCTTGTTATCTTTTCCTTTGGTCTTCTCTATCTCCTTGGACTTGATCCAGATTTTCCCACATCTCTCATTGGTGATAATGTTGTTTTCTAATGGGATCTCTTTACTCACATCATTATCTCTATTCTCACTGGCTTCTTTCTCAGTTAAATCCTTAATTACTACTTCATCCAAAGGATCTATCTTAAAGGCTTTCTCAGATAAGTCCTTTTTCTCATTGGTTTCTAACAAGTCTGAAGTAGGAGAGATATAATTGTTGTTGTAAGGAGGAGGTGTACTGTTGTATCCAATACCAGGCTTCATCTTATCATGAATCTGAGCCTTTAGAAGAGAATCCATTGCTTTTGAAGCATATGAAAACTTTTCTATGTCAAGTTTAACTTTAGACAGTTCCTCCTTCAGCCTATCACTCTCTTCTAAGGATTTAGACAGTTTGGTCTCTAACTCATTCTTTTCCCACTTCCAATAGTTAGTGTCATAAGAGTGTTGAAGTTCATTAGCTTGAAAGCCTTTGATTTGCTCTTCAAATCTCTCTACTATTAACACATAATCTCTTCTATCATTTTCTAATCTTTTTAGGTCATCACACATACTTTGATTGTGATCCCTGTATCTTTTGACAGTGTCAATCCAAGATTTAGTGCAAAGATTAGAAATTACCTCAGAGGGGAGATCAAACACTTCTGCCATAAGAGCTTGATTCTGAATGGCTTCCTTAACTTTATCATTCCAGTCAAATCCCATTCCTTGTTGAGAAACAAGGGCTTGAGCAGGATTCTTGTTCTTAGTGTAGCCTCCATTCTGAGCTTGTTGGTGGTTGTTGTTTGGAACATCACTCCTGCATTCTCTAGCAAAGTGTCCTTTCATGTGACACTTATAACATTCCACCTTGGTCTTGTCAAAACCAGCTCCATCTTCTCTTCTTTGAGAGAAGTTATTCCTTCCTGTTCTTTTAATGAACTTCTTCACCCTCATGGATAACATGGCCATCTGCCATTTAATATCCATCTCCTCCAGGTCATCAGGGTGAAGTTGATCCAGATCATCATTAATTAATGAATTGTTCCTATGACTGGACAAAAAGGCTTCAAAGATAGTTTCAGTGCCTTTTTCTGAACTTACTCCACTGGCAGTACTAACTGCTTCAGGGTTGGCAGTAGTATCAGTGGATGCTGAAAGAAGTGCAGCATTGTGGACATAACCAGTGGGCTTCTTCTTGATCTCTACCTCAGTTTCAAAAACTCTTAGATCATTGTATAGATCATCAAGTTCTTTCTCTTCCAGATTGTCACCCTGTCTATATGAGACAGTGTACATAGTCCATTCATCCCCAAGAGATCTGAGGAACTTTCTGTTGACATCATCTTGTTCCATCTTCACTCCTACAGTAGCCAGTTCACCAATGAGCTTATTGAACCTATCAAAAGTTTGAGTCATAGACTCATTCTTTGAGGAAGTAAAGTTCTCATACTGCTGCTTTAGAACATCTCTTTGATTTCTTTTGATGCTCTTAGTTCCAGCAAATCTTTTCTCTAGAGCATTCCAAAAAATCTGAGCATTAGTGCAGTTGCAAAATTGATGCTGATATTCATTGGGGATGGCCAAGAGCAGAGTGCTCAAGGCCTTCATCTCTGTCTGTCTGATCTTCCTTTCACCATCTGTCTTTGGTGGAGGTCTTTTCCCATCTGGTCCTATCCTTCCTGCTTCAGAAGGACCATTCTCAATGATATCCCACATTGAGTAGTCAGTGAGAAGAATATATTGTCTGATTCTGATCTTCCACATGTCAAAATCACTGGGTTTGAGCATTGGAACCTTGGAGACCAAAGTACTGCTTGATTCTGTAAGATTTTCCATGATGAATAGATGTTTCTGAGAGAGTTTGGCTCTGATACCACTTGTCAGGATCGGATTCTTAACAAGAATTAATTCTCAGAAACAATATCAAAGAAGTTTGCGGAATAACACTTTGATATTCAATGAAACAGTAAATCAATACAGAAAATATGAAGAACAAACTGTAAACTTGTATTGAATGCTTTGAAGTTACAAGATTACACACTCAACCTCAATATTGATGAACAGGCTCACCAATACGAATTCTACTTCTCTAGAATTAGGATCTATGCCTTGAGGTTGATTTCTCTCTAGAAAAACTTAGAATTAATCTATTCTATAACTTCTATATATATACTGAAAGAAAAAGATAATTACAATAAATAAACAAATCTTCAGTATATCTTCCATGTATATCTCTAAGCATTCCATGAATATCTTCAGTCCATCCAGCTGTTATTCTTTCATGCGAATCTTCATCTTATAAGCAGTATTAATCTTCAGCAGCATTAATTTTGTTCTAGCAACATTAACTACTAAGCAGCACTAACTACTAGCAGTACTAACTAGCTAAGCAGTACTAACTTTGTTCAAGCAGCACTAACATTGACTAGCAGTATTAATTCTACTAGCAGTAGTAATACTCAACAGTACTAACCTTGAAGTCTTCTAGCAGCAGTAACTCTGCACCAGCAGCATTAACCACACTTAAGCTTTTCTTCAGTTCCCAACATGATCTTTGCGAGTTCTCTATCCTTTTCTGTTTGCAACTGTTCCTCCTTTTCCATTTGGTCTTGAAGCTGCTTTGCTATTGCCTCATCCAATTCAATTTGGGACTTCTTCTTTACAGGCATTTCAGCTTCAACCATCTTCTCCTTTCCTTTGCCCTTTGACTCTTTTGCCTTTTCTTTCTCCTTCTGTTGACTTCCTCCTTCATTTATGACTACTCCCTTGGCCTTTTGAGTAGCCTTAGGAGTATCATTCTTTGCTTTGACCAATGTTTCAGCAATTTCCATTTCTTCAATAGAAAGCCCTGTTACTGCTGCTTCTGTTACTGCTGCTTCAGTAGTATTAACAGTTTCTGCTGCTTCAGCAAATTCTGTTTCTTTTTCTTCCTCTTCCTCCCCCTCAACCTCAAATGCCCTCTTAGCTGTACTTTCTTTCTCTGTTTCTGCCTCTTCCTCCCCCTTGTTGGAAGCATCTTTATTATTTGACCTCTTTTTTAAGACAAACTGTTTTCTCCTCTTCTTTTGCACTAACCTTGTCACCATTTTCTTTAATTTGGCAATCTGTTCTTGTTGGGACAAGATTACCAATTTCATTTCTTCTATCTCTTTGCCTTGTTTGATGACATCCAGGTTGATGTTACCCATTGTCTCCATCAATTCATCATAGTCATATCTGTCCTCACCTTCTCCAGGAGTGTTACCCCCTATTGAAGGATCATTGGATCTTTTATTAGTGGATGTCTTCTGCCTAGCAAAAGCACTATCCACCCCCGTGGTTTCTTGGCACCTGGGACCTTTGAATGATTGCTCATTCAAAGTTGCCATGGGGGAGGTTTTATTGATGTTACCACTGTCCTCCTCTGTGCTAGCAGGAGTAGTGGCAGCCTCATCACCCATTTGCTCTTCCTCCTCCTCAGAGAGCACCTCCTTGGGGTTGGGAGACACCCCTTTGGTTTCCCTATTGATATTCCCTAAAGGAGAATTCTCCCTTAGAGGGCTTAAAGGCTTGGGGGTTGATGGTACAAGAAGGGAAGGAGCCTTCTTTACCTGTTTCCTCTTGTATGTTTGGGTGATTGGTGAGGTTGGTTTCTCAAGAAGGGACTGGGGAATAGATTTAGAGTGGGAAGGTTGGGATTGGCTAGCAGTAGGATGGTCTAATGGGGGCCTTGACCCTGCTGCCATACCTTCATCAGTGTGGGACACCACCATCATTGTAGGGAACAATGGGGTGTCAACTACTTCCGAGTCCCCAGCAGATCTTCTCATATTTGAGAAAACCTTGCCTTTGGGGGGTTTAGGTACATATACCCCAACAAGATGAGGTATATCCGTCAATTCATGAGTAATAACTTCTTGGACAAACCTGGGGTACATAAAGAAGCTCTTTTTGTTTCCCATGTTTGAGACAAGATCACTGAAAATCATTTTAGAAAAGTTGTACTTTCTGGCAGTGGCCAAGCACACCAAAGCATAAGCAATGGTGCTGCTGAACTCACTCCATCCAGTAGTCTTTTTGGAGATACAGTGCATAAGGGTATGGACAAAGAAACGCCATTTGGGTGAAAATTTGGCTTTTGAGAACTTGAACACACCCAATGGGCCTCCATACCCCATTCTTGTAAGAGAAGAGAACAGTTCATCATTTGGGATAGAAGTTATACCAGAGGCATCGTCTAGACGTAGACTGATGCGAATAACTTCTTCAGTAACTGTCAAGGGTTTGTCACACACCCTTGTCTTGATCATTTGCACACCATTCTTAGTGATAATGGTGGCATTTGCCCAGAATTGCCTTTGATGCTCGATATAGATTGTAGGCGATACAGTAAGAGCATGGGCAATATGGCTTGACTTGAGGAAATCCACAATCTGGTGAAACCCAGCGGCCTGTTTGGGCTTCTGTAGCATCGCGATTTCATTGTGTTCATCTATGAATGCCATTGATGGCATTGAGCTTTGAGAAAATCTTGCCTGAAGGCTTTGAACTTGAGAGAGAAAGGGTTTAGAGCGCAAGTGAACAGTATGCAAAGAGTCGTTATGAACTTTTAGGCGGGCAAAGGGTATTTATAGTATTCGGGACATAAGCAGTATTAACCTAGAGCAGTATTAACGGACAAGCAGTATTAACTGCGAGCAGTATTAACCACTAGCAGTATTAACTAACTGGCAGTATTAACTGCGAGCAGTATTAAACACTAGCAGTATTAACTAACTAGCAGTATTAACTGCAAGCAGTATTAACCACTAGCAGTATTAACGGACAAGCAGTATTAACCACTAGCAGTATTAACTGTGAGCAGTATTAACCACTAGCAGTATTAACTGAGAGCAGTATTAACTTCTAGCAGTATTAACTGTGCACTGGCAGTATTAACTATACTTACTCCTTTAATCTTGCGAAAATCTGAGTACTGCTATACATATCCTGAAAAATAAGATTAGTAACACCAAGAATAAACACTATACAGGTATAGAACCACTTTTTGAGAAGATGCTTATTCAGAGTTGATCATTCCCACACTTGTTACCAAGAAAGTGAATCTACCCACATCAAAAGCTTTGGTGAATAGATCATCAAACTGGTTGTCAGTGTGAACTTTTACAACTTGAATAAGTTTCTTTTCATTACATTCTCTTATAAAGTGATACTTGATCTCAATGTGCTTTGTCTTTGAGTGCTTGACAGGATTGTTCACAATGCTAATAGCACTGCTATTATCAATAAAAATTGGAGTGTGTAGAAAGGTTACCCCATAATTCAGCATTTGATTATGAATCCATAAGACTTGAGAGCAGCAACTTGCAGCTGCTATGTACTCTGCCTCTGTGGTAGATGTGGATACTGTGGTTTGTTTCTTGCACTGCCATGAAACTAGTCTTGCACCCAAAAACTGACATCCTCCAGAAGTAGATTTTCTGTCCAAGTTTGCTCCACCTAGATCACTATCTGAGTATGCAAGTAGGTCAAAGGGTGAGTCATGAGGATACCAAAGTCCCAATCTGGGTTGCCCTTTGAGATATCAGAATATCCTCTTAACAGCTTGAAAGTGAGATTGCTTTGGCCTAACTTGGAATCTTGCACATACACAGACTGGAAACATTATATCTGGCCTAGATGCTGTGAGATACATGAGAGAGCCAATCATGGATCTATAATGATGCACATCCATGTCCTCCCCCTCAAGATCTGCTGTTATCTGCTTGTGTGTCTCCATAGGTGTGCTAGCAGGTTTTGAATCTGAGAAACCAAACTTGGTTAGAATGTCCTGCACATACTTGGACTGACAGATGAAGATTCCATCTGATTTCTGTTGAACTTGGAGTCCAAGGAAGAAAGTAAGTTCCCCCATGGAATTCATTTTGAACCTTTGATGCATTAGTTCCTCAAACTCCTTGCACATGTTGTCTCTTGTAGATCCAAAGATAATGTCATCAACATAGATTTGGACCAGCAAGATATCCTTCTTCTTTCTCTTGATAAATAGAGTCTTATCAATGACTCCTCTTTCAAAGCCATTTTTCAGGAGATAGGATGACAGAGTGTCATACCATGCTCTTGGAGCTTGATGCAGTCCATAAAGAGCTTTCTGCAATTTGTATACCCTGTCTGGATAGCTTGGGTTTTCAAACCCTGGTGGTTGACAGACATATACCTCTTCTTCAATTGAGCCATAGAGAAATGCAATTTTTACATCCATTTGATAGACGTTGAAGTTCATGTAAGAAGCATAGGCTAGGAATAATCTGATTGCTTCTATCCTAGCCACAGGTGCAAAAACTTCTTCATAATCTATACCCTCTTCTTGAGTATACCCTTGAGCCACCAGCCTTGCTTTGTTCCTTATGACAATTCCTCTTTCATCTCTCTTGTTCCTGAAAATCCACTTAGTGCCAATTGCTCTGTGACCTTTAGGAAGGTCTACTAGATCCCATACATCTTGTAGCTTGAACTGTAACAGTTCTTCTTGCATTGCTTCTATCCAACTGGATTCTTTCATAGCATCATGTGCCTTTTTAGGCTCAAGCTGAGATAGAAAACAAGCAAGCACTGTATGCTGTTGATCTTGCATTTCTT
Organism: Arctium lappa; assembly: GCA_023525745.1. Classification (NCBI taxonomy): domain Eukaryota; kingdom Viridiplantae; phylum Streptophyta; class Magnoliopsida; order Asterales; family Asteraceae; genus Arctium; species Arctium lappa. The sequence goes on along the minus strand of CM042047.1, from coordinate 152,170,728 downwards.
GAAGCCTGCTTTGATGTCTAGTTATCATAGGAGAAGATATATCTCCTATTACCAGCTGTGGAGGATGATTCTTTTGAATTCTGGTGTTATGACTAGGTTCTTCATTAAGTCCTACCTCTAGATTAGAGCCATTCAACTCAACTGAAGTGTTTTCAGCAGCTACTTCTGATTCTTTATTTTCTTGAGTCTCCTCATCTCTAGTTTCTCATTCACTCTGACTTGGTCCAGTAGATGGTTCCTTTTCACAGTCTTCAACAGAATTCACTGTGGGTATGGGAAATATCACAGATTTAGATATACTTTCTTGAACTTGTGTAGTCCCTGATCCTCCACATCCTGAACCTGCATAATCATCACTACTGAAACCAAAAGAGTTAGTTAGTGAATCAATGTCAAATAGCCACTGAGGACCAGACCCAATAGGATTTGGTGTGTTCTCATTGCATTTGACATTGTCACTTTCTTCAATTATTCTAGAAGATGAGTTAAAAACTCTGTAGGCCTTACTCTGAGATGAATACCCAACAAGAAATCCATCATCTGCCTTGCTATCAAACTTACCTAGGTGAGTTTTGGTATTGAGAATTGTACAAGGACACCCAAAAGGTTTGAAAAATCCAATAAAGGGTTTTCTTTTATTTAAAAGCTCATATGGTGTCTTGTTCTTTGGCTTAACTACTAGAACTCTGTTTTGTACATAACAGGCAGTATTAACTGCTTCAGCCCAAAAGGTAATTGGCAGTTTTGAATCAGCCAACAGAGATCTAGCAACCTCTATTAGTGTCCTATTTCTCCTCTCAGCAACTCCATTCTGTTGAGGAGTCCTAGGGGCACTATATTGTCTCTCAATACCTTTTTCTTCACAAAAGGTGTTTAGATCAATATTTTTAAATTAAGTTCCATTGTCTGATCTAATGATTTTTACTTTTTGATTAGTTTTGTTTTCAATTCTTAGGATAAAGGATTTGATCAGTCCACTTGTCTCATCCTTAGTCCTTAGAAAATATACCCAAGTAAATCTTGAGTAATCATCAACAATAACCAAGCAGTAAGATTTCTGGCCAATACTCATAACATTTGTAGGACCAAACAGATCCATATGCAATAACTGGAGACAAGAAGAAATTGTATTTATCTTTTTGGTCTTATGAGAAGTTTTATGCTGTTTGCCTTTAAGGCAAGCAACACAATGATCATCACATGAAAAGACTTTAGATGGTAAACCTCTTACAAGATTATTTTTAACAAGTTTGTTCATAGTCTTAAAATTCATGTGACACATCCTTCTGTGCCAAAGAGAGGATTCATCTACAGAAGCTTTTGAAACAAGACAATTAAGAGATGAATCACTATCAACATTGTCCATATCTAGACAATAAACATTGTCCTTTCTTGGAGTTCTAAGTAGTATCATGCTTTCATCAACTACCTTGAACCCTGGAGCAAGGATCATACACTCGGTATTAGTGAATAATATGCTATGTTGTTTGTCACAAACCTGTGATATACTTAACAGGTTGTACTTCAATTGATCAACATAGTAGACATCCTCAAATGTCATCTTACCTTTGGTGACATTACCTTTTCCACTTATTTTACCCCCAGTAAGATTATCTCCAAATGCAACATGTCCTCCATTGATATGCTTGAAATCCTGAAGGCATGACATGTTGCCTGTCATGTGCCTAGAGCAACCACTATCAACATGCCATATGCTCTTCCTCTTGAGCTGTTGGTTGCCCTGCACATAAGATAAAACAGTTAGTATGAATTAGGAACCTAAGCCAAGGTGGTCTTGGGTACCCCTTTCTCATCAAAATACTTGCATTCTTTCTTGACAAGATTTTTGAACTTTAACTCCTCATTCTTGGAGTACTTTGTTACAATAATAGGCTTGGAAACATTCTTGCTAGAAGCAGTACTGGTTTTAGAAGTACTAACTTCCTTAGCAGCACTTGCATGCTTAGCAGTACTAACCTTGTTGGAAGTAGTAACTGTGTTAGCAGCAGTAACTGTGTTGGCAGTATTAACTTTTGAAGAGGTACTAACATTATTAGCAGCATTAATACTTTCAGCAGTACTAACAATAGTAGCAGCAGTAATACTTCCAGCAGCACTATCCCTGTTAGCAGTACTAACAGTTTTAGTGCTTCTAGGCACCCATATTTTAATACTTTCTTTTAAAACCTTTTTCTTCATGGGGCCTTTACTTTCAACAGATGTCTTCATTACATGTTTCTTTCCACCCTTCCTATAATCAACAGGTTTTTGCACAAATCTTTGAAAGTTCATCTGTTGATTAATAGGGTTAAAGAAGCAATATTTAGCCAAATGATTTAACTTGCCACATATGAAACAAGGTTTTGGTCTATTGATTTTATTCAGATCAACTCCTTGTTTCTGAGCCCATTGATTATTCCAGTTTCTTTGATTACCTCTTTTTATATCAGAATTTAGGCTCTTGGCTTTATTGCAAGCACACTGTTTACAAGATCCAGGATTCACAACTGTGGTTTGTTTGTAATGGACCTTGTTATTCTTTCCTTTGGTTTTCTCTATTTCCTTGGACTTGACCCAGATTTTCCCACATCCCTCATTGGTGATAATGGTGTTTTCTAATGGTATCTCTTTACTCACAGCATTATCCCTATTCTTACTGACATCTTTCTCAGTCAAATCCTTAACTACTACCTCATCCAAAGGATCTATCTTAAAGGCTTCCTCAGCTAAGTTGTTGTTGTTTGGAGGAGGTGTATTGTTGTATCTAATACCAGGCTTTATCTTATCATGAATCTGAGCCTTTAGAAGAGAATCCATTGCTTTTGAAGCATATGAAAACTTTTCTATGTCAAGCTTAACTTTTGACAGTTCCTCCTTTAGTCTATCATTCTCTTCTAAGGATTTAGACAGTTTGATCTCTAACTCATTCTTTTACCAATTCCAATAGTTTGTGTCATAAGAGTGTTGAAGTTCATTAGCTTGAAAGCCTTTGATTTGCTCTTCAAATCTCTCTACTATTAACACATAATCTCTTCTGTCCTTTTCTAATCTTTTGAGATCATCACACATACTTTGATTGTGATCCCTGTATCTTTTTACAGTGTCTATGCAAGATTGAGTGCAAAGATTAGAGATTACCTCAGAGGGGAGATCAGAGACTTCTGCCATAAGAGCTTGATTCTGAATGGCTTCCTCAGCTTGATCACTCCAGTCAAATCCCATTCCTTGTTGAGAAACAAGAGCTTGAGCAGGATTCTTGTTTTGATTGTAGCCTCCATTCTGAACTTGTTGTCCTCCATTCTGAGCTTGTTGGTGGTTGTTGTTTGGACCAACACTCCTGCACTCTCTAGCAAAGTGTCCTTTCATGTGACACTTATAGCACTCCACCTTAGTCTTGTCAAAACCAGCTCCATCTTCTCTTCTTTGATAGAAGTTGTTCCTTCCTGTTCTTTTAATAAACTTTTTCACCCTCATAGATAACATGGCTATCTACCATTTAATGTCCATCTCCTCCAGGTCATCAGGGTGAAGTTGATCCAGATCATCATTAATTAACGAATTGTTGCTATGACTGGACAAAAAGGCTTCAAAGATAGTTCCAGTGCCTTTTTCTGAATTTACTCCACTGGCAGTACTAAGTGCTTCAGGGTTAGCAGTAGTATCATTAGATGTTGAAAGAAGTGCAGCATTGTGGATATAACCAGTGGGCTTCTTCTTGGATTCTACCTCAGTTTCAAAAACTCTCAGATCATTATATAAATCATCAAGTTCCTTCTCTTCCAGATTGTCACTCTGTCTATATGAGACAGTGTACATAGTCCATTCATCCCCAAGAGATCTGAGGAACTTTTTGTTGACATCATCTTGTTCCATCTTCACCCCTACAGTAGCCAGTTCACCAATGAGCTTGTTGAACCTATCAAAAGTTTGAGTCATAGACTCATTCTTTGAAGAAGTGATGTTCTCATACTGCTGCTTTAGAACATCTCTTTGATTTCTTTTGATACTTTTAGTTCCAGCAAATCTTTTCTCAAGAGCATTCTAGAGAATCTGAGCATCAGTGCAATTGCAAAATTGATGCTGATATTCATTGGGAATGGCCAAGACCAGAGTGCTCAAGGCCTTCATCTCTGTCTGTCTGATCTTCCTCTCACCATCTGTCTTTGGTGGAGGTCTTTTCCCATCTGGTCCTATCCTTCCTGCTTCAGAAGGACCATTCTCAATGATATCCCACATTGAGTAGTCAGTGAGAAGAATGTATTGTCTGATTCTGATCTTCCACATGTCAAATTCACTGGGTTTGAGCATTGGAACCTTAGAGACCAGAGTACTGCTTGATTCTGCAAGATTTTCCATGATGAATGAATAGATGTTTCTGAGGGAATTAGGCTCTGATACCACTTGTCAGGATCGAATTCTCAACAAGAATTAATTCTCAGAAACAATATCAAAGTGTTATTCCGCAAACTTCTTTGATATTGTTTCTGAGAATTAATTCTTGTTGAGAATTCGATCCTGACAGTTCTGTTTCTCTGTAATGAGAAAACATCCAAGCATTTAACTCTTCATTGTTAACGATTGGTTTAGAGTTCGCTGAGCGAGTTTCATCAAAATTAACATGAATTGTTTCTTCCACATATTGTCTTCTCTTGTTGAAAACTCTGTAGGCTTTGGAGATGGAGGAATATCCTAGAAATATTCCATCATCAGCTTTTGGGTCGAACTTTCCAAGATGATCTTTGTTGTTTAAAATAAAGCACTAACAACCAAAGATATGAAGAAAGTTGATAGAAGGCTTTCTTCCATGAAAAAGTTCATAAGTTGTCTTCCCAAATCGCTTTACTATCAGCGATTTGTTTTGAGTAAAACATGCAGTGTTTGCAGCTTCAGCCCAAAATTGAGTAGGGAGGTAAGAATCGCTGAGCATTGATCTAGCATCTTCAATGATCGTTCTGTTTCTTCTTTCACCGACTCCGTTTTGCTGAGGTGTTCTTACTGAAGAGAAGTTATGAGAGATTCCCTTGTTCTCAAAGAAATTGTTCAGAGAACTGTTTTTGAATTCAGTTCCATGATCACTTCTTATTGAACGAACAGTGAGATTATTCAGTACTTCCATCTTTTTAACAAAAGATATTAGTTCTTCTGGAGTATCACTCTTTCAGCGAATAAAGATAACCCAGGTGTAGCGAGAGTATTCATCTACAATGACAAGCGTATATTTCTTTCCAGCTATTGATTGGATGTTGACAGGGCCAAACAAATTCATATGCAAGAGTTGAAGAGGACTTGTTACTGAGGAAACTTGTTTAGACTTGAAACTAGCTTTTGTCTGTTTTCCTTTTTCACAAGCTGAGCAGAGAGATTCTTTAGCATATGAGTGTTGAGGAAGACCAGACACCAGTTCCTTAGAAGAGAGAGAATTCAGGGTTTTGAAATTTAGATGAGAGAGCCTTTTGTGCCATAGCCAGTTGACATCAGAAGAGGCTTTAGAGAGAAAACATACGTTTTCAGTGGTAGTAGAGTCCATATCTATTACATAGACATTTTCTTTACGATAACCACTGAGAGTAAGTTTTCCTTTTTCATTCACAACTGAACATGCTTTCTTGGAAAAGTGAACTTCATAGTCTTTATCACATAGTTGACTGATGCTCAGAAGGTTATGCTTCAGTCCATCTACATAAGCGACTCTTCTGAAGGTAGTTGTCCCATTGCTGAGGACACCAAACCCTCGGGTATATCCTTTTCCATTTCCACCAAAGGTCACAGAGGGACCTTTTTCTTCCTTGTATTCAGTGAGCAGGTCTTTTTGTCCTGTCATATGACGAGAGCATCCACTATCGAGATACCAAATACCCTTTGAACCTTGCAAACATAAGGAAGATTAAGCTTTGTTTGGTACCCACTTTTCAATGGGTCCTTTAGGGTTAGTAGAGATGGGAAGGTTCAACAATCTTCATAGCAGATGAAGATTCAACTTCAGTGGTAATCTTCACTTTGGTTAATTTCTTAACCTTAGTGGTATTCTTCACCTTGGTAGATTTTTCAGCTTTTGATGACCTTCTCAGCCTTAGAGGCATTCATCTTCACTTTAGCTGATTTATCAACTTTAGTGGCAGTTGGACATTTGCTCGCAATATGGTCAGTAAATCCACAATGATAGCATTTTCTATATTTGAAAGTGGTTTTAGGACCAGAAATAGAAGGTTTTGAGAATTTAAGATGAGCGGGTCCAGCTCCAAGAATGATTTTCTCATGAGATATGGGAGGAATTTTTATTTCTTCAGATCTCTTAGGCTTAAGATCAATCTTTAGCTTTGGAGGACAGAGATCAAAGATTTCTATCACAGAGCTAGACGATTGATTCGCTGAAGGTTTAGAAGGAACTTTCAACTTTGCTTTCTTGAAATCCTTCTGAGGACGAAGAATGGATTTTCCTTTATCTGCAGACTTAGAGCCTTTGGATATTTCCTCAGGGATAGGATTAGAAGAAGAAGGATAAAACTGATTATAAGAAGTGTCAGAGATAGAAGTGACAAACGTTCCAAATTTAAGCATGGAACTGTCTTCTTTATGCTCATCCTGTGGTTTCCAAAAACCAAGACCGGTTTTATCACCGCCAGGAGTTTGAGCGTTTATTATCTCAGTGATCTTTGTTGAGGAATTGCACCATTTTTCAACAGTAGCCTTTTCTACTTTTAGAGCAGCGATGGCGTGTTCGCGTTCTATGCTGATGATTTTATTTACAACAACTTGATCTTTCAAACTTTCCTCTAAAAGAGTTAGTTCTCTGATCTTTTCATGGCATTTTTCCAGCTGTTCGGTTGAATCATTGTTTTTGCTTTCAGCTAGAGATTTGCCGTTTAGAGCATTGTAAAGATCAATCGTCAGCACATCAACTGCGCGACTTCTCTCTGATTCAGGTTGAGAGGGATTAGTAGAGATAGATACCTGAGATGATATATAGCTCATAGAAGTTTCAGTTGGTTCTTCCACTTCTTCTTTAATCTCATCCATGAGGCAAAGATTAGTGACTTCTTCTTCATCAGAACTTGATTCTTCTGATTCAGCCCAGTCATGTTCTTCAGCGATGAGACCGTTACCTTTTCGCTTGTAGGTTTTCAACATTTGATATTTCTCTTTCAGCTTAAGGTATTTGTCATCGCTGGATATTCTAGTGGTAGAAGGTTTAAAGACTTTCTTCGACTTGCACTCACTTGCAAAGTGTCCAATCTTTTCACAGTTAAAGCAAGTAGCAGTAGCCTTATCAACAAGGGTTGATTTTGGCTTGTCAGTGAGGGAGAGAGGCTTATTTCTTCGGAAATTGCTCTTTCTTGCAAATCTCTTAAAAGAGTTTGTCAAGAGTGCTAAGGACTCATCAAACTCTGAAAGATCAGTGTCTGATAGATCCTCAGATTCAGAATCTAACTCAGTGATGGTGAGAGTAGATCGCTGAGATGGAATTATCTCTGAAGAGACTAAAGCAACATTAGTGCTTTTGGAGTCTTTAGAATATTTTATAAGATTCTTCTTCAAAAGGTTTGATTGCTCATAGTTGAGCAATATTCCATACAAGGTGCTGAGAGAAAGAGAATTTAAGTCTTTTGTCAACTTGAGACATATTGAATAACTGTCCCAGCATTCAGGAAGACATTCCAAGAATTTTGTTAGGACCTCAGAATTAAAATAGGTCCTACCAACAGTTATTAGATCAATGGTTAGGCAGTTAAACCGCTGATGAACATCAGAGAGAGATTCATTCTTACCAGCGATGAAACTTTCATACTGTCTTACCAAGTTAATCTTTCGAGTCTCTTGGATTTCAGTGGTGCCTTCATATTGAACACATATGGTTTCCCACATTTCTTTAGAAGTTTTAAGATGCATGATGGAATGGAAAACTTCATCAGACAGAGCCATAGAGATAATGGTCTTTGCCCTTGCATCAATACCAACCTTCTTTTTGTCTTCATCACTCAATTGTCTGATTTCCTTAGCAATATAGCGTTCAGTAATAAAAGGAGTGGTGGTAGTAGCTGGAACGACAGCTATGATTTGGACAGGTTCATAGGGTCCATTTGCTACGTACTCAGGTATAGTGGGATCTGCACCTTCAAGAAATAGCATCATTCGATTTTTCCAGAGAGAGAAGTTATCTCAGCTAAATCGAGGAGGTTTAGAAAGTGAACCATTATCATAGTAGTTTGTGTTTGTGTTAAGTGCCATATTAGAATAGCAAGGAAGAGAATAAAGCAAGATCTTGTTTATCAGATTAAACAGTCTGCTCTGATACCACTTGTTGGTCCCGGAGGTGCTTAACAAGTTTGTAGAAGGGTGGGGGGGGGGGGGGTTGAATACAAACACAAAGTTTAAAGTTTAATGTTGGGAACTGAAGAAATGCTAAGTATGGTTAATGCTGCTAGCTCAACAATTAGTACTTCTGAGTTAATGCTGCCAGTTGAAGTTAATGCTGCTGGAACATGATTAATGCTGCTCTTCAAGATTAATACTGCTGATCTTGATTAGTGCTGCTTATGAGATGGAGATCCGAATTACAAGAATGACAGCTGGATAGACTGAAGATATTCATGGAAGATATTCTGAAGATATTTTATTAATTGTAATTATATTTTATTATTCAGTATATGTATAGAATTGATAGAATAGTTTAGATTATTAATTTCTGAGTTTTTGTTTTTAGAGAGAATCAACCTCAAGGCATAGTTCCTAATTCTAGAGAAGTAGAATTCGTCTTGAAAGAGTCTGTTATTCAATTTTGAGGTTGTGTGTGTAATCTTGTAACTTCAATCATTCAATACAAGTTTGCAAGTTATTTATCAGATTTACTGTTTGTTTACTGTTTCATTGAATATCAAAGTGTTATTCCGCAAACTCCTTTGATATTAGTTTCTGGGAATTTATTCTTGTTGAGAATTCCAACCTGACAAGTGGTATCAGAGCTTGTTCTCTCAGAAACATCTATTCATTCATCATGGAAAACTTTGCAGAATCAAACAGTACTCTTGTCTCTAAGGTTCCAATGCTCAAACCCAATGAGTTTGACATGTGGAAGATCAGAATCAGGCAATACATTCTTCTCACTGACTACTCAATGTGGGACATCATTGAGAATGGCCCCTCTGAAGCAGGAAAGATTGGACCAGATGGAAAAAGAACTCCACCAAAGATAGATGGTGAGAGGAAAATCAGGCAGACAGAGATGAAGGCCTTGAGCACTCTACTCTTGGCCATTCCCAATGAATATCAGCATCAATTTTGCAACTGCACTGATGCTCAGATTCTCTGGAATGCTCTAGAGAAAAGATTTGCTGGAACTAAAAGCATTAAAAGAAATCAAAGAGATGTTCTAAAGCAGCAGTATGAGAACTTCACTTCTTCAAAGAATGAGTCTATGACTCAAACCTTTGACAGGTTCAACAAGCTTATTGGTGAACTGGCTACTGTTGGAGTGAAGATGGAGCAAGATGATATCACCAGGAAGTTCCTCAGATCTCTTGGGGATGAATGGACTATGTACACTATCTCATATAGACAGAGTGACAATCTGGAAGAGAAGGAACTTGATGATCTGTATAATGATCTAAGAGTTTTTGAAACTGAGGTAGAAGCCAAGAAGAAGCCCACTGGGTACATTCACAATGCTGCACTTCTATCAGCATCTACTGATATTACTGCCAACCCTGAAGCAGTTAGTGCTGCCAGTGGAGTGAATTCAGAAAAAGGCACTGAAACTGTCTTTGAAGCCTTTTTGTCCAGTCACAGCAACAACTCTTTGATTAATGATGATCTGGAACAACTTCACCCTGATGATCTGGAGGAGATGGACATTAAATGGCAGATGGCCATGTTATCTATGAGGGTGAAGAAGTTTATTAAAAGAACTGGGAGGAACAACTTCTCTCAAAGAAGAGAAGATGGTGTTGGTTTTGACAAGACAAAGGTGGAATGCTATAAGTGCCACATGAAGGGACACTTTGCTAGAGAGTGCAGAAGTGGTGTGCCAAATAACAACCATCAACAAGCTCAGAATGGAGGCTACAATCAAAACAAGAACTTTGCTCAAGCCCCTTTTTCTCAACAAGGAATAGGATTTGACTGGAGTGACCAAGCTGAGGAAGCCATTCAGAACCAAACTCTTATGGAAGGGGTGTCTGATCTCCCCTCTGAGGTAATTTCTAATCTTTGCACTAAATCTTGCATAGACACTGTCAAAAGGTACAGGGATCACAACCAAAGCATGTGTGATGACCTCAAAAGATTAGAAAAAGACAGAAGAGATTATGTGTTGATAGTTGAGAGGTTTGAAGAACAAATCAAAGGCTTTCAAGCCAATGAACTTCAACACTCTTATGACACAAACTACTGGAAGTGGGAAAAGAATGAGTTAGAGACCAAACTGTCTAAGTCCAAAGAAGAGAATGATGAGTTGAAAGAAGAACTAGCTAAAGTTAAACTTTATATAGAAAAGTTCTCATATGCTTCAAAAGCAATGGATTCTCTTCTAAAGGCTCAGATTCATGATAAGATGAAACCTGGTATTGGATACAACAACACACCCCCTCCTTACAACAACACCTACATCCCTCCTACATCAGACCTGTTAGAGACCAAGGAGAAAAAGGACCTTTCTGAGAAAGCCTTTAAGACAGATCCTTTGGAAGAGGTGGTTGTTAAGGATTTGACTGAGAAAGAAGCAGTGAGAATAGGAACAATGCTGTGAGTAAAGAGATACCCATAGAAAATAACATTGTTACCAATAAGGGTGGTGGAAGGATCTGGGTCAAGTCTAAAGAGATAGAGAAGACCAAAGGAAAGGCTAACAAGGTCCATTACAAATAGACCACGGTTGTGAATCCTGGCCCTTGTAAACAGTGTGCTTGCAATAAAATTGAGAGCCCAAATTCTGGTACAAAGAGAGGTAATCAAAGAAACTGGAATAATCAATGGGCTCAGAAACAAGGAGTTGATCTGAGTAAGATAATCAGACCAAAACCTTGTTTCATATGTGGCAAGCTGAATCATTTGGCCAAGCACTGTTTCTTTAATCCTATTAACCAAAGGATGAACTTTCAAAGATTTGTGCAAAAACCTATTGGTTATAGGAAGGCTGGAAAGAAACATGTGGCTAAGAAATCTGTTGAAACCAAAGGCCACATGAAAAAAAAGGTTTTAAAAGAAAGTATTAAAATGTGGGTGCCTAGAAGCACTAAAACTGTTAGTACTGCTAACAGGGATAGTGCTGCTAATAGCAATACTACTGCTACCAGTGTTAGTACTGCTGAGAATTTTAATGCTTCTAACACTGTTAGTACTTCTTCAAAGGTTACAACTGCTAACACAGTTACTGCTGCTGACACAGTTAATACTTCTAACAAGGTTAGTACTGCTAAGCATGCAAGTGCTGCTAATGCAGTTAGTTCTTCTAAAAACAATACTGCTTCTAGTAAATATGCATCCAAACCCATTATTGTAACAAAGTACTCCAGTAATGAGGAGTCAAAGTTTAAAAATCTTGTCAAGAAAGAATGTAAATATTTTGATGAGAAAGGGGTACCCCAAGACCACTTTGGCTTGGGTTCCTAATCAATACTAACTGATTTATCTTATGTGCAGGGCAACCAACAGCTCAAGGGAAAGAGCATCTGGCATGTTGATAGTGGTTGCTCTAGGCACATGACAGGCAACATGTCATGCCTTCAGGATTTCAAGCATATCAATGGAGGACATGTTGCATTTGGAGACAATCTCACAGGTGGTAAAATAAGTGGGAAAGGTAATGTTACAAAAGGTAAGATGACATTTGAGGATGTCTACTATGTTGATCAGCTAAAGTACAACCTGTTAAGTGTATCACAGGTTTGTGACAAACAACATAGTATATTATTTACTAATACAGAATGTATGATCCTTGCTCCAGGGTTCAAGGTAGTTGATGAAAGCATGATACTACTTAGAACTCCAAGAAAGGACAATGTGTATTGTCTAGATATGGACAATGTTTCAAGTGATTCATCCCTGAACTGTCTTGTTTCAAAAGCTTCTGTGGATGAATCCTCTCTTTGGAAAAGAAGGATGTGTCACATGAATTTCAAGACAACGAACAAGCTTGTTAAAAATAACCTTGTAAGAGGTTTACCATCAAAAGTCTTTTCATGTGATGATCATTGTGTTGCTTGTCTTAAAGGCAAACAGCACAAAACTTCTCATAAGACCAAAGAGTTAAATTCAATTTCTTCTTGTCTCCAGTTATTACATATGGATCTGTTTGGCCCTACAAATGTGATGAGCATAGGGAAGAAATCATATTGCCTAGTTATTGTTGATGATTACTCTAGATTTACTTGGGTATATTTTCTAAGAACTAAGGATGAGACAAGTGGACTGATCAAATCCTTTATTCTAAGAATTGAAAACCAAACTAATCAAAAAGTAAAAGTCATTAGATCAGACAATGGAACTGAATTTAAAAATCTTGATCTAAACATCTTTTGTGAAGAAAAAGGCATTGAGAGACAATATAGTGCTCCTAGGACTCCACAACAAAATGGAGTTGCTGAAAGAAGGAATAGGACACTAATTGAGGCTGCTAGATCTCTGTTAGCTGATTCAAAACTGCCAATTACTTTCTGGGCTGAAGCAGTTAACACTGCCTGTTATGTTCAAAACAGAGTGCTAGTGGTCAAGCCAAAGAACAAGACACCTTATGAGCTCTTAAATAAAAGAAAACCATTTATTGGATTTTTTAAACCATTTGGGTGTCCTTGTACAATTCTCAATACTAAATCTCACTTAGGAAAGTTTGATAGCAAGGCAGATGATGGATTCCTTGTGGGTTACTCATCTCAAAGTAAAGCCTACAGAGTTTTTAATACTTCTTCCAGAATAATTGAGGAAAGTGACAATGTCAAATGCAATGAGAACACACCAAATCCTATTGGGTCTGGTCCTCAGTGGCTGTTTGACATTGATTCACTAACTAACTCTTTTGGTTTCAGTAGTGATGATTATGCAGGACCAGGTAGTGGAGGGTCAGGGACTACACAAGTTCAAGAAAATATACCTCAGTCTGTGATTTTTCCCATACCTACAGTTAATCCTATTGAAGACTGTGAAAAGGAGCCATCTACTGAACCAAATCAGAGTGAAGAAGAAAGGAGAGATGAGGAGAATTAAGAGAATCAAGAGAATAAAGAACCAGAAGTAGCTGCTGAAATCATCTCAGTTGAGTTGAATGACTCCAATCTAGAGGTGGGACTCACTGAAGAATCTAGTCATCAAACAAGAATACAAAAGAATCATCCTCCTCAGCTGGTAATAGGAGATATCTCTTCTTCTATGATGACTAGAAATCAAAGCAGGCTGCAAGATATGCAAGACCAACAGCATACAGTGCTCTCTTGCTTTCTATCCCAGCTTGAGCCTAAGAAGGCTCATGATGCTATGAAAGATTCCAGTTGGATAGAAGCTATGCAAGAAGAGCTGCTCCAATTCAAGCTACAAGATGTTTGGGATCTGGTAGACCTTCCTAAAGGTCAAAGAGCTATAGGCACAAAATGGTTCTTCAGGAATAAGAGAGATGAAAGAGGGATAGTAATAAAGAACAAAGCAAGGTTGGTGGCACAAGGGTACACACAAGAAGAAGGAATAGATTATGAAGAAGTATTTGCACCAGTGGCTAGGATAGAAGCAATCAGATTGTTCCTGGCCTATGCTTCTTATATGAAGTTCAAAGTCTACCAAATGGATGTAAAAAGTGCATTTCTATATGGCTCAATTGAAGAAGAAGTATATGTTTGTCAACCACCAGGGTTTGAAAACCCAAGCTATCCAGATAGAGTATACAAACTGAAGAAAGCACTTTATGGACTGCATCAAGCACCAAGAGCATGGTATGACACTCTGTCATCCTATCTATTGGAAAATGGCTTTGAAAGAGGAGTCATTGATAAGACTCTGTTCATCAAGAGAAAGAAGAAGGACATCTTGCTGGTCCAAATCTATGTGGATGATATCATCTTTGGATCCACAAGAGACAATATGTGCAAGGAGTTTGAGGATCTCATGCATCAAAGGTTCAAAATGAGTTCCATGGGGGAACTTACTTTCTTCCTTGGACTCCAAGTCCAACAGAAGTCAGATGGTATTTTTATTTGTCAGTCCAAGTATGTGCAGGATATTCTAACCAAGTTTGGTTTCTCAGACTCAAAGCCTGCCAGCACACTTATGGAAACACACAAGCAGATAACAGCAGATCTTGAGGGGGAGGATATGGATGTTCATCACTATAGATCCATGATTGGCTCTCTCATGTATCTTATAGCCTCTAGGCCAGATATAATGTTTCCAGTCTGTGTATGTGCAAGATTTCAAGTTAGGCCAAAGCAATCACACTATCAAGCTGTTAAAAGGATATTCATATATCTCAAAGGGCAACCTAGATTGGGACTTTGGTATCCTCATGACTCATCATTTGACCTACTTGCATACTCAGACAGTGACCTAGGTGGAGCAAACTTGGACAGAAAATCTACTTCTGGAGGATGTCAGTTTTTGGGTGCAAGACTAGTTTCATGGCAGTGCAAGAAACAAACCACAGTGTCCACAATCTACAACAGAAGCATAGTATATAGCAGCTGCAAGTTGCTGTTCTCAAGTCTTATGGATTCAGAATCAAATGTTGGACTATGGGGTAACCTTTCTACACACTCCAATCTTTATTGATAATAGCAGTGCTATTAGCATTGTTAATAATCCTGTCAAGCACTCAAAGATAAAGCACATTGAGATCAGGTATCACTTTATAAGAGACTGCAATGAAAAGAAGCTTATTCAAGTTGTAAAAGTTCACACTGATAACCAGTTTGCTGATCTATTCACCAAAGCCTTTGATGTGGGTAGATTCACTTTCTTGGTAACAAGTGTGGGAATGATCAACTCTGAATAAGATCCTACTTAAAAAGTGGTTCAATACCTGTTTATTGGTTATTCTTGGTGTTACTAACTTTCTTTCTCAGGAAATGTATAGCCGTACTCAGTTTATCACAAGCTTAAAAGTGTAAGTATGGTTAATACTGCCAGTACAGTTTTAGTACTGCCAGTACAGTTTTAGTACTGCCAGTACAGTATTAATACTGCCAGTGCATAGTTAATGCTGCTAGTAGTTAATACTGATCTCAGTTAATACTGCTAGTTAGTTAATACTGCTAGCGCTTAATACTGCTAGTGGTTAATACTGCTCTCAGTTAATACTGCTAGTTAGTTAATACTGCTAGTTAGTTAATACTGCTAGTGGTTAATACTACTCTCAGTTAATACTGCTCACTGTTAATACTGATTTTAATCCGAATACTATAAATACCCTTTGCCTGCCTAAAAAGTTCATAACGACTCTTTGCATACTGTTCACTTGCGCTCTAATCCTTTTCTCTCAAGTACCAAGTTTTCAGGCAAGAACATTCAAGTTCAATGGCATCCATGGCATTCATCGATGAGAACAATGAAATCGCGATGCTCCAAAAGCCAAAACAAGCCGAAGGTTTTCACCAGATAGTCGACTTTCTGAGGACAAGTCACATCGCTCATGCTCTCACTGTGTCTCCTACCATCTTCATAGAGCATCAGAGCAATTCTGGGCTAATGCCATCATTGTTACTGAGAATGGTGTGCAAATGATAAAGACTAGGGTGTGTGAAAAACCCCTAATAGTTACTGAAGAGGTACTACGCATCTGTCTACATCTAGACGATGCTGCAGGTATAACCTCTATCCCTAATGAGGAACTATTCTCAACTCTTTCACGAATGGGGTATGAAGGCCAAATGGGGATTTTCAATTTTTTCAAAGCTAAATTTTCACCCCAATGGAGGTTCTTTGTTCATACCCTGATGCACTGTATTTCAAAAAAAAACTACTGGCTGGAGCCAATTTAGCAGTCCAATTGCCTATGCATTGGTATGTTTATCCACTGCTAGAAAATACAATTTTTCTCTGATGATCTTCAATGATCTTGTCTCAAACCTGGACAACAAGAAGAGTTTCTTCTTGTATCCCAAGTTTGTACAGGCAGTTATCACAAATGAATTGACAGATATACCTCACTTTGATGGGGTATATGTACCTAAACCCCCTAAAGGCAAGGTTTTCTCAAACATGAGAAGATCTGCTAGGGACTCGGAAGGAGTTGACACCCCATTGTTCTCAACAATGATGGTGGTGTTCCAACCACAAGAAGGTATGGCAGCAGGGTCAAGGTCCCCATTAGACCATCCCACTGCTAGCCAATCCCAACCTTACCACTCTATAGTTATTCCCCAGTCTCTACTTCAAAAGCCCACTTCTCCCATTACCCAAACTTACAAAAGGAAACAGGTAAAGAAGGTTCCTTCCTTTCTTGTACCTTCACCCACTAAGCCTTTAAGCCCTCTATTGGAGCATTCTCCAATAGAGAATATCCAAAGGGAATCCAATAGGGTGTCTCCCAACCCTGAGGAGGTGCTCTCTAAGGAGATGGAAGAGCATATGGGTGAGAAGGCTGCCACTACGTCTGCTAGCACAGAGAAGGACAGTGGTAACATACATAAGACCTTCCCCATGGCAACTTTGGGTGAGAAATCATCCAAAGGTCCCAGGTGCCAAGAAACCACGGGGGTGGATAGTGCTTCTGCTAGGCAGAAGGCTTCCACTACTAAAAGATCCAATGATCATTCAAAAGGGGGTAACACTCCTGGAGAAGGTGAGGACAGATATAACTATCAAGAATTGATGGATGCAATGGGAAACATCAATATGGATGTGATCAAACAAGGTCAAGAGATTGAAGAGCTTAAACTCATCGTTCTGTCACAACAAGAACAGATCCTCAACTTGAAGCAAATGGTAAGGAAATTGCTTCTCCAAAAGAAGAAGAAGCAATTTGTACTCAGAAGGAGGAAACCAGTAACTGGTGCTCCCAAAAAGGGGGAGTTAGAAGCTGATGACAATATGGAAGATGCAAAAGCTAAGGGGGAGCAAGAGAGTGCAAAGTTTGAGGGGGAGCAAGTAACTGCAGAAAAGGTGGCACAAGAAGCAGAAACACAAGCAGCAGCAGAAACCATTAATACTGCTGGTACAAGCAGAGCAGCAGAAATGGTTAATACTGCTGAACCAATGGAAGCAGCAGAAACAATGAAAGAAGTGCTCACAGATCTTGAAATTGCAGAAACTCTAATCAAAGCAAAGCATGATACTCCCAAGGTCATCTCAAAGGCCAAAGGAGTTGTCATCAAATAAAGAGGTGATGCTTCAAAGAGATCAAGCAAAGAGAAGGAAATGAGTAAAGAGAAAGGCAAGCAAAAGCTAGTTGAACCTGATCAACCAATGAAAAAGCAGAAATTGATTGATTCAGATGAAGCTCTAGCTAGGAAAATACAGGTTGAGCTTGAAGAATCAGAAACCATGCAAGTGCAAAAGGATAGAGAGATAGCTAAAGCAATGGCTGCAGAGTTAAACAAAGCCTATCAACAAAGCATAGCAACAGAACAAGCCAAGCAGAAAGCCACATCTTTGAGGAAGCCTGCCAAGATCAAAATGGCTGCAAGAAAAAGATAACCTTCAAAGACATACCTGGGTGCTCAAGAGAGAAAGAAAATGATTACTTTCCTCAAGAGTGCAGTAGGTGTCAAGGTAGAGATGTTCTCAAAGATGTCTTTTGAGAAGCTCAAGAAGATGTATGATGCTGAGATGATAAAGCTTCAAGGGGATGATATTGCAAGGGTTGAAATGGAGAAAAGAATGAAAGAGAGCAATGATTTCTTACAAAAACCATTCCCTGATGAGCAAGAAACTCCAGAGAAGGAAGCAACAATTGGTGAAAGTCTAAGGACTTTAAAAAGAACAAAGATGATTGCCAGGAGAAAGCCTACAAAGAAGCCTAGATTAGTGGAAGAAGAGGCTGAAAAGGTTGCTGAAGAAGAAGAGGCACCTGAGTCATCTACAATGAAAGAACCTGCAAGTACTGAGGATGTCAAAATGTACATGGTAGTGATGGACAAAGTGCCTGAACCAATTTCAGCAGAACCTGTAGGAGTTAAACCTCCTGAAGTCATTCACTGGGATGTTTTGGAGGTAGATGGCAAGGAGTATATCAGACTGAAGAGAAAAGATGAGAAATATGAAGTGTACAACACTTGGAACAAGATTGTCAAAACCTGCTCAAGGTCTGATATTGAAGAAATGTTTGAAATAGGGATGGAGTTATATGCACATGAACTGAAAGCTCCAGTGATTTCAATTACTAAGCTGATAATGGAGTATCTGTGCATGATGTTCAAACCTGATGAAGTGTAGGAGATAATAAGGAATGTCTTTCAAACAGTGAATAATTGGACTCTATATGAAACTAGTGGAGTATATGCAGTGACTTTGGATTTGAATCACACTGAGTACTTCCTAGTGGATAGAGTATACAACCATAGCAGACTGAAGCTTCATGCCATGCTGAAGAAGAAGCTAGGATGTATTCCAGATTCAGAAATGGCTAAATATTTGATCCAAAGAACAATTAATCAAAGTTTGGGGTTAGATGCAAATACTGGAATTTAGGCCATGATGGAGTTTTGGGAGCATCTTGAAGAAGATCTGAAGAACTTGACTTCTTTTCCTAAAAGTCAAGTTAGGGGGAGATTGTTGGGAACTGAAGAAATGCTAAGTATGATTAATGCTGCTAGCTCAACAATTAGTACTTCTGAGTTAATGCTGCCAGTTGAAGTTAATGCTACTGGAACATGATTAATGTTGCTCTTCAAGATTAGTACTGCTGGAGTTACTACTGCTAAGAGATTAATACTGCTGATCTTGATTAGTGCTGCTTATGAGATGGAGATCCGAATTACAAGAATGACAGCTGGATAGACTGAAGATATTCATGGAAGATATTCTGAAGATATTTTATTAATTGTAATTATATTTTATTATTCAGTATATGTATAGAATTGATAGAATAGTTTAGATTATTAATTTCTGAGTTTTTGTTTTTAGAGAGAATCAACCTCAAGGCATAGTTCCTAATTCTAGAGAAGTAGAATTCGTCTTGAAAGAGTCTGTTATTCAAGATTAAGGTTGTGTGTGTAATCTTGTAACTTCAATCATTCAATACAAGTTTGCAAGTTATTTATCAGATTTACTGTTTGTTTACTGTTTCATTGAATATCAAAGTGTTATTCCGCAAACTCCTTTGATATTAGTTTCTGGGAATTTATTCTTGTTGAGAATTCGATCCTGACATTTAATAAATTGTTTATTGATAAATCAAACACAATTTACAAGTCTGTTGCGGAATAAGATTAAGTAGAACTCAATCTAAACAAAATTAAGAAAACACTAAGATGATTGCACAAGAATATAGAGAATGGGGATTGGAGAATATAGAAAACAAAGGTTTCTATAAGATAGAAAGATGAAGGCTAGAGGTGAGCACACTCTTCAGATGAAGAGGTAATCTTTCTATTTATACCCTATGCATTAAATGCATGGTAGGGCACTTTACACGTGTCCTTCGTTGATTGGCTGAGAGAGTCTGACTTTGGGAGACATGCTTTCGGCCGTATCATGAACAGTGTAGTTGACAGAGTTGTTGTACGAATTGTGGCAGAGGCATGTCCGTTTTGATACATCGTACTTGTTGTACAAGGTAAGACAAAAGAGACTTGAGGCATAAGCTAAATGATCATTGATTTGCTGAATATCTCTCCCTTCAGAGATATAAAGAAGTTCAGCTATCGCTGAAGCTTTTCCTCAGGTTTCTTCACGTATGAGTAGAGTCGTCTTTGCTTCACTAATATCCGCATCAGGTCACTAGTAGACTTGTCTTTGTTCAGCAACTTCGTCTTCGATTCAGCTATGAACATCTGTTGACACGAAAATTGTCTTCAGGGATTACGTTAAATGTTTACATCAGAAACTATCAGCGATAACTGAACATACTCAGTCTAATCACTGATAGTGAAACATTAATACATATAAATGTTTACAAGAAAGACTATCAGCGATAACTGAACAGACTCAGTCTGATCGCTGATGGTGAAACACTAATACATATTTAAACGTAATTTTCACTAAGTATAGAAGAGGGTCGTTATCAAATCACTGAGAGAGTTTGGATCAACAATTTATGCAAGAAATCATCAAAACACATTCATTTATGACACATTTATCAAAATGCCCAAAAATCCCAAATGTGGATATTTTACAAGGTTTATAAAATCGAACACCCCAAATAATCAAAACCCATCAAATAACTCAACAAGTGATAATTTCATGTAAAACACATAAAGACTTTAAAATGGACATTTTTGGCATGTACAACGTTTTCACAAATCAACTTGAACTCACCTTGCTAGATTTAGGCTAAATCTAGATTTTACCCCAACATGAGCTTCCTTGAAGAGACTTGAATCCACAAGCAAATCCTTCCAAAACTTAGATCCACAAGTTCCCTATCATAAATATACATGTTCAACCATTTAGAATCGATCCCCAAATGTTTTACATAAAAATCCCTAATTTGGCCAAAACCTTAATTTTGACCTAATTTCTCCAAAATCATCAAACCCAAAATTTAAGAAACCAATCACTAGGGAATCATCAATGGTGCATTTATAACTTATAACCAAGATTAGAACCTAGGAGGATGAACTTACCACTTTTTGGTGAAAACCTAGAAAACCCAAAAATGAACCTTGAGGTTGAATATGAAGATGGAGATTCATGGTGTCTAGCTTCTACCATTTGATGACACTTCAATACTTGTGGATGGAGGCATTTAATGGATAAAAAACACCATAGATAGGTTTGGGTGATCTTGGGAGAGTTTAGAGAGAGTTGGGAGTGAAATGTGAGGTGAGAATGAAGAAAAGAGCCAAAATCCCGAATTTATCAACACACTGACCCCTGGTGCGTCATTGCCAGGCAACAATGTTGTTGGTCATTGTCGTCAGCTCCCTTCCCTGTTCTGATTATTGCTGCTACATTTCCAGGTGCGACTATGACACTGTCATATAGTCGCCAGGCATTGTAGTCGTGCCCGTACCAAGCTTCGAAACTCTACTTTTTCAGCGCCAAGACTCCCGATACTCCAAGGGGCTTTAAATAATGTTTTTTCCAACATAAATCCTGCCATTTACAAGTTGCAAAAACGTCTGGGTGCCTTTACTCACCGAAAATTATGGGTGTTCCACATATGAAGGCATCTAAGCTAAAGCATCTGCAAAAGGAATATTAATGTGCAGTCTTTTAAAAACTTCTAAAAATTTATGAAACTGAACCTCATCCTTATGCGATTTAAGACGGTTAGGATACGGAATCCTCGGTGCTTCTGGCTTCGACATTGATTTCAGAATCTACTCCGCTATTGCACTCTCTTACCTCCATCTCTATTTCTTCGTCAACTTTCTCGTCTTCCTCTTCTTCCACTCTCACTTCGGGTTCCTTTCGTTCATTCACCATCGACTCTCTAGTAGGTTCTTTTAGAAGCTCTTTTTCACTTCGTAGCTGAATGGCATTACAATCCTCCCTTGGCTTTCTCTCCGTTTGAGTAGGAAATTGGCCTTGGATTCGAGATTATAATGCTTCCGCTATCTGCCCCATTTGTCGCTCCATAATTTGAATGGATGCAGTGTTCTGATCAGTTGCTGCTTTCACTGTACTCACCGTGTTAGTTAAGGTGCTAACTGACGAAGTGATCCCTTCCACGGTTGTATCTATCTTTGCAAACTTCATCATCATTTCCTCCAACCCCAATTTTTTCTCTGAAGCTTGCCCTTCTTCATGTCTCATTTGGTTGTAACCTGGAGGATGATAAACATTATTAGAATTGAAAGAAGGTGAAAAGTTAGAATTATTACCGAATTGCTGTTGTTGCTGTCCCATGGTCTCTTTTGGACCATTTTGTGGTTGCCTCCATGAGAAATTCGGGTGTCTCTTCCATCCTTCATTGTATGTATTGGAGAAGGGGTCATTCTGTGGTCGGTTGCGGTTTTGGAGAAAGTTGACTTGTTCTGATGGGTCAAACTGCGAGTACTGATCGACATCCCACCATTGGGCATTAAAGTCTGCATAGAGGTTTCTTTCAATTGGTTGGTGATGGCGGCCAACTGTGACTTTATCTGCCTCAATTCATCTGAATCATGAACACTAACTACTTTTCTAACAGATGAGCGTGGAGTGGAGTAGCTATGTTCCGAAAAGTTCTCGATTAACTCCCAAGCTTCCTCATAAGTCTTATTCATGAGCCCCCCCCCCCCAAGCAGTAGAAGTAATATCATTTTTAAATTGAGGGTGCAATCCTCCAAAGAATGTTTGGATGATTACCCACATGTGTAGTCCATGATGGGGGCATCTCTTCAGCATTGCTTTATACCTCTCACAAGCCTCATACAGTGACTCTTGGTCCCATTGAGCAAAATGGGTGATTTCCGCCAAGAGTTGAGTCGTACGACCCGGAGGAAAGAATTTATTAAGGAAAGCTGCCACCATCTCATCCCAAGTGTTAATTTGACCCGCTGTCAAATTCTCTTCCTAATTAGCAGCCCGATCTCTAAGGGAGAAGGGAAACAATCTTAGTTTATGGCATCATCTAGCACTCCGTTCATTTTGAATGTGTTGCAAATTTTTTCAAATGAACTGATGTGACTGTGAGGATCCTCCGATGCTGACCCTCCGAATTGATTGGCTTCAACAAGTTGGATTGCGCCATACCTTATCTCGAAAGTGTTAGCCGCCACGGTTGGTGCTTGCACTCCTCTTTGAGCTACTGCCATCGTTGGAGTAGCAAAATTTCTCATGGGAACTCGGCCTGGTGGTGGTAGGTTATTACCTGGTTGCTCGCCATTTACTCCGTTTTTGGCCATTCTCCGTGTGTTTCGGGTTCGGGCTTCTCTTCGTAGTTGGTGTGCGGTTCTCTCTATCTCCTGATCAATAGGCTCGAGGTCTCTAAAGAGCCTCCTCCTTGGCATAAACCAAAAAGTATCCTTCAATACAAAACACACAAACTTTTAAATCCAGAAATGAAAGAGTTATAAGACTGTAAATAAATAAATGTCTAATATAATAATCTTTATAGTTGGTAGTGATACCAACATAAACAAGTTCCCCAGCAACGGCGACAAAAACTTGGTAGACGGGTTTAACCCCCTTTTAATCTAACCGCAAGTGTACGAGTCGATATCAAGTAATAGTACTAAGTACGAGTATCGAACCAAAGGAACCTGATATTGAGTACCATAATTACTATATAAATTATTAACTAGACTAACGAAAATTGATTTAAGTTCAAATAATCAAAGAGGTTTTAGATAAACACACTAAAATCTCAACCTTTAGGACTCAAAAGAATAAATTCAGATTAGGAAAAGCAGTTGGGGATTGGAATCCTTTGGGGTTCACCTCATTCAAACAACGGATGGGTTAAGTATTTTTCTCAAATGTTCAATGAAATTAATCACAAAAACAGTTACTACAATTTCTCAAGCTATAACAACCTTAGCAGTTGGAAAATGATGTTTCATCTCTCGATCTCAACAATCACATCAAACTTAGTTACCAGAACAGGATTAAACAAATTCTATGGTTGAATTGGTATATCTCTATCTAATTCTTTCCATAGACATATAATAATTACATCTAACCTTAACAAACTTTTCTCAAAGATTTAGAAAGGCCAAGAAACAAATTCATTAGTTGATCAGGCTAATAGAATCAAATAAAACTGTGTCATATGCTTCATTGAATTAATCAAACAAAAATACAAAACCCAATCACATGTTTAAACAGAGTTACACCCAAAATTTATCCAACCCCCAACATGAAGAGATTAGTTCATGTTGGGGGTATTGAAGATCAAAACACACAAAGAAATGGTTGAAATTCCAAACATTATTCTAAATGAGAAAAATGCCTAAAATTACAAAAACTCACTGAGATCTCAACTCTCCAATCACACGCATTGTAAATCGTTACAATATGCGTTTCCACCAAGATCTCCCCACCTTTTCTGGTCGAAAATCGTGTTTCTTCGTCTCCAAGTTCATCCCTCTGCAGCTTTCGTTGGTTAGAAAGCAGTGTAACCCTTAACCCTTGATCAAAATTTGAATAAGAGTTGCAGAATTCGAAACAACGAGTCTCGCGGCTTACCTCGCGGCTTTGAGGGCGCGAGAAAAGTCGTGTGTGTCATAAAGTGGCCGCGGGTTGGAAGCCGCGGGATAAGTCGCCCAACTCGCTGTTTTGGTCTTCCTTGAGAATTCTAAAGAACCATTAACTCCCTGTGTTGGTTGTTCCCTTCTGCATTGCCCTCCTGAAATACTTTTGCATTGACCTCCTCATCCAATGTAAGCTTTGCAAGCTCAATAACCTCACTGTGTTGGTTGTTCTCTAATGTTAGTTTATCAGGCTCAATCCATTGAATGAATAAATGTTTTTAGCTGATGTGGAAGAAGAACCAACCTCAATTGCTCTAACTCTAGTTCTATTCATTTCTGGAGAGTTATCCTCTAAATTCTCCTCTATAACAACTTTCCTTTGACTAAGGGACCTTTCATTTGTCCTCAGGGTAGTCCTACCATGTTCAATGTATATGTCTATGATTTTCCACTTGTTTGTATACCTCAGTAAGTTCAAAATATCCTGATCATTGCCCAAAGCTTCAAGGCCAAAGTCTAGGTCATGTTCTGGAATACAAAAGTGATAATGCATCATCTCTTCAGGATCATAACCTAGCTTTACCATCATCAAGTCTATTTCATGAACACTAAGCTCATCAACATCTATTAAATCAACATAATTTACCTTACCAATATTGTACTTCCTTCCTAGACTTCTAGTAAATACTCCACCATGATGAACCTTCATTGAAATCAACCCTAGATAATGTTCTGCCAAAATAAAGAAAAAATATTTTTTTTTGTAAAAAACAGAACATCAAAGCATCCTTGTTCAAGATAAGAACTTTGCTCATAAATAAAAAACATATCGTATACTTCGTATGGGTCCATAGGTAGGTTTGGTTGTCGTATCATCCACATAGTCGCCATTGGAGTACTTTGTCGAGCAGAGCAGACATGAGAAAGAAGAAGAAGAACACAGGGACCTGGTGTGTAAGAATGAAGATGGTAATGAAGGGTTTAGATCGGGTTGGAAAACGGGAGGGAAAAAGGGGAAAGAGAAATAATTATGGTTTGACAAAAATGCCCTCGTGTGCATCTCACGTGGTGGGGCAGGAAATAGACTGTCGTTCACTCGAGGGACCTATTCCATAACAAACTGCATACATGGAGGGTTATCATGTAATAAATGAAGTTAAAGGAACAATTCCGTAACAATCGTCAAACATGAGGTACCAAATCCGTAATTTACTCTAAATAAAATGAAATATTGAGTAAATTGCATGATTGGTCCATGTGGTTTACACAAAATCACACCGTGTGTCCCTAATCAAAATAATTATCGGAAACGTCCCTATGGTTTATATTTTTACACGCCTTTGGTCCCTTCCAAAATCCTTTAAATATATAACTTGAGATTTCAAATATCTAAAATTTATAAGGGAAATAATATTAAAACACGTATCAAAGTTCTAACGAAACTATCTAAGCTTTTAACGGAGATAAAATAAGTTGGGTGTCACTAAAACTCCAAAGTCCGCTATCTTCTCAAAACTGAATGACGCCTTTAAAATCATCCTACCGGAACTTCTACTAAGCTCCACATGTGATAATGCCGAAATCAAACATTATTTATGATTTAAACTTAGTAGAAAATGCTCGATCCCAAGGAAAATAATTTGATTAAATTAATTGGCTTTTGGAAGAAAGTACAGGTCGATACGAAATGAAGGGAAGATGAACAATCCAAGGTAAAATCGGGCAAAACATTGACGTTAGAGGATTATGGAAAGTCATGATAAGCCAAGGACATTTGGAGAGGAGTTTAAAGCCTCAAAGTAGAGGTCAGGAGCTCCGATGAGTTTTTCGCGCGGGTTTCCTGGATCCGCGTAGGTTTGATCTTAGCGAGCGACTTTCCGAGCGGCCTAACCCGCGACACAACCTGTTCCCCTTTTGTCGAATTTTCAGCTAGGTTTTGAGAGGTGACATTTTACAGAGAGTGGACGGCGACTGAAGTGACGATTTTGAATAGGCATGGAAATGGGGCGGGGACCTCAATCCCCATCCCCGTCCCCAATCCCTCATTTTCATCCCCGTCCCCACCGGGGAATATGATCACATCCCCATCCCCATCCCCAACGGGGAACGGGGATCCCCAACAGGGAAACGGGGATTTTCTTTTCCGTTTATGTAATCTATTTAAATCAAATATATGAGACACCGCACATGTTTAAATATCACATATTTCCAATAAACCTAAAATCGAAAGAAATTTAATTTAGTATAAAAAAATCACAACATCATATAATAATTAATAACTTAAAACCAAAAGAAATTCAACCGAATTCGGGAAAAAAAAACTTAACTTCACACGTACCAAAAGATATCGAGTAATATTCAAAACCATATCGAGTAATTGTATTTTGATTGACATCCAAAAAATAATAATTTTATATTATAAACCTAGTTTGGAAATAGGAAATAGGAAATTATGAATTACCGATTTAGTTTAAATAAATAATATATATTAAATATAAAATAAAATATTTAACAGGGACGGGGCGGGGCGGGGAGTGCGTTACCCGTCCCCGTCCCCATCCCCGGTTTGAGACAAACAGGGATCCCCGTCCCCATCCCCATCCCCGATCGGGGTGGGTGGACCGGGTTCCCCGATGGGTCGGGGCCCATTTCCATGCCTAATTTTGAAGTAGAGAAGTGACGGATTGCAAATACGTGTTATTAGAGATTTGATACCTCAGGGAGTTTTTGTTACTTTTTAGCTTTTGTCTAAAACAATGTTTGGGTTTTCAATTCCTTCTCTTAGTATTCTGTTTTCAACACCCCCAACATGAACTAATCCTTAAATGTTAGAGGGTTGGATGAATTTTGGGTTGGATAATCATGTGAACATGTGATTGAACTTTGTATTGGGTTTATTTTTGTTTTCAATGAAGCATATGACATGGATTTTATTGCTTTCATTAGCCTAATCAACTAGTGAATGATTTCTTGATCTTAATTTCCTTTGAGAAAAGTTTATTAAGATTCGATGTTAATGTTGTATGCCTAGGATGAGAATTGGATAGAGATATACCAATTCAACTCTAGAGTTTTTAATCCTATTTTGCATTATTGTTGGGAATCAATTGTCGAAATCGAGAGATGAAACATTTCTTCTCAATTATAATTGTTATTATAGCTTGAGAGAGTATAATAACTATTTTCGTGATTAATTCATTGATAGTCAACCCAATTCCTTGTTAATCAAGTTGTTCTGTGATAAAATCAACCCGATAGGATTCCAATCCCCCAACAGTCTTTTCCAAATCTGTTTTCGCTTGTTTTCAAGAATTAGTTTTTCTCAGCAGTTATTCCTATATGTGAATCATTCCATTGCAATTATAAATCAAACTTTTCACCGTCTAGTTAATAGTTAATATAGTCATTGTGATACTCAATACCTTGCTCCTTTGGTTCGATACTCGTACTTACGTAGTCGACACCGTACACTTGCGGTCTGATTAGGGGGGTGTAAAACTCACCTTATCAACATGCCACTCAGATCCATCTAAGACCTGATATATATGTCAATAAGAAAAAGTATTAGGCTTAACGCCTAGTGAGTTAAAGCAGTTTTCATCATATAAAACATAAAATGTTTAGAACGAATATTTTACTCTAAATACGACCATCCCTAAAAGCATGAGTTATAAAAAAGGATTTATTTGAAAATCATGTTACTTCCAATAACAAACACCCATTTTAAATAAATGTCCAACATCCAACACCATAATACTATTTGTATAAAGAAAGTTGTACATGTCAAACACCAAAAATATGGGTAAGGGAATACCCGTAAATAACACCTTTCGATGACGGGGGAGACCCGGTTCCATCAAATGTGGCGGGAACACAAAGTTAATCCACTCATCAACATTCTTGAGATTCACTTCGGGCCATGGTTCCCTGTATACGGCTCCCTTGAGCACCACCGCAAGATACACAAATGACCCTAGTGTCTACTCGATCTCTAGATGAGTCTCACCATAAAAGTCACAAATCCCTGTATCCGACTCACCATGGGCACCACCGTAAGACTTAGTTCCGTAGTAGATCAAACCTCTTTTTGGTGGCCAAAACGCCCAATAAGGTTTGATTTGTGTTTATTGAAGTTAAACCTTAAATTGTTATTTTAGGTGATTCGATTATTGATGTATCTAGAAAAAATTTTAGTTGCTATTTCCAGATTTGAGGGTATTACATCACACGGGTTCACATAAGAACATATAGTTCATATTTGAATCACACAAGTTCATATGTGAATCAATTAAATAGTTCATATGTGAATCACACTATATAGTTCATATATAAATCATACGGGTTCATATGTGAATCAGTTAAATAGTTCATATGTGAATTACACAGGTTCACGTATGAACATGTAGTTCATATGTGAATTAATTAAAAGTTCACATGTGAATCACACGAGTTCACATATGCAAATGTTTGCCGCCTATTTGTAAAGTTACGAAACCACCCTTTTATCTTCCCGATAGTTGTTATCATGCTACCGAGTTATCCGTTGCTTACAGTCAACGCCGCAAAATCTTGAGTAAGCGACGCAAATCTTAACCATTTATTTTTTAGTGGAAGGGCTAGGATTACTTCTCTACTTCTCACACATTTAGCACTTTTCAAATGAACCTATGACGATATATATATATATATATATATATATATATATGTATATATATGTAGTACCTTTTGTCGACTCTCTCCCCCTTTTCATCAACGACACCGCCCCTCCCTCCTCTCTCTCACCATTGCCTACCACTACAACCCAACCCTTTCCCTTTAACATAATTGCACCGATATTCTTCCCTCCCACTATGACTCTCCTACTGCTCCAATCGATGTCCTCCCCTCCCCTTCCATTCTCATTTGACCCAGATCACGAGTGAAGAAGGTTGTGTTAAAAACCCATAGCCCCTATCGTCTTCACTGGATCGAACAACTTCACTAGATCCTTAACCCACAATCTTCTTCCCTATTACCTTTCACTATCACCCGCAACCATCATCACGTTGTATTCATATCACCATATCTTCACCTTCGCTCTCATCATCTTCTGTTCTGACCTCATCGTCTTAAACAAATGGTTTGAATTCTCAAATGGGGTTTGTTTGATGTAGAAAAAATCAAAGAAAAAAAAATATAAACTTGAAAGGGGGTTACTGTGAGGAGAGGAGTGGTGGTCACTGATGAAGAGAGGGATGGGGGGGATAGAGGAAGAAAGCGGGGATGGCTTCATCGAAGAAACGCGATGTGTACGGTCCCCGTTTATGCGTCTAGAGTACGTGTGTGTGTATATATATGTATATATATAGTATAAAAATATAATATAACAAGTAAGTATTTTATAATTTTTTTATTGGGAAAAAGACAAAATAAGGGTATTTTGGTCTATTTAACCCTGATTTAACTCGGTTAACAAACTCTGTTAACGTGAAGGACTCTAGCCATAAAGATTTGACAACCATAAGGATCATATTCATAAATTTTTAAGTTTAGGGACGTTAGTCATAATTTTTGACACACCACAAGGATCAAATCCGTAATTCACTTTAAAAATAATAATTTTGTTAAAAAAAATTAAGAGTAAATTACACTATTGGTCCCTGTCGTTTACATAAAATTGCACTGTGCGTCCCTAAATTAAAATAATTATGGAAAACGTCCCTGTAGTCTACATTTTCACACGTCTTTGGCCCCTTTATCCTAACACCGTTAAAGACATCTGTTAAGTAGGTTAACTAGGAGGGGAATTTAGTCATTTCATAACTTTTAAATTTTTTTTATTAGAAACTCTTGATTTAAAAATCACAAGGACCAATAATGTAGTTTGCTATATCTATCTATATATTATTTATTTATATATAACACATATATGTATATATAGATCTGTTCAAGAAATTGTAACACCTTAAAAATAGGGATAACAAAAATCCGAAAAAACGGACGTGCGGTATATAAAATTTGCCAAAGCAAGAGCCTCCCAAAAATGGGGAAATATACAAACCTGTTTAATCACAGTTGTAATTTAATGGACAATAAATTAACAACCAACTAATCTAATTTCTACAACTAGAAAAGAGATTACAAAAGGGTTGTCATCTATAGTTCCAAGAATTCTTCTATCCAAAGTATGCCCATTTGCAAGTATCCCCCAAGCTCTCACCCAAGCAACTATGCCAACTTAGAACCGGCGCCGCTAGAACCTGAGATACACATCGACACCAAACAAGTGTTAGGCCAAAAAGCCTAGTGAGTTGAACAATAATAAGTATGCATGAACAATTACAATTCTTATCAGCAGTTAACCAGAGTTCACCATATGTGGAGTCAATAGGGGAGACACATCGCACCAATCAAGTTCCGCCCAAAGAGTCGATATACCTTGATGCCATCTACCAAGAGACACCCGAAAGGCCCGACACACCCGAGGACTACAACTAAGAAAATTCCCCGAATGGCGGAGGTCTAGGCGCATACCATCACGATGACACCCAAGACTACATCCTCCTAGCATCTACTGACTTGGTTCGTCCAACATAATGCATATAGGAGGTCTCGAGGTATATTTCAACCAAACATATATCAATACTAAACATGAGTACAATGTTACCATCCAATGCCATGTAAAGTCTAACATAAGACCCAAATACCATAATCATCATTGTTGGATATAATATCATCCACAAGAAAGGTCCAAGTATGAACCATCATATACTAAGACAAGTATACATTAAGCATATCAAAATACCCATAGTATGACTATATGGAGAAAACCCCAAACATATGAACAACTAGAGTGAATCATGGTATGACACTCACAAGTATATTTCCCACATAATATTTCATGAGAACCCCATCATGTATTTGAACACATAGAGATGAACATTTTGAACAATGCCCAACAATAATAACAAGTAAAAGGTTAAGATGTGTATCTAGTTTTAACAAAAGTTTAGTAAACTCACAATCTAGGTTTTTGAACCAAAACCTAGAAAATATGGAAACCCTAGAAGTTGGAGGAGATAAGACTTGGAGATGAGAAGTTGAGCTTTATGAACCCGAGAAGTTGACCTTGAGAGGAGTTATTGCAAGTGAGAAGATCCAACCACCAAGAAAGTTGTATTTATGAGGATTAGGGTTTGGTGAGAAAGAAATCAGTTTGGGGGCTCCCAAAATCGCCAAAGAGAAGAGAGGGTTTGAGAATAATGAAGTCAAAATATGATAAAAACTCATTTATGGCCCTGCACCCCGACGGCGATAGTGCCATTGGCACTATCGCGAGTCACAATCGCGACCACCAATGCACCCGCGGTACAACTCCCGCGAGAGTGACCTGCGATAGTGACAATGTCACTATCGCGTGTCACAATCGCACCAAACCCCCGAACTCTCGGTACAGCCTACGCGAGAGTGACCGGCGATAGTGACACTGTCACTATCGCGTGGCACTGTCGCTCCACTTTCCCCTCAGCCCAAAAATGCAATCTAAACCGATAACGAGCGCGAGGTTAAGACAACTAAGATGGTAAATTAGTTTATATAACATTTCAACGTAATACTGATCAACATGCACATAAAAAGACTCATATTTTCAGATAGACACAATTAACGCATTTAATGGAAAAAATACTTACCTTGAGAATTTTCCGGGTGTTACAGAAATCCCCAGGAAGATTCCGGCATCCCCAACACACCAGAAAACATCTTCGGCCTCCCCATTATCGATGACCACCTCTCCTTACCTATTCAACCTCCTCTTCTTCTTCACTGCAAAGAACACATCGACTTCCATGTCCGATGAAACTCCCTCAATCTCAACTTCATCTAGATTCATAAACCATAATCTTCTTGTTGGCCTTCATCCAGATCTACGATCCATGACCTTCATCTCTGATGAGATTGTTTTTTTATGGGGCTTTTGAGTGGATGTTGATGAAGAGGATATGGATTCATTGCTCTCTGAATATAGGGACGATCTCACACTCTGGTAACATATCGATCTGCTCCTCCACCCTTATTGATCTGTTCCTCTCCCTTCTCCATCAACACAAAACATTCTCTCGATGTGCTCCTTCAGATCTATCGTCACCTTGCTCTTATGGTTCCGATGTAACACCCGGGGCCTCCGTTGGTAATCTCTCCGCCTTCCGCCTATCTTTTTGAGTGGAAAATGTTGTTCTTTCGAACCTTGAGTCGACCCATGCGAGAATCTCGAGTTTTGACCTTTTTCTGGCTTCGGTACGAGTGGCGCGATTGTGACTCGCGATAGTGACATGTGTCACTATCGCGTGGCACAATCGCCGAGGGTGTACCACCCGCGGTACATTCCCCGCGAGAGTGACCTCGCGATAGTGACAATGTCACTATCGCGTGGCATAATCGCCCGCGGCCACTGGTTCCCTAAATGCCCAATTTTCTCACAATTTCTCTCATTTTTCACTTCTATCTTCTTCCCTTTTCTCTCCCAAACCCCAAAACCGAACCCTAACCTATTTTGGGGGTTTTCCTCCCCAAACCACATGATCCTTCACCTTCTAGCTAGTCGGGATCTTGAACCACAAAGCCTCCGTCTTCATCTTTTTCCTCAAGTTCAACGGTTGGGAGCTCGGGTTGAAGAGTTGGATTGGGTGTCCTCGGAAAGTCTCATCATCTAAAATGTTAAGTTTCCTTGAATAAATGTTATAAATGCTCCATTGGTGGTCTCTTAGTGTTTTGTATCTCAATCTCGGATTTGGTAGTTTTGGAGAAACTAGGGTTTTGATCTCTTTTAGGGTTTCTTGGTACATTGTTTGGGGATTGTTTCTACATGGTTGTATATGGTTACTTATGGTAAGGTATGTATGGATCTAGGTTTTTGGAAGTTCTCGGCTTGAGGATTCAAGCGGCCTTCAAAAGAGCTCGTTGGGTGAAATCTAGATTTAGCCTAAATCTAGCAAGGTGAGTTCAAGTTGATTTGTGAAAACGGTGTACATGCCAAAATGTTCATTTTTTAAGTGTTTTATGTTTTACATGAAATTGTTAACTTCTGATCAATTGATAAGTTTTGGTTATTTTGAGGTGTTTAGTTTTATAAACAATGGTGAAACATCCATTTTGGGATCTTTGAGTATTTTGGTAAATAAACCATGTTGAAATGTTTCTTTGATGATTTTACATATACAATTGGGGTTCAATTGATGTAAGGGTCATTTTGTGTATTTGATCTCATAAACCTTTTTAGAAAATGCATATTATTGTATTATGAGGCGTTTTGAAAACATAAGGGTATAAGTTCATTTGGAAAATGGTTGGTCTCATCCATCGATGAGATTTGGGTTAATTACACTTTTGGTCAGATTTGCATAATAGTTGGTCAAACGTGTTTCCATGTTTATATCGGTTTTCATTTGGGTATTCACGTAAAGTGTTGGGCCTTTGGCTCGGTTTTGACTGAATGAGTCGTATGGACTTTTGTACGAATTTATAACCGTTGTGGGTTTGGAGTATGTTGACGATTAATTCATGTCATTGGTGAGTTACATGCTTTGGGTGCTTTGGTCATTCAATTGGAGTCATGTAAGGTTAGACAGTGTTGTAATGGATCCATAGGCACGTGAGTCTGTTGGTTGTGTAAGGCCTTAGGTTTTGGGTTACTTTTAGTGACCGCTCAGGTTTGCTAGCGAGTAGGCAATATGCGGTTCGAGCCGCAGAGTTGAAACTCGTCTAGATTGGATAGGCGTCCGGGCTCGTAAGACCTCGGAGTGGAACTCGACAGAGTATGGCAAGGGGCAGCAACATGTCTGAGGATTGTGATGTCTTGTATGGCATGGGAACTAGGACCGGGGCACGTTGGTGAAATCCAATAACATCGCGGGTGGCCCCATTCACATGTTCTCGCCACCTTAGATGGAAACGTTTAGGAGACATGCAAGGAAGTCGCGTGAACGACCTACTTGTGTGTTTCTCTATTCTCGGTATTTACGGATCTCCTCATCGTTGATTCGTGGTATTTTAAATGGTAATGTCTTATTTTACCAACTTTGGTTTTTATGTGGTCGACGATAAATGATGGCTTTAATATTGGGTTTTCCCCATGTATATTAAGGTTTGAATGAAAAGCGTCATTTCTACGTTTTCAGTATTTGGGTCCTTTCCATTTTATGGTTGCGCGAGTTTTGGGTTAAATCTAAGTTTACGAGAGAACGTTTTTACATTGGGATCTTAGTCTGTAAAACAGTTTGGCTTGGTTAATGATTAACCCGGTGTCCCTTTCGTTTAAAATGCATATTTATGGGTAAACGAGTCATTTTCATAAGTGAAACATTTCCTTTGGAAAAATTATGATTTCTAATTGCATTCTTCCCTTTTAAACGAATTATTTATATATGTTCAAAACTCTTGAGCTCACTAGGCGTTAAGCCTAACCTTTTTATTTGTCGGCATGTGCATCAGGTTACAAGATTGGGAGTTGGTTCTAGCAACCCTATGAAGAGTAAAGCCTTAGCTAGATCCGAAAGTAAATATTCGGTGAAGTCTTCCGCCTTTTGGAGATAGTGTCTATGCATGGGTATGTGTAGCAACCATCATTTATAGTCCGTATGTATAAGATGGTATATGCGTATTGTAGTTGAATCTGAATTCGTGGTTGTAGATGACTCATTTATTGATGTATTTAGAAAATTTTAAATAAGTTGCTATTTTCAAATTTGAGGGTGTTACATCCGATCTCCACATCTTCCCCAACCATAGGTTTTTCTATTTAGGGTTTATTTGGTTATTGATTTAGGGTTTTATTTGAGTCTTGAACTCTCGATTTGTGATTTAGGGTTTCTTTTGGAGTTTTGATTTAGGTTTTCGATTATAGCTCTTGATGAAATCTTGTATCACATTTTTTTTCAATGAATTAATATATGAAAAAATGTTGTTTATGTTTTATGTTAATGATTGTTTGTTAATGTTATTGAAATTTTATAGTATTGTTTTTAAATTGGTGGTTGGTGATAGATGGTAGGTGGATTGTGTTGGTGGTATTTCTTGTTATAGACGGGACAACCAGAGTTACATGTCGGTGGCTGACCATGGGTAAAAAGGGTGGGGAACAGTGACAGATCCAATATTTTGGCTGAGTCGATGCACCTTTAAATTGGATCAAATGTCGACAAAGGCGCTCAGTGTGTTTTTAGCTGAATTATACCCATTGGGATTTTTTAAAGTTTTTTTGTTGATTTCGAGGGAATTTTTTGGTTGATTTCGAGGGAATTTTTTGGTTGATTTCGAGAGAGTTTTTTGATAGATTTCGAGAGAGTTTTTTGATTTTTTTGTTGATTTCGAGAATGTTTATCGTTTTTTTTGGTAAAGGCTAATCTAAAAATTGAATATGGGCGGAGGCTTCAACTTTTGTTTGTTTTAATTAAAAAAATTGGAACCTATTTATTTTAATATGTATTTCATGTTTTTTATTTAAATTATTGTTCTCTCATTTCAGTGCTCCAGATTCTAGGAGGGTTGACAAAAAAATGAATATGTGCAGACAATTGGATTTGAACCCAACACCTCCATCAAAAAGGATACTTATCTCACCCGCTAAAACCATTCCGCCAATTGCATCTTTGTGTTAAAAATTTAGTTTTAAACTATTTGAGTGCACCCTAAAAATCAAGCGGGTGCACCTTCAAAACGCCTACATTTTTTTCCTTTACGGTAATAAAGTGAGCTCGTGCACGGGACCCCGCTCCCCTCCATGTAGGTCCGCCCATGGTGGGAAACTTGGGTGAAAAAGGTGAGGAGCAGTGGCCATAAATGTGAAGGGGGTCACTGTTTGGGTAGAAATTCCAACAGTCCACCGTCGTACGACCAACGATAACCGACGCCCTTCCTGTGGGCGACCTCGACTAAGCGACTAAAAACCCGTCTGACAAACTTTGTCGTACGACCTGATTTCAGTTATTAACCTACGACATACGTTATATCATGTTTAATGCAGAATTCAAAGACATTCATGACCAAAGATTGTAACGGAAGTCACCATCAATAACAACGGACATAACGGACGCTATCATCAAAATCAAACGGTTATTCTATTAAAGATACACATTCAAGACGTGACAACGGGAAAATGGATTATAAATATGAAGATAGAACTTCACATGAGGACATCTGATTCTTAGACTTTATAAGCTCACGAATTACGTTCTCAAGCTCGCTCAGTCTCTCTCGAAGTTCATAAAGCCTAC
Organism: Arctium lappa; assembly: GCA_023525745.1. Taxonomy (NCBI): domain Eukaryota; kingdom Viridiplantae; phylum Streptophyta; class Magnoliopsida; order Asterales; family Asteraceae; genus Arctium; species Arctium lappa. Next base: position 152,134,289 of record CM042047.1, on the reverse strand, counting down.
TGTCGTTTGTTGCACGACGCACGACCGAAGTCTAAGTACACACGACGCACGACCGACTTTACTTTATCGTATTGTTTTACATTGTATTACACTTGTAACACTTGTTATAAAGGACGACGTCCCTGATTGACGTCCATAATGCACGACGACTCACACTCGTCCGCGGTTTTTACCCATTTTAGGGGTTTTTTGCGTCACCAATTCTCTCGTCTCATTTACTTTATTTTTATTATAATCGTACGATTATCGGTGTTACTTTCTTTGGTTGGATTAAGCTTCACGTTTACCTTAAATTTTCCTTGGGAGATTTTTGGCATAAACAGTTTGGCGCCCACCGTGGGGCCCAATCCAAAGAAAATCTTCAATAATCTTACGACGTACTAACATGTTCCTTCAAGTGTTTCTCTTTTTCATTCGTTCAGGACAATGACATTCCAAGGAACCCAAGATCATGTTGTGGCCCAGATGAACATGGAATTGGCTGCCGCCCGTGCTCGTATTGACGCCCTAACAGCCCAGGCTCGACAAGCGGCTGAAACCATCGAGCATCTAAGAAACCAGAGTGGAAACCATGTGATGGGGACTACGAATGCTTATGTCGGTACTTGGAATGTGCCCCCTCCATTGCCTAATTATCCTCGTCCACCATCAATTAATCCTGCGACCTTCATAATTCCAACCATGCCTATGGCCTCTATTCCATTCAATGGATATGCCTCTGATTCCTCGCGACAGACTAGCTTCAACGGATCAGGTTATGTTCCATTGGGTGTCCCAAATGGTGTCCCGATAGATCCCGTTGCACAACGATTGAAGCTTCTGGAAGAGCAAAATAAGCGTGTCTTGTCGATGCTAGCCAAATTGTCGGGGGCAGCAGTTCCAGTTGATGTCGAGCCACATACCGGATTTCAGGCGTCGCCGTTCGTTGATGAGATCGCGTTAGTAGACGTCCCAAAGAAGTATAGCATCCCGACCTTCACCCCAAAATATTCAAACATCACTGATCCAACATAACATGTCGCCCAGTACAAACAACTTATGTGGACTGTCTCGATACCGCATCAGTTTCAAGAAGTCTGCATGTGCAAGAGTTTTGGAGCAACCTTGACTAGAGCAGCGTTACAATGGTTGATCAATCTCAAACCCAAAACCATCGGGTCTTTTGCTGAGTTGGTGAACCAATTTTCTCAACAATTCTCCAGTAGCCAAAAAATGGAAAAACAGACGAGCGACCTTTACTATGTCGTATAGAAGAATGGAGAGTCCATACGGGACTATTTCAATCGTTTCAACACGGAGATGATCGGTATCCGGAATTGCGATGTAAAAACAACCATAGAAGTATACAAACGGGGCCTGGACGATAGTTCAGGGTTGTATCTCGACCTTACGAAATATCCTCCAGAAACCTTTGAAGACGTACGAGCAAGGACGCTCGCTCATATGAGGGTCGAAGATGACCTCGTTTTCAGAAATAAACACTCGAGCGACAGGAAAGGCCTAGGTGTTAAAAAGCCAGACTTCAAATCGAAGCCGACCAGTCGATCAGAGCCTGCCAGACAAATTTCAAATGTCAGATTTGAGAAGAAAGGGTCTACGACTTCTAAATCTATTCAGTATCCTAAGATATCATCTTATGGCTTCCTTGGATCAGCCAAGGACGTCGTCACGTCCTTGAAACAGCTCCAACAAAACTTTCGATGGCCAAAGAAAAGCGACAAAGACAATGATAAGAAAGACAAAACAAAGTGGTGCGATTTCCATAATGACTTCGGTCATGTAACGGATGATTGCATCGCCCTAAAGAAAGAATTGTCCTGGCTTGACTCGAAAGGTTATTTACAAGAATTGACGGAAAAGAAGGATGTGCGTCCTACATCCCTAGAGCATGCTAAGGTAATTAATTGTATCACCGGAGGTTCTGATGTCTGTGGGACCACATATTCAGCTGCTAAGAGACATGCTAGTCGCGGTCCCGATGACCGACCAATTCCAAAGGAGACAAGACCCAAGGAGGACGCAGAGTTAGAAGCTATGCCCTTAACGTTCGACCAATCAGATCTCGACGATGTACACCAGAAACATCATGACGGACTAATTATCCAATTAAGCATTGGAAATTGCCTGACGAATAGGATACTCGTCGACGGAGGTAGTTCTGCTAACATTATCTTTTTTGATGCAGTGAAAGCTATGGGGATCGACAAATCCGAGATTACCCGACGCTCGACTACACTCGTTGGATTTAACGGAGGAACGACAAATACCATGGAGGTAATCACATTGCTAGTATATGCTAAAGGAATCAACAGGCAGACGAAGTTCAACGCCGTCGACTGCTCATCGGCTTATAACGTTATCCTTGGGCGACCATGGATCCACAATATGAAAGCCGTACCCTCGACGTACAATCAAACCCTGAAATTCCCCACGCAATGTGGAGTACAGGAGATCAAAGGCGAAAGAAAAGTTGCTAGGGAGTGTTACAAAGTCTCCTTGAAGCCCCCGAAGCAGACAGTATAGCAATTACAGAGCCAGGACGTTCTTGGGATTGATGATGATTATCGCTTGGAAGCTGTCGTTCTAAACCAGGATAAGCCTGATCAGATGGTCTACATAGGTTCGTGTAACGCCCTAAAAATCAGAGTAAATTAAAACCTGGAAAACCTGGAAACATGACATTCGTATTGATATAAACCTCCCATAAAGGGGATCAGTCCTTGAGACTTTACAAAACCTGTACAGATATAGGGTTAAGCACTTCGATGTTGACCTGAGTGATTGAGATGAATTACAATTTCTTAAAATTCAGAAATCTCTAAGTTTGAAAGTTTGTACCTGTGACCTTTCTGGTTTGGGAAAGTAAGTTCCTCGGGATGCTTGTCATCTGGTCCCCTAAGGTCATTTGGTCTGGGAGTGATCGAACAGAAATCCTTCTATAGAACCAGATCGAAAGTCATGTTCTACTAGTATAAATGGGTTTAGGATATGTGATATTCCCAGATATTCAAGTTCTAATCACTAACAAGTAATCAAGATGAGAATTCGTAAATCATATGTCATTGATCACAATTGAATATTACAAACTCTCAACTTTCTCTCTCTACGAACACTCTCTCTCTCTAGAATGATTTTCTAATCACCTCTTCTCTGATTTGTTTACAATGAGTGTTCTCTACTTACTTCCTACTGAATTACAAAGATAACAAAGGTATTTATACCTCATAGCAATTACAAGGAAAACAAAATACAATTACATTGACTTTGACTTTATTACAAATAGACTTTGACTTTTGATGAAAGTTGACTTTTGCAGCTTTGACTTTCTCAACTTTGACCTTCAGTATTATTGATCTTGTATCCAACAGATTTATGCTCTAACAATATGTCGATGTAGCCTTTCTGATCTGGGAGAGTAAGTTCCAAGGGGTGCTTGACACCTAGTCCCCTAAGGCCAACTGGTCTGGGAGCGGCTGACCCAAATCCTGCAATAGGGTCAGATAGAAAGTTACGTTTACGGCATGTTCTTTACTTAAATAAACCTTTTGATCAAAAGATGCCAAAGTGCACAAACTTAAAATATGCCAAAGAGCACACTCATGTCAAGATGCCAATGTGCACAATGCTAAAAGATGCCAATGAGCACACATCTCATGATACTTGGTGATATGTTTGAGTTGCGATAAATCTATAAATTTATGAATATCTTAATTCTTGATGGCTTAGTGTGATTACATGCAAAGTTCTCTATAATATTTTTAGAATTGCATTTTCTTGAAGATAATCGAAGATTCGCATGTGAGCACACTGAATAGATTGCTGGAAGATTTTTGAAACTGAACATGTCTTAACTTGATATGCAATGAAACTTGTTCTTGTATCCTACAACATATGTTTGATTTCAAATGATTGATAAATTTGTAAAATTTTACTCTGTAGAATTTAATTTGTTTAGTGTTTAAAATTTTATATGTTTAGTCGTTTCAAAATTTCTATTCAATATATTTTTCTTTCTACATTAATTTTTGATCATTGTGTTCTCATAAATATATTTTAATGGGTTTATGCATTATTCAAGGGGGAGTGAACAAAGAGAATATTTTTCAAAGATTATATCTGTGTTTGAGGGGGAGTATCTGATTCTTTATACAAATGCTAATTTGAATTGTCATATCTAGTGCATTTGTGTAGGGGGAGTCAAAGGGTTTCAAAAGGTAAACTTTGTCTGAGTTTAAGTCAGTTTTGCGCTTCCAGCATGACCCGCAAACTTCGTCTTGCGCTTCCTTCGTAAAACGCAAACCTTGCTTTGCGTTTCCTTCTTCAACCGCAAACTTTGTTTTGAGCTTCCTTCATGAAACGCAAACCTTGGTTTGCACATCCAACATGAAGCGCAAACCTCCTCTATTTTCTCTGTTTCATTGATTTTGCAGATCTTAAGCTGTCTCGTCTCCAACATTGGCATGACCTAGTTGAACCAGTTCATCAAGGTCATGAGGGGGAGAAATCAGAGAAGTCAAGGAGATTTTAAAGAGACAAAGAGCTCAAATGTTTATCTGCTGATCAAGATTCGCTCAAAGATTCTATTCTCTCAGCTACAACAAATTCTTTTGATGCTTCTGCTCCGAACACCACAGTTCATTCAAGATCATTTAAAAAGAGGTGTATCATCTAGATCTCAAGCAACAAAGACATACTTAATCTAAAAGATGCTGAGAAGAACTTTTTCTTAAAAAGTCAGAAAGCTTCATAAAGTCGCTTTGTTGGTCCGTGGTGTTATAGAAGATGATTTTTGAAGACCAAAGCGCCAATGATTACTAAGGGGGAGATTGTTAGGTTTGATTTTATAGTAATCATTGTATTTATAGGGCGTGGTCAAATACTGTGTTTAGGTGCTTATCAGTGTTGTATCTAACCAAGGGTATTTAAGTCCCTTTGGTCTTTGTGTCTTGTAAGAAGTTTCACATGCACATTAATCTGATTTGTTACTTTGCGCTTCCAAAGCTCTCTCTCTACTTTCTCTCTCTAAAGAATCAGTGTTCTTGGACTCTCAGATATTTTAACAAAATATCTCATCAGTCCCAACACAGCGCACGACCCGTGCGTTTTCAAAGAAGGGAGGGCGCACGACCCGTGCAAAAAGCCACTGTCGAGCCCCTGACCCTTGCGCACGACCCGTGCGAAAATCCTGAAGGAAGGCGCACGACCCGTGCGCCCTGTAGACCAGCACAGAAACCTCTTTTTTTTTCTCTACTCATCTTCGCAAAACCAAACGAAATTCGGGGTGTTACAGTTCGACACTCGATCCATCCTTTAAAAAGAGACTAATTTCTTTTTTGCAGGACCACTATGACTGCTTCGCATGGACGCACGAAGACATGGTGGGTATCGATCCAAGTATTATTTCTCATTAACTCAACGTCGACCCATCATTCAAACCCGTTCAACAGAAAAGACGAAAATTTGCTCCTGAAAGAAATAAAGTTATCAACGACGAAGTTGATAATCTGCTTAAAACAGGAAAGATACGAGAAGTCAAATATCCAGATTGGCTCACCAACGTTGTTGTCGTCCAAAAGAAAATTGGTAAATGGAGAGTGTGCATTGATTTCACAGACCTTAACAAAGCCTGTCCAAAGGATCCATTTCCGTTGCCACACATCGATTCTATGGTTGACGCTACAGCTGGACACGAGTTGCTCACCTTCATGGACGCATATTCTGGATATAACCAGATATTGATGCATTCCGGCGATCAAGAAAAACGGCCTTCATGACAGATAGAGGTATTTATTGTTATAAAGTAATGCCTTTTGGTCTTAAGAATGCAGGTTCGACATATCAACGGCTAGTGAATATGATGTTCAAAGAACATTTGGGCGACACAATGGAGGTATACATCGACGACATGCTCGTCAAATCGAAACATACGGACGATCATATAGGACATTTGAAGCAATCGTTCGACATTTTGCGTGAATACAAAATGAAGTTAAATCCGACAAAGTGTTCTTTTGGAGTTCGAGCTGGCAAATTCCTCGGTTACATGGTCACACGACGAGGAATCGAAGCTAACCCAGATCAAATCAAAGCAATTATCGAGATAAAATCGCCCAGAAATTTTAAAGAAGTCTAAGGTTTAACAGGACGTGTAGCAGCATTAAACAGATTCATCTCTCGGTCATCCGACATATGTCACTTATTCTACAATGTCCTACGAAAAAACAAAGGATTCGAATGGACTGATAAGCATGAGGAAGCGTTGCAACAACTCAAGGAATACATGACATCACCTCCCTTCCTCTCCAAACCTGAGAAAGGTGAAGTTTTTCAACTCTATCTAGCCGTCAGTGTTAATTCGGTGAGTGCAGTCCTTACACAAGAAACCGACGGATGACAATTGCTGATCTACTATGTAAGTAAAAATTTATTAGACGCTGAAACCAGATACTCGTCCATAGAAAAACTCTTGCTTTCGTTAGTTATGACCGCTAAGAAATTACGACATTATTTTGAATCGCATCCTATAACTGTTGTAACTAACTTTCCATTGAAATATGTGTTAAGAAAACCTGAACTAACAGGACGACTAGCTAAATGGAGCATCTACCTCAGTAATTATGATCTGGATTTTAAGCCTAAAACGGCGATGAAATCACAGGTCTTGGCAGATTTTGTTACAGATTTTATTCCAGAACTAGAAGAAGCGACGACGTCCAATGAATTAATTGTGACGACTTTGCACAACACCACTTGGACGCTCGATGTCGATGGTTCATCGAACATACGAGGAACAGGCCTGGGTGTCGTCCTACAGTCCCCACAAGGGGGCAAAATAGTGTACTCCATATGATGCGACTTCAAGGCAACAAATAATGAGGCAGAGTACGAAGCACTAATTGCAGGAATCAAAATTGCTCATGACTTGGGGGCAACACATCTGCATGTCCGAAGCGACTCGTCCCTAGTTGTTAACCAAATCAATGGAGAGTTCGCAACAAAAGATTCGAGGATGATTGCCTATTATAAAATAGTAAAAGAAGAAGTAAAGAAGTTCAATCGCTTCATAATCGAGCAGATACCAAGAGATCAGAACACTCAAGTTGATGCACTAGCCAATTTGGGGTCAACACTTAATCAAACGACGTTCGACGGTATCCCAATAGTCCACCTTGCAACACCATCCATCAAAGACGACGGTAATACTTTGGTTGCACCAATTGAGGAAGAAAACTCTTGGTCGGGCGATATTAAAAATTATCTAGAGAAAGATCAACTGCCTGATGACAGAATGGAAGCAAGAAAGGTCAGATTTAAAGCATCAAGGTACGTCATGATCAGAGGACAATTATATCGAAGATCTTCGACTGGTTTGAATCTACGATGTATTACCAACAAGACGCAAGTCCAGAAAATCCTACAAGATATGCACGATGGTGAATGTGGAAATCACTCAGGAAGTCGCAGTCTAGCCAACAGGATATCACGACAAGGTTACTATTGGCCAACATTAAGACAAGACGCAATCAGGTATGTACAGTCGTGCGACGCATGTCAGCGACACGCAGGTATGTCTCATAAACCATCTGAACCCTTGCATCCAACTTTGATCCCATGGCCCTTTATGAAATGGGGAATGGACATCGTTGGGAAACTACCACCTGCCCCCGGGCAAAAGATATTCCTTCTAGTTTTAACAGATTATTTCTCTAAGTGGATAGAAGCAACGACTTTCTCCCAAATTCGGGACAAAGAAGTCGTTTCTTTCATCCAAACTAACATCATTTGCAGATTTGGAATTCCGTCCGAAATTACATGCGACAATGGGACACAATTCATCAGTGATCGGACGCGAAGATTTTGTGAAGAAAGGAACATCAAGTTGGTGACATCGACACCTCGATATCCACAGTCGAATGGCCTAGCCGAGTCAAGTAATAAAACTATCATCAATTCGATCAAGAAAAGACTCAAAGCTGCCAAAGGAAAGTGGGTGGAAGAATTACCTTCCATTTTATGGGCTAATCGTACGACACCACGTACGTCCACAGGACAAACTCCCTTTTCCTTAGTTTATGGATGCGAAGCCATGTTACCTATTGAAGTACGACTACCGACTTCAAGACATATGTCCGTTGAGCATAACTTGGTCGACCTAAGCTATGACCTCGACGCCTTAGAGGAACTTAGAGAAGTAGCATATATCCGCATGGCGTCACAGAAACAAGCGGTCGAGCGATATTTCAACAAAAATATTCAAATCAAAGTCTTCCAAGAAGGCGACTACGTCCTACGTCGAGTGTTTCAAAACACTCAGGAGCTCAATGCAGGTAAACTTTCCACTAAGTGGGAAGGCCCTTATCAAATCTCTGGTGTCGTGGGTAAGGGAGATTATAAAATACAAACCCTCGATGGTCGAGATATCCCACGAAGTTGGAATGCAGTTCATTTAAAGAGGTATTTCTTTTAAATTCCGAATCTATTTCCTTTGGTTGTTTCTTAAGAAAGATTACTGACTTAAGCATCGGAGGGTCGTTGGTCAAACCAACGACCACCCCACTAATGTTGTTCTTCGCAGGGACGCACGACTTAGTTAAAATCTTTATGTCAGGTAATAATCATACGATCGCACGTATACGGTCGGTCATAATTGTTGACAAAGGTCAATTTCTACACTTGATATTTAGATCCGAAAACCATTATTACAATTGCACTTGGTCGATCGTATATCCCAGTTGATTTCATTATATCACATTATGAGGGTGTGGTCAATCGAATGATGTACCTTGGTTATTTATCCTCTTAGTTTACTCGATGTATGATAAAATATAAGTTGAAATAGAAAAAACAAGTAACAAGCATCGACGGACAAAAGAAACTTTTTCCATTAGATATTTAAAGAAAAATTACAAGGACAAAGGATGACCATAGACAGCCGATCCCTGATAGCAAAGACAAAGGAAACTAAGTTAAGAAGGAGGAACGTCAGATTGTTCCTGCACGACATCAGCTACTGCCACCGCCTCTTTTCCGTCATCGCTCCCCTCCAGGTCATCATCTTCATCGAGGTCCCTTCCGGTCCCCACGGTGTCAAGGTAGGTTTTGAGTTCCTCAGCGGCCGACGCCATGGGGTTCTTCCCATTTAGATGACGCCTCATCAAAGAGGCTCGGGCCGTGACACGGGAGAAGGCCTCAACTTGCCTATTCTCCTCCTCAAGGTCCTTGATGTCACCCTCCAACTCCTCGATCCTCTTCTTGAGGGACGCGACTTCATCAGCAGAAATAGCAGCAGCAGTGACGGCCTGGATCTTCTCGACCTCCAGTTTGGTCGACGATGCCTCAAGCTCAAAAAGACGATCCCTGAGCTTAACCTTCTCACGATCCGAAATCTCCAGTAGACTCCGGCATCGGAAAGCTCAGTCTTGAGACCCTCGACCTTCGCCTTCTCAGCCTTGACCGCCTCCAGGGCGACCTTCTCCCTTTCAAGAGCCTCGTCGGCCCTTTTCTTGACGTCAGGGAATGACGCCCTAAGACCTTCCATCTGAGCGAAGAAGCTCATACATGCTTGGAAAGCCTGTACAACAAAAGGGAAAAAGTTAATAACAAGGAAAATGAGTAACAAAGCAAAAAGATAGTGAATAAGACTTACCATAAAAGAGAGACCAGCGGCATGTGCCCCAGTGTCCTCGACCCTAGACTCTTTGTATCATTCATAGAAGGTCGGGAGGAGAAATTTCCCCAAGTGTGGAAAAATGACGTCTCTCTCAAGGACGTCATTAACCATGAGGTCAGATGGGAGAGTGACTTTAAACGTCGTCTCTCCCACTTTTTTCATATTATTTTTCTCACTCTTGGAGGAGGAAGAAGGTGCAAGGAAGGGCTTATTAACGCCCGACATCCCTAACGATGGGACGTCCTTCGTCACCTGAGTCGAGCCTCCGAGCTCGACCCCAGCCATGGTTCCCTTCGATGGTGTCGTCACTACAAGGGACGATAGGGCAACGTCGCCCGTTTTCTTGGGCGAGAGTCGTGGTTTGCCTCGGACCCGTCTTGTATCTACCCCCGCAGAAGGGGCAAATCTCTTCTTCGTTTTTTCCCTCCCTTGGCGAGCAAGCTCCAGTTGTTCGACTCGTCTAAGGGCGGACGACTTCGCAGGTGCATCCCCTGGATAAAATAAGTAAGTTAGAAAAGAAGTCGTATACAATACAAAAATAGAGAAGTATTGTTGAACGATATACCAGACATCTCTTCTTATCTTTCTTCTTCCTTCTTGTCTTCTCTCTCTTCTTTTTCTTCTTTCCTCTCTTCTTCTTGACAAGAACCCTCGACGAACGTCTCTTCTTTTATGAAAAGGACCTCTTCCTCTTCGTACTTCTTTCTAAGATCCTCTGAATCTTGTCGTAAGAATCTCTATTTGGCTTCACTTTAGTGAAGTCAATTACTGTCAAATAGAGAAAGAAACCATCAGAACGGATGTTATAAATAAAAAATACAAACGCACGACAAAGCGGTAAACCTACCCGATTCATTCCATCCGGACGACAACCATTGGCTGTCCTCGTCGTTCACGGACGCCACTTGGATAAAAACATACTGGCGTTTCCAACCACGGTCGTTCACCGCAGTATTGTGCACCAGTACATTGTCTCCCTTCGTTCGAGGGAATAAACTATACCGGTGATAGTTATCCGGTCGAACGCTGTAAGCAGTCAGGAGGTCGTTCAAGTTGAACGGAACCTCCCAATCGGCCGTAAGACGCTCGATAACCTGGACAATTCGTCAGAACTGAGGCATTAACTGTCCAGGTGTCAAATCGAATGCAAACAAAAACGCCCTGGCCAAAGGACTAAATGGCCAGGTAAATCCTATCTTAATGGGATATTCGTATAGAACGCAATACCCCTTCGGAACCTCGTCGGTCTTAAGTCTTCCGGTGTCATCAGATTGATTTCATCTGGAATCCTGGCCAATTTTTTAAAGTAATCTAAGTTTTCCTCTTCCTATACACACTCACGGGTTCGGTCGACATCTGAAAATCTGGGATATTCAGGGTCGCACGCCAGTAACTAAGAATGTTCCAAGCTTTTCTAGGCTTTCTAGCTATGGACTTCCTACGCATGTAATCGACACAGAGGGAAAAACGGGAAGTCGTACCTTAAGTAGAACTCTAAACCTCGAACTTAGAATGGAAAGGATTCTGATTGCTCGGAAAGTATATCTCGCCGGAGGTATTTTGATCTCTAAAAAGGGTAAGCGTAAAAAAAGGACAATCCCTATTTATGCTGAAAATCGGAAAGCGAATCGCCAATCGCCAGTTGACACGTGTCAGGCAAACCACTCGAGTGCATCCATCGAATGCATGACACCTGTCCAATATTAGCTGTCTAACCATTTACTCTGCAGGGGGTGACATCATGGTTCAGTTGGAAACAAACCGATTCGGTTCCATTCGAACTACCCACGTTTCTTTTATGACACGTGTCTTGATTTTAAAATTTAAATTTCAAAAAAGTTGCCGCTTGAATTTTAAATTTGAGGGCAAACTGTTTGGATTGAAATTCCAACAGTCCACCATCGTACGACCAACGATAACCGACGCCCTTCCTGTGTGCGACCTCGACTAAGCGACTAAAAACCCGTCTGACAAACTTTGTCGTACGACCTGATTTCAGTTATTAACCTACGACATACATTATATCATGTTTAATGCAGAATTCAAAGACATTCATGACCAAAGATTGTAACGGAAGTCATCATCAACAACAACGGACATAACGGACGCTATCATCAAAATCAAACGGTTATTCTATTAAAGATACGCATTCAAGACGTGACAACGGGAAAATGGATTATAAATATGAAGATAGAACTTCACATGAGGACATCTGATTCTCAGACTTTATAAGCTCACGAATTACGTTCTCAAGCTCGCTCAGTCTCTCTCGAAGTTCATAAACCCTACTGTCGTTTGTTGCGCGACGCACGACCGAAGTCTAAGTACACACGACGCACGACCGACTTTACTTTATCGTATTGTTTTACATTGTATTACATTTGTAACACTTGTTATAAAGGACGACGTCCCTGATTGACGTCCATAGTGCACGACGACTCACACTCGTCCGTGGTTTTTACCCATTTTAGGGGTTTTCCGCGTCACCAATTCTCTCGTCTCATTTAATTTATTTTTATTATAATCGTACGATTATCGGTGTTACTTTCTTTGGTTGGATTAAGCTTCACGTTTACCTTAAATTTTCCTTGGGAGATTTTTGGCATAAACAGTCACCGTGAGTGGCGGAGATGGAAGATAGTGGGGAGGCCGGAGATATAAGGAAGATGAAGTGATGAAGAATGTTGGTGGAGGGATGAAGATGAAGATAGAGTAAATTACATTCTTGTCCTTGTGGTTTTCAAATCAAATGAGCAATTTTTAATAGAAAATAAAAACAATAAAAAGACTTAAATACCCTTAGATCTAACTCACTCTAACTGAAACATTTAACGGTGTTAGGGCACATGGACCAAAGGTGTGTGAAAATGTTAACCACATGGACGTTTTATATAATTATTTTGATTGAGGACGCACAATGCAATTTTATATAAATGACAGGGACCAATCATGTAATTTACTCAAAATTTATTTTTGATATTTTTACACGTCACACCGTCTTTTTTTTTTTTTTTTGGGTGTGTTAAGCGGAAGTTGGTTCATTTTTACAGATCTGGTTTTGACGTCCAAAGTTGAACCAACAACATCCAAATCGCTGCAAGATCGGTGCCCAAAAATGGCCAGATCCGCCGCCGTATCTTCCATTTTCATCATCCTATTGACGATTACCGCCATCTTTATATGTAATGCCGAAGCATCATCCGTTGATTTTGTCAAGAAGACCGTTTCTTCTCACTCCATAGTCATCTTCTCCAAATCTTACTGCCGGTATGTATCTTTCATATCCCTTAATCTCATCATTTCTCACTATTTGATTCCGTACCGGAGTTTCGGAGAACCACTGCTAATCGATTTTGAAAATATGTAGTAATTTGTATCAATTGTGTGCTAGTTTGAGGTTCATAGCTGCACTTTGACCAACCACTTTCATCGGAATACTTTTATTTAGTCGGACCTTTTCTCTTGCATATTTCAATAATCTGTATCAGCTATTTGATATCTAAGCACAATATAAATTCATTTAAGAAAAAAAAGGATGCAGTAGAAGTTTTTTTTATACGAGATCATTACATCCGCATACCAATTAATTAGTTTGATCGTTTTTACAATTTAATTGTTAAAATTTCATGAACTTCTCGGAACGTAGGTGATTTTTGATGATATAACTAGTAAATATCTTCATCCTCTTACGAACAAAATTGACCTTCAAGGAGTCAAGCTTCTTTGTTCTCTATCTCTAATCTCTGGTAGTGAAAACTATCTTTTTGTATATTGTCGGTGTATTAAAAACGAAACCATTTCCATTCATTCATTCCTTTCTGCTACAAATATTTGAAATGTTTTATTTAATTTTGTTTTGAGAATTTGTTGTTGGTGGTGTTCAACAGGTATTGTAAAAGGGCTAAAGGTGTATTCAAGGAGTTGAATAAGAAGCCTTATGTCATTGAGCTTGATGAGAGAGGTCGGTAGTGTGTATGGTTATTAAATTTACATCCTTACAGAGTATCTGCTATTGCCATATGCTAAATAATTTAGCTTTTCTCATATTCTACATTGTGATACTGATACTTTAGATAATACTAATTGCATAACTGATTATAAAGACTGAATGCCTTGAAGAATTCCATGAGATGTGGGATATATTCCTGGCTTGTAAGACCAAGAGAAAAAGGAGAACAAAGTTTTAAAAAAAATTCATATTAAATGAAAAGAATTAGCACATCGCTATCTATACACAGTGACCAACTGACATAGGTACCACTTCCTGTAAATTGTTAAAAGAACTAAAGGATACATAAATAGTCCCCTACTCCCCTCAATACAAACTTTTATGTGCAAGGACAAAACACTTGAGTGATTGCTGAACACTCCTTGTATACCTGTATATCCTAACCTTTGCTTGGATAGCCTGTATAACATGTTTTTGACCTTCTACATCCGAAGAATATCTTCCTTACTCCTCCCCCCTTCCTCCTTAGATATTACACATTCTCAACTTGCCCACACAAGTAGAATGTTGGGTGTGAGGCAAGGATTTGGTAAACACATTTGTGAGTTGCTAGTTGCTACTTGGTGGAGACAAAATGAGGTAAGATAGTACCTTGAAGTAGTTTGTCATGAACAAAGTGGCAATTTTTTTTATATGCTTAGGGGGCGTTTGGTTCGTATAATGGAATTTGATGGGATTGGAATCCATCGAAGGAATTTGACTTTGAAGGAATTGAAATGGAATTTGACCACACGTTTGGTTTGTAGGAATTCAATTCCTTCACTTAAGTCAAGGAATGATGAATTCCTTAAATTGTGGAACTCAATGGAATTCAAAGGATTCCATCACTTGCATTTTGTGAACCAAACATGGGACTTGGAATTTGGTCAAAGGAATTGGCCATTCCAATTCCTTCAAATTCCTTTCAATTTCATGAACCAAACACCCAGTGTGACATGATGACCTAGATTAGAAGCTAAGGCAATGTCGAAGGACTATTGCAATGTGTAGGAACTGGAGTTGGAACTACATCCAAATTCGTTAAAAGAGCAATCAATCATGTAATATCACAATCATTGTCAGCCAAAGAATGATACTAAGCTTTTGTGGAATAGCTTGAAACAACAAATTGCTTCTTGGATTGCCTCTTAACCAAAGCTTCCCCAAGAAATAAACAACCACCCAAGATGGATCTTTGAGTATTAAGTCGGTTACCCCTGTTACTATCACAAAGGAATTAACTTCAAATCATTATAGAGGGATAAAAGAGACCTTGTCCAAGAGCTAGCTTGATATATCTCATTACTCAATTGTAGATGAGGTACACGAGGACATGTAGCATGCTGGCCAACCACTTGAGCAACAAATGACGTGATCGTCAAATACATAGTTTGCCAACCAGTCTACCTTAAAAAGAGGCATCACCAGGCAGTGACGGATCCAGAAACTGGGGGCAGAGCGTGTACCAAACAAATCCCATTTTAGTTGTCAAGGGCCAAATCATATGTAGTTAAAAATCATAGAAATTGCAAATATGCTTTTATTTCTGCTGGGAGTGCAAATTAGAAGTTGTCTTGAATATCACCTTTTCATATAAAAATACACAAAGCGAAACTCAACAAATGTAAATCTTTATCATTTGTGGCAGTTGACTAATACTTGATCTTATACACCGATTTCTTGCAATTGCTTTATTCCCTTTCAGTAAACAACCAGATCCTAAGAATGGTTCATCTCAAGAACCTGTCTTTTATCTGTTGCTATTAATCATCTCGTCTTTAAGTGTTTGATCACAAGAGTGGCTTTGCTAAGGGAATATATGACTTAAATAAAATGTTGGTTTTGAGTGCTCAAATGATCATAACAATTACAGCTTCTGTGGTAGTGTGTGGGTACAATGATTGAATACAAGGAGGCAGATTATTACGATAATCATCCACTTGGCAGGGACACTTCTCTTTCTGGCATGGGTGCTTGGAGATTGAACATTATTTGATAATGGATGAGTGAAAAAGGTAAATAAGCTGGTGACAGTGATTGATGTTCCGAAGAAGGGTTACGTTTGGGAACATGCTGAGGTGTAGGACATTGAACAGCATTGTTACCCATGGCATGTGAAGTAGAATGCTTATTAACAACGATGGAAAGGAGAAATGGTATGATCAAGGTTCTATTGAAGAAACCAATACATGGGAATCAAGAAAAGCTTCATGTATGGGATGTTGAATGCGAAGGATTCACAGATTCTTTAAGGACAACTTGTCTACTAACCAGTGCTGTGAAGGTTATATAATCAATAACCTTTCTAATTAGACGATGACCAAGAAAGACGCAAGAACAAATCTAGCAGCAAACTTAGCAGAAGTATGATGTGTAGCGAAATCGTAAATGATCATAGGATGGAGTTTTTTTGAATGACACTTCATGTGGAGTGAGATTATGAGGATGCCAGAAGGAGTTCTATTCATCAAGTGGCTTCTATACAATTTCTCTAATAATAGGTAAGAAATTTGGCTTGTAATTTGAGGAAGGAGAATAATGATCGGATCTAACAGTTACCAAAATCGTCTCTTTGCTCAATGAAGCCACATAAATAATGTATATAGGAACTAGCAAGACGAGGATGGACTGACCCTAGTACATCTTTCATTACACAAGATGGTTTAGTTGCAGGATAAAATTAATAAGAATATGATGATTGCAAAATTGTGGATGTGAATTTATGTAGAATTAGATTATTAACTTCATTGCACTATACCATAATTAGAGATCAACTCCAAGCATTTTGAGAATAAATTTGAAATACCAATGAATGAAATTGCTGGTATTTTCGGTTTTAGGACATGGATAATAAGCAACTTGGATGCTCAAAAGAGATGACGATATGATTGTGTATTTCGTTTATTTGATTTTATTACAAGGCTATACCGTTGGATCGTCCAGTTGTTTGCTCTTAACATGTAACTCACCTTAAAAGCTTTAGTTCCTTTTGGAAAAGGAAAATTAGTTATTTTTTCTTCTTTGACCTTCATAGTTAAATACTCGATACTTCCTCCATCCTGCTCATGGCCTTTAGTTCAACTAATACCACCGAGTCTCTTGAATTAGTGGTTGTGGATTTGAGATTTGCCGCTTTGAGAAAAAACTATCTGGCGAATAATCTAGGCATGTACCTTCTTGAGATATCTAAATTACCTTTCTGCCCATTATTATCATTGGAAGTGAAATGCTTACATTGATTTGAGTCGACAAGATTTATTAATATGTTTCTATTTGATGGTAAGATATTTGACAAGAAGAGGGTTGTTATGTGTTGCAGAGGATGGGTGGAAGATCCAGGATGCCCTGAGCGAGATGGTTGGAAGGCGTACGGTTCCACAAGTGTTCATTAACGGGAAGCACCTTGGAGGCTCGGATGGTAAATACAACTAGTAACTTATGATTGTTGGTTTCTACGATCGAAGGTGAGCCTAATAAACCTATCTTAATTATTGATTACTTTACAGATACTATTGAAGCTTATGAAAGCGGACAACTGGCTAAGCTTCTTGGTATTGATTCGGGACATAAAACCGACCTCTGAGCTACAACAACTTGAAATCGAGATGTCTTCAGGCATAATTAGGATAGCTTCGATTTTGCGATAATGTCATATATATGTACCAGTGATCCTAAAAACTTGGATGCCATACCATTCTGTTATAACATATTGTCTTCCTAATATTACGAGTATCAATTGACAACTACTACCTATATGTAAAATAACCTGCGGCGGACTCAGTATTTTTGCCGAGCGGGGGCTTCTTTAAGGTGGATCAAAAGTCCGAAAAATCACTCGATATGTTTTTAGCCGAATCTCACCATTTCGAGGAATTTTTGGTTGATTTCAAGAGATTTTTTTTGGTTGATCTCAACCCTCAAGGGCTGTTTTCGATTTTTTTGCTTGATTTTAAAAGGCTTCCAGATTTTTGGTTGTCTTTGAAGGATTTTTTTCCCCGGATTTTGGTTGATGTTCGTTGTCTTTTCTAATATCGCAAAGCACCCCTCAACTTTTAGTGGTGCACGTTTTGTAACCATATTTTTTCCCTTTAGATTGAGCGGGTGCATGGGATCTAATAGGTCTGCCCCCAAATTGCATGTTTGTAAAGCCGAAGATAGATAATTTAGTACATTCTAATATGGGAAATTAATCCAGAAACATAATCATAGTTTTCTTATGCATTAGATCTAAATATCAAATCACATATCTACCATAAACGTTGATTGATCTAGTTGGGTTCCACAATCCACGCTCGTAGAGTTAAACACAAATAACAATAGTGCTTTTATGTAACTATAAATCAGATTTAACGCTATCACACACAAAATACATCGAAAAATGATAAACGGTAGTTGTCAGTAATACTCGTGGACGCTTTCATTTTACGAAAATGTGATAACACCTTTTTATTATAGTCGGTCACATGCGATCCTGTAGTCTATCACATGTTATACAAATGCAATAAAAAAGTTCTACTCCTTACTCAAGTTTCCAGTAGAGACAAGTAAAACTTCATTGATTCCGTCTTTCGTATTATTTTTATTTTCTGAATTATTTATTGAATCATGACATAAATGAAATGTGAAATTCTCGACTAGTTTGGCGTGACCTAGATCCCACGTCAAATTGTCTGCACAACACCATGTCTCTTCACATGTGATAAGGGTGTGTACTCGTGTTTTCATATAATGAAGTTTTTTTGGTGATATGTATGTGTGTGTGTATATATATATATATATATATATATATATATATATATATATATATATATGAGTTGTAACTAAATGTTGGTGCTTTTAATTTCCAGGACACAATAATGTGACCTCCTATCCTACTCACTGCTGCCTTGAGCCATTGTTAATTAATAATTATAGCCTCACTCTCGCACCACATTCGTTTCCATGATTCAGTCTACGTCCATCTTATTGGATGATTAGTTCAAGATTTCAAAGGTAAAGTTGGATCGTAAACTTATTTAGTGAATACTTGTCTTATATAATTAGAAGGGATGCATGCATGTTAATTAAAGACTTAAAAGGGCATTTTCATGTGTTCCAAAAAAATAAAAAATACATAATTAAGATCAACTGATAACACCAATATAAATGAACCAAATTTAATAACCGAACATAATCGTACAAGTTATCGAATGTTCACTAACGTAAATGAACAAACGGGCCGTATTCTTACTTGTTTTTCTTCGTTTAACTAAATAAACTAAGAATCATGTCCATTTTCGTTCATTTATTAAATAATGGAACAAAAATGAACTTCAATCCACCGGCTAATTAAACAATTCACTAAATCGTTTACGACCCTTGAAATAACATATAAATTTGAAAAAATAATGAAATATAATATTATTTTCATAAAACATTTTAAATTAAAAAAAAGGTATTTTATCATTGCAGGAAAAAAACATTACGCAATTGCCCATATATAAATCAAAATAAGATGATTACTTATTAAAAAAATGTTGCCATAAAAATTAAAAAAAGAAAAAGAAATTATAATTGTTAATTTAATGGCAATTGGATCCTACAACAATGAATCATCAAGTATTGTATTAACTAGAAATTAACAAGAATTATGACCTCCTTAACTAAGGTTTGACTTTGATTAAGAAAAAGTTGATCAAGATCGATGTAGGATCGATGGTGTCAAAGCATATAAGTAATTATGGATAATTGGTTTCTTCTCAAAGGGTCATAATAATGATATGTAACGTAATGTAACTTTAAACATCATTTTTATATTATTAATATTAATTATTGTTTTAGTTTTCTTTGTCGTTAACTTATGCCTCCTATATAATTAATACATAATTAATTATCATTTCTTTGCTATTCATTTATAAACCCTCATTTCTCTCTACGTTTCTTGTGTCTCGATCACCCTTAATTTCTTCAAGACCAACATTTCTTTTTCTTTTTTTCTTTTTTCAATCTTCAAGATTATGAATGAAGAAGAGAGATGCAACACAACACTTGGTCTTGGAATTGGAATTGGAATTGGAATTGGAGTGGGGATCAAAAGGGAGAAACAATTAAAGCAAAACAAGAGGGGGTTTTGGTTGGATCTTTCGTTGCCAATTCATCCGATTAAGATCGAAGCCAGGGATCATGATCATGACGAGAAAGATGATCAAGATTCGTTTAATTCTAAAACCACTGATGATCAAGAAGAAGAAGAGAGAAGGAGGAAAACAAGCGATTGTAGCAACGTTGATGTTTATAATAACAACAATAATGATGGATCAAGAAAGAAGCTAAAACTCACAACGGACCAAACTACGTTGCTTGAAGATAGCTTCAAACTCCACAGTACCCTCAATACAGTATGATCTCCTTTATGATCCGTAATCAAGATTTTGGTCACTCAAATGCAAGACGCTATAAAAAATTTGTTGTTGGGAAAAGTGTAACGATGCATCAGAGGATTGTGCATGCACAACCTTTTAACAATGTATCTTACATATTTTCAACAACTGGATTAATTCTTTGTATCTCCTTGTTTTATAATTTTCTTTGATTTTGAAGCTAACTCCTTGCTTTTTTTTCAAATTATAAACGTAGAATTCGGAAAATACAATCTTTTGTGACATAAATTCAATAATTTGCATTCGAAAATACAACCAAAATTTAGACAGTGATTGCATGATTCGTAGGGAGTGTTAAAATGATTTATTTCTAAAGATCATATTAAATTTTCTCCTCTCTAATTATATTTTTATAATTTATGCTTTTATCTTCCAATTAAAACTAATTGGTAAATATGGATGAACAATTGACATATTTTTTTGGTTACAAATGTATGATAATATTAAACCTAATTGAGTGAATGAAATTATTGCAATTGCAGGGTCAAAAACAAGAACTTGCAAAGAAGTTGAATCTTCTTCCTCGACAGATCGAAGTTTGGTTTCAGAATAGAAGAGCAAGGTTCTTAGTTTTACCTTTCTTTATACGTAAACACACATACTCTCGTCGTAAGAAAAACACCATGCATCTCCTGAATAAAACATGTTCCATTAACATAAAAATTTAAGTTTGCAATAGGTGTTAAATTTGCAAATTTTTTGAATCATTCAGCATGTTGATAATGGAAAAATGCCAAAGATGATGAAACCCTAATCTAGATCGGTCATATTATTTCGTTTTCATGTAATTGGAGAAGATATCCAATAATCCTTTGGCCTGTAACTCAGTTGGCAAAAAACGGGACTACGGTTATAATTATCAATAATCAACTTCATATCCAAGTTTTTAAGACGTTTCAGACATCAATATCATCAAACATTTTATTAAAATTGAAAACACATTTAAAATGTATGTATGTTTCAAATCATAAATTATCAAATTAATTTTATACATCACAAAACTTAATAAATTCTTGATTAATATCATTATTTCGAATTCATCAACATATTTTTGTAAATTAACAGGACAAAGCTGAAGCAAATCGAACAAGAATGTGAGTTGTTAAAGAAATGTTGTGAAAGCCTAGGTGACGAAAATCGTAGACTGAAGAAAGAGCTACAGGAGGCCCGATCATTAAAGTTTGACCGTTATCAACCACCGCTACCTTTCTACATTCAGTACCCATCTACGACGACACGTCATCCCTACGACAAAAAAGGGAAAACCGATGAAGATACGAGAATGGTAGCAGTCGTGAATGGCGGCAGGCAGCAGACACCATGATCATGAGCCTAATAACAAAGATCAAAGAATATTGCTACATTAATTAATGGTGTATTTTTATGTGGGGAGGAATTTGAAACACAATTACGGCTTTGATGGTTAATTTTTACCAAATAATATGAAGTAGGGTTGCTCTAGCTTGGGTGTGTTTTGGGCAAACCCTTAATAATTAATTAATTATATATACCCATGATTATGTTGTCAGCCGATTGCATGAACCCTACATTATTTAGGGTTAAAGATTTGAGTTTGCATTCATAATCATAAAGAAATCATCAACTTTGATCGAGTTATATATATAATAAGAGCATCTTCAACAAAATTACTATTTTGTTTGCTATAATAGAGATTCAAAAGAGAAAATCTCTAAAATGTATTATATTTAACTCCAACATATTTGCTATTTTAGAAAATTTTAAAACAACTTATATTAATATAATATTCTCTAATTTATCATCTCAATACACTTTTAAAAAAAAAACTTAATATAAAATGATAAAAATTGAATCTTATTAGTGGAATTGAATAAAATAATCATGTCTCTCTCCAACCATCAAGTTTTAGAGAATTCTCTAAACTTAGAAAAATTTCAAGTTTTCTCTATTTTAGCAAACAAGATAGCAAAACTGTTAGAGAGGTTTAGAGAACAAAAACCCATTTTTTTTTCTATTTTAGCAAAGTTGTTGGAGATGCTCTAATAATAAAATTTTTTATATAAAACTATATATTGTACAAATTATATATAAAACGTGATGTAAGCTTTTATTTAATATGAGAATGAAAAATAGTTCAATTCGTATTAAAATAATGTAGAGTATCATGTACATAGTATCGGCAATAAATGTTTATTAAAAATATTTGCACGTATTAGTTTATTAGTTAATTTTATATAATTCAAACGTAAAAGTTTTATAAATTGCAAACTATGACAAAAGTTTTATAATATAATAAAAATATATGTGACTTCAATGGTTTTTTTTCTTAAATCGTTGTTTTGCAACAGTGTTCTAGAAAGATTTTTTTTACACAATAGTGAATTAATTTAGTTATTTTTTATAAGGGAAAAGTCTGAAAAAACACAACAAACTATCTGATTTTGAATGGTTAAGTCCTTAAATTATTTTTTTGAATGATTAAACCCTTAAACTTTCTAAAACCGGTTAAATATATCATTGTAACTTGTAAAAACAGGTTAATATGATAAAAATTTAGAAAATGTCTATAAAAACCCAACAAACTATCTGATTTTGAATGATTAAGTCCCTGATTTTTTTTTAGGAAATAAATTTCTAAATTTTTTCTAAATCTTATTATCAAATAAATTCTTGAACATTTTTTGAAGAAATAAATTCCAAACTTTTTTTTAAGAAACAAAATCATGAACTTAATATATCCAATTTTTTTTTTCTACATGAACAGAAAAATATATACAAATCCACTCACCGACAATGAAGCCATGAACAATTACAGATAGAAACCAAAGGGGTGTTAGCCTAGTGGTAAGACATGTGGACTAATTAGTAGCGGTCTCATGTTCGAACCATGGGGGACGCATCCTGGAGGTACGGGGGCTTCGACCCCGGGCTGCATGCTTTAGCAGTCGGGCTTCGGTCCATATTGCCAGGGATTAGTCTGGGCTCAATGTGGTCTGGGATACCCTCTAAAAAAAAAAAACAATTACAGATAGAAAACGTATATCATTTTTATTACTAATTCTGAATAATTCAAAAATTATGTCTAAAATATAAATAGATACATACAAAAATTATATTCATCTTCTCACTAAATATATCAAAAAACCATCAATCATTTCATAAAATATACCAAAAAACGTTCATCACTTCACAAATATATATAAAAAAGGCCCTATATGTTTATCCTTCTAACAGGAATATTAGGCATGAAAATGGCCCCCGTCCCGTTGGGGAACCCGCCAACTCGGTTCACCCACCCCGATCGGGGACGAGGATTCCCCGCTAAGCCGGGGATGGGGACGTGGATCCCCGTTTGTCTCAAACTGGGGATGGGGACGGGGACGGGTATTGTACTCCCCGTCCCGCCCTTCCCCGTACCCGTTATATATTAATTAATAAATTAAGTATATTAATTATTTCAACTAAATCGGTAATTCATAATTTTGTATTTACTAACTAGGTTTAGAATCTAAAATTGTCATTTTGTGGATGTTAGTATGTAATATTTTGGATGTTAAGTCAAAATACAATTAGTCGATATGTTTTAGATATTACTCGATATGTTTTAGACGTGTGACGTTAAGTTTTTTTTCTTCATTAAACTGGATTTATATTAGATTTAGCTAATTAAGTATCATATGATGTGATTGTTTGTATAAAATTAAATTCCTTTTGATTTTAGGTTTATTGAAAATTTGTGAAATTTAAAGATGTTTTGTGGCTCACATATTTGATTTAAAATAGTTTATATAAACGGGAAAAAAATCCCCGTTTCCCCGTTGGGGATCCCCGTTCCCCGTTGGAGATGGGGATGTGATCATATTCCCCGGCGGGGACGGGGATAGAGATGAGGTTCGGGGACGGGGATGGAGATTGAGGTCCCTGCCCCATCCCCGCCCCATTTCCATGCCTAAGGAATATATTAAAAGTTATCTCATTTGTAATAACAAAGTAATGTTTAATTTAAAGTAAGAGTCTAATCAACCGTTTGACTTTAATGTATACCATTAACTAAGGGGTCGTTTACCCAAACATTTACCCGGTAAGTGCTTACCGGTAAAAATCGACACCCTAACTTATTTTATCGGGTAAGATTGTAGTCTATCAAAAAACTATCGCATGCAACAATTTACCCGATAAGCGCTTACCGGGTAAGAGTCGTCACCTCCACTTACTGGGTAAGACTCTCCATCCTTATATAGTTCTTACTACTGGGTATGATTCTTGGCCCTTGCGATGTTCATCCGGTAAGGTAAACGAGCCAGTAAGCACCTACTGGATTATTTTTTTGTTGGTATATTTGTGAACGGATTGACATTTTTTTTGGTATATTTTGTGAAAAGATTGACGTTTTTTTTGTTATATATTTTGTGAAAGGATGAGAATAATTTTTGTACAATTATAGGTATCTATTTATGTTTTAGACTTTTAGGCATAAATTTTGAATAATTCGGAATTAGTAATAAAAATGTATATTTTGTTTCTCTCTTTAATTGGTTCATTTTGCTATATTGTCGGTAAGAGGAATTATATATGTCGGTCCAACAATACTTATCAAGTTTATAGAAACAACGACACAATAACGATTACCAACCTGTATTGAATATATCAAACGATTACAAGGTTGATCGATTAAGCTTTTGATGTGTTCTCTATGTTTTCTCTCAAATACACCTTTATGTGTGTGTTTGTTTGTGTGATCTATGATCTGATGTATGAGAGATTGAGAGATACACTTAGATAATATCTAGAATAGATATTATCTAAATCTAATCTACCTAACAACTTGCAAGAGCAAGTTGTAGTATTAAACTAATATAACTACATAATATCTAACAAACAGATATTATGTCTAACTAAGTTAATATATAACTAACTAAGTTACCTAAGTTAACTAATATCTAACATACTAGATATTAAGTTAACTTTTACAATAATAAACAAATACATTGATTACATTGACATTTATTACAAATAGACATAGACTTTTATATCGAGAGTCGACGTTCCGGCTTTAGCTTCAGATTGCGATCTTTAGTTTGGATGATCTTGAATCCAATAAGACTGTGTCTTAACAATCTCCCCCTTTGGATCAAGATCATTACGAAAGTCATTTAGCAATACAATCTTCTCTTTCAGCACAGAAGAAGATGCAATCTCTTTCTCTAAAATCAACATGTCTTCAATCTAACAATCTCCCCTTTTGAAGAGTAGACGTGAAATCAGCATGTCTTCAATCTAACAATCTCCCCTTTTGAAGAGTAGACGTGATTCTTAAAACATGTGATCTTTGCCATTTCTTCTGTAGTCATTCTCCCCCTTTTTGATGTTAAGTGCAACGACTTCATCAAAATTTGTGGTAAGAAATGTCAATCTTACGGTTAGAGCCCCTGATTCGTCAATTCATAAAAGATTCATCTAGATCTTTGCAAATCCAGACAAATGTGTCGTGTAACACCTGAAATCAACTAATGAATAAGTTAGAATGCCTGTTAGTAACACTAGGTCACTGTGTGTAACGAATACACATGGGAAAGGAACTGTTTGATGTTGACTCCCCCAGGGCTTCCATTTAATCATCGAAACACCACTAAGGTAATTTCTATAAACGTTATGACAAAGAAACTAATTCCTTGTGTGTTCGTGCTTGTGTTGAAAGAATTAAGCATAGATGATTGCTTATTGGCTCGAAATTGTGTAAACCACTGAGACAACAGTAAGTTAAACACAGACTCAATGTGCATGATTGAAGTGCGAAGGTGGGGCAGACTTCCTTCTTTTCAATATCCAGATTTTCCAAATGAAAATCAGATAGCAAATGTGCTGCATCCCCTTTGAAAATGAAACATTATCTATTTGAGAAGAAAATGAGTAGATGGTGAGGTTTGATCAAGAGTTGGCATGGGTTAGTTGCCTGTTTCAATAATGATCACCAAAGAATTGTGAATCACTAGAATTGTGGCTACCCGGCTTAGAAAAAGTTGGTGCAGAGTTATGATATTCTTTTAACTCTGTTCTCACACGCTCTTTCTTTTAAACTTTTTGCTTTCTCTAATCACACTCATTTCTTTTCTATTTTCACACTCAATCACTAAGGATTAACTTCTTGGGTAGAAATAACTGGTTAAGGTGATTCCATAGAAGTTGTGTTAATACCTAGCACAATGATTTGTTGTTTTCCTATGATGCATGTGATGCTCAGATTGGTTTAACTATTTCAGTTAAAGCACAATTTAGATCATGAAAACATTTAAAATACATTCCCAAAATATAAAATGTGATGAAAAATCGGGAAGTGTTTTGAACATTAAAAACAATGTTTTCTTATGATTGAAAGTTGTCATTCTTTCAACCATATGTGAGATGAAGATAAAGGTTTATACCTTAACGAGTGATCTTTCATCTCATGAAGCTAAACGTAAAGTCATAAACATATGAACTTGTAAGCTTCTCTCAAAAATTCTGCAAAAGTCTAATGTCAAGTCAAAGTAATAATTATTCACTTATATTGAAAAGACAAAAAGCAGTAAAACTTTTAAAGTACGAGTTCTGATCAGAAGTAATCAGAAGTCATATCCGTACTCCCTTTTTGACTTGAAGAGCTCCCCCTAAAATCTTGCATTACAAAAAAATTTGACATTTTAAAAGGTATATGCAAATTTTATGAGCTCCCCCTCAAAGTAATATTGACCAGATGTCAATTTCTTCTCATACTCCCCCTTCTATCATGAACAGAATGTTAACTTGCAGATAGCAATCAAATTTAAGAATAAGATAAGGATGAAAAAGTATACAATTAGAAAACTTTTATAGGTAATTACTGGTTATACTTTGAGATTTAGCATACCAAGCTTCGAGACTAGAAAAGTAAACCTCTTTTCGTCTAAAGGTTTGGTGAACAAATCAGCAAGTTGATACTCAGTCTTTACAAAGAAAAGTTCAATTGTTCCTTTCTCTACATTATCCTTGATAAAATGATACCTGACGTCTATATGCTTTGTCTTCGTGTATTGAACAGGATTCGCCGTTATTGCGATGGCGCTCTTGGAATCACAGTATATCGAGATCTTGTTGAAGTGGAAACCGTAGTCGCGTAATTGAGTTCTCATCCATAAGACCTGAGAACAGCAGCTAGCAGCAACTACATATTCTGCTTCTGCCGTGGAAGTTGAAACACACAGTTGCTTCTTTGATCCCCAACTTACTAATTTGTCACCGAGGAACTGCACATGTCCTGACGTGCTCTTGCTGTCTAACATACAACCTGCATGATCTGCATCTGTGTGGGCTGTTAGTTCAAAACTAGTATCTTTAGGATACCACAGACTAAGATCTGCAGTGCCCTTTAGATACCTAAAGATGTGCTTCACAACAGACAAATGGATTTCTTTAGGATTGGCCTGATATCTTGCACATAAGCATGTTGAAAACATTATATCTGGCCTACTCGACGTAAGATACATTAAAGAACCTATCATCCCTCGATAAGTCCTAATATCAACAGCCTTCCTGAAGGATAGCTGCCAATCTTAGTACCTGGTGCCATTGGGGTACCAATCGGTTTTGAATTTTCCATTTGGAACTTCCGAAGAATATCCCTAATGTACTTTGATTGATTGATAAAGATACCCGTAGAAAACTGTTTGACTTGCAATCCGAGAAAGAAATTCATCTCTCCCATCATGTTCATCTGAAATCTAGACACCATAAGGTTTGCGAAATTCTTACAGTACTTAGTATTTGTAGAACCAAAGATAATATCATCTACATAGATTTGAATTAAAATGATATCGCCTTTTTCCTTTTTAATAAACAAAGTGGTATCCACCGTACCTTTTGAAAACCCAGACTTGACTAGAAAATTAGAAAGGACATCATACCAAGCTCGAGGTGCTTGTTTCAGACCATAGAGTGTTGGGAACTGAAGATTCTATCAAGTGTGGTTAATGCTGCTAGTACAGAATTACTACTGCTGATTACTACTGCTAGTTCAGAGTTAGTACTGCCAGAGTACTTTGAAGATTAATACTGCTGAGTATTACTACTGCTAGTAAAATTAATACTGCTAGTCAAAGTTAGTGCTGCTTGAACAAAGTTAGTACTGCTTAGCTAGTTAGTACTGCTAGTAGTTAGTACTGCTTAGTAGTTAATGCTGCTAGAAGAATTTAATGCTGCTGAGCATAATTAGTGCTGCTTAAGAGATTCGAATGGAAAGAATGACAGCTGGATATTCTGAATATACATATGGAAGCTTAGAGATATACATGGAAGATATACTGAAGATTTGTTTATTCTTTGTAATTATCTTTTGAGTAATATATGTATAGAATGTACAGAATAGATAAATTTTTTTTTGATAATTAGAAGTTCTAGAGAGAAATCAACCTCAAGGCATTGATCCTAATTCTAGAGAAGTAGAATTCGTATTGGTGAGCCTGTTCATCAATATTGAGGTTGAGTGTGTAAACTTGTAACTTCAAGCATTCAATACAAATTTACAAG
Source organism: Arctium lappa (assembly GCA_023525745.1). NCBI lineage: Eukaryota > Viridiplantae > Streptophyta > Magnoliopsida > Asterales > Asteraceae > Arctium > Arctium lappa. The sequence goes on along the minus strand of CM042047.1, from coordinate 152,105,692 downwards.
TTATTGATTATATACTGTTCTGGTTTACTGTTTTATTGAATATCAAAGTGTTATTCCGCAACTTCTTTGATATTAGTTTCTGAGAATTTATTCTTGTTAAGAATTCGATCCTGACAAGTGGTATCAAAGCAATTCTTTTTCAAACCTTTTGGGTGTCCTTGTACAATTCTCAATACCAAATCTCACTTAGGTAAGTTTGATAGCAAAGCAGATGATGGATTTCTGGTTGGGTATTCATCTCAGAGTAAGGCCTACAGAGTTTTTAACTCATCTTCTAGAATAATTGAAGAAAGTGACAATGTCAAATGCAATGAGAACACACCAAATCCTATTAGAACTGGTCCTCAGTGGCTATTTGACATTGATTCACTAACTAACTCTTTTGGTTTCAGTAGTGACGATTATGCAGGTTCAGGATGTGGAGGATCAGGGACGATACAGGTTCAAGAAAGCATATCTAAATCTGTGATATTTCCCATATCCACAGTGAATTCCTTTGAAGACTGTGAAAAGGAACCATCTACTGGACCAAATCAGAATGAAGAAGAAAGTAGAAATGAGGAGACTCAAGAAGATAAAGAATCAGAAGTAGTTGCTGAAAACACTTCAGTTGAGTTGAATGACTCTAATCTAGAGGCTGGACTTAATGAAGAACCTAGGCATAACACCAGAGTTCAAAAGAATCATCCTCCACAACTGGTAATAGGAGTCATATCCTCTCCTATGATGACTAGACATCAAAGCAGACTTCAAGATATGCAAGATCAACAGCATACAGTGCTTTCTTGCTTTTTATCCCAGCTTGAGCCTAAAAAGGCACATGATGCAATGAAAGAATCCAGCTGGATAGAAGCAATGCAAGAAGAACTGTTGCAGTTCAAACTACAAGAAGTATGGGATCTAGTAGATCTTCCTAAAGGTCACAGAGCAATTGGCACATAGTGGATCTTCAGGAACAAGAGAGATGAAAGAGGAATTGTCATAAGGAACAAAGCAAGGCTTGTGGCTCAAGGGTATACTCAAGAAGAGGGTATAGACTATGAAGAAGTTTTTGCACCTGTGGCTAGGATAGAAGCAATCAGATTATTCCTAGCCTATGCTTCTTACATGAACTTCAAAGTCTACCAAATGGATGTAAAGAGTGCTTTTCTCTATGGCTCAATTGAAGAAGAGGTATATGTCTGTCAACCACCAGGGTTTGAAAACCCAAGCTATCCAGACAGGGTATATAAACTGAAGAAAGCACTTTATGGACTACATCAAGCTCCAAGAGCATGGTATGACACTCTGTCATCCTATCTCTTGGAAAATGGCTTTGAAAGAGGAGTCATTGATAAGACTCTATTTATCAAAAGAAAGAAGAAGAATATCTTATTGGTCCAAATCTATGTTGATGACATTATATTTGGATCCACAAGAGACAACATGTGCAAGGAGTTTGAGGACCTAATGCATCAAAGGTTTAAAATGAGTTCCTTGGGGGAACTTACTTTCTTCCTTGGACTCCAAGTTCAACAGAAGTCAGATGGTATCTTCATCTGTCAATCCAAGTATGTGCAGGACATTCTCACCAAGTTTGGTTTCTCAGAATCAAAACCTGCCAGCACACCTATGGAGACACACAAACAGATAACAACAGATCTTGAGGGGGAGGATATGGATGTGCATCATTACAGATCCATGATTGGTTCTCTCATGTATCTCACTGCATCAAGGCCAGATATAATGTTTCCAGTCTGTGTTTGTGCAAGATTCCAAGTTAGGCCAAAGCAATCTCACTTTCAAGATGTTAAGAGGATATTCAGATATCTCAAAGGGCAACCCAGATTGGGACTTTGGTATCCTCATGACTCACCCTTTGACCTAATAGCATACTCAGACAGTGATCTAGGTGGGGCAAACTTGGACAGAAAATCTACTTCTGGAGGATGTCAGTTTTTGGGTGCTAGACTAGTTTCATGGCAGTGCAAGAAACAAACCACAATGTCCACATCTACAACGGAGGCAGAGTACATAGCAGCTGCAAGCTGCTGTTCTCAAGTCTTATGGATTCAGAATCAAATGCTGGACTATGGGGTAACTTTTCTACACACTCCCATCTTTATTGATAATAGTAGTGCTATCAGCATTGTAAATAATCCTGTCAAGCACTCTAAGACAAAGCACATTGAGATCAGGTATCACTTCATAAGAGACTGTAATGAAAAGAAACTTGTTCAAGTTGTAAAAGTTCATACTGACAACCAGTTTGCTGATCTATTCACCAAAGCTTTTGATGTGGGTAGATTCACTTTCTGGGTAACAAGTGTGGGAATGATCAACTCTGAATAAGCATTCTCTCAAAAAGTGGATAAATATCTGTCTATTATAGTTTCTTGGTGTTACTAATCCTTCTTTACAGGGCACACATAGCAGTACTCAATTCAGCCTAAGCTTCAAAGAGTAAGTACAGTTAATACTGCTAGTTGGTTAATACTGCTCGCAGTTAATACTGCTAGTGGTTAATACTGCTAGTTAGTTAATACTGCTAGGTAGTTAATACTGCTCGCAGTTAATACTGCTAGTTAGTTAATACTGCTCGCAGTTAATACTGCTCGCGGTTATAACTGCTCACAGTTAATACTGCTAGTTGGTTAATACTGCTCGCAGTTAATACTGCTAGTGGTTAATACTGGTAGTTAGTTAATACTGCTAGGTAGTTAATACTGCTCGCAGTTAATACTGCTCGTGGTTAATACTGCTCTAGGTTACTACTGCTTATAATCCGAATACTATAAATACCCTTTGCCCGCCTAAACGTTCATAACGACTCTTTGCATACTGTTCACTTGCGCTCTAACCTTTTTCTCTCAAGTACCAAGTCTTCCAGGCAAGAACATCACAGTTCAATGGCATCCATGGCGTTCATCGACGAGTACAATGAGATTGCAATGCTACAAAAACCAAAGCAAGCTGCAGGATTTCACCAGATTGTGGATTTCCTCAAGACAAGCCATATCGCTCATGCACTCACGGTGTCCCCAACCATCTTTATAGAGCATCAGAGGCAGTTCTGGGCCAATGCCACCATTGTTGCTGAGAATGGTGTGCAGATGATCCAGACAAGGGTGTGTGACCAACCCCTGACAGTTACTGAAGAAGTTATTCGCATCAGTCTACGTCTAGACGATGCCTCTGGTATAACTTCTATTCCTAGTGATGAACTGTTCTCAACTCTTTCCAGAATGGGGTATCAAGGCCAAATGGGGATTTTTAAGTTTTTCAAAGCAAAATTTTCACCCCAATGGAGGTTCTTTGCTCATACTTTAATGCATTGTATTTCAAAGAAAACAACTGGCTGGAGCCAATTTAGCAGTCCAATTGCTTATGCATTGGTGTGTTTATCCACTGCTAGAAAATTCAATTTTTCTCAAATGATTTTTCATGATCTTGTCTCAAATCTGGATAACAAGAAGAGTTTCTTCATGTACCCCAGGTTTGTTCAGGAAGTTATTAATCATGAATTGACGGATATACCTCAACCTGTTGGGGTATATGTACCTAAACCCCCCAAAGGCAAGGTTTTCTCAAATATGAGAAGATCTGCTGGGGACTCGGAAGGAGTTGACACCCCATTGTTCTCTACAATGATGGTGGTGTCCCAAACCACTGAAGGTATGGCAGCAGGGTCAAGGCCCCCATTAGACCAACCCATTGCTAGCCAAGCCCAACCTTCCCACTCAAAAACAATTCCCCAGTCCCTTCTTGCAAAACCAACCTCTCCTATTACCCAAACTTACAAGAGGAAACAGGTAAAGAAGGCTCCTTCCCTTCTTGTACCAGCATCCCCCAAGCCTTTAAGCCCTCTAAAGGAGAATTCTCCTTTAGAGAATATCCATAGGGAAACCAAAGGGGTGTCTCCCAACCCCAAGGAGGTGCTCTCTGAGGAGGAGGAAGAGCATATGGGTGATGAGGCTGCCACTACTCCTGCTAGCACAGAGGAGGATAGTGGTAACATCAATAAGACCTCCCCCATGGCAACTTTAAATGAGCAATCATTTGAAGGTCCCTGGTGCCAAGAAACCACGGGGGTGGATAGTGCTTCTGCTAGGCAGAAGACATCTACTAATAAAAGATCCAATGATCCTTCAATAGGGGGTAAGACTCCTGGAGAAGGTGAGGACAGATATAACTATGATGAATTGATGGAGGCCATGGGAAACATCAACCAGGATGTCATCAAGCAAGGAAAAGAAATAGAGGAGATGAAGTTGGTTATCCTATCTCAACAAGTTAAGATCACCAAACTGAAGAAATTGGTGACAAGATTGTTACAGAAAAGGAGAAGGAAGCAGTTTGTGTTAAAGAGGAGGGCAAGTGCTCAAGATGCTTCCAACAAGGGGGAGAAGCAAGAGGATGAAACTGTTGAAAAGAAAGCTGAAGTTGAGGGGGAGACAGAGGAAGAGATGGAAAAAGAAACAGAAATAGGGCTCTCTGTGGAAGAAATGGAGATAGCAGAAACCTTAGTCAAAGCAAAGAATGATACTCCTAAGGCTTCTCCAAAGGCCAAGGGAGTAGTTATCAAATAAGGAGGGATCTCAGAGCAGGAAAAAGAGAAGGAAATTTTGAAAGAATCAAAGGGAAAAGGAAAAGAGAAGGTAATTGAAGCTGAAATGCCTCCAAAACAGAAGTCTCAGATTGAAATGGATGAGGAAATAGCAAAGTAGTTGCAAGATCAAATGGAGAAGGAGGAACAGCTGCAAACAGAAACTGATAGAGAGCTTGCAAGGATAATGGCCAAGAAGTTAAATGCAGAATACCAAAAGAGTTTGAAAGAAGCAGCTCAGACAACAGCTCAGGTCAAGAAACTTCAAGTTAAGAGGATGCCTATTCAGAAGCAAAAGCAGTAAAGACAACCCTCCAAGACCTTTTTGGCCAATCAGGAAAGAAGAAAGATGATTAACTTCCTGAAAGGTGCAATTGGTGTTAAGGGGGAGATGTTTACCCATATGGCATACTCTCAGGTTGAAGAATTATATAACAAGGAAATGGCCAAACTCCAAGGGGACTCAGCACAAAGGGAGGAGGCTGAGAGAAGGATGAAAGAGAGACATGATCTCAACATCCAACATACATTCCCTGAGGAAACTACACCCTCCAAAGAAGAAGCAGAAGAGAAAAAGGAAGAACCTGGAAGTGTTGGTATAGAAGCAAAGTCTGGAAAAAGAGTGAAATCAATTGCTTCAAAAAGGCAGTTGAAAAAGCCAACGGTGGAAGAGACTGAAAAGGAAGCAGAACCTTCAGTCATATCTCAAACAGAATCAGTTCAACTTCCAGAACAATCTAGTGAGCCAACAGATGAGAATATGGATACATACATGACCATAGTGGAACCTTTGAAGGCTGATCCAATCTCTATGCAAGCTCCAGAGATCATCTTCTGGGATATTCTAAGAGACAATGAAAAGAATTTCTTCAGAATCAAGAGAGCTGATGGTTCATTTGAAGCCTGTTCAACATGGGGGAAAGTTATCAGAAGTTGTTCCAGAGCTGATATTGAAGAACTATACAAAGTGGGGATGAAACTTTATGAACCTGTGTTGAAAAGCACTGAAGAGAATCTTCTCAAAGTGACATTGGAATACTTGTGCATGATGTTTGATCCAGAAAGAGTACACCATAGGATTAAAGATCATAAGCATGATTTCATATTCAAGAAGATTGACAAATGGATACTATTTGAAAACTGTGGAGTATACATGATTACTATTGACAACTGTTATCATGAATACTACCTGGTGGACAAAATATATGAGCATAGCAAGGAGAAGTTGGAAGGGATGCTTAAAGCTACACTGGTCTGTACAAAGGATTCAGAGATGGCCAAGATTGTGGTGAGAAGAACTGTGAATCAAAGCTTGGGCCTAGATCCAAATTTGGGAAATTGAACCAGAGGTGTTGAAAGCATCTTGAAGAGCATCTTGAAGATTAATTCTGAAGAACTTGACTTCTTTTCCTAAAAGTCAAGTTAGGGGGAGATTGTTGGGAACTGAAGATTCTATCAAGTGTGGTTAATGCTGCTAGTACAGAATTACTACTGCTGATTACTACTGCTAGTTCAGAGTTAGTACTGCCAGAGTACTTTGAAGATTAATACTGCTGAGTATTACTACTGCTAGTAAAATTAATACTGCTAGTCAAAGTTAGTGCTGCTTGAACAAAGTTAGTACTGCTTAGCTAGTTAGTACTGCTAGTAGTTAGTACTGCTTAGTAGTTAATGCTGCTAGAAGAATTTAATGCTGCTGAGCATAATTAGTGCTGCTTAAGAGATTCGAATGGAAATAATGACAGCTGGATATTCTGAATATACATATGGAAGCTTAGAGATATACATGGAAGATATACTGAAGATTTGTTTATTCTTTGTAATTATCTTTTGAGTAATATATGTATAGAATGTACAGAATAGATAAATTTTTTTTTTGATAATTAGAAGTTCTAGAGAGAAATCAACCTCAAGGCATTGATCCTAATTCTAGAGAAGTAGAATTCGTATTGGTGAGCCTGTTCATCAATATTGAGGTTGAGTGTGTAAATTTGTAACTTCAAGCATTCAATACAAATTTACAAGTTATTGATTATATACTGTTCTGGTTTACTGTTTTATTGAATATCAAAGTGTTATTCCGCAACTTCTTTGATATTAGTTTCTGAGAATTTATTCTTGTTAAGAATTCGATCCTGACATAGAGTGCTTTGTTGAGAATGTATACGTGATTTGGCTTCTCTTGATTGACAAATCCCTCTGGATGATAGACGTAGACTTCCTCCTTCAGAATTCCATTGAGGAATGATGTCTTCACGTCCATTTGAAAGACCGTGAAGTTCTTGTGGGCTGCGTAGGCTAAAAACATTCTCATGGCCTCTAATTGCGCCACAGGAGCATATGTTTCGTCATAGTCTATTCCTTCCTCTTGTCTGTATCCTTTGGCTACTAGTCGTGCCTTGTTTCTGATGACGGTTCCATCTTCGTCTTTCTTTATTTTGAACACCCATTTCGTATCTATTATGGTTTTACCTTGAGGTTTCGGTACGAGTCTCCAGACTTTAAGTGCATCGAATTGATTTAGCTCTTCTTGCATTGAGATCACCCATTCTGGATCAGCAAGTGCTTCCGATACGCGTGTTGGCTCGAACTTGCTCAGAAAGGAGTCATGCATGCACAGGTTTATTGATACTGACCTAGTTTGCACTGGTTTTGATGGATCGCCAATTATCTGGCTTATCGGGTGCTCTTTGGTCCATTTTTGTTCATGAGGCAGTGGACTAGATGATTGTATGTCAGTTGTATCATCTACAAATCCACTTGTACCTTCTTCTGTTTGTTCTGGAGGAATGATTGTTTCAGTTGAAGTGGTAGGTTCAGAAGGCTCATCAAGTACAGCTTGATCTGGCTGTAGATGGATCTGTACAGTATCTCCTACTGTTTCAGCTACTTCTGTCTCTTTATCACATGGAACTTCTTGAACTGTTGGAGTCGGCATTTGAATTGTAATTTCTTGTTGAATCGGGGCGTTTGATTCAATAGAGTCATCTGTACTGGTTGGATGAGTAGTCGTTAAGTCTTCCATCCTGTCAACCACAACAGATTTCTTTACATTAGATCCAAGAAATTCATCATAAAACAATTCAAATAATAAATCTAAATCAGATAAATGGTTAGTTGAAGTTGAAGCTTCGTTTGATTTAGTCTGTTGAGACGCAGGTTCTGGACTGAGTTGCCCAGAAGCTAGTACTCTGGTTATAACGGGTTCTGAACGTTGTTGTTCGGAAGCCATATCTTCATCAAAGGAGACGTTGACGCTTTCAATCACCGTCTTTGACTTCTTTAGGTAAATACGAAATGCAGTCGCTGTTGAGGAATATCCAATGAAGATTCCTTCATCTGCCTTAGCGCTGAACTTGTTAAGATTCTCCCTATCGTTTAGTACGAAACACTTACATCCAAATATATGGAAGTATTTGATTGTCGGTGTTCGGTTGTTGATTAACGCATAAGGAGTCTTCTTGAACCTTCGATGTACCATGGAACGATTTTGTGTGTAGCACGCGGTCGAAACAACTTCTGCCCACAAAAACAGAGGTAAGTCTGATTGACTTAGCATAGTACGAGCAGCCTCGACTAGTGTTCGGTTTCTTCTTTCAACCACTCCATTTTGTTGAGGCGTACGAGCAGCAGAGTATTGATGTGAAATCCCGACAGATTCGAGATATTCTTCAACTTTGTTGTTCTTGAACTCTGTGCCGTTGTCTGTTCTTAGAATCTTGACCGGTTTCTGCAGATTCACCTGGGTCGTCTTCAGGAATGTAATGAGGACATCTGGTGTCTCATCCTTTGAACGTAGAAACTTGACCCATTTGTATCGCGAATAATCGTCCACGATCACGAGTATGTACTTCTTTCCGCCTAAGCTTTGAGTTCGCATCGGACCGCATAGATCCATATGCAATAACTCTAACGGAGATTTTGTACTTGGTTCAGGCTTTGGTTTATGAGGTGCCCTCTTCATCTTCCCTTTTTCACAAGCTGCACAAAGATGTTCTCTTTCGTATTTCAGTTCTGGAAGTCCTTTGACGAGCTTTCCACTGACCAGATCGTTGATGTACCGAAAGTTGAGGTGAGAAAGACGTCGATGCCATAACCAACTTTGGTGCATCGAAGCTTTCGATAGTAGACAAACTTGCTTGTCAGTCTGGACATCAGATAAATTGATTGTGTAGAGGTCTGATTCTCGTTTACCGACCAAAAGTTCATCGCCTTCTTCATTGCGAACGGAACATCTTTTGGCTTTGAAGTTGACCTCTAAGTCTTTGTCACAGAACTGGCCTATGCTGAACAAGTTGTATCGTAAGCCTTCTACATAGCTTACCTTCTTGATAGTGACATTGTCATGTTGTACATCACCGTATCCCATGATTGGAGAAAGCTGGTCGTTGCCAAATCTTACTGTTCCACAATATTTTTCTTTAAAGTTGGACAGTATCTCCTTTTGCCCTGTCATGTGCTTGGAACAACCGCTGTCCAAGAACCACGTATGACTGGTCTGCATAAGAGAAATAAGAAAATTTAGATTTGTATATGACAACATTGGAATCTACACTTTGATCATTGAAGTGCGGGTCTTGAACTGATTTGTTCAATAGCCTATTTTGTCTTTGAAGAACGAGTCCTGATCTGTACATAATCAGAAGTCGCTTTCTCTTTAAGCTTTGTGTGCCTGCAACACAGATTTCGCCTTAGGTACCCATTGGAATTTGGGTCCTTCTGTGTTAGCACAAGATTTTGGTATCCATTTCAAATTGGATCCTATTTTCTTTTGAAAAGTATGTGAAGAATGGGTATGAGGTGAATGCTGTGAGTCCGTGATCGTTACCAGATAATCAAAACAACAAACAATAGATGATAAACCAACCTGTTTCGATATATAAACGCGGATTACACGGTTGAGTTCTTGGGTTCTCTCTGTTTGTTTCTCTCTTTACACCTTTTAGTATGTGTATGTGTGTGTTCTTTTTGAACTGATATGATGTTCTAAGAGAGAGAGAGATATCTAAACTAATATTAAACATAATATCTAGATATCTATAATATCTAGATATTATAATTAAACTAATATAATAACAAATAATATCTAAAACATAATATCTAAATAATAAAACAACTTTGACTTTATTACAGAATAGACCCTAGACTTTGGTTGAGAGTAACTTTCAGCATTAACTTCAGATTGCGATCTTCGTATTGGATGATCTTGAATCCAACGAGACTGTGTCTTAACAATCTCCCCCTTTGGATCAAGATCATTACGAAAATGATTTGTCAATACGATCTTCTCTTTCAGCACAGAAGATGCAATCTCTTTCTCTAGCTTAGAATGCTTTAGCAAAGTATCTTCAAAGAAAATTTATCTGAAATCAGCATGTCTTCAGAATACTTTGATCTCGCAGTTCTTGGTCTTGTAATGTAATGGACTGAACATTTCTTCAAGCTTTAGATTCTCCCCCTTTTTGATTGAAAGTGCAACGACTTCATCAAAACTTTGAGTAAGAAATGTCAACCACTTGGAGTCTCTGATCCGTCAATTCAATAGTTATTCATCCTGATCTTTGCAAATCTAGACAAAATAATCATGTAACACCTGAATCAACTAATGAATCAGTTAGAATGCCTGTCAGTAACACTAAGTCACTGTGTGTAACGAATACACATTGGAAAGGAGCTGTTTGATGTTGACTCCCCCAGGGCTTCCATTTAATCATCGAAACACCACAAAGGTAATTTATATAAACGTTATGACAAAGAAACTAATTCCTTGTGTGTTCGTGCTTGTGTTTGAAAGAATTAAGCACTGATGATTGCTTATTTGGCTCAAAATTGTGTAAACCACTGAGACAACAGTAAGTTAAACACAGACTCAATGTGCATGAGTGAAGTGCGAAGGTGGGGCAGACTTCCTTCTTTTCAATATCCAGATTTTCCAAATGAAAATCAGATAGCATATGTGTTGCGTCCCCTTTGAAAATGTGAAACACTTTCTTGTTGAGAAGAAAATGAGTAGATAGTGAGGTTTGATCAAGAGTTGGCATGGGCTAGTTGTCTGTTTCAATAATGTTCACCAAAGAATTGTGAAACACTAGTAATGTGGCTACCCGGCTCAGAAAAAGTTGGTGCAGAGTTGTGATATTCTTTTTAACTCTGTTCTCGCAGGCTCTTTCTTTTAAACGTTTTGCTTTCTCTAATCACACTAATTTCTATTCTCTTTGCACACTCAATCACTAAGGATTAACTTCTTGGGTAGAAATCACTGGTTAAGGTGATTCCATTGAAGTTGTGTTAATTCCTAGCACAATGATTCTTTGTTTTCCTATGATGCATGTGATGCTCAGATTGGTTTAACTATGTCAGTTAAAGCACAATTTAGTTCATGAAAACATTTAAGATACACTTCCAAAATATAAAATCTGTTGAAAAATCGGGAAGTGGTTTGAACATTAAAAACAATGTTTTCTATGATTGAAAGTTGTCCTTCTTTCAACCATATATGAGATGAAGATATAGAATTATACCTCTACGTACGATCTTCCATCTCATGAAGCTAAGCTTAAAGTCATAAAGATATGATCTTTTAAGCTTCTCTCAAACTTCTGCAAAAGTCTTAGGTCAAGTCAAAGTAAAATTTATTCACTTAAATTGAAAAGACAAAAAGCAGTAAAACTTTTAAAGTACGAGTTCTGATCAGAAATAATCAGAAGTCATCACCTTTTTACTCCCCCTGAAATTATGCATTTGAAACTTTATCATTGAAAAAGATATGCATTTAAAATTTCAGAAAAGTATGTACTCCCCCTTGATGGTTGATTTCCTCATTGGAGTATCTGAGTACAATCTTCATGTTCAGCACGGAGTAAGGTCTTTTGATCTTTGAAGTGCGAGTCTTGAACTGTTGTATTCAATAGCCATATCTTCGTTGAAGTCCGGGTTCTAAGCTGATGTACTTAGAAGCCATTTTGACATTGATGTCCGGGTCTTGAGCTGATTTACTCAAGAACCATCTCTCTCTCCTACTCCCCCTAGACAGTAGGTATCTGCAACACATAATTAGTTTTCTTTGGTACCCACTGGTATTTGGGTCCATAAGTGTTAGCACAAGGTTTTGATTTTGGTACCCATTGCAAATTGGGTCCTCTTTTCTTTTGAAATAGATATGAAGTAGGATAATGATAAGAATGCATATGAGATGATTCAAACCGCATAGCAGAATCTTGACAGAAATTAGAAGCATGTTTATCATAAAAGGAAGACTGTCTAGCAGTTTTAGATAACAGGAATAGTTGCTTAAAAGAGTATTTCAGTTTAGGAGCAACATTCATATTCAAAGTATCTGAACTAGACATATTCTTATTACAATAAACAGAATCAAAAGCTTTAAAAGTCTTGTCAAGCTTCCGTTTGGGTTGCCATTTCTTGGTCATATCTGAAACAGTTGAAACCTTTGAGTTAGACATTAGAGAAACAACTGAATGCATTTTCTTTGGGTTACCAGTATTGATCGGCTTCTGTGAATGCTTCTTGCCTTTAGCATTTTTAGCTTTCACAGAGACTGAGTTATCAACTCGCGTTGATTTTGCACTGTTAACAGGCTTACTGGTTGATCCAACAAATTTCTTAAGAAAGGATGAATGGTTTGGAAGTTTTGCATTAAAGTCAAATTGTTCAAGACAATCATCTAAACCACCGTTAGAGTTCAGAAAATCAAACCCTTGATTTGATGAACTAACCATATTCTCAGAGTTTGAAGCCTTAGAAAGAACAGAATTTGTAAACACAGTTGTAAAAACATTTTGTTCAATGTTTATCAAAAGTCTTTCATCTGACAAAGAATTCTCGAGTTCAGAAATTTTACTTTCTAAAACGAGAGGAGGGACATATAGTTTACCTTGAGTAGGTTTCGCCTCCATTTCCTTTTCAGAATAACTTAGAAAGAAGTCATCTGAAAGAGTTTTCTTCTTTTCAGGTTTCTTATCATAGCTATTATTCAGCTTCGCATAATAAAATGGAAGATGAACTTTAGATGATATTAAATGTTTTTCTGTTTCTTTGGCTTCATCCTCTTCAGATAGTTTAGTCCAATAAACTTTAAGTTCAGGGATTCTTCTAGCTAACTTCATAGAAAGAATATCATAAAGTGCAGGCACTTCAGACATTCCCTTTTGAAGATAGTGAGGATTCTTATAACCGATTACCCATCTTTCTTTGTTCTCTATTGGTTTGTTAAGATGAATGGTTTGCTCAGTTTGACCTAATGAGTACAACTTCTTTTCCAAAGCATCCATTTTTGCAATTAAAGATTTGTTTTCTTCGATAGACGAAGAATGCATTTGTGTAACCTCGTATAGGTCAATCTCACGTTTTAGCAGTTTAGACTTGAGTTCAGAATTCTCACTAAGAATTATTGTCTTCTCCGTTGCGTTGGTGTCATTGTTTTTATGTAAAACCTTAACCAGTACTTTCTTCTCAGCAATTTCACTGCTAAGTTTCTGTATTGATTGGTTTTTGTCAGTAATGACACCCTTTTCACGCTTTAGGTTCGACTCTAACTCTTTGAGTTTATCATTCATGGCATGCAATTGATTTATGAATTCAGCATATGATAAGTTGCATACCTCTTCTTCATTCTCTGAATCAGCTTCATCATCTGATTCATGCTTTCCCATCAAGCACAGGTTGACAACTTCATCTTTCTCTTCATCTTCTTCATCATCATCAGAATGATCGAGCCAGAAAACGTCTTCAGCCATCAATGCCTTCCCAGCCTCTTGTTGCTTTGCAAGCAACACCTTGTTCTTGTAGTAGTCCGAGTTCTTGACTTTTGGCTTTCGGCAATCTCTGGCATAATGACCGGTTTTGCCACAATTGTAGCACGTTATAGGTTCTGTCTGACCTGATCCTTCTGCTTGAAACCTTCTCTCTTCAGGTTTCCTTTCCTCTAATCTCTTTCCTTCAGCAAGATCTCTTCTATCTTCTGGTTTCCTCTCCTCCATTCTCCTTCCTTCAAACCTTTTTCCTTCAAATCTACTTCCTTGGACCCTTTCTCTATGAGCGTAGTTGTTTGGACCAGACGAATACCTCTACTGTTTGAGCTTGGCTTTGTGTAGAATTTCTTCTGGAAAGCCTTAGTCAACAAAAGCAATGCTTGCTTTAGTTGTTCACATTCATCTTTGTCAGAGTTTGCTTCAGCTTTATCTTCATCTGATTCATACACAGTCGCTTTGTTCTTCTTCTTCTTGACAACAAGAGCAACTGTGTCTTCAATCTTCTTTCCTCTCTGCCTTTTCTCTTCTAGAATTTCATCCACTTCTTCTTCATTTTGTTTGAGGGTCTCATACACCTCATGAAGTGGAATCTCATTCAGATCTTTAATCTGCTTCATCTGCCTCACAAATCTCTTCCATTCTAGCTGTAGAACGCTTAGAAATTTGACGTTTAGCTCAATTTGAGATTTGTGGACCTTGTTCTTGCTTAGCTCATTCAGAAAGGTCACAAACCTGTCATGTACTTCTTCTAAGGTTTCTCCGGCTCTGCCTCTAAATTCTTCATAGTTATTTAGGCAGTTGGAGATCTTCAGTTGATTTCCCACCTTAGAACCCAGCATCATCTTCTCCAGCTGATCCCACATTTCCTTAGCTGAGGCCTTGTAGCTGTCAATCTTTATGTAGATTTCATTGGGGATTCCTTGAAGAATGTATGACATAGCTAGCTTATCACCTTTAGCTCTGTTTAGGTTGTCACCGTTAAGCTCATGGTACTTCAGTTCAACTTGTGTTGGCACTGTTCCAACTAGACGAGTTGTCTTTATTGGTTGCATATTTCCTTCTGCAAATGACTGTCTGATGAACTCATAAAGCTCATGTCTGTCTATGAAGTTTAGAAACCGATCCTTCCACTGTTCGTATTGACCTTTAAATAGAACTGGTGGTTTGGAATCAGTTCCAATGGCAAGAGCTTCTCTGGAAGTCATAATTGAACAAGATTTAAGATGCGAGAGGCTTTGAAATGCGTGAGGCTTGAGATGCGAGAGGCTTTGAGATATGAGAGAATTTTAAAATTCAAAAGTTTGCGCGAGATGTTGATTGCGCAAAGTGAGGATCGACCGATAAGACGTAAGAACCGATAAAATTTTTGACCGGGAAAAACTGATTGACCGGTAAAAAGATCGACCGGTAAAAAGATCGACCGGTAAAACTGATTGACCGGTAAAAAGATTGGATTCCAATTAAATGCCACGTGAACTTTCTTTGATTTCGAAAATTAATTTCGAAATTATATTCTTTGACAAAACTTGAACTTCTTTTGATTAATTCTTGGATAATGAGTGAACCGAAATGATGGACCAAAATAAATAAAAATGGATTGGAAAAAGTGGATTGGAAATGTGGATTTTGAGAGTGGATGTGGAATTCACGTGAGAAGTAGAAAAGTGTGGAATTTGAGAGTTGGAGGTGAGGATTTGACCGGAATTGAAATTTAGAGAGAGATAAGACCGGGAAGTGAGTTATTGAAACAGGTTTTAAATGGTTTGACCGGAGGTGTTTGAGTGGAAGACCGATATTGATGTTTACTTCGACCGAGAAAAGTGAATTGGTATTCGACCGATACCAAGTGGAAGACCGGAGGTGTTTGTGTGAGATTCGACCGGATGATGGGATTTGACCGGAGAGTGTTTGACCGATACCAAAAGCTTGTGAGATTCGACCGATAAAAAGTGATCTTCGACCGGTATTTGCAAGAGTCCGGTCGAATGCTTAAGACCGATAAAATGTAAAAACTAAGGTTCGACCGGTACGCTTAAGACCGATACGTCGTCTTCTCCGATTAAATCAACCTGCAACTCTAAAATTAACCCAACTATAGATCGATTTACCACACCAAACTTTGACAGTATGTTCTCCTTACCAACAACAACAATACACAACCTTTTGATTTCTAAAATAACCGTAAAATCAAGTTTTGATCTATAACACAGTGTTCTTCAAAAATGAAGAACACAGAGAGTAAAAATTTTTGATTTTGAATCTGGATCAGCTCTGATACCAATTGTGAGTCCGTGATCGTTACCAGATAATCAAAACAACAAACAATAGATGATAAACCAACCTTTTTCGATATATAAACGCGGATTACACGGTTGAGTTCTTGGGTTCTCTCTGTTTGTTTCTCTCTTTACACCTTTTAGTATGTGTATGTGTGTGTTCTTTTTGAACTGATATGATGTTCTAAGAGAGAGAGAGATATATATCTAAACTAATATTAAACATAATATCTAGATATCTATAATATCTAGATCTTATAATTAAACTAATATAATAACAAATAATATCTAAAACATAATATCTAAATAATAAAACAACTTTGACTTTATTACAGAATAGACCCTAGACTTTGGTTGAGAGTAACTTTCAGCATTAACTTCAGATTGCGATCTTCGTATTGGATGATCTTGAATCCAACGAGATTGTGTCTTAACAAATGCACATGGTAATTTCCAAACCAATCTTCAGAATCTTGACAAGAGATAGATATATGTTTATCATAAAAAGAAGACTTTCCAGCAGATAAAGATAACTGAAATAATTGCTTCATTGTATATTGTTTACGAGAAACAGCAAGTTTTGGGTTCAAAACAGCAATATCAGCAATTACAACATCTTTAGTAAGCGAAGTCTTATTACAATTAACACTACTAGACGTTAAGACGGTCTTGTCAAGGTTCCGTTTGGGTTGCCACAGAGAATTTGCTTCTGGCCTTTGATTGCTCATATCTGAAACATGTAAAGCTGGTGAGTTAGACCTTGGAGCAACAAACAAATGCTTCTTCTTGGAATTACCAGTAGTGGTCGATTTCTGTGAATGCTGAGATAAATTCCTACCTTTAGCACTCTTAGCGTTCACAGAGACTGATTTATCAACGAAAGCTTTCGTTGATTTTGCACTGTTCACAGGCTTACTGGTTTTTCTTAAAGTTTTCTTCACAAATGATGAATGGTTGGGAAGTTTTGTATTAAAGTCAAAGAGATTGGAACCATCATCTAAATTACCGTCAGAGTTCAAAAAATCAATTCCTTTATTTGATGAACCAGACATCTCCTTAGAGTTTGAAGCTTTTGAAAGAACAGTATTTGAAAACACGGTTGTAAAAACGCTTTGTTCAATATTTATCAAAAGTTTTGCATCTGATAAAGAAGTCTCGAGTTCAGAAATTTTACGTTCTAAAATGAGAGGAGGGGCATATAATTTACCTTTGATAGGCTTCGCCTCCATTTTCTTTTCAGTATAACTTAGAAAGAAATCACTTGAAAGAGTTTCCTTCTTTTTGTATATTGGGTTTTCATCATAACTATTATTCAACTTCGCATAATAAAATGGAAGATGAACTTTAGCTGATTTCATCCGTTTTTCCGTTTCATTGGCTTCATCCTCTTTTGATAGCTTAGTCCAAAAAGTTTTAAACGCGGGGAGTCTGCGGGCTAATTGCATATTAAGATGATCATAAAGTCCTGGAACTTCAGACATCCCCTTTTGTAGACAGTGAGGATTCTTATAACCGATTCCCCATCTCTCTATCTCCTCTTTGGGTTTGTTCAGAAAAATAGTTTGTTCAGTTTGACCCATTTTATACAACTTCTCTTCCAAACTTTTTAGTTTTCCGAGTAAAGAAAAGTTTTCTTTTGTACAAGAAGAATGCAACTTTTTAAGCTCATAAATATCTATCTCACTCTTTAGAAGTTGAAACTTAAGATCAGAATTCTCTTTTAGAATTATTGTCTTTTCCTTAGCGTTGGTGTCATTATCTTTATGTAAAACCTCAATTAATACTTTCTTCTCAGCAATTTCATTGCTGAGTTTCTGTATCAACTGGTTTTTGTCTGTCATGACACCATTATCTTGCTTAAGATTAAATTCTAACTCTCTTTGTTTCATACTCATGGCATGCATTTTATTCATGAATTCTAAATCAGATAGATTACATACCTCCTCTTCTTCATTGTCAGAATCAGCTTCAACATCTGATTCTATCTTGCCCATCAAGCACATGTTGACGACTTCTTCTCTATTTTCATCATCTTCTTCTTCATCATCTGAGTGATCGAGCCAGTATTCATCCTCAGCCATCAATGCCGTGCCTGCCTCTTGTTGTTTTGCAAGAAGCATCTTGTTCTTGTAATAGTCTGAATTTCTGACTTTAGATCTGCGGCAATCTTTGGCAAAGTGACCTGGTTTGCCACAGTTGTAGCATGTAGGCGGTTCTGGCTGACTTGATCCTTCAGCTTTGAATTTCCTTTCTTCTGGCCTCCTCTCCTCAATCCTCTTTTCTTCCGACTGAAACCTTCTCTCTTCCGGTTTCCTCTCCTCTGATCTTCTCCCATCAAATCTCTTCCCTTCGTATTTGCTACCTTCAATCCTTTCTTTATGAATGTAGTTGTTCGTACCAGATGAATATCTCTGATTATTTGATGTTGGCTTAGTGTAGAATCTTTTCTGAAAGGCATTAGTCAGCATCATCATTGCTTGTTTCAGCTGATCATTTTCATTTGATCCTGAGTTTGCACAACCTTCATTTTCTTCATCTGATACATATACAGTCGCCTTGTTCTTCTTCTTTCTGACTACAAGGGCGACTGTGTCTTCAACTACCTTTCCTCTCTGTCTCTTCTCATCCAGAATTTCATCCACCTCTTCTTCATTCTGACAGAGGGTTTCATACACCTCGTGAAGTGGAATCTCATTCAGGTCTTTAATCTGCTTCATCTGACGAGCAAATCTTTTCCATTCAGGTTGAAGAATACTAAGGAATTTGATATTCGGCTCATTTTGAGATTTGTGAACTTTGTTCTTGCTAAGTTCATTCAGTAATGTCACAAACCTGTCATAGGTTTCTTCTAAGGTTTCTCCCACCCTGCCTCTAAATTCTTCATAGTTATTTAGGCAGTTGGAGATCTTCAGCTGATTTCCAATTTTTGAACCCAACATCATTTTCTCGAGTTGATCCCACATTTCTTTACCTGAAGCCTTGTAACTGTCAATCTTGACGTATATTTCATTTGGGATCCCCTGTAAGATGTATGACTTTGATAATTTGTCGTCTTTGGCTCTTCTGAGGTTATCATCTTGTAGCTCGTGATACTTCAGTTCAACCTGAGTAGGCACGTTATCAATTACACGAGTCGTCATTGGTGGTGTCATAATCCCTTCTTCAATAGATGTTCTGATATAATCACCCAACTCGTGTCTGTCAATGAAGTTTAGAAACCTATCCTTCCACTGTTCGTATTCTCCTTTGAAGAGAACTGGTGGCTTGGTTTCAGTTCCTATTGCAAGGGCTTCTTTGGATGTCATCAGTTTCGAAAAATTCTCAGAAAAATATTCTAAGTCTGGATTGGAGCTTTGCGATTGAGAAGGTTTGCATTTCAAGTTGGGAACGCAAATGGAAGTTTGCGGGTCTAGAGAGGAACGCAAAGTTGACTTGTTTTTTTGAAGTCTTGAGGAATGCGGGTCTGAGGTATGCGGGTCTGACTTGGAACGAGGTGTGCGTGTCTGAGCTTTGAACCGAGAAGTTGAGGAATGCGGGTGCTTTGGGACCCGAGTTTGAGGAATGCGGGTGCTTGAGGACCCGAGTAGTTGAGGAATGCGGGTGCGTGAGGACCCGAGTATGAGGAATGCGGGTCCTTTGAGAGCCGCAAAGTAAGGAATGCGGGTCTAGTGGGAACCGCAAAGTAAGGAATGCGGGTCTAGTGAGGAACGCACACTTGAGGTATGCGGGTCACTTGAGACACGCACAATAGACTTATGCGATTGTAGTTGGACCCACAAAGTTGAGAAATGCGGGTTATTCAACCTCTGGAATGCGGGTGTTCGTCCTGAACTTCAAAAATTCGTCTAAAATCTGTTCCTATAACGATTAGCACAACCAAACACTACCAATATGTCTAGAATCACTTCTACAACAGAAAGCTATCACACGATCTCTCAAAAACTCACTTTTTCGAAAAATATTTGATGGCACAGTACGTATATTCACTCGACTGAATACTCACCAAATCACAAAATTGGAACTCAAATAAAGCTTTAAAGTGAAATCAAACACTCACAAATCTATCTAGCAGGTATTTCGATCACACCCTGATCGATTCTAACACCTAAGACACTCAAAAACACAAAATCGAATTTTGTTCAAGAACACAGAGTCGTTTTTCTCATAAACTTGTTTTTGATCTTAATCAGGCTCTGATACCAATTATCGGTCCAACAATACTTATCAAGTTTATAGAAACAACGACACAATAACGATTACCAACCTGTATTGAATATATCAAACGATTACAAGGTTGATCGATTAAGCTTTTGATGTGTTCTCTATGTTTTCTCTCAAATACACCTTTATGTGTGTGTTTGTGTGTGTGATCTATGATCTGATGGATGAGAGATTGAGAGATACACTTAGATAATATCTAGAATAGATATTATCTAAATCTAATCTACCTAACAACTTACAAGAGCAAGTTGTAGTATTAAACTAATATAACTACATAATATCTAACAAATAGATATTATGTCTAACTAAGTTAATATATAACTAACTAAGTTACCTAAGTTAACTAATATCTAACATACTAGATATTAAGTTAACTTTTACAATAATAAACAAATACATTGATTACATTGACATTTATTACAAATAGACATAGACTTTTATATCGACAGTCGACGTTCCGGCTTTAGCTTCAGATTGCGATCTTTAGTTTGGATGATCTTGAATCCAATGAGACTGTGTCTTAACAATATATATTATTTTTGTTCATGCAAAAAAAAAACAAAAAAAACAAAAAAAACAAAAAAAATTTAACTTTATTTGTTCAAATTTAAGTTCATGATTTTGTTTCTTCAAAAAAAGTTTGAGATTTATTTGTTTAAAAAAGTTCAATAATTTATTTGGTGAAAAATTTAGGAAAAAATTTAGAGATTTATTTGTTAAAAAAAATTAAGGGACTTAAATATTCAAAATCAGATAGTTTGTTGGGTTTTTTTAGACTTTTACCAAATTTTCATCACATTAACATGTTTTTATAGGTTACAAGGATGTATTTAACCGGTTTTAGAAAGTTTAAGGGTTTTTATCATTCAAAAAAATAGTTTAAGGACTTGATCGTTTAAAATCAGAAAGTTTATTGACTTTTTTCAGACTTTTCCCTTTTTATAACAACAATCTTGGTAAGTATTTTAATAATTAAAATTTTAATTTAGTTTGTAAGTTACGCACCAAAAATTTAACTAATCGTTTTAACATGTAAGTTATAGACTTCAAGATATGGGGTTGGGTTCCGATTATGGTGAAAACTGAGAAGGGTAAAAATGGATCTCCACCCTTGGATTAATCATAATTGAAGATCAACATGTGTGAGATGCATCAAATCAATTCACGTATCAAGCGCGATTTATGGGGTGGGGGTGAGATTAAAAGTGATTAAGGGTCTAGATTATTTCTTACGCTTCTTACCTTAACTCATATTCTCACACGATCATTTGTCTAAAAGATACATACATATATATATATATATATATATATATATATATATATATATATATAGAGTTGGGATCGCGTGAGACCAACCTATTTTCGTGAGACCCGTGAGACCAAGAATTTACACTTGAACCTTCACAGCAAAACACTGTGAAGGTTCAGATTTTTTTTACCTTCACAGTGTTTTGCTGTGAAGTTTCAAGTGTAAATTTTTAGTCTCACCGGTCTCACGAAAACAGGATGGTCTCACGTGAACTCAACCCTATATATATATATATATATAGATGAAGGATCATGCGAAAAGAAAAGTTAAGTTGAGAAGATAAGAAGAAATCTGGACCCTTGATTACTTTTAATCTCAAACTCACCGATGAATCGCACTTTTTACGAGGATTGGTTCGGTGCATCTCATCCTAACGTGCATCCAAGGGTGAAGATCCCTTCTTACCTTTCTCACCATAACTTTCATTTTTGTCGAAACTCAACCCTATATATATAGGCGAAAGATCGTGTGAGAAGTTGAGGTTAACGTAAAAAACGTGAGAAGTGGATCTGAACCGGTGACCACTTTTAATCAAATACCCTCCCATGAATTGTGACTTAAAAGATAATTGATCCAGTGCATCTCTTCCTAATGTGCATCCATTTCTCATCCAACGGTTGATAACCACTTATCATGCTTCTCACGTTAGCCTAAACTTCTCACTGGAACCCAACCCTTGGATAATATTCACTTTTCTTTGATTTCTTCTACCGTCCCCATCCCTTCTCTTAAAATTATGTTTTTCTTTTTCATTAATCAACATCGTCTTTCAGTATCATCAATGGAGTCATCGTATTCCGTCAATGAAGTCTACGTGAGCGACATTGTTGAATCAGGAGATGGGTTTGCTGATGTTGGATTCAGAGTTAGTTATTCGTCCGAAAAGGATGTTCCTGTCGTTGAAGATTTTAACGACCAAATTTCGTTGGATGATGGGAAAGAGCTTGTTGAACATGACGATCGCAATGGTTTTTTAGATTTGGATGGTACATTTTTTGTAATAGTTATCAGATGAAAAATACTAATTTTTTTTTATTGTTGGAATTTTGTAAATGGTGATGAATCTTCTCGTAAATGGATTCATTAGATGCACCAGGATAATCATGTTGCATTCAATGAGTTTGTTGATCATTGAAATGCAGTGAATGATAAGAATATCGATGAAGACGACATGGATTCAGCTGATGCACCGGGATAATCATGTTGCGTTTGATGATTTTGTTGATCATGGAAGTGCAATGGACGATATGAATATAAATGAAGACGACATAAATTCAGGACGCACTAGGATAATCATGTTGCGTTGGATGAGTTTGTTGATCATGGAAATGCAATGAACGATATGAATATCAATAAAGATCACATGGATTCAAAAGATGCACCATTCGTAATCGAAACCAACAAAACCTATGTTGTTTAATGTGATGTGTAACACCTACAAATTTCGAGAAAACGACTAATTTAAGTTTTCGATAAATCATCAAATAAAAGGATAAATACCTTCCTATAATTCAATACTGATTTCCTCGAATAGCAAATCCAGATTTAATGCCAACAAAAGATAAACTAAACTTTACATAAAGTTTAAGTTAAGGTCGGTTGTTACTAAAACCTAAGAATTGTCGCTATCTCCAATGTGCGAAATAGGGGTGTTCAAAAAAATAGTTGGATCGCTCAAACCAGTCGAACCAAGTCAAACCAGACCGTTTTTGGTGGTTTGAGCGGTCTGGTGGTCCAGCCTGGTCTGAAAAATAGCCAAACCGCTCGGTCTGGTCTAGTCTGCGGTTTGAACATTTTTTTGAGTAGTCTGGACCGAACCGACCGCCAAAAATATGCACGTGTTGATTGTATTTAGTTTTAATGTTGCTGGCTCAATCTTTATGGCTCAATTAAAATAAATTCATCAAAAACATTATGTTTTTAGTTTTCATTTCTCAATTGACCACGTTATCTAAATTGACAAAATATTGAAATCCATCAAAGATTAAATCCAAAATTCCAAATCGTTCTTCAAGTTGCTCTATATTTGTCCAAAATTCAACTATTTCATGGTGGACTTATTTAACTTTTTTCAACTTGCTCGATATGTTTTTTTTAGAGAGATGTTTATTTCATAATTCGATATATATTTTTTTTGACAATGTCATATCTGTAGAAACTTCATTTTGGATATAGATGTTATGTTTTTTTAGTTTAAAAGCCACAAGAGATCCAAACCGCTTAAACCGGTCAGACTAGACCGCATTTTTTTGGTCCGGTTCAACCGATTTGGTCACTTACTACCATACCGCTCGATTTGGAAATTTCTTAAACCTCTATTTTTGGTTTGATTTGTGGTTTGGGGGGGGGGGGGTTTAAACCGCTCAAACCGGACTGCGAACACCCTTATTGCGAAAGACATCATTGAACATCTAATTTTTTTCTCGTGCATCTAACTAGCACTCAACTTTTCACAGTATCACTAGTACCACCCAACAAGGACCTAATGCACATGTCGACAAATAAAAAAAATTAGACTTAACGTCTAGTGAGCTCAAGAGTTCTCATCATCTATGTAAAATGGTAGAAGTGAAAGTATGTTATTTAAATCACAATTTCCAAAATGAAACTTATTAAATATAAAAGCAACATCTTTCCCAATACCCACCATTTTCGTGATGAAATATCATTAACCAGAACACCTATTCATCATGAGACCAAAACACAATACTCACTCAAAATATGAATAAAGTTTAGTATTCAAATACTGAAAATATAGATAAAACTCTATTATCCAAAACATCCAAAAACATGGGTAAAGTTAAATACCCAAAACCACCAATCATGAATAACAATCTATACTGAAAACATGGATAATACTCAATACCTAAAATAACACATTTCGGTGACGGGGAGACTTGATGCCATCAAATGTGGCAGGAATACAAAGTTAAACCACTTATCAACGTTCTCGAGCTTCACCTCGGGCCATGGATCCCTGTATACGGCTCCATTGAGCACCACCGCAAGATTCCCAAATGACCCTAGTGTCTACTCGACTTCTAGATGAGTCTCACCACAAAGTCACTGATCTCCGTATACGGCTCCCATGAGCACCACCGCAAGACCTAGCCTCGTATATGTCTCTATCAAGTACTACCGTAGGCTAATAGCTCCGTATACGGCCCAATAGGGTACCACCGGTCACTACCCTATGACTTAGGGACCACTCACTGAACTTAAGTGTGGACATCAAAACTCCATGCTTAACAACATGTTAAACCCCTATGCCTATGGATTCAATGCATTATAGTGTAAACACATTACATGACTCCAATTGAACGACTAACACACTAAAAACATGTAATATCCAACAAATGTGAAATTAAATGCATCACACGTCCAAAACTCCACCTTGAGCTTAATAAAACCGGACAAATATCCCCAAGACTCATCTGAGTCAAAACTAATCAAAAGCTCAAAAATTCAATTGACCATTCAATAAAAATCATCATATGCGAAAAAATGTATTTAACCCACGTTTATGCAAACACATGCTCCAAAGGCGTGATTAACTCAAAAACTCAACTTTAGTTGGGAGAAATCATTTTCCAAATGCAATCATACCATTTATATTTTTAAACGTCCCATAACATAAGAATATGCATTTTTCCAACCCACACACACTAAAATGCATTAACACTAAATAATATCCATTTATAAGATAAATCATTAAAAGTACCCAAAGTTATGATTTATTTATTAAAATGTCCAACAATCCCAAATATTTTTTTTTCACAAGATTTATAAAATCAAATGTACCAAAAATGCAAATCTCAGCAAATAAATAACGCATTTGATAAACATCAAGTAAAACACATAAATACTTCAAAAGGAACATTTTTGGCAAGCTGTAGTAGCAGTTAATAGTCAACGATAGGGGAGGTGAGGTCGCCCTTTATCCAAAATGGATTTATGTTCCTATTTGGTATAACAATGTCATGCAGTAACACACTAAGAGATCATTTAAAGGCCCTAAAACCTTCTTGCATCACATACACAAGTGCTCTCTGAATCGTGCAATAAGGTCACCCATAACACGACTCTCCCATTTGAGTATGTACATGGTTTGTTTACAAATCAACTTGAACTCACATTGCTAGGTTAAGTTAAACCTAGGTTCCAAACCCCTCTCTACGTTCTAATAATGGTGAAGACTTTAGATCCACAAACATTCGTCCCTAGAAACTTTGTCTATGTTACAATCAAACCTAGAAATGTACCAAAAGCAACCCTAGATCCATAACAAAACCATAGTTATGATGTAAACTTCCTAAAAACCTTACCTCTTAAAGAATAAGAAGATCCCAACAATATCTCTTTAAGCCCCAAGGTTTTATTTCCTCTAAGTGCTTCCCTAACTCTTCCAAAAATGGAACAACAAGAGAAAAATGATGAGAGAAGGGAATTAAGTAGATGAAGAAAGAAAGGAAGACACGAGAAACCCCAAATGGAGAACTGACGACTGGCTTGGGGTTAAGCAAACAGACGCTCGAGCCACTTATGGGGCGACTTAAGTCGTATACCCCTAGGTCGCCCGACCCCTTTACTACTAGCACACATAAGGCGCCTTACATACAGCATGGGGTGCGTGACCTAGATCCAAGTCCGGGCGACTTGCCCATGCGGCCTAAGGCGCCCTTTCACGACCTGATAACCTTTGATCTTACAATCTAGTGGCTCAGGCCACTTTTCATGCGGCTTACCCTACTCGGTAGGTCGCCCGAGTCCCCGAACGCCTCAAATTTTCACCCGACTTAATCTCGATTCAACCCAAAACGATCCAAACTCAAATATTCACATCCAAACCATTATCTATCGAGATTAAACATCGAAATCCACAATATAATCCACATCTTCTAAAATGTGAGATATTTATAAAAACACAAGTGTTACATGATGAAACCACTTTATGTTCATGCAAACACTTGTTTTCATGAAACATATTCGTGTTCACATTTCAATTCATGAATTATATTGGATCATGAAACATGTTCATTTGTAATGAAACAAAATTTTGCAATGAAACAGGTTCATGTCCATACCCATGTTCTTGAAGCATATTGTAGTTTATGAAACACTAACATTCAGTCACGTTCTAGATAGAATCTTGCATCTTCTTGTTTTTCCTAGTTGCTTGATATGCCATATATTCGTGGAGTACCAATGATGTTCGTGGGATGAAAACTCCCGAATTCCTGCTTGAATTATGATAATCAAATAGATTATGTGTATATTATTTTGTCCCCAAATTACCCTTACAATCGATTTGATTATGGATATTAATTAAAATAAATATAAAACATATTTTTCCTTCTAAATTAATGCTAACCGTAGATCAATTATTCAATGAACAAGATGAGGTTGTATTGGTTGCACAAATGAAGGGGGTTGCATAATAAGGTGGAGGTCCAAATGAGAACACCCCTGTTTTATGAACGTTTATGAGCCTTTAATTTATTTAATACATAATTAAAATTAAAAGAAAATAAAGTAATCAATTAAGGATAATTATGTGATTCAACATTTATTTGTAATATTGGTGATTTCTTTATCTCTAAATTCACGTAAAGATAATATATTCACCGATCACAATGTATCAAATCATTATCACGTTATTATCATAACAAAATCACATAATGAACAGACCAAACGATGATTGTAGAGGTGATGATCAATGGTCTTCGATTATCACAACATTATCACAATAAAATCACATAGTTATCATAGCAAAATCATATCATAAGAAATCTTCAATTTATCAAAACATTATCACGTTATTATCATGTCAAATTTAGATCATTATCACTTTACTATCACATCATTATCGGCAACGAAGACATCAACGTAAAAAGTCTCACTAACAATATTTAAGGGATAATGACAATATAAGATAATAGAAAATTGTGGATAAATACTAATTTATTTTTATTTGTTCTAATTTTTATTATATGTAAACTAATTTGGAGGCCAAAAGTGTCCTCACATTTTCGTAAAATAGAGGTGTTCTCGTTTGAACTTTTCCCTCCATAATAAACCCCATATATATATATATATATATATATATATAGAGAGAGAGAGAGAGAGAGAGAGAGAGAAAAGGGATCATGCGAGAAGTTAAAGTCTCAATATCATATATGATTATATTTCTTTGGGTGTGTTTAATCATATATGATTTAGCTTGTGTATCATGCATGTAATCATATATGATATTGAAACTTCTCGTCTTCTTGCAAAATGTTTACCTTCTCTTTTGAACACACACACACACACACACACACACACACACACACACACATATATATATATATATATATATATATAGGGGGCCCTTCATGGGAGAACTGATTATTTTGTGATAACCGTGAGATCCAATCTCAACCATAAATCAAAGAATAATTTAGGAAATATATAAATTTGGTAATTTTGATAAAGAACATTTTAGGTATTTTTAAAAATCTCCTCTCTCCTCTCTCTGCTCTCTTCGACATCCGGTGAAATACACTGTAATACCCTTTTTGATACAAAATAGACTATGGTATCCACTGTGATACAAATGTGGTACAAAATACACTGTGATACCCACCGTGATACAAAATGCAATGTCATACATAAAATACATACAAGACCCAGTGTGATATGCAAAATACATACAACACCCACTATGATGCCACTGTGAACAGAATTCCCAAGCACATAACTCACAAGTGTCCTAGTATGATACCATTGTGATACACACTATGATACCAATGTGATACCCACTATCATACCAATGTGAACAAAACTCCAAAGGGTCCTAGTACAGAATAAGATGCAATCAAACAACAAAAAAAAATTGGGGTATTCAGTGCCTTCCCCTTCTAAGATGCAATCAGAATAAGATGCAATCTAACAACCAAAATTGGTGATTGAGAAGAGAGATATGAAGAGGCGTGGATGGCTCCTAATTAAGGTAACATTGCCTTCCCCTTCTACGACGAGATCCACTGCCGACACCACCATTGTCGGCTCGATTTAGGGATTCTAGATAGGTGATTTCCTTGCCACTTCTGGTGATTTCTTCTACATATATCCGAGGACAACGATGTCGGCGATGACGAAACTACTCACAACGGCAGTAGAAGTTCTCGTTGGATTGAGATGAAGAGCCTCCTAAACAACAACCGCAACAACAAATTTTGTTGGCCGCTCACTTCTTTTTATTGGAACGAGGCCAAACCGAAGCGCATATACACCTCCAGTATTGAAGAAAGATAATATGGGGAAGAAAAAGATATGGGCGACATTCTTGAAGGATGAAAAATATTTTAGGGTTTAGGTATGAGAGAGAGAGAGAGAGAGAGTGGTGTAACATATAAGAGAAAAAAGGAGAGATTTTTGGATTTATTAATTTAATTAATGTAACACCCCGAATTTCGGTAAGAAATTCTTTTTAGCCTTAGTGTATCAAAATCTCCGTTCAATTTCTAAATCATACCTTTACCATTGTGTACATTGTGGGTATTAGTGTTATCTTTCGTTAATTGATAAAATTGACTCTTAGCGAAGTTCTTGGGGTCGGAATAGAATCGAGTGTAATTTGGAAGAATTTCTGGGCTCGGTACAGTTGGCGCGATAGTGCCAGGCGATTGTGACAGTGTCACTCTCGTCGTGGCACTGTCGCTAAAAGAGGAAGGGCCTCGGTACGTTTGGTGCGATAGTGCCGACGATTGTGACAATGTCACTCTCGCCGTGGCGCTGTTGCTGGGAGAGATTGGGTCGTGGTACAATCGGCGCGATTGTGCCTGACGATTGTGACAAGAGCACTATCACGCGCGTCCAGATAGGGAAAAATCTCATTTAATGCCATTTTGAGGTTAGAAACTCTAGTTTTGGGATTTTTAGCTTGGGGGCCGATTTCACACACTTAAGGTGCGATTTTTATACACCTTACTCCTCTTCTCTTCTCGTTTAATGATTTGGTAGGTGAGTAATAAATACCATTGATTATTAGGGTTCCAAGGTTAAAGAAACTTCAACACTTCCAAGATTCAAGTGACTATATTGGTTGCCAAGCTAGTCATATTAATCTAATGGTATCTTTTATGATGAATGCATTGTGTGTATGAATATGATCATGAAATGTGTATTATCATGCTTTAGGATTAGGGGTGCTCACGGGTTGGGTTGATCGGGTTGAAGGCTTTTCGACAACTCAACCCAATATAGGCGGTTTGAAAATTTTACAACCCAACCCAACCCAATCAAAAATACAACCCAACCTAACCCGTTCGGGTTGGTTGGGTTGGTCGGGTTGGTCGGGTTGGTCAGGTTGTGTTTAAACAAGATGAAATCAAATTTAAAAATATAAACATAAAGGAAACATTTCTTTGAAATTCAACCGAATGACCGATAATTCATGAGAGTATGTAAGTTCATCAAATATTACGATATTACATATAAAAATGTCTAAACCAAATGATATTATGTCAATCAACAACAATCGTTTTAGACGTCTCCAACCCCAATGCTTTCGCTTTCTTGGCCTTGAGGTTGGTCATGTCATCTACAATCCAAAACAAAAGTTAAAAACTTATTATCAAATAAATTAGTTAAAGATGTTTAGTGTTTACCTTCTTTCAAGAACTCATAAGATTGTGTTTCATCAAAACACTCCTTTGTTTGAATTCCTTCGTGACTCGCCTTCAACCAACTTTGGGTACACACTAATGCCTCGAGCATTTTTGGACTCAATGAACTCCTAAATGAGTCCAAAATATGTCCGCTAGTACTAAATGCGGATTCGGAAGCCACCGTAGACACGGGAATGGCAAGAACATCTTTTGCAATCATAGACAAAGTAGCATACTTACTAGCATTTACCTTCCACCATAATAAAATATCAAATCCGGTAGTCATTGGATCGAGAGATTCTTCAACCAAATATCTTTGAAGATCATTCATTTTCTCCGGCACTTGCAATTGTTGTTTTTGCATATAACTTTCTAACAACAACCTCTTATGATTTTCGTTACTTGTTGTCGAGTCGTTTTTGGCAACCTACACACATTAAAGAGAAATAGAACAAAGTAAACAAAAACTCAAAGAAACATGAACATATTAAAATGTATATAAATTAAATTACACATAAATTAAAATAAATTACACTAACCTTATCATCACCACCCCCACACTCAACATTGTAGACTTCAAACAACTCGTTAAGGATTTGTTCCACCTTCACGGTAATCTTGGCAACGGTTGTATTATCGTAAAGACACTAAAAAATAAACTTCAAATATTTCATCTTATACCTTGGATCGAGTACAACGGCCAAAAACAACATTGGATTTATATTATCCGGATCCCCCCAATATTTGTTAAACTTAGTCTTCATCTTCTTAGCCATGGTAGACAATATATAATCATTACTTTTACACAAAGAATCCAAGTGTGTATGGATCTCACAAATCTCATGATAGAATTTATTAGAAGTGACGTGCAAAGTGCCACTAAACTTTAACGTAGCTTCATAAAAAGTGGAAAGAAATTTGATAAAAGCCGATGCACACTTCCAATCAATACTCCTAGGTGGTCCAAATCTCTTTTTCCTATTCTCATCTTCTAGAAAATAAATCAAATACTTGTGTTCTTCTTCCTCATAATTTGCAAAAGCCTTTTCAAATTTAAGTGCCACGTCTAACATCAGAAAATTTGAATTCCATCTTGTAGGCACGTCTAAGACCAACCCACCCTTGTAATTAATCTTTTCCCTTTCAACACAAGCATTGAACTTTTGTAACCTTGAAGGAGATGATCTAATGTACCTCACACTATTACGAATGGCAACGATTGAATCATGCAACTCTTTCAACCCATCACCCACAATCAAATTTAATATGTGAGCACCACATCTCAAATGGATGAATTCACCATCAAGAACCGAACCTCTCCATGCATTAATCCTTTTCCTTACATAACCAATAGCCACATCATTAGCGGATGCATCATCAACAGTGACACTAAGAACCTTTTCTAATCCCCAACCAAGCAAACAAGTCTCGATAACCTTACCAATGGTCTCTCCTTTGTGATTTTCAATTTGACAAAAAATTACAATCTTTTTGTGCAAACGCCAATCACTATCAATATAATGTGTGGTTAGGCACATATAAGCCATTTGAGTACAATAAGTCCAACAATATGTGGTTAAACATACTTTTTGCCCAACCTTGGTTAACTCTTTCTTCAACTTAACACGTTCCTCACAAAACAACTTGAATATATCCCTACTAACAGTTATTCTAACAGGGGCATCAAACTTAGGTTGCAATATTTGAAGAAGCTCTCTAAACCCTTCACCATCAACGACACTAAACGGTTGTTCATCTTTCACCACAAACCTAGCCAAGGCATTGCGACACTTTTCTTTATTAAAAGTCACGGCTAACAAATTTCCCTTACCATCACCACCATTTGAAAACTAAGTACCTTTTGCTTTTTATCGGTTTCCCTACCCGGATACTTCTTACATTGCTTTCTTATGTGTGTCCATAAACTAGTTGTGCCAATTTTCTTACTATCACACACATAGTTTTTTTCCACAATAGTTGCAAGCACACCTAGGATCATTTGGATTTGAAAAGTGAGCCCAAACATCGGATACTCTACCACCCGACCTCTTTTTATCGAAATTTGGTTTTTCTTTGATCTCTTTATCAATAGATATTGGCGTAGCATTAGCATCCATCGTTAACTAACATAATAAAAGTCATACAAAAACAAATCAAAGTCATACATAAACAAATCAAACTATTATGTAATACATTACTCATTAGTTAACTAACATAATAAAATCAAAGTAACATATAACCTAACAGTAAAGTAACATAACAATGGCCACAATAAAGTAACATATAACATAATAGTAAAGTAACATAACAATGGTCACGGTAAAGTAACATATAACATAACAGTAAAGTAACATATAACATAAAAGTAAAGTAACATAATAAAATTAGGAAGAAAATACCTTGAAACCTGTGTATAAATCTTAACATGTGTAAATCTGAACCTGTAAACTGTAAAGAAGCAGAAATCGTAAGAAGTAAAACCTACAAATAGGTTGTAACCCGAAGAAGAAGCATAAATCGTAAGAAGTAAAACCTACAAATCAAAAGGTACACCAATAGGCTGTACTGCTGTAACCCGAAGAAGAAGCATAAATCGTAAGAAGTAAAACCTACAAATCCAAGTAAAACCTACAAATCGAAGTAAAACCTACACATCGAAAGTACACCAATAAATCGACAGAAGTCTAGAGGGTTGAATCGAAGAAGAAGCAGAAATGTAACTTACCAGCATTTGTAATCGAAGAAGAGGAGAAATCGAACGAAGAAGCAGAAATCTCATAAATCGATCGAAGAAGCAGACAAGCAGTAGTCTCGACTCTCAAGTCTGGAAGGATGGAGGCGGCAATGTAATGTAATCGTGTATTGTAAAAACTAAAAGTATTAAAAAAAATAAGTGGGGTTCACGGGTTGGGTCGAGTTCCATTGGGCCTGACCTAATTCCGACCCAATAGAGTCGGGTTGGTTATTTTTTGGATCAATCATGCTTCGGGTTACCTCGGGTTGGGTTTTTTTCTATTTTTTCGGGTTGGGTTGATCGGGTTTTTGAGCACCCCTATTTAGGATATAATGTACTTTTCATGTGAAATGATATCCTTATTTAGTTATGACCTAAATGTGAAGTTAATATCTATCTCCTTGTGCACGAGGATTTAGATGGTATATGTAATTGGTTACAATTGTTGATTGTTGGGTCACTAGCGAGTAGGCAATAGGGGATGTAAGTCCTTGAGGTGCAACTCGTCTAGATTGGATAAACACCCATGTCCGTAAGTCATTGAGGTGTAACTCGACGGAGTAGGCAATAGAGGCATAAACGGTTTGAGGATTGTGATGTCTTTTATGGCATGGAAATTAGAACCGGGATATGAGGTGAAATCCAATAACATCACGGGTGATCCCATTCACGTGTTCTCGTCACCTAAGATGGAAACGGGTCTCCCCCGTCTTTCAAGAAATATCTCTTATGTATTTGTACAGGCTTGGATCATCTTTTACAAATCGAATGTTGGCATCGGTCCAACCGGGTGCTTCGGTAACATTTAATTACATCAACATTTTTTACATTATAAACTGTTAAATTCTCAAAATAGGTCTTCCTAGTGGTGTGCATAGGGCACCTTGATCCGTCGAGCGCGCACTTAGGAACCTCGAAGGACTGGCCATTTTTGGGATCGTGTGAGAAGAGCGTTTTGAAGTCATAGCGACACCCACCTTAATCTAGTTTTAATTAATGTTCTAGATTAAATAGGTTGTCGTGTGTTATGTCTTAATCTTCCGCTACTTTAATGATGTAACTACCCCAACTCTTTTGGGTTTTAGTCATTTGTAATTACAGGTTTTATAAACCATCGCATTTTAGACGCCATATTGCCAAAATTTTAAGTTTTAAATTTACCCAATTTTTAGGATGTAACAATTAATGTACAAAACAAATTTACTAAAATATCCTTTTATATTTATATAAAATTTAAATTAATTATCTTAAACGTGTGGCTTATATTGGATCTCACACTTACCATAAACTACCTAGTTCTCATTTGATTATATATATATATATATATATATATATATATATATATATATAGGGTTTGGTTTCTGTGAGAAGTGGTTATCAATCATTGGATGAGAAATAGACACACATTAGAATGAGATGCACCGAGATAAGATGCACTGAGATGCACCACATCAATTCCCTTCTAAGCCGCAATTCATGGGAGGGCTTGAGATTAAAAGAGATTAATGGTTCAGATCCCGACTATACAAACAAATGGGGATAATGACGCTTCATGTCTTCTTCCGCCTCCCAAGTCACGTTGCCACCACGATGGTGCTTCCATTGGACTTTAACCATCGTGACCTCTTTGTGACGGAGTCTTTTAGTCTCTCTCTCCAGAATGGCTTTGGGTTCTTCAATGCATCAGTTGTCGTGCACTCGAATCTCCGACAATGGTATAACACTTTCCTCCTTCGCCAAACACTTTCGTAGGTAACACATATGGAATGTAGGGTGGATTCCGTCCATCTCCGGTGGTAAATCTAACTTGTAGGCTTGCATCCTGACACACTCAATAACGGTAAACAGTCCAAGGAAACGAGCACTCAATTTCCCTCGCTTTCCAAACCGAATCAGACCCTTCCAAGGGGACACTTTCAACATCACCCGATCCCCTACTTGGAACTCCATGGGTCGCCTCTTCTTATCAGCATAACTCTTTTGTTGATCTTGCGCCGCTTTCAATCGTTCCCGAATGGCTTTAATCTTGTCAACCGTTTCTTGCACAATTTTCGGCCCGACGAATTGCTTCTCGCCTGCCTCTAGCCAACATACGGGGGTTCTACATTTCCTCCCATACAAAGCTTCAAATGGTGTCGCTCCAAGCCTAGAGTGGTAAATGTTATTGTATGCGAACTCTACCAAAGGTAAATGGGTATCCCAATTACCATCGAAATCGATCACACAAGATCTAAGCATGTCCTCCAAAGTTTGAATCGTCCCCTCGCTTTGCCCGTCTGTCTGTGGGTGGTACGCCGTACTCAGATTTACTCGAGTACCCAATTCCTGATGTAAAGCTCCTCAAAATCTTGATGTAAATCGACTATCACGGTCGGAAAATATAGACAAGGGTATTCCATGTCTAGAGACCACTTCATCAATATAGAGTTTTGCCAATTTATCCATTGGTAAGGTTTCCCGCATTGCTAGAAAGTGGGCACTCTTTGTCAAACGATCGACAATCACCTAAATGGTGTCGTTGCCTCACAACGTCCTTGGTATCTTAGTCACGAAGTCTATAGTAATCTTGTCCCATTTCCACTCGGGTATCTCCAACGATTGTAGGCTCCCATAAGGTCGTTGGTGCTCAGCTTTTACTTGCGAACAAGTCACACACCGCTCAACATAGTGTGCCACATCCAATTTCATCACCGACCACCGATCGTGCAACTTCAAGTCTCTATACATCTTGGTGCTTCCCGGGTGGATGGAGTATTTGGACTTGTGCGCGTATTCCAAAAGTAGTTCTCAATTTCCTTCAATCTTTGGCACCCAAATGCGTCCATTGAAACATTTGATCCCTCGGCTATCATCTGTCAAGAGTAGTCGTTGCTTGGTCATCACTTCATCTTTGAGGTTTTCCTCCAACAAGGCTTCGGTTTGTGACGCTTTTGTAACACCCACAAAATAGGGGAAGCTTAAAAAATTCGAGAATGCGGAAATATGACATCAATAATTAGGGTAAACCTGAACAATACGGTAAGGTTTAATCATGCCAAAGTGTAACATTCCAAAGAGGGGAATATAGTATGGTATTTACAAACCCAAAACATTGAAGAATATAATCAAAATTGATAGACATGTATATGAGTAGAATGGTCGAGAAGGTACTCACCTTGGTGATTTCTTAAAAGAAATCAAACCCTAGAGATGGTAGGTGGAGGAGTGGGGCTTGAGAGCTTGCTACTAGATATGTTATCCCCAAAGATCACACCTAAAGATGCATTAAATCCCCATTAATGCCTATGGGAGCTCATTAAATGAGGATAGTGGAATTAGGGCAAGAGTTCTTACCAAAGTCGCTTAAGAGAAACCCCCTTTCAGTCTAAGATCGATTTCAAGAAGTTCAAAATGAAAAACGAGAAAAAAGGAGAAATTTCCATATTTGGACTGCAGATGTCTTCCCGCGGCCTTGGCCACGACTATGGGGTCGCGTCATAAGCCGCGCGTTCCATAAGCCCGAAGATTCCAGTGAGTTTCGCAGCTTTGGCCGCGGTTTCCAAGTCGCGGAGGAACCCGCACAAGTCACTGTGGTTCCCTCCCAACACTAAGTCTTAACACACAAGGTTGGTAACTACACACAAGTGAAAACAACACCAGCAGCTGGCTCGAGAATAAATTTACATAGTATACGTACATGTTAGAGCATAAATATGTTGGATACAAGATCATAGAAGACTGAAGATTGAAGTCAAAGCTGAAGTCAACTCTCAAGCATCAAAGTCAAAGTCAATGTAATAAAAGTCAAAGTCAAATATTGTATTTTGTGTTTTTCTCTGTGTTATGCGCGTTTTAGTGTTGTGAGGAGTATAGTGGTGTGCGTGTTTTGTAGTGTGCGTATAAATAGGTTTATAGCTCAGTGTTGAGCGTGTATCTATATCATAACATCATACGAGTTCATCTGTTTAGAGAGAGAAAGTTTGAGAGAGTTTTTGTAATCGCATTATGAGATTAATCAAAGTTGTTCTTAATTGAATTTGTTTATGTCATCTTGATTTACATTGTTATCTGGGATAACAATTGGTATCAGAGCAGATCAAATTCAGAAAAACAAGGATCTAATTGAAAATCTTGATTGAAACTTTCAAGAATGCGCAAATCATCCTATATAGATTTGAATTTTCGAATTAGTGGTGTTTTGATTTGATTTTTGTACTAGGATACTCGATTTGATGTATAGAACGTGTCTCATGTCTATTGATTAGCTTAATTCACATCAAAATTGAGTGAATTTTTTATTTTTCTTGAATTAGTGTTCGAGTTTTTGAGACGTACTGTGTAATAATCATTCTTATAAATTTAGTGTTTGTTTTTTAAATTCACTTGTGATAATCTGTTCGAAATCAGTATCTGAGCATCCCTACAAAGTTTCAAGCCAATTGAAGAAGATTTACATCGATTTCAGTTCGAAAAATGGAGTTTTTGTTTGTCTAAGGGAATAACTCGCTAGATCTGAGAAACGCGCTAGTGAAGAACTCGCAGGCTCAATAACTCGCAGGCTCAATAACTCGCAGAGACCTTGATTTGTTATTTGAAGTGAAGAACTCGCAAACAGTTGTGTGCGTGAAGAAGAAACTCGCACATCACTAGGTGCGAGTTTGTACTCTTCATTATCTTCCTTGTGCGCGAAGTAGGATTTGCAAGAATCAAGTTGTCTACGCGTTTGTGTTTAGCGAGAAGTGGGTTTTGTCAAAATATTTTAAGTCCAAAACTCGCAAGAAGTAAATCTTGCATGTTTACGTTTATCGCGTTTTAGTTTATGATTTTTTTTTTCTAAGTTTGAAACTCGCAAGCTTTTGCATGAAGTATCAGAACTCGCACATAGTAGTGTGCGAGAACTTGAAACTCGCATAAGCCTGCGTGCGCATACTTTGGTTCACGCAACGTTTGTCGTGCGTGAAGCTGAAACTCGCACAACCTTGTGTGCGAGAAGTAAGTTTTTTCAGCCTGTTTTGTGCGCAAAGTTCAAAACTCGCACACAGGCTATT
Organism: Arctium lappa; assembly: GCA_023525745.1. NCBI lineage: Eukaryota > Viridiplantae > Streptophyta > Magnoliopsida > Asterales > Asteraceae > Arctium > Arctium lappa. The sequence continues at coordinate 152,068,121 of CM042047.1, read as the reverse complement.
GCGCGAAGTGTCTATTTTCTTTGTCATGCGCGTTTTATACTTGGTGAATTTTTCTGATTATTTTCTGAAATTTAACTGAGTTTGATTTTTGTAGATCCAGTTTGTTTTCTGAATTTTGACGATCACAGTAAGCAGTGTAGATCAAAGATGACTTCCAAAGACGCTCTCTCCATCGGTACAGACGTAAAGCCTCCTGTTCTATTCAAGGGTGAATATGAACAGTGGAAGGATCGTTTTCTCGAGTTCGTCGACCGACATGCAAATGGTGAAAACATTTTGCTATCCATTATAGAAGGTCCCATGATACCACCCACTGTTGAAATACCTGACGATGAATCTTCAGACAGTGAGGATGGAGACGAGGACAGAGTGAGAAAAATGAATAATGTTCTGAAGGAATTTGCCCAGTATTCTGATGAGTAGAAAAGTCGATTCAAAGCTGATAAACAAGCCAGATCTCTTCTACTTCAGAGTATCCCGAATGAGATTTATATCAAGATCGACAACTATAAAGCGAACGCGAAAAAGATGTGGGATCAGTTACAGAAGATGATGATGGGCTCAAAGGTGGGAAATCAAATGAAAGTAGCTACTTGCACCAACAACTACGAGGAAATTAAAGCCAAGGAAAATGAGAGCCTGGAGGAAACTAATGAGTGATTCGTGATTATATTGAATGAACTCTCAAAGAACAAAGTCAAGAAGAAGCAGATAGAGAACAATGTCAAGTTCCTAAGCATTCTGCAGCCGGAGTGGAAGAAGCACACTCGCAGAATGAAGCAAATGAAAGATTTGAGTGACATACCCCTCCACGAAGTTTATGAGACTTTAAGACAGAATGAGGAGGAGGTTGAAGAGAAAAGAAATGAGAAGAAAAAGAAAGATGAGAAGGTTGCTGACCCCATTGCACTGGTAGCTGGAGAGAAGGAAAAAGAGAAGAAAGAAAGGAAAAAGAAGAAGAAGATAGTGATTCCCAGTTCTAATTCTAGTTCTGATTCAGATAGTGATGACGGCAAAAACCTCAAGCAATCTATGCTTTTACTAACCCGTACATTTCAGAAGAAATTCTACAAGAAACCGGGTTCGAACTCACAGAGGTACTCTTCGTCCGGATCAAAGAACCATGAACATCAGGAAAGAGTTGAAGGAAAAAGATATGAGGAGAAACGGTATGTGGAAAGAAAGCCGGATGAGAAGAAGAAGTTTGTGAATGATTATACTGGGGCTGAGAAGAAAACAGACGACCTAATCAAATGCTACAACTGTGGTAAGGTCGGTCACTATGCCAAAGACTGTAGAAAGCCCAAAGTCAGAAACTCAGAGTATTATAAGAACAAGATGATCTTGGCCAAGCAACAAGAAGCTGGCAAGGCACTCATGGATGAAGATGAGTTCTGGATGGATCATTCAGATGAAGAAGAGAGAGAAGAAACAACCCATATGTGCTTGATGGGAGATACAGTGAAGTATGATGACAGTGATGAAGAAACCGCTGATGAGGTACTTAATCTTTCCAAATCTGATTTTATGACCAAAATGGAAGCCATTATGGTCGAACTTCAAGATCTTCAAAATAAGTTGAAAAAGGAAAAAAGTAGAGTTGTAAAGAAAAATCAAAAGATCTTTGATCTTAACAAAGCCGTAGTTGGGAACAAAGATTTAATTGATTCTCTTAACAAATTTGTCTCTAATCTCAAACTTGAAAAAGATTGTTTTGAAAGTAAGATTTTTGATTTTGTTTCTAAAATATCTAAGTCTGATTCTGAAAAGCAAGAATGTATTCTAAAAGCTCATAAATTGCAGGTAGAAAACAAGAGCTTAACTAAGAAGGTAAATGGTTTGGAAGCCAAATTATATGCACGAGGCCAAACAGATCAAACCATCTTTTTAAACACCCCTAATGAGGAAACTGATTTTAAAGAGAAGTGGGGTCTCGGTTACGAAAACCCACACTATCTTAAGAAAGCCATCAGAAAACAGCCTGCTTTATATAATTTTGATTTTCTATATGCGGCTGCTAAATATCCTCCTTTGAAACCTAATTTTGTTACCAAGTCACCTGATGAGGTAGAGGCAAAAGAGAATGAGAAAAGAAAGAGTTTAAAGAAAATGCAACTACCATTCTGCTATCAAAAGTTGAATGATAGTTATATTTCAGATCTGCCAAAATGTCTTTCAAATGATTATTTTGAGAGCTATTCGACAAAAGAGTTGGAGGCAAAACCTTTAAAAGCTAAACTTTATGTTCCTCCACTTATTTTAGAAAGCAAAATAATCGAGCTTGAAAATGTTTTATCTGATGAAAGAATATTGGCTGACATTGAACGAAATATATTTTTAACTGTTATAAAGAATACAGTTTTAAATGTTGAATCTCAAAAGTGTTCTAAATCTTTTAAAGCACCTCACACATCTGAAGTTGATCATGATGACTTATTTGCGTCTGCAAATGATTTTTTAAATTCTAATGACGGATGTGTAGATGAGATTGATATGTTTGATTTCATTGCTAAACTTCCAGATCATTCTACTTTTGTCATTAATGGTCAAGCTTTACCAAGTGTGCATGAAGTTGGTGAATCATCAACTAAGGTTGGTGAAACAGTTTCTGTGAGTACTGATTATTATGCTAAAGGTAAGAAGCAAAAGAAATGGCGCTCACAGAAACAGACTAACACTGGTAAGCTAAAGAACAGACATTCTCAGAAATCTGACATTCCTAACAAATCTAAATCTTTTGTTTCAGATTTAAGAAATAAAATATCAGAAGGTCGAACTGAATGGCGTCCAAAACGGAAAGTTGATGAGAAAGCAGAGTCTATTACTGATATAGATTGTAATAGATCGATTGGTAGTTCTTCTGATGTAGTTGGTAGTATTGCTTCCAATAATAAAAACCTTGTAACTTCTTACAAGAGATATTCAATAAAGAAATTACTCAAATTATCTCGAACTACTACTATGTCATCTAATTCTAGACGGAATGATTTTATTTCTCACCAATATTCTGATGATTGGTTTGGTACTTATCATGTTTGTTCTTATAAGCCATATGTTCAAAGAATTTTCAAAAGTTCAGAGGATCCACATATAAATGGATACCAAAATCTTGTGTTAAACCGTTAGGACCCACTTTTAAATGGGTACCTAAAGTTGTTATTCCTTGATTTCTCTTATGCAGACCCGTCGTATGTGGTACTTGGATAACGGGTGTTCCAATCATATGACTGGGCAAAAGGATTTATTGTCTAATTATACAGAGAAATTCTGCGGGAATGTACGTTTTGGCAACGACCAGTTTTCACCGATTCTCGGCTACGGTGATGTGATACAAGATAATGTGACGATTACGAAGGTGAGTTACGTAGAAGGATTAGGACATAACCTATTCAGTATTTTCCAGTTCTACGACAAAGATTTAGAGGTAAATTTCAAGGCCAAGAGGTGTTCTGTACGCACTAAAGATGGCAAAGAACTCTTGGTCGACATACGAAAGTCCAACCTCTACACCATTAATCTGTCAAAAGTCCAGACTGACAATCAGGTTTGTCTATTATCTAAAGCCTCGATGCAACAGAGATAGTTATGGCACTGAAGGCTGTCACACCTGAATTTTCGCTATATTAACAAGTTGGTCAAAGGCAAGTTGGTTAAAGGACTTCCAGGGCTGCGATATGAGAAAGAACATCTGTGTGCAGCATGTGAAAAGGGTAAAATGAAAAGGGCAACTCACAAGCCAAAACCCGAACCGAGTACAAGTTCTACACTTAAGTTGTTACACATGGATCTATGCGGTCCGATGAGAACTTTGAGGATAGGAGGAAAGAAGTATGTTTTGGTAATAGTGGACGATTATTCGCGTTACACATGGGTAAATTTCTAAGGACAAAAGATGAGCCGCCTGAAGTACTCATCAACTTTTTGAAGACTACCCAGGTGAACTTGCAGAGGTCAGTAAAGCTTCTAAGGATGGATAATGGCACATAATTTAAAAACAAGACTGTAGAAGATTATCTCGAATCGGTCAGGATAACTCACCAATATTCTGCTACTAGGACGCCAGAACAGAATGCAGTAGTAGAAAGACGCAATCGAACGCTAGTCGAGGCTGCTCGCACTATGCTCAACCAGTCAGATCTTCCTTTGTTTCTGTAGGCAGAAGTTATCTCTACTGCATGTCATACGCAGAATCGCTCCATTATTCATAGACGGTTTGGTCAAACTCCTTATGCATTGATTAATAATCGTACACCTAGCATTAAGCATTTTCATATTTTTGGTTGCAGGTGTTTTGTGCTTAATGACAGAGAGAACTTGAATAAGTTCGCACCGAAGGTTGAAGAAAGAATCTTCATTGAATACTCCCAGACATCTGTTGCATATAGGATATATATGAAGAGCTCAAAGACTGTTATAGAAAGCGTTAACGTAACATTTGATGAGGATGTGGCTTCTGAACAAAGAAGTTCAGAACCCGTACTTACAGGAGGTTTAGCTTCTGGACAATTCAGTCCAGAACCTGTGTCTACTGAGACTAATTCTAATAAAGCTTCAACTTCTACATCACACTTATCTGAATTAGATTTATTGTTTGAATTTTTTTATGATGAATTTCTAGGATCTAAACTTCCTAAATCTGTTGTGGTTGACAGGTCTGAAGAATCAACGACTAATCATCCAACTACTTCAGATGTATCAACTAAACTTGTTCCCCCGGTTCAGACAGAAACTCAGTTCAAACAAATACTTCTTCAGTTGAAGTTGCACCTGAAAATGTTGAACCAGAAGTTACTACTTCAGTTGGTTGCACTATTATGGATAATCAACAGACTAAACAAGTTGTCCCAACTGAAACTTCTGTACAAGAAACTTCGACAGTACCACCAACAAATGCTGAACAAGAAGAAGCTGACAGTGGATACTTAGATGAGAACTATGATCAATCTACATCGAATCCGCTCCCTCACGAACATAAGTGGACCAAAGAGCACCCGATAAGCCAGATAATTGGAGATCCAACTTTACCGGTGCAAACTAGGTATGCGTCATTAAACATGTGTATGCATGATTCCTTTCTGAGCAAGATATAGCCCACTTGAGTATCAGAAGCTCTAGCTGACTCGGATTGGGTGACTGCCATGCAAGAGGAGCTAAATCAGTTCGAAGCTTTGAAAGTCTGGAGACTTGTACCAAGACCTGAAGGTAAATCTGTAATTGGTACAAAATGGGTATTTAAAAATAAAAAGGATGAAGACGGTATCGTAATAAGAAATAAAACACGACTTGTCGCAAAAGGCTATAGGCAAGAGGAAGGCATTGATTATGATGAGACTTACGCTCCAGTAGCACGTATTGAAGCGATCAGAATGTTTCTTGCGTATGCTGCTCATAAAAACTTCACAGTCTATCAGATGGACGTAAAGACTGCCTTTTTAAATGGCATACTTAAGGAGGAAGTCTACGTATCACAACCTGAAGGCTTTGTGAATCTAGATAAACCAGATCATGTATATATCCTGGATAAAGCACTTTATGGATTAAAACAAGCGCGTCGAGTCTGGTACGAAGTTTTATCAAAGTTTTTAGTCAAGTCGGGCTTCACAAAAGGTAGAATCGATACTATTTTATTCATCAAAAAGGAAAAAGCCGATATTATTCTTATTCAAATATATGTGGATGACATCATATTTGGCTCTACAAATCCTAAATTCTATAAGAACTTTTCTAACCTTATGGTGTCACGTTTTCAAATGAGTATGATGGGAGAGATGAACTTCTTTCTCGGATTACAAGTAAAACAATTTTCAACGGGGATTTTTATAAACCAAGCTAAGTACATTTTTGATATACTTCGGAAATTCAAAATGGAAACTTGTAAACCTATTGGAACCCCGATGGCACCGGGAACTAAGATCGACATGGATCCTTTGGGAAAATATGTCGATGTTAGAACCTATAGAGGAATGATTGGTTCTTTAATGTATTTAACTTCAAGTAGGCCATATATTATGTTCTCTACGTGTCTATGTGCCAGATATCAGGCTCACCCCAAAGAATCCCATATGTCTGTAGTTAAGCGCATATTTAGATATCTGAAGGGGACTGCAGATCTTGGTCTGTGGTATGCTAAAGATACTAGTTTTGAACTAACAGCTTACTCAGATGCAGATCATGCAAGCTGTATGTTAGACAGGAAGAGCCATCAGGTCATATTCAGTTCCTTGGAGATAAACTCGTAAGTTGGGCATCAAAGAAACAACTTTGTGTTTCCACTTCAATGGTTGAGGCAGAATATGTTGCTGCTGCAAGCTGCTGCTCTCAGGTGTTGTGGATGAGGACGCAACTGCGAGATTATGGCTTCAAATTCGACAAAATCCTGATTTACTGTGACTCTAAGAGCGCTATTGCAATATCAACAAATCCTGTATAACATACAAAGACCAAACACATAGATGTTCGATATCATTTTATCAAAGATAATGTCGAAAAAGGTACAATAGAAATTTATTTTGTAAACACTGATTATCAGCTTGCTTATTTGTTTACCAAGCCTCTCGACAAAAAAAGATTTAATTTTCTTGTCTCGAAACTTGGTATGCTAAATCTCAAGACATAATATGTGATTACCTATTAAAGTTTTTCTTATTGTTATTTTTCTTCATTTCTTTATCTTTATTCTGAAAAGATATCTGCACTAAAGGGTATTCGTGTTTTCAGGGGGAGTGAGAGATGATGAAAAGATGATCTATATCCATTTGAGGGGGAGTTCATATGTTTTTAATTGATAAATTTTTATGATGCATAAATGCAGGGGGAGTTAGAGTATGAAAGATAAGGAGTAAGAATATGACTTCTGATTATTTCAGATCAGAACTCGTACATTCAATGTTTTACTGCTTTATGTCATTTACTTTTTAATAAAGTTGTGAATAAATTTTGTACTTCGACGGACTTTATGACTGATGCAGATTGAGAGGATGCTTACACGATTATACCATTAGGATTTTAGGCTGACTTCATGAGATTTAAGACAGATTGAAAAGGTTTATTTCTATTCTTAATCTTATATATGGTTGAAAGAAGGACGACATTCAATCATAGAAAACATGTTTTTTTAAATGTTCAAAACCACTTCTGATTCTTAAACGATTTACTGAATTTAGAAGTGTGATTTTAAATTTTTTCATTTTATTTGTGCTTCAGTGATCAACAAACCCTGTGTTTCTAAAGATTAATACTTGTGTATTATCTTTTATATATACTGTCAAGTATTCACACTCACCGATTTAATCTTTGATTGAATTTGTTCTTACCATGTCTCTAAATTGAAACAATGTTTTTCGATGGTAAGACACCCCGATTGTTATTCAACGTTTGAGCGTGATTTCATTTCTAAACGTTCTTTCAAGACTTGTCTATATTTTGAATCGTATAGACTATATTCAATTTTTGTTGACCTAAGCCTTAATCGATAAATCATTTGATATTGATTTTTTTAATACAATGTCAGATTTTCAAACAAGTTTCTTGTATTCTTTTCATTCATTCAATTATCTTGTTTGAAAAGTCTTCAATGTTTACAATGCTTAAATCTTCATGATTATATCAGCGAACATATAGATATCTTACTTGTATTTCATATTTTGTGCTTCATTGCCAAGTTAAACCATTTTTTGAGCAACGTTGTGCTTTAATAGGAAAATATGGGTTCATTGTGTAGGACTTAAATGAAACTTCTATGGATTCACGTTAACCAGTGTTTCCTACCCAAGAAGTTAATCCTTAGTGATAGAGTGTGAGGAGTCAAAAAGAAATGAGTGTGGGTTGTGTGAAGAGGTTAAATGAAAAAGAGAGTTTGGTTAGAAGCGAGCTCAATGTTTAAAAAGAAAGAGGGTGTGAGATCAGAGTAAAAAAATATTAAACTCTGCACCAACTTTTTCTAAGTCGGGCAACCACATTACTAGTGTTTCACAATTCTTCGTGAACATTATTGAAACATGCAACTAGCCCATGCCAACTCTTGATAAAAACCCCACCAGCCACTCATTTTCTTCTTAACAAGAAAATGTTTCATATTTTATAGGGACACAACACATAATCTATCTGATTTTCATTTGGAAAATCTAAGATATTGAAAAAGAAGGAAGCCTGCCCCACCTTCGCACTTCGATCATGCACAGTTGAGTCTATGTTATACAACTGTTGTCTCAGTGGTCTACACAATTTTGAGCCTTATTAAAAGCAATAATCCGTGCTTAATTCTTTCTAACACTTGCACAAACACACAAGGAATATGTTTTCTTGTCATAACGTTCATAGAAATATCTTTGTGGTGTTTTGATGATTGAATGGAAGCCCTGGGGGAGTGAAGATCAAAAATCTCCTTTCCAATGTGTATTCGTTATACACAGTGACTTCGTGTTACTGATAGGCATATTAACTGATTCATTTGTTGATTCAGGTGTTACACTCTAATTTGTATGGATTTGAAAAGATCTAGATAAATGTCTTTATGAATTGACGAATGGTCAGAGACTCAGATTTTGAAAGATCAGTGGTCAGATACAGACATTTCTTGTTGAAAGTTTTGATGATCACTATGCTCTAATCATCAAAAAGGGGGAGAAGAAATCAAGAAATGTTGGTTGAAAAGAGAAGTTAATATCAGTTGTGGGGAGAAGTTACAAGAAATGAGAGAGTTGATAAAGAAAAGTTGGAACTTCTTGGAGAAATTTATTCAAGATAGTTGTTTTGAAGAATATTTGTTGTCAAAGATTGAAAGCGGGAAGAGCAAATTCAAAGATTTCTGAAGATAAGCTAAATTTTACAGAAATTTTCTTTGAAGATAAAATGCTGGAACAAACTGAGCTGAAACCGAAGATAATTTCTTTCTGAAGTCTAAAAGAGGTTCGAGATAACCTTGGGGAGATTGGTGAAGAGCATATCTACCATCTTTGGGGGAGATTATTTTTTGTTTAAAGACAGACTTTGGGAAGATTAGAGATTGTTAAAGATAAAAGAAAGAAGAGATTGTTTCAGGCATAAATAGAAGACTATTTTTTTTAATGCTAAAGTTTTACAAAGAGGGAGATTACATTTACTGAGCTTTAAGAGAAAGTTTAAATTGCTAAAATCTTTTTGAGATGATCTTGAATCCAAAGGGGGAGATTGTTTGAGCATAAATATGTTGGATACAAGATCATAGAAGACTGAAGATTGAAGTCAAAGCTGAAGTCAACTCTCAAGCATCAAAGTCAAAGTCAATGTAATAAAAGTCAAAGTCAAAGTCAAATATTTTATTTTGTGTTTTTCTCTGTGTTATGCGCGTTTCAGTGTTGTGAGGAGTATAGTGGTGTGCATGTTTTGTAGTGTGCGTATAAATAGGTTTATAGCTCAGTGTTGAGCGTGTATCTATATCATAACATCATACAAGTTCATCTATTTAGAGAGAGAAAGTTTGAGAGAGTTTTTGTAATCGCATCCTGAGATTAATCAAAGTTGTTCTTAATTGAATTTGTTGTTGTCATCTTGATTTACATTGTTATCTGGGATAACAGTACATCTACAAGGTGTAAACAATCTTTTTACGGGATTTACAGCTTTAATCCTTTCCATGAGGCTTGACACTAATTCAATTCTTGTAAGCTTGGCTCAGAGCCTCCCACTATATTCTTTCCGACTTAAGGCATCGGCCACCACGTTAGCTTTACCTGGGTGGTAAACTAACTCACAATCGTAGTCTTTGAGTAGCTCCAACCATCTTCTTTGACTCATATTTAATTCCTTTTGATCGAACACATACTTCAAACTCTTGTGATCCGTGTACAAGGTACACTTCGTGACGTAGAGATAATGTCGCCACAAGTCGCTAACTCCAAATCATGAGTGGGGTAGTTCTTCTCATGCACTTTTAGTTGCCTTGACGCGTAGGCAATCACTTTTCCTATTTGCATGAGCACGCACCCAAGACCCATTTTGGATGCATCGCTATAAACCACAAAATCCTCCGATCCTTTCAGCAAGGATAATACTGGAGCTTCACACAAATTCCTTTGCAATGTATGGAAAGCTTTCTCTTGAGATTCGGTCCACAAGAACTTCACATTCCTCTTGGTCAAAGCTGTCAATGGAGACGTGATCTTGGAGAAATCTTGAATGAACCTTCGGTATTAACCCGCCAAACCCAAAAAGCGTCAGATCTCAGATGGGCTTTTAGGAGGTTCCCAATTCATCATAGCCTCAATCTTTGTGGGATCCACCTTCACACAGTCCTTTGAGACTACGTACCCCAAGAACTGTACTTCCTTCAACCAAAATTCACACTTAGAGAATTTCGCATAAAGCTTCTCCTTCCTCAAGACTTCTAAAACATCACGAAGGTGATGCACATGGTCAGATTCATTCTTGGAGTAGATCAAGATATCGTCAATGAACACAATGACCGACTTATCAAGGAATGGTCGGTATACGCGGTTTATTAGGTCCATGAACACCTTCGGGGTGTTCGTCAAGCCAAAGGGCATCACCAAGAACTTATAGTGTCCATAGCGCGTCCTAAATGGGGTCTTTGGAATATCGTCTTCCTTGACTTTCACTTGATGGTAGCCCAAACGTAGATCGATCTCTGAGAAACATCCCGCTCCTTGAAGTTGGTCAAATAAATCATCGATCCTAGGGAGTAGGTAATTATTATTCACGGTCACCTTATTCAACTCCTTATAATCTAAACACATCCGCATGGTGCCATCCTTCTTCTTCACGAACAAGACGGGCGCTCCCCACGGTGAAGAGCTCGGTCTCACGAATCCCTTCTCAAGAAGGTCTTGTAATTGTCCCATCATCTCTTTCTGTTAAGACACAGTCTTATTGGATTCAAGATCATCCAATCTGAAGATCGCAACCTGAAGCTAAAGCCGAAACGTCGACTCTCAATGTTAAAGTCTATGTCGTTTGTAATAAATGTCAATGTAATTGTTTTAGTTTACTTAGATTTAAATATCTAAATTATAGTATTGTAATAGTTAGATAAAGTTAACTTGGTTAGTTTCTAGTATTTAGTTAGTTTACATAATATCTAGTTTAGATATTATGTATATTATTAGATTAGATATTAGGTAGGTTTATAGTTTAATATTGCAAGTTGTAGGAAGTGTGTCTAACACACTAAGTTTAGATATTGTGTTTCTCAAGAAACTCTCTCTAGATCAGATCACAATTTTCACACACACAAACACACACTTAAAGGTGTATTAGAGAGAAAAAAACATAGAGAACACAATCAAAGCTTAATCGATCAACCTTGTAACTCATTTGTTATAATCAATACAGGTTGGTAATCATATTGTGTTGTTGTTTCTATAAACTTGATAAGTATTGTTGGACCGACAATTGGTATCAGAGCCTGATTAAGATCAAAACAAGTTTTATAGAAAAACGTCTCTGTGTTCTTCAAGAAAATTTGAGTTTGTGATTTTGAGTGTTTTAGGTGTTAGAATCGATCAGGTTGTGATCGTACTACATGCTAGATCGAGTTGTTGCATTTTGATTTCACTTTTAAGCTTCAATCGAGTTCCAATTTTGTGATTTTGTGAGTAAACAGTCGAGTGGGTAAGTTCACTGTGCGATCAATTTATTTTCGATAAAGTGTGTTTTAGTGAGATCGAGTGATCACATTAAGTTCTATAAGTGTTTCTAGAAATATTGGCAGTGTTTTGGTATTGCTAAATCGTTACAGGAACAGATTTCAGACGATTTTTAGAAGTTCAGGACGAACACACGCAAAGCAAAAGAAGAACACACGCAAAGTCCTACTGTGCGCGTCCCAAAGGACCCACAAAGCATACTTCTCGGCTCACAAAGCACCCGCAAAGCACATATCAGCTCACTTCTCGGTTCCAAGTCAGACACGCAACAGTAGACCCGCATACCTCAGTGTGCGCTCCTCACTAGACCCGCATACCTCAGTGTGCGCTCCTCACTAGACCCGCAAAGCCCAGTGTGCGCTTCCCACTAGACCCGTAAACCTCAACTTTGCGCCTCCCACGTGACACGCAAACCTTCTTCAAACGCAAACCTGAATTTTGCTCAAATTTCACACTTAAACAAATTTTTGGAAACTGTAATAGGGTCTTTAATTGTCATAAATTTTTTCTCTAGGGGCGCTGCCCCCATACCCCCGCAAGGGACCCCCGTGCTAAGTCTGCCTAGGGGGACAAAATTTCTTGTGTGATCAAATTTTATCCGTACTAACGGTCAAATCCAAGTTCTTTTTGCACATCAAATTAAACAGGATGACATCAAGCGAAGCTTCTTCAATATGTATGGATGAGAAACCACCTGTACTCTTCAGAGGAGAGTATGAGCAGTGGAAAGATCAGTTCATGGACTTCATTGAAAGACATGATTTGGGTGTATTCATCAGAAAATCTCTGCAGCAAGGAATTATGATAGTTCCAAGAAGAATGTTTACTCTTGTAAAGAAGAATGGTGAGAGAGAAGAAAAAGAGCTCCCATTAAATCTTAATGAATACACAAATGAGCAAAGAAAAAGATATGAAGCTGACAGTTTGGCCAAAACGTTTATTCTGCAAGGAATAACAGAGGAGATTTCAAACGAGATCTTATTTACACTAGAACGTGAAGAGGCTACAGGAAAGTTGTTATGGGAACATATTGCTAAGATTATGATAGAATCATATATGTCATCAAGAGTTAAGGTAATGGAAGCTGAGAACTCTGAGCTTCAAAAGACAATATCAGATTTTGAAAAGAAGTTCTTAGACCTTTCCAAGAAGAGTGTTGAAGAGAAGAAGACACTCGAGCTTAAATGTATAATGCTTTCTTAAAAAGTTGAAGACTTTGAGAAAGTAATCATATTGGAAATAGATCAGTTTGCCAAGGAGAGGAACACAAATGATCAGAAGGGTGCTAAGAAGGGATTCGAAGAAGAAAGAAGCATCCTTGAAGCTGCAATTAGGAAGCTAACCGAGAAGCTATCTGAGTTATCTAAAAGTGTTCTGACAGAGAAGAAAAAGAAGTGTGCATTTGAGAAGAAGATTGAGCTCCTTATCAAAGAACGAGACAGTTATTCTTCAAAGGTAAAAGAGCTTCAAGATATTATTTCAAAGACGGTGGTGGTGACTGAGCGAACGACTCCAAAGTCAAAAATCCACTCACCTAGAAATATTTCAGTTGGTTCTAACAAACCAGCCGCAAGCTCACATCAGAAAACTGCTTTTTTCAAAAGGTCAGTTAAATCTTCTAATCAGATTCATTCTACTAATCTTTTCTATGACAGAAATATAGATTGTTCAGGTACACATAAAAGAAGAAACAGCTTCCAGGAAGAAGCTGAACTGGTCTGGAACAGGAAACCAGTTAAAGAAGAGCTGAAATGTAAAAACTCATGTGTACATACGCAGAATGCCAAGAAGAACAATGCGCTGAAAGGTAAACCTGATTTCGTCTACACAAGAGATCAATTAATAAGGTTGTCAGGTAAGAAATTTTATTGTTCTTATTGTTGTACACATGATCCTGTTCACAAGACAAGTGACCATTACTGGTATAGCTCTTACTCAGTAACCCCCATACGAACTGCAACTAACACTTATGGACCCAAATACCAGTGGGTACCAAAGAATACTAAACCTATGTTGCAGGCACCTACTGTCAAGGGGGAGTAGGAGAACAAAGTCTTCTAAGTAAATCAGCTTAGAACCCGTACTTCAACAAAGTTTGACTTCTAAACACAATAGTTTAGGACTCGTACTTCAATGATCAAAATACCTTACTCCTGTGCTGATAAGAGATTATACTCCAATACTCGAATGAGGAAATCAACCATCAAGGGGGAGTACATATTTGTCTGAAATTTTATGCATATCTTTTTCATATGATAATTTTCAAATGCATAATTTCAGGGGGAGTAAAAAGGTGATGACTTCTGATTATTTCTGATCAGAACTCGTACTTTAAAAAGTTTTACTGCTTTTTGTCTTTTCCATTTAAGTGAATAAATTGTACTTTGACTTGACATAAGACTTTTGCAGAATTTTTGAGAGAAGCTTACAAGTTCATATGTTTATGACTTAAAGCTTAGCTTCATGAGATGGAAGATCGTACGTAAAGGTATAATTTTATATCTTCATCTCATATATGGTTGAAAGAAGGACAACTTTCAATCATAGAAAACATTGTTTTTAATGTTCAAACCACTTCCCGATTTTTCATCACATTTTATATTTTGGAAGTGTATTTTAAATGTTTTCATAATCAATATTGTGCTTTAACTGACATAGTTAAACCAATCTGAGCATCACATATATCATAGGAAAACAAAGAATCATTGTGCTAGGCATTAACACAACTTAAATGGAATCACCTTAACTAGTGATTTCTACCCAAGAAGTTAATACTCAGTCATTGAGTGTGCAAAGCGAAAATAAATGAGTGTGATTAGAGTTAGCTAAATGTTTAAAAGAAAGAGCGTGTGAGAACAGAGTTAAAAGAATATCACAACTCTGCACCAACTTTTTCTAAGCCGGGTAGCCACAATTCCAGTGATTCACAATTCTTTGGTGATCATTATTGAAACAGGCAACTAACCCATGTCAACTCTTGATCAAACCTCACTATCTACTCATTTTCTTCTCAACAAGAAAGTGTTTCACATTTTCTAAGGGGATGCAGCACATTTACTATCTGATTTTCATTTGGAAAATCTGGATATTGAAAAGAAGGAAGTTTGCCCCACCTTCGCACTTCAATCATGCACATTGAGTCTGTGTTTAAATTATTGTTGTCGCAGTGGTTTACACAATTTTTGAGCCTATAAGCAATCATCAGTGCTTAATTCTTTCAACACAATCATGAACACGCAAGGAATTAGTTTCTTTGTCATAACGTTTATAGAAATTTACCTTTGTGGTGTTTCGATGATTAAATGCAAGCCCTGGGGGAGTCAACATCAAAACAACTCCTTTCCAATGTGTATTCGTTACACACAGTGACTTAGTGTTACTGACAGGCATGTTAACTGATTCATTAGTTGATTCAGGTGTTACACGATTACTTTGTCTAGATTTGCAAAGATCTGGATGAATCTCTTATGAATTGACGAATCAAGGGCTCTAACCGCAAGATAGACATTTCTTACAAATAATTTTGATGAAGTCATTGCACTTAACATCAAAAAGGGGGAGAATGACTACAAAAGAAATGGCAAATATCACATGTTTCAATAATCACGTCCACTCTTCAAAAGGAGGAGATTTTTAGAAAAAGACATGCTGATTTCAGAGCTAGAGAAAGAGATTGCATCTTCTGAGCTGAACAAGAAGACTGAATTGCTAAAATCATTTTGGTAATGATCTTGATCCAAAGGGGGGGATTGTTAAGACACAGTCTCATTGGATTCAAGATCATCCAATCTGAAGATCGCAACCTGAAGCTAAAGCCGAAACGTCGACTCTCAATGTTAAAGTCTATGTCGTTTGTAATAAATGTCAATGTAATTGTTTTAGTTTACTTAGATTTAAATATCTAAATTATAGTATTGTAATAGTTAGATAAAGTTAACTTGGTTAGTTTCTAGTATTTAGTTAGTTTACATAATATCTAGTTTAGATATTATGTATATTATTAGATTAGATATTAGGTAGGTTTATAGTTTAATATTGCAAGTTGTAGGAAGTGTGTCTAACACACTAAGTTTAGATATTGTGTTTCTCAAGAAACTCTCTCTAGATCAGATCACAATTTTCACACACATAAACACACACTTAAAGGTGTATTAGAGAGAAAAAACATAGAGAACACAATCAAAGCTTAATCGATCAACCTTGTAACTCGTTTGTTATAATCATATTGTGTTGTTGTTTCTATAAACTTGATAAGTATTGTTGGACCGACACTTTCATCTCATACGGGGCCAAATGATACGGAGCTCTAGCTATCGGAGCTGCTCCTGGCGCTAAGTCAATCTTGAACTCTACCTGACGGTCGGGTGGTAATCTAGGCAAGTTGTCCGGGAATACATCGGGGAATTCCTTTACCACCTCCACATCTTCAAGCGTTTTCTTCTTGATCTTGGAATCTATAACGTACGCCAAAAAGGATGAGCATCCTTTCGATCAACACTTTCGCGCCTTTACCATGCTGATTATTGCCACCTCGCCATTCCGTCTTTCGCCGTATACGACCACCTATTCGTCATCCGAAATTGGAATCTGAATCAACTTCTTTGCACAAAGAATCTCTGCATAGTTATCCACTAACCAATCCATCCCAATGACAACATCAAATTCTCCGATGACCATCGACATTAAATCTACCGAGAATTCCTTCCCTTCGATCTCCAACTTGCAACCTCTAAGGACATCCCGGACCACCACTTGATCACCATCTGCTAGCTCTACTACTAAGGCGTTCTCTAGACTAGTAGTGGGTACAGATAACTTTTGACAAAAGGAACTCGACACAAATGAAAAACTTACGCCCGAATCAAATAATATGCGTATAGGTACGAAGTTTAGGAGAAATGTACCCGACACTACATCTGTCGAAGCCTTCGCCTCATCGGTGGTCATCTGAAAGGCTCTCTTCGTTGCTCTCGAAGGGTCCACCTTCTTTCCCCCGTTACTCCCAGTATTCATTTTCGGGCACTCACTTCTGATATGGCCCGACTCCTTGCATCCAAAACAGATTTTCCCTCTATTCGGACAATCTCTATAATTGTGGCCAAGCTTGCCACACTTGAAACAGGGTTCGGACCCCGAATTACATGGACCGAGGTGCTTGCTCTGGCACTTGGAGCACCATGGAACCTCGCTTCTCGGACCGGTTCCTCACAAGCTGTTGTTGAAATGCCTATGTATTTTGGAAGGTACGAAACTCCCTTCCCATCTCCTCTTCTCGACTGCTCCACCTTGCTTGGACCATAAGAATCTTCTACTAACTGTGCCTCCTCGATTGCCTCCCGAAGGGTAGAGGCCATAGACACCCGCACTATGTTCATCATTTCGGTCGGCAACCCCTTGATGTAGGCTTTGATCTTATCCTTCTCAGTCGAGACCAGATGTCCCACCAAACCCAGTTTATCCATGAACAATTTGTTGTAATCCTTCACTGACAGATTCCCCTTTTTCAGGCCAAGGAACACATCGATGATCCGGTCCATGGCTCGTTCGTTACTAAATTCCTCCATCACTTTCTTGTTGAAGGTTTCCCAGCTCAGTTTAGACAACGCCGTGGCCTCTACGGAAGAGGTGTACACATTCCACCACATGAGGGTCGCCCCTCTGAGCATCTGAGAACCAAATGTCGCTTTCTGACTTTCACCACATTCACTCAATCGAAAAGCTTGTTCCATTTTCCGAATCCAGTTCATACATGCCACCGGATCGTCCGAGCCATTGAATTCCGGCACACCAAAGAAGGCCTTGAAAGTACAAGTTTTCGTCACTTGTCTTGTTTCCGGGGTCGCGGTACCATCGGTGGAAATTTCATTCCTGGTACCCCCAGATCCCGCCACAATGACGTTTTCAGCAATCGTTTCGTGCCTACGGTTATTAGTATCTCTGTCCTCAAGTAGCTTCAAGAACATTTCTTGTTGTTGGGTCATCGCCACATTCATGGCCTGCATTATTCGATCCATCATTCTCGACTCTGGAGTTACCTCTTCCATTATCGATTCAGATGTGGCTATGTTGTGTCGAGGTATATGCTCAGGCCCTCCGCCAGAACGTTATGATGAGGTGGGGGCAATTCAACCGTTGTTACCCTTGGTTGGTCGACCGTAGATGTCGTCGCATCATGACCATCCGAGCTATTGCGAGTATTTACCATTTAGTCTGCCACACATATTCGAGAATAGGGGTGAGAAATAGACCATACGATTTAAACATAAGAAGGCGTACTACCACGTTCATCAATCATCATAACAATAGTAATCTAAGCATGCTCACGTAACAACACATTCACAATAGCAGTAGCTAATTGAAATTGTGAACACGTCGAACATAAGAATCCTTACCACCACCGTCACAATTCTCAACTTATGTAATTCCGTCGGTTCTAAGACTATCTTATTTTAGGAGTTCTACCCAATCTCACAATTCATAACTTATCCGATCTAAGCTTAAGTCTAGGTACCTTACTTTCATACCTAGTTCACTTAAACTACTGCTCTGATACCAACTTCTAACACCATAAATTTAGAGAGAATTGAAAAAATTGAAAATTCGGCAATATGACAACTATAATTGGAGCAACCCTGAATAATACGATAAAGACATTTCAATCAAAGTACGTCATCCCGTAACGGGAAACAAAGTATGACGTTTACAACCCAAAGAATCTATCAAAGTTTAACTTAACAACCTGCTAATCTAGACAAGACTAAATCTAGATTAAGATCGGGTGTTGACACTTTTCTTCCCAAAAGTATATCATGACTATGTTGGGTGTGCGTCTCTAAAATCTCCAAAAATGTTACTATCCTCAAATCCCTCTCTCCACTCAAGCCCAAGGAGTACCGCCGCTAGGATGACACCTGTTATACATGTCATATTAAGAAAAAGTGTTAGGCTAAAGCCTAGTGAGATCAAACATTTGTATTGAGAAATGATAAGTTCTAAGCGGAAAAAAAGTAGGTAAAACCGGAGAAATAATAATAATAACTTTCACCAAAATGCAAATACCTCTTGGGTTGACGGGGGAGACCCGCTTACTAACACAAGTGACGGAACACAAAAGTAAGCCACTTGACAAGTTAGTAAATCCAGACACACATAATAAAGCGCACGCAAGGGATGACAGGCTCGGTAGCTTTAAACGTACACCCACCAAAAGTCAACTTCAACCACACAGGGTCCTTACGTTGAGATCCTCATCCAATATCGTGTACTAGCACGTAGGACTTATACCCTATCCGATGCCTAAACGTGCCTCGATTGGTGTTCCATCATCATACAAAATGATATAAACAATTGTAGGTTCATGACGCCCAAATGCAAACATGTAAGCCAACCAATGCCATTACGGCCAACCAATCTCTCAAATAGTTACATCACAACAATTATGTGGGGATCAAGAATCCATAAGACTTCTCACATAATTTACCAGGAGATTCTCAAAATAATGTTTTGGGTAGTATTTCCATAACTTAATTCCAAACACCCAAGACCTCATTTAATAAATATGCATCAACATCTCAAAACCCTAGTTTTATTTTCAAGCATTTAGACATAACATTTGAAGTAAACAAGTTTCCAATGTGCAAATACACAAGTAGGGGTGCTCAAAAAACCGACCAAGCTGATCAACCCGGGAAAAAATCAACCCGAGGTAACCCGACATATAATCGATACAAAATTAGGACAACCTCAAATCTATTGGGTTGATATTGGGTTAGGCTCAAAGTAACCCGACCAACCCGATAACCCGATAAACGTTTTAGCGACTTCTCTAAAATTATTTATGTTTCCCTTTAATATGTACACGTTACTAAAAACAACTCCGCAATAACGAGTAATGGAACTCATAAGAGGACATGATTGGAAAGTTATATGTAATAGCTAAATATTTGATGAACTCGTATATTCTTTTGAATTATGGATCGTATTTAAAAGAAAATTTTCCTTATTTTTATGTTTTCAGTATCGTTTTTACTTTGTTTAAACACAACCCAACCAACTCGGTCAACCCGAACAGGTTGGGTTGGGTTACACTTTTGTTTGGGTTGGGTTGAGTTGAAAATTCTCAAACCGCCAACATTAGGTTGGGTTGTTGAAATGCCTTCAACCCAACCCATGAGCACCCCTATACACAAGTAGTTCAAAATGTAAGTTCATTAACTTTAAAATCATATCCATCCACATAAACCCTAAAATCTCCAAAATTAGGTTTTGGTGCAAAACTCACCCAAGTCAAGTAAATCAAATGAAGATGTTTAGAAGGTTAAAATCCACATTTTAACATGTATAAAGTTTATAAAAGAGAGTGAACTCACCTTGTAGGGTTATAGCTTAAAACCCTAGAATATCAAGAACTTAAAAGGGATGAGAATGAGATCTTTGAGGAGACTTGAACTAGTACCACAATCACCTAAGAGCACCTAAAATGCCATAAATGATCAAAAGGTTGAAGGTAGAAGCATTAATGACAAGGAAGGGTTTGGAGTCTGAACTTACCAAGTTCTTGGAGAGAAAAATGTGACCTAGAGCTCCCACCAAAATCAGATAAAAAGACCCACAAGTTGCTGCACCCATTTTAAGTGCCCAGGCCTGGCTGCGACCTTGACACGACGACTATGCCAATGACATAGTCGCAGGGCACTGTCGCCCATGTTGAACCCTTTTCGGTACACCAACCGCGATTGTGACCATGCGACAGTGACCCGGGCAATGTCTTCAGGCACTATCGCCCTGGATGTACCGAATGGCCTCTTCTCCCCGCGACTTCGCCTCATGCGACAGTGACAGATGTCACAGTCGTCGGGCATTGTCGTCCCAATGTGAAGTGCTCCGAAAATATCCTATTTCGACCCGATACGCTCTCGACCCATGAGGATTCCACTGCAACCATTCACTAGATCAATGAGTAGGGTCTAAGGGACGAATTCATAAGTAAGGGTAGCGTACTCACAAGAAAGGTTCTTACCGAAATTCCGGGTGTAACAAACAGGGTCCTTGGTTGTAGGCTGGGTCGTGGCATTATCGATAGAAGGATGTTGGGAAATGAAGAATTTATCAAGTATGGTTAATGCTGCTGGTTCAGAGTTAATACTGCTAGAAGACTTAAAGGTTAATACTGCTGAGTATTACTACTGCTAGTAGTTAATACTGCTAGTCAAAGTTAGTGTTGCTTGAACAAAGTTAGTACTGCTTAGCTAGTTAGTACTACTAGTAGTTAGTGCTGCTTACAGTTAATGCTGCTAGAAGAAGATTAATGCTGCTGAAGATTAATACTGCTTATATGATGAAGATTCGCATGAAAGGATAATAGCTGGATAATCTGAAGATATACTGAAGATATTTTTATTTCTTGTAATTATCTTTTGATTAGTATATGTATAGAATGTATAGAATAGATAGATAACTTTTGATACAGAATTCATTCTAAGTTATAGAGAGAAATCAACCTCAAGGCATAGATCCTAATTCTAGAGAAGTAGAATTCGTATTGGTGAGCTTGTTCATCAATATTGAGGTTGAGTGTGTAATCTTGTAAATTCAAAGCATTCAATACAAGTTTACAGTTTGTTCTTCATATTTACTGTGTTGATTTACTGTTTCATTGAATATCAAAGTGTTATTCCGCAAACTTCTTTGATATTGTTTCTGAGAATTAATTCTTGTTGAGAATTCGATCCTAACAAGTGGTATCAGAGCCAAACTCTCTCAGAAACATCTATTCATCATGGAAAATCTTACAGAATCAAGTAGTACTTTGGTCTCTAAGGTTCCAATGCTCAAACCCAGTGAGTTTGACATGTGGAAGATCAGAATCAGACAATATATTCTTCTCACTGACTACTCAATGTGGGATATCATTGAGAATGGTCCTTCTGAAGCTGGAAGGATAGGACCAGATGGGAAAAGACCTCCACCAAAGACAGATGGTGAGAGGAAGATCAGACAGACAGAGATGAAGGCCTTGAGCACTCTGCTCTTGGCCATCCCCAATGAATATCAGCATCAATTTTGCAACTGCACTGATGCTCAGATTCTCTGGAATGCTCTAGAGAAAAGATTTGCTGGAACTAAGAGCATCAAAAGAAATCAAAGAGATGTTCTAAAGCAGCAGTATGAGAACTTTACTTCCTCAAAGAATGAGTCTATGACTCAAACTTTTGATAGGTTCAACAAGCTCATTGGTGAACTGGCTACTGTAGGAGTGAAGATGGATCAAGATGACATCAACAGAAAGTTCCTCAGATCTCTTGGGGATGAATGGACTATGTACACTGTCTCATATAGACAGAGTGACAATCTGGAAGAGAAAGAACTTGATGATCTATACAATGATCTAAGAGTTTTTGAAACTGAGGTAGAGATCAAGAAGAAGCCCACTGGTTATGTCCACAGTACTGCACTTCTTTCAGCATCCACTGATACTACTGCCAACCCTGAAGCTTTTAGTACTGCCAGTGGAGTAAGTTCAGAAAAAGGCACTGAAACTATCTTTGAAGCCTTTTTGTCCAGTCATAGTAACACGTCATTGATTAATGATGATCTGGATCAACTTCACCCTGATGACTTGGAAGAGATGGATATTAAATGTCAGATGGCCATGTTATCCATGAGGATGAAGAAGTTCATTAAAAGAACAGGTAGGAATAACTTCTCTCAAAGAAGAGAAGATGGAGCTGGTTTTGACAAGACCAAGGTGGAATGTTATAAGTGTCACATGAAAGGACACTTTGCTAGAGAATGCAGGAGTGCTGTTCCAAACAACAACCACCAACAAGCTCAGAATGGAGGCTACAATCAGAACAAGAATCCTGCTCAAGCCCTTGTTTCTCAACAAGGAATGGGATTTGAATGGAGTGATCAAGCTGAGGAAGCCATCCAGAATTAAGCTCTTATGGCAGAAGTGTCTGATCTCCCCTCTGAGGTAATTTCTAATCTTTGCACTAAATCTTGCATTGACACTGTCACAAGATACAGGGATCACAATCAAAGTATGTGTGATGACCTCAAAAGATTAGAAAAGGATATAAGAGATTATGTGTTAATAGTAGAGAGATTTGAAGAGCAAATCAAAGGCTTTCAAGCTAATGAACTTCAACACTCTTATGACACAAACTATTGGAAGTGGGAAAAGAATGAGTTAGAGACCAAACTGTCTAAATCACTAAAAGAGAGTGATAGGCTGAAAGAGGAACTGTCTAAAGTTAAACTTGACATAGAAAAGTTTTCATATGCTTCAAAAGCAATGGATTCTCTTCTAAAGGCTCAGATTCATGACAAGATGAAGCCTGGTATTGGATACAACAATACACCTCCTCCTTACAACAACAATTATATCTCTCCTACTTCAGACTTGTTAGAAACCAAGGAGAAAAAGGACTTATCTGAGAAAGCCTTTAAGATAGATCCTTTGGATGAAGTAGTAATTAAGGATTTAACTGAGAAAGAAGCCAGTGAGTATAGGGATAATGATGTGAGTAAAGAGATCCCATTAGAAAACAACATTATCACCAATGAGGGATGTGGGAAAATCTGGGTCAAGTCCAAGGAGATAGAGAAGACCAAAGGAAAGGATAACAAGGTCCATTACAAACAAACCACGGTTGTGAATCCTGGATCTTGTAAACAGTGTGATTGCAGTAAAGCCAAGAGCCTAAATTCTGGTTTAAAAAGAGGAAATCAAAGAAACTGGAATAATCAATGGGCTCAGAAGCAAGGAGTTGATCTGAGTAAAATCAATAGACCAAAACCTTGCTTCATATGTGGCAAGTTAAATCATTTGGCTAAATATTGTTTCTTTAACCCTATTAATCAACAGATGACCCTTCAAAAATTTGTGCAAAAACCTGTTGGTTATAGGAAGGCTGGAAAGAAACATATGATAAAGAAACATGGTGAAAGGAAAGGCCCCATGAAGAAAAAGATTTTAAAAGAAAGTATTAAAATCTGGGTGCCTAAAAGCACTAAAACTGTTAGTACTGCTGACAGGGTTAGTGCTGCTGGAAGTATTACTGCTGCTACCTGTGTTAGTACTGCTGAAAACATTAATGCTGCTAATACAGTTAGTACCTCTTCAAAGGTTAATACTGCCAACACAGTTACTGCTACTAACAAGGTTAGTACTGCTAAGCATGCAAGTGCTGCTAAGGCAGTTAGTACTTCTAAAACCAGTACTGCTTCTAGCACAAATGTTTCCAAGCCTATTATTGTGACAAAGTACTCCAAGAATGAGGAGTTAAATTCAAAAATCTTGTCAAGAAAGAATGCAAGTATTTTGATGAGAAAGGGGTACCCAAGACCACTTTGGCTTGGGTTCCTAATTCATACTAACTGATCTATCATATGTGCAGGGCAACCAACAGCTCAAGGGAAAGAGCATATGGCATGTTGATAGTGGTTGCTCTAGGCACATGACAGGCAACATGTCATGCTTTCAGGATTTCAAGCATATCAATGGAGGACATGTTGCATTTGGAGATAATCTTACTGGTGGAAAAATAAGTGGAAAAGGTAATGTCACCAAAGGTAAGATGACATTTGAGGATGTCTACTATGTTGATCAATTGAAGTACAACCTGTTAAGTGTATCACAGGTTTGTGACAAACAACATAGTATATTATTTACAAATACTGAATGTATGATCCTTGCTCCAGGGTTCAAGGTAATTGATGAAAGTATGATACTACTTAGAACTCCAAGAAAGGACAATGTTTACTGTCTAGATATGGACAATGTGGATAGTGATTCATCTCTAAATTGTCTTGTTTCCAAAGCTTCTGTAGATGAATCCTCTCTTTGGCACAGAAGGATGTGTCACATGAATTTTAAGACTATGAACAAACTTGTTAAAAACAACCTTGTAAGAGGTTTACCATCTAAAGTCTTCTCATGTGATGATCATTGTGTTGCTTGCCTTAAAGGCAAACAACATAAAACTTCTCATAAGACCAAAGCGATAAATTCAATTTCTTCTTGTCTCCAGTTATTGCACATGGATCTGTTTGGTCCTACAAATGTTATGAGTATAGGCAAGAAATCTTACTGCTTGGTTATTGTTGAGATTACTCTAGATTTACCTGGGTATATTTTCTAAGGACTAAGGATGAGACAAGTGGACTGATCAAATCCTTTATCCTAAGAATTGAAAACCAAACTAATCAAAAAGTAAAAGTCATTAGATCAGATAATGGGTCTGAATTCAAAAATCTTGATCTAAACACCTTTTGTGAAGAAAAAGGCATTGAGAGACAATATAGTGCTCCTAGGACTCCTCAACAGAATGGTGTTGCTGAAAGGAGAAATAGGACACTAATAGAGGCTGCTAGATCTCTGTTGGCTGATTCAAAACTGCCAATTACCTTCTGGGCTGAAGCAGTTAATACTGCCTGTTATGTCCAAAACAGAGTTCTAGTAGTTAAGCCAAAGAACAAGACACCATATGAGCTTTTAAATAAAAGAAAACCTTTCATTGGATTTTTCAAACCTTTTTGGTGTCCTTGTACAATTCTCAATACCAAATTTCATTTAGGTAAGTTTGATAGCAAAGCAGATGATGGATTTCTTGTTGGGTATTCATCTCAGAGTAAGGCCTACAGAGTCTTTAACACATCTTCTAGAATAATTGAAGAAAGTGACAATGTCAAATGCAATGAGATCATACCAAATTCTATTGGAACTGGTCCTCAGTGGCTATTTGACATTGATTCACTAACTAACTCCTTTGGTTTCAGTAGTGATGATTATGCAGGTTCAGGATGTGGAGGATCAGGGACTACACAAGTTCAAGAAAGTATATCTAAATCTGTGATCTTTCCCATACCCACAGTGAATCCCTTTGAAGACTGTGAAAAGGAACCATCTACTGGACCAAGTCAGAGTGAAGAAGAAGGTAGAGATGAGGAGACTCAAGAAAATAAAGAATCAGAAGTGGCTGCTGAAAACACTTCAGTTGAGGTGAATGACTCTAATCTAGAGGCTGGACTTAATGAAGAACCTAGTCATAACACCAGAGTTCAAAAGAATCATCCTCCACAGCTGGTAATAGGAGATATATCCTCTCCTATGATGACTAGACATCAAAGCAGACTTCAAGAAATGCAAGATCAACAGCATACAGTGCTTTCTTGTTTTCTATCCCAGCTTGAGCCTAAAAAGGCACATGAGGCTATGAAAGAATCCAGTTGGATAGAAGCAATGCAAGAAGAACTGTTGCAGTTCAAACTACAAGATGTATGGGATCTAGTAGACCTTCCTAAAGGTCACAGAGCAATTGGCACAAAGTGTATCTTCAGGAACAAGAGAGATGAAAGAGGAATTATCATAAGGAACAAAGCAAGGCTAGTGGCTCAAGGATATACTCAAGAAGAGGGTATAGATTATGAAGAAGTTTTTGCACCTGTGGCTAGGATAGAAGCTATCAGATTATTCCTAGCCTATGTTTCTTACATGAACTTCAAAGTCTATCAAATGGATGTAAAAAGTGCTTTTCTCTATGGCTCAATTGAAGAAGAGGTATATGTCTGTCAACCACCAGGGTTTGAAAACCCAAGCTATCCAGACAGGGTATACAAATTGAAGAAAGCTCTTTATGGTCTGCATCAAGCTCCAAAAGCATGGTATGACACTCTGTCATCCTATCTCTTGGAAAATGGCTTTGAAAGAGGAGTCATTGATAAGACTCTATTTATCAAGAGAAAGAAGAAAGATATCTTGCTGGTCCAAATATATGTTGATGACATTATCTTTGGATCTACAAGAGACAACATGTGCAAGGAGTTTGAGGAACTAATGCATCAAAGGTTCAAAATGAGTTCCATGGGGGAACTTACTTTCTTCCTTGGACTCCAAGTTCAACAGAAGTCAGATGGCATCTTCATCTGTCAATCCAAGTATGTGCAGGACATTCTAACCAAGTTTGGTTTCTCAGATTCAAAACCTGCCAGCACACCTATGGAAACACACAAGCAGATAACAGCAGATCTTGAGGGGGAGGATATGGATGTGCATCATTACAGATCCATGATTGGCTCTCTCATGTATCTCACTGCATCAAGGCCAGATATAATGTTTCCAGTCTGTGTATGTGCAAGATTCCAAGTTAGGCCAAAGCAATCTCACTTTCAAGCTGATAAGAGGATATTCAGATATCTCAAAGGGCAACCCAGATTGGGACTTTGGTATCCTCATGACTCACCCTTTGACCTAATAGCATACTCAGACAGTGATCTAGGTGGGGAAAACTTGGACAGAAAATCTACTTCTGGAGGATGTCAGTTTTTGGATGCTAGACTAGTTTCATGGCAGTGCAAGAAACAAACCACAGTGTTCACATCAACAACAGAGGCAGAGTACATAGCAGCTGCAAGTTGCTGTTCTCAAGTCTTATGGATTCAGAATCAAATGCTGGACTATGGGGTAACCTTTCTACACACTCCCATTTTTATTGATAATAGCAGTGCTATCAGCATTGTGAATAATCCTGTCAAGCACTCTAAGACAAAGCACATTGAGATCAGGTATCACTTCATAAGAGACTGTAATGAAAAGAAACTTGTTCAAGTTGTAAAAGTTCATACTGACAACCAGTTTGCTGATCTATTCACCAAAGCTTTTGATGTGGGTAGATTCACTTTCTTGGTAACAAGTGTGGGAATGATCAACTCTGAATAAGCATCCTCTCAAAAAGTGGTTAAATATCTGAATACTATAGATTTTTGGTGTTACTAATCTTCCTTTGCAGGGCATACATAGCAGCACTCAATTCAGCTTAAGCTTCAAAGAGTAAGTGTGGTTAATACTGCTAGTTCGTTAATACTGCTAGTGGTTAATACTGCTCACAGTTAATACTGCTAGTGGTTAATACTGCTCACAGTTAATACTGCTAGTGGTTAATACTGCTCGCAGTTAATACTGCTCGCAGTTAATACTGCTCGCAGTTAATACTGCTCGCAGTTAATACTGCTAGTTCGTTAATACTGCTAGTAGTTAATACTGCTCGCAGTTAATACTGCTAGTTCGTTAATACTGCTCTAGGTTAATACTGCTTATGTCCCGAATACTATAAATACCCTTTGCCCGCCCAAACGTTCATAACGACTCTTTGCATACTGTTCACTTGCGCTCTAAACCCTTTCTCTCTCAAGACTCGAAGTTTTCAGGCAAGTTTTGCACTAAGTTCAATGGCATCCATGGCATTCATCGACGAGCACAATGAGATCGCGATGCTCCAGAAGCCAAAGCAAGTTGCAGGATTTCATCATATTGTGGATTTCCTCAAGTCAAGCCATATTGCTCATCCTCTTACTGTATCACCTACAATCTATATCGAGCATCAAAGGCAGTTCTGGGCTAATGCCACCATTGTTGCTGAGAATGGTGTGCAAATGATCAAGACAAGGATCTGTGAAAAACCACTAACAGTTACTGAAGAGGTTATTCGCATCAGTCTACGTCTAGACGATGCCTCTGGTATAACTTCTATCTCAAATGATGAACTATTCTCTTCTCTTACAAGAATGGGGTATGGAGGCCCATTGGGTGTTTTCAAATTCTCTAAAGCCAAAATTTCACCTCAATGGCGTTTCTTTGTCCATACTCTTATGCACTGTATCTCCAAAAAGACTACTGGATGGAGTGAGTTCAGCAGCACTATTGCTTATGCTTTGGTGTGCTTGGCCACTGCCAGAAAGTATAACTTTTCTAAAATGATTTTCAGTGATCTTGTCTCAAACATGGGAAACAAAAAGAGCTTCTTTATGTACCCCAGGTTTGTTCAAGAAGTTATTACTCATGAATTGACGGATATACCTCAACCTGTTGGGGTATATGTACCTAAACCCCCCAAAGGCAAGGTTTTCTCAAATATGAGAAGATCTGCTGGGGACTCGGAAGGAGTTGACACCCCATTGTTCTCTACAATGATGGTGGTGTCCCAAACCAATGAAGGTATGGCAGCAGGGTCAAGGCCCCCATTAGACCATCCTACTGCTAGCCAATCCCAACCTTCCCTCTCAAAATCTATCCCCCAGTCCCTTCTTGAAAAACCAACCTCTCCTATCACCCAAACTTACAAGAGGAAACAAGTAAAGAAGGCTCCTTCCCTTCTTGTACCATCAACCCCCAAGCCTTTAAGCCCTCTAAAGGATAATTCTCCTTTAGGGAATATCCATAGGGAAACCACAGGGGTCTCTCCCAACCCCAAGGAGGTGCTCTCTGAGGAGGAGGTTGAGCATATGGGTGATGAGGCTGCCACTACTCCTGCTATCACAGAGGAGGAAAGTGGTAACATAAATAAGACCTCCCCCATGGCAACTTTGAATGAGCAATCATTCGAAGGTCCCTGGTGCCAAGAAACCACGGGGGTGGATAGTGCTTCTGCTAGGCAGAAGACTTCCACTACTAAAAGATCCAATGATCCTTCAAAGGAGGGTAACACTTCTAGAGAAGGTGAGGACAGTTATGACTACCAGGAATTGATGGAAACCATGGGAAACATCAACCTAGATGTTATGAAACAAGGAAAAGACATAGAGGAGATGAAGCTGGTTATCCTATCCCAACAAGTTCAGATTGAAAAATTGAAGAAGATGGTGACCAGGCTGGTTCAAAAGAAAAGAAGGAAACAGTTTGTACTCAAAAAGAGGGACAAAGTTCAAGATTCTTTCAACAAGGGGGAGAAGCATGAAGGGGAAACTGTTGAAAAGAAAGTTGAAATTGAGGGGGAGACAGAGGAAGAAATGGAAAAAGAAACAGTTACTGCTGCTGAAGTAAAAGTAGCAGCAGAAACTGAAGCAGCAGAAATAGGGCTCTCTGTGGAAGAAATGGAGATAGCAGAAACTTTAGTCAAAGCAAAGAATGATACTCCTAAGGCTAC
The DNA here is from genome assembly GCA_023525745.1 of Arctium lappa. NCBI lineage: Eukaryota > Viridiplantae > Streptophyta > Magnoliopsida > Asterales > Asteraceae > Arctium > Arctium lappa. Next base: position 152,038,555 of record CM042047.1, on the reverse strand, counting down.
TCAAAAGGCCAAGGGAGTAGTTATCAATGAAGGAGGGATCTCAGAGAAGGAAAAAGAGAAGGAAGTTTTGAAAGAATCAAAGGGAAAAGGAAAAGAGAAGATGGTTGAAGCTGAAATGCCTCCAAGACAGAAGTCTCAGATTGAAATGGATGAGGCAATAGCAAAGCAGTTGCAAGACCAAATGGAGAAAGAGGAGCAGTTGCAAACAGAAAAGGATAGAGAACTTGCAAAGATTATGGCCAAGAAGTTAAATGCAGAATACCAAAAGAGCTTAAAAGAAGTAGCTCAGACCAAGAAACTTCAAGTTAAAAAGATGCCAGTGATGAAGCAGAAAAGACAACCCTCCAAGACCTTCTTGGCCAATCAGGAAAGAAGAAAGATGATAAACTTCCTAAAAGGTGCAATTGGTGTTAAGGGGGAGATGTTCACCAACATGGCATACAGTCAAGTTGAGGAGCTATACAGAAAGGAAATGGCCAAACTCCAAGAAGATACCTCTCAAAGGGAAGAAGCAGAAAGAAGGATGAAAGAGAGACATGATCTCAACATCCAACAACCATTCCCTGAGGAAACCACACCCTCCAAAGAAGAAGCAGAAGAGAAGAAGGAAGAACCTGGAAGTGTTGGTATAGAAGCCAAGTCTGGAAAGAGAGTGAAATCAATTGCTTCAAAAAGGCAGTTGAAAAAGCCAAGGGTGGAAGAAACTGAAAAGGAAGCAGAACCTTCAGTCACATCTCCAACAGAGCCAGTACAAAGTCCAGAGCAGGTCACTAAGCAAACAGATGAGAGTATGGATCCGTACATGACAATAGTGGAACCTTTGAAGGCTATTCCAATCTCTATGCAAGCTCCAGAGATCATATTTTGGGATATTCTAAGAGACAGTGGAAAGAATTTCTTCAGAATCAAGAGAGCTGATGGTTCATTTGAAGCCTATTCAACATGGGGGAAAGTCATCAGAAGTTGTTCAAGAGCTGATATGGAAGAACTATACAAAGTGGGGATGAAACTTTATGAACCTGTGTTGAAAGGTACTGAAGAGAATCTTCTCAAAGTGACATTGGAATACTTGTGCATGATGTTTGAGCCTGAAAGAGTGCACTATAGGATTAAAGATCATAAGCATGAGTTCATATTCAAGAAGATTGACAAATGGATACTGTTTGAAAACTGTGGAGTATACATGATTACTATTGACAACTGTTATCATGAATACTACCTGGTGGACAAAATCTATGAGCATAGCAAGGAGAAGTTAGAAGGGATGCTTAAAGCTACACTGGTATGTACAAAGGATTCAGAGATGGCAAAGATTGTGGTGAGAAGAACTGTAAATCAAAGCTTGGGCCTAGATCCAAATTTGGGAAATTGAACCAGAGGTGTTGAAAGCATCTTGAAGATTAATTCTGAAGAACTTGACTTCTTTTCCTAAAAGTCAAGTTAGGGGGAGATTGTTGGGAACTGAAGAATTTATCAAGTATGGTTAATGCTGCTGGTTCAGAGTTAATACTGCTAGAAGACTTAAAGGTTAATACTGCTGAGTATTACTACTGCTAGTAGTTAATACTGCTAGACAAAGTTAGTGCTGCTTGAACAAAGTTAGTACTGCTTAGCTAGTTAGTACTGCTAGTAGTTAGTGTTGCTTACAGTTAATGCTGCTAGAAGAAGATTAATGTTGCTGAAGATTAATACTGCTAATATGATGAAGATTCGCATGAAAGGATAACAGCTGGATAATCTGAAGATATACATGGAAGATATACTGAAGATATTTTTATTTCTTGTAATTATCTTTTGATTAGTATATGTATAGAATGTATAGAATAGATAGATAACTTTTGATACAGAATTCATTCTAAGTTATAGAGAGAAATCAACCTCAAGGCATAGATCCTAATTCTAGAGAAGTAGAATTCGTATTGGTGAGTCTGTTCATCAATATTGAGGTTGAGTGTGTAATCTTGTAACTTCAAAGCATTCAATACAAGTTTACAGTTTGTTCTTCATATTTACTGTGTTGATTTACTGTTTCATTGAATATCAAAGTGTTATTCCGCAAACTTCTTTGATATTGTTTCTAAGAATTAATTCTTGTTGAGAATTCGATCCTAACAGAAGGATGATTGATTGTGGTAATGATGATCAAAAAGGGTACCACCTATGATTGTCAGGAAAGGTCTTGGGTAGTGAGGGATATTGGGTATCAGGCCTATCAAAAGAGGGTTTAGAGGTTCCAATTGGTGGTGATTTTGGTTTTATAGAAGATGTTTCAAGGTATTTGGCGAAATGGGTTTTGAGAGGTAAGATATTATCGGTGGCTGACCTGGGTGGTGATGGTAGTTGTTCGATGGCAATCGCAGCGATAGACGGAGGAGTCGACTGGGTTTGCTCGATGGCTGACCTAGGCGACAGTGGGGTTTTTTCAGTTTCTTTTTATTTTTACTTCACCGGAGAAGATGATCGGAGATGGAGAAGATGGTCGGATGTGTATGTGTGTGTGAGAGAGAGAGAGTGTGTGTGTGTGTGTGTGTGTGTGTGAGAGAGAGAGAGAAAGAGAGAGAGAGAAAGGTTATATATAGTTGTAGATCAAGGTGAGGATAGGGTGAGGGGTGAGGTGGTTAGCAGGTCAAAAGAAGAGAAATGTTAGGTAGGACATGTGGCACCACATGATTGGGTTTTAAAAAAGTATTTTAATTAATAAATAAAATGACCAAGTTGTTTCTTAACTAATGGATGGTTCTTTAACGATATTAGTTGTAGGGACCCAAAGTGAAACGAAATGCAAACCATAGGGACCCCTAGTGTACTTATTTCAAATTAGGAACCATATCCAAATTCTGAGCAAACCACAGGACCAACGGTGTAATTTACTGTTTATTAAATTTTTGTTATACAAAACTATTCGATAAGCATCCTTCTATTTTTTGAGAACATTGTTTTATTACTTTTCCTTAAACAAAAAAATTGAGAAGTTTTGAATAATCACAAGGTACTGCAAACAGATGAACAAGCTTCATTAGAGTACTGTAACAGATGAACAATTTCACCAATATAGAAGTCACTGTTTCATTGATGAAACTGTTTGATGAAATTGTCTTAACCGTTTCATTGATTGTTTACACTTTTTCATGACATTGTTTCATTGATGCAAGAAATTGTTTGATGAAACTTAATAAACATCGTTTCATTGATTTCATGAAAACATAAATTGATCATTGAACAAAAAAAATTACAGCTAGAAGCTAATAAAATGTTCGCATGCATGAAATTCATCTTCCACACCTCACGATGAAATCCCAATAAAATTTATAGTTTGTTAAAAAATATATATATCATTTTCTAAAATTAAACGGTTACAAATGGATAATATCCGAAAATAACATTAAAAAATTATAACCATAATTAAGAGTTTTGATCCCGTTGGCATAAATCAAGGGATTTCACCTGGTTTCTTTGAATAGGGAGGCTAGTAATTTTATTTTTCCCTTCCACGATTTTTCTAATTCATGAAATATATTAATTTTTTTATTTTATTACATACATATAACTCAATCTTATCTTGACCCTACATCATTAACATCTACAGTAGGAAGGTGGGTTGCACAGTTTGTACGAATATAGTGGTTTGCAAATTATAGTACATTAATAAACATTTAGACAAAACTCTTAAATACAACCCATAATGCATAAGGCGCAACTATTTTATGCACAAAATTTGAAAATCTCTTAATTACAAATAAGGAAGCACAATGTACAAATTGTTATTGCATATGCTTTTAAACTTCTACCAACACCACCCAGTTTGGCATGTAGAGCGATTTGTTTCTTTATGTGCAGAGCTTTCTTTGTCCTGTTATCCCCATATATGACTGCAGACATTTTTTCCCATTAGACTTGTACCTTCCTCTAATGGTAAAAGTCAATTGTTGCTCATCTCTTCTGTTTCAAGAAAAGTTGAAACACCTATTTTCAGCTTTCTTTCCTAGCGAGTTCTTCCCAATATCTTTTGTTAAAGAATAGTTCTTCCCAAGTCTATCGTTTTCAAAATTCAAATTTGAAATGAGGGCAAGTTCATATCTATATCAATATTATAGGTTTCATTTCTCATACTGATTGGAACTCCCCATCTTCAATCCATATCCACTGCAGTCAATCCCTCATCGACGAAATGACGACCACGCACCAGGCCTCTGCTACCCAACGACCTCACCCCTGGACCTTTTTTGCCTACTCCCTCTCTCCACGAGACGACCCAGTTGCTTTCCTACTCCTCAGGTAATTCATAATTGAAAACGTCTTTTAGTTAGTGTAACCTGCCAAATGGTTTTAAGATGGAAGCCCTTTGATTCCTAAACGAAATATTGTATCAATGTAAATTGAAAAAATAAGTTATGCATCAATATCTTGCAGAAAATATGCCATACATATTTAAGGTTATAGAATAATCTTTTAGATGGGTGCTCTACACCATCGACCCACCCCTTCTCTCTTAACAAACTTGGGTGCAAAATACTGATCGGAGACAGGGCACCATGAAGCCTAACATGCTCCTCATATGTCAAGATCAACGATCCTCTCGAACATTGTAACACCCGGATTTTTGGTATGTTATTTCCATCATTTTCTTCCCCAAAATTTTCCCTCCTTTTAGTACGAAATCCCGTTAAGAGTTTACCTTCAACTTAGGGTACTGGACTTGTATGTGTCGATGCTTGAAAATAGAATTTCGGAGGCCGAGGGGGTATTCGGCGACAGTGACACGCGATAGTGACATTGTCACTATCGCCGTGGCATAATCGCGGAGGAGTAGGAGCCCACGGTACAATCGGCGCGATTGTGACCGCGATAGTGACAAGTGTCACTATCGCTGGGCACTATCGCTGGAAAGTTACCGCGAGTGGTTCGTAGCGGGCGATAGTGCCCCGCGATTGTGACAAATGTCACTATCGCTGGGCAAGGTCAAGGTCGGGGTACTAAGGTATAAAAATGACCCAACTGATCCATTTCTCATTTCTTTCAAGTGTGGATCTAGTTGGTGCGATTTTGGAGCCCTGGTTGAGTTTCTTTTCATCTCTATTCATTTATTCCTATTAAATGGAACCCTAAGATCTTGGTTGGTGATTGTCTAGGTTGGTTAAACTCTCGTTGTGAAGTCTTCTCCTCCTCAAGAACTAGAATCATCTCCTCTACATCTAGAGTTTTTCTAGGGTTTAGATTAAACCCCATTGTGAGTTTATACTCCCTTTTCTTAAACTTTATACATATCAAAATGCATTTTTGACTTCTAAGTATCTCCTTGTTTACATATTCTTTATTGATGAGATTTTGACCTAACTTGGTATTTTAGAGATTTTTAGGGTTTCTCACCATTTTGTAAAATAATGAAACATTCCAAGTCTTGAACTACAAATATAGATGTTTTCACATTTTGATGAGTAAAATGTTCAACCTATGGCATTTTAGCCAAGTTCATGTTTTAAGCATATTATGGGTATTTGAATTGAAAGTGTTATTTTGTGGAAAGGAAATAAATGGTTATTTTTACACTTGAAAGGTTTACTTGGTAAGGAAACATATTTGAAAAATGAGAAGATGGCCTTACGACTCATGTTTGGGCTTTGTGTTTCTTATCAGTAGTTAACTATAGAAATGTAATTTGGGAAATAAATGGTGTTATGAACTATATGTTTGATTATAGTTGGTCACAAATGAAATTGTAACAAGTCTAAACTATTACTAATGGATCCATAGGTATAGAGTCGACTTAATTATTGGGGATAACTCCCGTTTGTAGCTAGTTGAGACATTGGGCCCTAGGGTGGCAACTTGGTACGGTTATGTGGGACCGGATACTAGTCGTGGGCCATAAATGTAAATCCTAGTGAATGAGTATGACTAAGGATCAATGGGTGCCCTCCCCCACATCTTAGTACGAGCCGACGTGTTCGTGGCCTTGATCTTAGTATGGTGAGCTCAATAACTTGGAAAGTGGCTTACTTTGTGTTTCGCCACAATCCTTGGAAAATCAGGTCTTCCCGTCATCACAAGATACATTTTTGGATCGCAAGGTCAATTTATTTTTATCAAATCATTTACAAAGTCGATTGGTGAAAAATATTTACCTATGTTTGTATTTAAATTTCTTACTAATTTATCATATAAAAGGTATGTTCTCACTAGGCTTTAAGCCTAACACTTTTTCTCAAATGATGTGTATAACAAGTTCCCTTAGCGGCGGGTCATCAAAGGGTTGAGTGAAGAGCGTGGACTCTTGAGGGCATTTTTGGATGATAGATATTTTGGAGTCTTGGCGTTTAAAACAATTTACCCTTTTTGGAATTGGGTTGACAACCTATGTAATCTAGATAGAATGGTTTAGATTAGTTTGTTGTCGATTTCCCGTGCTTCATATACAGGTTTTGTAAACACATACACTTTTACCTTTTTGGGTGGTATGCTCCAAATACAAATGTCATATTGTCGAAATTTCAATTTTTAAAATTAACCGAAATTTTAGGGCGTTACAAACATGGAGGAATTACAGTGAGTAATACTCCTACAAACTGTGTTAGAGAACGATGAGTACGATTTTTTGTTTTTTTAGTACTGGAAATAATGAGACATGGATATATGTGGTTTCAAACATGGTTTTAGTTGTTTGGCAACATGGTTTACGTGTGTTGTTTATTCTTTTTTATTTGCTTACGGTGGCTATGTGGTTTCAAACAACATGGTTTTACTTATATTGAGTTATCTGTTTCTCTTCTTATCGGTGTTGGACTTGGTAATATTGAGTTGATTTGTAGTTTTTGGTATCATTTAAGATGCATTCCAGGTGTTCGATATGATGTCTCATTTGTTGTTCAATGCATTCAGGAGTTGTTTATGCTCTTATTATATGACCATATTGATGATCTCTATGGTGATTCAAGACCCTATGCCAGATTCATATCCATCTCGTGAATTTGGCCATGGTAAGATCTCCATCTCTCTCTAGATTGATTTTTGTTGTTCTCATCCTTCTCCACTTTCTCCATTAGCCCCTTCTTTGTGTCATGCTCCAATTGATTCACCTTGAACATGTATTTGATTTTGTCTTATAAAAACGAAACCATCTCAGATTTCGTATTTGTGCATCAAATATTTGAGTATGTAGTATTTTTTTATCTTGCCTAACCTATTAATGGAGAAAATCAATTTCTTTATTGATTAACTTTTTCTCGAAGAAATTGTACGAGATCAATACTATTGCGTTTTTATGTCCTTATTTTCTTTTACAACAAATCTTGCTGATCGGTACCTCATTTTTGTTTCGGCAATCCCATTCCCATCCCTTTATTGCCAATGAGAAAGCATATGAAACAATCGACCCATTTGATAGTTATTAGATGCCTCTTTTTGAGCTTCCATGATTTTCTTGAAAGTAACTTTAAGTCAAAGAGTATACTATCTTTTTTGAAGATAATAACATGGAGGTCATTGGCACTCATCTCCGATGAGAATAGAGTGTTTCATTCTCTAAAGTTAAAGTGTAATGGTGGACTCCAACTACTTGACTTCTAATTAAAAAGACATGCAGAGTTTTTTGAGCAGTGTCACCCACTTCGATCTTCTTACATTTACCAAGTTTCATGTAAACAAAAGTTTGAATTTGAAAGATTGTTTCAGGCTAATTATAGAAAAACATTGATAATAGACTCTAGAAGTTATATAGAATTTGACATTTTTCTTTGTTATTAACCTTTCTAAGGTGTATTGTATTCTTTAAGACAACCCATTAAAAATTAGTATAGAATGATGAAGTAGAAGTAGGCACCTTAACTTTTACAAGATTTGATCTGGATTCCCTTCCGTTTATTAGGGAAATCAAGAAATTGAATGTGCTCTGCTTGTGTTTTTTTTTTTTTTTGGCAAAGTTGAGTATGCTTAGACTCAACTTATGGTATGGTAATTTGAATGTTTGTAATTTTTATTTATTGCAATTTAAAACCTTAAACGTCACATGTGTTAACTTAAAACTCAAATAGTCACTCAAAATTGAACATAATGACAAGTTTTCATACATGTAACTTGAAGTTGGTACAAAACCAGTACCAACCATTTTTATAGGGTGTCATATATTTTTTTCTTAAAACGAAAACCAACTTTATTGAAGCTAGCAAAAGAAGAACAAAACCATTACACCGGTTTAATACAATCAATAGGCTGATATCTCCAAATTATAGGATCTTTAACACACCCATTACACCTAGTCAATACCCAAATGAAAGACTTTTCGACAATCTGATCGAGAAGGGAATGCTTACGGGGAGGAGATTCGTCGAACACACACCTATTTCAGAAACACCACAAACAATAAATGTTGGTGAAAATAATTGCCTCTAACGCTTCTTTAACACGACTGTCATTACACCCAGATTTCTCCCCGTTGAGCATCGAATCCACAGATTTGACTGTTGGGTTGGGAGAGAGATCGACCACCATCTCTCGATAAATTTCCACACCTCCTCTGCCACTAGACATTCGAAAAACACATGATCAATTGTTTCCTAAGATGAACCGCAGACAGGACATAAGATGGAATCGATATCAATCATGATCTTATTCAGGTTGACACGAGTAGGAACTCGGTCCAACATTACTCTCCACATGAATATGTTAACTCTAGGAGGTGATAAAGAATTTCAGATCATTTATTTTACCCCCACACCCAAATATGGGAATTCAATAGCCCGTCTTAGGGATCCGACAGAGAATATACCGTTACTCTCTAGCCTCTATTTCCAACCGTTAGGTTTATCTGTCAATTCGCAATCCTTTATCAATTCCTTTAAACGGTCCAGTTCTTCTTCTTTACTTCCTTCACGGATGGGTCTACGCCAATCCCACACACATTCCGATTTGACTCTGTCCGCCACCAATACCTCTTTCACGTTTTTAAGAGCTAAAAGTCTGGGGAAACGAGAATCAAAAGAGGTTGAGCCCTTCCAATAGCCTGTCCAAAAAGCCGTATGAACCCCGTTCCCGACCTGTTTAAGACACAAATCATAGAAGTTTAAGTTTAACGTTCTTCACATATTGGATAGCCGCAATCACACTTCCCTAAGGATTGCACCTTTTGAAGTACCCCTGTTCCACGTTAAAACCTCCATTTTTACCGTAAATCGCTTTTATTACCATCGCCCAACTAGAATTTTGGTCGCTTACATATCTCCAAGCCCATTTAGTGAGAAGAGATATATTCGAGGCATATATACTTCCAATGCTGAGTCCTCCATCCTCTTTACTTCTGAGCACCGTTTTCCAATTTACCCAAGAAATTTTCCGGTCATGCTCTTCCGTTCCCCAGAAAAAGTCTCTTCTAAGGCTCTCTAAGTGATTGATTATCGACTTAGGAGCCTTGAAAATTGAAAGATAATACGTAGCAATGCTACCTAGGACAGCTTGAACTAGGACACGACGACCACCGATCGATAAAGTTTTAATCTTCCATCTTGACAGTCTTTTCTGAAATTTCTCGGTGATTGGAGTCCAAGCATCGATCCTGGCCATGTTATCACCCAACGGAACCCCAAGATACTTGCTAGGAAACTAACCTGCTTTGCACTTAAGTCCCGCCGCAGTCCTTTGAATCGTGTTCGCGTCCACGCTAATACCAAACAATTCACTTTTGGTCATATTTAGACGAAGCCCATAAGTGAAATAAAAACATCTCAAAATCCGAAGGATATTCTTTCGATTTTCTATCGACCACTCATTAATGAACATCACGTCATCTGCATAGAAAAGGTGAGTTAAAGAAACATCGTTGTTGCCAATCTCCATGCCTCTTATCAAGTTTTTATTCTTAGCCTCTATCATGAGCAAGTGAAGACCTTCCATTGCGATGATAAAAAGAAAGGGGGGTAAAGGATCCCCTTGACGAAGGCCTCTCCGAAGCCGAAACATCGAAGTAGGAGACCCATTAACCAAAATTGAGGTTGTGGCCGAACATTGACACGCTCTAATCCACCTCCTCCATCTCGACGAAAAACCCATGTTTTCCATAATATCATCTAAATATCCCCAGTCTACTGTGTCATAAGCCTTTTCAAAATCCGCCTTGAACAACATCATTTTTCTTTTGTTCTTCCTAGCCCAGTGGATTAATTCATTGACTATCATCGCTCCATCCAGAATATATTTTCCTTTAATGAAGGCCGACTGAGAATCGCTAATGACGGATTTGATTACCCGACTCACCCTATTTGCAAGGACTTTAGTTATAACTTTATAAATGCAACCGACGAGACTTATAGGTCTGAAATCTTTGCAAGTCAACGGGTTCACCGATTTCGAAATACGGCAAACAAAGGAATGATTACAACCATCTAGTAACCATCCAGAACTGAAAAATTCCACCACTGCCCCAACAAAATCATTGCCGATGGTAGACCAAAAAGATTTGATAAAACCGAAAGTAATCCCGTTCGGACCAAGCGATTTATCCTCACCACAATCCCAAACTGCCCTCTTTATTTCATCCTTGGAAATCTCACTATCAAGAAAATCAGATTCGGCACTAGATAACACTGCTAGTATATTATTTATATATATATATATATATATATATATATATATATATATATATATATATATTGGCATTCTTTTGTAAACCTTGTAAACCAATTAAACTTGATCCTAGTCGTAGATCATCCCCCCTTTAAGACGTATTTTCATTTTTAATTTTCTAAAAATGTAACTGTCTTTATTCTAACCGTTGATTGTTTAATCGTGTGATGTAGATGTGTTTAGATAGTTTATAACATTTTTTTTGGTTTATATATGAACTAGAAGTGTACTCGCGCAATGCAGTTAGATACTTCACGATTTTAATGTTTCATTTTATTTTCTGTTTTTTTATCGATTTACATTACGATTTTGGATGGTTGTGAGAGAGTGATAATGTTTTTTTATTATATAAATTTGTTTAATTTAGACTTAATAATATAATGTAATTTATTTTGGTTTCATAATATAATTTTTTTTATAAAATATTATGTTAGATTTTTTTAATTATATTTTATATTTTTTATATTTAAAATTTGATTTTTATTCTATATTTAATTATGCTGAGAGTTATTTTAGGGAAGTTAAAGTGGGAAATGCTTTTAGGGGAGTTAAAATGGTTAGAGATAATGATTGAAAATTAATAATGTAATTTATTTTGGTTTCATAATATACATTTTTTTATAAAATATTAAACTAGATTTTTTTAATTATATTTTATATTTTTTATATTTAAAATTTGATTTTTATTCTATATTTAATTATGCTGATATTATTTTAGGAAAGTTAAAGTGGGAAATGATTTTAGGGGAGTTAAAATGGTTAGAGATAATGATTGAAAATTAATAAATAGCATTAAATATAGTACATATAGCTTTAATGGTTGTTTTTTAAGTAATTAGCATTAAATGACGGTATATTAAGCTTTAAGACTTGTTATTAAGAGTTTTTTATGCCTTCTTTATAATATAGTATAGATTACCCCCTTCTCTCTCTCTCTCTATATATATATATATTAATTAATTACAATTTCTTTCTTCTGTTTCAAAGTCTTAGCTTATGACAATTAAAGAATCAAGTTTTGTATTAACTAGTAATTAACAAGATTTTTGATTCTCTCTAACTAAACTTTGACTTTGATTAAGAAAAAGTAAAAATTGTAGGATTAATTGTGTCAAAGCATAAAACTAGTTATCTATTGGTTTCCTCTGGAAGTGTCATAATTAATCATACTGTAACGTAATATATGAATATATATATATATATATATATATATATATATAACTTTAAACTCATTACAATATTATTAGTATTAATTATTGTTATACTTTTGTTTGTCATTTATTTATGGCACCTAAATAATTATTAATACGTAATTAATTTAAAACTTTTTTCTGTACCCATTTATAGACTCCTTTTCTTGTCTTCATTTCTCTTCACATCATAAAACTCCCAACTGAATTCAAAACAATTACCCTTAAATTCTTGTTGCTAAAGAATTAATCATAGTCTCAATCTTTGAGATTATGAATAAGGAAGAGAGTTGCAACACAACACTTGGACTTGGGATTGAAGTGGAAGTTAAAAGGGAGAAGCAATTAAAGCAAAACAAGATGGGTTTTTGGTTGGATCTTTCGTTGCCTGTTCATCCAAAGATTGAAGTTCGTGATCATAAGTACGATGATGAGACAGATGATCATGATTCGTTCAGTTCTAAAACAATTGATGATCAAGATGGATTAGAGCAAGAAGAAGAAGAGAGAAGGATGAAGAGAAGTAATTATAGCAACGTTGATTACCATAATAACGTAATTGGTGGATCAAGAAAGAAGCTAAAACTGACGACATACCAGATTACGATGCTTGAAGATAGCTTCAAAATCCATAGCACCCTGAATACGGTATGTTAGTTCTTTTCTTCTCAATAATCAAGAAAATACAACTATTTTGATTTTTATACAAGTTATAACAAACATGTTTTTTTGTTGGAAATAAAGTCGTAAACATGCGTCAGAATAGTGCACACACGACCCTTTAACATGGTATCGTGCACAAATAACCAATTATATTTTTATCTTTTTGTATTTCAATTTTCTCTACTCTTAAAACTAATCCTTCTAATTTTCATAGCTCTTTCTCCAATTATAAAAGTAAAATCCCAAAATAAAAAGTACTATGATAAAATCTCGTTAAGAAGACATTAACTTTGTAATTGGCATCCGGATGTTACATTCGAAATTTTGAATGATTAAATGGTCATTAAAATAAACACAGTGATAGCATGATTTCCGTTAAGTCTTAAAAATGTTGTATTTATAAATGTTACATGTCTTATATATTAAATAATTTCGCTTTTATTAATTTTTCTTTCTTCACTTGATATGAACAAGTATGATGGTTATTTTTTTTTAGAATAAATATGTATGATAATAATAATACTAGTTAACTGGATAAATTTTGTGCACTTGTAGGGTCAGAAACAAGAACTTGCAAAGAATTTGAATCTTCTTCCTCGACAGATAGAAGTTTGGTTTCAAAACAGAAGAGCAAGGTTTTTCCTATACTTTCTATACGTACACACATAGACGATCTTTAAAGAACACTATCTCACTAAAATAACATCAACAAAACATGTTTCCTTGGCCTAGCTACCGTTTCAAAATTGGGGAATTAAGATCGCAAAACCCTAATCTAGCTAGATCGGGGTATTCTTTCGTATTTGTGTTATTGAAGAAGATAAGTAATCCATTATTGTGATCAGAAAATATAATTTAACTTTATGAAGGTTTAGAGATTAATTAATTAATCTCATGGTCATTCTCTAAAAAACCTATTTCATTCGATTCAAAATTTTATTTTTGATTATCAAAATTAATTTAATATTATTTCTAACTTTTGTTAAAGAAGACTGATTAGCTGATGATCATATCATATCAACACAGGACAAAGTTAAAGCAAATCGAACAAGAATGCGAGTTGTTAAAGAAATGTTGCGAAACCCTCAGCAACGAAAATCGCAGGTTGAAGACAGAATTGCAAGAGGCACAATGTTGTTCATTAAAGTTTGATCACCATTAGCAACAACCACCACAACCGCCGCAATCTTTCTACACCCGGTACCCGACTATGGCGGACGATACTGAAAAAACCATCAAAGACAAGAAAACGATAGCAACCGCGAATGATGGTATAAAATGAATGTTGTTACTACATAATTGTAGGGTGAAAAATTAAATACGACGGCTTTGATTGTTTTTAAATAATAATTTGAAGTAGGGTTTTGATCTCTAGTCAGGGTTTAATTATGCAAGCTGTTATTAATTAATTATGCTTATGCTTATGTTGTTAACCTCACAAACCTTTAAATTTTGTGGGATGCATTCATATTTAATAATGATGAAGAAATTATGAGATTATTAATTTATATATAAAAGGTTAAATATTTCTATATATATTACAACTTTACAAGTACCAGAGGCGGGTCCACTTGACCTTAATTGCCATCCCAATTGAGAACTCGACAAACGAAATCTCAATTCTCAAGTGGTGAATAAAACGATGATTGTAGACATGTCTATCATTGTTAATCATTGAAACTTAAATTTAATTAAATTTTGATATGTTATTGTAGTATTTTAATATTTGGCAACAATACACTGTAATAACACAATGAAATAATGAATTACAGTAATAACACATTTAAATATCATATTTTTTTTTACACTATGATGAAATATATTAATATTAGCCTCTACCGACTCTTACTAATTAACAAGTGGTCCCTTGTTACCTAGTCGGAGTTTTTAGAAACATCGTTTGTTGTGTATTATGCAACCATGAAACCACGATCACGAATCCAAAGACGTAAATCAATGATCTTCTTATGTATTTCTAGAAACTTTATAGTTGTTAAGCTATCTTCAACCAAACTTCGTTATTTTTATATCTATAGCTTCGCTTTAAGTCATTTATCGAACCATAGTAGCCTCATGTCTCAGATTTTGGTTTATAATGTTCAATTTCACTTTATTTTTCTGATTTTTGAGTGGGTTTTGAACCCAATTTTTAAATGAGCAAATGAGACTTAAGACTTCATGGTTTTCGTTGATTCTCGTTCCTATGGTTGAGGAAAATCATTTTCTAGAGTTTTCATAAGAAAAATCAATGAAAACAGTGGAAAAACGAGGCCGAAGGGTCTGAAAATGTGGTTGTTGGTGACAACACTCCTGTCGGCTGTCAGGTTATATAAGTGGATCTAGGTCGGGCCCAGGTCGGACCATATCGGTCTACATATCTATTTAAATGGGCCTGATGCTTTGGGCTTCTCTTTTATTATTGTTTGGGCTGAGTTTTTGTTAAATTAGAGCCCAAATCTATATCGGGTATTTAATTTAGAGAAAATTACGTTTTTCTTTGTAAAGGAGTATCCCACACCACTTTGGACCCGGACTAATCTCCTGGAAAACAGGCCTATGGCCCGCGGGCATTTATCCCGTGGCCACAATGCTGTGAGTGGGGCTCGAACCCGGGAAAATTACGTTTTTCGTACCTGTGGTTTTGAAATTTCTGTTTTCGTCCTTATGGTTTGCAATTCATTTATATTTTCATCCCTAAGGCTAATTACTATTTTTAACTATGAGACATTAAAATAGATATGAATTGTAAATCATAGGGACGAAGAAAGTAATCAAGTTTAAACCATAAGGACGAAAATAATAATGAATTATAAACAATAGGATGAAAATCGTACTTTCCAAATCACAAGGACGAAAATAGAAAATTTCTACAAATCACAGGGACGAAAAATGTAATTTACTCTTTAATTTATTTTAGGTTTAAATTAATTAAGGTACAATTAATTAGTTTATGTTAATTAGTTAATTTAGTTTCTAAAATTAATTAATATGTTAATTTAAATTGATATTTAATTAATATATTGATTTATTTTAGAATGATAATTAGTTAATTAATTATTTCCAATGAGGTGTTTATAAGATTATTTAATTAAGTTTAAATGACGGATTTTCCTTTAGTTGTAAAAAGGATAAATGATGTTACGAGTTTTATCAAGAATAATACTAATAATGAGATTAGTGTCGTATTCAGGTTAAAATTTATTGAGACGCTTTAATTTGGAGAGATGTAATTATTAAATTATTTATTATGTGATAGATGATTTAATAATCATGTTTAAGGTGTAGTTTTAAGATTTTAAAACTAAGAGACACTTTAAGTCGAACTGGATGATTCCTTTAGTTATTCAAGGAATCAATCGACGTTAAGAATTGTTATTTAAGCATGTTTCTCAGAGTATCATTAAATTATTTTGATGATTTAATAATGAGATTAAAGTGTCGTAATTTGAGTTAAATATTGATTAGGACGCTTATTTTGAAAGATTGATTGATAAGGTTATAAAGCAATTGTTTTAACGTTTTGGAACGTTATTGAGCTATAGACTTGGTGTTTGACTAAAATTTGTCCAAGGTTGACCGAGTTGACAAAGGGTTGACTTTTGACTCGTTTGACCCATGTGGATTTTAATGATGGAGTCAAATCGAGTTATTTGAGACATATTAAGATGCTCAGATATGAAGTTTGACTTTAGGTCGGTCCGGGTTAACCATAGTTAACTTTTGGGGAATTTAAGTCATTAATTGGATATTATGGTATGCCATATGTAGGTCTTCAGTCAAGAGCTATCAGTAGTCGGCCTACACGCAATCAGGTGAATCTTCATGAGACTTACAATATGATGCATACCTACGTACAAATTTATTTTGAGCACTATATGATTTCTATGGTGATGTGTACGTATGCATGATGTTTCAGTTTACATACATGATACAATATATTTTACATGTATGTTATTTTATGATCAGTTGCATGATATATGTTTATTTTGTTTTCAAATAACTCTAGTATGTCAATTCATATGAAAGTTTTATGATTGGTTTTAACGGGTGGGCATTTGACCAGTAAGTCACACAACAAGTGGCACGACCCCGTAATGGGTATCGAGACAGGTGCAGGTCGGATAACCCAGGAAATGTCAGTTACAAAATGACCCATACCCGACGAGACGGTTTGTGAGAACTCTTTTCTTTCAGTGTTGCATGTTTTCAAAAAATGCATACTATTTGATACAATGTTTACAAGTTGATATGTATTATGTGAAATAATTTTATTCATGAAAACCATGAACTCACTGAGCTTTATAAGCTTACTATAGTATACATCTTAGGGACATAAGGTTTCAGGTTGGATAAAGGAAAATGGCACACATAGGGACTTGCCGTGACCATTTAAGTTCAATGTATATGTTCAACCATCTATTATGAATAAATATTGTAACGCAACTCGGTATGGGACGGGTTAGCATTTAAGTTACATATTTATTATTTTAAAGTCTTCCGCTGTAAACAGTTTTAATTTAGCCGTTATTTTGGAGTATTTTATAGAATTGTTCTAGATTACGTAACATTTCTCATTGTAAAAATATGGGTGTTACACTAACAAATATTTCAAATGGGTAATGGATATTTGCACCTTTTTTTATGTCAGAATCAAGTCAAATCATGGGAAGATGTTGATGGGTGTTGGGGAATCTGGGTTTGTGGTTAAGTAATACTTGGATAAGTTCTTGGATACTTAATTGGAAGTCACTTTCTTTAACACCCGAAAATTTCGATAAGTAAAATTCTAAGACTTTGGCATATCTTTTATGACTATTTTATTTTTGGATTGAAAGAGCATTTTGGGAGGAAGAAAAGGCTCAATGGGTAAAGTATAGGAAAAACCGTCAGTACAGACCCGACTATAGTGTCCGATGATAGTGTCCAGTGGCACTATAGTATGGCAAGCTCGCAAGGAAATGACCAGTCTCGGAACATCTCGGGCGATAGTGTCTGACGATTGTGCCAAAGGGCACTATAGTTGTCAGGATCACCCATATGAGGAAGGCCAGGGTACTACTCGGGCGATAGTGGCCGGCGATAGTGCCACTGGGCACTATCGAATGGCAGGATCACCATTGGTCCCCAGTGCATTAAAAGCTCGTTTCCAGCTCCTTGCTTCATTCAGTTCTCATTCCTGCCACTTTCCTCCTCCATTAAACTCGAAGGGGTTCTTCATCTTAGGTCAAGATCAGATCTTTCCAAGCATTAAATAGCTTCCAAATGTGAAGGTTTCTACTCTTGATCAAAGCTTCAAGTCATCATCTCCATATCTAGGGTTTTGTCAAGTTTGTAGGTTCTCTCTGAAAACCTATCAAGTGAGTTCATTTTAACTTTTCTAAAGCTTTATACATATCAAAATACCTGGTTTTAATCTCCTAAAACATTCCTTTTGATATGTATTACATGTTTATGCATTTTGACCAAATTTGGGTATTTTGAGAAATTTAGAGGTTCACCCCTTTTTATTAGAAAATAAGGGGTCTTCAATATTGGTATTGCAAAGGAGTATATTTGGAATACATGGTTGTTTTGTGATAAACATCATGATTATAAGCATTCTTTATATTTACATATTTGGTTACATTACATGAAAATGAGCATATTGGGATAGAGAAGTGTTCTTACTTGCTAATCAAGGCTAAACTTATAATTATGAATTACTGGAAAATGATGTGGCAAGAAATGTTGTATTTGATTTTTAAAAATGGTTATTGGAAGTTATGAGGACCTTGTTCTATTTGGTAAGTTTTAATTGTGTTAAAATAAATTTACAAGAATATTTGAATGATGAGAACTATATGTATGATTATAGTTGTAGACTGTTTAATTGTGATAAGTATTAGATTAATGCAAATGGATCTATAGACATAGAAGTCAGTTTTACTTAAAATAGGATAGTTTTCCCACTTGTAACTAGAAATAGGCATTGGGTTCCCGCTTGTAACTAGAAATAGACATTGGGTCATCATGGGCAACTTGGTACGGACTCTTGTAGCCGGATACTAGCCATTGGCTGTAAATGTAATTTCTAGCGAATGAGTATGACTAGGATCATCGGGGGTCCTAAATTATATATCACGGGTTGGAGGAATTCGTTGGTCATTGATCCTTAGTATGAGTTCTATAACGTGGAATTATGGCTTACTTTTGTGTTCCGCCACTACCCATGGAAATCGAGTCTCCCCCGTTATAGTAAGATAAATTTTGGATTTGATGGTCCTTATGTGATTTATGTGAAACTAAGCTTTATATCCAACTCATAAACTTTTACTGTTTTGATTATTGGCAATTTCCTTATAAATGTTTGTTCTCACTAGGCGTCAAACCTAACGTTTTTTCTCTTAGTAGTGGGGCTCCGAAGTCTTGATCGGAGTGTTGGATGCCGATATAGGCACTTTTGGGAATTGATGGCGCTTGGTCAAATTGGCGTTATAAACATTTTGGCAAGATTATGTTGAAGATGATAATGAGACCCATCCTTAATCTAAACCTAGAATGTAGGTTGTTCATTATCCTCTTATTCTTATGGGTTGTAAACACTTTACTATTTCCCCTTTTTCGTTGATTACATTTATTTAGATGTTTATTATATATCGATTTCTCTGGTTTAAATGGTAACACCCTAGTTTTTCCTCTATAAGTTGCTTTGTTTAACCTTAAAATGCATTTGAGAAGACAAGGTTTACTTAGTGAAAGTGTTGGGATGAAACCATTTGGGAAACCCATAAAAAACACTTGAAAATCAGGAACAACAACAACTTACGCGACTTTTTCCGCGGGATCAAGATCGCGTGGGTTGTCGCGTAAGTCACTATGGTTTCGACTCTAGGGTAGCGCATGGCTTTCCCCGCGACCTCAAGTTGCGTGGGAAACCGCGGGAGAGCATCTGGTCGATTTATTTGGGTTTTGACCCCCAAGACCCTCATTCAATCCTCCATTTTCTCCCAACTCACTCTCCCTCTTCTCCCGCTTCATTTAATTCGATTTGAAGCATTGAATGCTCAATTTCTTCACTTATTCAAGGATTTCCATCATCATTCAAATTGGTGAGGTCTAGAGTTCAAGGATTTGGCATCTCACTTCTCCATCTTCATTCCAAGATCTAGGGTTTCTAGGTTTTTAACCAAAACCCACATTATGAGTACATCCTCATCCCTTAAAACCTTAAACATGTCAAAAACTATGATTTTAGACTCTTAATCATCCCCTTGTTCATTTATTCTTGTATAAAACTATTTTGACCTAACTTAGCATTTTGGAGATTTTTAGGGTTTTATACCATTTTGTGATATGATGAAGTATCAGATGCTTTGAACTATAAAATGTGTTTGGTCTTGTACAGTTGCGGTTAAAAATGGGAATATATGTATTTTAACTATGTTTATGGTTTCATAATATGATGATAATTTCTTAATAAAGGTATTTTTGGGAAAATGGAAAGTGTGGTTGGTTATTGATTCAAATTGTGTTTACTGACAATTCTTTATCAAATAGCGAATCTACATTGTGAAGATAAGCAAATATTTTTGTGAAACTATTGATGTAAACCGTGTGTGTGATCATGGTTTGGGTTACCAATGAAATGGTGACAAGATTTGGACTATTAATAGTGGATCCATAGGTATAGAGTCAGCTTAATTTGGGTAAATCCTCGTTTGTAGCTAGTTGCGATATTGGACCCTAGGAAGGCAACTTGGTACGATTATGTGAGACTGAATACTAGCCGTGGGTCGTAAATGTAAATCCTAGAAAATGAGTATGACTAGGATCATTGGGCGCCCTCCCCCACATCTGAGTACGAGCCCGCGATTCGTGGTCTTGATCCTAATACGGTGAGCTCAATAACTTGGAGAGCGACCTACTTTTGTGTTCCGCCACAATCCTTGGAAAATCGGGTCTCCCCTGTCATCGCAAGATGTTTTTGGATCGAAAGTTCCTTATGTGGTTGTCATTACATTTTATAAATCCAACTCATTGAAAGATTATTGATTTATGGTACTCAATATTTTTCCAATCTATTGATATAAACTGTTTGTTCTCACTAGGCGTTAAGCCTAACACTTTTTCTCAAATGACATGCATAACGGGTTCTGTTAGCGGTGGGGTTCCCAAGAGTTGAGGGACGAGTGTTGGCCATTGTGGCATCTTTTGGATATATACCTTTTGGACATTGGCATACAGAAAGGGATAGAGATTTTTGGGAGAATTGGGCTGACAACCACCATAGATTTAATGATTTAGATTAGTTTGTTGTTAACTTGTTGTCCATTCATAGTATTTGTATACGCTACTACAATTCCCCTTTTTGGGTGTTTAATTTCTATTTAAGATATTGTTAGTAGCCTCATCCAGGTTTAAATTTACCCCTATTTTTAGGGTGTTACAAGTTGGTTTCAGAACCAAGTTTAAGTGAACTAGGCATGAATGTAAGATGTCTAGACTTAGACTGAGAATATTAAGTTATGATTGGTGAGTTTTGGGTAGCAATTCTAAGGTAGGACGGTCTTAGAAGTCGACAGAAGTACACTAATTGAAAATTATGATAATGGTAACGAGTCTTCTTGTGTAGAATATGTTCATAATTTCACTTAGCTAATGCTATTATGAATATATTGTTACGTGAGCATGTTTGATGTACTATTATTATGATGATTGAGGAATGTATTAGTACGTTTCCTTGTGTTTGAATTCGTGTAATCTATTTCTCACCTCCATTCTCGTTTGTGGAGGCAGATTAAGAATGGTTAGTACGCGTGGTAGACAGCGTACACGGGCCGACGGGGGCGAGGCGACCGCTTTAACGGCTGATCAACCGGAGAGGGTTGAGGCCGCTTCTCGTCCACACATACCGCCACTCATAGGCAGAGGACCCGAAGTTATTTCGAGGGTGGATCTGGCTTCATCCAACCCGATGATTCGTGAGGTAACCCATCAACCAGTGATGATGGCCGACATGATGCTCATGATGAATGAGGCCATGGCCAAGCAGCAAGAATTCCTCGTGAAGATGATAGAGGACAGGGATGTGAGCAACCGGAGGAATGAGACGGTTACGGAGAATGTTGTGGTGGCCGGATCTGGGGGTACCGATCAAGGGAATCCAACTGAGGAGCCGTTGATGGTGGACGTGAGGCAAGGTAGGAGGGCTTGCTATAACACCCTCAAAAAGGGGACAATAAAAATTTCCAGAAAATGGAAATATGGTATATAAAATTTGCCAAAGCAATCGAGCCTCCCAAAAATGGGGAAATGAACATTCACCTGTTTAAACAAGTTACAATTCGAAGTATTGGAAATGACAACCTACTAATCTAATTTCTCATGAAATAAGATTACAACACGGGTGTCACCCAAATACTTCCCAAAAATATAAAATCTTCTATTTCTTGGTGTACCAAAAGGAATCTTCCCCAAGCTCGCTCAAACCCCGACTAAACCTTCTTAAGACCGAGCCCGCTAGAACCTGAGATACACATCAACACCAAACAAGTGTTAGGCCAAAAAGCCTAGTGAGCTTTAACAAGTAATAATCATACATTTAAGAAATGAGCATCATAGAAATCATTAAGTAAATTTCCATATGTGGAGTCAATGGGGGAGACCCATAGCACCAATCAAGTTCCACCCAAAGAGTCAATACACCTTGATGCCAACTACCATGAGTGACATCCAAAAGGCCCGGCACATCGGAGGACTACAACCATGGCATTAGCCCGAATGGCGGAGGTCTAGGTGCATACCATCGTGGTGACACCCAAGACTATATCCTCTTAGTGTCTACTGACTTGGTTCATCCAACAATTCTGATAGTAGGCCTCAAAGCGCTAACTTCACATGCAATGTTCACAATACCAACCGTGGGTACCTCAATTAGAATTATGGCCAAACATATTGCGTATAATTTATACATATGATTTATAAACACTTTCCTCTTTTCATTATACCCACATTTTCACATAAGGGAATCAAGTAATACACCCCCAATTCCATGGTTATTTACCCATGAGAAATATAATAAAACCATCTACCATCATTTGGACGCCAAATAAGTCACCTACCCAAAAGTTAGGTCAAGGACCTTCCAATAAACTACAATCTCCAAGAATCAATATGAGGTTAGTTCCACCATTAATGTTGGTCAAGAGTTCCAAATGACTACTTGAGAAAACCTCCTTTAATGTAGAACAAGGGTTCTTGAGCTCAAACATAGAGAAACACCACATGGCAAATTTATAAACATTTTATGCATAGAAGAACTTATAACACTAACTAACATACTAGGATGTGTATCTAGTTTGACAAGGTTTATGAACTCACTATCTAGGTTTTTCACCCAAAACCTAGAAAATGGCAAACCCTATAAATGAGGGTAGAGATGAGGAGTGGTTGAAATGCTTGAGAATCTTCAATGAGAGCTTTCAATGAGAACTTGATAACCACTAAATGCTCCCAACAACACCCACCTAAGCAATCAATGAGAAGAGAGTTTATAGGGTTCCAAAATCACCCTAAATGCTCAAAATATCGGACTAAAAACAAGCGGAAAGTGTGAGATATGAAGTTTAGGGCCAAAATCCCGTTTTTAATACATGCAGATGGTTTCTTGCGGGTTTGGCCGCGACTTAGGCCGCGGCATAACCCGCCCGCAGTCCTGAGAACCTAATACAGATAGTGGTTCACACGGCTTTGGCCGCAACTTAGGTCATGGCATAACCCGCACGACTTGTTGTCCTTGGGCGGCTTAAAGCCTTCACTCCTAAGAGCTAGGGTACAAAACTACACTTTAATACTTCCCAAAGAACCTATAGAAGAAACAATTCCCGAAGTTAACAAATAGACATGGAAACTGGGTCTCTATCGTACCAAATATTTTACGGTGTTACAATCCTCCCCAACTTGGAGATGATTTCATCCTCGAAATCTACATTACACAAATAGGTGAGAAAAGGACTAAGTGAGTTAAACTCATGATACGTACTAATACACATTCCAATCATCATAATAACAACAATTCAAGCATGTTTACGTAACAAAATTCATAATAACAGTAGCTAAGTGCAATTATGAACGGATTATACACAAGGATTCTAGTTACCACCATCACGACTCTTAATTTGTATAATTTCGTAAGTCCTAACGCTCTCCCCACCTTTGACTATTACCCCAAGGTGGACAACCTATTAGTGTGCTTAAAGCTTAAGTCTAGATACGCTATAGTCGATACCTAGTTCACTTAAACTAAAACTCTGATACCAACTTGTAACACCCTAAAAAAGGGATAATAAAAATTTCCGGAAAATGGAAATATGGTATATAAAATTTGCCAAAGCAATCGAGCCTCCCAAAAATGGAGAAATGAATATTAACTTGTTTAAACAAGTTACAATTCGAAGTAATGGAAATGACAACCTACTACTCTAATTTCTCATGAAATAAGATTACAACACGGGTGTCACCCAAAGACTTCCCAAAAATATAAAATCTTTAATGTCTTGGTGTACCAAAATGAATCTTCCCCAAGCTCGCTCAAACCCCAACTAAACCTTCTTAAGACCGAGCCCGCTAGAACCTGAGATACACATCAACACCAAACAAGTGTTAGGCCAAAAAGCCTAGTGAGCTTTAACAAGTAATAATCATGCATTTAAGAAATGAGCATCATAGAAATCATTAAGTAAATTTCCATATGTGGAGTCAATGGGGGAGACCCATAGCACCAATAAAGTTCCAACCAAAGAGTCGATACACCTTGATGCCAACTACCATGAGTGACATCCAAAAGGCCCGGCACATCGGAGGACTACAACCATGGCATTACCCCGAATAGTGGAGGTCTAGGTGCATACCATCGTGGTGGCACCCAAGACTATATGCTCCTAGTGTCTACTGACTTGGTTCGTCTAACAATTCCGATAGTAGGCCTCAAAGCGCTAACTTCACATGCAATGTTCACAACACCAACCGTGGGTACCTCAATTAGAATTATGGCCAAACACATTGCGTATAATTTATACATATGATTTATAAACACTTTCCTCTTTTCATTATACCCACATTTTCAGATAAGGGGAATCAAGTAATACACCCCCAATTCCATGGTTATTTACCCATGAGAAATATAATAAAACCATCTACCATCATTTGGACGCCAAATAAGTCACCTACCCAAAAGTTAGGTCAAGGACCTTCCAATAAACTACAATCTTCAAGGATCAATATGAGGTTAGTTCCACCTTTAATGTTGGTCAAGAGTTCCAAATGGCTACTTGAGAAAACCTCCTTCAATGAAGAACAAGGGTTCTTGAACTCAAACATAGAGATACACCACATGGCAAATTTATAAACATTTTATGAATAGAAGAACTTATAATAATAAATAACATAGTAGGATGTGTATCTAGTTTGACAAGGTTTAGGAACTCACTATCTAGGTTTTTCACCCAAAACCTATAAAATGGCAAACCCTATAAATGAGGGTAGAGATGAGGAGTGGTTGAAATGCTTGAGAATCTTCAATGAGAGCTTTCAATGAGAACTTGATAACCACTAAATGTTCCCAACAACACCCACCTAAGCAATCAATGAGAAGAGAGTTTATAGGGTTCCAAAATCACCCTAAATGCTCAAAATATCGGACTAAAAACGAGTGTAAAGTGTGAGATGTGAAGTTTAGGGCCAAAATCCCACTTTTAATACCTGCAGATGGTTTCCCGCAGGTTTGACCGCGACTTAGGCCGCTGCATAACCCTCCCGCTTCCAGAGACCCAAAACACACAGTACACCACGCGGCTTTGGCCGCGACTTAGGTGGCGACATAACCCGCCCGCGGTCCTGAGAACCCAATACCGAAAGTGGGTCACGCGGCTTTGGCCGCGACTTAGGCCACGACATAACCCGCGCGACTTGTTGTCCTTAGGCAGCTTAAAGTTTTCAGTCCTAAGAGCTAGGGTACAAAACTACACTTTAATACTTCCCAAAGAACCTATAGAAGAAACAATTCCCGAAGTTAACAAATAGGCTTGGAAACTGGATCTCTATCGTACCAAATATTTTACGGTGTTACACTTGCTCCTACAAGTCCTTTCTGTGTAGCAAGCCACCCGAGTTTTTCGGGTTTGACGATCTAGTTGCTTGCATGAACTGGATACAAGAAATTGAAAAGTCCTTCGACTCGTCTAAATGTGAAGAGGGTCAGAAAGTGAAGTTTGGCTCTCAGATGCTTAGGGGCCCGACACTCATCTGTTGGAACGTCACTTAGTCCACCCTCTCCACCACTGTTTTGGTGCAATTGACTTAGACCTCTTTCAAGGAAAAAGTCATGGAGGAGTATTGCAATGAGCGAGCCATTGATAAAATTGAAGCAGAGTTTCGAGATCTCGAGAAGGGGAGCATGACAATGAAAAAGTACACCCGACAATTCATGGAGAAGTTGGGTCTGGTGGGGCATGTGGCGCCGACTGAAAAAGAAAAAGATTTAAGGCATATCTTAAGGGCCTACCGGCGGACATGATGTATATGTTCCACAACTCTAAAGCCTCTAACTTACGTGAGACAATAGAAGAGTCGTGGATCATGGAAGACGTCTACGCTAGGAGAAAAGAAGAGAAGCCGGTTGTGGGAGACAAGAGAAGGTGGGAAAGCAACCACGAGCATCTCAAGAGGTTCAGACCCTTCAATGGGGGAAGAAGTTTTGACCACCGTCGAGAGGCACGGTGGTGCCCAAGATGCCGAAGCTAGCACCACGGTAATTGTAACTCTAACCCCACCTCTTGTGCCAAATGTAGGAAACCCGATCATTCTATGAGAGATTACACGGTGAAGGGAATCGTCTATTTTGAATGTAAGATTCGGGACATTTCCGGAAGGATTGTACGAAGTGGAGGACGGGGAGTGTCCCGGAGAAGAAGGAGAACCCACCTAGGGTTTCGGGTCGAGTTTTTCAAATGACGGGTGATGATGCCACGGCATCCATCGACGTGGTATCAGGTACGTTTCTCCAAAACTTCATACATGCTCGTGTGCTTTTTGACTCGGGTGTCAGTTTCTCTTTTGATCCGATGTTTTATGTCGTAAACTTGTCATGCCCACTAGTAGTTTAGAAGATGCTTTAGTGGTAGAAATAGCAAATGGTGGAAACACCCCAAAAATTGGGATAAACAAAAATTCCAAAAGAGAATTTTGGTAGTCAAATAATGCCAAAGCATGAGCTCACCCAAAAAGGGAACAATTAATGCTTGTTTAATTACAAGTTTGTAATAACAACCAATGAGAGATAACAACCTCTTAATCTAAATTCTAGACAAGAAATAAGATTACAAACGGTTGTATCTACTTCCAAAAATCATTTCTATAATGGCATCCCAAAAGCTCCCAAACTCACATATAAAAGCCTGTTAATCCCTCTTAGCGGTTGCGCAGCTAAAACCTGAGATACACATCAAACCAATTAAGTGTTAGGCCAAACGAGCCTAGTGAGTTGTACAAGAGCATGGTATAACATTTATAAACATAGCAGGAACATCTATATCATTTCAGTCTTCAAAGGCCATAAGGGAATCAATGGGGGAGACCCATCACACCAATGAGTTTTACCTCACGTCAATGTACCTTGATGTTCACTCGCATGAGCAACACCCCAAAGGCCCGGCACACTTGAAGACTACCTCTCAGGAATTACTCCAAATGGCGGAGGTCTAGGTGCATACCGTCAAGATGGCACCTAAAACTACATCCTCTTAGCACATACTCATGGTTCCTCCAATAAATATATATACAATATCCATCTCTATACATATTTCATATCAACAAGATACATGTATAAGACCTCCCATAGTTACAATCCCATTTTAGGTCTAAAACCCTAAACATGCAATTCCCATAACGATAATCACCAATCCCATAATAATTCACAATTGTGACCCACCAATATAATTAATACTCTCACTTAATCCACATGAAGATTACATAGCCAAAAACTCCCATAATCTCAAATATAATAGTTAGGTCAAACTTATCAGGTGATCAGATTTATACATGCATATGGAGTAAAGACAAGTAAACACACAAGATATGTATCCCATTTGAAAGGTTTAGCAAGAAACTCACTAACTAGGTTTTATACAAAACCCTAGAAAATTAGAGGATGAATGCTCAAGTCCTTAAAGCTTGAAATCTTGATAGGAACTCAATAAATACTCCCCAACCACCTAATAACTTCCTCTTGAGGATCTTCACCAACCAAACCCTAGTAATTAATGAGGGATGAGGTTTGGAAGAGAAAAATCGCCCTAAATACCTCCAAATTCCAGATTTAAGTGAAACAAAGTGAGGTATTTTTGACATAAAAATCGGCCAAGTGTTTTTATATGCCCAGACTCCGCCGGCGGCAGTGCCCGACGACTATGCCCTTGGCACTGTCGCAAGGGCATTGTCGCGCCTTCACAACCACTCGTGGTACCTCTCCCGCGATTGTGACAGGGCGATTGTGCCCTTGTCACTCTCGTAGGGCATTCTCGTCGGGGATGTACCGAGACCATCCCCTGGCCCGCGACTTTGCCATGTGACTATGACCACTGTCATAGTCGCAGGTCTGTCGCGCCAACTCCCAGACTCACTGATTTTCGACGATTTTGATAAAATTAAACATATAAAGAACTTAAGGTAACAACATATAAAATAACATACCAATGCTCTCTATCCCGAAGCAAAATCCCAACATTTAAAAGTAATGAGAACACTTTAGACTTTATAAACACTTACCTTAATTTTCCGAGTGTGACAGTTGAGACCCTTCAATCGGGGAAGAAGCTTTGACAACCGCCGATAGGCACGGTGGTGCCCAAGATGCCGAAGCAAGCACCACAGTAATTGTAACTCTAACCCCACCTCTTGTGCCAAATGTGGGAAACCCGATCATGCTATGAGAGATTGCACGGTGAAGGGAATCATCTATTTTGAATGTAAGATGTTGAGACATTTCCAGAAGCATTGTCCGAAGTGGAGGACGGGGAGTGCCCCGGAGAAGAAGGAGAACCCACCTAGGGTTCCGGTCGAGCTTTCCAAATGACGGGTGATGATGCCAAGGCATCCACCAACGTGGTATCAGGTACGTTTCTCCTAAACTTCGTACATGCTCATGTGCTTTTTGACTCGGGTGCCAGTTTCTCTTTTGTATCCGATGTTTTCTGTCGTAAACTTGTCATGCCCACTAGTAGTTTAGAAGATGCTTTAGTGGTAGAAATAGCGAATGGTGGCCAAGTAATGATTCACGAGGTACTAAAGGTTTACACACTTGATGTTGAAGGAAAGAAATTCTCGATCAACTTAATGCCCATGTTGATCTGCGGGTTTCAATGTAGTGGTTGAAATGGATTGGCTAGCGGAGAACCAAGCCGAGATTGTGTTTTCCAAGAAATTGATCCGACTACCCGTTTCGAGTGGTGAGACGGTGGTGATCTATGGAGAAAGGAGAAAGAGTGATGTAGCAATTATCACCATGGATAAGGCGCGAAAATGCCTAGTGAAGCGATGTTCGTCCTTTCTAGCATACGTGATCGATGCCAAGCTTGAGAAGAAGAAACTTGAGAATGTGAAGGTGGTGCATGAGTTCCTCGACGTTTTCCCAGACGACTTGCCCGGTTTGCCACCTGATCGTCAAGTGGAGTTTTGAATTGACCTTACACCGAGAGCGATTCCGATTGCTCGAGCCCCTTACTGGTTGGCGCCATCGGAAATACAAGAGATGATGGCTCAAATCCAAGAGCTTATGGAGAAGGGTTTTATAAGACCGAGCTCGTCAGCTTGGGGAGCTCTGGTCTTGTTTGTCAAGAAGAAGGACGACACGATAAAAATGTGCATTGATTACCGTGAACTTAATAAGGCAACGGTGAAGAATAATTATCTGCTCCCGACGATCGACGATCTGTTCGATCAACTTCAAGGGGTGGGTTGCTTCTCAAAGATCAATTTGCGTTTTGGATATCACCAAGTGAAGGTAAGGAAAGATGACATCCCGACGATGGCGTTTAGGACACGTTACGGCCATTACGAGTTCCTCGTGATGCCGTTTGGCCTAACTAACACACCGGCGGTGTTCATGGATCTGATGAATAGAGTGTGCCGATCATTCCTTGACAAGTCGATCATCGTGTTCATAGATGACATACTCATGTATTCCAAAGGCTAAGTGGAACACGACAACACCTTCGTGAAGTCCTAGAGGTGTTGAGGAAAGAGAGGTTATATGCCAAGTTCTCTAAGTGTGACTTTTGGCTTGAGGACGTTCAATTTTTGGGCCATGTCGTCACCCAAGACGGAGTGAAGGTGAACCCCTCTAAAATTGAAGCAATGATGAATTGGGAACCTCCCAAGAGTCCATCTGAGATACGAAGCTTCTTGGGTTTAGCGGGCTATTACCGCATGTTTATCCAAGACTTCTCGAAAATGACCTCCGCCTTGACCGCTTTAACCAAGAAGAACGTGAAGTTTGTTTGGCCTGAGGTGCAAGAGAAGGCATTCCAGACCTTACAAAAGAAGTTATGCGAAGCTCCGATTCTATCTCCACCCGAAGGATCGAAAGACTTCATAGTTTATAGCGAAGCGTCGAAGATGGGTCTAGGATGTGTCTTGATGTAAAGAGGTAAAGTGATTGCATATGCATCAAGACAACTCAAGGTTCATGAGAAGAACTATCCTACCCATGACTTGGAGTTGGCGGCGGTAGTGTTTGCCTTCAAGCTATGGCGACACTATCTCTATGGCACAAAATGTACACTCTACACGGATCACAAGAGTTAGAAATACATTTTTGATCAAAAGGAGTTGAACATGATGCAAAGGTGGTGGCTCGAGCTACTCAAGGAATATGATTGCGAGTTGCTCTACCACCCCGGTAAGGCGAACATGGTAGCCGATGCATTGAGTCAGAAGAACTATAGAGGAAGCATTCGGGCTGTTGGGAACTGAAGAATTGCACAAGTACAACACAAGTAAAGTTAATGCTGCTAGAAGAAAACAATTACTACTTCTAGTTGATACTTTTGTGGTTAATGTTGCTAGTTGAAGATTAATGCTGCTCAACAAGTTTAGTACTGCTTGAAGAGATTAATACTGTTGAGCATGGTTAGTACTGCTGGAGTTAATACTGATCAGAGTATTAATGCTGCTGAAGAATAATACTGCTTATGAGATGGAGATCAGAATTACAAGGATGACAGCTGGATAGACTGAAGATTATGGAAAGCTTGGAGATAATGATGGAAGATTATACTGAAGATCTTTTATTCTTTTGTAATTATCTTTATCTTCAGTATATGTATAGAATTGATTAGAATGATTAGGGTAATTTCATTCTACGTTTTTGTTCTAGAGAGAAAATCAACCTCAAGGCATAGTTCCTAATTCTAGAGAAGTAGAATTCGTCTTGAAAGAGTTTGTTCTTCAAGATTGAGGTTGTGTGTGTAATCTTGTGATTTTAATCATTCAATACAAGTTTACAAGTTGTTAATCATTTACTGTTTGTTTACTGTTACATTGAATATCAAAGTGTTTTTCCGCAACTTCTTTGATATTGTTTCTGAGTATTCATAATTCTTGTTGAGAATTCGATCCTGACAAGTGGTATCAGAGCTAGTTCTCTCAGAAATATCTATTCATTCATCATGGAAAACTTTGCAAAATCAAACAGTACTCTGGTCTCAAAGGTTCCAATGCTCAGACCCAATGAATTCGATATGTGGAAGATCAGAATCAAGCAGTACATACTCCTCACTGACTATTCTATGTGGGACATCATTGAGAATGGCCCTTCTGAAGTAGGAAAGATTGGTGCAGATGGAAAGAGAACTCCACCAAAAACTGATGCTGAAAGAAAGACTAGACAGACAGAGATGAAAGCCTTGAGCACTTTGCTCTTGGCTATTCCCAATGAGTATCAACATCAGTTCTGCAACTGCACTGATGCAGAGATGCTCTGGAATGCTCTAGAGAAGAGATTCTCAGGTACCAAAAGTACCAAGAGAAATCAGAAAGCCATTCTAAAGCAACAATATGAGAACTTTATGTCAACCAAGAATGAGTCCATGACTCAAACTTTTGACAGGTTCAACAAGCTTATTGGTGAACTAGCTACAGTGGGAGTACAAATTGATCAAGATGATCTAAACAGGAAGTTCCTAAGGTCCCTGAGTGATGAATGGACCATGTATACTGTGTCTTTCAGACAGAATGATCAACTGGAAGAAAAGGAACTTGATGATCTATATAATGATCTAATAGTTTTTGAATCTGAGGTAGAGGCTAAGAAGAAGCCTTCTGGATATGTTCACAATGCTGCACTCCTTTCAGCATCAATTGATTCTACTTCCAATCCTGAATCAGTTAGTGCTGCCAATGGAGCAAATCAAGAGAAAGGCACTGAAACTGTATTTGAAGCCTTTCTGTCCAATCATGGAAACTCTTCTCTTATTAATGATGACTTGGAACAAATCCATCCTGATGATCTTGAAGAGATGGACATTAAATGGCAGATGGCCATGCTCTCTATGAGAGTTAAGAAGTTCATCAAAAGAACTGGGAGGAACAACTTCTCTCAAAGAAGAGAAGATGGAGCAGGATTTGACAAGTCAAAGGTGGAATGCTATAATGCCATCAGAAGGGACACTTTGCTAGAGAATGCAGAAGTGGAATGTCTCAAAACAATAACCACCAACAAGCTCAATCTGGAAGCTTCAATAATAACAGAAACTCTGCACAAGCCCTTGTCTCTCAACAAGGTATGGGGTTTGACTGGAGTGATCAAGCTGAAGAGGCCATTCAAAGCCAAGCTCTAATGGCAGAGGTGTCTGATCTCCCAACAGAGGTAACCTCCAATCTTTGTTCTCCAAATTGCATTAACACTGTTAAAAGGTATAGGGATCACAACAAGAACATGAGTGATGACCTTAAGAGATTGGAAAAGGACATAAAAGATTATGTGAGGATTGTTGAGAGATTTGAAGAGCAAATTAAGGGTTTTCAAGCCAATGAGCTTCAACACTCTTATGACACAAACTACTGGAAGTGGGAGAAGAATGACTTAGAAATTCAACTGATCAGATCCAAAGAGGAGAGTGAAAAGTTAAGAGGAGAACTAGCTAAAGTCAAGCTAGATGTAGAAAAGTTTTCCAATGCCTCTAAAGCAATGGATTCTTTACTATAATCTCAGATTCATGATAAACTGAGAAGAGGAATAGGGTACAATACCACACCACCACCCTATAACAACAACTACATTCCTCCTAGCTCAGATTTGTTAGAAACAAAGGATAGGAAGGACCTACCTGAGGGAGCCACTGAGATTGATCCCTTAGATGAAGTAGTTGTTAAAGATAAATCTGAGAAAGAAGTTGTCAAGAATAAGAACAACACTGTGAGTGGTGAGATACCTATAGAAAACCACATAATCACCAATGAGGGATGTGGAAAGAATTGGGTCAAGTCCAATGAGATAGAGAAGACTGAGGGAAAGAACAAGAAGGTTTACTATAAGCAGACCACTGTTGTGAACCCTATTTCTTGCAAACAGTGTGCATGTAATAAATCTGAGCCCCAAAAACATGATAAACCAAGGGGAAATCAGAGAAACTGGAACAATCAATGGGCTCAGAAACAAGGAGTTGATCTAAATAAAATAATCAGACCAAAACCTTGTTTCATATGTGGTAAATTAAACCATTTGGCTAAGCATTGTTTCTTTAACCCTATTAACCAACAGATGAACTTTCAAAGATTTGTGCAAAAACCTGTTGGTTATAGGAAGGCTGGAAAGAAACATGTGGTTAAGAAATCTGTTGAAACCAAAGGCCCCATGAGGAAAAAGGTTTTAAAAGAAAGTATTAAAATGTGGGTGCCTAGAAGCACTAAAACTGTTAGTACTGCTGACAGGGATAGTGCTGCTGGAAGCATTACTGCTGCTACCAGTGTTAGTACTGCTGAAAATATTAATGTTGCTAATACTGTTAGTACCTCTTCAAAGGTTAATACTGCCAATACAGTTACTGCTGCTAACACAGTTACTACTTCTAACAAGGTTAGTACTGCTAAGCATGCAAGTGCTGCTAAGGCAGTTAGTACCTCTAAAACCAATATTGCTTCTAGCAAAAGTGTTTCCAAACCCATCATTGTGACAAAGTACTCCAGAAATGAGGAGTCAAAGTTTAAAAATATTGTCAAGAAAGAATGTAAATATTTTGATGAGAAAGGGGTACCCAAGACCACTTTGGCTTGGTTTACTATATCATTCTAATTGATTTATCTTATGTGCAGGGCAACCAACAGCTCAAGGGGAAGAGCATATGGCATGTTGATAGTGGTTGCTCTAGGCACATGACAGGCAACATGTCATGCCTTCAGGATTTCAAGCATATCAATGGAGGACATGTTGCTTTTGGAGATAATCTTACTGGTGGTAAAATAAGTGGAAAAGGTAATGTTACAAAAGGTAAGATAACATTTGAGGATGTCTACTATGTTGATCAGTTGAAGTACAACCTGTTAAGTGTATCACAAGTTTGTGACAAACAACATAGCATATTATTTACTAATACAAAGTGTATGATTCTTGCTCCATGGTTCAAAGTAGTTGATGAAAGCATGATACTACTTAGAACTCCAAGAAAGGACAATGTTTATTGTCTAGATATGGACAATGTTTCTAGTGATTCATCTCTGAACTTTCTTGTTTCTAAAGCTTATGTGGATGAATCCTCTCTTTGGCACAGAAGGATGTGTCACATGAACTTCAAGACAATGAACAAACTTGTTAAAAACAACCTTGTAAGAGGTCTACCATCAAAAGTCTTTTCATGTGATGATCATTGTGTTGCTTGTCTTAAAGGCAAACAGCACAAAACTTCTCATAAGACCAAAGAGTTAAATACTATTTCTTCTTGCCTCCAATTATTACATATGGATCTGTTTGGTCCTACAAATGTTATGAGTATAGGCAAGAAATCTTACTGCTTAGTTATTGTTGATGATTACTCTAGATTTACCTGGGTATATTTTCTAAGGACTAAGGATGAGACAAGTGGACTGATCAAATCCTTTATCCTAAGAATTGAAAACCAAACTAATCAAAAAGTAAAAGTCATTAGATCAGACAATGGGACTGAATTTAAAAATCTTGATCTAAACACCTTTTGTGAAGAGAAAGGCATTGAGAGACAATATAGTGCCCCTAGGACTCCTCAACAGAATGGAGTTGCTGAGAGGAGAAATAGGACACTAATAGAGGCTGCTAGATCTCTGTTGGCTGATTCAAAACTGCCAATTACCTTCTGGGCTGAAGCAGTTAATACTGCCTGTTATGTCCAAAACAGAGTCCTAGTGGTCAAGCCAAAGAACAAGACCCCATATGAGCTTTTAAATAAAAGAAAACCATTTATTGGATTTTTCAAACCTTTTGGGTGTCCTTGTACTATTCTCAATACCAAATCTCACCTAGGTAAGTTTGATAGCAAAGCAGATGATGGATTTCTTGTTGGTTACTCATCTCAGAGTAAGGCTTACAGAGTTTTTAACTCTTCTTCTAGAATAATTGAAGAAAGTGACAATGTCAAATGCAATGAGAACACACCAAATCCTAATGGGTCTGGTCCTCAGTGGCTGTTTGACATTGATTCACTAACTAACTCTTTTGGTTTCAGTAGTAATGACTATGCAGGTTCAGGGTGTGAAGGATCAGGAACTACACAAGTCCAAGACAGTTTATCTCAATCTGTGATCTTTCCCATACCTACAGTGGATTCTATTGGAGACTGTGAAAAGTAACCATCTACTGGACCAAATCAGAGTGAAGAAGAAAGTAGAGAAGAGGAGAGTCAAGAAGATAAAGACCCAAAAGTAGCTGCTGAAAACACCTCAGTGGAGTTGAATGACTCCAATCTAGAGGTGGGACTTAATGAAGAACTTAGTCATCACACCAGAACTCAAAAGAATCATCCTCCACAGCTGGTAATAGGAGATCTATCTTCTCCTATGATGACTAGAAATCAAAGCAGGCTGCAAGAAATACAAGACCAACAGCATACAGTGCTCTCTTGTTTTTTATCCCAGCTTGAGCCTAAGAAGGCACATGATGCTATGAAAGAGTCCAGTTGGATAGAAGCCATGCAAGAAGAGCTACTGCAATTCAAGCTGCAAGATGTTTGGGATCTGGTAGACCTCCCTAAAGGCCAAAGAGCAATAGGAACAAAATGGATCTTCAGGAATAAGAGAGATGAAAGAGGCATAGTAATAAGGAATAAAGCAAGGTTGGTGGCTCAAGGGTATACACAAGAAGAGGGAATAGATTATGAAGAAGTATTTGCTCCTGTAGCCAGGATAGAAGCAATTAGATTATTCCTGGCTTATGCTTCTTATATGAAATTCAAAGTCTATCAAATGGATGTCAAAAGTGCATTTCTATATGGATCAATTGAAGAAGAAGTATATGTCTGTCAACCACCAGGGTTTGAGAACCCAATCTATCCAGACAAAGTATACAAACTAAAGAAAGCACTTTATGGACTGCATCAAGCACCAAGAGCATGGTATGACACTCTGTCATCCTATCTCTTGGAAAATGGATTTGAAAGAGGAGTCATGGATAAGACTTTATTCATCAAGAGAAAGAAGAAGGATATCTTGCTGGTCCAAATCTATGTGGATGATATTATCTTTGGATCCACAAGAGACAACATGTGCAAGGAGTTTGAGGAACTAATGCATCAAAGGTTCAAAATGAGTTCCATGGGGGAACTTACTTTCTTCCTTGGACTCCAAGTTCAGCAGAAGTCAGATGGAATCTTTATCTGTCAGTCCAAGTATGTGCAGGATATTCTAACCAAGTTTGGTTTCTCAGATTCAAAACCTGCCAGCACACCTATGGAGACACACAAGCAAATAACAGCAGATCTTGAGGGAGAGGATATGGATGTTCATCACTATAGATCCATGATTGGCTCTCTCATGTATCTTACAGCATCTAGGCCAGATATAATGTTTCCAGTCTGTGTATGTGCAAGATTCCAAGTTAGGCCAAAGCAATCTCACTATCAAGCTGTTAAGAGGATATTCAGATATCTCAAAGGGCAACCCAGATTGGGGCTTTGGTATCCTCATGACTCATCTTTTGACTTCCTTGCATACTCAGACAGTGATCTAGGTGGAGCAAACTTGGACAGAAAATCTACTTCTGGAGGATGTCAGTTTTTGGGTGCAAGACTAGTGTCATGGCAGTGCAAGAAACAAACCACAGTGTCCACATCTATAACAGAGGCAGAGTACATAGCAGCTGCAAGTTGCTGTTCTCAAGTCTTATGGATTCAGAATCAAATGTTGGACTATGGGGTAACCTTTCTACACACTCCAATTTTTATTGATAATTGCGGTGCTATTAGCATTGTTAATAATCCTGTCAAGCACTCAAAGACAAAGCACATTGAAATCAGGTACCACTTTATAAGAGACTGCAATGAAAAGAAACTTATTCAAGTTGTAAAAGTTCATACTGCTAACCAGTTTGCTGATCTATTCACCAAAGCATTTGATGTGGGTAGATTCACTTTCTTGGTAACAAGTGTGGGAATGATCAACTCTAAATAAGCTCCTACTTAAAAAAGTGGTTCAATACCTGTATATTGTTTATTCTTGGTGGTCCTAATCTTCTTTTTCAGGAAAAGTATAGCAGTACTCAGTCCTTCACAAAGCTTAAAAGTGTAAGTATGATTAATACTGCTAGTACAGTTTTAGTACTGCCAGTACAATTTTACTACTGCCAGTGTTCAGTTAATACTGCTAGTTAGTTAATACTGCTAGTGGTTAATACTGCTCTCAGTTAATACTGCTAGTTAGTTAATACTGCTAGTGGTTAATACTGCTAGTAGTTAATATTGCTTTCAGTTAATACTGCCTTCAGTTAATACCGCCTTCAGTTAATACCGCCTTCAGTTAATACTGCCTTCAGTTAATACTGCCTTCAGTTAATACTGCTCACTGTTAATACTGCTTTCACTAAAAAAAAAAATGGGTTAGTACTGCTTATAATCCACAAGCTATAAATACCCTTTCCCCGCCTAAAAAATTCATAACGACTCTTTGCATACTGTTCACTTGCGCTCTAACCCTTTTCTCTCAAGTACCAAGTTTTCAGGCAAGAACACTCAAGTTCAATGGCATCCATGGCGTTCATTGACGAGCACAATGAAATCGCGATGCTCCAAAAGCCAAAACAAGCTGAAGGTTTTCACCAGATAGTCGACTTTCTGAAGTCCAGCCACATCGCTCATGCTCTCACTGTATCTCCTACCATCTTCATAGAGCATCAGAGGCAATTCTGGGCCAATGCCACCATCGTTACTGAAGATGGTGTCCAAATGATCAAGACAAGGGTATGTGAAAAACCCCTAACAGTTACTGAAGAGGTGATACGCATCTGTCTACGTCTAGACGATGTTGCAGGTATAACCTCTATTCCTAATGAGGAGTTATTCTCAACTCTTACAAGAATGGGGTATGGAGGCCCATTGGGTGTGTTTAAGTTCTCAAAAGCTAAATTTTCACCCCAATGGCGTTTCTTTGTCCATACCCTTATGCATTGTATCTCTAAAAAGAGTACTGGATGGAGTGAGTTCAGTAGCACCATTGCTTATGCTTTGGTGTGCTTGGCCACTGCCAGAAAGTACAATTTTTCTCAAATGCTTTCTAATGATCTTGTCTCAAACCTGGGAAGTAAAAAGAGTTTTTATATGTACCCCAGGTTTGTACAAGAAGTAATAACCCATGAATTGACGGATATGCCTCATTTTGATGGGGTATATGTACCAAAAATTCCCAAAGGTA
Organism: Arctium lappa; assembly: GCA_023525745.1. Taxonomy (NCBI): domain Eukaryota; kingdom Viridiplantae; phylum Streptophyta; class Magnoliopsida; order Asterales; family Asteraceae; genus Arctium; species Arctium lappa. The sequence goes on along the minus strand of CM042047.1, from coordinate 152,000,189 downwards.
AGGTCTTTTCAAACATGAAAAGATCCCCTCTGGACTCGAAAGGAGTTGACACCCCATTGTTCTCTACAATGATGGTGGTGTCCCACACTGAAGAAGGTATGGCAGCAGGGTCAAGGCCCTCATTAGATCATCCCACTGCTAGCCAATCCCAACCTTCCCACTCTATATCTATCCCACAGTCCCTACTTCATAAGCCCACTTCTCCAATTACCCAAACTTATACAAGGAAACAGGTAAAGAAGGCTCCTTCCCTTCTTGTACCATCACCCACTAAGCCTTCTAGCCCTCTAAGGGAGAATTCTCCCTTAGAGAATATCAATAGGGAAACCAAAGGGGTATCTCCCAACCCCAAGGAGGTGCTCACTGAGGTGGAGGTTGAGCATATGGGTGCTAAGGCTGCCACTACTCCTGCTAGCTCAGAGGAGGTCAGTGGTAACATACATAAGACCTTCCCCATGGCAACTTTGGGTGATCAACATCCAAAGGTCCCAGGTGCCAAGAAACCAAGGGGGTGAATAGTGCTTCTGCTAGGCAGAAGACTTCCACTACAAAAAGATCCAATGATCCATCAAAAGAGGGTAACACTTCTGGAGAAGGTGAGGACAGGTATAACTATTATGAATTGATGGAAACCATGGGAAACATCAACATGGATGTACTCAAGCAGGGCAAAGATATAGAAGAACTTAAACTTGTAGTTCTGTCCCAACAAGTCCAGATTACCAAGCTAAAGAAAATGGTGACAAGGTTATTGCAAATGAAGAGGAGAAAGCAATTTATTCTAAAGAAGAGGAACAATGCTCAAGATGCTTCCAACAAGGGGGAGAAGCAAGAAAGGGAAACAGAAAAAGAAAGTTCAGTTGAAAAGAGAGTTGAAGTTGAGGGAGAAACTGAAGTTGAGGGGGAGACAGAGGATGTAATAGAGGTAGAAACTGAAGTTGCTCAAGCAGCAGAAACTGTTAATGCTGCTGAAACAGCAGAAACAGAAGAAGCAGTAACAGGGCTCTCTGTAGAGGAACTGGAGATTGCAGAGACTTTGGTTAAAGCCAAGAATGACACTCCTAAGGCTAGTCAAAAGGTCAAGGGAGTGATCATTAATGAAGGAGGAGGCTCAAAGAAGAGAAAAGAAACAAGACAAGCAACTTTGAAGGAAAAGGGAAAGGAAAAGATAGTTGAAACTGAACTACCTTCAAAGAAAAAGACTCAGATTGAAATGGATGAGGAGATGGCAAAGCAGCTTCAAGAGCAAATGGAAAAGGAGGAACAAATTCAAACTCAAACAGATAGGGAACTTGCAAAGATAATGGCCAGAAAGCTAAATGCAGAATATCAAAAGAGTTTAAAAGAAGCAGCTGAGGCCAAGAAGTTACCTGTCAAAAGAATGCCAATTCAAAAGCAGAAAAGAAAACCCTCCAAGACCTTTTTGGCCAATCAGGAAAGAAGAAGAATGATTAACTTCCTGAGAGGTGCAATTGGTGTCAAAGGGGAAATGTTTACCAACATGGCATACAGTCAGGTTGAGGATCTGTACAAGAAAGAGATGGCTAAGCTTCAAAGGGACTCCTCACAAAGGGAAGAGGCTGAAAGAAGAATGAAGGAAAGACATGATCTAAACATTCAGCAACCATTTCCTGAGGAAGTTACACCTACAAAAGAAAAGAAGGAAGAGCCTGAGTTTGTAAGTGTAGAGACAAAATCTGCTAAAAGGGTGAAGACAATTGCTTCCAAAAGGCAGTCTAAAAGGACAAGGGTGGAAGAAGCTGAAAAGGAAGCAGAACCTTCAGTCACACCTTCAACAGAACCTGTGCAGAATCTAGAACAGTCCAAAGAGCAATCAGATGAGCATATAGGGCTGTATATGACTATAGTAAAACCTGTACAGGCTGTTCCAATCTCCATGAAGGCTCCAGAGATCATCTTTTGGGATATTCTAAAAGACAATGGAAAGGATTTCTTTAGACTCAAAAGAGAAGGTGGTGCATTTGAAGCATATTCAACATGGGGGAGAGTAATCAGAGGTTGTTCAAGAGCAGACATAGAAGAAATGTACAAAGTGGGAATGAAACTCTATGAGCATGTGTTGAAAGGTACTGAAGAGAATCTTCTTAAAGTAGCAATGGAATACTTATGTATGATGTTTGATCCAGAGAAGGTGGTGCATAGGATTAAAGATCTTCATCATGAGTATGTGTTCAAAAAGATTGATAATTGGATACTCTTTGAAAACTGTGGTGTGTACATGATTACAATTGATAAATGTTATCATGAATACTACCTAGTTGACAAAATATATGATCATAGCAAGAAGAAACTTGAAGGGATGTTGAAAGCTAAGCTAGTATGTGCTAAGGATTCTGAAATGGCCAAAATTGTGGTGAGAAGAACTATCAATCAAAGTATGGGCCTAGATCCAAATTTGGGCAACTGAATGAGAGGTGTTGAAAGCATCTTGAAGATCATATCTGAAGAACTTGACTTCTCTTCCTAAAAGTAAAGTTAGGGGGAGATTGTTGGGAACTGAAGAATTGCACAAGTACAGCACAAGTAAAGTTAATGCTGCTAGAAGAAAACAATTACTACTTCTAGTTGGTACTTCTGTGGTTAATGTTGCTAGTTGAAGATTAATGCTGCTAGTTGAAGATTAATGTTGCTCAACAAGTTTAGTACTGCTAGTTCAAAGCTAGTATTGCTTGAAGAGATTAATACTGCTGAGCATGGTTAGTACTGCTGGAGTTAATACTGATCAGAGTATTAATGCTGCTGAAGAATAATACTGATTATGAGATGGAGATCAGAATTACAAGGATGACAGCTGGATAGACTGAAGATTATGGAAAGCTTGGAGATAATGATGGAAGATTATACTGAAGATCTTTTATTCTTTTGTAATTATCTTTATCTTCAGTATATGTATAGAATTGATTAGAATGATTAGGGTAATTTCATTCTACGTTTTTGTTCTAGAGAGAAAATCAACCTCAAGGCATAGTTCCTAATTCTAGAGAAGTAGAATTCGTCTTGAAAGAGTCTGTTCTTCAAGATTGAGGTTGTGTGTGTAATCTTGTGATTTTAATCATTCAATGCAAGTTTACAAGTTGTTAATCATTTACTGTTTGTTTACTATTACATTGAATATCAAAGTGTTTTTCCGCAACTTCTTTGATATTGTTTCTAAGTATTCATAATTCTTGTTGAGAATTCGATCCTGACACGGGCTACCCTTTCGAGAATCAAATTGGTGTCAAGCCTCATTGAGAAGATCAAAACATCTCAAGATGAGGCGTTGTTGGAAGAGAACCTCAAGAATGAATTGATGACAGAGCAACGATTCCTCTTGACGGAGGATAGTCAGGGGGTGAAGTTGTTCAACGGACGTGTGTGGGTGCCCAAAGTTGGGGGCAACCGAGAACTTCTTCTTGAAGATGCCCATAAGTCCAAATATTCTATTCACCCGAGGAGTACAAAGATGTACAGGGATTTGAAGCTTCATTTCTGGTGGCCGGTAATGAAATGGATGTAGCACGTTACGTGGAGCGTTGTGTGACTTGCTTGCAAGTGAAGGTCGAGCATCAACGACCTTACGAGATCCTTCAATCCCTAGAGATCCCCGAGTGGAAGTGGGGACATATTACCATGGACTTCGTGACTAAGTTGTCCAAAACCTTACGAGGTCACGATACCATATGGGTAATAGTTGATCGTCTAACCAAGAGCGCTCACTTCTTGGCCATGCTTGAAACCCTACCGATGGACAAGTTGGCGAAGCTTTACATCGATGAGGTGGTTTCGAGGCATGGAGTGCCCTTGTCCATTGTGTCGGACCGTGATAGTCGGTTTACTTCAAATTTATGGGGTGGACTGTAGAAAGAGCTTTGTACGAGAGTGAAGTTAAGTAGGACCTACCATCCCCAAACCGATGATCAAAGTGAGAGAACAATTCAGATGCTAGAAGACATGCTAAGGTCTTGCGTGATCGATTTCGGTGGTAGTTGGGACTCTCACCTACCTTTGGTGGAGTTCGCTTACAATAATAGCTACCACTCGAGTATTGGAATGGCACCGTTTGATGCTTTGTACGGGTAGAAATGTAGAACTCCTGTGTGCTACCTTGAAGCGGGCGAGAAGCAATTCGCCGGTCCCGAGATAGTGCAAGAAACAATTGACAAGGTAAAAAGGCATTCGGGAACGGTTGAAAGCGGCTCAAGATCGGCAAAAGAGTTATGTCGACAAGAAAAGACGGTCGATGGAGTTCCAAGTAGGAGATCGTGTGATGCTCAAAGTGTACCCTTGGAAAGGAATAATTCGATTCGGAAAGCGAGGGAAGTTGAGTCCCCTTTTCCTTGGACCCTTCACAGTTCTCAAATGTGTGGGACTTCAGTCTTACCAATTGGAGTTACCGCTCGAAATGAATGGGATTCGCAATACGTTCCACATTTGTTACCTTCGGAAGTGTTTGGCGGAAGAGGAGAACATCATTCCCCTTTCGGAGATAAGAGTGGATGAGGGTAACCATTGTGTGGAGGAACTCGACGCAATCCTAGAGAAAAGTCCAAGAAACTTCAACGCAAAGAGGTCACGATAGTCAGGGTGCAATGGAAATATCATCGTGGGGCCAATGTGACGTGGGAAGCCGACGAGGACATGAAGCGGAGATACCCTCACCTTTTTGTTTAACGTAGATTTCGAGGATGAAATCATTTCCAAGTTAGGGAGGATTGTAACACCCTAGTTTTTCTCTGTAAGTTGCTTTGTTTAACCTTAAAATTCATTTGAGAAGACAAGGTTTACTTAGTGAAAATGTTGGGATGAAACCATTTGGGAAACCCATAAAAAACACTTGAAAATCAGGAACAACGGCAACTTACGCGACTTTTCCCGCGGAATCAAGACCGCGTGGGTTGTCGCGTAAGTCACTGTGGTTTTGACTCCAGGGTAGTGCGCGGATTTCCCCGCGACCTCAAGTCGTGTGGGAAACCACGGGAGATCATCTGTCGATTTATTTGGGATTTGACCCCCAATACCCTCATTCAATCCTCCATTTTCTCCCATCTTACTCTCCCTCTTCTCCCACTTCATTTAATTCGATTTGAAGCATTGAATGCTCCATTTCTTCACTTATTCAAGGATTTCCATCATCATTCAAGTTGGTGAGGTCTAGAGTTCAAGGATTTGGCATCTCACTTCTCCATCTTCATTCCAAGATTTAGGGTTTCTAGATTTTTAACCAAAACCCACATTGTAAGTACATCCTCATCCTTTAAAACCTTATACATGTCAAAAACTATGATTTTAAACTTTTAATCATCTCCTTGTTCATTTATTCTTGTTTAAAACTATTTTGACCTAACTTGGCATTTTGGAGATTTTTAGGGTTTTATACCATTTTGTGATATAATGAAGTATCAGATGCTTTGAACTATAAAATGTGTTTGGTCTTGTACAGTTGCGGTTAAAAATGGGAATAGATGTATTTTATGGTTTCATAATATGATGAGAATTTCTTAATAAAGGTATTTTTGGGAAAATGGAAAGTGTGGTTGGTTATTGATTCAAATGGTGTTTACTGATAATTCTTTATCAAATAGCGAATCTACATTGTGAAGATAAGCAAATAATTTTGTGGAACTATTGATGTAAACCGTGTGTGTGATCATGGTTTGGGTTACCAATGAAATGGTGACAAGCTTTAGACTATTACTAGTGGATCCATAGGTATAGAGTCGGCTTAATTTGGGTAAATTCCCGTTTGTAGCTAGTTGAGACATTGGAACCTAGGAAGGCAACTTGGTACGGTTATGTTGGACCGGATACTAGACGTGGGTCGTAAATGTAAATCCTAGCGAATGAGTATGACTAGGATTATTGTGTGCCCTCCTCCACATCTGAGTACGAGTCGACGAATTCGTGGCCTTGATCCTAGTATAGGGAGCTCAATAACTTGGAGAGTGGCCTACTTTTGTGTTCTGCCACAATCCTTGGAAAATCGAGTCTCCCCCGTCATCGCAAGATGTTTTTGGATCGAAAGGTCCTTATGTGGTTGTCATTACATTTTATAAATACAACTCATTGAAATATTATTGATTAATGGTACTCAATCTTTTCCAATCTATTGATATAAATTGTTTGTTCTCACTAGGCGTTAAGCCTAACATTTTTTTCTCAAATGACATGTATAACAGGTTTTGTTAGCGGTGGGGTTCCCAAGAGTTGAGGGATGAGTGTTGGCCATTGTGTCATCTTTTGGAGACATACCTTTTGGACATTGGCGTACAGAAAGGGATCGAGATTATTGGGAGAATTGGGTTGACAACCACCATAATATGGATTTAGATTAGTTTGTTATTTACTTGTTGTCCATTCATAGTATTTGTATACGCTACTACAATTCCCCTTTTTGGGTGTTTAATTTCTATTTAAGATGTTGTTAGTAGCCTCATCCAGGTTTAAATTTACCCCTATTTTTAGGGTGTTACATAAATTTACTCCTATTTTAGGGGTGTTACATTTTCCAAATACTATATTTCGACTCTCTAATGCATTGGGTTAAACGAAATCACTATTGAGATAATCCAGAAAATTCATACTTGAATTAAGGCACTAATTTCGTGTGTGTGTGTGTATATTATATATATATATATATATATATATATATATATATATATATATATATATATATATATATTCACAATATCACATGTTATGTATTTATATGAGAGATCGACGATTACAGGAGGTTATAACCGTTGATGGATAAGATTGAAGAGCAGTTACAACTAGGGGTGTGCAAAACCTAAATAGTCTGAAATCCGAACCCGAACCGAAAATAAGGTGTTTTTTCAAAACCCGAATAATCCGAAAGCCGACTTTTTTGGGGATATTTGGGTTCGAATTGGGTTTGATCTTTGACCACCTGACCCGTCCGAAAACCCGAAATACTATACATATATATTTAATATATTACATATATATATATATATATATATATATATATATTTGTTTGTCTAATTATCTTTTGGAAATAATAAATTTTAGTCGGTCGAAATATTTTCTAATATATAAATTTACTATCGATTTCATTAATGTCTCAATCGATTGAATTCGTCCTCAAAATCGATTGAATTTATATATGTTTTTTGTATTAAAATAACACCCGATCCCGACCAACATCAACCTGAAACCCGACCAACCCGAACCCGAAGCAATCCGTAATCCGAAACCTTAAATTCGGGTCTTGATTTCCATATTTGAAACCCGATCGGGTTTTTGGTTTGTCCACCCGATGCACACCCCTTGTTACAACTAAATCAGGTCTGGACTCTGACTCCAAACACTCGAACTTTGACTCCAAAGTCCAAGTTTGAGTCCATAGACTTTAAGTTTGATTATATGGTCTAAAGTTCCAAACTTAGTTTTCTTAGTCTAGTTATGTAGGCCTTAAGCTTGATTACATAGTTCAGACTTCAAACTTCGTCAATTTTCAAGGTAAATCCAGAACTCTGATCAAAGGGATCTAATTACACTACCTAGACTTATATTTACTGAAATTTTCATTAAGTTCGACTATTCATAAAATTCAAAAACCTCGGGGTGCTACCCTGAACCCCGCTAGGGGCGCTGGCCCTTGACCCTGCCTTATGACAATCTAAGGTGATAATGATAAAGGCAACATTTGTAAGTGTCCACTCCACACATTCTAAGTCACTTATGTTTGTCTTTATCACTTTAAACGATCTCAAACATATCACAATTATACTAAAATAGTTGCTAACACTAAAATCACCAACAATAATACAATAACAAAATTAATAAATAGGAATCCATTTAATTCACCTTTTCAAATTAAGAGATTTTCTTGTTCAAAGAACATTTACGCATCGTTTGGCAAAAATATGCTAGCTAATAAGTTAGCTTATTTTCTGGATAAATGTTTGGATTGACATAAGCTAGGTTTTTGATAAACTACTTGGAGTAGCTTATGATGAGCTTTTTGTGATTACTTCAATTATGCCCTTATTAATATTCATTATTATATATTAACTGTTAATTATAAATAAATATTAATTATTAAAATTTATTATTATTAATTAATATTATCTGAAAATTATAACAAAAATTTTAATTATACATTGATATTTTTAATTATTGATAATTACATCAATTTTTTTTAAATATTGATTAATATATTTTAGTTATCAATAATTATTATTTTTGTAATTATTATTTGATTATTTTTGGGAACTTAATTGTTTTAGCCATTTTTTAAAATTGGTTTAACCTCTTAACCATTTTCTCCCAAAAATTGAGAAAATAGCCCATACTTTCGTAACCATTCATCGCAATTACGAACACATTCAAAAAGCCCCTTTGGCCCCTGTTTGAAAATCCCTTAAAAAAATTGTGAACCTAAAAAATTGAAATCCCATTTACATATTACGAACCTATTTTTTTTTTTTTTTTGAAATATTGCACCATTCTAAAAACATATTGCGAATCTAAACAAATTTGAAATACAAAATATTAATAAAGAATATTGAAAGGAATTGCGAGCAATCATTTATATTTTACGAACCTAAACATCAATACAAAGGGTGTTGTTATTTGCACCCACCATAGGTGGGGGTGCAAATGCAAATTTAATTTTTTCTTTAAAAAAACACGTAAATCAACATGAAAAAGGCAAAAAGGTTTTGAAAAAAATAGATATGGATATTTGATTATATCGATATTAATTATATTAATATTCTTTTATTTAATTATATTAATTTAATTATATGGATTTTACTATTGCTATAAATAGATATGGTAAATTTGTATTTTCAATCACAAGAAATCACTACAACATTCTCTCTATACGAGTTCTAACTTATTAATGGATAGTTGGAAAGACGATTTGCAATTTTATCGGAATTCCAACGTTGAGGTACTTTCACTTACTATTTTGCGATATATTTTCACTTGTTAGTTTGTAAAATTAGTTTTTTTGTACGTGTATATTTAGGAATATGATATTAACACAAACCAAATAAATCACGGTGACGATTTGCATTTGTATCAGAATTACAACGATGAGGTATTTTCATCTTACTTTTTTGTGATATATTTTCACTTACTATTATTTTTTTTAATAGTTTGTAATATAGTTTTTTGCATGTGTATGTTTAGGAATATGACATTTACACCAACCAAACAACTAAATGTGACGATTTCCATTTTTATCGAAATTCCAATGATAAGGTTTTTTTTTACTTACTACTTTGTAATATATTTTTTATCTACTATTTTATAATATAGTTTTTTTTTATATTTGTATATTTAGGATTATAATATTTATACAAATCCAACAACTCAAGGTGATGATATGCACTCATCAAAATTTTCCACTGACGAGGTGTTTAAGTCTCGTCAAGATTTAATCGATTGGGTGCAAAAGTTGGGACGTTCCCTTGGTTACATTATTGTCATTAAAAGATCCAGGACAAATCGAAGTGGAGTCATGTCTAAAGTTATATTAATATGCGACCGTGGTGGTAAATATAGAGGTACCGGTAGTTCTAGTAGACATACTGGAACTAAAAAAATGAATTGTCCATTCGAGTTAGTAGGAAAATATTCGTCGATGCGAGAATGTTGGACGTTAAAAGTGATATGTGAAAAACATAATCATGAACCTGCAGAAGATATGGAGGGTCATCCATAGGCAATGCGATTGACTGAAAACGAAGTTCGGTTAGTGGAAGATTTGTCAAGGAAGAATGTCAAACCACGTGATATTCTATCAACATTGAAGGAACAAAATCCGAATAACGTGTCTACACTCAGAACAATATACAATGCACGCCAAAAATTTTGGGCAGCCGAACATGAAGGTAGAACTCAAATGCAAGTTGTCATGTCATTTTTGCAAGAAGAAGGTTATATGCATGAGGCTCGTACAAATAAGTCTAATGAGTTGGAAGATTTATTTTTCATTCATCCAATATCAATGGAGATATGGCGTGCCTTTCCTCACGTGTTGTTGATGGATGCCACATATAAAACGAACAAGTATAAGATGCCTCTCCTTGAGATTGTTGGTGTAACGTCAACTAATATGACTTTTTGCATAGCATTTGTTTTTATGAACAAAGAAAAAGAACCCAACTATACGTGGGTATTGAATTGTTTGAAAAAGACAATGGATGGATGTGCATCCCCACGTGTTATCATCACCGATCGGGAGTTGGCGTTAATGAAAGCATGCACTAATGTATTTCCTGATGCTAAACAACTGCTTTGTAGATAGCACATCTACCAAAGTATTTTGATAAAGTGTAGACCATCAATAACGTCACATCGATCTTGGAATTTTTTTTTACAAAGCGTGGACGTCATTAGTTGAATCTCAAACTGAGGAAGCATACAAGTTCAACTTGGCACAAGTTGAAGAGATATTGCTCGAATATCCAGGTATTATGTGTGTGCGTCTGCATGTGTGTGCTTATGTTTAACCATTTTTGTGTGTTTATTAAAGTAATTAATTTGTTAAATTTTCAAGTGTTCTTGATTATTTGAACGAAGTATGGTTGAAACCATATAAGCAAATGTTCGTATCTGTTTGGACTGACAGATTTCTTAACTTTGGAAATCACACGACTAATAGAGTTGAAAGTCAACATTCCAAGCTGAAACTATACTTGGATTCGACACAATCAAATTTACGAACATTTTTATCTGATATTCATCAACTCATCCACTCACAACATACGTCAATCAAAGCAAGCTTCCAACAAAGCAAAACTATCATGAAGCATCGCTATAACAAACCACACTTCCACCAACTACGTGGTTTTGTTTCATTGCATGCATTGGAATTAATCTTCAAGGAATTTGAGCGGTCTAAAGATCTTGGATTAATTTTGGAAAGTTTTGGATGCCAAATGCGTGCATGTTACGAGTTACCATGTGTACATGAACAAACAACTTATTTTAAGGCAGGTCGCTCTATTCCACTCGAATCGATTGACGGGTTTTGGAGAAAACTTGATTTATCACTGTGTATGTCCATGCAAGATGATGATGAAGTGCAAATATTCACTGAGAACTTCAAAAAACAGACGAGATCTAAGAAGTCTAGTCTTCTAAGGAAGTTAAGAGAGATAATCACGCCATGGACAACTCGGGTTAGTGAACCTGTTGTTCATACAGCCACTCGTGGACATCCCTCGTTGAAGAACAAGGTTGTCAAAAAAAGTTGTGTTGATTCGAAAACTCAAGAACCTCATAGACGTAGTTGTCCTGACGCGTCAACATTTATTGAGTTGGATGTTTTGGCCAACAAAGAACTAGTAAGACATAGTTGCTACTCATCGGAACCAACAAGGCACAATTATTATTTTCATCTGTACATGAATCAGTTTCCAGATATGTTTCATCCTTATATCAAGCATGTGCAAGATGTAGCATATGATGGAAATTGTGGTTTTCGAGCGATAGCTGCTTGTCTCAATCTTCAAGAAGATCAATGGCCATCAATTCGATATGGTTTAATGGAGGAGTTGGAAATGTACAAGACAGAATATGCCGAGATGTTTGGCATTGAAGTATGGTATCGTACTTACAACTCCTTGAACTTTTTTTAGTTGGACAGATGTGCACCCAATATGTACTGGATGGATTTGCCTGAAATGGGTCTGTTGGTTGCTTCAAGGTATAACGTGATACTACACTGTTTAACAACTGTAGGTAGCATGACATTCTTACCACTACGATCTAGTCCACCACCATGGTTTGAACATGTCGTTGTTGCAATCGGACACGTTAATGGTAATCATTATGTCATAATATCATTGGCAGAAGGGTATCCGATGCCTCGTATCATGCAACAATGGGTTCGTTTCAAATATGATTGTGCAACCGCATAGGCTACTCCGTACATGACCCGAATAAATACGTACGAGCAACTCTTATCTCGTAATCGTACTACGGATTTTATTTCACTTGATTGAGTTGTAATATTTTTAAACTTTTTATACTTTATTTATTGACTTATCAATTAAATTATTTTGATGATCTTTTATATTAGAACATTTTATATTTGTAGCTTTAAATTATTTATAACAAAATACCATATTCCTTAACATAAAATAAAAAATACTTTTATTTTATGGTTATTAAATAATTAAATAATAATTTTAATGTAATAATTATTAAATAATAATCCTAGTATAATAATTATTTTTAGATAATCCTAATATACATGATTATTTTTATAAAAAATGGTTTTATACATGTTTCAAAGTTAAATTATATTTTTATAGCCCTTGAAAGTTTTATTTTTAAAAAGAATAAATACTATAATAAAATAAAATATTCAAAGGACCAAGTCTCATAGTCACAGTCCCAAAATAAAAAATACTTTTATTTTATGGTTATTAAATAATTAAATAATAATTTTATTATAATAATTATTAAATAATAATTCTAATATAATAATTATTTTTAGATAATCCTAATATACATGATTATTTTTATAAAAAATGTTTTTAAAAGACCAGCATTCACGGTCCCAAAGTGCATATAGATAGATGGGTAGGCTTTGACTTTTTAATTACATCTAACTTTTTATGTAATGATAACAAAAAGTAGGGTGAGATAGGTTGTGACTGGGGTGTATTTGACCTGTTGGGGAGAGTGTAAATATCCCAAATATTAAAAGGAATTGCGAACATGGGGAACATTTACATTTTGAAATTGCGAACCTTGTTTCCGAAGTTTGAAATACTACACTTTTTTACCCAAATTAATGTGTTCGTAAAATATTTCTTATCTTTTGTAAGAGTTTGTAAATACGAAGGTTTTTCACGAAGGGGTGTGCTATTTTAGTAAGAATAGGGATAAGGTGGTTAGAAGGTTAAATTATCAACCAAATATGACTAAAATAATTAATTTCCCTTATTTTTCCATATTATATGTAGGTCAGGGTCGTGCCTGGGGGAGGGCGGGTCGGGCGTACGTCCAGGGCCCGTGAGAAATAGGGGCCTAATTTTTTAGTATATATTATATAACAGTAGTAAAAAATAGTAAATAAAAGAGACAAGTTCTTTTAGCATCTAATAGAACCCAAATAATTTCTTATTATATTAGGGCCCAAAGTCTCAAACATATATTAATTAATTATATTGGAAAAGAAAATATTTTAAAAGTGAATTGGTTGCACAATTTATAGTATTGTTTATTATTTATTTAAGTCTTTTATTTGATATCACCGTCTAAAAATATTTGTCTAAAATATTTAATATATTCTTCATCATTCATCTCCCACTTGTTGTATTAGAAATCCAAAATCTAATGAAATCCAAAGAATTTGTATTATATTAAGCGCCCAAACATATATTAATTAATTACATTGAAAACAAAAATATGTAAAAAGTTAATTGGTTGTTCATTTTATAATATTGCCTATTGTTTCTCTAAGTTTTTTTTCTATCTAGTATCAGAGTCTAAAACTACTTACCTAGAAAATATTTTGATATGTTATCCATCGACCATCATTCATCTCCAACTGACTCTTTTAAGTATCTCGTCTGCATGAATTTTATATTTGTATTAGAATATAACAGATTTTTGTTATTAACTAAGATAGCACGACCCTACCTTTTGAAATAAATTACCAACCATATGAGATATGAGACGGTTTTAACTTAATTTTTTTTAACAACAAGAAAAAGATCACATTATTAAACAAAGAATGGGCCTAGCGAGGGACTAGGACACCAGGAGAAACAAAAATTACAAGATACCCACCTACACATCTCTCGGATTACTATACCAAGAATCACAGCTTAAAACCTGCCCCGATTTAGATCTAGAACAAAACCATTGGAAGGAATAAAGTTGGACGTTTTTAACTATAAAACAGTGATGAACAACATATAACCTAAGATAAGATGGAAACCCAACTGATTGATATTGATTTACATAAATTATTACTCCGAATAGTAACGATTTTGACCCAAAATTATGTCATTTTATATATTAAATGTACATCATCAGGATGTTTTTGACGGTGAAACAAATTAACGATGATATGTAAAATTGATATGACAGAAAATATTAATTCAGAAGTAATTATTGATTGATTTTGCGCCTAAGCATACTCGAAAAAATGATTTTATATGAATTATTAATATTTCTTGAATTGAATTTTATTTCTTAAGATAAAAACAATATATCTAAGATTTTCTTTTTAATAATTATCGAGGGCTCTTTTTCTACATCTCGTCCAGGGCCTATAAAATGTCAGGAACGGACCTGATGTAGGCCTGTAAATGAACCGAACGAACACGAACAAGGACTTGTTCATGTTCGTTCGTTTAAGTTAAACGAACAAAAATTATAGTGTTCGTGTTCGTTTGTTAAGGAAATATATATGTTCGCGTTCATTCGTGTTCCTTCAGTTAAAATTGAAAACGAACATAACCAAACTTGAACAAAGAGAAGGTGCACCGCTTTAATAGGGTGTTCCTACAAAATCCTTTAACTAGCTCAATCCATTGGTCTAAAGCAACTAGGCTCAAGCAAGGAGGCAATAAAAGCCACGGGTGGAAGAATGCAATGGAAATGAGTGAGGTCTATACATACATATACTAGAGTAGGGTCAGGTTCAGGTTTAGAGGAAAACTCAAAAAAATGGAAAACTGAGGAACACTCTGGTAGATTTTCATCTGTACGACATGTACTTGTGCATACAAGTAATTTGTAACATGCACAAGTGCATATAATGCACACGTGCATAAAACCAAAAAAACAACTTAATTTACTTGTACGCACAAGTACATTCCGTTCAGATCAAAGGTTACCAGGGTGTTCCTCAGTTTTCATTTTTTTTTTAGGTTTTCCCTTAACCCTTCCTCTACTAGAGTAAAGGGCCAAAAAAAAGAAATACTTAGGCACCGATGTGGAATGGGAGGAAATCTCCCTTTTCACTTCTCCTCTTCTCAGCGCTGATTAGTAACATATAGTGGTATCCTACATCGAAATCTACAAGGAAAAAATAGGTGGAGAAGCAAGTAT
Organism: Arctium lappa; assembly: GCA_023525745.1. Classification (NCBI taxonomy): domain Eukaryota; kingdom Viridiplantae; phylum Streptophyta; class Magnoliopsida; order Asterales; family Asteraceae; genus Arctium; species Arctium lappa. The sequence goes on along the minus strand of CM042047.1, from coordinate 151,985,138 downwards.
ATAAGGGAAGAGGATGTGAAGGTCTAAGAGCATCAGTTTAATTAAATTATTTTTTGAAAAATGTTAACTTTTTATTGTTAAACCTTTTAAATATAAATATTTAATTGTTAATTAATAATTAATTAATATCAATAAACAAATCATAAACTAACGTAAGTGAACAATCAACGAACGTAAACGACCATAAGTAACGAACGTTAACGAACATAAGTAAACGAACGTTCTCGAACATAAATGAACGAACGATACCTTTGTTCATGCTCGTTCGTTTAATTAAACGAACAAAAAAACTTGTTCATGTTCGTTCGTTTATTAAATAAACGAACATAAACGAACTTCTAGCCGAACGGTTCGTTGAACGTTCGGTTCGTTTACAACCCTAATTATATGTAACGGTTATTTATAATCATAACTTAATGTAGATTTTTTTTTAAGATTTGGTTTAAAATTCAAAATTTATAATATATATATATATATATATAATAATTTTTAAATTCTTTTAATTAACATATTATATTATTACTACTTTATTTGTATTAGTTAATATATTATATTACTATAAATTTGTTTTAATTACTCCCTCCGTCCCAAAATAAATGTCTACATTACTATTTTTGTTTGTCCCAAAATAAGTGTCCACTTTTAAAAATAAATTCCATTTTCCCATTTTACCCTTAATTATGTGATGGAGAAAATTTCTCTCTTTATAATTAAGGGTAAAATTGTACTTTGGTTAGTTAAAAAGTGTAATAATTACACACTTCTAAAACTGTGTGCCTTTTCCATTGTGGACATTTATTTTGGGACGGAGGGAGTATATTATTGAATATTGTAGTAATAGATTATTCTTTTAGATGTTATTTTTAGTAATTTTACATGTTTATAAGCTAGTTTTTGTTAAACATGACTTTTTCATCGGATAACTTATCAACTAACAGTTAATTTATCAGTAACCAACTAACTTATCGGTTACCTGCTAACTTATAGTAATCAACCACTTTGACAAATAGCCTTTCGTAGATCGTAACCATCATATCTTAATTATTTAATAAGTTTTTGATCGAAAATGTGAGAATCTGCAACGTTGATTGAAGAGATGCTTTCATTTCAGGTTCTGAACAATTCCTGGTGACTGCCCCCACTGTCTCTCGATAACAATACCCAAGAATCTTCTCATTCTTCTATTCACAAAATCGAATCCACATTCTCACCCAATTTGCCGTCTTCAACAACAAGACAATCACCTCCGTACACCCTTCTTTGGATTTATTACACTTTGAAATCCCCGATAATCTGCTTCCATCATCTCGGCTTTGTCGTTTCTCACTTCCCTTTATTCCATCCATCACAAACATAAACAAGTTTTTTGGTATTCGAGAAGAAACTGCTGCTTTCTCCCGCCATTTTAATTAATTTCTGCTGATGAGGTGTTGTTGGAAGTAAAGATTGGACAAGACGAAATGCCTCGTCTACTTCAAGGTATATCCTTCCTAGCTACTTGCTATTAAGTTTTAGTCGTGATTGCATAAACCTGCAATTGGGGTTTTCAAGAATCTGTCACTGCGAACTTTAAACAAGCACCTGGTGGGCATAGGTGTGTTTTGCCATCAAATACGATTTCATTCACTTGTAGCCTTCAAGAATCTTACCATTGATTTGAGGTGTTGATGTTTGACCCAACTGATGAAATCGTATTGTTAGGGAGAATTTCTCAACAAACTGGTCGAAAATGGTGTCTCTTGTGTACTGTTTGGATTTTAGTTTCTTATTAAAGGTAGTGGTTGAGTCTGGGATTTCTCATGTTACGTCCCTCTCTAGCTTTTACTATGGTTTAATACAGGGAAATTGACTCAAATAGCCATTTTACAATGAAAAAAATTGGTCTCTTTAGTCATTTCTCTCCCGGTTTTGAATAAATGTCACTACTTCGGCAAATATACACTTTCGTAATTGTGGACCTAGCTCAAAAATAAATAAAAATTACGAATCTGATTGATTTCCCTTAGAAAAAATCGAACCAGATCCGCAATTGCAGACCCATGTCTTGAAAAAAAAAATCTATAAGGTTTGTATTTTTTTTTTCTTTGTGTGTTTTTGAGCTAGGTCCGCAATTACTAACTTGTATATTGTGGATGTAGTGACATTTTGGTAAAAATGGGAGAGAAATGGCTAAGAGATAAAATGGCTAATTGAGTTAATTTCCCTTTAACCTATCTTTACACCACCATCCTACTTCAAAAAAAAATAACATATTTTTGCATATTAATTTGTAAATGTTGGAGTATTGCAAATATGAAATCTAGTACTATAATCTTTTGCAGTGTAGATGATGTTATCTTTCAAGATACTTGGTGACTAAAATCGTTTATATCGCAAAGTAATATGAGCATGTTAAGCTGTAAAGAAGGAATGACCATTTGTGTATGGAAAAGTTGTTTGCTTGACAAGGAACATTATAATGTCCTCTAATGCAGAAAAACCTTCAAACCCGTTATCACTTGATCAAGAAAGCTCATCTACAAAGCACCACACAGCAGGCTTATTCTTTTTCCTCGGAGGATTGCTCTTGTTCTTAGTTTTGCTGATTCTAATTGTTGCCTTCCGCAAGTTTATCAGACCGACACAGCTAGGAAAGTGCGTAAAACGCAAAGACAGCTGTAAAGGTTGTATATGTTATCTCAGTTTGTGATGTTTAAGCTGATCAATGGTGTGTTGATAACTTGATATTAAGTTGATCAAATTTCTCTTGTGAATTGCAGCTGCAAAAGATTACTTTAACGGGAAACTACAGACGATAAGCTATTTTAGCTTTCGAACATTAAAGGAAGCATCTAGGAATTTCTATGAGGGTAATCTTCTCGGGAGAGGTGGATTTGGACCGGTCTATCTAGTATGTTTCCTTGAAATCTATACCCGATATCGTTGTTTTTGGATGAAAATTATAGATGGTAATTAATTGGGAAAAGAAAAGAACGAACAAGGGCATAGTATCGCTGTTTTTGAATGCCAAGTGGGTTTAATTTTAGTGAATCATTGCTCGACACATAGATTTACGACGCCAATGGTATTCAACTATTCATAATTTGATTCAAGATGTTTGAATTAAAGCGCTTTTTATAGGGTAAATTACGAGATGGGAGGCTGGTTGCTATAAAGAAACTATCTCTTGAGAAATCGCAACAAGGAGAGTCGGAGTTCCTTGCGGAGGTTAGGATGATCACAAGCATACAACACAAGAACCTCGTCCGCCTTCTTGGTTGCTGCTCCGAGGGACCTCAAAGGGTACTTGTATATGAATACATGAAGAACAGGAGTTTGGACCTCATTATTTATGGTATATCTCTTAAATTCCATTCTAACATATTTGATGTGCTCAAAAATGGCAAAATTTTCAATACGACAAAAAGAAATGTCGTCTTTTTAAGTGATCAGGCGCCGCCTAGAACTCATGATAACATTCCATTCTTTCCCCCCGTTTTGCATTTTGTTTTAATAGGCAAAAGCAAACAGTATCTGAATTGGAATGCTCGGTTCCAAATTATTTTGGGCATTGCTCGGGGTTTGCACTACCTACACGAGGAGTCCCACTTCAGAATTGTTCACAGAGATATCAAAGCCAGCAACATTCTCCTAGATGGCAATTTTCAGCCAAGAATCGGAGATTTTGGCCTGGCCAAGTTCTTCCCCGAGGACCAATCTTATCTCAGCACCACATTCGCTGGAACATTGTAAGTGTTCTTATTGAATACGTCGAATGATAACTATCACATGATGAACCTCTTTACACAATGCCTCTTGTTAAAAGATGCCACATTAATCATTTTCACTACCATTGGAAGAGAATTATCGTTGAATGTTTCCGATTGCAGTTCAATAATGTTTGTTCATGTTTTTGTCATTTGTAGAGGTTATACAGCCCCTGAATATGCCATCAGAGGGGAATTATCTGAAAAGGCTGACATTTACAGTTTTGGAGTTCTGGTTCTTGAGATCATTAGCTGCAGGAGAAATACCGATCTTACACTACCATCGGAGATGCAATACCTCCCGGAATATGTAAGCAGTTTTACATCTTGTTGCCATTATTAACATTTCTGCTTTCTTTCTAGCAACAAATTGGAAATATAAAGCAACAACAAGAAGCCTACTTATTTAACATAATTGGAGTAAGCTGAAAATTAAACCGAAAGATATCATAGAATGGTGAAACACAAAAGCATACATGAGTTGAACTCCTTAGGTTACAGTCATAGACGCACATAGAACTGGTCTGTAACCGGTTACAAACACAAAAAAGTCTTACTACAGTCCGATAGGACTTAGCTTTGATATTCAACAAAACCTTTTGATATTTATACATATTTATATTGATTATCGATTTGATTCCACAAATTGACAATTACTTCTTCGGCTTCTGTCCTACTGACCCTACATTCCAACCACCCAAATGTATCATACTCTTGGACTAGCTTCATTTTTCTGAGTATTATTAGGTGCAATGAATCGGTTTGCAAGGCCTGATACATGCTTTTTTGACCGAGTAAGAGTGTGGTCCGGGTAAAAGGTTCGGTCTAGGTAATCGCTGACTGAAAATGGTTGTTTACCAAATGTCAGGGTAAATGCTGACTGAAACACTACCGAGTCAGAAAGCAACCCCCTTCCTTGCTAGGTCAGCATATTTGTGGGTCATAGCGTGTTGTTGATAAACGACATCCCTTCTTACTTGGTAAGCACCTCTTACCCAATAAGAGGCTGTCAGCGAGTAGTAAACAACCCCTTAAAAAGATTGCATAGACAAAGTTGTTGAATAGTGGTTCACGATGGAAAATATATTGGGTTCGTTTGGTTTGGTTTGATTTTTAGTTGTTGAATAGTATTAAGGGTGTATTTATTATGTTTACAAAACAAAATTAACTTGACTAATTTGCATGTTTTGCGATACAAGGCATGGAAGCTATATGAGAGGTCACAAATGATTGATCTCATAGATCCAAGAATGCAAAAGGATGGTTTTGTAGTGAAGGATGTTATGAAAACAATTCATATGGCTTTATTATGCCTTCAGCCTCATCCAAACATAAGGCCAGCCATGTCGGAGGTCGTCGCAATGCTGACTTGGAAGGTCGAAATGGTAAAATCCCCATTAAGACCGACCTTCTTGGACCGTAGACAAAGAACCAAGGACGATAAAGTTTCTTGGGAAACTATCTCAGATGATTTTCCTTCTCTTCTCGAAACCGAATCACCTTCGTTGACTCAACCTCCAAACTCCCGAGAATTTGATGCCAGCGGAAGCTGTTCCATGAAAATCGGTGAACCTATAGTCTGAAACCGGTGGTTTCATTTTTCTTTTTTCCTGAAAACCAGGGAAAAACTTTTGTTATCTGTTTATTGACATCTAACGTATATCTCTAGTGTGATGTACAAATTCAAGATCTTTAAACTGAAGTGGGGTTGGTTTATTTTCTTTTAATTTACCAAAAAAAAAAGGGTATTTATATGGCCCTTTGTTCTTGTTGGTGGTGTAAGCTTGTAAAGGAGTAGCAGAGTTTGGTAGAAAGGGAAGCAGAAGAATTCCATATTTGTGTATATATCTTTTAGCAGACACATTCAACCACCCATGTCATAAGTACAGGGGAAAGTGTTATGACATTCATGTTTTGCTTATTATATTTTCATTTTTATTTTGTTTTTTTTAATATCATATGGTATAAAAATAGTGATGCTATTTGAATTTTCAGAAATATCTAATATCTAATTATTAGTTAAAGAGTGAATTACATCGATTTGTATCATTTGCTCAAATTTTGGATTTGGTTCATAGATGAATTATCTATACCGATGATCCCTAACTTTTTAATTTCATAGCTTTCATGGTCCCTAGAGTTAACATTGTCAGTTAACAACCGTTAGAAGGGATAAATTAGTCTTTGGGCAAGCTACAGGGACCAGAAGTGTAATTAACTCTAAAATTAATTGTGATTTAGATCTATTTTTAAAAAATATTGTTAAAAAAAATTCAACTATGGGTAACATGATATAGTTATATATTAAAATTTATAAATAATTTTTTTATTATGAAAAAGATAATTATATCGTATAAGTTATAATATTTGAGGTATTATTAAATTAAATTATCAAATAATTATGAATAAGCTATAACAATTAAATTAGTATAATAATAAAAAATTTGTTAAGTTACTTAAAAAAATTAAATAAATAATTTTTTTAAATAAAATATGTGAATCACAATTAATTTTAGAATGAATTACACTTTTGACCCTGTAGTTTATCTAAACAATGATTGGTCTCTTCTAACAGCTGTTAACTCTAGGAACCTTAAGTGTTTATGATATTGAAAAGTTAGGAACCATCAGTCTAGAATTCGAGCAAATCACAATACTTTTAATATATATATATATATATATATATATATATATATATATATATATATAGGGGTTAAATCATGTGAGAACTAAAAAAACATTGAGAACCGTGAGAACCGATCTAAGCCGTAATTTGGTTTTGATCCTACGGTTTTAATAAAAAGTTGATCCACTTTTAGTTTATTTCAAAATTGACTTTGCCTTTAATGACCATGGATTAAAATTAATTAATGGTTTAAATCGGTTTTCACGGTTCTCAACCTATTTTTGGTTCTCATTTGATTATCGTCCTATATATATATATATATGGGGGGGGGGGGGCATTCAAGGGAGAACTCAGTTATTTGTGATAACTGTAAAATCCAATGTGAGCCACATATTAAGGAATAAATTAGGAAATTATTAATTTTGGTAATTTTATTTGAAATTTAAAATTTTTAGGCATTTTAGGTATTTTAAAAATATTATCTCTCATCTCTCTGGCCTCCGACCTCCCTCAGGTCCTTGTGATACCAAGAAAAGCATCGTGATACCAAGATGCACTGTGATACCAAGACTATGATGCTTTCTTTTAAGTGTTTTGCTTCACAACATATTATTTGATCCCCCTTCTTGTGATACCAAGATGCATTGTGATATCAAAATGCATTGTGATACCTGTTCATACTTCCTCTACTCTTGATGTATTATCCTGCACACAAACAAATAAAGTTAACTAAAAAATGTCTACATACTTCAACATAAAGGCAAGGATAATAGACACAAGTCAAGCAACATGGATTAAATTAGAGACCTATGATCCAAAGAGAATATTAATACTAACATGTTTGAGCATTTTTAAAGTTTTCCATTGTGATACCCGTTGTGATACCCAAAAACTTCTAAACAGTAACACACAAATCACTGTGATACCACTGTGATACCGTTTTGAGTATGGGTTAAGACCATATCTGATTTGGGTTTTAATTCACACATAACCACTAGGATACCCCATCTATATTTAAAGAAAAAGAAAGATTTTGATGTGAAGCACCCCTGAAAATGGGTTTTTTGGAATGTGAACAATTATACAAATGGGTTTTTTTGGAAGAGAATATCGAAGAAATCAACAATACGAGAATCAAAATTATCGGTTTTGACTTGGATCTAGTCTTCGAGGTGGATATGTCGGTACTTACATCACCTCGGATTCACCATCATCTTAAACACCTATGCCGGAATCAATGTTAGCTATACTCCATCGAACAGTAAGAATCCCACAGAAATCGATCACCAAAATTCAAATAGCAATCAAAAGAGGGCAATGAATAGCAAAGGAAGCAATGATCGATCCCATAAAATAAACACAACCAACAAGAAAGACACAAAAAAAACAAGAAATACAACCACACAAGAAGTCGACCGAACCAAAATTTTTGACAAAAGAAGTCAAAAATCGAACCCAAGTATGGAAAGAAAACTGAAATCGAAGGAAGGAGATGATTAAACAAACTAAAACGAAACTACAACCAACATCAATTTCACGAAACCATACCAGATTAACAAAATGGTGATGCAAGTTAACATTCTTGATGTAGGTGGCCGCTAGATTCATTAGAGTTTGGTGGAAATTGAAAGAAGGTGAAACACAAAATGGGATAGATTTCCTATAACAATGGAAAAAAAATACTTAGAAAATTGATTAAATGTTTCTTATGAGTTGTCAAAATAAAATCAAATTACTAATTTACCCTTTATTTTTATTTTTGTAAATCGCATTCATTATTTTAAATGAGTGACTCGTATTGGATCTCACGGTTATTATAAACTGTCTAGTTATCATTGGATTAGGCCCCATATATATATATATATATATATATATATATATAGGCGAATGATCGTTTGAGAAGTTGAGTTAACGGTGAGAAACGTGAGAAATGGATCTGAATCGTTGATCACTTTTAATCTCAAACCCTCCCATCAATTGTGGCTTAGAAGGGAATTGATCTAGTGCATCTCGGTGCATCATATCTTGGTGCATCTCATCCTAATGTGCATTCATTTCTCATCCAACGGTTGATTAACATTTCTCACACTTCTCACGTTAACCTCAACTTCTCACCGAAACCCAACCATATATATATATATATAGGGAGAGGTTCATTTGAGAAATGGTAAATATATGAGAAATAGAGAAGTAATCTTAGTCATTCATCTGGTCAACATTTGCGGCTTTGACCGCGAAGCACCGGATAATTCCTTGTGTGGTCTATAGAAGGTAGAGGGGTAATTTCGTAAAATACACGGGATGAGTTCATATATGAATCTGTATGAATCACAAAGATTCATATATGAATCTGTTAATTAGTTCAACTTATTCATATATTAATCTTTGTGATTCATACAGATTCATATATGAATCTTTGTGATTCATACATATTCATATATGAATCACAAAAGGTTCATATATGAATCTGTTAGTTAGTTCAACTGATTCATATATGAATCACAAATGTTCATATATGAATCAGTTAAAAGAGTTCAGTTGTGAATTGCACTGGTTCATATATGAACATATAGTTCATATGTGAATTATACATATTCATATATGAACACAGCCCGTGTGTTTTGTAATATTTATGAAATTGTCCTTCTATTTTTGGGATAGCCGCAACTTTTGACCGGTCAAAGCCGCAATATTTGACTAGTCAAATCCGATTTTGACCATATGAATGGCTAGGATTACTTGTCTATTTCTCATATATTTACCATTTCTCAAATGAACCAAACACTATATATATATATATATATATATATATATATATAGGGAAAGGTTCATTTGAGAAACACTAAATATATGAGAAATAGAGAAGTGATCTTAAACCATTAATTCGGTCAAGATCGGCGGCTTTGACCGATAATTAGGGGATAATTGCTCACATGGTCCACTCCCGTGTTCCTCACATTGTTTATTATTCGAAGGGTATTTTTGTAAATTATCCAAACGTTCAGATATGAATATCACTTTTTTTTCTTTTTTTTAGCCGTGTGTGTTCATATATGAATGCATGCAAAAAACAGAAGTTCATATATGAATGTTAGTAGACGTTCATATATGAATGTTAGTAGAATGTCACTATTTTTTTGTACGTATTCATATATGAACGCATGCATTCATATATGAAGGCATGCAAAAAACACGCGTTCATATATGAATGTCACTCTTTTTTTTTGCATGCATTCATATATGAAGGCATGCAGTCAGTGTTTATGTAAAAATTATGAACATTCATATATGAACGCATGCATTCATATATGAAGGCATGCAAAAAACAGGCGTTCATATATGAATGTCACTCTTTTTTTTTTGCATGCAGTCAGTGTTTATTTAAAATTACGAACATTCATATATGAACGCATGCATTCATGTATGACTGCATGCCTTCATATATATGAACACGCGCGTGTTTTTGTCAAAGTTACGTAAATACCATTATATTTTTGGAAGAGCCGTAATTTTTGACCACCAGTCAAAGCCGTAACTTTTGACCAATTAAATCCAATCTTGACCATATGAATGGCTAAGATCACTTCTCTATTTCTCATATATTTACCATTTCTCAAATGAACCAAACACTATATATATATATATATATATATATATATATATATAAAGAACATTTAAGTAGCATAAATGATATGATAAGTTTGTTGATTGACATAATTTCGTTGATACTTTTGATTTTACTTTTAAATTTTATATTACAAACTGAACGAGAGCAAAAGGTATGAATATTTGTTGAGAACCAAAGCGCATCGTCCATAACTCAACACAACCGACCAAATATAGTTTGCTTGGATTCAAAATGACATGAAACCTTAAACCAACGAACCAATCAAGCTATTATCTTGAGATTCTCATAGGATTAATGAAGGCGTTTACAAACTAGTCCAAACACTCATGGTTCCAAAAGAAAGGAATCAATTTGAACAAAAACCGATCCATGTCATGTTGGAACTAAACCAAATAAACCGATTGGAGTTGATAAAACAAACAGGATCCTTGACTATTGTCAAAGGACTTAAGTTGGACATCACCATAATATAGGGATAAGTTTTTATTATATGATAAGTTAAAGGGGTGAAAGTGAAAATTTAGTAGGGCAAGATGTAAATTTTGTACATTGGTATTCACCTGAACCTAATACTTGGATATGGATGTGAATGTGATAGGGCAGTTGGAATTTATGGGACCTTTTGATTGCACAAACCCAAAATGTCTTTCAAACCAATAATTGGATGCTTAATTCCACAAAATAATTATATTATTTTAATATAAACAAAAATAAAACTATTTTCATTTAATTAACATTTTGAAAAAACATATTTTTAGACAAAAATATATTAAAGTGTTTTAAAGTTTGAAATTTTGAAAATTTTAGTAATTAATGTTGATGTAATGTAGATGAAATTATCGCGTTTCTTTAAAATTTATATATATATATATATACTATATTATAAATCACGTATAAAAAAACTTTTAAATACAAATTATTAGGCATAAGGTACCATCATTTTATGCAAAATTTTAAAAATCTCTTAATTTACAAGTATCAAAGCACAAGATACATATTACTACTGCAGACTTCTAACACCCACCAATTTGATATGTACAGGGTCTTCCTTTTATGCAGACATTTCCATATATCATTATTAATTAATATATTATATTACTGTAAATTTGTTTTAATTATATTATTAAATATGTAATTGGTTATTTTTTCTAGATGCCATTAAAATATATAAGATAATCATTGAATTCTAACAAAATATTTAATTTTTTTATATAAAAACATTATATTATTAAGTCTAAATTAAACAAATTTATAAAAAAAAAACATTATCACTTTCTCAAAATCATCCAAAATCGTACTGTAAATCGACAAAAAAATAAAATGAAACATCAAAATCGTGATACAAAAAACCAAAGCTATAGCAACGGCAAAAGTCGTCGCTAAAGGTTAACAACTCGTCGCAATATACCTATAGGGTACCAATTTATCAATTGCTTTTTAATTAGAAAATCAACAAAAAAAATAAAGTTTGAAATAAACTATTAAATACCTATAGCGACGACAACCCTCCAAAAAATTTCATTCTTGCGCCATTTTTTCCCACCAAAATTTTCATCCTAAGTTTCATCTACAGCAACAACGTTCTCGTCGCAAAAAGTCCAACAAACATTAGAGATTTTTTTCACCTTTTAGCAACTAATAGTCGTCGTTATAGATATTTACAGCTACAAACCAAAAATCGTCGTTGTAGCCATCGTCGCTGTAGCTATCATTTCTTGTAGTGTATCTCGCTGCATTGCGCGAGTACGCTTCTAGTATATATATAAGGTGCGTTTTATTTGAAAACCAAACAATTCGTATAAACTTTGTAAACCAATCTTAGTCGTTCATCAAGTCTAATAAATATCTGATTTTATTATGTTTCTTAATCTAAAGTCATGATCATAATAAATGAACCTTATTATCTTCCATATATATCATAATCATTATTAATGAATCATAATAATTATCCATAAATATATATATATATATATATATATATATATATATATATATATATATATAGGGCGCGTTTCATTTGGAAACCATACAATTCGTATAAACTTTGCAAACCACTATTTTAGGAAACAATATATATATATATATATATATATATATAGATAGATAGATAGATAGAGAGAGAGAGAGAGAGAGAGGGGGAGAGAGAGAGAGAGAGGGAGGTTCAGAGGAAAACCTCAAAAAAATGGAAAACTGAATAACACTCTGGTAGCCCTTCATCTGGACATTATGCACTTGAATTATGTTGTTGTTTTTTTGGCTTTTATGCACAAGTGCATGTTACAAATTACTGGTATGCACAAGTGCATGCCGTCTAAATGAAGGGCTATGAGGGTGTTCTTCAATTTTTCGTTTTTTTTAGGTTTTCCCTTCAACCTGACCCTGTGGAGGATCATGCGAGAAGCAAACTAATTTGCGAGAATGTGGGCCATATAATTTATTAATTAAAAAAACCATAAATAAAAAATAAAAAATAGTTTTAGAAATTAAGATAATTATCATTTTAAATTGGATAAATTCTTAAAATTCTCATTATATCGTTTAGATTTATTTATTTTGTAATTTCAATTATTTATTAATTATTTATTAATTTTTTTTTCTAAATATACTTTTAATTAAAAAAAATTCATAATTTTAACCAGTAATCACACGTGACATCATTATATTAATACTTATGCATATAAAATATCATATTATTACATGTGATAATTGTATATATTTTAGTTAATCATATGTGAATGTGTATACTTCTATTTATAGATATTTTTGTGATGTAAATATTATCACATGTGATAATTGTATATATTTTAGTTAATCATATGTGATTATGTATACTTTAATTTATAGATATTTTTGTGATGTAAATATTATCACATGTGATAATTGTATATATTTTAGTTAATCATATGTGATTATGTATACTTTTATTTATAGATATTTTTGTGATGTAAATATTATCACATGTGATAATTGTATATATTTTAGTTAATCATATGTGATTATGTATATTTATATTTATAGATATTTTTGTGATGTAAATATTATATTATGCGTCATTTATATTCAGACATATATTATCATATGTGATATTTACAAAAATCCACCTAGTGGAATTATATGTCTGAATAATATTTACAAAAATCCACCTAGTGGAATTATGTGATACATAATAATATATCACATGTTAAACGAAGTTAATCACATGTGATTCAAAACGTAAATCTAAAAAATAGAGAAAAGAAATGGTGAAATAAATAATGAATTAGTTATCGATATCACATGTGATATTTGATGAAAATTATGATTTTATCTAGAAAAAAATAATATAAATTTGATAAAAAAAATTATGAATTTATTAAAATTAAAAAATAAATCAATTTAAAAGATATTATGAGATTTTTAAGGATTTATCCAATTCAAATTGTAATTATCCTAATTTAAAAAAAAATTATTTATGCTATTTTTTAATTAATAAAATATGTGTCTCTTATTCCTTCTCGCTTTCTCGTAAATTGACTATCTTCTCGTTTGAACTTGCCTCTATATATATATTCTAAAATTATAGACTTATATTTATATATATATATATGTATATATATATATATATATGTATGTATGTATGTATTTTTAATAGTATATCCTTAATTATATCTTTAAAAGTATATTTCTCGAAATAAGAGTTAGATAAAAATACATCATTTTTATGCAATTTATCTTTTCATAATATATCGTGTGTTTGGACATATGTTTTTGAAAGTTATGCACTTATGGGTGAATCAGTTTTAACGTCAGACTTTGGGTAACTTATTTTTATTTGTAATTATTTGATGATGTAAAACTTAAATAATGAGTTATTATTCCATATATCACATGCATATTCACTTTCAAAATGGAAATCTAAACACCTTGTTAATAAATTAAAAAATTGATCTAATAATTATATGTTTTATCATTTTTAGTTAGGGTTTGTATAATAACGAGTTTTAATTTTTATATTAACAAGTTTTATTGAATTCAAATATAAATCATAGACTCAAAATCTATAAATTTGGATGTGTAAACATAAAACTTAAGGGAGTGTTTGGTTAGAGGTATTGAACAATAATTAACAGAATTGAAAATAAAAGAAACCGTTTGATTGTGTATAATATAATGGAATCGTTCCCTCATAAGCCTAAATTTTTATCTCTAAGTTAAAACTCAAAGAAATGAAAAATAATTCTCATTTTTATTTTAATTCTCATTTTCATTCCGATGTGTGAACCAAATAGCCCTTAAGTGAACCTTGTGGAGTTAGCTCAAATGACAATAAGACTTGGACTTTTAGGGATTCCCTTAAGAGGTCATTGGTTCAAGTTCTACAAAATAATTGGGGATTTTTCGACCTGTTCTCCATGGCTCTTAAGATTAGTCGAGGTGCATGCACAGAGATGGACCTAATTGTTTTTTAAGTGTGGCACCATTTAACTATAAGAAACAAATATATGTATATTTTTTACGAAATCGTCATTGGTCTGTTGGTTAGTTCATTACTTTTCATAAGTGAGATCCTGTGTTCAAATCTTTTATTGCAAAAAAAAAAAAAAACCAGAACCATAATAAATATGAAATTAAAAACTAAAAACTAAGAAAATGAGACTAACATGATTAAAGCTCAGGTCTAGGGTGAAAGAAAAGTCTTGCAAACCAACTCCACCAACAAAAACTTATGTCTTTGTTGTAATTTCAAAATATATATGGTGTCACACAACAAACTGATATGGTGACACTTTTCACGACCCTATAATTTATTGCATTACAACGGAGGAACGAAGTTGTGGCTCGTGCCACCATATCTAATACAGTGGATCTATCTCTATACACGCAAGTTGGCCCAAACACCCACGATTAGAGAAAAAATAAAAAAAAGCCCTTAAAGTGAATTATGCTAAAAGGCACCTTTATTGATTGTTTTTTACTCCTAGTATGTGTAGTACTAAAAGGTGGTTCTTTCACATTCTTTGTACTTTTTACTATAGTAAAATTAAAATAGGTATAACAAAATTATTTGTATATTTTTTCAAGGTATTTATATATTAAAAATTATATACGTTATATAGTTTTTGTTCACTTAACTACATGAACAATTAGTTTGGACAAGAAGGATGTTAACAATTCAACTCCTATTAACGATCATGGTGAAATAATTTAAAAGAATAAAAATGAGTGTGAAAATATGACATATTTAATTGAAGAAAAATAAAAATGAGTGAAAAATGACATTTTTCACTTGAAAATAAAATTTTAGAAAAATAAAAATAACGTTTGATCTTATTGATTCTAGTTGATCTTTGTTGACCTTAGAACACAACTAACGAAAAGAAATTTGTTTCTTTCCCTTGGCATGAGGTTTAACATGGATAAAGGTGATGAAAATATATTTGAAATAACGTTACACTTAAATTATTAGATGAACGTAAAGTTATCGCCCTCAAAAATATCAAAGACCTCTAAGTGCAGAAATTTAGGAGCTTTTTTTTATTGTGGTTAATATGTATTTTTAAAGGTTGAATTCATGTGTTATGCATCTGATTACATTTATAATGAGTTATAATAGTGTATAATTATACTGTAACTTAAGTCAAGTTGTATTCAGTTAAAATTGCCAGGAAAACATAAAACTACTGAAACTTAAGACATTAATTTGTTGGTAACAAATTTATTACCGCAACATTCTTGAAGTCTTTATTGTAGACATCATCAATGTCATTATCATACTAGTTTCAAATATAAAAAATACAGATATATTAACAATGTTATTTCTCAACATCACTCTATATTGATCAAATGTTAGTTGAAGTTCGTAAAAAAATGTTTGTATGTGTGTATATGCACACGCACACACACACACACATATACATATATAGTGTTGAGTTCTGGTGAGAAGTGGTTATCAACCGTTTGATACACATTAGAATGAGATGCACCAAGATGCACCAGATCAATCCCTGTATCTAATGTGATTCATGGGTGGGCTTGACTGGTGCATTGATAGCAAAAATGCACATGTATAAAATGTGACACAATAATGGCACAAATATACACCAAATATTGTGTTCGCTTTTCAAGTAATATAATGTTAAGGACCAAATATCGTATCCATGGGGATTGAACTACTAAGATTCAGAGATTTCCACGAACTTCTGGTGCAAAGTTTAGAGTTTTATAAAATTGATTGGTTTAGAGCAGAATATTAAATATTTAAAGTAACACAATAATAAAAGACGGGTACGAGTGTAAGTTTTCCCCGATAGTATATTAGTACCTTAAATAGTTCACAAAATCGGTCTCAATTTGACCCCACACGATTTGGTTACATAATATGATCCCTATTTTCATGTTGTTTCTATTAGAGATATGATTGATTGGTCATGGCAGTTATCACCATTCTTATCTTTTCAGTTTATCATGTTCAATGAAGATGTTCATGTTTCACAAATGAACAAATTTCATAGGTGAAACTTTTATATTTTACTCCATCTATGAAACTACTCCTAATAGTGATTCACTCACATTTCATAAAGTGAAACAATCAAAGTCTTTTCATGATGTAAATAAATTTCATTTGTGAAATTCCCATCTTTGGAATAACTAAACATATTTACGAACTCATATTTCACTTATGAAACCTTATAACGTAAAAAATTATTGTTCCTAAATTAATAGGTGGAGAGATTGCCGGGATGTGGAGAGATTACAAGGATAATGAACAATTTCCTAAATTGGTGGTAAGGATAACATTACAACTTTCCCTTGGTTCACTTGTGAAATTGAAAAATGAAGCACGTGTGTGGTTTCATATATTACAAAAATGCCACCAAACACATCTGGTCCATTGATTAAACAATATAAGGGTTGATAAAGTTAATACTAATTAATTGGTTAGCAAATAAACATGTATGTGTGAGTTATGTGTTGTGTGGGCGAGACACGGATAAAATTGATTTTTTTTCAATTTAATAAAAGGATTTGTGAAATTTGAGGGTGCATGATGATGGATCCTTCAAACGTGATAGACCTGTTATGTCAAACTACCATGATGTTCGATAAAATGGAGGCAATATGGCTTATGAAAAGACATAATTTTGTAATAATAAACATTGTTCATCCGAAGCCATATTATTCTATTATAAAATTATAGCTAACTTATCAGCTAGTTTGTCAAACATGGTCATTGAATCTTAATCTATTTTAACAAAACGATACAAAATGTAGTTCATCCAAAAGCATATTGTTCTATTATAAAATTACAGGGAGCTTACAGCTAGTTTGTAAAACATAATCATTACATTTTAATTTATTTTAATAAAATGTAAAATTTAAAAAGAAAACAATGGTGGAAGTTTTAACTTTTTGCTTTGATTCAGATAAGAAATGAAACTTTAACTCCTTATTTTGATATCATCGGGATTGATTTTAAGAGCATCTCCAACAGTTATGCTATATTTTTTCTAAAATAGAGTATCAAAAGCTAAAATCTCTAAAAGAAAATCACTTCCAATTCCAACAACTATTCTATTTTAGATATTGTAACATTGATTATATTATTTAAATAATCAGTACATTAATAAAATATTATTTCTTTCTCTTAGGGGCTGTTCGGAAAGAGCTTATTGGGTTGTATAAGCCTTATGGCTTATTCGCTCAACCATAGAAAGTTGTTCGTTGCGGCTTATTGCTTCAGCTGAGTGCTTATTCACTCAGCTAAAATATTTGTGTCATATGCACTCAATCATTAACATTCCACGATTACCCCTTTACATTAACCAAGAGCCACACAGTCAAAAACCCTTGCAAAACTTAGACCTGCAATTTGTGGCTCTCTGCCTCTCGAAGCTTGCTTCTTCCGGTCGTCGTTGTTCATCTCCACGTCGTCCTATTCGTGGTGGTTCATCTTTACATCGTCCTCTTCGTCGTCGGTTGTTAATGTATATGTGTAGAGGGCCCAGGCCCATGTCAGTATAGGGCCCAAGCCCATTTAGTCTATGTATAAATATGTTGTATCTTGTAGTCTAGGTTAGATTACTCATTATTTACTTTTCATATTGTACGTTTTCTCTCAATCAATATATCGAGGTTTCAAACCTTCAACATATTCATCGTCTCCTTCAACCATATTCATCTTCTAACATGGTATCAGAGCTGTAGGTTTGTTCTTCGATTTTACTGTTCATCGTCATCACTGTTCATCGTTTTACTATTCATCGTCATCACTGTTCATCCGAACCATAATCGACTCTCGTCGCCGCTTCTGCCTCTTGCCGTCTCTTGTCGCCGCCGTCGCTGGTTCTTTGTGAGTCATCGCCTTTGAATCGATTTCTTTGCTTTGAATCGATTTGTTTCTTTAAGATCAGATCGATCGATCTGTTTTGAAGCCGCCGCTGGTCTGTTTTCTGAAACCCTAGCCTGTCGAACACCTCTCGGTCGAATTCTATCGGTCGAACGCCTACTATCGGTCGAACTCCTATCGGTCGAACACATCTCGGTCAAATTCTATCGGTCGAACATCCACCGATCGAAACTTTATCGGTATCTCGGTCGAATTCTATAGGACGAACATCCACCGGTCAAAACTTTATCGGTCCACACCTATCGGTCGAATCCTACCGATCGTTAATACCGGTCATTAATACCGGTCCACATCCCGGTCGAACATACACCTATCGGTCGAACACCCTACCGGTCGAAACTATTATCGGTCGAACTCTACCGGTCGTTAATACCGGTCATTAATACTGTTTTTCAGTATCTATTCCTCAATTCATGGCTACCAATCTCAGTCACTCAAATCCCATCTCAGTTGTTTTCAATGGTAGCAACTATGTTATTTGGCATCATCATATGACAATTTTGCTAAAATCCTATGGCCTTTACACCTATGTTACTGGTGCATCCAAAGTTCCAGTTCAAGAAGCAGCTGAGAACGCTGTTGACTTTGCAAAACGCATGAATGAGTGGGACATCAATAATGCTCGTATTCTGGGCTTTATTAATGCCTCCACTACTCCTAAGATCAACCAACAGTTTCTTGGGTATCTTACCACCAAAAGTCTCTGGGATTTTCTTGCCAAGCGGTATACGTCATCAGGCCTGTCTCATCAGTATCAACTGTGGACCACTTTTCAGAGCAAACGTCAGCTTCCTGATCAATCCATAAACTCTTATATCTCTGAAATGCAGTCTCTCAGAGATCATATAAGTCTTGGAGCACCACAGATTTTTGATGAAACAGCTCAACAATTCATCGCCTACTTCAACCAGCTACATTTGATCACTATTCTGATGGGTCTGATTGATAAATTTGAGAATGTTCGTGCTTCTCTTCTTCATAGGCAGCCATTACCTACTCTTGAAGAAGCAATATCAGAATTGATAAGTGAAGAAACCCGTCTTCACATGCGATCACCGATGCCTGCTACTGATAGCGTTCTCTACACGTCTCATCCCAAGTCCAAAGGCAAATGGACCAACAGCAATCATTCCAAATCTGTGGGAAAGACGAACATATCTGAGTGTGCATTTTGCCATTCTACTGCTCATCTTCTCCTTGATTTTCCTATCCGTAAGTGCCGTAGGTGTGGAATCACTCATCCGCGTCATTATGAGTCTGACTGCCCGAAGAACTAAAAGCACACTGGTTCTCAGAACCGGACTCACGCTGTTGCTGGATCTACTATTGCTGATACCGAGGTTTCTTCAGCCTCCTCACCTAACCTAATGGAACTGATGCGTCGCAATCAGGAACTCATGGAGCAGATCATGTCTGGTGCTATGGGTATGAATTCTCCACACTCAGCTGCAACAGGTAACGTATGACTTTTTGACTCCGGGTGTTGCAATCATATGACACCTTTCCCTGATGGTTTCGTTTCTAAGAAACCACCTCAGCAATTTACGTCAGTAAGAACTGCTGACAACATTGGCCTACCAGTATCCTTTAGTGGAAATGTTTCCACTCCTCATATACAATTACCGGATGTTCTAAATGTTCCGAAACTATCTATGAGCTTAGTTTCGATTGCGCAGTTTCTTGAATCAAACTTGATCATTTTATTTCATTCTTCTGGTTGTGTTGTACAGGATCCAAAGACCAAGCAGATCCTTGGACTCGGCCGTAAAGTTGGACGGATGATTGAAGTGGTCTACCTTCGCCTTCCATTACCTTCTTCAAGTCTTGTTGCCTCAGTTTCCAGCACTTCCTCTTTTGAGTTGTGGCATGCTCGGCTAGGTCACTTATCTCTAGCCAGAATAAAATCATTAGCTCACTTAGGAGTGTTAGGAAATTGTGTACTGATAATATTTCTTGTTTATCATGCAAACTTGGCAAACATCATGCTTTACCTTTTGAAATGAATGAGTTTAGTTCTACTTCTTCTTTTGATCTTATTCATTCTGATGTATGGGGACCAGCACCTCATCCATCCATGGGGGGTGCTCGATATTTTGTTATTTTTATTGATGACCATACTCGTTTCACATGGATATATCTCATGAAACATCGTTCGGAACTACCCAAAATTTATATTATGTTTGCTCGGATGATTCACACCCAATTCTCAAAATCTATAAAGATTCTTAGAGCTGACAATGCTATGGAATACAAAGAGTCATCTCTTCTCTCCTTTCTTCAATCTCAAGGGACTCTCTCTCAGTATTCCTGTCCCGGTACATCTCCTCAAAATGGTCGTGCCGAACGCAAACACCGTCATATTCTTGATACGGTTCGCACTCTTCTCATCTCTGCCAAATGTCCAGAACGTTTTTGGGGTGAAGCTGCTTTCACTGCAGTTTATACTATCAATCGTCACCCTACTCCCATCCTTAATAATAAGTCTCCTTATGAGGCTCTTTATGAGGTCACTCCTGCCTATGAAGTTCTCAAAGTTTGGGGTAGTGCTTGTTTTGTTCAACTACAATCTCATGAACATACCAAACTTGAACCTCGCTCCAGACTGTGCTGCTTCCTTGGATATGGTATTGAGCACAAGGGTTATCGCTGCTAGGATCCTATCTCCCAGTGTCTTCGTATATCTCGTCATGTTACCTTCTGGGAACATGTTCCTTTCTCTTCTATATCCAAGTTTCGTGAGTCTCCTAACCTCACCACTCCGTTTTTCACTGATGCTTCCGTCTCATTGGACTCACTCCAATCTGACATCATATCATCTCCACCTGTTGCTCCAACTCCTTATGAGTCTGCCTCTCCTTCTGAGTCTCCTGTCCTCACACAGCCTGCCTCTCCTAGTTTTCTTCATCAACATCAATCATCTGCTCCATCCGCACAACCAACATCTGAGGTGCCTGCTGAGTCTTTGGCTCCTGTAACTTCTCAATCTCAGAATGTTAGACGATCAGATCGGGTAAGACAAGCTCCTTCTCATCTTCGTGATTATCATGTTTATGCTACTCTGTTGTCAAATCACGAACCTACTTCCTACAAGAAAGCCTCCTCTCACTCTGATTGGCAGAAAGCTATGGATGAGGAACTTCAGGCACTTGACAAAGCTCAGACATGGGAATCTGTCCCTCTTCCACCAGGCAAGTCACCCATTGGTTCTAAATGGGTGTTCAAAATCAAAACCAAATCTGATGGCTCTATTGATCGGTAAAAAGCTCGTCTTGTGGCCAAGGGCTTCAATCAAGAGTACGGTATTGATTATGAGGAGACTTTTGCACCTGTTGCTCGAGTCACTTCTGTTCGCAGTCTTCTCGCCATCGCAGCTACCAAACAATGGACTCTCTTTCAGATGGATGTTAAGAATGCATTTTTGAACGGTGACTTATCTGAGGAAGTCTACATGACACCTCCTCCAGGCGTTCGACTTCCACAAGGTCATGTTTGTCGTCTTCGGAAGGCTCTTTATGGACTCAAGCAAGATCCGCGAGCTTGGTTTGAGAAATTTAGTTCCACAGTCACCTCTCTGGGCTTCTCACCCAGCAACTATGATTCAGGACTGTTTACTTCGGACCACTGAGGCTGGTACAATCTTACTTCTTCTGTATGTGGATGATATGATTATTACTGGTAGTGACTCTACAGGCATAGCTAATCTCAAGACATCTCTCAACTCCTGTTTTGAGATGAAGGATCTTGGTTCTTTACACTATTTTCTTGGTCTTGAGGTGCTCTCCAATCCATCGGGAATTTATCTTTGTCAAGCCAAATACACCTCAGATCTTTTGTCAAAAGCTGGGATTACTGACAACAAAACTGCATCCACTCCTCTTGAGCACAACCTTCACTTGGCTCCGAATGTTGGACCTCCTCTACGTGATCCTACTTTATATCGCCAGTTAGTGGGGTCACTTGTCTACCTAACAGTAACTCGACCTGACATTGCCTATGTTGTTCATACTGTCAGTCAGTTCATGTCTGCACCCTGTTCTGATCACTACGCTGTTGTCCTGCGCATTCTTCGATATTTAAAAGGGACCATGTTTCATGGTCTTCATTTTCCATCCACATCATCATTGACTTTGCGAGGTTTTTCTGATGCTGATTGGGACAGTGACATGACTGATCGTCTCTCCACTACCGGCTACTGTTTCTTTCTTGGAGACTCTCTTATATCTTGGCGAAGCAAGAAACAATCTCTCACAGCTCGATCCAGTACTGAAGCTGAGTATCGAGCACTAGCTGACACGACTCAAGAACTTGTGTGGTTACGCTGGCTACTCTCTGACATGGGGGCTCCTCAACAGTCCCCAACTCCGTTGTGGTGTGACAACAACAGTGCGATTCAGATTGCTCACAATGATGTCTTTCATGAGCGCACAAAGCATATTGAAATTGACTGTCACTTTGTTCGTCAACATGTGACTCGTAAGACAATCCAGCTTGTTCCTATTTTGACTCTTGGTCAACCGGCTGATATTTTCACTAAAGCTCATCTACCAGGACGGTTTCGTGATCTTGTTTCCAAATTCCATCTGGCTCATTCTTCTCCCGATTGAGTTTGAGGGGGGATGTTAATGTATATAGAGGGCCTAGGCCCATGTTAGTATAGGGCCCAAGCCCATTTAGTCTACGTATATATTTATTGTATTATGTAGTCTAGGTTAGATTACTCTTATAATTTTACCTTTCGCATTGTACGTTTTCTCTCAATAAATTATATTTTGGATGTATATAAATGTAATTGTAAATTACATTTTTACACTGAAATACATATTTTTAACATACCATGGAGTATTTTTTTTTTTAATATTTTACACGTTATTCATAAATATGTAACAACGAGGTGGGATTAATGCCCGCGCGTTGTTGCGGATGAAAAGAAATATTAAGACCATAAATTTGAGCATCACCAATTATGAGAACAAAACATTTTGTGTCTGTTAGCAGCATCACAATAATTTACAAAATGCCCTATGAGGATGATGTGTGTGTATGATAGGAAGCGAAAATAAATTGGCAAATGGTACATTACATCATTAAACTTAAAAAAAAGTTACATTGTTATTAAACCTAAATTAAATTATTATAAAAATATGAATTAAACAAATTTTACATAGGTTTTGGGTTGGAGAAGACACAGTGATTGAGATGCGATGCATGTTAAGGGATCTTTATTTTATGCTTATATAATAAAAATAATTTTTATAATATAACTTTTATTTATTTAAATTAGAAAATGAAAAAGTTATAAATGATCGAAATGTCATTTACCTAACGGTCAGGAGCTAACAACTTTTAGTTTCGAGGACCAAAACGTTACGCAAATGCAAAATCAAAAGTCTATTTTGGAATCAACAAAATATGGGGACTAAATCCAAGAGGAAAATAAAACTATAGGGACCAAATCTGTAACTCTACAAACATAGAAAAAAAAAATTAAAAGCTCAAGGACCAAATCTGTAAGTTACTAAAAACTTGAAGGACCAAAGCTGTAAATTTTGAAGGGGTATTTTTGTAATTTACCTTTCCTGGTAAATGTTAGTACTATAATAGTTAGATATTGAGATAACCATTATTCACACATTGTAACTTTAAAATAACAATTTTTATTCAATGTTAAAAGATTAATGAATGCATTATATTTCAAGAGTTGACTATAAATTAGTAATTGGTTTACTCGTGTTAAACTTTTGTTAAGAAGTAATGAAACGTTGAGGGCATATATAGATGGACAAGATATAGTAATAATTGAAATATAAGAGTCGTAATTAATTGTAACATAAGTACATAATATGTTTATCTTTGCATTAAAATGAATGATAAAGGGAATTTAAGGAGGGCATTTAATTTTGTTATTTATAACAGAATTGATCAATAATTAAAACTTTAGGTTAACATAACTATTAGAAGATCAATAATTAATAAAAACATTGTTTGGTGAAATAACACAATTATTGTTGGATTGATGAGAAGATTCAAAGTAAGAGTCATGATTGATTTTGATTTTGATTTTGATGAATGGTTGGTTGGATGGGTTTGAAGGTAATAGTTGTAGTTTTGTAGGAATTAGTCTTCAATTATTTCCACACTTTTTTGACCAAAAATCAAGTATTATATAGAGAGAGGGGATCAGAACTTATATTTTTAGTGAGAACCTCGATCGCTATCAAAACTTATATTTTTTATGAGAGCCTTGATCGCTATTGATTCAACGTCGAGGAATGTGTTTTTACGAGGCGTGATTTTTTTTATTTAATTTTTCTAGTTTTCATTTAAATTTAATTTTTTTTTTACATTTTGTATATTATATTTCGAACTTTATGTTTTACACTTTATAGATTACCTAATTACCTCATTCACAGGATCATGGATTCAAACACACGTTAAAACAAAGTTGTAACACTCTTCAACGTTTTGTTTTGAATAATTGGTCACGGGTTCTTCTATACATATATATATGAATTTTCTTCTTTTAATATGAATTTTAATTGTTTAATATCATTATCTCATTAAATAATAGTAGAAAACATATATGTGTATGTGTGTCTGTGTGTATAGACGAAGAATTGTGTGAGAAGAAGGGTTAAGGTGAGAAGATAAGAAGAGATATGGACCCTTGATCACTTTTAATCTCAAACTCACTCATGAATCACACTTGATATGGGAATTGATCTGATTCATCTCCGTGCATCTCATCCTAATGTACATCTAAGGTAGTGATGGCCAAATGGGCCCGGCCCGATCCGATCTGGACGGTTAACTGCGGCCCGACCCGGTAAAGGCCCGATCTGACCCGACCCGGTTCATAGCCTGAAAATCAGGACCAGTTCACCATTTGGCAGAATTCGCAGGCCTGACCCGGCCCGTCCTGGAACCGGTTCACGGCCCGGCCCGATATTTCAATCCAATTTTTATAAATAAAATATATAATTTAGTGTATTTGAGTTATCCAATCCAATTTTTAAAGTGTAACTTAAAATTTTAAATAATATATTTTTAAAACGTATTAATGTATTGTAACTTAAAATTATAAATAAAACGTATTTTTAAAGTGTATTTGAGTGATCCAATCCAATTTTTATTTTTTAAAGTTTAGTAATTGATATAATTGAGTTTTTTAAAGTTTATTAATTGATATAATTAAACCTATTTTTTAAAGTTTATTATATAATTAATTATTATATAAAGAAATTAATTTAAAAAAAATAGGAAGGACCGGCCGAAGGACCGATTCACGGCCCGACCCGGCCCGATTTTCAATGAACTGGTTCATCCCACCCTTAACCGGGCCACCGATATTTGGGTGTAACCCGGCCCGGCCCGAAGCCCATTTGGCCCGGTCCTTGAGGTTACTGTTTGGGCCCGAAGCCCGTTTTGGCCCGACCCGAGCCCGATATTTGGCCATCACTAATCTAAGGGTGGAGATCCCTTCTTATCCTTCTTACCATAGTTTGCATTCTCACTGGAACCAACCCTATATATATATAAGTGATATACAAAATTGTCGCCTTAGGTGACGCCTTGAAAACGTCGTGTCCTCACCTTGGCATATTAGGCTTGAGGTTTGACCTTGCCTTCATGCCATGACTTGATCTTAACTTATCTTAATAGTTTCATGTTTAAGTTTGTTTTACGTATGTTAACTTAGTTAACATTTTCATGGTAAGGTTTATTGATGTATATTAGGTATGTTAACTTATATTAAAGCATGGAAGGTATGTTAACTTATGTGAACATTCAGTCTCCCTTATGACAATGCCACTAAAGTTCCTTTATATTACAAAATTGCCATCGTGTTTTTTACAACCTTATGTTATAAAAAAACCTCGTCCAAGGGATACAAGGTGGTTCCCATAGAAAAACAAGTTTCTAACACGGTCTAAAGTCTATATATCTACTAGTTGTGCATCCATGTGACGATGATGGAAGAGCAAGTTTTATCTAACATGACATGGATTTTTCGATTTTTGGGGGGATTCCCGCATTTGAATGAAGGACTTTAGGGGGCTAGGGTTATGGATGAACTTGGTGGAGTGGTAGGAGGTTTATAAGCAGTAGTAATTATTGGTCTCAGCCATCGAATTTGTACATAATACCAATAGTATCCAACCAAAACACTTAGAAAATAATATCTGTAAAATAAAGGAATTTGATGATAAGAAACCTTTGAATTGTTCCTCACTTAACCATCATAGAATTTGTCCACATCTATAATCCCATCCTATGAAGATCGGATGAATCATTGGATAAGCAAACTATAGATAGTATGTTTAGAAACCCTCATTCGATGAAATCAAGTTCTATAAGTTGGTCAAATCTGAAGTATAACTTATATTTCAGATATAGAAAAAGAATAGGATTTTTTATGTAAAGGTCTTATGATTAACTTTAATGTTTCCAATACAAAAAGGCTTCAGCAAAATTGAAGATTAGTTTAAGTGAAGCCACGGTCACCACCAAAGCGGATTGGTTTGTCATCTAGCCAAAAGAAGTTCAGTACAAAGTAAAAAAGTCAAATAGTAGTCTGACAAATACTACTACTGTGTAACACCTTCAAATTGGAAAGAACGACTAAATTAAAATTTCCAATAAAACATCAAATAAGGAATAAGTCCCTTTCTTAAAAGTCAAAAATTGATTATCTATAATGGCAATCGAAGATTTAACATCAATATAATATTGTCAAAATCTTATACAAGTCTATATTTAGGGACCGTTGTTACTAAAACTCAACCAACATTCGCTATCTCCAACGTATGGATGATGTCCCCCATATAGCTAATTTCTCCTCGTGCCTCTAACTAGCACTCATCACATCACAGTGTCACCAGCATCATTCCCCCAAGGACCTGATGCACATGCCGACAAAGAAAAATGTTAGGCTTAACGCCTAGTGAGTTCAAGCAATTTTCATCAGTTATATAAAACGGTAAAACGGGAAAAATATTATATAAATCACAATTTCCAATATGAAATGTATTTAGAATGAAAATGATATTTTTCTCAAAACCCACCATTTTTGTGATGAAAACCCATTAATAAAGCATTCGTCAAATCATGAAACCAAAACACGAAACACAAATGAGGATAAATATCCAAATACTGAAAACATGGAGTTATCCAACACATTAATACATGGAGGGGATCCAATATATTAAAACCACAAATTACGACTATTTTTCAAACCCAAATAATACTAAAACATGGATAGTACATTATCCAAAAATAACACTTAGTAGTGACGGTGGAAACCCATATCCATCGAATGTGGCGAGCACAAAGTAAGTCACACATCAATGTTATCATGTAGCACCTCAAGATTCAATTGACCTTAGTGTCTACCACCAAGGTAACATCTCAATGCTCAGCACGCTTAGTGTCTACTCCCTCAATGGGTAACACCTCAAACGGCGAAGATATTAGTGCCTACCGCCACGGGTAGCACCTCAAGACTAAATAATGTTAGTACCTAATCTTTGGAGTAACACCTCAAGGATTATGTCCTTAGTGCCTACCCTGACTGGTAGCACCTCAAGGCGCGTGGTTCTTAATGCCTACCCCTTTTGGGTAGCACCTCAAGCCTGAAGTCCTTAGTGTCTACTCAACTAGGCCAAAGGCCTCAAAACAAAGGTCTCGAGGTCCAACCCCGCAATGCTGGTAGTCCCGGAGTCCAACCCCACTACACTGGCACGACCATTAACACAAGACTGACTCATATGCTTATGGATCCAATTCATTACAGTGTAAAATTATATGACTCCAACTGAATTAAAAACGCACTCAAAACATGTAACTTACAAATGAATATGTCATAGATGCATATAACTCTAAAAGCTCAATGTGGAGCAATTTAAATTGGATTAATGTCCCCAAGACTATTTTACGTCAAAATCATGCAAAAGCTCAACAACTCAATTGACTAATAAATAAAAGTCATAAAAACAATAAACATATTTTAACCACATTTATGCAAATATTTACATGCTCCAAATGTATGATTGACCCAAAGACTCATTATTTACATCCTTAAAATGAACTCATATTAGTTATATTTCCAAAATGTCTCATTTAATAAAAGTAAGCATTTTCCAAGTGGTTTATAAAACCAAATACACTAGAAGTGTGTTTCCACCAAATAATGTTTATTTATACGGTAAACCCACAAAATACATATTCTTATAATTCGTTTATCAATATATCCATAAACCTCAAATGTGGAAATTAACAAGATTTATAAAACCAAAAGTACCCAAAATGCAAATCTCATCAAACGATCAATACTTTGATAAACATCAAGAAAACATCTTAAGACTCCAAAATAAACAATTTTGGCATATACATAGTTTTCACAAAGAAACTTGAACTCACCTTACTACGTTAGGTTAAACCTCGGTTCCAAATTCATCTTTAGCATCCAAAATGGTGAAGGCTTTAGATCCATCAACACCCACCTCTTGAAACTTTATCTGGGTCACAACCAAAGCCTAGAGATGTACCAAAAATAACCCTAAACCCAAATTTATAACAAACCTTATTCAAATCCTCTAATAATCCAAAATACCCAAAATTGGTCAAAACTTTAAAACATGGATGATACCTCAAATCTATAAGGTTAAAATGAAAGGTTTTAACAAGAATAAAGGTCTAAAAGGTTAAGATGGACTTACAATTCATTTTTAAGAAGAAACCTCGAAACTAGGTCAACAATGGTAGAAATGGTGATTGGAGAAGATGAACTTTGAATCTTGGATAGACTTAGAATATTGATGTTTGAGAGCTCGTAAATGCTTGGAGATGGGAAATAAAAACACTTTCAAGTCTTTTAATCGAGTTCAAATAAATAAGCTAAGAGGTAGGTATGATAACTAATGGAGAAGACGAAGATGGATATAAGCTTTAATCATAATCCATAACTCTTGATCTCACAAAACTCTTGAAGAAATCGATTGGGTGAAATGGAGATGCTTGGACCAAGTTTGATTGAGAGAGAAATAAGTTAAAGATGAGAAATGAGGTAACAATGGAAGGAAAATCAGATTTAAAGGACACCCTCTAGCTCCAAATTTTCTACCCAAACTCCTCGGGCGTAAAGGAAACTCCCCGGGTGTGAAATTTTTGCCCCGAGCGTGAAAGTTCTCCAGAAAATTTAATTAACTTATTTCTCACCCAAAACAGTAACCAACTCAAAATGCATACCAAGGGTTATTCTAAGGTCAAAATATAATATGGAGCTCGAAATAAGCATACTGAAATTCGGGTGTTACATACTGGCAAGTCGAATCTTGAAGTACAAACTTGGCCAGCAAGTTTGGTTCACCAACTGGCCAGCAAGTTTGGTTCACCAACTGGCCAGCAAGTTTGGTTCACCAACTAGCTTACCTCTCATCTTCTAGATGAGAACATGTTCAACATGCCAGCATAAGCTAAAAAGCACCATTCACTTGGTACTTTGTTTGTTTTACTGTTCCCTCAACATATTGAAGATGAAGTAAGACAAAATGGTTTCTACATCAGAGACTAAAGGTTGAAGTGAAGAGTACTAGGTTACATGAATCAATCACTCAAAAGAAGATACACATAGAAGTTGGATAGAATGCATTTAATGCTTTGGTGGCTATAAAAAGACACATTTGTCATTCAATGCAAATCACTCAATTTTATCAAAGAACATCCTTGGAGTAATTCTGAAGTTAATTCGGCGTCATCATTTGAAGAACTTCCTTAGTTCTTCGGATCTGGAAGATAACCTTTCCCTCCCTTTCTTTTAGTTAGCAAATTTTTGACCAGTCATGTTTTTTAGGATCACGAGTCATCTTCCTAGCTTCTGCAACAAATCTGTAATTCTTATTTTTATATAAAAATATAGAAGAAGAATCAAAAGTAAAAATATGTTGTGTTTTTATTCAACACACTTGTTCTACAAACACTTCATGTGTAAGTCATCCCTTCTAGGAAGTAATTTTAACATTAAATTATAAGGGATTTACATTAATCAACGGTACCTTATGTATAACAATGAGTTCTTTTTAATTTTAACCAAAATGCTTCATAACATAGTATATACATAAAAATGTGCGTGTTTATGTATGTATGCATATATATTTTGTAACAACCCAAACAAAATCTACGAAGCATACTATTAATATAAGAAATTTACGCCAAAAACGGCCCCAGGACAACAATTAAATTCTTCAAGGTTTGCGGAAAGGCAACCTATTGCAACTGAGAATAAAAGGAAAAAAAAATACTAAAAGGAGGTCCTCTATTCCGGCACCCGCTCACGCCTTCTCCTTACCCTTGCCCGAGCCTCCTACCTCACGGCGACCTAAAAAGGTTTTTAGTTTTTGAAAGAGCGAGGGTTAGACCGAAGGTCTAGTGAGTCCCCTCAAAAGACAGTTTGAAATACATAATACAGATAAGTTTATAATAAAAACTCAACCCATTCAACTTTGTAAACATAACCACGTTCAAAAACTCGCTTCCGGCACACACTATCGTTGCTCGAAAGTAATGGCGTGTCTGGCTCATACTGCCTTAGCTGGGTCACACCTCCTAATTGGCATAAACGGGACACACCCCCCGGTACGAGCACAGGTGAGCCACACCCCCCGACTTTGGCCATACAGCTCACAACAATGTATGCATACATTTAACCAACAGTAAAAGCATATACCACTTTTAAAAGAAAACTCATGTATATAAAGATCACATAAACAAAGATATGCTTTAAAATAACTTCCACATGTCATAAACCACGTTAACACCACAAGGTATTTATTTAGAAAACTCACATGCATAAATAGCTTCAAAATCATATGAGTTTTAGTTAAGAAGAACTCACCTTTGGTCCTTGCTTAACCCCGTGCTCTAGAGATCTCACAACCTACGATAACATCGTTAATTGGGTAAGACGCCCCCTCTTCTTGAATATAAAGACTAAAGACGGCGATTACTTTCTCACACTTTCTCCCCAGAACCTACTTAACGACGATCCTAAAAGATACTGGAAATACACCCCGGGCGCCCGACTCCCTGGTGAAAACCCATCGCCCGGGTTAAAACTCTTCCCTGGGCTCCCCCGCCTCTCGGGGTCACGGCCCGGGTACTCGGCTCCCCCCCAAGTTCCCACCTCCAGGGGTTACCCGGGTTCCACCTAAACGACCGGGGTCGCCCGGTCCTTACATCCCGGGGTCGCCCGGTCTACACGAAACTGGGGTCGCCCAGCCCCCCATTCCTAGTGGTAAACCTCCCAGGCGAGCAAACTACCGGGGCAAGGCCCCTTTCGACACAGCGAACAAACCCAGGTTCGATGGCGGTGGCATTCGACCACATCCCCTCACAATGGATAGATACATCCGACGAAGGACGGTTATTACTTGAAATTTACATAAATCAACTTAACATCCCAAGATTTTAATCAATATAAAAGATTAAGCATAAGTTCTCAAAACCCTAACCCCTTTCAAAAAAAACAACAGACTTCCCCCAAAACCCATGAGAAAATGTAACACCCGTAATTTTCGGTAAGTAAGGGTCACCCGGACATTTTTGGATCTTATAAACAGATGGACTTTTATTGGAAAATCGTTATTTAAAGTCCCTTAGAGTATCGGAGGTATTTGCGTTGAAAAAGTCGAGTTTCGGGGCTTGGTTCGGGCACGACTACAATGCCCGACGACTATGACAGTGTCAAAGTCGCACAGGTCATTGTCGCAGAAAAAAATCAGTAACCCAGGGGTGCTAGGAGATAATTCCCTGGGCATTGTCGCTGGTCAATGTCGCACAAGGTGGGCAGGCTGCTGTAAATTTCGGATTTCAGCTTCTTTTCTCATTATTCACTTCTCATTTCCTTCCCAACTCTCCCAAGCCCCCTACTCTCCATCTATGGTTTTTTGGGGTTCTAAATCCTTAAATCCCCAAGTTTTGAGGTATCAATACTCTACCAAGTGCAATGATGGAAGCTAGCTATCAAAGACCTTCATCTTCATCTTCATCTTCAACCTCAAGATCTAACTTAGGGTTTTCTAGGTTTTCATCAAAACCTAAGTGGTAAGTGTATCCCTTCCATTTCTAAACCCTAATATAAGATATAAATGTTCTCTTGATGATTTCCTAGTGATTGGTTTCTCAAATTTCGGATTTGATAGTTTTGGTGAAATTAGGTCAAAATTGGGATTTTGGTCAAGATTGGGATTTTGATGTAAAATGTTTGGGGATTGATTCTTAATGGTTGAATGAGTATATTCATGGTTGGAAACTTGTGAATATAGGTTTTGGAAGGTTTTGCTTGTGGATTCAAGTGTTCTTCAAAGGAGCTCAAGTTGGGGTAAAATCTAGATTTAGCCTAAATCTAGCAAGGTGAGTTCAAGTTGATTTGTGAAAACGGTGTACATGCCAAAATGCTTATTTTAAAGTGCTTATATGTTTTACATGAAATTATTAACTGTTGAGTTATTTGATGAATTTTGATTATTTGAAGTGTCTAACTTTATAAACTTGTAAAATACCCACATTTGGGATTTTGCGCATGTTGATAAATAAATCATATATTTTGGTATCTTAATGATTTATTTTATGGAAGTAGATTTTGAGTATAGATGTATTTCATTTTGTGTTTTGGAGAAATGCATGATTTTTGTGTTATGGGACGTTTTGAAAGGATAAATGTTACAAAACTCACTTGGAAAACGATTTGTCCCAATCTAAACTACGTTGGAGTTAATTATATGTTTTGGAGCATGGGTTTACATAAGTAAGGGTTGTTTATGGTTGATTTCATTTTATGATTTTCAACGTTGGGTCTTTGGATTTGTTGAGCTTATGGCTCGGTTTGGATTTTGTTGGGTTTTGAGGACACTTGTCCGCTTTTAATAGCTCAATGTTGAGTGTTAGGTTATGATTTGCATTTACTGCATCTTAGTTGAGAATTATATGTTTTGAATGCATTAGTTCATTTGTTTTGAGTCATGTAATGGTTTAGTTATTACAATGGATCCATAGGCATGGTGTTCCTATGTCCCCATTTTGGACATTTGGTTCACCACATTGGCACGGAATAGGCATCGGGCTCCATGGTAAGTAAGGTGTGGGCCTATACGGTCGGGCAGCGTCCCATGGACAGTAAGGTGTAATTCCATTGTGTGTCTGAGTTCCCCTGTTTTGGAACTCTCAAGGATAGACCTGGAGTGGTTGGCTTGATGTTTTCGAGCAATAGACTTGGAGTAGTTGAGCTCGGTAGGTTTTATGTGTGTAACCCACACGTTTTGGTTTCCTACATTGTTATTTGACCTACATTCTGTGTTCCATCACGTACTATGTAATCGGGTCTCTTCCGTCACCGCAAGATGTTGTTTTGGGTATGGAGTTTTATAATCCGTGTTTTCGGTGACGTTTGAGTATGGGTATTTATCCATGTTTTAAGGTTTTGAATATTGAAACTCATTTGAGCTATTGGGATGTTTTGGAAGTTGGAGTTATCTATGTTTTCAGTGTCTGATCATTATAATGTCAGTTATGTTTTACGTGCGCTTTGGATTTTGGCTTTATTTAAAGAGGCATTTGTTTTATGATTTTAATCACGAAAAGGGTGAATGATGGAAAGGAGATTTTTTTAAGGTTTAATGTATTTCATTTTGGTTGCTTTCAAATCAAATGTATTGCATTTTGGAAATCATGATTTTAAATAACATTCTTAAGGTTATTGCTTTATATATCTCTAATGAAAACTCTTGAGCTCTCTAGGCGTTAAGTCTAACCCTTTTCATTTGTCGGCATGTGCATCAGGTTCCAGTTGGGGTTTGGTTCTAGCAGTGCTACGAGGAGTTGAGCATTAGATTTATACGAGAGTAAGTAGTTTGGTGAAGTCTTCCGCAGTTGGAGATAGTGACTGTTATTGGGTTTTAGTAGCACCCATCCTTATCATAGACTGTTTCCATAGAACGAAATATGTGTATTGAAGTTAAATCTTATTTGTGATTGTAGATGAATTAATTAGCGATGTATTTAGAAAATTTTAAATTAGTTGTTATTTCTGGATTTGAGGGTGTTACAAGTTAGTATCAGAGCTTAAGTTTGAGAGATTTAGGTGTTGATTTTGAATGCCTAGACTCAAACTAGCGTAATTTTAAGTGTTTGAATGTGAGATCGCACCATTAGGCACTTTAAGATTTGATGATTCGAGGTGAGTGGATTCACTAGGAATGGGAGTCACGCCGAAAATGGCAAGGATGATCATGTACAGTACGTTCATAATAGCACCTGGCCAGTGTTTTGGTGAGCCTACGAGTTACATATGTATGCTTGAACTGCCTTGGTACGATAACCGTTGGGGTAGTGAATAAGTTTCTGAATGAGTAACTGTTAGAAAGAGTTGATGATTTGAGTATTCGACGCTTGGAATGATAGTAAGCATGGTGATAGCATTAAGTGGACCATTTCGGGTCGGAATGAATGGATGGGTTAGAATCGTAGATTTTTGGAATCGACATTATTCTAGGAGAAATTGTAAGATGAACCGATGAAACCTTCGATGATTGCCTTAAGACATTTAATCACCCAGATGACAATAGTATGACGGGAAAGTGAGGAACGTGATTTCGGGATGTTGAGTGCCGACCAAAATTCATGCACAAAATGTATTTCAAAAATGAGTTGCATCAATTGTTTCTCATGTTTTCAAGGCATAAATTGAGTTATGTTATGAAGTCTTGGTAAAACATTTAACATTCATCAGATTTTAAATCGTGAGCTTAAACATGCATGAAATTGTTTGGTTGCACGTGGTTGCAAATTTTTATTGAATATCTCTTTATCCCCGTTTCGTGTGTAACGCTATTTTTCGGATATTGTAATATCCGTTTTAATGTTATTTGGGTTATTGGGCAAGTAACTGTGGAACTTTTGACTTTGACATTGGATCTCCTCCACGAATGTTAAGGTTTTAAAGGAAGAGTTGTTTCCATGTCTTGAGTCGAAATTTTCTTGGGAATTTTAGTCTGTACGAGTCGTGTTGAATTTATGAAATATTATTTTATGACGCTTTGCCACGCACGAGTATATTTGGAATTGCGTGAGTTTTAATTTTATTACGTGTAAATTTACGAGCTTTTTGGGCGTCGTGTCTTATGAAAGTTTTGTTGAAAATGGTCACTTTATCTTACGTGGTGGTTTTAGAATTTTGACATTTTTAGACTTATTGTCGTCTTACGTTTTTTTTATGTTCGGAAATGAAAATTTTGACACCGCCTGATTTTATGCGCTAATGAGTTTTATGAACATTCAGTTAGGTTTTATGGTGTCTTATCTTACGACATTTTGCGTCGCGTAGATAAATTTTGGAATGCGTATACTTGCATTATTGTGTGTGTTAACTTATGAACTTTCGTTTAAATATTTCACCTCATGAGAGTTTTGCACCGGTATTTTCGCAACCGTAAGAGATGTCTTGAGAGTTTTGTTAGTATATGTTACCCCATATGTTATTTTGTAAATGTCAATGTCATATGTTTTCTCCTTGGGGTTTTATACAAGTGTTATTCGTTGTAGGCTACTTAGTGTTTGAATTAATTTATACTGTTGGTGTGAGTAAGCATACAAAAGATTTATGTTGTCTCATATTGAACTTTTGCTTTGATGATGTTTCAGTTGTTGATTTTACTGTTATAAATTTTTCGCAATGCATTAAATGAGTTTTGGACAAGTGCATTTTATTTGTGCGGCCCAAGGTTTGAACTCAATTTAAATTTATTTACATGTGACCGAATCACACACCTATCGTTTTACTATGTTTGGGAAATAAACTGTTGTATGTGAACCTTATTGAAAATTTTACTTCATGACATTTGTGGTTTAAAGAAAATAATTTTGGAGTTGGATATTGCGAAGCTCCTCTTTGGAGTTTGTACAAACCTTTGTTGCATATATTTTAGTGCATAAAATTATTTTCACGTACAAGGCATAAATTGACGCATGCGAGGACCATGAGGGTCCATTTGAAAATTTTGTTTCACATCTTTGTTATTCTCATTATTACGCGAGTATTGATCAAATGAATTTTGACATGGTTTTATATGTGTGGCATTGGTGATCATTTTGCACACCTATCGAGAAATCGGTAGTGGATTTTACTCATACGATTAATTGTTACAAAGCTAGGGTATTGAAGGTTTTATAAAATTTCTATTGGCATAGTAGTTGAAAAGCCTTGAACTCATTAGGGCTATAGATTTAAAACCCTATCTTGATAAGAGTTGTAATTAAGGACTAGAGGAGTCCTTGGGAATTGAAGCGTTGGATGATCCGACTTGTGGCCAGTCTTGAGTTTTGGGTTTCAGTTTTGGATCTGTGCATGCACGATTAATGGATGTAATAGATTTATGTCGTCCCATTTGATTAAGGGGTGATCTTTATGCTTTGGTAAACCTTCGGGATGAGGTTCTGTGTGATTACCTGCGCCTGATTGGGTTCGATTTGAAGGGTTGCTTGTCTGTTTGACATCAAGTTATATGTTGACAGTGTACCATCTTAATGGGTTTTCGTGAACAAAAGAAATATTGTGGTCCGTTTGTTAGGGATGTAAGTTTGGGAATATTAGTCCTCCGTTAGGCGTCAACCTTAATGCGAAAATACTTCTGGAATGAAATATTGGACGGGATGTCCATGTTTTCGATATCCCCATTTTGGTTTTGGGCGTCGACTTGTTTTCTTGAAATCACTGAATCTTGGAATGTTTGGAAGTATTCCCGTTAGATCATGAGAAATGTTAACCTCCCAGTGGTGAAATTTAAAGGAAGATTAGATGTTGGTAATTAAATATTGATGTGTATAGACTTTCCTGAAGTGGTGAAGATCTTATTGGAGGAATGTTTTTAGGTTCGAGAGTAGATCGGAGTTGGTTGGTATCCGTATCTGCATTAACCCGCTACCGGAGAACGTATTGGGACCCTCTTGGAGGGACTGCTTCATCAATATCAATAACGAATCATTAAGAATTTTGAGAATCCTTTGGAGTTTGGTGCCGACCCTCAGTTTTGGGTTCAAAACGTGTTGAGCTGAGATGAATTGGTCGCTGAGAAGTTGAGGTCACAAACTACCCTTGGGGTAGTACGTGTCACTCGAGGTTGGGAGACAACCGCAATCTCATGGTTAGCGACTACATTGGTAAGGTAAGCGTTCACTCGGATATAAGTATGATGTGCCCAAGGGGACACTTATCGTGAGGACCAACATAAAGATATGGGGATAGTTTTGGCAAACGGCGTAGAGGCAATCTATTCTGCGGGCAACGTTTCATGGGGATCTAGATTTCGAGGATGAAATCATTCGAAGGTTGGGAGGATTGTAACACCTGTAATTTTTGGTAAGTAAGGGTCACCCGGACATTTTTGGATCTTATAAACAGCGGGACTTTTGTTGGGAAATCATTATTTAAAGTCCCTTAGAGTATCGGGGGTATTGGTGTTGAAAAAGTCGAGTTTCGGGGCTTGGTTCGGGCACGATTACAATGCCCGACGACTATGACAGTGTCAAAGTCGCACAGGTCATTGTCACAGAAAAAAATCAGTAACCCAGGGGTGCCAGGCGACAATGCCCTGGGCATTGTCGCTGGTCAATGTCGCACAAGGTGGGTAGGCTGCTGTAAATTTCGGATTTCAGCTTCTTTTCTCATTATTCACTTCTCATTTCCTTCCCAACTCTCCCAAGACCCCTCCTCTCCATCAATGGTGTTTTGGGGTTCTAAATCCTTAAATCCCCAAGTTTTGAGGTATCAATACTCTACCAAGTGCAATGATGGAAGCTAGCTATCAAGGACCTTCATCTTCATCTTCAACCTCAAGATCTAACTTAGGGTTTTCTAGGTTTTCATCAAAACCTAAGTGGTAAGTGTATCCCTTCCATTTCTAAACCCTAATATAAGATATAAATGTTCTCTTGATGATTTCCTAGTGATTGGTTTCTCAAATTTCGGATTTGATAGTTTTGGTGAAATTAGGTCAAAATTGGGATTTTGGTCAAGATTGGAATTTTGATGTAAAATGTTTGGGGATTGATTCTTAATGGTTGAATGAGTATATTCATGGTTGGAAACTTGTGAATATAGGTTTTGGAAGGTTTTGCTTGTGGATTCAAGTGTTCTTCAAATGAGCTCAAGTTGGGGTAAAATCTAGATTTAACCTAAATCTAGCAAGGTGAGTTCAAGTTGATTTGTGAAAACGGTGTACATGCCAAAATGCTTATTTTAAAGTGCTTATATGTTTTACATGAAATTATTAACTGTTGAGTTATTTGATGAATTTTGATTATTTGAAGTGTCTAACTTTATAAACTTGTAAAATATCCACATTTGGGATTTTGTGCATGTTGATAAATAAATCATATATTTTGGTATCTTAATGATTTATTTTATAGAAGTAGATTTTGAGTATAGATGTATTTCATTTTGTGTTTTGGAGAAATGCATGATTTTTGTGTTATGGGACGTTTTGAAAGGATAAATGTTATAAACTCATTTGGAAAACGATTTGTCCCAATCTAAACTACGTTGGAGTTAATTATATGTTTTGGAGCATGGGTTTACATAAGTACGGGTTGTTTATGGTTGTTTTCATTTTATGATTTTCAACGTTGGGTCTTAAGATTTGTTGAGCTTATGGCTCGGTTTGGATTTTGTTGGGTTTTGAGGACACTTGTCCGCTTTTAATAGCTCAATGTTGAGTGTTTGGTTATGATTTGCATTTACTGCATCTTAGTTGAGAATTATATGTTTTGAATGCATTAGTTTATTCGTTTTGAGTCATGTAATGGTTTAGTTAGTGCAATGGATCCATAGGCACGGTGTTCCTATGTCCCCGTTTTGGACATTTGGTTCATCACGTTGGCACGGAATAGGCATCGGGATCCATGGTAAGTAAGGTGTGGGCCTATACGGTCGGGCAACGTCCCATGGACAGTAAGGTGTAATTCCATTGTGTGCCTGAGTTCCCCTGTTTTGGAACTCTCAAGGATAGACCTGGAGTGGTTGACTTGATGTTTTCGAGCAATAGACTTCGAGTAGTTGAGCTCGGTAGGTTTTATGTGTGTAACCCACACGTTTTCGTTTCCTACATAGTTATTTGACCTACATTCTGTGTTCCGTCACGTACTATGAATCAGGTCTCCCCCGTCAACGCAAGGTGTTGTTTTGGGTATGGAGTTTTATAATCCGTGTTTTCGGTGACGTTTGAGTATGGGTATTTGTCCATGTTTTAAGGTTTTGAATATTGAAACTCATTCGAGCTATTGGGATGTTTTGGAAGTTAGAGTTATCTACGTTTTCAGTGTTTTGATCATTATAATGTCAGTTATGTTTTACATGCGCTTTGGATTTTGGCTTTATTTAAAGAGGCATTTGTTTTATGGTTTTAATCACGAAAAGGGTGAATGATGGAAAGGAGATTGTTTTAAGGTTTAATGTATTTCATTTTGGTTGCTTTCAAATCAAATGTATTGCATTTTGGAAATCATGATTCTAAATAACATTCTTAAAGTTATTGTTTTATATATCTCTAATGAAAACTCTTGAGCTCACTAGGCGTTAAACCTAACCTTTTTCATTTGTCAGCATGTTCATCAGGTTCCAGTTGGGGTTTGGTTCTAGTAGTGCTACGAGGAGTTGAGCATTAGATTTACACGAGAGTAAGTAGTGTGGTGAAGTCTTCCGCAGTTGGAGATAGTGACTGTTATTGGGTTTTAGTAGCACTCGTCCTTATCATAGACTGTTTCCATAGAACGAAATATGTGTATTGAAGTTAAATCTTATTTGTGATTGTAGATGAATTAACTACCGATGTATTTAGAAAATTTTAAATTAGTTGCTATTTATGGATTTGAGGGTGTTACAGAAAACATACTTGCTCTACAAACTCCTAATACAAGAAGTATTGATCAGGGAAAACTTACCTTAAAGGAAATTGATAAAAGCTTGAATCCAACGAGATGCTTCATTTTCTCTCTGCACAATATCCTCAGTTGCCTACTAGTAGAGTAATAGGACCCTAGGGTTAAATTCCCTTTTTATCAAATTGCACTTAAGCCCTCAAACTTTAGCATTTTAATAGTCTTACACTCAACTTCATTAATAATCAACTTTCGACACGGTTATTACATATTTGACATAATTACATATTGGGGACCTTCTTTTAAGAACTTTTTAATTCTCGAGTTCCGTAAAATCCAATTTAGACCACAAATAGTTAGTTAAAAAAATAAAATATATTTTAATTAAAAACTCTAGTTCTCCTCTCCCCTCTCTCGTCTCTTCATAACATATACGCGCACATACACGATTAAATATGTACTAACGGTAAACATATTGTGAACATTTCTTTAAAAATACAATTATAATTTGTGAACATATTATGAACACACTTTTAAATCAACGAGATATCTAGTATAGCTTTTGAATATATTGTGAAGCCCAACCAAGGTAACAAGACTAAATCTAAATCTACCACTTGTGAACACATTGAACACCCTAGTATGAAATTTTCTTAAGGTTGTTTTTATTGTGCTAATCTAGAACATATTTAATTGTAAATGTGTGTGCGTATATGTTACATGAGAGAGGAGAGAAGAGGGGGAGAGAGATTTATGGCACTTGAATTTTCTTAAAAAAATGCATTAATTATCTTATTGATTATAATTATTTCATTAATTATTTTAAATTAGTGGCTTATAAGGTAGTGTTTGATACATAAACATGATTGATCTAGATTGCACAGGAAAGGAAGGTACGACTGGACTGGACAGGATAGAACAAGTGTCTATATGGTGTTTGGTACGACTAGGACTGGTTAGAACAGTACTAGACAAGTTGCTTCTAAAAGTTGTTTGATGATTTTATATATCATATAATAGTTATAAATGACACAAAAAAATAATATTTAAATGATTTAATTTATAAACATTTTTACACAATTTTCATATACATAAATACGTAGATATATAATAGTATAAAATTTGAATGAAGAATCTGACATAATTGATGGTAGTTCGAAAAAAATTCGATTCGTATAAAGGAAATACTATATTTGATTTGGTTGGAAGATCTTTATGCATTGGCGAAGGCACGACGTAGGTTGTTGCACCGATAGATAGAGGTAGAGGCGGTGGTGACTAGTGGATGATGGTGGTTGTGGAGGACGTGAAGATGGTGGACAGTTGTGGTGGACAATAGGTAGTTATGGATGATGTAGATAAGGTATAGGAGGTGGTCGACGGCGATGGGTGGTAGTGGTTGGTGGAGATCGTGGTGGTCGACGATGGTAGTGATGGTGGCGATGGGCAGTAGTAGTCGGTGGTTGACGGTGGTTGTGGAGGTGGTGGAGGAGGTTGTAGTGGAGGAGAAGGTGGAGGTAGTTGACGATGGTTGGTGTTGGCTACGGATGGTCATCGGTCATGGCGACGACGACGATGAGCAGTGGTGACTAGGGGTGTTCATCGGTTGACATCCAATGGATGGGAGGGGAACCGAACCGATCCAATCATCCATTGGATGTTAAATTTTTCCAATCCAATGGATGATTGGATCGGTTCGGTTCCATCAATTGGATGTTCTTATTGGATATCCATTGGATCGGATTGGATATCCATTGGATCGGATTGGATCCATCCGACATCCAATAGATGATCAGATCGGATACATCCAACATGTTAATTTAATGCAATGTTCTAATTAATTATTTTTATTTTGTGTTGAAACCAACATAAGTGAGACTAAAAATTCAAAAACCAACACAAAACAAATTTAGATTTAAGCAAATTACAAAAAAAATAATTGGATGATAGTTGGATGGAAAACTGGATGGTAATTGGATGGGTAATTGAATGTTGGTCGGTTCGGTTCGGTCGGTTTTGGTCGGTTCTGGACTGCCATCCAAGAACCGGCCGATCCAAATTGGATGTTGAGATTTTCAATCCGATCCGATTCAATTACAATTGGATATCCAATTATGGTCGGTCGGTTCTAATTGGATCGGTTGAATTTATGCACACCCCTAGTGGTGACCATTAAAGTAAATATCATATAAGGTTATATATCAAATGAGGGTAGATTGGTATTTTTTTAGTTTATGTCTCATTCTTGTCCCATTTGTTCCACCTATTTTGGTGGAACAAAAAAAAGCCTTTTTGTTCAACCATGTCCACATCAAATTATTCTTTTTTGTTATTTTGTCTAAAGTTGATAATTTATATTAAGTACACTTGATTAAAGTTAATTAAAAACAATTTAATTTATATAATTATAAAATAAAAGTGGTCGATAAATATTTTTTATTAGTTTATATAATTCAAAAACATATAAAAGTTCCACAACGACTTTATTCTAAATTTCATATACCTAAAATAGCATATTTTGATTTTATATTTAATATATAAAATATATTTTTAAAAATATAAAAAGAAAAAAATTATAACTATTATATTTGACTTTAATATATATATATATATATACACATACATATATTACAGTGAAAAAGGTAATAAGGGATCTCCACCATAGGATGCACGTTAGAATGAGATACACTAGATCAATTCTCGTATCAAATGCCACTCAAGGGGTGAGGTGAAAAGTGGGTCCAAATCCCTCCTTACCTTCTCATCTTAACTCTTCTTCTCAGATGATTTTCCGCCTCTCTCTCTCTCTCTATCTCCCCCTCCCTCTCTCCCTCTCTCTCTTTCTGTATATATATATATATATATATATATATATATATATATATATATATAGGGGTTGTTTCATTTGTAACCCTTAAAAAGGTTGCAAACCTTGCAACCCACATCTTAACCGTCGGATTCATGATCGGCGGTTACAATAGATATAGGACCCAATATTTTTAATTAAAAAAAACAGAAAAATAAAAATAAAATAACCGTCGATCATGAATTCAACGGTTAAGATGTGGGTTGCAAGGGTTACAACTTTTTTCAGGGTTGCAAAATATCCTTCCAATATATATATATATATATATATATATATA
Organism: Arctium lappa; assembly: GCA_023525745.1. Classification (NCBI taxonomy): domain Eukaryota; kingdom Viridiplantae; phylum Streptophyta; class Magnoliopsida; order Asterales; family Asteraceae; genus Arctium; species Arctium lappa. The sequence goes on along the minus strand of CM042047.1, from coordinate 151,941,688 downwards.
TATATATATATATATATATATATAGGCGAATGATCGTGTGAGAAGTTATGTTAATGTGATCAATGTGAAAAGTGGATTTGAACCTTTGATCGCTTATAGTCTCAAACCCACTCATGAATCGCGCTTTATAAGAGAATTGATTTGGTGTATCTCGGTGCATGTCATCCTAATGTGTTACAATTATAATATATATGGTTGGGTTTCTGTGAGAAGCGTGAGAAGTGGTTATCAACCGTTGGATGCACATTAGGGTGACATGCACCGAGATGCATATGATCAATTCTCTTCTAAGCCGCAATTCTTGGGAGGGGGGTGACATTTGATTAAAAGTGTTCAACGGTTCAGATATATTTCTCATGTTTCTTACGTTAACCTTAACTTGTAATCGAGAACTAACCTATAATTATAAATCATGTAATAATTAAAAAAACATAAACTTCTATCATCGTTGTAATTAACTTTAGATTTAACTGTGAGAATTGACACACATGAGAATAGAATATGCATATTAATTTTCATTCGATAAAATTTACAATAAATAAGATCTGACGTATTGTTGAGTGTATTTATTACACACATGTGTGTGTGATGCATTCACTATCACATGTTATTTTATTTTTACTTTTCAAAAACAAACAAAATTTATTAAATTAAAAAGTACTAGCATACTAAGATTGTATGAAACGGTCGAATTACAACATAACCAAAACACAATTCTAAACAAAAACATCAACGGAATAATGATCCAATATACCCAGGTGATTCGGCTGAATTAAAACAATTATTAAATTTAAACCTGGTTCTAATCATTTCACATTCAGACGTATAAATTTCACCCGACTTGGAACCCTAATTCAAATGATGTTGAATTAGGAATGTTTCAAAACATAAATTAATTGTTGATCGGTGGTAATTTACGTGTGTACACGGGTTGGATTGGGTGGTTTGAGACATTTTTACAACCCAACTCAATTATGACGGTTTGAAAAAATCTCAACCCAACCCAACTCATTCAAAAATATAACCCAACCCAACCCAATTCTTGCGGGTTATGACGGGTTAGTAGTTTACATAAAATTGTAGAATGAAATACGATAAATACTACTAAAAATATCCAAACACTTAGCAAACCAAGAGGTTATTTGGTTAGCACTTAACAGTGCTAGGGTTGTAAATGAACCAAACGTTAGCGAACCGTTCGGTAAGAATTTCGTTTATATTCGTTTATAGAATTGATCAAACATGAATACATTTTTTTTGTTCGTTTAGTTAAATGAACGGACATGAACAATGGGCTCATTCATTCATTTACGTTCATGAACGTTCGTTCATTTATGTTTATTAATGTTTGTTTATATACGTTTGTTATATATATATATATATATATATATATATATATATTATGATATTAATATGTAAAATCATTAATTATATTAGAATTCCCTTTTTATCATTCCTATATTTACCCGAGTTTTCATTTTGTTATGTTATTTCGGAATGGAATGATGATTAATGATTGTTGTTTTTTGTTCATTTGTGTTCGTTCGTTTATGTTCGCATGTTTAAGTTCGTTTAGCATCTTAACGAACAAACGTAAATGAACACGAACAAACACCTTTTCTTATAACGAACGAACATTAACACAAAAAAATCCGTTCTTTTACCGTTCGTGTTCATTCATTTGTTTGGTTAAGTTTAATGAACGAACATGAACAATCATTCATTCGTTTGTTCGGTTAAGTAAAATGTATTATATATATTGGACTATAAATTTGTCTAAATAGACTACTTTTTATTATTCTTGTATTATATATATATATATATATATATAACTTTATAAAAATTATATATTAGCAGTGGTTTGGCAGGTTAAAATAAGCGTAACCCAATTTCAACCTTCTTAATTTGCGGGTTGACCCAATTGGTCAAGGTAGCTTTTCTGATGGTATGCCTCTAGGAATTTCTGGTACTTTCAACTTCATGATTATAGAATCTGTTGAAACAAAATCTATGTTTTCTCTGTTTTATAGTAGAATCTATTAGAGATGTTCTAAGACCGTAAGACTTTATGTTTCCTAACATTTTATAGTTCAAGTGGTCTCAAGGATACCAAAAGGTTTGCCTGACTTATAATTTCAAAAGGTCATATTCAGTTACTTGAGGTCTTAGTAACATGGCATACTCACAGTTACAAAAAAATATATGTTACAATCAGGGGGTGTTTGGGATTGCTTATTTGAGGTGTTTTTTAGTTTATTACGATTTGGCACCGGAGATAAGCACTTTTGAGTATTTGGATGGAGAAAAATGAAAAGTGCTTATAGCGGTGCCAAACCGCTGAAAAACTGTTTTTGATAAGTCATTTGGTTTTAACTTATCAACTTATTTGAAAAGTGCTTATGACTTTTTGGGTTTTTTTTATATGTATAAGCAATCCCAAACACCTTTGAATAACAACTTATTAGCTTATTACGTTTTGGTACCACAATAAGCTAATTCAAACATTTTTTTAAAAACTCCGGTTTGACACCGCATAAGTTGATAAGCACTTTTCAAAATAAGCATAAGTTGTTTTAAATAAGCAATCCTAAACACCCCCTCAGTTAAGTTTGATGGTAAGTATAAATTTCGTTTAGAGTAAATTATGGATTTGGTCCTTGTGGTTCTAAATTTGTCTTAGATTTGGTCCCCAAATTCTTTTATTTCAAAATAGCCCCTAAAGTTTGCATTTTCGTAATGTTTTGATTCCTACCACTAACGGTTGTTAACTTAATCCGTTAGGTGAAGGGAATTTTGGTCCTTTCACATGTCTTCCCTTGCAAAACAGGACCACCACCACCTCTCTTCATTTTCTTCGATCAAACACTTTTTCCAGTCATCTTCTCCGGCCAAACCCTTTCTCCGGTCATCTTCTTTGGCCAAACCTTTTCTTTGATCACTTTTCCGGCCAAATATTCAAAATCGGATGCAGAATCAAACGCAAAATCAAAACAAAATTCAAATCTAGACCACAAAATCAAACCCAAACCCTAACCACCAAAACGCAAAATCTAAAACTCAAACCCATTTTAAACAAACCTCACCAAATTGAGACAAGCAAGAATAAAAATCATCATAATTAACTATGTGTCTTTGTATGTGTGTTGTACATATATATATATATATATATATATATATATATGTGTGTGTGTGTGTGTGTGTGTGTGAGAGAGAGAGAGAGAGAGAGATAAGGAGGGGATGGATGGCTAGGTGGTGGTCGTAAGAAAGAGGAGGAGGCTAGGAGGTGCAGCGGTATAAATGTTAAGGTGATGTTTCGTGATGTTTTCGTCCCTGTTTGTCTCTATAGCGTTTTTATAAATATATATATATATATATATATATATATATATATATATATATATATATATCGCGGAAACACAAAAGGACCAACCATGGTGATGATTTGCATAAACAAAAAAGGGTTCTCGATTTGGAGAAACACCTGAGGAATTCGGCAACTACAGAAACACCGGGTTATCAATTTTGATCTCATGACATATTTTCATCTTAATTTTTATCTCATTTATTTTAGATTATGGTTTTGATTTAGGATTTAATGAGTTTTGCTTTTGATTTATGGTTTTTGGTTTTTGATTTTGTGGATGGTGGGTTTGGCGATGGTGTGATTTAACGAAATAGGGGCGATAATGGTCGGTAGGTTTCAAAAGAACAGATGCGACAATGATGGCTGGTGGGCTTCAAAAAAGTGATGCAACAATGGTTTTGTTTCATAGAGGTGGGTAATTGTTTATGCCAAAAATCTCCCAAGGAAAATTTAAGGTAAATGTGGAGCTTGATCCAACCAAAGAAAGTAACAACAATAATCGTACGACTATAATAAAAATAAAGTAAATGAGACAAGAGAATTGGTGACGCGGAAAACCCCAAAATGGGTAAAAACCGCGGACGAGTGTGAGTCGTCGTGCACTATGGACGTCAATCAGGGACGTCGTCCTTTAGAACAAGTGTTACAAGTGTAATACAATGTAAAACAATACGATAAAGTAAAGTCGGTCGTGTGTCGTGTGTAGTTTAGACTTCGGTCGTGCGTCGTACGACAAATAGTAGTAAACTTTATGAACTTCAAGAAAGAATGAGTGAGCTTTAGATTGCAATTTGTGAGCTTCTTAGGTCTGAGCATCAGATGTCCTCGAGTGAGATTTCCTCTTCGTATTTATAGTGCATTTTTCCGTTAGGATGCCTTTAATGTGTATCTTACACATTAATGGGATGACCGTTTTGACATTTGATGATAGCGTCCGTTATGTCCGTTATGTCCGTTGCTATTGATGAAGGCTTCCGTTATGATCTTTAGTCATAAATATCCTTGAATCCTGCATTAAAACATGGCATAATGTATATTGTAGGTTAGTAACTGAAATCAGGTCGTACGAGGGTATTTGTCGGATGGATATTTGATCATTTTAGTCGAGGTCGCCTAAAGGAAGGGCGTTATCTACCGTCTGTCGTACGACCATGGACTGTTGGATTTTTTTACCCAAACAGTAATTAATTATATTTTTTATTTATCTAGATGATTAAAGGACTTAAAAAGGGGGAAATACCAAAATGCCCCTCACCTAGAGGATGAGAATTAACAACCGTTAGTGATAGGAACAAAAACCTTACGAAAATACAAACTTCGGGGGCTATTTTGAAATAAAAAAAACTTATAGGGACCAAATCACATGGACCAAATACGCAGTTTACTCAATAAGTATGAGGTGAGGGTAAAACAGTCAATTAAGTCTATACATTGGAAGAAGAAGAATTAGGCTCGGAATTCAAAACAGGTGGCTTGGATTTAGGTTCGGACTTCCAAGCCAACCACCTCGACAACGTCTCATTACTACCAAACCTACTCAACCCACTTATTTCCGACACACTTCTCGAATTTATTACATCTCTGCCACTCTGCCACCAACCATTATTCCCCTCATGCAAAACTGACGGCCTAGATCTTTTCAATCTACGGACGTCGCTTAGAATCATCTCTGACCGTAAATACAACAGATCCGACGGCTGTACGTCGCTCCATCTATGGGCCCCCACAATAATACGGTGCTCGAACCGTTTCTCGAAACTCCTCCTCCTCCTCCTCCGTCTTTCCTCCTCCGCCGCCGCCGTCTCCGCCAACAACAGCCCGTCTTTCCGGCGTAGTTCGTCCGACGAAGACACCGCATTTAACGGCGTCGTTTCTTCCTTCTTCGTTTTCTTTCCCGTTTTTTTCCTACTGTTCCAACTGTCTAAAGATCTCCTGTTTCCCGCCGCCGCCGCCGCCGCCGATAACTCCACAGTGATTTTTTCTTCCGCCGACGAGTGCCTACCAGAGACACGCCGGAGAGCTACTTCACTGACCTCTTCCGGTTTAACCTCCGGTGACCTGCCAATATCTCGCGAGATTTCATTTTCACCGAGAACGAGAAAAATATCTTCCGGGTCGACCCGATACCGGCAAAGCGGGCAAGTGGAATGTGCATCGAGCCACGTATCCACACACTCGATATGAAAAGCGTGTTTGCATTTAGGCAGTAACCGGAGCACCTCACTCGGGTCAAACCGGGTCAAACAAACCGCACACTCTAGACCGTCTTTTTGCCCACTTAAAGATCCGAATCGAAAAACCGGAAGCGACTCGATTATCGTCCGATCGATGCCGGAGTTCTCCCTGTCGGCAGCAAAAACCGCCGTCACACCTCCTTCCGGCAGGTACCCGTTATGCGACCGCCGGCAATGTTTGGCGTAAAGAAGTAACAGAAAAGTGATTGAGAAGACGGTGGTGAGAACTCCGACGATAATAGTCATGCTTGGTTTGAGTGCAGAGTTGGGTGGTGATGATCTCGGCGGCAGTGGCAGTGGCATCGGCAGCGGCGGTGGAGGATTGGATAAGTATGAAGTGGTTATGGAGGTGGTGGTGAATAGAATAAAGATGATGAATGGTGTTGGCCATGGGGATTTGTAGCCCATAACTCCACTGTGTGTAAAGAGGGAAGAAGAAGGTATATAAAGGTTATAGGAGTTGGAAGTGAAAAAAAAAGATACAATTACAAAAAAACAAAAGACAAAGAATTAATTCTAATTTTAATGATATTGTAAGTACATGTTTCGTGTTTTTTAATTTTTTATTGTTTGTGTTTATATATAGTGATGGAAAGTGGGATGTAATTATTGTTTGGATTTGGAGGAATTTAATTTATGGGATTAGGATTTATGGTTATGCTATATTTAAATCAGTTGAAGTTTGTTCTAAAGAAGTTCATGGTACAAGAATGGCCACAGGTTATGATGAAAATTTTGGAAAGGGACCGTTTAGGGCAATGACTTGTAATAACTAGCATTGTGGAGAGTTCTTATAAAAACCCAAATTTCTCTAGGTTCTTAAATAAGAACATTGGTTCTTACCATGAAATGTGTGAGATGTGACACTATCTTTATTTTTATTTTATTTTTGACTTTATAAGTATTAATATTTATATATATTAATATCAAAATATATGGGACCTACAAAATGAGGTTCTTATAAGAACTACATTGTGAACTGTTTGGGTAAAAAGTCCAACAGTCCATGGTCGTGCGACAGATGATGGATGACGCCTTTCCTTTAAGCAACCTCGACTAAAACGATCAAATATCCATCCGACAAATACCCTCGTACGACCTGATTTCAGTTACTAATTGGCAGCATACGTTATATTATGTTTAAATGCAGAATTCAAAGGCATTCATGACAAGAGATTGTAACGGAAGACATCATCAATAGCAATTATCGTAATAGACGCTATCATCAATATCAGAAACGGTCATACTCATTCAATACTTGGGAAACGAAAAGATGGAATATAAATACAAGGCTGGAACTTCACATTTGGACATCTGATTCTCAGACCTTAGAAGCTCACGAATTACGCTCTCAAGCTCATTCAGTTTCTCTCGAAGTTCATAAGACCTTCCGCTGTTTGTCGTACGACGCACGACCGAAGTCTAATTATACACGACGCACTACCGACTTTACTTTATTATTTTACATTATATTACACTTGTAACACTTGTTATAAAGGACGACGTCCCTGATTGACGTCCATAGTGCACGACGAATCTCACTCGTTCGCGGTTTTTACCCATTTTAGGGGTTTTCCGCGTCACCAATTCTCTCGTCTTATTTACTTTATTTTTGTTATAGTCGTACGATTATTGTCGTTACTTTCTTTGGTTGGATTAAGCTTCACGTTTACCTTAAATTTTCCTTGGGAGATTTTTGGCATAAACATGAACTTTTATGTGAATTTTTAATTTGATGATGTGAAATGAGGTGATACCAAAAAGTACAAAATTGAGGGTCTTATAAGAACTTGCATCGGAGATGCTCTAATGAATAATGAATTATTGTTTGATGTATATATTGAACAAATGGTTTAAGTGATAGGAAATTGTCATTTTAATAACCTTTCTATGTAAAATGTTAGATAATTAAATAGTTATTTGATGAATATAAAAAAAAAGGTTGATGAGTTATTTAAATAAAAGTATTTTACCTAACATAATTATATAAATTTAATGATATTATTACATAATAAATAACATAAAATATAACTAAAACAATTAAATGTATTAGTTTGTACAACCCTATGCTTGTTTGAACAGTTTGGTTGAATTCTCCGAAAGGTAGGGTGGTAAGTTGATCATTTATCTATTCGGTCTGCTCGATCCTATTCACAATTCGTAAATTAAATCATTTGTTATTAATCGAGTTATAGTTTTATCATGCCAATGAGCTATATATATTATGTGCTTTGATCACCCTATTAGTACTTCATCTAGTTCTTCTTCTCCTCTATATCTACCTTGTTCTTCATTGGTAAATATATTGGAGTACAAATTGTCCGTTGGCTCGTTTAATAAGCAAGCGACTAGAAAAAAGTTGAAGTACTGCATAACATATTAATGCATATTCTCTTTCCCTTCCATTAGTGTTCAACAATATTGTGTTTGTGCACATGTTTTACTTGGAGTTCTCTAAATATGGGTACCAAATAAATAAGACATTCTTCCGTATTCAAACTTTTGTTAGGTAAATTTTCAAACATATTTCCTGTAAATAGGGATGGCAAAAAAAACCGTCGTCGGATAGGAACCTGATTTGACCGGGGATGGAGCTGGAGATGGGGAATCCCCGAATTTGTTAATTGGAGATGGGGCTGGGGATGTGGATACCTCTCAAACCCGACCCTGACCCCCAGGGGCGGAGCCACCTTAGAGCCAGAAGTGGCATTGGCTCATCCTCATACTTCAAAAATAAAATTTGATATAGTCCCAAAACCTCAATTACCCCCTTGAAACTTTATTTGTTCATATCAAATTCTTCTTTTTCTTCCTTTACAGATGTCAAGTTTTCTAAAGTTTCTAAAATAAACAAGTTATTTTATTGAATACACTATAAATTTCATGTATTTGCAAATGGTTTTTCTTATTTATATGGTTATCTACACACATCTTACATATGAGTGTATAAATATAAACATAGTTATGTTGTTCGAGTCACTCATGCTTTTCAACTCTTTTTTACAACCATTTTCAGGACAAATATTTAATTAAACACACACACACACACACACACACATAAGGGTTTTTTCGACCTTGAAATCATGAATTTTCTTACATTTTTTCAAGGCACCCCCTAGATAAATTTTCTGGCTCTGCCCCTGCCGACCCCGAGTATTTAATAATAAGTTTTTATACATAGTATATAAATATATATATACATGTATATGGGTAGGTTCAAATGAGAAGCTAAACATTTTACGAGAAGGCGAGAAGTGTTTAATCATATATGATACACAAACTTAATCATATAAGATTAAACACATGTTATATTGGCAATGCATAGATGTTTAATCATATATGATTAAGCACACCCACATGCCATGTAATCATATATGATATAACACTTCTTGCCTTTTCGCAAAATGTTTAGCTTTGCAACACCCATAAATTCCTATCTGTGAAAGCCAACCCTTTGAGAAATCCTTGTTTCTTATCATAGAATTTCATCCCTTACGTCTTACCTATTAAGCCTTATCGCGTCGTGGGTGCTCTGGGTGAGAAATGGAAGAAAACGGGGCTCGGGACACTCTGGGTGATAGTGCCCTGGGCACAATCGCCAGCGGGGTTGTGCCCGCGGTACAGATTGGGAGATAGTGCCCTGGGCACAATCGTCGGCGGCCCCCTGGTCACTTTAAAACCCGATTTTGAGCAGCCCCTCCTCATTATTTCAACCCCTTTCACCCCTTTTCTCTCTAGAACCGACCCCAAACCCTAAAATCGGATTTTATGCATTCAAGGCACCAAAACTAGAGTGTTTCAAGTGACCTCCATGATCTAGCATGGTTTGGAAGCTAGAGCTAAGTTACCTTCATTCTCTCCACCTTCTTCACCATTTCCATCAATTTTCTAGGGTTTCCACTAAACCCTTGTCATTATTTCGAAGTTGGGAGTTTATGGCTTATTTTGGTGATCTAGAAGTGCTTTGTTGATGGATTCAAGTTGTGGGTAAGGTAACCTTCTCTTTTCTTCATCTATGGAAATTAGGGTTTTGAGATAAGATGAAATTTTGATGTAAAATGTTTGGGGATTGATTCTTGATGACTGAATGAGTATATTCATGGTTGGAAATTTGTGAATATAGGTTTTGGAAGGTTTTGCTTTTAGATCCAAAGTTTCTTCAAGGAAGCTCAAGCTGGGGTAAAAATCTAGATTTAGTCAAAATCTAACAAGGTGAGTTCAAGTTGATTTGTGAAAACGGTGTACATGCCAAAATGCTTATTTTAAAGTGTTTATATGTTTTACATGAATTTATTAACTGTTGAGTTATTTGGCAAATCTTGATTATTTGAAGTGTTTGGTTTTATAAACGTTGTAAAACACCCACGTTTGGGATTTTGAGCATTTTGACAAATAAATCATACACATTGGTATTTTAATGATTTATTTTATGAAGAAGAATTTGAGTATAAATGCATTTTATTGTGTATTATTGGATAAGTGTTTGATTTTGTGTTATGGGATGTTTTGAAGGAATAAATGATATGAACTCACTTGGAAAACGATTTGTCCCAATCTAAACTACATTGGAGTTAATTATATGTTTTGGAATATGGGTTTACATAAGTGCGGGTTGTTTACGTTTGATTTCATTTTATGATTTTCAAAGTTGGGTATTTGGATTTGTTGAGCTTATGGCTCGATTTGGATTTTGTTGGGTTTTAAGGACACTTGTCCGCTTTTAATAGCTCAATGTAGAGCATTTGGTCATGATTTGCATTTACTGTATCTTATTTGAGAATTACATGTTTGAATGCTCTAGTTCATTCGTTTTGAGTCATGTAATGTTTTAGTTAGTGCAATGGATCCATAGCACTATGTTTTTATGTCCCGTTTTGGACAAGTTCACCACTTTGGCACGGAATAGGCATCGGGTCACCATGGTAAGTAAGGTGTGGACCTATATGGTCGGGCAGCGTCCCATGGGTAGTAAGGTGTAATTCCCTTGTGCATAAGTTCCCGTTTTGGAACTGGTTCCCCTGTTTTGGAACTCTCAAGAATAGACCTAGAGGGGTTGACTTGATGTTTTCGAGCAATAGACTTAGAGGAGTTGAGCTCAGTATGTTTTATGGGTATAACCCATATGTTTTGGTTTCCTACATAGTTAAGTGACCTACTTTTGTGTTCCGTCACATATTATGTAATCGGGTCTCCCCCGTCATCGTAAGGTGTTGTTTTGGTTATGGAGTTTTATAATCCATGTTTTCGGTGACGTTTTGGGTATGGATTGTTATCCATGTTTTTTTTTGGTTTTTGCACACTGAACTTTATCCATGTTTTTGGAATATCTTGAATGATAGAGTTTACCTACGTTTTCAGTATTTGATTATCAAAGTGTCAGTTATGTATTACGTGAGTTTTGGGTTTTGGATTTATATTCGAAGAAACGTTTGGTTTTATGATTTTAATCACGAAGAGGGTGAATGTTGAAAAAGAGATTGTTTCCAGATTTAATGTATTTCATTTTGGTTGCTTTCAGATTGATCATATTTCATTTTGGTTGCTTTCAGATTGATCGTATTTCAATTTGGAAATCACGATTTAAATAACGTTCTTAGAGTTAATGTTTTATAAATAGCTAATGAAAACTCTTGAGCTCACTAGACGTTAAGCCTAACCTTTTATTTGTCAGCATGTGCATCAGGTTCCAGTTGGGGTTTGGTCCTAGCGGTGCTATGAAGTGATGAGCACTAGATTTACACAAGGGTGAGTAGTTGGGTGAAGTCTTTCGCAGTGGAGATAATGATTGTTATTGGGTTTTAGTAACATCCGTACTTATTATAGATTGTGTATAGAGATTGATTTGTGTTTATTGAAGTCAAACCTTAAATTGTTGTTGTAGTTGATTTAGTTTTCGATGTATTTAGAAAATTTTTAAATTAGTTGCTATTTCCAGATTTGAGGGTGTTACAAGCTTCTCACATGATCCTTCCTCTACATGTATAATGTAATAAAAATTAGAGTAAATTGTCTTTTTAGTCCCTGTGGTTTGTTAAAGTTTGCGAATTTCATTCTTGTGGTTTTGAAATTTCAGTTTTCATCCCTATGGTTTGCAATTTATTTCTGTTTTCGTCCCTGAGGTCAAAATACTACTTTTAAGTAGGGGTGTTAATTGGTTGACATCCAATGGATGTGAGGGAAACCGAACCGATCTAATCATCCATTGGATGTTGGATTTTCCCAACCGAACCGATCCAATCATCCATTGGATGTTGGATTTTTCCAATCCAATGGATGATTGGATCGGTTCGGTTCCATCCATTGGATGTTCTTATTGGATATCCATTGGATATTCTTATTGGATATCCATTGGATCGGATTGGATCCATCCGACATCCAATGGATGATCAGATCAGATCCATTCATCGTGTTAATTTAATGCAATGTTCTAATTAATTACTTTTAGTTTGTGTTAAAACCAAAATAAGTGAGACTAAAAATTAAAAACCAACACAAAACAAATTTAGATTTAAGCAAATTGCAAAAAAAAAACAATTGGATGATAGTTAGATGGAAAACTGGATGGTAATCGGATGGGTAATTGGATGTTGGTTGGTTCGGTTCGGTCGGTTTTGGTCGGTTCTGGACTGCCATCCAAGAACCGGTCGATCCAAATTAGACCTGACAAAAATTGACACGACACGCTAACCTGACACGAACTCGACACGAAATAAATGGGTTTGGGTAATACATTTCAACCCGTTTAAGTCCAGAACCGATCGATCCAAATTAGACCTGACAAAAATTGACACGACACGCTAACCTGACACGAACTCGACACGAAATAAACGGGTTTGGGTAATACATTTCAACCCGTTTAAGTAAACAGGTTGACACGACACGACACGAAAATTAAACGGGTAAGGTCAGGGTCAAAAATTTCAACTCGAAAATGACCCATTTATATATATATATATATATTATAAGTTTTCTTTTTAATGTTTTGGATTTTTAATGTTTTATATTTGGTTATAACTTATAAGTTTGAACTATAAAATTTGGATTTCTAATGCTTTCATTTGAATTTTGGATTTTGTACTTTTTTGTGAATTTTGGATTTTTTATTTTCAGTTTTATAAATGTTAAACGGGTTAAGCGGGTCGTGTCGGGTTAGGCGGGTCGAGTTAGGGTTGAGATTTTCTGACCCGTTTATTAAACGGGTCGGGTTAGGGTTAGACACTCTCAACCCGTTTAACTTTGAACCCGATACGACACGTTTGTCAGATCTAATCCAAATTGGATGTTGAGATTTTCAATCCGATCTGATCCAATTACAATTGGATATCCAATTATGGTCGGTCGGTTCTAATTGGATCGGTCGATTCCTATTGGATTGGTTGAATTTCTGCACACCCCTACTTTTAAGTATGAAGGATTAAAATAGAAATGAATTACAAACCATAGGGATGGAAAAAGCAATAAAAATTAAACCATAAGGATGAAAAAGGTAATGAATTATAAACCATAAGGATGAAAAATGTAATTTCAAAACCATAAGGATGAAGAATGTAATTTCATAACCATAAGGATGAAAATAGAAATTCTCAACAAACCACAGGGACTATAAACGTAATTTACTCTAAAAATTATAAACCCAAGGAGTATATATAATATATACATGACGCAAATATAATCAATCTTCGACGATGAGAAACTTTTAAAATATATTTTAGTATTGGTTTGATTATTCGGAGAAACTTTTAGTGATACAACAACGTGGATGTGTATGATATCACTATTAAGCATTGTAATTGATATATTTATTTTTGAATTACCCTTGTACAAATGCAACAATTAAAATTTGGTTAACTAAAGTTTAAAACAATAAGTTGTTTAAACGTGAAATTGACATTTATAAAGGTAATTATATAAAAATTAGATTTCATTGTGTAAACATGGAAAAATCTCCGATTCATCGGTGGAGATCCCCATTCCCCGAAGGGGATGGGGATGGGGAAGGTGTTGTTCCCCGACGGGGATGAGGATTGGATGTGGGGAGTGGGGATAGGGATGGGGATGGAAATTGTGATCCCTGGTATCCCCGATCCCGTTACCATCTCTACCTATAAACCATTAATAACATGTTATTGCCAACAAGTCTCTAATGGGCAAAAACGTCAAACAATTACTATGCAAAAGTTTTAATATTGTGACAATGTTTACTAATTGGAATCACATTCAATCTACGATGTTCTAGTCCCTACTAATCTCATATTATATAAGTCAGCAAAAGCTTAATAACGATAACCAACCCCAGGATCGTGCCCGAGGGCGTCCCAATGTAAAATTCTGAATAGGGTCCCCAAAATTTTTGAGGCCACCGAATTTTTTAGGGCCTAGTTATATATATATATATATATATATATATATATATATATATATATATATATATATATATATATATATATATATATTGATTTTTAATCCATGTTTTAACTCAATTTTCAGCCTTGTCTCTTATATTTTAGCCCATATGGGCAATTATAATGTTTTAGCAATTTAGTCTAATGCCTCAATCCCTTCCCTCTTCTACTATATATTTGCCAATCCGCTGAGTCCCAATTACGATTGCAAATTCGCAATCCCTTATCCTTAGATCTCTCATTTGAAAATTGAACTCTCCTAGACGGCTATTCTCGTTCATCTTTGCTTTCCTGATGGCTAGTTTTTATGTTTTGTGTCTTTAATATTTTATGTTTAATTTTTAATTATAATATTGTAAGTACATGTTCGTGTCTTTAATTTTTTTATGCTTTGTGTTTTTAGTGGTGGAAAGTGGAATGTTTAACTTTATGCAATTATTTTTCGGATTTCAATAAATTAAATTTTTAGAAATCGATTTTATCGTTATAAAAAATATTATATTATCAAGCTTAAATTAAACAAATTTATAAAAAAAATAAACATTATCACTCTCTAAAAACCATCCAAAATCTATATTATCCCCCAAAATCCTTATCTCTAATCCCCAAACCCTAAAATTATAAATTTTGAATTCTGATAAACATAATCAAAATAGGATAAACATCTGAATTTAAATATAAAAATTTTAAAATATATAAGATAATTAATGAATTTTAACAAACTACTTAATTTTTTTATATTAAAAATATTATATCAAGCCTAAATTAAACAAATTTATAAAAAAAAAATAAACATTATCACTCTCTAAAAACCATCCAAAATCTATACTATCCCCCAAAATCCTTATCTCTAATCCCCAAACCCTAAAATTATGAAATTTGAATTTTGCTAAACATAATCAAAACAGGATAAACATCTCAATTTAAATATAAAAAATTTAAAATATATAAGATAATTAATGAATTTTAACAAACTACTTAATTTTTTTATATAAAAAATATTATATTATCAAGCCTAAATTAAACAAATTTATAAAATAAAATAAAAAAATAAACATTATCACTCTCTATAAACCATCCAAAATCTATACTATATTATAAAGAATTGATTCAAAACTCTTTAAAAACAATCTTTTAAGCATTTGGTACTACCAATTAATGTTAGGGCTTTTAATTTTTCATTTACAATAAAATTTTACACCTTACTCATCCGGTGCATTACACGGGCATGATGCTAGTGTATTTAAATGAGTTAAAGTTTCGTTTTAAGAGAATTTTGTAAGGTTACAACAAGAGTTCATGGTACAAGAACGGTCACAGGTTATGATGAAAACTTTGGAAAGGGACTATTTGTTTTCTTGTCAAAACTGATAAATAATGAATTGTTGTTTGTTGTATATATTGAATAAATGGTTTAAATGATAGGAAATTGTGATTTTTATGTAAAATGCTAAATAATTAAGTGATTATTTGGTGAACAATAAAAAAGAACTTAATGAATTATTTAAATAAACGTATTTTATTTAACATAATTATTTTAATTTGATGATATTATTACATAATTAACAATATAAAATATAACTAAAACAATTAAATATATTAGTTTGTACAACCCTATGCTTGTTTGAACAACCTTGGTTGAATTCCTCTGAGAGGTAGGGTGGTAAGTTGATCATTTATCTATCGGGTCTGCTCGACTCTAATTAGTAATTACAATTCGTGAATTAAAGCATTTGTTATTAATCGAGTTATAATTTTATCATGCTAATGAGCTATATATATTATGTGCTTTTATCACCCTATTAGTACTTCATCTAGTTCTTCTTCTCCTTTTTATCTACCTTGTTCTTCATTGGTAAATATACTGGAGTACAAATTGTTCGTTGGCTCGTTTAATAAGCAAGCGACTAGAAAAAAGTTGAAGTACTTCATAACATATTAATGCATATTTTCTCTTTCCCTTCCGTTAGTACTCAACAATATTGTGTTTGTGCACATGTGTTACGTGGAGTTCTGTAAATATGGGTACCAAATAAATAAGACATTCTTCCGTATTCAAACTTTTGTCAAGTAAAATTTCAAACAGATTGCGTGTAAACTATTAATAACATGTTATTGCCAACAACAAATCTCTAATGGGCAAAACGTCAAACAGTTACTAAGCAAAAGTTTTAATTCAGAAATGAAAGAAGTCTACTGAAAACCTTGGTACTTGTCTGATCAATCACACTGATAGCTTCAATAGTTCACTGAAATTTTTATTTGGAGATTTCACCGTTTACTAATCCAGTATAAGTACAGTAGGCCTCATTGGCCACTCTGAAAATTTTTACTAATTGGGATCACATATAATCTACGGTGTTCTAGTCCCTACTAGTCTCATATTATAAGTCAACAAAAGCTTAATAGCTCTTCCTCTGATAACCAACCCGAGGGTCGTGCCGAAGGGCGTACAAATGTGAGATTTCGAACAGGGCCCCCAAAATTTTGCGTCCCCCAATTATATATATTTTGATTTCTAACCAATGTTTTAGCTCAATCACTTCAGTCTTGTTCCTTATATTTTATCCCATATGGGCAATTATAATGTTTTAGCAATTTAGTCCAATGCCCCAATCTCTTCCCTCTTCTACTAGATTTGTCGAGTCAGTAATTTGCTGATTCCTAATTACAATTGTAAATATGCAATCCCTTTTCCTTAGATCTCTCATTTGAAAATTGAACTCTCCTAGTCCCGTTCATCTTTGCTTTCGTGATGGCTAGTTTTATGATTGAAGCACAAAGCAAAACCCTGTTCAATAAATTTCCTCTTTTTTTTGTAAGGGTGTCCTAGGCATCCCTTGGCAAATTATGACTGTAAGACATCAGTCCTGATTACACCTCAGTGGCCACAATTGTTGTGTACGCCTGGATTCAAACCCTGGGCAGATGGGATATTCTACCACATCCACAGGCCTTAACCAGTACGCCACAACCCTTGTGGTTAAATTTCCTCTTTCTTGTTTGATGAAAAGCTTCACCTCACTTTCATTGACTTCATTCATTGTGATATCGACCGTGCTTGTTCATAGCACTACGAAAAGTTAAGAGTTGAGGGAGAATTTGACCCTAGAATCGAGCTAGGATTTCTTGAGAACTTGAGGTAAACAATAATTGGTAAATTCCTTTATGTTAATCTTTCAATTTAACGAATAATTGGATAAAGTTGATTATGAAGAAGTGGTTGAAGATTTTGTTTCGAACAATGATAGAAGAATTATTCTATTTAAGTGGATTTTGTATGTTACTTTATCATTTTACAACATTTTTGTTGTTTTATTTTGTAAAACTTTTAATACAATATATCGTGTGAAATTTATATTTCGTCGTAGTGCAAGTGTAACAACTAACAAGGCCTTCAAAAGGATTGGGACAACCCTGACCAACCCTAGATGTTTTTAGTTGAATTGGGTTTTCAAATCATATTTTATATTGTTTCATTACGAGTATGGAAAGAAAGTTTTTTGTACCATCAGTTATATCATATTCATAGCCCGAAAGGTGTAGAAGAACATAAGATGGGGAAGATTTAGCATCAGAAAGTTAAAGGCTATGTTAATTCCATTGTTTGTTTTATAACATTCACATTTAGTGACAACTAGGCAGTTACAAAGAGAAATGACGAGGTCTAATGTAACGCCCTAAATTTCGTTAAGTAACTTCGTGAAACCTTACTTAACTTTTCATGTGTGTCAGGACCTCGAATTGTAGTTATGCTATGGATTTGGGAGAGTCATTACTCTTTTTTCCGTAACCAAAGGAAATTCGAGAGGTTAAGCATCGTTGGAATCGGAAACGAGCCTCGGTACGGGGCATGCGATTGTGCCCGCGACTATGACAGTGTGTCAAGGTCACAGGTCACAATAGCGGGAAGGAGAGACCCCGCGGTACAAGGCTGGCGATAGTGCCGACGACTGTGACAACTGTCACAATCGCCCGACATTCTCACGGGGATGGTACCGAATGATGCCTGAGGGGTGCGACCTTGCCAGCAACTGTGACACTTGTCACTGTCTCATGGCATAGTCGTCGATGAGGGTCTGAGGTATAAAAAGGGCAGCAGCGGGTTTTAGGTCATTTTATCTGATTTGGGCAGCTTTGGGGTTGAATTTCTCTCCAGAGTTTGGTAGTTTTTCCTCCCATATCATTCATCTTCATTTATTTCTCCTAGCTACCCATCTTTGATGCATTAATGGTTATTGTTTAGGTGGTCATAAGTATTTATTGGGAGGATTCTTCAAGTGCAACTACCATCTCCTTCATTTTAGGGTTTGAGATTTTTATAAGATCCTACAAGGTGAGTTCATCCTACATTTTCTAAACTTTATACATGTCAAACTCTATAGTTTGAACTCCTAAATATCTCCTTGTTCATATTTCTTGTTTTAAGGATTTTGACCTAACTTTGAGATTTTTGGAGATTTTAGGGTTTTCACCATTTTGAAATATGATGAAGTGTTCTACGAGCTGTGATATAAAATGTGATCAAACTTACATAATTGTGGTTGAATACTTGGATGAACACTTTTTAGTCATATTTATAGTTTTTACTAATTTGTGAGTTTTACTTAGGTAAAAATGAGTATTTAGAGAAAGAGTTATGTGGAATGTTGGTGGTATTAACAAATGACCGTTTTACAGATTATATAACTTTTGGGAAATCTATCTTTACGAACGATTTATGTGGGAAATGGAGATGGTCATGGTTGGACCTTTACATCAATTGAGTTCCATATGGTGTTGATTTTACCAAAAAGTGCATTTATGGAATTATGTTTTGAGATACTATATGTGTGATTATAGTTGGTCACAAATGAAACAGTGACAAGCCTTAGGTGTTGTTCGGTTAGTTTTCTGTTAAGACCTGTATGGATATAGCTGTCTGTATGGATATAGTTGTTTGGGTGGTAACACATAAATTGTTGTTTGGTTGTTGTGTTGAATAAACAGTCTGAATGTCAGAAATGACCATTTTACCCCCAATCTTTGTTTTTGTTTGAATAAAATAACTGTTTGAAATTGATGAATAAATAAGTTTTAATTACAAAAAATATCAATTTAAATATTTGTTAAATAAAATAATACAATTTAAACGTTTATTTGCATTAAATAATTTGAATAAAAATATCAATTTAAATACAATTTAAACGTTTATTTATTTTAAAAATATCAATTTAAAACTTTGAATAAATGCTTTCTTTATTTACATTAAATAATTTGTTAATATCCATTAATGATCCCATTTTACATTCATCTTCCATGTGGCTGGATCATTCCCCCCCCCCCCTCTCTCTCTCTCTCTCTCTCTCTCTCTTTCTCTCATACACACACACACACAAATGGTATAAACACATATTATCTGCATCAGTTGACGATGGAAAAAAAGGAGAACAAGTGCAAAACAGATGGTTTAGAAAATAAGATCTGCATCAAAGGGTTCTAGAACCCTAAATCGAAAAAACCCCAAATCGATATTTCTTTGATTCAGGGAGGAATCAACATAGAGAAGGTGTTGGCGTGTTTTCAGGAATGGATTGATATTTCTTTGTTGGAGTGTTTTCAGCAATCGGTTTCATAGATACAACATTCACCTTCTCTGTGATTTCTTCGATCCAGGGGGTTTTCAGCAAGCATGGATTTGGTGGTCTTCAAAAGGGTATTGAAGAGAAAAGAAGTTCATAAACCACCATGGATTTGGTGGCCTTCACCAACAAACAGAACGATGGGTTTTAGGAGGTTGAAAAAAAAAGGCTTTATGATCTGTTGATTGGGAATGAAGAAGATGAATGAGGGTGAAGGGTAAAAGAGAAATAAAAAGGTAAATAAATAGTTGAATACAAAGGACCCTATTTTCCTAGCTGACTGAATAAGTCGTCGGCTGAGCAATTAAGCCACAACCGAACAGGTATATATGGCTGAGCGAATAAGCCATATAAGCTATACAACCCATTAACCCACAACCGAACAACCCCTTAGACTATTACTAATGGATCCATAGATATTAGAGTCGGCTTAATGTTGGGATAATTCTCGTTTGTAGCTAATTGAGACATTGGGTCCTCGGAAGGCAACGTGGTACGGTTATGTGGGACCGAATACTAGCCATGGACCGCAAATGTAATCCTAGTGAACGAGTATGGTTAGGATCATTGGGTGCCCTCTCCCACGTCTAAGTACGAGTCGATGAGCTCGTGGCCTTGATCCTAATATTGAGCTTACAACTTGGAAAGTGACCTACTTTTGTGTTCTGACACGATCCTTTGAAAAATCGGGTCTCCCCCGTCATCGAAAGATGTATTGGACCTCATGGTCCGTATGTGGAATATTTATAAAGCAAAATTTATTACTCCTTTGAAAGTCAATTATTGTTGATTCTGCGTTTGATTTAATTATATAAAATGTTTGTTCTCACTAGGTGTTAAACCTAACATTTTTTCTCAAATGACATGTATAACATGTTCCCTTAATGGCCGGTCACACTTGGTTTGAGGGAAGAGCGTTGGGCCATTTTGGCATTTTTGGGATAGATGTGTTTGGAGCCATGGCGTACAGAAAGATAGAGAAATTTTGGGATTTGGGTTGACAAACGATATAAGCTAAATGTGTATTGTTTAGATTAATTATTGTTAATTTCAATATTCATTCACAGGATTTGTAAACGCTTTGACACATTCCCCTTGTTGGGTGGTTTCCATATATTATTGACGTTATATTGTGAAATTTTTAAGTTTTAAATTTACCCCTATTTTTAGGGTGTTACATATAAGAAGACGAATGTAGCGGTAGTAATAGTAATGAGCGATGAACCAACAACTCAACGTAGTATAGCAATAACACAAAGATGATAGCTCATTTTTCTTCTAGAATGGTTAAACGTGTATGAGTATAATTAGAACAACATGTAGTTGAATGGATAAATGATAACCTGACTCCTTAAAATTATGACATTGATTTATGTGTTCATTCGTAAACAAATTAATTGATATACTAGAAGTGTAATCGCGCAATGCAGCTAGATACATCACGATTTTAATGTTTCATTTTATTTTCTGTTTTTTGTCGATTTACATTACGATTTTAGATGGTTGTGAGAGAGTGATAATTATTTTTTTTTATATAAATTTGTTTAATTTAGACTTAATAATATAATGTAATTTATTTTGGTTTAATAATATAATTTTTTTTATAAAATATTCTGTAAGATTTTTTAATTATATTTTAAATTTTTTATATCTAAAATATGCTGAGAGTTATTTTAGGGAAGTTAAAGTGGGAAATGATTTTAGGGGAGTTAAAATGGTTAGAGATAATGATTGAAAATTAATGAATAACATTAAATGCAGTACATACAGCTTTTATGACTGTTTTTTAAGTAATTAACATTAAATAGCGGTACATTAAGCTTTAAAACTTGTTTTTAAGATTTTTTTATGCCATCTTTATAATATAATATAGATATGGTTGAGCAAAACAAGTCATTCATATAGTTAAGCATGCTTAGTTATAAACAAATGAAACCTAAGTAATGTTATGTCCTTATAAGGGGGTGTTTACTTGGGGCTTAATGAGCTTAATGACAAAACCGACTTATTCGCACAGACGTTTGGAGTGTTTACTTGGGGCTTAATGACAAAACCGGCTTATTCGTGCAAACATTTTCAACTTAATCACTAAATAGGGGAAAGATGTGTTGTCCCCATCAAGACACATCTTTGACATTTATACCCTTTAAAAATAAAGACATGCCTATCTTCCTACTCAATAATCATGCAATAAAACCCTAGGTGCTCAATTTCACCTTCACTACTTGTTCGATTTCGATTTCACCTTCACCGCTCGTTCGATTTTACTGCTTCGAGTTCATTGCTGGTTCGATTAAACTATTTCAATTCACCGCTGGTTCGATTTCAACCCTAGACAATAATTTCCTTTGGTTGATTTCTCCAAAGGTAATGATTTTACTGATTGTTCGATACTTGTTAATTTCTTCTCCATACTCGATTGTTGTTCCATACTTGTTTCTTCAGTCGATTGTTGTTCCATATTTATTTCTTAAGTCGATTGTTGTTCCATACTTGTTTTCTTCAGTCGATTGTTGTTCCTTACTTGTTTTTTCAGTCGATTTTTGTTCCATACTTGTTTCTTCTCCATAGTTGCTCGACATTTCTGCAATGTAGATTTTTGTAACCATGATTTCTACAATGTTGATTTCATACTTGTTTCATACTTGCTACTTTTTGTTTGAACTTGGCTACATTGTGTTTGAACTTGGAAGCTTAAGTACTTAATGAATTTTTGTTTGATTTTTTGATTATATCAATGAATTTATGAATATATGGTTTAAAAAATAAACAACAATTTATAAAACAGCTTAAAATTCATATTCAGGGGTAAATTGGTTATTTCTATTATTCAGACTGTTAATTCAGATAAAAAAGTAAACAACAATATCAATTTATCCAGACAGACACATTTATCCATACAGAATTTAATAAAAAATTTGGTAAACAACCCCTAAATTTGTCCATAAAATTGTTTCTTTTTGCATCTTAACAACCAAAATAGTTAATTTACAATAAGAATATCACTATGATACTTAGAATACAAATTCATGTGGAAAATACATCAACTCACATCGAAGTGAGTAATCTAATAACTGTATTTGCAGTTCTACGGTCGTAAACGTCATCATCTTTTGGTGTTGTTTTTATTTTATTAAATATGACAATCAGTTATCACCGATACATTTATCTATTCTAAAATGATATGAGATAATTGTTTTACTGTTATATAGTACACTTTTACAAGTTAAAAAAACCAACTTGCTAATCTATACTATAGTATAAAGCACGAATAAAAAACTCTTAAATACAAATTATTAAGCACAGGGTACCATTATTTTATGCAAGATTTTAAAAATATCTTAATTTACAAATATCAAAGCACAAGATACATATTACTACTGCAAGTTTCTAACACCCACCAATTTGGTATATGAGGGTCTTCCTTTTATACAGACATTTCCATGTATCACTATTAATTAATATATTATATTACTATAATTTTGTTTTAATTATATTATTAAATATGTAATTGATTATTTTTTCTAGATGTCATTAAAATATATAAGATAATCATTGAATTATAACAAAATACTTAATTTTTTTTATATAAAAAACATTATATTATTAAGTCTAAATTAAACAAAATTATAAAAAAAACATTATCACTTTCTCAAAACCATCCAAAAGCGTATTGTATATCGACAAAAAAATAAAATGAAACATTAAAATCGTGATATATCTCGCTGCATTACGCGAGTACATAAAGCATCGATAAAAACTTTTAAATACAAATTATTAGGCACAAGATACCATCATTTTATGCAAGATTTGAAAAATCTCTTAATTTACAAGTATCAAAGCACAAGATACATATTACTACTGCAAGCTTCTAACACCCACCAATTTGGTATATGAGGGTCTTCCTTTTATACAAACCTTTCCATGTATCACTATTAATTAATATATTATATTACTATAAATTTATTTTAATTATATTATTAAATATGTAATTGATTATTTTTTCTAGATGTCATTAAAATATATAAGATATTCATTGAATTATAATAAAATACTTAATTTTTTTATATAGAAAACATTATATTATTAAGCCTAAGTTAAACAAATTTATAAAAAAAATATTATCACATTCTCAAAACCATCCAAAGTCGTACTGTAAATTAACAAAAAAACAAAAAATAAAATGAAACATTAAAATCGTGATATATATTGCACGAGTACGCTTCTAATCAAAATTAAAGACGAAAATCCATAACTTTAAGGGCGGTATCATTTAAAGCAAGTTTTTACAACGAAAAAAGAACTATTTTTGGATCAATTCGAATCATTTACATAGTCTTTTTCTTTAAATCTGTCACAATATTCATAGTGTTATTTCCATATATTTTAACGTCATCAAAAACCCTTCATACATCATCAAAGACGTACGTCTTTAAATTAAGGGGTTGTTTGTTTTTTTTAAAAAACCTCTTAATGGTTCTTAAGTCTGAATCGTTTAGATCTTTTTACACATCATCTCTTATTAATCATAACTAAAATAAGACTTCAAAATTTAGACATATTAAAAAACAAACGGACTAAGTATAACTATTGTAAAAACCAACTTCCGTCACTCCATGATTCATACTTAATTTAGACCCTTATCTTGAGAGGCAATATATATATATATATATATATATATATATATATATATATATATATATATTATTGTTTTCTATTTCTTATATTACAGATGGCTTTTTTTGTTTTTACTATATTTTATTTCAGTTTAAAAAAGTTATAAAACCACACATAGGGTTAAAAGAGAGAGATTATTATTTCTTGCCAATTCTGGCTCATGACATGAGTCAGTTTCCTGTCTCTAATGGGACAAATATATATATATATATATATATATATATATATATATATATATATATATATATATATTTTTTGGAGGGGGTTAGATGTCAATATTTTGTTTTAGGGGGGAGGCAAATGTTAATTTATTTGCCAACTTTCAAATATTTGCGTGGTTGGTCCAAATATTTCAATGTTTCTCGACCTATTTACATGATGCAACCCTTACAACTTATCTATCCATCACTCATTTTATATAATTAAAAAAATGTTTAAAATAAAATATGTGGTGGATAAAGGGATTGCAAGAGTTGCATCATGTAAAACGTTACATAATAACCCCTCTCTCTCAGGGCGGATCCACCCACAAGGGGTAGGGGTCCTTAGGCCCCAACAAATCCCCCAAATATTGTTTTAAAAAGCTATAAAAAAATAATTTTTTAGTAAATTTTTTTATTGGGCCCTCAACAAGAAGGATGCAATACCCAATGTTGGACTGGACTTGGCTCGTTTGAAATATAAAAATTATAAATCTTGAGCCAATAAACGAGTTAATTGATCGTTAATATGAGTCCATAAACAAACATTGAGCTTGGTAAATCAAAAAATATTCAAGCTTGAGTCCTACATGAAAAAGTTATTCGAGCTCAAGTCGAGCTTGAGCATAGTATAATTTTTTCGAGTCGAGCTCAAAAAATCTACTACTGGTTAAATTATTTTATTCAGTAAAAAAATCAACTAAACCGAACCAAATAAGTCGAAAACAAAACCTGAAACCGTTTTGGTCTATATTAATTATTCAGTTTTGAAATTTTTTCGACGCCCGTAAGTGTGCCCCCAACCATAAAAATATTGGATCCGCCACTGCCTCTCTCTCTCTCTCTCTCTCTCTATATATATATATATATATATATATATATATATATATATATAGGCGAAGGATCGTGTGAGAAGTTGAATTTAACATGAGAAGTGGATCTGAATCGTTGAACGCTTTTAATCTCATGTCCTCCCATGAATTGCGCCTTAGAAAGAAATTGATCCGTTATATCTAGGTTCATCTTATCTCGGTGCATCTCCTCCTAATGTGCATCCATTTCTCATATGACGGTTGATAAACACTTCTCACGTTTCTCATGTTAACCTCAACTTCTCACCGGAACTCAACCATTATATATATATATATATATATATATATATATATATATATATATAGGGGAAGGATCAATTGGAAACCAATATTACATTGGAAACTTTGTAAACCGAAATTAACCAATCATTGAATTTTTTTTTAATTGATAAGGTTATTTTAGTCTTTTACATAATTTCATAATATATATGGTAAGTGTTATTATTATTATAATATTAATTATTTAATTTTAATGTATTTTATATATGGTAATATTGATCCTTTATTAATTTAAACATGAAAGATTTAATTTAGGTAAACACAAATTGATTCATACGCAATCTACAAATCAAATTATTTTTTCTGATTCTTATGAATCAGTGATTGATTCATCAAATAAATGAAAGTTTATATTCATATGAAATCTTCAATATTACCTCCAGACATAAAATATTAATATAGTGAAACATAATGGATTTGATATAATGAAACAAAATATTAATATAGTGAAACCTAATGAAACATAAAATGTTAATATAGTGAAACCTGATGAAACAGATTTGATATAGTAAACATAATGAAAAGGTAATGAAACAAAATATTAATATAGTAAAACCTGATATAGTGAAACAAAATATTAATATAGTGAAACCTGATGAAACCGATTTGATATAGTGAAACATAATGAAAAGGTAATTAAACAATAATGGTAATGAAACTTAATTGGATTTTTACATACTGCATATTGATGAACATGTAATAAAAAGGTAGTCTTGATATATTATTGTTATCTTTTATTAATAAATTAATTAATTTATTACCATATATAATTATTATCTTTAATTAATAAATTAATAATTTATTACCATATTTCATCTTTGTTGCCAAATTTGAAACACAAAAGAAAAAGACATATTTACCCTTTTGACATATTATTATTATCTTTTATTAATAAATTAATTAATTTATTACCATACATAATTCAAATGAATCTTGACCATTGATTAAAAAGATCAATGGTTGAAATTTGGTTTCCAAAGTTTCCAATAAAATTTGGTTTTCAATTGAAACCACCCATATATATATATATATATATTATGAGCGATCAAATGCAAACCATCTCTATTTGTACAAACTTACAAACTAATCTCAGTCGTCCATCTAGTCTAATGAATATCTAATTTTATTTTGTTTCCTTAACCAATGTCATGATCATAATAAATGAACTTTATCCTCTTCCATATATATCTCAATCGTATTTAATAAATCATGATTATTATCCATAAATATCTCAATAATTTTCTAATATAATGGTTTGCACTATAACCCTTATCCCTATATATATATATATATATATATAGAGAGAGAGAGAGAGAGAGAGAGAGGAGGGATCATGCGAGGAGAGGAGCAAAATAAGAAAACAAAGGGAGTAATCTCAACCACACATCTTCGGTTACGGTGGACGCGATCACGGAAGATTGACACAATTCATGGGAGGGTTGAGATTATTAAAGAGGGGGGACCGGTCAAAGCCGCCACTATTGACCGGATGAGTGGCTGAGATTCATCCTCGCATTCTCTTAAATAGTTATTATTCTCGTTTGATCCTTTCTCTCTCTCTCTCTCTCTCTCTCTCTCTCTATATATATATATATATATATATATATATATATATATATATATATATATAGAGACCTAATCATATGAGATCTTGTTAATTTGTGGTAACTATGAGATCCACTTTCATCCAATCATTTTAATTTATTAATTTTTTAATTAATTAATAGGGGAGGTTATATAAGTCATTTGATAAATTAATTAATATAACAAAAAAAAAATTGTAACTGAAAAAATCAAACCCTTATCAATCAAATATTACGTTTCTTTGAATATCTTAACAAAATGATTTTGAGATAATATCCATATTTGAGTTTGAATTCAAGCGTATGAAGTCTGCATTCTTGCTGCCGTATGAAGCTTGCATTATTGCTCCAGAATTAAGTTTGTGTTCTTGCATCTGCTTGTTTTCTACCTTTCAATGGACCAAGATAGCACCACAACGTCGTACAGATGTCAACAATGCACCACAACACGACCTCGTCAAAGATCTTGATGATTCACTGAAGCCCAGATCTCGCCGGAGACCTCGATGGTGCACCCCAAAACCATCTCGTCGAAGATTTCTATGGTTTTCATTTGTTTTCTTTAGATTTAGGTAGATCACAATGGATCATATCATAGTGTGTTTATGGGTTTCAGATAGTGGATCATATTGTATCACGATATGTATCACAATCAGTTTATGTTTTACTGTATAGAAGTTCTTGGGTAACCACAATGGGTTGTGATCACAATGTATCACAACATAGGCAAGTTATAATAAACAGATATAACACCCTCAAATCTGAATATAGCAACTAATTTAAAATTTTCTAAATATATCAATAATTGCCTCACCTACCATAACAATTTAAGGTTTAACTTCAAAAAACACAAATCAAGCCTTATACAAGGTCTACAATAGGGACGTGTTATTAAAACCCAATAATAGCCGATATCCCCAAGATGTGGAAGACTTCACCAAGATACTCACCTTCGTGCCTATAACTAGCACACAACTAGAACCTGATGCACATGCCGAAAAATAAAAAGGTTAGGCTAACGCCTAATGAGTTCAAGAGTTTTCAACATGAGTGGATATATAATGTTATTGATAAAGCATGTCATTTAAATTATTGATCTTCCTGAATGGTTTACTTTAACATGAGACGACTCATTTTCCAAATATGCACATTTTAAAGATGAAAATTCTAGCATGAAAATAATCCTTCGCAAATATATTTTAACCCGACACTCACTTGAAGCATTAAACAGGGATTGAATTCCCAATTTATAAAAACACGTATGAGCCTTTATTTCCCAAAACACCAAAAACACAAGTTGAACACTAATACTCCAGATAAATCCTGGATAAAACCCGTACATATAAAACGTCACCGAAAACATGGATACTAAAAAATACAATACCCAAAACAACACCTTTCGGTGACGGGGGAGGCCCGTTTCCATTGAACGTGGTGGGAACACAAAAGTATGCCACGTATCTATGTTATCGAACTTCACCTCAGATCATTGACTTTAGTGCACACTAACTTAAGCGTCACCTCAAGTCCCCAACACCTTTAGTGCACACCCCTTAGTGGGCGTCACCTCAAGGACACGGTACCTTTAGTGCACACCACTTAGCGGGTGTCACCTCAAGGATACCCGATCTTAGTGCCCATTCGCTCTCTAGTAGAGTTCCAACCTCAAGGTTCCCGTTCGACCTTTAGTGTCTACTCACTAGCATTCAAGGTAGGAGTCTCAACTCATTACTTGATAACCCATGATGACTAACACTCGTGCACAAGAATTAGACATCCAAACACAAGACCCATGGTCCCGAAGTACAACTCATAAAGGTTCCTCTTCGCCAAACAACCGGGACGACACCAACGCCAACACGACATTATTTCCCAAAGTGAGAATCCCAAGGGTCCTCACCATAAAACACGACTACTTACATGCCTATGGATCCAATGCATTACAGTCTAAAACACATGACTACTATTGGATGACACACGCCCTCAAAACATGTATTCTCCAAAATAAAGTACAGTAAATGCAACTCACACCCAAGGCTCCACTTTAAGTTATTAAAACCAGACAAATGTTCTCAAAACTCAATTTAGTCAAAACCGAGCCAGAGGCCAACAAATTACGTAAACCCCCAAATGAAAGTCGGTATAAACGTTGAAATACGATTGACCAACTATTATACAAACATAACGACCAAAAGTATGATTAACTCAAATCTCCTCATTGGTTGAGGCAAACCATTTTCTAAATGAACTCGTACCCCTATATTTTCAAAATGCCTCATAATACAATAATATGCATTTTCCGAAAGGGTTTATATGGTCAATTACACAAAATCACACTTACGTCAATTGAACTCCACGTATACATGTAAAATCATCGATGAAACATTTCAACACGATTTATTTACCAAAATTCCCAAAATAGGTATTTCACCATGTTTATAAAACTAAACATTTTAAAATAACCAAAACTTATCAGGTGATCAGCAGTTAACAATTCCATGTAAAACACAAAACACTTTAAAATGAACATTTTGGCATGTACACCGTTTTCACAAATCAATTTAAACTCACCTTGCTAGATTTAGGCTAAATCTAGATTTTACCCCAATTTGAGCTTCCTTGAAGAACTTGGATCCTCAAGCCGAAATCTCCCAAAAACCTATATTCACAACTTTCCAACCATGAATATACTGCTTCAACAAATAAAGATCAATTCCCAAACATCTTATAACAAAATCCCCAATTTGATCAAAACCCTAGTTTTGACCTAATCTCTCCAAAATCAACCAAACCGAAATTGGAGTAATAAGACACTAGGATATTGCCAAAGAAACATTTATATCTCATAATAAGGTTTATAAATGGTAGTATGAACTCACCAAGTGGATTTTTGAAGAAAACCCAAAATCCTAGTCGAACCTTTGGAGAAGATGACAATGGAGATGGTGAATAAATACACAAACTTGAATCCTTTGATGAAGCACCCACCTACAAGAAATAAATGAGGTAGATGAGGGTTAAAGGAACCCTAGGTTCGGTTCTTGGAAGGGTAAGGCTAAAAGGGAGAGAAATAAATGAAAATGATGAGATAAAAATGAGAAATGTGTCAATATTCGCATTTTTAACCAAAACAGGGTCGGCGGCGACCTTGCCACGCGATAATGACATTGTCACTATCGCGAGGACATTCTCGCGGAGATTGTACCGCGGGTGGTACTCTCCCGGCGATTGTGCCACGCGATAGTGACACATGTCACTATCGCGAGTCACTCTCGCGCCACACGTACCGAGTCCGGAAAAAGGTCAAAACTCGAGATTCTCGCATGGGTCGATTTAAGGTTCGAAAGTACAACTTATTTCACCCAAAAAGATAAACGAAAGATGAAGAGATGACTAAGGATGAACGGAAACTTACTAAGCGAAAATTCGGGTGTTACAATCCTCCCAACCTTAAAACGATTTCGTCCTCGAAATCTAGATTTCAACCAAACGTTTGCCACAGGATAGATTGTCCTTAATCCATAATTCAGAACCACTACCTTAATCCTTATGTCGATACCCACGACAGTCGTCCCCTTAGGCACGGTACACTTATGTCCGAGTGAACACTTAACTTACTAGAGTAGTCTTTACTCATAAGACTACGGTTGTCTCCCAACCTTGGGTGACACTTACTACTTCAAGAGTAGTTTGTGACCTCCACTTCACACCGGCCAATTCACCTCAGCTCGACATACTTCTGGACCCAAACCAAAGTTCAACACCAACCTCCAAAGAATCCTATAAAGTTTTAATGCTCCAAGACCGTCCTTCCGAGGCGTACCAATATGCTCTCTGGGTAACTGGTTAAAGTAGATCCGACTATCACTCAACCCTGATCTACTTCCAACCTCAAAAATTCCACCAATAAGATATTTACCATATCAGGGAAGCTTATACACATCGATGCTTAATTACCAACATCTAATCTTCCCTTAAATTCCATCGCCGTGAGGCTAAAATTCCTCACACTCCAACGGGAAACTTTCAAACCTTCCAAAGATTCATTAACCTCAAAATAGCAAGTCGACGCCTAAAATTAAGATGGTAACATCGAAAACGTGGGCATCCTGCCCAATACTTCATTCCAGAAGTATTGTCGCATTAAGGTTGACGCTTAACAGAGGACTAGTGTTCCCAAATCTTACGTCCCTAGCAAACGGACCACAATAATTCCCTTGCTCATGCAAGCCCATCAAGACGATATGCTAACAACGTATATCATGACGTCTAACGGACCATCGACCCGACAATTCCAATCCAACCATACCCATAATCATACAAGGCCTTATCCCGCAGGTTTGCCAAAGCCCAAAGATCACCCCTTAGTTACTGGGAAGACATGAATCTATTACCTCCACTATTCATGCGTGAACCGATTCATAAACCAAAATCTAAATTTTTCCAAAGTTGACCACGAGTCGGATCATCCAACGCTTCAATTCTCAAGGACTCCTTAATTCCTTAATTACCACTCCTTTCGCGACAGGGGTTTAAATTCATTGGCCTAATGAGTTCAAGGTTTTCAACTAATATGCCAATTTAAACTTTTATAAAACTTTTAAATACACCAGCTTTATAACAATTAATCATGCGGTAAAATCCCCCACCGTTCACTCGATAGGTTTAAAAATTGATCATCGATGCTACGTATATAAAACCATTTCCAATATTCGTTTGATCAGTACTGACGTAAATAAGGACAATAACATAGGACGCACCACAATTTATACTATATACATGAAAATAATTTTCTGCACCCCGACACGTGCAATAAATGTTTGTGCAACTCCAAAAGAGAACTTCACAATTTTAACCTTAAAATTCTTTCTTTTTAACCGCAAGAAGTCGTGGCATAAAATTTTCAACAAGTCCCATATACATCAGTTTATTCCCTAAAATTCAGTAAAACGATAGGGACACACATAAATATCAAATCAAGTTTAATTTTGGGTCGCACATGTAAAACGCACATGTCCAAAATAGTAACTACACCGACATGCAAACTGATACTCATTTAGTGCATTGCGAAAAAATTCTAACAGTAAAATCAATAACTGAAATATGTTCAGAACAAAAGTTCTATCTGAAATAACATAAATCTTTTATATGTTTACTCACACCAAAAGTATAACTTAATCCAAATACGAATAGTGTACAACGATTAACACTTGTATAAAGCCCAAAGACAAATCGCATGATATTGAAACTTCTCCAAAATAATCATATGGGGCGGCATCTATTAACAAAACCCACAAATTAACGCATGCAATAATGCATGTACACACGTTCCAAAATTTATCTACACGGCGCAAAAGTCGTACGATAAGACACCATAAAACCCAACTGAATTTCCATAAAATTCATTAACACTAAAATCAAGCGGTGTCAAAATTTTCATTTCCCAACATAAAAGCATAAAACGACAACAAGTCTAAAAATGTTAAAATTCTAAAACCACCACGTACGATAAAGTGACCCTTTTCAACAAAACTTCATGAGACACAACGCCCAATAATCTCGTAAATTTACATGCAATAAAATTAAAACCCACGCGACTCAAAGTACACTCACGTGCCCAAAAACGTCGCAAAACAATGCCCATAAAATTCAACACGACTCGTACGGATTAAAATTCCCAAGAAAATTCCGAATCAAGACATGGGAACAACTCTTCCTTTAAAATCTTAACATAAGTGGAGGAGATCCAATGTCAAGGTTAAAAATTCCACAGTTACCTGCCCAATACCCCAAGTGACATTAAAACACCGATCTTATAATATCCAAAAATAGCGTTAGACACGAAACGGGGATGAAGAGATTTTCGATAAAAATATTTGCAACTCCGTGCAACAAAACAATTTCATGCATGCTTAAACTCACGGTTTAAAATCTGATGAGTGATAAGTACTTTACCAAAACTTCGTCATATAGCTCATTTTATGCTTCGAAAGCATGAGAAACAAATGACGCAAACTTATTTTAGAAATCGATTTAGTGCATGAATTTGGTCGGCACTCTACATCTTAGTACTACGCTTCTTAACTTCCCGACATACTATTGTCATTCGGATGATCCAATATCTTAAGGCAATATTCAAATGTTACATCAGTTCTCCTTATAATTTCTCCTCGAATAATATTGATCCCAAAAGTCTACGGTTCTAATCCAATCAATCTTCCGACCCGAAACAGTCCACTTATTGCAATCACCATGCTTACTGTCACTCCTTGTGACGAATGCTAAAATCATCAACTCCTTCTAACGATTACTTTTTGGGACACTTCTTCACTACCCCAATGGTCATCATACCAAGGCAATTCAAGCATACCCATGTAACATGTAGGTTCACCATAACACTGACCAGGTGCAATTATGAACGTACTGTACATGGTCATTCTTGTTATTCTCGACGTGATTTCCGTTCCTAGAAGCTCTATCGGCCTCAAAACATCCAATCTTAAGGTGCCTATTCGTGTAATTTCTCTTTCGATCGCTTAAATAACGCTAGTTTGAGTCTAGGCATCCAAAAATCAATACCTAATTCTCTCAAACTTAAGCTCTGATACTAACTTATAACACCCTCAAATCTGAACATAGCAACTAATTTAAAATTTTCTAAATACATCAATACTTGTCTCACCTACCATAACAATTTAAGGTTTAACTTCAAAAAACACAAATCAAACCTTATACAAGGTCTACAATAGGGACATGTGTTATTAAAACCCAATAATAGCCGATATCCCCAAGATGCGGAAGACTTCACCAAGATACTCACCTTCGTGCCTATAACTAATACACAACTCTTCATAGAAACGCTAGCACCATATCCCCCCCAACCAGAACCTGATGCACATGCCGAAAAATAAAAAGGTTAAGCTAACGCCTAATGAGTTCAAGAGTTTTCAACATGAGTGGATATATAATGTTATTGATAAAGCATGTCATTTAAATTATTGATCTTCCTGAATGGTTTACTTTAACATGAGACGACCCATTTTCCAAATATGCATATTTTAAAGATGACAATTCTAGCATGAAAATAATCCTTTGCAAATAGATTTTAACCCGAAACTCACTTGAAGCATTAAACAGGGATTGAATTCCCAATTTATAAAAACATGTATGAGCCTTTATTTCCCAAAACACCAAAAACACAGGTGGAACACTAATACTCCACATAACTCCTGGATAAAACCCGTACATATAAAACGTTACCGAAAACATGGATACTAAAAAATACAATACCCAAAACAACACCTTTCGGTGACGGAGGAGGCCCGTTTCCATTGAACGTGGTGGGAACAAAAAAGTATGCCACGTATCTATGTTATCGAACTACACCTCAGATCATTGACTTTAGTGCACACTAACTTAAGCGTCACCTCAAGTATCTAACACCTTTAGTGCACACCCCTTAGTGGGCGTCACCTCAAGGACACGGTACCTTTAGTGCACACCACTTAGCGGGAGTCACCTCAAGGATACCCGATCTTAGTGCCCATTCGCTCTCTAGTAGAGTTCCAACCTCAAGGTTCCCGTTCGACCTTTAGTGTCTACTCACTAGCATTCAAGGTAGGAGTCTCAACTCCTATATAATTTATGGGTGATTTCCAAATGTTCGTTCCCATATATATATGGGAACGAACATTTGGAAATCACCCATATGTAGCAAACTTTACAAACCCATTTAAACCAATCATATAATTTCTTTTAATTTTTGTTTTTTTTAAATTACAGGGGCATATTGGTAAATTGATTAGAAACAGTATATATATATATGGAGGTTATGCTTTCAAGTTATTTTAGGATATATTAATTAGATTATCCGATTATTTATGGTAAAACAAACTTTTTTCTCCTAAACAAATATCCTATTATAATGATGAGGAGGCGCTAGTATTTATTTATTTTATTTTTAATAAATCGACGGATTTCATTGTTATTCTATATATATATATATATATATATATATATATATATATAATATATATATATACTTGGTGTAAAGATAACAAATTTCAACTAGTGTGACTAGAGTTTAATTCTTTATATTTTGTATTTTGTTTTGACTCATTAACTGATATATCTTATAATTATTAATAATGTTGATGATAAATTGTAAAGTTATATTACAACTTTTTATTGCATAAGATTATGCCACATCAAAATCAAACAATGTTATATATGTTTTAAACATATTTATCAACTAAAATAGTTAGGAAATAAGAAGAATTGAATGTTTGTTACATAAAATAAGGGAGGAAAATTTGTAATTGTTACAGTAAATAAAATCTAAGACAAACTTTGTTATATTTTAATATGTTTTGCTTTTAAATAATCACCATAGTAAATTATTCTAAAATGATTTTCACAATTAATTTGTAAAACCTGATTATTTATAACCAGGATATTTGAATCAAAATTAAACCACTTATTTTTATTCTATTATTAAGATTTAAATTGCTATATTGTCGTTTCTGGTTGGGTTGTTACATTCCCGATCAACCCTATCAATACATAGATAGGACCCTCTACTCTACACCACACTAAACAATAGCAATCGAGTATGCCCATGTACCTGTAAGTTCATAATGACATTGGCTAGATGCGATTTTGAATTTACCTTACATGAGGGTACTCGCTATTGTTGTCACGTCTCACGCTGATCAAGGTCGTTCTTAAAGGTTTCCTAAATCTCAGTTGTGTCCATCTACTCCACAGTTTAAGTTTAGGCCCATCCGGTCACCTAAATCCCTTAAATTATGGCTCTGACACCAACTGAAACAACCCAACCAAAGAGTAACAAGATAACAATTTAATCTACTTATAATGATGCCAAAATGGCCCCAAACGTACAATATAATATCAAGGTTTGCATAGCCAACCTATTCACAACTGAGATACTATAAGCAACTGTCTAAAATGGCGGTCTTCTAACTCTTCAGCTACATCTTCTCCTTTCCTTTAACCGTTCTTTTCTAACACTCGCTTGCCTGAAAAGATTTTTAGTTTAAAAAGAGCGAGGGTTAGACCGAAGGTCTAGTGAGTCCCCTCTAACAAATGAGCAAATAAAAAAATTAACTTTCAAGAATTTAAAACCACATTTAATAATTTCACATAAGTAAAACACACTACTGACCACACGACCGTCAAAGACGATATGTCTAACTCGCGCTGCCTTAATGTTGGGACACACCCCCAACGACATAAACGGGTCACACTCCCCGACACGAGTAGGTGGGCCACACTCCCCGACTTAGGTCACAATCTCCACGTAGAATGTATGCATACATTTAACATCAACGAATTAAACACACTAAAATGATTTAATAAAATCATGCCATCGAAAATAAAACATAGTTTAAGAAATTAAACTTTACATGCTTTAATTACCAAAAGGTTTAGATCAGAAAACTCACCTGACGTCCTTAGCTCAATTCTCGCGTCTATTCTTAGAATTCGGTCCGATACCTATAAAACACTATAACTCCGATGAATTCTCAATACTCTTTAATTTAGTAAAGTTGGCCATTAACCCAAAACCTCAACGGTCTCGTATAAATAAGAGAACCCGATTCTCTAAAATTTAACTCTAAGAACAATACTAAATCACCCGAATTATACCACATTAAACAAAGGATCGACCCATTAGTTGAAGCCCAACACTAACATATAATTAACTAAGCCCAACTCAAAATAACTTAATATAAATTTCAGCCCACTCCTAACCTAACTTGGGCTTCGGCCCACTCATAACTCTCGACTGGGGTTTGCTCCAGACTGTTGACCGGAGGTTGATAAAACAAACCGTCGACCGGTATCTGCTCCAAGCTGTCAACCGGAGCATAACACGACTGGGGTCGTGACCGCTCCCCCTTCAGCCGACCCGCGTCCAACCAAACACACCCCGGGGATCGAGGACACCAGGTCCGATCGACCGGTTCCCACAAGCTCAAATGGAAAACCCGAAACCAAGGTGCAGAACTCACAAATCAGTTTAGTATCAAAAAAATCATCAATAACTCAAACCAAAACCAACTTCCCACTGCAGCAATCGATTCAATACCATTCCCTTAACATAACAATAACTCTACAACCCGAAGCTAGAACTGACCCAAAAATTATTAAACCTTTAGACTCAAAACATAACCCCAAAATTTCAACTACTATGAATAAATCATTTAGGAATTGAAGAGTTTTAATTACAAGAATAATTACCTTCAACGAAAGCGATTTCAGACTGAAAATTCTTGATCAAAACTCTTTTTCCTCGGTCTCTCTCTCTAAATCGCCCACCAGCTCCTTCTCCAGAATAGCCGCCACACACCCACTCTTCACCAATTTCCTAGGGTTAAAACCCCTTTATTTCTCCTTTTCATTTTAGCCCCTTATTCTTATCAACCTTTTGCAAAGACTACCCCTACATTCAAAATTATTTCTCGGGTGGGGTTATTACACACCCCTTCTACACGCTTCCCTCCCTCCTATGTTTTGGGTGTATGCATTGCATATGGCATCATACACTCTAAACATCCTTTCATCTTCTATCCGTCAAAACAAAACACCAACGAAAATCCATTTTCATCGTCTTCCTACATATACCCACTTATGCACTTTTGGATGCCTTTGTTTTCCAAATCTCTACCCTACCACCCCCCACGAACTCGCTCCTAGATCCACTCCTTGAGTTTTTCTTGGGTACCCGTCTAACCATCACGGGTACATATGGTATAACTTAACCAACGAAAAACTTATTCTTTCCCGTCATGTAACCTTTGACGAGAACACATTTCCTTTCTCCAATCTGCAAAACTTTACTCCCCAAGACTATACTTTCTTGGATGACTCAACTCCTTCCCCATACATCATCCATGCCTTAAACCCCTCTCGCCCAAACCCAAATGAAAACCAACACACTACCACCCCCAACCAACGCCACAACAGCCCTCTAACACTCCCCCTCCCCCTTCTACTTCACCTCCACCCATGTCTAACCCCTCCCCCTCCCCTCCTACCCCTTCGGCAGCCCCTCCAACCACCTCGGAAGCCCCCACTGTAACACCCTAAGAATTAGCGGGAATAAAAAATCGAAATTCTGCAATAGACTAAACTTGCGGAATAAGGTATTACAATCCCAACATACAAAATTGTCCCAAACGGAGTATAGGTTAGACATAAACAAGGTCAATAAATGAAGCATAAGACGACAACCTACTAATCTACGATTTAACAACTAGATTAGGGTCGGGTGTCGTTGTCCTTCCAAAATGTGTATCTTCAAAAATCACTGTACGATGGTCACTAGATATCCTTAAAAAGACCACTCACGACCCCAAGGTCGTTCCCTCAGTCCCGGCGTACCCCACTGTTAAGATGACCTGCCAACATGACAACCAAGAGCAAGTGTTAGGCTAAAGCCTAGTGAGAACAAGCCAAATAAAAAGGGAGCACTAAACCCAATCGATGTCACGCGGTGAGTATAGCCATGAGCTAAGTCAAGAAATCAAATAAACCATTAGTGATTAAACATGGTACAAATAACACCAAATCACGTAACAAGCTCAACTCCTATAGATCTATTGCTCAAAACACCAAGTCAACCCATTTGGATCTATTCTTGAGAGTTCCCAAAACAGGGGGAACTCAAGCACATAATGGAATTACACCTTACTGCACCATGAGATGCTGCCCGACCGTATAGGCCCACACCTTACTTATCATGGCAAACCGATGCCTATTTCGTGCCAAAACGTGAACCAAATGCCCAAAACGGGGACATAGGAACATTGTGCCTTTGGATCCATTGCACAAGACTCAAAGCCAAAGCATGTCATTTCATAACATACTCATATGAAATCAAATATACAGGCAATTCATATGAACAATAGTTCAATTCAATAAATCTTTATTCTTAAAATGATGGGATTTAGAAAACATTACCCAACAACAATATGTCATATTAAAACGTGGTTTTCCACATTTAAACAAATACATTTATCACATAGCTTTCGTAATACAGACGGATTTAGCTTAAAGGACTCACCTCAGATTTCTTCCTGTTTATAGTCTGCTTCTTACGATTGCTACCTACGACAACACCGATAAATCGGTAGGCCAAAAATATAGACAACTCACTGACTTACAATTCTTGAATACAAAACACAACACACTGTCGAGACAAGTACCGGTCGAGTACCACTATTGGTCGAATGCCAATATCGGTCGAAACAACTTCCCGGTCTTATACGATGATTATCAAGAACACGCCGGAGACATTTACAGAACCCAGATCCAAACTCAAAATACGCAAATCTCGAAATGAAACGGTTAAAAACTTTAACAACGAGATTCTATACGGCAGGTAACCCTCAGATCAAAGTTTTAAGCTAGATTCGTACATTGATTTGTCCGAAACGATGATCTCCTTCTTCTCCCTGCTTCTCTCTCTCTCTTCCTCCTAGATCAAAATATCAACAAATGAGATATTTAGAAAATATCTTAAGTTGATTTATATTTATATAACCCAATTTACATTTGACCCCCTTGAACCTTGGGTAAAGGTCAACTTTTCACCCAACACCAAAATTTCGTCCTCGAAATCTCGGCTATGGAAAAAGGTGAGGGTACCTCCGTTTCAAGTCCTCTTCCGCTTCCCAAGTCACGTTAGCACCCCGATGGTGCTTCCACTGAACCTTGACCATAGTGACTTCCCAGTGACGAAGCTTCTTCGTCTTTCTTTCCAAAATCGCTTCAGGTTCTTCAACGCAACGATTTCCCTCATCCACCCTGATCTCGGAGAGTGGAATGACACTCTCCTCCTTTGCTAGACACTTCCGAAAATAGCACACGTGAAATGTGTCATGAATTCCCTTCATCTCCGGAGGAAGTTCCAGTTGATAAGCTTGAAGTCCTATCCGCTTAGTCACGATGAACGGTCCAAGGAAACGGGGGCTCAACTTCCCATGCTTCCCAAATCTAATAATTCCCTTCCAAGGGGACACCTTCAACATAACCCGATCTCCCACTTGGAATTCCATTGGCCGTATTTTCTTATCGGCGTAACTTTTCTGTCGATCTTGGGCCGCCTTTAAGCGTTCACGGATGCCCTTGACCTTGTCCGCCGTTTCTTGCACAATTTTAGGTCCGGCGAACTGCTTTTCCCCCGCCTCGAGCCAACATACGAGAGTTCGACACTTGTGACCGTATAACGCTTCAAACGGTGCCATCCCTATACTCGAGTGGTAGTTATTGTTGTACGCGAACTCTACCAAAGGTAGGTGCGTATCCCAACCACCCCCAAAGTCGATCACACACGATCTTAACATGTCTTTCAGAGTCTGTATTGTCCTCTCGCTTTGGCCGTCAGTTTGAGGGTGGTAAGCCGTGCTCAACTTCACACGTGTACCCAATTCCTTTTGTAAACCGTCCCAAAAATGCGACGCGAACCGACTATCCCGATCAGAGACAATAGATAGCGGCACACCGTGTCGGGATATCACTTCATCGATGTACAACTTCGCCAATTTATCCATTGGCAAGGTCTCCCGCATGGCCAAGAAGTGAGCGCTTTTGGTCAAACGATCTACTATAACCCAAATGGTGTCGTGACCTTTCAAGGTCCTTGGCAGATTCGTCACGAAATCCATCGTGATGTGTTCCCATTTCCATTCCGGAATTTCCAAGGATTGCAAACTTCCGTAAGGTATTTGGTGTTCAGCCTTCACTTGCAAATAAGTTACACACTGCTCCACATA
This sequence comes from Arctium lappa, assembly GCA_023525745.1. Classification (NCBI taxonomy): domain Eukaryota; kingdom Viridiplantae; phylum Streptophyta; class Magnoliopsida; order Asterales; family Asteraceae; genus Arctium; species Arctium lappa. The sequence goes on along the minus strand of CM042047.1, from coordinate 151,900,657 downwards.
GTGCGCCACATCAAGCTTAATGATTGGCCACCAATAATGCAACTTCAAATCTCGATACATTTTCGTGCTTCCTGGGTGAATGGAGTATTTTGACATGTGGGCATCCTCGAGAAGAAGTTCTCTATTACCCCCAATCTTAGGCACCCAAATTCGCCCATTGAAAAGTTTCACCCCTCAACTGTCTTCAGTCAACAAAAGGTGTTGTTTTGCCATGACTTCTCCTATGAGATTTTCTCCAAGCAAGGCTTCGAATTGCGATTTCTTGATTCTGTTGATGAGTGTTGAAGTTATTTCAATCCGTGCAAAGGTAGCACGAGAATTTCCTCCGCAGACTTTCCGACTCAAGGCGTCGGCAACAACATTTGCCTTACCCGGATGGTAGAGCAACTCGCAGTCATAATCCTTCAACAACTCCAACCATCTCCGCTGCCTCATGTTCAGCTCTTTCTGATCAAAGATATGCTTCAGACTCTTGTGATCGGTGTAAAGAGTGCATTTCGTACCGTAAAGGTAGTGTCGCCACAATTTTAGTGCAAACACCACCGCTGCCAATTCCAAGTCATGGGTAGGGTAGTTGACTTCGTGCACTTTAAGTTGCCTTGATGCGTAAGCGATCACCTTCCCTCTTTGCATCAGGACACAACCCAAACTCATCTTCGATGCATCGCTGTACACCACAAAATCTTCCGTCCCGTTAGGTAAGGATAGGATAGGAGCTTCACAAAGCTTCTTTTGTAAGGTGCAAAACGCCTCTTCTTGCCTCTCGGTCCACACAAATTTCACGTTCTTTCGGGTCAAGGCCGTCAACGACGAGGCTATCTTCGAGAAGTCTTGTATGAATCTCCGGTAGTACCCTGCCAAGCCTAGGAAACTTCGGATTTCAGACGGACTATTGGGAGGTTTCTAATTCGTCATCGCCTCAATCTTTGCGGGATCCACTTTTACTCCTTCCTTTGAAACCACATGCCCCAAAAACTGCACCTCTGGGAGCCAAAAGTCGCACTTTGAAAACTTTGCGTAAAGCCTTTCTCGCCTTAACACATCCAACACTTCACGGAGATGTTGCTCATGCTCTTCTTCATTCTTGGAGTAAACTAGGATGTCGTCGATGAACACGATTACCGATTTTTCGAGGAACGGTCGGCACACTCGGTTCATCAAGTCCATAAATATTGTCGGTGCGTTGGTTAGGCCGAATGGCATCACCAGAAACTCGTAGTGTCCATAGCGTGTTCTAAATGTCGTCTTTGGGATGTCATCCCTTGCTACCTTCACTTGGTGATACCCCGATCGAAGGTCGATCTTTGAGAAACAACCTGCTCCCTGAAGTTGATCGAACAGATTGTCGATTCTCGGAAGTGGATACATGTTCTTCACCGTCACTTAGTTCAATTCTCTGTAGTCGATACACATTCTCATTGCACCGTCCTTTTTCTTGACGAACAGGACCGGAGCTCCCCAAGGTGACGAGCTCGGTTTGATGAAACCCTTCTCAAGAAGGTCTTGGAGTTGAACCATCATCTCTTGCATTTCGGTAGGAGCCAAACGATAAGGAGCTCGAGCAATTGGAGCCGCTCCAGGAATGAGGTCGATACGAAAGTCCACTACTCGATCGGGTGGCAAACCGGGTAAGTCTTCCGGAAACACATCGGGAAACTCGCGCACCACCCTAACATCTTCTAGTTTCCGTTGGTCGAGTTTGGTATCGATAGCATAAGCCAGGAAAGATGAACATCCTTTCACCAAACACTTCCTAGCTTTGATCACTGAAATAATCGCCACGGTCGCCTTTCCTTCTTTCGTCGTAGATTATTGTCGCTTCTCCGTTTTCCACGGGTAATCGAATCATTTTCTTGGAACATACAATTTCGGCCTGGTTCTTTGATAACCAATCCATACCCACAACCACGTCGAACCCGCCAATTTGCATAGGCAATAAGTTAATGGGAAATTTCTTCCCTTTAAGTTCTAAGATGCAATCTCTAAGGATATTATGGATTATAACTTGACCTCCATTTGCTATTTCTACAACAATATCATTCTCTAGCATACTCTTAGACATAGCAAGCCTTTGACAGAATAATTCGGATACGAACGAGTAGCTAGCACCAGAATCAAATAATACACGTGTAGGTACGGAATTTAGAAAGAACGTACCCGACACCACATCAGTCGATGCTTTAGCTTCCTCTGACGACATCTGGAAAGCCCTTCCGGTCGACCGCGGAGGTTCCATCTTCTTCCCGCCAAATCCTCCGATCTTGAGCTTCGGGCATTCCGCCCTTACGTGCCCCGGTTCCTTACATTCGAAACATATTTGCCCCTTAAGAGGACAATCTCGAAACGTGTGACCTGTCTTTCCGCACTTGTAGCACATTCCGGGAACAAAGTTGCATGGGCCGAAATGTTTGTTTCGGCACTTGGAGCACCACTTGGCATCACGTCTAGGATCAACTCACCGCTGAGCGCTGCTGTTGGCATAAGAAGGTTTCTTTGAGGGCATCGAGCTTCCCTCCCATTTCCTCTTCTCGACTTGGCGACCACTTTGATTCCTGCCGAGACTGTAAGCATCCTCCATGAGTTGAGCTTCTTCCATCGCCTCCCGAAGAGTGGAGGTCTTTGTTACGCGCACCATCGACATCATGTCTGATGGGAGGCCCTTGATGTAAGCCTTAATCTTATCTTTCTCTGTCGGGACCAAGCGTCCCACAAAACCCAACTTGTCCATGAAGAGACGGTTGTACTCCCTCACAGACATACCACATTTCTTTAAGTTCTGAAATTCCTCCGTGATTCGGTCCAACGACCTCTCGTTACAGTATTCCTCTAGCAGTTTTTCTTTGAAGGTAGACCAAGACAGTTGCTCCAGAATAGTCGGCTCAAGCGAAGCAGAGTACACGTCCCACCAGGTAAGAGCCATACCCCGTAACATTCGGTAACCAAAGATAACCCTCTGCTCCTCCCCACATTCACTTGAGCGAAAAGCTTGCTCCATCTCTCGAACCCAACCCATACAATCTAGGGGATTGTCCGAGCCCTTAAATTCTGGCGGTCGGCAACCCAGAAAAGCTTTGAATGTGCAAGTCTGCGTCGCTTGCCCAACACCCCGGGCTGCGGTCACCTCAGGGGGAATTACAGGTCCAGGCCCCCCAGATCCCGCAACAACCACAATCTCGCCAACCGCTTCGGGCCTACGGTTGTTGGCGTCACGGTCCTCTAGGAGTTTCAAGAACATCTCGTGCTGTTGCGCCATGGCCCTGTTCATGGCCAACATCATACGGTCCATCATTCTCGTTTCTGTCGTCACTTCCTCAATAATAGGCTCTTCAGCCTCCAAATTGCGTCGAGGAATGTGCTCGGGTCCTCCACCCAGCACATTACCCACACGCGCGGTTACTCCCACTTCAGTCACCAGCGGATGGTCGGCCGCAGATATTTCGGCCTCCTGACCTTCCGGACGATTCCTGGTATTAACCATGGTTCTTCTGAACGCAAACAAGCAAAAGAACGGGATAAGGATTACGGAAAACACAAAGAACGTACTACTACACTTATCAATTATTATAACAACAGTAATTTAAGTATGCCCACGTAAAACATTTTCATAATAACGTTAGCTAAGTGAAATTATGAATACATAATACGTAAGAGTTCTTATTACCATCATTACAACTTTCAATTTGTGCAAGTTTCCATTGACCCTAAGACCATCCTATCTTAGAAGGTCTACCCCATCTCACGAGTCATAGCTTAATAGTCTCGGCTTAAGTCTAGGCATCTTACATCCATACCTAGTTCACTTAAACCAAGGCTCTGATACCAACTTGTAACACCCTAAGAATTAGCGAGAATAAAAAATCGAAATTCTGCAATAGACTAAACTTGCGGAATAAGGTATTACAATCCCAACATACAAAATTGTCCCAAACGGAGTATAGGTTAGACATAAACATGGTCAATAAATGAAGCATAAGACGGCAACCTACTAATCTACGATTTAACAACTAGATTAGGGTCGAGTGTCGCTATCCTTCCAAAATGTGTATCTTCAAAAATCACTGTATGATGGTCACTAGATATCCTCAAAAAGACCACTCACGACCCCAAGGTCGTTCCCTCAGTCTCGGCGTGCCCCACTATTAAGAAGACCTGCCAACATGACAACCAAGAGCAAGTGTTAGGCTAAAGCCTAGTGAGAACAAGCCAAATAAAAAGGGCGCACTAAACCCAATCGATGTCACGCGGTGAGTATAGCCATGAGCTAAGTCAAGAAATCAAATAAACCATTAGTGATTAAACATGGTACAAATAACACCAAATCACGTAACGAGCTCAACCCCTCTAGATCTATTGCTCAAAACACCAAGTCAACCCATTTGGATCTATTCTTGAGAGTTCCCAAAACAGGGGGAACTCAAGCACATAATGGAATTACACCTTACTGCACCATGAGACGCTGCCCGGCCGTATAGGCCCACACCTTACTTATCATGGCAACCCGATACCTATTCCGTGCCAAAACGTGAACCAAATGCCCAAAACGGGGACATAGGAAAATTGTGCCTATGGATCCATTGCAAAAGACTCAAAGCCAAAGCATGTCATTTCATAACATACTCATATGAAATCAAATATACAGGCAATTCATATGAACAATAGTTCAATTCAATAAATCTTTATTCTTAAAATGATGGGATTTAGAAAACATTACCCAACAACAATATGCCATATTAAAACGTGGTTTTCCACATTTAAACAAATACATTTATCACATAGCTTTCATAATACAGACGGATTTAGCTTAAAGGACTCAACTCAGATTTCTTCCTGTTTATAGTCTGCTTCTTACGATTGCTACCTACGACAACACCGATAAATCGGTAAGCCAAAAATATAAACAACTCACTGACTTACAATTCTTGATTACAAAACACAACACACTGTCGAGACAAGTACCGGTCGAGTACCACTATCGGTCGGATGCCAATATCGGTTGAATGCCAATATCGGTCGAAACAACTTCCCGGTCTTATACGATGATTATCAAGAACACGCCAGAGACATTTACAGAACCCAGATCCAAACTAAAAATAGGCAAATCTCGAAATGAAACAGTTAAAAACTTTAACACCGAGATTCTATACGGCAGGTAACCCTCAGATCAAAGTTTTAAGCTAGATTCGTACCTTGATTTGTCCGAAATGATGATCTCCTTCTTCTCCCTGCTTCTCTCTCTCTTTTCCTCCCAGATCAAAATATGAAAAAATGAGATATTTAGAAAATATCTTAAGTTGATTTATATTTATATAACCCAAGTTACATTTGACCCCCTTGAACTTTGAGTAAAGGTCAACTTTTCACCTAACACCAAAATTGCGGGTGTTACACCCACCACCACCTCGGCAACCCCTACAACCACCTCCAAAACCCCCACCACTACTCCTGAACCCACCCACTCACGTTCCTCCACCCACCCAATGCAAAGACGCTCACGCCATGGCATTTTCAAGCCAAAAACACACTTCAACCTCTCGACCCAAGAAATATCTCCTCTACCCAAAAACCCTTAGGTGGCAATGCATGACCCGAATTGGAATGTGGCCATGACCGCAAAATATAATGCTCTTATTAAACAACACACATGGGATCTTGTTCCACAACCGAAAGGGGTGAATACCATCCGTTGTATGTGGCTTTTTCGCCATAAATATCGAGATAATGGTGACCTAGAACGCTATAAAGCACGACTTGTGGTCAATGGCAACTTTCAACAGGTTGGAATCGATTGTGAGGAGATATTTAGCCCTGTTGTCAAACCAACCACAATACGAACCGTTCAAAGTATTGCAATGGGTCGTAATTGGCCAATTCATCATCTCGAAGTGAAAAACGCATTTTTGCATGGAGACCTCAAAGAAACGATCTACATGCATCAACCACCCAACTTTTACAACCCATCCGCTCTGGTCCATGTATATTGCCTTCGTAAGTCTTTGTACGGCCTAAAGCAAGCCCCTTGGGCTTGGTACCAACGGTTTACCAACTATATCTTACAGGTTGGTTTTCGATGCAGCAAAAGTGACAACTCATTGTTTACCTATCATCACGGTTTTGACATAGCTTACCTGTTGCTATATGTTGACGACATCGTCTTAACCGCGTCCTCCGAAAAGTTGAAATCAGGCATAATTTTGGCTCTCAACACTGAATTCGAGATGACCGACTTGGGTAAATTAAGCTACTTCTTAGGTATTTCTGTCACCCGTTCCTCTCACCACATGTTCTTATCTCAGAAGAAGTATCCATAAAATATCATTAGCAGGGCCAAAATGACGAATTGCAAGCCTATGCCTACCCTGGTTGACTCACAATCCAAATTGAGCGCACATACCGGGACTCCGGTTGATGACCTGACTCTTTATCGGAGCCTTGCAGGTGCTCTACAGTATCTCACCTTTACAAGGCCCGACATTGCCTACACAGTCCAATAGATCTGCCTCTTCATGCATGCACAGCGGGAACCCTATTTTAGCGCCCTTAAACGCATCATACGGTACGTCAAAAGCACAATTGACTATGGCCTACACCTTTATCCTAGTACCGCACATAGCCTCACCTCCTATACAGACGCAGACTGGGTGGGATGCCCCGACGCACGTCGATCCACCTCAGGGTATTGCGTGTTTTTAGGCGACAACCTCATTTCTTGGTCTGCAAAACGCCAACCCACTATTTCGCGCTCAAGTGCCGAAGCAAAATATCGCGGAGTGGCAAATGTTGTTGCGAAAACGTGTTGGTTATGTAACTTACTTCTCGAACTTAGGTGTCCTACACGTAAGCTACCCTTGTATACTGTGATAATGTGTCCGCCGTGAACCTATCTGGCAATCCGGTTCAACACCAACGCACCAAACACATTGATCTCGACATACATTTTGTGCGTGAAAAGGTGGCGATAGGTCAAGTACGTGTACTCCATGTTCCTTCTTCTTATCAGTATGCAGACATCTTCACAAAAGGTTTATCGCACCAATTGTTCCTTAACTTCAGATCCAATTTGAGCGTTCATCCAAGCCACGCTGGGTATTAACAGATATCTCCCATTTGTTTCTCAATAGATATCTATACTATATTATAAAAACGACATAAAAAACTCTTAATTACAACATTTTAAGCACAAGATACTACTAATTAAAGCCAATTACTTAACTTACAGTTTCTTAATGCTTTGGTACAACATTTCCAAGCACAGTATCTCACATAATCATCTATTTGTGGAATGGATACTCATTTATTAATATAAATATTTGTTTTTTTGGTGGAGGATTTTATAAAATAGATTTTATATTAACATAATCTATTTTAAATGTAGATTTTACATTTAAATCTATATTAATGAGATGTAATATAAAATCTTTTTTTCTTTCGTATTTTTTTATATTACATCTCATAATGATTTTTTCATATTTTATTTTATAAAATCTTTTTCCATATTTTATTTTATAAAATCTTTTTACATAATGAGATGTAATATAAACTCTTTTTTCTTCCGTATTTTTTTGCTAATATAAAATCTACACGTATTTTATATTAGCATAATATAAAATCTACACGTATTTTTTTTTCACGAGCATTAAAAGAAGAAAAAAGAAGGTTGATATGAATTAAAAATAAAAAATAACAAGATACACTAATAAATTATCATATTCTTTAAAATAAAAATATTCCGCAATACTTTCCAAATTAACCAAGTGTAAATAAAGTAAAATAGAAACGATGTAGATATAAAAATATTCTTCCATTTTTTTTAATATATTTACATTTAAATGTAAAATCGAAAATAAAAATAAAAGATTTTAAAATATTCTCTACATTCTCTATAAATATATATAGTTTCTCTATGTATCATCCGAGTACAAGAAGAAGACGAACGGTCGGGTGTCAATGGCGGAACCTGCAACTGAACAAAAAGTATTCCATTATATTTTTGTTTCTTTGAAAAACTACTTTTTTATATTTTATTTTATTTACTGAGGATTTGTTTATATTTTTCAAAACCCACAATCATATTTTTTAAAGTAGGGGAATAAGATATATATACATATCTTTATTTTTATCGACTAATACTATGAGGTCTTGAAGTCAATAGTCAGATAAATTTTCAAGTGGTACTGAGTGAATTTGAACTATACCAGTTGAGTTGATGGTTACAAAAGATAGAAATCATTTATTTTATTTGTCATATTTGATGTGGGTTGAATGTTGTTAATTAATCTACAGATTTATACGTTCAAAGTGATTGTCAAGTGTTGTCGAGGAGGTTTCAGAAAACTTGCAAAATCTGTAAAAACGTATGTTCATATTTATAATTATTTCAATAATAGTGATATGTTGTGAGACATGTCGTTTGAGTTTTAAATAATATAATACAAAACTATTATCAATATTATTGCACAAACTCATAACAACAAACGATTAAGAATATATGCAAGTTAATCACTTATGAAAATACATTCGTTTTTCACATTGTATTTCATTAACTGTTAACAGAGAAATTACGTTTCATTTTAACTCGGTTCAATATTCCAACAAAAAATTTATCTTCCCGTGCAATGCACGGGCCCAACACTAATTTGTTTATTATTATGAGATTTAGTACTAAAATAGTTTCCTGTAAATATGGTATCTCAATAAGGGATCTCTCTCCTTAATAATTTCCTTAGATACGGATATTGTATTCTTTATATACTTGGGAGAATAGAATGAAAAGGCAATCAATTCTCCAATTCTAACTTAATGATCATTTTTAATACAAATATTACATAGCAAACAACCATCATGTCTTATAATTTTAAAAGATGTAAACAAACATTCGAAAGATATGTTATACATAATTTGAATTATTGTTTAGCAATTTATACAAAGATTGATAATGTTGAAAAACTTAAATCAGATAAGTTTTTATTGATGTTGTGCAATTCACCAAACACATTGTGCAAGTGTTTAAAGCATAGATATGCGGATTAATATGAACCAAATATTTTTGGAAGACTTCTTTTATTAGGAGACTTCTTATGCATGAGAAATGAAAATGAAATACCATTGGAAATATGCATGGAAGAAGCTACAAGCAACCTCTATTTATCACATGTCTTTCTCCATTGATCTATATATATGGATGCATGCATGCCATCAACAATCACCCCAAAATCCATCAGTAAAGAAAAGAGTCATTTTAGCCTTCTTTTTATTCTTTGTTCCCTTTGCCATATATATATATATATATAGAGAGAGAGAGAGAGAGGTGTTCAAATGCAACTCATCTACATGGTCCAACCCCTCTATCCACCATACATTTTATGTAATTAAAAAAAGGAAAAAAGGTAAAAGTAAAATGTGTGGTGGATAAAGGAGTTGCAAAAGTTGCATCATGTAAAAGGTTGCATAATAATTCACCCCTATATATATATATATATATATATATATATATATATGGTGCGTTTCTTTTGCAACCCAATCAATTTGTACAAACTATGCAAACCAATCTTAGTCGTTCATCAAGTCTAATAAATATATGATTTTATTATGTTTCCTAATTTAAAATCATGATTATAATGAATAAACTTAACATTTTCCATATATATCACAATCATTATTAATGAATCATAATCATTATCCATAAATATATCTATTGTTTCCTAATATAGTGGTTTGCATAGTTTGTACAAATTGTTTGGGTTGCAAAAGAAACACACCCTATATATCTATAGTGTTTGGTTCATTTGAGAAATGGTAAATATATGAGAAATAGAGAAGTAATCCTAGCCATTCATATGGTCAAGATCGGATTTGACTAGTCAAATATTGCGGCTTTGATCGGTCAAAAGTTACGGCTTTGACTGGTCAAAAGTTGCGGCTATCCCAAAAATAGAAGGACAATTTCGTAAATTTTACAAAACACACGAGCTGTGTTCATATATGAACATGTATAATTCAAATATGAACTATATGTTCATATATGAACCAGTGCAATTCACAACTGAACTCTTTTAACTGATTCATATATGAACCTTTGTAATTCATATATGAATCAGTTGAACTAACTAACAGATTCATATATGAACCTTTGTGATTCATATATGAATCTGTATGAATCACAAAGATTCATATATGAATCAGTTGAACTAATTAACAGATTCATATATGAACTCATCCCGTGTATTTTACGAAATTACCCCTCTACCTTCTATAGACCACACAATAATTATCCGGTGCTTCGTGGTCAAAGCCGCAAATGTTGACCAGATAAATGGCTAAGATTACTTCTCTATTTCTCATATATTTACCGTTTCTCAAATGAACCTCTCCCTATACATATACATACATATATATATATATATATATATATATATATATATATATATATATCTTGTTTTTGGAGGAACATTTGGGTGGCTGATTTGTTGATCCAAGGATCTCGTAAACACGTTGTAATTTTCTCTAGGTTGGTAATATAAATATCTCTCTCTCGCTGTGGATGTACACTATCACACTGATAGTGGAACCACATTAAATCTTGTTGTTTCGTTATATTTTATCGTATATTCGATAACTGCTATATTTACGTTTGTGGATCGGTGTGAATCAATAGACCAAAATATACAATATTTAGATCTCGGTATTCCGCATTTGTTGTAACGGGTCAGTTGCACGTGATTTATTGTTATCACTTTTTAGGACCGTAAATCACTTAAAATACGATTTTGTAACTGTCACCGACCCTTATAGATGATATATGCAATTTTTGTTTTTTATGTAACAATCAAATACAAACAAATCAAAACTGTTATCAAAATATTATGAATCTCTCTGTTCTTTGTTTTTATATGGTTACTGAAATGTCGAATCAAGAATGATCTTGATCATCTTGTACAATTTATTTTGTTGTTTTGCAAAAATTTAAAGAGACACAAGTTATGTGTTAAATATCAACATATAAAGAAAAAGCATAAAATAAAAATATTTAATCATGTAAGAAACTATCAATAGTTATTTTTAATAAAATTGGATTAATAATTATTCAATTTTTTAAAATAATAATTATTTAATTCATGTTCTAAAACATGTATATGTGATCATTTTTTCATAATATGCACAAAATAACAGCTCAGCACGATTATTGGAAAGAAACATATTAGATCAGATTGCGACACCACTTTAAATGAGGATATGTGAGCAACTATCAAAGATTAAAATACAAGAACTTGTCTATTTTTAATTGATCTACAACCATTCATGGATATTTATCTATGATCATGTATTGCTTGGTACATTTGATGTTTCTAAAAATGTGTTTTAGATTTTAAATCATACGAAAGGAGTATAAAAAATTATCATGGACAATATATATATATATATATATATATATATATATATATATATATATATATATATATATATATATGCTAATCCAGACATTTGTTATATAAATCAGATCATGATTTACTCGTTTAAATAGTAAATCTAATTAGGTTATTAAATTACCTAAATATTATAGATCTAAATGAAACTATCCAATTCAAATATTGTTGATAGACAACCTTGGCTTGAGATTTTGTATATCTTTTTTCAAGGACCCCGTTTTATATTCACGAGTACAAAGTATAATCTTTTTAAGTAGAAAATTATATTTATCGTATTAAATGCTTTAAATACTACTTAGACCTTTAACAAAAATATATAGCAACTTTCAAAATATAATGCTTATAAGTTTTTAAGGTGACAAAATACAATGTCATACATTTAAATTGCATTTTTAACCTTTATATTTTCAATATAAAAAAGTTAAGCAATTTCCAATGGTTGTTTTGTGATGAAATCTCAAATACATAATTAAAATCATGCATATTAATATATGCAATATTTTTATATTTAAATATAGCAATTATTATTCACATATAATGGTTAAGAAAACACTGTTATTTCCATCTAAAGGGAACACAAATGAAAGATCATGAAATGTTATTTTCAAAACGAAGACAAAAAAGATTGTGACAACACACGAAGCCATTAAGACATATTTTTGTTTTTTATGTTTATGTTTCTTTAAAACCATAAATTGAATAAACAAAAAAACAGCGTATATGTATTATTTTCGTTTACTATAACCAAAAATATTTTATAATATTTTGAAATTGTAATATCGATTTTTGATATTTTTACAATTCATAAAAGTGATCTTAAAAAATATAGTTGCACATTTATGTTGTATATAAGTTGAAGTTTTTTAACCAAATAAAATACATATTTTTATTTATTTATTTATTTATTTATTTTTTTTTGGGGGGGGGGTGCATTTGATTTTGTTATCAAACAAAAATCATAATCTAAATAAAATCGAACAAGTGGTCTCGGGATCATGCGTTGACGGCTAACTCATGTTATCATTGTTGCTCACGTTTAATGGATTGAGGTTGGTTTGTGTTTTGCGTGTGGGATGTGTTAGAACTTTATTTTTGTTTTCTGCTTTTACTTCTAGTTTTGGTTTTGTTTGAGGTCTTTGGATATGTGTGAGCTTGTTGTTTTTTCGGTTATACGCCTTGTAGATCTTTCAAACTTTCTTTTTGTTTCCCTTTTTTTATGTTAATATTTTTGCTTGTCTTTAAAAAAAATGAAATAGTATAAGTTAATTTACGAAAAATATAAGATTGATTTAATTTTATTTATGAAAATATTGAAGATAAAGAAAAATAGTGTACATTTATTAAATATATCTCCCAAAAGCCAATTTTATGTAAAATAAAAAATAATATAATATAATTTCAATAATACATCAATAAAATTTAATACATTACCCAAATAAACATGTTTCAGCCCATTATAAGGCCCAAATTTAAACTCATGTTTTCTTTTTCTTCTTCTTTTTTTAGGTTTTTTTTTTTATTCTTGTTGTACTTCCTATAAATAAAGGGCTAACTTTGATTTATCATAGTATCTTCACCATATTTTGAGGGTTTTTATTCTAAAGAGTTTTCAAAACTTTTTTAAAATGAAGAGAGAATGAAATTCTTTAAATTTAAAAAACTTTTCAAAAATGATTGTTTTAGGAAAGAGAAGAGATTTTTTACTCTTCCTACCAATGAGAACTTAAAAAAAACAGTATTTAGTAGGGTTGATTTCTTATGGTCGTAATTTGTAGGGATTAGTTAGAGGATAGCCTCAGACACCCTTCCAAAAAAACTTTAAAATTAGAGCAAACTACAACTTTTGTCTTTGTGGTTTATTGTTTTTAACAATTTTCGTCCTTGGTCTATGAAAATTGCTTCTATCATCCTTCTAGTTGTAATACATTGCTTTTTAATCCCTCAAACTAATTATGTTAAAAAAGTGCATTAAGTGAGGGACATTTTGGTCTTTTCATATATTATCTATTTTTTTATTATAAATAATAGCAATATCTTTTAACAGCATCCTCCTCCCTCGCTTTTCCACCACCTTTGTCGTCTCATCACTATCACCGACTTGATCCCCCTTCAATGACCACCATCGTCAACCGGCCTACGTCAGCCTCCTCGTCCCCTTATAACCTTCATTTGTGTTGAAGTAAAAACAACTACCACGTCCAACCACTTCCAGATACCCCAAGAAAACCTGATCTCCTACCCTATATCCGTTGGGTACCATGTGCCAAGCCTCCTCCTCCCCTTCTCTCATCCATCTCTGGTGAACAAAACCACCTCTAGCAGCATCCACATACCCCAAACATAATGTGTACCTCGTGCTAGACCTCCAGCTTCTCTTCCCATTGGCTCCCCCCCCCCCCCCCTTTTCTCTAAAAAGAACCCAACCAAACCATTGGATTGAGATGATCCAACAAATGTGATTTAAAATGTGGTTATAACCACCTTTTTTGAAAAACAAAAATATTTCCTCTTAACTTTTAAATTAAAAATCAACGAAATACAAAACAAAATGAAGCAAAACAAATTACACCAAAAAAACAATCACTTGTTATTTCATCTGCTTTTTGTTATTTCATGGTTCAAGGAAAACGTTAAATAAATGGAAAACCGGAAAACCACGAAAAAACATATGAAAAAGTATATGAATATGGTTGTCAAATTAACGAGAAAAATAATATTTTTTTGTAATTTGTTTCGTTCAAATTTTTATCATATTTCGTATTTTTTTTTTCATTTTAAAAAATAGGGGGTGAGAAAATTTTCAATTTAAAAATAAAGTTGTAACCGCCTCTTTAATCACATCCATTGGATTAGTTAATCTAACGATCGATAGAGTGTTTTTCTGTTTTTCATTTATTTGGATTAGTGTTTTCCCTAAACCTTCCCCCCCCCCCCCCCTCTCTCTCTCTCTCTCTCTTTGTGTGTGTGTGTGTGTGTAACGCCCCGAATTTTTGTTATAGAAATTCTATCGTTAAGACTTCTAGTCTTCCTTATTTAAATCATAGTTATCTTGTGTTTACCCTATTCATGCGTATCACGTGTGTTAGCCAAGTTCGTGTGTTAAGTGTTGATTTTGGAAAAGAGAAACAGTGGATTACGCACAAGTCGCGTAATCCACTGTCCGAATTCCATTTCAGAAGCATGGGCGCATAACCCGCGAGATTCCCCTGATGCTTTAATACGGGTTTCTTTCCCTTTTTCTCATTAATTTCTCATCTACATTCATTGCTACTCTCTCTCAACTCACCTATTTCAACCATCTGAAATTAGGGTTTCACCAACCCAAATCTACCTTATTTATTGCTAGTAGTTGGGTAAATCAACTAAGGATTCAAAGTTGAGCATTTAATCACCATCTCCATTGTCATCTTCTCCAAATGATCAAATCTAGGGTTTTGGGTTTTCTTCAAAAATCCCACTTGGTGAGTTCATATCTCTTATCTTTAAACTTTATACACATCAAAACTATATTTTGAACCCATTATCATCTCCTTGTTTATATTATGTGGTTTATAAGATTTTAACCTAAAAATGGGGTTTTGGGATATTTTAGGGTTCTTGCTATAATTTGCTAAAAGGAAGAGTTTCATTTGATTTGTAGTAAAATAAAGTACTACTTGCACATTTTTGGTGAGGTACTTGAAAGAATGCATATAATCTCATTTTATGATTTTCATTCTTATCAACAGTTAAACTTGAAAATGCATTTTGGAAATAAATGTTCTTGGGAACTATATGTTTAACTATAGTTGGTCACAAATGAAATTGTGACAAGTCTAGACTATTACTAGTGGATCCCTAGGTATTGAGTCGACTTATATTTTGGGATGTTTTTCCTCTTTGTAGCTAGTGGATACATTTGATATTGGGAGGCCCTTTGGTACGGTTATGTGATACCGGTTACTAGCCATGGGTCACAATGTAGTCCTAGTGAACGAGTATGACTTGGTTTCCTCGGGTGCCCTCCCCAACATCTTAGTACGGACCGACATTGTTCGTGTCCATGGATTCCAAGTATTTAGCTCATAACTCGGATTATGGCTTACTCGGTGTTCCGCTACAATCCTTGGTAAAGCAGGTATCCTCTGTCATCGCAAGATGAATTTTTGGACCGAAAGGTCCTTATGTAGCAATAGTTCAATTGTAAACTAAACTTTCTTGAAAAAAATTTCCTTTCGTTACATTATTCTAAACTTATTTAAATTATATACTGTATGTTCTCACTAGGCTTTAAGCCTAACACTTTTTCTCAAATGATGTGTATAACAGGTTCCTTTAGCGGTGGGTTGGCAAAGGTTTGAGCGATGAGCGTGGGCTTGAGGCATTTTTGAAATGAATAGTATTTGGCGTTGGACATTTAATTAAGTCCCTATTTTTGGTGATATTGGGTTGACAACCGATGTAATCTAGATAGTTTATGTTTAGATTAGTTTGTTGTTGATTTCCATATCCGTTCACAGGTTTTTGTAAATTCTTTATACATTTACCCTTTTGGGTGGTTTATTCCAAATACAAACGTCATATTGCCAAATTTTCAAATTTTAAATTACTCTAAAATTTAAGGTGTTACACTCTCTCTCTCTCTATATATATATATAGAGAGAGAGAGAGAGATGATGATTCAAACGAGAACGCTAACTATTTAAAAAAACAAGAAAACAACAAAAAAACAACAGATCATGTACAAAATCATATGTGATTTTACACTAACCCGAAAAAATCGGACGGACGCGGGCATAGTCGCGTGAATCATATATGATTTTGTATGTACTCGGTTGTTCTCGTGATTTCATAAATAAATGTTGTTCTCGTATGAACCCACGTTCAATTGAATACCGATTTTCTGTTGTGAACCGAGGGACAAAGGAGAGCACGACACGTACCCCGGGTGTCCACCTTCAATATGAATAACAAAGGTGAACGTTCATGCACTATTCATGATGAATAATACAACATTTATTGTGAATAATACATAAATGATAATACATAAATGATAATCCATGTATTACTCATCATGTCTCTTGTGACGTGTTATTTATCACAAATGTTGTATTATTCACCATGAATAATACATAAATGATCCATGAAGATGTGGACACGTAGTACACGCTCCTTTGTCCCCTGGTTCACAACCGAAAGTAGATTTTCATTTGAACCTGCTCTTATATATATATATATATATATATATATATATATATATATATATAGGGTCATTCTTTTGTTAACCCAAAATTTAGTGTTAACTTTGTTAACTAATCTGGGCCCTTAATCTTGAAATATAATGGTTGTGATTAAAACAGTTTTTTAAATTAGAAAAAGGGAAAAAAATTGGTTCAAATTTGATGTTCCTATATGAACAAGGGTAAAAAGGTAAAATTGTATGTGTTGATAATCAAGGAAAGGTATCAAATCCGAAAATTCTCGGGATCACGTCTTCTTCCTCAATACTTCAACTCTGATAACTTCATCGAAACCAATTTCAACAACAAATGGCGTCCATTCAGGGTAATCGATCAAGAATTGATTATATCGATCTATTAAAGTAAAATCGATCAAGAAATCGATTGATTCATACTCCTTCGGATGCACGATCGACACAACATGCTTCCTTCTCTTGACAGTGAAACACCCTTATTCGATTGAGGATTTGCCAACAGCGATTGAGGTTGCTATCGGGTTGTTTCTAGGCAGCGGCGGAGACGGAGAAAGGCGGAGCAACCGTAGGGTTTTCTCTGGGCAAAGGTGGAGCGACCGTGACGAGGCAACCATGAGCAGATGCAGTTCATCGTTGTGGTTTTGATTTCTCTTTTCTGCTCATCTCTCTACAAACCTAATCGAAACTCTCAACTGTCTCGACTTTGAACATTGTACTTTTGAGATCTGAACTTGATTTCTTGTTCGATTGAGATATTGGTTTTTGGTTCATATATGTTAACATATGATTATTTTACAAGGGTGGATTTATGATTTTTGTTCATATATGTGACAATCTTATAAGAGTGGGTTTACGGTTTTTGTTCATATATGCTAAAATTTTACAATTGTGGGTTTATGCTTTTTGTTCATATATGTGAAAATCTTATAAGAGTGGGTTTATGTTTTTGGGTTCATATATGTGAAAAATGTTTAATTGTGGGTTTATGGTTTGTTGTTCATATATGTGACAATCTTATAATTGTGGGCTTATGATTTCTGTTCATATATGTGAATCTTTTCCAAGTGTGGGTTTATGTTTTTGGTTCATATATGTGAAATATGTTCAAGTCTGAGTTTATTGTTTTTCGTTCATATATGTGAACATCTTAGAAGGATTGCTTCTATGGTTTTGGGTTCATATATGTAATCATGTTCAAGTGTGGGTTTATAGTTTTCTTGTTCATATATGTGACAATCTTATAAGAGTGGGTTTACGGTTTTTGTTCATATATGCTAAAAGGAGGGAATTTACAGAAAATTGTTCTATATTATAGGAAGAAGATGATGGATATAAGGGGAAAAAAAAACAATCAGATCATTAAAATGGTAAAATGGTTTAAAATTAAAGGAATAAAATCCCTAAAAAATCTCTCTCCATATTTATCTCCACGTTATGGAGAGAAACAATATAATATTAAAAAATTTTAAATTTCCAAATTACAAATTTACCCTTACTCTAAATTAATAAACCAAAAACTTCTTTGCAATCCTATTGGTCTAAAGTGGTTAACAAAGTTAACACTAAATGTTGGGTTAACAAAAGAAGGGGACCCTATATATATATATATATATATATAGTGATAGTTTCATTTGCAAACCATCCTATTTTGCAAACCGTGCAAATCGTCTATTTCATTGGTTACGTTATTGAAATTGTTTCATGAAATTGTTTAATTTGTTGAAATTTCATATAATTCTTTTCTTGATTAAATTGTTTCATATATTTGTGTTTTTTACGTAAAAATGAAAAAGTTTCATCAGAATAAGAAAATACATGAAACAATTTCACCAGATGAGAAAATACATGAAACAATTTCATCAAGATTTTTTTAAATGCAACATATATTAAAAAGGGAACAAACAAAAAGGTTCAAGCTTCTGTAAGAAGCAGAAGGAAATAACACAAACAGAAACAATAGACAACAAATGCAACCCACAAAGCATGACGAGCACACACAAAAAACAACCAAAACCAAACCCAAACGAGCCCCAACAGGGAGACCGATGAGCACGAGCAAAATTATCCAACTAACCCACACCCACTACACCAATCATGCCAAGAAAGACTAAAATCCTTCACCCGTTTGGAGATCCAATTAAACGACAACAGTTGGATAATGAAGAACCGATCAATTTGATGAGTCGAATGTTGAGAGAAAACACGATCGTTAAGTTATAACCAAATAGAATAGAGAGTGCACCACACCACCACCATCCAAAGGTCACATCCATTATGAGAAAGTGGAACGATAAGAGAGTCTGCATGGCCAAGAAGATCGTCCAACGTGATTGCCGACGAGAAAGACCGGCCCCACTATCGAAAGATTTGACTCCATAATTGAAGGCTCTTCGAACACTTGATAAAACAATGGTCGATGGATTCGATCTGCTCCTCACAACAGGGACAAAAGAGAGAATGGAGACATGCCTTTATCATGTAAAAATTCACGAACTGTAACTCGTCTCTTCCTTAGCCGCCAAATGAAGATACATACTTTTCTTGGAACGATTGAGCACCAGTGAGATTTAGAGACTTGATCCAACACAAGCATAAAATTATTGTCAATCATGTTCCTTAGAGCTTTGACCGAAAACTCAATGTCCTCCCTCAACCACCACACCCACGAGTCTCTCCCACCCACACTCAAGGAGACATTACACAACAAGAAGTTCAACTCTTCCACATCGCCCTCCCTCTTGGAACTCTCACCCAACCCCAAGTCCCACCCCCATACCATTAACCGAAATCACTCTGTTTGGAATCTTCACCCTCTTCTCTTTCTCAAGTCTATAAAGACGGGAAACTTTTTCATTAAGTCTATAGTTACCCAAGCATTTATCCCTCCAAAAGGAAGTATCCTCGCCATTACCCACCTGTTTCCCAAAAGAGTCTGAAAAGTTGATGTCAATCTTTTCCAAATCCCGAATGGCTCTAATTACTCTCCCCACGCCCCCGATCGCTCGATCAGTCTTCCTCACTCACACCACCGAGTCCTCCATCTTCTCCGAAGATGCTCTAGATAACCCTAACCCGAAACGCATCGCGATTAACAAAGAAGCTTCACCACCATTTTCCAAGAAGCCCCTAATTTGCTGCCCGAAGGCTGTCCACACCTAAACCCCCTTACCAAAAGAATTAAGGATCGAGTCCCATTTAACCCACACCCATTTTCGAGAAGAGTCATTCCCATCCCAAAAAAACGCTCTCCTTACACTCTCTAAATGTTGAATTACATGAGTTGGCGCACGATAAAGAGAGAAAAAGTATAGAGAAAGACTACCTATAACCGATTTAAGGAGCGTTAATCTACCTCCCAAAGATAAGCAACGAATCTTCCAACTAGATAATTTCGCCTTGAATTTGTCAATAATAAGATTCCAACTGCCTATCTTATTCATGTTTCTACCAACCAGGATTCCAAGGTACGTGAAAGGAGAAGAACCTGCACTTCAACCAATTTTCGTCGCCATGTTCAAAAGAATATAATCTGGAACCCCCACACCATAAAGTTTACTTTTTGAAACGTTGATTTTTAATCCCAAAGCCAGCTCAAAACATTTCAAGATGCCCATTAGATTTGTGATATTCCTACTATCCCACTCCCCAAAAAAGATTGTATCATCCGTAAACTGTAAATGAGAAACACACACCCCATTATGACCCACCAAAATACCATTGAACACACCATGAGTAAGGGCCTCTTTCATCGGCACATTGAGACATTTTACCGCAATCAAGACGAGGAACGGTGATAAAGGTTCGCCTTTGTAACACTCCGAATTACGGGCGATTTGTATTATCGGTTACAAGGAGGGGTTTATAGTGTCAAGTCTTTAAGAGGTAAATATTATTTATGTCAAATAATGTATTTGGAGAAACAAATTATAAAAAAATGGTTTTATTTCTTCAATTTTAAATGTCGTTTATATATAAGGAAAATGATCAATTTGGTTATAATTATATATAGGAGGAGATCATTATTCCTATTTAGGCGTATATCAACCAAAATGAAACTATGAACCTAAAAAGGGTTTAGAAAGATAACGAAAAGCTTGAATTAGAATTGATAAGAATTACAAATATATATAGTACAGTCCTAGCTAAATCAACGTAGGCTAACCAAGGAAAGAAGGAGGAGAATATGCACAACCTAATATACAAGATATTGACAGGAAGGTATCTAGACTAATTGATATGTATTATACATAAATAGAGGATGACAATTAAGGGTGAGATATTGGTTTATCTTTATCTCTTACATGCCCCCGCAAGATGGACGGTCTTTGAGAGAGTCCCATCTTGGACACTAGGAAATCAAGACAAAGTGCCGAGATCTTTCAAGGAGAACATGGTAGCCAAACTTTTAACAAAAACATCAAGATTAGTAGCATTTGGTCCAGTGATAATAATGTCATCCACATACACAATAAGGTAAATAGGAGTACTAGAGTGAGGATAAATAAATAGCGATGCATCGGCAATGGATCGTTTGAAGCCTGAGGCAAGAAGAAAGTTGGCTAATTCATTGTACCATGCCCGAGGGGCTTGGTTAAGCCCATAAATAGCCTTGTGGAGCTTGCAAATGTGAGTCGGAAAGTTTGGATCAACAAAACCGGGAGGTTGAGACATGAATACTTTCTCATGAAGTGTTCCATTGAGAAAAGAATTATTGATATCAAGTTGGCGTAGATGCCATTTTTTGGTCACTAAAAGGCTAAGTAAATAACGGATGGTAGTCGGTTTGACAACAGTACTAAAGGTGTCTGTGTAGTCAATCCCGGGACGTTGCTGAAAACCTTTGGCGACAAGACGGGCACAATATCTTTGAATACTGCCATCCGAATTGTATTTAATTCTGAAGACCCATTTGCATTTAACAATGTTTTGACTTTTCTCAAGTGATACTAAGTCCCAAGTGCCAAGTTTGTGTAAAGCAGAAATTTCATCAAGCATAGCTTGTTTCCATAATGGGTCTTAGAGAGCTTATGAGACACTGGTGGGTTCGGAGGGTTTTAGTTGAATGGTGGTATGGAGGTTGGGTTTGGGGTTGGGTTTGTGAATGTTATTTTTGGCACATGTGACGATACCAATGGGTTGGGGTGAAGGTGAAGGCAGGGGTTCAACTTGGGATGATGACAGGTTGTGGGACGATATGCTACTACTGGTGGGTTGTTGGCTCATGGTTGGGTTGTTGTTGTTGGAGGCAGTGGGTGTAGTTGAGGTTTGACCAGTAAAGGTTGCATAGATGGTGGGCGTTATAGGTTCAGTAGTTATAAGTGGTGATTAAGAGGTAGGAAAGGAGATATTTGGTGTGAGATTATGTGTAACAGGTAAGGTAGGAAGGATTGGTAAGGACATGGAACTCCATAGATCGGGGGAAGGGGCAGGTATAGTGCCCTTTGTGGAAGTAAGAGTAGCATACAGAAACTCTGTTTCGACAAAGCGGACATGGCGAGAAGTAAAGATTTTGGTGGTGAGAGGGTCTAAGCAATGGTACGCACTCTGAGTTTTGGAGTACCTAATGAAGATGCAAGGAGTGGAATTAGGGTCCATTTTGTGTCGTGCATAAGGTCGCAACCAGGGATAGCAAAGACACCCAAAGCCACGGAGTTTGAGATAATTGGGAGGCGACCCAAAAAGATAATGAAAGGGGGACTGATTGGATAGAGTAGGAGTTGGGAGCCTATTTATAAGGTATGTGGTTGTGGTGATGGCATAAGACCAAAACTCAAGAGGAAGTTTAGCGTGAGCGAGAAGTGTTAGACCTGTCTCGGCTATGTGACGATGTCGTCGTTCAGCATAGCCATTGTGCTCAGGAGTGTGTGGTGGAGAGGTAAGATGAGATACACCATCAATGGTAAAATAGGCTTCTAGGGCTTGATATCCCCCCCCCCCAATTGTCGAAATAAAGTATTTTGATCTTTTTCTCAAAGAACTTTTCTACTAAGGCTTTGAATCTGATGAAAACCCATTTTGTGTCGGATTTGTTTTTGAGTGGATAAAACCAAATGTACATGGTATGGTGATAGACAAAAATGACGTAATATTTATATCCATTAAGAGAATGGACGGGAGATGTCCATAAGTCAGTGTAAATAAGATCAAGAGGCCCATTAGAGTGCAAAGTATTTTGAGCAAAAGGTAGTTTATGAGTTTTATTACATTGGCATGCATTACAATTAAAGGGAAAATTGCTAGAAACATCAAGTCGAAAGGTAGAAATTAAAGACTTAAAGATAGAGTGAAATGGATGGCCAAGACGGTGGTGCCAATTTATTGCTAAAGCTTTGACACTGGAGAAGGCTAGGATAGGAGAAGAGGACGGCCATTCATAGATACCATGCTTAATTGGACCCTTGAGAAGATGTGCCCCCGTAAGACAGTCCTTTACAACAAAAGAATCACAAGAAAATTCAATTAGAAGATTATTATCATAACATAATTGAGAGATGGAAATGATATTGCATGTCATAGAAGGAGCACAAAGAACATTAGACATATATAAAGAGTTGGAGGAAGTGTTAAGAGAAAGAGAACCGGTGTGTGTGATAGGGACCCCTTCACCATTGCCAATGATTATTTCTTCCGAGCCATCGTAAGGATGATGAAGGGCGAGATTGTGTAGGTCATGAGTGACATGGTGAGGCACCTGTGTTAAGGAGCCAGGGAGTGGATGGAGAGGATGGTCTAGCAGTAGCAACAAAAGCTTGTGGGATGGGTTGATTGGTGGACAGGAGAGTGGACGGGTTGGTGGTGGGCCGAGGTGGTGGAAGGACAATAGGGAAACGTTGTTGGACACTGGGCAACGTTGAAGAGAGTGGTCGTAGGCATGGCACCACTGCATTTGCCTTGGTACCCGATCGTATTGGTAGTGTTAGAGCATTTGTAGTTGTTTTTGGAGAACTGTTGTGGTCGATGGGTGGTTGGTGAGGGGTTATGGTAGGTATTATTTGGTGGTGGGTAAGAGTGACGAGTGGTGGTTGTGTGGACAGAAGCGGGCAGGTGTACGGGAGTAGGTTAGTGTGGCCCAAGATTTACTAGCATAAACACATACACAAAACACTTTGTTTATTAAACACAATGATTACATCCCTATTTGTGATGAACAATTAAGATTGAGTGTTTGTGTGTGTACTCAATGTGTGCTACTATGTGTGTTCTTACTCTCTCTCAATTACACCTTCACTTTCACACACTTAATCTCTTGTTCTTGCACACTCTATGTCACACTCACTAAACAACACTATGACTTGCTTATATATAGGTCAACATGACCAAGCAAGGTCAACCCTTCTAAGCTTATTTACACCACACACACAAACACTATTACAACAAAGACCCTTATTTAATCTTGAATACAATTATAGTCTAACAATCTCCCCCTTTGGATTCAAGATTAAAAAAATTTTTGACGATAATCTTCAGGTCTTCTTATCTTCAGAATTGATCTTCAGCTTTGAATCTTTTCCGGCTTTGACAACTTGAAAACTTTGACAATTCTTCAAACTTGTCTCTGCCTTTGAATTTGCTTTTTCAAATTCTGAATAAACAACCTTTCTTTCAAACTTTGAATTTTTTTCACTTTTTCTATGACAAGCTTTCTTTAATCTTTGACTTCAATCATCTGAAAACTTTATCTCCTCTGAAATCTTTAAAACTTCAATCTGATTTTGAACATTGATTATTCTCCCCCTTTTTAATGATTTGTAAGAATCAAAATCATTAAAACACTTCAAGGTCAGATCCGTCATTGAATAAACTTCCCACCATCTGATAATCGCAATCTTCATGAACTTTCATTTCCTCCTTTGGATAATAGACATTCTCCCCCATATAAGAAAAGTAAACAGTCTCCCCCATTAATAAGATATTCTGACTTCTGATCTGGATTGGCCTTTGATTCACAAAGATATTCATTTGAATCTTTTCAAATTCAAACAAAATAAGAATGGCAACCCTGAATCAACATATGAAACAGTTAGAAGTGACTGTCAGTAACACAAAGTTACTGTGTACAACAGATGTACAATATAAGGAGCTTGTTTGAGGTTGACTCCCCAGGACTTCCATTCAATCATTGAAAAACACAAGGTAATTCTATGAATGTTCTGACAGAAAAACATATTCTCTGTGTGCTCGTGCTTGTGTTTGAAAGAATTAGCACAATGATTGTGTTTCATAAGGCTCAACATATGTAAATCACTGAGACATCAATGATTGTACATGGACTCAATGTGCATGATAAAGGGTCGAAGGTGGGGCAACTTTCCTTCTTTTTCAATATCAGTATCTTCCAAATGAAGATCCGATAGATTATATGCTGCTTCCCCAGAAAATGTGAAACATTCTCTTTTTGAGAAAAGAATGAGTAGCTAGGGAGGTTGTATGCAAGAGATGGCATGGGCTATTTGCCTATTTCAATGATGGTCACGAAAGAAATGTGAACCAATCAGTAATGTGGCTGCCCAGCTCAGAAAGATGTTTGGTGCAGAGTTCTAATATTCTTTTAACTCTGTTCTCTCACCCTCTTTCTTTTAATCATATAAACTCACATCTAACCATTCTCTCATTTCCATTTTACCTCAACTCAATCCCACACTCAATTCTTTTAGACTCCTCTCCCCTCAATCACTCAAAGGATTTCTTCCGGGGTAGGAAACACTGGTTATCGTGAATCCATGGAAGATCTAATAAGCACTCACACTAAATCCCATGTTCCTAACAGTACATGTTGTTCAATGATTTTCTTAACATGTAAAGCACAAGAAATCATATGTCAGTGTATGTATGCTCATTCAAAAATTAGAAATGAAATTTGAGCATTTTAAACATTTAAGATTTCTCAAAACTTTATATGAATGAATAATCATGAAAGAATATAAATGTTTTGAGAATCTGACAATGATTAAGATCAGATCAAATTATCATGAAGAAAGATATTTGGGAATTCAAAGACGTAAGTTGTTTATATGAACAATATATAAACATATTATCAATGAAAGCACATTAAAAGTGAAATGACGTTTGATTCAAACAACTATGAATACCAAACGACGGGAGTATTACCATAGAAAGATATATCATTTGATACATGGTAATAACAAAGTCAATTTGAAAATACTGAACCAGTGTGTGTATGAATACTTGACAAAGTATGTAGAAAAGAAAATACACAAGTATTATTCTTTAAAGAACACACGGTCAGATAAACAATGAAGTATCCAAAAAAAATCATTTAAAAATCACACTTCTCAAATCATAAAAACATGTTAAGATCATGAAGTGGTTTGAACATTTTAAAAACATTTTTTACAAGTGAAAGTTGTTCTTCTTTCACAAGTGTTAGAGTATAAGGATTAGAATGTTATACCTGTGAATAAGAATCCTTAACTCCCCCTAGAATGAATATAACAATGAAAGTATCCTTGACTAGATATCCTTCCCCTTGGTATCTGTAAAAAATCAACTTATCAGAAAAAAAAAATATAACAATATAATCTATCTTTCAAACGAAAAACTTCCTGAAATGATGTTATCATGAAAGCATCCTTCAGAAGAAAACATTTGAAAACGGGTTTTGAACTGAATTGTCCAAAAGCCATTCTTCGTTGAATTACGGGTTCTAAACTGATTTACTTAGAAGCCATTGTTCTCTTACTCCCCCTTAACTGTAGGTGCCTGCAACACAGAATCATTTTTCGGTTTTGGTACCCACTGGTATTTGGGTCCGAATTTGTTAGTTTCAGTTCTATTAGGAGAAACATAGTAAGAACCATACCAGTAATTATTAAAATTTTTACTTACAAAATCATTTGAACCACAGTAGGAACAATTAATTTTCTTTTGAGCTAGCCTGATTAGTTGATTAACAGTGTAAATCAGATCAGGCTTGCCAAAAGTTTTACCTTTAGGAGTAGTGTTCCATTTAGCTTTAGATGTATGCTCAAATGATTTCTCTTTCTTCTTCTCTTCCGAAGATCCTTTCACTCTCCAATACCAATTCTCTTTATCTTTCGCATCTTTCTTTCTCCATGTCATTTTCTTTTGATTCTCTTTCTTCTTGATGTTACCTGATCCATCAACATTTTTGTCATAAAACAAGTTAGAAGAACGAATTTTATCTTTAAGTGTAGAAGAATGTCTATCAATTGAATCAAATAAAGGATTCATAGAAACATGTGTGAAAATTGAACTTGCAGCTGATTTGAATGAACATTCTGATGCAGCTAGATCATCTCTCGGTGATTGAGCAATTGACTCTGGCGTTTTGTGCTCAGTCAGCTTCACCTTGAACATGATCTCCTCAAGTTCTTTAATCTTTGTGGTCAAACAGTTTCTCTCCTTTGACAATGTGTCAAACTTCTTATGCAACTCGGCTTTTGCATTCTTCTCCTTAAATATTGTTGATGACAGTTCAGATAGATTCTTTGTAAGCTTAGCAATCTCATTCTCAAACACTTTCTTCTCTTCAGTAAAATCTTCCTTTATAGTCTGTGTCTCAACTATCTTCTTCTTTTCTTTCTCAAATTTCTCTCTTTCCAGTATGATTACTTTCTCAAAGTCTGAAACTTGTTGAGAAAGTTTAATGCATTTCAGCTCCAGAACTTTCTTTTCTTCAAATGCCTTTTTAGAGAAATCAGAGAATTTCTTTGCAAAATCTTTTCTTTCTTTTTCATAACCTTCTTTTTCTTTCTTCTCTTTTTCAACTTGAGCTTCTAATTCAGATAATTTCTTTTTCAGCTCAGCATTCTCTTTTTCAGACTCTTTTCTTTGCTGTTCAATCTTCTTCAAGTCATCTTGAGCTTTTGTATTGTCTTTGACTTGGGTTGCTTTTTCCTTCATCATATTAATTTCAATCTCAAGACCAAAGACTTGATTTTTCAGCTTATCTCTCTCCGCAAAAATTTGAGAATTTAACTTTTTAAGTCCATCAACTGTCTCACTGGCAATATTTGCTCGTCTTCTACAATCATCAAGCTCTCTTATCATCTCAACAATATCATAAATGTCATCCTGATACATTTTGAAATATATTAAAAATATGCTAGGAATGATCGTTAATCTAATATGAAATCACAAGAAAAATACAAAAATCTTGAAATAAGAATTCAGAAATTTTGATCACAATCAGAACAATGTCCCCCTAGGCAGACTTAGCACGGTATTGAAAATGAAACTCGCAGGCTGAGAAACACGCAAATCAAAGTCTGCGCGTTTGATAAACTCTCAAGCAAACTCGCAAGTAAACTCGCAAGCAAACTCGCAAAGACTTGCGCTTTCTGATGAACTCGCTAAGCACTGAAACTCGCTAAACGATAAAACTCGCAAGTGCCTAAACACGCAAGTTACTATTCACGCTAAAACGCGCTGATAGAGGCGTGCGCGTTCCAGAAACTCGCTAGGCATTACTTGCGCGTTTTGAGAAAACTCGCTAATCATGCTTGCGCGTTTCAATACTTAGAAAAAATTCTGAAATCTTCAAACTCGCACGACAAAGAACTCGCTGAACACTGTTCCTACTCAAACTCGCTAGCTTTGATTAGCGCGTTTGGAGAACTCGCAGATATCGACCAGCGCGTTTCTAGAACTCGCAAACAACATCTTGCGCGTTTCGACCAAAAACGAATTTCTTCAGCTTGCGCGTTCTAGCGAAGAATCTTGCGCGTTTTAACGAAGAACTTGCGCGTTCTTCAGATCTAGCGCGTTCTTCAGATAGCTTGCGTGTTCTTCATCTGATTCATCGATTTCAACATAAAACTTCGAATCTGATCACCAAACTTTGAGAATTTGTTCACTTGATCACCGAGAACTCATTTCCAACAACTATTTTCGATTTACAACACAAAATCTATATAATTGATGTGAATACAGTGCATAAACTCGAAAACTTAAAAACACACAAAATCATCAAATTGATGATCAATTACAGTGCAATTACTGAAATAAACGATACAGACTCGATCTATTTCACTCAGCGAACAAAACCTGATCAATCTCAACTCGAAATTTCCACTAAAACTCAAAAATGATTTGGTGAACAGTGACGATGAACAGTGCTTAATGAACAGTGTCGATTTTTAAAATTTTCTTGATTTTCAAACGGATTTGGCTCTGATACCAATTGTGGCCCAAGATTTACTAGCATACACATACACAAAACACTTTGTTTATTAAACACAATGATTACATCCCTATTTGTGATGAACAATTAAGATTGAGTGTTTGTGTGTGTACTCAATGTGTGCTACTATGTGTGTTCTTACTCTCTCTCAATTACACCTTCACTTTCACACACTTAATCTCTTGTTCTTGCACACTCTATGTCACACTCACTAAACAACACTATGACTTGCTTATATATAGGTCAACATGACCAAGCAAGGTCAACCCTTCTAAGCTTATTTACACCACACACACAAACACTATTACAACAAAGACCCTTACTTAATCTTGAATACAATTATAGTCTAACAGTTAGGATTTTATTGCAAGCTCTATGTTCAAAAATTTCTCATGGAGTTCATCAAAACTGATGGGTGTATCCCGAGCATGGACAACATCGATAACTCCTTGATAGTTGGAGTCAAGATTTTCAAGAACTTTGTCGGTAATGTCTTCGGGATTCATGGGTTCACCAAGGATGGCTAGTTGATCTGTGCATATTTTGACAGAGTTCATGTATTCTGTGATTGTTTGAGACCCTTTGGTAATGGCCTTCAAATGCGCCCCCACAGATTTAAGATGATCTCGTGATTGTTTGGCAAAAGTGTTGGCAAGAGTATCCCAAGCTTCTTTGCAAGTTTCAGATCGGGATATTAGAGGAACAAGAGTAGGATCCAATGTACCAATGAGAACGTCAAAAAGGAGTTTGTCTTGCCGAATTCAAGTGGCATGAGCGGGATTTGTGGCGGTTTTTGAATCAGAAGTGATGGTGGTGGATGGTGAACCATCTAGAAACTTGAAGAGGCCATATCCGATGAGGGTGGCTTCCATCTGGAGCTTCCATGATAAGTAGTTGTGGTTAGTTTGAGAATATTTTTAAGGTTGACGACAACCAGCGGAGTTTTTGGGTCGTTGTCATTGGGAATGGTAGAGGAAGCCATTGTTGGGTGTTGAATGTTGGGCTTTTCCTTGTTTGTAAGAGATAAATATAAACCAATATCCCACCCTTAATTGTCATCCTCTATTTATGTATAGTACATATCAATTAGTATCAATTAGTCTAGATACCTTCCTGTCAATATCTTGTATATTAGGTTGTGCATATTCTCGTCCCTCTTTCTTTGGTTAGCCTACGTTGATTTAGCTAGGACTGTACTATATATATTTGTAATTCTCCTCAAGTCTAATTCAAGTTTTTCATTATCTTTCTAAACCCTTTTTATGGTATCAAAGCAGGTCAATCCTCCTCATCATTCAAACAAGGAAAGAGGGAGGAGAATATGCACAACCTAATATACAAGATATTGACAGGAAGGTATCTAGACTAATTGATATGTACTATACATAAATAAAGGATGACAATTAATGTTGAGATATTGGTTTATCTTTATCTCTTACAGAACCATGGAGTTAGTTTACCAAAAAAAATGGAGGAACAATTGGAGGGTTTGAGACTTCATATTTAAATTAATATCGTGGCACTTTTATGGTGATAGTTTAGGTTTTGTAAATGGAAATAAGTACTCGTGGGGAGAGCCGATGAAAGAGAGAAGTGGCAAGGGTGGAGGCCATTGGAGAAATCTAAAAGGAAGAGTTCGTATAGAATGAGAAATGGGTTGAGATCGGTGCTCGAAATCAAGAATAGATCATGACGACATTGAGGTAAGAATCCTTTGGTTCATTATTACACAGTGATTTGAGGTTTGTGTACTTGTTTATTGAGTCGATTAGTTGATGGGACAATGGACAAACTTTTGATTCAAAATGGATACCATATGTTACGGTTTGAAATAATAATATTTGGAGTGTTAACGATTTGAAAACATGAAACAAGGGGTTGTACATAGGTCGAACACGACCGTGTATCAGTCTAGTAAAAGAGTCTAATGGGCGTGTATGACTCAGGTTTTGAAAAGGGTATCGTGTTGTGATTGTGAGCATAAATTTAGATGTGGTTGCTATCTTGGGATATATATATATATATATATATATATATATATATATATACACGGAGGTTCAAGGGAAAACCTCAAAAAAACGGAAAACTGAAGAACACTCTGGTAGCCCTTCATCTGGACGGTATGCACTTGTGCATACAGATAAATTATGTTGTTTTTTGGTTTTTATGCACAAGTGCATTATGCACTTGTGCATTATGCACAAATGCATGTTACAAATTACCTGTATGCACAAATGCATACCGTCCAGATCAATGACTACCAAGGTGTTCCTCAGTTTTTCGTTTTTTTAAGGTTTTCCCCTGAACCTGACCCTATATATATATATATATATATATATATATATATATATATATATATATACATGAGCCATGGATGGTTGTTGTCTCCAAAGACCTTTTTGGGTCGCATCTCGCATGTATGCCTTGTTCACATATGCGTGGACTCTTCATGGAAGATATACATACAAGTATATGATTTGGATAGTTCATGACTTCCAGGTTTTGTTCCTACACACACACACACACACACATATATATATAGGGGGTCATTCAAGGGAGTACTTAGTTGTTTGTGATAACCGTGAGATCCAATCTCAACCACAAATCATAGAGTAAATTAGGAAATTAATAATTTTGGTAATTCGACTTCAAATTTTAATTGAAGGGCATTTTAGGCATTTTAAAAATCTTATCACTCCTCTCTCCTCTCTCTTCTACCCTATCTCCGACCACCGGTAAACCTTTTTCCGGCGAACACCAAATAAACATAAAATATACAAGATACATAATGTGATATCTAAAAACATATACACTAATAAAAAAAAGATACATACAAAAACATACAAACGATCCTCAGTGTGATACCGAAAATACATACAAGATGCATTGTGATACCTACTATGAAGGGACATGAGTGGTCTAGCCGAAGATTTAAAGGGCTAAACAACTCCACCATGATCGATGGCGGAAATTTCGTTGGTGCAAAAGCATATAAAGATAACATGTATTTAACATGCTCACCATGCAAAAGTTCAACCAACAATATCATGAAGAAACCAGCATCACATTTGTTTCACTGTATCCCGGTTGCATTGCCACCACCAACTTGTTCAGGGAACATATTCCTCTTTTCTGACTATTGTTTCCTCCATTCCAGAAGTTCATCACCACAATTGCACATTTTTTTACCATTGTGATACACACTATGATACCACAGTGATACACACTATGATCCCCATCGTTAGAAGTTCATCGTCGGTGTAGGAAATTGTTTCGTTGAGCCGTCATGTTCACGAAATCATTTAGCAAATACATCACCATATCAATGGTCACATCCTCCTCCGTATCAACCGCCTAACCACGATTGCCTCCTACACGATTGCCTTCATATCCACCACCTCCACCACTGCGAGATCTGGTTTACATTTGTGGTTAAATCTCCGGTGAAAGTTCTATCGAGAGACGAGGGATACGAGAGAGGCGCATCTGTACCCACTGCCACTTTTACGGTGACCACTACTACCGCCTTGAATCAATGATCTCGCCGTACTGAGAGAAAACTCCTTCAAGTAATCTGTTGGACGTGTCCGATGCAGAGCCCACCGACGAAACATATATACTCAACATCAACGGCGAGCATCTTCTTAATTTTAAGTTAAAGAAAACGAAGAGATGAAAGGTGAGAAGTCTGTCGTAGGTGAAGCAGCGGCCATGAGAAGGAAATGAAAAAAAATGTTTTAGGGTTAACATATATAGATGGAGCATGATGAATCTCCGATGCATGAGAGGGGGAGAGAGAGAGTACTAAATGCAAAATTAGAAATATTAAAATAAATTAAATACTCAAATAAAATTACTAATATACCCTTTACTTTATTTTAAGCAATTACTTAGTTATCTTAAATTATTGGTTTATATTGGATCTCACGGTTATCACAAACTACCAAGTTCTCATTTGATTAGGCCCCTATATATGTGTGTGTAAAAATATTTGATGGTGATTCAAAGGGAGGAAGAAATCGATTACGACCATGGAGCCAAAAGTTTATAATTTTCTTTATTCCAATTATTTAATTTTAAGAAGGGTGGTCTTAATAAACTACTTAAATTAAATTAAATAATTTAGCGAATAGATTAAAGTCTCGTAAAAAAAGTTGATTACTATCAAGGCACTTTAAATTGAATTACAAAGGGTAAAATGACATTAATTAACTTTAATTATGGGAATGAAGTGTCGTAGTTAATAGTTATTTGGAGCAATTTAATTAGGAGTGAAAATGTTATAAAATGTCATTTTGACAATATACGGGGTTTAAAGTTTAAGGCTTGGGGTTTAACTATATTTTTACAGAGATTGATCGAATTGATTAAAGGATGACTTTATTGACCAAAGTCACTAGGTTTGACTTGATTAACATAGTGTTAACGTTCGGGTTGATTCATGGAGAAACCTAGTCATTACTTAACTAGTATGGTTTAAAAATTGTGGGTTATCAGTCAAGGACGGTTACAGGGCAACCTACACAGTCTGGTGAGTCTTCATGAGACTTTAACTAGGATGTATGCTTACGTAAAATGTATTTGAGCATTATGTTATTTTATATATACATATTTGTGGGTTGATACATGTATGTGAATTATTACGATTGCATCCTATTTGTTTATATGTTCTTTTTAAACATTTATTAGCATGTTATATATTGATGGGCTATGATTTTTAGTCAGGTATGGGAATTGGTCAATATGTCGTAAGGGATGGCAGTTCCTAGGGATGGGTGATCAGACGAGGGAGAGTCGTATAACCCGAGGAAACGCCGACGACGGTAAAACCTTAACCCGACGATTCAATTGAAGAGAGCTCGTTATTATTTAAAGGGCTTTGAATAAATGTGTATACTATTATTTTTATTTACATAATGGGATATGTATGTTTTATGTACGAAAATCGTAGACTCACTGAGCTTTATAAAAGCTGACTATTAGTATACATCTCTGGAACAGGGAGTTCAAAGATGGACAAGGGCAAGAGTATTGCATAGGAGGATAACCTATGCTCATCAAGTTTTTTTATGCTTATAATTTCTTGGGTTTATATGTAATGTAACCCGGTATGGGACAAATTAGTTTTGGGATTTTAAATACGACTTAATTATTGTAAGACTTCCGTTACGGTCTAGTTTGCTGTAGGAATGTCAACAAGGTTTAATTTCTGAAACAATGAACTCATTAAAATCCATAGAAGAGCGCTGATTTAATAAGATAACGTTTAACCTTTCCTCCTTATTTCTAACTCCGCTAAAATCCCCCAAGACACACCAAGCACAATTGACCGAGTTCAAATTTGATGAAAGGTACGCCATAAAAATGTTTTTAGACGTATCTTGAGGCCCGTACACATTAAGTAAACCAACAGAATCATTTTTTCCTCTCCATTTCCCGACCACCGCTAGGTAGCCTTCACCCCCCCAAGCTTGATTGTAATAACCGGGTTTAAATCAAATAATGTAAAAGTTTGGGGAAGAAAGTAGAAAATCTTAAATGGAGGGGTCTAGAGTGGAAAATGGAGAAATGAGGGATTTAACCCTAGACTCTGATTGTTTTGGTGAGGCGGCTGCTAATTTTGGAAGGGAGAAGAGGGTGGATCGATTCAATCGGAAGGGAGGAAAAGAAGAAGAGAATTTGTGTTCTTCAATCTCCTAAGGTAAACTTCTTATCCTAATCTCCTTTTAGTAAGAGTTTAGCATTGTTTTCTAAATCTTTTAATGGGGGTTTGAATCTAAAGTCAGTTCCTATAGTTGGAATTCCTGGGATGAGTTTAGAACTTGAGATAATTAGAACCTGTGTAGAAGTTAATATGGTTAATGGAGTGTTCAAGGAAATAGAGTTGTTGTATCTGTTTTTGGAGTATTGGTTAATCCACTGTTGGATTTTCGGGTTTATTCTTCGATCTGTGTAAATGTATCTGAGCCTCTGGGGTTTTCGTTCGATGGTTCGGTCGTTGTTATAACCCCGGTCGAATTATGAGGTACCAGTCGTTGTGTTATACCGGTCAAAGAAGTCGATACCGGTCGTTGTTATAACCCCGGTCGAAGAAGGGGGGTCCGGTCAAAGCCATGCCCCGGTCGAGTCTGGAAGCAGGCCCCGGTTGATGGACTGTTAACCCCGGTCCCCGGGTTTGTGCAGTGGGCCGAAGCCCAAACTAATTTTAAGTGTGGGCCGAAATCAATTAAGTTAATTTAAGTTTGGGTTTAGTTTAATTATTTTAGTGTTGGGTCTCATTTATGGATTGATCCATTTCCAGTGCGGTATATTCGAGTGCTTTAAGTTTCTCCTTGAGTTGAAATTTTAGAGAGTCGGGTTCTCTTAATTTATAGGAGACCGTTGAGATTTTGGGGGGTAGGACCAACTTTGCTTAATTAAGTGTATCGAGAATTCATCAGGCAATGCATTGTTTTATAGGTTTCGGTTCGGATTGAAGGTAGACGTAAAGTTTTAAGCAAAGGACGCCAGGTGAGTTTTCTTTTAAACCAAACCTTTTGATGATAAAAGCATGTGAAGTTTATTTTAAACTTTGATTTATTTATGATGGCATGATTTTATTAAATTGTTCAAGTGTGTTATAAATTGTTGTTGTTTAAATGTATGCATACATTATTTGTGGGCTACGTGACCTAAGTCGGGGAGTGTGGCCCGTTTATGTCGTTGGGGGCGTGTCCCAACATTAAGGCAGCGCGAGTTAGACACATCGTCTATGACGGTCGTGTGGTCCGTAGCGTGTTTGATTTATGTGCCATTATTAAATGTTGTTTTCAACTCTGGAAAGTAAATCTTGTTGCTTAACTGTTAGAGGGAACTCACTAGACCTACGGTCTAACCCTCTTTGTTTCAAAACTAAAAACCCTTTTCAGGTTGTCGTGTTTTAGACAAAGCAGCTAAGGGCAAGAGAAGGCTTAGCGGGGCGGACAGAAGACCGATACTTAGTTTATTCTTATTGATCTCAGTTGTGTATAGGTTGCTCTTTTAGCAAACCTAGATTGATCTATTGTATGGTTGGGACCGTTTGGCATGGATTATTATTAATCATTGAGTTTTTATTTTAAGAGATGATCCGTTTGTTTATATTTTTGGTTGGGTTGTTACAGTTGGTATCATAGCCATAGTTTAAGGGATTTAGGTGACCGGATGGGCCTAAACTTAAACTGTGGAATAGATGGACACAACTGAAAAATAGTAAGCCTTTAAGAATGACCTTGTTCTTTGTGAGGCGTGATAACAATAGTGAGTACTCTTATGTAAGGTAAATTCAGAATCGCATCTGGCCAATGTCATTATAAATTTACAGGTACATGGGCATACTCAATTGCTATTATTGAGGGTGGGTCAGGGTAGAGAGTTATATCCATAAGTTGATAGTGTTAGCCTAGCGTGTGGTGGAAGCTCGTTTTGGTGGTAAGATTAGTACCATTTAGGATGAAAATCGTGCGAGATGTAGATATTTCGGTGAGAAGGGACCTCTGCGTCCATAAGGAAGAGAATGAGGATAAGAGGTGAGCTTTTCGCTCCATGGGAGTCTTCGGTTTGGTTAAATGGTATGTTGTTTAGTGAGAAGCAGGAGAGTGTTAAACCAAGAATCTAAGGGTAGTAATGAGGTTTCTAAAGCTGTGGTAATTGAAGGGTGGTTAAGAGACGATATCAATGTTGACTGATAATATGTAGTGAGGATCGGATGGAAAGGAGCTATTGATGGCGAGTTTGTTTGGGGTCAGAGGGAGGACGCTTGATTTGTGAATCAGTAGTCACGGTGGTGACTAGTCGTTGGGCTTTCAAGGTTGTTAGAAGATGTTGGTGCTGGAGGTTGTGGCACGGTAGAGGACTCCTACCGATTGGTCGGAAGTAGAGAGTCCAAGAAGAGTTGTGGTGAGTGCAAGTGGTTGATCTTGCGAGAGTATTTATAGCCTTCAATGTCAAGTGAGTCTCATGCATTGTGTTTTGAACAAATTGTTGGTGTCCATCATGTCCGATATTTTTGGGCGTGTATGTACTTTGCGGAGTCTTTGTTATAAAACGTATGGATGCGTGCAAAAGTGTGTTAGATTGAAAAGACAAGTGTGTTGTTTGAGCGATAAAATTTTTATTCCACGTGTGAAACATAATTTATTTTTTTATAAATGAGTTAACTTTTGTTGTGGAAATCGTATCAGTTTTGGGTCACACGATTTTATAAGCGTATTTTGGGTGCGATCACATGTTGTTATATCAAAGAGAGTGAGGGTCGTTTAACTCGTTGTAAGCGATTCTGTAGTATTTGTTTAAAGCACGAGGGTAATGTTTACCAACAATTAATTCAAGTGTGTCAGCATCGATGTTGAGAGGTGGTGAAGAGAAATTTTTGTGGAAGTTGAGGTTGAACAGTTCTTAAAATCGTTGTGTCTGACTGTAACACCCCAATTTTCGAAAGGTATCACTTCAAGTAAATACAGAAACCAATATATCAAGGAAAAAATAAGATATTTTATTTTGGACTTGAATCCTAGATTTTATAGTCTAGATGGATGAAGGATTCAATTACGAGTCCAACGGTTCTTTCCGGAGCGAAAACGGAGCTATAACGAAGAAGTTATGGCCAAAACAGTGAACAAGAAGAAAACCGGGGGAAACAGTGCATTTCGCGAGTTAGTCGCGACTTACACCCGCGGCATAAGTCGCGAAACCCCCCTGGTCGATCTTAAAACCCGATTTTCAGCCCCAAACTTCATTTCTTCATATCTTTTGATCCAGAGCTCCGATTTGGGTGATTCAAGTTGCTATGGTTTCGTTTTTGAGAGATTTTCAAGGACATGGCAAGAGATTGGAAGTCTATTGAAGTATACTAGAGTATTTTGTGGTGGTAAGCTTCTCATCCCTCCCTATTCATCTTCTTCCCCAAGTTTTTCTAGGGTTTCATCCACCCTTTGTTCTCCCTTTCATAGATTGAAGGGTTGTAACCATTTTGGTGAACTAGAAGTGTTTTGGTTGGTGGGTTCAAGCTTGGATTAAGTTAATCTTCTATTCTCTTCGGTTATGGAAGTTAGGGTTTCGGTATTAGTTGAGGTATTCTTGTATATGGTTTGGGAAACGATTATTTGTGGTTGTTTATGTATATTTATGGTGGAACCTTGTGGATCTAGGTTTTGGAAGATTTCGGCTTGAGGTTTCAAATGGACGTCAAAAGAGCTCGTTGGGTGAAATCTAGATTTAGCTTAAATCTAGCAAGGTGAGTTCAAGTTGATTTGTTAAAACGGTGTACATGCCAAAATGTGTATTTTGAAGTAAAAAGGTGTTTTACTTGGTATTTGTCAAAGTGTGAGTATTTTGATAAGTTTTCATATTGGGTAAACTTGGGTTGTGTTAACATCATAAAATGCTCATATTTGGGTTCCTGGCAATTTTGCACAAATAGAGTCCGTTTCATGGGTTATGCATCTTTGATGATTTTTGTACCAATAAAGTCTATTTCACGTTATATGCATTTTGGGTATATTTACATTCATAAAACCGTTGAAAAATCTTTGGTCCCAATACGTGTTGAGTTTTGGGTTAACCACATCTTTGGGGTATGTGTCTTCATAAACGTTGTTTAAAGGCATTTCAGTATTCGGAGGACGTTAATTGTTGGTCAAAAGGCTTTTGAGCATTTTAGCTCGGTACTGGCATAAATGAGTATTGAGGACACTTGTCCGGTTTTAATGGCTCGATTTAGAGTCCAAAAATATGGTTTACATCTCAATGCATTTTATTGTAAATTCATTATAAGTACAGGCTTGAGTGTTGTAGTCATTCATGAGTAGTCGTGTATTTTTAGACTGTATTGCATTGGATCCATAGGCACATAAGTCAGTTTTATTTGATGGTCAATTGGGTGGTACGGGGTTGGACTCCGGGACTCATATTTTATGACCGAAACTTGACAAGGAGGGACTAGGAGGGTTGAGTCTGGATAGTGTTGCCTGGGCGGTGAGTACTGTGACCCCCCGTCATTTCATTATTGGGGATTTTCCTTTGTTGTAGTCCCCGGGGCCTTTTTGGGGTGGAGTTCTTTGTAACGGCCACCAAGGTCAATGACATCTAATGGTGAACTTGTCAAGAGGTCGTAGGGGCACTTGGGCCGCGGGTCGTGAAGTGTCATGCTATCAACGTTGTTGAGTGGCATACTTTGTGTTCCTCCGCTCTCAACGGATACGGGTACCCCCCGTTGTCGGCCCGTTGCATTTTCGATATTTAATTGTCCATACTTTAATAATTGGATTTCATTCTATTTTATGGTCGTGTGAGTATTAATTCGAGTTACAGGTTTTCAACGACGTACCATATCTTTACGAATTGTTTTCCTTTATTCAAGGGTCGAGTATCATATCACGCCCGTGTGTTGGGTGTTTTGGGATATGAAGTATTATTCACCTTTTCACAAACTGAGCGTCAAACTATGATCCCGTTTGGGTGAGTTATGTGTTGCATCATTTTATAAAGAAGGGGTGTCTGGGAGTATTGTCTTTAAAATGCATATTGTTGGTAAATGAGTTGTTCTCTTATTTCAAAGTAAATCATTTTAAAGGATCATGATTATAAGTTACAATGTTTCCATTTTACGCTTTCCTCTATAATCATGATATAAAACTCTTTAACTCACTAGGCGTTAGCCTAACCTTTTTATTTGTCGGCATGTGCATTAGGTTTCATCTCGGGATTAGTTCTAGCGACACCGTGAAGTGATGAGTGCTAGTTGTGTGCTCGATGAAGTGATTTAGCTTGATGAAGTCTTCCGCATTATTATTAGAGATAGCGATTTGGTATTGGGTTATAGTAA
The DNA here is from genome assembly GCA_023525745.1 of Arctium lappa. Lineage (NCBI taxonomy): Eukaryota > Viridiplantae > Streptophyta > Magnoliopsida > Asterales > Asteraceae > Arctium > Arctium lappa. The sequence goes on along the minus strand of CM042047.1, from coordinate 151,861,034 downwards.
CACTTGACTTTAGTTAGTCTTTATGTAAGATTTTAATTATCTGTTGATGGTTCAACCTAAAAATGTATTTAAATTATGGACTGGTAGTAATAGATTTATTATCCCTTAAGGTATTGTTGAAAGTTTTAAATAAGTTGTTATTTCCAGAATTTAGGGTGTTACACTGACTAGGTCAATGTTATGTCGTGTACACTCAAGTTTGTTTCATAATGCGAGTATCTTCTAAATTTTCAAATGTGTCAAGAGTTAAAGATTTGTGTGTCATGCATGAAGGCTATAAACTCTCCAGGTCGTGGGGAAAGGTTGCAATTAAGGATAATGTTAGTGTTGAGAGTGGACGTGTGATGCTAGACCAGGGGTAGTCAATTCTTGATTTTGGCGTTCCTGTTATGGAAGTGTGTTAATAGCGGGAGGTGGTTATTGAAAGCACGGGTCTTTGAAGTTAAGGGTGTTTTATGGCATGCTCGCTTGATCAGTGGAATAAGATAAGGAAGTCGGTAGATGTTTATGTCCAGGGTGAGATTCGAAGTCGTGGAATACCTTTATATATTGTGGCGACAGAGGTAAATCAGTCAAGAAGAATTTAAAGAGACAAAGAGCTTAAATGTTTATCTACTGATCAAGATTCGCTCAAAGATTCTATTCTCTCAGCTACAACAAAATCTTTTGCTGTTCCTGCTCCGAACACTACAGTTCATTCAAGATTATTCAAAAGAGGTGTATCGTCTTGAGCTTAAGCAGCAAAGAAAATTTCATTATTCAAGATGCTGAGAAGAAATTTTTTCTTAAAAGTCAGAAAGCTTCTGAAAGTCGCTTTGTTGGTCCGTGTTGTTATAGAAGATAATTTTTGAAGACCAAAGCGCCAATGATTACTAAGGGGGAGATTGTTAGGTCTGATTTTATAGTAATCATTGTATTTATAGGACTTGGTCAATACTGTGTTTAGAGGCTTATATGTCTTGTATCTGACCAAGGGTATTTAAGTCCCTTTGGTCTTGTTGGTTGTAAGTTTCACACGCACTATCAATAGAATTTCTGTTTTGCGCTCCATCTGTCTCTCTCTCTAATTTCTCTCTCTAGAAGTTCTAGTGATCTTGGACTCTCAATTGGACTCTCAATTAGTTTTTGGTTTTTGTCGGTCAAATTATTGACTGTGGTGTAGTAAACTTCTTTGATGATAATAGGAAGCTAAGACTTCCATTTATTTTGCGCTAAAAAAAGTCTGGAAAATTTTTTTGGTCATCTTTGGAAATATTTTTTTCTTCACTGCGAAATATCAAGTATTATTCAAATTTCAATTTTCACGAAATATTTTTTTTAAGATTTCAATTTGATCTGATTTTTGATATTCTGATATATAGTTTGGGATGGTCATTTACTTCGAGTTGATTATTTTCTCAAGATGTCTTTGCAAGCACAGATCTACAAGAATGACCTCATGATGTCTTTGGGGTCTGATACTCGTCCACCAGTACTGATCAATGAGAACGAATTCGAACAGTGGCAGGATCGGTTCATCAACTTTATTGAAAGGCAACCAAATGGGGAAAACATGATGAAATCTCTGTATGAGGGTCCTATGGTGAAGAAAATGAAAGTGATCCTAGCTACTGCTACTACTCCAGCTACAGCAGTTGAAACTCCTTTGAGTGAATATGACGAAAAAGAGCTATCAAGATATAAAGCAGACAGTCTGGCTAAGTCAAATCTGATCCTTGCTCTTCCCAACTCCATTTATAACAGAATCGATTGCTTCAAACATAATCCAATGCTGATGTGGACACAACGTGAGAAGATTATGCTTGGTACTGCTATGTCTACTCAGTTACGACAGACCAGATTCATGAACAACTTTGAGAAGTTCCAAGCTAAGGATGGAGAAAGTTTGAAGAGTGTGTTTGATCGATTTTGGGTTGTCATCAATGATCTTTTCAAGATTAAAGTTACCAAGACTGGATTGGAGGCTAACTTGAAGTTTCTGAACGCGTTACAACCTGAGTGGAACAAGTCTTGCCGCAGAATGAGAAACGATGTTAGAATCTCAACAATGCCAATTTAGGAGTTATATGAAATCTTGATGACAGATGAATCTATGGTAATGGAGAAGAAGGCAAAGATGGATAAGAAGAATAAGCCTCAGTCAGTAGATCCCATTGCTCTTATTGCTAGCCAACTGGTTGAGCAAACTTTGACTGAATCAGCCTATGATGGGTCTACAGATGATGATGGTGAAGCTCTAGAGAAGGCCATGACTCTTTTGACTCAGCTTTATCAGAAACGGTTCAAGAACAGATCTGGGTCAAACAATCTGCAGTTTACTTCTAGTTCTAAGATTGGTTCTTCTTCAAAGACATACACTCCAAAGTATGAACAGGCTAAGACAGTTGATCAGAAGAAAGATGACAAAAAGGTGATAAACTGCTTTAACTGTGGAAAGCCTGGACATATGGTCAAGGATTGCAGAGTCAAAGTGGTAAAGAATGCTGATTTTTACCGAAAGAAGTTGGCTCTAGTTGAAAAGAAGGAGAGTGGAACTATACTGCTAGCTGAAGAAGAGTACTGGTTGGATCATTCGGACGATGAGGCTGAAAATGAGGAGACTGCAGCCATGTGCCTTGTTGGTGATGATGAAATTGATGATGAGGAAGATGATACCTCATCTGATGGTTCTGAGGTAATATCTGATTTTAACTATAATTTCTTTTTATCTCAAATGAATGTTTTTATCTCTGCCTTGCATGATCTACGTTCAAAGTTGGTTTCTGAAAAGTTTAAAAATCAAGAAAAGTCTGATTTTATTAAGAAACTGCAAATTTTGTTTAAAAGATGAAAAGTCAATTTTAATTGATATAAAAGAGAAATTTCAAAAGCAGTTAGTTGATCTTGAAAAATCAAATCAGACTTATCGTGATTCTTTGACTGATCTGACTTCTTCAAATAAAATTCTTTCTGATAAAATAATTGTTTTAGAAAGGAAATTATATAAAAGATAACAATTTGAGCAAACCATTTACATGAACAAGCCGAGGAGTGAATAAGTTATAAAAGAAAAATGGGGACTTGGTTTTTACAACCCTCAATTTTTAAACAAAGTAATTGACGAAGTTCCCACTCTTTATAAATATGAATATCTAAATCTTGCACACTATGGTCCACAATTTAAATTCTTTTGGACTAGTGAAAAGCAAATTTTAGATGTTGAAAATGAGAAAAGGATTTATAAAAAGAAAAATGAAATTCCTTTTGTTTATACTTCTGAAAATGCAAAATATTTTCCAGAAAAATGGAGAAGAGGAAAAAGAGTTTTAAATGACATATCGTCTATCAAATCTTCAATATCTGATGATTTTATTTCTCCTTATGCACCTGATACTTCTAAGGAAAATAGTTCTCCAATCTCTTATGATTCGAAGAAATATATTCCACCGATAGTATTAGAAGGAAAAATCATAGATCTTGAAGATCAGATAGAAGATTAAAATATTTTGAAGAAAATTGAATCTGACATTATTCTTTCTTTTATGACTTCAAGTCTAGAAGAAAATATATTTTCTCAAAAATCAGATTCTATTTCTAGATTCTCTTCTGATTTCAAAGAAAATAAAAAGGAAGTTTCAAGTTTTAAACACTTTTCTCAAAATTCTTCAGATTCCGAGGCTAGTTCTACAATATCAAATGCTAAGATTGATCTCTTTGATAAAGTTTCTTCTTCTGATTTAATTATTGATAATTCTTTACTGCTAAATGATCAATTCTATAAAAAGAAGCGTAAAAAAAGAAGATCAAGGAAGTCAAAGAAACATGACTCTGTTTTATCTGAAAATTATAATGTTTCTGTTTTTTATTCTTCAGATCGGACTGTGAGGAAGTCGCCAAGACAGATCTGGAGAAAGAAGCAAATATCTGAGGAATCTTCTGTTGATGGGGATAAATGTGTAGACAAACTTTATTACAGTGATTCATTTGCTTCATGTAATAAAATTTCAAAATACTCTAGAAAGCAAATGTTTCGAATTTCAAAATATGTCTCATGTTCTTCCTCAGATTCGAATTCTGATGATTATGCTTTCTCTTCTGATGAGTGTGATCATTTTTCTGATGATATTCCTCGTGCTTTAAATGTTAAATCTAACAATTATTTCCCCATAAGAACTGCAACTAACAAATATGGGCCCAAATACAAATGGGTACCCAAATCTTTATCTAATTCAAAGTTGCAGGCATCACATGTTAAGGGGGAGTAAGGGAATTTTGGCTTCTAAGTATTTCAGCTTAGAACCCGTGCTTCAACGACATTGACTTCTAAAAACATACAGTTTAGAACTCGTTCTTCATAGTTAAGCTTCTGACTAATGAGATACTGTGAGTACATCAATTTTATTTCCGCTGCATATATCTCTGATTATGGTGTGTTCCAGTTATTCTCAATGTTTCAAGAATCTGAGCTTGTTTATCTATCTCATGAATTTGTATTACCAAAATTTTCTTTTAATATGAGACACAAATTATTTTTATAATGTGAAAGATGAAATAGTTGAATTTTATTTTGTTCCAACTAAATATTAATTAAAAGTTTAAATCTTTACAAATTTTATTCTATAAAGTAAAGTTTTACATTTTTTCTTTCCTTTGAATAAAATATGTGTCTAGGATAAATTTTCAAGTTCTTTTGTTTATATTAAAGTTTTTATATGGTCAAATTTCAAGTTTTACAAAAGTTGAAAAGTCAGCAACATGTTTGAAACTTTTATTTCTGCTTTAAAGATATGTGAGTCGGAATTTTTATAGTTTACTTTGCTTAGACTACCTAAATGATCAGAATTATAGATTGGAATGAAAATATGGGCTAAGCATTTAAACGTTGATCTGAGTGATTGAGATGAATATTAAATTCTTAAAATACAGAAATCTCTAAGTTTAAAAGTTTGTACCTGTGACCTTTCTGGTTTGGGAAAGTACGTTCCATGGGATGCTTGACATCTGGTCCCCTAAGGTCATTTGGTCTGGGAGTGATCGGACAGAAATCCTTCTATAAAATCAGATCGAAAGTCATGTTTTACTGGTATGAATGGGTTTAGAATATGTCGATGTAGCCTTTCTGATCTGGGAGAGTAAGTTCCAAGGGGAGCTTGACACCTAGTCCCCTAAGGCCAGCTGGTCTGGGAGTGGCTTACCCAAATCCTGCAATAGGGTCAGATAGAAAGTTACGTTTACGGCATGTTCTTTACTTAATAAACTTTTTGATCAAAAGATGCCAAAGTGCACGCGCTTAAAAGATGCCAAAGAGCACACTCATGTTAAGATGCCAATGAGCACAATGCTAAAAGATGCCAATGAGCACATATCTCATAATACTTGGTGATATGTTTGAGTTGCGATAAATCTGTAAATTTATGAATATCTTAATTCTTGATGGCTTAGTGTTAGTACATGCAAAGTTCTCTATAATATTTTTAGAATTGCATTTTCTTGAAGCTAATCGAAGATTCGCATGTGAGCACACTTAATAGATTGCTGGAAGTTTTGAAACTGAACATGTTTTAACTTTATATGCAATTAAACTTGTTCTTTTATCTTACAACATATGTTTGATTTCAAATGATTGATAAATTTGTGATATTTTACTCTGTAGAATTTAATTTGTTTAGTGTTTAAAATTTTATATGTTTAGTTGTTTCAAAATTTACATTTAGTATATTTTTCTTTCTACATTAATTTCTGATCACTGTGTTCTCATAAATATATTTTAATGGGTTTATGCATTATTCAAGGGGAGTGAACAAAGAGATGTATTTCAAAGATTATATTTGTTTTTGAGGGGGAGTGTCTGATTTTCTTTACGTGAATGTTTTCTCGAATTGTCTTATCTAATGCATTTGTGTAGGGGGAGTCAAAGAGCTTAACAAGGTAAATTTTTTCTAAGTCTACTTTGCGCTTCAGGCATGACACGCAAAGCTTGTTTTGCGTTTCCTTCATGAACCGCAAACCTTGCTTTGCGCGTCACATGTGAACCGCAAACCTTGCTTTGCGCGTCACACATAGAACACAAACCTTAGTTTGCGCTTCCTGCATGGAACGCAAACCACCCCTGTTTTCTCTGTTTCTTTGATTTTGCAGATCTTTCGTTGTCTCGTCTCCAACATTCGCATGACCAAGTTGATCAAGATCATCAAGGTCATGAGGGGGAGAAGTCAAGAAGAATTTAAAGAGACAAAGAGCTTAAATGTTTATCTACTGATCAAGATTCGCTCAAAGATTCTATTCTCTCAGCTACAACAGAATCTTTGTTGTTCCTGCTCCGAACACTACAGTTCATTCAAGATTATTCAAAAGAGGTGTATCGTCTTGAGCTTAAGCAGCAAAGAAAATTTCATTATTCAAGATGCTGAGAAGAAATTTTTTCTTAAAAGTCAGAAAGCTTCTGAAAGTCGCTTTGTTGGTCCGTGTTGTTATAGAAGATAATTTTTGAAGACCAAAGCGCCAATGATTACTAAGGGGGAGATTGTTAGGTCTGATTTTATAGTAATCATTGTATTTATAGGACTTGGTCAATATTGTGTTTAGAGGCTTATATGTCTTGTATCTGACCAAGGGTATTTAAGTCCCTTTGGTCTTGTTGGTTGTAAGTTTCACACGCACTATCAATAGAATTTCTGTTTTGCGCTCCATCTGTCTCTCTCTACTTTCTCTCTCTAGAAGTTCTAGTGATCTTGGACTCTCAATTGGCGCTCCAATTGAGAGTCCAAGATCACTAGAACTTCTAGAGAGAGAGAGACAGATGGAGCGCAAAACAGAAATTCTATTGATAGTGCGTGTGAAACTTACAACCAACAAGACCAAAGGGACTTAAATACCCTTGGTCAGATACAAGACATATAAGCCTCTAAACACAGTATTGACCAAGTCCTATAAATACAATGATTACTATAAAATCAGACCTAACAAAATCCCATTGGAAATTCTGTTGGTCGGAGATGTGGTTGAAATACCACCATGTCGACTGGAAAAGCTGAAGACAACATCCATTTTCTGGTGAATGTCGGGACGTTGAAAATGAAGAAGTAGTTATGGTAGTTTTGAGGGTGTGTATCTATTGCGATGTTGGATAACATTGTGCGGATCTTACTAAACGGAAGATCTTTAGTTCTGTCAGGTGGTTCTTTACCGGTGAGGTTTTGATGGTCATGTGGGAGCGAAGTTCAAGTATAGCACAACTGGGAGGGATTGTGCTTTGCGCATTTAAGTATTCGAGGTGGTATGCTTAATCTTTCAGGCTACTGGAGTTTGATTCCAGCAAGTCAAGATGAGCCGACAAGGAGCGATATCTTGTTGGGGGTTGAGGATCATAGTTTGCGATTTGTTCAGGTTCAGGAAAGTCAAGGCCATGAAATGCCTAGAAGTCAAATTTTAATATTATGGTCAGTGGGAAAATGACGGTATAGGTATGTGTGACAAGTGGTCGTAGAGATTTGCAGTTATTCCGGGATGATGTAGTAGAGTGATGGTTGTAACCATGGGTTAGTGATGCTTTTATGACAGATTTGGGAGTGCAAATCATTAAAGTGGATTATTGTTCATGGATATAAAGGGGAATAATTGGTAAGTGGTAAGTATGTGTTTGGTTACATTGGTAAGTTGGGATGTTTTAGGTTACGGTAAGTTTTGGGCGGAAAATCTTATATCCCTGGAATGATTATTATTAGAAGTGTCGAATTGCTTATTCCAAGGGGGTTGTGTAGTAGATAAGAAATCCGTGGACATGTTGAAGTACTCTTAAGGGGTGAAGGAATTCTCACAGGTTGGGTAACCCGGTTTGGCGAGCAAGAATTATGCGGCGCTTACGGGTAGTGGGTAATGTTTTGGATGAGTTGGGGTTGATTATCTCGCGTGAGAATTGTGGATAGTCGGGTGATCAAGCAAAGTAACGTAAATGTGAGTTGGCACGTGTGGGAACCATCGAGGATTAGAGTAAGCAATGTTGAGTGAGTTGTGTTTCTTGCAGCGAGAAGAGAGCGAAGATATTATGTCGGAAAGGTGGGAAAATTGAGAGTAAGAAGTTGGCAAGTGACTCAAAATGCGGAGGTATGTTTCTAGTATCTGCTATTAGTAAGTTTATAAATCCCTAGCATGAGTATGAGAGAGAGAAAATGGCGGTTCGGAGCGGTGCGTGCGGCTGGCCAAAAGTTCACCCCACTAGTCAGTAAGACGGTTGTTAGAAGTGGGTTTGGAATCTTCAAGGAGGAGGTAGGGGTGATTGGATATAGTGCTCGGAACAAAGGACAATAATGTCAATGTCGGGTGATGCAAGGAAAAGGGGAATTTCATGTGAGGCAGTTGTCCAGTGTTAAACTATTTGGAATAGTTGTATGAGCTTGTCTGCTCTATGATGAGCGGGTGAGGCTGGGTTTTATTGCGCTTCTGGTTAAGTGATTGTTGAGGCAATGAGAAAGGGAGGTATGCGCCATATTATTTGGTCAGTTGGAACCGGTGGATTACGAAGGTTTTGATTTATGGAAGTTTCTACCTAAATGTGAAAAGTTGAAAATATGACGTCGGGGTGATATATATATTCAGCGTGTGAGAACTTGATATTGCCAAGGAATTTAGATCAGTGTGGTTCGAAAAAGAAAGTGCGTTTGCGGTTGACTTATGTTGTGCTAAGAGGGGTTGCTTGCAATAGCATGAAGAAACTCGTGACTGTGAGAAGTTGGTGATGTCTACAGTTGACGATGTGTTATGTTAGTGAGTGGGGTGATATGTAATCAGTTTTTCATGTTGTCGTGGTGTTGACTCCGGTAAAATTCTATCGGTTAAGGAAGTGGTTGTAATCAAGGTGTAAATCTGATGGTTAAGTACGGTTATGTATTAATCAGAATGGTTTGGATAATTAAATGGTACTATTTTGGTTAGATTGGGAATTATGAGTAATTAGTCCCAAAGCCGTGACAGATGTAAAGTTATCGGTCTCGCTTTGGAAGGGTGTGATTCGATTCAGAAAGAAATAGAAGTTAAGACTTAGATGTTGGATCGTTGCTATCGTGAAGCGTGTTGGGAAGATAGAGTATAGACTAGATCCACCTATGGATCTGCGAGGAGTGCATCCCGTTTTCCAGGTATCTAATCTGAAGAAATGTTGAGTGGAAAGCGATGTCGTTATTCTTCTAAAGAATGTCCAATTAGATGAGAAGATAAGTTATGTAGAGAAACTGGTAGCTATTCTGGATTGTGAAGTGAAGAATTGAGGAGCAAGGAAATTTCCTTGGTGAAAGTTCAGTGGCTTTTCCGCAAAGGTCGAGAAGGGACTTGGGAGTTTGAATCAGTTATGAAGAACCATTATTCTAGTTTGTTTGACAAAGGAATTCTGGGGACGGAATTCTTTTGAGGGGAGAATATTGTAATAACCGGGTTTAAATCAAATAATGTAAAAGTTTGGGGAAGAAAGTAGAAAATCTTAAATGGAGGGGTCTAGAGTGGAAAATGGAGAAATGAGGGATTTAACCCTAGAATTTGATTGTTTTGGTGAGGCGGCTGCTAATTTTGGAAGGGAGAAGAGGGTGGATCGATTCAATCGGAAGGGAGGAAAAGAAGAAGAGAATTTGTGTTCTTCAATCTCCTAAGGTAAACTTCTTATCCTAATCTCCTTTTAGTAAGAGTTTAGCATTGTTTTCTAAATCTGTTAATGGGGGTTTGAATCTAAAGTCAGTTCCTATAGTTGGAATTCCTGAGATGAGTTTAGAACTTGAGATAATTAGAACCTATGTAGAAATTAATATGGTTAATGGATTGTTCAAGGAAATAGAGTTGTTGTATCTGTTTTTGGAGTATTGGTTAATCCACTGTTGGATTTTCGGGTTTATTCTTCGATCTGTGTAAATGTATTTGAGCCTCTGGGGTTTTCGTTCGATGGTCCGGTCGTTGTTATAACCCTGGTCGAAGAAGGGGGGGTTCGGTCAAAGCCATGCCCCGGTCGAGTCTGGAAGCAGGCACTAGTTGATGGACTATTAACCCCGGTCCCCGGGTTTGTGCAGTGGGACGAAGCCCAAACTAATTTTAAGTGTGGGCCGAAATCAATTAAGTTAATTTAAGTTTGGGTTTAGTTTAATTATTTTAGTGTTGGGTCTCATTTATGGATTGATCCATTTCCAGTGCGGTATATTCGAGTGCTTTAAGTTTCTCCTTGAGTTGAAATTTTAGAGAGTCGGGTTCTGTTAATCTATAGGAGACCGTTGAGATTTTGGGAGGTAGGACCAACTTTGCTTAATTAAGTGTATCGAGAATTCATCAGGCAATGCATTGTTTTATAGGTTTAGGTTCGGATTGAAGGTAGACGTAAAGCTTTAAGCAAAGGACGCCATGTGAGTTTTCTTTTAAACCAAACCTTTTGATGATAAAAGCATGTGAAGTTTATTTTAAACTTTGATTTATTTATGATGGCATGATTTTATTAAATTGTTCAAGTGTGTTATAAATTGCTGTTGTTTAAATGTATGCATACATTATTTATGGGCTACGTGACCTAAGTCGGGGAGTGTGGCCCGCCTACTCGTGCCGGGGAGTGTGGCCCGTTTATATCGTTGGGGGCGTGTCCCAACATTAAGGCAGCGCGAGTTAGACACATCGTCTATGACGGTCGTGTGGTCCGTAGCGTGTTTGATTTATGTGCCATTATTAAATGTTGTTTTCAACTCTGGAAAGTAAATCTTGTTGCTTAACTGTTAGAGGGAACTCACTAGACCTACGGTCTAACCCTCTTTGTTTCAAAACTAAAAACCCTTTTCAGGCTGTCGTGTTTTAGACAAAGCAGCTAAGGGCAAGAGAAGGCTTAGCGGGGCGGATAGAAGACCGATACTTAGTTTATTCTTATTGATCTCAGTTGTGTATAGGTTGCTCTTTTAGCAAACCTGGATTGATCTATTGTATGGTTGGGACCGTTTGGCATGGATTATTATTAATCATTGAGTTTTTATTTTAAGAGATGATCCGTTTGTTTATATTTTTGGTTGGGTTGTTACATTGATCACCCGACAAATTGAAGAATCCCAAACTATTAACAGACCCCCTGATTTGTTATTCAACAGCACATGCGCAAACCCAATATCATTACTCACCCAAAACCGGTTGATAAAACATTCATCAATACATCGAGACTTGGTTCGCAACAATTTCATCAAATTAAACAAATTTATGAACCAATTTCATTAACTTATTAATAAAATCGACGGTTTGCAAATCTATAGTGGTTTGCATTTGAACTTTCCCTATATTTAAAGGGGAGCAATATTTTGCAAACAACCCATATTCGTAGAAACCGTACAAACTCTATTCAATCAATAAGATTTCTTTTTTGATGTGTTTTTTTTTTCTTTTTATTAATAAGGGTAAGTTTTTCATTATGCATGGTATCCGTTTATTAAGGAAATTATCAAACTCCTTTTATTTTGAGAAATAAATCTTGTTTAACCATTTTTTTCTTTGAATAAATTATTTTTAATTAATATTAAAAAACAAATTTTATTATTATTTTTGTAAACAAAAAATTTATTATCATTGTATTTTCGAATATATTAAATTATAACAGATTAATTTTAGAAAAACAAATTTTATTATTATTTTTGTAAACAAAAAAGTTATTATTATTTTCTCTAATAGGGATACCAATTTCATGAAACACCTGGAAGCAGATTCATGAAACAATTCCATCAAAATGAGAAATATGAAACAATTTCATTTTTACATATATAGAAACTGATAAGTACTCACTTTTGAGTACTTAAGCACATTGTTTTTATATTTTTAGATTAGATTTTGCACTTTATAATCCCAACCTTGAGCATTATGGTTATTATTTTCCACTTTCTTGATTTGGAGTTTAGACCATCTACATCCCTGCAATTCATTTACACTTTCAATTATGTCACATCAGCTTTTGCAATTACTTTTTACATACATGCAATTCACCTACACTTTCAAAAATGATCCCCACTACAACATTTATTAATTACTTTATAAATTATTATATACATTCATAATTTTTTAGTTAATAATATAATTCTTTATTTTATTTTAATGTTAACTAAAATATAAATTTTAATTTTAAATAAACGATTAATATATAGTATAATAATATAATACAATCATTCTATTTATTTTATAATACATAATCTTTTAAAAGAATAATTAATTTAATTAAAAAAATAAATTAATATTGTTAATTAATTAAATACATTATTTCATGCAATAAATTAATTTGTTTAAACAATTAAAAAGAAAGAAAAAGAAAATACGAGATAGAGATAGAGATGGGCCATGTATTGTTGGAGTCCATGTGGCATTGCAACAACAATTGCAAAATTTGTAATTGTTGGACAAGATTTTGATGAGTTGGCAAATTGCAATTCATTTTGAAAGGGTTTTGCAAGCCCTATGTGCATGGCCTTAGGATATGGATTTGTGCACTTATATGGGTTGTTTAGGCTAATTTTGATGTATTTTGTAAAATCTTGGTGGAACAGGTCATGCTTGTAGCATTACAACAGCAATGAACCTGCAGACAAGGAGAATTAGAAACTGATTAAAGGGGAGTGGACTTAGTAATTTTATGGACTGCTGGATAAAAGAATTTGCCAGCTGATTTGAAGCTCTTAGTTGTAATATTCCTTTTGTGATGTACTTTTGTATTAAAACACTAAACTTGGTACCTTAAGTAGGGTAGATTAACACTTTTGACCCCTCTCTATTTCCTATAAATAGAGGGCTCTTGGGGCATTTATTGTATCACTACACCATCACTCATCATCCATCACTCACATGATCATCCATCTCCCTTCTAGATACTTTTGATAGCTGATTTTAATCAGCTCCAATTCTCTTTTAATATTAAGTAATCTTTTGTTAATCATCTTGTTCTTCATGTTTTCTTTATGTTCTTCATCATTCTCTACATAGTGTACGATTATTTCTTGTTTAGTTCGGACCTGATTATAAATCAGTCCTGTTTTCATTCTAAATTTCCAGAAATCATGCATATGTTCTTATGGTGTTCATCTTGTTCTTCATTTGTTCTTAAACCCAGGCTATGAATGCTTCCAGCATTGAAACAATATTCACCTGCAGTTCACGTTTTTACATTTTCTTTATCTTCATCTTGCATCTCTAGCCTTTCCATTTACTTTATGTCTTTAATTTCACGCATTTAATTTCAGTACCTTACATTGTTGTACTTACATTCCATTTTACTTTCTTGTCATTTACATTTATTGTCTTTACATTTCAAGTTATATATATATATATATATATATTTATTTATTTATTTATTTATTTATATAATTTCAAGTCATTTACATTTCAAGAGCAATTTACATTATGTCTACTTTTGTTGTTCTTAGTAGTTGTTTTATTTATTGTAATGAGTAGCTAAGCATATTAGCTTGGGTGTGAGGCAAATGGTGATGGTGTTAACCTAAAGAAAGTAGACTTTTTGTGACATTAACAAAGTTTTATTATTCCAACTCAAGTTTTATCAAGATAATACAACTCCTTGACAAATTGATCATTTTGATAGTGTTAAAGTGTCATGGACCTAGAGATAGGCCATTGAATAGCACGTCAATTTGAATGACATAGGAGGTAATATCGAAAGAGTTACTTGCAACGAGAGTTGTTACTTGTGTTATTTAAAATGATCCATTCTTGATAAGTTGTCACTTTTTCAAAGGGTTAAAATGGAGTAGACTTAGAGATAAGCTATTTGGATTACACCAACTTGGGAGGTATGAGGGTTATTTCGAAAGAGTAACTTTTAAAAAGAGAATTTGTTTCGCCATATATTTTAAGAACTCCACTCCCATCATTCCCTTATCTTGAACATTGCTTAGAGATGAGATTGTTTATAGCTACTGGAATAATGGGATGGTGAGAGTCCGAGAGGAACGTGTCTTGAAATAGATAATAAAATCAGTTGCTGTCACAAGAATGCTGCAGCACCCCTGCAGCATTGGTCCACTGGAATTTGGGTTAACATATCACCACAAGTCTTACACCCTTGCTTCTCTTTTAATCTTGTTAAAGTAAACCTGTGTTCACCAACTAATCAAAATATTGCTTCAAATTCGTCATCTGAAATCATATCTTTCATCATACTTTTATCACATTTTTTAATCCAATCTCTGTGGGACGATATCTGGTATTTTACCACTTTATTACTTGAAAAATGACATAGTACCAATTTGTATACTTGCTTTATGGTATTATTTCTCACTTCCCTAAGGAACATAAAAAGGGCCTGTCAGAAACATAAATACATAAACAATTTCATCAGAGTAAACAATTTCATCAAGATGAGAAATACATAAAACAAATGCATGAAACAATTTCATCAGATTAAACAATTTCATCAAGATGAGAAATACAGGAAATAAATGCATTTTTCTCATGAAATAAGAATAATTGTCATAATTAAATTATTGACAAAAAGAATAAAAAAAGATACAACACATTGAAAAAATAGAAAAAAAACATAATTAAACGGTTACCCTAATTATAAAAAATAGAAAAAAGCCATAATTAAGTGGTTTCCATAATTTCCATAATTAAATCATTTGACTTTTTTGCGCTTTCGGCCTCTTGTAATTAATGAACCATATTAATTGTCTTTTTTTTTACATAAATAGTCTCCTTTAATCATGACCATTAAACAATGAAATTGACGGATGAGGATGTTTTGTACAGTTTGTACAAATGACTTGGTTTGCAAAGTAAACCACCCACCCACACACCCACACCCACACACACACACACACACACATATATATATATATATATATATATATAGTATTTCAATTAATGCATTTACTAACATATAATGCATACGGTTTCATGAAAGTATCACCTTCATCTGATACATCGCATGAATCGTTATGTGCATCGACATTTACTGCTGAAATTCGACGAAATCAGGTAAATTCATTTAGAGACAATGAGAATTCAAATGCAATAGGCTAAATGAATGGTTTAGATGGGTTTACACGGGGTTATAACCTTTTAACTGGATTGTAAAATAATCGTGGCCTATATATATATAGGATCTGGTTCAAGGGAAAACCCTCAAATAATCGAAAAACTAAAGAACAATCTTATAAGCATAGATTAAACTCAATATAAAGGACATTAATAATCATCAATTAAAGGCTTTTAAATTAATAAAAAGAGTATTATAGGAAATTAACCAACTATTGAGATAAGGAAAGATAACAATCGAAGCAACCAAATCGTTGCCATGATTATAGGAAATATGGTCAATCGTTTAGTTGTATCAATTGAGAAGATTCTTATCAAAAAATGATGTCATATGGACGACGGTTTAGGAGTAGCAATTGAGAAGGTTCATATCAAAAATTTCAGTGCATATGGTCGATGGTTTAGGAGTACCAATTGAGAAGATTCATATCAAAGATTTCAGTGCATATCGACCTGCAACCAATCGATTAAATTATCAAAATGGAATCGGTGGAAGAAAACGTAAATGGGGAATCCATTAATGGAGGAAATCTGGGCAGAGATGGATTCAATGATGATGAACACGTTGATTGTGATTTAGAGGGTAATGATTTACAATCAGGTAATCATTATAAACTATTTAAATGGCAATTAACGATTTACAAACGTTTAGTATGATGATTGAATTCTGATTCAATCATCGTGACTTAATTTTGAGTTCTCTAATTGCCATGGTTGAAATTAATGGTTGAAGGTCGATATGCACAAGTGCATATACGAGTGAAACTAAGAATGTATCTTCTTATGAGTTTGCTTTTGTTATTGGACTATCGAAGATAATTGTCCATTGTTATTATGTTGAATATTATGAGTTTTAGTGATAAAGTGATTGAAATGAATCATATTAGGAGTAATTTAAGCTTCTGCATGTATGCATTTGTGAATAAAAGTACAAAACAGTTGGAAAACATGCACGGATGCATGTTAGGAACTGAATAACCTGTTACAGGTGCATGTTATGCACAAGTGCATGTTATGCAAAGATTATCCTTGATGCACAAGTGCATGTTGTGAACAAGCGCATGTTATGCACAAGTGCATAACTGAAATGAATGGATTTGTGATCCAATGTGCATATAAGGTAGTGTACTATTTGCATTATGCATGTGTATGAATATTAGTGAAAGTATGAAATTGTGAATGAATACTTAATTTAATTAACTACCTATCTAACTCTGCAGGACGAGCAATTGAAATCACCAAGTGGATCAACGTTCTGGATACCAAGGGTGGAGGATTGTGTCATACATTTTTTTAGAGTGAAAACAAAGATTTGTAATTGTTTCATACATTTATTTGTCGTATAAATGAATTGACTGTTCGATAATCATTGGCGTTAATTTGTACAAAGATATAATGTGTTTAATATATATTCAATTGTGAACCTTATTTTGATTGTGCATTATATGATATACACAAATTGCATTTGATAGAATAATGTACATGTTATGCACAAGTGCATGTTATGTTGTGCACAAGTGCATGCATGTTATGCACATAATCAATTGGCCATTCTAAAAACGTCGGTATCTATCTCATATTGGACTTACTTTTAGTATTCAAAAGATGGTGTATTATGGTTTGACACCCATATAAGTGCCCATAAGTAAATTAGTGCATGTTATGCACAAGTGCATGTTATACACAAGTGCATGTTATGCAAAAATACCCTGTTATAAAATTCCTTCCTTGACACTTACACGTAATAGAAATCATTTAAAGTTAAACCCATGATTGAAATGAAAAATTATAATCGTATGATAAGATAAACATCAATCAAATTGTTTAAGTATCAATACCCAACAAACAAAAGTACAAAAGAACCATAAACCAAAACATGTCCCTACTTCTCAAAAAAACATTTTCCTATTCCATAACTATCGTAAAAAATGCTTCTCCCTATCGCTAAAGGTGTCAAGAGCACTTTCCATTAGATCCTTATGGGTTTCTCGATCGATTTCATCAAATTCATCCGCCAATGTGATTATTTTAGCTCGATGAATATTCATATCAGAAAGTAGAATCTAACCACAATCTCTGACTGATCAGTGTTCTTAAGTAACCTAGGACTTTTCCTAGGTAAACCTGGAAAAAACGAATTTATGATAAATGGGAATAAAATATGATGAAAAATAGGGTTTAAAGTTTTGGCAAAAATATAAATTGTAGGTCAATCAATGAAAGAAACACAAAAAAATTACCTTCTTTAGCCATTGACCCAAATTGACTTTGCTACTTATCTGAAAATCGGAAGCAAAAATGAGTATATGACCAAAATCGACATCAAAATAGATCGATTAAATAGATTTTGGATGTACCTGGTTAGATCGATTGAAGTTCACCCCTTACTTGACCGAAGGCAACTTTGATGCTGATAAGAAAATCGCAACCGATAATGAGCAGTGGTGACATCGACTTCAATAAAACTTGATAGAAGGGGTTTTGAGGTTACCTTGTTGATCGATTGCAGATTGTGAATGTTTTATTAACCTAATTCCACCCAAAAAATCACAACCGAGAATGAGTGTGAACCAAAAATCGACTTCAATATAACTTGATAGAGAAGGGTTTTAAGGTTACCTTGTATACCGATTGATGATTGAGAATGTTTTGTTAACTAGATACCACCTAAAATCGATTCAATGGAGGAAGGAGACGATGTAGATTTGCAGCAGAGATGTAAAACCCTTAAAATCGGTAATGAAGATAAATATGGAATTTGAACGAAAGGGTTTTGAGATTACCTTTGTATACCGATTGATGATTGAATATGTATGTTCAAAATCGATTCAATAGAGTAAGGGAAACGATGGAAATGATTTAGATTTGCAGCAGATATGAAAAACCCTTAAAATCGGTAATGAAGATAGATATGGAATTTGAACGGAAAAGATTTAGGATCATCAATTATGGCTATAAAATTGGTATAAGGAAAAGGGGGTAATTTTATTCCAATACTACCCTCTAATGCAGCGTAGTGTGATATAAGATATACCCTCATATTCTTTTTATTAACAAACTTGCCATTGAAATAATATCCATTGATTTATCACATCCTATGATTATAAGGTTGTTCTTTAGTTTTTCGATTATTTGAGGTTTTCCCTTGAACCTCTCTCTCTCTCTCTCTCTCTCTCTCTCTCTCTATATATATATATATATATATATATATATAACTTCACTCTCATGAATAAGGGATATCGACTAACTACAAAGAATAAGGGACAACCATATAAAATATCATGTGTCAAAGAATAATCTAAGGTCAATATTGACCGATAATTTATCTAGAAACAAACTTCGAAAGTGTACTTGAGTTTCGGTGCATGCTTTTAATAATCTTGTGAAATTACCGACGCCTTCATTTTAAGGGTGTTTGGTCCGCGGAATTCAAAGGAATTTGATAGAATTGGAATGACAAATTCCTTTGACCAAATTCCTTAGTGATGTTTGGTTCACGGAATGAATTGATTGGCTTCCACCAGATTCCACAAAATTCCACGGTTGAGGGATTTGATCAACCTTAGCATAGTGAGCAGAAGTGTAGAACTCGATGAAGCTCTTCTTGTAGTTTTTTTTTCTTTCTAACTTTTGATCCCCAGAAAGCTTCGTGTAGGGAAGTGATGACACTAATTATTTAGTGTCATTATGCTCTTTTATCTTGCATTTAGGATAGTTTTTACCTTCTAATCCCAACATTTGAGTCATTTTAGTTCATTATTTTCTCTTTTCTTGTTTCTTGGAGCTAAAGATATGAATGACTTGTTTTATTGCATTGGATAAGCTAATTGGTGTCTTTTTGGGTTGATTTATTAGTACAGTGATCTGCAGCATTCCTGCAGCAGCCGATTTTGGAGCTTAATGGACAAGCTAGAAGGAGCTTAATGTGGAAAGACTTTTTGGGATTATTGTATCTGATTTTTGGAACCTTCTAGATTGATTTTTGGCTGATGTACTTTGGATAAAACTTTAGTCCTTATTATCTTTTGGGTATTAACCATTAGTGTACTTGTTTTTATACTTGCATTAGCTTAGACACCAAGTTTTGTGCTTTTTGACCATTTTGCCCTCCTTTCTATAGTAGTATAAATAGGAGTGGTTGTTGGTGTGTTTAAGAGGAGGTTTTAATTTCCATGTAGAGAGAAATCAGATTCCATAGAGTTTATTAATCTTTTGAAGTTAATCTCTTGTATTTCTTTAATTTCTTGTAATTTTACTTTATTTATTACGCTTTATTTACATTATGCAATTTACATTCCGTCATTTAATTTATGTCATTTACATTTATGCCTTTATTTTCCGTCATTTATTGCTTTATGTCTTTCATTATGAGTAGCTAATTTTATTTAGCTCGGGTGTGAGACGGAAGGGTGAGATTTTAAACCAAAGAAAGGTGGACATTGTTTCGCAATAACAATGTTCCACCATTTCATTTCAAGTTTTATAAATATTCAATGACACTTCTTGACGAATTGATCACTTGCTAAAGTGTTAACGTGCGGTTGACTTAGAGATAAGCTACCAAAAGCGCGTCAGTTTGAATGATATAAGAAGTAGACTTGAGAGAGTTAAAGTAGACATGAGAGAGTTACTGATAAGGAGACTTATCATTTATATTTTCCAAAATTGATTTATTCTCGATAAGTTGATCACTAATCAAAGGTGTTAAAGTGTAGTGGACTTAGAGATAAGCCACTTTGAACACGTCAACTTGAATGATATGGGAATCGGCTCGAGAGAGCGGTTTTTGATACAAAGAGATTTGATCATCCATATATTTTGAGGACTTTCTTCTACACTGTAAATAGCTGGAGGCTGCACAGAGATGTGTTTAGTCGAATCTAAACAGTAGTGTGAATATTGAAGTCCGAGAGGAATACCCTCAAAATAGATGGTGGATCTAGTTATGGCCAACTCATGCTGCAGCATGTCTATAGCATAAGTCTGCTGGAATTTGTGTTAAGTCTCACCTAAATGTCTTACAACTGTGCTTGCTTTATTATTCTGTTAATCTAATCAAGTGACAAACCAAACCAAATCAAAGTCTTCAAAATCGCAATCTGAAATCATTTCCTTCTTTTACTTTTTATTTAACTTTTACTCCAATATTTGTGGGACGATATCCGGTATTTTACCGTTTTATTACTTGAAAGACGACATTAGATCTCATTGTATACGTGCTTTGAGGTTTAATTATCACACGTCTGTAGGTGTATTCTAAGTACTATCAAGTTTTTGGCGCCGTTGTCGGGGATTGGCAAGCTAAAAGTTTTAAGAAGTTTTAAAAAGATTTGATTTTTCTACCACCGTTTGAATCACATTTTGTTTGGTGTATGCCAAGAGTACCACGTGGGGAGTTGTTCGAATTTGACACGGACATTGAAAAAACATTCTGAATTAGAAGGAGGGCCCAAAAGATTTCATTGATTTTAGAACCTCCCATCATGGAATTACCCCCACCCAGATTTGAAAATAGAGGACCTAGACTACCACCACTTTTAGAAAATCTAAGACAACCACCAATATTTCATGATACACCTCCAATTTTTGGAAATCCACCTGAGCACCCTTTTCAACAAAATCCACCAAATCAAGGGAACAATCATAATGATAATCATAACCATGTTGATGATGATGTAGAATCTCAAGGTACCAATGAACCAAGAAATGAAGTTCCGAACATAATTAATCTTGAAAATTCCAAAGAGGGAAAGATTATGGACTATGATATCCCTGATTTTGAGCAATTAAATTCAGGGATAGTTAGACCTCATATGACAACCCTCCATTTTGAACTTAAACCCATAATTTTCCATATGTTGCAAACAAATGGACAATTTGCCGGAATGCCATCGGAGGATCCTCATTCCCATTTAAAATCTTTTATGGAGATCAACGATGCTTTCCTGATCCCTGGGGTGTCTAATGATGCTCTAAGACTCACTTTATTTCCATTCTCTCTAAGGGATCGGGCAAAATCATGGTTTAATTCATTGGCACCAGGTTCCATACCATCATGGAGCAATATGGCTGAAAAGTTTTTACAAAAGTATTTTCCACCTACCCGAAATGCTATGTCCAGAAACGAAATTTGCATGTTTAAACAATTGGATGATGAAGCAATTCCCGATGCATGGGAAAGGTTTAAAGAGTTGTTAAGGAAATGCCCTCACCATGGCATTCCCTACTGTATTCAACTCAAGATGTTTTACAATGGGTTAAACCCCATGGCTAAACAAATGCTCAATGCGACATCAGGAGGGGCCTTTACATCTATTACCTATAATGACGAGTATGATATTATTGAAAAGATTTCAGCAAACCATGGACATTGGGTTGATCCACGTTCCCAAACGCAAAAGAGAACTATTGGAATTCATGATGTAGACGCATATACTGCTTTAACAGCTCAACTCACTTCTATGGCCACTATGCTTAAAAACATAACTTCAGGCCAAGGAGCACAACCAGCTGCCGCTACAACTATTCCAACAATACTCTCGGTGCAATGTGTTTGTTGTGGTAGGAAACATTGTTATGAACATTGTCCTCATAATTTTGAATCTATAAACTATGTTCATAACAGATTTAGTCCCTACAACAACACTTACAATGCCAGTTGGAAACAACACCCGAAATTTTCTTGGAACAGTCCATGTTTAAATCCACCCGCGCAAAAACAACAAGGAATTTCAAATTATCAACCACAACATCAAGCAAGTAGCTCTCAGAATCAGCACCAAAGTTTTCAAACTACTCAAAAATCTTTTCAAAACAACCCACCTTCACAAGCTGATTCATCGTCTTCTTTAGAAGCAATGATGAAAGGGTTTATGACCAAAACACAAGCTTTCTTAACCCAACAACAATCCCAAAATCAATTTCAACAACAACAAAATCAATCTATGTTTAATCAACATAGTGCAATACTCAAGAATTTGGAAACCTAAATTAGTCAACTCGCACTCAACCAGGCCAATAGGGCCATGTGAACTTTGCCCAGTAACACGGAAGTCCTAAGAGCTTTAGGAAAGGAGCATGTGAAAAAGTGACCGTTAGGAGTGTTAAGAAACTGGCAGGGGTAGTGCAAAAAGAATCTGAACCTATAACCAAAGTTGAATTTGAAAAAACTATTTTGTCAGAATTTGATGCTACGACATTGGCCCCTGTTGTTGAAATACCACCCAAGCTACTAGGAATCCAAGTGTCTGAGGTAACCAATCCTGTCCTTCCAAGATCTGACTACCCTTTATTGTTTCCAGAAGATGTCATTAAGAAAAAGTCAGTGGAAAGTAGTGTTGACAACCCAAAGAGTAATGTGGTGATTCCAACCATACCACAAGAGAGTGAGACCAAAGGCATAAAGGACCCATCATTCTCAACACATTCAAACAAAGTTATAATAAAGCCAGTTCCTCTTTATGTGCCTTTTCCCCAAAGGTTAAGGAATCAGAAGGAATAATTGCACTTTAAGAAATGTTTGGATGTGTTTAAAGAATTGCATATCAACATACCCCTTGTTGAAGCAATTGAGAAAATGCCCAGTTATGCCAAGTTCCTTAAAGACAATTTAAGTAAGAAGAAGAAGTTGACTGAGTATGAAACTGTTGCTCTTACTGAGGGATGTAGTGCTTTCCTGACCAATAAAATTCCTCCTAAGCTTAAAGATCCAGGGAGTTTTACTATTCCTTGCTCAATAGGTGGGAAGGAGGTTGGAAAAGCCTTGTGTGATTTGGGAGATAGCATCAATCTCATGCCTTTATCCGTCTTCAACAACTTTGGAATAGGAGAGGCTAGATCCACCACTGTTACACTCCAGTTGGCTGATAAGACCATTGCCTACCCAAAAGGAAAAATTGAGGATGTCTTAGTTCAGGTTGATAAGTTCATTTTTCCGGCAGATTTTATTATTTTAGACTTTGAGGCTGATAAGGATATTCCTATTCTTTTAGGAAGACCATTCCTAGCCACCGGAAGAACTTTGATAGATGTCCAGAAAGGAGAACTGACCATGAGACTCCAAGACCAAAAAGTCACTTTTAATGTTTTCAATTCCTTGAAATATCCTGATGATGTAGAGGATTGTTCAAACTTAAGTGTGATTGAATCATTATGTTATGAGGAAGGAGTTAGAAAAGCCTTTAAGTTGGAGGATGAGGATGATGAGGAAATAGCCATAGAAGATGAAAATGATGTTGATGGGTTTGCCTTAAGAGAAGAAGATGTTGTCCCATTGAATGTTGAAACTTTTGAGTTGTTGGAAAATAGTGAGCAAAAACCCTTCACCCCATCCATTGTTTCACCACCTGACATGAAGTTGAAACAACTCCCCTCTCAGTTGAAATATGTTTTTCTAATACAAGAAGACAAATTTCCTATCATCATATCATCAACCCTAGATTTTCATCAAGAAAAGAAATTGGTAGACAAGTTGATGTTGCACATAAAATCCTTAGGAGGAACCACCGCTGACCAACGTGTGATGACCATGATGCAAGACCTACTTGCACAAAACATAAGCCACATGGATGGACTGATTGATCAAAGAAGGGAGTTCCTGAATAGAGTAGAGATGATAAAAACTGATTTGGTGGACAAAGGGCAAAATAAAGTTAAAACAAATATGAAGAAAGTCAAGGTTGCTTTGGATAAGTATGAGAGAAAGATCAAGAAACTGGGAAAGAAAGTGAAGGCACTCAAACAGGAAAACATCAGGATGTGCACTGGGAATCAAGAGATGAGGGAGTTGTTGAAGGCTTACAGAGATGGAATGGAGGGCACCTCTGCTACTGCACCACCACCACAGGATCCACGACCTACTCCAATGGAGTAGGACAGGTTCTATTCATTACCCCTTAGCTCCATTTTCATTGTTCATTTTTAATTTTTGAGTTTGGGAACCATCTTTGCTGTATTTAGGATTTATTTTCTTGCAAGATGAGCATTGGTGATCAGTTTAAGCATGCATCTATATCCATAATAAATACATACTATCATGGTATATATCTCACTATGTAGTTCTTGCTAGAACTAGGATTGTTTTACTTGGGACACAATTTGGTCCACATCTTACATGAGAAATGATTTAGGCCATCTTTTGACACTCAAAGTTAGCCACCTCCACCCACTCTATATTCTCCATACACTTTCACACAATTACAATGAGGACATTGTAAATCTTAAAGTTTGGGGATGGGAAAGTCCACCATGGCAAAAGCATAAACACAGAAAAAAGAGCATAGCTCTCCAAATCTGCCATGTTTGGACTTGGGCACTAAAAAAAGTCCCATAGGGGATAAGTGCATTGCATTCAAAAAAGAAAAAAACACAAAAAATGCCAAATCTGAAAATTTTCGAAATGATGCAAAGGGTGAAAGTAAGAGGCAAAGTGAGAAAGAAAAGGCCATAAAGAGTGATCCAGTTCTTTAAAAAGTCCTTTTGATCTTAATTGTGAGATGTGGGTACCATAAAAAAAATCTTGCTAGCATATGGTTCATACTCATGGTAGATAGAAATCATGGACACTTTGGATTTTTGAAGGGTTATGCCATGCAATCTTGGATTGATCATCTACATGTGTGCACTTAATGCATCCATCTTGCAAATCTTACCAACCCGAGTCATTTTTTTTTCTCTTTTCTTTTTTGTGTCTTAATTGCTTGGGGACAAGCAATATTTCAAGTTTGGGGTT
Organism: Arctium lappa; assembly: GCA_023525745.1. Classification (NCBI taxonomy): domain Eukaryota; kingdom Viridiplantae; phylum Streptophyta; class Magnoliopsida; order Asterales; family Asteraceae; genus Arctium; species Arctium lappa. Next base: position 151,836,289 of record CM042047.1, on the reverse strand, counting down.
GTGATGACACTAATTATTTAGTACCATTATGCTCTTTTATCTTGCTTTTAGGATAGTTTTTACCTTATAATCCCAACCTTTGAGTCATTTTAGTTCATTATTTTCTCTTTTCTTGTTTCTTGGAGCTAAAGATATGAATGACTTGTTTTATTGCATTGGATAAGCTAATTGGTGTCTTTTTGGGTTGATTTATTAGTGCAGTGATCTACAACATTCCTGCAGCAGCCGATTTTGGAGCTTAATGGACAAGCTAGAAGGAGCTTAATGTGGAAAGACTTTTTGGGATTATTGTATCTGATTTTTGGAACCTTCTAGATTGATTTTTGGCTGATGTACTTTGGATAAAACTTTAGTCCTTATTATCTTTTGGGTATTAACCATTAGTGTACTTGTTTTTGTACTTGCATTAGCTTAGACACCAAGTTTTGTGCTTTTTGACCATTTTGCTCTCCTTTCTATAGTAATATAAATAGGAGTGGTTGTTGGTGTGTTTAAGAGGAGGTTTTAATTTCCATGTAGAGAGAAATCAGATTCCATAGAGTTTATTAATCTTTTGAAGTTAATCTCTTGTCTTTCTTTAATTTCTTGTAATTTTACTTTATTTATTACGCTTTATTTACATTATGCAATTTACATTCCGTCATTTAATTTATGTCATTTACATTTATGCCTTTATTTTCCGTCATTTATCGCTTTATGTTTTTAATTATGAGTAGCTAATTTTATTTAGCTTGGGTGTGAGACGGAAGGGTGAGATTTTAAACCAAAGAAAGGTGGACATTGTTTCGCAATAACAATGTTCCATCATTTCATTTCAAGTTTTATAAATATTCAATGACACTTCTTGACGAATTGATCACTTGCTAAAGTGTTAAAGTGCGGTTGACTTAGAGATAAGCTACCAAAAGCACGTCAGTTTGAATGATATAAGAAGTAGACTTGAGAGAGTTACTGATAAGGAGACTTATCATTTATATTTTCCAAAATTGATTTATTCTCGATAAGTTGATCACTAATAAAAGGTGTTAAAGTGTAGTGGACTTAGAGATAAGCCACTTTGAACACGTCAACTTGAATGATATGGGAATCGGCTCGAGAGAGCAGTTTTTGATACAAAGAGATTTAATCGTCCATATATTTTGAGGACTTTATTCTACATTATAAATAGCTGAAGGCTGCACAGAGATGTGTTTAGTCGAATCTAAACAGTAGTGTGAATATTGAAGTCCGAGAGGAATACCCTCAAAATAGATGGTGGATCTAGTTATGGCCAACTCATGCTGCAGCATGTCTGTAGCATAAGTCTGCTGGAATTTGTGTTTAAGTCTCACCTAAATGTCTTACAACCGTGGTTGCTTTATTATTCTATTAATCTAATCAAGTGACAAACCAAACCAAATCAAAGTCTTCAAAATCGCCATCAGAAATCATTTCCTTCTTTTACTTTTTATTTAACTTTTACTCCAATATCTGTGGGACGATATCCGGTATTTTACCGTTTTATTACTTGAAAGACGACATTAGATCTCACTGTATACTTGTTTTGAGGTTTAATTAGCACACGCATGTAGGTGTATTCTAAGCATTATCAGGAAGATAGGAGACGAGATGTGGTAGTGGTGCATGTAGGAAGAAGTTGGAAAGGTGGGGGCGACGAAATGGTACCGCAAAAGGGGAAGAGTAATGGCTGGAGAAGGAGGCCGGAACGGGGAATGGGAGGGTCCAGAGTTGGACGACATCAAGATTCCTTCACATGGTTTCTACCTCGTCGATTTGGGCAATGACAACTTCATTTTCGTGTTGAATTTGGATAAAGGGTTATTTGAACCGGCCAACCAGGTGTTCAAAAACATAAAAAAATGTGTGGGAATTTGAGAATGAAACAAGTAGGTTCGAATTGTTTGAAGCCGAGTCGGTGAGAGATGTTGTAGAGACGAGCGAAGGAGACCATAAGTTATGGGTCATTTTTCTCTCGATCTCCATGTATATAGACATGATCTCGGACTCGTTGATTTCTAGGTATTGACTATTGAAGTTGATTGAGAAAAATCACAGTAAATCATTTTTGACGGGGTTTAGAGACTTGAAGATTGATCGTAAAACTTGGGTAGAATGTGGGAAGAATGTGTGCATTTTGATAAGATGCTTCCACGGGAAGGGTTTAAGGTTGACAGGGAAGGGTCGGGTTCACCAGAATGTTGTTCGGGAAAGATGAAAGCAACGGGAAGGGAGTCAAGTGGGCTTGTTAGATTTTTTTTTTCTAAAAGCTTTGATGTAAAATCCTAAAATTTAGAGTGAAATAAAATTCAAAATTTCGGCAATATAACGTCTAAAAATAGAGGAAACATGTCCACCCTAAAGCGGGGAATCTAATAACTTGAATAACTTTGGACATGACAATTCAAACCCAAGAGTATCATCCGAAAACAGGGAATAATGTAAGACATTTACAACCCAAATATAATGAAGAATAAAGCCGACAACCTAATAATCTAAGTTCATCACAAGATTATGATTGGGTGTCGCTATTCTTCCAAAAATATATATCTTCAAAAATCAAGTATGTTGGTTACTAAATCTCCAAAAAGACCACTCACGACCCCAAGGTCGTCCACTCAGTCCCGACGAGCCCCACCGCTAAGATGACTTGTCAAACATGATAACCAAAGAACAAGCGTTAGGCTAAAGCCTAGTTAGAACAAGTCAATTGAAATATAAGTACTAAACTCATTTGAAGTCGCACGGTGGATATAGCCATGAGCTAAGTCAATCAATCAGATAAAGCATTAATGATTAAAATATGGTACAAATAACACCAATCACGTAGTGAGCTCAACTTAAAAGAGGAAAAATCGGCACCAACTTCATTTATTTCATTTCCTCTTGCTTTTGGACGAATTTCTCTCCCAAGGCTAGGTAAGTTTCTTCTTCCCTCATTAATATCTCTTAGATGAAGGCATTAAATGAAGATATATGGTTGATTTAGGTTGATTTTGGTTTAAGGAACTCAGGTGATTAAGGGTCCAAGTTCATCTTCACTTCTCTCAAGTTCTCATCACCTAGGGTTTGTTCATACATCTTACCAAGGTGAGTACATCCATGTTTTACACCTCATAAATAGTAATATTCTAGTGATTAAACTCCTTCATACTTGAAAACCTTGGGATTTTGGCAAACTCTTGACCTAAAGTTAATTTTACGAGATTTTGGAGTATTGGGTATGGATGAAAGTATTTAGAAATGTATTTGACCAATGATATAAGGATGTTAAATGTGCTTACATGTTCTATCACCATCATCCTTGTTTTATGGAATTTTGAATAAATCCAAGTAAAACTAGGGTTTGGGAAGGTTTGGATTTTGATCTAAAGATATGAGATGGGGCTTGGTTATTTGAGACAAGCCTTACATCTAAACATGGTAGAATCGATTATGTGGGTTCCCTCACATTATATTGATAAATTGTTTATGTATATTTATTTATATGAGATTGACATACATAAACCAATGTTGTTGTTTTAGTTGTGTTAGTCTTGGTTTAGTGCAATGAATCCATAGGCACGGTGTTCTCTATGTCCCGTTTTGGACATTGAGTTCACCACTTTGGCACGGAATAGGCATCGGGTCACCATGGTAAGTAAGGTGTCGACTTATATGGTCGGACAACATCCCATGGGCAGTAAGATGTAATTCCAATGTGCATGAGTTCCCGTTTTAGAACTCTCAAGAATAGACCTAGAGGGGTTGACTTGATGTTTTCGAGCAATAGACTTAAGAGGAGTTGAGCTCACTAAGTGATTGGTGTTTATTTGTACCATGTTATGATTACTAATGGTTTACTTGTTTGTTTTGATTTAGCCTACGGCCAAATCCACTATACAACTTGTAACACCCTAAAAATTAGAGAAATAAAAAAAAACAAAAATTCGGCAATATGGCGACTATAAAATGAGTAAACCTGGGTATTCAATAACCTGCCAAACAATCCCAAAGTATCATCCCGTAACGGGGAACAAGGTTATGTCATTTACAAACAACTTAATGAAGAATAAAAGTCGACAACCTAATAATCTAACTTAGTCAAGAGAGATCAAGGTCGGGTGTCCCTATTCCTCCAAAATGTTTATCCTCTATCGTCAATGTATCAGTCACTTTATCTCCCCAAAAAGACCGTTCTCGACCCCTAGGCCGCCCGCTCATTCCTGATGAATCCCATCGCTAGATTGACCTGTTATACATGTCATTTTAAGAAAAAGTGTTAGGCTAAATCCTAGTGAGAACAAACAGTTGTATTTAGAAATAATCCATGATAAGCGTAAGTAAAAGAATTGGATTCAATAATAGAAATGATAGTGCTTTTTATCATAAACAAATACCTCTTGGGTTAACGGGAGAGATCCGCTTACTAACACAAGTGATGGAACACAAAATTAAGCCACTTGACAAGTCAGTAAAACCAATACACATAAAATTACACGTAAGGGATGTCAGGCTCGGTGACTTTAAACGTACACCCACGGAAAGTCAACTTCAACCACATAGGGCCCTTACGTTGAGATCCTCATCCAATATCGTAATACTTAGCACGTAGGACTTACAACCCAATCTGATGCCTAGACGTGCCTCGACGTGAGAAACTAATGTCCCAACATCGGACAAAATGCAACATCAAATATGGGGTCATGACTCCCAATGCAACCAAATATGTCACATAAAGCTTAAATAAGCTAACAGTGATTTGACATGTGCTTATATCCACTAAAACATGTGTATATGAAAGTTTTCGCATAATTACTCACATAACTTTACCAAAAGGTTCCAAGTTACCATTTGAATCATATTCCCATATTCTAAGTCTCATATTTCAAATTCCCATTCATTAGTTCACTTTGGTATTTCAAAACCCTAGTTTTGGATCTCAAGTGTTTAAACCAAGGATTATAGTGAACAAGTTTCCATGTATAAACTTATCAGTAGTTCAACTTTAAAGGTTCATAAATCCCCAAAAACCATAGTATTACCATAAAACCCTAAAACACCAAAAGTTAGGTTTAGGTATAAAAGTTCATATAATGCATCGAATAAATATGAGTACATTTAGATGGTGAAAAACCTACATTTTAGCATGTATAAAGTTTTTGTAAAAGGGATGAACTCACCTTGTAGGGTTGTAGATGAAACCCTAGAATTCAAAAGCTTAAAGAGAGGAGAGGTAGATCCTTAGAAGAGGGTGGAACTAGAACAATCAATGATTAGAGGTACCAGATCTTGGAGAGAAAACGCAACCTAGCTTCCTTAAATTCAGATACAAATGAACCCAAAATCGTTGAGATGAGATTTGTACCTCTGGAGCCGCGTGCGACTTTGACTCGGCGACTATGCAATGGCATATTCGTTGGGGCATTGTCGCCCAATGTCACCCCCTTTCTGCCCGAATTCTCTCAAACATAGCGACTATGACACATGAGACTATGCCCTGTGGCATAGTCGTCGGGCATAGTCGCTCCAGCCTTCTCAGGCACAACTTTGACCCGAAATAATCCGATTCTTCGACGAGGAATGTATGATCAGATTCATGACTCGAATCTAAACATCGGGATACTAATATGAGATTATAAATTGCCCAACGGCCCTCAAATAACGAAAGTTTACCCAAAATTACGGATGTTATACAACTACAAATGGGTTTATGATTTCCATTTCTAATTTATTGGTCCTCACTAGGCTTTAGCCTAACGCTTGTTTCTTTGGTGGCGCTCGTCGGGATTGAGCGGACGACCTTGGGGTTGAGAGTGGTCTTTTTGGAATAATTATTGACCGACACATATGATTTTTTTTTGAGGATATACATTTTTAAAGGATAGCGACATCCGACTATAATCTAATTGACGAAATTAGATTATTAGGTTGTCGATTGTTATTCTTCATTCTATTTGGGTTTGTAAATACCATACTTTGATTCCCGTTTTTGGGATGATACACTTTGGATTAAAACGTTGTTACCGCGTTATTCATGTCTTAAGTGATCCCTATTTTTAGGGTGATTCAGGTTTCACCATTTATAGACGTCAAATTGTTGAATTTTTTAATATTAAATTACTCTAACTTTTAGGGTGTTACAGGCTGTAAACGAACCGAATGTTCAGTGAACCGTTCGGCGGAAAATTCATTTATTTAATAAATGAACGAACATGAATACATTTTTTTTGTTCGTTTAGTTAAATGAACGAACATGAACAATGACCTCGTTCGTTCATTTACGTTCGTGAACGTTTATTCATTTATGTTCGTTTATCTTTGTTTATCTTTGTTTATATAAATAAATATATTTATATATTATGACATTAATATGCAAAATCATTAATTAAATTATTTTTTTAGAATATCTTTTTATACGTTAAGTTTACCCGGTTTTTCATTTTATTATGTTAGTTTTTTACGAACAAAATGATCAGTAACAATGGTTGTTTTTTGTTCATTTGTGTTCATTCATTTATGTCCATTTATGTCCATTTATGTTCGTTCGTTTAGCTCTTAATGAAAGAACATAAACGAACACAAACAAACATATTTTCTTAACGAATGAACATGAACATAAAAAATTTCGTTCGTGTTCGTTTGTTTGTTCGGTTAAGTTAAATGAACACGAACAAGCCTTTGTTCGTGTTCGTTCGTTTCGTTTACAACCCTAGCAGGGGATTGGGGAATGGTTATTTACGGTGGGTGGCTCAATGGTGTAGGGAGATTGGAGAGAAGCAGATGGACAAAAGACTCTAATTGGTGGTTATAAGATAATGGGTGAGTGGACAATCGTGAGCGACAACTAGATAAGTTGACGGTGGAGGGGGAGGACGTTCGTTTATGACACGAGGAAGAGAATTCGAGAAGGTGAGCGTCTAAGAGCGAGAGACATAAAGATAATGAGAGAACGTATAAATCCCATTTATGAAAAAACATAAATAGAAAAAAGCTAAGAAAAATGTACAAAAGTAAATAAATAATCATATAAAGTCAAAAGTAAAAAATATCCTTAAATTAACTGGGTTTTTTTAACAGAGTTAGGCAGAGTGACAATAAAACAACGAATTACAAACTATATGACAAAAGAAGTAATTTTTAAAAGCCTAGAACAAAAATGATTATAAGCAACAAACGAGAAGGACTAAATTTGTAGTTTACTCAATTATTAAATAATGTGATAAACAAGGATTTGTAGAAGATTCCATCCCTATGGTGGAGTACTTGTCTCAACTAAAATAATCCCAACAACAAATATATATATTATCTGGAAAAACAGATTCCGTGACTCTATTATTTCCCTTTTGCAATAATACACTATATTTCGAATTTGGTAATTTTGAATTTAAGTCGATTTTAAACACAAAATGAAACTTATTAACTTAATAAATTGAGTTTTTTAATAATTAATGTTTGACTTTGCTCATTTAATACTCGATTCAATTTTTTGAGTCGGGTCATAATATGAGTCATACGACATACATTTTTTTTCTTCCAATCGAGCATATGTTCATAAAATACAATTGACATATTGAGCTCGAGCCAATAAATAAGTTAATCGATTTTGAGTTCGAGGCTATAAAAAAACTTATAAACCATGAATTTTAGGTCATAAATCATAACATGTAACTCAAATTTGTTAAAGGAACATTGTGCTCGGGCTTGAACATTGAAACAAAATATTCTAGCTCGACCATTGTTTTGAAAAAAATTATTCTAGATCGAGTCGAGCTTGAGCCTGATTATATTATTTAACGTTGAGCCTAAGCAACTTGCTACTTGATTTGTTAATAGACATACGTATATATGTGTTAATGTCTCGGGTCTTCTCGGAGACATAGGGGCTGTTTTTTTTTAAATACCTCTTAATAGCTCTTAAGTTTGAATCATTCAGATCTTTTGACGTTCAGACTGTTTGTTTTCTTTCCAGTTTTGATAACCTCTTAACTCTTAAATACATTTGAAATAAGAAAAATGGTGACCTAACTTCTTAAAATCTCGTATCGTCGCCTCATTTCATATGCTCTCATTTCTCTCAAGATGCATCCATACGTTACAAAAACAAATAGTCTTATTTATTCAGATTTCAGACCTCAGCACCACCTCTTATTAATTAGAAGTGAAATAAGACTTCAGACCTTTTAAAAAACAAACACCACCATACTCTTTGTATAAGGTAAAGTGGACCTATAAAAGCTTTCAAGTTGCAGCACCATTTGATTATAAGAAAGAATTTATAGAATTTTTTTTAATAAAATGTTGATTTTGTTAACCATGGGTGTTAGGGGCACCTTGCGTGCACCTCAACTAATCCCAGGGACCATAGAGAACAACCAGTAAAATCCCAAGTGGTCTTGCAGGACTCGAACCAGTGACCTCTGAGGATGATCCCCAAAGGCCCTTTTTTATAAAATGTATAGATTTGCTCGTTAATTCTTTGGCTTTACCTTCACCCAAAATAAAACATGTGTTTGAATCTTGCAATGGCCTTGTCTTTGAATTCCATTTTAAACACAAAAGCTATAAAACCAGCACAAAATTTAAGCTCAAAAGTAAGAAATGGAGGACTCCAACCTATGCCCTTTGAACAAAAGGCTCACATGCTAACCATCTTTACCATCAAGAAGATGTATATGTATTGTACTTTCATAAAATATAAGGACACCCAACAAAACAATATGATGACACCTTTTAAAAACATAAAGATAGAGAAAGTCATAACAGTTCGTACATTAAAACGGAGAATGAATGCTCTATTAAAGGTACCAAAATTCATGAGTAATTATTGGGTGAGTACGAATGCTACAGACCTCATACTATGAATTGGTTGCATCAGTGTGTGAACCCATCAACGAGTAACATTTCAGTGACTAACATAATGCGTTTAGTCCCATTGATGAAACCTCATCAGTGCCACCGACAAAACTGCATCACAACACTCATGTATATCAAACATTATATCAACAATGTTACTTCCTCTTATATTTTGTTTAGGTTTTCGGTCGTCGCCTCGAACCCCGCAATGACGCCCCCATTTACCCCATCTCCTAATCGGTAAACAAGACCATCGCTTGGGGCTTTGTCCATTGGACATGCAAAAGAAGGCTCGATCCCTGTCACATATGCGACATCCAATGATCCCAAGTTCTAACTAGCTTATACAAGTGTGCACTCTACACATTATAACTCTTTTTTTTTTTTAACTTAACTATCAAATCTTCACTCTCTTGTGAATCCAATTAAACAAAACAACCCGATGATCCACTAAAATCACCAACAAATTGCACTCTAGATCGTTTGATGATATTAGGTTTACTCTAGCCTAATTCAATAGCTTGACGAGTTTTCTTAATATAGGCTTGCACTTGACTAAAGAAAGACTCTATAGGTCACAAATATCTAAAAACTCAATTAAGAATTCAAGTTGGGTTTTTACAAACTCATAAAACCCATTTTTACACTTGAAATCGATAAAACATTTTAGTAGCTATATATTTTCTTTTCCATATGATATAAAAAGGAAAGTTTTTTCTTTCTCCTTTATAACAATGATACTTATAATTTCATTATAAACTAATTATTATACCAATCAATATAATAAATAAAACACTAAACATGATAATATTTATGGTTTTAATTTTCATATTTCATTTTTGCACTTGAAATTGATAAAACATCTGAGTAGCTATATATTTTCTTTTCCAAATGATGTCAAAGTAGACTTTTTTCTTTTCTTTTATAACAATGATACTTATAATTTAATTATAAACTAACTATAAGCGTACTCGCGCAATGCAGCGAGATACATCACGATTTTAATGTTTCATTTTATTTTTTTGTCGATTTACAGTATGATTTTGGATGGTTTTGAGAAAGTGATAATGTTTTTTCTATACATTTGTTTAACTTAGGCTTAATAATATAATGTTTTTTATATAAAAAAAATAAGTATTTTGTTAGAATTCAATTATTATCTTATATATTTTAATGACATCTAGAAAAAATAACCAATTACATATTTAATAATATAATTAAAACAAATTTATAGTAATATAATATATTAATTAATAGTGATACATGAAAATGTCTGTATAAAATGAAGGTCCTGCACATACCAAATTGGTGGCTGTTAGACGTCTCCAGTAATAATATGTATATTGTGCTTTGATACTTGTAAATTAAAAGATTTTTAAAATATTGCATAAAATGATGGTACCTTATATCTAATAATTTATATTTAAGAGTTTACACTTCCTTTTTTGTATCTAGGTCTCCCGGTTGGGGCATCAATGCGAAAGATAGATAATTGGAAACTGATAATTGAAAAGATGAAAGCCAAACTCTCATCGTGGAAAGCGAAGACAATCTCATTTGGAGGACGCCTAACATTGGTAAAGTCGGTTCTCGGTAGCACATCGTTATATTTCTTATCTTTGTTTCAGGCACCGCAAGGAGTGTTAAATTCACTTGAGAGGGTGAGAAGTAATTTCTTTTGGGGGGGGGGTGTGGTGAGGAAAATTTACAAAAAAAGAAATATCTTGCGTGGGTCAAATGGGGTACGGTCTTGGGGGGGCTCAAAAAGGGGGGTCTTAATATTGGAGGGTTAAGGGATATGAATTGGGCGCTTTTATGCAAATGGTGGTGGCGGTTCTTTGTTGAAAGGGAGGCTCTATGGGTTAAGATAATTCAAAGTCTTTATGGGTGGGATGGGGGTTTGGTGGAGGGTAACCGTAATGTTTCGGGGGGTACCGGGGTTTGGAGGGATGTGGTGAGGGTGGGGAGAGAGTTGGGTATTGAAGGAGTTAACTTTGCGGGGTCACTAGTAAAGGAGATAGGGGATGGGGCGGATACGAGATTCTGGGGTGAGAGATGGGCTACACATCGGCCGCTAAAGGAGGAATTCCTGAGGCTTTTCCAACTTAAGACTAGCAAAAATATTTCGGTCATGGGTAGAGGGGAGTGGGTAGGAGAAGAATGGGTATGGAGATGGGGATGGAGGCATGATCCGAGGGAGAGGGAGCTAGGGGAGTTTGAAAACTTATTGAGGTTGGTTCAAACTAAGGTCCCAAAAAGAGTTGGAAAGGATAAGGTCATATGGTCGTTAGATAGACAAAATGGGTTCACGGTGAAGAAAATTAGGAGTTGCTTAGATGAATCGAGGGTAGGCGGGAGTAATAATGTGACAGAAACAAAATGGTTGAAATCTATTCCAAAGAAGATTTGTGTATTCTTGTGGAGGGTAAGACTTGGGAGAATTCCAACTCGAGAGGTATTAGACAAGTTGGGAATAGAGATGGATAACATATTATGCCCAAGGTGTGGACACGCGGTGGAGACGATAGATCATGCTTTGGTTACTTGTGAGGACGTGAGAACGGTATGGCAACAAACGGGAAGATGGTGGAACGTTGACTTGTCACAGGTTAACTCAGTAATTGAGCTGCTGGAGATAAGTGGTCAAGTGAACGCGAATGACACGATTTCTAAAAGGTGGACGACGACAATATGGTGCTTTATCTATTTTATATGGATGCATCGCAACAAAATAATTTTCAAAAAAGAGCAAGGAAAGATCTCGGATATCTTTTTCACGGCGCAATTAAAAGTGTTTGAGTGGATCAAGCAGCGAGGCGAAGGGATCATTACAAATCTGGCTAACTGGTTATCTAGTCCGGGGTTGCTGTAAGAGGCAAGAAGCAGCTACTGTTCGGGGTGGAAATGGAAGGCAAAGTGCGAGAGGCAATTGCAGGTTCTTCTGTTTGTATTGGTGGCCGAAGACAGAGATTGGTAAATCTCTACGCAAAGACGGGGCTCATCAATAATCCCAGGATGATCAAGCTACTGATAGGGACGATGATCTGAGGTTATAATGGGAAGGGGCTATTCGTTATTCTGATTGGACAGTCGGCTGACAGGCAGCTGATGTAAGTGACGTATGGGTGAAACTGTGGAGGTTGTAAATCATTCGGTTTCGATTGAGTTTGGTCCTGGAGCAGAATGTTGGCAGTTGGCAGTTAACACCTGCGATCATAGCTGTTCTTTTTTGGGTCGAGGGAAGCAGTTTTCGGTCCAAAGAAGGTAAGTAGTGGTTCATCGGCTGCAGAAACACACTTCACATAATGTTTCTGGAGATCATTTGGGGTCTGTTTGGGTTCTGCGGAGCCGCGCACTGAGCTGGAACATCGACTGCAACATCGCAATAACAGGCTCGATCATAGCTGCATCACTGCAGCTACATAGCAACTGTATTTCGGGTTCGTTGGAAGTTGTTTTCGGTTCAAAGGAAGCGGGCATTCGGTTGTCGAAAGTTACGGTTGGTGTATTGGTTGCAACATCAAAGTTCACAGGCCGGATATGGAGATCGTTTTGGGGTATACTTCTGTTGTTGCAGAGGTACGATTTGAGCGGGTCTTGATGGAACTTCTTGAGCTGCGTTTGGATAAAACGTGGCTGGGTTTGATCCTCGCAAACCCGGTTTCCTTCTTTCCCAATTCGTGTCTGTTTGTTTACAATTTTGGTTGTAACTGTTCGATCTTCCCGTTAATTGGTGTGGTTCGGATTGTTGTATGTTTGATGGGTTGGTAATAAAATGTGCTCTTGCCGTTCAAAAAAAATAATAATAAATAAAACACCAAACATGATAATATTTACGGTTTTAATTTTCACATTTATTATTACCATAAATTATGGATTTTGAAATGGTTTTAAAAATCAAATTCGTCGGCAGAAGGAAAAATATTTGGGACAGTTTAAAGTCCAAGTAAAGTTTTATGTTGTAGAAAAAATTGACAGTTGTTTCAGGGTCTCTTCCTTTGCTTTTTGAGCTTCCATTGCCATTAGTGATAAGCACGCCTGTCATTCATCATTCTCCCCAACTCCCCCTTTTTTTCCTCCCTACTTCTCTCTTCTTCTTCCTTCCGTCCACAACCTTCTGTTCATTTTCTTTCTCAATTTTGCACATACGGATTGGATCTGAAGATCCTTTTGTTCGGATATCGAATTCGATCTTTTTTGCTACGGGAAGGTAGGTGATGTTTCAATTAAGTAAGATTTGATTACACTTTTTCGATTTCATCAAGTTGCTCAAGTTCTATGTTCATGATTTTTTGCTAAATTGGTTGTTGTTTGTATCTGTGAACTGATCTGGATAATTCGAATGATTCGATTTGATGTGATGTTGGATGGTCTGAATCGTTTATTTTGCTTGTAGGAACTTTTGAAGGTTTATATTTTTCATCTAAAGTATTAGATTTTAGATGTGCGTTTCGAGAATGTTGGTATATGATTTGGGGAAATGTTGGTGGGTAGAACATATAATGCTATTTAAACTAGAAGTTAATGATTACAGTGTATGGTGTGATGAATTGTTATTATGTTGGGATGCTAAAGCGTTGAAGTTTGTGGAAGTTACGTGTAGGGTGGAGCTATATATAATTGTGGGAATTTTGGTTTTTGCATTTGTTTTCGAGCCTGCACATGAGCACATCTGCTTGTGAATCTGAAGAAAAGTGACTCTTCTATTTATTCAAAGTCTGAGAATGCTTTCTTGTTGTAAATGTAAGTTGTCGAAACAAGGATAAACTGGGGTTATCATTATGTCGATACAGAGTTATCCTTTTGGATTTGCCATTGTGCTCAACAACAATACCTTAACCAATTCTGTTGGAGGGACTATTGGAGAGTGTAAGTGAAATACTATGCCTAAAGAATATCGGATGCATAAAAGCAGCCTGCAAAGCATATGCGAGATGAAGACATCTTTGAGAAAAGAAGCACGGTCCTTGATTCTCACAGCTGAACTTTTTTCATGAACTTTACCATAATAGACTTTTATAGATTATCATAATACAACTTATTGCAGGAAGCTTACTTGTGGTTTGTCAAGATGTCAGATTGACATTGAACTGATTTGAATTTTAAATTTTAGAGCTGTAAATACCTTTAAAGATACACATTTTGATAATCTAATATAGTTACTAGAAACATAATATCGGTTCTCGAGGAATCCATTTATTGTAGAAAAGAAAATCACCTGAGAACATGTGCAGATGCTAAAAATCCTGTAATTAGACTACACTGTTAGACAGTACCTCACTAGATGAAGGTACAACCTCAAATATCATGACCAAAAAAGGGCGCAACATCCTAAATCCTATATGCATATAGCATAACTGGGTATGCGAATGGCTTCGCTGATTTTGACCACTAGGCAGTAGTTCAAAAATTTATAGCAACTTCATATTTCGAGTCAAGACAACAGTTTGATCTTGTGCATTCTATGAATTCACTGTCTACCAGTTGATCACTGGCTTTGCTGTAGTGACATTCAATGGGGTTCACTTAATTTTGATATGACTGATTGGGCCTTTTTAGATCTTGCATTTGTATTTACCTTCCTGAAGGTGTTCTCTTTTACTTTTTAAGTTATATTATACTTGTTTTCCCTTTTTTTGGTTATGAAATCATAATGAACATCAAACTCATGTGTATCCTCTACCAAATGCCTGCAAATCAATACTTTAGCACATCTGATTACCTTGTCAATCTCTAAACCTCAGTTGACCTTTTAATACACATTTCAGGGGCTTCTTGGTACTCCATACCAGTATTCGGGCTGTGGCTTTAGAAAGCCACGTACTGAAGTAAAAAGAACACTATGTCTGTTTCTATGAGAGATTTGGATCCAGCCTTTCAAGGAGCTGGACAAAAAGCGTATCCTTTGTCTTATGATATACCATGTTATAATTTTATTCTACTAGGAATCTTTCATTGCCATTACATGATAATATAAATGAAGTAAATTTCATCTCATTGCATCTTTTATTCTATTTTTTCTTTTTGTAAATGATGCGAGCTACATAACATGGAATTGATTTAGAAAGGGATACAAAGATATCTTAAAGTTATATCATTTATATATGGGTATATTATATGTTCCATGATGTAATTTTTTTAATCATCAAGAGTGTTCTCCCTTTTTTCTTCCCTAAACAATTTATAGAGGAATTGAAGTATGGCGCATTGAGAACTTTAAGCCAGTGGTTGTTCCGCAGTCTTCTTATGGCAAATTCTTTACAGGGGACTCCTATGTTATTTTGAAGGTTTGTTCTCTATTAGAAATAGAGTTGCATATTTGTCTTTTGTTACTTTTATCTGTATCATTGTTTTCTGTGAATAAGATTAACTTATTCATAATTGCAATTTGCAGCTTATACTGTTAGTTATCTAGACTTGATAATTTTGTTTCTCACCTATGGGGTAGTACTTTATGCTTTTTTTAGTAGATATTCATTCTATTGTGAAGTGCCCGTACTTAAAATTACATATTTTACATCAAGATCCTAGTATTGTACTATTGTTAGTAAAGTTGTTAGAATGCAATAATCATCAACATGTTATTTAATCGCCCTTCTTGAGTGGGATTAAATATCTGGCATGTAGAATGATCTCATCTTCAAACGTCCCTATGATTTAAGTGATATAAATAAATACTAATTATTCTTTTTATTAAGCTGAAAAGTTGTGACTTGTTAAGACGGAGTGCACTGCAATTCACAAAGTTCCTATTTGAACTTGTAGATTCCAAACAAATAAATATTCCCTAAAGCTTCATACTTTATGAGCACCAAGAATTTGTGAGAAATCTGTAATGTTGTATGAAATTATAGTGCCTTTGCACTGTTGAAGGATTTTAACGTTCAAAGGTTAAGTATTTGATAGATGTACATCACATTAGGGATTTCAACAACCCAACCCAATGTTGGCGGTTTGAGAATTTTCAACCCAACCCAAACAAAAGTGCAACCCAACCCAACCCGTTCGGGGTGGTCGGTTTAGTCGGGTTGTGTTTAAACAAAGTAAAAACAATATTGAAAACATAAAAATAAGGAAATTTTTCTTTGAAATACAATCCATCATTCAAAAGAATATACGAGTTCATCAAATATTTATGTATTACATATAACTTTTCGATAATGTCCTTTTATGAGTTCCATTGCTTATTATTGTCGAGTTGTTTTTGGTAACTTATACATATTAAAGGGAAATATAAATAATTTTAGAGAATTCGCTAAAACGTTTATCGGGTTGGTCGGGTTACTTTGAGCCTAACCCAATATCAACCCAATTGGGTTGTCCTAATTTTGTATCGATTATATGTCGGGTTACCTCGGGTTGATTTTTTTTTCCCGGGTTGGTCGGTTTTTTGAGCACCCCTACATCACATCATAGGGAAAAACAGGTTCAAGTTATGTCACACTGACTTGCCATCTTAAAGGGGTTGTCTTTTGTCTTAAAATTTTAAGTAAATTACAAAAATTGTCCCTGAGGTTTGGTGAAACTCTGACTATCGAAATCAACGGTTGGAAATTAAAAAAAAACGTCATCCAGGTTTCATTTTTATTGCTCTTTTGGTCCATGGGCGTTAGGGCCGTTGGCTGTTACATTAGTGGTTAGGTTAGGGGCATTATGTGTTTTTTTTACCCTTTTCATTAAAAAAAAATAGTGTACAAGTCTTTGGAGCTATCTACAAGTTATTAAAGCATTTCAAAAAAAAAAAATCCTAAAAACAAAACAAAAAACTAAACCCCACTCCCCCTCTCACACACACACACCGTCGCATCTCTTCCTCCCTATGCCCACCAGTGACCGGCCTTTCCAATCGCTGATGACTGCATCTCCTGCCCCCTCCTCCTTCTCCACTTCCATCCACCCACCGTTAAACTCAAAACCCATCTCTTTTCCTCTTCCCCTTCTCCGGCCAGCCTCAAGTAACAAACTTATGTAAAGAGTGGTAGCCTCAAATGGGGAATGGATCAGTGGTGCTGCGGTGGTAGCCGGCTGAAGTAAAAACAAATTAAAGAGTAGGAAGGGGGGATTATGGGGAAGAAGGAGAAGAGGAGGTGGAGAAGAGGGGAAAAGGAACACGGCGGTCACGGTGATGGAGGTAGATGGCAGATGTGGTGGCCGGTTGTGGTCACAGGGGCGAAGGGAGGCGGCTGTTTAGGAAGGAGAAGGTGTTGCGATAGCGAAGATGGCGAAGGCCAATGGCTGGAGTGCAGGTGGTGATGGGGTGGTTCACGGCTTTGAGGAGCAGCGAAAGGTGTTGAAGAGAGTGGTTGTGGTCACAATGGTGGTTGAAGAAGGAGAAGAGGAGATGATTGTTCTCTCGGTGGTGCAAGGAGAAGAGGATTACCACAGCGATTGGGGGTAGGGATGAAGATTTTTTTTTTTTTTTGGGGGGGGGGGGTTGGGATGGTCACCGGTTAATCGGTTAGGTTTTAATTAAGTGCTTTACTGAGTTACATTTTTTTAAATAAAAAAACTGGCAAAAAGACCAAAATGTCTCTCATTTAACTGCAGCTGCTAACGGCCCTAATGGCCATGGACCAAAAGCGCAACAAAAAATTTTCATTTGCAAATGCTCATTTGCAAAGGTTCTCCTTGTGATCATCAACTTTTTCCAATTATAGGATAGTTATTCAAAAGACGTTCTAATGAATTTTCACACAAAATAGATCAATATTTGTCTTAATTTAAACATTTTTAGGGCAACAAAACTTTTCATAAATCTACTAATGAAATAAATTTAACTATTAAAGTATCACAACATTATATTACTACTCCAATCTATGAAAATGACAATAATTGACTAAATAAAATAGCTTTATACAAGTGCTTGACTATTAGTCAAATGTCTAAATAGTCAATACACTTATAAAATGTCAAAATGAGGATAAATCTTCTGGACCAAAATTAATCCCATTAGTCATTCTTAATCAAGACAATTGACCTGAAAGGAATAGTATCAATTAGTTGGACATCCTAAGATGGAAATTGTTGCAATTTTCATCAAACTATATGTTGGTGTGCTTGAAGCCTCAAAACAAGAACATACAGAAAAGAAGAAAACATAAAGAAAACAAATAAAAACATCAGAGGAGAGAATATAAATGAGAAGTAGTAATAAAATAGCCTTATCTACTCCATTTCACCAAATTTCAAACATAGTAAAGAGAATGTGGTAACCTGACATGTAAATCACATGATTACTTTTCTGGTAATGTTAGTGTAGATGAACATCCCAAAAGGGAAGTTTTATTTTATTGTAGGCCGGAAAGACTTAGGACACTTGGGGCCATTTTCTATGAATATTTGTGCTTATTCATCTTGCTGAGGCCCAGATGGGATTGACCAAGCTGTCAGGACTTCTTTGGGACAACCTAAAGGTCCTGAGTTCAGTGCAGCAGGTCAAGTGGTGAGCGGCAAAAGGTTCACCTTCTTGGGTGTGGTTTGCTGGGTCTTCTGAAAACTCTTTCTGTTGAAATGTGTGGTTTGTCTTGCATGGCTCAGTAAATTTTGTCTTTGAATAAGGTTCTTCTTGTTGAAACTTAACATTGTTAATTAAATAATGCATTTTACATTCCTTTTGCAGACTATTGCTTTGAAAAGTGGTGCCTTACGTCATGACATCCATTATTGGCTAGGTAAAGATACAAGTCAGGTGAGTTTTCACTTGTGAGATGCAAGTCATATAACCAGTCACTATCTAACATCACGTCATTTTTCCAAAATGTAATCCTAATCCTTGATACAATTGGATTTAATGATATGTTGAAACATCCACTAGAGTACTTCTACCCCCTTCAATTCCACATGCCAATTTTTTGGTTACAGGATGAAGCTGGAGCAGCAGCCCTGAAGACGGTTGAGCTTGATGCAGCTCTTGGAGGACGTGCTGTTCAGTATCGTGAAGTACAAGGATATGAGACAGAGAGGTTCCTTTCTTACTTTAAACCATGCATTATACCTCAAGAAGGTGGAATTGCATCTGGTTTCAAGCATGCTGAACCTGAGGAGCACAAGATCCGTATGTTTACTTGCCAAGGAAAGCATGTAGTTCATGTAAAAGAGGCAAGTCTTGCGTTCTTAATGCTCCATCATTACAGATTGTCAGTATGGATTTTCATGGTATCTCCATTTTACTTTGTTGGAGGCAGGTTCCTTTTGCTCGATCCTCACTCAATCATGATGACATTTTTATCTTGGATACTGCGAACAAGATATTCCAGTTTAATGGTTCCAATTCATGTATTCAAGAAAGGGCTAAAGCACTAGAGGTTGTGCAGCATATTAAAGATACTTATCATGATGGAAAGTGTGACATAGCTACTGTTGGTAAGTGGATATTATATTGCTACTTCAAATCTCCATGGTCTTCACAATTGAAGTCTTATTTCTGGTTTTCCTGGATAGAGGATGGAAAATTGATGTCTGATGCTGAAACTGGAGAGTTCTGGGGTTTCTTTGGTGGCTTTGCTCCACTTCCAAGGAAAACGGCGACAGATGATGCCAAAAATGCTGATGCTCTTTCCACTCAGCTCTTTTGGTAATATGCTCTCACCATTTCAAGTCTGCCTTTGCATAACGGTTATACATGAATGTATTATAATGAGCTAGATGGGAAGAGTAAGATGCCAAGTTTAATGATAGCCGAAGGTTGGGAGAAGACAAAAACCATTATGGATGCAATAATGAGGACCCTGTACACTTCATTGCTTCCTGCAGCATGAAAATAACATTTGTTACTGTTCTGTCGTGAAACCAAGTATCCCACTCTTCCCTTGAGTAGACAACACAAAGAGGGTAGCCATTCTATCATATCATGAGGGAACACCCCATACCCTCCCAAGTCGTAAGCGACAACATGCCCTGCTTCTAATCTTTTTCTTAGCAACTGGCTTTCAGAAGTCTTGCTGAGCTTCTCTTGCATGCATGCATATCTTTTACATGGAAACAACCAGATTTGAAGGGTAAAAGGAAAAAGTTCAATATTTCCCAGAAACTCATTATGGACTTGATGTCCAAACATATCTACTGGGAGATGTTTTATTTTCTTGTTGACCATAAAATATTTCATGTGGACTTGGATTCTATTTGGGGTAGTGAACAATTGAAATCGAGATGAATTTGTATTAGAAGGACATGATCACGTCAGCTATATCATAAGTGTTCGATTGACAGAATGAACGAAGTTGACTTATCTACCTCAATGAAGAGGGACAGAGGCTGATAATTTTGAGATGTATACATCTGGATATTCTTTTTGTTTAATATGATTATACACACTTGTGGGTTCTAGGGTTGATTCATTTAAACTTTTGGTTTGATCTATTTTGTTATATATCGAACCCTCTGTGAAACAAAACCTGTCCTTGTGAATAGTAGTCCCTATATATCAGCCCAGATGCAAATTAGAACACCCGCTACTTTCTTTCCCTCATAATTTTTTAAGGTTCAATAAATTTCATAGCATCTTTGTTTTGTATCACTGGATTTACTGAAGAATGCACTATTACCACTGGGAGGGCATGTATCTTTGTTGTTTGAGCATAGAAGTTACCGTTGATGATGCTATAAGAGTTCTTGTTTTCTTTGTGAATATCCGGATCCAGTTTAGGAAGCATCTGAAGAGGGTGATATGTACTACATGTGAGCCACTGAAGGGGGGGGGGAGAGAGAGAGAGGAAGGGAGAGAGGAACAGAGAAAGGAAGGGAGAGGGAGGGGTCTGATGGCCTCCGGGAGGGCCCTAGTTAAGTGGCCTCTTGAATCAGCTCTCAGCCTCTCGTACTTCTACTTCCCCTGTGATGAACTGACAACCACAAGTAGCTGTTTAGGGCGAGACTGTTGTTTTGCTTTCCATTTGAATCTCCGATTGCTGATGTTGTCTGGAGTTGTTCTTTTAGGAATTGTAACAAACTACAAAGGAGAGGTGACTGCACCAAGGGACAGGCTTTGCATCACCTGAAAGATGTCCCTTTGGTGCCCGTGTCTTGCCGTTTAGCTTGGTTAATGGGCCTCAATGTCAGGAATGTTCTATTGCTTATCAGCAAGAAAACAATTTTCATGACTTCATGGTCTTGTGTAGGTCTAGTTCTCCACTAATAATAAAAACTATCATCAATATAACAAATATCTTACCCATGCTCCTAATTCTATAACTTGGGAGAACAAAAAAGAAAAAAAATTGCTCCTAATTCTATAACTGGTGTGCTTGACTCGGCTTTCTCAATCCTAGTTTCTGCTGCATTTGTAGTTTCTATTTCGTTCCATTTAGAGCATGATTTTTTTAACCTGAAATGATCATATTCTCATATTGTCGCAGTTTATTTTCCTTGTCTTGTCCTGTGACTATAAGATTACTGTTCCTCTGATATCAACATCTTCCTGACTATAAGATTACTGTTCCTTTGATATCAACATCTTCCTGATTACAGGCTATGTTCCTGCATTCTGTTTGCGCATGCCATTCTGGGTTCTCTTCATTCTATGGCTACTTCTATTAATCACATGAATATTTTCATTTTACTTATTTCCTTTAATGATTTTGCCACATATATGTTTTTAGCATTCAAATCTAATGTGTGACTGAAAAGAAACTCTCATTTCATCATTCTATTAAGTGAAATTATGAATGGTGAATAAAGTTTAAATTTTTATAATTTCTAAGGATTTTGATCAGATGGTGAAATTTGATGGAATATATCGAGGGTTTTTGACAATTTTTTTGTTGTATTCAAGCGTCGAGAAGGGGCAGGTTGAACTTGTTGCTTCTGATTCCTTGAAAAAGGAGTTGCTAGATACGGGTAAATGCTATCTTCTGGACTGCGGGGCGGAAATTTATGTATGGATGGGGAGAAGTACTTCTCTTGATGAAAGAAAAGCTGCAAGTGGAGCTGCAGAAGTATAATTTCAGGCTTTCATTCTTCTCATGCTTCTTACACTGATATAGATCATCTTCACTTATTGTTGTTGACCTTAACTTGTAGGAATACCTGCGTAGCCAGGATAGGCTAAAATCTCATATAATCCGCCTGATTGAGAATTTTGAGACAGTAACTTTTCGATCGAAGTTTGAGGCCTGGCCTCAATCAACTGAGGTGGCAGTCTCTGAGGATGGTAGAGGCAAGGTGGCTGGTTAGTGATTATATGCTACACTTATGCTCTAATATTTATAAAAATCAATTTGATAAGAGTATTTTTTACGAGTGTAACACTGATTTTACCTGACAAGTTTTGTGAGTGATTAACGCCGTCCCTTATTTGTTTATCTTTTAGCACTTCTAAAGCGCCAAGGGGTCAATGTGAGGGGTCTACTTAAAGCTGCTCCTGCAAAGGAGGAACCTCAACCTTATATTGATTGCACTGGACATTTGCAGGTAGTGGATAAAAACACTTATTTTCTTGTGCTGTACCTGGTAAACGTCTACTAATTGCAAATTTACTTGCCCTAGTCATAGGAAATAACATATAGGAGGACAGATGATTTGCAGTCTTCATAAGGTTTATGAGCGGATTTAGTTATTGGTTTCCCTTTATCAAACTAGAAGGAACGAAGATATAATTTCACATTTTTAGTAAGCTTCCAGCTTATCTGCTACGTTATGACTATGAAATGTGATGGGCTATTTCATCTTCCATATTTGATTGGGAGCTCCAGAAACATAATAGCTTTGAGATTTTTAGGACCTTCTTCTCACCTTGATGTTATGAAGTCGGCAAATGTGCTGTTAGAGCACATATCCTATATTCCAAGTAGTTCATCATGCAAATCTTTCTGTGCCACATTTCCACTTTGTCTTATCCCAGTGAATATATAGCCTTATTCATGCTCTTTATCCCAGAAAAGGAGAAGAATATAATGAACCTGAAGTTAGCGTTCCTCCGTTTTCTATTGATGTATTCACCAACATGGTTGCACAGGTTTGGCGTGTAAATGGCCAAGATAAGACTCTTCTTCCAGTCCCTGATCAGTCAAAGTTTTACAGTGGAGAATGCTACATCTTCCAGTATACATGTCCTGGAGAAGATCAAGATGAATGCCTTGTAGGGACATGGTTTGGAAAGCAAAGTGTTGAGGTATTTCTTTTGCAATCAAAATTTCTGATTTTCGCTGAAATTCATATATCATGGGTTATCTGACACCATTGGAACTCAAGAATCATATATCGTCGATGTATACAAAAAGCATCATCTACAATGCAAACAGTTGACACAACTTGAGGACCTCTATCTAAAATTTGCATATAATTAAGATCTTTGCTTGAACTGTTACTAGATGACGCAGATGGGAAGGTTGGGTGACTTGGGTCAGTTTTGTTTGATATGGGTACATGATCAAATGGGAAAGTTGATATGGGTTGTTTCTTTTAGATGGGTCAAAGAGGTATTGGGTCAATTAGGCAGGTTCGGGGTGTTAAGCTTTCAGTTTTCTTTTTTTAGTTTCGCAAATTCAACTATCAAGATGCGATCAGAAGTGAAACTTTGAAATTTGTAGTCTCACATAAAACGAAATTGGATATCGAAGCTAAAATACTTCCTAACATGTTCCAACAGTAACCAAAAAATTGAAATAGATATAGATTAAAAGAACCTTATAATTTCCCACATTGTAGTTCCAGTAAATTGCAAACTCTGTCGTTCTGTCTAGTTAGGTTGGATCAATATCTGACCTACACATTCCCACTCATATTCCTCTTCTTTAAAAAATGCAAGGAGTAAATACAAGTGTGTGTGTATATATATATATATATATATATATATATTAGACATCATTTAAAGAAAGAGTTATGAATATTAGATAGTTATGAGTTGGGTACAATGAACAAACATTAGTTCTATGTAGTAATGTTAATTCATTTTCATTATTATCAAATAATTGTCTAGTCATGTGCTGATGTCGACAATATCAGAACCAATATATTAAATGAATGGTATAAAAATTAAGAACGCCTTTTTAATTGGCAAGCACACATGGGCAAAGGATGAAAAAAAGGAAAGCAGCAGTTTTTGTAAGATTATTAGGAGCAAGGCATTAGCCAATTCTATCAGGTCTACTTGAAAGGCATTAGTTTGTTTGTAATCTTTTGACTGATTTCAACCCACAACAAACTTTTTTTGGAATCAACCACCCAACCCTTTGGATTGAGGTCCAGACTGGGAAAATTTGAAACCTTTGATGGTAATTGCTGCCTCTATTTTTTGCATTTCATCCATCCTTTCTTTTCCTGAACATTTAGTTCATCGTTAACGACTAGCATTTCACGGTAATGAAAGCAGAACCGAATGTAATAAATATTAATTATAGAAAAGAACTTCTGTTTTAAAAGGGATAACAAATCTCAAGGCTCAATCAAGTCGTTCTTTGATGAAAATTGGGGTACTGCTCAATGCTGACTTATATCTTGCATTTCAATTATCTGCAGACAACTCCTTGGTGTTATTATCTAGATATCAAACCATTAAAAGTTAGCACAAACATCATTTGAACTCAGAAGCTCCCAGTTCACCACACATTTGTATTCTAAAAGAACATTTCATAAAACATACAAGTTAACTGTGTTCAGTAGCATCAGCATCATCTTAGGCATTAACTCCATTGTTTCTATGATACTCTGCATCTGGGCTGTTCTCTAACATGATAGTTCAGCAAAGAAGACTCCACTAAAAGGGTATAGCGAGGTTTAGCAAGACATTGGTTCATGATAATTCATTAACATCATGGATTACAGTTAACAGTGAAACATAAGTTATGAATTTCATCTTTTAATTTTAAAACCAAGTGATAAATATTGGAATATTTATTTATCTAAATGATATTCATGAAATCAGTTATGCCTACTTTACATAATACTTTTATCGATGTAAATTTCAACCATCACCAGAAGAGTGGAATCAATTGCAAGATGTCACATGAAGTCGGGTTCTGCGGGAAATATATTAGTGATTGACAAACTGTCTTTGTAAATCATTTGGAAAATTGGAAGTTCCCTCACGGTAGATTTGGCTTAAACAACCTTAAATGCATGGATATTTTGGTGTAGGGTTTTTCAACAATTGAAACCATGAATTGCTTAAGCTATCAGGGACTAGGCAACCAGTTTTTTTTTATCGCCCTAATAATCATATGCCTTTTTCTAGGACGTGCTGGGTATGACTACTTTTTCTATATATGTGAATTGTGTGTTTTATCCCTCCATCTGGATAAGCGTGATACTCATCAGTGTAACTATTATCTACAGAACTATACAACATGAGACATATAGTTAAATATACACGGATAAATTAAAACAATCTGGTAATGCCTGAAAGGTTTAGTCAAGGTTCTCTTGTATATTTGAGAGAATTGTGCATATATATAATATATTACCAAATATGTGTTGTAGGAAGACCGAAATTCAGCTACCTCACAGGCAAACAAGATGGTTGAGTCACTGAAGTTTTTGGCTTCTCAGGTTGATTGCTTCACCTGATCATCAATTTAGTATCATATGCTGTTATTAATCTTGCCATGTATTTGTACTGATGATTTGGTTTTCATGGATTTTTAGTTGCAAATTTATGAAGGAAGCGAACCTATCCTTTTCTTTGCTATCTTTCAGAGCTTTCTGGTTCTTAAGGTGTGCTTCCACTTGGATGCTATAATAAAGATCAAACATTTAAATTAAATCTTTGTTCTTCATTTAAAGTTCTGCATTTAGTTCTTGATGTCGATTGACTTGAATCATCAATTTATGGAATTCTCAGGGGGGATCAAACATTTAAATTAAATCTTTGTTCTTCATTTAAAGTTCTGCATTTAGCTCTTGATGTCGATTGACTTGAATCATCAATTTATGGAATTCTCAGGGGGGTCTAAGTGATGGATACAAGAATTTCATATCAGGGAAGGAACTTCCTGATGAAACTTATAAAGAAGATGGGGTTGCACTATTTCGAGTTCAGGGATCTGGACCTGAAAACATGCAAGCAATCCAAGTTGAACCTGTAAGTTTATCATAAGTGTTGAACAGAACTTTTATTTTCAGGTGTAAATTCAGGGAAATCTTCATTCTTTTAGGATTTGAATGGATAGGAGCATTTCAAAATGATCAACGAGTGAAAGAAGTTCTTTTTAATTATCAGAAAGATCAAAGAAATTTTGCATCATAGGTTGCATTTGTTATTGCGAATGGCAGTACTCTGTCAGTCATAAACTAAATGTGCCTTTTAACTTTTGGTTTTGTGACTGTCTCAGTTTAGGTGAACTTTTGTTTCTTATTAATTTTAAAGCCATGTTTACACAACGGTTAATTTTTCGGGGTTTTTTGAAAAAAGAATGTTCAATAGGAACTCAATTGCAATTTTGTTTTGTTCTCATAATCATCAATTTTGGCTATAGAATGAGTGTTGTTGAAATCGAATTTCATATGTAAAAGGTAACTTTTTTGGAGAACTCTTACCAGAACACAATTATTAGATGTTTGGTGACTAAATTAGTTTTAGTTTGTACAAATAATACACTAGTAGCAGTTGTGATGATTTACATATTGTTAGGCCTAAATTTCTTGTTGAAGGGTAGTTTTGGTATTTAAATTAACTAGTATAAATAGAGTGTTGGGGAATGTATTGGGCATGATTATTTTCATATCATAGAGAGTTTGAGTGGGCGAGAATCATGAGGAGAGTTGGTCTACCTCTTGAAAGTAGACTGTTATCTTGGAGAGTTAGCCCATCTTCAAAATATTGCCCGTTACTTGGTTCATTAACTTTGTTTATTGTTAGTTTGGTCAATTTACTGTTCAATATCAATATATTTCTGTCTTGCCTATCACATATAAACAATGTAAGACTTCCTTAACTTTACATTTCTAGCAAAATGCTGCCTTGTTTAGATATGAAAACAATTAGCACGGTCTCTAGACAGTTGGTGCCAGATCAAACAACAAACCCAAACTTCAAAATTATATGAGTTACCAATCAGAGGAAATAACAAGGAGCAATTAAGTATATTAGGCAGTATTAAGAAAAGTCACCGGAGACTGACCAAGGTAACAGCAAGAGGATACCCCAATTCATTGTGGTTTTAAGTATCCCTTGCATCAAAGGCTAGAGGACTCTTAAAAGAAAAGGCTATTATAGAGGGATTGCATAAACCAAAATGGAAACAATGTCTCTATGAAGGAATAATTTTACAACTTTTACAGTTATAGTATCGCTGTGTACAATAGTTGGTCCAGGTATGCAGCTTCACTTGCTGTAGTATTTGAGTCTTCCTTGAGCCTAACAGAAGAAAGCTCAACTAGGTTTTGCTCATCAACCTAATGAATATCGTAGTCTGGGCATACATCTGCTATTGCCTGATGATTTAGAGATATATTTGAGGGTGTAAAAGCAATGGAGGAAAAGGACTTGAGGTGGGAAAGTGGGGCAATAAAGTTATATTTAACATTTTCTGATGGTGACAAGTGGTGTGAAGCTTGAAAAGCCAGATTACAACTTAAGGTAGGTTGGTCCCAGGGCCTGTTATCATTGTAGTTGTGATCATCAGTTAAAACTATCTACATTGAAGTTATTTTTTTAATTCTGATATATTTTTTTGAACTTGTTATTGATAAAGAAGTTTACTTTTCATCACCTGCGAATATTTCATCAAGTCTCTAATTGGCTCAGGTGGCTTCTTCGTTGAACTCCTCCTACTGTTACATACTACACCGTGATTCTTCTGTCTTTTCATGGATCGGAAATCTTACAACTCCCGAGGTCCAGGAACTTGTTGAGAGGCAACTGGATGTGATAAAGGTTTGAAAAATCTTGCCAAGGGACTTCTTATTTCAATACATACTTAAGCTCTGTAGATTTGAACACTCTATATACCTGAGACTTGTTTTTCTTTGGATATAATGTTGTGATTGAAACTACACAAAATATGGTCATCATTTGAATATTTCTTTTTCTGAAAACCCATTGCTGTATGGAGAATATATATTTGGGGGTTAGCAAGCTTGATGGAGAATATCAAGTTTACATCACAAAGATGTCAATGAAATTAGAACCTTATCAAATTGAAGGTGTGATGCAGACAACATATCACAGTAACGTATCCAACATGGTGTATAAAATCTATTTTTATCTAATATATAGATAGAGCATGAGCATAGACTGGTTAAGAACAATCAAACCATTCATTGCATGTTCACGTGATGATACATATGTAGATTGTTGTCATGTCTCTTCTATTTTCTGTTAACTTAGCGTTCATTTTGCCAAGATTTAACATATATGTTTCTAGATCAATCCAGCGATACTGTTCTTTGGGTTTATCATATTGTTTCTTCTCTGAGTTTGTTTTAACGTCTTCTACGCCTAATAATCAATTTTAATTGAAGGCAGAGATTATCATGTCCATAATTATGTCATAGAATATAATTCAAACTTGTTGTACCATTCAAAATGATATGTAGTACAAAGATTTTGAAGTTGTGTCTTAAAGCCCCCAAGTCCCCAACTTGTTGGGTTGAGGAATGCCTACATTTCATATTGTCGTGACTCGTTATTTCTTCCAAAATGTGAACCTCTTTGTTTCTGCAGTAAAATAAGTGTTCAATGATTATTATTGTGTATTGGTCTGGTCATGTTCTCCTATGATTTACTTGTGATACCCGATACTTGCAGCCAAATATGCAGTCCAAATTACAAAAGGAGGGTTCGGAGTCTGAACAGTTTTGGGAAATCTTAGGTGGAAAATGTGAATACCCCAGTCAGAAGATTGCAAGAGATGCTGAAAGTGATCCTCATTTGTTCTCATGCACATTTTCAAAAGGTTGAAGCAACTACCTCTTGTTAACACTACATTTCTCATCCAGATTGTTTTGTTACTTGCTCGAAATATACCGACTAATTTCTTTCTCTTTCGTTGCTTGTTGCTGGCACTTGTGCTGCTTCAGGAGATCTAAAGGTGTGTAATTTTCCCTTTCTTCTAGTTCACAATGGAACCTTGTGTGTGTGTTCTTTTCTTTCCCCTTTTGAACACATTTTTATGTGATTTTAACAATTACTCGTATCATTGATGCAGTGTTCACTAAGGGGACGTTTGGTTTGATGGAATGGTTTTGAGGGATTTGGATTTTGTGGAATGATTTGGAATTGGAGGGATTTGGAACTCTTTGGTGTGTTTTGTTTGCAGGATTTGAAATGGAATTAAATTCCATTCTTTATAAATAATTTATAAAAAACAAACTATAAATAATTATAAAAATAATTAAACTACCTTTTTATTAATTGATTATTACAAAACAAATGTTTTTAGCATATCTTAAAACATTATTACATACAAATCCGACGAAATCCCTTGAAATACCCACCAAACCCACGGGATTTCAAAATCCTATGTTTATGGGATTTCAAATCCAGGAAATCCTTCAAACCAAACATGGGATTGGAATGGAATCCAATTCCTTCCAAATCCAATCCAATCCAATCCTGCAAACCTAACGAGACCTAAGACTTTGTGGCACCACCCTGTATGAGATTTTTTTTTTGGGGGGGGGGGGGTCAGAAGTTTCCGAACAGTTTCTTTAATCCTTATTGAGGCTGTGATTGACTTAAATTTAAGTCCTTCCCCAAGCTTACATGATTTTGGTCATCCATGGTGATTGTGTTCAAATTCACAAATGTTTTTCAGTTTAACCAAATCATAGTGTAAGCATATATGTGTTGAATGGGATACTTGAACACTCTTTTTTCTAGTTTATTGTTTAAAAGACGGTGGTTGTTAATGCAGGTCACTGAGATATACAACTTCAACCAGGACGATTTGATGACGGAAGATATATTTATCCTTGATTGTCACTCAAGCATCTTTGTTTGGGTAGGGCAGCAGGTTGATCAGAAAATCAAAACAGAAGCGTTAGTTATTGGGCAGGTATGCCCGTATGATTCAACCACCACCTTTACATTAATTATTTTGTTTTTTAGCTAAAAATTGCTGAAATTGCATATGGCTGTGTAAATAATACTCTTTATTGCTTATTAAAAATAAAATCTTAGCAGTCTGAAACCATCTTACAAAAATTAAAATATATATAGTTTACTCATTTGGGACTTCAATTAACAGAAATTCCTGGAACATGATTTTCTTCTCGAGAAATTATCTCTTGAAACTCCAATATATATCATAGCGGAAGGAAGCGAGCCACAGTTCTTCACTCGTTTCTTCACATGGGATGCATCCAAATCTGCGGTACATGATCACCTTGAAATTATAAGCTGAATTGTGGCCTGCTATATAGTTTTTTATTATGAGTTCAATTTGTTAATATGGCTGCAGATGCATGGAAACTCATTCCAGAGGAAGCTATCTATACTAAAAAATGGTGGTCGTCCAACCTTGAATAATGTAAGTAATGTTTTTGTCCATTTTGTTGGATGGTTGCTTTTTTCTTAATATTCCAGGTCTCATGACTGTCTAGGTTTATTGAGAGTTTCCGGTAATTGTGCATATTATTTTTCAGTATGCAATAATGCATAGTTGTTTAATAGTTCTTGTTATTAGGGTCTCCTAGTAGTCTTTTATGTTTTTCCTTATTCATGGCCAATGAGCCGACAACATATGCATTATTTATTCCCCTAGTAATCGATATGAATTCAAGACTTAAAACACTTATACATGTATTGGGTCATAGTTCTATTGCCGTTGTTTCTTTTTTGACCAATTCAGCAGCTTGTTGGTTTTGATCTCTAGGTAGTGAGATTGTGGAGTTTCTTCGCAATAACTTAAAATCATGGTGATAATTACAATTTCTTGCGAGATTTTGGTCATATCATGATATTAGGTCTGAATTAAGGTTTGATGGGAAGGATTTTGCCCGATGATCACTATGTTTTTTTCTTGTTATCATGAGGTTCTTCTCCTCTTCCATTGTGATGGAAATCTAGATACCCTTCTGTCTTGTGATGAACCCTAGCCATGCCGCTACCACTTTCACTGTGATGGAACCCTAGCAATGTCACCACCTCTGGTGTGCCGCTGTCCCTTCCTGTTTTCCGGTTTAGTGCTACTAATATAGAAATCATCACCTATTTGTGGGTTTATAGCTGCCAGAAACACCATTTATCAAAAGGAAATAATGATGACCCAAATAGACCAATCATTTTATAGTTCTGGGTCAGTTGTTCCTTTTTTCTTTTTGCACTTCTATTTATTTACTTTTTTTTTTGCTTTGGGTCACAATTGCCACCACTAGAAGTCATATCAAGATTCTTTTTTAGTTAGTTCATCTCTTTCAGGTTTCAAGTATTCTGCCACTTCCTTTGATCTGTTCTCTTACAGCGGTCTAATGTTAAACTTTTTATGTCAGATATATTTGTGTTTTTATGATTTCTATGCTTACAATGAGAACCGTTTCATGCCTTCCATCAAATTTCTTCATAATGGGAAGTCCAAGGAATACTTCATATCTAATAAGATACTTGTTATATTGTTAGAAACCAAAAAGGCGAGCACCTACATCACATGGAGGAAGGTCTGTAGCGGCCGAAAAACCACAACGTTCGAGAAGCGTGTCCTTTAGTCCTGACCGAGTCCGTGTGAGAGGCAGATCTCCAGCCTTCAATGCTCTTGCTTCCACATTTGAGAATGCAAATGCAAGGAACCTGTCAACTCCTCCTCCTCTCGTAAGGAAGCCTTATCCAAAATCCGGCGCCACTGATTCCACTAATGTTGCTTCTAGGTCCACCGCTTTAGCATCACTAACCGCCACTTTTGAACAACCTCCACGAGAACCTCTCATGCCTCGTTCTGTGAAGCGTAAGATATATTTCATCATCTCAAATTATAAGTAAATCATGGAAACAACCGCTCTACTCTTTTAGTGGTAGAGGCCAGGTCTACATACATCCTTCCCCGCCCAACCCTACTCTCAAGTGGATTTAGTGGATCGGTTTGGTAAATTATAAGTAAAATAAAGTGAAAGACTGAAACTTGTTATTATCTTGCATGTATAAAGCGAGGCCCAAATCACCACCAAAATCTGATTCAAACTCGAAAGAAAACTTGATGAGCAGTAAAATGGAAGCCCTAACAATACATGAAGATGTTAAAGAAAATGAAGTTGAAGATGAGGAAGGGCTCACATTGTACCCATATGAACGCCTTACGACCGTATCCACCAACCCTGCTGCGGATATTGATGTAACCAAGAGAGAGGTATTTTCTTTCTACATCCCTTTCGAATTGGTCTAAATATATAGTTTTGTTTTAATTTAATTGAAAATTTGCTTTCTGCAGACATACCTGTCCTCTGCTGAGTTCAGGGATAAGTTTGGAATGACCAAAGAAGCTTTCTACAAACTGCCAAAATGGAAGCAAAATAAACTGAAAATGGCACTTCAGCTGTTCTGAGTTCTATGCAGCCTGAATTACAAAATTGTATGCCTTTTCTTTTTCTCTTATAACACATTTCAATGTAGTTTCTACTTGTCATCATGCCTATATATATATATATATACACACATACACACACATTATAGGGAAGTTCAAATGGGAACCATAAATATTTTGAAAACCCAGGAACCAGAATTATTTCATGATGAATCATGCATTTTGATCATGGATATAATGTATTTGCATCATGAATAAATTTTATTTTGAATATCTATCACGACAATCATCATTAATAAAACATGAATAGTTGGTACAAGGCTAAAGATATTTACGATTCTCATTTGAATCCATCCTTATATATATTGTAGGAACCTCTTCTCTCTATAAGGTT
This sequence comes from Arctium lappa, assembly GCA_023525745.1. NCBI lineage: Eukaryota > Viridiplantae > Streptophyta > Magnoliopsida > Asterales > Asteraceae > Arctium > Arctium lappa. Next base: position 151,803,679 of record CM042047.1, on the reverse strand, counting down.
CTTTTTAGAGAGAGATTAAAAGGGGTTCCACAATTTCCCCGTTCTTCCTTTTTTCTTTTAAGTGGTCAACATATTAAGAGATAGAGACTTGAACTCACAGCCTTAAGAGTCGTAGAAAATAGGGATCCATTACCATCCGGTCAAAGGTCGCTTCGCTTGGTCCCTTTCTTCCTTGATCGATCAAGTTACGGTTTAATTGCAATCCATGGTTTATTCTAACCACAGTTTTTATTAATATTTTTTGCAGTGGGCTTCCCAGTTTTTCGTGTTTTAGTGTGATAGTGAGAGCATCGGTGCATTTTAAGCTGCTTCTGCTCTCAAGAAGCTGGTTTTTCGGTGGATATGAGAGTTGGACTGCAAATTTCAGTTAACTCTACTTTCGTCTGGTCTGATATTGTAGCTTTCTTTGTCGTTCATTATTTTTTTTTTTATTATGCGTCGGTTGCAAGATCTTTTTTTTAATCGTCACAGGGTTGTGAGCTTGCATTTTTGGTTGTTGTTTTCTTCTTTCAATTGTTTGATTATTGATTTTAAGTGAGGTATTATAGGAGTTTGCAGATGCAGACACTTTTTAGATTGTATTCTACTCCAAGGATGGAGGTGTGTACAGGACAAGTGAGTGTAAAAACCTGTCAAGTTAATAGTAAATTGTGTGTTTTTAACTGTATTTATTATTTGATGTATCAGTGAACTTGTAATAATTTTCAGTGTACATGAACATTGAAAGTATTAAACATAAAATATGTGGGGTTCTGTTTGTCAATTATCAATATTTATGGGATTGCAAAGTGTCTATAAATGTAAATTTGTAGTTCCCAACACTTGCACCAACAGTTGTCATTAAATTACATATTGGGAAAAGTTTAGAACAATCTAATCAACTTTAAATTATTTTTTTTAAATAAACAAACCATTTTTTTATTTTGAATGTTGAATTTTCAGGACTTTTTATGAATATATAAACCGTTAAGCTTTTCAAAATTGGATACTATCTTCTTTTAACCCAAAAAGATTACTTGTAACCGATTAGAAATATTTTAAATTAGAAAAAAAAACATAAATCCAGTCGCATATTGCTCCAAATTATTTGACAAATACATGTCATTGGAAGTGTTTGTACTTGTAACATTTTGGCAAAAGATTGTCTACTAGTTTTTGTTGATCATTAAACATCACTCTTTTTCAAATGCTATACTTGTTTCATTTTTACCTATGTATCATTGGGCTTTCATCAAAATGTTCTCATTTAAAACTTACAAAACATAAAATGATAAGTGAAACTTAGGTTGTGAAATGTCCATTCCGTCACATGGATTTGTGTGGACATCCTTGTAAAATAAGTAACAGGTTTTTTGGTTTGACTTTAAACATTGCCGATCTAATCTTTTTGACACAAAATTTAACACCCCTCCCAAATGATGGTCATGAAACCGATACGGTTAAGGTGTTGACATCATACTCTTTTTGCATGATGAAACATATTTTGTTTTATATTTTACTTTGAAAAGAAATTGATTTTAAAAGTTTCATTTGAGAAATTTACATCTTTAATGCAATTAAAGAAAAAATATGTTTTGATACAATTAAAAATAAATACTATTAACTTTGTAGAAAAACGTATTATAAAAAAATACATAATTATTTTCTTATTTAAGATGTTTTTTTTTCATAAAAACCAGAGAATATATATTTTTCATTTTAAATAAGAAAAGTTTGTTTGATAAAATTTTCAATTTATTTTTTAATGAATAATTATTAATTGAAATTAACACCTTTCTATAAACAGTACCTTATATATTTATTATTTTCTCCATCCTAAAATAAATGTTTGTTATAAGAAAATCATACATTTTTAAAAATATATCATTATTATAATTTTTAATTATTAAGAAAACAATTTTACTCAAAATATAGAGATACAAATTTTTTCTATCTTATAATTAAGAATAAAATAAAAAATATATACATTTTAAAAGTAAAATACTTATTTTAGGATAAAGACCCAAAATTAATTTGGGGAGTATATTCCTTAAATTCTGAATTAACGTGTCTTTAATGGTGTAAAATTCTTTTTATTAATGAGGAGAAAGCGTTGGTTTTATTGGGGAAGGCAGTTCAACATTTCCGTATGAGATCAACTTTGACATATCGAGACTAGAGAGAGAAAGAGAGAGTGTGTGTGAGAGAGAGAGAGAGAGAGAGTTGTACACACAGTAGCAGTGTTTGTGTGTGATCTTGATCGAGAGATTCGGAACTAGGTTATGAGAATTGATGAATGATGGATGGGATGTCAACAATCGAGCACAAACCTATTGAGATCACTAAAGGCATCAATGGCCTAGACAAAGTCATACTCCGCGAAATCCTCGGCAGTTCTGTTGAGGTAATTCTCAAAAACTTCTCTCAGATTTGTTCGCCGCCTCTAATTTTAATCTATATCTTGTACTTGTTTGTGGATGTTATGTCAGCGCATTGCCGATTGATTCGATCTTACTTATATGATCTAACCTTACGAAACTGTAAATTTTGTTTTAGCTTAGATGTTCTCTGCAATAGAGATCTAGCGATGTATGAACATCACTTGCTTTATTGCAGGAATTCATGTTTGGATTCATCCATGTCTTTTTGTAGTTTGTGTATGTTTTCGTTGATCTGTACCTGGCTCCTGTGACGGCAAATGTTGAGATGGTTATAGATTGTCGTATGTTATAGTGTACATATAAATTAACAAGGAAATAAATCTGTAAATATTAGTTCGATCTTCAACCAGATCGTGGCTTGCAATTTAAATGCTAGCGACTACTGATTAGTGTACATTGTTTATTTTCTGCACTTTATGGAATCGCTACTCCATAACAACATATGGATGTAAGACAATAGTATAATATTTGTTTGCAAAAACCGTTTTATGGCCCTTCCTTTGACCTCATAATACGTTTTGATTCTTACAGAAGAGTTGTTACTTTTTTAGAATTATAACCTCGGATTGGAATTTATAATAGCCGACTTAAAGCTCTTATATATGTCTAAATGTAAACAGACCATGCATTATGTCATATCTCTTATGCTGGAACATCGGAGAGTTATATGTTCTACAGAGACAGATTTTAGTCAACTTATAAGTGATTTGGTATATATATATGTGGAGGACTATGTTTGATTTCACCTTCAACAGTACTTATAACTGTTTTTAACTGGAAAATACAATGGACTAATCTGGTGCCGTTTGAGTCCACAAAGAGGATGGCGAATTTGGATGTAAATATCATTTTTGTTCATGACAATTGATATAGCAGATATTCAGATTTAGCATGAGTCAGTGTTCTAAAAATGGTTAATTGATTACATATGCATATAAGAATTAAGACTCGATACTACATTATTTTGGTACAAATTTACTTTTCTAAATGACTAGTTATATTGTTTTAGTAATACAATTACTCGTACAAGGATTGAATTTTTTACTTCGTAGTTTGTTACAGGGAAATAGTTGAATTGAGCGCCAATTCTGTTAAGTTTGTTGGAACTAGTTTCAGGGTCAGTTATGTTCCTTAACTGTGGTATAAATACAGAGTGTAAGCATATAGTTAGTCATTCATTCAATATAATAGAATGCCTTCCTTTCTCTTTCTAATTTTCTCTCTATTCTCTTCTTCCCAACTCTTCTATCTCATTTGTATCTACCATTGAAGGAGAGCTTCCAGCTTCCGTATTATAGTTGATAAAAGTTGATTGAACACAAGTTGAAAGAAGTTTATTATTCCCTTCGCTATTTTTGGAGCACTTAATTCAACACCTAGTTGTTATGTGGTGGGTATACTTGAGCCTAGGTGGCTGAGTAAGTGGATCTAATTAATTGAAGTGGTAGGGAGATGCTTAAAGCCTAGGTGAAGAAAATATTACTCGCATGCAGAAGAACTGCAATATTTTTCTTGACATGTTTGACAAGAATTGCAACACTCTGTTTAGGTTGATTAACTAATTTGCTTCTGTTGTGATTATTGAAGAAGTAGTAGTGGTGCATCTTGGTCCACCTCCACAGGATATACATTCTGTAATAGATATTTTGCAAGAATATTTTGGACATTGTCTATTACTAATGACTTCTATAAATTTGTATGCCAATCAACCTTGCTGTTCTTGTTGAGTAGATGGAGTAGTTAAGTGAAACCAAAACCAATATGTTTTGCATGAAAATATCCCCATTCTGGTATAGCGTCCATTCATTTGAGATTACTGAAAAGAAGATAGCAAATGCATCTATTTAGAATGGGTTTGTTGGACAAGATCGATTGAGAAAATTGGAGGTACACCTGTAAAAAAACATGATAGTGGCAGAAAAAATGGCATCAAACCTTTTCAGATATATGATAAATTATGCGATATTATCCTTATATTGATATCCCACAATACAATTATATAAAAATAATAAAAGAATCAATCTTTTTTCTATATTAAGATTGTCTTTTGGTTCTTTATGCATTATGTGTTTCTTTTTTATTGTTAACATGGTCTGATTTGAAGTTAAGCTCATCCATATCCGCATTGCTGGTTTTAGCTCGAGACCATGGTCGATGAGTATTAAGCTTGACTTGATCATAATTTTCAATAAAATTACTGCAATTCGTGTGTATAAGAGGATGGAAACTTGATGAGATATATCGGTTGCAACAACGAATGAAAATTGCAACATGTTGGTTGTGTTCTACTGTCCCTTGGCTGTACAAACTTGCACTGTTAATTGAGTCGGATTTTTTATGTTGGCCATATATCAAGTTAGTAACATTTGTGGTCGACTGGTCGTTTGATGGAAAGGTTCTCTAAGCAAACCTGGATATAAAGAGGACAAGTTTGGTCCCTATGCTAACCAGTTTTATATTTTCAAAGTCAGTGTGGAATATATGAGCTATATTTCATGGATTTCATTTATTTTTTTATGGCACCAATCGGGAAACTACAGCAAAACATTATATTGCACCTGTTTATTTGTGCCTCTGAACATTGAAACCATTACAAATTGACTCAGAAATTCAGAATTATCTTGGCAATCATGACACCTCTGTTTGAAATTCTGTTGCATATGGGGTAGACCTTCAAATGCAAAACCTTTTGTTATATGCAATCACCCTATGGATAAGGCTATGGCATTGTTGAGTACTATATGGGAACCGATTTAATGTTTGAAGCAATATTAATTCCGCATTCCATTTTATGTGTGAAAAAGTTTTGCTAGCTGTCCTAATCACAAATTTTCATATGCTAAACGGAATTTCTTGAAGAATATATGGAATTATATTTATAGATAGGTGGGTGTATTGATTAGCGTTATGCCAAATTATGATGTCCTTGAGGCTTCTCCTGGATGAACTAGGTTATTGCCACTGTGGGGTGGATTTTTATTAGGGAAGGAGGCTTTAGTGTTGGCTGGTAATGTAGTTTTTTTATGACCTCAAAAAATTATGGGGGTTGGTAGGTGATATACAATATTAAGTACTCAGTTGAAACATAAAACGCTACCATATTTTTGAAGATTATATGATGTCATTGTGTTACTAATTTTCCGTCCACAATTTTCACTTTTTCATACTCGCAACCCCTTCAATTTTCAATGTCAAAATGTAGCTCTTTATGGTAATGCCTCTTGGGTATTTATATTGGTGGTCTAAACTTCCAATGCTCAATGAGTTCCCAAAAAAATGAATAAAAGAAAAGTAGGACAAGTGGCTATGTGTTGCATATCTTTTTTTATTTATTTATCAAATAGTAGTTCTAGATGAATATGTTGAATGTATAATCAATTAATCATGCAGGCTGGGTTTATAGATAGATTACGTGGGTTATTGCCTTCCAGTAATGTAGTTTAACTTTCACCATATCTGAATATTTCGTATCCATAATGCTCTTTAACCTTTCCATTCTTGCAGGTATATCTGTATGGAGGTCATGTGACATCTTGGAAAAATGAGCAGGGAGAAGAGTTGCTTTTTCTCAGTAGTAAGGTACCAAGTACCAACTACCCATAGTTCTGTGTTGATGAATGCTTTTATACTCCCAGTTATTAGGGCTGTAAACGAACAGGAACGGGGTTTGTTTGTTTTTGTCCATTTAACTTTACCCGAACAAACAAATGAACACGAAAACGAACAAATTTTCTTGTTCGTATTCGTTTGTTAAGATGCTAAACGAACACACAATCCTCATCTATCACCATCTATCATGAGATCATTAGTAAACAACATATTAACTATTAAAACTTTAAAAGAATGGGAGGTAACTCCTAAATTACATCGTTTTCCCTAAAAGATCAACATAATCATCAATTATTTAAAAAAAATATTATATATAACGAACTTAAATGAACTGGTTACCGTACGTTCATGAACGTAAATGAACACATGAGACCATTGTTCTTTTCCTCTCTTTTATATATATGTGGGAGGGTGGGGAAGGGGTATGACATAGAAGCAACACCTGATTTTGCTGTTCTGAAATGTGATATATGGGAAGAAAGAAATCCCAAGGTGGTAATAACATCCAGCCCAGCCCCAAGGTGGTAATAACTTGGAGGTTGTGGGCTAGAAACCCCCTACTCTTTTCCAAATTCAAGATTACAAAATTGCTCTGTTGGCAATCACATATTTTTTAATCTATTGTGAGATTTCTCACTCATTTCCATATCTAAAAGTGTTTTGCCTCTAAGAATGATATATTTTTGTGGTAACTTTTCTTGACTTCCCTCAAAAGGTTTTTGTTTGTTTTGCTCATCATATTTCCAGGGTTGAGAGGGGTTTATCCTCTGTTGGTTTTATACTCTGAACAGCTCTTTGTACCTTGTGTTTTCTTCTTCAATCATCCAGAAATGTATGCGTTTTTGCAGGCAATCTTTAAGCCTCCAAAGCCAATACGTGGGGGTATTCCTATATGCTTCCCGCAAGTATGTGTCTCTATCTTTTTTCTGTTTAATTCACGGTTTTGGACTATCCTAGTCATGGACACCTGCTTCCTTGATGCAGTTTTCAAATCTGGGCTCTCTTGAAGCACATGGATTTGCTAGAAACAGAGTATGGATCATCGACAACGATCCCCCTCCTTTTCCTCCCAATGTCACCAATAGAGTTTATGTTGATTTGTTACTTAAGCCCACTGAAGAGGATTTGAAGATATGGCCTCACAGGTAGATCTTATAGAAGTTCGAAGCTGTTGTGTCTACTAGACTATCTGATTAGATGCTCACAAATTCTTTGTAGATAGATGATTGTGAAGTTCTTTATGTTATATACATCGTCTGTTTACTTTCTAATAGATAATTTATTCTATGTGTATGTCTTATTGCTGCTTCAATTCCAACTCTTATATCAATTGTAGCTTTGAGTATCGACTGAGGATTACTCTTGGACCTGGAGGAGACCTGATGTTGACATCTCGGATCAGAAATACCAACACTGATGGAAAGCCATTTACGTTTACCTTTGCATATCACACCTATTTTTCTGTTTCAGATATCAGGTAAATTGGTTTCAGATCTTTCACTTGATATCCTATGACAGACTTGATGCATTTAGGGTTAAATATCACATATTAGTGTTAATGATCCATTTTTTTTTTGTGTGTGTGTGTGTTTGTGTTTGTGAGAAGGGTGTCCTAGGCTATGCCTAAACTAATCCCTTAGCAAATTATGACTGTAAGACATCAACACTGATTAAACCTCAGTGGCCACAATTGTTGTGTACGCCTGGATTCAAACCCTGGGCAGATGGGATATTCCACCACATCCCCCAGGGCCTTAACCAGTACGCCACAACCCTTGTGGTTATGATCCATTTTTTTGTTGATTGTGTTCATTAGCAAGATAAGAATATGTGCTAAACCGTTACTTGGGAAGTACTATATAGATATAAAACGTCATCCAACATGTAAAGACCACAAAGAAGTTCATGCTATAATGTGGTAAATCTGTGTTCTTGGATATTTTATTTCTGATGACCAAATTGATAGCTTATTTATTTAAGTCACAACTGTTTTTGACCATGCTTGTTGAAGATGGCTATCCTCAATGCTTTCATGGCTTATTTGAAGGTGAGATTTTGCCTCTAATGAGATGCAATACACGTTTCATGAGATTCTGGATATCTTCTGCTTGGAAAGTATAGATCCAATGTTGGTTATATAAAGGATATCACATAAATAGATAAAATGTGCATCTTCTTCTCTAAAGTTTGACCCCATTGCAAATTTGCTTCAAAGTTGAATTCCTTGCATGTCTCTTCCTTGAAATGAGGATCTCAAAAAATACCATCAAATACAAACCAGTGTTAGATCTGCTCTTTTCTTACATCACACCTTTAACCACTTTTCATGAACACATCATCTCTACCCAGTTACTGCTAGGAACCTTTCCTATACTGGATGATTTCTTGAGGATTTTTGATTGTTCGTGTAAACTTCTTTAATGGGGTGGACCAACTGTGTAATGGGGGTGGAATTCCAAATATTTATCTTTTTGGAGTCGGAGGCCTGTATCTTATACCGTTGAAGGGACATTCTTTTATCCTTTGGCACTTCATATTTGTAAATTTTCATCATGGGTTTAATTTGGTCTTGGCCTAGTGTTAGCTGCGTTCTTCAACCAACTGGGTTTTGTATACTCCATGTAATGTAGTAACAGGGGGTGCATATCCTTTTATGCTTGAGATTCATCTCCTTAGCACCCTTTGGTGACTTTGACTTGTCTAACAGAGGACAGTTGTTAAGAAACCTCTGGACATCAGAAATTAAACTTCTAGTAAGCTAATGATAGAAAAGTCTATATGTAGGATGTAGGTTTTTCATACAATAGGTGTATGTATCAGCATAAACCTGCCCTGAACCCTTGTAGTCCCAACTTCGCCAAAACCCCTCATCTTGTGCCAGTCCTGAAAACTGGTATCCTGAAAGCATAGCAGTGGTGGTATTTCTGTGTAGGAAACCTGTTCTTTCTGCATTTCTTTTTGAGCCAACAAATCTCGCATGATAAATGATGATAACGGCTTAGCATATTATTTCATAATAAAAGTAATCAACATATTTGAATGAAAGTGCATTATGGATTGTACAAATATCAAGTGGGATTTACTTATATTTGCACGAAAAAATTCTGAATCATGCAAGATATCAAGACAATTAGAAAGGGAAATACATCCTTCCTGAGACATGCCAGTTTTTCCTGTCTCAGGTGACCCAAATAATCTGATCCTATTAAAATCCGAAAGCCTTAGTGTTCTACACTCTGGTGTGAGGAGCATGAAGAAAGGCACCATGCTTTCCCCTAAGATTAGTATGACATAATACAGTAAGAGTAAAAAAACCAATAGTGAGAGGATATTCTAGGCTTCTAGCCTTCTAGGGATGCAGAGAGCTATGGAGAGACTTCCCTGTGGACAATGATAAGTAGTAACATGATAGAGCTGTTTGCTGAGGCACATATATTTGTCTTAGTTATGATTATGATGATTCAATTGTCAAAGAAGCTTGGATATGAAAGTGGATGAGAGTGTTTCAGGGGATGAAAGAAAGAGATGATGGAGAGGAAGTCTCTTAAGTTTTCCATTATTTTCATTTCTTCAATCTGATCCTTTAGTTTAGTGCTTGGCATATGGTTCAGTTTGAGGTTCACAATGGAGATTCTCACTCTTTGTATTGAAGGGAAGGAAGAGGGAAGGGGGTTGCTGACAAGATACAGATGAGTGAACTTTTTGTAGATCATATTGTTTATTTTTTTTATTGATATGAATGATATGATTAGTTTGAAAATATTTTATGAGAAAGATGCTTATGTCCAGCTGTCCAGGTTGATTAAGTTGATGGCAATTAATGATGGTAAGTTTGGACCTGCTCCTTGTTGCAATGACATGAAACAATCAATTGATCCTGTCACTATTGTTAAAGTTGGGCACATTCTCATTTGTTGTTCATTTGGATCAATGGTTTCCATTTTGCCAACTATCTGGTGGGATCAATCATGATCTGTTTCTAAAGATAACATCTTAATTTTCTCCATCCAGTGAAGTTCGAGTGGAAGGATTGGAGACACTCGATTATCTTGACAATTTGAAGAACAGGGAGAGATATACAGAACAAGGGGATGCAATAACCTTTGAATCGGAAGTAATTTTGTTATCTCTTCTCTTACTTTGAGTTCTTTGCCATGGTTAGGCTTATGTAGTGTTAATTGTTTACCCAGGTTGACAAGATTTATCTCAGCACACCGACAAAGATAGCAATTCTGGATCATGAAAAGAAACGAACATTTGTCATTCGTAAAGATGGACTTCCTGATGCTGGTGAGATTGTGCATTTCTGCTTAAGATTTTCTCACGTTTTCGATTGTTTGAGCTTTCTAAGAAATAACGTACTCATGGCATGCTTTAATAGTTCTATTGACACCTTGACAGTCCGTCCTGCGTTATGTAATAAAATATGGCTGGATAAATAATGTTGGCTGTTATCGAGCAAGGGTTTGGTGGTAGTAGGAACTTCATAATCTTAAAAACGAAAGAAAAATAATCCTTCCTGTGCCTGGGTATGCTTGGACTTGACATGTTCGTTCATAAGCGTCGGTCTTTTTTATTTATTTTTAGTTCACGACCGTTTATATTATGTTCTATCACAGTCACATCAAAACTTCCATGACCTGTGTAGTTAACCTTTTCCCTCCCCTCTGAAACAAAAGATGTAGTTGGAATAAAGAAAAGGGCATTAAGCAGAAGCTGAATCAGTTGCAGGCTATATTAATGTTTGCCTTTTATTTTACACAATGCCTATAGAAGTTATCCTTGAAGTAGATCAAATAAGAATCATCCTAGTCTACAACGATACCATGTTCAGAGTTTCTTGGTGAAATTTCATTCAAAGTACATCATAAGTAACAAAATCATGTGCTTTTTGTGTCCATATTAGTGGTGTGGAATCCATGGGATAAGAAGGCAAAAACCATCGTCGATCTTGGAGATGATGACTACAAACACATGCTTTGTGTTGAGGCAGCAGCAATTGAAAAGCCCATTACATTGAAGCCTGGTGAAGAATGGAAAGTGAGGCAAGAACTTTCGGCTGTTCCTTCGAGCTATTGCAGTGGGCAACTCGACCCTAATAAGGTTCTCCAGAGCAGTTGAAGAAACATAGGCTGATCAATATCATGTACAGGTATGCTTGCTGAATCCAATTACATCATGCCACCCCAGAAGGCTTGGTGCTTGCATTAGTTGATTGTGTATTACAAAAAACTGTCAACCGCTTGCTGTGATTGGTGGTGTGTGTATATATATACACACACACACTGACACACGCACATGGAGGATCAAGTAAAATGGTTGAGAATGTACACATAAATGATTCATATGTGAAGCATTAGTAAAAGGAAACGTGGATTCACATATGTGTGCCACAATCTTAATTAGCCTCATATTGAAGGTTGTTGCATAAATGATCCGAGTTAGGTTGATCACTTCACGAATCGACCTCAGTAATGTTTTCATGATCCAAATAGACAAGCATAAAATTTCATTTCAGCATCAAGATTGATACCAGAACCAGCCAACTTTCCAAGATGCTAAAAAAATCTCAGTTTATAGTAAAGAAAATCCATATTTTAGTAGTTGTGTTTTGAGGCTTTTTATATAGTCACCCTCACTCGTGACATTCTCTGTAATGCAGGTCTGTGGTGAAAGCAAAGCTCATGCCAGCTCTTCTGTGAGTCCTATTTTTTCTTGTGTAAAATTTTCATTACATTGGTTAAAATGGTTGAACTCTTTTAAGCAGCGAAGTTGTGAAAAATACCGTTATTCACTAGAAACTACTGATTGTAATGGATGGCCAAAAGAGCATAAAGAGACGGTCTAAAGGATTTTACTCATGTTGTGATTTTGATAAAACAATGTATTCTAAACCAAGTACTTGAAAGGATAATGTCTTTCTACATGAGAAGATGTTTTCTAGTAGATTTGATAGCCTTATTCTATCGTTCACTCTAATTGGCTGCAATTAACAGAAAAAAAAAAGTGTAAATAGAACTGGTCTAGTGGTGTTTTGAAGGCCTTGCCTAGTTGGCCCTAATGCTCCCGTATTGTTGGGCTTGTCCATTAGTAGCCAGAGACGCATGGGCCGGAGTTAGCATGTTAGATGTATTTATTATGAATGACATAAAAAAGTTTGATCATGTTTTATAGGGTAGAAATTGATGAATACGTAATTATATAACTTGTAACTAACGAGTTTATAACAGTATGTATGCATTGGATGATATGCTAATATTAGTAAGGGTAGTGCACGAAACAATTTTCCTGTCCCCTTGATATGAAAGACGTCGGCGTAGGCACCTTCACTTTGGGTGTTCTAAGAATGTTGTCACACACAAGAAAAATAGAGGTGAGCCTAGGAGGAGTTTTATTGGAGTATGATACATTTAATGAATTACATATAATGAGACATAGCGTATGTTGTGTGTAGATGTATTAATAATTTCGGTTATGATTTTCAAACTAATCAAGTATTTGAGAGAGAGGTATATATTGCATTGGAAAGACAATGTAATGCCAACCGGAGCCAGATAAGATAAAGTCTGTGTGTTTAACCTTGGTGTCTGGTAAGTTAAAGTGACCGGTAGGGGTGTACTCGGTTAGCCATTGGTAAATGGCCCCTTAGTCCAATCTAAAAAATTAATAATGATGATCGGCGGCTTCGTCTAGAATACGATTTATATAGGTAATAACATGTAACTGTTATAAACTAGCATCCCTTGTAAAACAAGAAGTATCAAACTTTTACGAGTCTCAAATGAAACAAAAAGATGTTATATCTGGCTTTTAACTCATTTTTAAAATTTCAATTTCCGGTGACTTGTTATTTTCTTCAATAGGCAATGGATTTCTGTTTTAAAGTGATCATAAGCTAGATAAATAAATTGATTATTGAGTGAATATAGAAATTATGGTTAAAGAGTGTGTTTATTTAACATGCCTCAAGTTGCATCATTTATTGGCTTAAAAACGGCATGAATTTCATAGAAATTAGAAAGAAGAACATTGTTGTTATTTAGTGTCCATCCAAAATTTTGGTGCGATTTATTTTTCACTATTTTATAGTGTACCAATATTAATTAATTATTCGAATGTCACAAAACAAGTTATGTATTTGTATGATAACGTTACTATTAGTGGTTGATCAACTATCCATTTTGAAGTCATGGTTCAAATTTTCTCATTTTGAGAAACCAACCTATACCTTACTTTCATTTGGATTTTGAAACATGAATTTCGTCTTAAATGAACTTTTTTTAATAATAGCTCAAAAAATAAAGATTTTGTTCCATGGTTCTCTACGAACAAAAAAGATTACATTACATACATAGTGATGTATATTCAAAACAAAATACTTTTATAGGGTAGAAACAAAGATGTCGATTATTTGAAATCCCCCTTTCTTAACAATCCCATGGTTTTTAAATCCACACACAACACAATGATGGAGTAGTAATACATGTATATCTTGAGAGGGAAGTACATGGATTTTCAAAGCAACAACCTCTAACGATTGGAAACTACGTTATGGGAAATGTTTTACATAGGCAAATAATAATAATAATAATAATAATACTCAGAAATAACAGTTTCGGGGGGTTATGTCCCCCGTCTTTTTCAGATCATTTATCCAGACCTTCTGCTAGTCTCATAATAAGTTAACAAAAACAAACAAAAAGAGACCCTTTTCAGTTCTCCCCTCCCTCTCACACTGTGTAATGCTGTTGAATTGTATCGATATCCAGCCCCTTCAGCTTCACCACCGACTCCACGTGCCCCTTCAGCGTAAGCACCTCTCGAAGCCTGCAAATCACCACCTTCCTTTCCTTAGTAAAACACTTAAAAAACCAAACCCAGTAAATCCCACACACAAATATTCGTCAAGACCCCGGCTTGCTTGTAAAACCAATAATCAAAAGAAACAATAGAGCAAGCTGTGGCTACATGTGAGAATTAACCACCTATGTTTTAGCCTTCTTACTTATAAAAGATTAACATTACCTTGCAACTTCAGCGCGTCTCTTGGCCTGCTCTGCGATTTCAGACAGTTCCCTGTAGCTGCTCTTTTCATTGAAGATGTTTGAAGTTTCTGGTGCTTGAAGCCCGTGTAACGTCCTCTGAGCAAGAGCCCATTGAGCCTCTCTCTCTTCTCTTCCGTAATCTTTCTTGGTCGTGAAAGCAGTCTGTTTCAAGACCCATCACGCGATTAACTTTTAAATTATACATTCAACATCAATCCAATTTTTCAACAACTAATGAAACAAAATCAATGTACCTTGTTTTCAAGCAAGTTGAGCCAAGCTTTCCCACTAAGGATGTATCGGATAGCGAATTTCATAAGGTCGAGAGGGAAGTAGAACACGATACTGTATACCCAGATGACACCGGCCCATCCCCACCCTACTCCTTTGATTCTTGCGAATCCCCACTCTGCATATACTGCTATCAGAGTTGCAACCTGAAAATATTTCAGTGTTATTATTGATTGTTTTTGATTCATCAAAAACAATGTTTTGAAGCATTAGTTTCTTTACCAGTTGTGCTGCTAAGAAGGCACCCAACAACAACAGACCAGGACGTTCAACAAACGACCAGCTGCGAGATCGGGTGACAAAGATAAGAGCCTGGCTCACTATACTGACTTGGAGATATAAAGCAGCCATCATCTCGACCTCACTGTTTCTGATAGATCGCACACCAAATGTGTCCTGTGTCACAGAAACATAAAATGAGTAAAAAAAAACGGTGACACTTGTATTTTCAATCAATTAGTTCGTCACTTACTGAGAAGAAGTTGGTGTCCTTCATGATCCAGAAGAATATAACAGTCATCAATGCTAAGTAACCTCCGAGCACAATGCCAGTGGCAAAGATCTCTTTTAGTTTCCAGCTATCGGGCAATGGCGATGGTTTCACCCTATCCTTTGAGATTGTCATGATTGTTCCTTAAGAAAATAAAATTAGACATTAGTAAAAGTATAATCTTTTCTTTTCATCTTTCCTCTGTAACAAGAGTAATAGAAGTGAAATCTCACCATCATTAAGGATTGCAATAATCAGAACCATGAAGGGAGAGAAGTCGAACTTCCATATCAAAGCAATGAACATAAATCCAAACTACAAAAGGAGTTATCAGATGTAGCAAGTTAGGCGATAAACTGGGGATTATAAGTTTATAATCACAAGTGTATCGATTCAAATGTCACCTACAACTTACCACAATACGAATGGTGATAGAAACGGCATAGATCTGCAAAAAGAAAAGATGTTAACAACTAGAAGCTGTTTTCATTATTACTATTAAAGGCCAGGGGAAGAGAGGAACTAACAGTGTAATTTTTCATTCTCTGGAAAATTGCTCGACTGGTAAGCACTGCACTGATAATGACACTGAGCCCAGGCTCGGTAAGCACGATATCAGATGCGCCTCTTGCAGCATCAGTAGCATCAGCAACCGCAATTCCAATGTCGGCCTTCTTCAAAGCAGGGGCATCATTCACACCATCTCCAGTCATTCCGCAAATATGCTTTCTCTCTTGTAACTTCTTCACAATCTCATACTTGTGTTCTGTATATTTAGATCAAAAGATTGAAGTTTATTCACTTCAAAGAAGTTAGATTCATCAAGAAATCAATATAAAGAAACACCCACCTGGGAAAACTCCAGCAAATCCATCAGCTTTCTCAATCAACTCTTCAATAGGGATTGCTGCAATCGATGCATCCTTGTGGCCACCAAGCAATGAAGAAGAAGGGTACATGTTTGTTCCCATACCAAGCCGTCTACCAGTCTCCTTAGCAATGGCAAGTTGATCACCTATACAATGATTGATTAAGGAAAGCATGATTTAGGTATGATACAAGTGAAAAATGTTCCATAATCAGGAGATATGATTACCAGTGATCATCTTGACATTTACACCAAGATTGAGAGCTCTGCGAATGGTCTCTGCACTGTCATGCCTTGGCGGGTCAAATAGGGACAACAATCCAACAAATTGCCATGGAGCACCTGCGCTGTCTTTTGATTTTTCAGGCACTTCCTACAAATTTTATGAACAAGGAGAATAAGTAAGTAACCATGGTTCAGCAGAAATGCTAGAGACATGAACATATCAATCACACACTAGAAAACAGAAAAGTGTGTGCATACAAAGTACAGACCTGTCTTGCAACAGCCAAAGATCGCAACCCACGTTCAGCAAATTTATCAATCATTGCATGAACTTTCTTCTTGAGATCTTCTTTGCAGCCACAGAGGGTCAAAATCTGATTCAATATTTAAGAAGGTTGACTTCAATTACCAAGTGTACATGAGATGAGGCACGGTGTATAGTTGGAGAAGTGAAAAGTTACCTGTTCAGGAGCACCTTTGCTTGTTCTATGCCAGTTGCCACGCTCATCGATGTAAGTCAAGGCTGTCCTCTTGTCAACAGGGTTGAATGGAAGGAAATGGACCTCTCTAATGCCAGCTCGTGCCTACAAACTCATACATGTCATCCAAGAGACATTTTTTTCCATTTCTAATTACCAAGAAAATAGATTTAGAACGAAAGAGAGAGATACCTCTTTAGGATCAGCAAGGGTTCCAACAATGGCTGCATCAATAGCATCCTGGTTTTCAGTCCTTGAAGCCATTGCAGCAAAAAGCAACACCTGCTCCTTATCCACACCTTTGGCAAACACCTCGATCAAATTTTTGTCAACAGAAAGCTTGTTAAGGGTCAGGGTTCCTGTCTTATCACTGCATAGGACATCCATTCCAGCCATCTCTTCAATTGCAGTCATTCTCTTAGTAATGGCACCCTGCTGTGAAAGTCTATGTGATCCAATAGCCATGGTCACTGAAAGAACAGTAGGCATTGCAATTGGGATTCCTCCAATAAGCAGGACCAAAAGATTGTCAATTCCTTTTCTGTACTCTCTGTGTTGGATGGGGTACATGACAACTATCTCAACCAACATTCCCACGGCAATGGAGCAAATACAGAAGTTCCCAATTGCGGTAAGAACTTGTTGAAAATGCCCAACTTGATTAGTGCTATCCACAAGATGTGCAGCCTTCCCAAAGAAGGTGTGCACCCCAGTGGCAATAACAACAGCTTCAATTTCACCTTGCTTGCAAGTTGAACCAGAGAACACCTCATCATAAGGATTCTTGTTCACAGGGAGAGATTCACCAGTAAGGGCAGATTGGTCAATCTTTAAAGGATCACCTTCAAGAAGACGGGCATCAGCAGGAACGATATCTCCAAGTTTGATACTGATGATGTCTCCTGGAACCAAGATGGAAGCTTCTTGCTCACTCCAACGACCGTCCCTGAGAACCTGCAGTGAAAACACCATTGAAGATGGGATTGTAAAACGGAACTTATTATTAACATTGAAACATAGAGTGGCATATATTTTGGCATGGAGTTGAAAGCACCTTGAAGTTGGAATATTGATCTTTTTAAGTCAGATTACTAACATTTAGCATATCACTATGATAACAAGTGGAATTTCTCTATCAATAATCATTGAATGTTAAAGATAACCCCCCCAACTTATTACTTGCTGGAAGCTAATACCCTCTGTAACCAACTACATGAATACATATATTGAAATGGAAAACTTTACATAACTACTTTTTACAGGTAAACATTTGCAAGAAAAAGGATGGCCTACATGAGAAAGATTCTCTATTAGTAAATTGTAGAATACCTTGGTTTTAGGGGCAAGACCAGCCATAAGTGCAGCCGCAGCATTTCCAGCATTGTTTTCCTCAATAAAACTGATGGTTGAGTTGATAACAAGCAGGCAAACAATACCGACAAAGTCTTGCCAATCTGGTGGTTTTCCACCTCCATTAGCCAATGCAATTGCCATAATGGCTGCAGCTTCCATGACCCATGATAGAGGATTCCACATAAACCCAAGAAACTTGAGTAATTTGCTTTCCTGTGTTCAATACAAAAGAAAATCGTCAACCATTTCAAAGTGATCAAGCTACCTGTAATGTGCAACAGAAACCAACATAAGGTTAATATCTCATAATTGAGCATACCTTTTTCTCCTCCAGTTTGTTAGGTCCAAAGATTTGAAGCCTCGTGGCTCCTTCATCTGAACTTAGACCTTCTCGGTTACATTTCAACTGTTCAAAAACCTCCTCAATCGGTACTTTCTCCTACAGTCGAGGGAAGAAAAATTATCAGTGAGTTCAACTCCACTATAATACTTGCAAGAAAATCAGCCATGGCAAAGCTATTATTCTCTTAGCTTCTTGTGTCATCAGGTAACTAACACATCATGCAAAAACAGTACGTGCTTAACAAACATGTAAGATGTAAACTCATATAGTTTGGGTAAATTGTTTTTCAAGTGGTAGAATGACAGAACACAGACCAATTATGTTACAATATTGACTTGTACCTCATGCACTAAAAATGGTATCTTGCAATCAAGTTGGTCGTTGTGGTACTAAAAGAAAATATTAATCTTAATTTACATGTCTCTATTAAATTAGTTTCAACAGTAACATTTGAACCTTATATTTTTAATTGAATAAAGACACAAAATTAAACAAGTTCACATAATTCAATTATAAACGTAACAATAATTAACTACAAAGGAGTCAAATAACATAAATACAAAAGCTGCTTTATATTACCTTATTGTTTATCTATCTTTACTTTTTAATTATATTCCATAATTTCATGTTACTGGTATCGGGTTCCAATTATCATGACCCAACACAGAAAAGCAGGAAAGAGAATCAAGGTCCACTAAAAACAAGAACAATTTTATTTTTTGAATTGGAAATATAAAAAAGAAAAGAAAAAAAGAAATATGAAAGTGTAGTGGAAAACCAAACTAGCTACAAAAGGCTTTAGCCGTTTACTACTTTTTCCTAAGCTGCTTTGGACGCACACATGGAAATGGAAACCAGAGAGACATCTAACATGCCTGACCATCCTTTGTTTGGCATACATCCCAATCCCCTTCATCACGCCACTTTAACACCCAACACACACTTTAGTTTGGGAGGGGGAGATGTGACCCAAAAGCATGACACCACTCCATCAACATAATCTCTTGTTCTTGATTGCTTGCTTTAAACCCCACCCCCAGGCGAAAAACTAAAATATATATATATATATATATATATATATATATATATATAGATAAAGATATATTGTATGACACTAGTGATTTGAGGTATCACTAAATGGCAAAAAAAAACCTGGAAAAATAGTTGGATGAACAGCAAATGATTCGATTTCTCTTAAGAATTAATCACTTTAGTAAAATAATTAATTCAATATCAATGCACTATCAAAGATGTTTGATTAATTAGACTCAACCAAAGCTCCAAGGAATTTAGGTTCTTTGTATTACCACAAATTAAGCATCTTTTCCGTTTTCATTACATAACATAAAGGTCATAATAATAATTACATAAATACCAGTCTTACAATAAAAAAATTTGTTGGTTAAAATATCACAAAACGTTATTTTTTTATATATTAGACCCAATTATATTTGCAAGTGACAACAATGACTTCTTCCTTACACATATAGAGATTGATCACTTTACTTTCAAGATATATGAGTAAAAAGATCTAAGAAAAAGAAATAATTTTTGCACAAATTTATTTAATCTTTAATACAACAACAATAAGTTTTAGTTTTGAAGGATTAATTGTTCTTGGGAAGTGAAGGATTAATGATGTAAATGGTAAATTAAAAACATATATGGAATAAAATAAAGAGGTATTTCACATGACTAAAAACAACAGAGACACATGGACATGGATGGTTGAGTAACGCAAGTTGACTTTCCACTTAACTCAAAAATGGGGGGACCCAAATGGTTCTCTAATTTCCATCCACTAAAAAGACGGCAGGCACCTTGGCTGGCTAAATTAAATGTACTATGCCAAGAGAAAGAAAGAAAGAAACGGGTGGGTGTCACTCAAGCACCGAATAAGAAAAAGTTCAACCAAACCACACGAGAAAGCAAGGGTACGTTGGGAATTCCGTGCCACAAAAGGAAAAAAGGGTCATATTCTCAACAACAAAAATAATCAAGACCAAATAACAAAATAAACAAGTTTTGATTTTTATATATAATTTTAAACAATTATTTGTAACTGATCAATATTTTAAGGTTATTTCAAATAAACCATTTTTATTGTTAAATAAATTGTCTATTAATTTCATACCCATAAACATTAATAACAACTATTTTTTCTTATATTTTCAATGCAAGACTTGACTAGAATTAACAAAAAATAAAGTTCATTCAACAACATATAGGAGTATTTTTTATGTATAATTTTTATTAAGATTTTGTTCATAAGAGTTATTATATATCTATAATTTAAAAAAAAAAAAAAAAAAAAAAGTCCCGTTTTCTATTAAATATAAAATTAAAAATTAATAAATCCTAGAAACAGTCATTAGTCAGAGCCGTTAAACAAAAACAATTGAAAAGAAAAAGCACAAAAACAAGAGGAGGGGGTACCACGGACATGTACCAACAATCCCTTCCCTCCGATGAAGTATTTAAAAGTATCCTTTCTCTCTCCTCTTATCTCAATTCCTTCCTTTAATTGTTTATATTTTTACCGCTTATTGGAAGAAATATAAAAATAACCAAAAAACATTAAAAACCAACAAGGAAAAAAAAAGTATAGTAACAATTAATGCGTAATTTAATATATAGAAAAAAATAATCATTAATAAAAAACAAATTAAAATCATCAATATTTAACAATAATTATTTACAAGAAATTATATAATACTGTAATAGACTTAGGCATTGTTTGACAAAAAAAAAAAAAAAAAAAACTAACTTATAAATTAGCTTTTTTTTGTATATGTTTGGATGACCATAAACTAGCTTATTAAAAAACTACTTATAATAGCGTTTTAAAAGGCTAGCTTATTTTACCAAACATAGCCTTAATAGTTTGTTGGTCTATTCATTTAATATTTGGTAAATTGAAAACGTTATTTCAAAGCATAACTATATATGTTAACATCTGCAAGACTTTTATATACACAAACATAAACAGACTTAATAAGGAGTAAATGAGGAATAGTTTCTAAACGATTTATGAGAAATATTAAAATCATAAATTTTGTATCATATGACTTTGAATGCTTATTATTTGTTGCATAAAATTTACGCATTAAATTGTTTTTAACATTGATTCTTCTTCAAATAAAATATTAATCTCGCATATATTCGTTGATTTTACTTTCTTTATATTATAAAAATAAAATAGAACAAAATCTCAAAAAAAAAAAAAAAAAAGGAAAAAAATCTAGATTTGATTGCTTAACAAAATATATTGGTTTCTCTAATGATAAAAAAAAAAAAGATTTCGTTGTTATGATTTGATCTTTTTGCTCCATGATTTATTCGAATTAATTCCCAGAAATTTAGCATCACAATTGGAACAAACCACAATCTTTGACTATACATTCAAAGGCTTGTAAAGTCAAAAGAGAATTTGATGTTCGTCAACAGAGACACCAATCACCATTTTTGCCATCCCTAACAATCAGTGAGTTAATTAGAGTCCCAAATCATTTATCTACCTCAATTTTTTTTTATAATAATTAATCCTGAGGAAATTGAACAATTCCCTTTGATCATGCAAGTTGAATAGTATAATAATAGAAACAAAATCATAAGATAGCAAAATCAAAATTAGATACATGTGTATATCCCTTGAAAGTGATGGTAAGGTTTAAATATTTATTTATTTTTCGGAAAAGAGAAACAACTAAATAATTTGTCGATTAGCATGGAAAGCCGTACAGAAATTGAAAATCATTATTTTAATCGATTCGTAACTGATCAAATGAATATAAGAAATAAATCAGTGAAGCAAGGTGTTTGTTTGTGAAGGAAAGTAGTAGGTTCACATGCGTAACCTCTCCAAAAGTCGATTCAAAATTAAAACACGATAGATGTAAATGTTGTTGATGATGATTTCAATATATCTCAAATCGAAATTGAACATCAATAGATGAATAATTGATTTCAAAGCTGATTCAAATAATTAAAAAAATAACAGAAATTAATTAAAGGTGTATAATAAGGTTTTGATATATACCAGATCAACAGTCTCGTTTTTGATCTCTTCGAGGCTAAGAGCCTTATCGCCACCCATGTTGGCGGTGATTGGGAGACCGACGACGATGCCAAGAAATCAAAAAGGTAGCAATTAATTAAGGTAAAGCGACAGAGATGGAGTAATTGGGGGAAATTTAATGGCTGAAGAACAGCATCGATGAGTAACTATGTTAATGAAGAGAGAGAGAGAAATGAATGGAGTTTTGATTTGTAATCAAAACCCCAAATTGTATTTGTAGTAGAGAGAGAGAGATTTTGGTGGTGGTGGTGGTGAGTAAAAGAAAGAAAGAAAGGGGTCTGTCTGTCTGTACAGGTGAGGTGTATGAGTGTCTTTTTATACTCCTTCACCAGACTTCCCTTCCTCGATGAAATGCCCACCCGTTGAAACCTCCACCCTAATTGTGGACCCTCTTTTCCAACCTCCACCTTACTTTTCTTTTATTTATTTATTTATTTATTTTTACTCGATATTAATACAAGGTTATTATAAGCAAAAAAATATAATGGCTTGTAAAAACTAACATTGTCGAGATTTATTATAAGAACCTAATGTTTGGTGTCAAGTGATACATTACTAGTTTTTCTTTTTTTTTCTTTACTTTATAATTATTAATATAATATATTTAACTTATATAAATAGTATATGTGACGCACAAAAATAGGTTGTTATAAGAACTACTATTGTAACATTTTATGTGAGTTTTTATTTTGATGAGTTGAAAGTAAGGTAGCAACAAAAAGTGTAAAAATAAGGTTCTTATAAGAACCTCCATTGGAAATGCTCTTATAAATTGAAAACAAAAAGTTAGTATAATTTTTATTTTATTATAGGTGATGGTTGAATATGTATTGTTGATTATAAATTTATCTGGTAGAAAATATTAGGAGTGAGCAAATGCGGGTACCCAACTAAAATTCCTGAAACCGGAACCGGCGGTTCATGGAATGAAAGAACCGGAACCGATTACACCAGTTCTTTATATTTCAGGCGGTTCCAGTTCCGGTACCGGGTACCCACTGTCTAATTTTCAATTTTTTTATCATTCATATTATAAAAAGTTAAATGTTAATTATATTACAAAGTCCAAACGTAAAGAAATAAATACAACAAACATGAAAACTAATAAGATAAAAACTAATAACTAATAAATACTACAAACGATGCTTACAAAACAAAGAAATATTACAAACGGTGCTTACAAACCAAATAAATACTATAAACGGTACTTCCAAAACACTTCACGTCATTAAAATTACTTGATGCTAATAAATATTACAAACGATGATTCACTAAAAGGTAGTTTATTAAATTTTTATAAATAAATAAAATATATTTTATTACAAAAATAGCGGGTACCCGCCAGTTCCGGTTCTAGATACCCAGCAGGACCGGGTACCCGGTCCCGAAACCGATCCCGACGGATACTCAGCGGGTAACGGTTCCAAAAAAATAAGAACCGGAATCGGAACATGTTTAGGTTTTCAAAAACCATTTAATCTACTCTCTTTAACAATGGATGGGATGTTATTAGGATTTTCAAAAACCATTTAATCTACTCTCTTTAAAATTAAAATAGATAATTTTAATTTTTATAAATTGTCGAGAATACTTCTAAATAGTTGGGGTGTTTATAATTGATTGATAACGACTTATTATATATATATATATATATATTGGAAGAATATTATATTTTGCAACTCTGAAAAAAGTTGCAACCCTTGCAACCCACATCTTAACCGTTTGATTCATGATCGACGATTATTTTATTTTTATTTTTCTGTTTTTTTTAATTAAAAATATTGGACCCCATATCTATTGTAACCGCCGATCATGAATCTGACGGTTAAGATGTGGGTTGCAAGGTTTGCAACCTTTTTAAGAGTTGCAAATGAAACAACCCCTATATATATATATATATATATATATATATATATATATATATATATATATATAGGGGTCTAATCAAATGAGAACTATGTAGTTTGTGATAACTGTGAGATCCAATATGAGCCACACATTTAGAATAATTAATATTAATTTTAAATAAATAGAAAATGTTATTTTAGTAAATTTGTTTAATTCCTAAATTTTCTTATTTCATTTTACAAAGGGGTATCACAGTGTGCTATCACGTATTTTTTATGTTTACAAGAGGGTATCATAGTGTACTATCATGTATTTTCGATCTTTACAAAGTGTATCACAGTGTGCATCACTTATTTTCGATGTTTTTTTTATCTTTACAAAGTGTATCACAATATGCATCACTTATTTTCGATGTTTTTTCGATCTTTACAAAGTGTATCATGATGTGCTATCACGTATTTTTGATGTTTTTTCGATGTTTACAAAAGGGTATCATAGTGTGCTATCATGTATTTTCGATCTTTACACAGTGTATCACAGTGTGCATCATGTATTTTCGATGTTTATAAAGTGTATCACAGTGGACATCATGTATT
The DNA here is from genome assembly GCA_023525745.1 of Arctium lappa. Classification (NCBI taxonomy): domain Eukaryota; kingdom Viridiplantae; phylum Streptophyta; class Magnoliopsida; order Asterales; family Asteraceae; genus Arctium; species Arctium lappa. Next base: position 151,779,034 of record CM042047.1, on the reverse strand, counting down.
CACCGGAATAATATTTGCTAGAGAGAGGAGAGAGAAGAGAAGAGATAGGAGATCTCAAAAATACTTAAAATTTCTTTAATTAAAATTTTTAATTAAAATTACCAAAATTATTGATTTCCTAATTTATCTTCTGATTTGTGGTTAAGATTGGATCTCACGGTTATCACAGATAACTGAGTTCTCCCTTGAATGATCCCATATATATATATATATATATATATATATATATATTTCAGCAAATGAACCATACTTGCATGTTTTATGGATTATGGTCCTTTATTCAAGTTGCAACTTTGGTATGACATTTTATACAAATATATAATGAAACATATAACGTACGCACACATGATCTTACTGATTAGATATCGTGAATATAAAGAAATACTACTTGTATGTACATCAGTTAATAAAGACTTTGAGTTATACACATACGATTTTTCGTTTGACACGTAGAAAAAACAGACGTCACGATGAAAGACATCTGTCCTCTTGATTTCACAAATAGCTTTATTTCGTTGATTGTGATATATGTTATTTATTTTATTCCTTATTAGTTATGCTATTTTAAATTTATGAAAACAATCTATCTTTCATTTTAAAACTGATATTAATAATTTAATATAAAAATAAACAATTATGCCAAAAATGTATTATAATATGTTTTATATATTTATTTGTTGATCTTGATATTCATGTTACCAATATTGTTTGTCAATTTTTTTTTTTTTAATAAAAGCAAATAAAAAAAACTTTATTGAAATAAATATAATTTAACGATCTTGCTATTATATAAATTATAATATATAGATCATGAAATAAATGCAACGTTGGATTTTAAGATCTTCCATGATGAATTTGATTATTTTTCTTAGTAAACTTTCTACTTGTGTCTAATTTATGAGATTTATTCTTTTCTATTAAAATACGCTTTACAATTTGCCAAATATTAAAATAATTTATTTTACTAAATTATATGTATTGCATTTATTTGGTTCAAAAGGTAGATTTGGTATATCAGAGGAGCATCTATAGTAAATAGTTTATAATTTTCAAAAACAAAGTATTAAAAGTTAAGATTTAAAATGAATTAATCTAACTTCAACACCTACTCTATTATAGAAAATTAAATATTTTAATATTTAAATACATTATTAAAATATTTAATACATTTAATAAAATATTATATATTTATATCTATACTATATCTATACTATATTATAAAGATGACATAAAAAACTCTTAATTACAACCCATTAAGCTTTATGTACTATCATTTAAAGCTATCTACTTAAAATCTCTTAAAAATAACTACTAAAGCCTAATGTACTACCTGTAAAACTTTTAACCCTAATTAATATATTTCATCCTTATCCCCCAAAATCCTTATCTCTAATCCCCAAACCCTAAAATTATGAAATTTGAATTCTGATAAACATAATCAAAACAGGATAAACATCTCAATTTAAATATAAAAAATTTTAAATATATAAGATAATTAATGAATTTTAACAAACTACTTAATTTTTTTATTTAAAAAACATTATATTGTTAAGCCTAAATTAAACAAATTTATATATAAAAAAAACCATTATCACTCAATAAAAATCAATCAAAATCGTACTGTAAATCAATAAAAAAACAAAAATTAAAAATAAACATTAAAATCGTGATGTATTAAGCATTATATACTATTATTTAATGCTAATCTACTTAAAATCTCTTAAAAAACAATTAATGAAGTAATATGTACCGCTTTTAAATGCTTTTAACCATAATTAATAAATTTCATCCTTATCCCCCAAAATTTCTTATCTCTAATCCCCAAATCCTAAAATTATGAAATTTGAATTCTGATAAACATAATCAAAACAGGATAAACATCTCAATTTAAATATAAAAAATTTAAAAAATATAAGATAATTAATGAAATTTAACAAACTACTTAATTTTTTTATTTAAAAAACATTATATTGTTAAGCCTAAATTAAACAAATTTATATATAAAAAAAACATTATCACTCAATAAAAATCATCCAAAATCGTACTGTAAATCAATAAAAAACAAAAAATAAAAATAAACATTAAAATCGTGATGTATCTCGCTGCATTGCGCGAGTACGCTTCTAGTTATATTATAAAAATGACATAAAAAACTCTTAATTACAACTCATTAAGCTTTATGTACTATCATTTAAAGCTATCTACTTAAACTCTCTTAAAAATAACTACTAAAACCTAATGTACTACCTGTAAAACTTTTAACCCTAAAAATCGTGATGTATTAAGCATTATGTACTATTATCTATACTATATTATAAAGATGACATAAAAAACTCTTAATTACAACTCACTAAGCTTTATGTACTATCATTTAAAGCTATCTACTTAAAATCTCTTAAAAATAACTACTAAAGCCTAATGTACTACCCTATCTACTTAATATATTTCATTCTTATCCCCCAAAATCCTTATATCTAATCCCAAAACCCTAAAATTATGAAATTTGAATTCTGATAAACAAAATCAAAACATGATAAACATCTCAATTTAAATATAAAAAATTTAAAATATATAAGATAATTAATGAATTTTAACAAACTACTTAATTTTTTTATATAAAAAACATTATATTGTTAAGCCTAAATTAAACAAACTTATATATAAAAAAACCATTATCACTCAATAAAAACCATCCAAAATCGTACTGTAAATCAATAAAAAAATAAAAAATAAAAATAAACATTAAAATCGTGATGTATTCCGCTGCAAACTCTTAATTACAACTCACTAAGCTTTATGTACTATCATTTAAAGCTATCTACTTAAAATCTCTTAAAAATAAATACTAAAGCCTAATGTACTACCTGTAAAGCTTTTAACCCTAATTAATATATTTCATCCTTATCCCCCAAAATCCTTATCTCTAATCCCCAAACCCTAAAATTATGAAATTTGAATTCTGATAAACATAATCAAAACAGGATAAACATCTCAATTTAAATATAAAAATTTTAAAATATATAAGATAATTAATGAATTTTAACAAACTACTTAATTTTTTTTATATAAAAAACATTATATTGTAAGCCTAAATTAAACAAATTTATACATAAAAAACCATTATCACTCAATTAAAAAACAATTAATGAAGCAATATGTACTACTTTTAAATGCTTTTAACCATAATTAATAAATTCCATTCTTATCCTCCAAAATCCTTATCTCTAATCCCCAAATCCTAAAATTATGAAATTTGAATTCTGGTAAACATAATCAAAACAAGATAAACATCTCAATTTAAATATAAAAAATTTAAAATATATAAGATAATTAATGAATTTTAAAAAACTACTTAATTTTTTTATATAAAAAACATTATATTGTTAAGCCTAAATTAAACAAATTTATATATAAAAAATCATTGTCACTCAATAAAAACCATCCAAAATTGTACTGTAAATAAATAAAAACAAAAAATAAAAATAAACATTAAAATCGTGATGTATCCCACTGCATTGCGCGAGTACGCTTCTAGTTATATTATAAAGCACGGATAAAAAATTCTTAAATACAAATTATTAGGCACAATGTACCATCATTTTATGCAAGATTTTAAAAATCTCTTAATTTACAAGTATCAAAGCACAAGATATATATTACTACTGGAGGCTTCTAACACCCACTAATTTGGTATGTGCAATACCTTCCTTTTATGCAGACCTTTCTACGTATCACTATTAATTAATATATTATATTACTATAAATTTAGTTTAATTATATTATTAAATATGTAATTGGTTATTTTTTTCTAGATGTTATTAAAATATATAAGATAATCGTTGAATTCTAACAAAATATTTAATTTTTTATATAAAAAACATTATATTATTAATCATAAATTAAACAAATTTATAAAAAAAAACATTATCACTTTTTTAAAACAATCTAAAATCGTACTGTAAATCGACAAAAAAAATAAAATGAAACATTAAAATCGTGATGTATCTCGCTGCATTGCGCGAGTACGCTTCTAGTATCTTTTAAACATTCAATGTTAATGTTTCTAATGATGGAAATAATTACATATTATTTATCTCTTTTAAATATTGAGTTTTAAAATTTTATCCTAATTTAGATATTTCTCCGTTTATTTCTTATTTTTTTCTATTTTACTATACATTATAGCATTATTGTTTGAGCAAAAATATCATCTAAATTTTCAAAATATCTATTTTAGCCGAGGCTTGGTTCCACTGCCACATTTATCCATGTGACTCCACTCTAAGGTGTCGTTTGTTTTTTAAGAGGTCTAAAGTCTGAAGTCTTATTTTACTTATGATTAATAAGAGGTGATGTGTAAAAATTGTAACAACCCAAAACAAAACTACGAAGCATAGTATTAATATAAAAATTTTTACGTCAAAAACGGCCCCAAGACAACAATTAAATTCTTCAAGGTTTGCGGTAAGGCAACTATTACAACCGAGATTAAAAAGAAAATATACTAAAAGGAGGTCTTATATCCCGGCACCTGATCACACCTTCTCCTTACCCTTGCCCGAGCCAGCTACCTCATGGCGACCTGAAAAGGTTTTTAGTTTTTGAAAGAGCGAGGGTTAGACCGATGGTCTAGTGAGTCCCCTCAAAACACAGTTCGAAATACATGATACATAAAGTTTATAATAAAACTCAACCCATTCAGCTTTGTAAACATAATCACGTTCAAAAACTCGCTTTCGGCACACACTACCGTTGCTCGAAAGTAACAACGTGTCTGGCTCATACTGCCTTAGCTGAGTCATACCTCCCAATTGGCATAAACGGGTCACACCCCCCGGTACAAGCATAGGAGGGCCACACCCCCCGACTTTGGCCATACAACTCACAACAATATATGCATACATTTAACCAACAGTAAAAGCATATACCACGTTTAAAAAGAAAGCCCACTTATATAAAGCTCATGTAAATAAAGATACGCTTTAAAATAACTTCCACATGTCTTAAACCGCTTTAGCACCACAAGGCATTTAGTTATAAAACTCACATGCATCAATAGCTTCAAAATCATATGAGGTTTTAGTTCAGAAAAACTCACCTTTGATCCTTGCTTAGATTCGCGTTCTAGCGATCTCACAACCTACGATGACATCGATAAGCGGGTAAGACACCCCGTAGGAAAGATAACTAACAAGTGGCTATCTTTCTCTCTCTCACTCTCTCTTGAATTAACAGCTACACTCCCTAATTGGACTACCCATCTACCCACATAGACACTGGATAGAAAGGTCCTCACCCGACTCTCGGGGTTACACCGCCCGGGTAACACAACCCCGGGCTCCCCCGCCTCCCGGTTGCCTGGGTTCCCAATTCCCCAGGCTCCCCCGCCTCCCGGGGTCACGACCCAGGTTCCTCGGCCTTCCCCCGGGCTCCCCGTCTCCCGGGTCACCGCCCGGGTTACAAGACCCCCCTTCACCCCGGGGTTCCCCGTCTCCCGAGACCAACCACCCCGGGGTCTCGTTGACCGGGACGCCCCCGGTACACCCCACCGGGCGCTCGTCCCCCGAGTTCGCCTAGTCGTAACATTTCACCCAGAGGCGAACCCCGAACCTCGAACAAAACTCCAAACTCATAATCTCACAAGATTTAAATTAACAAACTGCATAGGATTTGGACCCCAATCATCAAAGATCAAACCAATAACTTCTCAGAATTATTAAAATGATCTTAAGGAACAAAATAGGGTTTCCAATTCATTTTTAATCAAGTCCAACAATAAATCAGACTCTACCCATTAAAGAGGTCTTACTCAATCTACATAATCTTAATATGGAAGTATGGACTTAGAATCTTACTTTGGAAGAAGTTAAAATGTCAAATCCTTCAAAATCTTTCTCTTCTTCAATCGCGACCTTGCTCCTGCTCTTTCTCTCAAACTTCTCTAGCCGCCAACAAGTAGAATGGGGGAATCCCTAGGGCTAAGACCCCATTTTTAACACCAATTTACACTTAGCCCCCTGAACTTTGGGCCTTGGTCACTTTTTCTCCCAAACTCTAAAATTGAATAACTTTGAACCCGAATATTACAAAAATGTCTGAACGATTCAGATTTAAGAGTCATTAAGAGATTTAAAAAAAACAAACAACCCCTAAGTCTTGACTTATGTTGGAACGCATTATGACGCGTTACAACGTGTTATTTTGCAAGACATGGTTTTTTTACTTTCTGTAAATGTATAACTTGGGGAATAAATGATTTTGTATGACCTAAGACTTATGTTGTATTCTCGAGTCAGTTTTTATGAATGGAAGGGAAAGAAAGTATGGGAAAAGAAAAAAAATATTGTGTTCTCAATTTTTTGTGGAGGGAATGGAAATGAATATAATGTTAATTTTCTTCCCAAAACTTTCACCTCCCAAATGTGCGAGAAAAAAAAGGAAATGAAATGATGATGATAATAATAATAATAATAATAATAATAATAATAATAATAATAATTATTTATGAAATTACATACACATCTATCCATCAAGTAATAATTACAACTTGCTGAAAAATAAATAAGAATATATTTGAAAAAATGATATCTTTTCTTTCATTTCTCTCGGTCTCAATAACATAAAATTTTATTTTCTTTACTTTCCCGTCTCTTTCAAGAAGACAAACAAAAAAAAGTTATTTCCCTCCATTTATTTTCTTTTCCATCCCTTTCTTTTCTTTTATTTTTTTCTCAAGTTCGAAAACACAACATTAAATAAACATTAAAAGAAAATATAAAAACTAAAAACCCTAAATATGTAAATCTTACTCTCATTCCCGTAGATGGGGAGTCAAACAATAATTCTTTGAGGATTAAAAAAAAGTAGTGAGTAGACACCGAAAAGATTTAATCTTGATTTTGCACTATTGATATTTCTTATATGTTCGATTTATTTGATATAAATGGTTCTTCTTTGTTTTTTAGTTTTATAACTTTATATGAATTTAAATTGTTCTATGAGATTATTCGAAACACTAATACATACATACATACATACATACATACATACATACATACATACATACATAGAGTTGGTTTTCGGTGAGAATTGTAGTTATGTGAGAAGGGTAAAAAGAGATCTCCACTATTGGATCAATTCTAATTAAAGATCAATTGAAAATTTTCCATTAAGTTAAATAATGAGTTATTTTGGGACTTAATCTGAACCATTAGATCAACACTAAGTCCAAATATCTTCTTATACATCTCACCTTAATTTCTATTCTCACACGATCCTTCGTCTATATGTGTATACATATACCGTCTTAGGATACGCCTCGATAAACGTCATGACTTCGCCATAACTTGTATGACTTGAGACTTAACCTCAACGTCACGCTACAACTCACGTTATTTACAACCTTGGTGATAATTAGCGTTGCTCACAATTTGTTAATTAAGAACAACTTTGTTTAAAAGTATCCATTGTTTTTAGTAATGTGAAACACTAGGCCAAGAAATGTGCCCAAAGTAAATCTTAATTTGTCACACGAAGAACCAAGATCAAATAATAAGTTGTTCAAAATTAAGTATATGATAATCTAATAATTTTATATTTATCTGGTTGAAACGATAATTACGTACTTCATCATTTCAATCCTGTTATTTTTTACATTAAGGTGTCGTTTGTTTTTTAAGAGGTCTGAAGTCTTATTTTAGTTATGATTAATAAGAGGTGGTGTGTAAAAATGTCTGAACGATTCAGACTTAAGAGCCATTAAGAGGTTTTTAAAAAAAAAACAAACAACCCCTAAATAAAAAAGGAACCATAATCAGTTTATTTGGACATCGATGGCTGATAATTACAATATGCAAATAAAAACAAACGATTTATTAAATTTGTTGAATTTCTTTACAAATAATAAGTATGAATATGATGGTGAAATGGATGGGTCATATGGTCGTATGATATCTGGAGATGAGATGATAACCTTCTCCACACACACCGTCCGGAATGCGGGTTCGTTATGGGTCCACCTTTGAAACAACGAAGGGTTCCTAAATTTTGTCCTAAATATTTTTTTACTTAATATATTATAATAAATATTTTTTTTTTATGTATTTTCGTTATACATTAAAACATTTGAATTAGAAGTTTTAAAAATAAATTATATATTGATAAATAATTATTGTATCCATGTAATTTTTTAGATGATCTCCGACTGTTTTTCCTCGTAATTTCTGCAATAAACAAAAAAATGTCAAAATTTTTGAAAAATAAATTATTTTTAATTCCAACAGAAGATTTCAGGATTTATTATATTTAATTAAAATATTCAATATATTTAGTATCTGAATAAACTTTCAAACAATCCACCTAATATTCAACGAATATTTATATAATATGGAAACTTTCAACAAACTCTACAAAATGGTAATACCAACACTTAGGGTTGTTTGTTTACCTCTTAAAAGGCAACCTCTGAATTGCTAAGAGGTAAATCTTGTTTGGCAAAAAAAAGTGTTGCCTCTTAATGGTTCCAAAATTTTCTTAATGGTTTTGTATCCTGACCCTCCCTTAACCATTAAGAGCTCTGATTTTATTATGAACAATTAGCAAACAACCATATTTCATTTTACACTATATCATAAAAACCTCTTAATTATTTAGACCACTTAATCATTCAAACCACTTAATTATTCAACACTAAACCATTCAACAATTGCCAAACAACCCCTTAGAGGCTGTTTGGTTCATGAAATTGGAATGAATTGGATTAATGATCAATTTCATTGATCAAATTCCAAGCCCATTTTTAGTTCACTGAATGAAAGCGATGGAATCCTTCCGATTCCATTGAAAATCACAATGTAAGGAATTTATCATTCCTTGTCTTAAGTGAAGAAATTGAATTCATACCAACCAAATGCGAGGTCAAATTCCATTTCATTTTCTTTAAAGTCAAATTTTTTCGATGGATTCCAAATCCATCAGATCAGATTTGTTTCAACAATTGGATATTACTATTGGTTATCCATTTGATTGCATTGGAATCATCAAATATTTTCGTCCAATTTTCAAACAATTAATCAACTATTTCAACCAATTATTTATATATTTTTCTAATTTCTAAATAAAATAATATCGGATTTTTTTGTTATTAATTAGTATATATTATTGGGTGGTAGTTGTATTTAATCGGATCGGTTTTATCATCGATAACTGACTATCCAAGATGTTGAATTTTTGGGTCCGATTCGATCAAAATATAATTGGGTGTCAATTATGATCTGTCATTATTAATTGTATTAGATGACTTTCCGCACACCCCTCTTTGACGGGTTAAAGATTTTCTCCCTCTTCATCATTTAGTTTTAGAGGGCTCCAATGTTACATATTTTTATCTCCTCTATACTACTTTTTCCAGTTTTTTAGAAAGTTTTAGATGATCCGTTGGAAAAGAAATATGATACCCCCCCCCCCCCCCCCCAAAAAAAAAAAAAAAATCATTTTCTCAATTTGAAGCACTTTTTGGAAATGCTTTTACAAGTCAATGTTTGAACTCCACAAAACCAACTAATAAACATGTTTAAATACACGAAAAAATGTAGAACCCCACTAATATGAGAATACTCTTTAAATTTTGGATTTTTCAATAAATGCTTGAATGCGTAAGAGGTGATATTGAAGTCTAAAATTATAATCAATAAAACTGTTTGTTTTTGTTAACTAATAAACGTCTGAATGTGTAAACAAAATCAAAGTTAACAAAAAGAAAATATTACCAACAAATAAAAAACATAAAAGCTAATTCAAACTTATCAAAAATAAATATTTAGATCTAATAAATGGTGTTGGTATTTTTTTTAGATTACTACATTTTGTGTCATTGAGACTTGTAAATCTTAGATGTTCTCGATTCTCAAATGCTCTATTGTCATGGTAGAAGTCGTAAAACTCGAATTTGTTATCCACGATGATTGTCCTTGGGGGTACATCTTGTCTTTCAGGGTTTCAATTTTTTTGTTTTAAGGAAATATGAGGACGTTAAGAGGTTTAAGCTCTGATAAGATATAAATGTTGAATTTGAAGTTTTTTTTCAAAGAAACAAAGACTATAAATTAAGGACATTTTCGCAGGAATTTTGACCACGGTTTGTGGTTCCAAACAACTAGAGTGACTAAATATAATAAGATAACAATTATAATCATAAATAATATAGAATTACTTGGCCTAGACTTGAAAACCCGAGACCTTTCAATAAAAAAATGTTAACTTTTTAGGGTGCATTTGGTACAGACTGAATGGCACGGGACGAGACAAAAAAATAGTCTCATATTTGGCATGCCATGAAACAATAATAAGGCTGAACAACATAGGACAAACTCTAATTTTCATGGGACAAAACTTATATTTTTTTTGTCCTGGGACAAAACACAAAATTACCAAATTGCCCTCTTATCCTAATGACATCTAAAACATAAAAAATGCTTCCATTGGCTTCTTCTAAATCCCCGAAACGCATGATAGACATTTATTTTAGTCATGTTTTATCTAGTCCAATCAAGTCTTGTCCTTTCCATTTAATCTGCATTCCAAATGCTATCTTAAAGGCAAAACCAGACATATATTATAGAAATAAAATAAACATATATAAAGTTATTATTACAACCGTTAAAAAAATATAATGTTTACTTTTACAGAAATTATAATTCTCTAAAGAGTAAATTACATATTTGGTACATGTGGTTTATGTGTTTAACAGTCTAGATCCCTACTTTGAAATATCTATGGATTACATTCTTGTGGTTTGCATTTTATAACGCCTTGGGTCCCTAAAACTAACTCCGTTAAATTTTTTCTGTTAAATAGGTTAAGAACAAGGGTATTTTAATTATTTTATTTCTTTTTATTTTTTATTAAAAACACAAGGACCAAACATGTAATTTACTCTAAATAATAAAAACCACATGACCAAACCTAGCCTATTTGAAAATAAATATGGCGTACCCCTCCCCCCCCACCGGCGTTCCCCACGTGAACCTCCCCCCACCGGCGTTCCCCTCTCCCTCTCGCGTCATCTTTATCGATGTCACTCCCCTTCCCCCTCTGGCGTACCCCTCCCGTCAACCCCCTCCCCCTTTTTCCAATGAACGCCTCCCTTCCCCTCTTTTCGAACTCCCCTACCCATGCCAAGAATGAACGTCCGACAACCATCCTTCCCCCCCCCCCTTCATCGGCCACCACCATCTCCAAATCTGGGTGCAACGATCCGCCCATAGTCGCCTTCTTCTCCCATTCCCTTGACATTGCAGCGTCGAGCATCACCAATATATGATTTTAGGTTTAGGGGGCGACTGTGGTTTGGATTCATCAACAGGCGCAGATCGTGCTTAGATTTGGTGGTGTGGGGGTGGATTTCTCTGCTATTGTGGTTCGATCCCGTCATCGAGGTTTCTTTCTCTTTCACTTCAACCTTAAACTTCATCTAGGTTTAAGTTTCTTCATGGACCAATATACGAATCTTCAAGGATCGGTTTGGGTTTCTACATTTGGGTTTCAGTTTTTTTCAAGGATTGATGTAAGCATATTCAAGGATTGGTTTTGGTTTTGGTGTTTTCAAGATCGTTCTTGAACATCATGCTCAAGATGATTTAGTTAGGGTTTTGATTTTACATGTTTTATCACAAATCTTTTGAATAAATTAGTACAAATTTGTTGTTTATTTCTTGATGTTCTTGAGTTTGGATTATTTTTCATTATATGGATTTGGTGGCAACGGCTGCCGGAATAGTTGACGGAAGAGTCTTAACCAACGGAAGGGAAGATGGAGAGGGAAGAAGAACACGTGTCAATATATTATTGGTGTTTTATTTTGATTGTTTTAATTTTTTAATGTAAAATGAGGAAATTGTATAAAAGGACAAATTACCCATTATGTGATGTGCACATGGGCACTTTAACGGAGATAAATCAAAAAGAGTTAGCTTTAGGGACCCAAGACGCTATATAATGCAAACCACGAGGATGCAATCCATAGATATTTCAAAGTAAGGATCTAGATTGTTAAAACACATAAAGCACATGCACCAAACATGTAATTTACTCTTCTTTATATTAAAAATATTTTTCATGTTATAATTATAATTATTTGTTTGTTTCTACCTAAATTGATGATAATCTTTGGAATGGAATTGTTTCTATAAGACGCTATTGTAGAAGATATCTATTAAATAATTGAATATTAATGGATAATTATTTTCAAAGAAAATAAAAATAATGGATACTAGTAGGTAATTAAGGTTTTTTCACCCTTGATTAGGTATGGTCAACAAAGGAAACCTACATGTTTTATTCCAAAACCGCATGATATTTTCCAAGTCAAAATGTGTTTTTCACATGTACTTTTCAAAAATATAAATATTGACTTTTTTTTTTCAATTTTTAATTACTCAATATAAATAAAATTATTAATTGCATCATTTTTTTTAACGGCAAGTTAACACACGCACACGTTCCCGGGGTATCCGGGCTCCTACTTAAGGGTGTCATCCGACTAATCCCCGTCGATCACGACCCAACCCAATTAAGGGTACCACTATGTGGCAGACCCATGATCATGGATGTCACAGGATGCTCACCACGGGGTTCGAACCTGGGTAGTCGATCACGATCCATCCCAATTAATTGCATCATTTTGTTTGATATTAATTAAATTATGCAACACATATTATCAATGATGTTTGAGATACTAATATTATTTCCATTATATTGCTGTGTCTAGTCGACCTTACTCTTAACTTGATAAACCATGTTCATTAATTTGTATAACCTTAACAAAAATAATGTAATTGGTATGATTTTTAAAACATAAATATTTAATTGATTTTTTTAGTATGTAACTGAATTATGAAAATATAATGACATATATATGTATATATATATATTAAATTTCTATTTCTACGTTTTAAAATTAAAAAAAAATGATTTTCTTATCTGTAAAGATAAATTGCACCAAAATGTAAAGTAATTTATTTTGTTTTCTAGTTTGAGAAACATACTTTTAGAAATCTAATTTAGATATTTATAACAAGTTATATCAAACAAAAAGTTCATTTTTTTTTTCAATAACGACTTTTGTTTACAAAAGTGTAACAAGTTTTTTTTTCTCGCTCATTTAATTAAATCAAGAAATAATATTATCCTTTAATTGCATCAAAGACATAATATTTTCTCATTACCGAGCTATCAACTACATAAAAGTAAAAACGAAATAAAATATATTCCATTTTAATACAATTTAATAATTTTCATTTTTGCCATTGCTAATCATAAAAAGTACTTGCTGCATTGACTTTTGTCCATTACATTCATCTCTTTACTCTTATTAGTTACTCCCTCCGTCCCAAAATAAATGTCTACAATGAAAATGACACACAGTTTTAGGAATGTGTAATTATTACACTTTTTAAATAACAAAATGACACTTTTACCCTTGATAATAGAAAGGAAAACTTTATCCACCTCATAATTAAGGGTAAAATGGGAAATTGGAAACTTACTTTTGAAAATGGACATTTATTTTGGGACAAACTAAAATAGTAATGTGGACACTTAATTTGGGACGGAGGGAGTATTACTCAAAATGTATTCTTTTTTCTATTAATAACCACACACGTTTGTATTAAACTATTGAGTAAATTACACTGTTGGGTCCTTATGGTTAGCTAATAATCTGGATATGGTCCCTATTTTGAAATAAGTACAATAGGAATCCTCGTAATTTGCATTTTGTTACAAGTTGGGTCCTTGTTACTAACATTTTTAAATTATTTCTGTTAAATCAATGGCAAATTGGTCAATTTACCTGTTTATCTGTTTTTATTAAAAAATAGAGTAAACTCCAATTTTGGTCCTTGAGGTTTGATGATTTCTTTGAAAGCGGGACATGTGGTTGCATAATTCAAGTTTTGGTCATCCAGGTATTGATTTTGCTTTGAAAGTGGGACCTGACCACTAACTCCGTAAAAAAGCCCCGTTAGAGTCAGGGGTAAATTCGTCCAACCATATTTTTGTCCTCTTTTTGCTTCCCAAACCTAATGATCCCCTTCCACGGTGATACCTTAAACATCACTCTATCACCTCTATTAAACTCTATGGGTCTCCTCTTCTTATCCGCATAGCTCGTCTAATGGTCTTGTGCCGCCTTCAAACGTTCTCAGATTCTTTTACTTTGTCGACCGTTTCTTGTACGATCTCTGAGCCGACAAATTGCTTCTCTCCCACCTCTAACCAACATACAGGCGTCCTACACTTCGTCCCATAGAAAGATTCGAACGGTGTCATTCCAATGCTTGAGTGGTAACTGTTATTGTAAGTAAATTCCACTAAAGAAAGGTGCGAGTCCCAATTTCCTCCAAAGTCGATGACGCACGATCTGAACATGTATTCTAATGTTTGGATGGTCCTTTCTCTCTGAGCATCTGCTTGGGGGTGGTATGCGGTACTCAACTTCACCTTGGTGCCTAACTCTTTTTGTAGCCCTTTCCAAAAATGTGACGTAAAGCGGCTATCACGATCAGATACGATAGACAACAATACTCCATGCCTTGAGACTACCTCTTCAATGTACAATTTGGCCAATTTATGCATCGGTAGAGTCTCTCGCATTGCCAGGAAGTGTGTGCTTTTAGTGAGGCGATCTACTATCACCCAAATGGTGTCGTGATTCTTCAAGATTTTTGGTAGCTTTGTCACAAAATCCATAGTGATGTGTTCCCATTTCCACTCTAAGATGGCGAGGGATTGCAAGCTACCATAGGATCGTTGGTGTTCGACCTTCACTTGCAAACAAGTGGTGCATTTCTCTACATAGCCAGCCACATCCAGTTTCATCACTGGCCACCAGTAGTTTAACTTCAAATCGTGATACGTCTTTGTGCTTCCAGGATGAATGGAGTATTTCGACTTGTGTGCATCCTCCAATAATAATTCTTGACACCCTCCTATTTTGGGGACCCATATCCTTCCCTGAAAGAGTTTCAAGCCCCTACTATCTTTAGTCAGCTGTAGGCACTTCTTCCCCATGGCTTTACCTTTGAGGTTTTCCTCAAGTAGTGCCTCGACTTGCGAGACCTTGATTTTCTCAAGTAAGCCCGAAACTACTTCAATCCTTGCGAATGTGGCATGTACCTTTCCACCATACTATTTCCTGCTCAAAGCATCCGCCACCACATTAGCCTTCCTGGGGTGGTATAACAATTCACAATCGTAGTCTTTAGGTAATTCTACCGCATGTTCAACTCCTTTTGGTCAAAGGCGTATTTCAGGCTCTTATGGTCGGTGTAGAGTGTGCATTTCGTACCATACAAATAGTGTCGTCACAGCTTCAATGTGAACATCGTTGCCGCCAACTCGAGATCATGGGTTGGGTAATTCTTTTCGTGGTCTTTAAGCTGTCAATCCTAAAAGATAAGAAAAAGTGCAATATGCATTGAATTCTCAATGCATATCAGTAGCGCATTACGGTATATTATAATTTCACATGACGTTCCACACTTGAACATTTACAACAAATAACAACGTTGACTACGGGGGAGACCCGTTTCCATCTAGGCGACGAGAACACGTGAGTGGGGTCACCTATAGGTGTTATTAAGACTACACCTCAGGTTCCGGGTTTTAGTGCACATACCAGTTGGCATCTGATAAGTACTTAATTTTGAGTACTTAAGCACATTTCTTTTAGTCTTTTAGATAGGATTTTTCACTTCAAAATCCCATATTGAGTCATTTTCTACCTTGTTTTCCATTTATTTGGTTTTGGAGCTGAATTTGTGTGGTTTACTTGTTCTATTAAGATTGTAGGCTAATTTGGTTGTCTTTTGAAAATCTATTTGGAAACAGGGCATGCTGCAACATTGGCACAACACGGAACTGATGGTTCTTGGAAGGAAGAAATGAAGAAGATAAAAGGCTAATCCGGATTTTTGGCTTGGAACTGGCCTTTTGTAACCTCTAAACATTTAGTTAATCAGTTTGTAATAGTTTAGTTACATTTGGACAAGCTTTTGTAGCCTTGGTTAGCATTAGACTAGGCTAAGTACACTTTGATTCCCCTTAATTACAACTTTGCCACTCCCTTTGTCTATAAAAGGAGGGCTTAGTTGCTCATAAGGGGACACCTCTTCACATCATCTCATCTTATGTATTTTATTGTCTTTTAATTATGCAACTGATCTGTAGTTAATTTGGGAATTGATCTTAAATCATCCCCTTTTGTTTCTTTAATTCCAAGTAGTTAATGATCTTCATGTTCTTCATTTGGTTCTTATCTTGTTCTTCTTAGTTTAACATTCATTTACTTTCTGTTTAGTTCAACAACTGGTCCTAAATCAACTCTGTTTCATCTTTACTTTCCAACATTCATGTTTATGTACTTATGAACTTCATCTTGTTCTTCATGTTCTTCATCCCAGGCTATGAATGTCTACAACATTGAAACACCACCCACATGCACATTTTATTTTCTTGTATTTTCTTTCTTCCACTTGCATCTCTAGCCTTTCCTTTACTCTTTTGTTTTAGATTTCAGTAGTTAAAAGTTCATTGTATTTACCTTCCATTTTACTTTCTTATCTTTACATTCCAATCAATATATACATATATTTATATATTTTCAAGTTATTTACATTTCAAGATCATTTTACATTATGTTCATCTTTGTAGTTCTTAATAGTTGTTTTTCTTTCCTTATTGTAATGAGTAGCTAATCATATTAACTTGGGTGTGAGGCAAAGGGTGGTTATGTGGATCTAAAAGAAAGTAGGTTTTTATGACTTTAACTAAGTTTTATTATTCCAACTCAAGTTTTATCAAGATAACACAACTCCTTGACAAATTGATCACTTTGATAGTGTTAAAGTGTGATGGACCTAGAGATAGGCCATTAAATAGCACGTCAATTTGAATGGCATGGGAGGTAATATCGAAAGAGTTACTTTCAACGAGAGTTGTTACTTGTGTCTTTCAAAGGGTTAAAATGGAGTAGACTTAGAGATAAGTTACTTGAAATACATTAATTTGGGAGGTACGGGGGTTATTTCGAAAGAGTAACTTTTAACAAAGAGAATTTGTTTCGCCATATATTTTGAGAACTCCACTCCCATCATTTCCTTATCTTGAACTTTGCTCAGAGATGAGACTGTTTATGGCTACTGGAATAATGGGATGGTGAGAGTTCGAAAGGAACATGTCTTAAAATCGATAATAAAACTAGTTATTGTCAGAAGCATGTTGCAACATTCCTATAGCATCATGCTATAACAGTAATGTAGCATAAACCTGCTGGAATTTGGATTCACATACCACCAAAAGTCTTACACCCTTGCTTCTCATTTACTCTTGTTTGTTTAAATCTGTGATAACCAACCAACCAGAATATTGCTTCAAATTCGTCATCTGAAATCAGATCTTTCATTATACTTTTTCTACACTTTTTAATCCAATCTCTGTGGGACGATATCCGGTATCTCTACCATTTTATTACTTGCAAGGCGACATAGTACCAATTTGTATACTTGCTTTTTGGTATTATTTGTCTCACCCTAAGGTACACAAAAGGGCCTGTCAGCATCACCTTAAACCACATATCTTTAGTGCTTACTCCGCCGAGTTACACCTCAAGGGTTTAATGAACCTTAGTGCCTACTCAATCTAGACGAGTTCCACCTCAAGGATGTCTAGATCTTTTAGTGTCTACTCTCTAGCGGCCATCACTTGGCCTTCTCAATGTTTTTTTGAAGTATATAACATTTATATACGACAAATGCAACAAATAAACTCACACACCCTCCTCACCTTTCGTTCTAGAGAGAGAGAGAGAGACGTATTTGAGAGTTGAAATAAATGAGCTCCCCTCAAAGAATCGAATTTAAGCATTTAAGGGTTGATTCCACCCGACGGAGACAATGACATGCGAGAGTGCCCTTGGCATTCTCGCCGATCACTTTCGCCAATAGTGTACCATGGCCTTTACCGCTCGGACGATTATGACACACGAGTATGCCTTGGGCATTCTCACCAGGCATACTTGCATCATTTGTATCGAGAGCCCCACGACCCCCGCGATCGTGACTCCGTAAGAACGCCTTCGGGCATTCTCGTCAATGTGCCCTGAACCTCAAAATTCTGGATTTGACCTGAAACGACCCTACAAGCTCATAATCAACGATGGACACCAATTCATTAACATCCTTGCTACGTGGGAAAGATGTACGAGTCCAAAATTTAAGATCTAACATGAGATATGACAATTCAAACGTACAATGAAAAGGAGGGATACTTACACAAAATTTAGAGTGTTACAATTCTTTTAGAGCAAAAAACTAAGTTAAAAGCTCGAAAATCTCCAATTTTCACATTTTGTAGAATATATTGAAGATGCTCTTAAGTTTGGGGCATTAAATTCTCTACCAATATTTTTGTGTGTTGTAGTTTGTGATACTAAACCACATAGGAGGTCTATGTGACTTCAACATGCTTCCCATGGTCGCATCAAGATCATATAAGGTTGAAATCGAGTGGTGAGTATTGGTAGATATTTTATGAAGCAGTTGTTTGTACTTGAGCAAGGATACCCAACCTCACCAAGTCACATTGAACATCACACAACTATAACACCCCATAGCCTAGAGTAGTAGCTAGGCTGATGCAATAACGTCTACATCAATGTAAAGCCATGATAAAATTTATCGGTAGCCCACAACTTTGAGCTTACAAGGAGCTCAAAATCTACCTTAGTATCTATGTTGACAGGTTGCTTAAATTCTTGACGTCATCGCCAGATCTTCTCAACATCCTCCATGTTCATCAACGATGTTGGATTCATTTGTGATGTTACAAACACACCCTCAAGGACTCCTCATGCTCGATGAGGTTTTCCCCATCATCCCGATGGTACATGGTTAGATTATGATACCATCTGTAATTCCCTGTAGCCCAAAGCAGCAGGCTGACACAATAACATCAAATTCAACTTAAAACAATGGTGGAATTTATCGGTAGCCAATAACTTTGGCTTATAAGGAGCTCACAACTCTACTTTTCTATCCATGCGAGATGGTTTGTTACATCGGGCGATCTTTTAAGCAACTATGGATGTCACATCCAAGGTCATATATCGGGGACTGAAGTTAAAGTCACTTCTAGGGCTTCATTTGTTAGAAAAAAAATATTGGGTGTCTTGGTGAGAGCTTTACCTTGGATTGTTTATTGATTTTGTTAAAGGTAGGGGTGCTCACGGGTTGGGTTGATCGAGTTGAAGGCATTTGAACAGCCCAACCCAATGTTGGCGGTTAGAAAATTTTCAACCCAACCCAACCCAAACAAAAGTGCAACCCATCCCAACCCGTTCGGGTTGGTCGGTTTGGTCGGGTTGTGTTTAAACAAAGTAATACCAACATTAAAAACATTAAAATGAGGAAGTCTTCCTTTGCAATACGAGCAATCATTTAAGAGAATATACGAGTTCATCAAATATTTAGGTATTACATATTTCAATAACGTCCTCTATTGAGTTCCATTGCTCGTTATTGGCAAGTTGTTTTGGTAACTTATACATATTAAAGATTACAAATAGTTTTACAGAAGCCGCTAAAACTTTTATCGGGTTATCGGGTTGGTCGGGTTACTTTGGGTCTAACCCAATATCAATAGTTTCGGGTTGCTCTAAATCTGTATCGATTATATGTCAGGTTACCTTGTGTTGATTTTTTTTGGGTTGGGTTGGCGAGGTTGGTCGGTTTTTTTAGCACCCCTAGTTAAAGGTATTTAGACTTTTCTTGCAATCTTTCCCCGTTGACCATCAATATATGAAGCTTGTCTTTCCCCTATGGATGTATGCTATCACCCTGATAGTGGAACCACATCGTTGTGTTTGTTACTTGATTTCATTGCATTTACATTGATTAGTTACCATTATTGTACTTTGTTATTTGTTTGTGACATTTGAACACATTGAGATCCATTTCGAGTCCTTATTGCAATTCAGTTTCACATGCACACGTTTATAAAGATTGTTTGGGACTCGTATTTATTAGTCTGTAAAAACTATCCCAACATCTTGTCACAAATTTCAAACAAAAGCAACAATTGACACCCTTTATGTTCTATTGGGAGTAACGAAAAATCTAATGAACCTAAATTTAACGTCATTTGTGTTATAAGTTTCTACATATTGCCAAAATTTGCAAATCAACGACACATAATACCAAAGATGCTCAAGCCAAATTTTCATCAAATCAACCAAAGTCCTCGACAACTTGGGATCATAGATAACAATGCAACATACTATTCTTCATTTTACCCCAACAATCCATAAAATTATGAAGAATACACTTTTAATTCAATTTATAAACCGCAAGCAAAACAATGTTGTTCATTCTTGAGTTCTAAGCATGAGAACTCAACACTTGTAACAATTCCTTATTTATAAACTCTTACTATATAAGTTACACACTTACACCATTGAGATACCAAATGTTATATAAGACGAATATGTGGGCAATGAATGACAACCAAACTAGTATGATTCATGTATACTAATTAAATGTTATACCAAGAAGGTCGGCATCATCTACCTCTGGATGCGCTCTTGGTAGACAACGAACACCATCACCACCAAAGTGTTTAACCATCTTCGTCATGATAAGTAACGATTATTAGAATATCAATATATAATGTATGAATGCTATAACTTAATGGTTACAAAAACAATACATATTATCAAGTTAATATATATCATATGCACCAATTTAGGCACATTTAGGCAAACATAAATTGGATTGAAAGAACCTAACCAGACTTAAATAAAGATGTACTACTTAATCAAGCTAAACATACCTAAATTTCTATCATTAATGGTGCCCTTGTTAAACCCTTGTAACATTAGAACATGAACTATATAAGATTTTATTGAAGAAATGTCATAAAAATGTTCGTTCAATGAATTTAGTTTTTTATGCACATACACACAACACACATACATGCACAAATATTTTTATTTACATATATAAAGTTGAGTTCAGGTGAAAAATTAATTTTTTGGTGAGAAGCAGCAACAAACCTAAGATTTTCTTTGGACGGGTGTACCCTTAAGATGAATCAAGGGCCCACAAATTCGCGGTTTGACCTTGGGGGAAGTCAATATGGTTTTTGACCTAGAGACAAAAGTCAATTGTGTCGATTTGGATAATAAGATACATTTATTTCTAACGGAATCCACTTTGACCCTTGAAATAAAACGAGATAAAAAGCGGGGATTTTAAAGATAAATTGGCATTGAGAAAAAAATAAATCATGAAGAAAAGTAATAAATCAAAATGGGAGAACAATTATCAAAAAAACCCTCCTGATGTAGTGGTAGTTATGTTTACAACTGTACTTGAGTTTATGAGTTCGATCTTTGGAGCTATATCTATGCCGTTGACAATTTTATTAATAATATTGTAGAGTATGAGTTAATGCTTCTTGGGCTTCGATGATCTGGGCCGATCCTGGGAGTCGAAATTTAAAAGATGAAAAATTAAATATTCACTAGAAGTAACAATCGAACCCTAACGTTTTGTAGGTCAAGCATTAATTCAATCATCTAGAGTATCTCACCTAGGCATGATTTCTATTATAAATTTGGTTTTGAAATATTTTAGGCCACCCCTTGATTTCAAACAGGTGCATCTTTTTGACGCCTAAACTTTGCCTTTTTCAATAACCGAGTGAGCACTACCTTGAGGACTAATCTAATCCATAGATTAATTTAAATCAAGGGTCATTAAAAAACATGTATGTAATAAAAAAGTCTAAAATAAGAGTATTTTTGTCATATTGCAAGAGATTGAAAGGGTAATCTAGACATTATTTCATTATACTCAAATTAAAAGTAAATTGATAAAACCTAAATCACATGTCATATCAGTTATTTTTTCCTCTTCACATTCATTACGTTTCATCTCCATCTCCATTACGAGCTTCTTTTGGAAGTGAAATTGCACAATCGATGATGTCAAATGATTGAAGAAACGACGATGAAGAACATGTAATTTGAGGTAATATTTTTCACATTTTTAGTTCATTGAACTCCAAAATGCAATTAATTACTTGAAAGTACGATGAAGAGCATTTATGTAGTCAAAAGTTTTTGGTTCATTTTCTAAACCCACCAACTGCATCTTCATCATTCTTCTTCTTCATTGTTCTGCATCGGTTCATCTACATCATTCATCTTCTAGATCCATCAATTTCATGGTGTGAAATAGTCTATAATTGACAATGTCTACAAAGTGTTTGATGAAATGCCTTTTAATAATGTCTTTGTTTTCAGTTCCAAACTAGACATCCTTGTGAAACAACATGTAACATATTCTTTTAGGTATGGGATTGTAGTATTTCATACCATGAAACAAGCATTTCCTATCATGAAACAACTTTTAAATAACCTATAGTTGACAATGCTTAAATCATGTCTACAAAGTGTTTTATGAAATACCTCTTCTAATAATGTCGCTGTTTTCAGTCCCAAACTAGACATCTTTGTGAAACAACCTGTAACATATTTTTTTTGAGGATGATGAGATTGTGGTGTTTCATATCATGAACAAGCGTTTCATATCATGAAATATTATTATTATTTTTGCATTCTAATTATAACACCAAGAATGATATATTATTATCCAATCTAGCTTTTTTAACAAAGTGTAATCATTGCAACAATTGTTCTCAAAGACAACGTAATTAGTGGTCCTTCAAGAACTCGATCATTCACATGATATGTCTAGATACTCTACATCAAACACTGTATCATCTAATGGAGTTACTACGTCGGCTGAGAAGCCAAAATGTAGGTCCTTTGCCATATGTACAACAACAAAATGTTATATTTTCTTACCCAACTGAACTCAATGTTATGTTTCATATAGTGAAACATTAAGAATATATGTTTCGTGATGTTTCATATTATGCACCATCATCGCATCTAGAAAAACAAATCTTTTGTTGTATTCAGCATAATATGTTGTTGATATATGTCAATTACTTGATTGCTCTTTTGCATTAAAAAGGACTCATAAATCACAACCATTAGATGAATAACTTAATTATGGCTGAGATTAGTTCTCACGATCAGGCTCGTTCATGACAGATAGGCCCTGAGCGTATGTAAAATCAGGACCTCCAAAAAAATTGAATAGATATTTTTTATTAGTAAATAGCTGAATACAAGAAATGCTAATAATTCATAGATGAAACAAATCTTATTCTTTTTTAGTATAGTAAGAGAATACTTAAGATTTATGTACTATTTATTAAGTAATTAGCAACCAAGAGTATATTGTACTAAAAAAATGATAGTTTTGAAGTCCTAATATATAGATACGAGCTTGACCATCTACAATGGTTGGTAGGTTTTTAAAAAGGTAAGATTTTTCTTAGTTCATAACAAGAAATAGTGTTATTTTGATACAAAAAGAGAACTTATGTAGAGGATGTAATCGAGAGAGTCAATGAGAGTTCGATGATAGAGAAGATTACCAAGGTTTTATAAACATATAGACAAATGAGAATCATTAAGAATATGGAAGAAAAGTTAATTCATTATGATCCAATAAGAATAAATAATGAATGAAACCTATAATTTGCAAGCTCAATGAATTGTTGCTTGAACACTTAAATATATATTGTAGTGTGTAGTGGAATCCCAATGAAAGTCAAACAATTGATGAAAATATTTGAATTTTCTTTTCCTTCTTTTCTTGCTCCACTAAATAAGATGTTAGGATTAAAAGTTTATAGAACATGATATATATAAAAGAAATTACTAATGCTAATGTATATGTGTAGAGGGCCCAGGCCCATGTTAGTATACGACCCAAGCCCATGTAGTTCATGTATATATTCTTTGTATCTTGTAGTCTAGGTTAGATTACTCATTATTTAATTTTCATATTGTACGTTTTCTCTCAATCAATATATCGAGGTTTCAAACCTTCAGCATATTCATCGTCTCCTTCAACCATATTCATCTTCTAACATGGTATTAGAGTTGTAGGTTTATTCTTCGATTTTATCGTTCGGCATCACTGTTCACCCGAATCGATTTTACTGTTCATCCGAATTGATATTCTTTGAATCGATTCTGTTTTTTGAACTACTGCCATCGAACGCCTGCTATCGCCTTGGAATCGATTGTTGTTTAGAATCGATTTTTCTTTTGAATTGTCAACATCGATCGATCTGTGTGTTTTGTATTGCCGCCGCCGCTGTTTGTTTTTCTGAACCCTTTCTGGTCGAATTTATTTTCCGGTCGAAACCTACCGGTCGAATATTATCGATCGAACACCTATCGGTCGTTAATACCGGTAGAATCCTATCGGTCTAATACGACCGGTCTAATACTATCGGTCGAAATACTATCGGTCGAAACCTTTATCGGTCGAATCCTTTACCGGTCGAGCCTCTATCGGTCGAATTTTTTTATCGGTCGAATCCTTTACCGGTCGAACCTCTACCGGTCTTACTTTATACCGGTCGAACTTCTTTACCGGTCGAACCTCTGAACTGTTTCTCAGTCACATGGCTGCCAATCTCAGTCACTCAAATCCCATCTCGGTTATTTTCAATGGTAGCAACTACATTCTCTGGCATCATCATATGACAATTCTGCTCAAATCCCATGGCCTTTACACCTATGTTACTAGTGCATCCAAAGTTCCAGTTCAGGAAGCAACTGAGAATGATGTTGACTTTGCAAAACGCATGAATGAGTGGGACATCAATAATGCTCGTATTCTGGGTTTCATTAATGCCTCCACTACTCTTGAGATCAATCAACAGTTTCTTGGTTATCTTACCGCCAAAAGTCTCTGGGATTTCCTTGCCAAGCGGTACACGTCATCAGGCCTATCTCATCAGTATCAACTGTGGACCACTTTTCAGAGCAAACGTCAGCTTCCTGATCAATCCATAAACTCTTATATCTCTGAAATGCAGTCTCTCAGAGATCATATAAGTCTTGGAGCACCACAAATTTTTGATGACACAGCTCAACAATTCACTGCCTACTTCAGCCAGCTACATTTGATTACTATTCTGATGGGTCTTACTGACAAATTTGAGAATGTTCGTGCTTCTCTTCTTCATAGGCAGCCATTACCTACTCTTGAAGAAGCTATATCATAATTGATAAGTGAAGAAACCCGTCTTCACATGCGATCACCGATGCCCGCTACTGATAGCGTTCTCTACACGTCTCATCCCAAGTCCAAAGGCAAATGGACCAACAACAATCATTCCAAATCTGGGGGAAAGACGAACACATCCGAGTGTGCCTTTTGCCATTCTCCTGCTCATCTTCTTCTTGATTGTCCTATTCGTAAGTGTCGTAGGTGTGGCATCACTCATCCGCGTCATTATGAGTCTGACTTCCCGAAGAACTCAAAACACACTCGTTCTCAGAACCGGACTCACGCTGTTGCTGGGCCTACCATTGTTGATACTGAGATTTCTACAGCCTCCTCACCTGACCTAATGGAACTGATGCGTCGCAATCAGGAACTCATGGAGCAGATCATGTCTGGTGCTATGGGTATGAATTCTCCACACTCAGCTGCATCAGGTAACGTATGGCTTTTTGACTCTGGGTTTTGCAATCATATGACACCTTGCCCTGATGGTTTCATTTCTAAGAAACCACCTCAGCAATTTACGCCAGTAAGAACTGCTGACAAGACTGGTCTACCGGTATCCTTTAGTGGAAATGTTTCAACTCCTCATATACAATTACCGGATGTTCTAAATGTTCCGAAGCTATCTCTGAGCTTAGTTTCGATTGCGCAACTTCTTGAATCTAATTTGATCATTTTATTTCATTCTTCTAGTTGTGTTGTACAGGATCCAAAGACCAAGCAGATCCTTGGACTCGGCCGTAAAGTTGGACGGATGATTGAAGTGGTCTACCTGCGTCTTCCCTTACCCTCTTCAAGTCTTGTTGTCTCAGTTTCCAGCACTTCTTCCTTTGAGTTGTGGCATGCCCGGCTGGGTCACTTATCTCTAGCCAGAATAAAATCATTAGCTCATTTAGGGGTGTTAGGAAATTGTGTATCAAATGACAATATTTCTTGTTTATCTTGCAAACTTGGCAAACATCATGCTTTACCTTTTGAAATGAATGAGTTTAGTTCTACTTCTTCTTTTGATCTTATTCGTTCTGATGTATGGGGACCAGCACCACATCCATCCATGGGGGGTGCTCGATACTTTGTTATTTTTATTGATGACCATACACGTTTCACATGGATATATCTAATGAAACATCGTTTGGAACTACCCAAAATTTATATTATGTTTGCCCGGATGATTCACACCCAGTTCTCAAAATCCATAAAGATTCTTAGAGCTGACAATGCTATGGAATACAAAGAGTCATATCTTCTCTCCTTTCTTTAATCTCAGGGGACTCTCTCTCAGTACTCCTGTCCCGGCACATCTCCTCAAAATAGTCGTGCCGAACGCAAACACCGTCATATTCTTGATACGGTTCGCACTCTTCTCATCTCTGCTAAATGTCCAGAACGTTTTTGGGGTGAAGTTGCTTTCATTGCCGTTCATACCATCAATCGTCACCCTGCTCCCATCCTTAATAACAAGTCTCCTTATGAGGCTCTTTATGAGGTCACCCCTGCCTATGAACTTCTAAAAGTTTGGGGTAGTGCTTGTTTTGTTCAATTACAATCTCATGAACATACCAAACTTGAACCTCGCTCCAGACTTTGCTGCTTCCTTGGATATGGCATTGAACACAAGGGTTATCGCTGCTGGGATCCTATCTCCCAGCGTCTTCGTATATCTCGTCATGTTACCTTCTGGGAGCATGTTCCTTTTTCTTCTATATCCAAGTTTCGTGAGTCTCCTAACTTCACCACTCCGTTCTTCACTGATGCCTCCGTCTCATTGGACTCACTCCAGTCTGACATCATACCCCTCCACCTGTTGTTCCAACTTTTTACGAGTCTACCTCTCCTTCAGAGTCTACTACCCCTACACAGCCTACCTCTACTAGTATTCCTGATCAACATCAATCATCTGCTCCTTTTGCACAACCCACATCTGAGGTGCCTGCTGAGTCTCTGGCTCCTAGAACATCTCAATCTCAGAATGTTAGACGATCAGATCGGGTAAGACAAGTTCCTTCTTATCTCCGTGATTATCATGTTTATGCTACTCTGCTGTCAAATCATGAACCTACTTCCTACAAGGAAGCCTCTTCTAACCCTGATTGGCAGAAATCTATGGATGAGGAACTTAATTCTCTTGACAAAGCTCAGACATGGGAATCTGTACTTCTTCCACCAGGCAAGTCACCCATTGGCTCCAAATGGGTGTTTAAAATCAAGACAAAATCTGATGGCTCTATTGATCGGTACAAAGCTCGTCTTGTGGCCAAGGGCTTCAATCAAGAGTACGGTATTGATTATGAGGAGACATTTGCACCTGTTGCTCGAGTCACCTCTGTTCGCAGTCTCCTAGCCATTGCAGCTACCAAACAATGGCCTCTCTTTCAGATGGATGTTAAGAATGCCTTCTTGAACGGTGACTTATCTGAGGAAGTTTACATAACACCTCCTCCAGGCATTCGACTTCCACAAGGTCATATTTTTCGTCTTCGAAAGGCTCTTTATGGCCTCAAGTAAGCTCCACGAGCTTGGTTTGAGAAATTCAGTTCCATAGTCACCTCTGTAGGCTTCTAACCCAACAACTATGATTCAGGACTGTTTACTCGGACCACTGAGGCTGGCACAATCTTACTTCTTCTGTATGTAGATGATATGATTATTACTGGCAGTGACTCTACAGGCATAACCAATCTGAAGTCATCTCTCAGCTCCTGTTTTGAGATGAAGGATCTTGGTTCTTTACACTATTTTCTTGGTCTTGAGGTGCTCTCAGATCCATCGGGAATTTATCTTTGTCAAGCCAAATACACCTCAGATCTTTTGTCAAAAGCTGGGATTACTAACAACAAAACAGCATCCACTCCTCTTGAGCACAACCTTCATTTGACTCCAAATGCTGGACCTCCTCTGCGTGATCCTACTTTATATCGCCAGTTAGTGGGGTCACTTGTCTATCTGACAGTGACTCGACCTGATATTGCCTATGCTGTTCATACTGTCTGTTAGTTCATGTCTGCACCCTGTTCTGATCACTACGCTGCTGTCCTGTGCATTCTTCGATATTTAAAAGGGACCATGTTTCATGGCCTTCATTTTCCATCCACCTCATCGTTGACTTTGCGAGGTTTTTCTAATGCTGATTGGGACAGTGACATGACTGATCGTCGCTCCACTACCGGCTACTGTTTCTTTCTTGGCGACTCTCTTATATCTTGGCGAAGCAAGAAAAATCTCTCACAGCTTGGTCCAGTACGGAAGCTGAGTATCGAGCACTAGCTAACATGGCTCAAGAACTTGTGTGGTTACGCTGGCTACTCTCTGATATGGGAGCTCCTCAACAATCTCCAACTCCATTGTGGTGTGACAACAACAGTGCAATTCAGATTGCTCACAATGATGTCTTCCACGAGCGAACGAAGCATATTGAAATTGACTGTCACTTTGTTCGTCAACATGTGACTTGTAAGACTATTCAGCTTCTTCCTATTTCAACTCTTGATCAACCGGCCGACATTTTAACTAAAGCTCATCTACCAGGACGGTTTCGTGATCTCGTTTCCAAACTCCATCTGGCTCATTCTTCTCCCGATTGAGTTTGAGGGGGGATGTTAATGTATATGTGTAGAGGGCCCAGACCCATGTTAGTATACAGCCCAAGCCCATATAGTTCATGTATATATTCTTTGTATCTTGTAGTCTAGGTTAGATTACTCATTATTTACTTTTCATATTGTACTTTTTCTCTCAATCAATATATTGAGGTTTCAAACCTTCAGCATATTCATCGTCTCCTTCAACCATATTCATCTTCTAACAACTGAATACATGTAATAGGTGAAATTTATTTATTATTACAAAACCATGTAACACGTCATAACTCATAAGAAATTCTTTTCCTTCTTTTATTGTTCCACTAAATAAGATGTTAGGATTAAAAGTTTATAGAACATGACATATATAAGAGAAATTACTGAATACATGTAATAGGTAAAATTTATTTATTAATTACAAAACCATGTAACACGTCATAACTCATAAGAACAATAGATAAGTCGTCAAACAATAGTACAAGATATCTGGAGAAACAAAAATATATAACAATAGCCAACAAAAACAATTACGCAAACTACATAAGCAAATAGCAATAGTCATTATAAACAAAAATAAATAAAACTATCCAACAAAAAACATATAGCAACAACAAGCACATGAGCTTAAAGTTGTTATCCGTTGAATTGTTGAAGTATGAAAACAATCAAGCAGATAGATATAGCAATAGCCAACAAGATTGGACTTTGAAAAATTAAAGAGGCAAAGCAATAGGATATAACGAACGACCAATTATTATTATTTTATTTAGTTCTTCAATGTAATTAGTTAATATGTTTTTGTGCCCTTATTATCTACAATTTTTTTTGCCTCTTATTATATGCTACAATTTTATTTAGGTGTCTTTAATATATTAATTTTTTAAGACTACTACTATATACTGATAAAAAATTTTGGGCCCCTAATATTTTTGGGCCATAGGCATGCGCCCATGATGCCCTCTCCAGGAACGGCCCTGCACGATCCCCAACCTTTTTTGTGGTTCTCATTTGATTAACGTCACACACACACACACACACACACACACATATATATATATATATATATATATATATAAATTAGATTCATTTGAGAAATACTAAAAATATGAGAAATAAATAAATGATCATAGCCTTTATTTGATCAACATTTGCGGCTTTGACCGTGAAACACCGGACAATTCGTTGTGTAATCTATAGAAGATAGATGAGTAGTTTCGTAAAATATGCGGGACGAGTTCATATATTAACATGTATGATTCACATATGAATTATATTTTCATATATGAACCAGTGTAATTCACATATGAACTTTTTAACTGATTTGTCATTCATATATGAACTATACGTTCATATATGAATTAGTTAATTAGTTCATATGTGAATATATGAATCTATTAATTAGTTCAACTGATTCACATATGAACCTACAGTTAATTAGTTCATATGTGAATCAGTTAATTGGTTCATATATAAATCATAAAGGTTCATATATGAATCAGTTAAAAGAGTTCATATGTGAATTACACTGGTTCACATATGAAACACCCTCAAATTTTGTAAGAGCAACTAATTAAAAATCTCGATATAATATCAATTATAGGACACAACTTCCACTTATACATCAATCTCCATATACCTCAATTTAAAATTCTATAATTAACCACCACAATTATAAAATTATAGTCTTATATACAAGGACTAAATCGGAGTCGTGTGTTACTTAACCCAAATGCAGGTTGCTCTATCCAAACCAATGCGGAAGACTTCACCAAGCAAGTCACTTCTCGAGCTTACAACAGACACTCAACTCTTCATAGGGTCGCTAGCACTAATCCAAAATGGAACCTGATGCACATGCCGACAAATTAAAAGGTTAGGCTAACGCCTAGTGAGTTCAAGAGTTTTAACATGAATAAATATATCTTTAAAAGAAAAGAATTCAGTTCAAATCAAGATCTTTCAAAATGATTTACTTTAGAAATGGAAACGACTCGTTTTCCCATAATATACCTCTTTAAGGATAACACTCAAATACAACATTGTTTATAAAACGATGCAACCCAAAACTCACTCAAAACGTGAATATAAATCGACTCCCAATTTATGATAATGTAAATAACGCTTCATATCCCAAAACACCCCAAAACATGGGCGAGGATTAATACTCAACCCATAAAACATGGAATGAATTCATGTATGCAAAATGTCACCGAAAACAAATATATAAAAGACTCAGCCCGAAGACAACACCTTTCGGTGACGGGGGAGACCCAATTCCGTATAATGTGACGTACACAAAGTAAGCCACACATTACGTTAAATTGGTATTAAGTATCAGACTCTACATCTTTCAGCATACACCCATAGATACTTGCACGGAGGGCTTACACCATACCGAAGATGCCTAATCGCGCCGCAATGGGAAAAACTAGTGTTTCACCATTGGACAAATAATAAAAGCATCAATCTCGGCATCTTTCAGCGTACACTCATTGATACTTGCACGAAGGACTTATAACCCAATCTGATGCCTAACGTGCCGCGATGTGGAAACCAAGTCGTTCCATCATCGGAAAAAGTGATAAAGTGCTCATGGATCCATAGCAGACGGGGCTAAAACATTACATGACTCAAAACGAATGAACTAACACATTCAAAACATGTAATTCTCAAATAAGATGCAGTAAATGCAAATCATAACCAAGCGCTCTACATTGAGCTATTAAAACCGGACAAGTGTTTCCAAGACCCAACAAAATCCAAGCCGAGCCTTAAGTTCAACAAATCCAAAGACCCAACGTTGAAAATCATAAAATGAAATCAAACGTTAACGACCCGTAATAATGCAACCCATGCTTCAAAACACACAAATAGCTCCAACAAAATTTAGATTGGGACAAAACATTTTCCAAGCGGGTTTATACCTTTTATCCTTTCAAATCATCCCATAACACCCAATAAAATGCATTTATACTAAAAAATATACTCCATGAAATAAATCGGTAAGATACCCAAAATATATGATTTATTTATCAAAATGCCCAAAATCCCAAATGTGGTGTTTTATAAAGTTTAATAAGCTAAACACTTCAAATAATCAAAAGTTACCAAATAACTCAACAGTTGATAATTTCATGTAAAACACATAAATGCTTTAAAATAGACATTTTGGCATGTACAACATTTTCACAAATCAACTTGAACTCACCTTGCTAGGTTAGGTTAAACCTAGGTTCCAAATCCAACCATTAGCCTTCAGTAGTGTAGATCCACCACTTCCATGCTATTACCAACAAAGCTAAGGTTTCCAAACAACCTATTCCTTCAAGTCTAGCATAAACATCAACAAGTAAACCTTCAGATCTATAAAGATCCTTATACCAAAAAGCTTAGATTACTCAAGGAAACTTACCACATTAGATAATGAGACCTTCCACCCAAGGCTAACCAAGAGAATCCTTTTCCTCTTCAAATCCAAACTTCCAAATGCCAAACCTTCATGTGACGTTAGGGTTTATTTACCATGGATGCTCTAAATAATGCCTTCAAGCATCCTATAATCGTCCAAAGATAGAAATGGGGAGTGAAGTGGAATGAGAGAAGTGGGAAGGAAGACAGGAATGAGAGAACCCTAAAAATTGGGGCTTAAATCAATCAGACTAACCCTGCGACCTTGGCCGCGACCCTCAAGTCGCGGGCCAAGCCGCGCGTGTCTTCAGATGGCACAATACAGTGAGTTACGCGGGCCTAGCCGTTAGGGGTGTTCAAAAAAACCGTTGGACCGCTCATACCGGTCGAACCAAGTCAAACCGAATCGTTTTTGGCGGTTTGAGCGGTCTGGCGGTCCGGTCTGGTCTGAAAAATTGCCAAACCGGTCGGTCCGGTCCGGTCTGCGGTCTGGAGGTTTTTTTGGGCGGTTTGGACCAAACCGACCGCCAAATATATAAATATATAATTTTTATTTTATAAATAACAGATGATATAAAGCCCAAATGTCCAAGTAATCAAGTATATACAAAAAGGCCCAAGGTATTTTAAAAGATTGAAATCTTTATGGATTGTGGAATACAAAGAACGGAAAAATGAAGAAGTTAAGCTGTGGATTTTATTTGCACTTTGCATATTACCTTTTTTTAGTGTTTTGTCTTGACATATTTTGTTAACTTTTTTGGACTTTGTTATTTTGTTGTGGACTTTAAACTTTATTTCAAATGGATCAAGCCAATGAGCCTTTAAAATTCAAAGTTTTATATGTTTTTATGTTTAAACTTTAAAACCCACTAAAAGGCCCAAACCGTCTAAACCGGTCGACCAAACTGCCTAAATCGCGGTCCGACTTGACCGGTCTGGGCACTTGATGTCAAACCGCTCGGTTTGAAAAATCAATAAACCGCCACTTGCGGTTTGGTTTGTGGTCTGAGGGGTTAAACCGCCCAAACCGGACCGCGAACACCCCTACTAGCCGCGACTTTGAGGCCGCGGTCCAAGCCGCGCGTGTCACCTGATGCCCCTTCTCTCCCTTTGTTTTAAACCATTTGCCGACCGCTTTCTTGACTAATCATTAACTGTTCTTTAGGAATAATACGGGTGTTACAACATATTAACATATAGTTCTTATGTGAATCATACAGGTTCATATATGAATTCGTTCCGTGTATTTGTAAAAATTACGAAACTGTCTTTCTATTTTTAGAATAGCCACAACTTTCGACCAGTCAAAGCCGTAATTGTTGACCAGTCAATGACGCAATATTTGACCGGTCAAAGCCGATCTTGACCGAATGAAAGACTAAGATTACTTCTTTATAATCTCACAAATTTAGCATTTCTCAAATGAAATATATACGAGGTGGTCATATATATATATATATATATATATATATATATAGGGTCAGGTTCACGTGAGACCAAGCTATTTCCGTGAGACCGCGTGAGACCAAGCCTTAAAACATGAAACTTCACACCGAAACATTGTGAAGGTAAAAAACTTTCGAACCTTCATAATGTAATCACACTATGAAGATAGAAAAACCTAAACCAAGTTAAAAAAAATCAAACCTTCACAGATAAAAGACTGTGAAGGTATATCCGAACCTTCACAGTGAAGACGCTGTGAAGGAAAAAAAACGAACATTCACAGCGAAAAACACCGTGAACGTAACATTTACGGTGTTTTCCCTATGAAAAGTTCGATTTTTTTTACCTTCACAGTTTTTTGGTGTGAAGTTTCATACTTTAAAGCTTGGTCTCACCGGTCTCACGGAAACTGTTTGGTCTCACGTGAACTTAAGTCTATATATATATATATATATATATATATATATATATATATATATATATATATATATATGACTTGGGATCATGTAGACCACCCGGTTTTTGTGAGAAATGTGAGACCACCTCGTAGCCGTTGAATCACTTGATCTTACTAAGCCTTCACGTGAAAAAGAATTCAATAATTCCCATGAAATAAAACCAAACATTCACATGAAAAACATTAAAATAAATAGTGAACCTACATAGGTAAAACATATCATACCTTCATAAAGTACACATTGAACGTCCCAACCTTCACATTAATCTCATGGGAACCCAACCATATAAATACATATACGGGTAAAAAAGAAAGAGACAAAGGTAACCCATCAGTTATGAATAATTTGCCAAAACTAAATCCATAATTATAATGACAGTTACATTAATCTAATCCAGGTCATCTATTTTTTTATATCCAACGGTTGATAGTCTTTCTCTTAATATCATTTTTATAAAAATTCCCCGTTAAACCTCCCTCTATACATAAAAATGGTTACGCAAGGAATTCCTTGTAAGCAACAAGTACGACTAAATTATGAAAAACTCATGATATTAGATGTAGACTTTGCTAGAAAATGTCAAATATTTATTTCTATAAATTCATCACAAGAAGTGATTGACAATTTAACCATTGACAATTATACGTAAGTGTATAATAAGAGAAGAAATTACGTACGAAAATACCATAATTCACCGGCCTATTTCATTTTGTCAATTGTAATAATCAATTTGGGAAAATGATATTTGTTTCGTAATTTTTTTTTCTCAATAATTCATTATTTTGTTTAATCTAAAAGTCATGGATATCATAAATTCGAGTATTTTCATATTGTTTTTGGTATATATATTTTTATCTTTCAGTTTGATAAAAGAATGATAAATAAACCCATTTTAAATATACAAGTTAAAATTTCAAAATAAAATGAAATATACTTAATTAGTTATAAATAAATAAATAAATATTCCATTTCAAAGAAAAGTAATAGTCCAAAAACGTATTTTTGTCAATGTTAGAATTTTGAGATATGTCTTTTTTCTTGGGTTGACAAAGAAGTTTTATATAACATATTTCTTTCAATAAAACTGGGTTTATAGAACGTTAAAAATTTCTATGCATCTTAATAAACCGTTTTATAGGATCAAAAAAATAAAGTATCTTATTTAAAGACGTTGTAATAAATTTAAATAACGTTTTTGGACGTCGTAACAGGTTTTTAAGACATTTTTATATAAAAAAAAGGTCGTATTAGTTATTTTATAGAACATTATTTGAAAAAAAAGTCCTATAAATACAAATGCCCTATAAAAATGGGTTTATAGGACACTTTTATAAAATAGCTAAGGCAATGCTTTGTATTAAAAGTATTCTAATAAACTTGCTAAGACATCTACATGAGGTCAGTAAACTTATTATACAATTTATTTGTTGGTCATATAAAATAAGTTTTATAAAACAGTCTGTTAGGATGCTTAGAAATTGATGGTGTGTTATAGACTCAATTTTGTTATAACGAGACATAAGTTCTTTTTTCCTAAAAAAAATCATATTAAACTTCGGATTTTGACTAACTCGAATTTAATATAAGTATTTTAAGGATATAATTATAAATAAAAACCAAGAAAATTCTATATCATGATTTTATTTTCGAATTAAAAGGAAACATAACATTTTAATAAAGAGTGATAGGTATATATCAAAAGAAATGTAACGATATACATGGGGATGTCTTCATCTTAATTATTAGTCTCCAAGGCATAACAATAGACTATAATCTATACTATATTATAAAATATTTGGTTCAAAATTTTAAAAACAACTTTTTAAACATTATGTACTACTATTTAATACTAAATTACTTAATTTTTAACTTTATAATTAAATGATGCATGAGATTTTTAAAGTTGTATGTTTGAATTCATAACTGTGAGGTCCATTGAGATCAATATTGATTGATTGATAAAGATAAATAAAAAGATTGAGAGGAATCCGTAGTTTTATTAATCACATAATTAAAACTACACTACAGAAAGCACAAGGATTCGTATGAGCTACATTGGAAAATGAAAGTTACTGACACAATGACTAACAGACTCCTATATATACACTACTAGAAAATGTCTTATCACCGACCACCTATTTTCGACGGACCATATCCGTCGGTAATTACCGACGGAAAAATAAAATTTGCGACGGATAGGCCATCCGTCGGTAAATATATATATTTCCGATGGATCACCGACGAAAATAAAATTATTTTATTTTATTTTTTAATATTTAAATATGTCGGTAATTTTAATAATTTAATAGAAAATAATTTCTTTCCGATGTCCATCGGTGATCCGTCGGAAATTACCGACGGATTACCGACGGCTGTAATTTTTCCGTCAGTAATAACCTTTCTTTGTGTATGTATGTATGTATGTATGTACATCATGTATATATGTATGTACGTATGTGATCATGTATGTATGTACATCATGTATAGTATGTATGTATGTACATCATGTACTATGTATGTATATATGTATGTATGTATGTATGTATGTATGTATGTATGTATGTACGTATGTGATCATGTATGTATGTATGTACGCATGTGATCATGTACGCATATATGTGATCATGTATATATATATATGTACATCATGTATATATTGTATGTATGTATGTACATCATGTATAGTATATGTATGTATGTATGTATGTATGTATGTATCATGTGATCATGTATGTATGTATATGATATGTAGTATGTATGTCTATAGATCATGTCTATGTCATGTGTGTATGTATGTATATATGTCTATGTATGTGTCTATATATGTATGTATGTATGTCTATAGATGTATTGTATACATATGTATTGCTTATATGTATATGTAGTGTATATATGTCTATGTATGTGTCTATATATGTATATATGTATGTATGTATGTCTATATATGTATTGTATACATATGTATTGCTTACATATGTATTGCTTGTATGTATATATAGTGTATATTGTTTGTAGATGTAATGTATATATATGTATTGCTTGTATGTATATATAGTGTATATTGTTTGTAGATGTAATGTATATATATGTATTGCTTGTATGTATTTAGCACATATACGTCCATATCATGCATGTCTATGTATGTGTGTATGTATGTCTATAGATGTATTGTATACATATGTATTGCTTGTATGTATATGTGTATGTATGTCTGTAGATGTATTGTATACATATGTATTGCTTGTATGTATATAGCACATATATGTCTGTACCATGCATGTCTATGTATGTGTGTACGTATATGTGTATGTATGTCTATAGATGTATTGTATACATATGTATTTCTTGTATGTATATTGCACATAGGTCTATATCATGTTTATATATGTATGTGTGTATATATATGTATGTCTATATATATGTGTGTATAGTATGTATAAATATGTCATATATGAATGTATGTGTATAGATGTATGTATGTATGTGTGTATAACACGTTTGGTCCCTGATCTAACTGGAATTAACGGGAAAAGATAACAAACGTTAACTGTTTCCGTTAAGTCTAGTTACTTTAGGTGTATATATGTATGTATGTATGTATATATGTATGTATGTGTGTGTATAACACATTTGGTCCCTAATCTAACTGGAATTAACGGGAAAAGATAACGGCCGTTAATTGTTTCCGTTAAGTCAAGTTACTTCAGGGGTATTTTAGTCAATTTAAATATAATTTGATAAATTAATTAATAATTTTAAATATAATTTGATAAATTAATTTATAATTTATTTAATAAATTTGATAAATTAAATATAATTTATTAATGTAAAAGTAATTTATTTAATAAAAAATAAAATCCGTCGGAAATTCGTCGGTGAATTTCTGAAAAAATAAGCGGGCATATAACCCTAATTTCAGTCTATCGCTCTCAATCTGTCTCGATCTCCCCCTCTCAATCTCTCAGTCTATCGCTCTCAATCTGTCTCGATCTCTCACTCTCAATCTCTCGATCTCTCCCTCTCAACGACCTCTCGATCTCTCCATCTTTCCCTCTCCCTCTCAACGACCTCTCACTCTCCACAGGTAACCGGCGACGACTCTCACTCTCCACAGGTAACTTGCGACGATCACTCGATCTCTCTCCATCGTCCCTCTCGATCTCTCTCCACAGTCCCTCTTCAGGTATTTTCTTAGATACGAGTTGAGTAAAAAGGATGTTTGTACTTGAATGGTTTGCTTGGAGAAAGCCATGTTGAGGATTGTTTACTTAAATATACATATAATACTCTTAATGCACCTCATTGGGTTAATGATATTTCATATATGCATGGTCGAATTTGCTTGTTTAAATGGCTGAAATGTATATGGTATATATAATTTTTATGTGAAACTTAGGGGGCGTTTGGTTCGCAGAATGATTTTTGAAGGAATGGAATCTGTCTAAGGAATTGGAATTTGGAAGGATTTGGAATGGAATATTATCAGGTTTGACCAAGTTTTTGGTTGGCAGGAATGGAATGTAATCAGTCAAATGAATTGAAATCTGTCTGTTTGGTTTGCAAAGGAATTGGAATGGAATTCTGAAAAATGACAAAAATACCCTTTCTTTTATTTTTATTTTTTTAAATGCGGAGAGAGATAGAGAGGAGGGAGAGGAGAGAGAGGAGAGAGAGGGAGAGGAGAGAGAGATGAGAGAGAGGAGAGAGAGAAGAGAGAGGGGAGAGAGAGAAGAGAGTGAAAGAGAGAGGGGAAAGAGAGAGGGGAGAGAGGAGAGAGAGAGGGGTTAGGAGGGTATTTGTGTCATTTTGAGACAATCTGATTGAATGGAATTCAATTTCATCCATTTTAAGAAGGAATGACCAAATCCATGATTAAAGGATTTAATGGAATTCAATTCCATTCCATTGGTAACCAAATAGCAGGATGAAATTTGGTCAATGGAATTGACCATTCCAATTCCATCAGATTCCGGCGGAATCCAGCGAACCAAACGCCCCCTTATTATGCAAAAAGAGTATGTGTCACTCTCTGGTGTGCCTCCACTGTATTGGTTCTTCGCCATTGAGGTAAATTACTTGTCCCAAGGGTTGGTGAATCATCGAGTGGTATCTAAAGTCAAACCCAAATCTTTCATTTATTCTACAAAAAAGTCCTACCTCCTTACTCGCTAGCTAGTTCAATGTCGTGGACACTTCTTCTATGTAAGCTAACTACTAATAATTTAATGAAAAAGACAAATGTTTCACCTTCTAAGTGTGAATGTCCAAAAATAAACTATATTTCACAGGCATCACTTATTCTTTGATATTAACCATTGATAAGTTTTTATCACCAAACTTGTAGTTATCGCTAAGGTGTTATTTGGATAGGTTTCCATTAAGTCATATACGGATGAAGCTGACTGTATGAATGAATATGTATGTATATGAATTAAGTCATATACGGATGAAGCTAACTTGTGACATTAATTACTTGGGTTGTCAATTATTGGACAAACATTAGGTAGATAAATGGAAACATTTGGTATGATTTAGGATTTGATTATACTTGATTTTATTTATTTATTTTAGTTGGGTTGCCAATTGTTGGGCAAACATTAGGTTGATATACGAAAATATTCATTTTATAGCTGTTATGCCGCCGAAATTTTAAAAAACATGTAGTGTTCAATAGTCAAACCATTACACTTAGAGTTTTAGAGTCATCCAAAACTCCTCTACACCTATGGTTTGACTTTCAAGAAGGCAAACCATTACATGTAGTGTTCAATAGACTTCTAACTTCGTTGACACCTACGGTTTGACTTTTAAATAGTCAAACCATTACACGTAGGGTTTTAAACTTTCCAAAACACCTTTCTTTGATTGTAACCTACGGTTTTGACTTTCCAATAGTCAAACCATTACACTTAGAGTTTTAGAGTCATCGAAAACTCCTCTACACTTATGGTCTGACTTTCAAGAAGGCAAACCATTACATGTAGGGTTCAATAGACTTCTAACTTGGTTGACACCTACGGTTTGACTTTTCAATAGTCAAACCATTACACGTAGGGTTTTAAAGTCATCCAAAGCTCATCTAAACCTACGGTGTGACTTTTCAATAGTCAAACCATTACACCACCTCTATCTTGATTATGTTGATTAACTACTTCTTTCTTTGTTGTAGTGGTTGAATATGTCGACAGATAGAGGATGGATGTATAGAAAGAAGAACATTCGGTGGTTTCTTAGCGTCGACTATATTGTTGCAATGGATAGTTTTTTAGACTATGCCTATGCCGATGAAAGGACTGTTGAAAGGAAACCTACACGTGATGGGATAGTGCTTCGTATTAGATGCCCTTGTAAGAAGTGTCAAAACTTACGCTATAAAGAAAGGAATGACGTGAGGCTGCATTTGATGAAGCACGGTTTCATGCCTGATTATACCACATGGTGGGCACATGGTGAAACTTATTACCATAATGAAGGGCATCAAGACGTGGGTCAATCTTCTACTCCGGTAGTAGATCATAATGAAGGTTATGTTGAAATGGTGAACGATCACATGATACATGATGGCATGACGTGGGAAGAAGAAACCCTTAATCCTTCTGCACAAGGATTTTATGACATGTTACAAGCTGCTGACGAGCCACTATGGGACGGGTGTCCAAATTACTCGAAATTAGGAGCTGCGACGAGATTGTTGAAATGGAAGGCAAAATGTAATGTATCCTAGACGACTTATAACCGCAATGTTGCTATAATTAAATAGATGTTACCCGAGGGTGATAAACTACCCGGTAACTTCTATGAGACGAAAAAGAGTTTGAAAAAGCTTGCTCTGCCAAAACAAAAGATCGACGCTTGCAAAAACCATTGCATGTTATTTTATAAGGATGATTCTGAGTTGACCCACTGCCGAGTGTGCAATGAATATCGTTTCAAGACAAGTGGTAGAAGCAAGGTCCCTAACTTGGTGATGACGTACTTGCCGATTGTTCCTAGACTTCAAAGATTGTATATGTCAAAGAAGACGTCTAAAGAGATGACTTGGCACAAGGATCATCAGACAGAACCGGGTGTGATGGTACATCCAAGTGATGGTGTGGCTTGGAAGCATTTCGACATGGTACATCCTGACTTCGTTTATGAGGTTCGGAATGTGCGTCTTGGCTTATGCACTGACGGTTTCAACCCGAATAATTCAAATTCGAATTCGCATTCACTTTGGCCAGTGTTTCTTACCATCTACAATTTACCTCCTTGGTTGAGTTTGAAAGATTCATATGTGAAACTTGCATTGGTCATTCCAGGTAGAAAGAGCCTCGGTCAGAATTTGGATGTCTTTCTTAGGCTGCTAATAAATGATCTCAAGATGTTGTATACAGTGGGCACTCTTACGTATGATGCTTATTGTAAGATTAATTTTGAGATGAGGGATATACTTCTATGGATCGTCAACGACTTCCCTGCCTACGCAATGTTGTCGGGTTGGAGCACGCACGACAAGCTAGCCTGCCCGTACTGCATGGGTACAGTCGATTTTTTTCAGTTAAGAAATGGAGATAAATCTTGTTGGTTTGACTGTCATCGGATATGGTTACCTAGTGCACACCCCTTCCGACGTGATCGAACAGGGTTTCTGGACGGATCTAGGGTGTTAGCCGGTCCACCACCCGAGTTAACCGGTGAAGAAATATGGGAACATGTCTGTCATCTTCCAACTGTTTACGATGGCTCCCGTTTCGACCGACCAATAGAAAAATTACCGGTTTTGGAATCACTCATAATTGGGTGAAGAGAAGCATCTTTTGGGAGCTGCCATATTGGAAGACGTTGTTAATCCGACACAACCTGGATGTCATGCACATTGAGAAGAACGTCTTTGAGAATCTCTTTAACATTGTCATAGACACATAAAAAACGAAAGACAATATAAAAGCAAGGAGGGATGTAGAGATTTATTGCAACCGATCGCAGTTGCACATTGCCACGTCAGGCAATAAAGTAGTGAAGCCGAAGTCGTCGTACACTTTAACGAAACAACAAGTAAAACAAGTATGTGAATGGTTGAAGAGACTGAAGTTTCCGGACGGGTATGTTTCGAATATTGGGGGTTGTGTAAACATGGCAGATTACAACTTTTATAGCTTCAAGAGTCATGATTGTCATGTGTTTATGCAACGATTGTTTCCTATTGCGTTACGAGGGATGATACTGACTCCCATATGGGATGCGATAACGGAGTTATGCACATTCTTTCGTGTAATCTGTTCAAGGGTGTTACACTTAGAAGACGTGATTCCATTGCAAACAAGTATCATTCAAACAATTTGTAAGTTGGAAAAAGTCTCCCTGTCCAAATTCTTTGATTCTATGGAACACTTAGTGATACATTTGGTACGAGAAGCCATAAATGGTGGGCCGATCTAATATAGGTGGATGTATCTTTATGAGAGGTAAATGAACTTGCCATTCGAATACTTTTCATTCAAATACTTACCCATTTATTTTCTAACACGTATTTCAATCGTTGTTTAGGAAACTTGGGTCGTTGAAGAGGACTGTTAGAAACAATGCAAGGGTGGAGGGGTCTATCGTTGAGTCTTATCTAGTAAATGAACTCTCCACCTATTGCTCCCTGTATTTTGATCCACAGATTGAAACTCGACATAATTGTGAGTCAAGAAACTTTGCCCCAGATATTCCTAGTTCTTCAGGAATAGACGATCGCTTGAGCATATTCAAGGTTCCATCTCGTAGATTATTCGAGAGGGGGGGGGGGGTAAAGACCATCTTGACTCAAGCCGAGATTCACAAGATCCACACATATGTGTTGTTGAATTATGAAGAAGTTCGGCCTTTTCAATGGACCTTCGATGAGTGGATATGACAAAGAGAACCTCATCTTGATGCAGTTGCACGGGATAAAGCTCGGGATGAAAGGTTTTCTACTTGGTTCGAACAACACGTGAGTACAAAAATATGAAATTTACGTATGTAATGTTACACATATGTAATTTATTTCTTATTTGTGGTTTTATAGGTCATGCTCGGATCAGGCGATTTCTCCGAGCCTTTGAAATCCATAGCACGTGGACCAGGCCGATATGCTTGGTCGTATAAAGGATATTTTGTCAATGGTTACAAGTTTCATACGGTAACACAGGTTGTTGGAAGTGTCACACATAATAGTGGCATATGTGTGAGAGGATCTTGTTATGACGACTCCGAGTTTGACTATTACGGATTGTTGGACGACGTGTTAGAGGTGGAGTATTATGGTGTGGGCTATTGTGTTGTAGTTTTGTTCAAGTGTACATGGTTTGATAGTCTAGAGGGAGTTAGAGTCGACCCTAAACATGGTTTGGTTGATGTCAAATACAAGTCTAGACTCAGAGGTGAGGACTATTACGTCCTAGCATCACAAGCGAAACAAGTGTATTACACACACCCTATCCTTCAGGAAGTAAGGATTTAAAGGACTGGTGGGCAATTGTGAAGACCAAAGCCCGTAGAATATATGAAGTTGCAGAAAGGGCTATCGATGTGTTAGATGATGATAACGTGGATGGAGAACCGTTCTTTCAAATCAATGAACGGGTAACTCATAATACAAACAATTGGGTAAATGAGGACCTCGATTCCGTCCCTCTTGTCACTGGGGAGCTCAACGTAGTAGCCACAAATGACGAATCTAGCGAGGAAGATGCATCAGATCACGAAGCTAGCAACGAGGAAGAAGAATTTGAAGACGTGGACGATGATGAAGATAACGAAGACGAACTTATGTTATCTGATCACTCGTCTGATAACTAGTGTGCCTTTCTTATGTAGACATTTTGTGTTAACCATTCTCTATGATTTATGTACACTTATATCATTTATGTAAACATTTTCGTATTAGACATTCTCTATGATTTATGTACACTTATATCATTTTGTGTTAACCATTCTCTATGATCTAGATGTCGGGACACCCTTCTAGGGGTAGTAGGGGTAATAGGGGTAGGGGCAGTAGCAGCTCCGCCGGGCGTGGTGACCCCCACGCCGATGAGTTCACCGATGACGGACTAGATTAGATCCAAACTGATGACGGACTAGTAGCGGGCTCGAGGGTTAGAGGCCCGAATGTGGCATCACAGATGCCCCGACCGAGTCAGCGACCGCCACTTTTGTTGTCTGAAGCGGGCGGGTAAGTAGATGTGATATATTATTTATTCTAGTAAATAATAAACCGATCCTAATGTTTTTTATGTTATATATTTTGCAATTGTGAAGGTTTA
The DNA here is from genome assembly GCA_023525745.1 of Arctium lappa. Taxonomy (NCBI): domain Eukaryota; kingdom Viridiplantae; phylum Streptophyta; class Magnoliopsida; order Asterales; family Asteraceae; genus Arctium; species Arctium lappa. The sequence goes on along the minus strand of CM042047.1, from coordinate 151,734,650 downwards.
GTGACAAGTCGGTAGTCCGGAGGGCCATTGTTGTCTTTAAGTCCATGTTCGATGGTCTGTGGGCTCATTTTAGGGATGTCCCTGATGAGAACTATCCATGGATGCTGGATCGATTACGGGTAGGTATTTTACTCTATTTAACTAATTGAGTGGATTTATTTTTACTTCATCCAAATAATGTGTTTGTAGTTATATTATAGTTGGCCTCGTGAGATGGACGCCGACGTAGTAGTTGCATTCCAGCGTATCCTAAATAATAGGTACCCGGACATGATGAGAGATGCCCGTCGATTTGCCCAGGGCAGGGCTTTATCCATTGATGATGTCCAGTTCAACGGACGTGACTACACGATTCTTGCCGCACACCCTCCAGAGTGGATCCGGAGTGAGTTTTGGGTCCAGATGATGGAGCAGGTTTGTTTTGAATACTTGTATCTGGTTGTACTAGGATTTATATTGATTTATGTCTTCTTTTTAACAGGTATGGAACACCGATGCGTTCCGGCGTGTATATGTGGCCAATACGGCCAATCGGGCCACCGAGTATGAGGGGATGACATCCAGACACTGTACTGGATCTATTGGTACCGCTATGCATCGGGACCGCATGGTAATTTATCATACACTAGACTAAATGTATATAATTGATGAATATACGTACTATATACATGATCTTATTACCTACTAACAATTTAAGTTGTGTATTGTAGAGAGATGCATGGGGCCGTGAGCCTACCAGCGACGAGGTTTGGGAGGCTACACACTGCACCAACAGGAAGTTTGTTCCGGGTGCGACTGGTCCATCCACGGATTATCCGATCTACGTTTACCCAAAGGTGGCTCATATGGCGGTAAGTTCAATTATGCATGGCTAGATATTTGTTTGTTTTATAAGATAGATAGAAATTATAGCAAACTTAGTTTGGGCTGCCATTGTTGGGCAGACGATAGGATTGTTTTGATAAAAGCAGGTTATGGATATATATGTTCAAATCACAGTTGAAATGCTGCCGAATTTTCTATAGGTTAGTTGACTTGACAACGTCTAATTTGGTAAACTGTAGGATAACTACCATCGGATTAGGGAGGAGGAGTACCCAGACTTACCTCCCGGCATTGTACGTCCCAATGACACCGATTTGTGGGAGCGTAGTGTCGGAGGATGGCGTAAGGGCTGTATTTTTCGATGGGGGACCAGTCAGGATCCCTATTATTCTATGACCGGTGATTCAGGTGCCAGTTCGAGCGGGAGCACGCGCGACCGTCGCGATGAGGAGGTATGCTTGTCAAATGTTGTTTAGCATTGTTAATCATATGTTTGTTAAATGTTGTCTAACATTGTTCTATATATGTAATGTTGAATTTCAGTTGGAGGAGCTGAGGCAGAGGGTAGAGAGAGAGGAAGCAGAGAGGATCTAGTTGCAGGAGCGACTACAGAGAGAGGAAGCAGAGAGGATCCGGATGCAGAAGCGAATGGAGAGAGATGAAGCAGAGAGGAGGCAGATGCAGGAACGAATAACTCAGTTTGATACGTTCATGATCAAGTTTAACGATCATCACCCCTTTCCCCCTCGGTAGGATTACGTTTTTGTACTACGTTTATGTATTTATAGATATTAAATTAAGGTTTTATACAGTTTAAGACTTAGTATTAGTTAAAAATTGGCAGGTTTTGTACACGTTAAAAACTGGATTTTTTTAATTTTAATTTATTTTTAAAAAAAAATTAAATTACCGACGGATTATCCGTCGGTAAATGTTTTGTAATTTAATTTTTATTTAATAAAAATCCGTCGCTAAATCCGTCGGAAATAATCCGTCGGTGAATATCCGTCGGTAATCCATCGCAAAAAAGAGACCATCGGTGATCCGTCGGAAATAACCCACGCCGTCGATGATCCGTCAGAAAAGTAAGTCGTCGGTGATTCGTCGGTAATCTGAATGCCGACCACCTTAATACCGACGGATAACCGACGGATTTCGCTTTTACCGACGGATTTGTCCGTCGGTGATAAGCATCTGTTTTGTAATGATACCTCTTTCATCCTTGTATACATTTAAGCCCAAACCCAAGTACAAGGCCCAATACAAAATATAAATGGATTATTTTACTAAACTTCTAAAATAGAACATTTATGTTCTAACATTCTCCCCCTAAGTTTTGTAAAGTAATCATCCATTTCAGCTCAACTTCAGCTCCTCTCCCCCTTGATTTCTTTAGAAAACTTAGCGTTGCATAAACTTCAAAGCTCCTCTAGCTCCCTTTGAAAGTAGCTCTTATCCTTGAAGTTTCAACTTTAATATAAGATCTGATGTAGACAGTAACCTCGACTGAGTGCACATAAAGACAACTTTTGACTCTTGTAAACCCAACACATTCCTTACGCCCACAAGAATAATATATGTTGAATTATGGAGTGACACCCAAAGTGCATCTTCAGTGTATAACATCTTATCTGTCTTTGAACCACGAGTTTAATAAGAATTCAGCTTAAGAACTTAATATGACCAGCTTACAGGAGGAAGCAACTGGTAGCAAACACTACAATGCAAGGGTTAGAAGAAAACACTGATAAATGTTCAACAACTGATGAAAGACGCTCATTTTCTGATAACTTTTTAGAACACTGAACGAACGAACTCAGAACTCCTTTCTTCTCAAATCAGTTGGATGATTATAAACACTCAGGATTCTGAAACACCACCAAAGCATCAGAACAATGATTGCAGTCGCTCATACTACCGATTGATCAGGTCAGAAGAATGATAAAGAGCACTCAACGGTCTAACAACAAATAAAAGCACTCCAGGCTGGTGATTGCAGATACTCAGGTTGCTACATCAATCCAATCAGAGACTAAATCCAAACATCCACTATTTGAAAATATTGACAAACATGAGCACTCGTGAAAATTAGATTAGTTGCTAAGGATATGTGACCAACAGAAGATAAGAGTGATGTCACATATGCATTACGCGTAAAAACCTCGGGAACAGGGCAAACTTGTAGCAAAATGGGTTCAGAACAGTCACTTTTCACATAAAATCATAAACTTTTCGCATAACTATCACAATTCGCAGATCACTATTCATGAGGAGCACAATTCGCATGAGACTTAGCCGAAAACCTCACAATTCGCATAGGCCTATATGCGAATTCTTACTTTTCGCATATGCCTACGTGCGAATTCCTCGCTTCTCGCATAAGCTTGTATGCGAATTCTCTCTTTTCGCATAACTCTCACATGTGAATTCTTGACTTCTCGCATATGAATCCATGCGAATTCTAAACTTAGAATTTTCTTTAACTACATAGAATTCGTATCAAACTTTTTGCATAAGACTGACATGCGAATTCTACACTTTTCGCATCTCTCTCTCATGCGAAATCCATACTTGAAAATTTTCATCTTCAAAGGCCTTCATCGTGCGAATTCTGTCATGCGAATTCTTCAACATTTTCACCATGCGAATTCTTCTATGCGAGTTCTTCCATATTCATGCGAATTCTGTGGATCTGCAACTGTTTTTCCAAAATCCTTCGAATTTACCTTCAATTTTTCGAATTTTGAGATAAGACTTTGTGAGCAGGTTCGAAAATTACAATAGAGCACATTTGTTGTTGATGACCTAGTCCAAAAACATCTCTAAAGTACCAATCGATCACAACACAGTGACAAATACATTTTCGAACATAAAACCTTAAAATCGATCCAATCTAACCGAAATTGATGAAATTTAACACTGTAATTGATTACATAAGATTCAACTATATCCACATAATCAATTTGGCAACAAATAACATCCAAATTAACATCAAATCACATAATTCGAAGAATTTACAGCGTATGTTCTTCAATTCAATTTGATCTCGATCGTACGATGAATAATTTATTCGTTAGGCTCTGATACCACTTGTTATTCAATTCAATTTGTGGGAGTCCCGCATCCGTCTTCGACCGACATATTCATGCACCGACCTACCTTATCTTCTACAATGAAACCCATTTCCCTTCTCTATGGTCGGAGGGTGACCACCAACAGATTTGTCGTCTCCCTTTTTTCTCCCACCCCTTCCCTTCCTTCCTCTTTCTCTTTCCGGCAACCCCAACATTTCACACATTCAACCATCACGGACCACACCTTTCTTCCCCCCTACCATTCACACCCTCAACTTCGCCATTGATGAGATAGATGTTTTTGAGAAGCTATGGGTTCAGACTTCCGTGAATCTATCCACCAATTTTTACACAAGGTATTTGGGGGGTGGATTTGGCGGTTTTCAGCGAAGAATGAGAAGAATAAAGTGTGTGTGTGGTGGGGGTGTGGGGGGGGGGGGGTGAGGGCTGTAGTGGGGGAAGGGATGGGGTGTGGGGGGTGAGGGTTGTAGTGGGGGAAGGGATGGGGGTATGAGTGTCATTATTAAAATTTTTATTTGTTGTTAGGAAAAGGACAAAAGTAGGTATAGAAAGACAAAAATACCCCTTGAGTTAACTGTGTTAACAGACTTCCTTAGACGGAGGGACCTTCTACATGCGCTTTTGCATACCACAGGGACACCCAATGTAATGAACGTGTTTTAGTGACTATATCAAAAATATCAGCATACCACAGGGACCAGGAATGTAATTTACTCTAATTTATACAAAATCATTGAAGTGGAGCGACCTAACCTCGAAGGAATGTAATCATTGGATTTTGAACTCATTTTATTAAATTAATTAAAAGGTAGGTAAGTTAATAATAATAATACACAATTCAAAATAAGACAAATTTAATAAAATATGTTGGTCACTTTTAACATCATCATGTCTTGTAACGAATGTTAACGGGTAAATTGGTAAATTCAAGTGTATATTTTTCAAAATTTTAATGTTACATTTTAGGGATAATTTTTTATTACAGGTTGAACCAGTATTTTCTTTAAAAAAATTAATTCATATTTAATCATCTACCTATTAAAAATCACATTGATTTTAGACCCATAGATTTTCCTAATCTTGTCATATTAAGAAACATTATACGTAACTTTCTATTTTAATATTGTATGAAAAAATATGCAATTTCATTTATGAAAAATTCTGTGAGTTTTATCAATTGTTTATTATAATTTGGCGTGTAGTTCAATTGACAAATGGACAACGTGATTTTGTCCAAAGTACGATCCCATGCCCCTACGCTAGCCTCGGTCACTGAGTGAGCCAAAAATGTCCCCTCACATTGATATTTTTGGTGGCGAATTTCATATGGAACCAATTAAAATTACCTGTAATCAACTCTTTTGCCAAAATTGCTTATTATAATTAATATAAAATATATTTGTCTTCTCACTAACAATTAATTCAGAATATTTTTTATATTAATTGTAGTTTATAAATTATCTCATTTTTGTATTATTCAATAATATTTAATTATTTCTTTAAGAATTAAAAAATCTACATACCAAATCAAGTTTTGATTTCTTGATTTCTTTATAATATGAAAGAAATACTTATTTTGAATGAAAAAAAAGAGCTTGATTAAATTACTGAAAGAGCAGATTTTGTTGACGGGGCTTTTCAAACGAAATAAGAAAAGGTTTAGTGCCCATGTTAAATAATAAATAATTCAAGAAGTAAACAACCCTTTCTTTACTTTTTTTTTTATATTACCTCTTCGATATCTCAACGATTAAATTCATAAATTTCAAATCCACCTAATCTATACATATAATAAATATATAATTAACATGTTACGTGTCGTCTTTTGGTTAGGCAATTTTAGTATTTTTCCGTCTAAACATGTATTTTGACGCAGTTTATATTATAATTTCAATTAACACACCCATATTCACTCCTCCTTAAATTTCTCCTTAATTCATTTTTTTTAATTTATACGTTACATTTACCACACTTATAATTAAGTATGTAGTTTACTTTTAACCTCTTACTTTTTTTATTTTTTATTTTAGACTATTATCATATAAACATAAATAATGTATATGAACTAAAATGCATTAAAAAACATTTCTATTTTTTACAAATTATACCGTTGTAATCGTTTCGTCAATACCTTCGGAATGAACCCAACTGTAACATCCCAACCACAAATGACAAGATAAGAATTTAATCTTAATATTAATAATGCCAACACGGCGCCAAGCGTACAATAAAATTCCAAGGTTTGCATAGGCAACCTATTCACAACTGAGATACTATTAATAAATGTCAAAAAATGACAGTCTTCTAACTCTACCGCTACATCTTCTCCTTTCCTTTAACTGCCCTTTCTAAAATCGCTTGCCTGAAAAGATTTTTAGTTTTGAAATAGCGAGGGTTAGACCGAAGGTCTAGTGAGTTCCCTCTACAGATAACAATAAAATAACTTTTCAGAATTTAAATTAACATGCAGTAAATCCACAGAAATAAACACGCAACTGACCACACGACCGTCAAAGACGATGTGTCTAACTCGCGCTGCCTTAATGTTGGGACCCCCCCCCCCAACGGCATAAACGGGCCACACTCCCCGGCACGAGTAGGCGGGCCACACTCCCCGACTTAGGTCAAATTCTCCACATAATATGTATGCATACATTTAAACAACAACGATTTATAACACACTTGAAAACATTTCATAGATATCATGCCATCATAAATAAATCAAAGTTTAAAAATAAACTTTACATGCTTTCATAACCAAAAAGGTTTAGTTCAGAAAAACTCACCTGTGGTCCTTTGCTTAATTTTCGTGTCTACCCTTTACAGCTCGAACTGAACCAATAAGGCAAACGTAGACCGATAAACTCTCGATTCTCTCTAAATCATTACACAAACCGACTTTACACCCGAAAGCTCCTAAACGGTTGGATCAATTAAATTAACAGGCTCAGCCCACTATAACTCATCAATTAAATCTTAATAAAGTATTACAATGGCCTACTACTAAATGATCAAAATCCAAGAAGAGACCATGGGCCTCGACCTATCTTCCCACTCACGGACCCAAAGCGACCGGATCCAAAGTTGGTCGCCCGGAGTCCTGCTCCTCGACCGGTGCTCACCTCCCGACCAATGTCTCGATCTCGACCGATGCCAAGGCTCGACCGGTGTCAAGCTCGACCGGTGTCAAGCTCGACCGGTGACAAAGCTCGACCGGTGTCAAAACTCCAGGTCGATCGATTCGCAGACCTCTCAACGGGAACCGAAGGTCGATTCCATTAACAAAATTGATCAAGGATTGATTTCTAAAACCCAACTCAAACCACAAACTAGATACTTAATTCACTGCCTAATTACATTCCTCATTAAAGATAATTACAACTATTCACTTTACCCAGATTACAAAACTCAAAGCAAACCCCAAAACAACCCATCGCCAAAATCTTCAAAAAGCTCCAATCCAAAACTATTTGGTACTTAAAATATCCAACGGAGAAGATAGAATGATTAGAAGGAGATTACCTTAAGGAAGAAATCATTAACGCTTGAAATCCCGATCGAGTCGACCCCTCTCCCGCTTCCATCGCCAAAACGTCCTAACCTCTCCTCTTCGTCTCAGCCGCCTCCTAATACCACAATGAAGTTGTTAGGGTTTTTTATTCCAATGTTACATCTTACCCCCTCTCACCTTTGAGTAACGACCAACTTACACCCAATTATTAAATATACCAACTTTAAACCCGGTTATTACAATATCCTCCCCTCAAAAGAATTCTGTCCCCGGAATCCCTCGTTGAACAACACGGGATAATGGCCCTCATATCCGACTCTAATTCCCAAGTCGCTTCTTGTCCTTTGAAATCACTATTGCACTTTCACCAATCAAATTTCCAAGTTCCTCAATTTCTTCACTTGACGATCTAGGATGGCCACCAGTCCTTCAATATAGCTTAGTTTCTCGTCTAACTGGATGTCGTCTAATGGTACTATCACACCGGTACCCGCCAGACATTACTTCAAATTTGACACGTGAAAAATAGGGTGAATCCCTCACAGTTCCACGGATAAATCTAGTTTGTATGCTAATTCTCCAACACGTTCTATAATAGCAATGGTCCAAAGGATCTCTGTCTCAACTTGCCCTTCTTTCCGAAACGAACCACTCCCTTCCAAGGCGAGACTTTCAACATATCTATGTCTCCCACTTGGAATTCGATTGGCTTCCTTTGCTTGATAGTGTACATTTTCTGACGGTCTTGAGTCCTCCTTAGCCTTTCTCGAAATTGGTTCACTTTATCAGTCTTCACTTGCACCTTTTTTTTCCTTTTCGGGTCCTGCCAGATGTTTCTCACCCATCTCATTCCCACCTAGAGGTGTTCTTCATCTGCGCCCTCTAAAACTTCACTCTGATGTCCAAAACATTCTAATTCACACTTGGCCATAACCTCCGAATAAACCAACTGTAACATGTCAGACCAACCGTACCAGATATTGTCCGCTTTGTCTGCACACTCGGACTCACGGTCTTTAAACACATCTCTTTACGATTTTTCATATATAACTTTACTTATTTAGATGACGACACTCTACCAGAGATCACGCCACCACGACATACATCCCGGACTAAGATAATAACCCTTCTATTCGCCGACTTAACACGATGTCAGTTTTAGGCACCACCAAGAACCCACCGCCACGAATTTCTTTATCAATTACTCTGCCAAAGAGAATATATATATATATATATATATATATATATTCAATACTACAAACGCCCAAAGCCCAACATAACACATTCTTTTCTGAACCGCATAGATCACACTCAGCGGTGTTGTACAAATCAAACGCATTACACACACTTCACCCCCAAACGTATTCACCCCAAAATCAAACGTAAAGAAAGAAAACTTCCACCTTCATCACTTTCATAGTCCACCATCTCCGAACGTCCCATATAATGACACCTACTTCAATTTCCTCGCATCCATCAATCGCCCCGAACATACTAGCTATGAATCCGAGCTTCATCCGGTCTAACACGGAGTGACCATACTCATACCGACTTTTCCAAGTGGCTTAACTCCGTGCGTCCAACTCACTGGGAATCTTTTCCACACAATACCAAGCCTGACACTATCGTCTTTCACTCTGAGCATTACATTCACCCACCTTTCCTCTTTCTTCTCGGAAACATCCAACATACTACCAAAGATCGACTTACTAACAGACGTAAACTCAACATCAAAACCAAACATTCACTCTATGCTCTTTCTCGCACCATCACTAGGGTTCCTAAACTCACTAACGACAAATCTGAAAACATGAAACTTCCATTTTTGAGTCACTTGACAACCTTTTTACTCCCAGATTACCCCTTTTTCGACAACTCCAAAGTGTCGAAAACACATTTACATTACTTCGATTAACTAAACAATTTCCCACCATTCTCATTTGAGGTATGCAACTATCCTTTCCAAAACGATACCTAAAGCTCGAAGGCACCGCACTTTCCTCGCTTTCCAGAACATGGCTGACCTGCCTGCTAAAATCCCCTTCACACTCACAGACTACCTCGACACCTCATGGTCTTCATAACACAACAACATGTCGCAACATAAACATTTGACATTTCCATCAATATTTTAGCGGTACAAGCTAAACCCATCCACACTTTACCGCAAACCAGAACCCAACACTCCTCTCTTAAATAACCACTCGCTATCATCCATAAGTTAATATCAATCTAGTAGTATCATGATACCAACAATACCCCCACACGCCTCCACAACGAATTTACCTTTAATACATAGATTTCCAGAATTCGCGGAGCGAGGATTTCCACCTACGCCTACCCTATATCAAAAGCATAAACTCACTAATTAATCTCAAGGAAACTTCTTACCACTTCATCATCATACCACAAAATCTTCGCAACATGCGGTACGCATACCAAATACCATCCTCTTCACACTAATCATAACACCAATATTTAAGATAAATCCGTTTAAACCACTCGGCGTGATTTCGCTTCTGTCCGGCTTACCGCTATATGCCAGAAACAAATTTAGGCAGTCTAAAAGATTAGCATGCTACCTCGCAAACCCAAATACTCGAAGCGCAACCACTACAGTTGTGCTATAAGTACTCCACTCCTTATCAAACCAACTGAACCTCAAAGGAAATTCGCCTGACCAAAGTAGCGGTCCAACCACACACTGGGTACATACTTTTTTCGAATAACTCTTTGCTTCATCATGTAACTCAATGAAACTACCCCTAGTTACTCCTCCATTTCAAGCGTTCAACCACTCACCAAGAAAATGATCGTTGGCTTCAGTATTATTAATCGAATTGATGATACCTCAACCATGCTTCCGACCAGCAAGGATTCCCATCAGGACTTATCTCTTTTCAAAGCAACCACTTACTAATACAAGAGCATTATAACGACTTCGGGCTCCACTCTAGATACAAACATCTGCCGCCATCCCAATTTCCAAACACCGAACAGGCGGTTAATCCATCGCATTACTAATGTACCTAATGTCAAAGTTCAAGGCCTCTACTAATCACCCCCGCTGTTCATCGCCTTTACTTAGGAGAATACCGACATCAAATACCTTCTACCCTCTGATCGAGCAACACACTTCCATTCTCAAAACTTTCATCATTCTTAATTGCAACATTTCCCTACGTCCTAGTGAGTTCACAACCTTCATGCATGACATACCAAAATTTAAACTTTTGACACATTTGAAATTTTTAGAAGATACTACATTATGAAACAAACGTGAATGGACACGACCCCACACCGACTTAGCCATGCACAACGATTTCAAGAATCGTTCACCCTCAACTTCTCGACAAATTTCTCTTCACCACACCCCAACCTTTGTGTTGGCACAATTAAAATCATTCCGATGAACTTTCCACACACGGTTTTTAAAAAAATACTACATAATTGCTTATACTGAGTGTCTCTGATATGACAACACAAGTCTGTACCAATCTCACTTATAAAATCACGCGGTCAAATGTTGTTTTGATTTTTTTTCATAACCAAAGGTTGACTCATTTATAAGGAGGTATATAAATTTTTTTTTCCGGACCAAAAATCGAATTTTATCACTCAAAGTCAAAAAACTTGTCTTTTCAATTCAAACACATATTCGCATGTGTCGACACGTTTTCAAAACAACTACTTCGTAAGGCACACACACGCCAAATTATCTGATGTGATTAATATGAAAAACTCTAGCAATTTATTTAACACACAATACATGGGACTCAATGGCATTGAAGGCTATTCACTCTAACAAGGTCAACTGCTTGCACTCACCACAACTCATCTCAGACTTTATACTTCCGATCAACCAGTCATGGTCCTCACATTTGCCACTACTTCTAGCACCAACGCTTCCCAACATCCTTGAATGTCCAAGTACCAGTTACCATCGCAACTACAATTTCGCAAAACACACATCCTCACTTTTAACCTCAAACAAACTTACCAACCATATCTCGATTCTATTGGCCCTCACTACATTTTATCAGTTAGCACTGATTTCATCTCTCAACCAACCTTCGGTTAACTACAGCTCTAAAAGCCTCATTCCTATTCTTCGATTCTTGAGTTAACACTTCCCTGCTTCCTACTACTTGTCATAACAATCTACCCAACTGATGACTCATGTGACGCGAAAAGTCCACTTCCTACCACTAATCTTTCTTCATGACTCAGGAGGTCCTTTCTCAGCAAAATATCTACATCCCACACAACATTTAACACAAGCAGTATTAACCTTACCACTATAAGCAAACTCACACAACGTTCTAACCCAACACCATCATCACGACCATAGGACTCTCTACATAAAGCTGCCCTCATCACAAAACTTAACAATAGAGACCGAGTATGCCCATGCACCTGTAAATTCATAATGTCATTGCCCAGATGCAATCCTGAATTTACCTTACATGGGATTACTCCCTATCGTTATCATGCCTCTCGGTGATTAAGGTACTCCTTAAAGGTTTCCTAAATCTCAGTTGTGTCCCTCTACTCCACAGTTTAAGTCTAGGCCCATCCGGTCACCTAAATCCCTTAAACTATGGCTCTGATACCAACTGTAACATCCCAACCACAAATGACAAGATAAGAATTTAATCTTAATATTAATAATGCCAACACGGCGCCAAGCGTACAATAAAATTCCAAGGTTTGCATAGGCAACCTATTCACAACTGAGATACTATTAATAAATGTCAAAAAATGACAGCCTTCTAACTCTTCCGCTACATCTTCTCCTTTCCTTTAACTGCCCTTTCTAAAATTGCTTGCCTGAAAAGATTTTTAGTTTTGAAATAGCGAGGGTTAGACCGAAGGTCTAGTGAGTTCCCTCTACAGATAGCAATAAAATAACTTTTCAGAATTTAAATTAACATGCAGTAAATCCACAGAAATAAACACGCTACTGACCACACGACCGTCAAAGACGATGTGTCTAACTCGCGCTGCCTTAATGTTGGGACACCCCCCCCCCCAACGGCATAAACGGGCCACACTCCCCGGCACGAGTAGGCGGGCCACACTCCCCGACTTAGGTCAAATTCTCCACATAATATGTATGCATACATTTAAACAACAACGATTTATAACACACTTGAAAACATTTCATAGATATCATGCCATCATAAATAAATCAAAGTTTAAAAATAAACTTTACATGCTTTCATAACCAAAAAGGTTTAGTTCAGAAAAACTCACCTGTGGTCCTTTGCTTCATTTTCGTGTCTACCCTTTACAGCTCGAACTGAACCTATAAGGCAAACGTAGACCGATAAACTCTCGATTCTCTCTAAATCATTACACAAACCGACTTTACACCCGAAAGCTCCTAAACGGTTGGATCAATTAAATTAACAGGCTCAGCCCACTATAACTCATCAATTAAATCTTAATAAAGTATTACAATGGCCTACTACTAAATGATCAAAATCCAAGAAGAGACCATGGGCCTCGACCCATCTTCCCACTCACGGACCCAAAGCGACCGGATCCAAAGTTGGTCGCCCGGAGTCCTGCTCCTCGACCGGTGCTCACCTCCCGACCGATGTCTCGATCTCGACCGATGCCAAGGCTCGACCGGTGTCAAGCTCGACCGGTGTCAAGCTCGACCGGTGTCAAGCTCGACCGGTGACAAAGATCGACCGATGTCAAGCTCGACCGGTGACAAAGCTCGACCGGTGTCAAAACTCCAGGTCGATCGATTCGCAGACCTCTCAACGCGAACCGAAGGTCGATTCCATTAACAAAATTGATCAAGGATTGATTTCAAAAACCCTACTCAAACCACAAACTAGATACTTAATTCACTGCCTAATTACATTCCTCATTAAAGATAATTACAACTATTCACTTTACCCAGATTACAAAACTCAAAGCAAACCCCAAAACAACCCATCGCCAAAATCTTCAAAAAGCTCCAATCCAAAACTATTTGGTACTTAAAATATCCAACGGAGAAGATAGAATGATTAGAAGGAGATTACCTTAAGGAAGAAATCATTAACGCTTGAAATCCCGATCGAGTCGACCCCTCTCCCGCTTCCATCGCCAAAACGTCCTAACCTCTCCTCTTCGTCTCAGCCGCCTCCTAATACCACAATGAAGTTGTTAGGGTTAAAACCCCTTTTTATTCCAATGTTACATCTTACCCCCTCTCACCTTTGAGTAACGACCAACTTACACCCAATTATTAAATATACCAACTTTAAACCCGGTTATTACACCCAATATTAAATATTTTTGGATTTAATTATATTATTAAATATTATAAATATATACTAATTAATATGTCGTGATTAGTATGAGATTTGTTGAAATTAGTATGTGATTTGATACAAATAATCACTAAATTGTTGTGATTTTCTTTTTGTAATTTCATATCAATTTTTACTTCAAAGTCGAATTCCTTCGACGAATTACAATTATATCAAATTTCATTCTGTCAACAAAACACCCTTAGAATTATCATAAGAGATTTAATTACTTGGAAAAAAAAGATATCACTTATCAACTGAATTTTGGATTATGAGTTCGAACCTTTTTCAAAAATATAAATATGCAAATATTTTAGTATAGTATATTTAATTATTTATACTTTCTTAATCATGATTATATTATTTCCTCTAATTTTAATTGAACTACATAATATCAGTTATCAACAAATGGTTAGGTAATGATATTTCCAGAGAGGGGGAAACTGACATTGGCATATGCTGTCGGAAAACTAGAGGTCTTGAAGGGAAGGGTCACCGACCTCGAGGGTTAGGGGAAGGTTCTCATGACAAGGATGATGAATATGCTTACAGCATCCACAATGTGATTTTTAGGAGGTTTTTACAAGGTTTTTGGGAAGGTTTTTAACTTCAGGTTTTTTGTGAGGTTTTTCGTCATAGTTCGTAACTGCACGACCTGCTTTTTTTATAGGTTTTTTTTTAATATTTAATCGGTTTCAACTTTAAAATTTTTTATAAAAGTTTTGTATTTAATCAGTTTGATTTATTAATTAGTTTTATTTACTAATATATTTAAAGTAGTCATAATTAAATAAAATTATAAAATAAATGTATCATTAAAGTAATTTTACTTTTTTATATTTAAATTAATATCTTAAATTTGACATATTTTTATAAACTTTTTACAGATTTCTTAATAACCCAATTTTTATTTTTTAGTATATATTCTTTTAAATTATTTTATTTTTACTTTTATTGGATATATTTTTATACAATTTTTATAGGTTTCTTAATGACTCAATTTTTATTTTTGATTATACATACTTTTAAATTTAACATTTTTTAATTTTTAGTTTACATACTTTTATACAACTTTTACAGATTTCTTGATAACCTAATTTTTATTTTTTTATTGTACATATTTTTAAATCAAACGAGAATGTTAACTATTTAAAAGAATAAGAAAATAATTATAAGCCAATCATTTTATTAAATAATACCTTAAATAATTAATTATAAAAATAAATAACTAAGGGTATAAAAGTAATTTAGTTATTTAAAACTTATTTTAGGTATTTATTTATGATTCTACTTTTACCATATTTGTAAATTTAATATGATTTAATTTTTTATTTAATTCATTTAAAATAAGCATATTTAATTCTCATATAAATAATTCTTTTTTTATTTAAAGTAATATTTAAAAAATTATAATTTTCATAAAAATCACATGTGATTCATAATGAATTAATATTTTTTCAAAAAAATTTCCTAATCATATGTGATTTAAAATTTGACAAACAATAATTAAAATTAAACATTGAAAAGAAAAAAATAAAATAAAAACAGAATCATATGTGATGTGTAACAAAAGGCAATTAAAATTAATGTATAAGATCACATGTATTTCTAAACGTAATTCATAATTTTTCATAAAAATCACATGTGATTCATAATAAATTATTTTTTTTTCAATTTTTTTTCCTAATCATATGTGATTTAAAATTTGAAAAACAATAATTCAAATTAAAATTTGAAAACAAATTAATGAAAACAAAATCATATGTGATGTGTAGCAAAACACAATTAAAATTAATGTATAAGATCAAATGTATTTCAAAACATAATTCATAATTTTCATCAAAATCACATGTGATTCACAATGAATTATTTTTTTTTCAAAATATTTTCCTAATCATATATGATTTAAAAATTGAAAAACAATGAATCAAATTAAACATTTAAAAAAATGAAAACAAAATCATATGTGATATGTAGCAAAACGCATTTAAAATGTATAAGATCACATAATGATACATAAAAAAAATTTAATGAGTCTATTTTAGGGGGGAAATGTCGATTAATTGTGGATATCACATGTGATTTTTGAGAAAAATTGTAAAAAAATCTTAAATAAACTAATTCAATAAAAATAAATATTTAAAATGACAAACTAAATCACATTAATTTTAATGTTGTAAAAAGTTATAAAAAAATTCATGAATAAATATCTTTATTAAATTTGTTACATAATCTATTTAAAAATAAATGAGTTTCCATATATAATATGTATACAACAAATGACACATATGCCCTATTAGGCGCTTTTTAAAAAGTTTTATTTAAGCTATTATTTAATAAAATGATTATCCCATAATTATTTTCTTATTCTTTTAAATATATATCATTGACATGCGCTTACATCTAGCATAGATTTGTCGGTTCAACGAAAAAACATATAATATTTACAAAATTAAAAGATTACAAAATTAAAAGATTACAAAACCTAAATCATAAAACAAAACTAAAGACATACAATTACACTAAAAATCGAAAAATCTTGAAAATCTAACATGTTGCATCATCATCCTCAGAAAACATCTCGATCTCATCCGAATTATCATCATCAGATACGTTAAGTAATGGAACTTCAAAATCGAAAGGCTTTTGACTTGGATCCATTGATTTTTTTTTGAAATTCAGATCACCTTCTTGCAGAACCTGAATTAGAATAATCGGTAACTTAGGTTTATGTTTATGTTTTTTTAGAAAAGAATCCGATAACCATGGGTTTAGGTGAAGATTAACTTGGATTGAATTATCTTTCATTTTTTTATTAATGAGGGATAATAAAAAACCGATTAACATGGAATTGTAAGTCGGTTATAGATAAACATGAAAATAAAAAGTCATTAATAGCCTTCTTAATTAATTATTAATGATTATTAATTAAAAATTAAATTAAATTAATGATTGGCTAGAATTTCTTCTCCCTTTCTCGCAAAATGTATACCTTCTCGCATGATCCTCCATATATATATATATATATATATATATATATATAGAGAGAGAGAGAGAGAGAGAGAGATAGTGAGAGAGAAGCGATCAAATGGAAACCACTCTAATTTTGAAAACCGTGGAAACCTTCAATTTCGTTGGTTAAGTTAATGAAATTGTTTAATTTGATGAAATAGTTTCATATAATTCTTTTATTGATGAAATCGTTGCATATATTTGTGTTTTTTATGTAAAAATGAAAAAAGTTTCATCAGATTGCGAAAATACATGAAATAATTTCATCAGAATGAGAAAAATAGATGAAACTACATAAAAACACAAATATATGAAACAATTTCATTAACAAAAGAATTATATGAAACAACTCGATCACATTAAACAACTTTATGAACCAATTTTATTAATTTAACCAATAAAATTGACGGTTTCCAAAGTTTTCAATCTAATATGGTTTTCAATTGAAACCACCTCTCTCTCTCTCTCTCCATATATATATATATATATATATATATATATATATGGAGAAAGAGAGAGAGAAAAGTATAATTTAAAAGAGATAACAAAAGAAAATATAAAAAGACAAAATTACCCTAACTTAACATAGCAAATTTAATTGAGTTAGTTTTAAGGATCCAATTCATTACGAAAATAAAACCACGATGACCCAATCCATAATTTTTTTGTGAGGGATCCAATCTATAACTGTTTTATAACCATAAGGACGATATTTGTAATCTATACTATATTATAAAGCATTTAGGACAAAGTCTTAAAAACCATTTTTTATACGTAAAGTACTATATATTAATGCATATTACTTTAAATTCAAGATTACAAGTAATTGGTCTATGAGTACAGTTTTTTAAAGCTGCATGTTTTAATTCATATAACTAACTGATAAATATAATAAAATACATGATAAACATCTTATTTTAAATATAAATAATATGAAATATAATTAAGCTAATCAATGAATTCTTACAGAATACTTAATTAATATATTTAATAAAAAATATTACATTATAAAATCTAAAATAATATACATCGTTATTAAATCTAAGTTATATTATAAAAAAACTAAATTAAACAATTCATAAAAAAAACAAGATTTTTTAATTTAACATTTAATACTAATATCGATATATTTTTTAAAAAATTTATGTGGTCTTTAGATTTATATTTTATTAATACATAAAAGCAATATTATTTTCCCAAAATCACACAAAAACGTATTTTAAAATTGACAAAGATAAATAATAAAACAAAATATTAAAATCAAAATGTATC
Source organism: Arctium lappa (assembly GCA_023525745.1). Taxonomy (NCBI): domain Eukaryota; kingdom Viridiplantae; phylum Streptophyta; class Magnoliopsida; order Asterales; family Asteraceae; genus Arctium; species Arctium lappa. The sequence goes on along the minus strand of CM042047.1, from coordinate 151,716,624 downwards.
ACGCTATATTATACGAATACAGTTCCAGTTACTTTATAAAAAAATATCATGGCCCTTAAAAATTGTTATGGTGAAATCTTTAAATTCAAATCTTTTGGTGTACGTGGGCTTAAAATACCTAAAATTATTTTGGTGAATTGAATACTAGTTTTAAATTCTATGCCTGAAATTCCACTAATCCTAGTAAGTCATCTTTTTTCCTCCAAAACATAATGCAAACAATAATAGAGCTCTCTTGAGCCCCACCATGACTCATACACCAATTCTTTTTTCTATTGAGTTATGGATTTGGTCCCTCTGGTTTTGTATTTTCTTTGACTATGATTTTCGTATTATGTTTATTATGAATGTAGTCTCTGTGGTATGCAATATGTTGTGGCTAAAGTCCCTAAAGGCTAACACCGTTAACTTTGAAACATTAAAGGTATCATGTGTCTTGCACACCATGGATAAAATTGTCATTTTCCCCTTCCCTTTCTCTTTCAATTAAACATGGCATTGTTAAAGGAAAAACATAATAGAACAACAATATACGGAGATAATGAATCTGTAATTCTCATTAATCAAAAGCCCTTTAAATAGGGATGAGATACAAGTAGATAACCACGAGATATTTTAGTTCTAATATAACTCTGATATATTTATCTCTATCTCTATCTCTATCTTTATCTCTATGGTCATATCCTTTAGACGATGGCACACTTATCCTACAACACTCCCCCTTGTGCCGAGTTAAAGGAGTGGTGGTGCACAGTTGTTGACTCGTTAAAACCTTACGCCAAAATAAAACTCAGTGGGAAAAAATAAAAATATGACGAAGGAAAGAGTACAACGCACCAGCTTCTTTGCAATACATAGACTTATCCTTCAGTCTAGTTTTCTCTTAGATTCATACTTTAATCTTGAGAGTTAGGAAAGCATGATGGTATATAAACAGTTGCCTCACTAAAACCTTACACCAAGGAACAAAACCCAATGGGAAAAATAAAACCTTGGTTGAAGGAAAGAGCACAACATATCAATATCACAAATATAGTAGACTCCCCCTTTTGTCTACTACTCCCCCTGATTCGTGCATTAATCAAAGGAGTTTGGAAAACATTTCCATTTACTTTCTACACGTTTCCCAATATATGGTTTTATGGTAATGAATTGGTAAAATATGTCACATTCTTTTGACACCTTACTTGATTCACTTGAATCTAAAAGAGAGTATTTTATTGCTGATTATATATAAACTTAAGTAGAATATTCTTTGTGTTATTACCTTGATGTATCTTATGTTCATTTCTACAATATATGATGCATCATTTCCATATATGCAAGTAGGATACTGGTTGAACCCAAAATTACTAACTCCTCTAATATATGTAATGATAGTCCTTAATCATATACATTATTTTATTATCTCATGGAGAGTAATATTCTTGGATTAGTTCAAGGAGATAGTTACAAATGATTGCTTAGTTTACTTCCAAGCAATCGACGTGTTCCTTGTGGTAATTCTTTATCCAGTTTGGGAACAACCTTTGTATGGGTCAGACAAATACCTAATATCAGCAAACACATACCAAGACATTGTTTGGTGTTTTTCTATAAGAGATAGTACTTTTGCTACTTACATTCTAAGTAGGTATTGAAATTCCATTATCAATCAAATGTTTCTTTCTATAGGGAAAGTATAAACCCATGTCAATGGTTCCAAAATATTAATTTGATATCATTCCAATGACTTTGCGTTGGCGCTGAGCTAAATCTAGCTAACAAGTTCATTGAGAAATATAATGTATGGTCAACTGTATTATGCTAAGTACGATAATGCGCATATTGTACTTAGATAGGGAATTCCAGCTCCCAACATTTTTCGTCATCATCCTTTAGACGAAATGGATTTTTCCTTATATCCGACACTTCAACCGATCATGGGAGTGCTAACCGAATGCGCTTTGTCCATATTAAATTGCCTGATTATTTTCTGGACATATGCGATCGGTGAATTAATATTTCACAAACTTGGTGTCCTAGCTCAAATATCTAGACAAAACCAAGTCTTCCCAAGATCTTTCCTCTCAAAATCATATTTTAAGTAGCTTGTGGTTCCTCTCATTTCATCAAGAGTGCCTATTATGTTCATAACATCGACATATAGAGCTACTTTGAAAATCTGGAACTTGTTTTCCATAATAAATACGCAAGAGAACAGTTCATCGTTCTTATATATCCTTTCCCAATCAAGTATTCCATTAGGCGGGTATACCACATCCGCTTAGATTGCTTTAATCTATAAAGTGGGCGTTTCAATTTTATTGCAAACGCATTTCGTGGTTTAGAGTTACTTGATTTTGGTAATGTAATATCATCAAGTACTTTTATATATCTCTAAATCTAGATCCCCGTAGAGATATGTGGTAACCACATTCATGAGCTACATTTCCAGTCCTTCGGAAACTATTAGGTTAATTATTTAGCAGAACGTTATAACATCCATCACGAGAGAGTAAGTCTTCTCATGGTCAATCCAGGGCGTTGTGAGAAACCTTGCGCCAAAGGAGAACCTTACATATTAGGACTTCATTATTCTCGTTACGCTTTCTGACAAAGACTCAGTTATGTCCTACGGGCTTTACACTTGGTAGGTTAGCACTACCTGACCAAATACCCGATCCTTTGTCAAATAATAGAATTCTTTCTGGATTGTTTCTTTACATTTAGGCCAATATGCTTTTTGTTGATATTATTCAACTGAGCCTGGTTCGATATCGTCGTGCTTGATCATTTTATGAGCCATTGTATATGCGAATAAATCATCAATGATTATATATGATCTGTCCATCGACTCATATGTACTCTCATAGTTCATTTGAGATTAATATTCATCTCTCGAATCAATATTAACTTCGGAGCGTCCTCCAGTGATGATTCATGGACATAATTATAATTAGAGACAATCTCATGAGAGTTTTATGTATTGATGATAAATGGATGTGCCTAACTATTCTCTTCCTTTATAATAGTATCCATCGAACCAAGTAGCTTCCACCACTTCCATTTGGTAGCTACGACCTCAACCACACCTCCACTATGTGTGATTGCAATGCACTTTCCAGTGGCGTTGTGCCCCTGTTGGGGACTTTTTAACCTTGCGAGTATATTTGCAGCTCGTATATGTGATCTTTGTCACTTTTGGAATATTAAACGTATCAGGTATCGAGTCTGATTCGTTTGACTTTAACATTACGTTGTTAAGTTTTGGGGATCAAAATGAGACAGAGTGAGAATATTCAATGACACTTCCTGTCGTTCCCATGGAAAATCCTTTTTCCTATCTCCCCCTAACGACGGGAAGACTGTCTCATGAAAGTGACAACCCGAAAATCTAGCGGTAAAGAGATCACTAGTCAAATATTCTAATTAGCGGATAATTGTTAGGGGTTCATATCCAACATTTACCAAATCGTCTTTAAGGACCCATTTCGATGCGCTGTGGGGGCGCAATTGGCACATATAATCAAACATGCGTAAATGTAAAGTATCAGGCTTATATCCAGTTACCAACTGGTACGCATGAGACTGGTTAGCAAGTAGTGAGTCTAAAAACGAAAAAAAAAACTGCATATAATAATTGCATAATCCCAGGTAGATGTGGGTAAATTGGTGCGCATTACTAATACCCTAGATGTCATCATATTCTTTTGATAACAACTTCTATGAGACCATTTTATATATACACATGGGGTATAGGAAACTCTACATTGATCCTAATACATATGCAATTAACATCAAATCCTTATGATGTAAATTCTCCAGCATTCCAAGTCATGTAGACTTGATGAAATAATAAGGGTGGTGAGCCCTTAAATGTATAACTAGTGCTAGGAGTGCAGTATTTCATGTGGACAATAATACGACATGCGTTCATCGTGTTGAAACCAGAACCATAAAGTACTTTAATGGTCCACATTCTGGATGTTTATGTCCATAAATATCACCTTGTATTCATTGTAACAATGGAATATTTTTGTATAATGTCCTTAGCTTTAGTACGATCTCATTCCTGTATTGACTAAGGATTAGGGTATATACAAAAGTTTTATGTATTCGAGAGGGCATATTATGATAGCAATGTTGTTTCTTATGTTGCATAAGTCAACTGTTGCAATTTGCCTTGTTTTGCCTTTCACTCGAAAGAGAATGTGTCTATGTGTATTTTGCTATACACGAATCACTATGTCATAACCACGGTGTCCCACATGGTTATGTCGAAACATATATGTGTTATTGCCCCCAAAATTTCTTTATTGGTGATAAAATATGTTCCGATAACCTAATAATCTACTAGTTTGACACATTAGTTTCCATGATATATGTTTCCTTTCATATTCATTGGAATTTATGTATATATGCTCATTTTCATTTCCATTTGATACAAATATCTTTACAAGGTTCCTATTAAAGTTGTACCACCAAGAAAGTGACAGTCCATCGTCTAAGTAATTTGGTTGGATGCATTATAAAACAAGTATTAGTCTATCTTTTTTTTTTCGATTGTGTGATAGGTAAAAAAAATCAATTCTCCTCGATACATTCCTAAGCGGAACGGAGAATATTGAATTTTTTTTGTATTTGTTTTGATGTATTTCTTTACATCTATAATGGTTACATATTCGATTTTACTTTAGCAAAGAAATTAATTTTGGTACTTAAAATTAATTTCAAATAAACATATGCATAATCAATATTAAATATTAAAACAAATATGTTATATTTCATTTTCAACGTGTTCCCTTTTTTATAGAAGCACTTTTTAGTGCATATCTTATTTGATTGTCCATTATCATCTGGGTAGATGTTGTATCCTACTCTAGGTGTTGAAAAATCCTTCCTGACTCTTACCAATACCCTGACCCTTTATAGGGTCTTGTCCACATGGTGCAGAAATGTCACATGTGTGAAATTGTTTTTAACTCACAATCATTTGGAGTTGTTTCCACCTCTAACACTTTCACTATCGATATCGGGAATTTTCTTTATCCCGACATATGTGGTGTTATTCGAAAGAACCTTGTTATATCTCTCAACCACTTTCATTAGGTTGATGAGTTTGTCTAAAGGTTGCATTCCAACTTATATTTATATTTACTTATATATGAAAGGTGGAAATAATGTTAAAAATCATGTCATCTTCTGTGAGTTCCTTGCCACAGAGATTGATATGCATTTTGGATATATTTCTTTGTTGACATTAGTTACCTTTTTTTGTAATCGAGTAAGTGGGTTTCATTCCAATGTACAATTATTTCGGTAAGTACATATTCATGAGTACTTCCGATTATCCCTTTCTGGGACATCCCACGTTTCTTTGAGGTTTTCAAGTAAAGGTATTCCTATGAAATTTAGGATTTATATGTCGTCTCAAAACATGAAGGTATTTGCTTGTACCTTTTCAAGAGGTTGGTTTTAGAGTCAATAGGGAGTTGGATTTTAGGTATTTTCTTGTACCTTTTCAAAAGGAGGTTTATATACTCATTCAGATTCTTTTGATTTTACGACGTTGATTTTTTGGATGAGTTGTTTCAACCATTTACATATATAAAAGGATAATATATATTTTCTTTTTGATAAGAAAATGGATTATGGTTATGAAATTTCATTATCATAACAATATTGAATTTTGTATGCTTTAATTTTATTGATAATACTTCATCAATATTTCAATTTGCGAAAAATAAATCACTCAATCTATTGGATTTCCAGGTAGTAGGGGAATCACATGGATTTCTTAAATCCCTACAAACCTTAAGGTTGTTTACACCCGTTTGACAAAATCCAGTCGATATCTTGTGATTTAGTTAATTTAAATATAACATTTATTATAGAGCATTTGGAAAGATGCCAAAATGACTATGAGTTTGGCATAGAAGCCAATTTTAATACCTTAATAGTATTTTTGGAGCTTTTGGTAAAAAACCAAAATATATGAGGTTGGAAGTGTAACTTCCAAAGATTAATTATATAGTTTAAAAATAATGAGTAAGAACCCATAATCAAGACAAGTATTTGGATAATTTTTTTTTAAACATTTTAATGTTATTTTTAGAGCTTTTAGCAAAATAACAAAAGTTATGGGGGGTTGAAAGTGTAAATTCTAAATATAATTAATAAGATTGAGATTAATGAGTAGGAACTCATAAACAAGATAAACATTTGAATATTATGTGGATAAGACATAAAAATCTATAAAAGAATTACTAAACATTTTAATACCAAATTAAAACAATTGATTTAGATAAATAAATACAAATTAAGTTGTCCACTTCAATGTACATTATCAATAACAATATGATAAAATAGAATAATATATAAAACAATTAAAATAATAATGATCCTATAGATAATGACAAATTTTAGGTTCAAATGCAAATTAAACAAATAACAAAATTAAATGTTGATAAGTCCAATAAAAAAATTAGATAAGAGATAATTCTAACAAATCCAATAATAACTTCTTTTTTTTGAGGGTTCATAACAAAATCTACAAATATTAATTTCAACTATAAGATTGATTTGAAATTGAAATTTACAACATCGAAGATTACTAACATATTAATCGTTATAATAATGAGTTGTAACAAATTAATTTATTTAAATAAGTAAATAATAATAACATGATTAAGTTAACTAACTAAATATATGCAATATTATAAACTTATTTAAGAATACCTAAATTAATAACTATAACAAAAATTGAGTCAGTAATTAATTGTTTAAAATATATAAAATACGATTCCAAATCCACATGAAAGGTTAAAACACAAAAAAAATAAAAATAAAGTGTGTATTTTCCTTTTAAATAAATAAAAAAATAGTGAAACTAAGGTGACCAAATCCATATGAAGGGCAAAAAAGCAAAATAAATCATTAAAACAAATTCATCCACATCATTAGCACAATTATTTAATTGTTCATATGTATAAAAAGTTGAAGAATGTGTACTTGTATTTGGTAGGAGGATGCGAGTTGTCCAACAGCGGAAACCGGATATATCTGAGCTTACGTGCCGATAACGTGTTAAAGGAAAAACATAATAGAACAACAATATACGGAGATAATGAATCTGTAATTCTCATTAATCAAAAGCCCTTTAAATAGGGATGAGATACAAGTAGATAACCACGAGATATTTTAGTTCTAATATAACTCTGATATATTTATCTCTATCTCTATCTCTATCTTTATCTCTATGGTCATATCCTTTAGACGATGGCACACTTATCCTACAACAGGCATATGGATTTTAGACATATATAAAGACAAAAAATAATAATAATAATAAAGAATAGTGAGTTGTCGATTTGGTCCTTGTGCATTACTCGTCATCTTTAAATCTCATCTATCATTTTAATCTTTTTCATTCATTCTTCTTTATCAAAGTACAAAAAAAACTAATTTGTTAAAGTGTAATAACATTTATTTGCATTTACGTATAACAATTGTTTCAAACCAACATTACAGTGCAAAAAAGACAACATTACATCCAAAAAAAAGTTATTTACATTTAAAAATAACAATTGTAGGACCAATACCAGGTAATGTTGATTTCAAACAATTGTTATTTTGATGAGTTTTTTTAGGAATGTAATGTTGATTTTAAACAATTGTTATTTTGATGGGTTATTTTTTTCGGGATGTAATGTTGGTTTCAAACAATTGTTATTTTGATGAATTGTCTTTTTTGAGATGTAATGTTGGTTTCAAACAATTTTTATTTTTAAATGTGAATAGCTTTTTTTGCACCTTAACAAATTAGTTTTTCTTGCACTTTGACAAAGAATAATGAATAAAAAAAATAATAAGAGAGATGATATATGAGTTTTAAAGATGATGAGTGAGGCAAATGGCCATATCCACAATTTGCTATTCCTTATTTTATTGTTTTTATATATGTCTAAAATCCAAGTACTAGGTTTAATTGAAAAGGAAAGGCAAAATGCATGACATTTATACCGTAGTGTGCAAGGCTCATGATGCCTTTAACATCTCAAAGTTAACGGTGTTAGCCTTCAAGGACTTTAGCCACAACATATTGTATACCATAGGGACTATATCCATAAATCATAATAAACATAATATGAGGATCATAGTCAAAGAAAACACAAAACCACATGGACCAAATCCATAATTCACTCTTATATTAAAGATAATTTGAAGTCTTAAAAAAATTGTACTTGTAATACATGTATTTTTACTAAAAATGTATCAAAATATAATACTAATATAACTTCAATAACCTATAGATCGATATGAAATCATGATAAAACTTGTTAGTAACTTCTCAATTGCTTAAGCATAAGAGATTTTTGACATAAAAATTGAATATGAAATTATATAGGGGTTAAATCATGTGAGAACCAAAAAAAGATTGAGAACTGTGATGACCGATCTAAGTCGTAATTTGGTTTTAATCCTAAGGATTTAATTAAAAATTATTTCATCACATGAAAAAGCCATAATCGTCATTTTGATAATTGAGATTCATCATATGAAACATATACAATTTCACCTCATTAAATAAAAACAATTTTTTCATAAACATGATATTTCATATATATGTTATTTCACCATATAAAAATGATATATGTTATTTCACCATATGAAACGAAACACTATATGCTACTTCACCACATGAAACCAAACACTATATGCTACTTCACCATATGAAACCAAACAATATATGTTATTTCACCACATGAAACAAACAAAATCCTCCTTCTTCAATGAATTTGTAATCCCTGTAGACACTCCAACGATTTGGGGAACCACCTCCTCTTCTCCGATCGTCGCCATCATCGTATCTAATCAAAATCCATTAGAAAAAACCAAAAACCTATCAAATTTCTAATCAAATTCCATTAGAAGAAACAAAAACTCATCAAGTTCTAATCAAATTCCATTAGAAGAAACAAAACCCATCAAATTCTAATCAAATCCCATTAAAAGAAACAAAAACCCATCAAATTCTAATCAAATTCCATTATAAGAAAACAAAAACCATCAAATACTAATCAAAATAAGAACAACAAAACAAGTTTTTGAGAACATGGGATTCCGAATTCGGAATCGATTCACTTCAATTCAAAACTTTAAACTCATCTCAATTAGTGATTTGGGGAGAAATTGTTAAAACATTGTTAAATCTAAGGAATACCTACCAATGGCTACTGAAAGGGGAACCAGATGCTGACGTGTGATCAGAAAAGGAGACCGGATATGTGGAATGAAGTCGGAGGCAGTCGGAGAGGATGAAGAAGATGGTGGATTCATTGAAGATAAATTGTCGTCGGTGGGGGAGATAAAAATCTGATGAGAATGTGTAACACCTCAAAAATCAGAGTAAAATAAAACATTTAAAACCTGACAATTGACAAAGATAAATCCATTAACTTCCCATAAATGGGATCAGTCCTTAAGACTTTACAATTCTATACAGGGATTGCATCAAAAGAATGGGACTTAACAATGCCCAACATCAATACTAAATTATCTCCAAAAACCTCGAGACTCAAAACTCGTCTCTCCAAAAACCCCGGCACCCACCGCTAATGGAAACCTGTTATACATATCATTTGAGAAAAAGTGTCAGACTATAAAGCCTGGTGAGAACATACAGTTTATAAAACTCAAAAGATATAAACGTCAGTATCATAAAGAAATCTTTTCATAAAGGTTTAATTTGTAAAGATAACATTTCGCCACAACCGGGCCTCTTCGGTCCAAAACTCTTAAACAGTGATAAAAGGACCATTTTACCAAGGAGAGTGACGAAACACAAAGTTAGGCCAACAAACTGAGTTACGAGCTAAACCAATTGGAATCCGCGGATACGAATCACAAAGTCCGTGCTTCAACGTGAGATCAAGCCCCAAGCGCAAAACCAAGGTATACTCCTTCGCTAGGATCACCATGAACCATGGCTAGTATCCGGCCTCACATAACCGTACCAAGTTGCCCCCGAGGAACATGTGATCCATAGCTACAAATTTGGGGAATGTAACATCCCAACAAAACAGTCTACTCCAAAACCTAGGGATCCACTAGAAATGGTACGGACTCGTCACAACAACATATGTGACCAACCATAAATAAACACATGGTTACAAGTATATTTTATAAACAAAATGCTACTTCCAGTTCAACTTCTGGTAAGAATGAAAATCATTAAAAAGAGTTCATAAACATTCTTTTACATAATCACGTAATGTGCAAGTAAAACATCATTTTACTTCAATAGGGCGGAACCCGTCATTTTGGTCAAAACTGACCGGGAACCCCGAGAATCACCAAAAACTTCATTTATAACAAAATGTAGAGATCATAAAATCATACCGTAGAAATACTTCAGATTTCGCAAATAAGAGTTTTGACATGTATAAAGTTTGTAAAATGATAGTAGGAACTCACCGATAGGTTTTCGGAATAAAACCCGGAAAACCAGATAATGACCACGACGTAGAGGTGAAGCTTAAAACACCGACCCCTTGCTAGAAACACCGGAAAATAGCAACTTAACTAGCCTTGAAGATCAAAAGAAAAAAAAAGAGAAAAGAAGAGAGAGAGAGAACTGAGTTTGAGATATTATGAAATATCTCAAAACTCAAGATATTAAAAGCAATCTCAAAAAGCAGTCTGTCAGGGCGCACGACCCGTGCGCCCTCAAAGAAGGAAATGCGCACGACCCGTGTGCTAGCACTAGCCCTCATCCCTGGATCCTACGCACAACCCGTGCGTTTTCTCTGAAGGAGGACGCACGACCCGTGCGTCCTGTAGACAGCTTCATAAACCTCCTTTTCTTTACATCGCCGCAACACAACGAAATTCGGGGTGTTACAATCCTCCCCAACTTGGGAATGATTTCGTCCCCGAAATCCCAACTACTCAAAAAGGTGAGGATATCTTCGCTTCATATCCTCCTCGGCTTCCCACGTCACATTCGCCCCCCGATGATGCTTCCACTGCACCTTGACCAAGGTGACTTCTTTATGACGCAACTTCTTAGACTTTCTCTCTAAGATGGCGTCGGGTTCTTCCACACAACGGTTACCTTCGTCAACCCTTAACTCTGAAAGGGGAATGACGCTGTCTTCCACCGCCAAACACTTCCGGAGGTAGCAAACATGAAACGTGTTGTGTATTCTACTCAACTCCGGTGGCAGTTCCAACTGGTAGGCCTGCAAACCCACCCGTTTAAGCACTTTGAAAGGTCCGAGGAAACGGGGACTCAGCTTCCCACGCTTTCCGAACCGTATAATACCTTTCCACGGCGACACCTTGAGCATAACGCAGTCGCCCACTTGGAATTCCATCGACCGTCTCTTCTTATCGGCATAACTCTTCTGACGATCTTGAGCCGCTTTCATTCTTTCACGAATGCACTTGACCTTATCGGCAGTCTCTTGCACGATCTCAGGTCCAGCGAACTGCTTTTCTCCCGCTTCAAGCCAACACACGGGTGTCCGGCACTTTCGCCCATACAAAGCCTCAAAGGGTGCCATGCCGATACTCGAGTGGTAGCTGTTGTTGTAGGCAAATTCTACCAAAGGCAGGTGAGAGTCCCAACCGCCCCCGAAATCGATGACACAAGACCTCAACATGTCTTCCAAAGTTTGGATCGTCCGCTCGCTCTGCCCGTCGGTTTGCGGATGGTAAGCCGTACTCAATTTCACTCGAGTACCAAGCTCTTTCTGAAATCCATCCCAAAAGTTCGAAGTGAACCGACTTTCGCGATCCGACACGATCGACAACGGTATGCCATGCCTCGAGACCACCTCATCGATATAAAGCTTCGCTAGCTTATCCATCGGTAGAGTCTCGCACATAGCAAGAAATGAGCGCTCTTCGTCAATCTGTCAACTATCACCCAAATGGTATCGTAACCACGAAGAGTTTTAGGCAACTTCGTCACGAAGTCCATGGTGATGTGCTCCCATTTCCATTCGGGAATCTCTAAAGACTGAAGACTCCCGTATGGTCTCTGATGTTCGACCTTAACTTGCGAACACGTCACACAACGCTCAACGTAACGTGCCACATCAAGCTTCATTACCGGCCACCAATAATGCAACTTCAAGTCCCTGTACATCTTTGTGCTTCCCGGATGTATGGAATACCTGGACTTGTGTGCATCTACTAGTAACAGCTCACGGTTACCCCCAATCTTGGGCACCCACACATGACCGCTGAACAGTTTCACTCCACGGCTATCTTCCGTCAAGAGTAAACGCTGTTTGGTCATGACTTCTTCTTTGAGATTCTCTTCTAACAGTGCTTCCACCTGTGATGCCTTGATCTTCTCAACAAGGCTAGATACTATCTCGATTCTCGAATGGGTAGCTCGAATACTCCCGTTATAGTCCTTCCGACTTAGCGCATCGGCCACCACGTTCGCCTTACCTGGATGGTAAAGCAATTCACAGTCGTAATCTTTCAGCAACTCAAGCCACCTCCTTTGCCTCATATTCAGCTCTTTCTGATCAAAGACATACTTCAGGCTCTTGTGATCCGTATACAGAGTACATTTCGTGCCGTAGAGGTAATGTCGCCAAAGCTTCAAGGCGAACACCACCGCTGCTAACTCCAGATCATGAGTTGGATAATTCTGCTCGTGTATCTTAAGCTGTCTCGAGGCATAAGCGATTACCTTACCTCGTTGCATCAACACACAACCCAATCCCATCTTTGAAGCGTCGCTGTAAACCACGAAATCTTCCGACCCTTCAGGTAATGTCAAGATCGGAGCTTCACACAACTTCTTTTGAAGGATTAGGAACGCCTTCTCTTGGGTTTCGGTCCATTCAAACTTCACATTCTTCCGAGTCAGAACTGTCAGAGAAGAAGCGATCTTGGAAAAGTCTTGAATGAATCTCCTGTAGTATCCTGCCAGACCCAAGAAACTTCGGATCTCGGACGGACTCTTAGGAGGCTCCCAATTCATCATAGCTTCAATCTTGGAGGGATCTACTTTCACTCCTTCTCGAGTGACTACGTGCCCCAGAAATTGTACTTCTTTAAGCCAAAAGTCGCACTTGGAAAATTTGGCGTACAATCTTTCTCTTCTCAATACTTCCAGAACCTCACGTAGATGTTGTTCGTGTTCCGACTCACTCTTGGAGTACACTAGTATGTCATCGATGAATACAATGACCGACTTGTCGAGGAAAGGTCGGCACACTCTATTCATCAAGTCCATAAACACTGCTGGTGCGTTCGTCAGGCCAAAAGGCATTACAAGGAACTCGTAATGGCCGTAACGCGTTCTGAAAGCCGTCTTCGGAACATCTTCTTCTCTTACCTTCACTTGGTGATAACCTGATCGTAAGTCGATTTTGGAGAAACAACCCGCTCCTTGAAGTTGATCGAACAAGTCGTCTATTCTCGGAAGCGGATACCTGTTCTTCACTGTAGCTTTGTTCAACTCACGATAGTCAATGCACATTCTCATTGTGCCATCCTTCTTCTTGACAAATAAGACCGGAGCTCCCCAAGGTGACGAACTCGGTCTTATGAATCCCTTCTCAAATAGCTCCTGGAGTTGTACTACCATCTCTTGCATCTCCGATGGCGCTAAACGATAAGGTGCTTTAGCGATCGGTGCAGCGCCAGGCACAAGATCAATCCGAAACTCTACCTGACGATCGGGTGGCAACCCGGGCAAGTCGTCCGGAAAGATATCTGGAAACTCACGCACGATCTTCACATCCTCTAGCTTTGATTTCTCCGACTTAGCATCGATCACATAGGCTAGGAAAGACGAACATCCTTTTATTAGACACTTGCGTGTTCTTACCATTGTGATTATTGCTACTTCACCCTTCCTCTTTTCACCATAGATGACCACGACTTCACCAGAGGGGTCGGGAAGTCGAATCAACTTCTTGGAACACACGAACTCGGCCTGATTGTTTGACAACCAAACCATACCGATTACCACATCAAAACCCCCGATTAACATCGGTAATAGATCGATCGAGAATTCTTTCCCTTCGATACTAAGAGTACACTGCCTCAGAACTTCGCGGATCAGAACTTGACTACCATCGGCTATTTCTACCACTAATGCATCCTCAAGACTAGTAGTGGGCATAGCAATTTTCTGACGGAACAATTCAGATACGAAAGAGAAACTAGCACCCGTATCGAACAAAATACGAGCAGGTATAGAGTTTATAAGAAAAGTACCCGATACCACATCAGCTGATGCTCTAGCCTCTTCAGCCGTCATCTGAAAAGCTCGACTCTGAACCTTAGGAGGGTTCTCCTTCCTTGCTGGCGCGCTACCCGACACAAGCTTCGGGCAATCTCTCTTTACATGCCCCGGTGCCTTACACTCGTAACAGACGATTCCACTGACCGGGCAATCTCTGACAGTATGACCGGGCTTCCCACACTTATAGCAAACTTGAGAATTGTTGTAACAGTTACCGTGATGCTTGGTTCGATACCTCAGGCACCACTTAGCTTCCTGATAACTGCTGAAGTTGCGGTTTCCGACAAAAGGTCGGGTCCGCTTGGGAGGTACTGAACTGTTCTCCCACTTTCTCTTTTCAGGCACCACCACTGCCTTCTCAGATTTGCTCTTTGCGAACATCTCTTCCATGAATTGAGCTTCCTACACCATCTCTCGGAGGTTAGAAGCTTTGGAATTATGGACCATCGATTGCATATCCGCAGGTTCATCTTATCCTTCTCTGTTGGGGCAGCGTGCCCCACCAGACCAAGCTTCTCCATGAACTGACGGGTATACTCCCTCACCGTCAGGATTCCCTTTACCAAGGACCGGAACTCTTTCTCAATTCGGTCCATTGTTCTCTCATTGCAAAACTCTTCCAGCAGTTTCTTCTTGAACTCGGCCCAAGACAACTAGGCCAACACTTCGGGAGATAGAGTGGATTGGATGATATTCCACCAGATAAGTGCAGTGTCCCTCAGCAATTGGGTACCGAACCGCACCCTCTGATCATCACCACATTCGGAAGAGCCAAAAGCTTGCTTAACCGCTCGGATCCACTTCACACACAAGATTGGGTCGTCAGAACCAGAGAACTCTGACGGTCCGCAACCCAAAAAGGATTTGTAGGAACAGCTTTTCCTACCTCCCGGAGCACCAACAATCCTGTTCTCCTCAGCCCTGACCCCTGTACCAACGCCTCCAGAACCTGCTACGATGTTTTCCACAACCGTCTCACTTCTACGATTGTTCACATCACGGTCCTCAATCACTTTTAGCAGAAACTCTTGCTGCTTTGCCATCTCTTCCCTCATTGCCAACATCATGCTGGCCATCATCTCAGAAGGGGAACTAGCATCCCTGATTACTGGGTGGGACGAAGCCAGGTCCACACGCGGAATGACCTCTGGCCCCCCACCTAGTATTTGCTGCACTGGCGGACGCACGACAACCTCAACTCCTTCCGGCTGATCAGCTGTGGAGGCTGTCGCTTCCAGTCCATCAACACGAGTACGCGGTCTACCACGCGTATTCACATACTGAACTGTTTCACAGAACAGAGACAGAGAAAAGAGAGATATTGAATAAACACAAAGGAAACGTACTACCACATTACCAATTGTCATATTAACAGTAATTCAAGCACTCTTACGTACAGTATCCTCATAATAACATTAGCTAAGTGAAATTATGAACATACAACACATAACGGTTCTTGTCACCACTACTACAACGCCTGATAAACGTACTTTCCGTCAACTCTAAGACTAACCCATCTTAAGAGCTCTACCCAAATCTCGCGGATCAATTCTTAGCATACGCAGTCTAAGTCTAGACATCTTACATTCATGCCTAGTTCGCTTAAACTAGAGCTCTGATACCAACTTGTAACACCTCAAAAATCAGAGTAAAATAAAACATTTAAAACCTGACAATTGACAAAGATAAATCCATTAACTTCCCATAAATGGGATCAGTCCTTAAGACTTTACAATTCTATACAGGGATTGCATCAAAAGAATGGGACTTAACAATGCCCAACATCAATACTAAATTATCTCCAAAAACCTCGAGACTCAAAACTCGTCTCTCCAAAAACCCCGGCACCCACCGCTAATGGAAACCTGTTATACATATCATTTGAGAAAAAGTGTCAGACTATAAAGCCTGGTGAGAACATACAGTTTATAAAGCTCAAAAGATATAAACGTCAGTATCATAAAGAAATCTTTTCATAAAGGTTTAATTTGTAAAGATAACATTTCGCCACAACCGGGCCTCTTCGGTCCAAAACTCTTAAACAGTGATAAAAGGACCATTTTACCAAGGAGAGTGACGAAACACAAAGTTAGGCCAACAAACCGAGTTACGAGCTAAACCAATTGGAATCCGCGGATACGAATCACAAAGTCCGTGCTTCAACGTGAGATCAAGCCCCAAGCGCAAAACCAAGGTATACTCCTTCGCTAGGATCACCATGAACCATGGCTAGTATCCGGCCTCACATAACCGTACCAAGTTGCCCCCGAGGAACATGTGATCCATAGCTACAAATTTGGGGAATGTAACATCCCAACAAAACAGTCTACTCCAAAACCTAGGGATCCACTAGAAATGGTACGGACTCGTCACAACAACATATGTGACCAACCATAAATAAACACATGGTTACAAGTACATTTTATAAACAAAATGCTACTTCCAGTTCAACTTCTGGTAAGAATGAAAATCATTAAAAAGAGTTCATAAACATTCTTTTACATAATCACGTAATGTGCAAGTAAAACATCATTTTACTTCAATAGGGCGGAACCCGTCATTTTGGTCAAAACTGACCGGGAACCCCGAGAATCACCAAAAACTTCATTTATAACAAAATGTAGAGATCATAAAATCATACCGTAGAAATACTTCAGATTTCGCAAATAAGAGTTTTGACATGTATAAAGTTTGTAAAATGATAGTAGGAACTCACCGATAGGTTTTCGGAATAAAACCCGGAAAACCAGATAATGACCACGACGTAGAGGTGAAGCTTAAAACACCGACCCCTTGCTAGAAACACCGGAAACTAGCAACTTAACTAGCCTTGAAGATCAAAAGAAAAAAAAGAGAAAAGAAGAGAGAGAGAGAACTGAGTTTGAGATATTATGAAATATCTCAAAACTCAAGATATTAAAAGCAATCTCAAAAAGCAGTCTGTCAGGGCGCACGACCCGTGCGCCCTCAAAGAAGGAAATGCGCACGACCCGTGCGCTAGCACTAGCCCTCATCCCTGGATCCTACGCACGACCCGTGCGTCCTGTAGACAGCTTCATAAACCTCCTTTTCTTTATATCGCCGCAACACAACGAAATTCGGGGTGTTACAGAATGGCAGTGGAGTGGAGAGATAAAAATCTGGTGAGAATGGCGGTAGAGTCCAACACAGTTTCTGGGCGGCGCAACCTTAATAGTTTTTTGATGAAGGTGAATGGGATTTTGGAGAGTTTGAAAGGGGAAGTTGGTGAGAATGGCGGTGGAATCCACCATGGTGGATTCATTGAAAATAAACTTATGTATTAAGAAACTTGTGAGTGAGAGGGGATTAATGGTTGTTTACGGTGGTGGATCCATGGTGTACTGGTTCTTCATTTGGCCATTGAATGAGCTATGAGGTCGACCCAGATATGAATTTGTTCAAAGACTTTTAATACCTAATATGCCCTATCAATTTTAATTTCAATTCGTAACAAATCATGAATTTCTAATTTATTTCAAAATTGCCATTATTTTTAAAAACCATAGATTAAAATCAATTAATGGTTTAGATCGGTTTTCACGGTTGTTTGGGCACAAATTGTTGTTTTTAAGATCATCTAGATTGAAAGTCAAAAGCCCAATTCAAAGCCTCAAGATTGCAAATCAAAGTTACTCAAAGTGGAAAGTCAAAGTCAACTTAATTCAAGCAAAGTCAATCCTTGTTAGTTTAGTTGTTTGTTGTATTTGTCCTTAGTATAAATAGTGTTGCTTTTGTAATCTTGTGGGTAGAACTTAGACGTGTGCTTACAGTGAGAATCATATTACATATCTTAGAGAGAGAAAGTAAAAAGAGAGAAGTGTTGTAATCTGTAAAGTTCATATCAATGACATATGAGATTTTATTGAAATTCATTGTTCATCTTGATAACCTTGCATAAACTGGGAATAACAATTGGTATTAGAGCAAGCATCAATCAGAAATCCTTCAAGAATTTGGAAATTTGGTCGAAAATATTAAGAACTCGTAGAACACTGTTCCAGAATCGATGTAAGAGATTTTGTGGTGTTTTTAATTGAAATTTGATTCATTAGTGTTCGATTTGTGTAGTAGAACAAGTTTCTTGTTGATTACTTTGTCTAATTCACAACTGTTTGTGTGAATTTTGGATTTGCAGAAAGTTTTTGTTCGAAGTTGTATTTGTACTGTATTTGTTATAATTCGAGTTTGTTGTTGTTTTTAATTGAAATTGTTCATTTGTAATCTGTTCGATTTGAGTTCGTGGACAAATTGCTAAAGTTTCAGGATTTAATTCGGAGAATTGAAGATTTTAGAGTTGAAAATTTGATTACTGGGTTGTAAATTGGAAGAACTCGCAAGATATGTGAATTCGCAAGATTCATCCTCGAAGAACTCGCAGGCCTCTTAATTTGTGTTTCGGTGATTTTGACAAGCCAAGAATTCGTAGATTTCAATGTACAAAAAGTTGGAATTCGCAAGGTACTAGGTACGCAAAGTGAAGAATTTACAGACAACGGTTTGCGCAAAGTTACTATGCACTTTCTTTTGATCTGCGAAAACCTCAGAATTCGCAGACTTCATCTTGCGAAAAGTTACTGTTGAAGTTCATTGTTTTGCGAAAAGTTTGAAGAATTCGTATATTGAAGATCTTTGAGATTTTATTTCTAAGTCCAGATTTTGCAGAATATTTTGCGAAAAGTGAAAATCTTGGAATTTTTCTAAGTCTATATTTCGTATAACTTCGTGCAAAAAGTCCAGTTGCGAAAAGCTCGGAATTCGCAAAGCACTACCTGCGAAAAGTTGGAATTCGCAAGTCTCAGCCTACGAATTCCTCACTTGTTTGGTGTTTTACTCTGCAAAAAGTGAAGATTTCAGTGTCGTAGGAAAAGTGATCTCAGTTGTCTAAGAAGTCTATGCTTAGCCAAATTTCGACAAGTTGCAATATGACTTTTCAATGTCAATTTTTTTTTTCTCTCGGGGCGCTGCCTGTAACACCCCGATTTTCGTTGGGTAAATTCTAGCGTTAAGACTTTAAGCCTTGTGTATTGTTAGATCTTAGTTATCTTGCGTTTACCTTGTTTGTGCGTATCGCGTGTTTAGCGGAGTTCGTGTGTTGAAGCTTGATTCTTAGATTGGGAAACAGTGGACTACGCGAGTAACATCGCGACTTGCAAGTCGCGGCACAAGCCGCGTGATCCACTGTCCGTTTTCCATTTCAGGAATATGGGCGACTTATGCCGCGACTTAAGACTGCGGCATAAGCCGCGAGATTCCTTGGATGCCTAAATACGGGTTTCCACCTTTGATTCTCATTTAATTTCTTCATCTACCTTCCCCAACTCTCTCTCAACTCTCATAACTTCCCCATCTGAAAATTAGGGTTTCCTCACCCATATCTTCATCATTTATTGCTAAGAAGTTGGAGTTTCAACCAAGGATTCGAGTCTTGGACTTTGAACCAAACCTCCATTGTCATCTTCTCCAAAGGGTGTCAAGCTAGGGTTTGGGTTTTCTTCTAAAAAAAACCTACTTGGTGAGTTCCTACTATCATTTTTCTAAACTTTATACATATCAAAGCCTACATTTTTGAACTCCTACATATCTCCTTGGGTTTGGATTTAAGTTTATTGCATTTTGACCTAACTTGAGTTTTTGGGAGATTTTAGGGTTCCTA
This sequence comes from Arctium lappa, assembly GCA_023525745.1. Taxonomy (NCBI): domain Eukaryota; kingdom Viridiplantae; phylum Streptophyta; class Magnoliopsida; order Asterales; family Asteraceae; genus Arctium; species Arctium lappa. The sequence goes on along the minus strand of CM042047.1, from coordinate 151,696,690 downwards.
ATCATTTTCAAGAAATATAAAGGGTTTCATCTTATTTGAAGTAAAATGGAGTTTTACTTGCACATTTATGTGGGTTACTTGAAAGTATGTATATAAAATCTCATTTTATGATTTTCATTTGTATCAGCAGTTAAACTTGAAAATGCATTTTGGTTATAAAATGTTATTGGAACCATATAACTAACTATGGTTGGTCACAAATAAAATTGTGACAAGTCTAGACTATTACTAGTGGATCCCTAGGTATTGAATCGACTTATATTATTGGGATGTCTATTCCCCTTTTTGTAGCTATGGATGCATTTGACCCTCGGGGGCCTTTGGTACGGTTATGTGAGACCGATTACTAGCCATGGATCATAATGTAGTCCTAGTGAACGAGTATGACTTGGATTCCTCGGGGGCCCTCCCTCACATCTTAGTACGGACCGAAGTTGTTCGTGGCCATGGATTCCAAGTATTTAGCTCACAACTCGAATTGTAGCCTACTTTTGTGTTCCGCCACAATCCTTGGTAAATCGGGTATCCCCCGTCATCGCAAGATGAATTTTCGGACCGAACGGTCCTTAAGTGACAAAGATTTCATTTGTAAACTAAACTTTTTTTTAGAAGAATTACTTTCGATACAATTGTTTATATCTCTTGAAATTATAAAATGTATGTTCTCACTAGGCTTTAAGCCTAACACTTTTTCTCAAATGATATGTATAACAGGTTCCCTTAGCGGTGGGTTGCCATGGTCGTGAGTGACGAGCATGGTCTTAGAGGCATTTTTGAGATGACTAGTATTTGATGTTGGGAATTTGTTTAAGTCCCATCTTTTGGTGATTTTGGGTTGACAACCGATGTAATCTAGATAGTCATGTTTAGATTAGTTTGTTGTTGATTTCCATATCCGTTCTCAGGTTTTTGTAATACTTTTCCCCTTTTTGGGAGGTTTATACCAAATACAAATGTCATATTGCCAAATTTCCGAGTTTTAATTTACTCTAACTTTTAGGGTGTTACACTGCCCCTTGACCCCACCGGCTAACCAGGTAGCAGGACCCTCGTGCTAAGTCTGCGGAGGAGGAATTTTTTTTTAGTGTGATCAAAATTTCTGATTTTTGTTAACAATCATTTATGCAAGTATTATCATTAACAATGGATGATTATTTTTTTGTGGAGGAATATACTTCTGAACAACATAAAGAGAAATATCATAAACGTAAGATTTCAGAACTTGAAGATCAACAGAAAGCACATTCGCGTATCATTGAAAGGTTGAGAGAAGATAATGATCAACTCAACAAAAGTTTAATTCGGTGCAGAAATAAAAGGAAAGAGAATGAAGGGAAATTAAAGAGTGAGATCAGTAATTTACAGAAAACCAATCAAGATCTCAAACAACGGGTGTTTGATTTACTTCAAAATGATCAGATCAAGTTGATTGAAGAGAAAGCAAGAGTCTTGAGACTGAAAATGTAGATCTAAAGAAGAAGATCTCTGAGTTAGAGAAAGATGCCAGCATAAAGAATGAAGTAAAATCAAATATATTAGAAAGTGCAAATACTGAGTTGAAAAGGAAGATTTCAGACTTGGAAGCTCAAATTGTCAAAGACAAGCAAGAAGCTGTCAAGAAGAGTGAAGAGAAGTCTAAGGGTTCAAAAAATGAAATTGATGAGCTGCAAAAGAAGATTTTAGACTTAGAACAGCAAATTGTCAAAGAAAGAGCTGAATTTGATAATGAGAAGAAAGGATTTGCAAGTGAAAAACAAATGTTTGCACGGAAATTCTCTGAATTTTCAAGAAAGACTTTTGAAGAGAAGAAAGTTGTTGATCTGAAATGTGCAAAACTTTCTCAACAAGTATCAGATTTTGAGAAGGTAATAATTTTTGAAAGAGACAAGCTTGAGAAAGGGAAGGCTGAGTTTCATTCTGAAAGGAAAGATTTCTGAGTTAGAAAGCTTGTTGGAAAAAGAGAGAAAAGAGTTTGATAAGGATAAGAAAAGATTAGAGCAGAAAAATGTTGGAGTTTTTAAAGAAATATCTGATGAGAGAAAGAATGTTGAGAAAGATTTTGAGGAAGAAAGGAAGGTCTTTGAGACTGAGATTAAGAAGCTGACAAGGAAGTTATCTAAACTGTCAACAAAGGCAATGAAAGAGTAGAACGCGAAATCTGAATTAAAAAAAAATATTGACTTACTCTCCAAAGAAAGGAACAGTTTACCTTCAAAAATAATAGAACTTGAAGAGATCGTTTTCAAGGTGAATTTAACTAAGCAGAAGACTCCAGATTTAATTGATCAATCACCTAGAAATGTTTCAGCTGACTCTGAATGCTCCTTCAAGACAGCATCAAGTTCATATCAAACAACTGTTTCAACAAAAGGTCAGTCAATTCAAAAGATCAGATTTGTACTACTAACCTATTCTATGATAGGAATGTTGATGGTACAGGTAAATATCAAAAGAGCAATGGTAAAGCAAAGATGGCTTGGAAAGTAAAAGGATCTTCAGATGAGAAGAAAGATAAAAAATCATTTGTGCACACACATACTGCCAAAAAGAACAACAATGCTCATAAAGGTAAATCTTTTGGCAAAGTTGATCTTGTTTACACTGTAAATCAATTGATCAGGTTAGCACAAAAGAAGATTAATTGTTCTTAGTGTGATTCAAATGATTTTGTCAATAAAAACTATGTTAATTACTGGTATGGTTCTTATTATATTACTCCTAAAAGAACTACAACTAACAAACCTGGACCCAAATACCAATGGGTACCAAAACCAAAAGATCCTTCTGTGTTGTAGGCACCTAAAGTCTAGGGGGAGTAAAAGAACTTAGGCTTCTGAATACTACAGTTCAGAACCCGTACCTTAAAGATCAAGTTTGGCTTCTAGATAAAGCAGTCTAGGACTCGTACCTCAAAGATCAAGTTTGACTACTAAACACAACAGTTTAAGACTCATATTTCAAAGATCAAGAGATTTTGTACTCCGGTGCATAAGAGATGATCAACCTTCAAGGGGGAGTACATATCATCCTTTCTGATAAATATTGTGAATGCAATATTTCAGGGGGAGTAAATGACTTCTGATTAATTAAGATCAAAACTCTTGTTTCAAAGTTTTTTCTTTGACTAAGACTTTGTTACTTTGACGAATTTTTGACTACATGCAGATTTTGAGAGGGAGCTTACATGATCATATCAATCATGACTTTGGATCTAACTTTATGAGATTAATGTTGAGCGTAAGGATTATTCTAATCTTAATCTCATATCTGTTTGAAAGAAGGACAACGTTCACATGAAAACATGTTTTTTAAATGTTCAAACCACTTCTCAATTCTTAAAAGTTTTCATGAATTTCAGAAGTGTGTATTTTTAAATGTTTTAGTTATGAGCTTTCATGTTTAACTAACTGTGTGTTTCCAAAGATAAATACTTGTGTATTATCTTTTCTATATACTGTCAAGTTTTCACACACACACACACACACCGGTTTAGTATTTTTGTTGAATTTATTATTACCATGTCTCAATATGAAACAATTTTTCGGTGGTAATAAACTCCTTTTGTATATTCAATGTTTGTTGAGCCTTAATTCATTCAAAGTGTTTCTTTCAAGAAGTGTCTATACTTGATTCATATAGACAAATTCCAATTTTTCATGACCTAAGATTTTATTGTTCAAATCATTCATAATTGATCCTTTCCATACATTGTCACATTCTCAAAACATCTCTATTGATTTCACTTCATTCATTTAATTTCTTTGTTTTAAATAAAATCATCCATGTTTAAAATGCTCAAATCTTCATGATTATTTTACTGAGCATACATTTATCTGACTTGTGAACTTCATATTATTGTGCTTTAATTGTTGAAGTTAAATGATTGAGAAACATTGTGCTTTTAGGACAAATTCACAGGATCAGTGTGAGAACTTCAAAGAACTTCTATGGATTCACAATAACAAATGTTTACTACCCAAGAAGTTATTCTTGAGTGATCGAGAGGCGATGGGTCAAAATCAAAGAGTGGGTGTGTAATGAGGTAAAATGAAAAGAGAGTTTGGTTAGAAGTGAGCTTAAGTGGTTAAAAGAAAGAGGTGTGAGAACAGAGTTAAAATAATATCAGAACTCTACAGAAAATCTTTTCTGAGTCGGGTAGCCACATCTATTGTTAGTTCACATTCTTTGGTGGCCTTCATTGAAACAGGCACTAGCCCATGCCAACTCTTGTATTAAACCCCACCAGCTATTCATCTTTTTCTCAACACAAAAGATGTTTCAATTTTATTGGGGAAGCAACGCATAATCTACCCCGTATTCATTTGGAAGATGTGGATATTGAAAAAGAAGGAAAGTTGCCCCACCTTCGCATCTCGTTCATGCACATTTAGTCCGTGTAATACTGTTGGTGTCTAAATGGGTTACACACTTTGAGTCTATAAAGCTAAGCAACTTCAATCTTTGTTACAAATGCATGAGCACACAAGGAATACGTTTTCTTGTCATAACATTCATAGACAATTCTTTGTGATTTTCGATGATTGAATGGAAGCCCTGGGGGAGTAAACATTAAAAAGCTCCTTTCCAATGTACATTTGTTGTACAAAGTGGCTCCGTGCGGCTTACAGACATTTTAACTTATTCATTTGTTGATTAAAGTTTACACTCTTATTTGTCTGAATTTGAAAAGATTCGGATAAATATATTTTACGAATTGACGAATGGTTCGGAAATTTTGAGGAAAGATCAGATATGGAAAGTGGTCAAAGATAGGGTATATTACATTTCTTCAATAAAGTTTTGATGATTTTTATGCTCTATATCATCAAAAAAGGGGGAAAATCAAGAAACGAAGAGGTTTATATGGGAGAAGATACAAGAAATGATAGTGTGTGAAAGTTCAAGTATGCAATGAAGAGAAATTTCAAGAATTCAAGAAAAGTTCAAGAAATTTTCTTTGAAAAATTTGTTTAAAGTCTTTGAGGGAGAATGTTAAAGATAAATTTTAATTACAAGAAAGGGAGAATGTTTTAAAAGAATAAGACTATCAGCATTTGTCCCAAATTAATGGGAGAATATTGTGTTTTTCAAAGAAGATTTTTTCCAAAGGGATGAATATTTGAGAAATTCAACAAAAGGGGAGAATGTTTCATCAAAGCTGATAAAGAAGGTGAATGTTTTTGAAAGGGGGAGAATGTGTTTTGAATATGAAATTCATTTGAAGATAAGTGCAAGTTTATCCAAAGAGGGAGATCACTAGTTTTCGAATCAAAAGAGGGAGAATTTGTTTTGAAGATAAAAGTTCTTTTTGAAGATGATCTTGAATCCAAAGGGGGAGAATGTTAGAGCACAAATTGTTGTCTTCAAGATCATCTAGATTGAAAGTCAAAATCCCAAGTCAAAGCCTCAAGATTGCAAGTCAAAGTTACTCAAAGTGGAAAGTCAAAGTCAACTTAATTCAAGCAAAGTGAAGCCTTGTTAGTTTAGTTGTTTGTTGTATTTGTCCTTAGTATAAATATGTTTCTATTGTAATCATGTGGGTAGAACTTAGACGTGTGCTTACAGTGAGAATCATTTTACATATCTTAGAGAGAGAAAATATATAGAGAGAGGTGTTGTAATCTGTAAAGTTCATATCAATGACATATGAGATTTGATTGAAATTCATTGTTCATCTTGATAATCTTGCATAAACTAGGAATCACAACGGTTCTTAACTTATTTTTAGTTCTCAATTGATTATCGTTCTCTCTCTCTCTCTCTCTCTCTCTCTATATATATATATATATATATATATGTATATATGTATATAGACATTCAAGAAAGAACTGAGTTGTCTGTGATAACTGTGAGATCGAATATGAGCCACATATTAAAGAATAAATTAGGAAATTATTAATTTTGGTAATTTTGACTGAATTTAATTTAAAGGGAACTTTAGGTATTTAAAAATATTTATCTCTCCTCTCTCCCTCTCCCCTCTTCGACACTCGGCTTCCGATGAACCTTATTTTGGCGGATACACAATATGATACCTAAAAAAGGGACACTGTTAAAAAAAATACATACAACAATCATGATTATGATACCCAAAATACATTGTGTTACGTTGCAACAATCATGAATTATGAATTATTGCAAAAACTTTGTATAAAAACACGCACTTGTTAATTCCAAAACTTAAAAATTCCATTGCATGTCCTATTCGAGTATCTCACGAGCTTATCGAGTCGAGTATCAGGTCGATCGACTCGACTCGTTAGTATGTCGAGTCGAGCTCGAGTTCGAGTCGAGTGTTGACCGAGTTTTGACCGAGTCGATCTCGAGTAGCTCGCGAGTTGTCTCGTCTCATTTACACCCCTATTTACAACTATAAGAAAATTTTTAGTAGAATTTATTGAAAATTCTCGTTTGGTAATTAAGCTACAAACAAGTTTATAAGTTAACTTTTACTTGAAGTAGTATTTCAATAGCTCCAAGGGATTTTCTTACTCCTTTTTCAATTATACCCTTGATATTTTTTCAAATAATTTTTAAAGATATTCTTTTATTTTACATTATATCAAACGTGACTAGTTTTTTTAACCAGATTAAACAGCTAACGGTTAATTTTTCACCTAGTTTCCCAAACATATAACTAACATAGTAGTATAATGAGAACCCAATAATTTATGATATCCAATATGAACCTACTTATTTAATAATTTATGTTATTGATTAAATAAATATAAAATGGTAACTTACCAATAAAAACACCTCATAAAACATTTAAATAATTTTATTCCTCCCAAAAATAGGAAATTCATAACCCCATAAGTAGAAAATCCGTAATTCCTCATTAATCATCTAATTAATTTTATTCCCTCCATAAATAGAAAATCCATAACTTCCTTAAATAGGAATTCATAACCCCTACAAATAGGAAATCTATAACTCCTCGTAAAATTATTAATTAATTGTTCATAATATGTATCCAAATTTTTATACAATGTGTTTATAGATCAATAGTTTTTTTTGGGTTTTTTGTTCTTGGTGGTATTGTTTAAATTGAAACAATATATTTGATACTGGTTCACATCGGGATACAATAGATTTTGGGTTATGGGTTCACCAGTAGTTCACATCGTGATATTATAGGTTTTTGGTTCTGGGTTCACCAGAGATGCTTGTTCACAATTTGTATCCAAGTCCTTACACAATGTTTTTAAGGATATGTAGTTTTTTTGTTATTGGTCTTTTTGTTTTAACATTTTGTTCTCAAGGTGATCACAATGTGTAATAAAAATATGTGGTCATAATGTTTAATTGAAACAATATATTTAATAGTAGTAAACATCGTGATACAAATGTTAATTAACATCGTATTTTTGTTCACAATTGTTCCTATGGAGGGGTCGTGTGTAACACTTGTATTTTCGATAGATGCATCTACAGGTTGATTGCATTAATTTTGGTGCATTAACCTTGAGTTAACGCACTACAAAACAGAGGCTTATCACCGACGGATTCATCCGTCGGTAATCAGTCGGTAAAATGGAAATCCGTCGGTGATCCGTCGGTAAATAGCCGTCGGTAAAGAGGTGGTCGGCGTTCAAATTACCGACGGATCACCGACGGTTATGTTTTCTGACGGATCTCCGACGGCGAGGTTATTTCCGACGGATCACCGACGGTCTTCCTTTAGCGACGGATTATTTCCGACGGATTCTTTCCGACGAATTTAGCAACGGATTTCCGACGGATATTTATTAAATAAAAATTAAATACTTTTCGACGGATTACCGACGGATAATCCGTCGGTAATTTAATTTTTTTTTTAAATAATTAAAAATTAAAATTTTCCAGTTTTTTATCTCATACAAAACCTGCCAATTTTTAAATATTACTAATTCTTAAAGTGTACAAAATATCTATAAATACATAAACATAATCCTACGGAAGGGGAAATGGGTGCTGATTGTTAAACTTGATCATGAACGCGTCAAACTGTGCCATTCGTTCCTGCATCTGTCTCTTCTCTGCTTCATCTCTATCCAATCGCTCCTGCATCCGGATCCTCTCTGCTTCCTCTCTCTGTAGTCGCTCCTGCAACTGGATCCTCTGTGTTTCCTCTCTCTCTAACCTCTGCCTCAACTCCTACAACTGAAATTCAACATTTGACAAACATATATAGAACAATGTCAGACAACATTTATCAAACATATGATTAACAATGTTAAACAACATTTGCCAAGCATACATCCTCATCGCGACGGCCGCGCGTGCTCCCGCTCGAACTGGCACCTGAATCACCGGTCATAGTATAATAGGGATCCTGACTGGTCCCCCATCCAAAAAGACGGCCCTTACGCCGTCCTCCGACACTACGCTCCCACAACTCGGCGTCATTGGGAGGTACAGTGTCGGGAGGTAAGTCCGGGTACTTCTCATCCCTATTTCGATGGTAGGCATCCTACAGTTTACCAAATTAGACATTATCAAGTCAACTAACCTATCGTCTGCCCAACAATTGGCAGCCCAAACTAAGTTTTCTATAATTTCTATCTATCTTATAAAACAAACAAATATCTAGTCATGTATAATTGAACTTACCATCATATGAGCCGCCTTTGGATAAACGTAGATCGGAGGATCCGTGGTCGGACCAGTCGCACCCGGAACAAGCTTCCTGTTGGTGCAGTGTGTAGCCTCCCAAACCTCATCGCTGGTAGGCTCACGGCCCCATGCATCTCTCTACAATACACAACTTAAATTGTTAGTAGGTAATAAAATCATGTATATAGTACATATATTCATCAGTTATATAGATTTAGTCTAGTGTATGATAAATTACCAAGCGGTCCCGATGCATAGGGATACTAATAGATCCAGTACAGTGTCTGAATGTCATCCCCTCATACTCGGTGGCCCGATTGGCTGTATTGGCCGAAACTACAAGCCGGAACGTGTTTGTGTTCCATACCTGTTAAAAAGAAGACATAAATCAATATAAATCCTAGTACAACCGTATACAAGTATTCAAAACAAAACAAAACAAACCTGCTCAATCATCTGGACCCAAAACTCACTCCGGATCCACTCTGGAGGGTGTGGCGCAAGAATCCTGTAGTCATGTCCATCGAACTGGACACCATCAATAGCTAAAGACCTTTCCTCGGCGAAGACACGTGCATCTCTCATCATGTCGGAGTACCTATTATGTAGGTGACGCCGATATGCAGCTAATACATCGGCGTCCATCTCAGGAGGCCAAGTATAATACAACTGCAAACACATTGTTTGGATTAAGTAAAAATAAATCCACTCAATAAGTTAAATAGAGTAAAATACCTACCCGAAATCGATCCAGCAACCGTGGATAGTGCTCATTAGGGACATCCCTAAAATGAGCCCAAGGACCATCAAACATGGACTTAAAGACGGTAATGGCCCTCCGGACTGCCGACTTGTCCTTAAACCTTCACAATTGTAAAATATACAACATAAAAAACATTAGGATCGGTTTATTATGTACTAGAATAAATAATAAATCACATCTACTTACCCGCCCGCATCAGACAACAAAAGTGGTGGTCGCTGACTAGGTTGGGGCGTCTGTGATGCCACATTCGGGCCTTTAACCCTCGAGGCCGCTGCTCTGTCATCAGACTGGATATGATCTAGGCCGTCGCCGGTGAACTCATCGGCCTGGGGGTCACCACACCCAGCAGAGCTGCTACTGCCCCTACCCCTACCACTCCTACTACCCCTAAAAGGGTGTCCAGACATCTAAAAATAGAGAATGGTTAACACAAAATGATATAAGTGTACATAAATCATAAGAACCAAAAATAGAGAATGTTTAACACGAAAATGTCTACATATGAAAGACACACTAGTTATCAGACGAGTAATCAGATAACATAAGTTCGTCTTCGTTATCTTCATCATCATCCATATATTCAAATTCTTCTTCCTCGTCGCTAGCTTCGTGATCTTCACAACTGCCCACCAGTCCTTTAAATCCTTACTTCCTGAAGGATAAGGTGTGTAATACACTTGTTCCGCTTGTGATGCTAGGACGTAATAGTCCTCACCTCTGAGTCTAGACTTGTATTTGATATCAACCAACCCATGTTTAGGGTCGACTCTAACTTCATCTGGACTATCAAACCATGTACACTTGAACAAAACTACAGGACAATAGCCCACACCGTAGTACTCCGCCTCTAACACGTCGTCCAACAATCCGTAATAGTCAAACTCGGAGTCGTCATAACAAGATCCTCTTACACATACACCACTATTATGTGTGACACGCCCAACAACATGTGTTACCGTATGAAACTTGTAACCATTGACAAAATATCCCTTATGCGACCAAGCATATCGGCCTGGTCCACGTGCTAGGGATTTTAAATGGTCGGAGAAATCGCCTGATCCGAGCATAACCTATAAAACCGCAAATAAGAAATAAATTACATATGTGTAACATTACATACGTAAATTTCATATGTTTGTACTCACGTGTTGTTCAAACCAAGTAGAAAACCTTTCATCCCGAGCTTTATCTCGTGCAACTGCATTAAGAAGAGGTTCTCTTTGTCGTATCCACTCATCGAAGGTCCATTGAAAAGGTCGAACTTCTTCACAATTCAACAACACATATGTGTGGATCTTGTGAATCTCGGCTTGAGTCAAGATGGTCTTTTTCCCCCCTTCTCGAATAATCTACGAGATGGAACCTTGAATATGCTCAAGCGATCGTCTATTCCTGAAGAACTAGGAATATCTGGGGCAAAGTTTCTTGACTCGCGATTATGTCGAGTTTCTATCTGTGGATCAAAATACAGGGAGCAATAGGTAGAGAGTTCATTTACTAGATATGACTCAACTATAGACCCCTCCACCCTTGCTTTGTTTCTAACAGTCCTCTTCAACGACCCAAGTTTCCTAAACAACGATTGAAATACGTGTTAGAAAATAAATGGGTAAGTATTTGAATGAAAAGTATTTGAATGACAAAGTTCATTTACCTCTCATAAAGATACATCCACCTATATTGGACCGGCCCACCATTTATAGCTTCTCGTGTCAAATGTATCACTAAGTGTTCCATAGAATCAAAGAATCCGGGCGGGAAGACTTTTTCCAACTTACAAATTGTTTGAACGATACTTGTTTGCAATGGAATCAAGTCTTCTAAGTGTAACACCCTTGAGCAGATTACACGAAAGAATGTGCATAACTCCGTTATCGCATCCCATATGGGAGTCGGTATCATCCCTCGTAACGCAATAGAAAACAATCGTTGCATAAACACATGACAATCATGACTCTTGAAGCTATAAAAGCTGTAATCTGCCATGTTTACACCGCCCCCAATATTCGAAGCATACCCGTCCAGAAACTTCAGTCTCTTTAACCATTCACATACTTGTTTTACTTGTTGTTTCGTCAAAGTGTACGACGACTTCGACTTCACTACTTTATTGCCTGACGTGGTAATGTGCAACTGCGGTCGGTTGCAATAAATCTCTACATCCCTCCTTGATTTTATATTGTCTTTCGTTTTTGATGTGTCCATGACAGTGTTAAAGAGATTCTCAAAGACGTTCTTCTCAATGTGCATGACATCCAGGTTGTGTCGGATTAACAACGTCTTCCAATATGGAAGCTCCCAAAAGATGCTTCTCTTCACCCAATTATGAGTGATTCCGAAACCGGTAATTTTTCTATTGGTCGGTCGAAACGAGGAGCCATCGTAAACAGTTGAAAGATGACAGACCTGTTCCCATATTTCTTCACCGGTTAACTCGGGTGGTGGACCGGCTAACACCCTAGATACGTCCAGAAACCCTGTTTGATCACGTTGGAAGGGGTGTGCACTAGGTAACCATCTCCGATGACAGTCAAACCAACAAGATTTACCTCCATTTCTTAACTAAAACAAATCGACTGTACCCATGCAGTACAGGCAGGCTAACTTGTCGTGCGTGCTCTAACCCGACAATATTGCGTAGGCAGGGAAGTCGTTGACGATCCATAGAAGTATATCCCTCATCTCAAAATTAATCTTATGATAAGCATCATACGTAAGAGCACCCACTGTATACAACATCATGACCCACTGTATACAACATCTTGAGATCATCTATTAGCGGCCTAAGAAAGACATCCAAATTCTGACCGGGGCTCTTTCTACCTGGAATGACCAATGCAAGTTTCACGTATGAATCTTTCAGACTCAACCAAGGAGGTAAATTGTAGATGGTAAGAAAAACTGGCCAAAGTGAATACGGATTCGAATTTGAATTATTCGGGTTGAAACCGTCGGTACATAAGCCAAGACGCACATTCCGGACCTCAGAAGCGAAGTCAGGATGTACCATGTCGAAATGCTTCCAAGCCGCACCATCACTTGGATGTACCATCACACCCGGTTCTGTCTGATGATCCTTGTGCCAAGTCATCTCTTTAGACGTCTTCTTTGACATATATAATCTTTGAAGTCTAGGAACAATCGGCAAGTACATCATCACCAAGTTAGGGACCTTGCTTCGACCACTTGTCTTGAAACGATATTCATTGCACACTTGGCAGTGGGTCAACTCAGAATCATCCTTATAAAATAACATGCAATGGTTTTTGCAAGCGTCGATCTTTTGTTTTGGCAGAGGAAGCTTTTTCAAACTCTTTTTTGTCTCATAGAAGTTACCGGGTAGTTTATCACCCTCGGGTAACATCTCTTTAATTATAGCAACATTGCGGTTATAAGTCGTCTCGGGTACATTACATTCTGCCTTTCAATTCAACAATCTCGTTGCAGCTCCTAATTTCGAGTAATTTGGACACCCGTCCCATAGTGGCTCATCAGCAGCTTGTAACATGTCATAAAATCCTTGGGCAGAAGGATTAGGGGTTTCTTCTTCCCATGCCATCCCATCATGTATCATGTGATCGTTCACCATTTCAACATAACCTTCATTATGATCTACTACCGGAGTAGAAGATTGACCCACGTCTTGATGCCCTTCATTATGGTAATAAGTTTCACCATGTGGTATAATCAGGCATGAAACCGTGCTTCATCAAATGCAGCCTCACGTCAGTCCTTTCTTTATAGCGTAAGTTTTGACACTTCTTACAAGGGCATCTAATACGAAGCACTATCCCATCACGTGTAGGTTTCCTTTCAACAGTCCTTTCATCGGCATAGGCATAGTCCAAAAAACTGTCCATTGCAACAATATAGTCGATGCTAAGAAACCCCCGACTGTCGTTCTTTCTATACATCCATCCTCTATCTGTCGACATATTCAACCACTACAACGAAGAAATAAGTAGTTAATCAACATAATCAAGATAGAGGTGGTGTAATGGTTTGACTATTGAAAAGTCACACCGTAGGTTTAGATGAGTTGTGGATGACTTTAAAACCCTACGTGTAATGGTTTGACTATTAGAAAGTCAAACCATAGGTTACAATAACAGAAAGGTGTTTTGGAAAGTTTAAAAACCCTACGTGTAATGGTTTGACTATTTAAAAGTCAAACCGTAGGTGTCAACGAAGTTAGAAGTCTATTGAACACTACATGTAATGGTTTGCCTTCTTGAAAGTCAAACCATAGGTTTAGAGGAGTTTTGGATGACTCTAAAACTCTAAGTGTAATGGTTTGACTATTGGAAAGTCACACCGTAGGTTTAGATGAGTTGTGGATGACTTTAAAACCCTACGTGTAATGGTTTAACTATTGGAAAGTCAAACCGTAGGCTACAATAACAGAAAGGTGTTTTGGAAAGTTTAAAAACCCTACGTGTAATGGTTTGACTATTTAAAAGTCAAACCGTAGGTGTCAACGAAGTTAGAAGTCTATTGAACACTACATGTAATGGTTTGCCTTCTTGAAAGTCAAACCATAGGTTTAGAGGAATTTTGGATGACTCTAAAACTCTAAGTGTAATGGTTTGACTATTGGAAAGTCAAACCGTAGGTTACAATCAAAGAAAGTTGTTTTGGAAAGTTTAAAAACCCTACGTGTAATGGTTTGACTATTTAAAAGTCAAACCGTAGGTGTCAACGAAGTTAGAAGTCTAATGAACACTACATGTAATGGTTTGCCTTCTTGAAAGTCAAACCATAGGTTTAGAGGAGTTTTGGATGACTCTAAAACTCTAAATATGATTGTTTGACTATTGGAAAGTCAAACATATGTTTTTTAAAATTTCGGCGGCATAACGGCTATAAAATGAATATTTCCATATATCAACCTAATGTTTGCCCAACAATTGGCAACCCAACTAAAATAAATAAATAAAATCAAGTATAATCAAATCCTAAATCATACCAAATGTCTCCATTTATCAACCTAATGTTTGCCCAACAATTGGCAACCCAACTGAAATAAATAAATAAAATCAAGTATAATCAAATCCTAAATCATACCAAATGTCTCCATTTATCAACCTAATTTTTGTCCAAAAACTATGAGGTTCGATAACGATTGATCTAACAACATCTATGTGAAAAAGAAAATGAAACGTAAAATTTCAAACAAAATTCCAATCATCTACGACTAGAGTACGAAGAAAATCAGAAAACTACCTATAGATTGTGATCGATCACATGTCGAATACTATAACGATTTATTAGTAGATATATTCATCAGAAACTACATCAATTTGCAATTATCAATGTGATAAATACATAAAACTGCTAACAAATTACCAAGGCCGCTGTGGAGAGATCGAGAGCAAGAGTGAGATGGAAGTCGAGAGAGGGAGAGAGGTCGCCGAGAGAGAGAGGTCGCCGGGAGAGAGAGGGCACTGTGGAGAGTGAGAGGTCGCCGAGAGAGAGAGTATCGAGAGGGAGAGGTCGCCGGTGAGAGGTTGAGATTGAGAGGTCGCCGGTGAGAGAGGTCACCGAGAGAGAGAGGTCGCCGAGAGAGAGAGAGAGAGTATCGAAAGGGAGACGAGAGACTGAGAGAGGTCGTCTGAAATTAGGGCTTTAAAGCCCGCTATTTTTTTTTAGAATTTTCGGAAATTCACCGACGGATTTCCGACGGATAATTGTTTTTTATTAAATAAAATCTTTTAAATTAAAATTATATTTAAAATTATAATTATTAAATAAATTATTAATTAATATATTATTTAATATTAAAATTAATAAATAAATTATTAATTAATTAATTTATCAAATTATATTTAAAATTATTAATTAATTTATCAAATTGTATTTAAATTGACTAAAATACCCCTGAAGTAACTGGGCTTTAAACGAATCCGGTTAGATCAGGGACAGTATGTGATCAGTTAGGCTTTAACGTACCCAGTTGGGCTTTAAACGAATCTGTTTAGGCTTTAACGTACCCAGTTGGGCTTTAATGGATTTAGTTGGGCTTTAACGTTATCAGTTGGGCTTTAACAGATCCAGTTGGGCTTTAATGGATTCAGTGGGGCTTTAACGTTCCCAGCTGGGCTTTAACGTATCCAATTGGGCTTTAACGTACACAGTTGGGCTTTAATGAATCCAGTTGAGCTTTAATGGACCCGGTTGGGCTTTAACGTTACCAGTTGGGCTTTAACAGATCCAATTGGGCTTTAATGGATTCAGTGGGGCTTTAACGTTCCTAACTGGGCTTTACGTATCCAAATGGGCTTTAACGTACACAGTTGGGCTTTAATGAATCCAGTTGGGCTTTAATGGACCCGATTAGGCTTTAACGTACCCAGTTGGGCTTTAAACGAATCTGTTTGGGCTATAACGTACCTAGTTGGGCTTTAATGGATTTAGTTGGGCTTTAACGTTACCAGTTGGGTTTTAACAGATCCATTTGGGCTTTAATGGATTTAGTTGGGCTTTAACAGATCCAGTTGGGCTTTAATGAATTCAGTGGAGCTTTAACATTCCCAGTTGGGCTTTAACGTATCCAATTGGGCTTTAACGTACACAGTTAGGCTTTAATGAATCCAGTTGGGCTTTAATGGACCTGGTTGGGCTTTAATATATCCAGTTGCTTTTAATGGATCCAGTTAGGCTTTAACGTACCCAGTTGGGCTTTAACAGATCCAGTTGGGCTTTAATGGATCCAGTTAGGCTTTAACGTTACTAGTTGGGTTTCAACAGATCCAGTTGGGCTTTAATGGATTTAGTGGGGCTTTAACGTTCCCAGCTGGGCTTTAACATATCCAATTGGGCTTTAACATACACAGTTGGGCTTTAACATACATACTATGTAACACCCGCTATTTTGGGGTTGGGTGAAAAGTTGACTATTACCCAAAGTTCAAGGGGGTAAAATGTAACTTGGGTTATATAAATATAAATCAGATTTTAGATATTTTGGAAATATCACAAATATCAGTTTTGAGAAATCAGAGAGAGAGAAGTGAAGCAAGAAGAAAGTGGTCGTTCGGTTTTCTCCAAATCCAGGTACGAATCTAGCTTAATGCTTTGATCTGAATGCTTTTAGCCGTGTAGAATCTCGTTGTGAAGGTTTTAAACCGTTCCATTTCGAGATCTGAGTATTTCTCATTTTGGATCTGGGTTCAGCATTCGACCTGTTCTTGGTGTTCTTGTTGAACAAGACGATGGTCCTTCGACCGAGGGTCCTTCGACCGAGGGTCCTTCGACCGAATGGTCGTTCGACCGGTTGGTCGTTCGACCAGTGTGACCTAAGACCGGGGTCGGATTCGACCGGACATCGGGTTCGACCGGGGTCGGGTTCGACCGGGGTTGGGGTTCGACCGGGGTTGGGTTCGACCGGTTGTGTCCTTTGACCGGTACTGAGTTCTGGCAGTGTGTTGTGTTCGTATTCTGGAGTTTTAAGTCATTAAGTTGTCTTTATTTTGGCTTACCGATTATCGGTGTTGTCATAGGTAGCAATCGTCTGAAGCAGGCTATAATCAGGAAGAAATCTGAGGTGAGTCCTTAAACTAAATCGGTCTGTATTACGAATGCTATGTGACAAATGTATTATTTAAATGTGGAAAACCTGGTTTCAAAGTAACTGATTCTGTTGGGAAATACCTTCTAAAGATTTCACATTTTCAAGAATCACAATTTATAGAATTGAACCGTTGTTCATATGAATTGCCTGTATATCTGATTTAATATGAGTATGCTCTGAAATGACATGCTTTGGCTTTGAGTCTTAGTGCAATGGATCCATAGGCACGGTGTCCCTATGTCCCCCTGTTTTGGGCATTTGGTTCACGTTTTAGCACGGGATAGGCATTGGGTTGCCATGATAAGTAGGCTGTGGGCCTATACGGTCGGGCAGTGTCTCATGGTGCAGTAAGGTGTAATCCCATTTGGTGCTTGGGTTCCCCCTGTTTTGGGAACTCTCAAGGATAGATCCAGAGGGGTTGACTTGAATGTTTTGAGCAACAGATCTAGAGGGGTTGAGCTCGTTATGTGATTTTTGGGTATTACTTATACCATGTTTAATCACTAATGGTTTATTGGATTTCTTGACTTAGCTCATGGCTATACTACCGCGTGGCACCAATTGGGTTTAGTACTCTCTGTTATTTTAGCTTGTTCTCACTAGGCGTTAGCCTAACGCTTGCTCTTGGTTGTCATGTTGGCAGGTTATCTTAGCAGTGGGGCCCGTCGGGACTGAGGGAGTGACCTTGGGTCGTGAGGGATTCTTTTGAAGATTTATTTTGGAAGTGTAGAGATACCCGTCCCTAATCTAGATATTTTGTAGATTAATAGGATGTCGTTTTATACTTCAGTTATCTACCTCAATATTGACTACTCTATACCCGTTGGGTTGATTGTGTAATGAAAATTGTCACACCTTATTCCGCAACTTAGTCTATTGCCGAATTGTTTCTTCAAAATTTTATTTCCGCAGTTTCTAGGGTGTTACATACTATACATGATCGCATACGTACTTGTATATACATGATCACATACGTATTTGTATATACATGATCACATACGTACTTGCATATACATGATCACATACGTACTTGTATATACATACATGATCACATACGTACTATACATATACATGATGTACATACATACTATACATATACATGCATGATGTATACATACTTTATATATACATGGTGTACATACATTCATGATCACATACGTACTTGTGTATCTACATACATGATCACATACATACAAACATACATACATATATATATACATACATGATCACAGAAAAAATAAATATTTATTAAATTATTAAACTTACCGACGGATTACTGACGGATTCTTAATGGTCGTCGGTAATCCGTCTGTAATTACCGACGGACGTCAAAAAAAAAAAATATTTATTAAATTATATAAATTACCGACGGATTTAAAAATAAAAAAAATAAAATAAAAAATTTAATATTCGTCGGTAATCCGTCGGTAATTTGTACATTTACCGACGGATTACCGACGGATAGTCTATCCGTCGCAAAATTTTCTTTACCGTCGGTAAATGTGGTCGGAAATAAGCAATTTTCCAGTAGTGATGGTCTTTAATCATGTTCTTTAGCCGGGGGTTGTTTCGGGGTCAAATGATTAGGGAAAACAAGGAGTTTTGGTTATCAAAAGGGTCCCAACTCACTAGAATGTCAAAACGGAGCTGAAATCTTGAAATGGAGAGCTAGGCGACCATATATGCTATCAAGGTCTCAGTTGAGGTAGCATATACTAAATAGAGAGTTACATGATCGAATATGCGATCAGAGTCTCAGTTGTGGTTGCATATTTGAAGTTCTGAGTGAGAACTTGGGCACGGGCGAGTAGATATACGACCTGGGTTGCATATTACAAAAATTTTAGATTTAGTCTCTCTTTCTAGATTTGAGGGTGTTGCATCGTGGAAAGAAGAGAGGAGAGAGATTTGAAAAATAGCGACCGTTGTTGGGTTTTAGCTGCCATTGTTGGGTTATAGTAACAGCCGCACCTAATCTAGACTTTGTGTAAACTTTGCTTAACTTAACAAAATTATAAATCATTAGTTTAATCTTGGATTTAAATTAGTTTATGATTGAGATTGACTCTCACATATCTCATAAAATACACAGTTCTCCCTTGAATGGTATATATGTATGTATGTAGAGAGAGCATCATGTTAAAAGTTGGTCAAACGGAAATGTGAGAACAATTTTATCCTCACACCTCCTTTAATCATTTTAGCAAATTGTTAATGGTCACTAAAGGGTTAAAAAATCGGAAGAAGAAAAAATTTCTTTGCTAATTAACTAGAAGAGATATTTTAAGGATATATTCAATTAAATGAAAATGATGTGTTATATATATCACAAGTTAATAGAAGAAAAAAAAAACCCTAATCATATAATAAGAAATCCTCCAACGAGAAACAAAAGGAGATTAAAGTTTAATTGTTAATTCCAAGAAAGAAAGTGCATTAGTGGGATAGTGTATGTTTTGGATTTATCGTCGCTTGAAGAAACTTGCAATCGCTACTGGAAAAACTCCACACTGTCATGAGAGTCGCCAAGTCCACCGTCACCAGCACTTGTCTAACATTTTTTGGATTATTTATCTCATGAAGAAATCAAGACGAAGCAGAAAAAGAACTATCGCCATTTCAGATACGATTACAGATTTTTCCGTTTGTCAGTGGAGTTCCCATCTTGTATCGGTGATGACTTCACTTGGTTACGGGTGGGATTGATAACATCAAAAGGTTTGAATTTTGTATCACAATTTCTTTGATTTTACGTTCATAATATGAATGTATTATAATATGCGTTGTTTGTATTACATTTAAGTTCTTACGATAAATAATACAGTCAAATGTGATATTAGTATTTAGAGTTATAATGTGTGTTTTATAATACACCTAATCAGAAGGTGATATTGGTAATATAATTAATTCATGTGATTGTGGTGTTTTATAGTTGTTAATTATATGTGATTGTTGTTTGTTTTGTTAATCACAAGTAATATTCTAGCATAATATATATCATCGTGTTTTTTGTGTGTTATTTTTAAGTGATATTATAGCATAATACACATGAATTGCAGTTTTTGTGTAGCTTATCATATGTGATTAATCTATTATATATGTGGATTGAATTAAGTGGATCACTGCAACATCCTGATTATATTTTTATCCCAATTAACGAAAACTGTCGAACTAGATGATTCGGTAAAGGAAGAACCAAATATGGAGTATGACTATAGTGTCATGTGGTTGTGACACTTGTCACAATAGCACCAATGGTACTAAGAGTATAGTTGTCTCGGCTATAATGTCATATGGTTATGACATCTGTCACAATGGCACAAATGGTACTGAAAGTGTGGTAGTCCCGACTATAGTGTCATGCAGTTGTGACATATGTCACAATAGCACCGACGTTATCAAGTGTTTGGTCGTTCCAACGAATGTGCCATAGAATTATGACAATGACACGATAATTAGCATAACATCATCAAATGTACTGGGAAAACGGCCTGGAAAACGGTCGAGAAAATGTTCGAAAAAAGGTCGAAAAACTCGCAGTACGGGACAGGCTATAGTGCCCGGCGACTATGCCAGTGCCACTATGGCATGTCATGGTCGCCAAGGGGGAAATATGACTTTCTGGGCGACCTTGCCATGCGATTGTGACATATCACAATCGCATGTCACAATCGTGGTCAGGGTGTAGTGCATAAAATCCGATTTTGAGCATCTTTCTTCATTTAGTCATATCTCTCTCATATCAACTCCGATTTTAACGATTCTTTTTGCTATGGTCTCGTTTTTTAGTTCTCTTCAAGGATATATCAAGAGGTTTAAAGTTTATTAGAGGATACAAGAGTATTTTGTGGTGGTAAACTCCTCATCTCTCTCGATTTTAAGTTGGGGTTTAGCATATTCTTCATTTTTTTCTCTTCTCCCCTTCCTTGTTGCTTTAGGTTTTAGATCTTTGGATGTGAAAGAAAAACTTTTCAAGTTTTGGATCTAAGAGTTAGGAGGTGTTGCTTGAAGATTCAAGTTTTCACCAAGAAAACTCAAGTTTGGAGTAAAACCTAGATTTAGCCTAAATCTAGCACGATAAGTTCAAGTTGTTTTGTGAAAACTTTGTACATCCCAAAAATATATTTATGTGTTTTACTTGATAATTATAAATGTTGGATTATTTGATGAGTTTTGCGTATTTGGTGTATTTGATTTATAAAACTCGTGAAATACACATATTTGGGGTTTTTGGATACTTTGGTAAATAAATCTGGAAAGTGTATTATTTTTATGATTTATTTCATATGTGGTGATTATATGATGCTTATGCATTCTTAGTGTCATTGAATTTATAAACCATTTGGAAAATACTCGTTATTATGTTATAAAGTATTCTTGGAGATAAATAGTATGATTTTGTTTGGAAAATGCCAATGATGGGTTTTGAGTTAATCATACCTTGGGAGCATGAGTTTGCATAAATATTGGTTAAATACATTTTAGTACTTATTATGACTTTTAAATAAATAGTCAATTGAGTTGTTGAACTTTTGGCTCGGTTTTGACTCATATGAGTTTTATTGGACAATTGTTCGGTTTTAATAGCTCGATGTGGGGCTTTGGTTATGATTTGCATTTATTGTATCTGATTAGAGAATTACATGTTTTGAGTGGCTTATTAATTCATTTGGAGTGATGTAATGTTTTAGACTATAATGCAATGGATCCATAGGTATAGGAGTCAGTTTGAGTGAGATGAACATCCCCGTAATTTACACATGGAATAGGCATGGGGTCTTCATCGGTAATAAGATGTGGGCTCATTCAGTCGGGCATCTACCATTGACCAATAATTGTGATTTCTCGTGAACGAGTGAAATCTAGGGTCATCGGGGGTCTTACGCCATAAACCTTGCAAGGTTGAATTGGATGACCGTTGATCCGTAGTGGGGCTCATTAACAAAGAGTTGTGCCTTACTTTTGTGTTCCGTCACATCTAATAGAATCGGGTCTCCTCCGTTACCGAGAGGTACGTTTTGAATATTATGTTTTATTCATTCTTTCGGTGTGGTTGTATGGTACGGTATATACTCACGATTTGAGATATGGATGTCGTTTATTATCCAAATGTTGTTACTTTGGATATTGAGTTTTATTCTTGTTTCCCGGTATTTAAATATCAAGCGTCATTTATGTATCCTGTGAATATTGAGTTTGATTTCATGTATAAATGGGTGTTTTGGCCACCTAGATTTCGTCATGAAAACGGTGGGTTTTGGGAAAGGGATTGCTTTTATATTTAATACATTTCATTTTAGAAACCATAATTTAAATAGCTTTCCTTCGGTTTACCGCTTTATACAAATAATGGAAACTCTTGAACTCACTAGGCGTTAGGCTAACCTTTTTTATTTGTCGGAATGTGCATCAGGTTTTTGTTAGGGAATACCGGAATAGTACTAGCAACACCGTGAAGAGTTAATTTGTAACACCCTAAAAATTAGAGTAATTTAACATTTGTAAAATTGGCAATATGACGTTTGTATTTGGTATAAACCTCCCAAAAAGGGGAAAAGTACTAAGCCTTTACAAAACCTGTGAACGGATATGGAAATCAACAACAAACTAATCTAAATATATACTATCTAGATTACATCCGTTGTCAACCCATAATCACCAAAATATAGGGACTTAAACAATTGCTCAACGCCAAATACTAATCATCTCAAAAATGCCTCAACCCATGCTCGTCACTCAAGCCCTTGGCAACCCACCGCTAAGGAACCTGTTATACACATCATTTGAGAAAAAAGTGTTAGGCTTAAAGCCTAGTGAGAACATACAGTTTATAATTTCAAGAGATAAAGACAATTGTATCGAAATGAAATCTTTTCAAGAAGGTTTAGTTTACAATTGAAATCTTTATCACATAAGGACCGTTGGGTCCAAAAATTCATCTTGCGATGACGGGGGATACCCGATTTACCAAGGATTGTAGCGGAACACAAAAGTAGGCCACAATCCGAGTTATGAGCTAAATACTTGGAATCCATGGCCACGAACAACGACGGTCCGTACTAAGATGTGAGGGAGGGCCCCCGAGGAAACCAAGTCATACTCGTTCACTAGGACTACATTACGATCCATGGCTAGTAACCGGTCTCACATAACCGTACCAAATGGCCCCCGAGGATCAAATGCATCCATAGCTACGAAAGAGGAAAATACATCCCAATAATATAAGTCGACTCAATACCTAAGAATCCACTAGTAGTAGTCTAGACTTGTCACAATTTCATTTGTGACTAACCAAAGCTAAACATATAGCTTCCAATGACATTTATATCCAAAATGCATTTTCAAGTTTAACTGCTGATAAAAATGAAAATAATAAAATGAGATTATATACATTTCTTCAAGTAACTCACATAAATGTGCAAGTAATACTCCATGTTACTTCAAATAAGATGGAACCCTTTATTTTAGTTGAAAATGATTGGGAACCCTAAAATCTCCCAAAACTCAAGTTAGGTCAAAATGTAGTAAACTTAAATCTAAAACCAAGGAGACATATAGGAGTTCAAAAAGGTAAACTTTGACATGTATAAAGTTTAGAAAATGGTAGTAGGAACTCACAAAGTGGGTTTTAGAAGAAACCCCAAAATCTTAGACTTTGACCCTTTGGAGAAGATGAAGATGGAGGAGGTGAACAAAAGCCCAAACTTGAATCTTTGGATGAGTACACTTAGCTCCTAGAAATCAAGTCAGGTAGGTGAA
Organism: Arctium lappa; assembly: GCA_023525745.1. NCBI lineage: Eukaryota > Viridiplantae > Streptophyta > Magnoliopsida > Asterales > Asteraceae > Arctium > Arctium lappa. Next base: position 151,673,000 of record CM042047.1, on the reverse strand, counting down.
GATGAAGAAACCCTAGAAGAGTAAATGAAGAGGGAGAATTTTGAGAGAGAAATCAGTGAAGGGAGAAATGGGAAATAAATGAATTTGGGGCTGAAAACTCATTTAAGGCGTTCAAAGCCTCCGCACGGGTCATGGCGCGGGCAGAGCCGTGCGGTGACTCGCGCCGAACACTGGATCCGCAGAAGAACAGTCCTCCACGTGGCTCATGGCGCAGGCCAAGCCGCGCGGCAACTCGCGCGGGCTACTGCTTCCAAACGTCTTCAAATCTGGCCAAACCAAAAATCGGGGTGTTACAATCCTCCCCAACTTGGAGATGATTTCGTCCCTGAAATCCCAACTACTCGAAAAGGTTAGGATATCTACGCTTCATATCGTCCTCAGCTACCCACGTCACATTGGCACCCCGATGATGCTTCCACTTCACCTTGACCATAGTGACCACCTTGTGACGCAATTTCTTAGACTTCTTCTCTAAGATAGCGTCGGGTTCTTCTACACACCGGTTACCCTCGTCCACTCTTAACTCGGAGAGAGGAATGACGCTTTCTTCCTCCGCTAAACACTTCCGAAGGTAACATATATGGAACGTGTTGTGGATTCTGCTCAACTCCGGCAGCAGTTCCAATTGGTAGGCTTGCAAACCAACTCGTTTAAGCACTTTGAATGGTCCAAGGAAACGGGGACTCAGCTTCCCACGTTTTTCGAACCTGATAATGCCCTTCCATGGCGACACCAAAACTACCTTTTTCTTAATATTTTAATAAATTTAAATTCGAAAATTTGTTAATCGTTGATAAAAAAAAAAGGACATTCTATATTGGTTTACATGGTTCATAGGATAAATTAGGTTTACAAAGAAGGTTCTTATATATATATATATATACTAGGCAAGATTTTAGCCGTCCTTAGACGGCCTTCTGCCCACGAGTTCTATAAAGTGTAATGTTATGATTAGATACTAAATGTATGAATGCAGATAGTTGGATTGGAATCTATTGTTGGAGCTTATATTATTGTTAACAAAAGACATTTGGATGTAAGCTTTATCCATTTTTTGACGAGAACATACTATTAAGAGTAACAATTACTTTATTTCTTAACTCAAACATAACTTCATCAACATAAAACAAAAAATATGTATCAAGTTTATTAAAATATATACGACGACTAAAGTGAATTGAGGTCCTTCAACTTTAGCTAAACCACCGATGTTAATAATAAAATAAGGCAGAACAAACAAAAAAGGCGGAAGTTTCAACTCAACACACTTGGGACATATGGAAATAAGTTAAAGATATACAAGGTTACCATAAAAGCATTGAAAATAAAAGCGACTGAAACAATTACTTCATGGTTATTTGAAACCAAAGCTAATTAATACTTCATTTATAAATATATTTTTCGTCACAATGATATTTCTTTACAGAAGAACAACATTAACCTTGAGTTGACCTATTCAAGAATCTGATGATAAGATTAATGACAGGTTTGTATTAAATATGAAAAACTAATAAAACCCTTCCTTTCTTCTTTACCTTAACCATCACAATTTAATTATCTTCATTGCTTTTATTCAAACAAAACCAAATTCTAAATAACTTCATCATCCACTGCTGCTTACCGACCGACCCGAATTGTTGGTCCGATCTCTGATAAACGATTAAACATTTTCATCACTCAGAGATTCATTACCCAGGATCACCTATAGATAACACATAAAGGAGGTGACATTACAATTATATAGCTAGCTATTTGAATTATTACAATAAATATTTAATAAAAAGAGTGAGATAATTACATTGGCAGCATACAAAATAAAGTCTTCTTTGCTCAAAAAATGAGTACTTCCATATGATGCAAGGTTAAGCGCAACACATAGTTCTGCCTGACACAAGAAAATACAATCACAACAATTATGGAGTTGAGAATTACATCATCATACTACTTTCTGGTTGTCCCAGTTATTGCAACTTACTTGAGAGCCGGTAGTGACAATTAGCAAGTCTTTTGGAGCATAAGCATCAATGTCTTCAACTTCACCTATACAACATATACAACATCAATAATGAAAAGAAAAGCTGAAATAGTAACATAGACACTTATTCTGTAGGAATTCACATTTCTTATATAAACACCATAGAAACCACCAACTTTACAAAAACTGACAATCGTTATTGAATCTATGAAAATGTAAATGCAAATAGAAACCATATTGGCACCATTTCCTTTTACAAAATACATCATTCTTGCAAACTGCAGTGTTTTTACTTTTTACTGATCTAAACCTAAAACCCACATGGAATAACACAAAAACATGCAAGAAAGCCATGGTAACAATGAGAAAAAAGTTGATTGGCAGTGGTGTTTACACACAATAAATATTTAGCAAAGGTGTTTTGAAGAAAGAAAACTTACGCCAAGGTGGTGGACTTGTGATGCAATAAGAAACATTTGGAAGCTGATCTTTAGCAGGATGTGGCATCAACTCATCTTGTTTAGGTGGTGCTGCTTGTCCTCCACCTGGCATGGCTTCTTCTTGCTCTGTTTCTCTGCTCTAAAACTAAAACCCTTTTTTGTAAAATCACCAAAAACCCAAATCCCTTGATTTCAACAATTTGACACAAAATTTTGAAAACTTATCTATGTAAAAAGTATAACCAAATGTACTATCAGAAGTCAAATGTCTTTACAACTTAATAATACATTTAAACTTTACTAAACACAGTGATAACCAACTGATAAACATGTTTAAATACAAAATATACATTGAACTCTACTAATAAAATACTCTATAAAACTGATAACTACAAAATACTTTTTCATTCTCTCATACCCACATAAATTCATAAAATAAAATTGAACGAGACAAAATAGAGATTATGCATTAAAAAATCGAGAGTTATTGGTTTTGAGAAATGTAACCACGAAGAAGACCAGATGCAATCATGTAAAATTGTAGAATGAGACACATTAAACAAGATGGTCTTCAGGTTGATGTATTGTTCAGTATTGACTTTGACAGGGACACTTGTGAATCTTAATTCTAATGGAATTATATATAAAATAGTATAAAGTTGCTCACACTTTCAAAGACTTCCAAGCACATCAATCAAGGTGTAACCTAAGCTATTTACATATTTAAAACAACAAAATGCTAGGGAACCAACTGCCATTCAAGGTATACAAACAGTGTACCTCAACATACCCGTTCTGAACATTGTCAAAATTGAACTCAATAGTATCTGCATATAGACCTTAGACTTTAGTACAAAAGTCACTTAACAGGGACTTAGGGGCCCATATTTCTACAATCAGGGTTCCACCTCCTAACTTAATTCTGAATTCAACCACTGGATGCCTCCTGAACCTCCATAGAGTCCACTCCCAACTTAATTCTGAATTCAGCCACTGGATGCCTCCTGAACCTCCATAGAGTCCACTGGAAAAAGGACTTCAAACATTCTCGAAACAAATTTCCAAAGGATTTGACTTTCTCGGTCTAAGGGCCGAAAAACATTAAAAAAAATTAACTAACTTCATTTAATGTTCAATTAAGTAAACATCTATAGCCATGAAGACACCAGCAACAACACTGAAATGACCAAAATGTGTTCCATAATATCAACAAACATATGCAGTACATCAACTCAAAAATATGTGTGGCTTGTGACTCCGGTCAAATTCAAATTATCTAGGACCAACATATAAGATCAGTCTAGGCATAGCCTAGGAGACCCTTCCCAAAAAACATCTAAGATCAGGTGTTGCAGGACAGCGGTATGAGTCATATAGGTTTCTAAGCCGGGAAAGCCTTTTTTGTTTTGTAAGTTGTAAATTTGTCCAAAAATGTACACAATTCCCAAAACAAGTCAAAAGTTAGGTGAAACTTCATTTATTTTCTACCACAGTGAGTCCACAAATTAAGAGTTTAGTACCTTCCGGTTGGATGTGGTAGAAGAAGTTGCGCTTTTTGTGCCCAAATTTTCTATGTGATTTGAGAACTTTGCACTTGGATAATAGTTGGTGGTAATCTTTAAAACTCCTTTGTTAAGAAACTTGTCTGCTCACGCAAAGCACAAATTAGTGTATATATTTTTACTCGAATAGCAACATGAGTTTTGAAGTAAATTAGATAAACTGTCTAATCTAATCAAAAATTTCAACCAGGACACTAAAGAATAAAAAACGAATCTGATCACAGTTTAAACTTTGTGTATTTTACATTGCCAACATGAGAAAACATTACCTGCAGGTACTTGAGGTTTGGTTGGGGTGCCTCTTCCCCAGGACTCACTTTGAGAGAGTGATCATCATTAGGATCATAGAGATCTTAGATTAACATGGAACTATCATATATTAGATGCATTTAGACAATTAAATGGACTGAGGTGCAAGCATTTTGGGCTTCCAAAACAGGTGCCTTTGAAGATGCAACTATTTAAAGTTAAACATTCATGAGAATGAAATAATTTTCTGCATAAGGTAGAGTTGGTTTCTTTTCTTCTTTCTAATTAAAAAAGGCAGAAATAGATACACATATAAAACATGTATTGTTTGGATATGCAAAGATGGTTAGTGACATAATTATCTACATGGACTAAGATAACATTATGTTATATGAACAAGAAGGAGGAGGAGCAACATGTGTGAAACAGGGCCTCTAACCCACGAAAAAATTCACATTAAAGTCTAATGTATGATGGAAACTTAGTTTTATGAGCACAAGGACTACTTACTAATCAGTGTTTCCATTTTCAAAATTGTCCCGAGTGAAATCTAACTTTCAGGCCATGCAGTTCTGGAGATAGTTAAACCATGCATGTCCAACTTCTCTGGCTCTCTTCAATGTGTTATCAGATTAAATAAAAAAAACCAACGAATAGCCATCCTTTTAACCTACATTTACCAAGTAAAACAAAAAAAAAAATGTTCTGTTTGGACGTCCTCTATTGTGCCTTTGTGTCTTCCTATCTCTCTTCTCTTCCAACCCCTATCCCCACCATTAGAAACTTTCCACAACAGAATCTTTACTAATAACTATGAAATTCCCAATTTTTGAAATGCCTCATTTCTTCCGTTCATTAAAAGTCCGCTGTGTTTGTTCTAGAGTTGGCACAAAACTCAGCCACAAACGGGTTTAGTATGGACACCTATTGGGTCTAGTCCAAAATCATGTGGCAAGACTTGATCATTATCGGAAATACTTGCAATATAATGGTTTTGAGTAATGTATCACTCTTAGTTGGATTCCTGTTTAGAAACAGTAGCCAACAAAGGAAGAAACAAAAATGGTGCACAAAAACAGCAAAAATCACAGTTATGAAGGAAAATAATCGATCTTGATAAAAATTTCTAAAGGTAATCAATCTCACCACTGTGATTGGGGACATCACCTTCGATTTAAAAAACAAGCAAACAAACAAATTGTACACAATAATCAATTTCAGTAAACTAATATGTTCTATTCAAATTGCACTAATTCCTTCATGAATTTGCTATAAGCCATTGATGGCTACAAAAAGCAATAGGTTGTTTCAGTTTATAGCTAATAAAAATGCTATCCAGTTTTTCTTGCTAACAGAGAGATCGATTTATGCTAGGAGAAAGATTAGACAGAAATAAAAAAATCAAAGACAAAAATCAGAAATCAAAGATTTAGGGTTTAGAGAGAAAACAGTGATTCCAGATGAAGAATCAATCACCTGAGGAATGAAACATGACTGATGAGAAGTAGTAGTGTCGATCGATCGTCTTCTGTAAGAGAGTAGGAGAAGTCGATTCCACACTTAGTAGAAATCGATTAGCGCGAATCGGTTTCAGAACAGAAGCATGAATCGAATTCAGAACAGAATCGTGGATCGATTTCAGACTTCGATTTCAGTATCAAAAAGTTGAATAGCGGGAAAGAGACGGTCATTTTGGGCAAAGAAAGACAACTGCGAGTGGAGAGGAGAAGAGAGACGTGCTCGTGCGTGGGCTATCACGCGCTCTCTAAAACCCCTCTCTTTTCTTATAGTATATATATATATATATATATATATATATAGACTTAAGTTCGCGTGAGACCAAACAGTTTCCGTGAGACCGGTGAGACCAAACTTTAAAGTATGAAACTTCACACCAAAAAACTGTGAATATAAAAAAAATCGAACTTTTCATAGGCAAAACACCGTAAATGTTACGTTCACGGTGTTTTTCGCTGTGAATGTTCGTTTTTTTTAGCTTCACAGCGTCTTCACTGTGAAGGTTCGGATATACCTTCACAGTCTTTTATCTGTGAAGGTTTGATTTTTTTTAACTTGGTTTAGGTTTTTTTTACCTTCATAGTGTGATTACATTATGAAGGTTCGAATGTTTTTTACCTTCACAGTGTTTCGGTGTGAAGTTTCATGTTTTAAGACTTGGTCTCACGCGGTCTCACGGAAACAGTTTGGTCTCACGTGAACCTGACCCTATATATATATATATATATATATATATATATATATATATATATATATATGGGCCTAATCATATGAGATCTTAGTATTTTGTGGTAACCGTGAGATCCAACCACAGCCAATCATTTTTTTTTATTTACTGTTTTTTATATATTGATTGTTGAGGGTATATTGGTAATTTGATTAATTTTTGTTTAATAAATAATTATTTTATTTTACAGATTTATATCAATAAAAATCAATCAAGATTACGTTTCCTAATAATACTCAACTAATTAATTTATCAAAATCAAACCTATTCGACATTCACGTTTCCTATTTTTTTTGCAGGTCTGAAGAACGGCTCAACGAAGAAGAAGTTGTTGGATTGGAGGAAGAAGGACCGCGTTCAAAAAAGGTTGTTGTTTGTATTTGTCGAAGTTGGCTCCCCCTAGTTGGTTTGTGGTTCAATGTGATCATCTTATTAATCCCATTTTGACATCCATGGTGGTTTACTGTGATGATCCCCTGCATCCCATTTCGATTCATATTGTGATGTCTTTATTTGATAAACAGGTATAGAAACCAAAAAATAGTCGGTTCTCATAGTTACCATTGATTATGATTTTGTATGGTAATCACAATGTAACACAGTTGGTATCATACCACAGTTGGTATTACCGTCGTATCATAATGGGTATCACATTTGTATATTAATCATAGTGTAACACAATGTTAATCACAGTGTAACACAATGTTCTTTAAGTGTATCACAGTGGTACATTGGGTAAATTTGTAGTGAATGAGAGCACTGATCACAACGTATCACCACCTTTTGAATTAGCAACAATTTTCCCATCATTGTATCATCAAGGAGATCAGATTTTTGCAAGATGATCATAGTGTATCACATCCCATTTGCTGTAACAAAACCCTTTTCCTTTTAAAATTGTAAGGCCACAGTGTAACACGGTTTATTATATCACCAAGAAAATATGTATATAGTTTCAATATTTTGAGATTATCGCCAATTGATTCCATGCCAAAATTATCGGACCCACCTAAATTAGATCACACTTAATTATAATATTTTTTTGACACTTTTACCTTTTTTACCTATTTTAATGGCCTAAATTTGTATTTTTAATTATTATTTCTCTTAATTATTTTACACCATTGATTATTAAAATGGATGGATGAGATTGGATCTCATAGTTACCACAAAATGGATGAGATTGGATCTCATATATATATATATATATATATATATATATATATATATATGTGTGTGTGTGTGTGTGTGTGTGTGTGTGTGTGTGTGTGTGTGTGTGTGTGTGTGTGTAGGGGTGGGTTCAAATGAAAACTCATCTTTCATTGTGCACATGAGGACAAATTTTAACCATTGATCAAAACTTAGAAAAGTAATCAATAGTTAATACACAATAAGGTTAATTGAGAAAAGATTAAGAACAAAATTGGAAATTTGAATCAACGTCTACCTTGTTTGACTTTTTATTTTATTTTTAATTAAAAAAATTTACCCCCTTAAACTTTAAAATAAATTATCTTAAAAGTTACTAATATTTTAATCAAACAAATTACATCAAAAAATGAGAATTTCGTGCTCTTCGATATGACATCCATCTCGATATAATTTTTTTTCTCGTTTTAACCGTTTTTTACGTGAAATTCTATATATGTGTTATATTCATTATGAATATACAAGCACGTCCTCGGGTGTCCACATTGAGTTTGAATAACAATGGTGAACGTTCATTCACTATTCATGATGACTAATACAATATACAAGATGAATAATACAACATTCAGGATGAATAATACACAAATTCATGATTCATGTATTATTTATCATGAATCGTGTATTATTCACCCTGAATGTTGTATCATTCATCCTGAATGATACATTATTCATGATGAATAATACATGAATGATCCTTGAAAGTGTAGACACATGGCGCACTCTCTTTTGTTTCCCAATTCACAACCGAAATTTGGTTTAATTCATTATGAACATGTATACGCATCCCCAGACATCCCACATTCAGTATGAATAAAAATGTGAACGTTCATTCATTATTCATGATTAATAATATAGTATTTAGGATGAATTACACAACATTCATGATGAATAATACACGAATTCATGAATCGTGAATTATTCACCCTGAATGTTGTATTATTCATCTTGAATGATACATTATTCATGATAAATAATACATGAATGACCTGTGAAGATGTGAAGACTTGATGCACTCTCTTTTGTTCCCCGGTTCACAACATAATTACTTGATAGGTTCTCGATTCGTCTTAATGGGTGTTGGGTTACGGTGTTGAAGAAACGCGATACCTTACGACGTTGAAGAAAGTGTTGAAGAAGATGATGTTGAGTTACATACTTAGGGTGTCGAGGTGTTGTACAAACTTGAACGTACATAAATATTCATAATGAATATAACACATATATAATATTTTACGTAAAAAAACGGTTAATACGGCAAAAAAAAAACTATATCGAGATGGATGTCATATCGAAAAGCATGTATTTCTCGATTTTTTGATGTAATTTGTTTGATTAAAATATTAGTAAATTTTAAGATAATTTATTTTAAACTTTAACTGTGTAAAAGTTTTTAATTAAAAAATAAAATAAAAAGTCAAATATGGTAGGGTGACTTTAAATTATCTTCCATTTTTACCCTTATGCATCTTAAAATTAAAAACTTTTTTAATATGAGTTGTAGGATCAAAAAAGATGGAATGACTGAGATTTGTCCTCACGTGCACAATGTAAGATGAGTTTTTATTTTAACTTTCCTCTCTCTCTCTCTCTCTCTCTCTCTCTATATATATATATATATATATAGAGAGAGAGAGAGAGAGAGAGAGAGTTTAAATGAAAACTCATTTTTCATTGTGCACGTGAGGACAAATCAGAGCCACTCAATCTCTTTTGATCCAACAACACATATTAAATAGATTTTTTAATTTTAAAATGCTTAGGGATAAAAATGGAAGAAAATTTAAACACATGCCTACCATATTTGACTTTTTATTTTCTTTTTTAATTAAAAACTTTTTACCCAATTAAAGTTTAAAATAAATTATCTTAAAAATTACTAATATTTTAATCAAACAAATTACATAAAAAAACGAGAATTTCGTGCTCTTCGATATGACATCCATCTCGATATAGTTTTTTTTGTCGTTTTAACCGTTTTTTTTTTACGTAAAATGCTATATATGTGTTATATTCATTATGAATATTTATGTACGTTTAAGTTTATACAACGCTTCAACACCGTAAGTATGTAACTCGACATCACCTTCTTCAACACTTTCTTCAACGTCGTAAGGCATCACGTTTTTTCAGCACCGTAACCCAATACCCATCAAGACGAATCGAGAACCTATCGAGTAATTATGTTGTGAATCGGGGAATAAAAGAGAGTGTGTCACGTCTCCACATCTTCACAGGTCATTCATGTGTTATTCATCATAAATAATGTATCATCCAGGATGAATAATACATCATTTAGGGTGAATAATTCACGATTCATGAATTCGTGTATTATTCGTCATGAATGTTGTGTAATTCATTTTGAATACTATATTATTCATCATGAATAATGAATGAACGTTCACATGTGTTATTCATACTGAATGTGGAACATCCGGGGATGCGCATACATATTCATAATGAATTAAACCAAATTTCGGTTGTGAATTGGGAAACAAAAGAAAGTGCGCCATGTGTCTACACCTTCACGGGTCATTCATATATTATTCATCATGAATAATGTATCATTCAAGATGAATAATAGAACATTCAGGGTGAATAATACACGATTAATGATAAATAATACATGAATCATGGATTCGTGTATTATTCATCTTCATATTGTATTATTCAGTCTGAAACTGTATTATTCATAATGAATAGTGGATGAATTTTCACCTTTGTTATTCATACTGAATCTGGACATCCGGGGACGTGCATGGATATTCATAATGAATATAACACATATATAGAATTTCACGTAAAAAACGGTCAAAACGAAAAAATCCTGAATATTGTATTATTCATCCTGCATACGGTATTATTCATCATGAATAGTGAATGAACGTTTATATTTGTTATTCATACTGAATGTGGACACCCGAAGACGCATGCATATTCATAATGAATATAACACGTATATATAATTTCATGTAAAAAACGGTTAAAACGAAAAAAAAAAACTATATCGAGATGGATGTCATATCGAAAAGCACGAAATTCTCTTTTTTTTTTATGTAATTTGTTTGATTCAAATATTAGTAATTTTTAAGATAAATTATTTTAAAGCTTAAGGGGGTAAAAATTTTTTTAATTAAAAATAAAAATAAAAAGTGAAAGAAGGTAGACGTTGATTCAAAATTACAATTTTGTTCTTAATCACTTCCTAATTAACCTTATTATATATTAACCATTGATTAGTTTTCTAATTTTTGATCAATGGTTAAGATTTGTCGTGCACAATGAAAGATGTGTTTTCATTTGAAATATATATATATATATATATATATATATATATATATATATATATATATATATATAATGCTTTGTCTTTATTTTATGAGTAAGAAAGCAATAAAATTGACATTGATATTAAAAAGAGAGAGAGAGAGAGACAAGAAAAAAAGGGAAATGAATGAAAGGGTGTTCAATTTTTGTACGGATGGTGATTGTGATTTGTTATTGACTTGTGTGATGCCTTAAAAGCCAAAGGTCAACTAATTAACCCAACAAAAAGGGAACCCAAAGGCCAATATTTCCATCAAGGGTATAAATGATAGTATTTCACATGGCAATTGCCCCTAATGAATTAATCGGGTCGGGTTATAGTTGTTTTCCATGTTTCTTTTCAATGCATAACTCGAAAGTTAACAAAACAAAACAAAAAGTCTAAAGATATAATTTTGAATTAAGATAGAAAAATGTTAATGTATTAATCACTACTTTTATACTTTCGTTTTTACATCTTATGTCAGTTGTTTTACAAAATCTTCCGGTTTAATCTCCTTCTCCCTCTCCCTCTCAAGGTTGTCTAACAATTGGTATTAGAATATATTTTTCCAAAAGACTTGTAATTTGTGATGTGAAAATCTCAACATTTATTGTCTTCCTATTTGAACCCTATTTCTCTCTCTTTTTCTGCTTCAAACGAAAAAACTAAAAATTACGAGCACACCTAAATCATATATGATTTTACACTAAACTTATGTGTAAAAGCACATGTGGTTACGCACGACCTAGATAGCGGCCAAGATCGTATGTAATCACATGTGAGTTTAATGAAAAATCACATTTAATATGATCGTTTTTGTATTCTCTTATCTAATCATTGTTTTTTCGTTTGAACTTCACTATCTCTCTTCCCCCCCCCCCCTCTCTCTCTGTGTCTATATATATATATATATATATATATATATATATATATATATATATATATATATATATTGTGTTTTACATATTTTTTGTAATTATATCTTTTACAAGGGTATATATAAGTATTTGATAAATAATCAAATAATTTAATAATAAAAAAATTTATTGTTTATATATATATATATATATATATATATATATATATTGTGTTTTACATATTTTTTGTAATTATATCTTTTACAAGGGTATATATAAGTATTTGATAAATAATCAAATAATTTAATAATAAAAAAATTTATTGTTTAAACTGAATATATATGCTTCTTGACTTGGGGAACACTATTATGTGCCATCTCAATACCCAAAAAGTATTCATCAGAAGACCCACATAATTTGAAACTTAAGTCACAAAGTTGAAATAATAATCTCTCATGGTCAATTAATTAATTGTTCATAAAAAACATTCCCAACATGGTCTTTTAAACAATTAAATAAATATATATAGAGAGTCGGGTTCAAACGAGAACAATACCTATTTAAAAGAACACGAGAACTAACAAAATCATTAGTGATTTTACATTAACACACAATCACTAATAATTTTGTTTATTTTCGTGTTCTTTTAAATAATTATTGTTCTCGTTTGATCCTCCTCTATTTCTCTCTCTCTATATATATATAATATTGTTAACTGTTTGACATGGTTTTAAATTTCCTTTAAAATATAGTAATAATAGAAATCATATAAAAATATCCTAGTTGGTACATTTAGATTTCATTTGATAATGCTCTAGTTTTTTTTATATCTTTCTAAGAATTCTTTATTAAGGGTAATGGTGTTTGTTAACATTGTAAGGACAAGTGATTGTTAGTCATTGTATTTGAATTTTGTTACCATAAAATACAAGTATTATCTATATCTATACTATATTATAAAGCACGGATAAAAAACTCTTAAATACAAATTATTAGGCACAAGGTACCATCATTTTATGCAAAAAAATTTAAAAATATCTTAATTTACAAGTATCATGTAACACCCCGAATTTCGTTATGTAACATTGGTATTCTAGTGTTAAGCTTTTGTCGTTAGCACCGCGTTTGTTACCAAGTTTGAGTTTGGCCTTTGGTGGTTTTGGACAAACCACAGTGAACTACGCGAGTTATGCCGCGGGTTGAGGTCGCGGCATAACCCGCGAAACCCTCTGGATGTATTGGTTTTTAGGGACACGGGCGAGTTATGCCGCGAGTGGAAGTCGCGGCATAACCCGCGAGATGGCCTGGCCGACTTATACCCTTTTCAGTCTAGATATCTTTCACTTCTCTCATATTTCTCTCTCTCTAAATCGTTTCTCTCTCTCTCTCTCTTCAAGTTTCTCTCTCTCTAAAGTTTATTTGGATATTCAAGGGTTCGTTAATCGCTAGTATTAAGAGCATTGCTCGGGGTTTCGGTGTATAAAGCTTCACCTCTTCGTTGTGGTCGATATCTGGTTTTCGGGTTTTCGTATAAACCTGTTTGGTGAGTTCCTACTACATTTTACAAACTTTATACATATCAAAACTCTTATTTGCGAAATCTAAAGTATTTCTACGGTATGATTTCATGTTCTCTACATTTTGATATAAATGAAGTTTTTGGTGATTTTCGGGGTTCCCGATCAGTTTTGACTAAAATGACGGGTTCCGCCTTATCAGAAGTAAAAGGTTGTTTTACTTGCCCATGTTGGTGGCTTATTGAAAGAATGTATATAAACTGATTTTATGATTATCTTTCTTACCAGCAGTTGGTCTGGAAAATGGCATTTTGAAATATAAATGTGTTGATAGCTATTTATCTAGCTTTGTTGGTCACATGAAATATTGTGACAAGTCCTGACTGTACTAGTGGATCCCTAGGTATCGAGTTGACTTATGGCTGGGAAGGATATGCCCCTTCCGTTGTTTTGGCTGGGAAGGATATCCCCCTTCCGTTGTTTTGGCTGGGAAGGATATGCCCTTCCGTTGTTTTGGCTGGGAAGGATATGCCCCTTCCGTTGTTATGGCTGGGAAGGATATGCCCCTTCCATTGTAGTTAGCTACATTTGATCCTCGGGGGCAACTTAGGTACGGTTATGTGAGACCCGATCCTAACCATGGTTCAGATGTAGTCTAATGAACGAGTATGACATGGTTCCTTGGGGGCCCTCCCTCACATCGTAGTACGGACTGAAGAGTTCGTGGCCATGGTTCCATGTATTTAGCTCATAACTCGGATTTGGTGGTCTACTTTGTGTTACACCACAATCCTTGGTAAAATGGTCCGTTTGTCATCGTTTAACGAGTTTTGGACCGAAGAGGCCCGGTTGTGGTGAAATGTTATCTTTACGAACTAAACCTTTATGAAAAGATTTCTTTATGATACTGATGTTTATATCTCTGATTTTGAATAAACTGTATGTTCTCACTAGGCTTTAAGCCTAACACTTTTTCTCAAATGATATGTATAACAGGTTTCCCTTAGCGGTGGGTTGCACAGGATCTTTGAGAGTCGAGCGTGGACTCGAGGCATATTTTGAGATGTCTAGTATTTTGGTGTTGGGCATTGTTTAAGTCCCATCCTTTAATGAATTCTGGTTCGTCAAGTGTTGTAGTCTAGACGGTTATGTTTAGATTAGTATTGTTGATAAATTATATATCCGTATGAGTTTTGTATAGTCTTAAGGACTGATCCCCTTTATGGGAAGTTAATATCATCACGGATGACTCGTTGCCTTATTTCCAGGTTTTAATTTACTGTGAAACTTTAGAGTGTTACAAGTTGGTATCAGAGCTCTAGTTTAAGCGAACTAGGCATGAATGTAAGATGTCTAGACTTAGACTGAGTTGATAGGCATTGATTGTGAGACTGGGTAGAACTTCTAAGATGGGTTAGTCTTAGAATCGACGGATGTTATGTTAATCAAGCGTTATGATGACGGTAACAATAACCCTTATGTGTTATATGTTCATAATCTCACTTAGCTAATGTGATTATGAGGATATTTTACGTGAGTGAAATTGGTTCGCTAATGTTGTGACAATTGGTAGACGTAGCGGTACGTTTCTTTCGTGCGTGTTTCAGTTAAACTCTTCCTTACCCTTTCTCGTGCTTGTGTTTGTCTGCTCTACCTTGGTATGTTGACCGTTAGAGTAGTGCGAAGGTTTATAAGCGAGTAAGCTAAGGAATGATTGTTGTTTGTAAGCAATGTCTCTTTGGAATTATAGTAAGTGCGTGGGACGCATTAAGTTAATCATCCTAAGCCAGATTCGTTGGTGGAGTTAGGATTATATCTTGTTAGAGCGATTCCATATAGAGGAGATTTGTAAGTGAATTTAATAGGATGGTTGCCCTTTGATGCCTGAGGCATCCGGTAGATTATAGAACGTTGGGATATTGTGAAGCGTAGTATTAAGATGTGAGTGCCGACCGAATTCATGCATTTAATTTATTTCTAAAATAAGGTTGCCTAAATTGCTTTTCATGAGCGCCAACCATGAAGTAAATTACATTATAACGTTCTGGCAAGACATTTAGCACTCATCATATTTTAAACTATGAGCATAAGCATGCTTACATTGGTTTTGTTGCACCTGATTTCAAATTATTATCAAAACTCTCCTTATTCAAGTCTAGTGTTTAAATGCTATTTTTGGATGTCGAAATAATTGTGTTTTAACGCTTGTGGAGTTAATGGGCAAATAGCTGTGGAATTTTGACCTTGACATTGGAGCCCTTCCACGTATGTCAATGGTTTAAAGGAAAAGTTATCCCCATATTTTTGAATCGGAGTTCCTGGAAATTTTGGTTTGTGTGAGTCTTGTTGAATTGCATGGAGTATTGTTTTACGAATTCTTTTAACGCGTGCGTATATTTTGAGATGCGTAAGTTAATTTTAAATTGTGTGCAATTTATGAGTTCTTTGGGAATCGTGTCTCATCAGAATTTTGTCTGAATGGTCACCTTACCTTATATTGAAAAATAGAAATTTTGACACCACTTGATTGTTAGCGTAAATGAGTTTTATAAAATCCAGTTGGATTATGGTGTCTCATCTTACGACTTTTGCGTCGCGTAAATAATTTTGAGAGGGATGTGCGTGTGCATCATTATGTGTGTTAATCTCGGGGTTTTATTATCAAGTATCATATGTCGTGTACTATGTGCAATGGATTTAAGTATACCGATGGTGTGAATGATTGCATAAACGATTTATGTTATTTTTAAAAAACAGGACTTTCGTTCTGATCGTATTCCATCATTAACTCTTACTGTTAAAATTTCCGCAAAGTATTTAGCGAGTTAGCGGTATTTTGTTGTCGTAATTTCTATTTTGGTCAATTGTGTTTATCTTTACAACGTGAAGCTTTAAACTCGATTTGAAATTTTATTTGCATCCCCGTTATTTTACCGCCTTTGGGAAATGAATTGTTACATATGTTGAAGTACAAAAACCTATTTTCACGGTTATGGTATAACTATTGCGTATGTTTTACTTGGTACTTCTCAAGGTGTGAGTCTTTTGATAAGTTTCGTATTCGGTAATTTGGATTGTTTTAACAGCATAAATTGCTCAAGACAAGCTTGGATATTTCAACAAGTAAATAGTGTAATTTACATATTCTGGGTGATTTTGTACACGTAAAACCTACATTATGATTTATGCATCCTTGATGATTTTGTGCATCTTAGTATAATTGCATTCATAAACTTTTGGAAAATCTTTTGTCTCAATACGTGTTGAGTTTTGAGAAATCATGTCCTAGTGGTGTGTGTTTTCATAAACATTGTTTAAAGACATTTCATTATTTGGAGAAACGTTAAATGTCGGTTAAATATGTTTTAAGGGTTACGAGACTTTCGTTGGAAATTTACGTAAAGTGTCGGGCTTTTGGCTCGGGTTTTGACTAAATGAGTCGTGTGGACATTTGTCCGGATTTATAATCGCAATGAAGGATTTTAGCATGATGGGGTTTATTCGTGTTTTGGTAAGTTAAAGTTGAATTGTGAAAATAGTGTACATGCCAAAATGTTTATTTTAAAGTGTTTGTGTTTTACAATAAATTGTTAGCTGCTGATAAGTTTTGGTTATTTTGGAATGTTTAATTTTATGAGCATGCGAGACACCCATTTTGGGATCTTTGATTATTTTAGTAAATAAATCATGTTGAAGTGTTTCTTGATGATTTTACATATATAATTGGAATTCAATTGACGTAAGTGTCATTTGGTGTGTTTGATCTTATAAACCTTTTTCAGAAAATGCATATTATTGTGTTATGAGGCCTTTTGAAAACATAAGGATGTGAGTTTAATTTGAAAACGGTTTGTTTCAACCAACGACGAGAATTGAGTTAATAATACTTTTGGTCGTGTATGCATAATAGTTGGTCAAACGTGTTTCAATATTTATTTCGGCTTTCATTTGGGTATTTACGTAAACTGTTGGGTCGTTGGCTCAATTTTGACTAAATGGAGTCTTGAGGGCATTTGTACGGTTTCAAAACAGTTGTGGAATTTTGGTGTATGATGGCGATTATTCTATGCCATTAGGAGTCACATGTTTTGGGAGCTTTGGTTTTTCAGTTGGAGTCATGTAATGTTAGACCGTCTGTCTATTTTGTAAAGCCTGAGGTTTTGGGTTGCACTTAGTGACCGCTCGGGTTGGCTAACGAGTAGACAATAGGTGGCACGAGCCGCTGAGTTGAAACTCGTTTAGATTGGATAGGCACCCATGTTCGTAAGACCCTGGAGTGGAACTCGACGGAGTATGGCAAGGGGCAATAATAGGTCTGAGGATTGTGATGTCTTGTATGGCATGGGAACTAGGACCGGTATGTGTGGTGAAATCCAATAACATCACGGGTGGCTCCATTCACGTGTTCTCGCCACCCAAGATGGAAACGTTTAGAGGTCATGCGAGAAGGCTGTGTGGGCGGCCTACTTACGTGTTCTTCTATTCTCTTTATGTACGGGTCTCTCCGTCGTAGACCCGGGGTATTTTAAACACTAAATGTTATATTTTTACCGGCTTTGGTTATGTAGAGTCAACGGTAAATGATGTCTTTAATATTGGGTTTTCCCCCACGTATATTAAGGCTTGAATGAAATGTGTTATTCGTGCATGTTGATATTTAGTTTTCTTTTGTTTTTGGTCGTGTGAGTGTTGGGCCTAGTGTCCATGTTTTCGGACGTACGATGTGGATAGTGTTACTAATATTTCATACTTCGAGTTATACAAATTGTGTCAATTTATAAAACGTAATTGCAATGAAATATCCGTCTTTGAAAGTGCATGACTTTGAAAAGAAGTTGTTTTTATGTTTTAAGGTTCATTATTTTGAAAAGTTCTGATTGAAAGAGAAGTTCATCAATTTAAATGCTTTTACTTATGTAAAACTCTTGAGCTCTCTAGGCGTTAAGCTTAAACTTTTATTTATTTATTTATCTACATGTGCATCATTTTCTGTCGGGAGTTCGGTTCTAGTAGTGCTTTAAGGAGTTGGGCCTTAGCCTTGAGCTAGAGTAAGTTGTTGGTAAAGTCTTCCACAGGTTGGAGTTAGTCTACACATGGGTTTCTGTAGCGCCCGTCCTTTATAAGTCCGAATGTGTAGATTGGTGGTATGTTTAGAGGTAAATCTTTATAAAGTAGTTGTAGACGAAGTATTTAGGGATGTATTAAGAAATTCTAATAAGGGCTATTTCTAGATTTGGAGTCGGATTGGAGTTGAGTGATAACAGAATCTATGTTAACCGTTCGCCGAAAAGACGCATTAGTGCGCCTTGTAAGAATATCTTTATTGATAATAGGAATGGATCAGTGAAATCTGAGAGTTTTGGGAAGATTAGCGTCGACCGTTGGCTTTGAGTTCGGAACCGTGCAGTTTGAAAGAAATTGGTAGATGGAAAGTTGAGGTTGTGAATTTCCTGAAGTAGTAATTGTCACCTAAGGTTGGGAGGCAACCGTAACCTTATGAGTAAAGGTTACTTTAGAGTGTTGAGTTTTCGTTCGGTTAGGAGTGAATTGTGCTCAAGAATGGTAGCTCATGTGGATGTCAGTATTAGGATCTCGTTAATGATTCTGGCATTTGGGTTGTGACGATCTTCTCTGCGGACAGTGTTCCATTGAGAAGAGTAGATTTCAAGGACGAAATCATTCTAAGGTTGGGAGGATTGTAACACCCCGAATTTCGTTATGTAACCTTGGTATTCTAGTGTTAAGCTTTTGTCGTTAGCACCGCGTTTGTTACCAAGTTTGAGTTTGGCCTTTGGTGGTTTTGGACAAACCACAGTGAACTACGTGAGTTATGTCGCGGGTTGAGGTCGCGGCATAACCCGCGAAACCCTCTGGATGTATTGGTTTTTAGGGACACGGGCGAGTTATGTCGCGAGTGGAAGTCGCGGCATAACCCGCGAGATGGCCTGGCCGACTTATACCCTTTTCAGTCTAAATATCTTTCACTTCTCTCATATTTCTCTCTCTCTAAATCGTTTCTCTCTCTCTAAAGTTTATTTGGATATTCAAGGGTTCGTTAATCGCTAGTATTAAGAGCATTGCTCGGGGTTTCGGTGTATAAAGCTTCACCTCTTCGTCGTGGTCGATATCTGGTTTTCGGGTTTTCGTATAAACCTGTTTGGTGAGTTCCTACTACATTTTACAAACTTTATACATATCAAAACTCTTATTTGCGAAATCTAAAGTATTTCTACGGTATGATTTCATGTTCTCTACATTTTGATATAAATGAAGTTTTTGGTGATTTTCGGGGTTCCCGATCAGTTTTGACTAAAATGACGGGTTTCGCCTTATCAGAAGTAAAAAGGTTGTTTTACTTGCCCATGTTGGTGACTTATTGAAAGAATGTATATAAACTGATTTTATGATTATCTTTCTTACCAGCAGTTGGTCTGGAAAATGGCATTTTGAAATATAAATGTGTTGATAGCTATTTATCTAGCTTTGTTGGTCACATGAAATATTGTGACAAGTCCTGACTGTACTAGTGGATCCCTAGGTATCGAGTCGACTTATGGCTGGGAAGGATATGCCCCTTCCGTTGTTTTGGCTGGGAAGGATATGCCCCTTTCGTTGTTATGGCTGGGAAGGATATGCCCCTTCCGTTGTAGTTAGCTACATTTGATCCTCGGGGGCAACTTAGGTACGGTTATGTGAGACCCGATCCTAGCCATGGTTCAGATGTAGTCTAATGAACGAGTATGACATGGTTTCTTGGGGGCCCTCCCTCACATCGTAGTACGGACTGAAGAGTTCGTGGCCATGGTTCCATGTATTTAGCTCATAACTCGGATTTGGTGGTCTACTTTGTGTTACACCACAATCCTTGGTAAAATGGTCCGTTTGTCATCGTTTAACGAGTTTTGGACCGAAGAGGCCCGGTTGTGGCGAAATGTTATCTTTACGAACTAAACTTTTATGAAAAGATTTCTTTATGATACTGATGTTTATATCTCTGATTTTGAATAAACTGTATGTTCTCACTAGGCTTTAAGCCTAACACTTTTTCTCAAATGATATGTATAACATGTTTCCCTTAGCGGTGGGTTGCACAGGATCTTTGAGAGTCGAGCGTGGACTCGAGGCATATTTTGAGATGTCTAGTATTTTGGTGTTGGGCATTGTTTAAGTCCCATCCTTTAGTGAATTCTGGTTCGTCAAGTGTTGTAGTCTAGACGGTTATGTTTAGATTAGTATTGTTGATAAATTATATATCCGTATGAGTTTTGTATAGTCTTAAGGACTGATCCCCTTTATGGGAAGTTAATATCATCACGGATGACTCGTTGCCTTATTTCCAGGTTTTAATTTACTGTGAAACTTTAGAGTGTTACATATCAAAGCACAAGATACATATTACTACTGCAAACTTCTAACACCCACCAATTTGGTATGTGCAGGACATTCCTTTTATGCAGACATTTCCATGTATCACTATTAATTAATATATTATATTACTATAAATTTGTTTTAATTATATTATTAAATATGTAATTGGTTATTTTTTCTAGATATCATTAAAATATATAAGATAATCATTGAGTTCTAACAAAATACTTAATTTTTTTATATAAAAAATATTATACTATTAAGCCTAAATTACACAAATTTATAAAAAAAACATTATCATTTTCTCAAAACCATTCAAAACCGTACTGTAAATCGACAAAAAAATAAAATCGTGATGTATCTCGCTGCATTGCGCGAGTACGCTTCTAGTTATATTATAAAGCACGGATAAAAAACTCTTAAATACAAATTATTAGGCACAATGTATCATCATTTTATGCAAGATTTTAAAAATCTCTTAATTACAAGTATCAAAGTACAAGATACATATTACTACTGTAGACTTCTAACACCCACCAATTTGGTATGTGCAGGGTCTTGCTTTTATGCAGATTTTTCCATGTATCACTATTAATTAATATATTATATTACTATAATTTTGTTTTAATTATATTATTAAATATGCAATTGATTATTTTTTCTAGATGTCATTATAATATATAAGATAATTATTGAATTATAATAAAATACTTAATTTTTTTATATAAACAACATTATATTATTAAGCCTAAATTAAACAAATTTATAAAAAAAAACATTATCACTTTCTCAAAACCATCCAAAATCGTACTGTAAATTGACAAAAAAATAAAATGAAACATTAAAATTGTGATGTATTTCGCTGTATTGCACGATTACGCTTCTAGTATATAATAAAATAAATAAATAATTGACTTATTTTTCCTAACCATAAAATCTTTGTTTCTTTATTAAGTTCTTAGTTTTTTGTTACATATATTAAAAGTTAAACAACGTTATTTAAAAAAACATATTTAAATTTAATAAAACAAAGAAGTCTTCTTTTTTCAACAAAAACAAGGAATAAACAACAAAAATCGTCCTTGGCTTGTTGAAACTATGGTTTTTTGTTTTTAGATTTCGTTTATTACAAATTTATTATGTGGTTTGCATTTTGTTTTACAACTTGTCCTTCCTCCTCCTTAGCATTATCTTTTACAAGTGAAGTACGCGCCCCATGTACGTTATATTAACTATGACGTTAGTGACGAGAACAAAGGTTGTCACTAATTTTTGGTCACAAATATAAATTTTAGTGACAAAATATAAATTTAGTCACTAAGTGGTCACTATTTCTCACGGAATTTCTTTTGTGACATTGTGTTTTGTCACAAAAGTAGTGGCAATCACATTGAAAGGAGTAGTGACCAAAAAATAACGGTCACTAAATTGAATGTGTTTGTGACCAAGAAATAGTGGTCACTAAGTGAGATTAGTTCATTGAGGATTGTATTGAGTTGGATGGATTAATGACAAAAAAATGTGGTCGCTAAATTAAAAGTATTAGTGACGAAAAAATAGTAGTCACTAAGTTGGGTTCATTAGTTGTAATTGAATTGGATAGGTTAGTGACAATAAAATGTTGTCACTAAATTAAAAGTGTTAGTGATCAAAGAAAGGTAGTCACTAAATGATACGTATTAGTCATAGGGTTGGAAGGGTTAGTGACAAAAAAATGATAGTCACTAAATTAATTGTGTTAGTAACCAAAAAATAGTGACCTCTAAGTTGGATTCATTAGTTGTAAATTGTAATTAAGTTGGATGACTTAGTGACAAAAAAAGGTGGTCACTAAATTAAAAACGTTAGTGACCAAAAAATAGTGGTTACTAATACGAAAGTGTTAGTGACTAAAAAATAATTGTCACAACATGATACTCATTAGTTATAAGATTGTGTTGAGTTGATGGATTAGTGACCTAAAAATGATGGTCACTAAACTAAATGTTTTAATGACCAAAAATAGTGGTCACTAAGGTTGTCTTTGAACATAAATTACTACTATGGTCTAAAATATAAAACAAATAAAAATATAGGGGCTAAGTCTGTAACCTTACAATAAAAACGTAAACGGATCTACCATCTCAATAACCGGAATATATAAACCATGCTCTGCCCGATTTTTCTCATGTGGATCACAATAATCTTTCCTCTCAACCCGATACAAACCCTAGACCCAAGCTCTTGACGGCACCAACAATTTCCTCCGGTCAATTGCACCGGCCTTCGGCCGCCGTAACTTTCTCCTCATCTGTCCCCGACGACAACGACGACCACTCAAATTGAAGACTCTCGATCATGCTTCCCTGTATTTCTTTCTCGATCTGCAGGGAGGAGCAAAGTTCGGTTCTACACATCTAAATTGAATGTGCTTACAATTTACAAGTATGTTGATTTTTTGTCTTTTGCTTCCCCAACCCCCTCGGAACCCTAATTGAATTCCCTCTTTTTCTATTTTATCTTATGTAATGACTAATGCCATTTGTTAATTGCAGAATTTGATATTTAGGTTCCTTCAAAGTGTAAGTTGATTTATTTAATACATATTTGTAAAAATACTATTTGTGAGAATCATGAATGAAATAGGAAAGCTCTTGTTTATATTTGTGCTGTTCATGGTGGATTTTTTTTCCCGAATGAGTTATAATGTTATAATGCAAAAATCATTCTTAATGAAGTTAGAGACCTGTCTCTTTTTACTCGCATTCAGTGCCTGTATTACATTGGTAATTGTTATTCTGTTATCACCATCTATTCCTATTCATACTTCATAGTCTACTCAAATTAGATGCATAAACTCCATTCTACTTTTCTCGCTTTGATCAGGAGAGTACTTTAAACCTTTCATGGATGGCATGGAAAATGAAAGTCACTCTACTGTAAGTCCTACTACTACTTCTGTAAGAGGTTTAGTTATCTATATATGCACTGATACAAAAGATGTAAATAATGTTACAGATAACTTGCCAAAGACTTTTAGGACTCTCTGTAAATGTTTATTTATCTTTCCTTAATTATCTGTTTCTGATCTATCATTCCTTCGATTTTGTGATCTAACTTTCCTTCTTTGTAAGCTTACTTCAACTTCTTTCTTTGTAGGTTGCTGATGCCATTTTAAGAGAATTCGTATTGGTCCATCTTGATAACAACCATGATAAATTTAATCTGCTGATGTAAGCAACTCTCTTATTATTATTATTGTTTGGGTTATGTGGTAATTTGGCAGCAATGTTATATGTACATATCTTTCATAGCAACTATGCATGACCTTAACTTTTGTTCTAGCAACTTTCCTATTTCATGTTTTTACTTTGTTCAATTTGTGAGTGAGGGATGGGATTTCTTGGCTTTGAAAGTACTGACATATGTTTTACCAACTTCATGGTGCATAAGCTTTTTTCTTTTATTGATCAAACCTATGCACCAGACAACCCTGATTCATTGCAAACTCAGGAAGTTCTGCTGCCAGGTCACTTGATTATAATATATGTTAAGGTATAAGTAATTTTCTTATATAATAAATATCTATACTAGAATTCAGTCTTTGAGGTGAGACCTCATATACTCTTCCCTCTCCATTAACAGAAGCGAAAAGTACACATTTGAATCATTTGACTATCAAATCAAAATTTAAATATATTTTTTCTGCCAAGTGAATGAGCAGAAAAATACAAGTTGATCACAAATGTGATCTAAAAATTACTGAATATTAGTTTTGTCATACATATGAGGATGTGGGAAGGTTAACAACAAACATGTACTGAATATTAGCTTTGTTATACATATGAATATTGCAAAAACTCATGAAAAGTCTGGATGATTACCAGAGAGAAAAATTCATAAGGGTAAGCTCCCTCGTACTTCCCCATGGTCCTACTTGCACGCTACCCTCCTGTATTCACACACACACACACACATTATTCAGTAATCTTTCAAGTTTGAATCTTGATGGTGAACTCTCATCAAGTATTGGAGAGCTCAAAGGTTTACTCTCCATGTACTGTTTTTTTCCTTGATCTAATTCTCAAATAGGTTCATCTTTTTGGTTTAAAAGTTTTGTTTTTAATCTATTTTTAAATCATTATTCAACACTGATCTTCGTGGAAATCAATTATCTGGTCAAATCCCAGATGAAATTGGTGATTGAAGTGCCAACTTGTAAGAACTTGGAATTCAACTTAGTTTTTGTGAATTATAGGATTTTTGTTTATAATGTAGTTTAAATTCTAATTGAATTGTGTTTATTAGGGATTTATCGTTTAATATGTTAAAAATAGATTAAAAACTTTCATAGCAAGAAACAATCTTTCTCAAGAACACTCAAGCAAGTAAACCCAGAATATTGAATCTGTAACTCTTCTTCTTCAGAATAAACAGGTTTATTTCATGTTTATATGCATTGTTCGTCTGCTTTCTATTCTTTTTAAAATCCTACTCGTTCTTGTTCTTCATGGATTTTATAAAACGTTCTTGTTTAAAAACTAAAAATCATTCTTTCTGATTTTATGTTTTTTTTAAATAAAAACCTTTTGGTTTTTAAAGTGTTCTTCATTCTTTCTACCCAGAACACTATTTTTCTATTCCTAAAAATAACTTGATATTTTTCCAGTTTCCCTTCTTCTATGGAAACTGGTAATCATATTATTTTTAATCATATTCATTTCTTTTATTATGCTTCTTTACATAACAGAAATGGCACAATCTTCAATCGTTGCTTCCAAGCATGTACGATTCGCTATCACTGAAGTTGAGATTACTAAATGTAATCACTTGGGAAGACTTGACTTTAAAGCTGACAAATACCCACATCTGAAGGAAGCTGCTGAATTTCTCAAACAATCATGCATAGTTTACGCGATCACTGTGGATCCTAAGCCTTCAAAGACTCTACTCCAGCAGATCTGGTTCACTGCTGATGCAACTGAACTCACCAACAAAAAGGGTGAACGAGTCCCTGCTATCTCCTTCAGCACGGATTTGGGGCCAGGGAGCATGACCGCTCTTAGCCTCAGGAAATCTTTGAGATTCCCTGACAAACCAAAGAGTGGGTTCGACGCACTCCCCACTGATGCTGAGCTGATATCCTTTCTGGATGCAATGGGTTATTGTTGGGAAAACAAACCAAGATCTTCTATTCCCAACAAAAAGCTCACCAAGATTCTCAAAGCTCAAATGCCTTCACAACTGAACTTCATCTTCTCGCATATAATTCAGTGCATGAGCGGGAAGAGTGGTTCGCTGGATCAAGCCAGCAAAACACAACTGCAAATGGCCTACTCAGTTATCGCTGGTCAAAACTTTGACTACGCCACTGCCATCTTTGAAGACCTGAGGTCGAGATTAGAGAAGCCTGAACGAGATCCCAAGATCTCGTACGTACGTTTCATATGTACGTACATCAAGTTCCTCTATCCCAACACCTATCCCACCAAAGATGATGGCACTTTTTCCAGGATAGGTCAACGATCACTGGAGGTAAAGCCACTCGCCAACGAGGTAAGTATCTCTCTCCTTCGTTCTCGTCTATCTCTCCATTCTTCTTCTTTTTCAGCGACCACGCAGACGGTTCCTTCGTCTGCTATCCCTGTCGCTACAACTACTTCTAAACGACCATCAGCTAGTCCGATTGGTCCTTCTAAGAAGGCCAAAAAGACTAAGGAAAGTACACCCTCTAGTACTATACCTGAGGGAGCTTCTCAACAAGCTACCTTAGATGCATTTGTGGGTCTTTCCTCCACAACTCCAGAAGTCACTCAACCTGCCGTGTCAGCGATTTCAATCATTGTCACATCATCAGTGACCCCACCTACTATCTCATTCACTGAGATTAACCCCAACCCTACTTCTATCCCCATAAATCTTCTCTCTCCTCCTTTGGTCTCTGAACCCGCTACCTCCTCTTTACCTATAGGACCTGAACATCAAACGTTTGAGGAATCTTTGCAATTCTACAAAATGTTTGATACGTCAGGTAAACCTATTACCCTAAACACTTCTTTCCCCACCTCTTCAAATAAGCCCGTATCTGAACTAATATCATTTTCAGGTCCTAGTTTGGCGTCTGTTGACACGCATGTCAACAGTCTTGGAGAAAAGGTGGACGCTCTCACCAACACCATCAACACCACCACCACCGTCGTCAATCAGGCTGGTGAGGAGCTGAAGAGGCTGATAGCCACCTGCTCATCCAAAGCTGAGAACTCCCAACTTTCAGCTGTAGAAGAACAAGTCGTCCAACTCAGAGAATCCTCTCAACTCTTTCAAGGGCGATTTGAGTCTCTCACCACTGAAGTTCGAGATCTCTCTTCTAAGGTTGATCTCTGCACGTCCCTTCTTCAGCAACTTCTCCAAAAGGTGACTGCACAGCTCCAGCGCTGCCCCCCTCCTTCACTGAAGATGATCGGACAAATCTCAACATCGCTGTGGAATTCATCCATGATGCCACATGCAACATACCTGCAGTTGAGGATCGGGTCAGGCGTCTGGAGGCTGACGTTCAAGTGCTGAAAGCTTCAACAGCTACTCCAGCAGCTGACCAACCCCCTGTCGTTGATAATGACAAAGAGGGGGAGAAGGCAAAAGAACCCTCTTCTATTCATTCTCTTCTCTTTGAAGATGATGAGGAAGAAGACGATGAAGAGGAAGATAATCTAGATCTTGTTGATCAAGAAAAGAATCAACCCTCCAATGATGACGACGACGATGAAGAAGACCAATCTATGTGGTTCTCCAAGCCGAACGTAGCATCAGGGACAACTTCGCAAGAGGTTGTCAAAGCAGGGGTGAGAGGTGATACATCTTCAAGCGCTCCTTCGCAGAGCAAAGACAAGCAACCAATCGCTGAAGAATGCTTGAGGACTGGATCACAATCTGAGGGGGAGCATCCTTCTCAGGTATGTCTTTCAATTGTACCACTCTCCTACTCTTTCCAAACCCCTATTTCCTTCTAGCCTTTCTCTCTCTTTTTCTAAAAATATACACTTATCCCTTCTTTCCTTCATTTTCTATCCAGACAGTTCTCACCCCTACTTAAGGGTTCTGAACTACAAATAATTCCAGCTACTATCGCTGAAGACATAATCCCAATCTCTATCGCTGAGATTGATGAAGAAGAAGAAGAAGATTCCCTGGTCCATACAGGAAGGCCTTCTCAACCATCTAAATGGTCAGAGAAAGTGATGAAGAAAAGAGTTGAAATGATCGCTCAACTAGAAAGTCAACGGCTGAAAATTCCTCTTCAAACATCCTTCTCAGAGCTCGACTTCCTCACTGAAGCTGAACGAGAAAAATCTGCCAAAGCTGAGAAACTGTTCGCTGAATGCAGACGAGATGCCCAACTCGCTTTAAAGATTCAATCTTCTCAAGTCAAGGACAAGAAGCTGAAAAGAAAGCCTGTGGAAGTTCAAGCTGCACTGCTGAAAGAAATTGAAGAGGAACGCTCCAAAGAACAAGAGATCAACGATAAGTCTATCGAATGGTGTAAACAGAAGATGGATTATCGCTCTGATCTTCTTCCAATAACAGCCGTGACTATCTCTGGCCGCAAGAAGAAGGATCAACTCTCAGTGACCATGGAGATTACCAGAGAGGATGGAACTCAAAAAGCTATGTACGTTTCCAAACTTGAAGGCTTCGGGTTTACAGAGTGGATAGAATTCTGGGATGCGCTGAAGAAATCGAAATCTACATACAGAGGCTACGTTGAAGGACTTCTTAAAGCTCTCATCAACAGAGTCACTTCTGTACTGAATCTGCCATCTCCTATCCCTCCCAATCCCAAGAAACTCAAGAGAAGAATTGGGTCCTCCTCCTCTGAAGACGTCGCCATCATCAGGAATGAAACTTCTATCAAATTTTCAAGAGATGCACTGTTTGGTCCTCCTCCTGATCTTTCAGTTCTGGATTTATCTCTGCCTCCTGGTGGTCCTCTCCAAGTTGGTCAAGTAATTGACAATCCTTATGGAATATTCTTCAGAGATGATGATGAGGAACTCAGATTTCAAAGAGTCTCTGAGATTCCTATCTGTCCTCTGAATCATCTCAAGGATCTCTTATGCTTATGGTGTGACTTCTTCCCTGCTGCTGAGAAAATCAAAGAAATTATCAGCCAAGAATCCTTGGAACGAAGACAGAAAGGAGAAGAAATACCTGAGTATATGATAAATCCTCCTAAGTCTTCTTATAGCTGATAGATTAGTTTTCTTTTCTGTAATCTATTAGTTGTACTTACAGTAGTTAGTTATTTACTTGTAATTTTCATTCCTTGTAATTCTCTTCTTGAATTAATGAAATTTCAGTAAAGTACTTAACTTCATCAGTGCTGTAAAAGATCCCTCAAAATAGTAATTGGGACATGTATGTTACGAGTCCTGATTATTCCATCATTTTGAATCATAAAGTAATTTTCTTCAGTTACTTTGTCATTATCAAATAGGTTGTCAGGATCGAATTCTTAACAAGAATTAATTCTCAGAAACTAATATCAAAGAAGTTTGCGGAATAACACTTTGATATTTAATAAAACAGTAAAATAACACATAAAATATGAAGAACAAACTGTAAACTTGTATTGAATGCTTGAAGCTACAAGATTACACACTCAACCTCAATATTGATGAACAGACTCACCAATACGAATTCTACTTCTCTAGAACTAGGATCTATGCCTTGAGGTTGATTTTCTCTCTGTTAAAAAAAAATTAAATTCCTTGAAAGTTAATTCTATCTATTCTATACATATACTGATTAAAAGATAATTACAAAGAATAAACAAATCTGCAGTATATCTTCCATGTATATCTTATATGTAAATCTTCAGTATATCCTCAGTATATCCAGCTGTCATACTTTCCATCCGGATCTCTTAAGCAACACTAATTATGCTCAACAGTAGTAACTTCTTCTAGCAGCATTAACTACTAAGCAGTACTAACTACTAGCAGTACTAACTAGCTAAGCAGTACTAACTTTGTTCAAGCAGCACTAACTTTGACTAGCAGTATTAATTCTACTAGCAGTAGTAATACTCAGCAGTATTAATCTTCAAAGTACTCTGGCAGTAGTAACCACACTTGTACTAGCAGTAGTAACCACACTTAGTAGAATCTTCAGTTCCCAACAGGGAGATTGTTGATCCAAACTCTCTCAGTGATTTGATAATGACCCTCTTCTATACTTAGTGAAAATTACGTTTTAGTATGTATTAGTGTTTCACCATCAGCGATCAGACTGAGTCTGTTCAGTTATCGCTGATAGTCTTTCTTATAAACATTTCTATGTATTAGTGTTTCACTATCAGTGATCAAACTGAGTCTGTTCAGTTATCACTGTTAGTTTCTGAAGTAAACAGCCAACGTAATCCCTGAAGACAAGTCTCGCGTCAACATATGTTCATAGCTGAATCGAAGATGAAGTCGCTGAACAAAGAGAAGTCTACTAGTGACCTGATGCGGATATCAGTGAAGCAAAGACAACTCTACTTATACGCGAAGGAACATGAGACAAAGCTTCAGCGATAGCTGAACCTCTTTATCTCTGAACTTAGAGATACTCAGCGATCAATCGATCACAAAGCTTATGCCTCAAGTTTCCTTTTGTCTATCCTTGCACAACCTAGTACGATGTGTCAGAACGGACAAGTCTCTGCAACCATTCGTACAACAACTCTGTCAACTACACTGTTCATGACCCGGCCGAAAGCATGTCTCGCAAAAGTCAGACTCCCAAAGCCAATATGTGAACGCCACGTGTAAAGTGCCCTGCCATGCATTTAATGCATAGGGTATAAATAGGAAGTTCACCCCTTCATCTGAAGGTGTGCTTCATCCTTGAGCTCAATATAGAAACCCTTGTTTTCTATATCTCTTAATTCCCCATTCTCTGAATTTCTTGTGCAATTATCTTAGTGTTTCTTAAGTTTGTTTAGATTGAGTCTGTCTTAATCTTATTCCGTAACAAACTTGTAAATTGTATTTTGATTTATCAATAAACAATTTATTAAACTTTAAATTCTGTGTTTGTATTCAACCCCCCCCCCCTTCTACAAACTTGTTTAGCACCTTCGGGACCAACAACTATTTACAAAATTTGACCGAAATATGATCGGTTAAAGCAGAGATTAAGGAGCAACAATTTGGTCGGCGAGCTCTCTTCCGATATTTGTCAGCTGAAGAGGGCTTGTGGTATTTGTAAGTTCTAGTTTTACTTGGGTTATCATTTTGTACATAATTGGAGTAGCACACGTGATATACGGGGTATCTTTGGTGTGGTTTTAAGTTTGTGATCTTTTTTTAATGCACAGATCACTTATACAGCGATGCGCGGAACAATATTTAAGTGTCACAATTCCTTCCGATATCGACAATTGCACTGGTTTCCAGGTCTTGTAAGTACCCCGACTTGAGAAAGTACATTTAATGGAAACAAGCACTTTGCTCTTTTGGGTAGAGGTGATCTTAACCTCAAGATCTACTTTGGAGAGTGATTTCCTGGGTCCGTTTTGATTAACATTTATGGAAATATCGAGCATGGTTTGTTTTGGTTAACCGTTGCTTTATCGTTAGGGACCTTTTGTACAAAAAAATTAACAAGAGATATACCATTCAACATCGGTTTCCTACAAGTTACTACATTGTAAGTCTTTCTTTGACTATTTTATGATCAATTTTCTATATATTTGTCGAATTTACTGGACTCGTTTGGTTTTGCGTATTTAAGTGTATTTTAGATCACTCCCATGGATCCACGAATTGTTGCCTCGCTCGAGAAAAGAGCTTCGTAGTTTCGAAGGAAACGAGCTATCAATGAAAATACCTTCTGTAATTAGACACATGCATGTACTTGTCATTTTGTAAAAGCGACCTTAAACAATTATTCCATATTCAAAAACCAAGATTTATGCGTTCATCATCTCTTATTAGATTCGTATTGCAGGGACTTAAGGTTATTGTAATAACAATTATAGTAGAAATTATATATATATATTTTTTCAATTATTTTTTTCATATTTTTTTTAAATTAGTGACCACTTTTTTGGTCACTAATAGAAGTTAACAGAGATTAACGGAGCCGTTATGTTAAAAAATTAGTGATGACTTTAGCGATTTAGTGACGATATTTAGTGACTAAATTAGTCGTCACAAATATAGTGACCACTTCAATTTGGTCAATAATTAGTGACCATTTTTGTATTTGGTCACTATTATAAATCAGTGACGGACCTTTAGTGACGAAAATTGACCACCAAAATTTTGGTCACTAAACGACCTTAGTGACCAATTTTAGGTTGTTAGTGACCAAAATCTTTTTGTCACTAATCAAGATTTTTTTTGTAGTGTACCCTCGTATTAAGGGTAGTTTGGTCATTTTCACTTTCTTTCTTTAAATTAACATTTTCACTCTCTCTCTCTCTTTCTCTCTCTCTCTCTCTCTCTCTCTCTCTCTCTCTCTCAGTATCACTGAAGCCAAACTCGTGGCTGGAACAGGAACATCACTAATGACTTGCTCTTTGCACGATAGATTTATGGGGATCCTTCCTAAAGTTTGTTGCTAAAACACGAGTGCCTAGGTTTGTTGACTGTTGTCATCATGGATTGAGAAGAGTTACGATACATAACTTCTATTGATAGATCCACAATCTCTCATTCTTTGAGGCGGTGGTTCAACGACCGGGAGAGTAACATATAGGCATCTATGGTTGCATCATTTCGCTTCCACTGATCCCCTATTCGTGAGGGTTTATAAAGTAAACTAAACTTGATGATTCCTTCCGACATACTTTAATCCATTATCTTCTTCTAACAATTTTATTCTTTCCACTCACAATTATTCTAAAAGTATCTGTCAAGGTATCGAATCGATGTAAAAGCAATGGAAGAGGATGCTATCATATATATATATATAGTATGAATTACACCCTAAAATAGCTAAAAGATGTTGTCTTAAAATTTGTTTTTTTTTTTTTTGAAAATCTTTAAAATAATCTTTAAGAGCTTACAACTCTTATCTCCTTTTTACAACCCATCAATAATTTGAACGAATATAAATTGTATATACTATTTTTAAAGTAATATAATAATTATTTAATTAAAAAGAATATTGTATTTTTATTAAGTTAAAGAAATTATGGGGCTTAGAGCCAATCTCGGATTGAATGGGTGGGGAATTAGATGGAAGGTTCTAAAGCATCTTTCCATGTGAAATTTTCCTTCCGTACGACTTACGTACGGAAACAAACACCCGTCAATATTTTCTGGCCTCGTTCCCACGCCTTTCACTTTGGCCTTTGACTTTTCCTTCTTTAATAAATTAAAAAATATATATAATATTTAATTAGGAAATCGACTTAAATAACTATTTTATACAAAAAAAAGTTAGGATCTGTTTACCAAATCTTTTATTAAGTCATGTCTGGATAAATGTGTCTGTCTGGATAAATTGATGCTGCTGTTTACTTTTTTATCTGAATGAACAGTCTGAATAACATAAATGACCAATTTACCCCTGAATATGAATTTTAAGCTGTTTTATAAATTGTTGTTTATTTTTTAAGCCATATAATCATAAATTCATTGATATAATCCAAAAATCAAAACATAAATTCATAAAGTACGATACACACCAAAATTGTGAACACAAATACATAGATAATATTTAACCAATGAACAAACGACGAGATTATGAAACACATACCAAATTGATTTGAAACAAACCCATCAAAGAAAGAAAATTAAGTTTGAATCTATAATCAATCTAACAACATCACTAATAAACTGTTTAATTTCTAAATTTAATTAAATATGGTCAAAATCAGATGATAAAGTCATCTACTTTATCACAATGAGAAGATATTTTGGATTAGTGATGAGAAAAGGGGGGGGGGGGGGGGAAGCAAAGCCAAATTTAATTAAATATGGTCAAAATCAGATGATAAAGTCATCTACTTTATAACAAACAAAGACGAGATTATGAAACACAGATTTTGGATCAGATGAATGTGCTGCACTCTCCAACACCATCCTTCATAACAAACAATATAATTATTTCTTTGTTGTTGGTCTTTTGACGAGATTATGAAACACATACAAAGATGAAGCGCCGGTGGAGGAGCTGGTGGTCGACGGTCGATGGTGATGGAGGCGCTGTCGGAGGCGTGGTCGCCGGTGATGGAGGAGCCGGTGGTCGACGGTGATGAAGCACCGGTGGAGGCGTGGTCGTCGGTGGAGTCGTGGTCGCCGGGGGAGGCGTGAGAATGATGGAGGCGTGAATTTGTGTAGACACAATTAGGTTATTGGGGATGTGAGAATGATGGAGGCGTGTGGTCTGATGTTTCTCTCTTTTTTTTTTTTTTTTTTGGGTGAAGGGTAAAAATGTCAAGAATTGGGCTTATTGGGGACAACTAGACTTTCTACAACTGTGCGGTTAAGCCAAATATGGTTGCGCGATTAAGCCATTAAGCCCCAAGTAAACACACCATGTGTCTGTGCGAATAAGCCACTCACCCCATTAAGCCCAATAAGCCCCAAGTAAACACCCCCTTAGTCTTTTAGAGCATCTCCAACCGCACGGTAAATCAAAGAATTTGCCGTGCGGCACTCTCCAACCATCCGCTATAACCAAAATTTTTTTGTCGGCCATGAAATCTATACGGCAAATTTGCCATTCAAATTGGAATTTGCCGGCCATGACTATTTATGGGGGACCCATCATTATTTGCTTTTCTTTTCATATTTTAATATAAATTAGCTTTGATTATGTATAAAATTTGTTATTAAAA
Organism: Arctium lappa; assembly: GCA_023525745.1. Classification (NCBI taxonomy): domain Eukaryota; kingdom Viridiplantae; phylum Streptophyta; class Magnoliopsida; order Asterales; family Asteraceae; genus Arctium; species Arctium lappa. The sequence goes on along the minus strand of CM042047.1, from coordinate 151,638,458 downwards.
TAGTTTATAGTAAATTAAATATATTATTTTAATGTGGGTCCTTAAATTTGGTGTTTTTTTAGAGTATGGTTGGAGTTGAGAGTTTTTTTGGTGTTAATGGGTCCACCAAATTTAGTGTTTTTGGTGTTTTTTTAGTGTTGAGGTTGGAGATGTTCTTAGTCATTCTTATCTCGATTTTGCATACATATAAACTACTTCCATAATATATCGGTCTGTAAATGCGGATCTAACTCAAAAACACAAAAAGATTACGAATCTGATTGTTTTTCCTTAAAAAAACTACGGACCCCAATTTTTTTTAAAGAAAAATCGATCAAAATTGTATTTCTTTTGTGTTTTTGAGCTAGGTCTGCAATTACGTACTTGTATATTGCGGATATAATGATTTTTTGTAAAATAATTGAAGAGAAATTACTAGAAGACCAATTTGATCGGGTAAAATAGTTATTTGAGTTAATTTCCCTAAATTAATTTGATAATTAAATGAATAATAGTTTTAAATTAATAATTAAATATTTGACATATTCTTTTAAAATAGAATAAAATTTAGAATTTTTATGGAGTCTATGAAATATACTTAAAGAAAATATTGTTTTTTTTATTGAAAATATCGTTTTTTTTTGTTATAATAAAGAATAAAAAGTTTTATATTAAATGTTAATTAAAATTTAATACTTTTAAGATCAAGTCTTCATCTCCACTTCTGTCTCCAAAACTCGAAGTTTTCCTTTGCATTTACTGCTCCCTCTTACTTGGAAATGGGCTCAAATTACATGTGAACTCAAATTAGGGTTCTTGGTATGCTTCAATTTGTAGAAAACATAAATGAACTCAAATCAGGGTTCAATGAACTCAAATCAGGGTTCTTGCGGAAAACACATGTGAATTCAAATTAGGGTTCCTTGTGATAAGGCGGGTTTGCACCCTCCTTAATCGGACCGCAAATGTACGGTGTCGGATCAAGTAATACGTACGGAAGTACGAGTATCGAACCTAAGGAACTTGGTATTGAGTACCACAATGACTATATTAATTATTAATTAGACTAACGAAGGTTGGATTGTTTTGTTTAATTAATCAAAGTGATCTAGAAAAACACTAAATTGCAACTGAGACGATTCAAGGAACGATTTCAAATCAGGAAGAACAGTTGGGGATTGGAATCCTTTTGGGTTCATTTCATTCACACAATAGACGGGTCAAGTATTCTTCTCAATTATCAATGAAATTAATCACAAAAACAGTTCCTTAGGTTCGATCTCATTAATCAGTTGGAAAAATGATGTTTTATCTCTCGATCTCAACAGTCAAATCAACTGATTTATCAGAACAGGATTAATAACTTCTATGGTGGAATTGGTATATCTCTATTCAATTCTCACCATAGGCATATAACAATTAATCTAACCTTAGCAAACTTTTCTCAAAATTTAAGAAAGCCAAGAAACAATCCATTAGATGATCAGGCTAATAGACTCAATTTAAACTATGTCATATGCTTCATTAATTTAATCAAATACAAATACAAAACCTAATCATATGTTTAAACACAATTACACCCAAAATTCATCCAACCCCCAACATGAAGGGATTAGTTCATGCTGGGGGTATTGGAAATCAAAATACACAAAGAAATGATTGTAAATCTAAACATCGTTCTAAAGAAGGAAAAATGCCTAAAAGTACAAACACTCCTTGAGATCTCAACTTCTCCAATCACAAGTATTGTAAATTGCTTCAATATGTGTTTCCATCAGGATCTCCCCACCTTTTTCGATCAAAAATCCCTTCCCTTTATCTCCAAGTTCGTCTCTCTGCAACCGTCCTCGGTTAGAAAACAGTGTAACCCTTAACCCTAGCTCAAATTTCGAATAAGAGCTGCAAAATTCGAAACAGCGAGTCCCGCGGTTTACTTCGCGGCTTGGAGGCCACATGATATGTCGCGCGTGTCAAAATTGGCCGCGGTTTGGAAACCGCGGGCTGAGTCGCCCAACTCGCTGTTTTGTCCTTCCTTGAGAAATCCAATGCACCAAAAACTCCCGGGATCCACCCACATACGCTACTTCTTCACTACTAGGGTTTTCTTCTTAGAATGCTGTAACAATTCTCGAAAATAGCGTAAGATTACGCTGATTTGCTCGAAACAAGCTAAAACTACTCGAATAGTGGTATCAGAATAACACCAAAAATTGGTGTTATCACCTTGTTCTTGTCGTAAAATCATTATGCTCCTTGGACCATCAACCTAGGGTGTGAGATGGTGGTATTGGGGGAGATGAGAGATGACAATGTTGGGCATGGAGACATCATGATGTTAAAGAGATGAAAGTTAATGGTTTTGGGAAGCAAGACACGGTACCGTTGAGAGACGAGAGATGACGATTTTGGGAAGAAAGACATGGTGATGTTGGGAGATGAGTAGTGGTTGATCTAGAAATTTAGGTGATTGGGATCAGACTTAGGAGCGTTGAAAATTTTCGAAACCGAATAACCCACCCGAACCAAAATGGTTTAGGGTTAAACAGTCCGGTTTCAGTTATTCTTTTACTATTTCGGTTAAACTGATTCGTAAATTATACCATAATTTTATATATTTTGTCTATAGATAATTGGTTTGAGGCTTTGACCATACAAAATAATTAACACATGATAAACAAATTTTATATTAAAGCTAAACTAATAAGATATTGAGATAGATTTAATAAAATAATACAGAAGCATTATATACTAAGATGCCTAATGTTGAAATGGATTTAACAAAATAAAACACAAGATATTGAGATAAATATATTTATTTTGGTTTTGATTAAAAAAGTTCTAAAGTATGAAGTCTTTTAAAAATTGAATGAGTTCTTTAAATATGAAACTAAGCCATTTATAAATGTTGAAAAAAACATCCAAAACTAAATCTAAATTGCTTTAGCTTTTAACGGCGATCAAGAGATCTCATAACCAATGTTTTAAAAACCGGGTCGACCCCGTCGGTTGAACCAGGGAAGAGGGCGAGTCAATTGCGACCGTCTTTATGGCAATTTATGGCCCGGAGTGAACCGACCGGTTTTATCAAAAACCCGGTTGAACCGGGTGGTTGACCCGGTGGTTGAACCGGGTTTTTAATGTATTTGGATTTTTTAATGTATTTACGAAAAACTTATTCTTATGTGTGTGTTTTTAATGTATTTGGTTGACCCGATGATTAAACCGTGATCCGATCACCACACCGAGTCAACCAAAAAACCGGATTTTAAAACATTGCCCTTAACTTATGTGGCTCCGCCACCAAAGATGAGTTGATGATGTGTGACGTTTTTGGGGGATGATAAAAGGGTGTTATTGGGAAGAGAAACAACCAATAAACTTTTCTATTTCCCCCAAATTGGAAGAAAATATTTTTACCACCTTCTAATATAATTATTGGTTGCAATGCCAAAAACCAAACACCATTATATTCTCAACCTATATGAACCAGACAACATTAATATTTGTCATTCTTATTCGGTACCTCCAAAAACACCCAACCAACCATCATTGCAAATAACATCTTTAAATTTAGAAAGAGTAACTAATTTAAAATTTTCAATTAATACATCAAATAAATAATAAAATCCCTTTCTACAAATTAACTATTGAGAAATCTCAAATTAAATTCTAGATTTAACCTCAACAACTATGAACCCAAGTCTTATACAAAGACTAAATAAAGGTTGGGTGTTACTAAAACCATTACCCATTACTATCTCTAAAAGTGCGGAAGACTTCACGTGCATCTAACTAGCACTCAACTCTTCACGGTGACGCTATTACCATTCCCCAACAAGGATCTGATGCACATTCCGACAAATAAAAATGTTAGGCTAACACCTAGTGAGTTCAAACAATTTTTGTCATGAATATAAAATAGTAAAACTGAAAGACGGTTTATTTAAAAACATAACTTATCATTATGAAATGCATTTATTGTAAAAGTAGCATCTTTTCAAACCCACTATTTTCGTGATGAAAAATGCTAAATCAAAACACACATTTAACACATATTCAAAACCCAACACTCACTCCAAAACATAATGAAGTTAAATATCCAAATTTTGAAAACATAGATAAATCTCTATTATCCAAGTTGTAATAACCGTGTTTGCATTTCATTAAATTAAAAGTTTAGTGGGTTTAGTATGAAAAAGTAGAAGCTTGGGGGCCTAGTTGTAAACAGAGAAAGAAGGATTAAAATCCCAAAAACTCTCATTTTCCCCCTGGAGAAATCAGAGGCGGCTATAAAGAGAAAAAGGGTGGGAGCTTTGGCATTCTTTAAGAAAATCGATTTTGGGAAGACAATCAGAGTGTGGTGCTTGATCTCCACGAAGGCGAGTAATTCCCCTTTTTCTTTCTATAAAAGGTTGGGAATGGTGGTTTGTTATTTTGTAGAGCAGTAGCCTCAAATCTGTTGGGTTTGTATTAGGGATACTGATTTTTGGTTTATTAAGGTAAGATGGAGCTAAGAGTGTTGTTGCTTCTAATTTGTAAAGATTTAAGGAGCTATCTGGATTTGGTTTGGAACAATGTAAGTTTAGGATTGGTGTGAATCGCCAGTTTTGGCATACCCGAGAATCACCTCGATTCCAAATGAAGGAAACCCGGTAAGGGTAGATACCCGATCACGAAGAGAATCCGGAAGCCAAGTTCCCGGTTAAGGGAAACCCGGTATAGGAAACCTGGACTAGCCGGGTGTGGAGTTGGAACTCGGGGCCGCTGCCACCGGTATTTGAAAGAAGACGGAAAAAGGGGCGAACCCGACATGTAAACTGGGAAAATCGGAACCCGACATGTAAACTGGGAAGAGCCGAAACCGTCATGTAAACCGGGAAGGCCGAACCCTGCGTGTAACTTGGGAAGACCGGAATCCGGCTTGTAAACTTGGGGAGACCGAAACCCAAGGGGGGGGGGTGTTCCGATTTAGTTAGAACCCGGTAGTGGTTGGCCTAATCGGTCAATCTATGGGTTTTAGTATCTCCCTTTTCGTGTGAAAACCCGTAGAATCTTTTTAGGGAATCACGAGCTATTAGGTGAAGTGACATGTGTGAGTTAGCTAAGTGACTTATCCCTCTCGTGTGTGGATTGTATTGTAGGTGTGCGGTTGAAGGACCATTTGTTCAAATCTTAGCGTGGACGACATGTGAGTTTCTCTTAACCTCTGTTAACGCGTGATCATACGCACGGTGGATCAATTACATGTTTTACGTTATTTATAATGTGTATGTTATCGAATGCTAATTCTTTTAAAGGTAAGCCTTGTGGGGTGTGTATTAGTACGCAATAATTAAATAATGTGCATATAAGGAGTGTGACCCATGATGAATGTATGAATTCGTTTCATATATTCAACTCAAGGGCGGGTGTGTGCCCTAACACGTTGTCACGAGTGTGTGCATGACCAAAGCGTGAGCCAATCATATATGTTGTGCGAGTAAGGATTTTGATTTAAGTACGTTTGTTTATAAATGCTTAAACCTTTTTGGTTGTTAATTGTGGTGTGGCGTGTTTTTATAGGGATCTCTGATATGCATTGAGAATTCAATGCATAGATCATTTTTTCTTATCTTTTAGGCAAATAGTTTTTCTTTTATCCCAACCTTTGAGTCCCTTTGTTATCTTATTTTCTACTTTTTATTTCATGAATCTAAGTTTATGATTTTCCTGTATTTTACTGCTTATGGAAGCTAACTTAGGTTTTATGCTGATTTCATTGTTGTCAGTCAATGCCACAACATCCCGATCTACTTGTTGAAAGAGCCATGAATGAATTTGATGACGATGGTCAATGAAATTAGTCCAAATCCAACCTTTGGTTACAATCAAACCAGATCTTTGGCTGGTTAGAAGATGATGGGATCCTTGCTTTTTAATTGTACTCATGAAGACTTTTGGGGATTGCACTTTTATCTTGCATTATTGTACTTTTATCTTGCATGTTAAGCTTTACTTTTACTATTTACATGCTTGCTACTCTAGTATTAGTATAAATAGTCTTATTGGGTTTTAGTTTTGGGGAGATCCATTTGGTTCTCAACCAAGTGTTAAATATTTCTCTCTCTAGAAGTATTTTAATATAATATTATGGTTACTTTTATTTATTTGTTCTTTACCGCTTTCTTGTTCTTACTTTATTTACCTTTATTGCACTTACATTGCGTCATTTACATTACGCTATTTAATTTATGTATTTAATTTTCGTCATTTACATTTATTGCATTTTACTTTCAGTTATGAGTAGCTAATTTTATTAGCTTGGGTGTGAGACAACGGGTGAGTTTTTAAACTAAAAGAAAGTGGACATCGTTTCTCAATAATGATGTTCCACCATTTCATTCTAAGTTTTATATATACAAACACATTTCTTGACGAATTGATCACTTTGAAAGTGGTAAAGTGTAGTGGACTCAGGAATGAGCCACATGAATACACGTCAATTTGAATGATATGAGAAGTATACTTGGAAGAGTTGCTAACAAGGGAACTTGTTATCTATGTTTTTCAAACTGATTGATTCTTGACGGGTTGATCACTAGTCAAAGTTTTAAAGTGTAGTGGACTCCAGAATGATCCACTTGGAACACGTCAACTTGGATGATATGGGAATCGACTCGGAAGAGTGATTTTTAACAAAAGAATTTGTTTATCCATATACTTTGAGGACACCGTTTGGCACTATCACTGGTTCTGATACTGCACAGGAATGTGCCTGGTAGAAGCTAAATACAAGTGCCACTGTGAGAATTCGAAAGGATCACTCTCAAAGTAGATGGTCCACAGAAACTTGTGTTTAGTACTCACCAAAAGTCTTGCACCCATGTTTTCTTTATTCTCTGTTATTTTAATTAACTGTTCACTCAAACCAATATAAGTCTTCAAAATCGCCATCTGAAGTTAGTTTTTCATCTCGAGATCTTGCAACTTAAGATACCTATCCCTGTGGAATACGATGCTTGGTCCTTACCATTTTATTATTTGAAAAACGATATAGATCCATCTTGTATACTTGCTTGTTGGTTCTATTTATCACATGTCTTAAGGTGTGCAAACATCTGTATCAATCTCACTAGACCATATGGTCTAACCCTCGCTTTTCAAACTAAAACCTTTCCAGGCAAGCAAATAGTTGAGGGATCGAGTAAGGGCAAGGGCAGGATGTGAGCATGGATCTTATGCTAGAGGAGCATCATGTTTTGCTAGTTTACATTAGACAACCCCGTCTAGTTTTATGTTTTAGATTTTTCAGCTATAATTCGGTTATTACTTTTCGCAAACCTTATCGTTGTAACTCGTACACGTGACTTGTTAATTGGGAGTCGTTTGGAGTTATTTATGCGTTTTAGTAGTTTTGGTACGATCGAAATCGTGGGTTGTTACACAAATCATCCAAAAACATGTAATAAACTCAATAATACAAAACCACAAATCATGGATGTCAATCCATACTCAAAACGTCACCGAAAACATGGATAATAGTCAATACTTAACAACACCTTTAGGTGACAAGGGAGACCCGTTTCTATAGAACCTGGCGGGAACACATAAGTATGTCAGGTATCAATGTTATGGAACTACACCTCAGATCGGTAACTTTAGTGATGCACGCTCTAATAAGAGTCACCTCAAGCCATCATTGCCTTTAGTATACACCCCTTATTGGGTGTCACCTCAAGGACTGAGTACCTCTAGTGTACATGCCTCACTAGGCTCCACCTCAAGGATACCCGATCTTATTGCATGTTTGTTCCCTAGTAGAGTTCCAACCTCAAGGTTCTCACTCGACCTTTAGTGCATACTCTCTAACATTCAAGATAGGAGTCTTAAATCCCTACTTGATAACCCAATATGTTTAACTCTCATGCATAAGAGTTAGATCATCAAAAAAACAAAACCCACGGTCCTAGAGTCTAACCCATAAAGGTTCATCTCCACAACGTCGGGACGTCAACAATGCCAACTCGGGTATTTTCCCCAAGATGAAAACATCAAGACTCCTCATTAAATGACTGACTCATATGCCTATGGATCCAATGCATTACAGTCAAAAATCACATAATTCCAAATGAATAACCAACACACTCAAAACATGTAGTTTCAATATAAATATGCAATAAATGCAAGACACGTCCAAAACTCAACATTAAGTAATTTAATTCGGACAAATGTCCCCAAAGCTCATTTGAGCCAAAATCAAGTCAATAGACTCCACACTTATGTGACTACTAAATAAAAGTCTAACATAAGTCAAAATATGCATGTACTTAATTATGCAAACTCATGCTCAAAAATATGATGAGGTCAAAATCCACCATTATTAGGATAATTCGTCTACAAATGAGAACCAAGCAATTTATACCTCCAAAATATATCTTAAATTTATTAACATCAAATAATCCTCATAAACACAATAAATCATCAAGATAACCAACACTTATGATTTAGTTAACAAAATGTCTAAAAATCTCAAATACGGGCATTTCTCAAGATTTATAAACACATTGTACAAAAATGCAAACCTTATCAAATAATAACCATATTTGGTAAATGTCAAGGAAAACATTTCAATACATCAACTGTAACACCCCGATTTTCGAAAGGTATCATTTCAAGTTAATACCGAAACCGATATATCAAGGAAGAATAAGATATTTAATCTTGGACTTGAATCCTAGATTTTATAGTCTATATGGATGAAGGATTCAATTACGAGTCCAACGGTTCTTTTCGGAGAGAAAACGGAGCTATAACGAAGAAGTTATGGCCAAAACAGTATCGAGAAGAAAACCAGGGGAAGCGGGCGACTTATGCCGCGATCCAAGGTCGCGAGACAAGTCGCGAAACCCCCTAGACGAGCTTAAAACCGATTTTCAGCACCCAAACTTCATTTCTTCATATCTCCTTCATCCTAGCTCCGATTTGGGTGATTCAAAGTGCTACGGTTTCGTTTTTGAGAGCTCTTCAAGGATCTAGCAAGAGATTGGAGGTCTATTGGAGTATACAAGAGTATTTTGTGGTGGTAAGATCCTCATCTCTCCCACTTCATCTTCTTCACCAAGTTTTCTAGGGTTTCATCCACCCTTTGTGCTTCCTTTCATAGATTGGAGATTTGTGGCCATTTTGGTGAACTAGAAGTATTTTGGTTGGTGGATTCAAGCTTGGGTTAAGGTAATCTTCTATTCTCTTCAGTATGGAAGTTAGGGTTTCAGTATTAGTTGAGGTATTCATGTATATGGTTTGGGAAACGACTCTTTGTGGTTGATTATATTTATTTATGGTTGAATATGTATGGATTTAGGTTTTTGGAAGTTTTGTCTTGAGAATCCAAGTGTTCTTCAAAGGAGCTCTAGTTGGGGAAAAATCTAGATTTAGCCTAAATCTAGCAAGGTGAGTTCAAGTTGATTTTTGAAAACGGTGTACATGCCAAAATGGTTATTTTAAAGTATTTTACATTTTACATGAAATTGTTAACTGCTGATCAGTTTGGTTATTTTGAAAGTATTTAACTTTATAAACCTGTATAGCACACATTATTGTGATTTTGGACATTTTGATAAATGAGTCATAAATGGGTGTGTTTGGTAACTTATTGCATACATGAGATTATTTGGTTAAAAGGCATTTTAGTGTTGTTTGGGGTAAAAGGTTCAATTTTGTGTTATGGAACGTTTTGAAAGGATAAGGAGCCTAAATCTGTTTGGAAAACCTTTTGACCCAACTTAAACTATGTTGGAGTCCATTCGAGTATTTTGGAGCATGTGATTTCATGGTATGGGTTGAGTGAGTTTATTACTTGTAAAACGTAATCTTTGGTCAAAAGAGGTTTTAAGCATTTTGTCTTGATGTCGTTTTAAAGGAGTTTTGAGGACACTTGTCCGGTTTTATATGGCTCAATGTAGAGTCCGATTATGACGTACGTACTAATGCGCTGTATTGCGTATTGAGTTTAGTTATGGGCTCGGGTGCTTTGGTCATTCGTGTGTAGTCCGGTAACATTAGACAGTGTGTAATGGATCCATTGGCACGTCAGTCGGTCTGTTTTGGGATGGTCAATTGGGTATTTCGGGGTGGGACTTCAGTACCCATGTTTTATGACTGGAAACTTTACAAGTGATTGCTAGGAGGGTTGAGTCTGTAGTGCTATCGGGGAGTGAGCGCTAGGACTTCCACCGCTTGAAGTAATGCCTGGGAGGTAGTCTTTAAGTGTGCCAGGCCTTCGAGATGGAGTTCTTCGGAATGATCCATCAAGGTCAACTGACTTGGGGTGACACTTGGTAAAGAAGTCGTAGGGACACTTGGGCTGCGATGTCGTGAGGTGTCATGCGGTTAACGTTGAATGGGTGGTATACTTTTGTGTTTCCTCCACTCTCAACGGATACGGGTCTCCCCCATTGTTGGCTATCTGTATTTCAAATAAAAAAAAGGATGTCTTATTTTATTGTCATTGGCTCTTTACGGTTGCGTGCATATTGGACCTAGTGTCCATGTTTTCGGACGTACGGTGTAAATGATTTTGATAATGAATCATGAGTCGAGCAGTATGTCCTGCCCGCATTTTGGGTACTTTGGGTTATGAATTGTCATTCATGTTTTACAAATTTGAGTATCGAACTATGACCCCGTTTTGGGTGAGTTACGGGTTGTATCGCTGTATAAGAGTGTGTGTCTGGGAACATTGTTTTTAAAAGCGCATATTAAAGGAAATTGTGTCATTTCTATCTTGAAGTATATTAGTTCGAAAGATCTTGTTTTAAACTGAATTCTTTCTTTTAAAAGATATATTTATTCATGATAAAACTCTTGAGCTCACTAGGCGTTAAGCCTAACCTTTTTATTTGTCGACATGTGCATCAGGTTTCAAGGTTGGGAGTTGGTTCTAGCAATCTAGTGAATAGTAGAGCCTTAGCTAGATCCGAAAGTAAGTATTCGGTGAAGTCTTCCGCTTTATGGAGATAGTGACTATGCATGGGTATTAGTAGCACCCGCCCTTTTTAGTCCGTTTATATAAGATGGTATATGTGTATTGTAGTTGAACCTAAATTGTGGTTGTAGATGATTCAATTATTGATGTATTTAGAAAATTTTTAATAAGTTACTATTTCCAGATTTGAGGGTGTTACAAGTTGGTATCAGAGCTTAAGTTTGAGAGAATTAGGTATTGATCGTAGGATGCCTAGACTCAAACTAGCGTTCTTATAAGTGATTGTAAGTGAAGTTGCACATTAGGAACCTTAAGATAAGATATTTTGGAGTTGATAAGGTCGCTAGAAAGGGGAAGCTTGTCGAGGGTCGCAAGGATGAGCATGTACGGTACGTTCATAATGGCGCCTGGCCAGCGTCATGGTGAACCTACATGCTACATGTGTATACTTGAACTACCTTGGTATGATGACCGTTCGGGTAGTGGGAAAGTTTCTAAGCGAGTAATTTAAGGAAGGATTGATGTTTCTAGCAATATGTCAATTTGGAGTGATAGTTAAGCGCGTTGAATGCACTAAGTTGACCAAATTTAGTCGGAGCTATTGGTCGGATTAGAACCATAAGCGTGTTAATTGGCTCTATTTTGAGGAGAAAATGTAAGGAGAACCGATGAAAGCGTCGATGATCGCCTTAAGATGTTTGAACATCCGGATGATAGTGGTATGACGGAAATTTGAGGAACATGATTTCGGGGTATCGAGTGCCGGTTAAATCCATGCACGACATCTATTTCTAAAATGAGTTTGCATTATTGGTTTCTCATGTTTTCAAAGCACAAAGTGAGCTATATTACAAAATCTTGGTAAAGTATTTAGCCTTTATCAAATTTTAAACCGTGAGTTTAAACATGCACGAAATTGTTTCTTTGTTCGTGGTTACGATTTTATTTATTGGAAATCTCTTCATCCTTGTTCTATGTCTAACTCTATTTTTGGATATAATAAGATCCGTATTTTAATGTCATTTTGGGTATTGGACAAGTAACTGTATAATTTTTAACCTTGCCATTGGATCTCCTCCACGTATGTTAAGGTTTTAAAGGAAGAGTTGTCCCCATGTTCTTGAGTCGAAGTTTTCTGGAAGATTTGGTTTGTGTGAGTTGTGTTTAATTTTATGAGCATAGTTTTGCGGCGTTTTGGGGTGCGTAAGTGTACTTTAAATTTTTTGCGTGGGTTTTAATTTTATTGCGTATAATTTACGAGCTTTTAGGCATCGTGTCTCATAAAAGTGTTGTTGAAAAGGGTCACTTTATCGTACGTTGTGGTTTTCGAATTTTAACATTTTTAGACTTGTTGTCGTCTTATACTTTTATGTTGGGAAATGAAAATTTTGACACCGCTTGATTTTTTAGCGGTAATGAGTTTTATGAGAATCCAGTCGGGTCTTATGGCATCTTATGTTATGACAGTTTGAGTCACGTAATAAAAAGAAATTTGGGAAACGTGTAGACCTCCATTATTGGGTGCGTCAATTTATGAGTTTTGTTTAATACTTTGTCTCATGCGAGTCTTGCACAAGTATTTTTACAACCGTAAGAGGCGTTTTGAAAATCTTAATGTCGCATGACTGCATCTTGAGTTTTACACAAGTATATGTGTACACTGTTTGGGTTGAATTTGATTTACACTCGCGTGAGTAAGTATGTGAAAGATTTATGTTGTTTCGTATTAAACTTTTAATCGATACATGTTCAGTTGTTGATTTTACTATTATAAATTGTCGTAATGCATTAAAGGAGTTATCGATATGCACGTCTTTGTAAATGCTATTTTTGGGCGAGTACATTTTATTTGCGAGGCCCGAGGTTTGAACTTGATTTGAAAATTTAATTGTGTTTGACCAAATCATGCACCCCTATCGTTTTACTAAGTCTTGAGGAATAAACTGACGTATATGGGCCTTGTTGGAGATTTTATTCTCGGACGTTTTTTTTGTTAAGGAGGGAAAATTTTAAAGTTAAAATTGTGAAGTTATCTTTTGGAGTTGTACATACAATTATTTCGCATGTTGTGGTGCATGAATTTGTTTTCATGTTTATAGTGTAAATTTTGCTACACATCTTTTGTTACCGTTTTATTAACGTAAATATTTATCAAACGAATTTTGGAAATGGTTTTATATGTGTAGCGTCGATGATCAATTTTCCACCTATCGAATGATCGGTAGTGGATTTTACCGCACGATTAATTGCTAAAATGCTTATGTATTTGAAAGTTTTGTATTGGCATATTAGTTGAAAACCTTGAACTCATTAGGCCTATAGATTTAAACCCCCTTCCATGAAAGGAGTTGTAATCAGGACTAGATGAGCCTTTGGAAAATGAAGCGTCGGATGAGACGACCTGTGGTCAGTCCGAATTTTGGGACTTCGGTTTCACGGATTGGCTCACGCAGAAGTAATGAGGACATAGGCTTGTGCCTTATCCTAGCTAATTAAGTGATGATATTCCCATTTCGTTAAGTCTTTGGGTTAAAACCTTGGGCGGTTGCTTATGTGGGTTTGGCTTCGAATTTGTGGGTTAATGGTACGTCAACATGCTATGTGTCTATGGTGTGTCACCCTCATGAGTATCTGTGACTAACGATGATATTGGTTGCCTAATAAGGTGGTTCGATTTGGGGTTAAAATTCATGAGTAGGCATCACCTTTATTCGACATGGCAACTCGGGAGCGAAATGTTTGGTGGATTACCCACGTTGCAAAATGGCCCTTTCGAGGATAGGTGTCGACGCACTATTTTGAGGACAATAACTATTGGTGTGCTTCAGTGTACTTCCGTTAGATCTGGTGTGTCTGCAGGACAAGCGGTGGCCTTAAGGAAATTAGATGGGAATGATTAAGAATCAATCATGGGTGTTTCGGCAATCGTCAAGACTTTTGTTGATTCGCCGATCAGTGATTGAAAGCGGTATGGGAGTTGTGTAACCATGGGGTTTGGGATAATCAACTATCTGTAGAGCGTAATGGCATGTTTCTGAAGGAAATATCGGGTCAATGCTTGGGTCTATGGAAGTTTGGGAGCCCTTGTAGGTCATCGTTTCGGTGTCAACTTGAGGAACGGATCTAAGGTTGTGTTGGATTAGCCCAAACTTCTTGTTAGGAAATTTCGTCGAAGGACGATACCTCTTTTGTGGTACTGATTATTGAGGAGACCTTGATGTGTCGTAGTTAGAGGTATCAAAAGGGAAAGTTTGCTTTTTGGTAGTCTTGGTGGAAATGACTGAATAAGGTCGTAAGTTACTCTTGAGGTGATATGTTCAATCTAAGGTTGGGAGGAAACCGAAAATTTATTGATGGGGGGAATGAATTGATAAGGACTCGATGCTCTTCCGTCACCGGTAAGGTGCATTGGACCTTAGAATTTGAGTTTATGGCGGCTTCTTATGTGGAATTCTGTGTCAACGTCGACCGAAATGTGGTCGGGTCCGTACAAGAGGTAAGGTTTCATGAAGGCATTCCTTTCGGATAGAAAATCGATCGATTTATCCAAGTGTCATGTTGGGTGCTTGGTGGTGCCAGATTTCGAGGACGAAATCTCTTTTAAGGTTGGGAGGATTGTAACACCCCGATTTTCGAAAGGTATCATTTCAAGTTAATACCGAAACCGATATATCAAGGAAAAATAAGATATTTAATCTTGGACTTGAATCCTAGATTTTATAGTCTAGATGGATGAAGGATTCAATTACGAGTCCAACGGTTCTTTCCAGAGCGAAAACGGAGCTATAACGAAGAAGTTATGGCCAAAACAGTATCGAGAAGAAAACTAGGGGAAGCGGGCGACTTATGCCGCGATCCAAGGTCGCGAGACAAGTCGCGAAACCCCCTGGACGAGCTTAAAACCAATTTTCAGCACCAAAACTTCATTTCTTCATATCTCCTTCATCCTAGCTCCGATTTGGGTGATTCAAAGTGCTACGGTTTTGTTTTTGAGAGCTCTTCAAGGATCTAGCAAGAGATTGGAGGTCTATTGGAGTATACAAGAGTATTTTGTGGTGGTAAGCTCCTCATCTCTCCCACTTCATCTTCTTCACCAAGTTTTCTAGGGTTTCATCCACCCTTTGTGCTTCCTTTCATATATTGGAGATTTGTGGCCATTTTGGTGAACTAGAAGTGTTTTGGTTGGTGGATTCAAGTTTGGGTTAAGGTAATCTTCTATTCTCTTCAGTATGGAAGTTAGGGTTTCGGTATTAGTTGAGGTATTCATGTATATGGTTTGGGAAACGACTCTTTGTGGTTGATTATATTTATTTATGGTTGAATATGCATAGATTTAGGTTTTTGGAAGTTTTGTCTTGAGAATCCATGTGTTCTTCAAAGGAGCTCTAGTTGGGGAAAAATCTAGATTTAGCTTAAATTTAGCAAGGTGAGTTCAGTTGATTTGTGAAAACGGTGTACATGCCAAAATGGTTATTTTAAAGTATTTTACATTTTATATGAAATTGTTAACTGCTGATCAGTTTGGTTATTTTGAAAGTATTTAACTTTATAAACCTGTATAACACACATTATTGTGATTTTGGGCATTTTGATAAATGAGTCATAAATGGGTGTGTTTGGTAACTTATTGCCTACATGAGATTATTTGGTTAAAAGGCATTTTAGTGTTGTTTGGGGTAAAAGGTTCAATTTTGTGTTATGGAACGTTTTGAAAGGATAAGGAGCCTAAATCTGTTTGTAAAACCTTTTGACCCAACTTAAACTATGTTGGAGTCCATTCGAGTATTTTGGAGCATGTGATTTCATGGTATGTGTTGAGTGAGTTTATTACTTGCAAAACGTAATCTTTGGTCAAAAGTGGTTTTAAGCATTTTGGCTCGATGTCGTTTTAAAGGAGTTTTGAGGACACTTGTCCGGTTTTATATGGCTCAATGTAGAGTCCGATTATGACGTACGTACTAATGCGATGTGTTACGTATTGAGTTTGGTTACGGGCTCGGGTGCTTTGGTCATTCGTGTGTAGTCCGGTAACGTTAGACAGTGCGTAATGGATCCATAGGCACATCAGTCGGTCTGTTTTGGGATGGTCAATTGGGTATTTCGGGGTGGGACTTCGGTACCCATGTTTTATGACCGGAAACTTTACAAGTGATCGCTAGGAGGGTTAAGTCTGTAGTGCTATCGGGGAGTGAGCGCTAGGACCTCCGCCGCTTGAAGTAATGCCTGGGAGGTAGTCTTTAAGTGTGCCGGGCCTTCGGTATGGAGTTCTTTGGAATGATCCATCAAGGTCAACTGACTTGGGGTGACACTTGGTAAAGAAGTCGTAGGGACACTTGGGCTGCAATGTCGTGAGGTGTCATGCGATTAACGTTGAATGGGTGGTATACTTTTGTGTTTTCTCCACTCTCAACGGATACGGGTCTCTCCCATTGTTGGCTATCTGTATTTCAAATAAAAAAAAGGATGTCTTATTTTATTGTCATTGGCTCTTTACGGTTGCGTGCGTATTGGACCTAGTGTCCATGTTTTCGGACGTACGGTGTAAATGATTTTGATAATGAATCATGAGTCGAGCAGTATGTCCTACCCGCGTTTTGGGTACTTTGGGTTATGAATTGTCATTCATGTTTTACAAATTTGAGTATCGAACTATGACCCCGTTTTGGGTAGGTTACGGGTTGTATCGCTGTATAAGAGAGTGTGTCTGGGAACACTGTTTTTAAAAGCGCATATTAAAGGAAATTGTGTCGTTTCTATCTTGAAGTATATTAGTTCGAAAGATCTTGCTTTAAACTGAATTCTTTCTTTTAAAAGATATATTTATTCATGATAAAACTCTTGAGCTCACTAGGCGTTAAGCCTAACCTTTTTATTTGTCGGCATGTGCATCAGGTTTCAAGGTTGGGAGTTGGTTCTAGCAATCCAGTGAAGAGTAGAGCCTTAGCTAGATCCGAAAGTAAGTATTCGGTGAAGTCTTCCACTTTATGGAGATAGTGACTATGCATGGATATTAGTAGCACCCGCCCTTTTTAGTCCGTTTATATAAGCTGGTATATGTGTATTGTAGTTGAACCTAAATTGTGGTTGTAGATGATTCAATTATTGATGTATTTAGAAAATTTTTAATAAGTTGCTATTTCCAGATTTGAGGGTGTTACATCAACATGGACACTTTTGGCATGTACATAGTTTTCACAAAGCAACCTGAACTCACCTTGCTAGATTTAGGCTAAATCTAGGTTTTTACCCCAAACTTGAGTTTTCTTGGTGAAAACTTAAACCTACAAGCAACACCTCCTAACTATTAGATTCAACACTTGCAAAGTGTTTCATTCATCTCCAAAGATCCAAAACCTAAAGCAAAACATAAAAGAGAGAAGGGAAAATGAAGAACACATCAAACCCTAGCATAAAATCGAGAGAGATGAGGAGCTTACCACCATAAAATACTTTTGGATACTCCAATAATCTTCAAACCTCTTGATATATACTTGAAGAGCTCTTAAAGACGAGACCATAGCAAAAATAATCGTCAAAGTCGGAGTCGAGATGAGAGAGATATGACCAAATGAAGGAAGAGGCTCAAAATCGGATTTTATGCACTGCACCTCTACCACGAGAGTGACAGCGAAAGCGACCGCTGTCACTTTCGCCCAAAATGTACCATGAGCTCATTTTTCTCTGCGAAAGTGACAGGATAAAGTGCTAGTGTCACTTTCGCCCAAAAGGTACCGAGATCTCTTTTCGCCTGTTTTCTCGACCGTTTTTCTCGGTCGTTCCTCGACCATTTTTCTCGGTACATTGGATGCTATTATGCTAGTTATCGTGCATTGTCATAACTTCCTGACACATTCGTTGGGACGACCAAACACTCGGTAACGCTGATGCTCTTGTGACATATGTCATAACTACATGGCACTATAGTCGAGACTACCAAACTTTTAGTACCATTGGTGCTATTGTAACAAATGTCATAACCACATGGCACTATAGCCGATGACCATACTCTTTGTACCATTGGTGCTATTGTGACGAGTGTCACAACCACATGACAATATAGCCATACTCCATATTTGGTTTTCCCTTACCGATTCATCCAATTCAACATTTTTTTCTTTCAATTAGGATAAAAATCAGAATGTTATAGATTTGATATATGATATGAATTATTATTAACAATCACGTGTAATCTAGTACCTCATGCTAAAGATAATTATAAACCAATCATTATTCCTTAAATTATACAACAATTTATATATAAACCAACATAAACAGTTAAACGACTAAATAACTATGTTATACACTCATTATGTAAAGATCGTTATTTCATTTTCATCTCTAGTGTAGTTAAGTGGTGTGGTAGTTGAGAAATAAGGAAGTTTGGGGGCCTTTTGGGAAATTAAGCATTTTAACGATTAAAACCCTATACCCTTCCTCATTTGGCAAAAGCTTTGGTGTATGCGGCGCATAGAGAAAGGAGTGAAGAAGTTTCCATTTGGGGTTTGATTCATTGAAGATTGTTCTTGGAATTCAAAGCATAAACTAGTAGAGATTCTTCTTCAAGAGGTAACCCTTTAACTTTGTCTAACTTTAGTGACCTTAATCGATTTAGAGAAATGTCCTGGTTTTGATATTCATTCTAAGAAGTTTGAAGTAATGAGTATATGTATTGGGTCGATGTTTAAATCCATTTTAGACTTGGAATTTTGAGAAATTATTGATTAAGCGTTTTAGAATCGGGTTAGAAACTCTGTTCCTTGGGTTAGACCGAAAGGAGAATCAAGAACTATTCGCCATTGAGAACCCTTGAATCCGGGAATGTCGCCCATCTCGGGATTAACCGGGAGGTCCCAACCCGAGATCGACCGGGAGTCGCTATACCCGAATTAACCGGAAAGTTCCACCAAGAGTCACCAGGACCCGGGTCAGGCGGGAGTTCACAACTCGGGGCCACCCGGGAGTAACCAAGACCCGGGGGCAGCCGGGAGTTCACAACCCGGGCCGCCCAGGATTTCCTCAACCGGGCTATCCGCCTCACTGGATGCACCGGACCGTGTATATCGGGCGCCGATCCGGGACTATTTATCGGGGTGTTTCCAAACCGGACGAACCTAGAACCAGTCGGGAAGGTTCAAATTATTACCGGTTGAGTAAATTTTAGAACGATGTTCTTTTGTAGGAGTTCGTATCGCTTTGGGATGAGGCTTATTCGCGTACTTAAACCTCTCGAATCCAGGTGAGTTCCCTTAGCACCCTCCCATTCTTTTGGTGAATGTTAATTATATGGTTATCGAGTTTTAATCATTTAAATGTAGTGTCGGTGTAATTGATGAATGGGATGGATAGTGTGTCACTTTATTACGTAAAGAAAGGTATGTGTTCTAATTGTAATTATTATGTCGAGCTTGAGAACTGCTATCTGAATGTGGTGTCAAATATCTTGGTTCGTGGAATAACATCCTGGGACGATGTGAGTCGTATGCCTTGAATCCGTTTCTCGCGCACACGGATATGGCATCTACTGGGGAACAAAATGGGGATCTACTGGGGGCCCCGAGTGTGGACATCACAGAGGTGATGGAGATGGATTCATTGGGTAGTCCTTTTGTATGGACCGATCACGGTATTATTATCAATAACTTCGTTATTTATTTATTGTATTTTCAAATTTATATTTTTGTTGTTTACGTTGTCGTGAGAGGGAATTCACTAGGCCTTACGGTCTAACCCTCATTTTCAAAACTAAAACCGTTTTCAGGTAAAGGAGCCGACGGTGCTTCTTATCTTCGGACAGGAGAAAACATAGTGGCTAAAAGTGAAGATAGTTGGACTAGAGTGTGGTTGTGTAGCTATTGGTGGTAGACGTCTTGGCTGTGATAGGAAGTTTCCGTCATCAAGTCATTAAGACCTTATTTGTTACCTTGGTCTTGTAAGGGAATCCCTTTTGGATCATATTATTATTGAGCTTATGTTTTGTGTGTTTTTGGAACGTTACAATTGGTATCAGAGCCATAGTTTAGGAGATTTAGGTGACCGGACGGGCCTAAACTTAAACTGTGAGTTGAGGGACACAACCGAGATATAGGATGCCTTTATGAAAAATCACTTTAAGTGCACTAATGATAAGGTAGTGAGGACTGTCATGTAAGGTAAATTTACATTACACGTGGTCATTGTAATTGGTAATTTATAGGTACATGTATGTGCTCAAATCGCCTTATTATGTGTAGCTGCCAATAGAATGTGGGTTTTATGCGGTCAGTTTAGTTTTTGTCATGACCAGAAGGTTGTAAGTGATGAGTCAGTCGATGGGGGAGTGGTGGAATGGAGTAAAGTTCTAGCCTTGCAGCGTTAGCAGTGGCTTTGATGGGATGCTTGAGGTCGCTCATGGTATAGATGATAGCAACCCCTAAAAGGAGTGTTGTTCTAGACGATATGAGACCGACCAAAGGTAGAACTTCATGAGTTTGAAATGAGTGAAGGTTTGATTAAGGGTAAGCTCTTAGATTCTAGTGAGTCCTCGTGTTGTGAGCTGATGTGCCGATCATTTCGGACATGAGTAGAGGACTGGGTTAGAATTTTGGAAGTCTTGACTCAAGGTCGGGTGAAATAAGTGAGCCTATGACTCTCCAATCATCGATAGAGTGACAAAGATATTGGAGAGAAGATATCGGGATTGGATTGAATTATTAGAGGAGCAGAAGGTGGAGAAAATTTGGTGGTTTATCGATCTGAGGGGTCAAAGATTGAAATCGTATGAATTTTAAATCTTTGCTCAAGCCGAGAAATTTGTGGGGTGATCAAGCAGGTAGGCGGTGAAACATCTGTAAAACAAGTCGTTGTTAAGTTGAGAAAGTGACCGTTACTTGAAAGTAGGGTCCCAATGATAACTGGCTAGGTGCAGCGGTTGACCTAGACTGAGTGAATGGCCTTCAAATGCAAGTTAAGTTTCATGCACTGTGTCTTTAAGGGTATTACAATAACTCTTTAATGATTAAAAAGTAGATGCGTACCTAACGAATTTCATGTTTTGAAAATAATTCGACACGTGCATGTGTGTATTTAAAGAAGGAAGACAAACCTATTTTCGTTGCAAAATAAAATATTTGAATTTAGTGAATTGCGAATTATATCACCTTTATTTTTCATGTTGAGATAAACTTCGTTGCGAAAATCATAAAAGCATTTGACGGTAAGACTTTATAACCAAAATGAGTTTTCACACGTTGATATCTTATAAATTAGTGCGGGAGCCGACTGCCTTACTTCGTGCAATGATTTTGCTCAGGACTTTTCTAGTCGTATATGAAAGGTTTCTTTCCATATTTCGGTTGTAAAAACATCGTTTTAGTGTTCAAAGTTGTGTTTTGCCGAAAGGTTGCGTGCGAACGATTTTCGAGATCGTTGTGCAGGACTTTGAAGTTATGAGAGTGTTGAGTCATGTGTACTCATGTTGTTTTCAGGTATTGTACTTTTTGAATATTCAATTATGTTAAGTGAATTTAAATTATTGTGTCGTAATGCATGAAGGCCATGAACTCAGTAGATCGTGAAAGTTATATGGAATTAAAGATAAGGAAGGGTTTCGAGAGTGGTCGGTCGAGCCGTTGGTGGATGATTTATGATCTCTGTATTCTTATTAAGGAAGAGAAGGGAATAGTGGAAAGATCAGAAATGGACTTTGGCATTGCTAGTATTATGGTAGTTTGAACTTTTGTTCGATAACTGGAAATGTTTTTGTCAGGAAATGGTACTGAGATTAGTAGCTCGTTATGCGTAATGTGAGACACAATAATGAAATGTTAAAGGAATTGAGCCTGAGTTTTGGGGTGGTCTTGTAAGTCAGACCTCGCACCGAGTAAGCTTTGAACCTCTTTCAAGGGAGGAAGGTGAGGTGCTAAGTTAAATCCGATATATTGGGATATGGAGGTTTCGTTAGAAATCCTCGCTTTTGAGATGTGCAAAGTTACGACCATTATTAGGAGTGGGAATGTAAGAAATAACCTTGGTGTGTGTAGACGTAGGAGGTCGTTCAGAAAAGATGTATACTCGTCGGCTGTTGGACCACTGTGCGTGGGCGACATGTTAGTGAAAGGTTGATTCTTGGAGGAGTGTTTTCCCTATGGGGTTTTGGAGGTTCGAAGGATGAAGTGACTAGTACCACTAAAGTTGGGCGCTTGGATTATATCAACCGATAAGGGAATGTGCCTTGTCATTGGAATGGTTTCTTGGATATGGCAGCAAACCGTTAAGGTATGTTTGATGTAAATTTGGGAAATCCTGAGTGTGGTTCATCTAGATTTGGGAAGAGACAAAGTCATGAGTTAGACTTGAATATGTATGCATACTGGTGAATATGTAGACAAGATTATTTATTTATGCAAATGATCGTGAGAACTTGGTCTATGGTATGATGTTGTGGGTGGAGATTACGTGGATAAGTTAGTGGTGCCTTTTGCCAAGTTAGACGTCCAAGTCAGCGATGGTAATGTGTTGTTAAAAGATGATAAGCACAAATGAAAGACTTTTTGGAGGTTTTGGATAAGTTTGTATAAAATGTTAAACATATCATTGGGATGCGTGGACTGTAAGTTGGTGTATGTTAGGGCTATCTCAGGATGGAGGGTTGGAGCGGTAGATGGTGGTTACTCAAAAGGAGGAACCATGTGCTTTTTTGGTTGCGTGAGTCGTTGAGTGAGTTTATTTTGAAATCATTGAAATATTGATGGAGGTGTTGGACTGGTTAGTCTAGTATGTGGTGTAGTAGAGGCAGAATCTTGGAAGAAGGTGAATTATTCTATGTGTATGAAGGAATTTCCTGAGAAGGCAACAGTTTGGGGAAAACAAAAGTGTGTGGTTGTTTCGAACTTTGGTGCTATTTCGGGATGACGTAGTAGGATTCTCGAGTGAGGATTAGGGTGAAATCCTTAGTTAGTCATAACCGTGGTTGTGTGTTACCGACCTATTGGGTGTGGTCTGTCGGATATGGTAGAGATGGTATGTCGAGATAAGAGAATAATTGGAATTTTGAAGTTCGGTAAGTAACACCGAAATTGTGGAGCAACATTTATAGATTGTTATTGTCAAAAGTGAGTACCTGAACTCCTAGTAAAGGAAAGAAAAGGAAAGATGAATACGTAATGGTTCAAAAACCGTGGAATACTAGTGTGTGTGTTTGGTCGAAAACGTGCAATTACTAGTGAACAATTCTTTGGGAATATGATGTAAGTTCTCGAGAAAGAAGGGGAAAGGTAGTTGAAGGTAATGGTTGGAATGAAGGATCACTGAATTAGACTCATTATTGTCTTGGAAACAATCCCAAGTGAGTTTTTACGATCAGTGTTAAGCCAGTGAAGGTAGTTTTGCATGAGCTTAGTCACTCTTCCTGATTGAACGACTGAAACTTGGATTATTTCAGATATGGTTGGTCGACTATTAGATGCAAAGAGAATTTGAACATGTCTTCAGGATTGTTTCGGCGTGGTTGGTGAATACTTCAGAGGATCGATGGTGGGGGTTTCCTACTAGTAGTATATGCTAGTGCGGGGTGTTGATGTAGTGGAGCGTATGAATGTTTGGTTAACATCACCAGGTTGTAGCAAATTTTATTCGGGAAAGAAAGTACTCTTTGTGTTAGATGTAAGCCGTATTAGGGGAGTAATCTAGAATCGCATGCCATCCAATGAAGGAACTCTCGACTGTGAGCTTAATGGGATATTCTAGGTTGATCTTGTGTTAAGTTGCAAGTTGAGTGGCTAAATTTCTTCTTGTAAGGGATTTAGGTATTGAGGCATGGAATCCAGCAAAGTTCATTCTCTTAAGAACGTGAGGACAGATGAGGAATCTACAATTAGGCACATTTTAAAACTATGAGTCCAAGTGCACAAAACGTTTCACGTCTCCAACCTGAGGAAATGTTTAGCGGAAATTGATATGGCGGTGCCATTACAAGATGTCTGAGTGGATGAGAAATTGAAGTTCGTCGAAGAACTAGAGGCGATCGTCGATCGCAAAGTCAAGCGCTTGAGGACGCAAGAGATTAGTTTGGTGAAGGTTCAGTGGAAGTTTCACATAGGGTGAGAAGCAACGTGGGAGATGGAATCGGAGATGAGGTCCAAGTACCCGTACCCCTTTTTGATAAAGAATTTATGGGGACGAAATTCTTCAAAGGAGGAGAGAGTTGTAAAGACCGTTATTTTATTTTCATCTCTAGTGTAGTTAAGTGGTGTGGTAGTTGAGAAATAAGGAAGTTTGGGGGCCTTTTGGGAAATTAAGCATTTTAAGGCTTAAAACCCTAGACCCTTCCTCATTTGGCAAAAATTTTGGTGTGTGCGGCGCAAAGAGAAAGGAGTGAAGGAGTTTCCATTTGGGGTTTGATTCATTGAAGATTGTTCTTGGAATTCAAAGAATCAACTAGTAGAGATTCTTCTTCAAGAGGTAACCCTTTAACTTTGTCCAACTTTAGTGACCTTAATCGATTTAGAGAAATGTCCAGGTTTTGATATTCATTCTAAGAAGTTTGAAGTAATGAGTATCTGTATTGGGTCGATGTTTAAATCCACTTTAGACTTGGAATTTTGAGAAATTATTGATTGAGGGTTTTAGAATCAGGTTAGAAACTTTGTTCTTGGGTTAGACCGAAAGGAGAATCGAGAACTGTTCGCCATCGAGAACCCTTGAATCCGGGGATGTCGCCCACCCCAGGATCAATTGGGAGGTCCCAACCGGGGATCGACCGGGAGACGCTATACCCGGATCAACGGGGAAGTTCCACCGAGAGTCACCAAGACCCAGGGGCAGCCGGGAGTTCACAACCCCGGCCGCCCGGGATTTCCTCAACCGGGCTATCCGCCTCACCGGACGAACCGGACCGTGTGTACCGGAAGCCGATCCGGGACTATTTATCGAGGTGTTTCCAAACCGGACGAACCTAGAACCGGGGTCTAGTTTGGGAAGGTTCAAATTATTATCGGTAGAGTAAATTTTAGAACAATATTCTTTTGTAGGAGTTCGTATCGCTATGGGATGAGGCTTGTTCGCGTACTTAAACCTCTCGAATCCAGGTGAGTTCCCTTAGCAACCTCTCATTCTTTTGGAGAATGTTAATTATATGGTTATCGAGTTTTAATCATTTAAATGTTGTGTCGGTGTAATTGATGAATGGGATGGATAGTGTGTCACTTTATTACGTAAAGAAAGGTATGTGTTCTAATTGTAATTATTATGTCGAGCTTGAGAACTGCTATCTGAATGTGGTGTCAAATATCTTGGTTCGTGGAATAACATCCTGGGACGATGTGAGCCGTATGCCTTGAATCCGTTTCTCGCGCACACGGATATGGCATCTACTGGGGGACAAAATGGGGATCTACTGGGGGCCCCGAGTGTGGACATCACAGAGGTGATGGAGATGGATTCATTGGGTAGTTCTTTTGTATGGACCGATCACGGTATAATTATCAGTAACTTCGTTATTTATTTATTGTATTTACAAAATTATATTTTTGTTGTTTACGTTGTCGTGAGAGGGAATTCACTAGCCTTACGGTCTAACCCTCGTTTTTAAAACTAAAACCTTTTTCAAAACTAAAACCGTTTTCAGGCAAAGGAGTCGGTGGTGCTTCTTATCTTCGAACATGAGAAAGCGTAGTGGCTAAAAGTGAAGATAGCTGGACTAGAGTGCGATTGTGTAGCTATTGGTGGTAGACATCTTGAATGTGATAGGAAGTTTCCGTCATCAAGTCATGAAGACCTTATTTGTTACCTTGGTCTTGTAAGGGAATCCGTTTATCATATTATTATTGAGCTTATGTTTTGTGTGTTTTAGGGATGATATGAAAATGTTTGTCTTTAAACAGATAACCGATGGATTTTCCATCGATAAAATTTGTCTTTAAAATAATTGAAAATGTTTTTATATCATGTAATTATCATGTATTGCAATTCATAATTTTCAAATGTGCAAATAATATTAAAAATGAGTAAGCAAAATTATATAAATATCTAAGTTTAACTAAATATCATTCAAAATTAAAGTAACCATAAGTTGTATTGATCTTGTTAGAAAGCGGATGGTCTCGACTCTTACGGGAGGAGGGGGATGGTACATGTGTGATGTGTCGGTAATCCATCGTTGTTTCGTCACAACTTTTTTGTTAAGAAATTGATAGGTAACACTACAAGAAAACTGGGCATTAGCGAGGGAAAAAATCCCTCACTACTTAGTGAGGGATTAGCGACGGATTGACCACAAACTCAATCCGTCACTAATTCGTCACTAATTAGTGACGAATTAGTGAGGATTGGTTTTGTGGCCAATCTCTCTTTAATCCCTCACTAATTAGCGACGGATTAACAACAGATTGAGCGCAAAACCAATTCATCGCTAATCCCTCGCTAATTAGTGAGAGATTAGCGACAGAATGAGTTTGTGGTTAATTTGTCGCTAATACCTCGCTAATTAGTGAGGGATTAGCAATGGATTGTGGTGGTGGTCAACCCCTCACTAATTTAGCAAGAGATTAGTGAGGTATTGACCACAAACACAATCCATCGCTAATCCCTCACTAATTAGCGACAGATTGACCACAAACTCATTATGTCGCTAATCCCTCACTAATTAGCGAGGGATTAGTGACGGGTTGGGTTTGTGGTCAATCTGTCGCTAATTAGAGAGGTATTAGTGATGAATTGACCACAAACCCATTCCCTCAGGCAATAAAGTCTTCAAGGTTCACACAAGTGTGTTCATGGTTGAAGAAGTTGAAGTTTCCGGATGGGTATCCTTCGAATATAGGGAGTTGTGTGAACCTTGAAGACTCCAGCTTTTATAGCTTCAAAAGTCATGATTGTCATGTGTTTATGTAAAGATTGCTCCCTACTGCCTTACGACGGATGATACCAACTCCGATATGGGATGCAATAATGGAGTTGTGCACATTCTTTTGGTACAATATGTTCAAGGGTGTTACACATAGAAGACTTGGTTCCATTGCAAACAAGTATTGTTCAAACAATTTGCAAGTTGGAAAAGGTCTTTCCTCCCGGATTCTTTGATTCAATGGAACACCTAGTGATACATTTGACACGTGAATCTAAAAATGGTGGTCCGGACCAATATAGGTGGATGTATCTGTACAATAATTAAAATATAATTTTATTAAAAACTAGAACAATATATTCATATAAAATAATATTTATGTCCCTAAAACGTATTTCATCGCTTATTTAGGAAACTTGGGTCATTAAAGAGAACAACTAGAAACAATGCATGGGTTAAGACATCTATCGTTGAGTCGTACCTTATAAATGAAATTTCTGCCTATTGTTCCCTCTATTTTGATCCACCGATAGAAACAAGATATAATTGTAAGTTAAGGAACTTTACCCCAGATATTCCTAGTTATCCGGGGACCGACGATAGACTAAGCACATTCAAGGTTCCATCTCGTTCACTATTTGAGAAGGGTGGGAAACAAATAATCTTGAATGACCATCACATGCACAAGATCTACATATATGTCTTGTTCAACTGTGTAGAAGTTCAACCTTTCCGGTGGACCTTTGATGAAAGGATTCGATAAAAGGAACCGAATATTGATGATGTTGCGATTGATATAATCCGAGAGGAAAGGATTGCTGGTTGGTTCGAGCACCAAGTGAGTATACATACTAGATAATATCAATATACGGAATGTAATGATATACATATGTGTTTCTTACGTGTGGCCTTATTTTATAGGTCATGTTCGAGTCGAATGACTCTAGTGAACAACTGAAATCCCTAGCATGCGGATCAGGACGTTACGCCACGAGGCATCAGGGATACTTTGTGAATGGTTACAAGTTCCATACGGTAACCCATAGTGTTGGTTGGGTTACCCATAATAGTGGTGTATGTGTCAGAGGGGCCTGTTATGACGAGTGTGAGTCTGACTATTATGGTTTGTTGGATGATGTTTTAGAGGTGGAATATTATGGTGTTTGGCGACAGGTAGTTGTGTTATTCAAATGCACTTGGTTTGATACTCCATCAGGGATTAGAATTGACCCTATACACAATTTGGTAGATATCAAAATATAAGTCTAGACTAGGATCCAACGACCCGTTCGTCCTAGCATCATAGGCAGAATAAGTCTACTATACTTCATATCCTTCAATGATTTGAAAGATCGGTGGGCGGTTGTCAAGTTAAAGGCTCGTGGTATATATGAAGTGTCAGACATGATTATGGATGTTGAAGACAATGATAATGTGGACGGAGAGATTCTTTCAAATCAACGAAAGGGTAACTCATACGTCCACATTGGGATACGAGCTCGATTCCATTCGTCTTGCCACATGGGAGGTAAACGTAGTTGATAATATTAATGAAGATGAATGTGGCAATGCATTGGACGATGAACCAGAATTTGAAGACATAGATGATGATTCAGATGATTCAGATGAACTAATGTTATCTGATCATTCTTTTGATGAGTAGCTTGTTTCTGTATGTTTATTTCAAAATTGTATTATTGCGATTTGTCATTATTTTTTTTTTGGATAAAATGTAATGTTTGCTTTTTAGGAGATGTCGTCACATCGTATGCCCGGTGGTGGTAGAAGACGGGGTAGAGCTAGCCCCATGTCTGGTAGGGGCAACAGCTCTACTGGCGGGCGTGGCGACCCGCATGCCAATGACCTTGAGGATGCTACCATGCAGACCTTCGGTCTCGAGGATCAGGAGCATGAGACGGAGGTCCCAATTTCGACTGGTTCAGGGTCGAGGAGAGGCCCCAACCGTGAGATGTCAACTCCACGTAATCTGAATCAGCAAATGCATCTGAGTATAGAAGCCGGCGGGTAATAGGTGTAGTATAAGACTTCATATTGCATAATAAAATGAATGAATGCCTTTTGTATTGTGTATATTTTTAAATTGTGCATGTTTCAAGATACCAATGTCATTCGGGATATGATGTCTATATTCATATATTTCTTTCATGGTCCATGGCAATTCTGGAAGGAGGTCCCTCCAGCTGACCGCAATTTGATGTTCCATCGCTTTCAGGTTGGTGTACATGAATATCTTTTAAAGTAATTGTACATATCATATTATTGTTTTTACCTTGATACAAATCTTGTGTATGTAGAATAAGTTCCAATAGGATCCAGAGTTGGATGATATGGTTCTTGATGCATGGCCCTATGTCATGCATAAGAGGTACTCAGACTGGATGAAGGGTGCAGGTGAATCGGCCGCGACACGATGTTATCAGGATTGGCAGCAGGAGTGGGATGGTGAGGACTTCACTCGCCTTAGAGCATGCCACCCTTCCTGGATCCCTGAGAGGTTTTGACATCAGATGATTGATGAGGTTTTTATATTTTTTGTGAGCTTTGTGCATTTCCATGTGTTTTGTACCGACTTATGTATTATGTTTTTAACAAGTGTGGACTACCGAACGTTGGAGACTCACGTCTAGGGCCAATTAGGCTAATCGGAGTACTGAGTTTGAGGGGGTGTCATCTAGGCACACCGAGGGATCGATTTCTACCGCACAACATCGACACCAGATGGTAAGTATATATTACAATTTTCTGAAGATGTAATAAGATTTGTATGTTTAGTACCTAATTAACTTAATTGTCTGTTGTAGAGACGAATATTGGGTCAGGAGCTGAGTAGTTCTGATGTATATGAGCGGGTCCACTGCACAAACCGGAAGCTTGTTTCGGGTTCATCCGAATCGCCTACTGATTCTCCTCAGTTCATTTACCCCAAAGCGGCTAGAGTGGCGGTAAGCTTTCTAACACCATTACTTTGTATTATAGAAACATTTGGTAGGTTTAAAGTAATATGTTTTAATAAACGTAGTGATACTATTAGTTTAGGTTGCCCCTCCTCCTGATGATGCATCTCTTTGGGAGCAGAGTATTGGAGGACGAAAGAAGGGTTGTTTTTTGGTTTCGGGGATTCCTATTATGCTATGACTGGTGAATGTAGAAATAGTATCGGGAGATCATCCACTACCGGATCACTAATGAAGGTATGTTAGTTATATTGTTATGTATCATGTCATTACTTTTCATTGCCAACAAAACAAATTACTGATTTTTGTTAAATATTGAATATTACAGGTAGCTGAGTTGAAAGAGAAAATGACAAGGATGGAGGAGGAGCGGGAGGATCGCTATGTAGCCCAGCTGGAGTCTGAATGGAAGAGAAGGGAAGAGCTAGAGACCGAACAGGCCAATCAAGATATTCAATTAGCCGAGCAGGTCGCGTTATCAGCGCATTTTGCTTCTTTCATGCAACAACAAGGATACAGTTTCTCCTCTCCCGGCCGTCTCGGTAGTTAGATTGTTAGTTAGTTCTCGGACATTATCTTGAATTGTATGAATTTGGTATTTTAAATTACATAAATTTGGTTATTTTAATTTGTTGGGACAATGTCGGTTTGTTATTTTCAATTTATGGGCATGTTTTGTATTATAATATACAGGAAATAGAGAATTTTTTTTTTTTTTTTTTAAAATAACTAAAAATCAGCGAGGGATTAGCGGCGGATTTTCATCGCTAAAAGTTAGTGAATCCGTCGCTAATAGGTGCCCTCGCTAATAAGAGTCATCGCTAATCCGTCGCTAATAAGGTCCCTCGCTAATCCTTTGCTAATAAGGGCCCTCGCTAATTTGTCGCTAATAAGGGCACTCCCTAATCTGTCGCTAATAAGGGCCCTCACTAATCCGTCCCTGATATTAATCCCTCGCTGATACTTATCCCTCACTAACATGTCGCTGATGTCCGTCGTTAATCCGTCGCTAATAGCATCAGCTATGCCTATTTGAGCCACCAACTATCAGCGACGTATTCAAGTTTTAGCTAGGAATTAGTGACGGATTTTCCCATGCTGATAGTGGTCATTTTTGTAGTGTAATTCGTTAGAAATCACTTAAAAGTTACTGACGAATTAATTCGATAATATAATCCACCGATGATACTTCTTTTTCTTGTAGTATAGTATACATTTACCAATTAAAAAACAATATTATTAAAAATAAGCATTTAATAATCTATCGGTAAAAATCTAAACATTACATAAATACGGTTTAAAATTTTATTTAAAAAATATAATATAGCATCGATTTTTTGTTGAAAGAAGGGGAATGCATGGCATAAGATATGCATGCCCATTATTATACATTCTTTTTTTAAATTTAAAGATTATTTTATTAAGGTTATGTCCGGCAAAAAAAGCTAGCTTATCAGGTAGCTTTTTTTCCTGGTACACGTTTGGATGACCATAAGCTAGCTTATTGAAACGCTACTTAAAATAGCGTTTTGAAAAGCTAGCTTATCAGCTACAAGCTAACTTATAAGCTAGTTTGTCGAAGATAGCCTAAATATACTCTTTAAAGTAACGTATGATCAATCATTTGAAAGACTGCAACTCTGCTTCATCCACTACACCTACACAATATATACAATTATTGTTATCGTGCATGTGTAATGCCCATGGAATATGCTATGTTTATTAGGATACATCGCACTTTGCTACACCAAAAAGAACACACATTATATAAAATGGATGATTTTAATTAAGTTATTAAATACGTTTATCTGTAGTTGAAATAAATTATGAATGTATTAATGTATGCATCTTTGGGTATATTTTTTTCGTATGACATATTAAATGATTAGATCTATGAACTCAACTAGTTATGTATTGACTAGGGGATCGAGTAGCTCATGTTTTGAGTGACAAATTAATTCCATTTCAGTCAGTCGATTAGAATAAATAAAAACGTAAATATGATTTGTCTCGAAATAATATATAGAACCTTTAAAATGGTTCTTATTATTCCGAAACTTTATTAGGTTCTTTATCATGTATTGAGTTGGAAATTAAGATAATATCATACTTATGTTTATGTGATCAAAAAGCAAAAAAATAACTTTTATGTTTTTTATTAAGTTTTAGTTTAAATATTAATTTTACTTATTACTTAATAAATATTTAAAAGTTATTAACTTTAGTTTATTCTGATTCTTTTGATCATCTTCAATATTTTAAACATTTAACTAATAAAATATTTTTATTATTTTGTGTGTTTAATTAAGTTAAACATAAAATGTTTTGAAGATGAAGAGAGTGGTACGAAACTAATGTATACATATACATATTTTATATATTGTAAGTATATTTAATCTTACACATGTAAGTAACAAAAAAAGGGAGTTTAGAGTGGTGGCATAAAATTAAAATAACCAAAAACAAAAACAAAGAAGAAATACATAATTGTATACATTTTCTAGAATTTGATATAAAATAGTTATTTTATGTTGTTCAGACTATTCAATTAGCATAATAAACAAAACAATAATTTAATTTAGTTTATACAGATTGTTTGATGAATACAAATAACTGAATTCATATAAGGTTTAATGAAAAATCAACCAAACAACCCTTAAAATTACCAACGCCAACCCAGTACATGCAGAAGAAGAGCGAGAAAGAGGTTCATCGATCGTCCACATACAGTGGAAGGTTGATTGAAATGCAGTTGGTGGGGACAAACACATGATCATAATATTCCATGGCGCATGTCGTGAGGCCAATTTCAATTCCAATTCTGAGAGTAATTGATAAATTAATAAAGTAGTATATATTGCTCATGATTCGAATACTACATTGTTTGGTCCCTAAAATATATAAATTGCTCCTATTCCTATTCTTATTCCTATTTCGACCATGGATAATACCTAAACACAGGTATGAAGACAAACATATATTCCGACTGTCATGGGATTGAGTGGTTTCATGGTGGTCCAATGATGGTGTACATGATGACAAGTTCGAATTTTTTTTCCAAAACCTATCAAGCAATCCTAGAAAAAGACCCTCTTGAGTGGCGGTCCAATCTTGATAAAAATTTCCCAACGTTTATATCATATGAGAAGATCGGGTACGAATAATACTTGACCTAGTGATCAAGACAAAAAGATGCTTCGGCGGTGAGTGGTCCAGTGGTATTTTGAGTACTAAACGATAAGTTTGGGTTTTATTTATAATTTCTTTTTCACAATCTATCGTTGAAATTTATAAAGTAATCAAACAAAAAGATTATAATCTTGAATGGTGGTCAAGTAGGTGTTGGTACAAAGTATGAGATGTCATATTTGAAGGTCTTTTCACTCATTGATAGAATTTTTTTTATAAAAAAGTAACCTACAAAAGAATGGTATATTTACACAATAATTCGATAAGGAAAGGTGGGAAAAGCAGGATCAAAAAGGAAAGAATGGCCAAGGACTTCCATTAGATTGAATTATAATAATATACTTAAATATATTGTTAATATTTTTATACAACAATGATAATTGATAAATAAAGAAAATACACCCACTTTGTTAATATTATATACTTAAACATACAATTCTTGGATTTAATAGTTTTGTTAGAAAATATAATTAGATAAAGTATTAGTAAGTATATATTGTAATGGAAAAAGGGTATACGCTACCATTTAGAGCGTTCTGTTGGTCGGTCCCACAATTATTATAGAGAAGTAATTTGTGGTGGGGTGGGTTGAGATTGATTTGAATCCAATATCTTGTATAATTTCACCTAAAACAATTGAGTATTTATCTAAGAATCCAACCTACATCTTTTTTTTTTAGAGTGAATGGATATTGAAAGTGCTTGTACCCACCCTTTCTTGTCCATTACTTTTTTCAAGACCAATATTGTTCTATCATGATGGTGAATCTTGAATAAGTTGGCATTCATCTGTAGCTTTTAGGACTTGTTTGTGCCTTTTCTCTCTCTCTCTCTCTATATATATATATACATATTATTTTACAAACTTAATAATTGTTACAAGTTTATAAACCAATTTCATGTTTTGTTTATATATGAAACATGTATGAAAATACAATGTTTATAAAATGTTAATTCATATGTGAAACAACACATGAAAATTAGTTTGCAAGTTTTATACAATTTACAATTTATTAAGTTTGTATAATTATGTATGTATGTATATATATATATATATATATATATATATATATATAGAGAGAGAGAGAGAGAAGGGGGGGGAGGGGAAGAGATAGAGATAGATAAAGATAGAGAGAGTATATATTCTTATCAATCATCTTTATAACCAAAAAAATGATTGTCTTTAAATAAGAGCAAGAAAGATTGATTTTTCTAAAAAGATCAAAAATCTATTTAAATATAGAGTAAAAAGAGATTGTGAAAACTTTCGTAGCCTGTCCGTTGACGTAACTTTAAGAATTCACTATACAAACCACAAACATTTTATTCAAACACAAAACATCCATACTATCTTATTCAAGTTTCAACGACTTAGTAATCTAAAGAAAATATGTTTTATTTCGATACAACTTACTTATTATTTAAATCATTATTATAAAAAATATAAGTTGCTATTACACCTCCTAGATTCCATAGGTTGTGTAATTGTGTAAAGAAGACATCTCCTAGTGACAATCTTGATTGGATTGGATTGGATTCTTTTAGGAAGAGCATCATTCATGTATGGCTCCTAGTCTTTGGAAATTTTATGGGTGATTCTTTAATTCTAAATCATAAATTGTGGAATTGGGAATCATAATAGTTTGTACCTTATGCATTAACAATTGTAAGTTGTGTAAATATGGGAAAGAGGCTACACATTTTATGGGTTTGTGGAAAGTACACAAGGCCACTTACAAACTGTTTATTCACTTGCACTTTAGCACTTTTTTTCCTTTTTGGTAGCACTATGTCATCAAGTGGGTTTGGCCATTTCTTGTCCATTTTCCTTGTAAATTAAAATGTTATGTTGGGATATGGTATATTTTTTTATTTTATTTAAAAGTATGATTTGATTTAATAAGTAGTCTAATTATGATACTTGAATAATACTTAAATATTTAAAATATTTTTTAATATAATGTATTATAAAAAACTTGTTTAACAACATTGGTACACTGATATACCCTAGCGTTAAGAGGGTGGGTAATTAAATGAGGAGTTATAGTTTAGATGTCAGGCGTCATCTAATTGCCGGCAACCGTTAAGGAAAATGTGATTTCCTTTCCCAATGATGGTGTGGTAAGGCCGTTATATAGGGCGGTGTATACCTTTTTTCCAACAATTATCTTGTAATGATTGGTGATAGATAAATTTCAATCAAAACGTTATATATAAAATAATATTGCATATTTTATTTTAACCTAGAATATAAATCATTTTATTTTTGTTTTAATATGGTGAATTACTTATAGTGGGACATTGTATTGTATCTATATAGCGATTGGATAGAAGCGCTCTACTATACAGGGAAGCTGCTAGAGCAAAACGAAGATGACCATGCCTTAAACTTCCATAAATTGATTATATTAATCACCATCCATACTTTTTCTTTATTGGTTGAATGATCAGTTAAATATCAGGTGAACGTGCCATCGAGCCATCGTATATGGTTTGTGATTACAAACTAATCTTAAGCATCGTAAAAAGACTGCATATTTATATATGTGTGTATTACATCAACAAATCACTTATTATGTAAATATAAATGCAAAAATCTCAAATATAAAATTGGGTACAAAAGAATCAGTACATATTTAACATAATCATATCAATATTCTGATATGTTTGTTTCATAAAGATTTTTGTTGCTTTTATACCGATAAGAATAAATGAAAATATTATATAGTTCACGTTACCTCATATTTGATAAAATAACTAATGAATCATAAAATAATGTATTCATAGTAATAATAGAAAAAATGTATTATGCAAAATTCATCTATATAATCTTGTTTACTTGCTAAAGGGTGGACATTGAACATAGTTAATTTTGTTCAATATCTATTTCAAGGAACAATATTTCAAAAGATTCGTTTTAAAAATCTGTAGTTTAAAAATGTTTATTATAGTACTTTAATACTAACGTAACCTACAAAAAAAACTTGATATATTGTTTGAAGTATGTTTTCAAAAATAAATATTTTTCAAACTAAAATTTCGTAAATAAACAATTTTAAACTGTAACATCTTAAATATGTCTTTCGAAAATATATTCTCCATGATAGTAATTTAACCTAAATATGTTTTTTCTTACGTAATTTGATAATTGACAAAATATATAATTTATGAAAATAATTGAATATATATATATATATATATATATATATCCTTACCAAAAACATCGTTTCTGCATATTGATGAATTATATGGAACACATTTGAATATATTTTGTGTATGGTTAAGGTACTGTTCAATAATTATAATTATATATATATTATAATTATGATGATTTTCTAATTTAAACCTTGAGTAAACTCCAACTTTGGTCCCTAAGGTTTATTGATTTCTTTGAAAGAGGTCCCTATGGTTTCATAATTCAAGTTTACGTCCCCAGGGTATGGATTTTGCTCTAAAAAAGGTCCCTGGACACTAACTCCGTTAAAAATCTCCATTAGGGTCAGGGGCATTTTCGTCCAACCATGTTTCTGTCCCCTTTTTGTAACTTTTTTTTGATTTCCATAGTTTTATGAAAATATTAAACTCTAGGGACCAACTTGTAAATAACTTTAATATATTATACATATATATATATATATATATATATATATATATATATACAATCACAGGAACCATAACCCTTGCCGACCAAAACTCCATCGTCGGCCAAACTCGAAAACAGGGATGATCTCCACTACCACCAATCAAACTCATCGGTAGAAACAAATCTCTCTTTTTCTTTAATCCCTCTACAGATTACAACAATTCTTTTTCTTTTTCTTTAATCTCTCTCTCTCTCTCTCTCTCTCTCTCTCTCTCTCTCTCTCTCTGAGCTCATGATCCAAAACCCAAAATCAAGCATGCAGATAGCTCCTCTATATCCCACTCTTACAGTTTATCTACACTTCTTTTCTTAAAAAGCATAACCACAAATCCACTCATTACTTTAATTTCTCAGAAACAATCCCCCCTTTTTTCATTCTCTCTACATTTTTTTATGTTTCTGTTAATAAAAAGATTTGATTGTGTTTTTTTGATGGTTTTCTGTCATGAATATTGAAAAAAGATTGAATCTTTGAAGTGGGTTTTCGCTTTGAAGTGGGTTCCAAAATTTTGGCTGGAAAATTAACCCATATGAGTTTTACAACATTTGCAGTCATAATCGAAACCAATTTGTGTGTTCTTATAAAATGATGATCAACAGGTCCTCTAGAGAAATCAAAAGGGTAGCTTAAACTCACAACCAACTTTTTCTATCAGATCAACGCAAACCCAAGAATCATCTGCTATGTTAGTGTGTGTATATATTAACCCAAGAAGTTATTTGGGTGGGAAAGAAGAGGGAGGAGAGAGTAATGTTCATGTAGAGCTACATGAGTTATTGATGGGTGGCATTAGAGAAAGGAAGGTGCAAGGAAAGGAGGGCAGGCATTGTTAAACCACAAGAAGCAGCTCACTCTGCTATGGAGACTTCACTGCAGATTTCGCAACCTTACAGAGCAGCCATGGAGCTTAGAATTGCAGCAGCAGCAGTAGCACCTGGTTGTGTGGTGGATCAACGCAATAATAGAAGATTGTTTGTAGATTTAGAGCTGATTCTTGTAGGGCTTATTAATTGTATTAATGGTAGAACCTTACAATGGGTTTGCTTTCTGCTAAAACGTGAAAAAAGAAATAAGATGCAGGTTTGCTTTCTCGTTGTTCCGGTGTTTCCGCCGGAAAACCAGGCGTCGCCGGTGGGGTACCGGTGGCTAAACCCATCATCTAAATCCATATCGAATTTGCTGAAGTGATAATCGTCCCTGAGTTTTTGGTCGGATATATCGTCCATGGGTGATGTTGAATATCCATCTATGGGTTTAAACAAAGTGCTTCAAGACGGTGGTGGTGATACGACGAACTTTGAGTTTAATGGTGGGTTTGGCGCAGATGGTTGAGATGGAGATCGGTGAAAGAAGTTTTGGCCGGTGAAGTGTTTTGGCCTTTTGGGGGAATGTTGGGGACGATGATCTGTTTTACGTTATACATACATACATACATACATACATACATACATACATAGATATAGATATAGATACATACATACCATATATATATATATATATAATTAGAGTTATTAACATATTTGGTCCATAAGTTTTTATGATTTACATAATAAAAAGAAGAAACAATAAATAGTGTAAAAAGAGGACAAAGACATGGTTGGACGAAAATACCCCTGGCTCTAACTGACCAAATAGACGGAGTTAGTGTCCAGGGACCTTTTTTAGAGCAAAATCCATACCCTGGGGACGTAAACTTGAATTATGAAACCATAGGGACCTCTTTCAAAGAAATCAATAAACCTTAGGGACCAAAGTTGGAGTTTACTCTTAAACCTTTTATAGTTTTTACTATTATCGAGATCAAAATCTAGTGCTTTTATTATCAGCAATAAGACTCTTATGGTCGTCCATTTGACGGTTCCACCACCCTCATTGCATCACATCGTCCAACCCATAACTCAATTGGCTCCGCTATGTTGGGTACCAACATCCATCCACACCTAATAACACCACACTATTCAATTCATTTGTCCTCCATCCCTAATTCCATCGTTAGACCAAATGACATTTAAGAAAACATATATATGCCATAGATGAATCTTGCATCACTATACACAGGGGCAGATACAGTGTGTTAAGAAGGAGGTGATGGGCCCCCATTAAAAAATTCATTTTACCTTCATGCGCCTAGTAAATTTTTCCTCGTGCCCCCGCAACCCTAGCCGCTTCCCGTCTCGACTCCACAGACCTGAGACACCACAAGCCATCGTCGGCGACCATGAGCACCAGTGACCAGCTGATTAGGCGACCACGAACCAATAACCTGTCGATTGAAACCAGTTTCGTTCGATTGAAGGTTGGAACCACCGAACCAGTGACCACGACGACTAACACGATTTATTTGAGTGAATCGAAATCTCCTTTTGTTCTTTAGCAATCACCCGATATATATCTTCCAACAAATCAGCAAAAGGTTCGATTTCTACTTTTATTCTTAACCTGTTCCATTTTTCATTGTAATACCATGAATTTATGATTCATTTTGGAAAGTTATATAATCAAAGTTGTAAATCGGTTACTTAGGGGTCATTTTGGTAATAATGGAATAAGTCTTGCATTTAGGGGTAAAACCCTAAACCCTTTTCTTTGGTTATATTGTTGGCGGCGTGAGAAGAGGTTTGAGAGAGAAGAAAAGTTGCGTGAAAACTCAATCCAGAGGGAAATTGAAGGGGGATTCAAGGATTCACCTTGGAGGTAATGTGAAGCTGAACCTTCTCTTGTTTTTTTTTATGTTTTAGTAGCTCCCAAAAAGGATCTTGAGGTTTTGTTAGTATTCTGAAGGTTTTCTCCAAGATTTCGATTAATCCTTTTTATGGGTAGGTTATCTGATGTAAATACTTTCGATTAGTGAAGGGGATAAAATCTTAGTAGCTAATGCTTAGGAAGCGATGCCGAGATTATAGTCTGTTTGGTGAAAGTTGGCTTGCAATCGAGAATCGGGATCCTCCCTGATCCCCCACTCTCGATTCCCTTTTCTCGGTGGTACCGGGAGACCCAATCCTGGGTGGTACCGGGAGACCCAATCCCGAGTGGTACCGGGTTTTACTAAACCTCCGAGAGTACCAGTACCCGGTGTAATCGAGGATACCATCAAGACCGGGAGCCAGTGAGCCCAGATTCAGGCGACCCCGGACGGTGCAGCAAAAACCATGGCCCAACATCCTTGGACTTTCGGTTGGGTGGTGGTGTTAATCAATCTTGGGGATTTCGATAATTCTAAGGATCAATTTAGTTTGGGCAAAATTGGTAGGATTGTGATTCGGATCTAGTAGCCGAAGTCTAACCGTGAGCAATTAACAATTGTAGGAATCGATCCTTCTGGAAATATATCTCTGTTTGTGCCAAGGTTCAATTCTCCAGGTGAGTTCCCTTGTCTAAATTCTTTATAACTGAAAATGAACTTTTTATGTTGATTCCTGTCATGTTTCCATTAAATGCTTATAATGAACTAGTACATGTGGAATAGTTTGATTATAATTTGTTTCATGAATATGTCTCTATTGAGTTTGGCTTTTGTGTGTAATGATGAATTGTTACTGTGAGGAGGAAACGCCATGGCTTATTGAGAACCATCGGGGATGGTTGAACCGTGTGCCCAAAATTCACTTCCTGTGCACACGAGAATGACATCTACTGGGGGGCCGAATGTGGATCTACTGGGGGCCCCCGAGTGTGGTTACGTCGCTATTATCTGGAACCTATTTCGGTTGGTAAATCGTTTGTGTTTTATTATGTACAATGATTGGTACTCATGGAATTCATATTTGGATAAGATTGTTTTGCTCAAATTACTTTTCAACTATTCGAGATTGGGAATTCACTAGACCTTTTGGTCTAACCCTCGCTTTCAAA
Organism: Arctium lappa; assembly: GCA_023525745.1. Taxonomy (NCBI): domain Eukaryota; kingdom Viridiplantae; phylum Streptophyta; class Magnoliopsida; order Asterales; family Asteraceae; genus Arctium; species Arctium lappa. The sequence continues at coordinate 151,598,036 of CM042047.1, read as the reverse complement.
CTTTTCTTTTAAAATCCATTTTCAGGTAAGGGTGTTGTTGATGCTTTGTCCAATGGAAAGGAGAAGTGTTAAGAGTTTTTCCGAGAGTCTGGCAGCATTTCGGTTAGAGGCGGTATTAGCATGGACCTTTAGCTTCTCGGCGGTGTTAGAACTGATTTTCCTTGAACTATGTTGATCTTTCCTTTTGTATGCTTTGTATTGGGGCCCATTTTGGGATGTTAATTTTATGCTATGCTATGATCATTTGGGATTGTTACAAATTGGTATCAGAGCCAAAGTTTAAGGGATTTAGGTGACCGGATGGGCCTAAACTTAAACTGTAGGGTAGAGGGGACACAACCGAGATGTGGGATGCCTTTGGGAAGATCACTCTAAGTGCACTAATATGAGGTCGGGAGTGCTGTCATGTGAGGTAAATTTACATTACACCTGGCCTGTGTAATTGCAAATTTACGAGTACAAGTATGAACTCAAATTGCCTTACTGTGTGTAGTTGTCAACAAAGTGTTAGTTTGTACGAATAGTTGGTTCGTCATGACCGGGAGGGTGCCATCGATGAGGCAGTCAATGGAAGGGGGTAACATGGAGTAAAGTTCTAGCCTTGCAGCGTTAGCAATGGTTACGAGGTGATGCATGACGTCAATCATGGTGTATTTGATGACACCCTAGAAGGAATATTGTTCAGGACGATATTATACCTATCAAAGGTAGAACTTCAGAAGTTCGAATTAAGTGAATAAGGGCAAACTCTTTGTCCTAATGAGTCCCTATGCTGGAAGTTGTTGTGTCGATCAGTTTGGACATGAGATGAGGTTCGGAGTAGAATTTTGAAAGTTGTAACTCAAGAATGAGTAGAGTAAGTGAGTCTATGATTCTCAAATCAACGTTAGAGTGACAAGGTTGTTGGAGAGATAGTATCGAGATGGATTAATTTATTGGAAGGGCAGATGTAAAGAGAATTTGGTGTCTTATCGATCTGTAGGGGTCAAAGATTGAAATTGTATGATCTGTAAATCTTTGCTTAAGACGAGAACTTTGTGGGTGATCAAACGGGCAGGTTGTGAAACACCTGTACAGCAAGCGATTGCTAAGACAAGAAACTGACCATTAGTCACAGGTAGGATACCAGTGATAGCTGTGTGGATGCAGTGATTGACCTAGACTGAGTGAATAGCCTTCAATTGCAAGTGAATTCATGCATTGTGTCTTTAAGATTATTACGAGGGCTCGTTCATGATTTAAAAGTAGATGCATACATAACGAGTTTCATGTTTTTGAAATAATTCGACGAGTGCAAGAGTGCGTAAATAGGAAAGACAAACCTATTTTCGTTGCGTAATAAAATTTTCTTTGAACTTAGTGATTTGTGAAATATAACACTTATTTTCAAGTTGAGATAAAATTTGTTGCGAAAACCATGAACATTTGGCAGCAAGCCTTTATAACCAAAATGAGTTTGGGATGATATCTTATAAGTGAGTATAAGAGCTGGCTGTTTTATTCCGTGCAAGCGGTTTCGTTCAGAAATTTTCTAATCGTATAGGGAAGATTTATTTCCATATTATAGTTGTCGCGACATCGTTCTAGTTGATCAAGGTGATGTTTTACCGGAAGGTTGCGCACGAACGATTCTCGAGATCGTTGTGCATGACATCAAAGTTATGAGAATGTTAAGTCATGTGTGCTTAAGATGTTTTCAAGTGTTTTGCTTTTTGAATGTTCAAATATGAGAAATGATTTTTTTTTATTTTATCGAGTCATCATGCATGAAGGCTATGAACTCAGTGGGTTGTGAAAGTTATTGGATTTAAGGACAAGGAAGGGTTCGAGAGTGAGAAATGTATCGGTCAAGCCACTGATTCATGTTTTCGGTATTCTTATTAAGGAAAAGAGGGGAATGTTGAAAATGTCAGAAATGGATTTTGATATTGATGGTATTATGGTAGTCTGAACTCTTGCTTAATAATTTGGCATGTTGTTGCCAGTGAATGGTCGTACTTGAAGTAGAGTTGAGCTATAGTGCTGAAAGGTTAGAAAGTATTGAGCCTGAGTTTTTTGGAATAGTCCTGTAAGTTAGACCTCATACCAAGTAAACCTTGAACCTCTTCAAGTGAGGATGGTGAAGTGCTAAGCTAAATGCGATCAGTCGGGAAAAGTAGGTTCCGCTAAAAATTCTTGTTGTTGGGACATTATGGAAGCATCATCATGTCGTTCTCTTTCATGATCGAAATTGGAAACTGTTTAAGATGTGCACGGTCAAAGGCCTTGTTAGGAGGTTGTAATTTAAGAATTCACCCTGGTGTACATAGACGTAGTGGGTCGTTCAGGGAAGGTGTGTTCTTGTCGGATGTTGGATAACCATGTGGGAGCGTTATGGTATTGGAAGTTGCTGCTTGGAGGACTGTTTTCCCTGCAAGGTTTTAGCGGTTCGTAAATGGATAAAGTATTTAGTACTATAAAAGTGAGTGCATGGATTATATCGGGAAATTATGAGTTGTGGTTCATTTGGATTTGAGATAAGATGAAGTCGTGAGATAGATTGGGTTTTATATGCATGCAGGTGAGTATGAAGGCAAGATTTGGTTATGTATGCAAATGATCGGGGTGTGGTAACTGTGTGAACAAGTTGGTGGTATTATGGACCAAGGTGGATGTGTAAGTCATTGATATGTTAATGGATTGGTGTTGTGTTGAGTGGTGATGTGTGTGGTGATGTGGGACAAGGGTAGGTGTAAATTTTGGGTTTAGAGATTTTGTGGAGAGGTCTGATTGTGGCAAGTATGTTGGACATAGTTGTTGAGTTGTTGTTGTTGTTCTTGAGGTCAAAAAGGGTGAGTGATATTTGACGATCACCTACAAGGAGAACCCGTGCTCTTCTTGGTTGCATTGAACTTCGGAGGAGCTTATATTAAACCAATAAGGATGTTTTGTTCGATTGGTTGTGGTGCGCTGTTGTAGATTTGAAGTTAGTTGGGAAAGTTGAAGTATTCGCTAAGTAGGAATAGATCCGAGTGGATAGGTCGACTCTGTTTCAAGAATGATAAAAAGGCTTGGTATAGTGAGTGTTGGGGATTGTCACGTGACCCATCTAAATGTTTCAAGTGAGAATTATGGTGGAGCAAAATACGTAATGGGGGATATGTGTCGGTAAGAGGAAATCGGCGATTCAGAATTGTGCGAGGAGATAAGAAGCTCGTCTAGTGAAATAGAAGAATATGGAGTATGTTTAAAAGTTTGTATGTTACAAGGATATGGGAAAAAGGAGTATTGTGTATGCTATAGTTAAAGTGTTGGAAAATTAGTCCAGGATATGGGCCTAAATCTTGCACTGTTTAGTAAGTCTTTCTTGGCAGTGGGTGTTCTATGTTTCGAAAAGGAAGGGTAAGGTAGTTGATCGAGATGCTCAGAGGGGAAGATCGACGGACGTGAGTAAGTTGTAGTGCGATGGATGTTCCGAGTGAACATTATGTGTATTGTCATGCAAATTAAGCGAGTTATGTGGGAAAGGGCCGCTCCTCGTTATATGGAAAGGAACTAAGGTTTGATTCGAAAGTTTATTGGCTTTAATAAATGCAGTGACAGTATGTCATGTGTTTTGGGTCTAGCACATCTTGTCAGTGGGATAAATAGGCGATGGAATCGATGATTGGTGTATGGTTATATATTTAGTTATGTGAATATCCAAAGGAATAAGTGTGGAGGATATTTTTGGTTGATGTGTGCACTGTGAAGTAAAATTGTTTTCTATCAGCAGATTAGTGATCGACGTTGTGTTGTCGGTCGATGTGTTGTTAGTGTCGTGTGCGAACTACATAGGGGGAGTTACTAAGGAATGTGTCATTTAATAAAGGAATTATTACCTGTAGTCTTGGAGATGAAGTCCAAGAGTGACCCTGTGTCAAGTTGGCAATTTGGGAAGTTATTATCTTGGTACGGGAAGGGTTGAAGGTAGCTCGTGACCGCCAGAAGAGTTATGAAGACAAGCGACGACGGGATATAGAGTTTTTAGTAGGGAATAGAGTGATGTTGAAGATATCCCCTGGAAAGGAGTGGTACATTCTGGAAAGAAAGGGAAGTTAAGCCCATGTTACATTGCACTTGTTGCAATCGTTTAACGTGTCAGGGAGGTAGCGTACAAGTTGGAGTTACTTGAGATGTTTCAAGGTATCCACAACACGTTTCACGTCTCCAACCTGAAAAAGTGCTTAACGGAAGTCGATATGGCAGTGCCATTACAAGAAATATAAGTGGGAGAGAGGTTGAACTTCATCGAGGAACCGGAGGCGATCTTTGATCGTAAGGTCAAGCGGCTGAGGACTAAAAAGATAATTTGGTAAAAGTTCAGTGAAGGTTTCAAAAAGAGCGCAAAGCAACATGGGAGTTGGAATCGGAAATGAGAACTAAATACCCGCACCTCTTCGACAAGGGAATTCCGGGGATGGAATTCCTCTAAGGGGGGAAGTATTGTAACACCGTGAATTTCTGATTCATTTTGGAAAGTTATATAATCAAAGTTGGAAATCGGTTACTTAGGGGTCATTTTGGTAATAATGGAATAAGTCTTGCATTTAGGGGTAAAACCCTAAACACTTTTCTTTGGTTATATTGTTGGTGGCGTGAGAAGAGGTTTGAGAGAGAAGAAAAGTTGTGTGAAAACTCAATCCAGAGGGAAATTGAAGGGGGATTCAAGGATTCACCTTGGAGGTAATGTGAAGTTGAACCTTCTCTTGTTTTTCTTATGTTTTAGTAGCTCCCAAAAAGGATCTTGAGGTTTTGTTAGTATTCTGAAGGTTTTTTCCAAGATTTCGATTAATCCTTTTTGTGGGTGGGTTATCTGATGTAAATACTTTGGATTAGTGAAGGGGATAAAATCTTAGTAGCTAATGCTTAGGAAGCGATGCCGAGATTATAGTCTGTTTGGTGAAAATTGGCTTGCAATCGAGAATCGGGATCCTCCCCGATCCCTCACTCTCGATTCCCTTTTCTCGGTGGTATCGGGAGACGCAATCTCGGGTGGTACCGGGAGACCCAACCCGGGTGGTACCGGGTTTTACTAAACCTCCGGGCGTACCAGTACCCGGTGTAACCGGGGATACTGTAACACCCGGTTTTTCGTAAAGCAAGTTACATCCTTCGTTGGTTATCTCTTCTCCTTCTACCTATCTTTTTAGTGGTAAATGTGGTGCTTTCGAACCTTGAGTCGACCCATGCGAGAATCTTGAGTTTCGACCTTTTTCAGGGCTCGGTACGTGTGGCGCAATTGTGACTCGCGATAGTGACATGTGTCACTATCGCGTGGCACAATCGCCGGGGGTGTACCACCCGCGGTACATTCCCCGCGAGAGTGCCTTCGCGATAGTGACAATGTCACTATTGCGTGGCAAGGTCGCCCGCGGCCCCTGTCTCATAAAATGTCCGAATTCTCACCCTTTCTCCTCATTTCCCACTTCCATCTTCTTCTCTTTTCTCTCCCAAACACTAAAACCGAACCCTAACCCATTTTGATGGTTTTCCCCCTTGAACCACATGATTCTTCATCATCTAACTAGTTGGAACCTTAAACCACAAAGCCTCCATCTTCATCTTCCTCATCAAGTTCATCGGTTGGGAGCTCGGGTTGAAGTGTTGGATTGGGTGTTCTAGGAAACCTCTTTGTCTTCAAAGGTAAGTTTTTTTGTGTTAAGGTTATAAATGCTCCATTGGTGGTTTCTTAAGGTTCGATATCTCAAATCTCGGATTTGGTGGTTTTAAAGAAATTAGGGTTTTGATCTTGTTTGGGATCTTGGTATTTTTATGTTTGGAGAACGTTTCCTTATGGTTGAAAATGGTTATTTATGGGTTGGGACTTTGGATCTAGGTTTTGGAAGTTTTCGGCTTGAGGATTCAACTGGTCTTCAAAAGAGCTCGTTGGGTAAAATCTAGATTTAGCCTAAATCTACCAAGGTGAGTTCAAGTTGATTTGTGAAAACGTTGTACATGCCAAAATGTCTATTTTAAAGTGTTTATGTGTTCTACATGAAATTATCAAATGTTGGGTTAATTGCTAATCTTTGATTATTTGACGTATTTAATCTTTACAAACTTTGTATAATACCCGTATTTGGAACTTTTTGGGCATTTTGATAAATGTGTCACAAATGAATGTGTTTTGAGGTCTCATTGCATAAATAAATTATTGGTCAAAGAAATACACTTTTAAATGTTTGTCGGGTCTTATGCATCATTCATGAAATGGAATATTTTGTAAAGTATTAATTGCACATTTATGCGAGGTACTTGAAAGAATGTTTATAGTCTCATTTTATGATTTCCATTCTTATCAGCAGTTAAAGTTGGAAAATGCATATTTTGTGTTATGAGACATTTGGAAAAATCATAAGGATATAAGTTCATTTGGAAAATGGGTTGTCTCAATTAATGTTAAATTTTGAACTAATCTTACTTTTGGTCGTGATGTTGCGTATCCGTTGGGTGAGTGTGTTTCATCGTGCTTTTATTTCATTTATTAACGAGCCAATGGGTTGCTAAGTCTGCGGCTTGGCATTGTTATTTTGATGGGGTTTTTGGACAATAGTCCAGTTTTGGTAGCTCGACTTCGAGCCTTGTTGGGGCCTTATGCGTATTATTTTGCTTATTTGATGCATTGGGAGTCATGACCTCGTGTTTGGTTTATTATTGTCCGGCGTTGGGACGATTAGTTTTCCACGTCGAGGCACGTTAGGCACCGGATGTGGGTGTAAGTCCTTCGTGTTGCACGTTAAGGTACCGGATGTGGGTATAAGTCCTTCGTGCTCAAGTACTACGATATTAGATGAGGGGCTCGAAATAGGAACCCGACGGGGTTGAACTCGAGTTTCCGTGGGTGTATGTTTAAAGCTACTGAGCCTGACATCTCTTGCGTGTACTTTCGTTTATATGACTAGTCATAAAAACATAAAATGGGCTTACTTTGTGGACCGTCACATTTTATGGAATCGGGAATCCCCCGTCACCGAAAGGTGTTGTTTTTGGGTATTGAGTTTTATTATCCAAGTTTTCGGTGACGTTTTATATAATTAGGTTTTACCCTTGATTTATGGGTTGAGTATTATGCCCCACCCGAGTTTTGAGTGTTTTGTAATATAAGGTTTAACCGTACCTTATTAAATGGAGAGTCAAATTTATATTTACGCTTTGAGTGAGTTTTCGTTAAAGCTAATTTATGAAGGAGCGGTTTACATGGGTATCATTGTAGTAGTTTGATTTGGAAAATGCCCAAATTGGTGTTCTCCGTCTAAAATGCATATTATTGGAAAACGAGTCGTTTGCATATTCAAAGCATACCTTTTGAAAGATTATGAATTAAACTGCATTATCTATTTTCACAAACATCTTTATATGTGTTGAAAACTCTTGAGCTCACTAGGCGTTAAGCCTAACCATTTTTATTTGTCGGCATGTGCATCAGGTTCCAGTTGGGTTTTCGTTCTAGCAGCCATGAAGAGTTGAGCCTTAGCTTTGTGCAAATGTAAGTAGTTGGTGAAGTCTTCCGCAATTTTGGAAATAGTGACTATTATGGGGTTTTAGTAGCACCCGTTATTATCATAGGCTTTTGTATATAATGAATGTTTGTATTGAGGTTAAATCTTAATTTGTGATTGTAGATAATTCCTCTATTGATGTATCTAGAAAATTTTAAATAAGTTGTTATTTCCAGGTTTGAGGGTGTTACAAGTTGGTATCAGAGCTTAAGTTTGAGGGAATTAGGTATTGATTATAGGATGCCTAGACTCAAACTAGCGTTTTTATAAGTGATTGTAAGTGAAGTTGCACATTAGGAACCTTAAGATAAGATATTATGGAGTTGATCGAGTCACTAGAAACGGGAAACTTGTCGAGGGTCGCAAGGATGAGCATGTGCGGTACGTTCATAATGACACCTGGCCAGTGTTATGGTGAACCTACATACTACATGTGTATACTTGAACTACCTTGGTATGATTACCGTTGGGGTAGTGAGTAGGTTTCTAAGTGAGTAATCTAAGGGGACGTTGAAGTCTATAGCAATGTCACGTTGAAGTGATAGTTAAGTGCGTTGAATGCATTAAGTTGATCGTCTTGAGTAAGAATTATTGGTGGGAGTAGAACCTTGAGCTTATGGAATTGACGTTATACGAGGAGAGATTGTAAGGTGAACCGATGAAATATCCGAGTGTCGCTTTAAGATGTGGAGTATCCAGATGACAATAGTAGGAAATTGAGATTGTTGTCCTAAGATGCTTGATACACCCGGATGGTATTAGAATGTCGGTTTGTTGAGAAGCGTAGTCTAGAGGGGTGAATGCCGACCAAATTCATGCACTAAAATTTATTTCTGAAATACATTGCATAAATTGTTTCTTGTGTTCGTACAACAGAAAGTGGTTTATATTATAAAGTTTTGGTAGAGCATTTAACACGCATCAGATTTTAAACAGTGAGCTTAAGCATGCATAAATTGTTTTGTTGCACGTAATTGCAAATTGTTATAAAAAAATATCTTTATTCACGTCTCTTGTTTAACGCTATTTGCGGATATTGTAATATCCATGTTTTAATGTCATTTGAGTATTGGGTAAGTAGCTATGAGATTTTAACCTAGGCATTGGATCTCCTCCACATATGTCAATGGTTTTAAAGGAAAAGTTATTCCCACGTGTTGAGTCGGAATTTCTTGAGAATTTTAGTTTGTGTGAGTTTTGTTGGAATTTCTTGGAGTATTGTTTTATACGATGCCTTTCCATGTGTGAGTTTTAATTTTGCTTCTTTTAAGCTTACGAGTTAGTTGGCGTCGTGTCCCATGTGAATTTTGTTAAAGGTGTCATTTTACCTTTCATTGCGTTAAAAGAGGAAACTCTTAAAGGCTTAGTGTTTTAGCCATATTACCATCTTACATTCTTGTTGAGAAATGAAAATTTGTCACTGCATGATTTTAGCATTATTGAGTTTTGCGAAAATTCAGTTGGGTTTAGGGTGCCTCATCTTACGTCATTTTGTGTTGCGTAAAATAATTTTGAGAACATGTGCATATGCATCATTGTGTGCGTTAATTTACGAGTCGTGTTCGATACCTTGTTTCACGCGAGTCTTGCATCGACACTTTTGCAACTGTAAGAGGCACCTTGAAAAAAAAATCTAAATGTCGCATGATTGCATCTTGAGTTTCACACGAGCATATGTGCATACTTTTGGGTTGAATCCGACTTTCACTCGCGTGAGTAAATATGCGAAATATTTATATTGTCTTAAAATTTTTAATTTAAGCGTGCTTCGCTTGTTGACCTTGCTGTTATAAATTTTCCGCAATACATGAAATGAATTTTCGAATTGCATATCGTTGTAATTACCATCTTGGTCAAGTGTATCTTATCGAGGCGGCTTAAAGTTTTATACTCGATTTGAGAATTATTTGCATTCTTATAATTTCATCGAACTTTGGGGAATAAACTGTTGCATATGGAGTTGTTAATAATTTTATGTCGCAACGACTTTTGGGTTGGGAAGTCATAACTTTAAAATTAAATTGTGAATGTCTCTTTTGGGAATTGTACTGACTTTTATTGCACATGTTATAGTGCGGAAAGTTATCTTTCACATGCATAGTATAAATTGATGCATTACTAGAACCATGGTAGTCTGTTTGAAAATTTTGTTGCGCATCTCTTGTTACCGTTTTATTAACGTAATTACTAATCAAACGAGTTTTTAGAAATGGTTTTATATGCGTAGAGTTGGTAACCAGTTTTGAAACCTATCGGATGGGCGATAGTGTGTAGTCACTGTACGGTTAATCGTTATAAAACTTGTGTATTTGAAAGTTTTATAAAAGTTTAAATTGGCATATTATTTGAAAAACCTTAAACTCATTAGGCCTATAGGTTTAACCCCTGTCGTGGAAAGGAGTTGCAATTAAGGGGCTAAGGGAGTCCTTAGGAGTTGAAGCGTCGAATGATCTGACTTGCGGTCAGTCTTGGATTTTGGACTTGGGTTTTCGAATCTGCGCGCGTTTGTATTAATGAAATTAGTAGACTTAAGACTTCTCGGGTATTTAAGGGGTGATTTTATGCTCTAGTGATCATGCGAGTTAAAGTGTTAGGTAACTATTGGCAATCAGATTGGGTTTCGTTTTGGTGGTTTGCTAGTCGGTGTCACATCATGGGCTGTTTTGTCAGTATACCGTCTTAGCGGGTTCCGCGATTAAAGGAAATTTTGGTGATCTGTCTGCTAGAGTTATAAGATTTGAAATTTTAGCTCTCTGATTTGGTATCAACCTTAGTGCGACAACCCGACTGGAATGGGATTTTGGGTGAGATGTCCACATTTTCGAGGTCACTGTTTAGTCCTAGGCGTCGACTTGTTTTCTTGAGGACAATGGATCTTGGAATGGATGGATGTAACCTGGTTAGATTATGGAAAATATTGACCTTTCAGTGATGGAATTTGGAAGGAGTTTGGGTGTTGAGGATTAAGTATCGATGTGTTTAAGCATTTCCGTGGTGGTAAAGCTTGTATTAAAGGATTGTTGTGGGGATTGGTCTTGGAACGGAGTTGAGTGTTGACCGAATCTGGGCTAAGCAGTATCTGAATAACGTTTTGGTGCGCCTTAGAAGAATATCTTTATCGATATTGAGGATAGATCAGTTGAAATCTGAGGAACTTGGAAGTTTGGTTGCGATCTTTGACGTTGTGTTCGGAACCGTAGATCCGAAGGAAAGTTTGGTCAGCAAGAATTTGGGGTCACTAACTACCTGGAGGTAGTAATTGCCAACCAAGGTTGGGAGACGACCGTAACGTTGTGGGTAAAACTTACTTGGGTGAGTTAAGTGTTCGCTCGGTCATGAGTGTAATGTGCCCATGAGGGGCAGTTGGCGTGTGTATCAGTACAAATGGCATGTTAAAGGTGTTGGAATAAGGGTTAAGGGAAATCCTTCTATGAACAAGGCTTCATGGGAACCTAGATTTCGAGGACGAAATCATTCCAAGGTTGGGAGGATTGTAACACACGATTTTTCGTAAGGCAAGTTCCATCCTTCGTTGGTTATCTCTTCGCCTTCTGCCTATCTTTTGAGTGGAAAATGTTGTGCTTTCGAACCTTGAGTCGACCCATGCGAGAATCTTGAGTTTCGACCTTTTTCGGGGCTCGGTACGTGTGGCGCAATTGTGACTCGCGATAGTGACATGTGTCACTATCACGTGGCACAATCTCCGGGGGTGTACCACCAGCGGTACATTCCCCGCGAGAGTGCCCTCGCGATAGTGACAATGTCACTATCGCGTGGCAAGGTCGCTCGCGACCCCTGTCTCATAAAATGTCCGAATTCTCACCCTTTCTCCTCATTTATCACTTCCATCTTCTTCTCTTTTCTCTCCCAAACACTAAAACCGAACCCTAACCCATTTTGATGGTTTTTCCCCCTTGAACCACATGATTCTTCATCATCTAACTAGTTGGAACCTTAAACCACAAAGCCTCCATCTTCATCTTCCTCATCAAGTTCATCGGTTGGGAGCTCGGGTTGAAGTGTTGGATGGGGTGTTCTCGGAAACCTCTTTGTCTTCAAAGGTAAGTTTTCTTGTGTTAAGGTTATAAATTCTCCATTGGTGGTTTCTTAAGGTTCGATATCTCAAATCTCGGATTTGGTGGTTTTGAAGAAATTAGGGTTTTGATCTTGTTTGGGATCTTGGTATTTTTATGTTTGGACAACATTTCCTTATGGTTGAAAATGGTTATTTATGGGTTGGAACTTTGGATCTAGGTTTTGGAAGTTTTCGGCTTGAGGATTCAACTGGTCTTCAAAAGAGCTCGTTGGGTAAAATCTAGATTTAGCCTAAATCTACCAAGGTGAGTTCAAGTTGATTTGTGAAAACGTTGTACATGCCAAAATGTCTATTTTAAAGTGTTTATGTGTTCTACATGAAATTATCAAATGTTGGGTTAATTGCTAATCTTTGATTATTTGACGTATTTAATCTTTACAAACTTTGTATAATACCCGTATTTGGGATTTTTGGGCATTTTGATAAATGTGTCACAAATGAATGTGTTTTGAGGTCTCATTGCATAAATAAATTCTTGGTCAAAGAAATACACTTTTAAATAGTTGTCGGGTCTTATGCATCATTCATGAAATGGAATGTTTTGTAAAGTATTAATTGCACATTTTTGCGAGGTACTTGAAAGAATGTTTATAGTCTCATTTTATGATTTTCATTCTTATCAGCAGTTAAAGTTGGAAAATGCATATTTTGCGTTATGAGACATTTGGAAAAATTATAAGGATATAAGTTCATTTGGAAAATGGGTTGTCTCAGTTAATGTTAAATTTTGAACTAATCTTACTTTTGGTCGTGATGTTGCGTATCCGTTGGGTGAGTGCGTTTCATCGTGTTTTTATTTCATTTATTAACGAGCCAATGGGTTGCTAAGTCTGCGGCTTGGCATTGTTATTTTGATGGGGGTTTTGGACAATAGTCCAGTTTTGGTAGCTCGACTTTGAGCCTTGTTGGGGCCTTATGCGTATTATTTGGCTTATTTGATGCATTGGGAGTCATGACCCCGTGTTTGGTTTATTATTGTCCGGCGTTGGGACGATTAGTTTTCCACGTCGAGGCACGTTAGGCACCGGATGTGGGGGTAAGTCCTTCGTGCTGCACGTTAAGGTACCGGATGTAGGTATAAGTTCTTCGTGCTCAAGTACTACGATATTAGATGAGGGGCTCGACATAGGAACCCGACGGGGTTGAACTCGAGTTTCCGTGGGTGTACGTTTAAAGCTACTGAGCCTGACATCTCTTGCGTGTACTTTCGTTTATATGACTAGTCATAACAACATAAAATGGGCTTACTTTGTGGACCGTCACATTTTATGGAATCGGGAATCCCCCGTCACCGAAAGGTGTTGTTTTGGGGTATTGAGTTTTATTATCCAAGTTTTAGGTGACGTTTTATATAATTGGGTTTTACCCTTGATTTATGGGTTGAGTATTATGCCCCACCCGAGTTTTGGGTGTTTTGTAATATAAAGTTTAACCGTACCTTATTAAATGGAGAGTCAAATTTATATTTACGCTTTGAGTGAGTTTTGGGTTAAAGCTAATTTATGAAGGAGCGGTTTACATGGGTATCATCAATTTGTAGTAGTTTGATTTGGAAAATGCCCAAATTGGTGTTCTCCGTCTAAAATGCATATTATTGGAAAATGAGTCGTTTGCATATTCAAAGCATACCTTTTGAAAGATTATGAATTAAACTGCATTATCTATTTTCACAAACATCTTTATATATGTTGAAAACTCTTGAGCTCACTAGGCGTTAAGCCTAACCATTTTTATTTGTCGGCATGTGCATCAGGTTCCAGTTGGGTTTTCGTTCTAGCAGCCATGAAGAGTTGAACCTTAGCTTTGTGCAAATGTAAGTAGTTGGTGAAGTCTTCCGAAATTTTGGAAATAGTGACTATTATGGGGTTTTAGTAGCACCCGTTATTATCATAGGCTTTTGTATAGAATGAATGTTTGTATTGAGGTTAAATCTTAATTTGTGATTGTAGATATATCCTCTATTGATGTATCTAGAAAATTTTAAATAAGTTGTTATTTCCAAGTTTGAGGGTGTTACAGATACCGTCAAGACCGGGAGCCAGTGAGCCCAGATTCGGGCGACCCCGGGTGGTGCAGCAAAAACCATGGCCCAACATCCTTGGACTTTCGGTTGGATGGTGGTGTTAATCAATCTTGGGGATTTCGATAATTCTAAGGATCAATTTAGTTTGGGCGAAATTGGTAGGATTGTGATTCGGACCTGGTAGCCGAAGCCTAATCGTGAGCAATTAACAATTGTAGGAACCGATCCTTCTGGAAATTAACTCTGTTTGTGCCAAGGTTAAATTCTCCAGGTGAGTTCCCTTGTCCAAATTCTTTATAACTGAAAATGAACTTTTTATGTTGATTCCTGTGATGTTTCCATTAAATGCTTATAATGAACTGGTACATGTGGAATAATTTGATTATAATTTGTTTCATGAATATGTCTATATTGAGTTTGGCTTTTGTGTGTAATGATGTATTGTTACTGTGAGGAGGAAACGCCATGGATTATTGAGAACCATCGGGGATGGTTGAATCGTGTGCCCGGAATTCGTTTCCTGCGCACACGAGAACGACATCTACTGGGGGCCCCAAGTGTGGTTACGTCGCTATTATGTGGAACCTATTTCGGTTGGTTAATCGTTTGTGTTTTATTATGTACAATGATTGGTACTCGTGAAATTGATATTTGGATAAGATTGTTTTTCTCAAATTACTTTTCAACTATTCGAGATTGGGAATTCACTAGACCTTTTAGTCTAGCCCTCGCTTTCAAACTTTTATTTTAAAACCCATTTTCAGGTAAGGGTGTTGTTGGTGCTTTGTCCAAGGGAAAGGAGAAGTGTTAAGAGTTTTTCTAAGAGTCTAGCGGCATTTCAGTTAGAGGCGGTATTAGCATGGACTTTTAGCTTCTCGGCGGTGTTAGAACTGATTTTCCTTGAACTATGTTGATCTTTCCTTTTTTATGCTTTGTATTGGGGCCCGTTTTGGGATGTTAATTTTATGCTATGCTATGCTCGTTTGGGGTTGTTACATTCATTCACTCAAAACAACAAGATGTTCTGATTTCTTCTATCTTTATTCATCTGATTTCTTCCAACAAAACAAGTTTGTTTTGGAGTTTGATTTCAGAAACAGGTTCGATTTCTTCTGTTGTGTTTCCAATATCTTGGTTTTTAATTCAAAATTTTTCTATTTATTTGCTAAAATGATAGAGGCTTGGTTTCTAATTTAAAGTTATGCTATTTATTTGCTATATGATACATGATGATGCTTGGTTTTCAATTATTTTTCTAGAAAACGGAGAAATTTCGGAAAAGAAAAACTTCAAGTGGAAACATTCACCAATCTAGCTCTACTCCAACAATACCCGGGGAAGTTAATTTGAAGCCTGCATTGGTTTTGCCTGTGTAACAGCCACTAACTCAAAATAAAACCATCAGATAGATAGATAGATACCGAAATGGTTCAAAATAACGAATATAACACGAATTACAATCCCATGGTCGAATGTAAATGGCCAAAAACAACTGAGAAATTGAAACAAACGTCTAAGTCTGGGAATCTAAATAAACGACTAAGACTTCACCAACATCCAGCTCTCACATCTTGTCTTTACCCTTACTCGAACCTGCACTAACCTGCTTACCTGAAAATGGTTTTTAGTTTTATAAAAAGTGAGGGTTAGACCGGAGGTCTAGTGAGTTCCCTCAAGTAATCAACATCATGCCACAATGTAATTCAACGGGTTATAAAACATTTAAAACAATTTACATCATTGAAGTATTATGCACACACACACACACATGTGGATGGCACACGCTTAAGTCATGCACACCTGTGACACGTGTTCGGGCTCACACCTGCCCTCAATCGGATCACACGCAACAGATTCATGCATCCCCAATGGGTCACACCTCCCATGAAGCCATCACAAGCCCCTCCCCCAATGAATTCACACTTTAATCTATTAAAGAAGCGCGATATAAAACATATGTAATTTCTAAAGAAATTAATTCAATCTCAATGTGCATAGTAAAAGCTTTCCTACAAATAGGGGTAAGTAAGAGGAACGCACCTTCCGTCCACGCTCAACTTTCGCACTCGGAGCTACGGGTTCAACTGAACACCTATTCACACGACACACAAGGGTATTAAACCACACGAAAAACTCTCTAAGACACCCCCTAAACACCACCCCGATCCAAGGCCCGAACCGAGGACGAAACTAAAGGAAGTTGCCCCAAACAAAGCCTGGCACGGATCTCCGTGCGACCCAACCTGCGCCAGCATCCGCGCCAACACCCGCTCTAGTGCTTGGCGCGACTGATGGGGCGACCTAGCCCGCGATAGCGCCCGCACGTGGCTCTGGTCCTGCTCTACATGAATTTTCAGCCGAAAATCACCCTTTCTCAGAACTTAACCAAAACCCAAACGATTTTTAAGCTTGTAAATCTGGGGATTCAATATTTTAACATTTCCCATCAATAACCAAACATTAAAATATCAAATAACTCATTAAATACATCCATTGATGATTCATAACTTTTCTAAGATTAAAGAAATGAAGAACTCTTGAAGATACATACCAACAATGGTGTGTTCTTGTCTAAAACTTAATAAACCCAACAATAGGTAGACAACTAAATCCCCATCTAGGGTTTTCATTCCAGAAATACCAAGAAGAAGGAATTCCATACTCCCAACCAAGAATCTCATTATCACTAGAAATAAAGAGCATTGAGGATGAAGATTACCTTAGGGAATGAGAGAGATGGGTCCTCCTCCTAAGCCTCCTTCTTCCAAGCCTCCAAACACACACATTTTTCACACATAATTCCTTCTCAAAAGCTCTTTAAGACTCCACAATACTGATACTGAAAATGAGAGGGTTTAGGAGGGTTTTATCCCTCTTATTCCATATTTACACTCTAGACCCTGAAATTGATAAAGTTTCACTTAACACCCCACATTTTCTCAAAACTTCAAAATTATGGAATAAGGTTATTACAGCCTGTTGCAACCGCAACAGTAGAGAATCACTTTTCTTCAATGAAAATTGTGAAGACATATTTACGCAATCGAATTTGTGATGCTTTTTTGAATGGGTGTGTAATATGTGCCGTAGAAAAAGGGCTTTCTCATGTTACAAATGAAGATGGCATGACTCGTTTCAAATGATGAAAACTCGTAGAGAGCAGTTGTCAAATGTAACTACTTTTGTGTTTTTAATGATATAGTAATTATTATGTGCTCCCAGTACATCAATTTCTTGGATACACCATTGATTATGGTGAATTCTATCCATACCCCTTCCTATAAGGGGGGGGGGGGGGTATGTGAGTGAGATAGGAGGGTATGTGGGGTTTTGTGAGTGAGGAGGGGGGTAGGGATAGCAACACCCTTGATTATTTATAGACATACAGACACACACAAATATCTACATATATAGAGAGAAAGATATATGTAGATATGTTTTCGTGAGATTGAATTCATCGCCAACGACACGAGGCCCGAGAAACAAAGTTAATTACGAAAAGGATTAATCAATTATGGACTAAGGCTATGTTTGGCAAACTAGCTGGTAGCTGATAAACTAGTTTTTCAAAACGCTACTATAAGTAACTTTTCGATAAGCTAGCTTATAAACTAATTTTTGATCATCCAAACATGTAAAAAAAAAACTAGATTATAAGTTAGCTTTTTTTTTGCCAAACAATGCCTAAAAGAGGGTTAGCAAACAATGACATCTCTATTATTTGTACTTTTATTTCTGAATGTTGCAACTTTATTCCTAGCTAAGAATAAATAAAAAGGCAATAGATGCTAAATTATCGGATTAAAAGTACGACAATTGTATATTATATATATTCAAGAAATTAGCTATTTAATTCATTTAAATAAATGGTACTTTGATGTTATTCTTACTAATATGTTTATTACGATATTATTTTAATGCGGATCACCAATTATAACATCCAACAAATCTTTTTCACTGATAATTTATGTTGAGTAATTTCATTAAATTTTTTTAAAATAATATTACTGGAAGGGTGTCCATAGTATAATTATATGACTAATAATATTTTTTTTATTCAAGTAGTTAATTGAAAAAAGAAATAAAGTACAATGAGCTTTTTTTGTCAACTTAAAACAGTAAATTAGAACTGCAATATGTTGGATATAGTGTCCAGAGTTATTAATTATTGGTAATATTTCTAATAATATTAGGGTCCTTTTGGGTTGTCCTTAAGACCCAAATAAACAACCAGAAGGATAAAGGGAAACAATTAATTTATTAATTTGTCATAAATTAATTATAAGCTAAAATATAATTAGTTAGATTAATTATATATAAAATACAGGGGATAAATGATAATTGGTTAAAATAGTTTTAACGAGCTTATCGGTTCAAGGGGCTAAGTGTAAAATAGAGAAGCAGGAAAGTGGTTATAAATAAATTGTTAGGGATCAAACCCTAATAAGTTTTTTCCTCTCTCTCTCTTGTGGCCGTCGATCCCCTTTCCCTCTCTTCCAAAATCGTAAACCCTAATAAGGGTTTAAGGTTTAAACCTCTTCTAGATTGTTGGTATTTGGTGTTCTTAAGTGTGAGCCACTAGAGGGATTCATACTATTGGTCCTTAACATCCAAGAAGCGAGATCAAATGTTTGATTTATCATTGTGGTTTTCGACAATCACAATAAACAAGTAAGTAATCTTGGTTCATTCTTTTGTAGTTAATCATCTAAAACATATGTATCCAGAAAAGTTGTTAGTTTGTATTGCCATAGATGATAATTTTAAATATGTTTTTGTTGCCTATATCATGTGGTAGTATGTTTGCTCAATACCTTTCACAATCTCCTATGTACATTATTATAAGATTATAAATAAAAACAAAATAGTCATATTATAAAAAGAGTTGTCTGTTAATGACATATACTTTCATGAGTTTATGTGGGGTAAAAACAACTACTCCCTAGTTCAAAAAACTATAATACTTTGATATTAATGAAAAAACACTAGTTTATGGATCGAAAATACATTAGAATAAGAGGCCATGATATATCTACTAAATACAATTTTCTATATGAATGACGTACATAGCATAACTAATTGTACAACCAAGTAAATCTAATTAGGTGTTTGGTCAACGTTTTGAAAGATAAGAAATAAGAATTTAATTAATAAAGATGGTTGATCAGATATCGTGAAATAAAGTATATTAAGTTACATGAAATCTTCCATCCCTCCTAAATTTGGAGGAAACAAAACTCATGACTCCATCAGTAATTTCCTTCTGTCTCTATTCTTCATTTCCGAACTTCTTATATCGTCTTGAGAAGCTAGGGTTTGTAAAAGCAAGTGAGATGGCGATAGCAGAGATGATGATATCGTTGATTGATTGAAATGACGACAGATGCTCAACATCTTAAAGTGAAAGGACAATGATAATGATTCAACAATATCAACCAAGCATCATAAGTGCAATAAGAACACTCATCTCTTCCCCAAAATTCTCATTTTCATTTCTTGATACCTGGGTTCTAATAGTGGCTTTGTAAAGATGTTAGTTGGCCAATAATTGGTTTATATGTGATCAAATAATCTAATTGGAACACTTAGTAGAAGGGATGTGTGTTGCTTAAGGTAGCGTTTGGTATGCAGACATGATTGGATTGGACTGGACATGACAGAACTGGACAAGACAGGAAAAGACTAGGATTGGACAGGACTGGACAAGATAAATGTCTGTCTAGTGTTTGGTACGACTAGGACTTGATAGGACATGACTGGACAAGTTTCCGTAAAAGTTGTTTGATGATTTTATATGTCATATAATAGTTATAAATGACACAAATAAAATATATCTTTAAATAATTTAATTAAAAAATATTTTTATTTTTTTACACAATTTTCATACATATAAATACATACAAAAAAAACAATGAAAAATCTGAAATAATTGATGATAGTTAGCAAAATCCGATTCATATACAAAGAAAATATAATATTTGATTCAATTTGGAAGATCTTTATGAATTGCCAAAGGCATAGTTGCAACGACAGATAAAGATAAAGACGATGGGTGGTTGGTGAAAGATGGTAGTCGTGAAGGACGTGAAAGATAGTGGATAGTAGTGACCCTTAAAACTAATATAATATTAGGAGTATATATATCAAAAGGCGGTAGATCAGTAATTTATAGTTTATGTCTCACTTTTGTCCCATGTTGTTCCACATATTTTGGTGGAACAAGAAAATACCATTTTTTGTCTCGTCTAATCTAGTCCTTGTCCTGTCCCATGTCACGCCAAACGTGGGACAGTGAACTTTTGTTTTGTACCATGTCACACCAAACGTGGGACAATGAGTTTTGTCATGTCCCATGTACCAAACGCAACCTTAAGGTCTATTTGCCAAATACTTACTGGTTAAACGCTTATAAAATGTCACTTACCTTACTGCGTTAGCATCTTAATATTATCGAAAATGTCACATACCAAAATCCATCGAGTTCAATTTTGATATTATCGAAAATGTCTACTTAAAAAGAGTGCAATGATATCAAAATCGCAAATAATGGGGAGATTCAAAACTTCATCAATCATCCATTTTTGTTGTTGGGCCAAAATTCTGTAGTATCAATAACTTTGGCTGCCATTTATGGGCCGTGCCAAAGTCTAAAAGTTCCCAAATGTAAACCTCTTAAATTATTTTATTCGATAATTTATAATATTATTTTAAAATTAACTTTTATTGTAATATTTAATATATTAATTATTTATAAATTAAAAAAAAAAAGGGTTACGATGGATGAACCAACTCATCTAACACGTCCATCATGATATTTGTACAAACTATTAGGCATGGAAATCCCAATTTTTGTCCCCATTTTCGTCCCCATCCCCGCCAGGATTATGATCACATCCTCATCTCCGTCCCCAACGGAGAATGGGAATCCCTAACGGGTAATCGGGGATTTTCCCCACTTATGTGATATATCTTAAATGAAACGTGTTGATCACTATACTCGATCGATAATGGTCCATGTCTAAATCTCACATATTTCCAAAATTTGTTTTTACGGACTATCAAATATTCATGTGAACAAAATCACAACATCATACGTAATTGTTTGATCAAACGCTTTCGGCTCTCCATGGGTTTTATCTAAAAAATTAAGACAAGTAAAAAAATGTAACAAGGGCTATTTCTAAATCAAAAAGATACTACATCTAAATCTTTATAAAAAATATATTTAGTAATAAATATACATAATATTTAATAATAATTATATAATATATTTAATATACGGGGACGGGGCAGGGTGGGGATCACGTTATCCGTCCCCGTACCCATCCTCATCCCCGATCCCCGGTTTTGCGGGGAATCCCCATCCCCGTCGGAGCGGATACACCGAGTTCCCTAATGGGACGGGTCTCATTTCCATACCTACAAACTATCACCAATATATTTTAAAAATAAACAAACTGAGGCATGACTTAAAAACGTGTTGAGATGCATTTAAGGTGAAGTAAAGTAACAATCGTTTGTAAGCTTTTGTCATGAGTTGATGATCTTTTGTAAGCAGTAGATATTTAGGGGACGTTTGGTTTAATGGAATGGTTTTGAAGGATTTGGAGTTAAACGGATTTAGATTTGGAAGGATTTGGAATCTTTAATCTGTTTGGTTTGTAGGATTTGGAATGGAATTGAATTCTATTTTTTATAAATAATTTATAAAAACAAATTATTAAAAATTATAAAAAAAAATTACCTTTTTATTAATTGATTATTATAAAACAAATGTTTTCAACATATTTTAAAACATGATCACACACATATCCTACAAAATACCAACAACCCAATGAGAATACTAAATCCTATATTTGTGGGATTTTAATGAATCGCGGATTTACAAATCCAAACAATCATTCAAACCAAACATTGGATTGGATTGTAATTGAATTCCAAATCCCTCCAAATCTTATCCCATTCTACAAACCAAATGTTAGAACCAATCTAACGATATGTAAGAATAACAATTATATAATTGAAATATTACGAAATTTGAACCAAAGAAGGTAACAGAAATAGAATCATAACGATGAAATCAAATCCTTTTGAGTAGAGGCCTGCGGGTGTAGTGTCCTAAGACGAAATTTTGCCCCAATCGTGTGTTGGTAATCGGACGTCGTTTTGAGGATATAACTATCTAATTGGATTGATGCACGTCAATCAATTCCATCGAATCAATAATACGTTTCATGAACTTTCTTATGAATATGGAGGGAGAAATTCGTTGATCAAAATGGATGGAAATGAAAGGTATTTATACCTTCGCATTTCAACCGAAAATAAATGTGGAAAACCTGTCCAGGGACTAAAGCAGGTTCGGCACGAGTCTACTCGTGTGGGTTTGGTGTGGGTTTACCCAAGGCCCAAGATCCAATCTTTTGACCATTAAATATTTGATATTCCCTTACTAAAGCCCAATGCAATCTCATTTCATGGGCCTTTATCCAGTTTAATAACTAGTGTGAGATTGGCCATATAAACCCACAATAGTTTCCATAGTATTTCCTATGTGGGACACATTGTTAGATTAATACCCAACAATACCCTACATTTTCTATTCAAACTCCAACAATACCCCACATTTGAATAGAAAATAAGATAATAAAATATAGGACATTATTTTGCTATTCAGTAAGCTAAATATGATATACATCAGGAAAGGTGTCTTTTGGACTTGAATCGTTCGTAGTAAATACAAATTGGACCTACTTTGTGGGTAGTGAACATTAGTCTTGAACTAACCACTTTGTATAGTAAATCTAGATAATAGGTATCACATACGTCATATCTATACGTATATCTATTCTTACGATTGTGTTCATTTCAGTCGTGAACAAGATCTTTTCTTCATGAGACGTTTAGAGAACGTAGCCATCTCGGTTCTCAAAGATGCGACCTCACACCAATCTCATATAGATAATGTCAATCTCGAACATTCCATAGTATTCAACTGTAAGAGTTATTGACATTATTAAGAATAAGTATTCAACCCTTAATCGTCTACGGAAAACACAAATGAGGTTATCATAGGAATAAGCATACCTTTGTGTTTGAAACGCTTGAGTCTTCCTTAACTAGTTGACCTATTAAACCTAGGCCATGGGATCTCCAATGTTGCTAGTGTTAGAGCATAAACCTGTTGGATACAAGATCAAGAATACTGAAGGTCAAAGTTGAGAAAGTCAAAGCTGCTAAAGTCAAATCTCATTAAAAGTCAAAGTCTATTTGTAATAAGTCAATGTATTTTGTATTTGTATTTTCCTTGTAATTAGTAGTTAGTATAAATAGTTTGTTTTCTTTGTATTTTGTAAGATACGATTTAGAGAGAACTGAAGTGTGAGAAGTCAGATTGTAGAGAGAGAAAGAGAGAGTTCTAGAGAGAGAAAGTGTAAAGATTGAATTTGAAAGAAATCAAACAGGTAATTGATTTGTTTTATCTTGTTTGTTTGATTGATTGATTAGAAACTAGATTCTGGAACATACAATTGGTATCAGAGCAGATCCAAATCAAGAAATACGTTCGTTCGTACTGTTCATCAAAGTCCAGAATCGATTTCGAGTTTCATTGAGTTTTTGGTGTTGTAATTGATTAGGTAATGTTAGGAATGTGAATTCGATCGAGTCTGTATAGGTGTTATAAAGAATTGCACTGTATTGAATTCGAATTTTCGAATTTTTGTGATTTTTGTAAACACGAGTTCTTGACACTGTTCTTATTCAAAATTGTAATTTTTGTGTTTTTGATCGAAAATTAGTGTTAGCTTTGTATTCGGTTTGTTGAAAAGACCAAATTGTCGAAGTTTTGAGTCTGAATTCAAGGTGTAAATGAATTTTTAGAGTGATTCTGTTCGATTCAGAGGAATGCGGGTGTTCATCGAGGAATGCGTCTGATTCATCAAGGATTGCGGGTCTATCATCAAGGAATGCGGGTCATTCATAGCTGAATGTTGCGGGTTTAATAACAAACGCATAGTTTGATATGCGGGTGCTTCTTGACACACATTTTGAGTAATGCGTTTGCTTAGTGACATGCATAACAGAAATCTACGACTCCTTGTGACACGCATAGTAGAGACTTGATATTCTTTGTGACACGCAAAGCAAAGAATTGTGGTTCAAGTGTGACACGTATTGTGAGAATTTCGGGTCAAGTGTGACAAGCATTTTGAGGAATGCGTTTCAAGTTTCACACGCATTGTTGAGGAATGCGTTTCAAGTGTGACGCGCTTTGCTGATGAATGCGTTTCCTGAGTGACGCGCATAGTATAAAAGACTTGAATTTTTTTTTAATTTTTCGAAATTGCAATATGCCCTTTAATAGTGAAATTTTTTTCTCTAGGGGCGTTGCCCCTTGACCCCACCCGCTAACCTTAGGTTTCTGCCAAGGAGTGACTCTTTTGTTGGCATTAAACCCATTCCCCTCGATGTAAATATGACTTGTTCTCTATTTAGGCCTTTTGTCAAAGAATCTGCAATGTTTGCCTTTGACTTTATGTAATCTATGGAGATTATTCCATTCTTCAACAAGTCCTTATTCATGTTATGGTGGCGCCTGTTATGTATTGACTTGCCATTGTAAATTTGGTTCTTTGCTCGGGTTAGAGCAACCATGCTATCACAATTAGGCATGGCAATGGGGCGGAGATGGGGCGGGGTTTACAATCCCCGGTTGGTACGAGGATTAAACTCCCACCCCCACTCAACCCCCGTCCATCCCCGTCCCTGGTTTGTACCCGATTGCCCGACCCGGTCTCGACCCGATTTTGAAGTCTTTTCCCCCTGTTTGATGTTGTTTTGCTCAAAAAATTTAAACTGTTTTATGCCATTTTTACCTACAGACTCAAAGTAACAAAAAAATATTAAATAACTCAAAAGCATCATTAGTTAGTTCACTACATGACGGGTGTCGAGTCCGGCAAATAATATAATTTATAATTAATTAAACCTATTACCTCTAAACACAACAAATTGTGATAGTGATAAGTAGGGTCGTCTCCTCAGGGACCTGGTGTTAACCGTGAATCCAAGACAACGTCATATGCAAGAATTTAAAACATTAAATAAAGGGGGGTGGATGATTAATACTTAATCTAAGCATAGAACTAAAACAAACTTTAGACAATAAGATGACGAGCCCTAGTGATGAGCATAACCAGTTTTCATAAGACTATGTATCATTGACTCACACACAACATTAATTTCTCAAATTTAATCCAGATTGGTCGTAAGTGTCGATACGCGCCGAACACTCTGCTTATCCTTACGATTAAACTAGCACCGGACGTCCGGCGGATTAGTTTCTAATTGATTAGGCTAATTCTAGTTACAAACATAGAAATTAACCTACCAATTGCATTATAATTGAGATAAGCACCAATCCTAGCTAATGATCAGAAGTCGAACCATTTAAGCTAGAATAAGCAACCTCGTAATGCAAGTTAGTTGATTTTGCAGTCAAAAGATGCACTACTTGCTACTTGGCCAAAGTTTAAGAACAATTACGGATTCTCAAATTAGGATAGAAAGTCATAATCGAATTAGAAAATCTAAGGGATCCTACTCAAACTCAATAACTCGAATATGAACAAAAATTAAAATGGAGATGGCAAAAATGGGAAATATATTGATATTGAAGTGCAATTCAAGTCTCAACAGAATCTATATCAACTAGTTAAAATCTCATCACCAGAAATAGAGAATTAGTCACTCATAATTCTATTTCAAAATGCAAAATTGATGTACAAATGTTAAAATTTTGGAAATTGATGAAGAACCCTAGTTTAGAATTCCAAAATCGACTCCAATGCTCTCCAAAAATCTGGAAATCGCTGTAATGTTTCTCCCACGGTTCTTTGCCAAGAAAAATCGATCAATCCCCCCATTTGAACGGTTATTGAACTCCTCTTATACCTCAATCTGTGAAACCGCTTGAAAAGAACGTGGCCACTCAAGTTTTGACCGACGCGACTTTGGGAGCGGGTTAAACGAGTCTACATCATTCCTTCTATTTTCTTCATTGTTTTCTTTTCGCGTTCTGAGTCTAAAACGCTCGAAAATTTGTTCGCCAAGTAATTTTGATAGTTTGTAGCCTCTTAACTTTCTGTCTCCCGTAATTGGCGTGAAGGACCCCTTCACTGGCGGGAAGGAAGTTGATCCTAGAAGCCATTTAGGTTATGTCCGTCGTCACTGGCGTGAAGTAATTCTTCACTGGCGCGAATTTTTTTTTAAAGTTTTTTTTCTTTTCTCTGATTTTTTTTTACTTTATTTTATTTCAAAAAAAAATATCTTTCTTATATTTGTTAAGGTTAAAGAAAGGGTTTTCTTTTATTTTAGAAATTCAATTCGTGAAAAGAAAAAAAATATTTTATTTTATTTTTTCTTATTTATTTAATTTTTCCCTTTTTTTTCTCCTTCTCGTCATCTCTTTCCCCCTTTTTTTCTTTAATTTTTTTTAAAACCCTATGGTTTTAATCCCACCACCCAAAGTGTCTTCTTTTTTCATCTCCCCCTCCGAGTATCTAATCTTGGCATCCGTCATCTCCCCACCATGGCAGCGCTGACAACCGCCAAATTTTCCTTTGTTTATGAATCATGTTTTTACAGGTGATCAAGTGCTTCTAAGAGCTTCAAAGCATCAAAAAGTGGCAAAGTCTTCAGTTTCATACACCCGGTAAATTCGTTCTTTTAACATTATTGAATATGTTGACTTGTTTCATTCGAGTAGTACTTGAATTGCATGATTCTTGCATTAGTTGGGTTGTCACCACTTGGCAAATGATAGGATTTGATCACTTTGCACCTAAATTCATCCATGGTACACGCACTTGATGTCAAGCCATTTCCCTCGCGTTGAATTTTTTACCCTTACCCGTAGTCAAACATTGAGGACAATGCTCATTTTTAGCTTGTGGGTGGGGTGCCCGATTTTTAGTTTACTTCTTTTCTCTTTTATTTAAGTATTCATGCATTCAGTCATAGTCCATGCATAATTTTTCCATTTTTTGTTGCATTTTGTATCATATCATGCATTGCATAAAAATTCTAAAAATCCAAAAAGAATTTTGGCATTTCTCCATGATTTTAGAGCTCGTAGTAACCACCTCTCACTTGGTATCAATATTTTAATTAGGCATACTAATGTACTTTATGATTTGCTTTAACCATGATGTAAGGATTTTTTTTAGAAACACGGTTTTCCCTTAGTTATTCACTTGCACGCACCACTTTGCATATTGTTCCACGTAACTTTTAGGATTAACCTTCTTATCGTAGTCCCCCTACACTATACCTATGACTACTTGGATGGACTTTACCTTGTGAGAATTTGGGCCGTATTGGATTGAAACATATATAATCAATCCAATTTTCTTTTCTTATGTGTTACCTCCCAGCGAGGTGTATTTCTAGGTTTTTGATTCGTTTCTCGTCTAAAATTATTGTAATTTTTGCATAGAGGCCATTTTTTTCTTAATACCATATATATATATACAAAAACACAAAAATATTTTCCTTTTGTACCCAATTTTGAGCCTAAACACTTACCTTTTTTCTTGAAAACCATACATATCTAAATTACCCAAAAATGAACATATAGTTCTCATTTCCAAAAGTTGAAAATGGATTGAAGCATATAGTAGAGTAGTTACACAAGCATAGCTTGTGGGTTCGTAAAAAAAAGAGATAAAAAAAAAAAGAGAAAAAGAGAAATGCAAGAAAAAGTATAATAATATGCATTTATATAGTTAGTTTTGCAAGTAATAAGTTAAAATCCGTTGGAAATTGTAGGAAGAAACTTATGTGCACAAAAACAAGCCAAAATACCTTTTCAAATACCAATAACCAAACCTAATTCCTACTATAACCCTTATCCTCACCCAAAAGTCCCCGTTTTATGCAATTTTTATGAAAATTTTTAGACTTGAGAATTGTTTCAAACGCATGAAGAGTGCATTTCATATTTCTCAATTGGGTAGGCATTGAGCGTATACACATCCCTAAACACACTAGAGTGATTTGAGCGAAATCCTGAGTTTCCATCCTTGTAGATCATATTTTCCCTCCCTTAGTGGCTACGGTAATTTTGTGAAGTCCTATTAGGTACGTTATTTTTGTGATATGCTTTGTCTGGTGTTGTGTCAGTTTGACATTTCGGGAAAATATGTGTTTCTACTACTATTTTCAATCTGAACACGTGGTAACAAGTTGCATTTGTACATGGGGAAGCCTAACATTAGATTGTGCCTAGTGAGCTCGTGTATTAACTCGCTTTAATTTTCGTAGAGATTGCTTTTTTTTTCTTTTCTTCTTTTCACTCATTCCGTAATAAATTCTAATCTCTTTCTTGGGGACAAGAAAGGTTTAGCTTGTGGGTGTTTTGTTAAGTGCATTTTATACATGCATCATTTTAGTTTGAAATTGTATTTTGTGTCGTATTTAGTCGTTTGCATATAGTTTTTATTTTATTTTTAGTTAATTTTCGTATAATCATCGATTGGGGATATTACATTGGTATTTTTGTGGTTTTGTCGGGTTTTGATAGGTAATTTACATTGCAAGCGTAAATATGGAGGACGATGGATTTAAAGTATTTGATCGATCTTTATGTGGTGGGCAAACCCAAGAAGAATGATAAAAGTTGGACCAGTTTTGAAAGAAAGAAATTCAGCAAAGGAGCTTTTGAAAGAGCATAAATCAAGAGGGTTGTTTTTGGAATTGTTGCAAAGATGAGGGGTTGATTTGGAAAGTTTTCTTTATATATTGATTTGGTTTTAGGTTTTAGGGGGTGTTTGGGATTGCTTATTTAAAACAACTTATGCTTATTTTGAAAAGTGCTTATCAACTTATGTGGTGTCAAACCGGAGTTTTTAAAAAAGTGTTTGGATTAGCTTATAGTGGTACCAAAACGTAATAAGCTAATAAGTTGTTATTTAAAGGTGTTTGACATGTGTATAGTTTTCACAAATCATTGAACTCACCTTACCAGGTAAGGTTAAACTTAGGTTCCAAACCAAACATTTAGCTTCCATTGATGAAGACTTGTATCTATGAACAAAGATCTCTAGAGATATTCTCTAGGAAACAACCTAAGTCTAGAAATGTAACAAATACCAACCACAAGTTAGATCCAAGAGGAATCCCCAAAATGGAGCTCAAAACACACAAATATGCTTACCTCTCAAGATCTTGAAACCACACACCAAAGATCTTCAATATCCATGTTAACCCTTCCATTTTGCTCCAAAAATACTCCAAAAAAAATCCAACAAACCTCCCCAAATCACCCCAAACCGAGAGGGAATGAAGGTGATAAAGTATGGGCAAAAACCTAGAAAATCGGACCTCAAAAGATGTTCCAGAGGTTTCCCGCGGTCTAAGTCGCGGGGCTAGTCTTGAGTGTACAAAAATTCAAAATTTCAGAATAGAAAGTTGCGCGACTTGACTGCGGCTTAAAGTGGCGGGACAAGTGGCCCAACTTTCTATTTGCTCTTGAAACACCCATTTTTCTACCAAAACTCTCCAGCACCAAATGTTTTCATGGTATAATGCATTCCACTCACTAAAAGACCTCCAAAAGCTCATAAAAAGAGCATCAATCCTAAAATGTTGTACCCATAAAAATCTGGGTGTTACATCAACCAAAATCTTAATCACTCGAGGCTTTCGGTGGCGAATAAGGTAGGATTTGGGCAAAATATGATGGCCAATTTGTTTATCTTGTATATGTGTTCACCCTTATCGCGTTTTGCAGAAGGATCATGGTTTATGGGAGATCTGATCAGGAAACCTAGGAAAGATTTTACGTAACTTTAGTTAATTCGACGGCGCCGAAGTCCGGATAGACTAGCATCGCCAAGATGTTCGATTATATTTTGGAGAAAGAATTCTCGGAGAATGAGTCCACCGACGGTAAACAAATTCTCTGTCTTCTTATATCATGTGATTTCCATTCTTCTCCTTTCTTTTCGATAAATGAACCCTTGATTTGAATTGAATAAATCTTGATGTTACTTCTTCTGTTGTGCATAAATTCAAGTTGCTAGTAGGATTGGTGCATTCAGTTTTGTCATCAGTGTGGATCTTTAGTTCACAATATTCTTTTTGATTTGAAAATTACTGATCAGGTACGTTTTTAATGATTGAACTATTAATCAAATCTATGCTTAGGTGCCTTTTAGATTTTATTTGCTTTTCATTTATTAATATCTCATGCATCTTGATGGAGTATCTCTTTTCAAGAGGTTCAAGTCTATGCAAATTTAAATGCAATATGTAACTTTTGTGTGTCTTCATCTTTCCTTGTATGGACATTACAACAAAATAGCTTCCCTTTTCAAACACAGAGCATTGTATGTGTGCTACTTTAAATTTGGTCAGTCCTTAAATATCAATATGAATATATTACCATTCCTCGTGTATACTTTGCTTTTCATAGTTATTATTTATGAGGAAAATCCTTGAAAGAGGGTAGGGGTAGAATATTTAATCCAAACCTCAGAGTCTCAGACCGTGGTTTATTCATAAGAAGTAGTGTTGTTAAGCCACCGACCTTTATATTTGTGGTTAGTTTGTGAAATGTAGCATCTTTAAATCACCTCTCATATAATTTCTAGAATTATATATTTCTGTAGCTAACAATTTATTTCAGTTGATGTACTTGGTATTGTAAAAATAGGTGGAATTGCTAAAGTACATGCATTTTAAAAGTTAATGCCTCTTATTTTGTAGTCTCTATGTTTTTTAAACCCCTCATTTGTTGATCGTGGCTAATGTGTTCCTCCATCTTTTGTACTTGTTACATAGTCTTGCCTAGGGAATTAGAAGAAGATAACCTTCATGGTGTTAGTCTTATGATTACATGTTTACCATCTCGTAATGAGGTTACTCATTTCACAATAAACCTTAGAATGGTCTTTCTGCAAAATTCGTGAGGTATGGCATCAAAATGGCATTTGCTTCTCTCATTCATTAACTATATTTGCACACATAATACTTTTATGGTTCATGATGCAACCCTCATGTAAGATTTTTTTTCCTGGAAATGTGAACTTTTACATATTTCATTCAACTTAAATGATCGAATTCGGATACATGCTTGGTGAATCTCCATTTGGTCATCCTCTTCAATAAGGGTTTCACACGGGATTATCTTTGCAAGTAGTGCTAATGTATTCTTTAAGATCTCTCATTTGGGTACTTTTGTATCCTCCTAATGGTGGGCATGGATTTTCCTTCTATTGCTTCTTTTTAATCTGAAATTGGTATGAATCTCGAAATCAGGTTTCATAAACTCATCTCTTATAACCATTCACCAAAGATAGGTTGCATAAGAAGATAAATACAACGATTTGATAAAGATAAAATTTGTTTTAATGGGCATCTCAAATAGTATACTTGCACTTTCATGTTGGTTCTATAAGATGCTCATAGACTCACGTGGATGAGCATTTTTATAGTCATATTTACTTATTTAGAACATTTAACCTTTATATTCCCAATTAATGCATCAAGGGTTTTCATGGAGAATTCCCCATGAGCTGCTGGAATGTTCCTTTTTGCTAGATGTTTGATAATTAGAAGAATCGATTAGATTGCTCTGACATTCCTGAAAAGTATGGGATTGTATCTACTTTTATGTTCCTACTTTTTTCCTTTGGGTAAATGCCACTACATTAATATTTGGTTCTTAAATATTGATTCTCTACCTAAGAATGATGGTGATTCTAAAATTCATTTGCAGGGTGCATAAGAGTGATGATAAGGTTATTGTTAAAGATGAACCTGAAGTTGAATAAGAGAGTGAGGTTGAAATGCGTTTTTTTGCTATGCTAAAAGTATGGAGTACATGGCAGAAGAGCTTAAGCAGGTTGGTGAATTTCTTCAGAATACCAAGTTAACACATCTTCATGTTTTGTGCATTTCATCATAATAATAAAAAAACAGTACTCTTTTATGAAGTTAGCTTATGAAGTTTCATCCAAATCGCTCGATAATTGGTGATGTACTTCACCATAATTGGTTGGCATCTGATAAAGAAAGATGTGAAGTTAGTTCATCTAGAAATAAGGGAAATCACGATACTAGTTTTTTTCTTGTAAATGTGTTAGAGAACATCAGAACTTGATTACGTAGAGAAATGGAATTAAGAGTTCATTGTATTTTGTAATGATCAAACACTTTGTCCATGTAGTTTGACTTTTTGCATCAAATTTTTCAGAAACTCGATATGCCTGTAATCCTAATGTCATCAACCGCATTTCACATATCCCACCTTTATCGAACTTGTTGGTTGGTATTAGTTTCCTATGTGCGATGGTTTTAGTAGGTTCTTTCTGCTATAGCTGCTGGATTTTGCATCTAAACATGATCAACGTTGTTGTATTCTTGTTCGTAGAATATGGGATGGCGTTGCTATTCATGTTATTGGTTGTAAGAAAGTTGTTTCAAGTTGTTG
Organism: Arctium lappa; assembly: GCA_023525745.1. Classification (NCBI taxonomy): domain Eukaryota; kingdom Viridiplantae; phylum Streptophyta; class Magnoliopsida; order Asterales; family Asteraceae; genus Arctium; species Arctium lappa. Next base: position 151,565,901 of record CM042047.1, on the reverse strand, counting down.
CCATGTTGGAGATATATGCATTAGTTAACAATAGCAATTGTTGTCCAACAACCCCATTTTTGGGGGAAAACAGTAGTAGATGACATGTTGAGAGATAGTAAATAAATTCATCGTTTCCAAATGTGGCCATCTTTGTTCTTACTTGTGTAGCCAAATCATGTAACACCCGTAATTTCGGGTAAACTTTCTCTATTTTGACATTCGTTAGGGTGTTTAATAACTTGCAATAGCGTAATGTTACTTGGATCTAATTAACGAACCTGATCATTTATTCCTCGTCGAAGAATTGAGTCGTTTCAGGTCGAAGTCGCACCCGGTGGGCTTTGGGCGACTATGCCACAGGGTATAGTCGCATGTGTCATAGTCGCAGCTGTTGAGGTGAGTTCTGGTAAAAACTCAGAAACTCAGGGGTGGAGTGCGACATTGCCCGCGATAATGACCATGGAAATGTCTCCTGGTCATAGTCGCCGGCGGTGTCTGGCTGTATAAATCAGATTTTCGAGTTTTTAGGGCTTTGAATCTAATTTTGATCTTGGTGGCTGCGATTTTCTCTCTAAGAACTGGTAAGTTCCACCCTCTCCTCTTCTTTGCCATTAATACACTCATCTACCTCCAATCATTGATCATTTATGGCAATTTAGGATCCTTGAACATTTATTGATCAAGACTAGAACCTCTCAAAGTTCTTTCTCATCTCCTCACTAGTACTTGGATTCTAGGGTTTCATCTACAACCCTACAAGGTGAGTTCATTCCCTTTTGAAACCTTATACATGTTAAAATGTAGATTTTAAACACCTAAACATCTCCATTTTATTTATTTATCTTGGGTGAACTTTACACCAAAAACCTAATTTTGGAGGTTTTAGGGTTTTATGTGCAAGTGTGAGTTTTGAAGTTGATACCACTTGTCAGGATCTAATTCTTAACAAGAATAATGAACTCAGAAACAATATTAAAGAAGTTGCGGAATAACACTTTAATATTCAACAATCAATGTAACAGTGAATCAGAAATCACAATCTTGTAAACTTTATTGAATGATTAAAGCTACAAGATTTTAAACAAAAATCTCAATATTGATGAACAGGCTCACCAATACGAATTCTACTTCTTTAGAACTAGGGTTATAAACCTTGAGGTTAATTCTCTCTAAAACGTATTAAAAACAAAAGTTAATTCTATCATAGACTTCTATACTATTTATACAAGACACATTACAAGATAATTATCAAAAAACAATTGATCTTCAGTCCATAATTATCTTCTTTACTTTAGCAAGTCTTCTATACAGCTGTCTTCATTCCATACTAAGTCTTCATCTCATAAGCAGAACTAACCTTCTTCAAAGGTATTAACCATCTTCAGCAGCATTAAAATCCTCAGCAGTAGTAATTGTTTTCAGCAGTATTAACTTTGATCTGACAGTACTAACTTCAGCAGTACTAACTCTCCAAGCAGTACTAACTATTGAAGTAGCAGTACTAACTTGTCAAGCAGTATTAAATCTACTAGCAGTAGTAATCAGTTGTGCTAGCAGCATTAACCATACTTAAGCAATTCTTTAATTCCCAACAAGATTTACACATGAAAATCTTGTTTTCTTCAAATTTGGATTACATACTTGGAATCAAAGTTCGGGTTGGAAAATATTGGTGTGAGCTCAATAAATAAGAACTTGAGATATTTGAATTAGAGTAAGGGAATATTGTTTAAATGATAGATTGGGAACCCCTTGGATTTGATATGAGCTATTGCATGGAATCTTCCATTTGTTATTATATTGGTGGGTGAAATAATTGTTGGATTATCGATTTGTAACACCCTAAAAATAGGGATAACAAAAATCCGAAATAAAACGGACATGTGATAAAAAAAATTGCCATAGCAAGAGCCTCCAAAAAATGGGGAAATATACAAACCTGTTTAATTACAGTTGTAATTTAACAGACAATAAATAACAACCAACTAATCTAATTTCTATAACTAGAAAAGAGATTACAAAAGGGGTGTCATCTATAGACCCGACATATTCTCCAAAAATATATATATCCAAGTGCAATTCCCCAAGATCTCACCTAAAGCATGCTTACTTAGATCCGACACCGCTAGAACCTGAGATACACATCGACACCAAACAAGTGTTAGGCCAAAAAGCCTAGTGAGTTGAACAAGAAATAACATATAAGGTCAATTACAATTCTTATCAGCATTTAACCAATGTTCAATAAATGTGGAGTCAATAGGGGAGACCCATGGCACCAATCAAGTTCCACCCAAAGAGTCGATATACCTTGATGCCAACTAACTAGAGGCACCTGAAAGGCCCGGCACATCCGAGGACTACAACTATGGAAATTCCCCGAATGGCGGAGGTCTAGGCACATACCATCACGGTGGCGCCGAAGACTACATTCTCCTAGTGTCTACTGACTTGGTTCGTCCAACATAATGCATATAGGAGGTCTTGAGGTGTATTTCAACCAAACATATTTCGATACCAACCACGGGTACAATATTACCATCCTAACCACATAAAGTCCAACACAAAAACCCAAATGACAATCATATTCATCATGTAGATATAATATCACCAAAAAGGCAATCCAAGTAGAAATCATCATGAAATCAAGGTATTCATACATTTAATCATGGCAAGATACACATAACATATATCTATAAGAAAACCCCCAATATTTGAATATTTAAAGATGAACATTTGAGTAAAAATAAAATGTTAACGAGTAAGAGATTAAGATGTGTATCTAGTTTTAACAAAGGTTTAGTAAACTCACAATCTAGGTTTTTGAACAAAACCTAGAAAATGGAAAACCCTAGCTTGAAAAGGTGAGACTTGGAGATGAGAAGTTGAGCTTTATAAACCCTAGAAATCTTCCTTGAGATGAGTTAATGCAAGCAATTAAGCTCCAACCACCAAAAGATGTTGTATTTAAGAGGGTTAGGGTTTGGTGAGGGAGAAATCAGGTTTTGGGACCAAAAATCGCCAAAGGAGGAAGAGAGAAAAGAGAGAAATGAAATGAAATTCGGCCAAAAACTCAATTAAGTCAAACAGCCCGACCGCGATAGTGCCCGACGATAGTGCCATTGGCACTATCGCGTGTCACAATCGCGCGGCTCCCCTCAACTCGCGGTATACTCTCCGCAAGCGTGACCTGCGATAGTGACAATGTCACTATCGCGTGGTCACAATCGCACCAGACCACAACCTCTCGGTACAACTCCCGCGAGAGTGACCTGCGATAGTGACAGTGTCACTATCGCGTGGAACTCTCGCGCTACTCACTCAACAACCCAAAAATTCAGTTTAAAACGATTACGAGTGTGAGGTTCAGACAGTTAAGATAAATTAAACAATTCATATAACATTATAACATAATAATGATGATCATACGCATATTAAGGACTCATATACTCAGATAAACACAATTAATGAAGTAATGGAAACAATTACTTACCTTATAAATTTCCGGGTGTTACACGATTGATTAAATCCGCTTATATGGCATATTTGGGTATAAGTCCTACGTGCTTATATGGCATATTTGTTGTAACATTTTGTCCAATGTTGGGTATAAGTCCTACGTCCTACGTGAAATAATTGTTGGATTATCGGTTGATTAAATCGGCTTATATGGCATATTTGTTGTAACATTTTATCCAATGTTGGAACGCTAGTTTTCCTCATTGAGGCATGTTTAGGCATCAGATTGGGTGATAAGTCCTACGTGCTAAGTATTACGATATTGGATGAGGATTTCAACGTAAGGGCCCTATGTGGTTGAAGTTGACTTTCCGCATGTGTATTTTTTTAAAGCCACCGAGCCTAACATCCTTTGCGTGTACTTTTTATGTGTATTGGTTTTACTGACTTGTCAAGTAGCTTACTTTTGTGTTCTGTCACTTGTGTTAGTAAGCGGATCTCCCCCGTTAACCCAAGAGGTATTTGTTTATGGTAAAAAGTACTATCATTTTTATTATAAATTCATTTCTTTTACTTACGCCTATCATTGATTATTTCTAAATACAACTGTTTGATCTCACTAGGCTTTAGCCTAACACTTTTTCTTAAAATGACATGTATAACAGGTTGTTGGATCCCATTTCCAGCAACAAATGAAGATACTCCATAAAAATATAGATATAAGATGAAAATTAAGAACATAATTATCAAGAACTCATCTCATATGCATTGATTTCATTAATGGAGGAGAAAATGGGAAGAACACCACACTAAACATGAAGACGACTCTCATAAGATTTAGCCAGTGTGTGTGAAATGTGTTCTCTCCAAAACCTAATGAGCAAAGTGAGCCATGGGCACCAATAAATAGGTCCCATTTACAAATAAAAGGCTCAAGCCCACACAACTATTTAAAAAGCCCAAAATACAATTCTTTATAAAACATTCAATTAAATTGGGGGCTAATTTAATCTAACAATCTCCCCCTAATGTTTTATAAAGAAAGCATCATCATATAGTCTCCCCCTTGCTTTCTTTAGAAGCTTTGGTGTGCCGTTCTTCGAGTCTTCAAAGCATCATAAGCTCCCCCTCAAATGTAGGCTCATATTATTGAAAAACTTAGACGAATTACCCCATTTTGTCCAGCTTTTATGTCTCAACTTAACCGTTGTTTTTTACCATCAAGGAGCCTGATTGAGAGAAAACATAAAACATGCACATTGAACTCCAGCCTCTTAGATTTCCAACGAGCTTTGATTCATCCATTTTGGATGAAAAATGAGTTAGCTGTACAAGTTTTCCCACAACTGCACATAACAGTTGTCAAAACAGAAAATTTGACTCTTAAGATCCCGTTGAGTAAACGTTCAGCACCGAGCCTTAAACTTGAATAATGGAGGAGAGAGTGACAAACAATTTGTCACATGTGTAGCTTGAAACCATGAAGAACCGACGAGAGAACACCGTTCTTGAAAGCGGAAAGAGCGCGAGTGAAATGCGATGCTTTCGGTCCAGCACCCTTATGCAGACTTTGACACTGATTTTGGCATATCAGAACAAGAAATTTGAGAAAACTCAAAACGTCAAAGTCGTACATCTATGTTTTAGAAATCCAACGCAAATGGACTCATGTAAATCAGAGCTTCGAGTAAAAAGTTGTGCACGTGTTTCTGAAACAGCGCAATGCTGTCAGAAAATCTGAAAAATTCGGGCTTCGGGCACTTGGCTCATTGCAACCTCTGGATCATCGACCTATGATACGCATCCTCTGGTATACCTCTGGTGCTCCCCTCTGGTCTCTGCTCTTCTGTGGTTTTGGTCCACAGCGGCTCTGTGGACAACTTAAAAGCATATCTGAATTTTACTTTTGCACGCTCTGGACAACCTTAGAGAGGCTCTGCATATTAGCCTCTGATGTGCACATCTTTAGCCTCTGAACTTGTGTGTATTTTCTGCAGAGCATCTGGAGAGCTTCACAGAGGCTCTGTGCATGCCTCTGGACATCCTCTAAAATCTGCCATAAAGAAGCTCTGTGCATAGCTTCTGTTGCATTGGATGTATCTGAGTGGAGTTTGATTGTTCCATATCTCTGTATAGCTTCTATGCCACCTTCTGCAGGTCTGAACATTTTATTTGCAACTGAGCTCTGGAATACAACAACCTGCAGCACATGGACAAGTATTCGAATATACAGAAACACTTTTTGCATATGCTTTCTGCACATAACAAGTTAAGCTCTACGTGTCTGTATATTTTGCTGATCCCTGCTGCTTTCTGATTTGACAGGTTGTATCTGGACAACGAGCTTAATCTGTTTAACACAACAACTTTAAGACTCATGCTCGTTCACACATCTCTTCAGAGAGCTCTGGACTGCCATTAATCGAGCACAGAGGCTCTGGATAGTAGCTTATTTGATCTACTTTTGCACATATACTGAAATCTGGACAACTTTATCATACCTCTGGACAGACATTGAATCTGTCTTGATCTGCTGTTTTTATCAAAAACTTTGATCTGGACAGCCACAGAGGTTCTGTGATTTGTCACAGAGGCTCTGCACATAATAGCCTCTGCATTTGTTCACAATATCTCAAAGAAAAAAAACTTTTCAACCTTCTGCTGCATTTTTTTATTCACATCTGGACAGAACATCTCTCCGTTTCATACTCTCGATAGCCTCTGATCACAATGTAAATGACCAGAGCCTCTGTTGTGTGTCCAGAGCCTCTGCGTTTCACTGGACAACCTCTGTGCGTAGCCTTTATCAACCTTTGTGCACAACTTCTCGTTCAAACAGCAGTTTCTGTCCAGCAGCTATGTACCGACTTTAACACAGATTACAGCCAATCAGCGCACTGATTCAGAACAAACTCAAAACATGAAAAATGTTCATCTATGTCTTAGGAATCTAACGCATTTGGGCTTGTCAAATTTGGAGCTTCGAGCAGGGAGATAAGAGCAAAATTTGACAGGCACGCAAAGCTGTCATAACTCTGATTTACCTTGAACAAACTCTGAATAGCTTTCAATTTTAGCTGCTATTAACTTTACAAATCTGCACATATCGAATGTCCACAACTCTGGACAACTTAGGAATATCTCTGAACATATTCACTTCTTTGATTCAGACTTCGATTGGGCTATCAATCCAATAAACACTTTCTGCTGCAAGTTTAAACGTTATGCTCACACCAACAGGTGCTGCACATTTGAAAATATGTCAATGACTATGAAAAAGCAAGAATTTCAAATCTGGAGATGCTTTCCAGAACTATGTATTAACATGAACAGAATTCAGATTTCATCTTGATTTTCTTGCTGTCTCAAAATTCAGCAGAGCTCCAAACTAAATTCAATTGCATTCTTTCTTAGAAAAGTATGTTCCACTTTCTTGTCATTGTCACGTGCCAATCAAACAACAATTAAATCTAATGTTGTCACAATATGCATCCATCCCACCAAGAGCTCTTAATTGCTCTCTTGAATTTTGTGATGCATGGTCCATATCACGTAACAAAGGCAATGCATATTGTCAAGTGGAGAATCTTTTTTTTTTTGGATGGAGTTTGATTCCCATGGTGGTTTAAAGCATAACACACTAATTTAACATGATTAACAGGACTACAACAACTTTCTGTTCTGATTCAGAGAACCAAATAGCAGCAACTTCCATGAATCAACAACCTTTTATTTTAAACCCCTTTTTTTGCTACATATTTTGAATACAAACAGCAACAAATTTTGCTGCACATAATCTTCAAACGCAACATCAACAATGGACAGATTACAGAGATTGCACTTTCTTTTCTTTGTTGCATCATACACAACAGCTTATCACATCATCTGCAGATTCTTGATATATAACAAATACAGCTGCACTTTGAATTACAGATCTGGTCATCTTCGAACTAATTGATCACAACAGTAGGCACTCTTCAAAATCTAAACATTCTGCCCTGCATCTTTCAAAATCTATCTAGCCATAAACACAAACAACAAGAACATGACAGTCCCTTTCTGTTTTGAAACAACAACAACCGTTTTGAATTTGCACATGAACGGATTTAACAGCCTGTTGCAGATCATGGACAGATCTGAAATCTTGTTGTCCCAATGTCAAATTAACTTTCTAGAATCTTAATCTATCACAAATCCTCCAATTCATATCAAATGCTCACAAACTTGATTTGATGTATAAGAATGAATCAATCTCCATAAATCTTCTTAAAACAAAGATTGCAGAAAATTAAGTTTCTGATTGATCACTTCAGAAAGTTAAATTTAAGCAATCAAAGATAAAAAAAACCATTTCAGATCTGACTTTGAACATGTAACACAACACCAAATCTGGATTTTTGATTCTTTATTAATCAAACCTAAATGAAAAAATAGTCCTAACTTGGTTAAATAAATAGCCAGATCATAGATCAACAGTCATTCCTCCAAGTTGCTAAGAAAGCATAGGACTAAAGCACACACAAGGATGGGATCATAGATCAACCATCTACTTAGTTCTATCAAATGTCAGACAAATAAATGAGAGAGATCAAAGACACACATGTAATAAAAACTGATTAGATTTAACCAAAATAAAATTAAATCTTCTCATAGGCATTTCATCAAACATGTGGTGTGCAGAATTCAGATTTTGTGAGAAATCAATAAAATCTAGATCAAAGTTCATCTAAAACTCATCTAAATCAAAAAAATAGATTTCCAATCAACACAAAACAGAAAATAAACCATAGAATGTTATTTGTGTTTTGGCTCATGTGATTGAATCAATCTAAGCACCAAAACAACAAAATAATCATCTATCTTCAATTGTTGCCATAGATGACCGAAATGAAGAAGAGTTTCTTCATTTGGCTCTGATACCAATTGTTGGATCCCAGATTTAATCTTATAACAATAATGATATAAACAACAAGAGTATAAACAGTGGAAACAATATAGTTTAATATCAAAAGCAGATTCAAATATCACAGTTCATATATAAAGCAAGTAGAAAGAACAAGATCTTCGTGAGATATATTCAGTTGATTCTTCTTATACAAGATATCAAAAAAGCACACTTTTGTCAAAGGAGTGATGGTCCTATTTATAGGACCATAAAGTAAACAGTGTACTATTCTGACAAATAGAAGCATGCTTGAACAGTGTCTTACCTAATAGGTAAGCTCAATCCATGCTTGAACAGTAACCTACTCTATAAAGTAAATCTTATCACTAAGTGATTGGTTATCTGTTCTGATATTTCAGGAGTCTTCAGCGCCATCTTTAGAGAGAATGTCTTCAGAGCTCTGACGTTGTCTTCAGAGCCTCTGATGAAGCCATCTCTGATGTCTTCTGCTGAAAGTTGCAATCTCTGATTTCTTCGTCCTCTGAATTCTATGCCCTCTGAGGTCTATCTTTGGAAGTCCTCTGAAATAGGACTTGGGTATTTTCAACACTTTAACAAACATAAGATTTGGAGCTAACAGAATTCGCCATTCATTTGGTTCACGACAAGGAGATAGTCGCTTTTAACGTGCAATCCTTTTACCCCAAGTCGTACGCCATATTCATCCCTACGATCACGACTTCATACTCTGCTTCATTGTTGGTTGCTTTGAAATCGCATCGTATAGAGTATACCATCTTGCCTCCCTATGGTGACTTTAAGACGACACACAATTTTGTACCTCTAACGTTGGACGATCCGTCAACATGTAGAGTCCAGGGTTTGTCGTCGTGAGTCGGCATAGAACAGACTTCGTCTTGTGCTTCTTTCTCTAGTTCAGGACTAAATTCGGCGACAAAATCTGCTAGGACTTGCCATTTGATCGCGGTCCTGGGTTTGAAATCGATGTCGTAACTGCTGAGGTATATGCTCCATTTTGCTAGTCGACTTGTCAATTCTGATTTTCTCAAGACAGACTTAAGTGGAAAGTTAGTAACGACCGTTATAGGATGCGATTCAAAGTAATGTCGTAACTTTTTTGCAGTAGTAACTAGCGATAGTGAGAGTTTTTCCATTGAGGAATACCTGGTTTCAGCGTCAAGCAAAAACTTACTTACATAATAAATAGGCAATTGGTGTTTGTCGTCTTCTCTGTACTTACCGCTTTAGAACTGACGGCTAAGTATAGTTGCAAGACTTCATTGTCTTGTGGTTTTGATATCAATGGAGGGGACGTCATATATTATTTTAATTTTTGCAGTGCCCGTTCATGATCGTCCGTCCATTGGAAGCCTTAGTTTTTTCGTAAGACGTTATAGAACATGTGACGTTTATCTCACGATCGAGATATGAACCTGTTCAAGGCTGCCACTCGACCTGTCAAACGTTGCACCTCTTTGAAGTTTCTTGGTGATTTGATCTCGACGATTGCTTTAATCTGATCGGGGTTGTCTTCAATGCCTCGTCGAGTCACCATGTATCCTAGAAATTTCCCGGCGTTGACTCCAAAGAAACACTTCGTAGGATTGAGTTTCATATGGTATTTTCTAAGGATGTCGAACGATTGTTATAGATGTTCGACATGTTCGATAGCTTGTCGAGACTTGATGAGCATGTCGTCGATATATACTTCCATGGTGTCGCCTAGTATGTCTTTGAACATTTTGTTGACCAGACGCTGGTACGTGGAACCTGCATTTTTCAAACCGAAAGGCATAACCTTATAGCAATAAATACCTTGATCTGTCATGAAGGCTGTCTTTTCTTGGTCGTCGACGTGCATAAGTATTTGATTGTAGCCCGAATATGCGTCCATGAACGTCAAGAGTTCATGTCCAGCAGTTGCGTCGACTAATGCATCGATATGCGACAAAGGAAATGGATCCTTTGTACATGCCTTATTTAGATCTATGCAGTCTATGCACACCCTCTATTTGCCGTTTTTCTTCTATACGACCACGACATTGGCTAACCAGTCGGGGTACTTTACTTCTCGTATTTTTCCAGTCTTAAGGAGGTTGTCGACTTCATCATTGATCACCTTGTTCCGTTCTGGGCGAATTTTCGGCCTTTTTGCTTTATCGGTTTGAATGATGGATCCACATTTAGTTTATGCGAAATGATTTCGGGATCGATGCCTACCATGTCTTAGTGTGTCCAAGCGAAACAGTCGGCATGTTCATGCAAAAAAGATATTAGTTCTTTCTTAATTGAGGGATCGAGAGACGAACCTACGAAGACGACTTGGTTCGGCTTACTTTGTTCTAGGATAACCTCATCCAAATGATAGTCGTCAACAGCATTGGGAGGATACATCCCCCATTGAATCATCGGAAATCAGAATCACGAAGCTTACAAACTTTACAAAGATCAATTGCATTCTTAGGCATGGAAATGGGCCCCGACCCATCGGGGAACCCGGTCCACCCGCCCCGATCGGGGATGGGGATTCCCCGCTAAACCGGGGATGGGGACGGGGATCCCCGTTTGTCTCAAACCGGGGACGGGTATCGCACTCCCCGCCCCGCCCCGTCCCCGTTATATATTTTAATTAATATTAATATATATATTATTTATTTAAACTAAATCGGTAATTCATAATTTCTTATTTCCTAACCAGGTTTATAATATAAAATTGTTATTTTTTGGATGTTAGTATGTATTTTTGATGTCAATCAAAATACAATTACTCGATATGGTTTTGAATATTACTCTATCTTTTGGTACGTGTGAAGTTAAGTTTTTTTTTTCCGAATTCGGTTGAATTTCTTTTGGTTTTAAGATATTAATTATTATATGATGTTGTGATTTTTTTTATACTAATTTAAATTTCTTTCGCTTTTAGGTTTATTGGAAATATGTGATATTTAAACATGTGCGGTGTCTCATATATTTGATTTAAATAGCTTACATAAACGGAAAAGAAAATCCTCGTTTCCCCGTTGGGGATGGGGATGTGATCATATTCCCCGGCGGGGACGGGGATGGCGAAGGGGATGAATATGAGGGATTGGGGACGGGGATGGGGATTGAGGTCCCCGCCCCATCCCCACCCCATTTCCATGCTTATGCATTCTCGCTCCAGCAACACATAAGTGTTTTTACACATGATCTGTATTTGTTATAAGTTCATACACTCGTTCTTATTGTTCATCGTGTAAAATATTATAACATCTAAGGATATCACCCCTGCTTGGTGATCATAGTGCACGACGACTACCCCCTGTCGTCCGCGATTTTTTCCTCGTTGAGGTTTTTTCGCGTCACCAAATCTCTTGTCCCTTTATTTTTATTGTTTTTTTGGAAAGGGTATCCTGGGCCTATGGCCCAGACTAATCCCTGGCAATTAGGGCCTTTGGCCCAGCTGCTAAAGCGTGCATCCCTAAGTTTATCCTCAGTGGCCACAAGTGCTGCTAGTGGGGCTCGAACCCGGGTTGAGCGCTATGAACTCCCCAAGCCTTTACTACCACACCACAGCCCTTGTGGTTCCTTTATTTTTATTGTTATCGCGTACATTGTTGTATGGTTACTTTCTTTAGTTGGATAAAGCTCCACACCGACCTTAAATTATCCTTTGGGTGAGATTCTCGATCATTGCCTTGCTTATCAGTAAGGTAAGTGATGTCCTTTAAATGCTTACCTTACCTGGTAAGAGTTTGGTAAATGACCGTTAACCTTCTTGATCTATTTTGGGTCTGCGACCACGAGTACAAACATAGGAGTCTTTTAGCTTATGCATAAAACTTTACGGGACACCCTGGATCCCTTTTTGTAGCTTCATGCATGCAGTTACTTTAGCAAAGTGAGGAAAGCAAATAAAGTCACGATATGATTGATCATTTTATATGTAGTAGGGTTACTTGAAGATTACATTACATGTGTGTTTCTTTGTTGGTCATTTGTTGATGAGTAATTATTATTGTATTTGAACTTTTGTGTGGATGAACTCATGATCAGCGCTATGAGAGTAAATGTTTATTTATTAATAAAATAAAAAGTTTAATGCTCATGTTTTGAGCTAACTGGTCCTTAAACGTCATCTGAAAGATGTTTAGTTCAAATATGATCATTGGGAGTGGTATAGTCCTTGCTTATCCAGCTCCTTGGAACGTATTGTCTAAGACGACAAAGAGTCCACAGGGGGAATCTTCTATGGATTTAATTCAGAAGTGGAACTGACGACATGTCTACCAAGTGGACAAAGTCTGAAAAAAAAATATTTAGAGTTTGATTCAGTGTGGTCTTGTGTGTGTTAAGGATTTCACCAATCCAGTTGCAACAATCTTTCTGATGGATAGATTTTGGCATCTCGATTTCCCACCGTAAGTTCAGAAGACGGGATGGTAAATGGGAGTTGGTGGTGTAGGGGGCGCTGAATACACCAATGGAGGTTGGAGACAGGGACGGCGTTTATCTTTCTCTATATATTATATATATATATATCTAAAACATACAATAAATATATTAATATAATATACAATGTATTGTTTTCTTAATAAAAAATTAGACAAAAACCTGAATTGTCTAAATTACCCCGCAATTAACAAGATAAAAGTTAACAGAGTAAAAATAAGGGACCTAATCCAAAACAAAAATAAAACCACAATGACCATTCATTTGAGGGTCTCAATCCAAATTTTTATAAAACCACAAGGCTGAAATTTGTATTTTACTCTAATTATTTTAACAATTTTTACAAATGCCCCTAATTTGAAGTGTTAAATTAAACAATCAAGTAATCAACTGATGTTAATCGAGAGCCATCTTAGTACTTCAAAAAATTCCTCCATAGGATCTAATGTTAACCGACGTTATATATTAAAAATTGAAAATTACTAGGTATTGAAACCATTTCAAAAAATTTGTAACGTTGTCAACTAAAAGAAAGAGAACTTAGAGCACCCACAATAGTGGGTTTTTAAAAGTCCACATGTCTACGTGGATTGATATGAACCTATTCCTTATTTTTTCAAACCATTGAGTGGTGTTCCATGTGGTAAACCGCTCCATCTGCATGGAGCGGTACATGCCAACAATTTTTAACAATTTTAACTTTTTATAATTAAAAAATAATTTATAAATCAATTAAAAAATAATTTAATAATTAATTAATTTTCAACTTTTACCTACATAAATTAATTACAACTTTCAACTACACAAGTTTATTATTCAATTTAATTACTAACTTCCAACTACACAAATTAATACTATAATACTCATCGCGCTTCTTTCATCGAAAGAAAAACAAATGTTTTAAACTCTCATTATTATAGGATAAATCCTCAAGTAAATGAATTCAATCAAGGTTTTATTCGATTAAAGAATGAGCATCATAGTGGGTGGTCCGATGATCAAGTTATGGAAAAAGCTCGTGAACTTTACCACTCCGAACACAATCGTGAATTTAAATACGAGCATGTGTGGAGAATGGTTAAAGATGAACCAAAACGGAAGAATTCTCAAATGATAGAGAGGAAGAGTTGGTCAATATGCTTGAAGATGTCATACGTGAAGAAGGTGAAAGTTCAAACCATATAATGTATTACAAGGTTGTGCTCCACAAGTACAATTTGTTGTGAATGGAACATAATATAATAAGGGATATTATCTTGGTGACGACATATATCCGGAGTGGGCGACGATCGTGAAAAGTTTTTCACATCCATCAAATTCTAAAAGAAAAAAGTTCAAAGAAATGCAAGAGACGGCTAGAAAAGATGTAGAACGAGCGTTTGGTGTTCTTCAATCTCGTTGGGCAATCATAAGAGGAGCAACAAGATTATGGCAAATCAAAATATAGTGACATCATTTATACATGCATCATATTACATAATATGATTATAGAAAACGAAGGGATTTCAACAACTAGTTGGTTTGACGACCACGAAGATCCTCCAATACCTGTATCTCAAGGTCTCGTTCAACAATTTCAACAATATCTTCAAATGAATGCTGAAATACGTGACCATTCAGTACATCATCAACTTCGAGCAGATTTGGTCGAACATATTTGGGAAAAGTTTAAGGAAGATTGATGTAGATTTATTAAAATTATTTTTTAGTTATTGTAACTTTTAATTATTATGGCTTGTTATTGTAAGTTTTAATTATTGTTTTTTAATTATTAAGGGTATTTTAATTATTGTCTTTTAATTATAATAGTAAATTATTATTAGAGTAAATTACGGATTTGGTACCCGTGGTTCTTTGAAATTTTGTATTAAGACCCTCTTAGGAATTAATTACAGACAACATCACTATGGTTTCGATTTTGTTGCGAATCAAGTCCCTCCATGTAACCCTGGTTAACCAAGCATTGCTGTCAATTTAAATAACTCTTATTTCAAACTTTTGATACAAATGGGATACATTTAAATGATTAAAATAGAAACTCAATTTTCCTTTTAAAAATCCAGTTAATTCAGATGCTTGAATCAAAGCAGCATCACCATATTCCGTCAGTTTGACCCATCATCAATTCATCATCTGTTTTTTTAACAGCAGCAAAACCGAATTTATTACCAAAATCAAAACCGCAACACAAAATAAGATCCGATACAACAAAGCAAAAATGAGACACACACACACAATAACAAGCAGGAAAGGAAAAGAGGACTGAAATCGAGTTGGGTTTGCGAGCTGCAAACACAAACACTTATCAGCCGCAAACTCTAAACCATAACGATACACTCACAATTTCCTTGCCGAATCGCCTACTCAATCCAAAAACACAGCCTCAACCACTGCCTCATGTGACTCCTCGATTATCCGTTGTCGATCGTATTGAACCTCAACAGTACACCTACCATCAGCTCTCGATTTCCAGCAACAAAGAAGACACAGGCCTCGTGTTGTCGTTAACCGTTGATCACATGAACGTATCAAAGGAACCTTCGGCTGGAACCAAACACAGAATACATCAAGGCTGTTCCAGACACAACTACCGTACCTGTTATGGAGATTCAGCAGCACCCGAATCCAATCATAGGACCTCTCACGAAGAACCTGTCACGAAAAACTCTGCAGCAGACCGAAAGCCAATCACTGGCAATCGGCTGGAGCATCCCACCACCTGATCCATTCGAAGTTAACTCCATGACTTCGTTTGCCGATCCATTCGAAGAACGTAAGCGACTTCAGAAACCTCTGGCAAAAAAACGAGCTGGACGAATCACGAACTCCAGACCGAGCAAAACAAAATCTGAAAAATTACCAGGTCTCCAACTAGAAGGACTGAACAACCGGCTACCACAAGACAACTAACAGGTCTGAGACCTTCAAACGATCTCTCGGAGTACCCCTTCCTCTTTACTCGACCAAATTCCTATATTAATCTTCTTACTCATGCGACTTAGGAATCGAAAACCAAGTTACCCAATTGATTCCGACTCCCCATTCTCTTCTTACGATCCACTCAAAAGCCTTCAGCACCTTCTTGTTAATTCCATATTCGTTAAGAAAATATGTTCGTTTGTGTTCGTTCGTTAAGATGCTAACCGAACATATAACGAACGAACTTTAGTAAACATAGACACAAATGAACAAACAACAACCAACATTATTTATCATTTCATTCTCTAAGATAAAATAACAAAATGTAAAATCCGGTAAATTTAGAGGAATAAAAAAGGAATTCTGAAAAACTTAATTTAATTATTGATTTTACATATTAATGTCATAACATATAAATATATTTATATGTATAAACGAACAAATATAAATGAACAAAAAAGGCCGTTTTTTTTCCCGGAAGGGTGTCCTAGGCTATGCCTAGACTAAGGGGCCGTTTACCCAAATGCTTACCCGGTAAGCGCTTACCAATAAAACTCGACACATTAACTTGTTTTACCGGGTAAGATTTTAATCATCACGATGGTATCTTATACAACAATTTCCCCGGTAAGCGCTTACCCGGGTAAGAGTTGTCGCTCTCTCTTACCGGGTAAGACTCTTCATCCTAATCGTCGCTCTTACCGGGTAAGATCCTATCCTCTTGTCATGTTCATCCGCTATGGTAAATTCCCTGATAAGCACTTACCGGGTAAGCATTTTGTAAACAGCCCCTAATCCTTTGACAAATAATGACTGTAAGGCCTTGTTTGTTTTTCCCAAATCAGCTCTTAATTAGCACCTATGTCTGATTCGGTCAGACATTTCAAAATTCAGATTGTTTGTTTTTGTATAAATTTTAGAGCCTCTTATCACTTAAAAACATCTAAATCAAAAAGTGATAACCTAAGTTCTTAATAGCATCTAACTCGCTTAGACGCCTCCTTCAAACTCGCGCCTCCATCAGACCTCCCCCAACTCGTCGACTCCATTGTAATTCAATCAGGACAGGTTCTTCTCAATTCAATCAATACACACGCCTCCCTCTATAACCTGTTCTCTCAATTCAATCTCTACCCAAATCGATTTTTCAAGCCTATCAATCTCCAAATCGTTATCAACCCAAATCGATCCAATTTACTTGTCTAATTTACTTCAGATTGATTTCGCTCGAAATCGTTGTATTTTTAGGGGTTGTAATCGGTCACAATGTACATCAAAGAGGGTTGTTTGAAAGAATTCAAATCAAACGCTACAAGAATAGTTGTCTCAAATTTTAATCCTTACTTCAATGCTATAATGGAATAACTGCGTGTTCTTCATTGAAATCTCCTAATGTTATTTTATACAAATGGCTACAAGATTAAACGGATTCGGGAAATCGAACATTATCGATTTGATTTGCTTCGTATTAGGTATCACAAGTTTGCAGCGGGTTCGAGCTTCGAATCTACAAGAGCTTGCGTACAAGCAAGGACAAGTTGGTATCACGAAGGGGCGACTGTGTCAGTTGTGTTTGATAACTCGGATAGGAGTAGAAGCCCTCTTGGCTATGAAGATTGCCTCGAAATTACTGTTAGATGTGCTTCAGATATTGTTTAGGACCTCAAATTATGTTTTTTTTAACAACAAATCGATCTGTATGTGATTCCCATATTCGTCCCTCAATCTATTGGTTTTGTCCCTTGATCTGTTGATTTCTTGGTCCTGTTGATCAACATTGGTTAACACTGGTTATTGGTCCTATGGGAGTACTGCACCAGACGAAACCAGAAACAAACATTGGTTTCTTGGTCACAAGGTTTTCCTTACCGGGCATGACCTATTTGGACAAACATTGGTTTCTTGGTACTGCACTATTTCTTGTTTTATGGTGTAGATATAATGAAGTTTGTCAACAAAATACAAGTCACTCATGAAGCACAATAATATGGTGTAGATATAATGAACAAAGCAAAGAATAAAATGTAAAATGAAGCATGTCATTTTACTCCAAAATTTTCCATTGAATATATATTAAAAGCTTCATAATTAGTTAACAACTTAAATAAGAATTCCTAAATATCCTTTTGATTCTTTAAAAAGCTCTATCTACCTACCAATAATGATCCTTAGAAAACCTCTTTCTTTTTATTAGGGTGGAACTACAATTGTTGCTGCAAAGTGGAGTCAAGTTTGAGATTGAAGCATTATTTCTGCACTCACACGAGAAACGAATTGATGTTTTTTTTATAAAGAATATAACATTCCGAGTAATAAAATAAACAAATATACATATTTAGATATTTGACAGTTTACAAAAAAAAAACAGTCTAATTGATTCAGATTTCAGACTTCAGCACCACCTCTTAAAAATCAGAAGTGAAATCAGACTTCAGCACCTCTTAAAAAACAAACGTCACCTAAGACATCATGTCTGATTAAACCTTAGTGGCCACAACTGTTGTGTCCGCCTGGATTCGAACCCTACAAAAAAAAAGGTTGTTGTTCATATCCATTAATTTAACTAAATTAACAAAAAAATGTTTTCATATTCATTTATTTATTAAATAAACATACTTTCCACCAAACAATCGACGAATAATTCCGTTAACGTTTAAGTTCGTTAGCATCCCTGGCCCTAAGAGCATCTACAATGGTGGTTTGTTTTAAAAGTCCATGTCCACATGACATCTTATGAACTTCTCAACAAAAGTCCATACCATTGAGAGACAAAGAGGTTTATGCCACATATGTGAATTGGTTCATGGGTGAGGACCCGTTCTTTCTCAAAAAAGTGGGTCCCACTTTTAAAATAATAATAAAAAAATTAGATTTTAGGTTTTTTTTAATTTATTTTAATTATAAAACCAAATTTATATTTATCAAAGTTAATTAATTAAAATTGAAAAATTAGAACTTATTTTAGAATTCTATTTTTTTTATTTTAACTTAACGTAACTTTAAATTATTGTAATTTTTAATTTATTATGATTTTTGTTATTATAATTATTAATTATTGTCTTTTAATTAATAATTAGTTTTTAATTATTGTCTTTTATCATTATAGTTTTATATTATTATAATTTTTATTAAATTAATCGTGGACCGGTCCATGATTGAGTATGAAAGGTTTATAAAATGTGTAGGAAAAAGAAAACTGATATGTCAAAATCATGAAACTCTTAAGAGGTCCATGATTGTAGATGCTCTAAATCACCATGCTATAATTTACCAATATTTATTTATGTGATGATAAAGTTGAATTTTGGTTGGGTGGTGAAAACATGAAAATTCCAATTCGTTGATCGGGAAAGCCTTTTGAGATATTTCTACATCAACCTGGTGCAAGCACAATTGCAGAAACCTTCGCCCACACCACTCGATTTCACAACCCATAAATATTCGAATTCAACCCTAATTCATCAGAGGGAATAGTTTCTCTTATTAGGGTTTTTTTCTTCTTCCTCACTGATTCACCTGTCTACCACTCCTATTTGCTTTTTGCTGTTTCAATTTGAGGTGTATCTTATGGGGTGAAGCGCCAGTTGTTCGGTAATTGCTTTGCTTTATATGGAGTGGGACAGTAGCAGTTCTGATCTGAGTGGTGACGAGGAAGGGTTTTTGTTGAACGATGGTGGCCCCTTGCCGTTCCCCGTCGATAGCTTGCTTCAACCCGCGCCCTGTGGTTTCGTCGTTACGGATGTGTTGGAACCTGATCAACCAATTATTTACGTCAATTCGGTTTTCGAGATGGTTACTGGCTATCACGCTGAAGAAGTCCTTGGTCGTAATTGGTGAGTAACTTCAATTCAGACATTCTTTTGTACGGAATGATTTAATTGCTTAGGTTAATTTGTTTAGGGGGTTTTGGTTACGAGATAGGAAAAAAAGAAAACGAAGTTCTTTCTTGCAATCGTAGGTTTTTGCTTCATGTGGAGCACTGCAGCGGATCTGTAGGGTAGCTACTGTTGTAAAGCCTACCGGCTGAATAACCTTCAACTCGATTGAAACCTTCAAAATCAACTAATATCCCACTATTAATGAATTGTTAGGCACTCATGGTTCACACCCAATAATGGATATTGGGATGAGATACCACAAACGTTCCACTTAAATTTCTAAAGCCCTTGTCAAGGTGACAGAGAAACCAATACAAAATCAATTAAACCATAATCATTACTTATTTTAACAATAGTCAAGTAATTAGAATATGCTTAGGATAGTTACCATTACTATTAAAGCTGAACAAATTTGTGATTTACTCTAACAATAGTTATGAATGCAATTATGAGTAGTTAAGGGATAATGTATATCTAAGTGCCGAAATATTGTTAGATATATCTTTTTTCATATTTGAAAGTGATGAAAGATCTATAAAGCCGTTATATGATCTCTTCACTTCTCATCAAAACAAACTTGATTTTTGAGATTTCTGTCAAGAGCTGTTGCAAGCCATGAGGATGTGAGATTAACTGCAGAAAGGCCATTGCTACTTAAAGAAACAACCTCAGTCCTGCAGGCATTTCATACACGAAATATAGAACTGGTCTGACATGTAGATTCTGTTATACCCTACATTAATAGTAGTACAAGTAGTTACTAGGTTAGGGGTACAAGTAGGTAATGCACATGGCTAGTATAAATAAGAGTATGAGGACCGGTTGAGGGGCATTCTGTTTTGTAACCCTTTGGACGTGAGTCTGTGGAGAGATTCTGGCCTCTCGAGAGCCAGAAACCTAACTGTACCCATTCGATTTCATTTGCAATTTCATCCTATTTCTTTCGGTGCATATCAGATTCCCTCTTATGCAAAAATGACAAATATTGCCTCTTACATATGTTGCTAGACTTCTCTACCTTGTTTTCCTCCAAATCCCACTCTCAACGATTAAAGACAATTCTGATATGAAATGGATGCTTGTCTCACTAGGCTCTGAAAAAAAGATTCCAAAGTCACTACTTCCCAACCCAAATATTGCACTAAAGCTGGTATCTAGTCACTACTGACTTTGCTATCAACTGACAGCATAGAGTTATTGTATCTGCATTTTAATTATTGGTATTCTATTCTGTTACTGCCTCTGTCAAGGTATTTGGTTTTGTTTTGTCTTAGCAGTTAGCGGTTATTACATTTTGCCAAGTTTTTGTCTTTGCCTTTGCTCTTTGGAGTCACTTACAATTCATAACCAAGATCTATTGGTGATTTCGTTATTATACTCATGTGCATTGATTAAAGAGACTCCGAATTTAGTTAACCTTTTCTTTTTCAAAGATTAGCTTCTTAATAAATTGAGAGTGGCACCAAACTTTGTTGAATGTTCAGATTATTTTTTGTCTGGCTTCGACCAAAACTTTGATAGGATCTTTGACTTTCGAAAGTGTATTGCCCATTGTGAGAGGAAAATGGA
This sequence comes from Arctium lappa, assembly GCA_023525745.1. Classification (NCBI taxonomy): domain Eukaryota; kingdom Viridiplantae; phylum Streptophyta; class Magnoliopsida; order Asterales; family Asteraceae; genus Arctium; species Arctium lappa. The sequence goes on along the minus strand of CM042047.1, from coordinate 151,544,757 downwards.
AGTTCACATTCATTAAGGAGGATTCTTCATTAGTTGTTTGCCGGTTTGCCCCAGATATTTATCTATATTTCTATGTTTTTTTTTTACATAAGAATCTTGATAGAAGTTCATTCCTGTTGGTATTTTGCATGTGCTCATGAGATTGGTAGCTTGAGACTGTGATGATTTTAGAGGTATGTGTTGGATGTTCTGGGTCTGATGTTGCCTGGATATAATGTTGAAGCGTACAAGCATATGATGATCATGCTTTGTACTCCCTCTGTTCCAAAAAAACAATAAAATACGTGTGACTTGGCTCATAGTTTTAATACAAATGCTTGACTATTAATCATAGGTCTGGAGTGCCCCTTAATGAGGACAAATTAGAGAAAACTTCTGGATCAAAATTTGAAGTTATTAATCTCAAGTAATGGTCAAAAAGGAAATTTAGTTTGAGAACTTTCCAAAAAAATTGTTGCATTTTCCGGAAACTATTGTATTTTTCTTTGGGATGGTAGGTTTTTTACTTTTTGACGTATAAGCACAACTCTTGATCTATTGCCATTTTCAAAAACGCTAGCTAGCAAGAGTTACAAATAAAAAGAATAGGAAATTGGGTTCAGTTTTGAAATTGGCCTGCTGAGATTGTGGAGAAATTGCTTCATACATGAAATATGCACTTCTCCTGTTGCATAGGGATTGGCGTATTCCATATTTTTGATACTTTTAAGCACAAACTAGCTTGCAACATAGTCCATGACTAAAGAGTAGGGGCCAAAACAATGTTAAAACCCCAGGTGAACTAGATATAATGAGCCCTTTTAGGGTACATGTTAGTTGTAATGAAGAGAAATAAAGACACGTGCAGTTTGTAATTTAGTTAGCTCTACATATGGGAGTTCACACTAATGCTTAATCTAGGGGATATAGGTTGGAAAGCTCTATTTGTCATTCAAATTTTTTAACATGTAACATAGTAATTGTATAAGATCCAGTTCTGATGTTTGTTCTATTCTCTGTTTAGCACCCAAGTTGTATGCTTTTGGACTGATGAAACTAGATGATTTTCCACCTGGAAGAATAAGAAAAGTTAATTGTTTTTGCTAGTAGATGTCAAAATTCGATACTGTGCTGAATCATCATATTTGCTTTATTAGGGTCCTCTCATGGGGATGATCAATGTTAGCTTTATATCATCATGAATACCACGTGCTTCTAAAAGCAACTACATTATATTATTGTAATTTACCATACCATTTCTATCCATGTTATAAGCAATCCCTCTGATTTTTGGGATTCCTTGGCAGCCGGTTCTTGCAGTGCAGAGGTCCATATGCAAATAGAAGACATCCGCTGGTGGACTCTACTGTAGTTTCAGAAATTAGAAGATGCCTTGACAATGGTATTGAATTCCAAGGAGAATTGTTAAATTTTAGAAAGGATGGTACCCCGTTAATGAACAGACTGCGTATGACCCCTATATATGGTGATGATGAAGCAATAACCCATATCATTGGTATCCAATTCTTTACAGAAGTAGATATTGATCTGGGTCCACTCCCAGGATCTACAATAAACGGAACTGTGAAAGCATCTGATGTGTTCCGTTCTAGTCTTCTGTCTGGCTGTATAACTCCAAATGAAAACCGCAATTCTACTCGTGGGCTTGGTGGGATACTACAGTTGAGTGATGAAGTGCTTTCTCTTAAGATTCTTTCACGGTTGACACCAAGAGATATCGCGTCTGTTGGATCTGTATGCAGTCGTTTTTATGAGGTCACAAAGAATGAGGACTTGTGGAGAATGGTCTGCCAGAATGCATGGGGAAGTGAAACAACTAGAGTTCTAGAGACGGTTCCTGGGGCTAAGAGGTTGGGGTGGGGTAGATTGGCAAGGGAGCTGACGACTCTTGAAGCAGCTGCGTGGAGGAAGCTAACCGTTGGAGGTGCTGTTGAGCCCAGCCGCTGCAATTTCAGTGCATGTGCAGTTGGGAATCGGGTGGTTCTATTTGGTGGGGAGGGTGTCAACATGCAACCGATGAATGATACCTTTGTGCTGGACTTAAATTCAAGCAAACCCGAATGGCAGCATATCAAAGTGGGATCTCCACCCCCTGGTCGTTGGGGTCATACGCTTTCTTGTATGAATGGTTCCAATTTGGTTTTATTTGGAGGCTGTGGGCTGCAAGGGTTACTTAATGATGTCTTTTTGTTGGATTTGGATGCCAAACATCCAACATGGCGTGAGATTTCCGGTTTGGCCCCTCCCCTTCCACGATCATGGCACAGTTCCTGCACCCTTGATGGAACCAAGTTGATTGTTTCTGGTGGCTGTGCAGACTCGGGAGTACTTCTTAGCGACACTTTCCTGCTTGATCTCTCATTGGAGAAACCCATCTGGAGAGAGATACCCGTATCGTGGACCCCACCTTCTCGCCTTGGTCACTCGTTATCGGTCTACGGCGGAAGAAAAATCTTGATGTTTGGAGGTCTTGCAAAGAGTGGCCCCCTCAGGTTCCGGTCAAGTGATGTGTTCACGATGGATCTAAGCGAAGATGAACCCTGTTGGAGATGTGTAACTGGGAGTGGAATGCCCGGTGCTGGTAATCCGGGCGGCATTGCTCCTCCTCCTCGGCTTGATCATGTGGCTGTCAGCCTTCCTGGTGGAAGAATACTCGTTTTTGGAGGGTCTGTTGCTGGTCTCCACTCAGCCTCACAGTTGTATATTCTCGACCCAACTGAGGAAAAACCGACATGGAGAATATTAAACGTGCCCGGCCGGCCACCAAGGTTTGCTTGGGGACATAGCACGTGTGTCGTTGGTGGCACACGGGCTATTGTTCTTGGAGGTCAAACCGGTGAGGAGTGGATGCTAAGTGAGCTTCAAGAGCTATCTTTAGCGAGTTCTGTCATCTAAAAAACACAAAAAAAAGAAAAAGATGAGAAAGCCGTGACAAGTGGAATCCAAGATGGTTTTTGGCTTCTCTTCTTAGATAAGTTGAGCATCGTGTTGTAAAACCGATTCACAGGCGTTAATGTGGTTGGGTGGCTCGTGGACATTTCAACCTGAATAAAGGTACAATTTTTGGGAGATTTGTGCAGAAATCTTGTTTAGTACCTAGTTTGGGTGACTGCATCTATTTAGGTTAGCAGTAATTTAGTAGGTTTAACCTTATAGCATAGATGTTGGTTTTTGAAAAGCCTGAAAAAAAAGAAAGAATAAAAGCTAAGAGGGACACTGAAACAAAAATGGTGTTTGTTTGTAGTTGTATATAACAAGTCAGAAATTTGTACATGCAGTTTATTTACTTATGACGATTGTAATAACGAGAAGATGGTTTAGCTTCTCGATTTTCATATGATAATCATGTTTTAGATGTAGGATTTGGAAGTGTAATATGAACCTTCTTCCTGCTGTTTTTTACATTTGTTTTTTGAAATTAAACCCTATGCGAGTTAAGTTGTCTGGTTGGATAAATTTGTTTGTTGGAGGGATGAGAAACCAATGACTTAGTTAAGTTGTCTGTTAGGATAAATTTGAACCAATGGCTTTGAAGAAGGCAAAGAGAGAGATTAGATTGTTTATGGGCATTTTTGGTATTAGTTTGTTTACCAAGAGATTCCTTGCTTATTCTATATAACCATTTTGGTTTAATGCCTTAACAAATAAGTTGTAAGGTGGTAGCTTTTGATACACGGTATTGGATTGAAATGAACAGGACTGAATTGTTAAATCTTATTTTGATTTGCTTATAAGAATGACATTGAAAATTGTACCAACAAACGACTAAAATTGATTGGTTATGGTATTATAAAAGTTTTAATGATTTATTTAATTATTATTATTATCTTCTTTTAACATAAAAAGAAAGAACACGATATTATATGTTTGATCAATGTTAAAAAGTCCATTTTTTAAACCAAAAATAAGTATCGTCATATTTATAAATAAAAATGAACAAGAACGTGGGAAGAAAAAAACAAATTACTTTCCTTTTTCAATATTCCTATCGTCACTTAATATTCAAATAATCATCATTTGAAACTTTTTGCAGAACTTCGTAGAACGCCTATTGCATTTAACTTGAATTTTATTTTAAAAAAATCATCATATTCCTGAAATTTTATCATAAATATTTATTTGAAAAGAAATAAAAATAATGGAAGTGAAGATTAAATTGATCTAAATTATCTTGATACTCATCATTTTTAAACCGGACCAAAAATCGAACATTTTGATTTAGAAAATGGGAATATAGCGAAGAATCATTTGAGAAATGAGTTAACGGTGAGAAGAGTGAGAAATGGATTTGAACTTAAGGCCTCCCATGAATTGTGAGTTAAAAAGGAATTATTCTGATACATCTCATCCTAACATGCATATATATTGCTGCCTTTAAAAAAAAAAAATAACCAACTTATAAAATACCTAAAATCAAAGAACTGGATTAATCTGAATTCAATTATTGGACTTTGTAGATCCGATCAAATTTTGAAAATAATTCTTCTAAAATAAATAAATAAATAAATACAAAAATAAATGAATAAAGCAAACATTCCTGTAGTGTATATCTATCCAAAGTGATACCCAAGCATATATGTGTGAAAGCTGTTTGCAGCACACCAATGGCATTCCAACCTTTCTCATCAAAGATTCTCCATTGATTCAATCAACAAACACAACAACAACTCCATTCACTCTTTATCTCCAAAGTTCAATCCAAACTTTATCATTTTTCTTCTTCAACTTGTACATAATGCCGATCGACAAACAACAACCGATTCCTCCGCCGGTGATCGGAAAAATCGGTTACTACACCGTATTCGTTACTCCTAACCCTAAATCCTCATCTGAATCATCTTCTGTGCGGGATTCGGATCCTCAGAAGAAAAAGAATTATTCTCCGGTTCAGCCGCCGCCGGTACAATACGAGAAGACTGCCTCGTCATACGGTTCAAACTTCGGTTTCTTTTGGGACGCCATCGCTAAACTTCAGACTGGTAACGTTCTTAGCTTTTACGATTTGAAGAGAGTTTGAACATAGACATTTTGGCGGACATCTTCTCGTTTTACTAAAATCTAATTTAGATAGATTTGTTGTTTGGTTTTTAATTTCTTATGCGTCTTCTTGTTTAGTAACTAATCTTTGATGAATTGTTGTTGCATTTTTTTTTAATCTTAAATTTCAGTTTCTTTGAGAACAAATGAAGGACAATAATAATAGCAAACTGGCCACATTTGAGTTTAAAATCCAATACATGCTAAGAATAATTTATAATCTAACCTGAAAGGCTGTTTCCTATATGGTAATTGAACACATTCAGATTGGAATCATTTAGGTGCGTTGCACAACTTTAATATAATATTCTATATGTTGAACGTGGAAGATCGACCAAAAAGGAAGACATGACTTATGAGAAGATTTATTGTCTGATAGTGTAATAAAACTTTTTGATGCTAGGATGCATATTTAATGATCCAAACGACCTACAAAACAACTTGATCTACCTCAAGTGGGAAGGTAGAAACACAGTGATCTTAGAATTTATGTCCTTAGGTTCTACATGTTTTGGGACATCTGACTCCTTTGCAACCTTCCCTTGGTTTGTGCAAGAGCCCCTTGGTGGTTGGTCTTGTACCACCGGAGATTTTCATCTTGAAACTAGAAATTTGCAATTCACGTTCATATCGCTGAAGACGTTGCCCCAAACATCCGTTTGACTTTGTGACTTGCTTTTGCCCAAACAAACAGCTTGCCTTTTGGTTGAACATTCAGATGGTTGTTTGGGTCTTCTGCCTGCAAACAACCAATTCTTATCTTATGGATCCTATTCACTTCTGGAAGTTGGTCATTGAAGCTGGCCCTTTGGACAGAGCTCTACCTTCTTGGCCTTCATTTCCTTTTTCAAGAATCCCCTCTGCGGTTGCTTCGGTATCCTTTTGAAACCCTACAGGAGTGTTCCTAATTGAGTATTGGTGGGCCTTCCAAAGACACCAACTTGAATATGGCTGTAAGCAATTGATTCTTGCTAATGCATGTTTGGGCATTGCCAGTCGTTCGACTTCGACCTCTGCCCAAGGGCCAGCTTCCTGAACTTTGTGACATATGAAGCTATTGCAATTCTTCATTCTACCTCCTTCTGATGGAGCAGTAGCACATGTATTGAGATCTATAGTCATAAATGGCATCTCCCCAGGAGGGTTTGGTCCCCAAAGCTGCCCACATGTGCAAAGTAGATCACCACCCCAACCATCTTCATTGATGAAAGCTGAAACAAGAGAGCTGGTTGGCCCTCCACAAAGTCAGATTTTCTTGAACTTAAAACACGGAAGGCTGGAATAGAATGTAACACTCTAAAATATTCAACAATAAGGATGGGAAATTCCGGGAAAATGGGTCAAATTAAAACCTCCAAATAATACAACTATAACCCAAAGGGGTAGTTTGTATGACCAAAATAGCATCTAACAAGATGGGATATAATTACAACAATTGGCTTAATCTAGAGAAAATTTGACTAGATTAAATTGAGTGTTGCTATGTCCCAAAAAGTATGCTCTCTTCACACAATTCCCAAAAATGCCGCCTCCTAAAGTGCTCCAACTTGCACTGGCGGGCACGTCAAACCTTCCTAGACCCGCCACTAGGACCTGTAGAACAATGCACGGAACATCAAGTATTAGGCTAGACTAACAATGGCCTGAAGTTGTGTAGAAGAGATGTAAGTGAACAACAAAATGAGTTGTGTAGAAGAGGAGTGAAGTCATTTACCTTGAGCTGGTGACTCATATTTATAGGTATAGGAGGTGGGTGAGTGTAAAAATTGAGGACTTCAGAGTTTATGTTTTTTCATTTTTGTTTGTATTCGGTTCGGCAGCCTTTCTTTGGTTCGGGTCCCTATACTAACAATGAAAAAGACAGTTTTATTCTTTTCCACCTGAATATGAGGGTACAAATCAAAGTAAGGGGTTTGTAAGTCCTCTCTATCTCTACTCCATCCAAATCAATGGAGTCTGTTATGATTTTGTTGCAAAGGAATTTGACTATGGCCTGAAGTTGCCAGGACATGGATTTTTGTTATTTTTTAAACTAAGAGCGGTTTCTGTACTTATGTGATACCACAATGGTTGCTTATGTAAACCCTTTCTGCTACAGCACATTCAAATTTGGATGACTATCTGGCACATTGGTTTGGGCTGAATCAATCAAAATATCAGTGGGCTTTGGATGATTACTATGAAAATGAGAGCATGGTAAGTTTTTGTCTTCATTTTGCATTTTTTGGCATTTTCTGGTACAAGTCTTTTTGATAAAATTTATGCTGATGTTATGATTTGTCGTTAGTTCGCCTTTCTTGCTTGGTATTGATGGGGTGGTTCCAACATTACACACAAATGATCTTATCTTTAAGCCAGAGCTAATGTATATTACAAGTAATTTATTGTCCACCCACACTTGATGACTCACCACAAGGAAATTTCTTCATCTTTAACCTTATAGTTTGTTTGCCAACCAAGCAGAATGGAGGTTGAACTTGGTGGAAATCTTTGTGTTCTTGTTAATGGAAAGATTCACAGTTTTTCTTGTATTAACAGTGTCTCTTTAGAATCATACTTACATCACAAGTTCTCTGGGATGAAGACGTTGATTTTTGTATTTATGCTTGGGTGATTGTTCTCCGTTATAATTGAAGTAACACACCATTGTCCATAGTAGTCTTGTATTATCTTAAGAACCATTGTTACATGGAAACATCTTGTGAGTTTGCACATAGAATTGAATTGTAGATTCACGTCAACTTCTCCTAAAGTGGTTTATATGATATGCATGTATGTAATACACAAAAAGTAGGCATTTTAAAAATGTGTAAACTAAATTATACTTGCATTATTGTGAGAATCTTCTCTTGTTCCTGTTATTCATTACAATTTTAGCAACAGCCAAGTAGTCAACACAAGGCTTTTTCTAACTATTGGCCACTATTAAGTTTTTGGAACTCTACACAGTTCCACCAAAGCTTCACAAAGTGGACAAGAAATCCAAGGGTAAAAAATTATAGAATCATATAATTCGTTGAAATACGAGGGTGCTTTGGCAATCGGAGATTCAATAATGGGATTCACATTGCTTAGTTTAATGAATGCATACACATTGTAGGATTCAAATGGTGAATGGTACTATTATGGCAACTATGCATAGTGTCATCAATTTAGTTACTTTCAAGCTCCTTGCAGCTTTGGCAACAACTATTTATACTCATTTGTGCTAAAAATCTGAAAGGGAACGCTAGATACAGGGAGAAAACACAAAAAGATAACATGAACACTAGGCCTTGTTTGTTTTTGTAGAAAAAGATCTTATTAGCCTCTTATGTCTGATTTGGTAAGAGGTAGAGCCATTCAGAATGTTTGTTTTTTCCAAATTTTCAGAGCCACTTATGTCTTATCGTCCTCTTATCTAGTAAGAGGTAAAACAACCCCTTATTTGCCTCTTATTATTCTCAATGGATTAACCTTAATAGATCCTTTCTCTCAATCAATCCACTTGGATTATAATAGAACTCAATTTACTATAATTAGGTGACTTTCTAATTTAAATTTATATAATTTAAATATATTATTATCTCTCAATCAATTAACCTTATTCGTTTAAATGAATGCTAATTTTACAATTAGATGTAAATTTTGTAATGATAATGAATAATTATGTGAAATTGTATACATTTATATATAACTTCTACATTATAATATTCTAATGGATAAAATAGACAATTTAAACAAATTCAGACATTTATCGGTGTACAAAAACAAACAATCTTATTGATTCAGATTTCAGACTTCAACACTACCTCTTAAAAATCGAAAGTGAAATCAGACTTTAGACTTTAACCCCTCTTAAAAAACAAATGTCACCTTAGTTTTCTGTTTCTCTCAGTACTTGGTTATTATTTTTTCACATAGTTATAGATGAAGAGAGCTTCTCTTTTCATAGGAAGCTCAAGGAAATCTCTAGACAAAGAAACTTCTAGATCTACGACATTGCTTCCGAAGACTACAAACCTCACTAATGATCTAGAATACATGAGAATCCTAGATCAAAATGGAGAAGACTAGTTTTCGCTAGAGCACGTTAGTCGTTTCTAGGATGTTCATGACACTTCCATGATGAATGCCAATTTGAATCTGTGTTGACTGTTGCATGTCGTATCTGTACTTGGAACACTCGGGATGTGACTCTAGGCTTTAAACAGTCACACCTTTTACCCTAGAATATCTACTCATTTATAGCATACAAATATGGAGTGATATTCTATGTGCCATGTTTAGTTGTTACTGATCATCTGTTCATGTGGTTTGAAAGTACCATTGTAATTCCGTATCGTTGATGCTTGATTCTTGTGAAACATGTTAACCTCAGGAGAAGGTTGAAAGGAAAGCTAAAGATTTACCAAACAAAGCACAAAAGTAACAACTTTATTTTGTAGGTAAGCTTTTGAACAGTTACTGCTTTCATTTGGCTTTAGTTTGGGATGATTACCAAAAAGACTAATGCACTATTGGCCATCTGCCACAAACAATGATCTTTCTAGCCAATTTGACAAAATTTCTTTCTAAGAATAACTAACAAAACAGTCAGATGATAGAGTTCATATTAGCATGCTGGACTAGGCATGTGGTTTGCCAGCTTGGAAGAACTTTTATGTGTGTGAAATAGAATAAAATGGAAACATAAAATATTTGGCATGCCACATCATTATTACAGAAATACCGTTTTTCTTATAAACTTAATAACTATTAATCAAGGTTGAATACAAGTAAACTAGCATATGTATAATAATTTTGTATTTTCTGTTTTCAGTTAAATATTTTTTTTTCACTATCACCTTACTTTTTTCATTTCTTTAAGTTATTTATTAAATTTTGGTGTAATCTTTAGATTTAGCCCCCGCCCAAGACATCTTCAAACTATTCTTTAACAGATTTAGCAAAATATGTGAACTCAATATGGAGATATGGAGAATTTCTCAACGACACTAAATTTTATCCCACCACAAGATCTTTCACATTTACATCCAACTATCCTAGTATAGATGTATAATGTCACAAAACAATAGCTCTTGCTTAGATTCTCAAAAACCTTAATATCTTCAACTTTAAGTCTCCAATATGAGCAAAAGGATTGAAGTCCAAAGCAAATCAAGAGTGATTGAGAGAAACAGAGTGATGTTGATTAAGTTGACATGCTTATGTTCAAGTTGGTGGATGGTGGCAAAGTAAATGAACAAAAAAAAGTGACGAGGAGGAAGACTTAGTATCTTCTGTCTTTTTTTCCCTTCCTGTTTCTTCTTTTCATTTTTCTTTTCTTGGTTTCATTTTACACTTTGGCAACTTATCATTTATAAGATTTAACACTTAGTTGTCTAAAGCCAGGTGGATTGCCACAGAACTCTTAAAAATTCAACCGGATTGCAACATGAGCTTTATGGTTAAAGTGACTGGAATTTCTTGTGATTAATCGTCTAATTAGCAAAAAAAAACTAAGTACAAGATCAAATTGGCAAATTGGCTATGGTATGTTTCTCTTTTTGATAATTGGTTTTGTATTTTAAATTTGCATCTTTCACTTGTCTACTTATAAGGCAAATCTTGGAACTATGAGGAAGGGTATTCCTTTGTGACCAGAAGGTCATGGGTTCTAATCGCAAAGACGTTCTCCTTGCAACATGTAAGGGAACAAAACAGAGACTTCTTTCCTTTAACTTGCAAAGATGCAGTAATCTAACTTTTTATCAGTTCTTCATTTTCTTTGCATGATAGGTTTCAAGCAAGGGCACCTTCAAGAATGTTCACTATATTCATGTGTCAAAACATCAGATAATGGGAACTTTCATTGGTTGTATCAGATCAAATGTTCAAATTTACGGTGATCTGATCATGATTCTTTTAGTATTACGAGCATGGGGCAATGTAACATTTTCATAATTATAGTGTTTTACCTTAGCAACCGCCAAAGATAGTGTAATGGCGTGAACTCTAGCTATAGATTTACTCGTCACATCTGTACTTCAAGAACGGAAGTTATGTAATGTGCCATTGAGCACTTGTTTTGGCATTCGCACTGGAGTCAATTTTTTAATAGTTTTATCTTACTTCAAAGTAGTTTGGCCTGCTTTACGAGATTTGTTAACAAATGGCAACTCTATGGCATAAAGGCATTCAGTGGTTGGTCCAATAAGCATGAAACCATTATTTTCCCTTTATGTTCCATGTTTAGCATGGAGTAACAACCAATGATTATATATTGTTTCGTGAAGGTAATTCGTGCTTTTAAAAAGTTGTAGCAATTCTAGTTCAATATGGGATTTTGGAGTAGTTTCATCAAGAAAAGATGATCCTTCTACAGAACCGATAGCAGTAGCATTTAAACCTTCTGTATTAATATCAATTTTATCAAGTTTATGTGTTATGCACAGGTATATGGTATAGTTAGCTCCATGACTGTAGGTTAAAATACTGCTGTTTGAGAAAAGATCATCCCCAAGGTGATGTTTACAAACATGGGAACTTTTCTCTTCTCCCTGTTTGAGAGCTACTGTTTTGTTTCATGTGCTGGTCATACGCTGAAGTCTTTGGACCTGGTAAGCCTGGTTCCTTTCTTTTATTTTCCATAGGGGTTGTTGTGGTATGAACTCATTTCTGCCTTTTCTCACCCCCGCCCTACCTTGGCCCTACCTTGTAACTCTCCACTGCTACTTTGGAGTAGCCTAATCTGTAACAAAGCATCAGACCAAAAAGGGTAGCTCTGGCTTTGCAAATGTGTTGGTACCTGGGCCATAAAAGGTATAAAAAGCAACCAAAGCGGAGCCCTTATAGTCCCTAATAATGCCACCACCTGCTGCCATGCCATTCCTTGAAGAACCATCTGTGTTCAACTTTTTTTTTTTTTTTTTTTTTTTTTTATGCTAAGGGATATATTATGAAGGGCTTAAAGGAACGTAAGGAGTGAGGATTATAGCAGGAAGATAGGAAGGAAGGTTTAGCAAGCCATGAGTAAGAAGAATTCTTTTATTTCTCAATGGAAGTGGTCGATGATTTACAAGTGGTCTTGAAGGCCGGTATTTATAGGCCCTTCTTACACACAATATGATTTTAGTGCTTAAAAAAGTAAAGGCTAGATATCTATCTAGACTTAAAATATTAGCTAGCCATCATACGTGTTACAGAGGAAAAGAAAAAGTCGTACAAAATTTTTCAAAAGATAAATAGTAATATGTCGGTAATTATTGATGAAAAAAGGTCATCCCTTACGTCAGTTGTCTACAAATCTCGATGTGTATTGTCAATTGACTATGGTGATCCTGGATCTGTGTTTGTATCAGGATCTTCATTATTGATGATATCTAAAAAAAAGGTTTACTAGCGCGGACTTATGGCCACGTGGCCCACAAAATCCTAGCCTCATGGATATGCACCGGAAAAGTCCCCCCGTCTCCCCTGAGACTCGAACTCTTGAGTTCCAAGCCCCGAAGGAGCATTTACGGAGTAAGGCTGGCCACCAGGCCAAGGCCTGATGGTTTTATTGATGATATCTAGAGCACTTATATGATCACTTTCTTCTATGAATGGGAGAAGCATATGCCAATTGTTTTGTGCCCAGATTTGTATATAGTGTCCTTCAACCAATAGTTTGTAATTAGTCCATCGGAACATTGATGGCACCAATGGTGTTTTTTGGCCTTAGGTAATAGAAGCCTCAATTTGTTTTGCTGTAGATGTTTTATTATTTAGCCACCACATGTAATCAATGGTAGCTGCTAGACCTTTCAAATATCTTTGTTCTTGCCTTAGAAAAATTTAAAATATTCTTACATAATGAATTTACAGTTAGAACAGATTGTGAGGCAATAGTACGTTTTATAAAAAAACGATTAAAGTAAAAAAGTAAATAGAACACGATGGATTAATTTACAAAATATAATACAAGGATGTGGATATAAAATTAATTTTGAGCATATTAAAGGAAAAAAATAATGGGATAGCAGATATGTTATCTAGGAACTTAAACAAATTGTTTCTTGCAGATGGAAAGAAAAGATAAAGGAAAGCAAAAAGTTATACAACCTCCACAGTCACAGAAAAGCTCATCTTCGATGAGTATTTCTTCTGAGGAAGAACAGAATCCTACAGTCAAAGAAAAGTTAATGGAAGCTGCCATTAATGCACAACCAACACAGATGGCACATGTAGCACCCTAAAAATAGGGATAATAAAAATCCGAAAAAACGGACATGTGGTATACAAAATATTGCCATAGCAAGAGCCTCCCAAAAATGGGGAAATATTTAAACATGTTTAATTACAGTTGTAATATAACGGGGAATAGACAACAACCAACTAATCTAGTTTCTATGCTAGAAAGAAGATTACAAAAAGGGTGTCATCTATAGACCCAAAATGTCTTCACAAAAAAGTGCGCCCAAATGCACCTTCCCCAAGCTCTCACCCAAACGCAACTATACCTGCTTTAGTACGGCACCACTAGAACCTGAGATACACATCGACACCAAACAAGTGTTAGGCCAAAAAGCCTAGTGAGTTTGTACAAGAAATAACATATAAATCCAAATACAATTCTTATCAGCAGTTAACCAAAGTTCATTATATGTGGAATTAATAGGGGAGACCCATAGCACCAATCAAGTTCTACCAAAAGAGTCGATATACCTTGATGCCAACTACTACGAGTGACATCCGAAAGGTCCGGCACATCCGAGGACTACAACCATGACATTACCCCGAATGACGGAGGTCTAGGTACATACCATTACGGTGGCACCCAAGACTACATCCTCCTAGTGTCTACTGACTTGGTTTGTCCAACATAACTTATAGTAGGTCTCAAGACACATTATAACCAAGAATATCTCAATACCAACCATGGGTACAATATTACTATCCCAATTAATATAATGTCCATAACAAGACTAGCATAACCACAATTTTAGTCATGTAGTTGTGATACCACCAAATGGTGTCTCAAGTAAGAAATCATCTCAATAATAAGATATGTATTCCATCTAGTCATGGCAAGTTATATATAAACATGTATTCCATCTAGTCATGGCAATTTACATATAAACATGTATTTATAGAGAAAACCCCAAATACTTAAGCATTAGAAATGAACATTTCAAGTTAAGATGCAAGCTAGTAACAAGTAGTAGATTATGATGTGTATCTAGTTTTAACAAAGGTTCATTAAACTCACAATCTAGGTTTTGGTTGAAACCTAGAAAATAGAAACCCTAGATGATGCCAATGGGAGACTTGATGGAGAAGAGTGAGGATCTTTGACAACACTTCAATAAATGCCCTTGAATGAGTGTGGATGATCAATAAATGGGTCTACCAACCCAAAACCCTAGAAATTGATGATAAGAAAGTTTGGGAGCTCAAAAATCGCACCTCAAGGATCTCTCTCGTTTTAAAATTTTGAAATGAGAAAAGAAGCATCAGATTTCGGCATAAGACAACAGTTTGCTCCACGCGGGCGACTATGCCCCGACGACTTTGCCAATGGCATTGTCGCCGGTCAATGTCGCGGCCTCAACACCCCTCGCGGTACGTCACATGCGACTATGCCCAGCGACTTTGCCCTGGGCATTGTCGCTGGGGCAATGTCCCCACCACCTGCAGGGCCTGATTTTTCGTAACGAAAGGTAACTGACTCGCACCCGACCACAATTTTATTCAAGGTAGAATTACGAGGATCACATAAGGTAACATACACACAAATAAAAGCCTAAGATAGAATAGCAACTTAGAAGATACGACTAAGAGGGTGTTTACTTGGGGCTTAATGAGCTTAATGATAAAACCGGCTTATTCGCACAGACGTTTGTAGTGTTTACTTGGGGCTTAATGGCTTATTCGCGCAGACAATTCCGGCTTATTCGCTAAGTTGGGAAAAGGGTGTTGTCCCCATTCAGACAAAAAAATTCCTACCCTACCCCTGATGAAAATACACGTCTCTTCCCCAAACCTTCTTCTTTCCTTGTTGACATCCCCCCTCTCCTACACTCGATCTACGAGACACTACGACCCCCTCTCTTTCTTTCCTTCTGCCGGCGACCACCCTCTGCCGGCAACCACTCGCTCCCGCCACCATAGTTGCAGGAAGTTTCGAGCAGGAAGTTTTGGTTTCGAGCAGCAAGTTTTGAGACCCCATAGTTGCAGGTTTCGAGTAGGAAGTTTCGATTTGGTTCTAGATTTCGAAGTTTGGTTTTGGTTTCTGATCTTTGATTTTGGTTTTGGTTCCAGATTTCAAAGTTTGATTTTGGTTTCTGATCTTTGATTTTGGTTTTGGTTTCTCACACCGTACTCAATCGGCGCGGCCTCTTCGACCTTTCTTTGATTTTGGTTTTGGTTCCAAATTTCGAAGTTTGATTTTGGTTTCTGATATTTGATTTTGGTTTCTGATCAGGTTTTGGTTTTGGTTTCTCACACCATACTCAATCGGCGACCTCTTGAACCTTTCTTTGATTTTGGTTTCTGAAGTTTGGTTTTTGATCTTTGATTTTGGGTTTGATTAATAATAGAAAATGTTGTCTTTTGGTTTGAATAACAATAGAAAATCTTCAAACATGTTCAAAGAAGATAAACAACAGTAAAACACCACATTTTTTTTGAGGGGTAGATCGGTCATTTTTATCATTCAGACCGTTGATTCAGTTAAAAAGGTAAACAACATCACAAATTTATCCAGACAGACAAATTTATCCAGACAGGACTTAATGGAAAATTTGGTAAACAGCCCCTAACTTCATTTAACAAGTAAAATGAAAGGTTTAACGAATTCCCAATACTTACCTAAAAAATCCGGGTGTTACAACACAGGTTGAAAAGATTAACAATTATCTACAACAACCTCATGTTATTCAAAGTCTTAAGGAGATGTGTTACAACCCACAAGCTGGTGTTCAGTCTTTAGAACTATATTTGTTAGGTTTACAAAGAAGTACGACTCCCCATCCTTCTTTACAACCATCAACCTCTATAATTATATAATCTGTGACTAATGGTAATTCTAATGGTCTTATATTTTTTACTACTTCTTTTATTAATTTTACTAGTTTTATATCTTCATTATTAAAATGTATTTGACCGTTTTTAGTTGTTTTACTATATAAGGGTCCAACTAACTTTGAAAGATTTGGAATAAATTTCCTAGCATAATTTACTAATCCTAAAAATACTTGTATTTGTTTAAGATTTTCAATTTTTTAAAATCTAAGATTTTTGTAGAAATATGTGATTGTAGTTCTATCTTTCCATTTCCTATTTTTAGGCCAAGAAAATATAATTTTCTTTTGAATAATTCCATTTTTCTTTTAGAAACGACTATAACGTTCTCTTTAATCTATTCGAAGACCTTCTGTAAATGTTTTTCATGTTCCTACATTGTTTCACGGGCAACTAAAATATCATCAATATATACTAAACAAAAATCATATTTACTAAAAATATTGTCCATAAATCTTTGAAATATAGATGGTGCATTATTAAGTCCAAAACTAAGAACATTCCATTCATACTGTCCCTCTGAACATGTAAAGGTCGTCCATGGTTTAAAATCTTCTTCAAGTTGTAACTGATTATATCCTGATTTTAGATCAAATTTTGAGAATGCTTTTTTCTTTTGTATAAGATTTAATAAACTGTCTTTATTAGGAATATTGTAACCATCATCTTTTGTGTTATCATTTAATCTTTTATAATTATAAATTATTCTGTCATTTCCTCTTTTAATTTCACTGTGATTTCTTACTATAAATGCTGCTGATCTATGAGGACTTTCAGACTTTCTAATTAATCCTTGTTCTATCATTTCTGGGATGTGTTTTTTAAATTCTTCTTTATCTAGTGGACTATATTCTATGTTTGCGGTTCTAATTGTAATGTCTGGATTTTTAAGTTTGAATTTAAAAATGTATTTAACCTTTGATTTTTTAATGTCTTCACCAATTAATTCTATTTTTTCCAAATGTAAAATTATAGGATAATTTATACTTTTTGTAACATCTTTCCCTTTTTCTAATTCATATGTTAAAAAATTTGTGAGTAATTTTATTGCTTCGTTTTCTATAAAAACCTTATTTTGAGTTTGTTTTAAAAAATCTGAATTACCTTGTCAAATTACCTTGTCCACCACGCTATTGTGAAAACTCTGATGTATTTGTGTATCGTAATGTAGGAAAACTGTAATTATGTTTACTTAATGTAATAAAATTCTTATTAAGTGTGATTCTTCCATTTATTACAAATATAAAATTTAGGTAGTGATAAGCGTCATTACTTGTGTATGATAATGGAAGAACATTGAACATGAAAATGAATCCATTCAATTACGACTCCTCTTTATTTCCCTTGCCATTGCTAATATCCTTCCTGGATGACACGGGAAGGGAAAAGCCATCCGCTTCACCTCTCAACAGCTAAAAATAGCCACATATAACTTCACTTTCCTAGAACCCACCACTTTAATCTCGGGTTTTGTTTCGAGTGATGTTTAAGGGCGCTCTTGTATATGAGTTAATGGCCAATGGCTCGTTGGGGTTTTTGTAACACCAAAATGTTGGGTTCTTTTTTTTTTCAACTAACTGTTCGAGAGCATGGCAAGACTAAGGTGACGTTTGTTTTTTTTAAGAGGTTTGAAGTCTGAAATCTTATTTCCATTTTGATTAATAAGAGGTGGTGTTGAAATCTGAATCAATAAGACTGTTTACTTTTGTAAGGTCTGGAGGCATCTTGAGAGAAAGGAGAACATTGAAATGAGGCAGAGATAAGAGGTTTTAAGAAGTTAGATCACCACTTCTTATTTCAGATATATTTAAGGGTTAAGAGGTTATGAAAATTGGAAGAAAAAAAAACAAACGGCCTGAATGTAAAAAAGTCTAAGGGGGTGTTTACTTGGGGCTTAATGAGCTTAATGATAAAACCGACTTATTCGTGCAGACATTTGGAGTGTTTACTTGGGGCTTAATGACAAAACCGGCTTATTCGCACAGACATTTCTGGCTTATTCACTAAGTAGGGGAAAGATGTGTTGTCCCCATAAAGACACATCTTTGATATTTCTACCCTTTAAAAATAAAGACATGCCTACCCTCCTACTCAATAATTATGCAATAAAAACCTAGCTGCTCTATTTCAGCTTCACTGCTTGTTCGATTTTACAGCTTCGAGTTCATTGCTGGTTCGATTACAGTATTTCAACAGTATTTCAATTCACTGCTGGTTCGATTTCAACCCTAGACAATAATTTCTTTTGGTCGATTTCTCCAAAGGTAATGATTTTACTGATTGTTCGATACTTGTTTCTTTTCCATACTCGATTGTTGTTCTATACTTGTTTCTTCAGTCGATTGTTGTTCCATACTTATTTCTTAAGTCGATTGTTGTTCCATACTTGTTTTCTTCAGTCAATTGTTGTTCTTTACTTGTTTTTTCAGTCGATTTTTGTTTCATACTTGTTTCTTCTCCATAATTGCTCGACATTTCTGCAATGTCGATTTCATACTTGTTTCATACTTGCTACTTTTTGTTTGAACTTGGCTACATTGTGTTTGAACTTGGAAGTTTAAGTACTTAATGAATTTTTGTTTGATTTTTGGATTATATCAATGAATTTATGAATATATGGCTTAAAAAATAAACAACAATTTATAAAACAGCTTAAAATTCATATTCAGGGGTAAATTGGTCATTTCTGTTATTCAGACTGTTAATTCATATAAAAAAAGTAAACAGCAACATCAATTTATCCAGACAGACAAATTTATTCAGACAGCCACATTTATCCATACAGGACTTAATGGAAAATTTGGTAAACAACCCCTAACCCATTCAAACTTAATAGTGGTTAAGAGTTTTTTTTTATTTAACCAAAGGGCATTTGGCCTAGTAGTATTGGAACCTCTAGCCTCCTAAGAGTTCGAGGGTTCAAACCTCACTAAAGGTGAAGAGGGTGTGTGAGTTTATTTGTTGTATTTGCCGTATATAAATATTAAAAAAAAGAGATTTTTTAAAAAAAACAAACAACTCTAAGAATTTTATCTTGTTACTACTTGTTGGGTAAGAAACCTTACCAACAATTTTATTATGCCATTTTGATAGTCAACAACTTACCTGGTTGGCATTGGTAAATGGTCCATTAGTCTTTTGAATGAACACATATTGTTCCTCTAGTTGAAGCCATTCAATAAGGACCTCCGTTTTATTCCCCTTGCCATAGTCAAATTCCTCAATGACATGGAAAGAGAAAAGCCTGTCCGTTTACCTCGATCTCAACAGCTAAGGATAGCCACAGATAACTTCAGCATTCTATTGGGTTTGGGACAATTTACAAGGGAATCTTTACGAATGGCACCACTGTAGCTGTCAAAGTACTAAATGGGACACCAGACAAGAGAATCGAGGAACAATTCATGGTGGAAGTAAGCACGATGGGAAGAACCCACCACTTTAATCTCCTTAGGTTGTATGAGTTTTGCATGCTTCGACCCAAGTTTAAATGCTCTTGTATACGAGTTCATGATCAATGGCTCTTTGGACTACCACTTGTTTAAATCCAAGAAAGGAATTATTCTAGGGTTCGGGAAGCTCCACAAGATTGCATTAGGAACCGCAAGAGGAATCACATACTTACACGAAGAATGTCCTCAAAGAATAGTTCACTATGATATCAAGCAAGGCAACATACTCTTGGATTCAAACTTCTATGCAAAAGTAGCAAATTTTGGTTTAGCCAAACTTTGCAACAGGGATACCACTCATATAACGATGACAGGAGGACGGGGTACCTCATGTAACACCCCGAAATCGTTGGCCGAAGAGAAAGCGAAAGAAATCACACACAGTGCCCCGCGTGTCCCTCCACGCAAGTTGAGCCGCGCCACGAACCGCGTGAGGATCTGTTTCCTTACGGTTCCAGTGGTCCGTGTGACTCTCCGCGTAGGTCAGGTCGCGCCACCATCCGCGTACGCGCTCTGTGCGCTGATAAAAGAGGAGAATCCGGCATCCAACCTCATTTCTCTCAAAACCCTCAAATCTCCTCCCACTTTTTCTCCCAAACCGACCTACACCTTCGCAAATGAACCCTAACCCATTTTGAGGAGTTTTCCTCCTGAAATCTCATGATTCCTCATCACCTAGAAAGTTTGGAGGTTAGAGCCATAGTCCTCCATCTTCATCTTCTTCATCGAGTTTTCTAGGGTTTCATCCACCCTTGCCCCCCCTTTTGTAGATTGGAGGTTTGTGGCCATTTTGGTGAACTAGAGGTGTTTTGGTTGATGAATTCAAGCTTGGGTTAAGGTAATCTTCTATTTTCTTCATCTAAGGAAGTTAGGGTTTTGGTATAAGTTGGGATCTTCATGTATAATATTTGGGGAATGATTCTAATGGTTGGATGTAATTATTTACAGCTGAAATTTATGGATCTAGGTTTTGGAAGTTTTGGCTTGGAGGATGCAAGTTTCTTCAAAGAAGATCTATGTGGGGTAAAATCTAGATTTACCTTAAATCTAGCAAGATGAGTTCAAGTTGATTTGTGAAAATGGTGTACATACCAAAATGTCTATTTTAAAGTGTTCATATGTTTTACATGAATTTATTAACTGTTGAGTTATTTGGCGAATCTTGCTTATTTGAAGTGTAACACCCTCAAATATGGAAATATCAACTAATTTAAAATTTTCTAAATACATCAATAAATGATTCATCTACAATCACAATTTAAGATTTAACCTCCATACACACATTCATTCTAAAACATACAGTCTATAATAAGGACGGGTGCTACTCCAAGCAAATAAATGTCACTATCTCCAAGCTGCGGGAGAATTCACCAAGCACTTACGCTTATGAACACTAAGGCACATCTCTTCAATACTGCTAGGACCATACCCCCAACTGGAACCTATTGCACATGCCGAAAAATAAAAAGGTTAGGCTAACGCCTAGCGAGTTCAATAGTTTTTCATTAGAAAATACTTTTAAAAGTGATGCACATCTCTTAAAATCATAACCTTTCAAATGATGTACTTTAAAACGGGGAACAACTCATTTTCCAATACCATGCACTTTCAAAGATGGACACCTCATTTCAAACATGCTTATAAATTGATGCAACTTGAGCTAACTCGAAACATGAATCATTAACAAAACCATGTATACCGTACATCCGAAAACATGAACACTAGGTCCCTTACTCACGCGACCGTAAACAAAAGAAATCTAAATACCAAAACACGGGGATGACATATATCATTCAAACCTTAATATACGAGGAGGAAGATCCAATATTAAGGTCCTCATTCATTGTCGACCATATAAAAACAAATGACATTAAAGTAAAACATCTTTCTAATTAAAATACTGAGCCGACAACGGGGGAGACCCATATCCATTGTGGGTGGAGGAAACACATAAGTATACCACCCATGCAACGTTAATCGCATGACACCTCCCGACATCCCAACCAGGTGTCCCTACGACTTCTTTACAAGCGCACCACAAGTAAAGTTGACCTTGATGAACATCCCGAAGGACTCCACCTTAAAAGGCCCGACACACTTATAGACTACCTGTCCCAGGCATCAAGCGACAGAGGTCTTAGCGCCTACTTTGGCTGTAGCGCTACCAGACTCAACCCCTCCCAATGCTCACTTGTAAAGTTTCCGGTCATAAAACATGGGTACGGAAGGTCACCCGCAATACCCAATCGACCATCCAAAACAGACTGACTTACGTGCCTATGGATCTAATGCAACACGGTCTAACCTTACCGGACTAAACATGAAAGACCAAAGCACTCGAGCCCGAAATCAACCTCAATACGCAACACGACGCATTTGTACGTACGTCATAACTGGACCCTACATTGAGCCATATAAAACCGGACAAGTGTCCTCAAGACTACTTTAAACGACATCGAGCCAAAATACTCAAAACCTCTTTTTGACCAATGATTAACGCTTTTCAAATCATAAACATACTTGACCCATACTATGAAATCACACACTCCAAAATACTTGAATGGACTCCAACACAGTTTAAGTTGAGACAAAAGGTTTTCCAAATAGATTTATACTCTTTATCCTTTCAAAACGTCGCATGACACAAAATTAAACCTTTTAAACAAACACTAAAAATGCCTTTTAACCAAATAATATCATTTATGCAATAGATTACCAAACACACCCATTTATGACTCATTTACGAAAGTGCCTAAAAATCCCCAATATGGGTGTTTTACAAAGTTTATAAAACTAAACTTCTCATTTAACCAAAACTCGTCAAGTAACTTCACAAATGATAATTTCATGTTAAACACATAAATACTTTAAAAATAAATATTTTGGCATGTACAATGTTTTCACAAATCAACTTGAACTCACCTTGCTAGATTTAGGCTAAATCTAGATTTTACCCCCAAAACTTGAATCTCCAAGGATGAAGGCTTGAATCTCCAAGAAAATTCTCTAGATCTTAGATCCCACACATCTACAAGGTTTCCTTCAACATACAAGGCACCACAAGTTGAAGAATGAAAGGAAAAAGGGTGAAACCATCAAACCCTAGCTTAATATTGAGAGAGATGAGGAACTTACCACCACAAAATACACTTGGATATTCCAATAGACTTCAAATCTCTTGCTATATCCTTGAAGATCTCTCAAAAACGAAACTATGGCAACTTGAATCACCAAAAACGGAGTTGGGATGAAGAAGATATGAAGAAATGAAGTTCTATGGCTGAAAATTCGAGTTTTAAGCTCGAACAGGTCTCCGCGCGGGTTACCGGGCTGCCTAGGTCGCGCCACAAGTCGTCCGGATGGGTTTTATGCTTGAACAGGGCTCCGGGCGGGTTACCGGGCGGCCTAGGTTGCACCACAACTCGCCCCGTACACTGTTCGTACGGTTTCTTTTCGTTCACTGTTTTGGCCATAACTTCTTCGTTATAGCTCCGATTTTTGCTCCGGAAAGAACCGTTGGACTCATAATTGAATCCTTCATCTATCTAGACTATAAAATCCAGGATTCAAGTCCAAACTCTTTTATCTTATTTTTCCCTAATGTATCGGTTTCGGTATTAACTCGAAATGATACCTTTCGAAAATCGGGGTGTTACATGAAGTGTTTGATTTTATAAACTTTGTAAAACACCCACGTTAGGGGTTTTGAGCATTTTAACAACTAAATTATACACATTGGTATTTTAAGGATTTATTTCATGAAGTAGAGTTTGGGTATAAATACATTTTTATTGTGTATCTTAGATAAATGTTCGATTTTGTGTCATGGGACGTTTTTGAAGGAATAAATGATGGAAACTCACTTGGAATATGATTTGTCCCAAACTAAACTACGTTGGAGTTATTTATATAATTTGGAGTATGGGTTTGCATAACGGCGGATTGTTACGTTTGGTTTCATTTTATGATTTTCAACGTTGAGTCTTTGTATTTGTTGAACTTATGGCTCGGTTTGGATTTTGTTGAGTTTTGAGGACACTTGTCTGGGTTTTGATAGCTCATTATAGAGCGTTTGGTCATGATATGCATTTACTGCATCTTAGTTGAGAATTACATGTTTTGAATGCGTTAATTCATTCATTTTGAGTCATGTAATGTTTTAGTTAATTAGTGCAATGGATCCCTAAGCACGGTGTTCTTATGTCTCGTTTTGGACAAGTTCACCACTTTGGCACGGAATAGGCATTGGGTCACCATGGTAAGTAAGGTGTAATTCCCTTGTGGTCGGGCAGCATCCCATGGGCAGTAAGGTGTAATTCCCTTGTGCTAGGGTTCCCATTTTGGAACTCTCAAGAATAGAACTAGAGGGGTTGACTTGATGTTTTTGAGCAATAAACTTAGAGGAGTTGAGCTCAGTATGTTTTATGGGTTTAACCCATATGTTTTGGTTTCCTACATAGCTATGTGCCCTACTTTTGTGTTCCGTCATATACTATGTAATCGGGTCCCCCCCATCACCGAAAGGTGTTGTTTTGGTTATGGAGTTTTATAATCCATGTTTTCGATGATGTTTTGGGTATGGATTATTATCCATATTTTTGGGTTTTGTATACAGAACTTTATCCATGCTTTTGGAATATTTTGGGATGAGAGAGTTTATCCACGTTTTCAGTATTTGACTATTAAAGTGTCAGTTATGTATTACGCGAGTTTTGGGTTAGATTTATATTCGAAGAAACGTTTTGTTTTGTGATTTTAATCATGAAGAGAGTGAATGTTGAAAAAAGAGATTGTTTCCAGATTTAACGTATTTCATTTTGGAAATCACGATTTAATTAACGTTCTTAAAGTTATTGTTTTATATCTATCTAATAAAAACTCTTGAGCTCACTAGGCGTTAAGCCTAACCTTTTTATTTGTCGGCATGTGCATCAGGTTCCAACTGGGGTTTGGTTCTAGCAGCGCTATGAAGAGATGAGCACTAGGTTTATCACGAGGGTAAGTAGTTTGATGATGTCATCCGCAGTTGGAGATAGCGATTGTTATTGGGTTTTAGTGACATCTGTACCTATTATAGATCGTGTATAGGGATTGAATTGTGTTTGTTGAAGTTAAACCTTAAATTGTTGTTGTAGTTGATTTAGTTATCGATGTATTTAGAAAATTTTAAATTACTTGCTATTTCCAGATTTCAGGGTGTTACAAGTTGGTATCAGAGCTTAAGTTTGAGAGAATTAAGTGTT